>OW052243.1:92276582-97149048 GCA_932526585.2 Philonthus cognatus
ATATATATATATATATATATATATATATATATATATATATATATATATATATATATATATATATATATATATATATATATATATATATATATATATATATATATATATATATATATATATATATATATATATATATATATATATATATATATATATATATATATATATATATATATATATATATATATATATACAAATTTTCACGGGGCTTTTCTAAACTCGAAATTTTACTTAATGCGCCACGCGTATAAACCACTGATTTACAGTAAAGTTAATAATATATATAACGCTTAGATGTGATGGTGATCAATATTACCGAGATATAGCAAAAAAATGCTAGAATTACTTTTTTGTGAATAGTTTTGGAATAATAATAATAATAGTAGAATTAATTTAGTTTGTGCAACTTTTATGTAATAATCGATACTATATATATATATATATATATATATATATATATATATATATATATATATATATATATATATATATATATATATATATATATATATATATATATATATATATATATATATATATATATATATATATATATATATATATATATATATATATATATATATATATATATATATATATATATATATATATATATATATATATATATATATATATATATCTCAATTGGAATCGTGAAAATTGACCTAATCACTCAATGGGTTTATTAGAATTCACGAAAAAAATACAGTATTCGTTAAAAATGTTAAAGTTGTTAAAAACCATTAGTATTATCCAAATTTATAAATACAGCGTACACATACAGTGTCCGTATTTCAACAGAATGTAACGGGATCGCGGTTAATTGAAGAGATAGAGAGTCGGTTAAATTGGGGGAAAGCTGCGTAATTTAGGGCCCAATAATAATCTAAAAACAAATTTATAATATCTTGTTTTGTTTTTCAGATATTCTCAAAAAACGGATTTTCTTTAAATTTCGTTTTTATTTTTTTTATTCAAAAACTATTGGATCCAGACATTTACAACTTTAACATTATACAGGCACTTTTTAACGATAAATCTAGTTACGTATTTTATTTTAAGATAATTATATCATTTACCCAGAGACTATAGCCAACTTTTGTTTTTCTTATGGGTGCCATTTTTGATTTTCATATTTTTTGGAAGAATATTTTTTTCTGAATTCATTGATGTACCACACTTATAGTTTATTGTACATTTTATATGTAAAAATGTAATTTTTCGTTTTTTGTAAAGAGTTGAGTAACTCACTTATTTGACAACTCCTAGAACCCGTAATTTGCTTACATATCACCCCTGAAGACGAGCATCTGACGATACATATTTATCAGTTGTGGTATATTTTAAACTAACTTCCACTCCCAGACTAAGCATAAAGTAAAATTTCGAGTTTAGAAAAGCACCGCGTAGAATATTTGTCGAAAGTCGCGCAGCGACCCGAGACAAATTTTCACGGGGCTTTTCTAAACTCGAAATTTTACTTAATGCGCCACGCGTATAAACCACTGATTTACAGTAAAGTTAATAATATATATAACGCTTAGATGTGATGGTGATCAATATTACCGAGATATAGCAAAAAAATGCTAGAATTACTTTTTTGTGAATAGTTTTGGAATAATAATAATAATAGTAGAATTAATTTAGTTTGTGCAACTTTTATGTAATAATCGATACTTATTATTATTATTACAAAAGATTGACAGTTATTTATTAATTTTTAGTGCTAACAATGATTGAATGCTATCAAGATATTATTGATTATCAGGTATGACGCCATTGTTTCTAAAGCATTCTTCGCAAAAAAGAAAATATCATAATTTTAAATATCAAATCTAAAATAAATTATGGGTGTGGTGTATCACTGAGTTTAGAACAACATATTTTGTCAAAAAATATGAAAATCCAAAATTGCGCTCATAAGAAAACATAAGTTAGCTATGGCTCCCGGGTAAATATTATAGTTATCTTAAAACAATATTTTCTACTAGATTCCTCATAAAAAGTGCCTGTATATTTTCAAAGTTCTAAATGTCCAGATTCAGTCGTTTTTGAATAAAAAAATAAAAACAATTTTTTAAAAAATCAGTTTTTTGTTGATATCTCGAAAACAAAAAAAGATATTTTAAAATTGTTTTCAGATTATTGCTAGGCCCTAAAATACGCAACTTTGCCAGAATTTAACCGACTCTCTATCTTTTCAAATAATTAAGATCCCCATACATTTTGTCGAAATGCCTTGTATAAAAAGAATTTTAAAACTTACAAAAAATACTGATATAATGACAAGATTTGTGAAAGTTTAAAAAAATGATAGTCATTAATTTAAATATCAACTAGAAATTATGAAAATCGATTAAAAACTGATTTAATTAAATTAAGCAAAATTTAAAATGACAAATTGATAAAATCATGACAAATTCAAGATGTCATTTCTTTGTTAATATTTGTTCATTTTATTGATCAAATGTCAACAAAGAAACGACTGAAATTGATAACAAAAATCAAAATTGGAAAAATAGTCAACATTTAAAATAGAACAATCGATAAAACTAGTAGAATTGATTAAAATCGATTATATATTCAAATGTTTTTATATCATATCAGCGTAACTCATAACTAGAGCTCGTATTTCTAAGCAAACAGCTATTAATAAAATGTGTACGAGTTATATAAAGTTTAATCATTTGAGACTAAATTACTGTTTGCTTATTTTCCGATTTTTTGTTTGTTTTATGCCTATTTTGCATTTATATGCTTATTTGGTGCTTCTTGAATTCTTGAATTTTAGATTTTAGGCAATGCTTTAATTTTTTTGTTGTATTTACCTAGTTCAGCTGTTCTCAAACATTTTTAACGATGGAACCCTTTTAAAGCATTTAAACTCCGGTCGTAGATTTATTGTAGATTTAATTGTAGCTATATTATACTGGATGTCTATAAAAGAATGTCCCAGTTTCAATGGTATATTATAACAGTCTAATGTAGACCATTTACAACAAATCATACATCAAATTGAAGGTAAACTAACGTAGTTTTTTCGTACAAATGTTCATAATGTGCACCTTTAGTTATAAGGCACACATCAAACGTAAGCGCCAATTCTTCCCACACTTTGGTTAACAAGTCCGGAGTAACGGAAACGCTTTACGCTCACGAGTCGCCATTTTGCGTATGTGGCGCTGCAAGCGAGAAAACAACAAAATAGTACTCGCGCAAGTGCTTATCTAAAACTATTTGAATTCCTCTTTAATTGTGACCTTGAACTAACACTCTACCATGCTTATAGTTGATACTATTAAAATTTATAACTGGGACATTCTTTTATCGACATACGGTACTTTGTGACGCCTATTTCTTTTTAAATATTTGTCTACTTTTGTACTTTTTCTCTAAATTGACCATTAAAGCAGGTAAATGCATAAATGTGGTTTTACATGTTAAATCCCTATATTCCCCTCTTATCTAATACACACGGTATATACAGGGTGTTTAGAATTAAGTTCTCGCCATTGCTAACTTTGTTATATTTTGTGTTATTGAGTCGGTTAAATAAGCAAAGTAGTAGAAAATTTAATGACAATCACAATGGTCAAATCAGAGAAACAATTACAGTCGTATTTTTAAGATATTTAGAAAATAAAAGTTTTTTATAATGGAGCACCCTGTACATTTTATTACCAATCTATAGAGAAGATTATTCTTAACAAAAAATGTATAATACATCTTTACTAATTAATACAAATAATAAATAAGAAATGTATTCACATCTTTCTGTTTTGGTTAATACAATCAAAAAGCCCTACAAACAAAACAGAATTCATTCCAACAAATTACCGAAACAAAATCTGTTTATAGTACCTATTAATAAAATTCTCACTTAAAGTGATTTTCATCGTTGTATAACAATGCACAGTATACAATTTGGAGTATTTTTAGTGATTCTTGGTTTTATTACATAAAACAGTAATATGTGAATAACTTTTTTATTTATGTTTTTTTTTTGTCATGATGATCTTCTCTATCGATCGGTAATAAAATATACAGGGTGTTACATTTAAAAAATATATTTATGTTCTGAATATCTTAAAAACAAGACGTTCAATTATTTTGCTCATTTGATCATTGTGATTGCTATTAAATTTCCTACTATTTTGCTCATTTAACTGATTCTGTAGCTTAAATAATAACAAAGTTAGCAATTGTGCTCACTTAAGTCTAAACACACTGTGTATATATACCTAAAAAAAAGCTTTTTTACTTAAAATAATGCTTTTTGCTTAAAATAATGCTTTTTTGCTTAAAATAATGCTTTTTTGCTTAAAATAATGCGTTTTGTGCATAAAATAATCCTTTTTTGCTTAAAAAAAACTGCTTGGTAAAGCGCTTTTTTCCATTTTCTTTTGGATTTAGAAATCCGAGCTCTACTTATAACCATGGTAACTTTAGTTAGCAGATATGTTGTGCAAGAATTCTTGATTTTAATATCATTTGATTTGAATTTTATAACGAGTATTTTCCACTCCTTGATTAAGCATAAAGTAAATATTTCGAGTTTAGAAAAGCCTGAAAATTTGACTTGGTCGTATAGCGGCAAACCAAATTTTCAGGCTTTTCTAAACTCGAAATATTTACTTCATGCGCCAGGTGCTCTAAACGCTGCATTGAAGTGAAGTTCAAACCCCGATCTTTTAATAGTAATTTATATACCCATTTTTTTTATTTAGAAATATTTTTTTACAGGAAATCAAACAGTTTGTTATTTTTAAAATCAAAGATGATGTCTGTGTTTTTTTAAGACTTAAAAATATAATAATAAATAATTCTATCGAACATACAAAAAATCGTTAAGAAGTGTATTTTTTTAAATGTTTATAGATTCTCAAGAAAATCACAGATATTCTCATCAATTTTATTTTTATACAATTATAACAGAATTGAACTTACTATAAATTGTGCTTTTTGATTTACTTTTTATTTACATTTTTTTTTGAAAATACATGATTGCTATACAGTCTAACGTCAAATTACCAATTATTACCATGTTTCCGGTAATATTACCAAGAATATTATCCCATTTTAAATGACCGGTAATTTTACATCACTAGTTCCAATTATCATGGTGTTAAATGTACTGAAATACTCAAGCAATTAAAAAATACCTTTCCAGGAATAGTAGTTGGTAATTTAAAATAAAATAAGTTTATTTGCTGCCCCTGCCCCTTTAAAAAAAATGAAGTGTTTTATAAAAAGTTTTTATTTGAAATGTCTAAAAAGAAGCTTTTCTAAACTCGAAATCAAGTAAACATTTGATAGGCGAATAAAGCACTGACTTATTGTAAAGTTCATTAACTTTCATTTATAATATTAACGAGAAATTTAAAAAATATCGCAAGATTTAAAAAATAACAATTTGTTTTTTTAAAATATCTCTGTTCAAAATCCTATTAATTTTCCATGTACTTGATTAAGCTTATCTATAATAATAATGATTTTGTGATTTACCGGTAAATGTCCGGTTTTTATTAATACATTTACTGGATTATCTGCAATTGAAGAAGTTGGTAAAATTTACAATCTCCAATCAGGATATTCTTTCTATTGAAAATTAATAACGAATTCAATGAGTGAAATATTTTAATTTAGTTGTTTTTATTTCTAACGTAAGTTTAAAATATACAAGATTAATTCGTTTGTTCAATTTTCACATCAGAGTATTTATTATATTACTATATTAAAATTCAATTATTAATTGTATAGCGGCCGTATGCATAAATTCAAAATACATCGTATTTCCTGATCATTTAAATCTAACTGTATAGTTATTAGGAGATTAAAGTAGAATAATTAATAATCAAATCAAAAAGAGGATGAATAAAACATAGGTATTAAAAGTGCAATTACACGTACCTCAAATCCCAGTTTGATTTTTCTGAAACACCTATAAATTACCCATTTGTGCCGGATATGATTGGTGAGTGTGTAGTTAGGAATGTACAAATTTTGCAATAAATTAAACCTGACGTTCCAAGTTATCAATCATATCACAATGAAATTGTTGAATTGCAAGAATCTCGATTATTAATCTGTTATTTTCGGTGGAAAACTAATAGCATATCAGCATATGAAAAAGTTTGTTCGAGGAGGACAGCAGAAAAAATACGCAATTTACTAACAGTCCGGGAAAACAATCGCATTATTTAATATTATTTCCTATAGGGAACACTCTTAATTAATGATTCTTATTTCTTTCATACATACTTTTATTTCTTTCTTATTTTCAGGATGATCATTAACCGCCAAAAACAACGTGAGTTGTTATTCTTTTTCATAACATTTCAATATAAGCAGGAAATTTTGATTAATTAATTACTAGAATGTAATTCTTTTAAATCTATTTATTTAGGGGATTACGTAAAGTTTAAATAAATTAGTGGTTGTTCGTGTAGTACTCACCATTATTTGCCGCAGTTGATCGGCGCGAAAGGACCAGATATACATAAGTAGCGGTTAAAATATATAAACCTCTCATTTATATAGTCCGGGTAAAACGTATTGAATTTTGTTTTGTTATAAAGCTGATTGAGTGCCCCGGGGGTAGTTTGCCGGATAGTTCAGTAATCGCAAATCAATGTGTCGATTACGCGGACGCAAAACGCGCGACTGTGGCCGACATATCCGATGAAAGAGTTGTAGCACAATTCCAGTCATAGCGCAAAATGTATTTTAACTTGTGTGTTGGGGTCATGGGTTTTCACTTTGTATGTACCCATAACTCACGGAGAAACCAGTTTCTTCGGATCCAAAACGGTAATCAGGACCCACTTATTTAACTAATAAAATATAAATGATAACGGTTTTTCTTTTTCGTTTTCTTTTTGAAGCCCATGGAGAATCGACATAACGAGGTCACTTCCTCCTTTATTATTTACCATTTTTTTCCTGTGATGAATGATATATCATTATCAGATAAGCAACTATAAGAAATGCATTCTAAATATTTTATAAATCGATATATCTTGAAAAAGAAATAAGAAACATGTCTCTCACATTGTCACAAAATATATACGGATCAAAGCATACTATCATGGACGCCCGCATATATGGGCAAGCGCACACATATAAGGGGGGTACGTTTCTTAATCTTGTAAAGCAGGGGTCTCCAAACTACGGCCCGAGGGCCACATCCGGCCCGCGGACAGATTTTGTCCGGCCCGCGGAGAGCTAGCATACTTGAAAACTTCTTTTAGAGAACATATTTTTTATAGCAAATTAAATTTAGTTTACTGAAGTATTCTAATTTTATGTTGAATAATTATTAATATGACATCTACATTGATATGGTCATGGGCTAACTACTCATAACATTGTTGTAGGCTTATTGTTATTGTTTTTGTGATAAGTTGGATAAAGAAACACAGAATTGTAATGAGTAAAGACATGTATAATATGCAGAAAATTTAACTTCAGTATATAATAACTAACAAATTATTGAAATAAATCCAACTAACATTTTATACATTTTAAATAAAAACATAACTTATAACAAGCATAATGACATATGAAATACTAATGAGATTTATGTAATTGAGATTTTCCACTGACAATAGTTTGTAATTGTGGACTAATTTTACTTGTACCAATTATTAAAAGAGATTTAAGATGCTCATCAGTTAATTTAGATCTGTAAACATTTTTTATGTACTTCATTTTGGAGAAGGTCTTCTCACACAAATAAGTAGTACCAAAAACAGAAAACAGCCCACGAGCAAATTTATGCAAATTATCAAATTGTGTCAGTGGAAGACCCTTATAAAATTCCAACAAAGATGAGTTTATCAAAGGGGGAAAATTAAGGTGTCGGCTCTTGGGAAACAATCACCCCGATTTTGAAAGAAATAATATTCAATAAGTTATTGGCCTTATACTCAAAATCGGATCACCCTCGATTACCTAGCAGCTCGTAGGCAGAGGTACCACACAGTTACTTTAAATATAATGAAAGAGAAAAATATAATAATAAATAACTCACCCTAAACATCAGGTCCTGGAACAGCATTTACAGGAACAACTCACTGTGTATATATATATTTCGTATTTTCAGGTAAATGCAAAAGGTTCGTTAAATGAAAGATTAAGGTTTCCGAAAACATTAACAAAGGTTGTTTATTACAAATAAACAAATAAAAATAACGAATTTACAATCAGAGAAATATATATATACAATTAAATAAAACTACACCTTACGCGACGCGACTACTTCTTAACGGTTCGACCACTTCGTAAACAAAAATGATTTATGCAACACTACTTACTGGTTACCGCACTATTCACCAGACTCGAGACGATTGTTCTTCACCCCCGTGAACCAACAGTTTTGTTAACCACCTTCTCCCTTCCCGTAATTCTCGCATGGAGGAATGTGAGAGCTGGAGGTGGTTAAGGCTCCTGCCTCTGATTGGTTCAGCGGTTAGGGGTGCCGTGCGCAAGTGAGTTGCGCTTGATCATTACGCGCCTTGGCGTAAACGGATGATGCAATCGGCATCCGAATTGCTAATTATTTGTTTAATAATCATAGCTTTTATATATTAAATTAATGCTGCTAATTATTATTATTATATATATACATACATATATCCATATATATCCTGGTTCTAAATCTTATGGTTGTTGTCACTTTGAAGTGTGCAAGTTTTCATATTTCTGTTATTAGTGAGTTTAGAAATTATCGTATGTTTACATAAGTGAAATGATCGGCCGTTATAAAATATGTACAATAATTTACGTATCTACTATGTCTGACGTGATTGATTTAGCTATCAATAAAACAATCCGCGAATAGAAAAGAAAAATAAACATGAATAAATATTCGGTATTTTCCCTTAATCCGAATTCCAAGCAGCTAGGTTGTAAAGGCAGCCTCTTTCGTAATCCGGAGGGCGGTGCCTAGCTGTGAGCATTTCGGGAGCAAATCTGTTGTGCTTTTGTTGTGATCACGAAATGCCCTAATTGTGAAATTTCCCCGGATTAGGGCCGCTGCTTGGAATTTTGCGTTTTGTGATCCAAAAGGGATTTGTGCCGCGTAAGGTCATAAATCTAAAATCTAAACCCTAATAAAAATATGAAAATAAACTAATCCTATATTTACAAATAATATTTACAAAAACCCGAACACTCCGTATATGTAAGCGAACTTAATTCATTTGATACTAAATGATTATGAAGGTGAAAATAAGGTGATTAAAAACAATGTGGGGTCCGTTGTTATCGCGAGAAAGAATAAAAATATTTAAATCGCCGAAATAATCATAGTTGCGGCGTTTCCGGTAAAACGCCGGTAACAAGTTTTGATATTTGTTCTTAATTATATCACTGCACTGTAGATCAATCATTTCCATTTGAAGTTCCGGGGCTAGGGTTTCCATGTCAGTATCAAAAGGATTCTGAAAAATCTTAATTTGATTCGCAATGGCATCAAAGTCCGAGAAACGAGTATCAACATTTTTTTTCAAAGCACTCAAAGTTTCGATTGCAAAATCGATAGGAAACTCAGTCTCAGTGGTGTGGCTGAATATTTCACATGTTTTAAAATGTGAAAAACATTTACTTCGTAGTTGTGATTGAAACAGTATCAATTTCTTCCGGAATGATTTGATATTAGTGTATAAATCAGGAAGATGCTGGTTTTCTCCTTGCAATCTCAAATTCAGTTCGTTCACATGTTTTGTCAAATCAACATAGAATGCTAACTTCCACAGCCATGCGTTGTTTTGTAATTCAGTAAGAGGGCGATGCTTTTCATTCAAAAAAATTTCGATCACTGCTCGAAGTTCAAAAAAGCGCTGAAGGACTTTCCCACAACTAAGTCAACGTACGGCAGTATGATAAGGTAAGTAATTTTCTCCAATCTCTTCAATAAATTGTCGGAATTGTCAGTGATTCAGCCCAAAAGATCTGATAAAATTAACAGTTGATATGACTGGTTTCAGAACTTCAGACATATCCAAACATTTTCCGCACAAAGACTGTTGATGAATGATACAATGTAAGACTAATGGTTTTGAACCACCGTCATTTTCTACAGCCTTTGACACAAGAGCGACCACTCCTTTATCTTTCCCACTTATGTTTTTGCCTCCATCAGTTGTAATATATTTCAAGTTTTTCCATCGAAGGTTCTTTTGATTAATGGCCATTTCAACTCCTTTAAAAATATCTGTACCAGTGGTTGTGCCATGAGTACTATACATATCAAGAAGTTCTTCATGCACTTCATAGCTTTTATCTACTCCTCGAATATAAATCAACACCTGAGCAGTATCTGACACATCCGTTGACTCATCCAAGGCCAAAGAAAACCACTCAACATGTCCATTTCTGTCGAACAGTTGAGAGGATATATTTTCAGCGATGTTTTTAATAAATTTACCTTTTCAGGGCACATTTCTTCGGCTACTGCAATTATGCATTCTTTGATCATTTCTCCATCGGTGAATGGTTTTCCACGTTTTGCAATTTCAAGAGCCACACGAAAGCTGGCACGAGTTGCAGCCTCTTGTTCAGTTTTGAGTTTTGTAAATGAAGTTTGCTGCGATTTCAATCCGCGCTTCATAGCTTCAAATTTTTCTGTCCGCAAACTTCCTGTATATTTTGAGTAATTTTGAAAATGTTTTGTTTTATAATGACGTTTAATGTTATATTCCTTGAGAACGGCTATGCTTTCATTGCAAATCAAATATAGCGCCTTGTTACTGGACTCAATTACGAAATACTGAATGTTCCACTGATCTTTGAATTTTCTGCATTCACTATCAATTTTTCGCTTCTTTTCTGTACTACTAAATCACACACAAAAGCAACAATTCAAATCAAAATACTGTTACAAAGATGTCTTAAACTTAAACACGCACAAACACGTTTTAAGGAGGTACGCACTATTTTATTTCACAACAGTGTCATAGGAACTGACTTGTGGTTGCGCCACTAGCCTTCTTATATATTCCAATTACTGCCATCTAGAAGTGAGTGGAAGACACCAGAACTTTCTCGAACCAACGAGATTATTCTGTACGTGCTATTGGCGCCATCTGTTAGCGATAGAAGGTACTACCTATTTCCGCTTGTGTCCACCAGATGTCGTGTCATGTTACTCCTCATGGCTCGTACTCTACGACCAATCTAGAAATTACAGATAATGACAGGAAAATTAATAATATGCAGTGTTGCCGTTTTGCGGACTTTAGTCCGATTTGCAGCCTTTTTTAAACGTTGCGTACTTTTTCGGACATTTTTTTTCATGAGTGGACTATTTCACTTTTTACCACCGGCAACAATGATAATATGGTTTTGGCCCTCGGAACTTACTGGGGTAATTAGTATGGCCCTAAGGCTGGAAAGTTTGGAGACCCAGGTTGTAAAGGGTCAAAATCAAACACATTTTTTGTTAGTATTTTTAACAAATTGCCTAACAGTTGATAATTTGTTAAAAATAATCAAAGTAATCTAAATAAAAACGGTAACATTCATTAAATTTATATAAATATTAATATTAGGAACTATATTTTGTATTTTATTTCATTTAAAATGCTTAATCTGGGATTGAAAACAATGATAGATTTTCCGTAAGGTATTTTTAATTTCTGTAGTTAGATTTACTGTTATTTGATAGATTATTATACGTATTAGGTTAGGTTAGGATTGGTTTTAGTGGCTGCACCGCCCAAGGAGGTGCACACTTAAGCATAAAAGGTCCATTGTAATACCACGACTTCCATCCTTTCACGGGAACCAGTTGGAGCCGATGACAAATCTTGCAAGATCCCTGACGTCTAGAAACTAGACATAAGAGAGTCCGTCGATATAGCATCGGCCAAGGGAGGAACTTCTTATTCCAGCCAGAGGGGCATTGACAGCCTTTGAGCATGTTTGTCAAAGGGGAAATGTCCCGTAATGACGCCTACGGTCTGAGCGATGTCGCTCCTCTTTAGCAAGATAAGACCATCGCTTCTTTTCCTGTCGCATGGAGGCCATATCTGCCTGACAATGCTACAGCTGCTCTCATTTCTCCATCTACTGTTTGTGATGTTAGAAATGGTATTATTGAGGACCGCCTTACATGACACTAAGGGAATTCCTGGATTTTGATTTACTAAGGACGAGTGTAGCCTCGTACCGTTCTTTGCCAGCTCGTCCGCTGTATTGTTATCTGAGTTCTTGCTGTGGCCTGGAACCCAGATAAGCTGGAGGTGAACGTGAGCTGTCAATTAATTCAATGCCTTCCGGCAGTCAGATACAACTTTCGAGGTGCTGCATACACCTGTTAGAGCCTTAATCGCAGTCTGGCTGTCAGTATGTATATGGACTTGGCCAGCAGAAGTCACATTAGCCTTTAGCCAGTCTGCAGCTGTCTTAATAGCCATCACCTCCGCCTGCACTAAACTACAGTGTTTAGATACCTGGCTTGTTCTTTGATTACCAGCTCAGATTACCAGAGGATTCCTATTGCTATTAGAGCGAACTCAATAGCTTCAGGGAACACAATAGTTGTTAAACGCTCCCTCAATGTCAAGAAAGGTAACTAGTGTATACTCTTTGTGTCTCATTGTTCCTTCAATTTGGCTAACCAAGGAATGTAGAGCCTTTTCTACAGATTTTCCTTTGGTATAAGCATGTTGAGAGGTTGAAAACAGTTAAGCTCCCTCTTATGTAAATATCAACTAGTCTTTCAAGCGTTTTAAGCAAAAACTTTAGATATAGAGAGATTAGAAATAAGGATAAATTCTAAGAGTGACTCACCTGGTATCCGAGCTGCCCCAGATATCGTGATAGGCATTCGCGTCCACCCCAATGATGACGCCTACCCCTTCTCGGTCGGCAGCGCTGAGGAGCCCACACAGACCCCTTGGAGGAATATCTGAATCGTAGGCAAAGTAGGAGGAGACCAGCCAGAGGGTTCAATTCTGGTACTCCATGGATACTGCGACAGTGTCGCCGTTGCTGAAATAAGGCAAAACAAAAGCACTGTATATTTTATTTATGAGCATGTTGGAGCGCGGCTTACCTGACTTCTGCTCTTGAAAGAGTCTGTAGTCCTTGAAGCCCAGCCCACAGATCCTGTTACCCACGATCCAGGGTTCTTGTATTAGGTCGACGTCCTCCCCCTTTGCGCCAGGCGGAGAAGCAGAGCAGCCGAGGCTGCCTTAGAGTGATGGAGGTTGATTTGAGTTAGTCCCGCCATCTCGAACCGGGTATTGTTTGGAAACCCCGACGGCCGGTATGTCGTTGTCGTCGTTAGAGGAGAGCAGCAGATTTTCGTCCGCTGTGCTCTCCTCGTCGCATCTCAAGGGCGGAGGGATCTCCAGGCCTCAAGATCAGGCAGTGAGTCACTGTCTGACGCTGGGGCCCTAGAAGTTCCAGGGATCTCTTCCTTCTTGCGGTTGGAGGTCTTCTGGTCCTTCCTGTATATGCTAAGAGTGATAGAGCCGAAACCGTAACTTATCATCACTTTGCACTCCATTAGAGGGGCAAGGTATTCCTCGTTAAGCACAATGATTCACTGTCTCGAGTTACTCTTGGCCTCACTGGTTTAGGCCACGCTCCAATTCTCAGTAGGTAGCGTGGGATTGCTGACCTGGATTATTTCCAGGATGGTTGCCTGGTCAGAGGGTTCCGCTGGGATCCAGCTTCTAGCCCTTGATACAGCCTCGATCCTTACCCCGGGCCATACTTCCACCAATTCCCCGATGGCTTGCCTGTATAGCTCGGCCGATCTTTGATCGGCTTAACATGACCCTGGTGCCGACCTGCGTCTCTGCACCTGGGAGCGGGTTCCGGATAATGTCCATTTATGCTTTGAAGAGTCCCATCTCCACCAGCTTCCAATTAGCCGGCGAGATGGTTCCCTCCTTGTGGCCCTTATCAACGACCGCCCACACCAGATGATCGTTAAGGATGTCACTGAACGAGCGGTCTGTGGACCGTTTGGTGGACTTGGAAGAGAGGACTGTCCTCGCTTTTTGACCACGGGAGGAGCCTCGTCCAGCGACCTTAGCCTTTTCGACAAGTCTGACTGACTCGTACTCTTCCCATGATCCTCGATGATTTTGAGGGCCCACCCCAGAGTAGCTTCGTCCTTTGCAAAGAGCTGTGCGTCTAGGGTAAAACCCAGTTTGTCTCTGATTTTATAGACCACTCTTCTATTACGGAACGTCTTAGAGAAAAAGGAATATATTCATTTATACACACGCGCGGTGATGTCTATGTGTAAGTGAATTTCACATTACAGATTTCTGTTTTTCACTAATACATACACACATCTAGACGCGCACTAAACAGGGATATATGCGTTTTTGTTAGTGATAGTTCAGTCGACTATACTAGATGGCGCTTCAAACCGTTTTGGTGCGGAACATGGGATGTCAAATCAGTGATTTTGTCACCAAATCTAGTGGTTTTAACTTTCAGATTCAGACAAATTGTTTGTGATTTAGACGTGGCTTAATTCTAATGTTTGTTGGATGTGTTTAGTGACAACCTAGTGATTTACTGTTATGAGAAAGCCATTAAAGATAAAACAGTCGAGCATGCCAAAATACTGTCAAAACTATTACCATTCCGAAATATCTATCTTTACATTCATAAAAATGTCCATGTCCAAATGGATCGCGTTATTCAGCTCGGCAAGTCGATCCATAAGATGAGACCGTACAGACGATACACGAAATGACTTAGAAACAATTCGCAATCGAAACACTCTGATTATTCAAAATAGAAGCCTACCTTAGGTGTCGTATGGCCCCGCTAGTAATGTAACGCTGTCCAGACCGCTCAATGCAATTTAATTGCAATTCCCAATACGAAATAATTTAGAACATCGGCACACTCACACACGGCTCTCTGCAGGATGTCAAAATTAGTGTTCTTTGCAAGAAGAGAGCGCGCTTCTCGCACATTCAAATCCAAATCCGCGGAATGAAAATGACTGTCACAATGTGTAGGAAGAAATGAAAATTGGTACGAAAAAATGTCCATAAGAAACAGTTCTTTTGACCACTAAATTCATTGACAAAAATACAACAATTAAATTAACTGTTACAAACAATCGCAATTGTCCTATTAGAGTCATTATTTTATGGCTAACTACTATTTTTTGTAAATAAAATAGAAAATAGTTAATGTCGATAGAAAAAATCTGATAATTAAAACTTTGCAATTTACAGTTTTTTTCTCTCTTTTAATAACCAAGAAAAATCGATTTCAAAAAAATCGACAGTTTTAAAAATATCTAGTTACCCTTGAATTTTACGAACTACTTTGCCCATTTAACCGTTTCTCTATCTCTTATAGTTTCCCAGGTCTCCATAGAGAACATTAAAAAAACTCACCCTGTATAACTGTACTAAAAAATTATCTTATTAAATTGACTCTGTGAAAGAATATATTTATTCAATTTACCAAAATACCAAAATAAAACCGGTAAATTATCGGCACATTTTGTACATATTACAAGCCCTATCAAAGATCTATAATAATATCGAAAATCAAGAAATTCAAACCTCAGTTAAAAATCGTGTGTGACGCAATACTGATACACTACAATTTAGCGTTGGTTTATTATGAAAGGTCCTTGTTACTATTCTTAAATTCGAAGGAGCAATTATATCTGGCTTAGATATAATAAAAATAATAAAATGAGTTTAACTCGTATATTCGTCAAACACCAATATATACAAAAATGTACAAAAGTTTAAAATGTCGCGACCGTTCTCATTGACGTTTAGTTATTGTCTCTCTTCTCTCGTCTGTCCCTTGGTTACTCCAAGGTGGTAATGAGTGATTCTAATTGGTCATGATAATTCCCAATTACCACCACCTTACCGATGTTGCCAAACTGCAATCTGCATCTCAAGCCTCTCGTTCGGGTCTGGTATGCAGCTGTCGGTTAATCCGCTAATCCATTTGCGTTTGGGCGGTTTATGATTCCTATTATTTGTATCGCGCACTTTAGGTAAACACCATAAAAATTACTTCTTGGTAACTGCGTTTACACGAAAACATAATAAAATACGCATTAAGGGACAATATTTATAATATTTATGTAAATGTGGAAGGTCGGAGTTACGGCGAGCCAGGTAAAGCCGTAACAGTCCTAACATTTCTCCTACCTTGGGGCAGCAATTCTTTTATGCATGAGGCCAGGCCGGGTCGGTCATTGACAAAGTTGCCATGAGTAAACAATTTTGTTACTAAGTGATACTTGCAATTTGTTTGAAAATATGACTAATACTACTACTATGTGGTATATTTTGTTTTATAAATAAGCACTCTTGATTCACATAAACTGCTAGTTTGCTTGTCATATACTGGTTGTCCCAGATCACCCGTATCTTCCGAAAAGATTGGCATCCCTGGGAGTTTGTGGTATCATTGAACAGGTCTTCAAAGGTCTTAACAAGTAACTTTCGCGTAGGAAACCTAATTTTGCTGCTGCCACCCATTTTGAGTAAAATTTGATTAAAGTTAGTAGATTTCAATCTTTCGTAGGAAACCTAATTTTGCTGCTGCCATCCGTTTTGAGTAAAATTTGATAAAAGTTATTAAATTTCAATTTTTCATAGCTAACTTATTTTAGAAAATTGAGCTTCAAATGTCAGTTAGACCTTCCCGGTGTATTCAAGCCAGGGCCGTGAAGTCTCTCAATAAATTATTCGACTTCAAATCCGACTCAAACATCTCTATTTTTCGAAAATCCTACGCCAACAGGATATTTTAATTCATGAGCTGGAAAGTATTGGCTTCTGTGGTACTTTGATTAGATGGATAGAGAGCTACTTGGTAGCACATGCTTAAGGGAGACTGGAAATCGAGTAGAAAAGGAGAGTCTATGGTCAGGATGTGGGGTACGAGTAAGACAGACGACTATATACACCAATCACCGGTCTCGATTCTGGATGCAGCCTCGAAAAGCTGTTACCAAATTGTATACAGAGACTGGCTAACTGGATATATATAAACTGTGTTGGTAGGTAGATCGCAACGGGTTCGTATTGGTTAAAATGTGTCCGATATATCAGTGTTATTTGTAGTACCTTAGGGCTAGCACCGTGGCTCTCCTTTATTTTTACTGTTTGTCAATTCCATTGGACTGAAAGTGAGAAATAGTAGAATTATTCTATTTGCCGACGATTTGAAATTGTATAAGAAATTTCGTGGTATTTTAGACCAGCAACAGCTTCAGGATGATTTAAATGGCATTGCACTATGGTGTACAGAAAATAACCTGGAATTAAATTTAAATAAATGTTTTCGCATATCCTTTGACCGTAGAAGAGCAAAACATTTCAATTTCTCTTTACTTAATCAGCAGTTGACACAAGTTACCAGAATAAAGGATTTGGGTGTAATATTTACCCCAAAGCTGGATTTTAAGCATATTTTGCATGTGTGAAATAAGTCACTAAAAGTGTTGGGTTTTATTAACCGATTTAGTAGACAATTTAAGAACGCAACAGTAAAAACTCTCTATCTGTCTCTGGTACGACCACATATACCCAACACAAGGAACTCTATCCATTAGATTGAGATGGTTCAAGGGAAGTTTTTGAAGATAATAGCTGTTCGCATGGGAAAAAATCTGATAAATTTTAGTCATAGCGAAATGTTATCAGTATTAAATCTGCAATCGTTGGCTGAAAGGAGAATTTTTCTAGATTTGTCGTTTATATACATGGTAAATGGGTTTGTGAATTGCAGCGAATTAGTGGGTGCTTTAAATTACAACGTACTCCGGGGCCTTCAATCAAGACAGGGCATTATTTCGTTTAGCCTTTCATACCACTAACTATGTGGTATGAACAACCCCATCGACCGCATGACAAATGCAGGCAAATGCTATGTCACATATTTCTAATTTTATTCTCTTCACATCATTGTTTGCAGTTTTTAAACCCCGTTTACGTTACGTCGGTCTGCCCAGTGTCGTCGATGTAACATAAAACTATTTCTATTTATATATTCTATAATTTAATATTCAGTATATGCATATTTATTCTTTGATATTTCAATACGTGTTTGTTATTTACACATTATGTTCATTATAGAATATTTTGCTTTTGCCGTAGCAAAGTAATATGTCATTTTATTTATTTATTTTATCTTTTATATACAGTAGTTTATATTTTTTGTTGTTTCAAAATTCAAAAATTCAAAAAGTATTCGTTATTTACTATTTATTTTCCATCTGCGATCATTTCCTTTTGCAAATAATACTTCGTTGTGATACCTTGTGTATGCTTAGGACCATTAATGAATTGTGGATTGATTGACTCAGGTCAATTTATTCATTCGTTTATTGTAACTTGAAAGTGGAAATGAGCACTTTTCATATTGTTACGATTTTGAAATATTTGGGAGTAAAATCTAATATATTTATTCATTATCATTTTTATAAAATGGAAATGATTTATTGTAATATTAAATTGGAGATTCCGTTAATAACTTAAAAATTAAAAATTAAAAACTCCGACTCCGTCTCCGACTCAGTTGAAAGCTTTTAAACTATACTTATAAATGCGAATTTTTGTTTACAAATAAATGTTTTATTGTTACAAATTTTAAAACAATGTAATCAAAATAAAAAAATATATGTTTTAGAAAAGAATATCCAGTTGTTGGTTTTCTCTTATATGCAAGTTACATAAATTTCCATTATAATTAAAATCTCTATTTAGGTACAAATTTTTGAAAGAAAATAAAATATGTTAAGCAGAGTTATATTTAAATAATTATATTGAAAGCCAGAGTCGGCGTTATACGAAATTCCCAACTCCGATTCCTTCATCACAAAAATACTTAAATTACGACTCCACAACTTTGACTCTTACTTTAACTCCAAATCCACAGCACTGGTTCAAACTATTTTCCATTTACTCCTAAAGACTGTTGAGCTGTTCTGGTCCCACTACCAATGGCCTTAAGTATCTACTTTTAAAATAAGGTAGCCATGAGATATTGTCATTTCGTAACTTTAATTCAATATTACTCAAAACGGACGTCATTAACACAAATATGTTTCTTACAAAAGTTGCTTATTTTTTAAAGACCGTTTTAATGATATAACTTGAAGTTGTTGACATTCTTAAGCAAACTCTCAGGGATACCAACCATTTTTCTAAATAACAATATCACCATTCGATTCATCAATACGGCTTTTGCAATAAATGTTGATTGTCCCAACACTCTAGGTCTAACTGTTATAACTGTATAACAACAAATATTTTTTTCACAATGGTACACAAGTGGCACATCCTTGTAATCGGCATCAAAAGTGCTGTTCAATGATATGCATATCTCCGTATGCGCCCGTAAGAAAAATATGAATTTGGTGTAGGAAAACAAAAATGAAACGTCCTTGAAATAAAACAAGTACGTCATTTTATTGGGCGCAAAAAGTGTTTACAGTTTGGTTATAACTTTTCAAACAAATGAGTTACATAACTTCATAAAAATGAAATTTTTTCGACTTTCACTTATAGAGCGAAAACGGTTAGAGATAGATCAATTTTCTTTTAGCCATTGATTAAAACACAAAATAGTGACTATTACTTGCGAAAACGGTATTTCAATATCTCTTTAAATAAAAAAGTTATGTACTGCCCATTAGAATGCTCTCCACTTGCACTACTCAATGACTTTTATCACTGAAATAACCCTTTTTTTATTTTTCCGTCAACATCTCTTTATTTCAGTTGCCATTTCGTCAATTATAGATTTTTCAGAATTATATGCATGCTCACGCCAACATTTAAGAAGTTTTCATAGTACATAGAGGTCGAAAGGAAACTTTTTTCTATTCTCTGTTTTGAAAATATAAACCATTATACCCTTTAAATGTCGTGAAAATTAACCGTTTTTTCCAGGAAAGAGAAAAAAAAAGAAATGAGCAAAAATACGTCGAACTTTCAGTGTACCTACTCATCTTATTTCCGATGTACTATTGCGTGTCACTTTCAGTGTACTCAATTTCTGTATAATTATTATCTAATCTCATTAACATATCATGACACTTACTTGAAGTGCACCTAATGGCATTTACTTTTCCGTCAGATTATTTGTTTTCACTTTAAGCGAAGTCGGGTACGGAAAAAGGTTTATCTCAAAACTTCTACCGAGATATACTATTGTGTTCTTAAAAAAAGTTTAAAGAAAATACTGTTGTAACCTCGGACTACCTATAGTTGTAGTGCTATACAGATTATTATATTTGATATAATAATTATAAAAAGCAGCACATTTTATGATTTGCGATACTCCTTATCCTATAACGATTTTTGTAGAAAGAAATTTATTTTATTAATTTTAGTTCATATAACTTTGACAGAATTAGAAGTTTATTAGACTACAAATTCAAAGTTATTTAAAAAAATTAAATCGAAATAATAATCATTGAATTTATACAGAAACAAGTATACTTTGACTAAATGCAAAACACATTCAAATATATCGACTAAAGTATTTTGTAGAAGAGAAACCTGCTAATTTAATTTAATCCTTGTCCTCAGTCATTTTTAAAAAGCGGAAACTCTTAGCGTTTTCTTTGTATCTTGTCAAAAAAAAAGACCTTTATTGGCATATAAAAAAATAAAATTACAAATAAAAAATAATAATAGAACACAAAATTATATCATCTCCTTTCTTTTTTCCGCCCTCCGCCACCCCAGTACCGTTACCATCTTTACGCCAGCTCCGTCCTCTCTCATCCATTCCATTATACTCCTTTTCCCCCCCAGCCATTCCACATTCACCCCTTCACACTCCTCTCCCAAATGACTCCATGTATCTCGTCCACTTGCGCACAACACACATTTACCATACCCTTCCCCCATCCAGACCTTCCTTCCTCTCTCCTCCGAACCACATCTAGCTCTTGCCAGGGTTATCTTAGCCTCTTTCGACAAGTCATTATTGGATAGGTACTCTGGCACCCTCCCATGCACTTGCCACCTTTCGTACATTGGATTGTAGCCGCTCCTCCCGATACACCCCTGCCTCTCCTGCATCTCCACCTCTTTCCACTTCTCTTTCATCCAAGCTGCCACATTCACCCCCTTCTCTAACCATTCACTTACACTATCCTCAGACTCTCCTGCCCTTTCATACATCTCTCTGCGTTTCCTACTCCACTCACTCCTCCCTAATCCCTTGCACGTTCTCCATACCTCTTTCACCAGTCTCTCACTTTCCAATTCACACAACTTCATCTCATACTTCACCACTCTCTCCATTGCCTCACCATATATACTCATTCTATTTGTTTCCTGAAGCAGAATGTATCCAGGGGTTGACCTTTCCAACCCCAGAATCTGCTTCAGGAACCACATCTGCTCTCTTTCAATGCATTCATACTCATGTATACCCCATGCTTCCACTCCATACAACAAAATTATTAACGTAAAATCTTTAAAATAAAAGTTGCAGAGAATTAAGAAATAGTAGTTTTATTGACCAAGACTTTTTGTTTCCAGTTTATACGAACATTTTCGTAATTTTATATACTATAAGAAATAAACATTTAATGTACAAGAGAAAGTCATTAATTACGTCGCAAACTGATATGGAATAGCTGAAAATAAAAGTGAGCTATTTCCAAATGTGTCATTAGGTGGCAGAACAATCCATCTTGATAATACTTAAGTGACTGTAAAGAGTGTATAGTATATTAGTAAATAGTAAACATTTGTAAAATGTATTGACGTGAGGATCAAACATTAGGGCTGGGTGTATTTTGAAATAAATTTTAAATCAGTGTTGTGTACGCGTTGCGCATAAAGTAAAATTTCGAGTTTAGAAAATTTCAAAATTTTACTTCATGCTTAATCTGGGATTGAAAACACTCGTTAGAAATTTCAAATTGAGAGCTTTTATAAAATCAACGAATGTCTGAAAATTTACTTGATATGTATACCTAAAAGAAAAATGAATATGGCCACACAAAAATATCTAAAATTGACCAAACCATTAAATGAGTTTATTAGAATCTACAAAAATTGTGAAAAATTTAAACTTTCACGATTTTTTTATAACTACAAAATTCGCTGAAAATATTAATGTTGTTGAAAATAATGAAAATTATCTAAATTTATAAATAAAGTTTACAAATATAAACAACGTTTTATTAATTACAAAATATACTGAAGTAATCAAAACTAATTATAATACATTTTCTAAAAAATTATCAAAAAAACACACATTTTAAATGAAAGCATCAAAAGCAACAAACATATAAATTTAGCTATCAATGAAATTGGTATCTGTTGGCAATTTTATAAAATCAATCAAATTAAATTTATTTATGTATTTTTAAGATCCATATATAATATAAAATACTACAATTTTACGGAAAATAGATATTAGGATTTTGAAATTACGTTAAAATATATTATTAAAAATAGTATAGAAATATTGAAATCAATAAAATGAAAAGATATTACTATTTACAAGAATCAAATCCCATCATCCTAATCCTGCAAATGTCTCGGTGTGATATTCGACCCTAAATTTACATTTAAATCCCATGCCCTAAACCTTAAAGACAAGGTCAAGAAGAGAGCGCGGCATTTCAGATCACTAACATATAGAAATCAAGGAATTTCGACCAACACCACATTCCACATTTACAAGATGATCTGTCGCCCTCTTCTTGACTATGCAGCTATCCTTTTCCACAATCCTTGTCCCGCAGTCCTACAACAAATCAACAAACAGTTGCTGAATGTTCAGCCCTTCGCACACTTACCAAAATGAGACACCCCAATAATCCCTTACACAATCCTTCGGAGGGTATACGAAAAAACAAAAATAATCCCTATTAACCAAAGACTTGAACACCTATCCGCAAAGTTTGCAACCAACCCCCTTTACCTAGACACCTTATCCCACCTGAGCCCCACACGCAACCCTAACATCTATCCAATTTCAAAAACC
Organism: Philonthus cognatus; assembly: GCA_932526585.2. Classification (NCBI taxonomy): domain Eukaryota; kingdom Metazoa; phylum Arthropoda; class Insecta; order Coleoptera; family Staphylinidae; genus Philonthus; species Philonthus cognatus. Next base: position 92,299,563 of record OW052243.1, read on the forward strand.
TAAACACTACTATATATCAATTCATTTCACCATTTCATCAAGACACTAACTGACGTACCGAACGACATTAACATGACAATTTACAATTTCGGCAGAAAGACCACGGGTCGATAGCCGATTAGCAACAAAATATCAAAATATTTTTTTTAGTATACACATCACGATATTTCGAAGTAAATTTTGGTCGCGTAGCGAAGCGGAGCGACTAAACCAAATTTTCAGGCTTTTCTAAACTCGAAAGTTGACTTCCTGCGCCACGCGTATGAAACACTGATTTAAAGTTAAGTTCAAAATATACTGCATTACTTACAAATGTTTAAATGGAAAAAAATCGTAAATGTTGATAATTTTAACAAAAAAGAAAATGCAATTATATTGTTTCGATGTCTGCAATGTTTTACACAAATCGATCAAATTAAATTTATTTATTTGTTTTCGAGTTCTGTTTACAGTATAAAATACTACAATTTTATTCAAAATAGGTATTAGAATTGAAAAAATAGTATAGAAATGTACAAATCAATAAAATGAAAAGATAAATACAGGGAATGTTTCTTTTAGGTATACACATCACGATTTTTCGATGTACATTTTCAGACATTTCTTGTTTTATTAAAAACGTTTAGTTTGAAGGCTCTAACGAGTGTTTCCAATCCCAGATTAAAAATAAAGTAAAACTTCGAGTTTAGAAAAGCCTTAAAATTTGGTTTGGTCGCGACCAAACAAAATTTTCAGGACTTTCTAAACTCAAAATTTTATTTCATGCGCCATGCGTATAAAACACTGGTTTAAAGTGAAGTTTAAAATATACTGGATAAATTTAATCACATGTTTATTAGTTATATAAATGTTTATATGGAATTTGTAAAAGTATACCTAAAAGAAAAAAAATCCTGTATGTCAATATTTAACAAAAATACAAATTTTAAATAAAATCGTCAAAACCAACACACATCATATAATTTCAGAACTGTGAAAATTAAGACAAACTGAGAAAAATGTAAAAATTTAATAAATTAACAAAAATGGAAAATTCCAAACGAGTAATTGATTAGTGGAATTTAACCTAAATTTTAAAACTGTCTTTGCCCTAAACACGTAATCAACATATGTGATATTTTTTAACGTTAGAACAAACTTAAGCAGTATATTTTTAACTTCACTTTGAATCAGTATTTTATAAGCGTAGCGCATGAAGTAAAATTTCAAGATTAGATAAGAATGGGTTTTCTAAACTCGAAATTATATTTCATGCTTAATCAAGGAGTGGAAATACTTTTTAGAAGTTTTAAATTGACCGTATTTATTAAAACATCGAACTTCTGCAAATTTACCAAACGCTATAATTATCGAGATATGTATATTTTAAAGAAAAAATCCCTGTTTCTAGAGATTATATTGAATAATTTAAATACACCATGTATACATATAAAGTTTTAACTGAAGGAATTCGATCTATAATATTTTGTTACCTTATTTTAGTTCAGTACGTGGATTAGTAACCTCACACGTTAAATCAACAGAATTTTCTAAATTTCTCAGCTAGATAGAAAAAAATAACTATCTTTAAAAACATTATTAGGGTATTAAATAAACATAATTTTTAAACTTTCCGATCAAAAAAAATAATAAACTTTAAAAGCATCATTAAAGTGGCTTTAAATCAGGGGTGGTTAAATCAACAGATTTTTCTATCTATTTAAGCCAGATTAAAAATCAAGCGGTGGCCGAATGGTAAAATCTTGTGACTTTAGCAATCCTTCTACCACACAATAAGGAGTTAGAATGACGACTAAAGATCTTTTTTGTAACTAGAAATACTATTATTCATCATTCATGGGTGCCAGTAAGTCTCCAGGCTACATTAAACTTAAATAAATATTTAGAACAACAATGGTGACAGATGACTTCAATATATCATCGTTCTTGACTAGAATATCCTGTGAATCGTCATTTCTTAGAAAAGTATTTTCAATTATAAAAATAATATTAAAAACACTTAACTTTGTTTTGATATAAAGAAAACACTTAACGTTCTTATTTTACTTTTCTGACTAGTTTCAATTACACGGTAATCATTATCAAACTAAGTACTTAAAATACTAGTTAAACAGGTATATATATTAAATCTAAAAAGCTTCGAAGAAAAGAGTATACATCATTTCAACCTGCTCGTTAATGATGGAAATTCCCGGATTAAGGTCAGAAATGTACATGTTATTTGGCCATAAGAACGAACAACGATTAATCTTCCACAATTATGAAAATAGAGCTTTGAAACTACGAATAAATTGACTGTATTTTCTTTTCAAAAAAATGTTTCTTAAATTAAATATAAATTAAATAATGGAACACTGTTGAATGATTACATAAATCCGTGTATTACTTCCATAGGAAACATTATTTCTTCTTCATGTTGCTTTAATTTATTGAGGTAATTATTATAAGCATGTTGTATTAAATAGATCGATCTAAAATAAATAATAAATCAAATTTAATCGTTGCTTAGAAATCTCCATCAGAGCAATGTTTATTTCGATTATGCTTTCAATAAATTGAGGGCAGCATCGTGCCTTTTTAGTAATATTTTAAAAATATACTGTGATTTCTGAATTCGTGTACGAGATATTTGCCAATACATTTTGTAAATATAATTGTATTTCTGGAGTCATGTTTTGAATAAGAGTGTGGAATGCTAGTAAATGTTGATTCAAGTGCTGAGTCGGAAAAATTCCAATTTCATTTATAAATTACTAAATTGATTGTGCACTCGGCGATTTTATCACCGAGGCACCGAGTTAGCTTAGCGTTTTTTAGGTCCCGAGTTCGGATTGGAATATTGTAATTTCCCTTTTTTGTACTGCGCGTGGCGGTTAAAACTACTCAGCTTGGAGTGTCGCCTACTCAGCTTGGAGTGTGGACAGTCGCGTGTTTCATCTATTCTTTTTGTGTGGTTCGTTACAATATATCAAATTAAAATGTGTAGCGCGAAGCAGTTTCACTTACTGTGTCAACAGATAAACTTGAAGTCTTAGACTTCAAGTTTAGGGGTTTTAAATCATTAAATGGCAAGTAGAACTAAATTTTACTTACTGAATTGATCAATTTGACCGAATTTTCAATATTTATGTCAATTTTGATGATGATATGTGTTTTGAATCTTGTCGTTCCTGTAAATTATACTTCTGTTAAATTAAGCAATTTTAACTTTATTTTTAATCAATTTTGACGACTTGTGTTTTGATTGAATTGTTTTGTTTTCGTTGAAATAAACAATTTTTAATGTTTTTGATGATTCGCAAAATGTTTAGGGTTTTGTTAATTTTTGTTATTTTTGGCATTTTAAAAGATTTTAATTGATTATTATTATGTTTATTTAAAATAATAATAATAATAATCATAATTATTGGGCCCCGTGAATTTATAAGATTTTAGTTTATTTTCATAGTTTCATAGTTTTTCAATGTTTTTATTTCATAATAAAAAAAATGTTAATGTGTCCATCATAGCACTGTCCTCGTTATAGATATGATGATTTAAATATTAGGAATATGGAAAAGCGTCTCAAACTAAATTTCTTCTACTTAAATTATTATTACCGCCTTTACAAAATAAATATTTTATATATTTTTTCGTTATATCTTAGTAAATATCTATCACATCTCAACAGTATATATTTTGAACTATACTTCAAATCAGTAGTTTATAGGCGTGGCGTATGAAGTAAAATTTCGAGTTTAGAAAAGCCCCGTGAAAATTTGTCTCAGGTCGCTGCGCGACCCTCGACAAATTTTCTACGCGGGGCTTTTCTAAACTCGAAATTTTACTTCATGCTCAGTCTAGAAGTGGACGATACTCGTTTAATTTTCGTTAGATTTTCAACATATCGAGATTTTCATTAATTTTTATGATTTTGTCAGCATCGATTAATTAATTTAGACGTTATATTATTCGTTAACGATTAATAAACGATTTGAAATTTACGAGCCCGATAATTAACGAAATTCTAGAAAAATTATAAATACCGCCTTTTTTTAGTTTCACAAAAATATAGGAAATACCTGAAAGGTGTCAAAGTTTAAAAAAGTAACGAACGGAGTCAAAATATTTGTCAAAATTTTAAAAATTGTTATAAATCTTGGAAATTAAAAAAAACGTTTAAAAATTACCTAACGTATTAAAAAATTCACGAAAATCGACAAGATTTTAAAAATTGGACAAACACTTAAAAACCCTAAAGATTTTGTAAACTAATGAAAATACTGTAAAAAGCCATTGATTATTTTTTAACGAATGTTTTCCACTCGCAGACTAAGCGTGAAGTAACATTTTGAGTTGAGAAAAGCCGTAAGATTTTCTGGATTTTCTCAACTCGAAATTTTATTTCATGCGCCACGCGCATGATTAATTGTTAAGTTTAAAATATTTAATACATTATTTCATTATAGATTATCACTTTTCACATCCTTTAAATTGTTGTCAAATTTCAATATTTCTTGACATTTCTTCACTTTTTGACATTGTTCTCAAATTTAAACATTTCATCGATTTTCGACAATTTTCGATTTTTTTCAAAATTCTGGCAAAATTAAACATTTTTACCAAGACATTTCATGAATTTTCCATGATTTTAGCACCACGAACAGAGCATAAAATAGATAAAGACATTAAACTTTATTAATATTATATATATATATATAACAAGAACAATGTCAAAAAGTGATGAAATGTCAAGAAATATTGAAATTTGACAACAATTTAAAGGATGCGCGTGGCGCATGAAATAAAATTTCGAGTTGAGAAAATCCAGAAATATATATATATATATATATATATATATATATATATATATAAAAAGTTCGAATCACGAATCAGAATCACCTAATATGATTCGAATCACGAATACTCGAATAAAGGATTCGTAAGAGATAAATTAGATTCGAATCCTGTTTTTTTCGAATCACGAATACAAATCCTCTAAGAATAAATTTAATTTTATTATTTTTTGTAACCGTTAATTTATGTATATTGTTACCAGTTGTTTTTACAAAAATATTCAAAACCTAATTATTTTTTATTAACACTAAACATCGTTGAGAACAGACTAAATATCTGACTCCTTGTTACTCTGATTAAAGATGTATTTGTGTGTTTCTGAACTTCACTTCAAATCAGTGTTTTTACGCGTGGCGCATGAAGTAAAATTTCGAGTTTACAAAAACCCGAAAATTTTCGGGCTTTTCTAAACTCGAAATGTTACTTCATGCTTAGCCTGGGAGTGGAAACATCCGTTAAAAACTTCAAATTGAACTCTGTTATAAAATCAACGAATGCCTGAAAATTACGTAAATAAAAAATTCACTGAATATCATTAAAACCGGGCAAGTCAGAGAAGAGTCATGGAATTATATTCAAATTGACCAAAACACTAACAAAAAAGCCATATGATCATTATTATTGTCAAAATCAGCAGGCAAATTACAAAACACGTAAAAATTTATAATACTAACTTCAATATTGACAAAAACAATGAAAACAATTTAACAGAATGGGAGTTACCCACAAAAGAAAGTTATATTAAAAGGCCAGGGGAAAAAATCTTGAAACAGGGAAATGTCGGAAAACTTAAAATTTCAGATTGTGGCTATCATGTCAGTTTTACTTCAGATAATATTAAACAAAATTTTGATAACTAGATTATTATCTTTAAAAACGTTTCAGTCATTTAATGTTCTTATCAAAGCATTCAGTTTGAAGTTTTGAACGAGCGTTTCCATTCCCAGACTAAGCATGAAGTAAAATTTCGAGTTTAGAAAAGCCCCGCAAAACATTATTTATGACATTATTCATGTCAATCCTCACAATTAATTCGAATAATTTTTGACGATTTAAATCTCTTTGTAAGTATTCGAATCCTTTTATAAATATTCGAATCCTTTTATAAGAATTCGAATCCTTTTATAAGAATTCGAATCCTTTTATAAGGATTCGAATCACCCACATTTGGATTCGAATACGAATCCTCTTAAAAAAATGTAACGAATCCGGATCACGAATCCAGTTAAACTAAAGTATTCGAATGCCTCTTTTGAATCCTCTAAAAGGATTCGAATCCAGGATTCAAATCCTGAATGATTCGATTCCTGCCCAGTTATGATATATATATATATATATATATATATATATATATATATATATAAATATATATATATATATATATATATATATATCTTTATTGGCAGTAAACAAAAAATATAAAAACAGATTGTATACAAGTATATATAAATTATTTAAAAAATATATCTGCCAATTGGCTATCAACCAATGGTCTATCCGCCTGAATTTGTTATTATCTGTCGATGTCATTTTTAGTGTAAACAAGGGTCATGATTGTTATTGTCGTCCGTAGTGTCAATGTGGAGCTGTTCTTCAATCGTCATGATCGCTAATGTCATAAAATGATGAGATGATATCATAAATGGTGGAGTAGGGATGTTTGCGTTTGGGAATTATATTTTTATTTTGGTGGATACACAGGGGGTGTAGTAGATTATGGTAAGTAGGATTTTAGGCAAATTTTTCTGCAAGGTGGGAGGGCGAGTTTGTATGGGAACGACTTCGGTTAATTCATACAGTAGTGTATTTGAGGGATTGTGGAGTGGGTTTTGGGAGTGTCGGATTTTAGTAAGCACTCTCAGGGCTGATATTTCTGCTACTTGTATATTTTTAAGGGTGACTGGGTGGGAGTTATAGGAAAGGATGGCAGCATTATCAAGTAAGGGGCGGCAAATCATTTTATATATGTGTACAGCTGTTTTTGTACTTATACCTTGTTGTTTGTAGATAAGACTTTTGAAGTGTGCCGCCCGATTCTTGACTTTTGCTTTCAGGATTATGGAGTGGTTCATAAATGTGAATTTTAAATCGAAATGGATACCTAGGTGGCTGAGAGATATATGATGTGATTGTTTATGGAAATTGAAAAAGGGGAGTTGTTTGAATTGTGAAAAGGAATCAAGAGCTGGGATTTATTAGGGTTTATTGATATTCGCCATTTCGCGAACCACGTTTGTATTGTGTCGATTAAGCCCTGTAGATTTCTAAGGGCTTTGGGAAGTGTAGAGGCATGTGTGATTAATGCAGTATCATCGGCGTAGAGAAGAGGATAAGCAGACTTATTTATATAATTGGGATTGGGATTATAAATGTCGTGAACAAGGAGATTATATAGGAGTGGTGATAAGGGAAAACCTTGAGGCAAGCCTTATTCGGGTGTCAATGAGCTGGAAATAGAGTGATGGATTTTTACTTGGAGTGATCTATTGTTAAGGAAACTATCTAGGAGGTTAAATAGATGTAGGGGTACGTTAAGGGAGTTGCACTTGTACAGCAGGCCTCGATGCCAGACAGATTCAAAGACTTTTTTGGTGTCTAAAATTATTATTGCGGATCTTCGGCCTTGGAAGTTGTGGAACGGTGTTCAAAGAATTAAAATTGGTAGGGTGGGATAATATCGGATATACAGGCCCTAAGTTTATTTTTGACTATTGTTTCGAATAATTTTCCTAGGACAGGGGGCAGAGTGATAGGACGGTAAGTCTATGAATGTTGTCGTAATCAGGCGCGGTGTTTTTGCCGTAATATATTTTTGTAATGATTGTAATTCATAATTATATTGTACAAATAAGTATTGGAAATTAGACAAGCAAAAACAGTTAAATGTTTGTAGATTTAAAATAAAATCGTGAATATTTATTTATCCAGTTTACTTGTCTACTGAAACGTAATACCCTTTCATTCGCCCGGCGCTATCTAAACAAACAAACAACGCGCTCCTCACTCATAATTTTTATTATTCGTTGTGATAAAATTCGGCAGGCACTATGAACCAATACATAGTCAAAACTACTTTCAGCAATTTTTTTATCTCTGCGCCATCTCGTACCCCAGAAACACACTATCAGCAAAAATTGGCCCTCTTAATTTTTGCTTTGTGGGTTTGAATCGCTTCCAGTAAATCCATTTTTCTGCCCTTTTCGGTGAGATGGATTACAGAAAGTACATCCTTGTCCAAATTATGGTTTGTTTCTAACAAATGATTCGCATAAGTTGAATTATCATGTTTTAACTTGTATCGGGTTTGAAAATTACGACCTGATTCTCCTATTTACACTCCTCCACAATCTGGACATGTTAATCTGTAAATTCCTGACTTGTACATACTATTTATTGGAGTTTTTGCATTAAAAATTAAACCACCAAACGAGACATTGATATTGTTTTTAGATCGAATACTAAACTCTGTAATTTACTGTTTAATGCAAAAACTCCAATATATAGTATGTAAAAGTCAGGAATTTAGAGATTAACATAATTAACAGATTGGACAGGAGTGTTCATCGGACAATCAGGTCGTAATTTTCAAAACCGGTTAATAGAATATCATCGATCATACAAGTTAAAACATGACAATTCAACTTTTCCCAATCATTTATTAGAAACAAACCATAATTTCGTCAAGGATGTACTTTTGGTAATCCATTTCACCAAAAAAGGTAGAAAAATGGATTTACTGAAAGCCCTTGAAATAAACAAAGCAAATATTATTCTGGGAATTTCCACCCTTAACGACTAGGTTGACCTGATGTACACCCTGCTCTTTGAAGCTTTCTAGATTTAACTGTGTAACTCGTATTTTAAGTACTTAGTTTGATAATAATTACCGTGTAATTGAAACTAGTCACAAAAGTAAAATGAAAGTGTTATAAAAAATTGTGTTTTCTTTATATCAAAATTGAAAATGTACTATGAAGTGAACGCCTCCAAGATTCAAGACCTAACTTTGTTTTGCCACTTTTATTAATTGATTTTAACACCGACCTGTAACTACTAAAATAATTTGGCAGACAACTCATATTAATAAACTATTTTTTTTAAATAATCATTTAGTAATTAAATAATGTTTATTAAAATAAATATACATAAATAACTTAATTATCAAACATTATAGAAACATCACAATTCTTCAAGTTCTTGACGTGTACCTTCTTTCCTTTAATAAGATGGGTAGTCGAATTTTTATAGACAACTGGTTGCGGTACATTTCTAGCACTATCATCATAATCTTCATCAACCTGGTCCTCTTCATCAATGGACGATGTGGATACACCTCCGCCATCTTCAGGCCGGATAACGGCGACTCCAGAAGCCCCCATGCGGATGCAGTCGAAGGACCATTCTACCAAAGTAAATTCCTCCCATTCCGCCTCAGCATCTATACACATGTGTATGTTTCTTTGGGCGAAGTATATATTCGAGAACTCCACACAAAACCTAATAAATCGGAATCTCGGCACCCTAACACACATCGGTGGCGGATTCTTCCCTGTAATGATACGTGCTCTTATTTTGCGAACAGTACGATGCATTTACTATTTTATGTGTATCCCATGTTAAAAGTTACACGCCAGAACTTTGCACTATTTCGCCACAAATCTACCCGTAAACTTTTCCAGGATTACTCCAGATCCTCGCAACGGGATATTTACATATCGATTCATACTAAAAATGCTCACATATCCTACAATAGGCCTCGTATATAATTTATTCAAAAAGTTTATTATGCAAACGGCCAGGGAACCTACCTATCACCCAACGCCCTATTTATATTAACTTCTCATAATAATAGTTATGTAATGCCGGAGCATACCACAAGGAATTACATGCAGATTCATTGTGTATTGTATTAAGTTAAGGTTCATAAGCTCTTTCGTTTATGCCCGGCTTCTCCAATAAACCGTACGGTGCTACTTATCCAACTATAACTTCAAATTGGGTTATGTTGTACTACAACATCTTACAAAACTTACGTCTTAATCATTTTATTGGACCCTAGTATTACATTAGGATAAATACCTGCATTTAGTGAAAAAACCTTCTACTTTTAATCTAATTATTCATTTAAAAATGCACGGCAATTTAATTGTAATATTTGAAATGAATTCAATTTCAAAACATAAAAAGTGCGATTCTTTACGCAATTTACAACAACTTTGTCTTACAAAGACTAAATCTAACTCATTGAAACAACTACTTCGTAAAGAACCGCACTTTTAATGTTTATAAGTATTCTACAACCAAGTATTGGCAATTTCATCCATACTTATATATAATTTCAACCATTTCTGAAAAATGCCCTCCTTATCTTACAAAACTGAATACCAAGGGTCAGAAATCGGAAAGCATTCGGAAAGACGAAAATGCAGGTCTTTCTTCTTTCCGTATACTTCCCGGTTTTCTCAACTTCTGTGGTCAAATTGTTTTTAAGTCATTCTAAAGAATTACTTTTTGTCGAAAAATGGTTAACATAAAAGACTTTCCTATCTGGGCAGTAATCTTGGGACACATGGTATATAAAAAAGAAATAAAATAACTAGCGGAAACAGTTATTTTATCGATGGATCTCCGGATAACTGCCCAGATAAGTATACGTTTTCCATTATCAATTTTGTAACAAAAAGCCATTTTTTATAAAAAAACGTTTTGCCTCTCTTAAGAAAACATTACCATAAAGACATTACAAATTTGATATAAGGGTCTTACAATGGACACAAAATAAAACTAGCTTAAAGTTTGGCTTCAGAGAAAAATGTAATACCACGAAAATGTATTTAATGACCTAATTCATTTAAATATACAGGGATTTTTTTAAAGTATATACAGCGGTTTTGTATTTTAAGTATACATATGGATACGCTGTAAATTTTAAGACATTCGTTGTTTTCTTCTTAAGTTTAATTTGAAGCTTTAAACGAGTGTTTTTCACTCCCAGACTAAGCATAAAATAACACTTTTAGGCTTGTCTAAACTCAAAATTTTCCTTCATGCGCCACGCGCATTAAAATCTGGTCTTAAGAGAGGGGATAGGTGTTCGGTTGTCAATCTTGGCTTAACAATCGCTTAAACTGCATAGTCACTTTTCAACGTCATATAAGACGGCAAAACGTTCAAATTAAAACAGAGAAAGACACTTGAACTTCGTTTCTTACTTTTTAACGTCATATAAGATGGCAGAATATTTAAATTAGTTATATGGATGCAATACTACTTCGAATACAGAGAGATTCTCGCTTCGATTTGTCCTTTCTGTCTTTTACAAGCCAAGAGTGACCATTGTATAATAAAACGGTGAAAATAGAATCTTTATATGAACTTTTATTTCCATATAAATAATAAATTTATGTCGAAATAGACCTCTAAACAAACAATATTTCGGCCGTAAATAACACAGTTAAAAATCTGTTTCCGCCATTTTGTTAGGAAAGGTTCAATGCATATCTTTGTAAAATAACATTTGTAAAATATTATCTTGTAATAACGCTGGAACCGTTGTCCCAACATATACATTTTACATGGCTTAGCCCCCCTCTTAAGTAAAGTTCAAACTATACGTCCGTAGAATACTGCTTAAGTAGCATATTGCGAACTTCACAATATTTGAGTGTTTTATACGCGTGGTGCATGAACTAACATTTTGAGTTTAGAAAAGCCTTAAAATTTTAAAGCTTTTCTAAACTCAAAATGTGACTTCATGTCTAATCTGGGAGTGGAAAACACTTGTTTAAAGCTTGAAATTGAACTCTTAAAAAAAAACAAATAATATGTGAAGATTTACAAAATAATTGGGATATGTATGTATATAATTTCAGTTTTATAAGAGTAACTTAAGTTTATTATATTTACAAATGATTCAATTTTTATGATAATTTCTATTAGCTAAATAATCAAATTTAATGAGAAATTGATAATTTAATAAAAATAGAATTGTTTTTATTAAGTTTATATTTGGTATATAAACATAATTCTCGATTACAAATTACTTTTTTAAATAACATCTTTCTCTCTTATGACAATTTTAGTTTTTTTTAAATTTTGAACACAAATTTAAGATTTTACAATAAAAAAATTTTTTCAAGTCAGTGTTGGATGACTTTTTTTGTAAAGAATGACTTTTCGTCGAAAAATGGACAATAACAAAGTCTTTCTTATCCGGGCAGTAATCACACACAGTATATAATTAATTAGTTCATTATTTTTATTATAATTACATCAATTTTTATACGTATAGGATTTGTACAAATTAAATTAAAAGTGGCTTTTTTAAAATTATTATATTTCTTTCACAATGATGAAACAACTGTTTTTTCTATAATTTTACTAATTTTATTTTTTTTTGTATATACAGGGTGTCCCAACCAAAACTTGCACCCCATAAATATCACCGAAGAAATTCGGGAAAAGAGTGAGATGGAGATGATAGGAAAAACATAAGTACGAGAGAGAGGGTCTTATGCGGGATTTACATGGAAAACTTAATTTGAAGGTACCAAAAATGCCCAATTTTTTATGATGATTGACAAGTAAAAATGACAATTTATATAAATAACGATAATTTACTCATGTTAAAATATGTGTATAAATAGTTTAATTTAAATTATGCATAAAAACGACAACTGACGTTGATCGACGGTAACTTGTGACATTTTTTGACATGTCAGTTTATGTCAAAACTGTCAATTTGGGTCAATAAGTGTATAAATATTACAAATAATACATGCAATAGTCAACCGATGTCAAATTAACGATCACTTGATTGTCAATTCCTGTCAATCAATACAAAAATACCAAAAGTATATAAATATATTCATAAATATTTTAAACAACACATAAAACGATAATTGGTGTTAATCGATGTTAATTTTTGACATTTTTTGACATGTCAATTTCTGTCAAAACTGTCAATTTATGTCAATAAGTGTATAATTGTTTCAAATGATCCATACAATAGTCAATTAACCTTAACTTATAACATTTTTTACCCATCCAACCACTGACCCGGCCTGCAGTTGACCTTAAATGAAATACATTTTAAAAAATATAAATCTTAGATCGATGATAAGCTAAAAGAACGAAACCATGCTATTTTGTAGGTATTACTAAAACGTACATCTCTGTGAAGTTTAAATATTTATCGATAAAACCATATAAAACTGCATTTTTTTTAGTTTTCAAATATTAAGTGGTTACCCATCCAACTAATAAAATTAAAAATCATATCTTGGCCTGATGAGCTAAAGGATCGAAACTATGCTGATCCATAGCAATTACTAAAAAGTACATCCCTGTTCAAAATTATACGATAAAACCAAAAAGAAGTGGAGTTTTTTTTTGGCGACTGCCAAGTTTCGCACAACATTAATCCCATAACAACAACATGAGGCGATAGATAGCCGAGTGCTACGATACTCCACCGCCAGCAAAGCGAGGCGACAGCCTCCCCCCCCCCCGCAAAACAAGGCGACAGCCAAGTTTTACACAACACTAATCCCAAAACAATAGTGCTGTGACACTCTAAAACGAGGCGATAGCCGAGTTTTGCACAACATCAACCCCACAACAGCAGCACGCAAAGTCCTGGAGCTACCTCTATTGCGAAGCTTTTCGCAAAGCGAGTCTCGCAGGAGACCCTGGACTCTCTCCGCTCCCCGACTAGCATCTCGCAAAGCGAGTCTCGGGAAACTCTTGAAGCTACCTCTATTGCAGAGCTTCTCTCAAAGCGAGTTTCGCAGAAGTCTCGGACTCTCATCGCTCCCCGACTATCATATCGCAAATTCTCTGGACCCTTATCGCTCCCCGACTAGCATCTCGCGAAGCGAGTCTCGGGGAAGTCCTGGAGCTACCTCTATTGCGAAGCTTCTCTCGCAGAAGGCCCAGAAACCTCATCACTCCCTCACTAGTATCTCGCGAAGTCCCTGGACCCTCATCGCTCCCCGACTAGCATCTCGTGAAGTCTCTGGATCCTCATCGCTCCCCGACTAGCATCTCGCGAAGTCCCTGGTCCCTCATCGCTCGCCGACTAGCATCTCACGAAGTCCTTGGACCCTCATCACTCCCCGACTAGCATCTCGGGAAGTCTCTGGACCTTCATCGCTCCCCGACTAGCATCTCACAAAACGAGACTCGCGAAGTCCCTGGACCCTCATCGCCCCCTGACTGGCATCTCGCGAAGACTTGGACTCTTATTGCTCGCGAATTAGCATCTCACGAAGTCTTTGAACCCTCATTGCTCCCCGACTAGTATCTTGCGAAGTTCCTGGACCTTCATTGCTCCCCGACTAGCATCTCACAAAGTCCCTGGACTCTCATCGCTTGCCAACTAGCATCTCGCGAGGTATTTGGACCCTCATCGCTCCCCGACTAGCATCTCGCGAAGTCCTAGAGCTACCTCCATTGCAAAGCTTCTCGCGAAGCGAGTCTCGTAGAAGTCCTTGGACCCTCTCCGCTCCCCGTCTAACATCTCGCAAAGTCCTGGAGTCTTGCAGAAGTCCCTGGACCCTCTCCGCATCTCGCGAAGTCCTGGAGCTACCTCTATTGCGTAGCTTCTCGCAGAAGTCCCTGGACCCTAATCGCTCTCCGACTAGCCTCTCGCGAAATCCCTCATCGCTCCCGGACTAGCATCTCGCGAAGCAAGTCTCGGTGAAGTCCTGGAGCTACCTAGCATCTTGCGAAGCGAATCTCGTGGAAGTTCTGAAACTACCTCTATAGCGGGATTGAGCTGTGCAAAACGAGGCGCCAGCCGAGTTCTGCACCCTAATCGCAGCACGAAGCGAAGCCGAGTGCTGCAACAACGAGCGAGCAAAGCGAGCAATTACCGACCTTAGTTGCAGGCAGAACGAGGCGTTAGCCGAGTTCTGCATCAAAGCAATTCTTACAAAAAAGCAGCACGAGGCGATAGACGATGTGCTGCGTATCTCACAGAACAAGGCGGTAGCCAAATTCTGTACTACATCGACCCCGCAACAGCAGCACGAAACGTAAGCCGAGTGCTGCGTCCACTCTTCTGTCCGTTCACCAAAACTACTGTCATTGGAACACGGGTTTAAAGCTAGTATGTAATATAATAAGCCATTTATAAAAACCACAAAAATAAATGCTAAATTTTACCTAAAATCAAATATTAGAGTTACCTTTATAATTACTCGTTCGGTAATTGGCTAATTTTCATTTTTGTTAAAAAAGAAATATAATTTTTACTGAAACCTTGGTAAACTTTGGACTGTTTCAATACTGATCTTAGTCAAGTAATTTTATTTTTATTTATTCAATTGAACTTAAAATTATGATCAAATTTGCTAGTTACATATTTAAAAATTAAAAATATTGTAATTTTATTTACCTCTGTAATTAGAACCCAGGGTTTTTGTGGATAGTTTAATTATTATTCTTACGAGTGTTTGCAGTCGCATCAAGTAAAATTTAAAACACTACAACATATTTAAAATTTGTGCAATAAAGAACTGTTATTAAATACAATTTAGAAATTAAAACGAAACACGAAATAAACATTTGTAATATTTATTATGTGAGATCAAATTTTAGCAGTATATATTGAACTTCACTTCAAATTCGTGTTTTTTATGCGTGGTTTGTGCACATAAAATAAAATTGAGTTTAGAAAAGTGTGAACATTTGGATTAGCTTCTGCGCTTAACGGTGGGTCTATGGTAGAATTCGGCGCTTTATAACCGTAACTTTTTTGTTATTTCTAAGTTGTAAATATTGATTAACGGAATATATATGATTAAAATAAATATAAATAAGTGATATTTGTTTACAAAAAAAACACACATTTTTAGAACAGGAAAAAAATTTGATTTATGCAAATATTATCAAAGTATACAATAAATAAAAAGTTTTTTACAAAAAAAAATGGATGAGAATAGTACAGCGGAGGACATGAAGCATTTTCATGTATTTTATATGCAAATGTAGCTGAAATTAAATAATTTATATCGGATTTCGTCTGCAATCACAACATTTTGTCTATTTATGAGATACTCACAAAAATTATAATTTTAATTTTTGTTAGATGATTTCCGACATAATAATAATACTTTTTATATGAGATCAAGATAATAGAAAATAATTAATAACTAACAGAGACAATTTGCATTGAAAATTATGTTTTTTCTGGGCTTGTGGGACTCTGCGGAAACGAGATAGATGAAGCGTTCGATTTTGCCCCGCGCACACCCGCGCCGTGATACCCATTAGAGAGTGAGATAGATGAAAAAGATGGACTATTGGGGTGTAAAGAATGTCAAGTACCTACCGTGAAGTGTGTCGCTTCATTCATTCTTAAATATTTATTTTAGTATATCAGTTACAAACTCGAATAAGCAATATGGGCAGAGTGAATAGTCGTCAAAATAAAAGAAATGCATCGTAGAAAAGTCAGGCTTTTCTAAACTAGAAATTTTACTTCACGCGCCAAGAGTATACAAGTTCAAATTTTTGTTTTCTTTTTATTTGTGTGATGTCATTAAATTGTTTAGTTATGTTTAAATTTTTAAATTTTACAATAATAATTCTTTAATTTGCAAAATTTAAATCAGCTGTAGATTCGTAAATAATAAAAATCGGACCAATGTTTATACAAATGGTTATTTCTTTAAATGAGCCCTAAACAAGATGTGATTTTTTTAACTTATTCTGAATAACCCTGTATAATTAACGAATCTGATTTTAGTAAATGTAGCAACAAATTTTGATGAGATAATTTTCTAGGACATCTTATAAAAAAAGTCGATCGCTATCTAACATTTAAAATGAATGTACCTCAAGAAGGTTTGGAACCCCTGGTTTAACCCGTATGGTGTCATTGAAAAAATATTGGATTTCTTGTGTAATCTGGAACCATACAACACCGACGAATTTCTATAGCATGTATTCACATAGCTAAGATCCTATATATTTCTTCTTGGCCTGTTTTGTGTTTATACCTTTGTATTTTTTATGTAACTGTACTTACACTGAAAATAAATGGTATTATTATTATTATTATTATTGTTTTTATATGAACTTATAATTTTCATATATAGATACATGACAATTTTGGTTACAGATATTATTCAGTGTTATTAAATATCAATAAAACCAGAAACATTAAATTACTTGTTTACTTTTACTTTTAATTGGAAATGAAATATCATTATTTTCCCGCCTATAAATATGTGTAATGAAATGTGTGTCATCAAAGCGAATTTACAAACAAAACTGTGATTTGTGTGGAAATGAAGGGAACGTTTTATAATTAACTGATTTACCAAAACTGATACCGCCTGCAATCCTGTTGTCTCTAGCAGTACATATATACTAGATTTCAGATACAATATTAATTTGATCTAGTAAAACGCATGAAAGATTTTTAATTAATCAATCCCATTTAATCTTAAAACGCGATAAATATCAATTCTGGCTTTTTATGCGATTTATGTGAATGCGTAAAAAGCGAGTCTATAAAGGAGAGTAAGATGAGATTACCAGAAACGGTGTTTTTGTAGAGGACCCGTTCGTTCATCGACACGGCTGCGGTGATAGCAAAGTCGTCAGGATCGTAAGTGAAATTCATACAGGCCTTCTGCTTGAACCGTTCCAGTATGACTCCGGTGCAACAGCCGCATTGGCCTTCGTTGCAGGAACAGGGCGATTTGATACCTTGCAATAAGGGCCGGCGGGTTGTTGTGGGAATCGGCGCTAGGGTGGATGCCGCTGCAACTACTTGCGCTTCCGTCTTGTTCTTATTCCCGATTGTATCCACAACCTCACTCGCTAGCAAAAAATTAACATTTAAATTGTGTATTTCCCTCGTTTTATCCTTGCATATTCCGATCAATGTTTTTGAAATTAGTATACAAAAGGATTTTCAGTAAATTTCATTTTTATCATAAAGTCTACAGCATTTGCATCTTTATTGCCCTAGGTAAAAAATAACTCACCCCCGCAAATATTCAGATAACCACACGCCGCTATAACGAAAAGTGTGTAACGGTTCATGTTCAATACACTGTACGTGAACATAACCGCTTGAAGTTTAATCGCTATCTGCGGCGAAATGTATGTAGCTCCGCTTTCTATATCATCGCTAAAGATTGTGGGTAAAAGTTGACCTACACTTATACCTATCTAAAAACAGCAATCAGGGAAAGGTAAACAATAATAGAATCATGATACATTTATAACTATACTCGTGTTAAAAAAATATTAATATACTAACCTCTACTTTTCAAAACCAGCCTTACCTAACTTGCATCATTTCTAGACCTGTTCCATAATTTCTACTAACGCAACCTAAATAGACTGTAGAATTTTTATTCTGCGTTAAGGATTTAAACGTCGGCATTGCCAATGGCGAAGTATTGTCACGGGGTGGAGTTTAGATGACCTTGTTATTTGTTAAAAAGTGAAATTTTGGTATTTTGAGTGTCTTATCCACTGAGATGTATTTATAGTGAATTGTGACCTCATTCACCTGTCTCGCACAGGTGAATGAGGTCACAATTAAAAATAAGAATTTGAATAGACTTGAAAAGAAAGTTTTGATGCTCCACTAAGCACATGATTAATGGAGTAATGACACTGGGCGACAGTCATTTTGTTATATTGACAACTGCTGTGTTTCTCATATATTTTGCTACACTAATGCCTAATATAACCATGGAAGTTGCCCATCAGGCTTAGTTTTTCTGTAATTTTATATAATTATTTCAAAAAAATTCTATATTATATTTAACATATTTGATAAAAAGTAAAATGACTTCCTTGATATTATTCTGTTTTTATTTACGAAATTTCGATAATATGGTGGTAAGGTTTAAAAGTTTCAGTGCGGTTGAAAAAGCTGCATGGAAATCTGTTAAAAAAGTGGTAATAGGATTTATTTGTAATACAAAAGCTAAGAATTAAAAAGAACTAGTATAAATTTATAAAGAACACTAATACATACAGAGTTTATCTTTTAAGTATGGATATCCCAATTTCAACGTATATCCATAAATCTTCAGATGTTCATTTTTTTTTAGAAAAGTTTAATTTGAAACTATGTTTTTCACTCCCAGATTAAGCATGAAGTAAAATTTCGAGTTTAGAAAAGCCTTAAAATTTGTAGGCTTTTCTAAGCTCGAAATGTAACTTCATGTGCCATGCGTATGAAACTCTGAAAGTTGTGAAGTTCATAATACGCTACTAACTTCACTTAAAACCAGCGTTTTATACGCGTGGCGCTTGAAGTAAAATGTCGAGTTTAGAAAAGCCTAAATTTAGATTTGCGTCCAAATCGAAACGGTGCGGATTTTATAAACTTAAAATTTTACTTCATGCTTAACCTGGGAGTAAAGAACACTCGTTTAAAGCTTCAAACTGAACTCTTAAAGAAAACGCATGTTGGAAAATTTAAAGCATATGCATAAGTATACTTATGCATAAATTCCCTGTACCTACCGTAGAAAATGATTAAAAACTACATTTTAATTAAGATGTATCTATGAAAGTAAATTAAAATAAACACACTACTATACAACCTGGGCATATTACAAAAAAACGATATGTAAACATAAAATCAGTGCAAAAAATAACGTGAAAAACTGCGTATCTAACCAATTTAACAGACAAAAACTTACATTTTGTTAACAAGTATTTTAAAATGTTATTTTCGCCCATCTATTAGTAATTTAATGTTTATGAAAATAAAATTATAATTCAAACGCATATTCATCTTTATAATGACTGCATTTGTCCACATTAAAAATGTTTCATTTCAAGTAATTTTGTTCTTTCAAGCAAGAGTTTTCAAAGAGATAATTTAGATAACTGGTAATAATGATGCATTTCCTTACATTATATATGCTCAGCTCAGCTAATTTCGCTCTTTCGAGAATTTCCCTGATTAAAAATGCAATCATTCATATTAAAAATCTTTCAGTCTGGACTAATTTCGCTCTTTGCAGTGTGCATTTTTATAGAGAGAATCGATTCATTCTTGTTTTTCTAATTTTAAAAATAATTAGTTTTGATTAATCAATTTAAACATTTTAAACTTGTCGACTAATACAAAACAGCGAGCCTAGGTGATACTAAACCAATTTTGATGTGAAAACCAAGTATATTATTAAATGAGAAGAAACACAAGAAACAGTGATAGTGATCAGCTAATTCTCACAATTTTAGTTTATAATTTATCACTACTCTTGATGTAAAAAAGTGTTCATTATTCACAAATTTAAAATGTATTTAGGCTCTTCACATTAAAAGGGGTCCTCCATATCAAATCCCCTTAAATTATGGTTTTGCAATTAAATCCCCTCAAACAATTAAATCCCTTTATCACTGATCTCTTGCTGATAGATATAAGTTATAACTATAAGAACGCAACGATTGTGCTTTCACTAACAAAAAATACGTTTAACCA
The DNA here is from genome assembly GCA_932526585.2 of Philonthus cognatus. Taxonomy (NCBI): domain Eukaryota; kingdom Metazoa; phylum Arthropoda; class Insecta; order Coleoptera; family Staphylinidae; genus Philonthus; species Philonthus cognatus. The sequence goes on from OW052243.1 coordinate 92,319,868, forward strand.
TCTGACCATGCAGGGAGTTTTTCTTTTAAGTTTATATATGCATATGCTAAACATTTTTCGACATTCGTTGGTTTTTAAAAGAGTTCAATTTGAAGCTTTAATCGTGTGTTTTACACTTCCAGATTAAGCATGAAGTCAATTTTCAGGCTTTCCCAAACTCAAAATTTTACTTTATGCGCCAGGCGTACAAAGCACTGATTCAGTGTGAAGTTTTTAATTTGGACGCTCCGGATTTTCGGCGCCCAACAAAGGGCCAACGTTAATTTATTCCCGCGTTAGAAGCCAAAAAACCCGAAACTAGGTATTTGCGGTTCTCGTTATTTGAAATCGTAAGGCTTTTCTAAACTCAAAATGTTACTTTATACGCCTCGCGTATAAAACACTGGTATTAAGTGAAGTTCAAAATATACGTCTTTAGCATTCTGCTTTAGTACTGTGAACTGTGAACTTCAATGATTTAGTATTTTATATGCGTGATGCATGAAGTAAAATTGCGAGGTTAGAAAAGCCTGAAAATTTCGTTTGGTCCCTTCGCGGAGCGACCAAACCAAATTTTCAGGATTTTCTTAACTCGAAATGTTACCTTATGCTTAGCCTGGAAGTGGAAAATACTTGTTTAAAGTTTCAAATTAACTCTTAAAAAAAACGAATATCTGAAGATTTACAGCATATACGCTGTAATTGGAATATGTATACTTATAAGAAAAACTCCCGGTATATGTAATCAGAAACGACATATGTCATTTTTAAAATAATGATTGATTGATTCAAAAGAAGTTACATTTGAAAATAATAACGTTTTACGCAGCCCTTATTTATACTGAATAGACAAAATTGCATTAGATTTTTATCAATACGATTAAACAAATAACATACACCATTTTTGATCCCGCCAAATCTAATAGTATTATCGTAAATAATATGTGATAAATTATAACATATTATTTTTGATAAGTATTCTAATTTGTAACTACCCTTTTCGCAATAAGCGTTGGTAAATCAAAGATTACCGACTGCTTTACTTACATTTTTGTATGCAGTTCAAAACGAAAATATGATTAATTTACAAAAATTAACATGTTCATTGAAAGAACAATTTATTTCCTATTTTTAATTAAAATTTCCCTATGATTTATCTTATCATATCATATTAAATAAAGTAGAGCAGTTACATTTATAATTATAATTTATTGAGCAGATCGATCTACAAATCTATAGAAATTATGGTAAAAATACTTATGTACATTTAAATAAAATAAATAAATTAATTTAATAAATTAAATAAATAAATAATTAAATGAGTCTTGAAACTTGAAACATCTACCAGTGTAATCTATCCAGCCACATATCCCTACTTTGCCTGGCCCTCTTTTGTCCTAATTGAGCAAACTTATGTTGCTTAGCCTTTCTCCCCTCGAAATCATCATCATCGTCCTCATCATCATCATCGTCGTCGTCGTCATCATCGCCTAAAATATCATCATCGTCTTCATCATCGTCGTCGGCATCGTCATCATCATCGTCATCTTCTTTAATCTTATCACTATCCTTGATTTTATCTACCTTTTTAGCCGCACCTTCATTATCATCATTCTTCTCAGGTCCTTTCGTGCTCTCATCACTTTCTTCAGTATCAAAAGTATCAACAACTCCATCAATAATATCGCCAATAACATCAGTTCCCGGTTTATCTTTATTTTGCGTATTTTCTAATTTATTCTCCGTGTGTTGAGAAGGCCTTTCATCATCGTCATCATCTAAAGCTTCCTCAACAGCGTCAGAAATGGGATCATCCTCATCGCTCTCTCCAGATTCATCATCCTCATTTTTAATTATGTAACTCTGAGCCGGCGCGTCGTCTTCATCCTCATCCTCGTCGTCGTTATCCTCAAAGGTTGGTTTAGTGGTGTCCGCGTTTTCAACATAGGTGGATGTTTCCATAACAGTTTGTGTGGTCTCTTGGGGCTGCAGGGTGATTGATTGCTCTGTTACTGGGACGGCAATGTATTCAGTTGCTTTTTCAGTCGGTGTGACCGTGTGGATTTCTGATGGATCGCTAGCTGCATCGACTGGAGCGCTGGAAACGCGAACTGGTTCCGGAACTGAAGATACGGGTTTGTTTTCCTGCAACATTGCAGTTACTGCAGCGATTGAGTCTTGGGGGGTAGATTGCATGTTTTCTTCTGGGATTTTATCAAGGTTTACTTTTTGTGGTACGTAGTCATAAGCTTCAGGTGTGATTGTGGTGGGTGCGGGTGTTGTGGTGGTTGTTGTTGTTGTAGTAGTGGTCGTTGTGGTGGCTTTCGTCGGCCTTGTTCTCCTAGTTGGAGTTTTCTTGATTACTTTTGTTGGTGTTTTTGGGGTGCTGATTTTAGTTTTCTTAGTAGATGTTTTGATTGGTGCGGCTGTTGTGCTAGCGGGCTTTCTTTTAATTGCAGGTTTGCGCTGTGGAGCCTTGATCGGTTTTCTTGTTGCTTTCCTAACAGGTGGTTTAATGGTTGTCGTTACTTTCCTTTTCTTAGTTGGCGTTGATGAATCGGACTCAGATGGCACAAAGAGGTTATCAATAAAATCATCATCAAACACGCTGAATGTATCGTAATCAACTGAATCCACATCATTATCAGAATCGTCATCATCGTCATCGTCGTCATCATCATCTTCCACGTCAATATCATCAACATCATCAAAATCGAATTCATCGTCATCATCATCGTCATCATCATCATCGTCGTCGTCGTCTCCAGCGTTAGCGTCCTCGACTACCGGTAACGGTTGAGGAGGTTCAACTTTAAGTCCTTTAGGCCCGAAACGGAAACAAGAGACCCGCAATGCCGCTTCGACATCCTGTACAGCTCTCAGTTCAAGGCCGAGACATGCGTTAAAATCTTCTCCCTGCCTTCTAATATTATAAACTCGGCCACAGAATTTCGAAACTCCGCCCGGCAGTGGCATACATACAGGTTTTGGTCGTCTGCCTGTAAAGCAACACCAATTATAATAACGTAAGCGATTATGATCAAATAATTACCGTCAATAGTAGTGTTAGTAAGAACACGCTCTCCGAAACTCATGGAAATAGCCAACCTGTCCCCTCTAAGGTATTGTAAAGATGCGCATCCTGGCCCTTGCAACGACACCACCGGGATGTTGAATTCCCGGCAACAGTTGCACAATTTGGCCGTGCAAGTGCAATACTTGTTAGGGGTATCCTGTTGCCGGTTCTTGTGGCTGAGTTTCCCCTGATGCTGGTGTTTACGAACCGCCGTGCTCCGGACATTGCGTATGCCTGTGGAATCTGGAAATATTTATTTAATTTATTCACAGCCTTCCATGAGAGAACACATCATTGAACTTAAAACAAAACGAGACCAAATAGAACAGGTAGTGATGAAATGTCGGATGTCATTATTATGCATACCTATAACTCTTGACGCTGCAAATGCGATTAGCACGAATATGAGTAACAACTCGAAGACGAGCGATAGTCGCATTTTGCTCTGATTCAATCTGAAAATAAATAGAATTATTAACCAAAAGTTATTATTTATTAACAATAATTAGTACATGTTAATATATAATGTTTTACTGAATACACAATTTTAACAAAATTTTACAAACTTAGATTGAATAATATTCATTAATATTAAATATTGTTTAAGATAAAGATATAGTTTAAAGTGACAAACTAAGGACATAATAACAAACATGTTTAAAATCAATTGCGTTATGCGTAAAAATTAACTATAGTACGTTAATATAAATTTATGAACATTCAAAAATCTAATTTATTTTAGGTGCAAATGCTATTGGTTGTTAGACAATATTTAATTGAAATATTAAATCACCATCTATATATAGTGTATACTTTTGTAGCTCTTCTGTGTATTTAAAATTGCTTATCAAGCAATACATGTTTTGATTATTGTTATGATTATAAAAGTAGGTAGGAAAGTAGTTTTTAAATATGTCAGATATCGAATAAATAAAATAAATCGTTGGTTTGTAATAATGTGATGTATTTTCGAATAATTTTTACCAAATCTGCTCATATACGACGTAAAATTTATTACTATTATAGTAATGAAACTTAAATGTAAAATATTTATGATTATTGTAGACGTAAAGAAACTCATTATTATTATTATGCATATTTATAATCAATTTAAATTTGTATGTGATTATTTTTAATATATTTTGATTATTTTACTATAGTATTTCACATTTTTGTAAGAATTTCAATTATGTATATTTAAATATCTTAGTATAATTATGTTTTTATCAAACAAAAAATAATGTAATATATTTTATATACAGGTATACATACAGCTAGTTTTTCTTTTAAGTACACATATCTCAATTATATGCTGTAAATATTCAGTTGTTTTAAAAAATAAAAGTTTAATTTGAAGCTATGAAAAACCTCGTCCACTCCCAGCTTAAGCTTAAAGTAAAATTTCGAGTTTAGAAAGACCTGAAAATTTGGTGTGGCGGGCCAAACCAGGCTTTTCTAAACTTGAAATTTTACTTCATGCGCCATGCGTATAACACACTGATTTCAAGTGAAGTTCACTTGTTCACAATATTTCAGTAATTCTGGTGTTTAATACGCGTCGCGCATTAAGAAAAATTTAAGAACTTTAATTGTGGATATTTAAATATCTTAGTATAATTATTTTTTTTATCACACAGGTAATTTTTCTTTTATATATATATATATATATATATCCCAATTATATGTAAATATTTAGATATTCGTTGTTTTTTAAAAGATTTCAATCCAAAGGTTTGAACGAGTGGTCTCCACTCCCAAGCTAAACATGAAGTAAAACTTCGAGTTTAAAAAAGCCTGAAATTTTGGTTTGGTCGCTCCGCTTCGTGAAGCGACCAAACCAACTATTCAGGCTTTTCTAAACTCGAAATGTTACTTCATGCCTAACCTGGGAGTAGAAACACTCGCTTAAAGCTTCAAATTGAACTCTTTTAAAAAAGCGTATGCATATTTATACCTAAAAGAAGAATTCTTTGTATATCTGTGAAACATTATTTTCTAAATAAATTAATCTATTAGTATTATTCGATTAGCCATTAGCGAAGTACTGTTAAAACATTGCAAGTATTATTATTTAAAATATAATTTAAATATGCTAAAGTAAACCTGGTAGGCTTTAGAATTACAACATAAATATTAATTTGTTTAGATCGTTTTCATGCATATTATTTGGATTTAGGGTTATTCCTCGTATTTACATTTTTGAGTAACGCAGATATTCTGAAAAATGAGCGACAAAGATTATTTATTCATTTATAATTATTCATTTTTAAACCAAAAAAAAATAATAATCTTATTAACATCACGATGGTTTTGACCGTTACTACAGTATAAGTTTATTTAATTTTTATTAATGTTATTAGTTTAGGTTTTTAATTATGATTTATCGGTTATATTAATATTGTTGCTATTACAGTTACCATTTTTTTACTAAATTAATATACAACATATATATTAATTAGTAATTGTTATACCAATTTATGTTTATGTTGTAATTTTAATTCAATAAAATTTAAAAACATAATAATAAAAACATTTTAAAGATCAAAGTACAAATCCTAATAAATTATTTTGTGTAAAGTATAGATTAATTTAATGTGGGAGCTTTTAATCTTAAAAATAACGAGAAAAAAAGTTCACTAAGCTTAAAATTTTAAATATTTTCGTAGATATCTCACGGGGGTATAAACCCTAAATTTCCTGTACTGAAATACACATATTATAATGACTTTAATTCGGATTATGCGGTTACATTGACCTTAAACAATTCCTTGATGCACGCACAAGTTATTTTCTGGTTACGGTATTCCGCCTGTAAGAGAACATGTTTAATTGCACAAAATATTCGAACTCACGGCAATAAATCGTAACGTTTTTATTTTTTTACAAAGATACCTGGACTATAAAGCGATATCCACGATATCCCTGTATTTTTTATTGAGCAGTAACGGTTGATCGTGATTATAATATCCGCAGGCTGGTATCAAAACAAAAACCGCTAACTTCTTGAAACTCACTTTTATGTCGCACTGATTCCACAAATTCTTCGTACGGTACGCTGCGTCCGCTTGCGTACAACAATGTGTTTATATTTTTTAAGCTTGTGATAATGAAACTTACCTAATACCGATAAAAAATATGTTGGTAATCCACGGTTGCGAGAAGTATTACTGGTTAAGCTAACCGGTCTGATGTTGGTGTTGAGGAGCTCTTCAGTGCCCACTCTTTCTTGTGCGCGGAAAGGGGGGTCGGCCGAATGTCGGTCACAGCAGTTAGGTCATCGATGGCCTTCCGGCCCCCAGCCACATAGAAATCCATTTGTTTCCTTCGGCGGGTCGATTCGGAATTCATCGAGACTTCAATCACCTTAGACTTGCACTTAACAAATTCTCCGGCCTTGCTTACGGTAAACTTGAACTTGCTAATTCTCGCCGAAACACCATCCCAGAAATTCTCATAAAATACTCATTACAGCTTGAATCAACGCTGAGAAAGTCGAAATTTCTCTAGTGTAAATATAAACACTGAAACATAAACATCAACATTGTTTTAATTGCTATGACTAATTTAAATTTGGCACGTCTAATAATTTCACTCAAAGCTAAATCACGCAATACAAGTGTTTTTCGATTGAATAATGAATAGTAATAATACAAAAAACATGTAATTGAAAGATAGTCTTAAAATTTATGAGGCGAGTGATGGAAGAAGTAGTTTCTATTTTCATATTTTTGAGAAATTAATAGAAGTCCACTATAAACTACTTAATCTGAACTTAGATCACGTCAAGTATAAAAAAGTTGTTATTTAATTTCAAGTCAAATCAAGTAATTAATTTTAAAGTTTTAAAAATATGAGTACTAACCTCACCTAATTTTTCAGAACAACATACATGTATGTCAAGCACTAAAGGAGGGCTGGCCAACTGAAATTGCTTCGAGGGCCAAAAGTTACACCTTAAATGTTTTACAGGAAATACATGTTTTTTAAATCAACTTTTTTGCATATTTTGATTTTTACTAAGACTTTTGGCATTTTTTATATTTTTTTAAAAGTTCAGGAACCGAAAATTTCGTGTGGATTATATTTTTTCAATATACAGGGATTGTTTTTATATTCCAATACGTATGTATTTTGAGGCGTTCCTTGTTGGTTGTTGAGTTTAATATCAAGTTTCGAACGAGTGTTTTCACTCCTCAATTAAACATAAAGTAAAATTTCGAGTCCAGACAAAGTCTGAAATTTGGTTTGATCGCGTAGCGCTACGCGACCAAACCAAATTTTTAGGCTTTTCTAAACTCGAAACGTTACTTTATGATTAATTAAGGAGTGGAAAAACTCATTCGAAACATCAAATTGAACGCTTGTAAAAAAAAGCAACGGATGCCTGAAATTTTACAGAGCATACATCGGAATACGTACACTTAAAATAAAAATCTCTGTATTTACAATTAACAGTATTTATTTGGGTTAAAAAGCGTACAAAATATAACGTATTCTTGTACAAAAACTCATGCAAATAAAATATTTCAAAGTATGATTTTCAAAAACTTGACTAAACTGTCAATATAACTTACTATGCCAATGTAGTCACTTTTTTTGTCTCATTATTAACGGAATCCATTTAAAAACATAAAACAGCACTATATATAATAAATACTTATTCATTGAAAACCAATACAATTGGCAATTGTGTTCGCGAATACGATTTCGAATATCTGAATATTCGCTCATACGAATTCAGGTAATTTTATTTTCTGGCAGAATATAAGATATAGTTTTCTTATAATTGTCATTCAAAGTTAACACCAAATCTGCCAATATAGTTTATTTCAAAATATAATTACACTCCCCAATTTTGATTAAAAATAAATTAAACTGTAAAATGAGTGATAATGCTTAGTTTAAAAAAGCATGTTAATGATGAATACAATATTTCAATATACAAATGTATTTCCTTTTCTTAATAAAATAAAAATAATTCTAACAACAAATTTGAATAGAACAAAAAACAAAGGATTAGGTTAGAGTATTTTTTGTCGAGTTTTAGACCTTAGATTAATAATATATTAAATTACGAACATGTTTTTCGTGTGAAATGCAAACAATGTGTCTTAGTTAATAAGACAACTTAAGACAATAAATATCCATTGAAACAATTACTTCCCGTGCTAATACATCTCCGGGAGTTAAAATATCAGTTAAAATAAGATTTTAAATATTTCATTGTATAATTCCATATCCGTAAGGTGTATTTGCACGGGAAGTAGTTGTTTCATGGATATTTATTGTCTTAAGTTGTCTTAGTAATTAAGACACATTGTTTGCATTTTACACGAAAAACATTTTCAACACAAATTGTATGTAGACGCAGGTCATTGTATAATTTTTCATATCATCTGTAGGAAAGTGAATATTATTTCACAAAGTGTTTGACATTTAATAACAAAATTATTACTACTACCTTTTTTATTGTCGGAGTATCGACAAACAAATCATGGCTCTGACATTATCCCGCCAGCTATTGACAATTTCATTTCATTTTAAACACAAAAAAATAGTTTTCTATATTACATAATGAAGTGATTTTAGATTTATATCAAAAACTGACATTCTCGGCATATAACACTCCCTTTATTATAGTGAGATAATATCTCGTTTCAACACAATTTGTCATTTTACAAATAATATTTGTATCGTTGTTGTTCCGTGTTGAGATTATCAAATTATTAAAAAAATTGTATTGCTATTTTCAACACAAGATGACCATTTTGGCCAACTATGACATTTTAGGATACTTCTGATAATTTTGTTTGTTTATAATTTAGTAAAATTAAGTTAGGTTTGGCCATCATGACATTTTGACTTTACGTGACGTAATTGAATGTCCATGGTTACTGTATTAATTTTTTGTTGACTATTTGCACTATTAAGGCAAAAAACGACTGCCTGTTCTTTAATTTGTATCAAAATTGGCATTATATTTTAATCTCATAGAACTTTCTCCCTCAATAAAACAACAATAATCAATTATCAATTGTTTTAATGATGAACCACTACCCAATTAAGCATGAAGTAAAATTTCAAGTTTAGAAAAGCCTGAAAAATTAGCTTGGTCGCGTAGCGAAGCGGAGCAACCAAGCCAAATTAGTCATTTCTAAACTTCAAATTTTACTTCATGCGCTACGCGTATAAAACGCTGATTTTTATATAGTACATATTAAGTGTATAGTTCAAGTATTATTTAAGTAAATTATAGTAATCATTAACCATTTTATAAACAAATGTCATTGTGCAAACGGCAAAAATATGGGAAATATTTTTTTTTCTCGAAACTGGGGTTGATGCAAAAATTGTCATCACCACCTTTCAAAAGTGCATTATTAGTGCATAATTTAGGCATATTTTTTTTCGATTTAGTTAATATATACTAGGTGGGGGGGCTGGCTATCCGCCAGCCCCCCACTAAAAATTCGTTTTTGTCGCTAAAGCAAAGGGGTACAAAAAACGTTTCTTACGGTAATAAGAAGTGCATAAAGAGTGCATTATGGTACATTGTTTTAATTTTTTTTTAAGTGGGGGGCTGGGTAAATGGAGGTTGTTGCTGGGCTTGTGAACTGTCTTGATAAACGGAACAAATGAATTTATGTATAGTAAAAGGGGGATGTTTATATTTGGGATGGATATTTAGGTTTCTAGAAATACAGAATTTGTTTAGGAGTTCTACGTTATAGGTGTGTGGTTAATTATTATCTGTTTTTTACATAGTTTTAGTCATCTTTGAATTTTTGTGGTTTTATTTGGAATCAATTGATTTTATGTTTTTTAAATTAAACACTCAAATAAATCTTAACTATTTCTGTTAGTTATAACAAATTTTGAGATTAACTTTACTTTCTTATGCGAGTCATCAAGTAAATTATTGATTTTCTGCATTTAGTCAACTTGCAGCTTTTGTAATATTATTATCCAATGTTTTTTTTATTAAATTAAAATAATATTGATTTATTTCTAACTTTATTTATTACGCATGTATAAATGTGAATGTCTCATTTTTTTTTTAATCAAGACAATGACCAAGAATATATTGCATCATTTATAGTAATCTTTGATTAAATATTTTGCATCATTTATAGTTTTTTTGATTTTTATAGTAATCTTTGATTTTCAATTGATCGACTTTGTTGTTTCTTTAAGGAAAATAAACTAATTCATTTCTTACCAATGTTCGTTTATTACAGACAAATATGAAATTCAATAAAATCATTTATAGACTGTAGATAAAATATTTATTTTATGGTTTTTTTCAATTTTAATCAACTTTGAGCTTTTATAACTTTGTGTCCAATCGATTGGTTTTGTTTTTCTTAAATAAATACATTGTTTTAATGCATTTCATAAATACTTCCGTTAATTATCTTATGTTGAAAAGGTTTTCACTTGTTGAATTTTATAAATCTTTATTAACTTTTGCATATTTGTTGACAACTTTGAGTATCCATACATGTACCGGTAATTTGGTACATTTTTTACCGGTAATTCGGTAAATTTGTGATTCTAAACTGGTTTACAGATCAATATAATGCATATCACGATAACGTTGTTTTATAGATAAAAGTTATTAAAAGCATAGAAAATTAATAGTATTTAATGATTTGCCTACAACGAGGGTTTCCACTCCCAGATTAAGCATGAAGTAAAATTTCGAGTTTAGAAAAGCCTAAAAATTCGGTTTGGTGGCGTAGCGCTACGCGACCAAACCAAACTTTCAGGCTTTTCTAAACTCGAAATTTTACTTCATCCGCCACGCGTATAAAATAGAGCTTTAAAGTTTTAAAGAGCTGATTCAATGAGCCGGCTCAAAAGAGTTACATGACTCAGTTACGAGCTAGCGATCCGCTAACAGTTCTGACTCTTAGAGATCCATCTGATTCGCCAACTCATTGAATTGAGCGACCCACGGTGGTCTAAAACCGACCAAAATGCGACAAAACACCACAGTTTTTTTATTTTGTGAGATATCAATTTGAAATTTGGTATGCTTATACAAAACACAAATTTGAGTTTACAGATCTTTCATAAGCCTTATTTGCACTTTCGGTTTCACCGGAAATGACATCAATTTTAAAAATGGTGATGTGTCCATCATATCACTTTCCCCTTAAAGATATGATGATTTAAATATCAACAATATGTAAAATTTTCTGAAACTAAATTTATTCTACTTTTATTATTATTAAAAAACTACTCACAAAAAAAGTAATTTTTTCCATTTTTTTGCTACATCTCGGTAAATATTGTCATCATCACATCTAAGCGTTATATATTTTAAACTTTACTGTTAATCAGTCTTTTATAAGTGTGGCGCATGAAGTAAAATTTCGAGTTTATAAAAGCCCCGTGAAAATTTTCTACGCGGAGCTTTTCTAAACTCGAAATTTTACTTCATGCTTAGTGTGAGAGAGGAAAGCACTCGTTACTTTGAAGGGGGGTGCCTGGGCTTTGATCAGATTTTATGTTAGGTTCTTTAATTTTTTTTAGTATTCTTATTGATAATACATATTATTGCTATTTGTATTATTTTACTATTTATTTGTAGTTTTTTATCAATAATCTGTTGAAATAGAGGATAGATAAAGATAATCTTAATTTTTTCATTTGATAAATTTGAATTTGTAACTTAATTTAGAAGGGTTTTGTTATTTTTATATTTATATATTTTATTTAAAATAAAAAATAATATTTCAATTACAAATCAATTAATATATTATTCAATATCAGTATTTTCAAAATTCAAAATAAATAGGAAAGAAATAATTAAATATCAAACATTGTTATTTCAATCAATTTTTTGAGATTTTTTAATTTTTCTCCTGCTTTGAAGTCTTTTTTATTTTCATGTTTATTTATTTTTCCAAGAAAATACTGAATAAAATTAGAGTTGATTTTTATTTCAAATTGTTAACTTAAAAATTAAACGTTATTGATGTAATGCAAATTTTGCTACCTTTGAAAATGTTGCTCATTTTTAATATTTGTAAATATTGATTTATTAAAAATCATTTTTCAAACATGTTTAGAGTAATTTATAATTATTGAATTAGCTAAACTGTATTTTTAGTTTTCCTGCAACTTGCCTGCAACAATTTTAAATGTATAATTTTTTGGTATCTAGAGAGGGCCCCCTCTAGATACCAAAAAAATTATACCTTTCAAAGTAAAAAAAAATTGTCTCGGGTCGCGTAGCGACCCAAAACAAATGTTCACGGGGCTTTTCTAAACTCGAAATTTTACTACATTACTTACATGCGCCACACGTATAAAACACTGATGTACTGTACAGTTAAAAATATATCACGCTTATAATAATAATAATAATAATACTTTATTAATGCTGAACACAATTGTGGTACACAGGTCAATGGAAATTACGCTAATACAAAAATATAAACGTACAATAAATATAAATACATATAAGAAAAAGTCGTTAAAACATTAAAAACACATTAAAATGAGGTAGTTATGTTCTGGAAAACAAAACACTTCAGATATTAGATAGCTTTTAGAATTGAGCTTAAATTGGATTCGTTCAGAAAATCATCAAAGCTAAAATAGGCTTTCTCCAATAAAAATCGTTTTATACAAACTTTAAATGTTTTTATTGGCAATTCTTTAATAACGTCGGGGATATTATTGAAAAATTTGGGTCCCCAATATCTAGCTCCAGTGTGAGATTTAGTTAAGCGCATCATGTCTATATGGATATTATTTTCTTGTCTAGTTTGATGGTTATGAATAACATTTATTTGGAGATATTCACTAATATTTTTCTTTATATGAATTAAACATTGATATATGTATAGGGATAGAAGGGTTAGAATGTTCATGCTTACGAATAGAGGTTTTGTGTCTGATCTGTAAGCAGCACGAGCAAGGATGCGGACCGCCCGTCTCTGCAGTTTAAAGATACGCTGCCACCCTGGAGAATGACCCCATATAATCAGACAATAACTAATCCGAGATTGAAAATGCGCAAAATAAGTTGTTTTAAGAACATCTAGGGAAACTGAATGAAACAGATTTCGTAAAAGGTAGATGCTGCAGCACAGCTTTTTCGCAAGTTGATTGATATTTTCAACCCAGGTCAACTCCTTATCAACCCACATTCCCAAAAATTTGACGTGCGGTGAATAAGTGTTAGTAATTTTATTTAAAGTGAACAATACATTTACACTTTTATTCGGATTTAGATGAAGACGTTTGCCTGCAAACCACTCAAAGGCCATTGCCGAAGCACTGACATTCAAAGTAGAAACTGTGGTAAGGTCTTTATCAACACTTACCAAAGTTGTATCATTAGCATATTGGATAACGTTTACTTTAGGAATGTATACTGGCAGTTCATTGACATAGATCAGGAACAGAAGTGGCCCTAGGATTGATCCCTGTGGTACCACAAATTTAATCATTATTGGTTCAGATGTTTTACCATTTATCCGAGTCATTTGTGTTCTGCCAGTGAGATAAGAATTTATAAGACATACACTAGATGAACTGAAGTTATAACATTCAAGTTTATTTAGGAGAATATCATGTGACACACAGTCGAATGCTTTCGACAGGTCTAAGAAAGTGGCCATTGCAAAGCCTCCGTCTTCAAATGAATCCAAAATAGTGTTTACCAGATATAAAAGTGCATCACACGTGCTGACACCCTCACGAAAACCGAATTGGTTACAATTAAGCAGTGCATGTTCCTCCATGTATTGCACCATCTGGTTGTATAGAATTTTTTCTAAAATTTTTGAGAAAGTAGGCAGACACGAAATGGGTCGGTAGTCATTCACGTTATTTCTATCCCCCTTTTTAAAAACAGGTACTACAGCAGCTACTTTCATTGCATCAGGAAAGGTGGACATCCTGATGCACTGATTAATTACTTTAGTTATTTGAGGAAGAATAGCCTCCTTGCACATTTTTACTAGATTAGTAGAGATTCCATATATGTCAACACAATTTCCACTTTTTAAATTGCAAATAACGTTTCTAACATCATTGCATGACACTTCCTTGAAATTAAAATTACTATTACAGTTAATGTATTGGCTAGAATCAATATGCTGAGGTGGAATGGAATTAATTATATCATTTACTAATTGTATAAATGTACTATTAAAAATATCTGGGGATATATTGTGACTAATAATAACCGGTTTACTTTTAAATTGATTGATAATTTGCCATCTGGCCTTTTGTTGGCAGCTAGCCGTGTTAATGAAATTATCATTGGCTTTAATTTTGGCTCTATAAATGGCTGTATTATACTCTTTTTTATACGATAAGTACAGCGATTTATGCTGTTCATTTTTAGTCTGTACATATATATCACGAAATAGGTGAAGCTGTTCCCGCATATGATACAACTCACCATTAAACCAGTGTACTATTTTATTTTTTGTATTAGTTGAGTTTTTACGTTTGATTGGAAAAGAGTTTTCAAAAATTTTCAAGAAAGTCTCATGAAAAGAGTCAAGCAAATTATTACATGAGTTGCTGATGTCCATGCAACTCCAATTTTCTTGAATAAGTGACTGAAACATATTAAATTTACCTATGTCAGTAAATGGTCTCACGAATACCATATTAGGTTCAGTTTTGATTGATTGCAGTTTGATTTGTAAGTAAATTCCAGTGTGGTCTGAACTTAATGTTATAGGTGAGACGTTTACAATTTCTGTCCGAAAATTAGAAAACACGCTTAGATATGATGATGATCAATATTTACCTAGATAAGGCAAAAAAATGCAATAATTTTTTTTTGTGAATAGTTTTAGAATAATAATAAAAGTAGAATTAATTTAGTTTGAGCAAGTTTTTCATATTGTTGATATGGTTTTCCATATTGTTGATATGGACACATCACAATTTTAAAAATTGATGCCATTTCCGGTGAAACTGGAAGTGCGTGTAAGGTTTATGTAATTGTGTAAACTCGAATTTGTGTTTAGTATAAGCATACCAAATCTCACAAAATAAAAAAAACTGTGGGGTTTTATCGCATTTTGGTCGGTTTCAGACCACTGTGCGACGCACACTGGTCGAAACGCTCATTCTAGCTGAACATTTCGCTATAAACCGATTTTGTCTACTTTAAATTGTTCGGAGTCGAAGAAAATATTTGATTAAAAATATAAATTACTCAATATTAAATAATTCTTCCCTTCTACCCTTAACCACCCCCATTTTAATTTTATTTTTTACGAAAAGAATTAAAATAATATTTGAAGAAATAATGATATCTTCAAATTTTATTTTAAAAGTTATTCGTAAAAACATAAAATTAAAATGGGGGTCGTGAAGGGTACAATTTTTGTTATACAATTTTTATTTAAAAATAGTAATTATATTACAAGCCTTTCCCATGTTATATTTAATTCAAAAATTATTCAAATAGAAACAAAAATTCAAAATTGCACACATATCTATAAATAAGAATATACAATATACAGAGTGCCCGTATTTCGACAGAATGAGATAGATAGAGAGTCGGTTAAATTGGGGCAAAGTTGCGTATTTTAGGGCCTAACAATAATCGAAAAACAAATTAGAAATATCTTTTTTTATCGTTTTTATTTTTTTATTCCAAAACTACTGAATCTACATATTTAGAACTTTGACAATATACAGGTACTTTTTAATGAGGAATTTAGTAGCATTTTTTTTTATAACTATGCCATTTACCCGTGGACCATAGCCAACTTTTGTTTTTCTTATGGGCGCCATTTTGGAATTTCATTTATTTTGAAAGAATATTTTTTTCTGAACTTAGTTATGTATCACACTCATAATTTATTTTAGATTTTATATTTAAAATTATGATATTTTTTTTTGCAAAGAGTGCCTTGGAAACAATCACGTCATACCTATTAATCAATAAAATCTCAACACCAGTTAATCAGTGTTAGCACTCAAAATTAATTAATAACTATTAATCTTTTATAATTAAAATATGTATCGATTATCACATAAAAGTTGTACAAACCAAATGTATTCTTCTTTTCTTATTATTATTTCAAAACTATTCACAAAACAAGTAATTCTTGCATTTTTTTCGCTACATCTCGCTAAATATTGATCACCATCACATCTAAGCGTTATATATTTTTAACTTTACTGTTAATCAGTGGTTCATACGTGTGGCGCATGAAGTAAAATTTCGAGTTTAGAAAAGTCCCGTAAAAATTTTCTCGGGTCGCGAGACCTTAGACAAATTTTCTACGCGGGGCTTTTCTAAACTCGAAATTTTACTTCATGCTTAGTCTGGGAGTGGACAATACTCGTTCTTAGGAGTTTCAAATTGAAGGATCCCTCAAGATTACTAAGTTTATTACCATTATAAAGGCTACAGCTCGAAGGACCAATCATGGTCTTCGGAGACCGAAGGACTGCAGGGAATTGAAGTTTGTTTACAAGAAAACAACAAATATCAGAAGGTTTACAGCAAGGATAGGAAAGCAAACATTCAATTATGAAAAAATATCGAAGTTGGGTTGGTTTTCAGGCCATTTTTAACTTCACTTTAAATCAGTGTATTGTATTCGTGGCGCATGAAGTAAAATTTCGAGTTTAAAAAATCCCCGTGACAAATTTTCTACGCGGGTCTTTTCTAAACTCGAAATTTTACTTCATGCTTAGTCTGGGAGTGGACAACATTCGTTCTTAGGAGTCTCAAATTGAAGGATCCCTCTAGATTACTAAGTCTATTACCATTTTACAAGGGCTACAGCTCAAAGGACCAATCATGTCTTCGGAGACCGGAGCACTACATGGAATTGAAGTTTTTTTACAAGATAGGAAAGAAAACATCCAATTTCGAAAAAATATCGAAGTTGGGTTGGTTTTCAGTCATTTTTAACTTTACTTTAAATCAGTGTTTTGTACGCGTGGCGCATGAAGTAAAATTTCGAGTTTAGAAAAGCCCCGTGAAAATTTGACTCGGGTCGCTGCGCGACCCTGGACCAATTTTCTACGCGGGGCTTTTCTAAACACGAAATTTTACTTCATGGTTAGTCTGGGAGTGGAAGACACTCGTTACTTTAAAATACATCACAACCGTTAAAATATGTATCGTCGGATGCTAGTCTTCAGGGATGATATGTAAGCAAACTATGGGTCCTACGAGTTGTCAAATGAGTGAGGTACTCAACTGTTTCTAAGGTATTCTTTACAAAAAACAAAAGATTAAAATTTTACATATAAAATGTACAATAAACTATAATACATCATCATTGAATTCAGAAAAAAATATTCTTTCAAAATATATGAAAATCCAAAATGGCGCCCATAAGAAAAACAATAGTTGGCTATTGTCCCTGGGTAAATGTTATAGTTATTTTAAAATTAAATGCGTTACTAGATTAATCGTCATAAAGTGCCTGTATAATGTCAAAGTTGTAAATGTCTGGATTCAATAGCTTTTGAATAAAAAAATAATAACGAAATTTCAAAATATCTGTTTTTCGACAATATTTCAAAATCGAAAGAAGGTATTTTAAATTTGTTTTTATATTATTATTGGGCCCTAAATGACACAACTTTGCCCCAATTTAACCGACTCTGTATCTCTTCAAATAACCGAAATTCCCATACATTCTGTTGAAATACGGACACCCTGTATACAGTATAAAGAATCTAGGTACATCATATAGACAATTTACACTAAAGCCAGAAATTACTCTGAGTCAGAATCCTCTGGTAAAGATGCTTGTTCTCTTTCTACTAATAACTTTAACACCTCTGTGTTCAATATTTGAATGGTAAGCGGTCGAGAAACCTCTGGATTTACCACTAGAACATCCAGGTTGGGGCCCATTTGGTAAACCTCAGTAGAGAACACATCCATTCCGTTTAGCCACATAGAATATTTATTTTCAAAATTTAAAATTGTTTTATGAGAGGTTCACCATTTGATTGTCAATTGTGAAAATTATTTATTTTATGTATTAATAAACCTAAATTTTCAGTGTGCGATACAATTTCAATATTCATAATGTCAATCACAAAGAGATAGACTTCTTTAATTTTTTGTTCTGGCGTTTTTTGAGCGCGCCAAACATCGAATAATGTTCTCCGAGAAATTGTTACGCTACCTAAAAAAAAAAAATCACTGCTTGTAAACGGGCAAAAACGGACAGCTAAATATTATTTATATATTAAACTAATTAGTTATTATGTATAAAAAACAAAGATTCATTACTACGAACGGTTAAGAATGTATACTTTAACTTTTTTCAAGGGCAGCTTGGTGGTGTAGTGGTTAGAGTGTTGTACTGCCACGCCACGGACCGGGGTTCAAATACCGGCCTAACAAGTTGTCTGCATTTATATAGGTTAGGATAAAAATGCCAAACACTCCGTCTTCTCGGATATGACGTTAAATGCATGTAGGACCCGTGTACTGCCTGGATGTTGCGTGCACGTTAAAGATCCCTACCGTTGGGTTGGAACTCCCACCGGGTTCGGCAAAATTCCCGGATAGCTGTAGACCTAATATCCGGCGTCATGATTGGCCTTAGCAGAGGAAATAGATGACGTAAAACCCTAAATAAAAAAAATAAAAAAAATTTCAATTTTAACTTTGTAAAATTTTACTAAAGGATTCTTTACTTAATTTAAATTAGTATATCTATATGTTGACTAAAGTTATATGAAAAATATTTAAAACTATGTTGTATATATACCGCTAGAATATATATTCATCTTTAAATTATATTTTTCACGAAACACAAATGTAAAAAAAGAAATTAAACTTGGGCCTTTGGAGCGCATAAAATCCACAACTGAACGACGTAAACGATGTCGGAGGGGTTTATGACTTTACCTGCGCACCCTCTGGACATTAAACTGCCCATATTCCAAGAAAAAATCTGTTTTGTAAACAGTTGATTTTCGGCGAAATGTTCATCTAGAATGAGTATTTTGACCAGTGTGCGACGCGGTAATTAATTATTTCGGTTATACAATGATTGCAATAATTTAATTATAATTTATACAAAAACGTAAGAGATTTTATCAAAATTATAGTAAACGCGTATTCATTTCATGCGATTACACTTCAAACGTTGATTGAGTTATTCACATAATATCCTAATCAATGCTGCAAGTGTGTTTAAATATATTGAATACGCGTGCGCGAGTATGAAAACACACATACATACAATCAGGAAACATCACGGAAACATCGCGACCCAACTCCGAACCTTAGAGTTGGATCCGGATGAGTGAGCTATAGCTCAGTCGGATTCAAGAGTTACGTAAAACGAGCTAGTTCAGTTGGATTCGAGAGCCGTCATGAATCATCGCGATCCAACTCCGAACCGCGGAGTTGGATCCCGATGAGTGAGCTAGCTCAGTCGGATTCAACAGCCGCCGTGACTCTTTTAGAGTCGATTCGCCAGCTGAATGGGTTTATTTAACTCCATTCGCACGCGTCGTAATTCGAATCGATGATGCTGCAATAACATGATAGAAATATTACGATAGCTATTTTCTTACTACAACAACAAACACTACTTATTAAATTTACCGTTTTGATTACAAAAAGGTGGCGAAAGAAAAATTAAATTTGTAATGTTAACTAGATAGTAAACAACGGCGTTTGCTTATAATATTTTAAATTGTAGTATCTGTGAACTAAGAAGAGGCGAATCTCTATCTAAATAAATGAATAACGCAGGCTTAGAAACTGGAGTGAAAAATATTCAGTTTTTACAAATTAACTGAGTAGTGTACAAACGCAAACCGTAAAAAGCATTTTCAGCAAGGCTGAGGGAAGCCGGCCTGTCGATCCACGAGCCGCGTAAAAATCAAGATCTGTTAATACTAAATGCATTGAGAATCTACATTCACCCTAGAACAGCGGGCGAATCAAAATTAGCTACATATTTCGAACTGAGTCACTTGGCTCTCCAGCTCACTTCGCTGAGATGACTCTTTGAGTTGATTCGCTCAGGAGTTACCCATCTCTAGTATAAAACACTGAACTAATCTGAAGTTTAAAAACACAGACGTACACCTTTAATTAAAATAACACGGAATAAAATATTTAGTCTGTTATCAACGATTTTTATTGTTAATCATGAATGTTTGCTTTCTCACTTATTATGAGTGGAAATGTGAAACGTTTTTTTGCTCTTCACTTATTGCGGCCCAAGACAACTCGTTTTAAGTGAAGGTAACAGGTTAAACACCTTTGATGTAAAGTATTTATACACTGGTAAACATAACTCGTTTTTACGCAATATTGGTAAGTTTATAGTAAGTATGTTTTGCAATTATTAACGTGTAAAGTTGTGAATGTAGAAAGCTGCTATTGAGAATGAGTAATAGCCTTGTGGTATGGCCGTGGCAGTAAACTTGAACTTGCTAATTGTAGGTCAATACAAATTTGAACGGATAAAAACGTAATTAGCGCTAATAATTTAATCGATTTGATAAGCGGGAATATACAGTATATCCTAGCCATAATTCCGAGTTTAATTAACAGCCAAGGAATTGCTCGCAGAGATTATTCCACATTCATTCATTTGCATTCTCTAGTAAAACTATAATAGCGTAACTCTAATACCCGCGCTTAATTAACCACCGATAGTTTTGTATACGTATTAATTAATTTAAAGTACCATCAGTCCCGTAATTGTCACCGATCATCGTAGCTTTTGCTTTATAGTACCTGACCCCGCGTTCCTTATCTTGAATTATTCATGAAGTTCAATTATTTAGGCCACATGTCTAGGCGGTAAAAATGCATACACCTTGTCCATATTAATTGCTCCCACTTCCATTGAATGGTCTGCCACCAGAAACGTGTTCTGACCGATTTCTAGCTCAGGTTTTCATTTTCAATTCCAACTAGACTTTGTGTATGAATTTCCAACGTATTACGTTACTGTATATATCAATAATTTTCGCCTCGCTTTCTGAGAGTGCCGCCATTTCTTCACGCAGCAGTAACCGTTACCTTCATTAGCGAATATTTAATTAAGTAATTCATATCGAATCTCGTCAACGTGTTCGCGCACAGCGTCTCACCGGTTATACTTTACAAAGATAATTGTGAAGGGGCGCATACTTTGAACATAAAGGATCAACTCTTCAACTAAGTGCCACATATATAACCTGAATTCCACATTGATACCTACATCACTTATTTAATATTAGCTCAGCGGCACATCCACATCCATACAAATATAAAGAAATTTTATTTTTACTTCACTAAAATTATAACCTAAATACCAAGCCTGAGCTTTAAATACCTGGCAAAGAAATTACCTCAAACTACCTTGAAAATCTACTTTAAAATGTATGTATATTAATATATATAATCTTCATCCAAACAAAATCCTTAATGTTTCTAGCACATACATTTTTCATTACTGATATATTATTATACACGGTGAGTGGCTAAAAATGTAATCATGATTATTAACCGATTTGGTTTGCAATGTAACTTAATTATGATTAAAGACACCAAAAAAATGTTATCGGCCTATTTTGGCTTATTAAATGCAGACATTTGTGAACATTTCCTTCTGTGTTCAAGTGTAATAAATTAACCATCTAGTGTCCGAATTATATTTCTTTCTGAAGAAATTATAGTAGGTTAAATTGACAAATAATGTCGTTCTTGGCTTGTCTAGCGTAAGAAAATGCCTGTCTAGTATTTACATTCGTAAACACATTTATTTGTCCTTTATTAACTGTTTTTTACACACCTAAACTTAATTTTTAGGATTTTTTAAACTCGAAATTTTACCTCATGTGCCACTCGTACAAAACACTGAACTATTGTGAAGGTTCAAATAAACTTATGTTTGATCTTACTTTAATAAATTTTACCTCGTTGATTGTTGAGGCACTTATTTTTTGAAAATCCATTATCACTTTAATATAATAATAATAGTAAACTATTTATGAATTTCAACTTTTTTTACAGTTTTACAAATAAATTTTACAGTTTTAAAAACCCTTATTTCTTGAGCTTTCAAAATTCGCCTAGAGCAATATACTTTGGGGTATTTGGTTTACTTAAAAGAAAAGAATCCAATATCTGTGTTTAACCAGAGCTGGGTAAAATCCTCAAAAAAGGATTCGAATCACGAATCACGAAATTAATATAACGTGAATCACAAATCCCTGAATCAAAAAACGATAAAATATGATTCGAATCCAAGGATTCGAATCCCAATTTTCGATTCACGAATACAAATCTTTTTTAATATCATTCATTAATTCAAACAAGAATAATTCTATCTCAAAACTAGTGATGTGCACGATCGAGTATCTCAAGGATCGATCAAGCAATAATCGATCAGTTGAAGTATCGAGCAGATCGATCAAAAGATCGATTTGATCAAAAAGATCAAGCCGCTCGGAAAGATCGAGGCGATCAAAAAGATCGAGCTGATCAAAGAGATCGAGCCGCTCGAAAAGATCGAACCGATCGAAAAGATCGAGCGGCTCGATAATTTGCAAGGATCGAGCGGATCGCGCAGTCGATCTTATTTGATCATCACTAAAAAAAATATTTGTTATTTAAATACTCGTTACTTAATGACTAAATGAATTAATATCATAAATGTAAATTATGCTTTTTAGCGTAATTATAATTAATTTTGAATTTGTAATAAAAAATTGTACAAATACGAAATAGCGAGGATTAATAAATACGAGGGCAATCCACAAAGTGACAGACGTTTTGAAATAAAAAATAAACAAAGTGAAAAAACTAATTTTTATTATATACATTTAGAAGGTAAACTCTTAGGCTATTTTTCGACATAATCGCCATATAAATTAAGGCATTTTTCATATCGTTTTACAAGATTTTCAATGCCCTTTTTGTAGAAATCTGCCGCCTGCGAGTTCAACCACTGGTTTACACCAGCATGGAGTTGAGCGTCAGTGTCAAAGCATTGCGTACCGAGCCACGTCTTCATCTTTGGGAACAGATGGTAATCGCTCGGGGCCCAATCCGGGCTTTATGGCGGATGACTGAAAATTTCCCATCCAAAATCATGCAAGAACTTTTGAGTACGATTGGCTGTATGTGGACGAGCGTTGTCATGGAGAAACAAAATTGTCTCGTTAAGTTTTCCCCGACGTTTGTTTTGTATCGCGCGTCTTAATTTTCGGAGTGTTTCGCAATACCTCTCTGAATTTATTGTTTGACCACGTTCAAGAAAATCAACCTAAATCACTCCCTGAGTATCCCAAAACACAGTAGCTATGATTTTTCTTGCTGACAGCGTCTGCAGACACTTCTTCGGTTTCTGGGGCGAATACGTGTGACCCCATTGCATCGACTGCCGTTTTGTTTCGCAGGTAACGTACTGTACCCATCAGTTACGATACGATCGAAAACATGGTTTCCAATTTTGTCGTACTCTTCCAGAAATGTCAGTGCTGCAGCAAGTCTTTTGGTTTTGTGGTCTTCCGCTAGGATTTTCGGAATCCACCTGGCACAAAATTTGTGGTATCCAAGTTTACCAACTACGATTTCATGAACTAAACTCCGTGAAATTTGGGGAAAATGTTCCGAGAGTTCCGTAATCGTGAATCGACGATTTTCACGGATTTTTTCATTAATTTTTACCAACAATTCATCACTCACAAGACTAGGCCTACCACTGCGATCCTCATCGTGAACATTGGTTGGGCCATTTTTAAAATCAATACACCACTGCCTCACTCGGCTTTCACTCATTATTCCATTGCCGTACACATCACAAATCTGGCGATAAATTTCAATAGGTTTGTATCACACCACGCACATCACAACTGGCGGGATTTTTAATTGCACCGCTCATTTAAGACGCCACTGTATAAAAAGTACAATATGCACGAGTCTCTAGTCACCACGGCTGGTTGCATACTAGGTGTAGAAAAATTCTGTATATAAGATGGTGGCGCCAGGGCCGCCAACTGCCGCGCTAAGCCAAAACGTCTGTCACTATCTGGATTGCCCTCGTACATTGCAGACTAGAATTGTCCCGACTTGCCACAATAGTATATATTTACATCAGGGTTGGCCAACCTAAATTGCTTCGAGGGTCAAAAATCAAGTTTTTTTGATATTTTATTTTTTATTCGGAAATTTTAAAGACTTGTTTTTTTTATTTTTGACATTTTTTAAAAGTTCAGGTATCTAAAATTCCATTTTGATTGTTTTTCTTTTTGTACAGGGAATTTTTCAAATTTTTCAAGCATGATTCACATATGAAATAAGTAGTATATTTTGAACTTTAAATTAGTGTTTTGTATGCGTGGCGCATGAAGTAAAGTTTCGAGTTTAGCAAAGCCTGAAAATTTGGATTGATCGCTTCGCTTCGCTACGCAATCAATCCAGTTTTTCAGGCTTTTCTAAACTCGAAATTTTAATTCCTGCTTAATCTGGGAGTGAAAACACTCGTATAAAGCTTCAATTTGAATTCTCGTAGAAAAACAATAAATATATATACTTAAAAGAAAAACTCCCTGTATACAGTATTTTTTTTTAGGTAAACATATGCGTAAGCTGTAAATTTTCCGACATTGGTTGTTTTTAAGAGAGTTCAATTTGAAGCTTTTAACGAGTATTTTCCACTCCTAGACTAAGCATGAATATTTCGAGTGTAGAAAAGCCCCGTGAAAATTTGTCGAGGGTCGCGCAGCGACCCGAGACTAATTTTCTGGGCTTATCTAAACTCGAAATTTTACTTCATGCTTAGTCTGGGAGTGGAAAATACTCGTTCAAAGCTTTAAAATGAACTTTAAAAAAAAGGAATATCTAAAGATTTACAGAAAATGGGCTGAATTTGGAATACATATACTTAAATGAAAAACTCCCTGTACATTATTTTCTGTTTCTATAAAATAAAAATAATGTAGACATACCACTAAATTTTATTTTCTGCGTATATTATAATTAGCAAAATGAAATTCCTAAAATTCCTATCAATATGTTAGAAAACTAAATACAAATTTTTTAGTAAAAAGAAAACACCATCACCTACGACTAATATTTGGTAAAATATTATAAAAAGTTGCTAATTATAAATGGCGATTATTTTTACAATGATTTAATGTCTCTTTAAAAAATTTATAAAAACTCCACAGCACAAGTTTAAAAAAAACATTTGTCGATGGTTATAAGAATTTACATGTTATCATGATTTAGTTAACCAAAAAAAAACGGTAAAATTATTGTTTTTGTAGAGAGGAGTGAGGGGTTAATTAGCATAAACATAATTTATTTTTTTTACTCTATACAAAAAATAATGAAATGCACAAACATCTTACTCTTCTTGTTAAAGCAAGTTACATTTTTTATTGTAATCGTAATTAGGAATTAAACATTATATTTTCATTAAAAATAACATACAATTTCTTCGAGTTTGGTTCAAAATATACGAAAACTAGTTGAGATAATCAACTTTTTTTTAAGAATATTAAAAATCAATCAATTCTGTGTATATTAACAGAATTATATGTTGTTTTATGCTGGATCATTTGTTTATTTTGCATAAATGTTTAAACATATTTTGTCTTAACTTCTTTTTTACCTAAACTTTTCAACATTTTCGTAGAAAAATTTTACAATAATTATTAATTCTCTATAAAAAAAAGGTCAAATATAGGTCAATTACTCCAATGTAAATTCAGTGATTTTCATAATTATTATTATTATTATTATTATTTATTTTCCCAACAGATACATACAAATATCCAACTACAGGAAACTTAATATTATATAATGCTATGCTAATTAATTTTAGAACATAAATATAATGCGCAACTATATTATATAAAAGAAAAATATAAAAGAAAAGATAACAAACGTAAAGCCTAAAGCCTTAAAACAATGTCAATGCTACCGATAAGTCTGACATTATTTCGATGAGGGATTTTCTGGTATCTACGAAAATATCTACTCTATTATTTAAACCATTATACGTTCTAATCATTCTAATATATATAATACATAAAATTACCCTAATGTTCGCTTAATTTCATTTTTTATATTATTATATTTATAGTTTTGACTTCAAATGGTTTTCAAATTGAAATTATTCAGTGATTTTCATGTTGATTAGATTCTTTCAGCTCTTTATATTTATTACAGTGTTTAATAATATTAACATTTACTTTCAAAGTTTAAGAATTACTTAATAAATCAAATTAAAGTAAATTAAATAGTGTGATCGTTCAATGATATCTCCTAGGCCGATCGATCCGCTCGAAAATAGCTCTATAGCATGCAGCTAGAGTACCTCAAACCGTATAACTTGATCAATTGTCTCGAGCCAAACGATTTGATCAATCTGCTCCAGCCGATTGATCAATCGACTAGCTCGACAAGTTCGAAAAGATCGAGCAGCCCGAAACGATCGAGCCGCCCGAAAAGATCGAGCCGATCGAAAAGATCGAGCCGATCAAGAAGATCGAGCCGATCAGAAAGATCGAGTTGATTAAAAAGAACTTGCAAGGATCGATCAATCGATCTTTTTTGATCGATCTTGCCCATCACTACTCAAAACTATTTGAATTTGAAAAAATAAGTTTATGCTTCTTATAGTTTGCACACATTAAACATAATATATAAAATTACGACAATATTCGTATAGCATGCAAACAATAATATTTATTATCCTAAGTTGTCGTATTAATTTTCAGGCTTTTCTAAACTCGAAATTTTACCTTGTGCGCCACGCGTATAATACACTAATTTCAAAGGAAGTTCAAAATATACTGCTTTAGAATACTGCTTAACCGGTATATTTTAAACTTCACAATATTTCACTGTTCTATACACGGAAAATTTGGTTTGGTCGCTCCGCTTTGCTACGCAACCAAACCAAATGTTCAAGCTTTTCAAAACTTGAAATTTTACTTCATGCTTAACCAAGGAGTGGAGCACTCGTTAGAATTTTCAAATTGAATGCTGTTTGAAAACAACAAATGCCTGACAATGTACAATGTAAAAGGTGTTTTTTTTTTTAGAGGTATAGAACTTATTTTTGAAATAAAACACATAAAAATCAATAAAATAAAAAATGTTTTGGCTTTACTAATCAATGTAATGGCATTTCATGTTTAAAAATAATTTTGGGCATGTGACCACCGAGATTCCGTCTTAGAGGAACCATTCTATTGGTTCAATTTTATATAACTTTTTTCTGTGTGGTCGGGTTAATCTCTCCAATTACGCGCTGAAAGTTGACTTCTAAGTCTTTAATCGTTGCTGGGTTATCAGCATAGACCAGTCATTTGACGTAGCCCTACAAAAAGTAGTCCAATGGGATCACATGATCTAGGAGCTAATTAACAGGCCCATGTCTCGAAATAATTTGATCACTAAACTTCTCTCCCAACAATGTTGTTGAAACCATTTAGTTTTCAACAAATTTGCATTGACGTTAGGGATCAAAAAACTTCGAATCACTGTAGCGCTCGCCATTGACAGTAACATTGGGTCTGTCTTCATTTTTGAAAAACAAGGGGCCAATGATGTCTCCAGCATGCAATCCACACCACACAGTAAAACAATGATGCTTATTCACCAGTCCATTCAGAAAAAATGAGACTCATCACTTAAAATTATTTGACGGTTAAAATCAATAAATGGGCTCTATAAGTTTGACGCACAGAACGCGCATTTTAGAAATAGATTTTCACAATTTACAATTGTTGCTCGACTGTGAGCTTTGGCATGATAATTTGCTAAAGCTTACTGAACAAAATTGCCACCAACAGCTTTCCATTCTAACATTGATTTAATAGATATCCATGATTAAAGTTCTATACCTCTGGAAAAACACCCTTTATATGTTGAGGTATATCTACTTAAAAAAAAATTCCCTGTGTCGCAACTAGTAGCTTTAATATGCTTTTAAAACTGTTTAACTTATTACCTAATAATTTATTGATTATACATCTTTTAAAAACGGTTCTAAAACAGCGTATTATCCAAGTAATAGCGATGATTTGAATCCTTTGTAAGCATTCGAATCCAATTTCAGTATTCGAATCCTTTTAAAATGATTCGTAGCTCATCTACATTTGGATACGAATATGAATCTTTTTAAAAATTTGTAACGTATCCTTTTTCAAAAACGTATTTGAGTTCTCTAAAATAGATTTGCATCTAGGATTCAAATCCTGAATATCTCATTTTGAGAGTCTCTACTTTTTTGTTTTATATTCTGTAATAAATCTATGCAATATTCAAGATTCTTAACCCTTCAACATCCATACTGCATTACCGCCAGTTTGATCACTTTCTTATACATTTTAATTTGTCTTCCAGATATATTTCTGATAGCATTTTTGCCAACTTTCCAATCTGTTCCCCTTTCCAATATGTTTGCATTTAAATTAGCCCGCCGAGTACTAATACATTCCTGCAAACAAATTTGCACTTTTTGCACAATAAATGAACTCGAAATATAATCTGGAACAGGAAACGGATCACTTCGACCGACATCCTAAAATTGTATTTTCCATTGAACAAATCACGCTAATAACCCAATAAAAAAATAGAATTCATTATATTTTATTAACTAATTAACAAAATGGCCCGTGAAAAAAACTAGTCGGGATTTATTAATTCATTCCGCTTGAAATGTAAAATTTAAAAGCCGTTTAGGCTATCCTGTGCATTGATGGTAGATTGTGCTTTTAGTGACAATAAAATGGAGAGATGATTTTTTTTTTAACAGAATCAAATGCACCCCAGCTGGGTCGCAATAGGCCCTCACAATAGTCCCAATAGATAGAAGGATCATTGACTAGCAAATACCTTGATGCTTTTAGGCGGATAAAAAAAATATCGTGGAGTGGTTTTCTATGTAAGAATAAATACTTTACTACGCGGTACTTCATTGCGGAAATATAGATATGTCAAATTTAGAACAAACAAATTCGTGTGCGTTAAAAAATCAAGTTTTATACAATCAACATAACATTTACTTAGAATCAATTTCAGTTCCATATGCTTTGCAGGAAATTCAATTATGACAGCGCATTTTTACAAAATATTAAGCAAAAGTTGAAATTATGCAATTTTTCTTTTAAGTGTAATTTGAAGCTTCCAACGAGCGTTTTCCACTCCCTGATTAAGCATGAAGTAAAATTTCGAGTTCAGAAAAGCCTAAAAATTTGGTTCGGTTGCATAGCGAAGCGAAGCGAAGCGAAGCGAAGCGAAGCAAAGCGAACCGACCAAACCAAATTGTTAGGCTTTTTTAAACTCGAAATTTTACTTCATGCGCCAGGCGTATAAAACACAGACGTATTGTGATGTTCAAAATATACTTCTAAATCAGTATGCCGCTGAAAACGTGTATTTTAAACTTCAGATTATTTCACTGTTTTACACGCGTGGCGCATGAAGTAAAATTTCGAGTTTAGAAAAGCCAGAAAGTTTGGTTTGGTCGCGTAGCGCGTAAACCAAATTTTCACGCTTTTTAAAATTCGAAATTTTACTTCATGCTTAACCTGGGAGTGGAAAACAATCGTTTAAAGCTTTAAACTTTAAACTTTTACAAAAATAACGAATGCCTCAATTCCACGATTTTAAGAGAACCTTTATTTAGAGAGAATTGTAAAAATTTAACGAATTATCAAATCTACCTAAAATTTAAAGAATCTACACTAAAATAAATAAACTTTAATTGGCCGTAATGGCAATTTAAATATTTCTACTGGATTTTCTAAAATATCAAGCTAAAATTGAAATTATGCGATAATATTGACAATTTTCGGAGTATGTTTTCTTCACAAAAATTGTAAAAAATTAAAATGTTATACCATCAACGTGCAATTTACACAAATTACTTAAAATTGATTAGATTTACATCTTATAGAAAGAAAATATAATTTTCTTGACGTATTTTCCAAAAATATTCAGCTAAAGTTGAAATTATGCAATAAAATTAACAATTTTGGGGAAGTTTTCCTTGAAATAATTGTAAAAAATTAAAATTTTATACTATCAGCGTGAAATTCACAGAATTTACTTGGTATTCATTACACTAATATATTATAAAAAGAAAATTAAATTATCTCGCCACTTTTTTTTAAAACATTCAGTTAAAGTTGAAATTATGCAATAAAATTGACATTTTTTGAAGAATTTTTTCTTTGAAAAATTCGACCTTTTAGTAATTTTTCACATTTTTTAAAACACATCATAAATGAGATTTTAACCGTGTCTTAAACATGTGTTTTAAACACATTTCAAACGTGTCTTAAACATGTTTTTAATTGTTGATGTTTTAAACGCTGTTTCAATGGAAAAAAACACGTTTTGTAAAAAAACTGTTTGTTTTAATTAAAATGAAAAAAAACGTTTTTTTAACAACCCTGCTAAATACTGGAAAATAAAGAAGCTCAAAGTTGTTTTAAATAATATAAAATAACAAAAAGATAGTTATTTTATGCTGCATTTACAAAATTATAAGAAATATTAATTAAAAGCACGAGCTTTATTTTTGTGTAAGTACGCATAAACAAAATGACTTAACTAAAAAATATATTACAGAAGCTCAAAGTTGACTAAAATTATAAATGTAAATGAACAGAAAGCTGTTAATTTATGTTTAACTCCAACACCAAATTTTAATAAAATGTTTAACAGTTATGAAACGAAAGATCGATGACAATAGCTCAACAAAGTCAAAAAACAGTGAACTTATGTTTTTTGCTGCATTTAAAAAAGCACGAAACAATTTTAAAGAATCAGATTTTTTTAATAGTTTTAAGAAGTAAAGACGCAACAATGAGCTTTATTTTTGTTTAAGCACAAAATATCCCAAAAGTAGAAAAAATACTTAAAATTGACAAATATCACAGAAAATTCATGTTACATTAAAAAAAATCATTAAACATTACTGAAAAATCTTATTTTTTTAAATTTACATGAAAATTTGAAGGATGGAATAAAATTTACAGAAAATATTATGGAAGGAATGAACTTTGCTTTTCTATAACCAAAGGCAAACTTTCTGAGCTCAAAACAAAAAATCAGATGGATTTGAAGTTAATATTGCATTTTTAAATAATTACAAGTAAACTAAAATAATTGTACTTGTAGAAGTTTAGTTTCTTGAATTACGTGAAGATTTAAACTAAACTTGGAATTAAAACACTAACAAGTCCTTCATAATTATTGCGAAGAAAGTGTTAGTGTTTTTACTTCAAGTTTAATTTTACTTAACTTAGAGTTTTTCTAATTTCATTATCAATTACTTAATCAATATTGATTGTTCTAATATTAAACATTAAAACAACTTTTACTAATTTCTTTATAATTTCTGTGGGTAAATAAAATAAAAGAATTGAAAGTTGGGTATTTTATGTAAATCTAACTTTCCATTGTTTTTTTAACAAATTGTAAAACACATTTTTTGTTATTTTAACAGTTTTTGTTAATTTTATAAAAAAATATAATTATGAAATTATGTCAGTCTTTAATTACTTCATTGTCAATACTTTCTTTAAACACATAATTTGTAATTAAATCTATAAAATCGAATGTTAAAATATGGTAGTAAAATGGGAAAAAACATACTTAACATGTTTCCTTTAAGTATACATATCCCGATGCATGCGCTGTAAAATTTCAGGCAAATTTCTAGCGAGCGTTTCTAGTCCTCGATTAAGCATGAAGTAAAATTTCGTGTTTAGAAAAGCCTCAACGTTTGGATTTGGACCAAATTCAGACTTTTCTAAAGTCGAAATTTTACTTCATGCACCACGCATATAAAACAGTGAAATAATGTGAAGGTTAAAATATATTCCCACTGAGCAAAGAAACGTTGCATGACACGTTGCATTAATATTACCGCGCAACACGAAACGTTGCGCTTTAAGTTGCATGAATGTTGAAAAAACGTAGAATAAACGCTGAATGTCCGCCTGCAGGAACGTCGCATGCCAACGTTCAAAGAAAAATGTTGCTGCACCGTTGACAAAGCAACGCCTGTGCAACACGAGCAATTACTCTTATTTATATGCAACCCAACATAAGAATGTATGTATGTTATGTATGTTAAGTTGGATACGATGAATGCATAGAATCCGTATTGTATACAACCCGATGTGCAGCAATTAAGTAAACGTTACAGGAATGTTTCTCTGGTAATTTTAGAGCAAAATTTGTTTTTTGTTTTAAATGGGTCAAAAAATACAAATATATATTGGTAACAAGAAAACAAGAAAAAAACTGTCTTACAAAAAGTAATGTATAGTCTAGGGGAGATAGTACACCGGAACCTAAGTGCCCAGTACCCTTAAACTCTGAAAACATTGAAATATTGTTAACTAGAGCATGAACTTTAATTGAAATCAGCGTCGTATACGCGTGGCGCATGAAGTAAAATTTCGAGTTTAGAAAAGCCTGAAAATTTGGTTTGGTCGCTCCGCTTCGCGGAGTGACCAAACCAAATTTGAAGGTTTTTCTAAACTCGAAATTTTACTTCATGCTTAATCTGGCAGTGGAAAACATTCGTTTAAAGCTGTTAGTTGAACTCTTTAAAAAAAACAACAAATATCTGAAAATTTACAGCATATATTTGGGACATGTTTACTTAAATGAAAAACTCTCTGTATGTTTAATGTTCATGAAATGTGTAAACTACGATACTACATTGCAGCAATAGTTTCAACAATTATACAATGTTAAAAGTGCAATGTTACCATTTTCAATATATATCCAATATTTACAATACAATGTTGCACAAGACTCAAATTGTAATGATTATCCAACGGTGTGTTTCTTTGCCGCAATATTTTTGATACGTTATAAAACAATGTTGAATTTTAGTATCATTTTTAACATTTAGGTAATGTATATAAATCAGTATTGCACGGAAAACGTTTATACAATGTTTGTAACGTTGCTAAAACTTTGTTGTAATAATTTGAATACAATG
Organism: Philonthus cognatus; assembly: GCA_932526585.2. NCBI lineage: Eukaryota > Metazoa > Arthropoda > Insecta > Coleoptera > Staphylinidae > Philonthus > Philonthus cognatus. The sequence continues at coordinate 92,352,889 of OW052243.1, forward strand.
TTTTATTTTAGTATCATGGTCAATATTCGTGCAATGTTTAAAATGTTTCCGTGTTCAGTGGGTTGAAAAAGCAGTATGCTAAAGCAGTATATTTTGAACTTCACGTTAAATCAGTGTTTTTTTACACGAGCGCATGAAGTTAAATTTCGAGTTTAGAAAAATCTGAAAATTTGGTTTGTTCCCTCCGCTTCACTCTTCAACCTATCATCGCTGGAGATTTATTTGGGGCTGGCTCCTCCATTTCCTGGTAATTTTTTGAGAGCCAGTCCACCCCCGCTAATAAAATGTATGTAATATACTTGGAAGCTTTTAGATAAAATATTTGTATATCTAATTTTGTATAAATATATAAATCTACATTCTAATATTAACCATAGATTGAGAAACGATAAGCAATAAATCTGCCTTTTTAAAATTATCTAACCAAACCATTTTCATTGAAATTTTAAGTGCTTTTCAATTACTTACATTATTTTGTTTTATAGAAGCAATCGATAAACCTCAATTAAAGATATATGGGCTACAACATTATCACGTACATACTTAAAAATAATAATATCGATTTATGCTATGAAATATTAAGCTGACAGCACTTAACCTCAATCGCTTAAACATCTATGCAAGACGTGCAATTACAAAATATTTTATGGCATAGAAACTGTTGCTCTCTGGACATCAAGAAAACATACATTATTACATGATTGCAGATATAAGAAAATATGAAGTAAAATTAAAATAAATTCGAAATATTTATGTACTTCGTGAGATAGGCATATAAAACACTGATTTATAGTGAAGTACAAAACTGTATTTCGTTGATTACTGAGGCACTTAATTTTTGAAAATCCATAATTACTTTAATAAATTAATGAATAAAATGCTTAACCAAGGAGTATAATGGTTTTTTTTTTAAATACTGAAAGAAAAAAATCAATTTACTTAAATTTTGCTGTGTTTTTAGTAACTCAATTTGTTCTTTATAAGCCTCACAAACCATTTAAATTCTATATATGTCACTAGAAATTACTAATATTATAAAAATATTTTGTGTAAATAACAAATGTATAGTTGATTATTATTGTTGATTAGCAATTATTTACACAAAATATTTAAAAATGTTCTACAGTACAACACAATTATTTTGTTTATTGTTTTAATTAAAAGATGTTGATTTTTTATGACGATAATATTTTGTTACATTACAAAAAGCCCATTATCAATTAAAAAAAACCAAAAATGTATTTTTATTAACATCAGAAACAAATTAAATAAACAGATATATCATGATGTTTCTATTTTTGAAAACACAACATCAAACAAAATGTCAGATAATCAAATTAAGTTAATATTGTCAAAATCGTTTATAGCGAACTTCAAGGGACCGGCGATAACTTCAAGGGACCGGCGATATTTGTACATTGTAGCCGGTGTTCTCTTTAAGCAGTAGTATCTGTTATAGCGAACAATTTGCTTTAAACAATGTTACACTGCTATAACAGTATAACATTAAAATTTAAAAAAACATATTATGTATGTAATCACATAACGTTGACATGAGTAATCTACTGCAGTAGGTAGTAAAAAAAACAATGTTAGTAATGTCCATCAAAGTTTATGTATTTGCTTACAAATTTATCAAAATTACATATGTATAATATAAAAATAAGATTTTAAATGTTAATTCTTTTATATAGGAATATTATATCTTACCTTATTTATTTTAAATACTGATTCAACAGTATATTTTTTTAGTATCCCAATATTTTAGTGTTTATACGCGTGACGCATGAAAGTTTCCCATAAATTGCTTATTTTTGAGAATCAGACCCGTGTTAATAGGAACTTTTTTGCTTAAAATAACCTGTACAATACACCCCGTAAGTGGCGGGAAAACGTCGCGAATCACCCTGTATGTTATTAAATTGAATTCCTTTCATTTTAAATAATTTCTGATCAAATATGTTTCTGATTGACTGTCTAATGAGGGTTTCCACTCCCAGATTAGCATAAAGTAAAATTTCGAGTTTAGAAAAGCCTAAAAATTTGAATTTTGCCAGGGCGCGCGCGCGCGAAATTTTACTTCATGCGCCACGCGTACAAAACACTAATTTTAAGTGAAGTTCAAAATATATTCAACTTGATTGTATATTTAATCTTACATTAATTAAGAGTCAAAATATTTGTTAAAAACTTTTGAAATGTCAATTATTTTCACATAAAACATCAAAAATATACGATTTCTTGTTGTCCAGGGCGGGCCAAGTGCCCACCTGCCCCCTCTTGGCTACGTCCATATTCTACAAGATTGTCCATGTTTCCTGTTGGTAAGATTGCTTTTAAGTAGCCTCTTAAATATCGCGGGAGCACGCGAAATTTGACGCTTTATTACTTTGATGAATTATCAATAAATAATTTTTGATCCACAAATTTACCGAATTACCGGAAATGAAAAAAGTTGGCAAAGTTAAAAATCTATATTTAACGTTTTAACTTACGGAATATACCTGCAGTATAGTAAATCGTTTTCCGCAAATATTGAATATTGTATATAAAACGATAAATTGCTATAAATATACAGCAATTTGTCCTTTATTTCCCTAATCCCTAATTAAATTTAATAAGTAAACAATTGATTCGGTACAATATTTATTTATGTATGGTTTCTACTCGAATTTTTGCTAAACAAACAAACGATACACAGCCGCACTACCCCGAAAGTTTGTACAGGCTTGTCGGACCAACCGCTCAACACTGCTGGGCCGGCTTGTGTATACATTTATACTTTAACTACAAATATTGCTTTCTAGTATTATTCCAAGATGAAAAAAGGCAATTTAATATAATTTAGGCTTTAAAATAAACAAATGGTTACATAATAAAGCTTTAAAAATCAGTATTTTATTTACTGGATGTCCCACGGAAACCGGACATTAAAACTATATGGAGATTTTCAGCAATTATAGAATCAAACTTAAGCAGTATATTTTAAGCTTCACTTTAAATAAGTTTTACCGATTCTCTTTTACACGCGTGGCGCCTATAGTATAATTTCGAGTTTAGAAAAGCCTGAAGACTTTTAGGCTTTTCTAAACTCGAAATTTTACTTCATGCTTAATCTTGGATTCAAAACACTCGTTAGAAACTTAAAATTGAAAGTTTGTAATGAAACAACAAACAAGAATAATTCCAATTCAAAAATATTTGAATTCGAGAAAATAAGCTTTCGCTCCTTATAACAATAAATATCCATTAAAACAACAAATTTCTGAAAACTTACATCGAGAAATAGTGATTTAGGTATGTATACCTAAAAGAAACATTCCCTGTATATCTTTCAAAATTTGATGGCAGTTTGCATTGAGATATGGAGGCAGAAAAATTCCCTGGCTAACTTCTACATTTTCTTTTCTGTAACTTTTATATATAAATATTGCTTACAGAGAAAGTAAAAACTGAAAACATTCAACCTTTAGGGCTGTAAAATTAAAATGTTGTTTATTACATTTTAAATTATTAAATTAAATCTAAAAATCCAAAATGTGCTTTGATGTGATCTAGTTGAAAGTGTTAATTTTATTCAATGTAAAGCTCTTTTATTATTTGAGACGTGTTTTTCATCCAGAATATTTAATAATAACTATCAAATGTGCATATTACTCAATGGTCAAATTTGATTATTTTGTGAATTGTAACGAGTCATAATGATTAAATTTCGGCCCCTAGTCTCTTGTATAATTGGTCTTCCCGAAGTTCGGATCCCTAACCCTCGAATTAGACCGAACCTATGATAAAACCCCACTATTTCATCTGCATTGAGCTAGTTGAAACCGTATTTGCATGAATAATAAATGGTAAGCATAAAACAAATACATGCTCTGGAATATACACATATTTATTTTAATAAAACATTATTTGGTTTTGTTTTGTAAATTTTTATTTATATTATATTATTCGATTTTAATTCAACACACAATTATTTCTCTTCTGCTAAACTGACTGTTATTAAAATAAAACTACCTTTACCAATTTTTTTATATAAATGTTCCTAATAAAGGTATTTATGTATAGCGGGTGTAACACAAAGCAAGAATGATACAATTCCTATTTGCTTTGTGTTTGTTCAACGACTTTTTTTAAAATCACAATTTCGTTGTTTGTTAAAAATCACAATAGCATTGTTTTAGGGGCAAACGTTATTGAATATACCAATAATTAATAGCATTTATTAAAAATTCGTTAATTGTGACTCATTTCAATTTATTAACTCTGTTCACCTGAAGAAGCAATAAATTTGCGACAACGTATTGTCGTTTTAACTACATCGTTATTAAGGAATGAAATATTTTGAAAAACTAGGTATACTTTTAAAAGAATAGGTATACTTTAAGGAAAGTACAAACCTTGTGCTTGGCTTAGTGAACTATTTCCTATATTTACTGTTATTTCATAAAAAAATAACAATCATTGGTAACGTAGCGTAACCACGTCTTAAATTTGATTTTTACCTGCAATATCTATAAAAACTATCGGAAAACATCACATCAGTATTTGCACATCAAATCAGTATTATATATGCATGGCGCATGAAGTAAAATTTCGAGTTTAGAAAAGCCTGAAAATTTGGTTTGGCTGCTTAGCGCTACGCGACCAAACCAAATTTTCAGGCTTTTCTAAACTCAAAATTTTACTTCATGCTTAGTATGGGAGTGGAAAATACTCGATAAAAGCTTCAAATTGGAATCTTTTCAAAAACAACGAATATCGAAAGATTTACAGCGTGTAATTGATATATGTATTCCCTGTATGTATACTCCCCTTTTGTATGCAATCACTACGTTTTTTCTTATTCATATTTGATCGTACAGATAATAATTGTCCACCATCTAAAATTTTACGAAATAAGCTCTAAATAAGCATATATAAGCAAAATAAGCATATAACAGAAAATACCGGAAAAAGCAAAAAAGCTTGAAAAAAATTAGTGTTAAATGAATAGTAATTCTATAATTCGTATACATTTTATTAATTCATGTTGAAGTCTTTAATTTTCAGTTAAAGCTGTTTGCTTAGAAATCCGAGCTCTATTTATCATTAAAAGGGCAAATTTTTGCTGGTTGTGTGTTTCTGGGATACGAGATGGCGCAGAAATAGCAAAATTGCAGAAAGTAGTTTTGACTGTGTATTGGTTTATAGTGCCTGCCGAATTTTATCACAACGAATAATAAAAATGATGAGTGCGGAGAGCGTTGTTTTTTCCTTTACATAGTGCCGTGCGAATGAATGAATTAAATTACAGAAGACACAAGTAAACTTGATAAATATTCACGATTTTTTTTTCTATCGACATACATACGACTGTATAACGAAACAGATGCCATTTTAGTTTGATATTCCATATGAGTATATACAGGGAGTTTTTCTTTAAAGTATAAGTATTCTAAATTCAGATTATTTTCTTTAAATATTTAGATATTCGTTGTTTTTTAAAAGAGTTCAATTTTAAATTTTAAACGGGTGTTTTCCACTCCCAGACTAAGCATGAAGTAAAATTTCGAGTTTAGAAAAGCGAAAATTTACAGCTTATGCATATGTTTACCTGAAAGAAAAATTATATTGTAGACAAACAGTTAAATTCTTTCAACATAAAATATATATTCATGTTACTTGCAACTACATAAGTGATTTAAATGATTACTATCAAAAATCAAATATCGAACATGACTGTCGTGTGATGCGTTCCTTAATTTGGTAAATTGCAATGAAGCACGCAAAAGGAGAAGATGCAAACACGAGAGGAGGTCTACCTTCTAAGCTAGGTAGGTGACACTTCAGGCTGACTAGGCTGAGCCGTACAAAAAATGAGAAATTACAATAGCCCAATTCGAACTCTAGACGCTAAGCTGACTAAGTGCCTCGGTAATCAGATCGCCGAGTGTCGCACATTCAATTTAGCAAACAAATGAAAAAGGAATTTTTCCCAATCATCATATCCCGGCATTCCACATTCCTATTCAAAACATGAATCCAGAAATGCACTTATATTTAAAGAATATATTGGGAAATATTTAAAAAAAAATTACATTTCCAATTCCAGGCCCGTGTTGCGAACCCGCGTCGCGAAAAATGCCGTACACGAATTCTACATATCAAACCCAATTTCTTTTCACATGTTTTTGGAAATTACAATATAATTTTGAGATATTACTAAAATAGCACGATGCTGCCCCCTATTTATTAAACGCATACTCAACATTTACATGGCTCTTATGGACATTTCTAAGCAACGATTAATTTTATTTATCATTTATTTTAGATTAATCTATTTAATATAATAATTACTTTAATAAATTAATGCAATATGAAGAAGAAATAATGTTTTCTATTGAAGTATTGCACGGATTTATGTGAACATTTAAGAGTGTTTCATTAGTCGATTTATATTTAATTTAAGAAACATTTTTTAAAAAAAGAATAGTGTCAATATATTCACAAAGCTTCAATGTGCAATATGTATAAGTTTCAAAGAACTATTATCATTATTGTGGAAGATTAATCGTTGTTCATTCTTACATTTTATTAATTCATGTTGATGCCTTTAATTTTCAGTTAAAGCTGTTTGCTTAGAAATCCGAGCTCTATTTATCATTAATATTAGATTGTTCGGCAAAAAATGTGTTTTTTTTAAATTCAAAATGATTATATTACACAAAATGCATAAATTATATACATCGAGTGTTGTTTTATATAAGAGCAATCTTGTTAATTTGCAAATTTTCAAAAATCATATTTTGATTCCTTGCAAACAAATAAATTTTTAACGATATTTTTTTTCCGAACAACCCAATATTATGTAATAATATTTTAAGTTATTAAGCCTGTGCATTTTACTTTTGTTTATTTTATTGCATCAGGACGAGATTTCTCGAGGAGGACCTCAAGCGTGTCAGTCACCCCGTAGCATCTTCTAGATCTTTCTATCGTTTTTTTTTTACTCTTCTCTTATTCGTAACGCACCTTTCGTTGTATTTTCTCCTTGGATTCCACTTTCTCCAGCGAAGCAGGTTATTTATAATTAATTCGAAAACGAGGTCCAATGCAAAGGTGTTGGAATATGTAACGCGTTTCTACGTTTCTGTATGCATTGTAAGTAAAAGAGGACCTCAATGGGAAATTTGAGTGAAATTTCGTGTGAATCATTTCATGTCGGAATCTAGAGGAAATGTAATGATGTGTGTACATTGAATGAAAAGAGGTTTTGTATACAGAAAATACTAGAGAATTTAAGTAAACATGACGTTTTTTTAGGTATAATTTTTCTTTAAAATATACATATACCGATGTATACACTAGGTTGAGGACAGGCTGATTTTAAATAGGATTTACAATAAAAAAAAAACTGTGATGTGTGCCTCTTTCCCCGTTAAAGATATGATGATTTAAATATTAAGAATATGGAAAAGTGTCTCATACTAAATTTGTCGTACTTTTTTTAATTATTTATAAACTATTCACAAATAAGCAATATTTGCATTTTTTCGCTTTTATATATTTTTAACTTTCCTTTAAATCAGCGTGTGGCGCATGAAGTAACATTTCGAGTTTAGAAAAACCTGAAAATTGGTAAGTAATAAAATGTTTATTTTTTATTTATCGCATTTTGGTATTAATCAAATTGTTATCACATGTCATTTGAAATATCACCTTATATACTAAGTTTAAAATGTCAGAGAATAAAAGTGAAGTTAAATCAATATTTAAAGTTAGGCTTAAAACTATGTATAAAAAAAAAACTATAAACTAAATATAAAAATATTTTCCACACCACGCAACGTTCACATTCAGTTTTATTTGAACTTATTGCATTTTTGTTAAAAGTTGGTTCAAAATTCAATTCAATTCTAAATCCAATTTTTGATCTGGAGCTTTAAAAACTTGGAACCAGGCGAAAAATTAATCGGAGCTTCGGAGAGAAATGATATCAGGAAATTAAAAATAGATTTACAGCCAATGTCATAAATTGATAGTTTTCCACGATTTCATTAATTTCTTAAATTTTAACGAATTTTCTAAATATTTTATCAATGTTGTATAGTATAGTTTTGCTACTAATAATACTGACTATATTAACTGTCACTTGAGTACATATACCAAATTCTCACTGTTATTACTTATCTGCGAAGGCCCCTATTTAAGATTTTTGCTATAACTGCCAAATATGTAAAGTTATTTGAATTAAAAAACACTTGGTATTGTTTCACAAGTTAAAACTTTATTCCGACTAGTTTCGGTTTCCACATTCCTTTGAAAATGGTCTAACAAACCGAAACTAGAATAAAGTTTTAATTTAAATAATTTATTTCTCATTTGGTATTTAATTATAAGGATTTAATATGTACTCTAGAATTTTGTATATCTGTGTAATACAATAAATGTAATTAGTTTTAAGATTTACACATGTGCAAATATATTGTATGTTACTCTGTAATTGGGTTGGTTAAACCTGCTGGGTGAATAAATATATTATTTTATATTATTATTATTATTTGTGAAACAATACCAAGTGTTTTTTAATTTAAATAACTTTACAGATTCTAATATGTTTCACCAATTGCCAGATGAGAAATTATTACAAGAAAAAAAAAATAACTGCCAAAACAAACGAAATTCCGTTTACAAAAATAATAATAAATAATAAATAGACTAAAATCCATACAAATTTCATCTTTGAAATGTCGCTCTGTCAAAACAAACATGCCACGTGCTCGAATAGCCAAAAAGTAACAATCACTGTCGAAAGTACATTAAAAAGTGATGAAACTTCAAGAGGTTAGGTTAGATTTCGCTTTGTCAAGTCTGGTTAGATAGAAACGCCAAAAAGTGACAAACAATGTCGAAAGTACGTCAAAAAGTATTGAAACTTCAAGAGTTAGGTTAGGTAAATTTCGCTTTGTCAAGTTAGGTTCTAAATGTCGATTAGGTCAACTGTCATTATAGTTTAAATGTCGGTTGACGCAGACTAGTCAAGTGTAAATATAGTTCAAATATGAGCTAACTGTCATTATAGATCAAATGTAGGCTGACACCAACCTATGTCTTATCGCTTTGGAATAATGTCTGCTTCGAAAAACGTCCAAAGTAATGACATAAAATGTCAAAAAAAATCTGCGAATGTATCAAAGTGTGGAGTTATGTCAACAAATTCATGAGATTTATTTCCTAGTTTTAGAACTTACTGCTTTTAGTAGGTAAATCCCAAAAATTTTGAAGTATTTCACGAACTCTTATTTTTCATAATATTTAACATTTCATCACATGTTGACATAATTCATATTTTTATTGGATGTTATTTTAACTTCACAATTTTATATCTAACCAAATCCAACAACATTACATTGTATTAAATTATCATCTAACCCAACTATAATACATTAAATTGTGAAGTTAGGTTTGATAAAACCTAATTTCACAATTAGAGCCGCTTTACACACAAGAATTCTCGCAGAAATTTGTTCAAGAATTTTTTATAAAAGTTTCGCTATAATTTTATATATAAAAATATTTGTCATTGTATTACACAGCAAAGAATTATTTTCCAAAGAATTACTACCATACGCACGCGCACTACCGAAAATATCATATGTGCTCAACATCAGCTGTTGGATCTCTTGCTGCGGCCGCTGTGGTGAATATATTACAAAACGGCAAAGCACACATTTAGTTGCACCAACTGGTATTAATGAAAATATTCCACTACCGTTTGTAATAATAACTAGTAACGACTACTTTTTAGGGTATGAATAAGCGCGTAAGCTGCATCTGTCAAAAATTATTTTCTAAACCCAATATATTTCTGGCGAGAAAAATATTGTAAAAATTGCTGTATTACACTGCATACACTTATAATATTTTTCCTTATTAAATATATTATGAATTTCTGCGAGAATTCTTGTGTGTGTAAAACGGCTTTTAGATGACATATCGTAAATCTAACTTTATGATTGGTCATCTAACCTAACCTAGCTTCACAATTTGTCATATAACCTAACCCAACTTTACTAAATTGTGAAATTGGTTTACGTTAGATGATAACCTAATCAAGGCCCACTTGCACCAATCGATTTTTTGGCAACTGTCAACTCGAAGCGGTGTGCTGCGAGTTTGTTTTTTGAAATATTTAAGATAACATATCAACTTTTTAATATAAAAATGTAATGATCGGAATATTTATACTTGAAAGAAAAATTATATGTATGTAAAAGATTGTAAAAAAGGGTATTTTTATTTTAGTTTATTTTATTTATTCAGTCAAAAAAAATACCGTATTTAAAACTGAATACATCCTGGAACAATCGAATAAAATATAAATTAAATTGACAATCATTTATATTTTATTTTAGTATTTTTGTCGGTTTTCTAATTTTACACATGTGGAGGGTGTTTTATTCAAATATCCCAGGACTTATTTTTCGTAAAGAGAGCGTGAAAATGGCTTTTTCCCGACATTATATTTATATCGTTAAATCTACATACTGGGAATTTGTCTTTTAAATATACATATTCCGATTTATACGCTGTAAATTTTCAGGCATTCATTTTTTTTTATAAAAGCGTTCAATTAAAAGCTTCTAACGAGTGTTTCCACTCCCAGATTAAGCATGAAGTAAAATTTCGAGTTTACGCGACCAAACCAAATTTTCAGGCTTTTCTAAACTCGAAATTTTACTTCATGCGCCACGCGTATAAAACACTGAAGTATTGTGAAGTTCAAAATATACTGCTTAATTTAAATATCATGTTAACAAACTGTATAAACATTTATTTCGTCTAAGCAAATCTTGCTCTTTCGAAATTTGAACAGTTTTCTTTTGGATATGTAAGTATAATTATGAAGGAAAGGAATGGAAAAGGAAAAGAAAGTCCTCCAAGCGCTTGAATTGGGAAGATTATATGATATATATATTAAATAAATAAACTTAAGCAGTATGTTTTGAACTTCATGATATTTTACTGTTTTATATGGGTGGCAATTCGGGAGAGATGTTCTATGACTCATTGATGTGGAATGTGTGGTTCAAATGTTATTAGAGAGTATGTCGACAGTTGTATCTGCAATGGTTTTTTCTAGTTGTGTCAAATTTTGACGTTACATGAGAATGTCATACTGTGTAGGTCGCGAGTATAGTAGTGTTCTTTCTTTTAGTAAAGCTTTAAATCATAATTTCTTGTGATTTTTTCTTTTGAGTATACATATCCCAATTACGTGTTGTAGATTTTTAAATATTCGTTGTTTTCTTAAAAGAAGTCAATATGAAGTTTAAACGAGTGTTTTCCACTCCCAGGTTAAGCATGAAGTAAAATTTCGAGTTTAGGAAAGCCTGAAAATTTGGTTTGGTCGCATAGAGCGAAGCGCGGAGCGACCAAACCAAATTTTTAGGCTTTTCTAAACTCGAAATTTTACTTCATGCGGCATGCGTATAAAACACTGAGCGACCGGAGCGACCAAACCAAATTTTTAGGCTTTTCTAAACGCGAAATTTTACTTCATGCGGCATGCGTATAAACCACTGAAGTATTGTGAAGTTCAAAATAACTGCTTAAATTAAATATCATGTTAACAAACTGTATAAATATTTATTTCGTCTAAGCAAATTCGAACAGTTTTCTTTTGGATATGTAAGTATAATTATAAAGGAAAGGGAAGGAAAAGGAAAAGAAAGTCCTCCAAGCGCTTGAATTGGGAAGATTATATGATATGTATTAAATAAAGAAACTTAAGCAGTATGTTTTGAACTTCATGATATTTTACTGTTTTATATGGGTGGCGCATGAAGTAAAATTCCGAGTTTAGAGAAGCCTGAAAATTTGGTTTAGTTGCTCCGCTTTGCGGAGAGACCAAACCAAATATTAAGCCTCTTCTTAATTCAAAATTTTACTTCATGCTCAACCTGGGAGTTGAAACAATCGCTTGAAATCTACAATTTACAAAACACTGTAATCATCGGCATATGTATTCTTAAGAGAAATATTTCCTGTATAATTAAAGAAACGTAAATTAGATCGTGCAAATATTTGATGTAACAAATTTATGTTCACGGCGCGTCTGATTTTATTCAAATTTTTAAAGTAATAGTAATAGCGATTAGATCTATCCCCTTACGTGCTTTAAATAAATGAAATTGCATCGACGGCGTGTTTTCTTTTCATATATGAAAGAATTTAAAATTGTAATCCTCACATAAAAATAATGTAAGGGTTACATTATGTGCGCTGCACGTGAAAACGATAGTAATTCTGAATAACAAAATGTTGCATTTCATCAATAGATTAAACACGTAAAATAGAATGGTGTACCGTATCAATTTCTCTAGAACGCCCAAGATATGTGCATGTAAATATATTGTGAAATAGAAGATGTTTTCGTTTTCGTAGAGCCGGACACGGTGACCATATCAGAAAATATTGGACTTTCAGAAGACATAAGGTATCATGTGGAGGGGAGTCGAGTCTAGTTAGCTGTAGATGATGAAGAAGTGGGTGACCTAGTGACCTCGATAACGGCCAAAGACCGAAGACCAAAGAAGACCAGCCTCGACGACAACCGCGTCCAGCATACTGAGAGACAAGAGCTTCCTCACAGAAGCACAACGCTTATACTGAATAACTGACCATCTTAAAACATCACGCAATGCTAAAAAACGTGATCTTCCTGCTCGTGGCTGTATCCTTCGCATTGGCCTCAACAGCTAGTATTTTCGGTAAGTAAATATGTATTCTTCTCGGATTTACATAAAGACGTTAATTCTCATTCTCGGGATAATGTGTGTCGAATTTAAGTAAGAAACAGTTTTCCATATTTATCCCATTACGGTATTTACATAAAAATTCGTGAAATACATCATCATAATAATAAATCGAATCCCGCGTCACGTCGCGTTAATTAATACACTATTTGCTCCAGACCTACTCTACTGGGACGCCGAGAAGGGTGCGAATGTGGAAAAACGTGATGAAAATGTTGAATCCACAGGAGAAAGATCGTGCACCTGCGAAGGCCCCGCGTGTAAGTGTTGTGTTGATTTTAACATCACCTTCGTCGATCTAGGAGGGCCAGGTTAGTAAATACTCTCGATTTTATTATATAAATATTGCAGGCGTCTTGTTTATTTATTTCAGGATGTGTAAATATGAAGTACTTGTCTCAAGATGAGGGCTTGATGGTAAACGTATCTTACGGCGAGAGCCTTCTCCACAGCGAACAAGTGAAGGGCCAGAACCCTGACCCGACCTGTATGTCCCTCCTCGCAAGATTTGCAGAGGTGTGTGCCAGATTCTCAATCCTCGAGCCGCACAATGATGGATTGAAGGGCTGCTTGCAATTAGAGCCTAAACTTTTGGGTGATATACAGACCCAATTTAACATCGGTTGTTTTACTATGGGCACGGATGGAATGAAGCTTGACGAAGAAGCCACCACCGAGGCTCAGCTCATCAATAACGACACCGATAAAACAAATAGCACGCAGTAAGTTTCCTGGTATTCCATCCTCATTTAAAAAGAGACTGGACTCCATAATTAAAGATCGATAAAAGAAAAAGTATCACCACAGTTCCGCCCCGGTACTTCCTTAAACGCTTTATGAATTTACGTCCCTTCCCATAGACATTTATCACCTACTTTTTCCCCCTGATTTTTTTTTTCAAACCGGCGCTGCCCTTATTCTTTTTTCTAGTGTCGCAATTAAGTTCCCTTGCGTTTTAGGGCCGAATCCGGTGGACTTAGCGAAGAGGAACTACTCGCCGCAGTGAACGAATCCGCGCAGCAAGGACTGGCCTTCTTCGGCAATCTACTGGGACTAGCTTTCGGGAATCAGGATGCCAATAAAAGCCACACATCGGAAACTGAAGCTGAAACCGAAACTGAAACAGAAACAGAAATGGAAGCAGAAACTGAAAGTACGAGATCCCTAAATCCAAAACGGCACGCAAACAGGGACTTTTACCATCTCAAATAAATCGAGTTTATCAACACGACCACCAACAATAGGAAATTCGCCTGGGGAGCACCTTAATTAATCCAATTTATTTATTTATTTACGTATATTTATTTATTTATAAGCTTAAATGATTACACGCTGAATATAAATATCCTTCTGCAATCGTTCTAATTTTCACTTGGTCGAGCCCACATTCTCCCGAATTAACTAGTGTCCGCCTCTTATTTCCTCGCGTCAATCAACATTTCCTTACTTGCCACACATTAAAATTCACTTAGCCACTAACGTATTTCCTTCGGATCCCTTCAAACCCTCAAATCAATCAACCCGCCAACTACATTAACACACAATAAATCATTACCTAATTCCTAAATTATCACACACACTACTTTTTTTATCTTGCCACTAGGAATAATTAATATTATACAACCACCACAAAATTAATATAACATTTATTTTTAAATTAAATCACAAGTTATCTATTTATTTTGTCATTTTTTACAATCAAATTTCTTGACCTATTCTGAATTTTCACCTTTAACGAGCACGGTAAGTCATGAACTAGTAGCGGATTTAATAGGTGGCTCACCCTCAAAATTTTAAGGGCCTCAAAAACATATAGGGATTTTTTTATGTATACATATTCAGATGCAGTGGCGTATCGACTCCACTGCAAGCCTGGCTTCGTAGTATTCTCGCAAGCCCTCCAAGGTTTGTAAAAATAACGTTTTTTTTTTTTATTTTAATTAAAACAAACAGTTTCTTTACAAAACGTGTTTTTTTCATTGAAACGGCGTTTAAAACATAAACAATTAAAAACATGTTTAAAACGTGTTTAAAACATGCTTAAAACGCGTTTAAGACGTGTTTAAAACAGAACATACAGGGCTTTTTTTTAGTATACATATCCCGATAATTACAGCGTTTTTTAAATTTGCGGGAATTTTTTGTTTCAAAGCGGTTAATTTGAGGCTTTTAAGGAGTGTTTTCCACTCCCAGACTAAGCATGAAGTAAAATTTCGAGTTTAGAAAAGCCTAAAAATTTGGGTTGGCCGCGTAGCGAAGCGGAGCGGCCAATCCAAATTAGGCTTTTCTAAACTCGGAATTTTAGTTCATGCGCCACGCTTAAAAACACTGATTTACAGTGAAGTTTTAAAAACACACACATACAACAACGATTAGAGACAACTTAATATACATTAGAGTTTTTGGGTTTGCCTATAATCACTGTTTTAAACAATTTGTTCAGTGCAGAATTTGACTCACGTTTTATTCACATCTACATATTAGATTGCTAAAGCCGTATATTTTAAACTTTACAATATTTCAGTGTTTTATACGTGTGGCGCATGAAGTAAAATTTCGAGTTTAGAAAAGCCTTATTTGGATTGGCCGCTCCGCTTCGCTACGCGGCCAATCCAAATTTTCAGGCTTTTCTAAACTCGAAATTTTACTTCATGCTTAGTCTGGGAGTGGAAAACCCTCGTTTAAAGATTCAAATTGAAATCTTATAAAAAAACAACGAATGTAGTAATTTTTACTTCATGCTTAGTCTGGGAGTGGAAAACCCTCGTTTAAAGATTCAAATTGAATTCTTATAAAAAAACAACGAATGTCGTCAAATTTATAATGTATGCATATATTATAAATGTTACTACATTCGTTGTTTTTTTATAAGATTTCAATTTGAATCTTTAAACTAGGGTTTTCCACTCCCAGACTAGGCATGAAGTAATATTTCGAGTTTTGAAAAGCCTGAAAATTTGGAAGCGGAGCGACCAATCCAAATTAGGCTTTTCTAAACTCGGAATTTTAGTTCATGCGACACGCTTAAAAACACTGATTTACAGTGAAGTTTTAAAAACACACACATACAACAACGATTATAGACAACTTAATATACATTAGAGTTTTTGGGTTTGCCTATAATCACTGTTTTAAACAATTTGTTCAGCGCAGAATTTGACTCACGTTTTATTCACATCTACATATTAGATTGCTAAAGCCGTATATTTTAAACTTTACAATATTTCAGTGTTTTATACGTGTGGTGCATGAAGTAAAATTTCGAGTTTAGAAAAGCCTTATTTGGATTGGCCGCTCCGCTTCGCTACGCGGCCAATCCATATTTTCAGGCTTTTCTAAACTCGAAATTTTACTTCATGCTTAGTCTGGGAGTGGAAAACCCTCGTTTAAAGATTCAAATTGAAATCTTATAAAAAACAACGAATGTCGTAAATTTTACTTCATGCTTAGTCTGGGAGTGGAAAACCCTCGTTTAAAGATTCAAATTGAAATCTTATAAGAAAACAACGAATGTCGTAAATTTTACTTCATGCTTAGTCTGGGAGTGGAAAACCCTCGTTTAAAGATTCAAATTGAAATCTTATAAAAAAACAACGAATGTCGTCAAATTATAATGTATGCATATATTATAAATTTTACTACATTCGTTGTTTTTTTTACAAGATTTCAATTTGAATCTTTAAACTAGGGTTTTCCACTCCCAGACTAAGCATGAAGTAAAATTTCGAGTTTAGAAAAGCCTGAAAATTTGGATTGGCCGCGTAGCGAAGCGGAGCGGCCAATCCAAATTAGGCTTTTCTAAACTCGAAATTTTACATCATGCGCCACACGTATAAAACACTGAAATATCGTAAAGTTTAAAATATACGGCTTTAGCAATCTAATATGTAGATGTGAATAAAACGTGAGTCAGCCTGAAAGAAAAATTCCCTGTATTTAAAAATCACATTTATGCACACAGTCGTGATATTTTATTGTAATAAAATGTTATGTTTAATAATGTAATTTGAAATATCTTAAACAATTTAGCTAAAATTTAGAAACGTAAACAAAAAATCTTAATGAAGTAGTATAATATATAATTTAGCATATTTAAGACAATAAAAAAACATGTTAACTTTTAAAACATGTTTTAAACAAATTTAAGATTTTAAACAGGTTTAAAACAAAATCGTTTGAAACACGACGGCTGTTTTTAAACATGTGTAAAACACTGTTTTAAAACAATGTGTTTTAAACATAACAACCCTGTTTGTGCGTTGCGAATCTCATAGCGAAAGCTAGTGTAAATTACAATATCGTTATTTTAGGGGTAACATTTATTAAGTACATGGATTTATTAATTCTTTGCATTTAATAAATCCACAAAAAATCAATTTTAAAAAGTGAAATAATGTTGCCGAAATTAATTAAACTCGACGAAAATCATGAAATTTGACAACAATCTCAAAAAATTTAAAAACTAAAGAAAAATCATAAAATTTAGTTAAATTTAACAGGACCGGATCCAAACATCTGCACAGTAGCTCTGAAAGAAATTTCAAAGAGCGGAGATTTCTTGTACAAAATAGTTTTTTTTTGTTTTAGTAAAATGGGCTTTGGAAACAAAACTAACACAATTTGTTTTAAAGAAAATATTTACAATTCGCGTATCATTAAGCACACTATTTTTAATGTAAATTGCATATTTTAATGAGGCTTATTAAAAAAAAACGTTTTATTCATTTTAATTAAAACAAACAGTTTTTTTTACAAAACGTGTTTTTTTCATTGAAACAGCGTTTAAAACATTAATAATTAAAAACATTTTTAAAACGTGTTTAAAACATGTTTAAAACACATTTAAAACGTGTTTAAAACAGAACATACAGGGCATTTTTCTTTTGAGTACAGCGTATTACAGCGTTTTATTTTAATTTGCGGGAATTCGTTGTTTCAAAGCGGTTAATATGAGGCTTTTAACGAGTGTTTTCCACTCCCAGACTAAGCATGAAGAAAAATTTCGAGTTTAGAAAAGCCTAAGAATTTGGATTGGCCGCATAGCGAAGCGGATCAGCCAATCCAAATTAGGCTTTTCTAAACTCGAAATTTTACTTCATGCGCCACGCTTAAAAACACTGATTTACAGTGAAGTTGAAAAAACACACACATACAACAACGATTATAGGCAACCTAATATACGTTATATTTATTGGGTTGCTTATAATCACTGTTTTAAACAATTTTTTCAGCGCAGAATTTAACTCACGTTTTATTCATGTCTACATATTACATTGCTAAAGCCGTATATTTTAAACTTTACGATATTTCAGCGTTTTATGCGTGTGGCGCATGAAGTAAAATTTCGAGTTTAGAAAAGCCTAATTTGGATTGGCCGCTCCGCTTCGCTACGCGGCCAATCCAAATTTTCTGGCTTTTCTAAACTCGAAATTTTACTTCATGCTTAGTCTGGGACTGGAAAACCCTCGTTTAAAGATTCAAATTAAAATCTTTTAAAAGAACAGCGAATGTCGTAATATTTACAGTGTATGCAAGTGTATACCTGAAAGAAAAATTCCCTGTATTTAAAAATCACATTTATGCAAACGCAGTTGTGATATTTTATTGTAATAAAATGTTATGTTTAATAATGTAATTTGAAATCCCTTCAACAATATAGCTAACATTTAAAAACGTATACAAAAAATCTTAATGAAGTGGTATAAAATAAAATTTAGCAAATTTAAGATAATAGAAAAACGTTTTAAACAAACTTAATGTTACAATATGTTTTAAACAAATTTAAGATCTAAAACATGTTTAAAACAAAACCGTTTAAAACACGACGACTGTTTTTAAACATTTTTAAAACACTATTTTAAAACGAAGTGTTTTAAACATAACAGCCCTTATTTTAATAGAGAAACTGCAAAATATTACAGATATTTAAATTTTTAAAAGTTAGAACATACAAGTAGGTACTCTAATTTTTGATTTAAAAGAAATTATCAAAACACTCTCAAAAAAGTAGATAGAAGACCATCTTTACAGGTGGCAAATATAGTGTGGATGTTTTGATGGGGATTAACGATTTCTATAATAATCACCAAACTTAACTACTTATCTGAATCTACTTGAATATTTTGTAGCACATACTTTTATGCAGTTTTTCCAAATTTCCTCAAAATTATTAATAATATCAAACATTAAAAATAATATTAAATTTTAATTTCAATTTTTGCAGTGTTCAAGTCTAAATATGTTAATTTCGGCAAACTTAATAAATGTTTCGCTTTTTTAATATTCATTATTTTGAGACTTTTTTGAATATTACATATTTTTTGTATAAAAAAATAAATGACAAAATAAACTATTGTATGTTATGTAACGAATATCTTAAGAATAAAGTACATTTTTAGGCTTTTCTAAACTCGAAATCTTACTTCAAGCGGTAGGCTTGTAAAACAATGATTTACTCACCTTAAATCATTGAAGTAAAACATTGGCATTTCACATTGGGTAATATCACGATTGTCAACTGTCATAATATTTAAAATATGTGACATTATCAACTATTATAAATATGACTTTATAGACGAAATTGCAACTGTTGTTATCGACAAATGTCAATGTCCGCAGTTGTCCGAATGTCCGAATGTCCGAATATCAATGTCGATTTATGTCCGTTACAAGAAAAGTTGCTTAACTCATTATTTATGTAAGAATTTCAGTGATTTTCAAATGTTAAAGATATGTGTGTAAAAAAATGTGGATTATTAGATGAACATTTTAAGACGTGTTTACAAAAAATTTGTTTGTCACAAGAAAATCGACTCTTTTCAGAAAATCCAAATTTTAGCGCTTTTACTGAGGGTAACTTTAAATGTAAAAAACCTTCAAAACTTATTTCATTCGGAATCAAATAATGTTTGAAAGAATGTAATAAAATAAATTGAGATTTTTTGAAAATACGTGACGTACAGAAGACATGAAACTGCCTATCATTAAAAATTCGTTAATGAAAACTGTACATTTTAAGAAAAGTAAAAATTACTTTTAAGTAGCTTAAATAATTCTTGAAACAAGGCGATACAGGCGAGAAATATGTTTGAATTGGTGTAATGGTTTGTATTATTTTATTGTGCCAATCAAGGTTGATTGGGGTTGTTGTATATCGATTTACCTTGATTTTTGAGATTCTGAAAACGGAATCGAAATAAACGTGTATGGGACGCACGAATCTAAAGTTCGTTGGCTAAGGCGACTTATCGTTTGGCCACGAATTAAATTTTAAGTTCCACTTTTGAGGTTATATATGGTCGTAGTTTCGGCTAAATAAGCACATTACAGATACAAATTACACACATGATGAAATTATCTCCAAAATGATGACATAAATTATCCAATTTATAGTGTTATCTTCATTAATTCAGTCAATATCACGATATTAATTTTACACTAAAATTTACGTCTACTGGCGTTTATTTAAAATAATGGATATATAAATCAAGATTGATTAGTGAATCATATGTATTCTAATTTACGATATAAAAAATAGATGGCGCTAGATGTATTAAAATGTAATAAATATTAACTGTTCACGAAAACTGTCATCGGCATCTTTGGAAATGATGTAAAATATTAATGTTAATATTTAAATATTCAGGGGCTATTCCTTACACGCAAAGAGACTTACGCGATTTATTCTATTGCAAACTTTTCTCCTAACCTAACCTAACCTAGAAGTATGTAGAATAATTATTGTGCGCAAAGAGATTTAAGCAATTTATTCTATTGCAAACCTTTCTCCTAACATAACCTAACCTACAAGTATGTGGAATAGTCACCGTGCGCAAAGAGACTTACGCAGTTTATTCTATTGAACACCTTTCTCCTAACCTAATTTAGAAGTATGTGGAATAGTCATCGTCTGCAAAGAGATATATGCAATTTATTCTATTGCAAACCTTTCTCCTAACCTAACCTAACCTAGAAGTATGTGAAATATTTAACTTGCGCAAAAAGACTTCCGCAATTTATTCTATTGCAAACCTTTCTACTAACCTAACTTAAAAACATGTAAAATCGTCTAAGCATAATAAAATGTTTATCTGCATCTTATTATTTTATAGAAAATGTGTGGCTATACTAAGCCTTAAATCAAATAATTTTGCTTGGTTATGTGGTTCTATTAAATTATTTTAATTGTATTTAAATTTAGCTGTGTGTCTACTAACCAAACTGGATATGCCGTACAAATTTAATTTTAGTAAAAACAGTGAATTAAATATAAAAGTAATATTTGTAGGTCTTATTTTATATTGTTATATTATTTGTTAATATTTTATTATTGCAGTAAATATCCTATAATCTGTTTAATAACTAGGAGGAGCGTTTTAAATTTCACGCGCCAAAACCTACAACTCTGATTGACCGAGAGTGCGCCCGTTTTACACTATGCTAATTACGTCATTATTAGACGCAACAGCTGACATAACCTTAATTCGAAACGTTAACGAGTTGCAACTTTGTCTGTTTGTAATAACCTTTTGTGCAGTGTTTCTTTAGCATAGTTAAAAGTTAGTTTTGTTTATATTGTTGTGATGCATTATGGACCCAGTACAAGCTCGGTGATAACATCACCTTCACCTCCAAAAAAGCGTAAGAAGTTGGATTTGGGTTTTTTTATATCTGAAAAACAGTGCATACTAAATATGTATAAGCAGATGATAACAGATGATACACATATGAAAATGACTGCTGTTGTATCAGACATTGTTGGTGCAGTAGGTGAGATATCAAAGAGCATAAGAATATGCATCAAATAATAAAATGTTTAATTTTTAGAAGTTGTAAATTCCACTGTCTATCGGACCATTAGCCAATAATAATAAGAAATCCGGAGAGATTTGTAGCCCTAAACAGCTTGGAGGATATAATTACAAGTTTTGATGACGTAGTGAAGAGATCCGTGCATAGTTTCTTCTATAAAAATAAATTGCCACCTTTGATAAAGTTTTAAAAGAAGTAAACGATCATGCAGGCATGCCGAAGAGGAGTCGCGCTACCTTGTATAGTTTTATAAAACAAATCAATTTTAAGTAAGATAGAGGCCAGAACTGGGCAGGATTCAAATCATTCAGGATTCGAATCCTATTAGAGCATTCAAAAGAGGCATTCGAATACTTTAGTTCAACTGGATTCGTTACATTTTTTAAGAGGATTCGTATTCGAGTCTAAATGTGGGTGATTTGAATCCCTATAAAAGGATTCGAATTCTTGTAAAAGGATTTGACTACTCACAAAAGGATTTGAATCCTCAAAAATAATTCGAATTAATTGTGAGGAATAACATGAAAAATGTTTTTTTGTGTGTTTTTAAATGTCTCGTTAAATCACAGTTTTATGCGCGTGGCACATGACGTAAAATTTCGAGTTTAGAAAAGCCCAGAAAATTTTTTTCACGGGGCTTATCTAAACTCGAAATTTTACTTCATGCTTAGTCTGGGAGTGGAAACGCTCGTTCGAAACTTCAAAGTGAATGCTTTGATAAGAATAAAATATGGTAGCCATAATCTAAAATGTTAAATTTTTCCGGCATTTCCCTGACTAAAGATTTTTTCCTTGGCCTTTTAATATAACTTTCTTCTGTGGGAAACCCCCATTCTGTTTAATAGTTTTTATTGTTTTTGCCAATATTTAAGTTAGTTTTATAAATTTTTACGTGTTTTGTAATTTGCCTGCTGATTTTCACAAATTTAATAATATATGGCTGTTTTGTTAGTGTTTTTGGTCAATTTGAATATAATTCCATTAGATGGCGTTAGCTATCGAAATCATTAATAGTTTTCACATATTGGCTTAATATAGTCAGAAATGTTCAGTATTCCCCAGCACTGGGTCGGGACCACACTGAAGAGGACCTTGAAGTCCGAAACGTGTCTGTGGGTACCTGTTGCCGGAATACTGAACACAAATTCAATTTTGATAATTCCATGACTTTTCTCTGACTTTCCCGGTTTTAATGATATTCACTGAATTGTTTATTTACGTAAATTCCAGGCATTAGTCGATTTTATAATAGAATTCAATTTGAAGTTTTGAACGAGTGTTTCTACTCCTAGACTAAGCATGAAGTAAAATTTCGAGTTTAGAAAAGCCCCGTGAAAATTTGTCTCGGGCCGCTGCGCGACCCGAGACAAATTTTTGGGCTTTTCTAAACTCGAAATTTTACTTCATGCGCCACGCGTACAAAACACTGATTTGAAGTGGAGTTCAGAAACACACAAATACATCTTTAACCAGAGTAACAGGGTGTCAGATATTTAGTCTGTTATCAACGATGTTCAGTAGTAATAATAAATAATTAGGTTTTGAATATTTTTGTTAAAACAACTAGTAACGATATTTATATATTAATGGTTGCAAAAAAATAATAACATCAAATTTATTCGTAAAGGATTTGTATTCTTGATTCGAAAAAACAGGATTCGAATCTTCGATTCTATTCATATTTATCTCTTACGAATCCTTTATTCGAGTATTTGTAATTCGAATCATATCAGGTGATTCGGATTCGTGATTCGAATCCTTTTTACGAGGATTCATCCCAGCTCTAATAGAGACACATTATTATATAAATTCCACATTATATTATGAACATAATGTAAATATGTTTAATTTCACAGATAAATGGCGAGATGCCGTATACGCATTTTAATTGAACTGACGATATCGTACGATGGAAAAGAAAATACGTAACCACAATTAAGAAGTACAAAATGGATATTTGATTTTATTTAAAGAGTAATTATGAAATTATTTAAAATTGCCGCCAAATTTATTTAGTGATATTTCTGGTAACTTTTTATAGTGTAAATTGGGCTTTGGCACTTACTCCTTCTAGTTTTTAAACAGACTATAGTTATCGTACAAAGGTGCCATCTATTTTTTATATCGTAAATTAAATTACCTATGATTTAATAACCAATCTCGATTTATATATCCATTGTTTTAAATAAACGTCAGTAGGCGTCAATTCTAGCGTAAAACTAATATCGTGATATTGGCTGAATTAATGAAGATAACACTACAAATTGAATAAATTACGTCCTCATTTTGGAGACAATTTCATCATGTGTGTAATTTGTATCTGTAATGTGCTTATTTAGCCGAAAATACGACCATATATAACCTCACAAGTTTAACTTAAAATTCGATTTGTGGCCAAGCGGTAAGTCGCCTTAGCCAACGAACTTTAGATTCGTGCCTCCCATACACCTTTACCCTGATTCCATTTTCAGAATCTCAAAAATCATGGTAAATTGATATGCAATGAATCCGGTTAATTTCTTCTACAAGGTCGTGATTTTATTTGTAACAAGGAATATCTTTTTTTAACAAACAACAAAAATTAAGTACTGTCACATTATTACATGTCGAATAACAGAATCTGTAGTAACATTTTAGCGTTAAAGTAATATTGATTTTTGTTATTTTATTAAAACTTTAGGCACTTTACGCGAACTGAAGATTAAACATAGGATTTTGTCAAATGATCAATCTTTATTGTTTTTGAACTGTAAATACACAACCACAATAAACAGTAAAATTGTCAAGATTTTTGTAATTTCAGAATTGTAATTTAGTTGTATGGCAAAATCAATACAATTGAGCATATGTCGCCTCAAGCCGCTTTCACACACAACCATATAGTCGGTGCTTTGTCAGTATCGGATGAGGTTTTCACACACAGCGATAAATGTGTCGCTGTCGTCGGATTCCGTAACTTGAAATATCGAAGGAAGTCAGTAAGTAACGCCATGTCACTATCAAAAGCATTTTGTATTTACAAGCTAGAATTTATTCCTTAAAATTAAAAACATACATTTATAAATACTACGTTCATTATATTTAAGTAACAAAAACATTAAAAGATGTAGAATATTACTTGTCGCATCATAAGAAATTATACTACGTTTATTATATTTAAGTAACAAAAACATTAAAAGATGTAGAATATTACTTGTCGCATCATAAAAAATTTTAACATTTTGCGCTCAATTGGGATGCCGTTGAAATCAAACTGAAGAGTCCGACACCGACACAACAAAATCGGTATGTGTGATAAGGCAGATTTGGTTTACATTGCTAGTAGAATCGGGGCGATAATTTATCGAACGATTTAACTCGACCGGAGAAGTATGACGTGCACACCGACAATTTTATCGTTCAGCGATATCGGTGTCGGTTCAGTGGCTGTGTGAAGCTGCCCTATTTGTTTTGTAGACATACCGATACCAACGCCGATACTGACACCGACAATATCGTTATGCGTGAAAGCTGTCTCAGGATAATTAATAAGGGTGGGTCAACTTGGATGACATCCAATCTAAAGATAATTCTTGTTCAACCTGGACTTTAGAAAAACACGAGTATATGAAAAAAAGTATACTATAAGGCTTTACATAGCAATTGTTTGCCCCACCTATATCTGATGGCTAGCTATCTATTTTGTCTATTTAGTAAGTTTAATAGAACACAATGCTAATTTCTGTCTTATTAATTCCAGAAGCAAATCGACGTAAGCCACACCAAATCCATGACATGAACATGTATTTCACGTGAAATACGACGATTTGCTGCATGGAGATATATTTTAAAATAATATTTTAAGAGCGCACAAATAAATATGTACCATAATTTGTGACCGTAAAAACTGTCTACTAGTACCTAGTAGTGAGACAGTAATATAAAGTTTATTTTAAAAGGTGACAATTAGGGCGGTTTCATACACAACAATATTGTCGGTGTCGCTGTAGTTTTCGGATGAGGTTTTCACACACAACGATAAATGTATCGTTGTCGTCGGAATGTCGTGTTTAAATTATCGATAAATGTCAATAGCGCAATGTCACCATTCAACGCATTTCGTATTTACAAGCTAGAATTTATTTCTTAAAACATAGAACAGACAACATTTAACATATTTATTACATTTAACTATATTTAAGAAATAAAAATAGAAAGCATTTTAGAAATGCTGCATCTTTTTATATTTTTATTTTTATCATTGAGATAGGGCGGGTGGTGACCGAGGGGTAACATCGCCAGACGGTATATCGCTCGTCGAGCCACAGACCAGGTTCGATTCCCATGCACAAGGAGATGTTATTTAAAAATAATACCTCGTCGTGACTCTGGGTGCTGTGTTAATGTGTTGTGACGTCCAAATATACATGTACATATAACTTGTTAAATTAAATTAATATAAGTTAAATTAATATTAATAGAAAACTAAAAAGTGATGTTGGCTGATAGTCTAGATACTAAAGGCGGCAAAAGACGAGCCCCAAAAAAAAAACTTTGAGATAGCACTTGATTCGTCTTCCTGGGACTAGGAAACGTATATTTGGGGGTGTCAATTTTTGACCGATCATACCTTCCCTTACACATTAGTGTGCGGTCGGTAAAAATATCAAAAGAAAAAATCGGAAAAACGCCTGATTTCCGCATTTTCTTAGAAGCCTATAAAATTCCTATGATTGTAATGAAAAGCTTAAGTTTCATCTCAATATCTCTATATAGTCATAATAGACTCAGAAGACTTCCAGACGGATATTTATAAGTCGTTTTTTTTTGCTCTTCACATTTTGACAGGGGAATATGTGAACCAGGTTACGAAAAAAAACAGGTTTATAAAAAATAGTTGGTCACATTACCTAACGTGGGCAGTTTTTTGCTACAGGGCCGACACACTATCTACGCGACTTGTAATAACAACCTATAATTTTTGTATTACATATCAAAAAAAAATATATTATGAAGGTATATTTGAACAGAACAAAAAGTTAAATTCATAAAATGAATAAACTTCAGATACTTCTAATAAGGTATACAGATAATGTTTCTGTTTAGTGCACATATTTTGATCTATGCGCTGTAAAATTACAAGCACTCGTTGCGTTTTTTAAAGGTGTTAAATTTGAAATCACGAATGAGCGCCTCCACTCCTTGATAAAGAATGAAGTAAAATTTTAAATATTTTTTCTAAACTCGAAGTTTTACTTCATGCGCATGGCGAATAGAACACTGACATATTGTGGAATTCAAAATATTCTTGTTTAGCAGTGTATTTTCAATCCTGCTTACGAAGTATATATTTAATACGGATTTAGCAGTATTTTTTTTAATTTCACAATATTTCAGTGTTTTATATATACTCAATGACATTAGAAGCGTAACACCCAGAAGGAGTTATTATTTTAACTTGATTTTTTGCCAGTATGGTAGTCTTACATCAAGAATAAAATGATTACATTTTCAAGAAATTTTATTAAAAAACAATCTAAAAAAAATTAATAATGTGTCTGGCGACCCCTTTGCTGTATACACTCCTTTAGACGTCTGGGCATCGACAAAATGAGATGGTCGATGTCTTCTTGAGGCATCTCGTTCCAAGCAACTTGAATTTCATCGATCAACTGTGCTAGAGTCTGTGGAGGATGGTGCAAAGAGAATATTCTTCTCCCCATGATATCCCACACATGTTCAATGGGATTTAAATCCGGCGAACGGGGCGGCCACGCCAAAACATTAACACCAGCTTCATTAAGAAAGTTCATAGTTCGACGAGCAATATGGGGACGTGCGTTATCTTGTTGAAAAAGTACGTCTGGGCGGCCATCTAAATAAGGCAACAAAGTCGGTCGTATGACGTCTTCAACATAACGCGCAGCTGTCATACTGCCTCGAATGAATACAAGAGGTGATCGACTACCATAAGCAATAGCCCCCAAACCATTACTCCAGCAGTCCTGTGTACATGCCTCTCAATAGCAAACCTAAGATCAGGTCGTTCTCCACGGTAGCGTCGTACCCTTCTACGGCCATCATGCGTGCCTAGACAAAATCGTGATTCATCGCTGAATACGACATCGTGCCATTCTGCCTCCCAATGCTGCCGTTCTCTGCACCAGTCTAACCTTTGGCGACAGTGTCTCGCTGTTAAAGGAAGCACTAATCTTGGACGGTACGAAAGAAGCCCAAAAGATTGAATGCGGCGATATAAGGTTCGCATACTAACGGGCCTACCTTCTTCTCCAATCTATTGATCGCCGATTTGACGCGTAGTAGCGAAACGGTCTCGCAGGGCTATTTGTCTTAAGCGCCGATCTTGACGTTCTGTGGTACGCCTTGGTTGACCAAAAATCATACCTGATACACACGTATTACAGTTGCTGCAGTGGAATCAATACGGCGGGCAATTTCGCGATAGGACATACCGACATCTCGATAAGCAACAACTCGACCCCGGTCAAAATCGCTCAAATGGTGATATTGTGGACGTCTTCGGACTCGAGGCATTTTATTTAAGCTTAACACACTCAACGGAAACACGAAAACTAAAAACATCTGTACTAAACAGCTCATATAAATAGTTTTATCAAAAAAGAAAAAGTGAAATATTTTTTTTTTCACAATAAATATAAAAGGCACAAGGTTGAGCTGCTTTGAAATGGTGGAGGTTAATTTTAACTAACCCTGCCATCCCGAGCCGGATGTTTTTCTAGCACCTCGACGACCATTATGTCGTTATCGTCGTCGGAGCCAGAGGAGATCTGCAGATTTACGTCTGTTGCGCTCTCATCAAGGCCCAGGGGGCGGATTGCCTTCCAAGCCCCAAGATCAGAATGCGAGTCGCTGTCCGATGTTGGAGCTCGTGTAGTTTCCATAGACGGTGTTGAGACCCCTTCCTCCTTGGGACTGCACCCAGTTTTTCCCGTAGTATATAGGCCGCTCGTCTACTCCTAAGTTCTAGTCGATGGTCTGATTTCGCCAGGTTTATTCGAGGTGTGCTAGGCCCAGGTTTGGTGACCGCTGGCTTTGCACCTTTCTCCTTTTTGGAAGAGAGTTTCCCTTTAAGGGTCGAATTTTTTGAGGACTGCTGCCCAGTAAATGAATAATTGCCCACACCAGATTCGACTAGGCTGCCCGCTTTTGCGGGGTGGGATTGCGTACTTTTGTACCGTACCTGGTGACTTCACGTTTTTTATTATTCATTGAGAATGGTTTGCTAGTTTTGGTCCGCCCCTCCCATTTTTGGGAGACAAGCCCCTATCCGCCAACTGGGAAGGCGCCCAATGGGAGACTAGCAACTCCACACGGGATAAAATACCAATACTTGGCTGTAAAAAATTTGAATTTGTCTTGGTAAGACAAATTAGTTTTAGATTACAAAATATTGGCCTTTCATCATATTTTATAAAAAACCAAATATTAAAAAATATGGTATTAGACGCAAAAAGGAAAACACAAACTGACATTGGACAAAAACTTAAATTGGATAGTAAAGAAAACAGAAAACTATAACAAATTTACAGATTTTTTGACATTAACTGTTGTTCAATTATCTAACTTATACAAAAAACTATAACAAAATGACATTTTATATGTAAGTCACCCCAGCAAACCATCCTGTGCCAATTGGCATCCGATCAGATGTCGATGTGTCAAACGTAGCTGCCGATTCTATGTCGATGTCCGACAACGAATCGGTGTCATTATGCCCGCCCGATCTGCAGCCCTTTGAATGCCGACGTCGTGACGACGTCAACATCGAATCGGCAGCTATATGAAACTTCATTACTGACGTCGTCGTCGAATCGGCAGCATTTCAATACCTAAATCGTGACGACGTCCCCATCGAGTAGGCAACCATTCGAAACCTCACACGTGATGATGTCATCGAATAAGCACAAATTGTAATAGATATACTAATGAAAATGTAAAAAATATATTTAAAAAAACAGAACACATTGTGATTAATTAAAAATATAGTGGTTAATATTACAAAAAATGTAATGTACTAATGTAAATGTAAAAAAATATATGGTATGCAAAACCGGAACATATTGCAAATTATTAAAAATATAGTGGTTAATAAATAATATATAAAAACACGGAATACACTAATGAAAACAAAAATATAAATATAAAAATATAAAAAACGGAACACATCAGTGACGGCTCGTAATCTAAAGAAGTGGGTCGGCCGAATGTATTTTGACGCACGCGCACTGAGACTAAGCGGCCTGCCGTACCGAACCATACACCTTCAATAGAACGATACTTTAAATTAAATAATTTCGCCCGACTTAAAAAAATACAAAGAAAAAGTTCTTGGAAATACAATAACATTTTTAAACATGTTATATTCATAATAATGTTATATAATTAAATAATTATAGTTATACAGTGATATATTTCACATAATCTACCTAAAATACCTAGTTAATATTTTGTAAATTACAATTAGGTAACTATTTAATGATTTTTTGCATTTTTTACAAATTACATTACAGTTGTTTAACGATATTTAAGAATGCGAGATATATTCTGATTTGTTAAATAAAATTGACGCCTTAATGACCAATTTGTATTAAAGTAAATGCCTACTTTTAAATTTAAAAAAATATGAAAATAATCAGAAATATATTGGTAAATAAATCCACTAGTTCTAAAATAAAAATCTGTGATCTGTAACGTAACAGAATTTAAAGTGTGCATCGACACATGGGCATCTGTGTATTGTGTGGAAGAACGGCGAGTACGGCCCCGACAAATTTGCCGTACTCGAGTAAACCATTTGCGGACGTACGTTCACCTTGCAGAGGAAATGTAACGACAGAAACTGCACGGACACTCGTGACGACGTAGCGCTTGCATTAATCTTCATAATCTGAAAATCTACGGCTGGCCGATTTTGCGGATAAGAAGTTGCTTAGTAAACACATATTAAATGAAAATAAATTCCTGCATTTGTCGGCCTTTTACTGAGTGCTTATTATTATTAATAATAATAAACATGAAAATACTGATATTGGTTATAAAAATAAATTTGAAAGCGATACTAGTGCTGCGACCTCCTTGGTAACTAATAAAAGCAATTATGCCAAAAATTCCCAACGGAAACCGAATATCTTAGTTCGAGGAACTGCTACAGAAGCAGACGTTAAAGTGGCTTACAATTGTTATCAATGTATGCTTTAAATATAGTCACTCTGTTGCTAAAATATGAATTCAAAAAAATCATTCCTTCTTGGTGTTACGCTTCTAATGTCATTGAGTATATATACTAAGGCTGGGAATTTTTCAAATTAAAGTATTCGAATATTTATTCAAAAATATATTCAAATATTTGGATATTCAAATAGTCGAATATTCAAACATTTCGAATATTCGAATATTCAAATATTCAAGTATTTGAGTATTCGAATATTCAAATAGTCGAATATTCAAATATTCGAATATTTAAATATTCTAATATTTGAATGTTCAAATAAATATTTAAATAGAATAATGATCGAATTTTTAAATAAGAAGAGAAATTAGTTACGGAAATGAGGAATTTCATAAATTTTAATCAGAAATTTTAAATTATATAAGTAATTTTTATTTTAAATTTTACTTTAAATTGGTGTTTTATACGCGTGGAGCATGAAGTACAATTTGGAGTTTAGAAAAGCCTCAAAATTTGGATTTGCCGGGGCGCGACTCGCTTTGCTCGCGCGCCCCGGCAAATTAAAATTTTCAAGCTAAACTCGAAATTTTACTTTATACTTAATCTGGGAGTGAAAACCTATGTAAAGATTAAATTAATTACTAGTAATTGGCTTTTGGTAAGATTTTGTGATAAGTTACTCACGCGGGCTAAATTACAAACTTTTCCAACTATTACAATATTCTTATAAATTTTAGTGCCGAAAAAATTTGATAAAAAATGTCGTAGCGCTACGCGACCAAACCAAATATTCAGGCTTTTCTAAACTCGAAATTTTACTTCATGCGCCACGCGTATAAAACACTGACATATTTTGAAATTTAAAATACTCTTGTTTAGCAGTGTATTTTTAATCCTGCTTAAGCAGTATATATTTAATACTGATTTAGCAGTATTTTTTTGAATTTCAGAATGTTTCAGTGTCTTATACGCGTGGCGCATGTAGTAAAATTTCGAGCTTAGAAACGCCTGAAGTTTTACTTCATGCTTAATCGAGGATTGGAAATACTGGTTAGTAGCTTCAAATTATACTTAAAAAACAACAAATTTCTCAAAATACACAAGCATCCGGATACTTGAGAAAAAATCAATTTGAAGTCTCGAACGAATGTTTCCACTCCTTGATTTAGCATGAAGTAAAATTTTGAGTTTAGAAAACCGTATAAAACACTGACATATTGTGAAACTCAAAATATTCTTGTTTAGCAGTGTATTTTTAATTCTCCTTAAGCAGTAAATATTTAATGCTGATCTAGCAATGTTAATGCTGATCTAGCAATGTTTTATACGCGTGGCGTATAAAGTAAAATTTTGAGTTCAGAAAAGCCTGTTTGTTTTTTTACATCACGTCTTCTTGTGATAACCAGACTCTCGTTGACATATTCATGTGATTGGGATTCTGGAATGGGAGTTTCTGAATTAAGATCTATTAGGTTAGGGGTTTCTACTTAAGGTAATGTTGTAAATGGTTGTATTACAGTAGGTAACGGAGGAACAGGTGAAGGTTCAAAATCTGGTGGTACTTTCCCCGGCAAATGATTGTATTAATCTTTATCCGCATCTCCTCCCAATAATGTACTTGGTTGTCCAACTGCAAGACTAAAAAAGTTATAAATATGAACGTCTTAGATTTGACAGCATTTCTTACGCTGGGTTCATGTATTGTTTACAAGTTTGGTAATCAAGAAATGGAAACACTCGTTAGTAGCTTCAAATTGTACTTAAAAAATAAGGAATTCTTCAAAATGCACATGCATTCGAATCCGTGAGAAATAATCAATTTGAAGTTTCGACCAAGTGTTTTTACTCCTTGGTTTAGCATGAAGAAAAATTTCGAATTTAGACAAGCGTATAAAAGACTGACATACTATGAAATTCAAAATAATCTTGTTTAGTAGTGTATTTTTAATTCTGCTTAAGCGGTATATATTTAATACTGATTTAGCAGTGTTTTTTTGATTTCACAATATTTCTGTGTTTCATTCGCGTGGCGTAAAATTTTGAGTTTAAAAAAGCCTGACAATTTGGTTTGGTCGCTCCGCTTCGCTACGCTACCAAACAATATTTTCAGGCTCTTCTAAACACAAAATTTTACTTCATGCCTAATCGGGGATTGAAAACATTCGTTAGAAGCTTCAAATTGAACTCAAAAAAGAAAATTACCCACTGAACACGGAAACATTTTAGACATTGCACGAATATTGAACATAATACTAAAATAAAACATTGTACTAAAATTATTACAACAAAGTTTGAGCAACGTTACAAACTTTGTATTAACGTTTTTCGTGCAATATTGATTTATATACATTTATTACCTAAATGTTAAAAATGATACTAAAATTCAACATTGTTTTATATCGTTTCAAAAATATTGCGGCAACGTAACACAACGTTAAATAATCATTACAATTTGACTTTTATGCAACATTGTATCGTAAACATTAGATATATATTGAAAATGGTAACATTGCATTTTTAACATTGTATAATTGTTGAAACTGTTGCTGTAATACAGCATCGTGGTTTACACATTTCATGGACATTGAACGTAAATCTTCAGATATTCGTTGTATTTTTAAAATAGTTCAAGTGAAAGCTTCAAACGAGTGTTTTCCACTCCCAGACTAAGCATGAAGTAAAATTTCGAGTTTAGAAAAGCCCCGTGAAAATTTGTCGAGGGTCGCGCAGCGACCCGAGACAAATTTTCTGGGCTTTTCTAAACTCGAAATTATACTTCATGCGCCCCCGTAATATAAGACGCTGATTTCAAATGAAGTTCATGCACTTGCTAACAATATTTTGATGTTTTCAGAGTTTAAGGGTACTGGGTACTTAGGTTCCGGGGTACTGTCTCCCCTAGACTATACATTACTTTTTATAAGACAGTTTTTTTCTTGTTACCAATACATATTTGTATTTTTTGACCCATTTTTCTATTACGTTCACGTAATTGCTGCACATCGGGTTGTATACAATACGGATTCTATGCATTCATTGTACGCAACTTAACATACATGTTGGGGTTGCATATAAGTAAGAGTAATCGCTCGTGTTGTATGGGCGTTGCTTTGTCAACGGTGCAATAACATTTTTCTTTGAACGTGTTATGCAACGTTTCTTTGCTTAGTGGGAACTTATACAAAATTCACGTTTGTATATGTTTTGGACAGAGTAATACATTTATTGTATAAACTGAATATAATTTCAATATTATTTCTAACCTTTTACCCGCGGAATTGGCAGCAAGAACATTCCCTGACATGAATTTAAAATCCGCCAAATTTGAAGAATTTTACAGTAAACACTAATAACTATTTATCGAGAGAAAATTCAATTCAAATTTAGACGTGGGTTTCCCTCTAGAGAGCAATAGCCAAATCATCAAGCCATAAAATCACTTCCTTTTCCGCATTCTATCAAAACATGAACAGAAAACTTTACTAAGTGCTCATAAATTCATTTTGCATAATGTATGTTAAACATACGAACATATCGTCATTTTATCGCTTTAAAATATCAACCGAGATGAACAAACACCCGATGCTTCCATGTGTATGATTATTTCACGTCCGGACGGTGCGTATGAGGAAATTAATCACTTTCCTTATTATATCACACTGACTGACAGCCATAGTTGTTGGTAAAAGTCGTTATAGCCATTGCAATACGGGCGACCATAGACAGTATCGCGTATTTTATGAATTCCACTTATTAATGATTCATTGCCGTTACAACAAAAGGAATGTCGGGGTTCATCAGTAAGCCAACAAATGGTTGGATCCATTCGGATAAAATCATATCAAAACAGGGTGTTACATATGCAGTGAGGGTGAGTTCAAAAAACGCAAAAGTCACTGTCCACAAATTAACGACGCATCTATTACAGTATATTGGCTGCCTCGAAGTCCGCGTTTCCATGAAAGTATTAGATTTTAAAACTAGGTCCAACGTAGCAAAGTACGTATTACAATAATAACTGATCTGTCAGTTCTATAACTTTTATTACTGTATATTTTTTTAGGGTGTGTATAAGTCGGGTGTGTGAGGCTGCCGGCTTAAAAACTGTGGACAAGAAACGCCGCATCGATAAGAAAGTATTGAAAGCCATTGCTGAGGAGCCGAAGATGGATAATGCAGGAACCAATGTGAATTTAAATATATCGAGTACAAGTTTGAAGTTGACCGCCTTTGACGATGGTCAACTCATTGCTAGTCATGACATGCCACGGATATCTTTTGCTTCCGGCGGTGATACTGTGAGTAAAACATATGATGATGTTATTCTGTGTAATGTGAACGTTGATTGTGTTAAAGGACACTATGGACTTTGTAGCCTATATTGCTAAAGATTGGAACAATTGGCGGGCTTGTTATGTGCTTGAATGTGGGGGAGGTTTAGCTAAAGATGTTATTTGTACCATTGGACAAGCCTTCGAGCTGCGATATAAACAATACATGAAACCAGCGTAAGAAATGCTGTCAAAACTAAGACGTTCATATTTATAATTGATTTTTTTAGTCTCGCAGTTGGACAACCAAGTACATCATCCGGAGGAGATGCGGATAAAGATTACTACAATGATTTGCCGGGGAAAGTACCACCAGATTTTGGACCTCCACCTGTTCCTCCGTTACCTACTGTAGTACAACCATTTACAACATTGCCTCAAGTACAAACCCCCAACCTAATAGATCTTAATTCAGAAACTCCCATTCCAGAATCCCAATCACATGAATATGTCAACGACAGTGTGGTTATTACGAGAGAACGTGATGTATTTGATATGCGTAAGTAAATTTAGTTTTTTTTGTTAACATATTGTTTAAAGAGGTACTCAAACCACATATAATATCAAATACACCATTTTAATTGGAGTCAATTAAACAGTGTGTATTAGCCTAATAATTCATATATACAATAGTTATAACTTATTTGGGCACGCTTATCTAGAAAGAAATGAATTTAAAAGATTGTACAGTTAAACCGTTTCATCCAAAAATAGCTTTTTATATTTAGAATTACAGGTATCAGGGCAATCTTTCAAAATGTGTCACTAGCTTGGCTTATATATGACTAGACGAAAAGAATAGAATGTATAAATATTAGAAATAAAGAATATATACTTACACAGGGAATTTTTCTCTTAGGTATAGGTTTTTTTTTTTTTGGTTTGTTTGTTTGCCATAGGTTCTAGCCATTCAGCCACTAACGATGATTGTATTAATTTAACATATATTTGGACGTCACGACACATTCACACCACACCCAGGGACACGACGAGAAATTATTTTTTAAATAAAGTCTCCCCGTGCACGGGAATCGAACCCGAGTTTGTGGCTCGCCGAGCGATACAGCTTAGGTATAGGTATTTTCAGATATTCGTCGTTTTTGAAAAGAGTTCAAATTTAACCTTTAAACGAGTGTTTTTCACTC
Source organism: Philonthus cognatus (assembly GCA_932526585.2). NCBI lineage: Eukaryota > Metazoa > Arthropoda > Insecta > Coleoptera > Staphylinidae > Philonthus > Philonthus cognatus. The sequence goes on from OW052243.1 coordinate 92,389,166, forward strand.
CCAGACTAAGCATGAAGTAAAATTTCGAGTTTAGAAAAGTCTGAACATTTGGTTTGGTCACATAGCGAAGTGAAGCGATCAAACCAAATTTTCAGGCTTCCCTAAACTCGAAATTTTACTTCATGCCCCACGCGTATAAAACACTGATTTTGAGTAAAGTTTAAAACACCGGGTGTTCGATAAAAAAACGCCCAACGCTATAACTCCGTTTTTTTTTGACCGATTTAAATGAACTAGAAAACAAAGTCAATGCTCGTTTAAATTCTATAAAATGACAGTAATTATATATTTTTTCAAATTTAACTTCATTGCGAAATAATAGTCAACTTTAAAATTTTAAATAGCTACATATACTTGTCTTATTTTATTATATTAGACAGTATTTTTCTAAATCTAATTATGCCCGATATGTTGATTTTAATTTAATATTTATGTCTGAAAAAAATCACGTGAACAAGATTTATTTGTTCACATGATTTTGTTTGGCAATAAATGTAGTGTGCCTTGAAAAAAAATCACTTCGACAAATGTCATTTATTGTAAAGTAATGTTAACCAAAAAAAAATTGAACAATGTGTGTAAAGTGGTGTCTAGCGTTAACTAATTTATCATATTATTTTAAATACTAATTTATTATTAATTAAATACTTCATTTCTTAGAAATAGAATATTAAATTAATACTTGCACTTCTAATTTATTCTATTCTACATTAAGTTGTAATGTGGGTACTTATTTGTTGGGTCTTTATTATTCATGTTTGAGATTTCCTTACAGTAAATGATATTTGTCACTTTTTTCAAGGCACACTAATTAAATTTTTTTTAAATATAATTTTGAATAGCAGATTTATTTCAATTTTCTTTCGACAAAAATATTGAACTAAAATCAAAATATTGGACATTAATGGATTCAGAAAAATAATGTCTAATAAAATAAAGTTAAAAAATTATAGGCAGATATTTAAAAATTTTAAGTTAGCTATTATTTGGCAATGAAATTATCATGAGAATAAATTAATATTGATGTAATTTCTTAGTATTTAAATGGCCATTGGCTTTGGTTTTTAGTTCAATAAAATCGGTCAATATATAACATGGTTATTGCGTTGGGCGTTTTTTATCGAACACCCAGTATACTACAAAAGTATTATGGTAAAGATATATATTTCGAACTTCACACTAAATCAGTGATCTTATGCGTGGCGCATGAAGTAACATTTTTTTTCTTCATGGAAGGGGAAAACACTAGTTTAAAGGTTAAATTTGGAGTCCTTTCAAAAACGACGAATATCTGAAAATTTACAAAGTACACATCGGAATATGCATACTATGCGACTAAACCAAGTTTTTAGGCTTTTCTAAACTCGAAATTTTACTTCATGCTTAATATGGGAGTGGAAAACACTAGCTTAAAGCTTTGGATTGAACTCTTTTAAAAAAACAACCAATATCTGATTACAGAATATACACTGCAAATTGGGACATGTATATTATTCCCTGTATATATAAATTAGTCATGGGTAGGATCAATCAAACAGGATCAACTACTCGATTCTTGCAAATGTTCAAGCAGCTCGATCAGTCACTTACATGAGTTGCTGGTTATTTATGGCAAGTGGTCTAACCTAAGACTACTCTGTCACTTAAATTAATAGCTAATTACTAAAGTAAGATGTTAGATCATACCTTAGGTTAGTTACCAGTTATTTAACCTAATGCTAGATTATATAATGCATTCTAATTGGGTTGGTTGTGCAGGCGATCTTTGTTTGATCGATTTTGCATGAATATTTTGAACTTCATACTTAAACACGATTTCTTAATCGAGGAGTAGAAACACTTGTTGGAAGTTTAAAATTTAACACTATCGAGAACTAGAGTTGCTGATCACTTAAAAATGAGATGGTATATTAGGTAGGCTATTTAGGATGAGTTACTTGCCAGTTATAACCTAACCACCAACTAACTCAAACCAAGTATTCAGCAACTAATTTAACCATGATCAATATTGTTTTTTACATTAATTGCTAGTTACTAAATTTGTGTTAATTATCAGTTATGAATTATCTATCTAACTTAAAATAACCAGTTTATGGTTATGGTTAGGCAAATTAAAGAATCAGCAATTAATGTAACTAGCCAGCAATTTCTTAGATTATTTAAGTAACTGACAGCCAACTTAATTTAGCTAAGGTTAGTATAGGTATATTAAGTTACATAGCTAACCTAAACACTAGCTAGATTGTGAAGTTAGGTTGGGTTGGTTCTTAATTTGTCAAATTTTCAGACTTTTCTAAACTTGAAATTTTACTTTATGCGCCAGGTGTATAAAACAATGTTTAGATGTGAATAATACTTAGGACGGCAATGTCCATTTAGACATCACAAAAAATCATGAAAAAAAATTAACCAGTCCAATAAGAATTCCTCATATCCTGTCTGCTTGGAATTTATGACTTGAAATCAGTTATAACTTTGAAGTCATAGATATAATCAGTACAGACTTTTTGCAATTAGTTTTCAATGTAAATTCTCTTAAGGTTACTGTTTAATTTGCAATTTTGCTAATAATTTCATTTTGTTTTTCCAGAACCATTCATCCATCAACAGACAGCACCAGCCAGTCAACGGCATGATTCCCAGTTCCACGAGTTGCAAAACGAAATCTGGTTCCATGGGCAAATCAGCAGAGCAGAAGCTGAGAAGCGGCTCATAAAGGATGGTGACTTTTTAGTTAGAGAATCACCCAACACCGAGGGGCAATATGTACTTTCTGGGATGCAAATCAATACGAAGAAACATCTCCTATTAATCGATCCAGATGGAGTTGTAAGTATTAAAGGTTTTAAATAATAAGTTATTTTTTATTGCAATATTATTACAATAATCTAATTATAAACTTGATATCATAAAATCTTTATTTTTGTAAATAATTTAAACAAACCCTAAAATTAATATACTAGGGGTGTTTAAATGAAAAGGTTCGAAACGACATTGTGTCTATAATTAAAGTCTTTATTCAAAAGTATTCACCATTCACGAGCCCAAAAATTCCATGTTCTTAGAAGCCCTGTGGCTGTGACAAGAGCAAATCCTCTACTGTGTCTTTCAGGTCGTCGTCCGAGTTGAAGCGCTTACCTTTAAGATGTTGTTTTAGCAAACCAAACAAATGGAAGTCGCAGGGCGACAAGTCCGGGCTGTAGGGTTTATGCTCAAGCTGCTCTCACTTGAACTTGTCCAGCACACTTCGCGTGATCCTGGAGACATGTGGACGCACTTTATCGTGTAGCAGAATCACTTACTCCTTGAGCAGCCTAGGCGGTTTAAATTGGACTGAACACACAACTTCCTGCTTCTCTCCTGAGCCATGCGCGGGCGTCCACGCATGCGCTTAACCACGCCGGACACTGCAATCCCGTCCCCAGATGTCTTACTACGTTTTTACAACTACGTTTCGTACCTTTTATTTGAACACCCCGAGTAATATTTATTTTCTTTCTCTGGTTACAAAATACAACATGGTATAACATATTATTACGTTAAGTAATTACTGGATTCTAAGGCAATTAACACGTTGATCGCCATCTTTATAACAATAAAAATATTACCTCAGGCCGCTGCTCAAGTTTTTGTTCCAATTACACAGAATAATAAAGCAAAAATTTGAATGGACATAAACGTTTTTAAACAGTCAGGTCACCTAGTTTATATGTCTATATAGTTATACTAGTTCCGCGGCACGGGCAGCACGATGCTTTAAAAGTTGTTTCTGGATGCGGCACAAGGTACATGCCGCAGGCCCTAAACGTAACTTTAACTGAGGCACAAGTGAATGCCGTGCTGCAATCAACGTGTTAAATAGATTAGAGCTGATTGGAAAGTATAGAAATTAAATTTTAATTGGAAAATAATTAAATGTTATTATTTTCAGGTACGCACCAAGGACCGGATGTTCCAGAGCGTTAGTCATCTCATAAAATTCCACTGCGACAACTCTCTACCAATCATATCTGCAGAAAGTGCCCTTGTACTGCGTAGTCCAGTGTCTAGGAGTAACTTCTGAAACAGATAAGAGCTTAATTCATTTATACACAAATTGAAATCTCAGAAAAAATATGTACAAAAATTTAACCAACATTACAAGAAATAATGTCATATAGCAAATTTATAACATTCTTAGCAAAATAATCAATATTTAAAGTGTTGATGATAGAACCAAAACAATATTATTTTTAATATTTAGGTACTTATGGTTCATGCTCACAGACAAGGAAACCCTAAGTGAAATATTTTTTTAAAATTTACTTCCATCTATCTTTGTAAAGCCCAGATTTATAACTTGTAGATATTACTAGATTATAGCTGTTTCTAATATTTATATATATACATCATCTTTATTCAGACAACATACAGTGAACTTTTCTTTTAAATATACATATGCATACGAATTCAGTTTTCCATCATTCGTTGTTTTTTAAAAGAGTTCAGTTGGAAGCTTTAAATTGGTGTTTTCCATTCCCAGACTTAGCACGAAGTAAAATTTCGAGTTTAGAAAAGCCTAAAATTTAACTTCATGCGCCACACGTATTAAACACTGTATTCAAGTGATGTTCAAAATACACCTCTTTAGCATATTATATATTCTGAACTTCACAATATGACAGTGTTATGGACGCGTGGCGCATGAATACAGTCCACTTCGCTACGCAACCAAACCAAATTTTCAGGCTCTTCTAAACTCGAAGTTTCACTTCATGCGTAGTCTGGGAGTGGAAAACACTCGTTTAAAGCTCTAAATGGAACTCTTATAAAAAGCAGCTGTAATTGGGGCATGTATATTTACCCACTGCTATACGAAGTACATTTTCCGACATTCGTTGTTTATTAAGAGTTTAATTTGAAGCTTTAGACGAGTGTTTTCCACTCCCAGATTAAGCATGAAGTAGCGCACAAAAGGACCACGGACACCGCAGTGCAGGGACGCTAAGCGACACCACCTCATGTGACAATTAAAGCATAAAGTAATTTCAGGCTTTTGAGTTTAGAAAAGCCTAAAAATTTCACTTCATGCTTAATCTGGGAGTGGAAAACACTTGTTTAAAGCTTTATATTAAACTCTTTCAAAAAATAACCAATATCCGAAGATTTACAGCATATACATGTATACTTAAAAGGAAAACTCCCTGTATATTGTACATAGAAAACAAAATTCATATAATAAATGTATTTGTTAGTACATCCTTGTTTGGGCTTTTTGCCCTCTAATATTTAAATTGTTCAATTTGTTTGAAATTATTAAACTGTGTATTATAGTAGTTTCCATGCACTTAAATAAGAACATAAAGATACAGCTTAGTGAATATAACTTTGCCAGATAAGCTAAGTAAGAGTGAAAACAAAAGAGAGAGGCTGACGTACTGCCGTCTGAGTAATGTCTGCAGACACATTTTTTAATGTTCTGTCAATTTAAAACTAAATCAGATAGATTATCAAGCACTCACCTTTCTAAATAAACGCACCTGGCAGGCGAACTCGAATGTTACCATTAAGGGTAATTAGGCAAAGACACGCACCCAAAAATTTGTCTTAACGGGTCTTGGGGGGTTCACTTCATATATGTCGAAATACTACAATTTAGTTAGTCTTGGGGACGGGCTCAAGCCCACGAGCCACCGTACTGCGCCACGCATAAGAACACTGGGGCGTATAAACCAAAATAACAAATTGGGTTTTGAGGTGTATGAGCCGCAAATAAGACTGAGCATCTTCAATAATCCATAACCCACTTTCATTTCAAACTTGGTTAGACATTTTTGAATACATTACCTTTAACTTAAGTATCGATCTGATTTTTTGAATTGTTTTTATTCTCTTCTGTAAAATTTTAAATTTGGTTCATACTCGCCTTTGTTATGAAGCCCTTGATATGAAATATAAGGTATTTTCAGATTTTTTTTTAACAAGAACACTGTATTAGGCATGAGTCATCCAGCTGCTGGGCAAATAAAGCCTGTCTCATTGATTTTAAAACGGTGAAACTAAATATTTTTATTATTTATATCCACAATTTGTCGGTGAACTAAAAAAACTAAAATGAGTTATTTAAGTCTTTTTTGAGAATAAAATAACTTTTAATATCTTCACGATTTGTTTACCATTTTTGCACTAAATAAATGATTTTTATCTGAAATTGTAAGAAGATTCAGTCCAGTGACATTTCAGGAAGTTGTGTGCAAAATTTAATAAATCTGATGAATAGATTTTTTTTAATCAAATGTCCAGCACTGTAGAAAAGAGTAGTTTTGAGAAAAATGTGTTTAAAGACTTGACCATTTGATCGGCAATTCCAATGGCGGAAGCTATAACTTCTGAACGGCTGCGAATTTTATTTTAAAATTTTAGGACCATATTTTTACAATGTTGAACTACAATTTTATGTAAAAAAATAAAAAATATTTTTTTGAGCTAATTAGATTGCCCCCCCTAAATGATTTTAAAAACACAGTTCTGAAACAGCAAAGATCATTTGAAGAGAAATTTTATGAAGATGAGAATATAAGGGTACCTGTTTGTCAATAGAACCTACACATCATTATGTATGAGGGAAAGTTATTAATTAGGTCACAAAAGGTTACTAAAAAAATATATTAAGAAAAATACTTAGCCAGAGACAAGTTTTATTTTAAATAAAGTGTTGAATAACAAATTACTTATCTCCTTGCTTCATCAATGCCCCAATGCAGGGCCGCCATAAGACACCATTTTATGTGCCTAAAATAAAAACAAGTCAAAACTTTCACTTAGAGCCGTTTTACACACACAAGAATTCTCACAGAAATTGGTTCTAGAATTGTACAAAAAAATATGTTTCCCTGTATTACACAACAAATAATTATTTTCCGTAGAATGACTACCATACGCATACGTACTACTGAAAAAATCATATGTGGTAGTATGACCTTAACATCAGCTGTTCTCCATCTCTTGCTGCGGCGAATATATTTCGAAACGGCAAAGCACACATTCAGTTGCACAAATTGGTATTAATAAAAATACTCCACTACTGTTTGTAATAATATATTAAACATGAAAAATATTTTTCTCGCAAAAATAATATTGTAAAAATAGCCATATTACACTTGAATAAACTTATAATATTTTTTCGTTAGTGAATATATTATACATTTCTTTGAGAATTCTCGTGAATGTAAAACAGGTCTTACAATAGAAACTTAGATTTTCATCAATATATGGCTAAAATAAAAACAACTGTTGTTCACTACTTCTCTTTCTTCTTAATTCATAATCAAATAACCAGTTTTAGAAGTGTTGTACAAAAATCATTGTTCTCAAGATTTTTGTGAAATATTCCATTTTTAGAATTTATTAATTTCTTTCATTATCGTTTTTAATACAAAAACACATTTTGTGTACATTTTGAACCACATTTTGAGCTTGAGCAAAACGTATTCATTGGCTTCAATGCTTAACTATGTTTTCTAGTTTTATAAAAAATTATTTAATTATTTTTTACATGTCCTCGAATAAGATATTAAATTCTCGTATTTTTCATAATTTTTATGAACTATGAACTTCTTTAATTTTATTTTCAGTAGTTAGATTTTTTAAAATAAGGTATGTTCATTTTTATTGAATCTCTGTTTATTTGGGTAATATCTACAATATATATTTTGTAATTATGCGTTAATATAATTTGCATGCCTGCTAACTGCGGCCCTGCTCTAATGCCTGTTGTATAAAAGTCTGTGGGCTGTAGTCACAACCACATGGCTAAAAAAAAATTGTTTACGCGCATGCCCGGGTCACCCACGGCGTGAAGTCGAGGCTTGAGGACATGATTTTCGGACAGGGTTCCGACAGAGTGATGATGCATCGTAGAAAAGGTTGGAATATTATCAAAAATTTCCAATGGATTTTCAGGCATTCGTTGATTTTATAAAAGTGTTCAATTTCTAACTTCTGGGGATTGTTTCTACTCCTTGATTAAGTATGAAGTGAAATTTCTAGTTTAGAAAAGCTTGAAAATTTGGCACTGCAAACACCTAGATTTGAAGCAGTGTTGCCATATTTGAAGAAATTTCTTCATTATGAAAAATTTTAGTCACATGGCGCCCAAAGTTGGGGCAGCGTACATGTAGTGCTGAGAAGAAATTCCTTCAATATGAAGAATTTTAGTCATAAATAGTGACCAATGAAGAAACAAAATAATATTTTAACATTTTAAAGAATTTAGTGCTATTGTTGGGATGTTTAAAGTGTTTTCAAAACTTCACACTGAATCAGTGTTCATAAAGGCACATGTGGCGCATGAAGTAAATATTTCGAGTTTACTTTCCCTTTTTTCAAATGTTCAAGTAGTTGTTTGAATGAATATTTGAAAAAGTCGCAGTAACTTTTTTTTATTGATAAAAGAACTATTGCAATTGTTATTTACAATAAGACTGATGTTTAATGAATTCTACAAATATTCTTAATTTCTCTTTATTCGAATTCGTTCGTGATTTCTGTTAATTTCAACCCACTTTCACAAAATATTACTCTGTACGTTTTCTTTTCATGCACATTAGTTGTAAGTGGACTCCGTTATCTGAATAAATAAATAAATAGATAATTGAAGCACCCGACATGATTTTTTTTAAATAAACTAATGTTGATGTGTTGAAGTGAATTGAAAAGAAAATCTGGACAAAAAATTAAAAAATGTTTAAGCAATAAGTTTTAATATAAGCATTCAGTTTGAAGCTTCTAACGAGTGTTTCGAATCCTTGGTTAACCATGAAGTAAAATTTCGAGTTTAGAGAAGCCTGAAAAAACGATTAATTACGAAGAAACTTTACGCTTGTGTCGAAGAATACCTCGAAAATAAAATGTGGCAACATGGGGCACCAAAAATCTTGACCGTCTAAACTGAAAACTTCACACTGAATTGGTGTTGTATACGGGTGCCGCATGAAGTAAAATTTCGAGTTTAGAATAGGCTGAAAATTTGGATTTGAACACGGAGCGAAGCAAGCGCACAAATCCAAATTTTCAGGCTATTCTAAACTCGAAAAGAGAGGAAACACTCTTTAGAATCTTTAAATTAACCGCTTTTATAAAAACAACGAAATCCTGCAAATTTACCGTATTTATCGTAATATGTAGATATGTAGGTAGATTGGAAGGATTATTATTATGTATTCTTAAGAGAAAAATTCCCTGTGTAATAATCGATTATAAAACCATTTCTTAATTTTGAGCCAGTCTTTATTTATTCACGAATTATATGTCGTTCTTTTCTAGAAGCGATACAATCCGGTTCGGAGAAATTCCGCTGGAAAAAAGAACAGACGTCCTATTGCTCTTCGGAGAAAAAATGTTTCTGTCTTAATTTTCACACTTAGATTAAAAATACAGTGATACCTTGGAAATTATTAATCGGCTGGTTTTAAACATTTGGAAAGATCCATTAGTTTTGCTTTTTGCAAATCCTGAGCATTTTCTTCATTGCTTAATGCTCCTGATTAACTTTGTTAGTACTCATGGTTATTGAACTTAAAAAAAAAAATTGAGTTAACGTTAACAAGTGTAATGGTGATTAATGTTAAGGTCCATGACGTATTGACGTCATGCTATAGCCCTGGTTTTCAAACCCCTCTATTTTGTCTGCCTAACTATCTGCACTAGAACTGAAGCACTACATCGGCTAGTGTTCCTCTCTTGCCCTCAACACATTTGTATGTGAGCAGAAAATGATTTTAACAGGGCACACTGAAAAAGTTTGCAAACAGAAATTGCAAAACCTCGGTGAGTGCAGGACTAGTGCACAACGGGGCAGTAAACAGAAAACGTTATAAGATATTCTCAAAGTAATCATACATTTTCTTTATAACTTATGAAGAAAATGTCTGATTACTTTGAGAATATCTCACTGGCGAAAAATTAAACGGTTCACATATTTCCAGTTAGGTGCACACATATAGGAAATGTTTCTTTTAACTATACAAATCCCGATGTATACTCTGTAAATGATCAACCATTCGTTGTTTTTATAAAGTATCAATTTGAAACTTCTAACGAGTGTTTCCACTCCTTGATTAAGCATGAAGTAAAATTTCAGGTTTCTCTAAGCTCGTAATTTTACTTCATGCGCCAGGCATATAAACTACAGATTTAACGTGAAGTTCAAAATATACTGTTTTAGAATACTGCTTTAAATTTTAAACTTCACAATATTTCAGTGTTTTACACTCATGCATGGTGTATGAAGTATAATTTCGAGTTTAAAACAGCCTGACCATTTGGTTTGGTCACTGCACTTCGCTACGCGACCAAACCAAATTTTCAGTCTTTTCTAATTAAGGAGTCGAAAACACTTGTTAGACAGCTATAAGAACCTTTAGTGACAATACTAATTTCTTAATAAAAATCGGAAACAAACACAAACTGTAGTTATTTTTATAATTTTTATGAGTTTTATTAATTATCTTGTTGTTAAGTTATTTTAAGAATTCGGTGTTGTCAGTAAAGGTTTTATTAGTTTTCTAACAAAAGTTTTTCACTCCTTGATTAAGCATGAAGTAAATATTTCAAGTTTAGAAAAGCTTGAACATTTGGATTTGGTCGCGAAGCGAAAGAGAGCAACCAATCCAAATTTTCTGACTTTTCTAAACTCGAAATATTTACTTCATGCGACAGACATCTACAACAATGATTTAATACAAAGTTTAAAAACATATGTAGTTTTTCTTAATCCATCACAAGATTAAAATAAAATAAGAATACGATAAGGGAATTTTTAAAACTGAAGTATTTTAATATTTATTTAAAAACATATTCAAATTCAAATACAGTAGAGCTCTACTAATCCGGATTAATGTAATACCTAGGCAATCCGAATTAGTGAGACATCTGGATTATTGAAACCATTTAAAAAGTCACGAAAATACGATAGAGTTATTGTTTTGTGTGGTCTCTTTGGCGCCATGATGCTTTTTAACCATTAGGGAAATTCCGACTCATCGTTAGTTTAAATTACTTTTAGTTTGATGACAAGTTAAAGTTGTCGAAACTGTAGTCACGATAAAAACCTCAGTTATACAGACAAAGTTAAAGTGTCTTATTTGTGTGAATTATGATGTATAACAAAGTAGAAGCCTTCAAACTTAACAGTTTTCATGTTTATAATTATTGATCCCAGGGATCGATATAAGGGGGGGGTAAAAGACAAAATATTGTGTCCGTGCGGGGAAGGGTCTTTCTTGATGTTCGGGGGGGTGGTACTACCTGCCTACCCCCCTTGGCAACGCCCATGATTGATCTTTTATTGTTTTTTTCTCCGAGTACTTAGAATTATGGTAAATATTATTATTTACCTAATTTGTTACAATAACATCGTAGAAGTTTCCAATTACATCTTAATGTTTATTTATAGGTTTCATATCTGTTTTAAAAAGTAATCACCTCTAGATATGACGTTATTTTCTAAATTGTTTTGTTTAAATTGCTGGCCATATTAAAAAAAAAACATCAATTATATCTGAATGATTCATCAGTATTCAATTTAATTGATAAAAATGTTGTAATATGAGTGTGTAGCAGTTGTTTCAACACTGGTTAAAGCTTTGTAAATATCTGTATATAAACTTTTTTGTCAATTCATACTTTTAACTAGAAGTTGTTTTATTCAACTTGTTACTACAGTAATTACATAGTCTATTTTTGATATATTTTAATCAGAACAGTGGTGATTCCCTCGTGCATTTCCAATAAATAATTACAATCTTATCTTGAATATGTTTCTCATCTTTCACGTGGTGAAACATATTTAATAGGAAAACACTAAATCATAAATAATTACAGGTTTTAAGAATTTCACTACAGTAAAAGTCAGGGCCAGCCACAGCGAAAGCGAGGCCTAGTGTAAAACTGTCCTGTAAAACTCCTGCAAGGAGTCGGAGAAGATCCCTTCCTTATAAATCACTTAAGAAAAAACGACTTTGTTATTTTTTTTTTTCTAAGAATACTTTTATTTATCATAAAAGAAGTTATTGCATATGAAAGTACATATTCACTTTTATATAAATAAAACAATTTAAACACTTTCAAATATATATTGTAATAACGCTACAATTGTTTCGCCACACTGTGGCTTCTTCAGGCGAAGAAATGATAAATACAATTTGTCGGGTCGGGTATATATACAATGTTTATGGGGGGGTGGGTTTTTCAAAAACTTGTAATTGTCTGTCAGTGCCATTGAACGCTAAAAGTACATCATCAACGTACCTATACCAATAAACACATTTCTTAAAGGCCGGCAATTGAGATAATCCCTCTTCTAAGTTATTCATAAATATCTCCGGAAACTCAACATCATGGAGTGTTTAGAAATCAATAAAAGAAAATTTTCAGGACATCTTCTCAACGATCAAACAGATTTAACTAATTCGCCCCTCTTAAATTTACATTTTTTTGAAAAACCCACCCCCCCATAAACATTGTATATATACCCGACCCGACAAATTGTATTTATCATTTCTTCGCCTGAAGAAGCCACAGTGTGGCGAAACAATTGTAGCGTTATTACAATATATATTTAAAAGTGTTTAAATTGTTTTATTTATATAAAAGTGAATATGAACTTTTTATCAGCATTATCAATCAATTTTTTGAAAGTACATATCTTCGACAATCTCTCGGTTTTTTTTTTTCTATTGACATGCGTACTTCAAGAAGGCACTAAGTCAAGTCCTCATTTCGCTGCCACTGTACAAAATTCAGATTAAAGTAGACACTTTACCTTAGAGAGTGAACTACCATTTAACCGATTTCCCTGAAATTTGTAAAAATTTCTTTTTAGTCAAAGTTGAAAAAAAGGGGCTTTTATTTGACATTGGAGCTCTCTCTAGAAGCCAGTTTCTGCAATGTAAGGTCAAATTGTGGTTCAGTCCATGGGGAATTTATTTAGTAGCAAAATGCTGGAAGATTGAAACCGATCGGCCGTATAGATTTTTGTCAGCAAATTTTGAAAATGCAGTTTCGAAAAAAATGCATTTTAAGTTTTTTGTACTATTATTTCAAAGATAAAATGTTCACAAAATGCTTTATAACTTGAGTTCTATTGTAGACATCAATTTAAAATTTGAACTACTCATTCTTGAGACTGTCACGAACACATTTATGTTAAAATCGATTTTTTTAAAGAGATTTATGATGAAGACCCCTTAAAAATATATAATAAACCATTATTTGGCATTATTTTGTTAGATTATTTTGTTCACAAAACTTCAAATTTAAAATCCACTCTGTATATGAATTTTTTCCCACTTAAACAAAAAAAAAATCTGAAGTGGCTCCCACTCAACTTTCCAAACACTCTGATTCCGATTTATTTGTTTGTGAAAAATGAAGAATATAATATTTTAAATGATGTCCGGCGCATACTTAACCTGTACGCCATCAAATGTGATGACAATTCATATCTAATGTGAATATGATACCTGTCAAAAGTGATCTTTCATTTCGGACGTCTGTTCTCAAAATAAATATCTTAATAATTCTGTTAATTATAAAGATAAACCTGTGAAAGAAACATGACTAATTGCAGAATTACATGTACTTTCTAGAAATCGAATAAATACACTATGTATATTTAGGAAAAATAAATGTTAATGTCAATACCGGCTAAACCGGACGTGCGATTGGCTTAAAAACATTAGCGCCTTTCCAGGCTAAGGTCTAAAACACACCTACAAAGTTTAAGAGCAATCATTTATTCCCCAAAGAAGTTATCGTGTTCACAAATTGTACACACATGCATACACACAGACATCATCGTAAAAATATCAAAATGGACCTGAAAACGTAAAGAAATACCAAAATTGCATAGTCGGATTTTCGGCATGATTATAATACTTTCCTTACACAGTAGTGTCGGAAAGTAAAAAGGATATTTATACAGGGTGGCGCAAAACTACCGATATTGTTTGAATGTTTAATAACTTTTTTATTTAATGGTTAATTATTATTATTATTTTTTTGTTATACAGTATATTAATGGGGAATATTTTTGGCTTAAGTATGAAAAGTTATATCCCGCAAGTGGTGGCCATTTTCGGCTTCGCACATTCGTGCTCTTTCCAGTACATTTTCCATAACTTTTCGTAAAATTTCCAGTGTTATGGCTTGAATTTCATTGCGAATGTTTTGTTTTACCTCTGGTATGGTCGCTGGCTTAATTACGTATACCCTTTCTTTCAAATAACCCCAAAGAAAACAGTCTGGAGCTGTTAAATCCGGTGAAGGTGGGGGCCAATTGAAATCGCTTCTGCGCGAAATAATGCGTTCGCCAAAGAGCTTCCGTAACAGAGCCATTGTGGTCCTTGCAGTGTGGGCTGTGGCTCCATCTTGTTGGAACCACAACTGTGGATGGTTTTCTAAAACTGGCTTCAAAAAATTGTCCAGCATCGTTCGATATTCAGCACCATTAACTGTAACTGAGGCGCCATGTGCATTTTCAAAAAAATATAGACCAATGATCCTTTCAGACAATACACCGCACCAAACAGTACACTTAAGTGGGTGTAATTGTCGCTGATGAACTGTTCTTGGATTCTCCGTAGCCCATATCCTGCAATTTTGCTTGTTTACGAAACCATTCAATTGGAAATGGGGCTTGATTGCTCATTATCAAATTGATAATGAAATCGCGATTTTCTTCTGCTTTTTGTCGGAATGAAATGGCATAATCAAGCCGTTGTTGGTAGTCTATCGGCTTCAATTCTTGCACAAGCTGAACCTTATACGGGAACATGTGCAATGTGGCCAAAATCCTCTGAACGGACCTCCGCGATAGCCCCAGTTGTGCCGAACGTCTTCTTGTTGATGTTTCTGGACTATCCTGCACACTATCCACAACACGTTGGATATTTTCTTCCATGTGGACCGTACGTGGTCTTCCGGTACATGGAAGGTGTCTTACTGTACCATGTTGTCGAAAATTTGCAACCAAAAAAATTTATTGTTGATGGTAAAGGTCCAGTACGCATATTAAAAAAACGACGATAAGCACGCTGCGTCAAAACAATTGACCGTTGATTTTCAAATTCAATAATTTTTGATCGCTGTTCTGTTGTGTACTGTTCCATTTTAAATTTCCCCAAGTTTTCTTCACAAAATTCTGAAATAAAAATAAAAAATATAAATAAATTTAAAAAGTTATTAAACATTCAAACCATATTGGTAGTTTTGCGCCACCCTGTATTAAAATTAAATTAAAAATACTGCACCCTTTAAAAAGAAAATAGCGAAAAAGGTAGCTCATTTTACACCTTTGTTATAAATCGAATATTTTCCATTCGCTGAAAAGTAAAGAGCCAGAGGCCTCTTAAATATTAATCCGGTGAGGGGCCCATAGTAGCGTGGGGCCTAGCGTGGTCGCACTGCCGTCGAGCCAGCCCTCGTAAAAGTTATGTTACGATAGTCAAATACATAGTTATTCTTTCTTTTAAATTACTTAATATATTTTATATTATACAAAGTGGCGCAGATAAAACCTTGCCGAACCAGTTAAGCTAGTTTAGTTCCCGTGCATACCATACCGTGACCGTATAGTGTGTGTAGCTCATAGTCATAGTCATTGATTAACGTGTATTCATTGTTGAAGAATATGTGCGATCTGGATCGATTAAGGTTGTTTCTGACAGTTTTCATGAAAAGTTTCCTTAAAGTGATGTTCCAGCAAAATCAACGATTCATGATCTATTGAAAAAGAGAAATAAGAAACCTACTGTATGTATACCCGAAGATTCGTTTCTCTTTTTTCAACGGATAAGGCTTGGTTTCATCTATTGGATTACGTTAATTCTCAAAACACACGACACTGGGTCGTTTATTGATATTACTTATGAGGGGCCGGTTTTATGTGCGCCACTCTGTATCAGGGTTGTTGTGTTTAAAACACTTTGTTTTAAAACACTGTTTTAAACATGTTTAAAAACAGTGATCGCGTTTTAAACGGTTTTGTTTTAAACATATTTTAAATCCTAAATTTATTTAAAATATATTTTAAACGTTAAATTTTTTCCAAACGTTTTTTTTATTATCTTAAATTTGCTAAATTATATTTTATACTACTTCACTAATATTTTTTTATTTACGTTTTTAAATGTTAGCTAAATTGTTAAAGATATTTCAAATTACATTATTAAACATCATATTTTATTACAATAAAATCAATAAATGTGATTTTTAAATACAGAAAATGTTTCGTTCAGGTATACATATGCATACACTGTAAATATTACGACATTCGTTGTTTTTTTTTTAATATTTCAATTTGAATCTTTAAACGAGGGTTTTCCACTCCCAGACTAAGCATGAAGTAAAATTTCGAGTTTAGAAAAGCCTGAAAATTTGGATTGGCTGTGTAGCGAAGCGGAGCGGCCAATCCAAATTAGGCTTCTCTAAACTCGAAATTTTACTTCATGTGCCACACGTATAAAACACTGAAATATCGTAAAGGTAAAAATATACGGCTTTAGCAATATAATATGTAGATATGAATAAAAAATGAGTCAAATTCTGCGCTGAACAAATTGTTTAAAACAGTGATTATAGGCAACCCAATAACTATAACGTATATTAGGTTGCCGTTGTTGTATGTGTGTGTTCTTTGAACTTCACTGTAAAACAGTGTTCTTAAGCGTGGCGCATGAAGTAAAATTTCGAGTTTAGAAAAGCCTAATTTGGATTGGCCGCTCCGCTTCGCTACGCGGCCAATCCAAATTTTTAGGCATTTCTAAAGTCGAAATTTTACTCCATGCTTAGTCTGGGAGTGGAAAACACTCATTAAAAGCCTCAAATTAACCGCCTTGAAACAACGAATTCCCGCACATTTAAAAAACGCTGTAATTATCGGGATATGTATTCTCAAAAGAAAAATGCCCTGCACGTTTTAAACATGTTTTAAACATGTTTTTAATTGTTAATGGTCTAAACGCTGTTTCAATGAAAAAAACACGTTATGTAAAAAAACTGTTTGTTTTAATTAAAATAAAAAAAAACTTTTTTTTAACAACCCTGCTCTGTATTATACATTGCATCATGAAGTAACTGTAATATTTTTAAAAATGAATGTATACACAAAATAATAACATTTGTATTTATCAAACAATCAAATTTGTTTATTAATCACATTTGTTTGGTTATCATGGCATAATAATGATAAATTATCGCATAATGAGCAGACATTTTCCAAACACCTTGCCAGCTCGTTCACCTGATATCCATCCAGCAGATTTTTTATTGAGGCGTTTCTAACTAAAATCAACGACAAACTGAAATATGCAATTTTAAAAGTAATTAAAATTATTTCACCAGATCTATTAGAAAATGAACATAGAGGAAAGTTTGTTGTTTGTCGAATAAAAATGGTAGACATATTCAATATTTAAGCCGAATATAATAAAACCCTACATCTTTATATTTTTGGGTATACATTAATTTGAAAACAAATTAGAGCCATTTCAAATTATAACTTACTTTTGAATAACCTCATTTAACTGATTAGATCATGAAGAATATAGAATGTGTACATATGAACATGATAAATTATTATTTTTTCTAATGTTAACAGAGTTTACAGCTCAATTATTCTAATTGAGTATTTTATTATTTTTAATGCAATGCGCTTTAATTTACAAATATAAATTTCCCCTCAAAACAATCCGTATTATCTTCGCTTTAATTAGTCAAATATAAATTTTAAAAATCGGCATGACATTTGAAAACTTCGAATATAATTAATTATTGAATGTATATAAAATAGTCAAATTGTCAATTGCTGTAAATTTTACTACGGACGTTGTTTTTTTTTAAAGAGTTGAATTTGAATCTTTAAACGAGTGTTTTCCAGTCCCAGACTAAGCATAAAGTAAAATTTCGAGTTTAGAAAAGCCTACAAATTTGGATTGGCCAGGCGAAGCGAAGCAAGCTCGGCAAATCCAAATTTTCACGCTTTTCTAAGCTCGAAAACACTGATCCAATGTGAAGTTCAGAATGCTATACTATTATATTTCAAACTTCACTTGAAATCGATGCTGTATACTCATGATGCATGAAGTAAAGTTTCGAGTTTAGAAAAACCTGAAAATTTGGATTTCCCGGGCGGAATTTTATTTCATGCTTAGTCTGGGAGTGAAAAACACTCATTTAAAGCTTGAAAGAAAAACTCCCGGTTAAGAGGCAGTAAGAACCAGAATAAATCAATCAATATTATTAAAAATGTTACCAGTTACAAACAATACAGGGTGATTCAGGGGCTCATTTGAAGGCAATAGATTACATAAACATAGCTCTGATATTCATTATTTACAAAACTAGAGCTGATTTAAAGTTTGTGAAATACAGAATTATTATTAAATACAATTTAACCATTTAAACGAAACATGAAATAAACATTTGTAACATTTATTAATATGGGATCAAACGTAACCAGTATATTTTGAACTTCGCACCCAAATCCTAATTTTCAGGCTTTCCTAAATTCGAAATTTTACTTTATGCTTAATCAAGGAGTGGAAACACCCGTTAGAAACTTTAAAATGATCGCTTGTATAAAAACAATGAATTTCAGCATATTTACCAAACGCTGTAGTTATAGGGATATGTATACTTAAAAGAAAAATTCCCTGTATAACTGAATAAATACAAATTGATGATATTTGACATTTTGTTGGATAACAATTAAAATACTTTCACAATTCTGTCAATTTGTTTCAGTTTTATCTTAAAGGATTAAAATATTTTGGCTTTTATTTAGAACTAACTGTACATGGAAGGGGGTTTTACCGCTTGTAAGTGTCGAAAACGTTTTTATTTCATACACGGCTTAGCGACCGAAATAATATGTATTTGTCATCTCTATTAATATGTGTTAAAAAAATAGACAAAAAACTCGTAATCTGTAAAAAAAGTAATTAAAAATATATTTTCAAATTATTTCTGATTTATATTCAGGAAACAAATTAAAACAACTTGTCTAATGCTTTTTTTGCTAAAATATTTTTTTCTAAAAAAATTTTTTATAACTAGAAATTTTTAAGGAATTTCGAAAAAATAAATCCGACAAAGATTTTGGAATGTGATGTAGTATATGCCTACTAAATTTCAAAAAATTATAAACTACAATAAAAAAGTTCATTATTACAACAAAAATTATTAGTGTTTTTTTTAATTTTATTTTTATACACTCTTTGTTTAAGCATGAAGTAACATTTTTAGGCTCTCCTAAACTCGAAATTTTACTTCATGCGCGAGGCGTACAAGACACTGATTTAATGTGAAGTTCAAATTTGTTTTTTGTATTTGTGTTATATTTAAATTGTTCAATTGTATCAATAATGATTCTTTATTTTTCAAATTTTTTATCAGCTGTAGTTGTGTAAATAATGAAAATCTGACGTATGTTTATTTAACCTTTTGTCTTCAAATAATGCACTGAATAGGATGTGATTTTTTTTACATTTATTCTGAATCACCCTGTATATTTTGTAACTAAATAATGGAAAATCCATATTACTATTGTAGCATGCCTAAATTGTTTAGAAGCCTTGAGTCCACCCTTTAAAATTGCATAAAAATAAATGTTTACATGTTTAATGATGAATAATTTTGCTAATGTGACATTTTAAATCAAAATATATGTATATTAAGGCATAAATTGACAAAAAATAGCTATATATTTTTATTTTATATGTTGGTTAAATTATTTCACAAAAAACAGACTGATTTACTGTTTACTTAATAGATGTTAAAAAATCAATATATTTTCACCAGTGTGAAGTTGCATGCATATATTTAAATTGTAATAAAATAATCAAACTAACGCACTTGTAAGAAGAGATAGAATGTACAAATATCTATATAAGTGCATGTATTTATGTACTGTAATGTGATAAGAGAATACTTTAGATTTTTTTAAAGAAAATAGATTGAATATATCCCTTGAAATTGATATGATAATTTTATATTTGTATTAAATAATTTTATATGCAGGTCTAACAATGGCCTTTGCTGATAAAAAAATATGTGATTATATTGTGCCGATTGTATTATATAAACGTTAGTAATATAATGTGCTTGTTTTTAATGGCTAGTACTTTTTTTTTGAAATTCCCGGATTTTCTTTGAATGCGGATACGGAAACGCGAACTTCATCTGATTGCGTCGATCACCGCGGTAGCGGCGCATCTGTCTCTCTTTAGTGGCCATGTACGCTCGATTTTGAACCTTATGTCCTGTGTATTTACGAGCGCTCATTACCGACACCGCTTTGCCCCTCCACCTCACGAACAATTCCTTCTTAGATCCCCTTCGCCCCTAAAGCACCTACACTTGATTACACCGTTGATTTAGAAAGAAAGTCAAAATGGCACACTTTTTGTGATTACGATGGTATCAATATTTAGTGATATAACAACGAATATTCAATAACCGCGAGAGTGCGAAAAAATAAGGAGACCGTTAGTACTGAGTGAGTCAAATTCGTTCCACGCGCATCAAACGCATCTCCCCAACATTACCCGATTCCGCTCGTCTCGGCAGTTCACAAAATGGCGTGAGCATTCAGTGGCCACTACGCGGCGGCATTAAAAAATTGTGCTAACAAATTTACCAGGTTTATACAAGTGATTTTACTCGTAATGCGTTATTTAAGCATTGTTTTACCTAAATCGAGCATCAGTTACATAACCAGTTTAACGTAGCATCGTTGGAGAACACCGCGAAAATCCAGCACACTATGTCTGAGGTAATAACTGCTATTATTTACGTTTTTAAGGGTGCTTTCTTAATTATATCTAGTTTATCTTGTGTATTACGCAGTTTTTCATCGTCCGTGTCAATGTGAACCCAAGGGCGTGGCTGAATTTCTTGTAGCATATTTCCCAGTTTCTACTTGAATTTTGTTGTTTACACTCGGTTTTAGGGCTATTTCACCCCCTAGACACCAGCGTTCCACGCGTTTCTTCATTCCAGCGCATTCTAGAGACTTCAATTCACCCCCCAAGCCAAAAATTTCGAATTTCCATGATGTACCCTTTTTAGCAATTTTAGCCCAAAGTTTGATGTTTATCCTCTTAGTACGCTCATGTTTAGCTTCAGCAATTCTTTCTCTACGTGTACATATATTTCTTCTTGGGTTTTTTGTATAATTTCCCTGTACAACCCAGATTTTCCCTATACTTCGTTGAACATGATTATTTCAGTATTTAACCCTTCTCTTTACCACTCCGAACTTTTCTTATTCACACGTTCTTCCCCACGTATTATAGAAACCACCATATACCCCTGTAATCTCACCAGAAGGAATATTTGGACACAGATTTTCATACAAACATTCTCAATATTATCTCTAGCTTTAGGGGGTTGATTGATGAACGAATGATAAAACATGAACCGCACGTGTTTTTCAATTCATTTCATCAATTACCATGTAGGTAGGAAAGTCCTTTATGAGAATATACCTAGAAGAAAACAAGGGGAAACACTTTTCATTCATCTTTTCCAAAAAGCATATAAACTAACCTTAAAAAAAGCAGGCCTTCTGCCGATACTCACTATCATTTATTTCTTAGAGTGGTGGATCAGAGTCCGAGAACTCTGACAACGACGTTGAGGTCAATTCAGACAACGAAAGTAAGAGTTCGTCTTCAGCTTCAGGATCTGATAGGTAGAAAATAATCGTTCGAACGTCGTTCCGTTCTAACCTCAATTGTATTTCAGTGATTCAGGCTCTTCCAGTTCCGCGTCCAGTGAGGCCGAAGACAAAAATGAAAATGACGTTAGTCAAACAAGTACGTCCCAGGAGAAAGCTAGAAATGATGAGGTAAATATTGTTTGTTTATATTGTATATTGGAGGTGTTTATGTTGTCTTTTGTCTAGTGGCAACCTGAAGAGGAAGGCGAGGAGAGTGAAAAAGATGAAGGAAATGATTCTACGGACAGTAGTAAAAAGAAGTCCACACGATCGATGAGGAAAAGGGATCAAAACAGGTGTGTACTGATAAAATATTTTTAGGATTTATATATATTTCCTTTTATTAAATAAATAAAAACAAATTATTTTGTATATATTGAAGTAATAATTGAATAAAATGCAATTATAACTTTTTAAATTATTTTTTAAATGTCTTTCATTTCTCTTTTTAACCATTTTTTGTTTTTAATTCCGGGTTGCAAGTGTTTATGTCTTTGTACACAATTATATAAATGCTATGCCTATATAATATATTATGATGAAAGTAGTCACCTAAATTATGAGGAATGAATTTGATAACATTATACGTAATTATGGAATTTTATTACATATATTAATTTTGCTAAATGTTACTCATAAATGTTATCAACAATTATTCATCAAATTCTTTACGTTTGGTATGTATTGTTTCTTAATTTAACCATATTGTTTTAACACTCTTAACAATATTATTTTTTGTATTCTGATCTAAGAATGTTTATAATAATAATGATGTACAAAAAATATGGATACAACAAAGTAAAGTGTTTACACTTCATGTTATTTTAGCTTGTGAATTATAGGAATTTTTACAACTTGGTGTTGTGAACAGTACCATATCTTTGTTAATGTAATTAATTAGTCATAGACAGAAACTAGATAAAAAGCTTCAGCTAAATTAATTTATCACTTCAGTTTTTTTATTAATTCTTAAACAAAAATCACGATCCTTGTTGCCAAGGCCATTAAATTAGAAGAACGATCATGAGCCAAAAAGTATGATTTTTAGATATCATTTACTGGATGGAGACGAGATAATATTTTCCCTAATGATAAAAAGTT
Source organism: Philonthus cognatus (assembly GCA_932526585.2). Classification (NCBI taxonomy): domain Eukaryota; kingdom Metazoa; phylum Arthropoda; class Insecta; order Coleoptera; family Staphylinidae; genus Philonthus; species Philonthus cognatus. Next base: position 92,412,027 of record OW052243.1, read on the forward strand.
TGCTTCAAAGTTACCACCAATATTATCATGGGCACCCGCAGATTCTTTTTCAGGAGGGGTATTTAAAAAATTTAAAAATATCGAGAACAAATTAAAATGTATTTATTTTTAATTATTGCATTTCTTAAATTTATAAAAATACAATGAGATTTTTAAAAATTAATAAAAAAATTGAAAATTAAGATTAATGATTTCTAAATATATGTTCGCGAAAGCAACCCGACACATTTTGACACAGTTAAAAATCATCAAAAAGTGTTAATAATTGAGATGATCGAAAACATTGACAAAATTAATCAATATTGCTAAGTTTTATCAACATTTACGAAATAATCAAATATTGATTCGTTGTTTTTTAAAAGAGTTCAAATTGAAGCTTTAAACAAGTGTTTTCCACTCCCAGATTACGCAATGTAAATTTTCAGGCTTTTCAAAATTCGAAATTTTACTTCATGTGGCACGCGTATTGAACACTGATTTGATATAAAGTTCAGAATATACGTCTTTAACGTACTAGTTTAGTAGTATATTTTAAAGTTCACTTGAAGTCAGAGTTTTATATGCTTAGTGCGTGAAGTGAAATTTCGAGTTTAGAAAAGCCTAATTTGGCTCCAAATTTTCAGGCTTTTTTAAACTCTAAATTTTACTTCATGCTTAATCTAGGAGTGGAAAACACTCGTTTAAAGCCTTAAATTGAACTCATTAAAACTTTTACAGCATATACGCTGTAATTGGAATATGTATACTCAAAAGAAAAACTCCCTATATTTATAATTGAAATCTTGCTTAATGTTTGATCTCTCAATTTTTATAATAATATAAATTATGGTGATTTTCATGAAATCCAATTCAATACAATCCAATTTATTTATTTCCAAATAGAAGTAATGATACTCTCAGGAGTGAGTCAAGTTTAGTCAATATAATTATAGAACAGTATAGTAAATTGACAGACTGACAAAAATACATACAATACCAATAATTTATGTTTTAAAAATATTCTTTTTTATGTGTATTTTGTTGATTTCTTCAATTTTTAATAATTTTTCAATGATCAACTGATATGTTGATTTAACTTGACACTCTGAAAATAATGATTTATTCAATTCCATTCTATAATTTTTGTACCTCATGATTTTTATCGTTTTCGTAGGATTACTTATTCCAAGTTTTTCATCAGTTTTTTAAGATTTCAGTTAAATATTCCTATTTTAACTAATATCTGCGATTTTTATAAGTTTTCGTGAATTTGGTAGGATTCCATTGTGAATATACTGTAAATATATAACTTATGTTTGAATGATTGTAAAAATAATAGTACTTACTACTAATATAGGTTCTCTTAAATATTCAAATAGAACAGTCAATATTAATTTTAATTCGTTTTTATATTTTGTAACTATTCTGCAAACAATTGGCAAATTCAATTTCACTTTATACTCAACATGTGCATGAAATCGTGAAAAAAAAGGATGAAACTTACAACAAAATTAACTTTGAATACAAATTATGGTTAAACATAATCCAGTGTTTACAATATGCAGTCAAGCCACACACAAATGGTCGTGTGGCTTGACTGCATATTGTGGGCACCGGATTTTGAAGGTTTTTTTGAATGCATTTAATACTTTCAGGCTCTCACCTTACTGTATTTTGATCGGGACGATTCGGAAATAAGACTTTAAACTCGAGATAATAAAAGAATGAGTTACGATACGGCTGAAAACTCGGAAATAAAATGTCTTAAAAAAATCAGGTTACTTTAGTTTAACTCTCATTTTATTCAGGTATATTTAATTCAATTTGATTATTTCCAAATAGAATGATACATTTATGGATGAGTCAACTTTAGTTTAGTATTTTATAGTTATACAAATGTATAGCAAAATATTAAAAAGTAGTGAACCAACATAATTACAAACATAAATATGTAGAAACAATTAACATTTAACAAAAATTGAGGCAGTTAACATAAAGTAACATACATCCTCCTATGGATAGATAGATGAGGTGTGTGTTTTTTAAATTTACACTAAATCAGTGTTTTGCGTGCGTGGTGCATGAAGAAAAATTCCGAGTTTATAACAGCCTGAAAATTTAGATTTGTGGGGGAACATTTTCAGGCGGTTCTAAACTTTAAATTTTACTTCATGGTTAACCAAGGACTGGAAACACTCGTTAAATGCTTTATATTGACCGCTTTTAAAAAAGCAATGAATGTCTGTAATTTTATAGCGCATTAACTTGAACATCAAACGTGAGTCAATTTTAATAAATTTTAATGGTATTGAAATTTCAAGTGATCACAATTTAAAAACTTTTTGAGATATCTTTGTAAAATTAATCAAATTCAGTAAAACTCTGATAATCCAGATTCTCTAGTAATCAGAACGAAATTGAAATATTAGTTATTTACATTATGTATTCCAAAATTCGGATTACCTGTGATTCCGTAATCCGGATCATACATTGCTCGGTTCGCCATTTATGTACGTCGTGCTGTAACCTCGGGTAAAAAGCCTAAAACGATGAGTCGGGATTACCCTGATAATTAAAAGGCATCATGGCCCCAAAGAAACCACACAAAACATTAACTCAACGTATTTTTGTAACTTTTAAAAATGTTTCAATTGCTTTTGGTTTTCATTGATCCAGATTAGCAGAGCTTTACTGTATTGCTCTTTCAAAATATGTAAAAATCAAAATATACCCTATATAATAGTTTTTGAGTTATTTTCAGTTAATCGTCATTCGAGAGACAATTTTGATAAATTTGAGTAATATACAAATTTAAAGAGATCATAACGTGGAAATTATTTGTGATATTTTGTATAAAATTCTGTGTAAATATTGATCAAATATTGTTCTTTAAAAATATGGAAAAATCAAAATATACCTCATCAATAGTATTGATAAATTCAAGTGATATTGAAATTTCGACACTATTTAAGATATCTGTATAAAACTTAATGTGCATATCACTCAATTATTGTTCTTTTAAAATATGTAAATATGAAAATATGCCCCAATAATAGTTTTTGAGTTATTTTCACTTGGATGCGAAAAGGGAGTCAATTTTGATTATTTTGAGTGATATAGAAATTTCAAGAGTTCATAACTTGGATACTATTTGAGATATCTTTATTAAACTTGCTGTGCATATCACTCAATTATTGGTCTTTCAAAATATGTGAAAATCAGAATATACACCATCGATAGTTTTCGAGTTATTTTCACTTGAACATAAAATAGGAGTTAATTTTAATTATTTTGAGTGATATAAAAATTTCAAGACTTCATAACTTGATACTATTTGAGATATTTTCTTAAAACTCAATCACTCAATTATTGCTCTTTCAAAATATGTAAAAATCAAAATACACCCCAATAATAGTTTCCCAGTTATTTTCACTTGCACGGAGAAATATATATGATAGACTTAATGAAAAACTTTATAGTAAATACAATTTTATATTTCCGTTTGCGGGAAGTATCAGAGAAGTATGTACACATTTTTTAACGTACAAAATTGTTTGGCATCCGAGTAATGGCCGTTTATTCTAGTAGATTCGAATCTAGCGTTCAGATTGGGTTGCGTTCTCCAAAATACTGATTTCAAAAAAGTACTTATATTCCATATAAATTCCATGTTTTTATACTTTACTCTATAAAAAGGTATGAACGTTGATTTTATCCATCTGCTGTGTTATATTATTATTAAAGTTAAGGTGTTGTTTTAGTAGTGGGGAATCGGTGGATGGAGGAAGCAGTCCATATATAAAAAAGATTCTGTAGCTCATTAAATCAGAAAAGGTTTAAAATATATGTAGCATGTAGGCAGATGTTTTCAGATTTTTATTATTAACTAGCATTAAACCCGTGTTCCACACAGGAAATTGCAGACGAATTGAATTAATACTAAGGGAAAAAGATTCTGTAGCTCATTAAATCAGAAAAGGTTTAAAATATATGTAGCATGTAGGCAGATGTTTTCAGATTTTTATTATTAACTAGCATTAAACCCGTGTTCCACACAGGAAATTGTAGACGAATTGAATTAATACTAAGGGAATATGGCGTTCTGGTAGATTTAGATTAGTAGGTATTGAAATAATAATGTACTATGCGGTGGGGTAAAAGGGGGGAGAGGGGTGTGTGGTAATGGTTGGGTGCGCAAGCGGAATGGTTGGGGTTAGAAGTTAAGGTGTTGTTTTAGTAGTGGGGAATCGGTGGATGGAGGAAGCAGTCCATACATAAAAAAGATTCTGTAGCTCACTAGATCGAGCACCTGGCTCGCTTCGCTCGTGACAGTCTACCAACAGTTGAATGTTTTGGTGGACGCAAAGAAGAGTGGACGCAGCACACGCATGTTTGGAGGTTGAAATGTTGTTGCGGTAGTAGGGATGCAGTGGATAGAGGAAACAGTCCGTACGCTAAAAGGACTCTGTGGCTCACTGGCGCTCAAACCAGCTCGCTTCGCTCGCTTACCTGCACGCTGTGCTCGCGGGTAGGCTCTCACAGGGTTTGTTCCGTTCGTTTGACTTCTGCAAGACTCGCTTCGTGAAAAGCTTCGCAATGGAGAAAGTTCCAGGACTTCGCAAGACTCGCTTCAATTTCATTTATTTAGTGCATTTTAATAAACATCGGACAATTATACAAATATCTTCAATTTAATAAGTTCATTAATTTGATGAATAATGCAATATTCAGGGAATTTAAAGACATTTGTTGTTTTCGTAAAAGCTTTCAATTTGAAGCTTCTAAAGAGTGTTACCAATCCCAGATTAAGTATGAAGTAAAATGTCGAGTTTAGAAAAGCCTGAAAACCAATTCAAATTAGACTTTTCTAAACTCGTAATTTTACTCATGCACCAGGCGTATAAACACTAAAACATTGTGAAGTTCAAAATATACTACGTAGGTTTGATCTCATGTCGATTAATTTTGCAACTGTTTATATGGAATATGTAAAACTATATTTAAATTTAAAGAAAAATAGTATATGTGGTTCCTAATATAAATATTTATATAAATATAATGAATTTTACCATTTTTATTTAATCACTTTGGTTAGTTTCAACAAATTGCCTAACAGTAATTTTCCTCAAGTCAACAATTAAATCATTCTACAATCTTAACTTCATTAAAGATTTCTCGAAATTGTTGACATTCCTAGGTACCCTACTTACAAAAAAATTGTGTTTGGTTTCGACCCCTGTACAAGATTAAGAAAAGTATGATAATTATAAAGTTACCAGAGATTGTATAAAGAAAAGTATACATATCCCAACTCTGTCAATTTTCAGGTGATTGTTTTTGAAAATCGTTTAATTTAATACTTTTGAAGATTTTTTCATTTTCTTTTTTTAAACTAGAAATTAGTAATGCCCTGTATATTGCAAGTGCCATATCAGTGTTTTTCTTTTATAATGTGGGAACATCTAGGAAGGGATGCTGTTTAGATTTTGCTCCAGCGCATCCGCCTCTTCCAGTAAATAACACCTGATGTAGAGGTCAATCAATAATCAATTAATTTTCTATCCTTTTGCAGTGATGATTTCAGATACAATGATGCAACTTCGTCGGGAAGTGATTCTGAAGCTGAATCAGAAAAACCTCCCCCGAGTAAACGTGTTGGCTCTAAAAAGCCATCGAGTTCGAGATTGACAAGACCCACTAAGAAAAAGACGAGATCAAGGTACAGCTCAGACGAATCTTCAGATGAAGATGACGATGATAGAAGGCGAACGGCTACAAGGCGGAAGGCAGCCACAGTTAGCTACAAAGAAGCGAGTGAAGATGAAAAAACGGACTCTGAGGATTTGCTGGAAGTCGAACAAGTTGAACAGGCCGAACCTGTACCTGAAGATAAATCTGAAACTATTGAGAGGGTGTTGGCACAAAGACAAGGAAAGAAAGGAGGTGAATTATTATTCAAATTACGATAGCTTATCAGTTTTTCAATGTTCTTCTTTATTTCAGTGGTCGGGAATATCACAACAATGTATGCTGTGGAAGAAAATGGGGACGCCAACATTATCGACGGTGAGGAGAACACTGAATTGCAGTACCTTATCAAATGGAAAGATTGGGCTCACATACACAACACGTGGGAATCCGAGGATTCACTCAAAGAGCAAAAAGTGAAAGGCATCAAGAAGCTTGAGAACTTTATCAAAAAGGAGGTAGAGATCTCCCAGTGGAGACGTTACGCGACACCTGAGGACATTGAATATCACGAGTGTCAACTTGAACTAGGGCAGGGGTTGTTAAATAGTTATAATAATGTTGAAAGGATTATTGCCAAATATAACAGACCCGACGGCGGGCAGGACTATTTTGTGAAGTGGGAGTGTTTGCCGTATGCGGAGGCCACCTGGGAGGACTCGGCGTTGATACAAAGGAAGTGGCCCAAGAAGATCTCAGAGTTCACTGACAGGGAGGAGTCCAAGAGGACACCATCTAAACATTGTAAAGCTCTCAAACAGCGGCCCAAGTTCCATGAAGCTAAATCACAACCCGATTATATGAAGGGTGTTGACGGGGTATGTACTAACTATAAAGTATTACTACTTTTTGAGGGATATTTAATGTAATTTTGATTATTGTTATCTACATCTCAAGATACAAAAATTAATCTCTCTAGTTTCTTCGTTTACTTAATTTTGTACTTATATAATTCATTTAGAGTATTTGAAACAATCTTGCAATCAATATCATTTTTTTTTACCATGCTAGATTAAATTATTAATATCTTAGCATCGATTAAAAATTTATGTTTATTGCAAATTTTTTTATTTTCGTGAATTTCCAAGATTTTAGTCAATTTTAAAAATTTTGACATTTTCGGTTATTTCTAAGATTTTTATAAAAATTCATGATTTTAGTTATTAACAAATTTAATTTCTTTTCTTGATATTCATAATTTTATTACTTCTTTTATTAATATCGCATATTTTGTTTTATATAAATCAGAAAAAGGCAAAATAAACCATAGACGATTGCCGAACGAGTGTCTTCCATTGCCAGGTTAAGCATTAAGTAAAATTTCGAGTTTAAAAAGGCCTGAAAATTTGGAATTGCCGGGTGGAGCTAAGCGAGGTTTTTCTAAACTCGAAATTTTACTTTATGTGCCAGGTGCGTAAAATGCTGATTTATTTCGAAGTTTAAAAAGACACAAATTCCAATAAATAATTCCAGGTTATTTCGTGATTTTGTAAATATTATAAGTTTTTACGAACCTTTTAACAAGCTGTAATTATTCTCCAAGAAAAAAGATGGCTACGAAAAAACTTAAAGATACAAAAATTGTCTAAAATGTTATTATCTAAAATTTGTATTTGAACCATTTTTCTGAGTTATTTGCACCTTGTGCAAAATACAGACAAAGCGACATTTTTCAATTTTCATAAAAAAATGCTATAACTCAAAAACTATTTGAGCTATAGAAAACTATAATACATGCATTTCGGGTATTTTGACAAGATCTACAAGATGGGCATATTTATTTTTATATAGGGTGATCCATAAAGTATCTAAAGGAAAATGTCAATTGTTTTTTTCTAAATCAAGACGATGAGTATTTATCAAATTACCAACATTGTACAAAAGAGTGTTTTCAGTCCATGATTAAGCATAAAATATAATTTCGAGTTTAGAGAAGCCTTAAAATTTGGTTTGGTGGTGATTTTTAAAAGTTCAAAATATAATGCTTATCAAGCCTTTCAAAATTCGATGGCGTCCAGCAATTTTCTTTGGAATATGATATTTTTTACATTTTAACCTTTTCATGATATTTTTTACATTTTAACCTTTTCTTTTCAAAAATAGTAATGGAATTAAATAGAAAAGCACTTCATTAATATCCTCTATAGTTGATATCGTTACATTTGATACTAGTTCTTTATTAGACGCCATCTTTTTTTTTTTTTTACATAAAGTAAAAATGTACGTCGAGGCAGGGTTATGTTTAAGAATAATTACCTGTGTTTAATCGATATTAGCGACATATCGGAAAAATACATGTTGATTATTTTGCATAAAAATATCGATATATATCGAACATCCCTAGTATTGAGCATCAATATTAATACAGTTGAAAGTTCGTTCACATTGGATCAATACATTCCTTACCTCAATTGTTGCCCTCATAACAAAAGAATAAATTGTGACCTTCAATCCTGTGAAGAATAACCATATCTATGTGTGATATGCTATTAAATACAACGATTTTAATTTGTTATTATTCCTTTATTGAAACATAACATAACTAGTAAGAAAATACTTTCTGAACACAAAATGGCCGCATCTAATATCTGAAGTTCTCGAAATTTTACAGTTATTAGCTATGCATTAAATCATCATATTAAAATTAGATTTAATTAATATTGATGTTAATTTATAAAACAAATTATTAAATTTATATTAAAAAAAATAGTAATAAGTTTTACAAATTGTGATTAATGGCTGTGATATTATTTAAAACAGTGTTAAAAATATTAATTTTAATTTTTAGATATTTATATGTTTGTGTTGTGTAATAGTTAGACTTCTGTAATATTTCCAAACATACTTTTAAAATTCGAGGTTATGATGTATATCCCCTTACTCCTCATTGTTCTATATTATCAAGTTTAAAGCTGTTTTATTTTATATTTACATAATTGTTGTTCATTATTGTTTAAAGTTTTACAGAAACGATGCACTTGTACTTCAAATATTTTAAAATTATAATTATATATTTATTATTATTGCATAATATATTTACGTTATCTGCATTGAAATTTTTGTTTTAATTAAATCCTAAATTCAAAATTAGAAAAGCTACAAAAAAATCAACTCATAATAAGATCGATTGTACAAAATAAAGTTGGAGATGTTAAATATATTATGGCGTGTATATTAGGTTGTATACACAGTGGAGTAGAATTTTTTCAATAAAATCATAATATAAAATAATAGTTTAATGCATCGTTACTTAAACCTATAAATGTTTATTTTTAATAGTAAATATATTTACATTTTTGTTTTGAAAATATTTTTCTTTAAACTACTATTAATTGATTCTAATCTTAAAGAGTACTGATAAAATAAGATTCAATTAATTTGAAAATATTTTTATTTAACATTTGAATGATTTTTATAATTTTGGTAACAAAATGAATGAATTATTATAGTTATAAAAAATAAAATTAGATAATTTATTCTTTTTTATTAAAAAAAATATTGTTCCTTCTATGGAATATCTATGCAAGGAGTTTTTGTTTGAAGTATACATGACCCAATTACAGCGTATATTCTGTAAATCTTCAGATATTGCTTGTTTTTTTTAAGAGTTCAATTTGAAGCTTTAAACGAAACGAGTGTTTTCCACTGCCAGATTAAGCATGAAGTAAAATTTCAAGTTTAGAAAAGCCTGAAAATTTGGATTTGGTCGCAGATCGAAGCGAGCGCCCAAATCCAAATTTTCGGGCTTTTTTAAACTCGAAATTTCACTTCATGCTTAATCTGGGAGTGAAGATTTCAAGTGAAGTTCAAAATATACTGATTGGGTGTGCACATTCATGATTTACAGCATTATGAATTAAATAAATTCTAAACCTTATTTTTATAATGACAATTGAGGTTATGTAATGACAATTGAAGTTATGTAATGACAATTGAAGTTATGTAATGACAATTGAAGTTATGTAATGACAATTGAGGTTATGTAATGAAAATTTAGGTTATGTAATGATAATGGAGGTTGTGTTATGACAATTGAGGTTATGGAATGACCAAATCAAATGTTCAGTTCAGGCATTTATAAATTTGTCTTATGCGTCTAAAACACTAAAATATTGTAAAGTTCAATAGCAGTATGATAATGACGTACATTTTGAATATTACTTAAAATCAGTGTTGTGTCACGTGTACATGAAGTACAATTTCGAGTTTAGAAAAGCTTGAAAATTTGGATTTGGGCGCGGAGCGACGAAGCGAGCGCCCAAATCCAAATTTTCAGGCTTTTCTAAACTTGAAATTTAACTTCATGCTTAGTCTGGGAGTGGAAAATACTTGTTTAAAGCTGCAAATTTAACAGTGTTTATAAACGACATTTGTATACTTACTTATGTTATTAACTAATGGTATTTGTTTTTGACAACTGTAAATCTTTTTGCTTAGACAGGAATAAAGATTATTGCTATTAATGGGTTTATCGCATTCGCATTATTTTATTGGAAAATTTTAAAACTTTGACCATAAAATAATGTTAAGTTAATATTATTAAATATTTAATTTTTCTAAAAAATACATTTTTATCAGTTTAGGTTTATACAGCGTGTCACAGAATAACTATTCATAATTTTCAGAAATGCTAGAGGACACTGAATTTTTTTTTTTCTTCAACATTAAACTTAATACAAATTGTTCAAAGTTACTACCACCATATTCGATACACAAGTTGTAACGATGATCACTAACACTAATTTTTTTAATAAAGATTAATTTGTGACATGAAAAATGACAACAACAAAAATAATTGTTGTTTTTCAAAGGTTGCTATGGTTTGACTTTTACTTTCCCTGTAACTACTCTTTCCTATTGTAATTAAGATTGTTTTTAGGGTTCCTAGTTTATCTTGACACCGAGAAATTTTTCGACACTAGTTTATTAATAAAAAGTGTTTATTTCAGTGTCCTCTAGCATTTTTGAAAATTAGGAATAGTTATTCTGTGACACCCTGTATAGATCTTTTCCTACGGTGATATCTGAAATTGTAACATTTTTCTGATCACATTACAAATAAAAAGGGCATAATTATTAACGTTCGACCCGCTCGAGAAATAAGTCGTTTTTGGCACTCGGCTTATACGTGATTGTGGAATTATCGATTAAAACTATATTTTACAAATGGTTAAGTAAAGGATAAATGTAGGATTCTACAATATCAGATTTATTATAACTATTTCTGATAATGCTTCATTTAGCGAGAAAAAGTCGGTATTTTCAACACTAAATAAAAGAGCAATAAACGGCAAAAATTAAAAATGTGTTATAAAAGCACAGATACATTCTTTGGTAATAAAACGCATAAAGCCAAATTAATTTCACGTAAAAAATAAGGACGAAATTACGTATAAGCTAGACCTTTCCGTGAGGTATTTTAGTTGCCGTAATGTGTCGCCATCTCGAGAAAATAGTTCGCGCACAGCGGTAGGGGAAAAACGTATTCGGGTATATTAAGAAGCCCCGAATTTTATTTATTCGTACTATAATGAATTTGATTCATTTGTAATTTTTGCACAGCCGCATAGTAATGTAAATAATTGCAAAAACGGAACATAGGATTTTTAATGTTAATTTCGTTTCCCTAATTATGTTAAAATAAACTTGTAAATAATTTTTTTGTAAAGTAATAATTTCTACATAAGGTCATACTAGTATTTATTTTTTCTGCGTAAGAACTAACAACTAATCAAAATGAAAATATTACGTAAAATGTTTAATATTACAGTGGGATTTTCTATAAATTGTAAAAATATATTATGTTCCTTTAATGCTTTAAAATCTTGGTTATGTAATTTATCAATATTCAAGACACGATGAACCGAAACTCATCACTCAAAAAAAAAAACTTCTATATTTGAGTTGGATTTTGATTTGTTTAGAGTTAAATAAAATGTATGATGCAAAAATCGAAGTAAAATACAGGGTGACCGATGGGAACCGGACGTTTTTCGAGTGATCTAAAAAAAAATTTAAAAAAAGACCTTTATTGGCATAATACTCTATTACATCCATATCTACACTAATCACTGCCCCCTCTCTTCCTTCTGCTTTCCCTCTCGTCCCCTAACTTCTCCAGCGTCCTTACCCCAGCCCCATCCTCTCTCATCCATTCCGTCACTCTTCTATTCCCTCTTATTCCCACCCATTCCTCCTTCACCCCCTCGCACTCCTCTGCCAGATGGCTCCACGTATCCCTCCCCCGTTCACACATTACACACTTCCCATACTCTTCCCCCATCCACACCTCCTTCCTCTCTCCTCCGACCCACACCTCGCCCTCACCAGCACCACCCTTTCCTCCCTACTCCATCCCCCCTCCATCAAATACCTCGGCATTCTCCCATGTACCTGCCACCTCCCGTACCTATCGTTGTATTCACTCCTCTCTATATACCCTTGCCTTTCCTGTGCTTCCACCTCCTTCTCCTTCTCTTTCACCCACGCATCCATCTTTACCCCATTCCCCAGCCACTCCATCATCTTCGCCGCCGACAAACCCACCCTCTCATACATTCTCCTTCTCTCGCACCTCCATTTACCCTCTCTCCCATTCACGCACGCCTCGAGTGATCTATACTCTCTTATTTATTAATGAAAAATTAATTTTATTATAAAAAAAATCTTCGTAATTATATGTTATTTTATATGCATATTATGAATAAAATATAAAGTCAGACAAGTGAGGTCCTATTTTTTTTTTTGCAACCGTTTACATTTTAATATCGCTACCAGTTTTTGTTAACAAATATTTTCAAAAACAGACTAAATTACTGACTCCGTGTTACTCTAATCAAAGATATATTTGTGTGTTTTTAAACTTTACTTTAAATCAGTGTATTATACGCGTGGCGCATGAAGGAAAATTTAAAGTTTAGAAAAGCCTGAAAATTTGGTTTGGCCGCGTAGCGTTATGCGACCAAACCAAATTTTCAGGATTTTCTTAACTCGAAATGTTACTTTGTGCTTAATCTGGGTGTGGAAACACTTGTTAGACGTAAATTTCAATCAAACAATTCAACAGAAGAAATAAATTTTGACAAACAGTGTAACATAACCTCTAAATTACTTCAAGTGTATCTTCGATGTGATGTTGGAACACATAAAAATGCAATGTTGCCAAGTTAATTTTTTTAGGGTTAGGTTAGTTCTGGATTTGAGGTGTAGACCTGGGTTTGAAGTTTAGGTTAGACCTGGATTTAGGACTTGGGTTAGACTTAGATTTGGGAGTTGGGTTAGACCAGGATTTGGGACTTAGGTTAGACCTAGATTTGAGGCTTAGGTTAGACCTGGATTTGATAATTAGATTAGACCTGGATTTGAGGCTTAGGTTACACTTGGATTTGATGGTTAGGTTAAACCCGGATTTGATCGTTAGGGTTAACATCTCAAATCCAGAATTTAGCTAACCCTAAACAAAATTACCTTGGCAACATCGCATTCTCTCGTGTTTTAACTTCACCCTGATTAAATTTGAAGTAATTTCGAGGTTATGTTACACTATTTGTTTGTAAAAATGTGTTTCTTCTGTTGAATTGTTCAATCGAAATGTACTTCTAATGAGTGTTTTCCACTCCCAGACTAAGCATGAAGTAAAACACTGATTTCAAGTGAAGTTCAATATATCTTGGAGCTACAAGATGGTGCTTTTAATTAGCTCAGAACCTTAATTAAAGTCGGAAATAGTTACAATTAGCCACATAGCTAACTTTACTGTATTAACTTGGATGATTAATTGTAATTCTATTAATTTTATCTCATCAAAAGAAGTGTCCTTCAATCTAACCTAACCATAATTTGGACTTAAGGTTAGATTACAGTTGTATAGACAGAGTGATTTGACAATTAGATTAGATTAAAATTACTCAGGTTAGGTTTCATAACCCACAATTTAGATTTAAGCTTATATTATATAGTTAAATTGCATGGCAGTTAGGCTATTTAAAAACAACTCAAGTTATATGTTAGTGTTTACTAAGGTTCAGTGGCGGCTATTACACTGAAAATGATATAGAATCGAATGAATGTGAGTTCAGGATTACGAAAATGCTATAATCAATGCGTACAAAACAATACACATTTTTTGGCAGTCTAATGAAATTGATACTTTTAATTAATTGTTAATATTTCATCTGTACATAACTGCTAAAATTAGATATACATATAATTAACAGATATCAGGGTTGTTAAAATAAACTTTTTTTTTATTTTAACCACTTCATGTACATGAAGTGTCTGTCACGGGCGTTGCTTACTTGCAATTTTACACGCTCTCGTGTCTATCACGGGCGCCGTAATGTCTGCTTAACAAATTTTACCTGCTCGTTTTCGCTTCGAACTACATTTTTATCAAAAAATAATGTGATCATTTTTTGACCAGAAATTTAAAAACTATGTGATAATTTTTTGACCAGATATTTAAAATGAATGTGTGCTTGAAGGGGTTAATTAAAATTGTCAATAGCTGGCAAACCAAACCTTGTATACATCAATTGTTCGTCCACAACGGGGCTTCATTTTATAGAATACAAATATCAAGAATATGAATTTGTGTTCAATACTCATTCATTCAGCGGATAACTATATACGCCTGAACGAACAATTGCTGTATACAAACGTTTAGTTTGCCAGTTATTGACAATGCTACTTAAACTAATGGGCATTGGATGGCGTTTAAGCTTTCGAACATATGTAAATTGCACAGGCCATAATAAACGGTCAAAGATGTTCAGTATTCTTCAAGCACTAGTTCGGGACCATACTGATAATGACGTTAAAGCCTGAAATGCGTTTACAGTTATCTGGTAATTCATTTACGAGTACTGAACACAAATTCATATTCTTGATATTTGTATTCTACAAAATACAGCCCTGTTGTGGACGAACAATTGCTGTATACAATCGTTTATTTTGCCAGCTATTGACGATGCTACTTAAGCTAATGGGCATTAGATAGTGTTTACGCTTTCGAACATATATCAATATTGTTTTAAATGAATAAAAAAGTCGGTCGATTGGAAATAAAATGACAAAGGCTTTACATTGATTAAAATTATGTAAATACATAAAATCAATATTTTATAACTATATACCTCAAAATTTTACTTCATGCGCCACACGTATAAAACACTGAAATATCGTAAAGTTTAAAATATACGGCTTTATCAATCTAATATGTAGATGTGAATAAAACGTGAGTCAAATTCTGTGCTAAACAAATTGTTTAAAATAGTGATTATAGGCAACCCAGTTACTCTAACGTATATTAGGTTGCCTATAATCGTTGTTGTATGTGTGTGTTTTTTTAACTTCACTGTAAATCAGTGTTTTTAAGCGTGGCGCATGAAGTAAAATTTCGAGTTTAGAAAAGCCTAATTTGGATTGGCCGCTCCGCTTCGCTACACGGCCAATCCAAATTCTTAGGCTTTTCTAAACTCGAAATTTGTGCTTAGTCTGGGAGTGGATAACACTCGTTGGAAGCAAATTTGAAAAACACTGTAATTATCGGGATATGTATACTCAAAAGAAAAATGCCCTCTATGTTCTGTTTTAAACACGTTTTAATAATTCACGTTATAAACATGTTTTTAATTGTTAATGTTTTAAACGCTGTTTCAATGAAAAAAACACGTTATGTAAAAAAAACTGTTTGTTTTAATTAAAATGAAAAAAACATTTTTTTTAAAAACCCTGGTTATATATCAATAAATATTATTTATAAGAAATGCAGTGCTTTTCTCTAAAAATTAAACTATCAAAAAAGACATTAAAAGGTGGAACCCACATTGATTTTTTTTCCAAAATTACATAAAACACAAATACTTCAAGAAATACGCTGTTCCGTTGCTTCATATAAAAATGCCCTGCAAATATTTACTTAACCGGTTATTGAAGCGTGCGATATCACACAAACTTACGAAAGATCAGATGCGCGCACGGCCAATGGAGCTCCCATGCCTGATTCAGCTCCTTATTTTTCTGCGAGAACAGCGTCGCAATAGATTTCGAAAGAGACGGGAAACGAACTGCAGTAAAACTGTTTGACGGGCGACAAACAGCCTTAATTATATTAGATAAATATTCTTTACAGATATTAATTTGTTTTCAGAATTTAGTCCTGCGTGACTACCAAATGGATGGCCTGAACTGGTTGATTCACTCATGGTCAAAAGAAAATTCTGTGATCCTAGCGGACGAGATGGGTCTGGGTAAAACAATCCAGGTAAGCTGAAAGATTCAGATAAAATGCGTAAAGTTAATTTTTTAGATTTTCTCTAATGGCAACTATTTTTTATATAGACAATTTGTTTCTTGTACTATCTATTTAATACATACCAAGTACATGGACCATACTTGTGCGTTGTACCTTTGTCTACAATGACGTCATGGCAGCGAGAATTCGCACAGTGGGCTCCTGAACTAAATTTTGTTACGTATCTTGGTGATGTAAATTCGCGAAACATAGTAAGTTATTTTATTAATCCGATTTACTGCATAACATATAATATAAACCCTTGTAGATTCGTCAATATGAGTGGAGTTATGAAGGTTCAAAGAGATTAAAGTTCAATGCTATTTTAACCACTTACGAAATAGTTTTAAAAGATAAAGCATTCTTGGGTAGCCATAGCTGGGCTGGTTTACTGGTTGACGAGGCCCATAGGTTAAAAAATGATGATTCTCTTTTGTACAAAGCTTTAATGGAATTCGATACAAACCATCGGCTTTTGATCACCGGCACACCATTGCAAAATAGTCTTAAGGAATTATGGGCTCTTCTACATTTTATTATGCCTGAAAAGTAATTTTGCTTATATGTTGTGCATTTAGTTTTTATTATAATAATCTTCCTGTTGTAGATTTGCAACGTGGCCAGAATTTGAACAAGAGCATGACAATGCAGCTACCAAAGGATATGGAAAGTTGCATAAACAACTGGAGCCTTTTATTTTGAGACGAGTAAAAAAAGACGTGGAAAAATCGTTACCAGCTAAAGTCGAACAAATTTTGCGAGTAGAAATGACTCCTATTCAGAAACAATACTATAAATGGATTCTTACCAAAAACTATAATGCACTGAGGAAAGGTGTGAAAGGGTCTACTAACACATTTTTGAATATAGTAATAGAGTTGAAGAAATGCTGTAATCATGCAATGCTTACCAAGCCTACGGAACACGATCAGCAAATTAATCAAAGCGATTATCTACAGGTACTATTGAATCAGTGCTGCCAGACCTCCCGTTTTAGCGGTAGATCTACTGTTTTTATTAATGAAATACCTACCGCTACGTTAGACTATATACTGTTTTTTTTTTCATTTGTTTCTATTGTAGTTAACTATTTTGAAATGATTATAGATTACTTACTGTCTATTGTGAGGTGATAAATTACTAATAAAACACAGTTTAATTTTCATTCTTCACTATTTATTTTTCATTGTTAACAGGGAAAAATAAATTAGCGAAGAAAGGAAATCCAAGTGTGTTTTATCAGCAATTACAGATGACTTCTCTTTGTGATAATATTGATAAGTTTGATACAAGTAGATCAGTTGCAGTTTATATTTTAGTGTCATCAAAAAATAAATAATAACGTAAATATTTTAATTTTGATTAATATGAAGTAAGAATCTATAAAATAGGTATAAAATTTAGTAAATCTAAACATGATATATGAAATTATGATAATGTTCGTATAAACTGCAAACAATAAGTCTTAATTAATAAGACCACTAAGACAATAAACATCCAATAAAACAATTACTTCTCTTGGAAGTACATCGCCGGATATTTATTTATTTATCCAGTCAACGGAATCCATTTAAAAAAAAATTAAATGAAACAATGAAATATTTAAAATCTTGTTTGATTTGTTACAACTCTATGTAATAGTAAATGTAACATTTAGGTCAAATTCTCTGCAAACCAACTAACAAAAAGAAAAAGTGAAAGGAGTAATTACAAGAAAAATAAAAATGAAAGGGACTTGGATTAAAAGCAATGTCATAGGCGTTTTGAAATGTATCTCTTTTGAGTATAGCTTTGCTTATGATAATTTAATAAATTAAGTGTTTTTAATGTGCAGTTTATAATTTTTTTCTGTAAATTATCTTAACGATAGATAAATAATGTGAAAATCTATAAAATATTATTTATACTATACCATTGTTAATAAGAGAGATATTAAGCTGAAGTTCTGTGATGAGTATTTTGAAAATATTTTAATGTTTCATGTGCGTGGCTTGGTGCATGAAGTAAAATTTCGAGTTGAGAAAAGCCTAAACCAATCCAAACTTTCAGGTTTTTCTAAACTCGAAATTTTACTTCATGCTTAATTCATCCTTAGATTAAGGAGTGGAAAATACTATTTGGGATCATTTTAAATGCTTTTATAAAAAATTTAGAAAGCTAAAAATATTTTACCTAATTTTAAAATTTATTGAATTTGATTTTATTTTATAAACTCAATTTCCTTCAAACTTTAACTTCTAGTTGATCGATTTCTGACTTAAATTCAAAAAATTAATAATTACGACCTAAAATTTCCCCTAACATAAAATCCCAATTTTATAAATTGAGACTCAGATAACTTTCCTCCAACTTTATTTATCTGATGTTGATTTTTATAACTTTATAATAATCCTAGTTGTCAACATTTTTCCTTAAAAGAAGTTTTCAGTCAAATATGGTTAAATTCACACTCGAACGAAAACTTTTATTAACAACAAAATATTTCGGGCACTGTTTTTGACTTAAAACTTAAAAAACAATTGAGTTACAATAATTGATATCCGTATCCTTCGACTGTTATTTTATTTTATAAGAAAAAAGACAATTTTTTTTTTCTTTTATGAACGAATTTTATTGAAGTTAAAACACTAGTAGGAATATTAATAGACTTTGACTGAAAATGTTACCTTCCTCTAAGTTTGAAAACAACCAATGTTTGCGCCACTTACAAAGCTTATCGCTGTTGATTTCTTTTAGTTTCATGTTTTTTGAAAAAAGTTATGATTATTTTTACAACTTGAGAATTGAAACACATTGTGTGTATTTTTTTTAAATAATGATAAAATAAGTAAATCTAATAATTGAACAAAAACTATTTAATTTTTAGCCTCATTTGTATAACTTATGAAAAAGTACAGTGGAATTAAAACGTATTTAGTTTTTTCTTCTTATTACGAGTAAATATAGTTTATATTTTCAATTCAATTTTATTTTCAATATGGATTTGAAATTTTGTACATAAATGAGACCTTAGAAATACAATGAAATTGAAATTACAAAATTGAGAAGATAATATTTTTGCTTTCTGTCTTTTATATAAAATCATTTAAAATTATCTTGAAGAGTGTTTTCCACTCCTTCATTAAGCATAAAGTAAAATTTCGTGTTTAATAAAGCCTGAAAATTGGAATTGGTCGCATAGCGAAGTGGAGCGACCAATCCAAATTAGGCTTTACTAAACTCGAAATTTTACTTCATGCGCCATGCGTATAAAACACTGGTTTATTCTAAAGTTTATGGCACTAGATATGGGAAGTTTGAATCTTTCAGGTGATTCGAATCATTTCTTAGAAGTGATTCATTCTTTATGAATTGTTCGTGAACGAATTACTTATAATAATAATAATTTAAATGGTCACGGTTACCGTCAATTAACTTCGTGCAAAATTGAATAATAATACTAATACTGATAATAATAATTCTATATGTTCGTTCCATACCGAACGGCGCCGAGATAGACCACCGACCCAATGATATCAGTTGAATGAGCCAATACCGTTTTAAAGGAATTGACTTGTACGACTTGTATAATTTAAGCAAAGATAATAGGTTTATTCGAAAGATATGTGTCTATAAAAAATAGAGCAAACAAATACAAATTTAACTATAATTCAAAATGTTTTATTATATTTATTTTTAAATTATCAAATAATTTGGTCTTTTCAGTCGAAAGTTTAGTAAATCTGTTTCAAATAAAACTTCGGTGGCTTGAATTCATCTTGCAAATATTCTGTGATTTATCTCATAAGTAGAGAATAAACACTAGCTGATAAACTTACGCGTCGAGTCGCACAAAATACCAATAAAGGCTGGCGCAGTGGGTTCTTTTCTGCAAGTCGTGAAGAATCGTCTCGGGCGGATTCAGACCACATGTACAAAGCGGAGTTGAAATTGTGCGCGGATTCGAGCGAACGAATTAGTCATCCGATTCGGGCGGATTCAGACCGCATGTACTTTATCAGTTGTTGTTTAGGGTAAAATTCAAATTTCAGCTTGCTAACTTTCTAATTAACAAAGTTATGGCAATAAGAAAATGTTCACAATTTTGACATTCTTCGCCATATTGAAAAAACAAATGAAACTAGTTAAAATTTGTTAACCTAATTTTATTTTGTATTAAAAATAGAAACTTTTGCTAAATTTAACGGTTTTAGTATCTCGTAATGTTAAGGTGATCACGATACAACAAACTTTACTTTAATCATATTTAATGTTTAATTTAAAAACGGTAGAAAGCGGTAAACTGATACAATCTACCGTTTTGTACCACTTTTTTTGGGTGTAACCTACCGCTAAAAAAAAATCGACCTGGCAGCACTGTATTGAATGTTTTTATCTATAAACATTGAAAAATGACTTCATTTTTATTCATTGCAGCAATTATTAAAAGGCTCCGGTAAATTAGTACTACTAGATAAATTATTAATTAGGTTAAAAGAAACAGGCCATCGGGTATTGATATTTTCTCAGATGGTTCGGATGTTGGATATATTGAGTGAATATTTGCAATACCGTCATTTTCCATTTCAAAGATTAGATGGTAGCATTAAAGGAGAGCTACGTAGACAAGCACTCGATCACTTTAATGCTGAAGGATCTCAGGACTTCTGTTTCCTCTTGTCCACCAGAGCTGGTGGCCTGGGAATTAATTTAGCAACAGCTGACACTGTCATTATATTTGATTCTGATTGGAATCCTCAAAATGACTTACAAGCTCAAGCACGAGCGCATAGGATAGGACAGAAGAATCAAGTCAACATTTATCGGCTCGTTACTGCTAGGTCCGTTGAAGAAGAGATTGTTGAGAGGGCTAAGCAGAAAATGGTACTTGACCATCTTGTCATCCAAAGAATGGACACCACAGGCCGAACTGTGTTAGATAAGAAAGGTTCATCGAATAATACTCCATTTAATAAAGAGGATCTCACTGCAATTCTTAAGTTTGGTGCTGAAGAGCTGTTTAAGGATGAAGAAGATGAAAATGACGACCCTGTGGTAAGTAACCGAAAAAATAATTAAAAAACCCAAACCTAAAGAGATAATCTAATTTTTATCCAGTGTGATATTGATGAAATCTTGAGGCGAGCTGAAACCAGAGATGATGCTCCAACTATGGTCGGTGATGAACTACTTTCCGCTTTCAAAGTTGCAAAAATTAAAGCATTTGAAGAAGATAGTGAACAATCTCCTATAACAGAAGAAGCTCAAGAAGATGATGGTGAAAGTAAGGATTGGGACGAAATCATTCCAGAAAGGCTACGTAAAAAGGTAGAAGAAGAAGAGAAGAATAAGGAAATGGAGGATCTTTATTTACCACCGAGATCACGAAAAACTCTTCAACAGATCAACCAGTCGGAGAGTGATGGAGAAGAAGGGCGAGGAAGAAAGAGGAAACAGCAAGATCAAGAGAGTGGTTCGAGTGGAGAAGGGGAGGACAGTGATGATGAACGTCCTAGGAAGAGAGGACGACCACCTCTTGCAAACAGGGAACGAATTAAGAACTTCACCGATGCGGAAATAAGGAGATTTGTCAAGAGCTTTAAAAAATTCAGTGTTCCTCTAAAACGATTGGAAGCAGTTGCCTGTGATGCAGAATTGCAAGAAAAACCTCTTCAAGAATTGCATCGACTAGGTGAACTTTTGCACGAGAGATGTAAATCGTATATGGGTGAACACACCAAAGAAAACACTGATAATGGTGCTGCTGAAGGAGGCAAAAAAAGAAACAGGGGACCTTCATTTAAACTGGGTGGAGTATCTGTAAATGCCAAGACAATGATGCAATGTGAAGAAGAGCTCCAACCTTTAGATGATATTTTACCCTCAAATCCAGAAGAACGTAAAAAATGGAAATTGGAAGCTAAAACCAAACCTGCTCACTTCGATGTAGAATGGGGAGCTTTTGAAGACTCGAAATTGCTTCAAGGTATTTACCAGTACGGTATGGGTTCCTGGGAACAGTTAAAGATGGATCCTTCTCTTGGAATAGGGGATAAAATTTTAGCCAATGAAGATAAGAAACCTCAAGCGAAACATCTGCAATCCCGATCTGAATATCTTCTAAAAGTACTTAAGAAACAAATAGATCAGAAGAAACCAAATGCTGTAGCAAAACCAAAACGGCAGAGGAAGTCTAAAGCTCTTACTAAAGAAATTATTGAAGATGACATAAGTTCAAATGATGAATCAACCACAACGTCAACTTCCAACCAAACTGTTAAGAAGGCTGCGAAAAAGGAAGAATTGCAAGAGAATGTTGATTCAACTCCTACTAAAGCAGAGAAGAAAGAAAAAGAATCTGCAGCAAAAACAAAGGATCCAGACAAAGAAAAGGACAAAGAAAAGAAAAAGACGAAAAAAGAAAAGAAGGCAGCTGGTCCCATGCATTTTACAGCTAATAATGAGCCTCGTGCTTTAGATGTTTTAGGTGATTTAGATCCATCAATATTTAATGAGGTGAGTAAGCACTTAAAAAGCTGGTATTAAGTGGTTAATAAAAATGTTGTATTTTAGTGCAAAGAAAAAATGAGACCTGTAAAGAAAGCACTAAAAGCTTTAGATAATCCAGATGAATCACTTAGTGAAACGGAGCAAGTGAATCATACCAGATTATGTCTCGTGCAGATAGGTGAACAAATTAACCAATGTCTGAAGGAATATACAGATCCTGAGAAAATAAAAGAATGGAGAAGGTATATATATATATATATATATATACAGAGGGAGTTTCTTTTAAGTATACATGTCTCAATATACTATATACGCTGCTGTACATTTTCAGATATTCGTTGTTTCTGAAAAGATTTCAAATTGAAGCTTAAACAAATGTTTTCCACCCCCAGATTAAGTATATAGTAAATTTTCAGGCTTTTCTAAACTTGAAATTTTACTTCAAGTGCTACGCGTACAAAATGCTGATTCAGTGTGAAGTTTTTAATTTGGACGCTCCAGCGTTAGTCTGTCCCCGAAACTAGGCGTTTGCGGTGCTCGTTAATCCAAATCGTAAGGCTTTTCAAACTCAAAATTTTAGTTCATGTGCTACGCATTAAAAACACTAAATTTGCAGAAGTTTAATATATGCTTTTAAAGCAGTATGTTAAAGACGTATATTCTATCAAATCAGTGTTGTATACACGTGGCGCATAAAGCAAAATGTCTAGTTTAGAGAAGCCTGAAAATTTGGATTTAGGAGCTCACTTCTAAACTCGAAATTTTACTTCATGCTTAGTCTGAGAGTGGAAAACACTTGTTAAAAGCTTCAAATTGAACTCTCATGAACAACAACGAATATTGGAAAATTGCATATGTATACTTTAAAGAAAAATTTGCTGTATATTAACATAATTATTAAAAAACTACAATAAATATCTTTCTAGCAACCTGTGGTATTTTGTATCAAAATTCACTGAATTTGATTCAAAAAAATTGTATAAATTGTATAAAAAAGCTTGTAAGAAAGGAGATAAGAAAAATGAGGTAATAACTTGATAAACTTGTAAGAATGATTTTAATGAAATAATGTAATTATAGAATGAAAAGCCTAGTACATCCGCCAAAGAAAAATCAGAAAAAGAACCGAAAGAGAAAGAATCTGTCCCTAAAAGGAAACATGAAGATTCTGATCGAGATGGTGATCGTGACGTTAAAAAGTAGGTTTTTTAAAATAAGCCATACATATTTTGTTTATTTAAAAATTCCCTAGGCGGAAAGATAAAGACAGGAAGAAGTCCCGTGATGAAGATAAAGATGAGGATAGAATGCAGCATAGATGGAGAGAAAGCAATTCTAAAGGGCAAAGGCAAAGCGGTTATCCTCCTCCAGAACGGGCTCACGAGCACGAACGATGGAGTGGTCAACAGCGTGATAGGATGTTCCAATCGGATCATCGGAAAGACCGCTTTGAGTACAACAGACCTCCCTATAATAGGGACCGAGAACCACCTCGATCTTCAGAAAAACGGTAATAATTTAAGTACAGTTGACCATAAAAAAATGGAAAACTCACATTTGTCAATAGATACAAATATACATTTCATCTCTACCTATTACAGCTTTTATTTGTTACATTTTACTCTATTGTTATCATTATATATATATATATATATATATATATATATATATATATTTGTATAAGGGACATGTTGTATATTCACATTTTTTTACAGTACCCCTAATAGTAAAGAGGACTGGCGGTTTCAAAGGAGTCGTGAAGGTGTAGCACCTTTAAACCAGAGACCAATGTACAATGCGCATTATGGTGGCAATTATGGCACGGGTTCCGCGTATCCTCCAAGTGAGCAACCATTTCCTCGCGACTGGCGGCCAGAGCGAGATTACAGGCGAGAATATGACCGTCGACAACAGTAGTCACCTAATCATTATTCTGGATTCTCAAAAACAACCAAGATATTGTATAGACACAAGTGCTGTGTATTTAAAAAACAATTAGTTTCGTGTTGCAAATTATTTTACTTACCTTTAAAATAATAATAATAATAATTTATGGCGATTTTTGCATTTTGCTATTTTATATTATATTCATTATAATTAAAGGTAAAATTTTATATAATGAAGGTGGCTGTGGATATTAAGTGATCTGGCCTACCTTGTTTGTACATTACAAAATGTCGTGTAAATACAGAATAAATAGATATCTTTTGATATATATGTAATTTAATTTGAATCATTTAGCCTTACTTAATTTAGTAAGGCAGTGAATAAAAAACAAAATAAATAGTTTTATAAAATTATTGTAACGTTATTTTCGTATGACATTGATATAATGCCCTTAATAAATTATTCTTAATTTATTATGTTTCGACCTCAGTAGAAAATAAATACATTTAAAAGAAGCTCATTCATTTTTTTAAACAAATTCCTGTTCATATTGAAATATTTTTTATATTTTGTTGGGACATTTAGAAAATCTATTTTTATTCACTCATTTAAAATATATAGTAGAGTTAGCATAATTGGATTTGGGTGAGTTACGTGAAGATTATAATAACTTTAATTAAAACACTTTTAACCTTTCTTCACAATTTTTATTATATACCAGATGTACATTTCATCACAAGGTGATTATCAACCTTGTGACCGAAATGTACATCTGGTATATAATAAAAATTGTGAAAAAAGATTAAAAGTGTTTTAATTAAAGAGTTAGCACAGTTCATTAAATATATACTAAGGTTGCTCAACATACTTACAACTATTTGACTATTTCCACTGGGCTCATGACTTTCTGAAAATCAACGAAACAGTGAATGTCGAACAAAAAATCCATAATGA
The DNA here is from genome assembly GCA_932526585.2 of Philonthus cognatus. Taxonomy (NCBI): domain Eukaryota; kingdom Metazoa; phylum Arthropoda; class Insecta; order Coleoptera; family Staphylinidae; genus Philonthus; species Philonthus cognatus. Next base: position 92,437,378 of record OW052243.1, read on the forward strand.
ATTGTACAAGTTTGTATCCGCCGGTTTTTTTTTTTAAATGTGAGTAATGAAATTCCGACTTCTTTACTCAGAATATTTTCAGTTCACTTTTACTCAGATTATGCTTCAGTTACTTTTAGTACTGTAATTTAAGTACGTAAATCAGTGTTTTTGTTCGTCGTGGCAAGCAATACAGGCTCAACCAATTTTATCACAACATTTTTAAGGCATAACTGTTTTAGATTATTTTTCGAATTATTCCATACTATCAATTATTAATGCACTGTAATGTAAAATATTGTAATGACGAGTATTGATATTCAAAAATTGATACTTTTCGATACCAGATATTTTAGATTTAATATTTATTATTATTTAATACTGCAAATACATTTAAAAAACCTTCATCTAAGATAAATAATATTGTCGGGAATAGTTAAATGACGGTTATAGAACTATCAAAATTTACCGTTTACGAAAAAAAATATAATAAGAGTGTTTAATATGCGTGGCGCATGAAGTAAAATTTCGAGTTTAGAAAAGCGTAAAAATATGGATTTGCTTCGCTCGCACGCCCAAGTAAATCCAAATGTTAACGCTTCGAGTTTAGAAAATTTTACTTCATGCTTAATCTGGGATTGTAAAACACTCGTTAGAATTTCTTAAAAACAAGAAATTAAATTGTCTATTGTTAATCACAAGTAAATGACTGAATAATTAGCGAGTTTGCGGCTGTAATCACGATCATAATTAAAATCATAATAATACTAAATTCAAAACTACTGACATTTTATCATAATCACGACAAATCGTCAAGAACTTGAAAATTACCGAAAATCATGTCAATTTAAAAACATTAATACTTGGTAACTGTGGAGATGTGGATGGAGAAGGGAAGAGAAGAGGAAAGATGGCAAGAAAACGAATACCTTGAGTGTGGGGTGAAGGCGATGGAGGAATGAGGAAGAGGCTGGCAAGGATTCAATGGGAAGAGGTCAATACAATGGAGGAGATGGAAAAGATGATAGCGGGATGCGGAAGAAAAAAGAAGGGAGAGAGAAGAGGGGGGAATACGTGGTTCGATGAGGAGTGTAGGCAGGCAAAGAGGGAGTTGAGGAAGGCTGTGGGAGAATGCGTAAGATATGGAGGAGAAGAGGGGAAAGTGGTGCCGGCAAGGAAAAGATATGAGGGTATATGTGAGAGAAAGAAGCTGCAGGCGGTGGAAAGAGTGAGCGAGGAATTGAAGGAATGCAGGAACGAGGCGGAAATGTGGAAGGTGCTGAAGAGAGGGGAAAGGAAGAGGCAGTTAGGGATATCGTTGAAGGAATGGACAAGGAAGTGCAGAGAGGGTAGTGGAGTGCCAGTAGGGGCGGGAGAAGACAGGCGAGGGAATGGAGAGGAAGAGGTCGAAAGAGCGTTCAAGGAGGTGAAGGGAGGGAAGGCTGCAGGAAGGGATGGGCTGAAGGCAGAGATGTGGAAGGAGATTGGGGAAGGGGGGAAGAAGAAATTCAGGGAGCTACTGAACCAGATGTGGAGGGGAAGAGTGAGCATACCGGCAGCATGGAGGGTGGGGAGGATGTGCCCGATACATAAAGGAGGGGATCAGAAGGATGCGGATTGCTATAGGGGGATAACGGTGATGAGCACGGGATACAAGATAGCCATGATCGTAGTAATACTTGAATTTTTTTTAAATCTTGGCGGTTTTCGTGAATTTTCAAAATTTTCTTTAATCTTGACAAGTTTGACATTCCATATATTTTAACGCCTTTCATGAATTTTTAATATTTTGACGCCTTTCATAAATTTTAGTGAATTTTCAAAATGTCTGTTAATTTTTGATTTCCGTTAACTTTATGACGATTTACGTTTATTATATATTTTTTGTTTTTGTGAATTTCCAACATTTCCTTTGATTTTTAAATTCTTGATGCTTTTTATGAATTTTCAAGATTTTAAAAATGTTGGCACTTTCGGTCAATTATATAATTTATAAAAATTCATGATTTTTTGTTTACTTCTTTTATTAATATTGCACATTTTGTTTTATATAAAACAGTAAAAGACCCGTTAAGCATGAAGTAAAATTTCGGTTTTCAGGCTTTTCTAAACTCGAAATTTTACTTAATGCGCCAGGCACGTAAAAAGCTAATTTGTTCCAAAGTTCAAAAACACACAAGTTCCAATAAATAATTCCAAGTCATTCCATGGTTTTGTAAAAATTATAAGTTTTTACAATTCTTTTAACAAAGTGTTTTTCTCTAAGAAAAAACTGGCTACGAAAAAACTTGAAAATAGAAAACTTGTCCAAAATGTTATTATCTAAAACTTTTATTCGAATTATTTTTCTGTGTTACCATTGGTTATTGAGTTATTCGCAACTTTTGCAAAATACAAAAAAAATGAGCGTACTCGCGTAAATTATCGACATTTTCCAATTTTCAAAAAAAATGCTAGAACTCTGGTATTTTGACGAGATCTACAAAATAGGCGAATTTATTATTATACAGGGTACAAAATAGTGTTTCCCTAATTAAGCCTGTAGTAAAGTTTAGAAAAGCCTTGAAATTTTGTTTGGTCGCGCTACACGACCATACCCAATTTTCAGGCTTATCTAAACTCGAAATTTTACTTCATGCTCCACGCATATAAAAACAATGATTTAAAGTGAAGTTCAAAATATACTGCTATCAAGCCTTTAAAAATTCGATGACGTCCAGCAATTTTCTTTGGAATATATTTTTTACATTTTAACCTTTTCTTTTTAGAAATGGAATTAAAGAGAAAATCACTTCATTAAACACAGGTAATTCTTTCTAAACATAACCTTGTGTCGACGTAGAATTTTACTGTATGTAAAATGTGTTTAATTTTTTTCTTAATTTAATACAATAGATGGCGTCTAATAAATAACTGGTATCGAAACAGCATTTAAAACGAGTTTAAAAAACATATTTAGAAGACGTCTTAAATCACATTTTTGCACACACAATTGTAATAAAATTGTATGTTTCATAATGTAATTTGAAATATCTTCAGCAATTTAGCTTAAATTTAAAACTTAAACAAAAAATTTAATAAGTAGAATAAAATATAGTTCAGTAAATTTGTGATGACAAGAAAAAAACGTTTTAAAAAATTTAACGTTTGAAACATGTCTTAAATGAATTTAACATTTAAAACAAAATCGTCGGCTGTTTTTAAATATGTTTAAAACACTGTTTTAAAACAAAGTGTTTAAAACATAAGAACCCTGTCCAGTTATGACTTCTGACTAGCCCACTGTTGTAACCATCCCAAATCACACTACCTGAAATTCGAAATGTTCAAAGGGGCTAGGGGAATCTATTATTATAACAGATTAATTTGCCCCCTTATTAAAATATTGGGAGTTTATTTGAAACATTTTTTGATATAATGTGTAAGTCTTCAGATATTTAGCAGTCTTAAGTTGAGTATCGGTGAGAAAAGTAACCAACCACCAAAATATAATTTTCCTTATAGAGCAATAAGGGCGATGTATAATTTTAAATAGTTAATATTTTTCATTATTTTCAACACAATTTGTTGTATAAAACTATTTAGATGTAAAAATAATGAACTGTTAGGTCTAATTTATCAAAAAACAAAAACTGCAAATATTAATAACAATTTTATTATAAATTTTATCATTAAACTATCCAATTTACAAAGATACCAAACTAGTGATGATATGTAATGATAAATTGTACTTATAAACAAGATCTCTTATGCAGAGACCAGTAACAGCCACATTTTACGATCGAGGCTTTGATCGTGTGAATGATTAGAAACAAAAGGAGCTTAACGTAAATATATTTATTAGAACTTTTCAACATTATAAGTACATTTTCTTATAAATTCTTTTAAACTTGGGTGCTTCAATGGAAGACCTCCGATAAAAAATCTAATGACAATTTCTTTGGGTAATAAACGGAGTGTATTCAAATTTTTCAATATAAAATAAGGCCAGTCATTAGGCACGCATTGGAAGATTTGTACCCCTTTTGAATGTATTTATGGCACTCTAACGTGCTAAAAGTCCAGCCTACATGTTGAGTATTTATTTCTACAAACGTAAACATTCTCCCTAATACAAATTTATTATCACAAAAAATGCTGCTTATCGGTGATGCGCCATTTGTATTAGTCATCGTACAGCAATCCGCAGCAAAATAGGGTATAAAAATGTATTTTAGTCTGATCTTACCTGCTTACGTTTGTGCATGTGCACAATACAGATCTTCACTTCATTTTGATATTATATTTTATTTGCATTTATTAGGAACTATGAATCTTCCTGGTAAAGATCTGTACCGTGCTTTTAAATTTAATTTTAACAATCACATTTATGATAAAAAAAAACACTTATTAATCACAAATAACAAGAACAAAATGAAATGTGATGCCTATTATAGACAATAACAAATTTTGTGCAAAAATCTTGGGTGTTGGCACCGAATGAATCAATTCCTTGCAGAAAGACCCACTTTCTCAGCAATATTCCCCAGAAGAGATCCCAGTGACACGTCATTCTTAAACTTGAATCCAATGGTGGTGTGGTAGCAGTTCAAGAAGATCTCACGTACTTTCAGGAGACGTTTTTTACGGCTAAAAATTGATATTATTCAAATTAAATTGTAGTGACATCTAAAAAGTCTGTGAATTTCAAATATCTTATCATATTTTTAATACAGTCATTTTACTAATATTTTTGAAAGACTGAATTAAATCGATTCTTTGATAAAGATCGCATATTCCCTTTCGTTTGAAACATTTCTCCAACAAATTTATTATTAATACTTACTATGCGTATTCATCTATGTTATACGTCATCACTGTGTCCTCATCAATGAGAGTATGGTGGCTCGATTGGGAATTGCAATCACTACTGTAATATAAAATAATTAAGTTACACAGGGGTTACTCGAAATTTGGGGCAAGTGTACCGCAGGCTAATTCTGATAAAATTGTTTTCTGAAAGTGGCTGCACTTAGTGCATATAAATCTAACTTATATCCTTCAAATACTCATCTTGTCTAACATGACCAAGATTAAGTAACAAATTTTCTTGATAAATATTTTCGTAGAGGAACTATTATAATTCTAGGACTTTACAATTAGTTTTATAAAATTATAAAGCTTACTTTGCATTTAATCCATTAGGATCAGATATGTCAGAATCTCTGACAGATCCAGTTCCAGTAATCATTTGCCAGCTTCCCATGGAAACTGAAGAAGCTGATTCCTGTCGTTGTCTTAATTTAGTTACTGGAACTGAAACGGGTGATGTTCTCCTGGATTGAGGGGATCTCGCTAATGAAGTACTGGGTTCGTTCAAGTTGATTGGATTTCTGTAATAAAACAAGTAATAATTACATTTGCTAATTGATTGAAATGAATAAATACTGCACCCATTATAATTGTATCCAGGCATCAATTCGTCTGAAGACACAGTCTGCCAGTACATCGGTGGGAATTCTTGGGATTTTGTGCTAACTGATGAGCATGTCGAGCTCAAACTAATGTTAGATCCTCGATCGTTATCTAACAGTAAAGTATCTAATAACGTGTCTGAATCATTACGGTTTACCATCTTGTCACTTGTTCGGTCCACTTTTGATTTAAACCTAACATTTTAAATTAAAAAATTATTATAATAAGATCTGATCAATCACGTGATTTATTATGTACCTTCCTCCTTGTAGACTGTACTCCTCATCAGTAAATTTCTTCAAAAAGTTGAAGCAAAAAAAAAAGATCTCTTCTCCCTTTCCCAACCTATCAGGAAGATGATGCCCAAACAACATCCAATCGTATGCAATGGTCAGGTACAAAATCTGTTGAGCGTCGAGATTCTGATGAATCAAACCATCTGCCCATAAACTAAGTCTAATTAATGAAATAAACAACGGCGTTCTATCCCAACCACTGATGCAGTGAATTAATAACCCACTATTGCCGTCCTAAAATAAAATTTAAAACTAGTGCTGTCAAAAATATTTTTTGATTACAACTAAATCCGAACATAATTATAAGTCTCGTGGGAGTCAAAATCGTCATCAATCTGTATTTGCGTATTTAATTAAGAAACAGAGATAAACTTTAGATTATTATGTAAAAGTAGACTCAGTACGTACTGCGTAAATGCACAAAACTTTTCTGGTGCAGTTGAAATGTACAAGTTTTACACCTTAATTCCATTGTTCCAATATGTTTTATGTACAGGGCTATTCAAAATGAAGGAACAGATTTCAAACTTCTATTTCTTCTAAACGACAAAAGATAGAAACACAATTCCAACGTTCCTTGAAAGAGCAAAGTTCAATTTTTATGATATCATATGACCACCATGTGTTACACGACAAATATCAAAACGGTGGCTCATTTCTTGCCACACACGAATCAGCTGGTCTCTAGTTATTGAATTTACAGCTTCAACAATTCGACGTCGCATATTTTCCAGAGAGGTTTTCTGGCTCCTTTTCGTAAACTGTACGAATACGCCTGACATTTTCATTCGATGTGCGTGGACATCCCACACTTTTCTGTTTGTAGATGCAACCATCGTCTACGAATTTTCGATGCCACTGGTAAATCTGCTCATGACGAGGCAGTTGTTTATTAAACTGACTTCGAAAAGCACGTTGAACTTCAATAATGGACTCTAGTTTTGATAATTGCAGCACACAAAATGTTTTTCTTGTTGTGTCGCCATTTTACTATAGACAATCAGCATGACAAATAACAGCGCTAGCGGCCGTGGTTGGAACTTCTGCCTGGCCTGTTCAAATTTTAAACTTTTGTCTGTCCAGGAACGTTGGAATTATGGTTCTACCTTTTGTAATTTGAAAGAAATGAATGTTTGAAATCTGTTCCTTTGTTTTGAATAGCCCTGCATTTCATGTGCATCTGTTTTATTATTTGAGGTTAGCTATTTTTTTTTTATATTTCGAATGTATACAAATTGCAATTTCATCTTTGATCCAAATTGTATAATACACGAAAAATGTGTGCAGTGATAATAATTTTCCGACGTTCGTTGTTTTCTAAAAAAATTCAATTTGAAGCTTTAAACAAGTGGTTTCCACTCCCAGGTTAAGCATGAAGTAAAATTTCGAGTTTATTATTAATACAAATCCAAATTTTCAGGCTTATCTAAACTCAAAATTTTACTTCATGCACCACCAGTATTAAACACTCGTTTAATGTGATGTGTAAATTATACTGCTTTAACATACTTCTTTAGCAGTATATTTTGAGCTTGACAATATTGAGTGTTGTATATCGACGGCCCACAAAGTAAAATTTCAAGTTTCGAGCTTCGCTCCACGCCCAAAACTAAATTTTCAGGCTTTTCTAAACTCGGTTTAAAGCTTCGAATTAAACTCTTAAAAAACAATGAATATTTGAAGATTTATTATTATTAGCATATACGCTGTAATTAGAATATGTATACTTTAAAGAAAAACTCCTTGTATAATCGAAACATTTTCTAATGTAAATGGCAGCCTAATATAGCGTTTTCGGTAATTCGAAAATGCTATTTGATTTTGCCCCGAGTGCAATTTCTCTTTAGACAGTCTTGAATTTATAAAACAATTACCTGTAAATGTTTTAGAAGAAGCTTGAGGTAATTTTTCGTGATTACTTCAAGATCCCAAGTGGTGTAAGTAGACCAATCTATATTCAAAGCAGGTACCACTGGATCCTCTGGTATAAAAATGGAAGCATCAACGAACGTCTGTTTCCAATCAAACACTAATCCTTCAGCTACGTAATTGTTATCACGGTAGTCCTTAAAAAACTCACAACCCGGATACGGAAGAGATATCAGGTTGAATTCAGAGTAGCGATTCTCTTTATCAACTTTCTCCGATGATGTTACGCTGTCAAATTAGAAATTATTGATAATGAACCAAATATTTGAATCATTTATAACAGTTATGTACAGGGTTGTGCATTTTGAAGGTGCCTTCCATGGAAAACTTTTTTTATTTGAAAGGATATTAAAAAAACGGCCTTGCGAACCAGGGTCACTTTTTCATGATAGTGAAGAAAATTGACCTATAAACGTTTCCGCTCTATAACCGGAAGTTGATAAAACGTCAATTTTAGCAAACACCTATAGGTCATTTGTGAACAGTGACGGCTTTATATTATAGTTATACACTGATATATTTCACACAATCTTCCTAAAATACCGAGGTAATATTTTGTAAATTACAATTAGGTAACTATTTAATGATTGTTCGCATTTTTAAATCACATCAGTTGTTTAAAGATATTTAAAAATATGAGATATGTTCTGAATTGTTAAATAAAATTAAAGACGAATATTATGTTTTAACTGTTTTTTTAATACCGGTTAATTGTTGGCCTTAATGACCAATTTGTATTAAAGTAAATGCCTATTTTACTTTTAAATGAAATAATATGAAAATAATCAGAAATACATTGGTAAATAAATCCACTAGTTATAGAATAAAAATCTGTGATGTGTAACGTAACCGAATTTGAAGTGTGCATCGATAGAGGCATCGGTGTATTGTGTGGAAGAACGGTGAGTATGGACCCGGCAAACTTACAGTACTCGAGTAAACCGTTTGTGGACGTACGTTCACCCTGTAGGGGAAATGTAATGGCAGAAACTGCACTGACACTTGTGACGACGTAGCGCTTACATTAATCTTCATAATCTGAAAATCTACGGCTGGCCGATTTTGCGGATACGAAGTTGCTTAGTAAACATATATATTAAATTAAAATAAATTGCTACATTTATCCCCCTTATGCTAAGTGCTTATTATTATTACTACATAATAGCCTGCTATAGATTTATTACAAAAAATGCGAAATATTTATTTCTGAGAAAATAAAAATTTATAATTTTTGTTCAATCAAATTTACCTGTACAGCCCGGCCGACCCTGCCGTCCCTGACGAGCCGTCACTGTTTGTAAATGATGTACGTATTTATTTGAAGGACGTTTCATTTTTGTTTCCTTACATCAAAATCGCGTTTTTCTTATGGGCACATATGGAGATATGCATAACATTGAACAGCATTTTTAAGCCTGATTTTAATGATGTGCCACATGCATACTTTTATTAAAAGAATATCTTCGCAAAGTTCCCATGACAACCAGTTTACAATTTCGTTACTAAGTGATGTTTGCAATTTGTAAATATGACTATTATAGATGCGGTTTATTTTGTTTTATAAATAAGCACTCTTGATTGACATAAAGTTGGCTTATCTAATAAATATAAACTTACTTCACCCCAAATTTGACTTTCTTTTTCTCCACCATAAAATCGATGATGGTTCCTACATTGAGAGCTTTGAGCAGCTTAATGTCAGAGCTTCTGACACGTCCAAATAACTGCCAGTCGCAATGCGTAGTAGCCTCATCGGTGTCTCCTCCACCCTCATTATTATCAACTGTGTCCGTTGTATTAAAGAGATAATCATATCCAGAGCGTCCATAAATCTCAGGACCCCCAGAAAGTGTTCCTGAACGGCAAATATATTTGCCTTTATATAATATCACTGGGATCGGAAATCTCGCACGACACCTAAAAGGTTTAAATGTTAGTTATAATACATAATCATTTTAAGAATACGCGGTATAATAATAACACAGTTAACGTAGCCTAATTAAAAAAAACTTAAATTAGTACAAACATTATTAATAAAATTAAATGAAATATAATTACCTAGCAAGACGTGCTTTTTGTATTAAATCTTTCAGCTTATGTCCATCAAAAAGATGCTCGTAAATAGTATTCGTGGTCCGCTGAGAAGAATTGGAGGCAGTGGGTGCGTTATTCTGGTTTAGCTCGTATTCAAGAATGGCAATCTCACTTGGATAATGACTACTGAGTTCACCAGACTGGTTGTTGATCATTAAAACGTGGTAATCAGTCTTAAAGAGTTCTATGCACTTTTGCATCGCTTCATTTCCCTATAAACAAACCTGTCACAGAATGCCACTTTTATTTATCGAATTACTTACGATCGATTCGCCTTCATGTGGTTTGTACGTGTTTTTCGCAAAGTAAACCAGGAGTTCTTGGATGTCCTTTAACGCCACTACGTTCATCTTAGGCTTATTTATTTGGCTAGCCATTTGTTTATAATCTACAGCAACGATGCTAAAACAAATTCCTAATTTAAACCAGGTCCCGGGTCCCCATCACCGAACACAGTTTTGGTGTAAAATCATCGCGTTTCGTTGCTACATTTCCCGCATCGCGTTATAATTCACTTTTATATCTGACCACAACAAATAGAACATACGTAACGTGGATTGATGTATGTACGAGAAACACCTTATTTTTGAGGTTAGGAAATCATGGAACGCAAAATGTAGACACGCGCAGAACCGCTTCTATTTAAAATTTTGAAAATATTCGCAATGCATGCACATATAGGTACATAATTGCAACCTATAATTCACCACAATACAGAAAACTTCAAACGTACTATACTACACTGTGATTTTACATTGGACACACTTTAAATATTTCTACCAGGTGTTGATAGTATTGAACATTTATTGTAATTATATTAAAATCATAATTCAAATTCTATAAGATAATTGGAATTACTCACTGAAAAATGATGAAAATCCTTAATATTTGGCGTGTTTGTTAAGCCGTTAATGATTATTTTTTTGTTTATTGTTTTATCTGTTTCTTTCTCTAAAAAAACGGTTTATTATTTTGTTATAAATTAACACAAATTTGAGGTTATTGGTTCCAAATATAGGTTGCACGCATGCGCATTTGAATAGTTGCGTCTGGTTTAATTCAAATGTTATAAAATGTACAACTCTCACCAAATATTGCGTCCCTACAAGAACTATCCTATGAATTTTTGTTTCTTTTCCGCATAGCATAGAGTGTCATTTACAAACAAAGTGAAAATAGGGGCCATAATTCTGTAATATTGGTTTTCTCACAGGTGGTGCTGTTGTCGCTAAAACAATGTCAACAAATTTTTTTAATGGGAACCCCTATATTTAGTTGCAGATTCAGATTCATCGTAAGAAATAAGAATAATTCATTCAACTCATTTTCTTGTCAGCCTGATAGATGGCGCTGTATGCACCTTGGTGAGGGTTTGCAGGATATAAAGAAGCAATGCCCTAAGGACTGTGCCAGCCTAGACCTCCTAGCGGAGGAAGTGCAGGCAAAGATTCTTAGGGCATATAAACTGTCCTGCCCACTTAAGAGGACGCCTGAGACCGGGACAGCCACCCCATGGTGGTGCCCAGATCTCGACTCCTTAAAAGATGAGACCAGGAAAGCATTCAATAGAGCACAACGCTCCAAAGAGGCCTCCGACTGGACCATCTACAAGGTCCGCCTTAGAGAGTACAAAAAGCTCATAAAGCAATGTCAAAGTGCGTCATGGCGTGCCTTCTGCGAAGGAATTGAAAGCACTCAAGAAGTTAGCAGACTTAAGAAGACTCTATCACAGGACCAACATCAATCTGTGGGAGTCCTGAAGAAGGAGGACGGCACCATGACTGACGACCTCCATGAAAGTCTGCAACTATTGCTCAAGACTCACTTCCCTGGATGCACTCTACTATCTACGCAATCTAGGGATGTGGTTGAAATCACTTCGGCAATACCAGAAGACTGGGAACTGGCTCATGAAATGATAAATGAAGAAAACACCCTTAGAGCATTTGCAAGCTTTTCCGCCTTTAAAACACCCGGACCAGACGGCATCTTTCCCGCCCTGCTACAGTGGGGACGGGATGAACTAGCTGAGTTTGTAATGATGCTGTTTCGGTCCAGTTTGGCGCTGGGATATGTCCCTAAGGTCTGGAAACGAGCCAGGGTTGTTTTCATACCGAAGCCCGGTAGAGCAGACTATACTGCTCCCAAGGCATACAGACCAATCACACTTTCCTCGTTTCTCCTTAAAACACAGGAAAGGATTTGTGAATGGCACATAAGAACATCAGCTCTAGTCAGACTGCTGCTGATGGCGACACAACATGCATACACACGGGGGAGGTCAACTGGCGCCATGCACACTACTCCGATGATGGCGATGGATGTCATGCTATGCCTTCCACCACTTGATATCCACGTGGAGAAGGAGGCCATGGCGACTATACTTCGCCTTCAGTGCAGTGGGATTTGGAACAGTAACAGCTGTGGGGAAGTTAGAGGACACCTCTGGAGCAATGTCTGTAGAGATATACCTCTTTTAGAGGCTGTTAATGACTGCTGTGTACCAACACTAATACTGAACACACCCTACAACGTTACTGTTCAACCCACTAAGCGGATGAGAGAGTCTGCTATAAGGATCTACACAGATGGATCTAATAGGAGAGAAGGATCGGGCCTTGGAGTTTTCTCTAAAACCCTAAAAATCCAAGCAAAGGTTCCGATGGGAATTCATGGAACCATCACGCAACTGGAGCTGATGGGAATAACACTTGCGGCTGAGTACATCATAAACCGCAAGGTGACAAATGTAGCCATACTAATCTTAACGGATAGCAGGCAAGTGATTCTGTCTCTGCAGAAAGCCTATGCTTCGTCAGAGACCGAAATAGAGTGCCACGGGAAACTCAGACAGGCAGCAATGCACAACAACATTGAAGTCTGCTGGGTGAAAGGGCATGATACAGACACAGGTAACGGGAGAGCTGACGCGCTGGCAAGAGCTGCGGCTGGGATGAATCTACTCTCACCGGAGCCGCTAGTGCGGTTAACTCCTCTCTCCCTGTGTAACATGTTACAAACCAATGCCCTGGAGAAATTCAGGATGCGTTGGGATGATATCGAGGGCTGCAAGCTCTCTAAGGAAACACTTGTGTATCCCAATGAGAGATCAGCGAAACGGTACCTGCAGCTGGCTAGAGGGAATCTCAGGCGCTTAACTGCCATCCTTACTGGTCACTGTGGACTAAACGGGCACCTCTATAGGATGGGGATAGTTGACTCCCCATCTTGTAGAGGTTGCAGCATGGAAGACGAGACTGCATGGCATTTTCTTTGTGAATGCCCGGCACTATCGTCAATCAGGGAATCCATATTGGGTGATAGATGGCCTACAATGGCCTACATAAGAGATCTACCCACCTCAGCTATGCTAGAATACCTAAACAAGGTGGGCTGGCTAAATTGAGGATGGGTGATCTACGGGAGGTGGCACAATGGGCCTAATAAGTCCTAAGTGCAGTGCAGAACTGCACACTCCCCTTTGAACCAGAACCAAAACCAGATGGCGCTGAAATCGCAAAAAATGAAATGCGTTCGGATGCATTGTAATGTGGCTACCGTCAAATCAGAATTACGACTTATTACAAAATTATTTATTTATTTTTATTCAGTTAAAGAAATTATCCACAAAACATGCAATATTGGTCAAACTCCAGTTATATTTTTAAAGTAAAATAATACAATTTTTAATCGTGAAAATGTTAATGTCGTTTGTCATTTGTACAGGGTGGCGCATTTTGGAGGTGCCACATATGGAAAACTTTTTATTTGAAGAGATATTGCAAAACCGTTTTCGCGAGTGTCTTTTTTTGTTTTTGTGTTTTAATGAATGGTGAAAAAAAAATTGATCTATCTCTAACCGTTTCTGCTTTATAACCGGATGTTGATGAAATGTCTTTTTTATGAAGTTACTGTAATTCATTTGTTTTAAAAGTTATAACCAAACTGTAAACACTTTCTTATGGCAACTTTTTACGCCCATTGAAATGACATACGTGGTTTATTGTAAGGACGTTCCGTTTTTGTTTTCCTACACAAAATTAACTTTTTTCTTATGGGCGCATATGAAGATATGCACATCATTGAACAGTATGTTTGATGCCGATTTCAACGATGTGCCACTTGTGTACCTTTGTGAAAAAAATATTTTTTGTCATATACCACAAGTAAAATAGCAGTTTATGTAAATTAAGAGTGCTTATTTATAAAACAAAATATGCCACATCAATAATAGTCATATTTTTAAATAAATTGCAAGCATCACCTAGTAACGAAATTGTTTACCGGTTGTCATGTAAACTTTGTCAATGACTTTTTTTTGACAAAAGTAGGCATGTGGCACATCATTGAAATCAGGGTTAAAAATTCTTTTTAATGATATGCATATCTTCATATGCATCTATAAGAAAAATGTGATTTTGATATAAGAAAACAAAAACGAAACTTGCGTGAAATAAAACAGTTACGTCATTTTAATGGGCGCAAAAAGTTGCCATAAGAAAGTTTTTACAGTTTGGTTATAACTTTAAAAACAACTGAGTTACAGTAACTTCATAAAAACGACATTTTATCAACTTCCGGTTATAGAGCGGAAACGGTTAGAGAGAGATCAATTTTCTTTTCACCATTAAGTAAAACACGAAAAAGTGACTCGCGAAAACGATATTTCAATATCTCTTCAAATAAAAAAGTTTTCCATATGTGGCACCTCCAAAATGCACCACCCTGTACATGCTGACACTCCAAAAAGAAGCATTTCATTCTGAGACACCAGAAAATCTTTAACAGCTCGATTACAGTGCCATCTATCAGGCTGACAAAAAAATAAGTTAAGTAAATTCTTTTTATTTTTTTACGAGGAATCCGAAACTGCAATCAAAAGTAGGGGTTCTCATTAAAAAAAAATTGAGTTGACCCTGTTTTAGCGACAAAGGCGCCACCTGTGAGAAAACCAATATTACATAATTCATTTCATCGTAAAATGCTTTGTTTTCGAAATATTTGCACTTTGAATGCCCCATCCTGTATACAATCAGTGGCGTTTGTTATGGGGGGTGGGATTTGAGTTAGTATTTTGTTTAATAAATTTATTTTTTATATAAAAACAAGTACGAAAAATGATGATGTGTCCATTATCCCAGTCATTTAAACAATTGACGATTGACATACTAAACGTAATTCACTTGTTAATTGTTTCAAGACTATTTAACATTAAATTCGCGTTTTATAGGCGTGGCGCATGAAGTAAAATTTCGATTTTAGAAAAGCCTAATTTGGCTCTGTCGCTTCGTTTCGCTACGCGATCGAACCAAATTTTCAGGCTTTTCTAAACTCGAAATTTTACTTTATGTTTAATCTGGGATTAGAAACACTCGTTAGACGATCAATCACAAACTTATTCTGCATTTTTTTTATTATAAAATTTATGACTAATATAAATAGAATTGTAAACCATCAAAACCGTCAACTTTTGGCGTATACTTTTTTTCTTCTAGTTTAACCAATTTTTAATTTGAAAACGTTGAAAAAATAGTTATACTAATTTTTGGGAATTTTATACAACTAAATCTGAAGTTTAGTTGATTTTTCTCATAATAAGGTATTTTTATTTTACATAATGTTACTGAAAATCCGAAATTTTTCAAAAATTACAATTTTTCATTATCCGGTCCAGAAAACAATAATAATGTATCGTAAATTATAGTTGTGATACCCCCAAGTTGAACACTTTAACTCAAAGACTTACCAAAAAGTTATCGGTTGTCGAATTTATTTAAAATTCTCATGATCCATTAAGTAAACAACATATTTTCATATTTGGCACAAAAAATGTATAATTCTTTCACGTCTTAAAGCTATGAGACCTTAAAGTAGATTTACATAAATGAGAGTAATTGATTTTTTTTAAATGTTTTGTATTTGTTTTTGTTTATTTATTACGGAATATCCAATTGAACACAATACATTAAAAACATAGACAGATCAAGATACCGTGTTAAAATTAAAAACAGGGAATTTTTCAACTTGAGTCAAATTCTGCGCTCAACAAATTGTTTAAAACAGTGATTATAGTCAACCCAATAACTCTAACGTATAGTAAGTTGCCTATAATCGTTGTTGTATGTGTGTGTGTTTTTTAACTTCACTGTAAATCAGTGTTTTTAAGCGTGGCGCATGAAGTAAAATTTCGAGTTTAGAAAAACCTAATTTGGATTGGCCGCTCCGCTTCGCTAAGTTTAGTTGATTTTTCTCAGAATAAGGTATTTGTATTTTACATAATGTTACTGAAAATCCTAAATTTCTCAAAAATTACAACTTTTCATTATCCGGCCCAGAAAACAATAATAATGTATCGTAAATTATAGTTGTGATACCCCCAAGTTGAACACTTTAATTCAAAGACTTACCAAAAAGTTATCGATTTTCAAATTTATTTAAAATTCTCATGATCCATTAAGTAAAAAGCATATTTTCATATTTGGCACAAAAAATGTATAATTCTTTCACGTCTTAAAGCTATGACACCTTAAAGTACATTTACATAAATGAGAGTAATTGATTTTCTTTTAAAATGTTTTGTATTTGTTTTTGTTTATTTATGACAAATCAATGAAACTAGTAGCACTTTACATATTGTTTATGTATAATCTTAATTAGTTTAGTTTATGTATAATCTCTATCTCGCATTACATTTTATTTTTATTTATTATTTCAAATTTCAATTAGTAGGTTAAGTGGAAGAGCAGTAACAGGTATTACCTGACTGAACTTCGCCTACACTAATAAAGATATAATTAATGTATAATGTTGAAGTTAAACAAATAAAGGCATTTATTATTATTATTATTATTATTACGGAATCTCCAATTGAACACGATACATTAAAAACATAGACAGATCAAGATACCGTGTTAAAATTAAAAACAGGGAAAAGAATTCAATTTAAAGCTTTAAACGAGCGTTTTCTACTCTCAGATTAAGCATGAAATAAAATTTCGAGTTTAGAAAACCTGAAAGTTTGGTTTGGTCGCGCAGCGAAGCGGAGGACCAAAGCAAACTTTCAGGCTTTTCAGAACTCGAAATTTTACTTCCTGCGCCACGCATATTAAACACTGAAAACACTAAATAATTGTTAACATAAAGTAAAATTTCAAGTTTAGAAATCCTGAAAACTGAATCCCTAAATTTTAATTTGAATCTTTGAACGTGGGTTTTCCACTCCCAGACAAAGCATGAAGTAAAATTTCGAGTTTAGAAAAGCCTGAAAATTTGGATTGGCCGCGTAGCGAAGCGGAGCGGCCAATCCAAACTAGGCTTTTCTAAACTCGAAATTTTACTTCATGCGCCACACGTATAAAACATTGAAATATCTTAAAATTTAAAATATACGGCTTTAACAATTTAATATGTAGATGTGAATAAAACTTAAGTCAAATTCTGCGCTCAAAAAATTGTTTAAAACAGTGATTATAGGCAACTCAATAACTAGGTTGCCTATAATCGTTGTTGTATGTGTGTGTTTTTTTTAACTTCACTGTAAATCAGTGTTTTTAAGCGTGGCGCATGAAGTAAAATTTAGTGTTTAGAAAAGCCTAATTTGGATTGGCCGCTCCGCTTCGCTACGCGGCCAATCCAAATTCTTAGGCTTTTCTAAACTCGAAATTTTACTTCATCCTTAGTCCTGGAGTGGAAAACACTCGTTGAAAGCCATAAATAAACCGCTTTGAAACAACGAATTCCCTCAAATTAAAAAACGCTGTAATTATCGGGATATGTATACTCAATGGAAACATGCCCTGTACGTTCTGTTTTAAACACGTTTTAAACTTGTTTTAAACATGTTTTAAACACGTTAAGAAAACTGTTTGTTTTAATTAAAATGAAAAAAAAAACGTTTTTTTATCAACCCTGGTATCGACACTAGCTTGAAAGCCATCAACAATTTAAGCGGTAAATTTAAGTAAATACTAATAATTATTATTTCAAAAGAAAAATAACTATTGATTTAATTAATTCCAAAACCATCACACTAAATTACAATAATAAATAAATTACTTACAGAGAACTGTTGCTGGTATGTAAGTAGTATCTCAACCTATATTAAAACATTTTTTACTCTAGGTGTATTATTACAAACGCTAAAGGCACAATTTAAATTTAAGACGCTCCTCACTTGAAATTTTAAAAATCTGCGAAAAAGAGCATCGGTTAAACAATATATAATACCAATCATCATTTCATAACTGTGACAAGTGATAAGAATACCCCCACCTATTATGCTTTTCCACATGCGTGAAATGATATTTTGTTTTAAATGCGTCCACCCACTGAGTACAAAATTATTGATGATTTGATAAGAGAGAGAATAAGTTACTTTTCTGTAGAGTTTATTTCACGCTGTTTAAATATTGTTGTATTAAATCTTTTTGTATCTTAAATTAATAATACGCTCAGGTAAAAACATGAAAAAATCACATAATTTATATTTTTTATTTTTACCTGTATGTAGGTATTATTAATTTAAGATACAACAAGATTTAAACAGCGTAAAATAAATTGCATTCTTTATTTTATTAAGTATTTATTTGTTTCCTTGATTATTCAAGTATGAGGATTTAAATAAACCTTACATATGGAAGCAAAATAAAAGTGTGAAGAAAGGTTATTAGTGCTTTGCTTATTAAATAAATAAACCGTCTTTGTTAAATATAATAAGTTAATAAGAGGGTTATTGTTAATTTAAACTTAGTTTTTTATTATTATATAAGAAATTGATATTTTACGAATACAGAAAATGTTTTAAGTTTGATTAAACAATATCAACTAAATTCCAATAAATCAATTCAAATTGAGATCGCGCATGTCAAATAAATTCAATTCAGTGACCTCCAAAAGTTTCCAGAGTGTTCCTAACAGTGGCACAACTGGGATTATTCTTGGGGGGGGAGGCAATCAACATAACAAATTAAATACGAATATTTTATAGTGTAAATTAAATAAATATATGTTACGGGCAAAACACGAAATACGATATCCGGATAAAATTGCATTCATCTGTCATTTCGCACATTGTCTAGTTAAAATGCGCAGTGTCTAAAGGCTATCAGACAAAATACATTTCAAAATTTTGCATTGAAACAAAATAAAAGTATTGGAAAACGTGACAAATTATTTAGAGCGAGTATATTTTTAACTTCACTTCAAATCAGTGTTTTATGCACGTGGCGCATGAAGTAAAATTTCGAGTTTAGAAAAGCCTGAAAATTGGGATTTGGCGGGGCGCGAAATCCAAATCCTAATTTTCAGGCTTTCCTAAACTCAAAATTTTACTTCATGTTTAATCGGGGAGTGAAAACACTCGTTAGAAGTTTTAAATTGAACGCTTTTATAATAAACCTTGTATAAAAATCTAGTTTTTATAATTGGAAGTGATTAATTATACAGGGTTATTCAGAATAAAGGAACAGATTTTAAACATTTATTTCTTCCAAACTACAAAAGATAGAAACACAAGTCCAACGTTCCTGGAAAGAGAAAAGTTTAATTTTTTATGTATTCAATATGAGCACCATGTGTTTCCCGTGCTGTGGATTTTTTTGGGCTCCTTTCGTAAACTGTACGAATACGCTCGATATTTTCATTCGATGTCCGTGGACGTGCCGTGATTTTCTGTTTGTGGATGCAACCATCGTTTACGAATTTTCGATGCCACTTGCTAATCTGCTTATGACGAGGCGGTAAAAAGCACGTTGAACTTCAATAACGGACTCTAGTTTTGCTAATTGCAGCACACAAAGTGCTTTTTCTTGTTGTATCGCCATTTTACTACTGACAATCAAAATGACAAGCAACTTCTGCCTGGACTGTTCTAATTTTAAACTTTTGTCTGTCCAGGAACGTTGGAACTATAGTTCTACCTTTTGTAGTTTGGAAGAAATAAATGTTTGAAATCTATTCCTTTTATTTGAATAGCCCTGTATATATTTCTATGATATTGCATAGCAAAATATGCTAAATGCAGATTATTATTATTATCAAAAACGTATGCCTATAATTATTTACTTTTTAAATTAAGTCGATTTATTTTCATTTAAAACTAAAAAAAGTGTCTAAATTCAAATAAAATCAATTATTTTTGAAAAACATGTTATTCAAAACAAGTTGTTTTATTTTGAATTTAATATTACAAACAAAATAATAATCATGTTTTAGCAAACGATCAATAATAAATGAAACATTCATTGATATAACTAATTGTTTTTAAATTGTAATATTTGAACATGTTTTGTTTGACACTCTATCACTAATGACATTTTAATTACACTTATTATGTTTATTCTGAATTTGTATCTTAATTATTATGTTTATTTTACGTTAATGCATAAAAACAGTTGACGTAAGTAAGACAGAATGACATTATACCTAACCTAACTTCTCAGAGAGACACCTAACCTCACAACCTTGACGATGTGGCATACAACCAAACTTGACACGGTGAACATGTCGAATATGTTAAAAGTTAGGTTAGGTTAGTTGTTACATCATCTACCTAAATGTATGTGGCACCAAATTAGTGAAAAACTATAATATGTTATAAGTCATAGAGCGACAAACAAAATATGTTTACGACTGTCGAAAAATATTCGAATGTTCAAATATTAAAAAAAATATAACTATCAATGACTGTGTATCATTGATCACTTGGTAAAGTATAATTATAATTATTTTTAATATTAAATTTAAATAAAGCGACTTGATTTGTATAATTTTTTTTAATCAAATGAATTGGTTTTATATAAGTTTAGATACTTTTTCAATTTTAAATTAAAATAAAACTACTTGACTTAAAAAAGTAAATAATTATAGGTATAAATTTTACATGAAATAATATCGAACCAAACTGGATTATTTGATAACTAATAACTTCCAATTGTAAAAAGACGGTATTTTCTACAAGGTTTATTATAAAAGCGTTCAATTTAAAATTTCTAACGAGTGTTTACACTCCTAGGTTAAGCATGAAGTAAAATTTCGAGTTTAGAAAAACCTTATAGATAATTTATCACTTTGTTTATAAAACATATGCTGGGTTTCACCAAACGTCAATTAAATCGACCAATTATTCATCAATTAAAATGTAGTAATAGTTACATACATATCATAAAAACAACCAAGTCACATGACGTTGAAGATTATGACATTGATAATAATTGATAATTGATCGACAAATACATTTAATCAACGAATAAGATTTAATTGAAGTTAGTGAAATCGGAAAATAGTGATGTTTTCCGGTACTCTTTTGTTTTGTTTTGTTCGATAGATTTATTTTATAATTTCGGAGAAAAAGCTAAAGAATGTCTCGTATTTTTCATAATTCAGTTCCAACCTCCAGTTCCTCTAGTTTTATCGGCTCAATTTCGTTGTTGTTTTTTACATAAAAAACAAAGAAATTAATATTTCCTTGTAGTTTGTTCATTTGTTTTTATTTCTTTAATTTTCAACAATTTTCATTAACGTTGAGCTCCTGTTATTACAACTACTAATTTTAAGACACTTATCATGTTAGGACTTGTCTAAACTCATGCGGACAAAACGCGATTTGTCTGGACTATGTCTGTGAGCAGTAGACATTTCGCGTTTTGTCCAATTTCCTGTTTTGTCTGTAACATGTATACAGCGTTCAACAGATACAAACGTAAAGCGTAAAAAAATCTACCAGCAAACCATCGTGTGCCGATCGGCATCCGATTTCTTCTCGATTTGACGATACGGTGCCCATGCCGCTGCGTCGATTCCTACCCGCTGCGTATTAGGAACCTTCAAATCTGCATCCACTATGTCGCGATGCGTCGTTGCCTAATGGGTTGCCATTCGGCACCATCATCGCTTACTACGTGTCGACTCCGATCCGCTTGCTAGTCGGCAAGGTAGCATATTTATTTTGCTTTCGCCGTATTTAATGTATATAATGCAATGCAATTGCAGTCTTGGCCCCCCTCCCCCGTGGGGGAGGGGGGCCAATTGGATACCATTGGACCCGTTCATTAAAGACAACAGTTGGGAGTTTGCTGCGAACTTGTTTGCAATCGTACAAAATAGACCGACCGAAGTATTGTTTATTAGATACCAACATACATCACAAACATATCCAAACATGTTGAATGTTGAACATTTTGATAAACTGGCCCACTGGTCTACGAACAAAAATAAAAACGTAACAACCCGAACATACAATTTCTTAAAACCAATTTCTTTTAAAATTTGTTATTTAACTCAAAACTGATCTCAATAACAGATATTGATAATAAATATGTGATTCCAGAGTCAGAACTAGGGCGTGGCGAAGGTAGCATTTGTCACGGACTCATCAATCGTAGGGGCGCCGCGCCGCACAGTGGCCAATTTGCCATAAAGCGGAAAAACCTAATATCTTTTAAAGTAATGATTGCACTAACTTACGGCTAATGTCTTTTAAATCATAAGGAAAAACTACAATGAGAATCATCAAACCATGTGGTACACATTTCGTTGTTTTAAATAGGCGCCAATTGCCGAGGGCGTCCGCCGAAAGTCGTCAATCCAGGGGAGTTTTGTAGTAGAAATGATGCTTAGTTTTTTGGTTTTATTGTGAATTATGTTCACGAAAGAGAGATTAACAAAAGCAAGTAAACAAATCTCAATAGTATCTAGAAGAAGCCAAAGGTATTAAATAATTACCGTAGAAAAAAGACAGCCTCATTGCGTCCTAAAATACGACCTGCATGATGGAATGATAACAATAATAGTAACATTTATTTTTGCAACTTGTTGGGTATTACATAGAGAAACAGTATTATATAGAGAAACGTGGTGTAAAAAATTGCGCGACCCACGACAAATTTTCACGGGGCTTTTCTAAACTCGAAATTTTACTTCATGCGCCACGCGTATAAAACACTGATTTCAAGTGAGGTTCAAATATACATACATTTCACAGTATTTTAGTGTTTTATACGCGTGGCGCATGAAGTTAAATTTCGAGTTTAGAAAAGCCCCGTGAAAATTTGTCTCGGGTCGCTGCGCGACCCTCGACAAATTTTCACGGGGCTTTTCTAAACTCGAAATTTTACTTCATGCTTAGTCTGGGAGTGGAAAACACTCGTTTAAAAGTTCAAATTGAACTCTTTTAAAAAACAACGAATATCTAAATATTTGAAGAAAATAATCTAAATTTAGAATACGTATACTTTAAAAAAAACTCGCTGTAACATATATATTCATGTGAAATATCAAACTAAAAAGGCTTCTGTTACGGTATACAGTTGTATGTACGTCGATAGAAATTAAAATCGTGAATATTTATCCAGTTTACTTGTGTCTTCTGTAATTCAATGGGTATTAATTCACTCATTTAATAGAAAACAACCACACCTGCACAGAAGACAGCATGCTTTCCGTAATCCATTTGTCGGACAAAGGCCGAAAAATGGATTTACTGGAAGCGCTGGAAATTCACAAGTTGAAAGCTAATCTGGAAATTCCCCTCATCAACGACCAGACCGACATAATGTATACTCCCCTCTTTGATGCTGTAATATAAAAACAATGTACAATGTATTTTAGGTACTCAGTTTGATAATGACTAGCTTGTAGTCGAAACTATAGTCACTGTAAAAAGTTAATTAAAGTGGTAAAACAAAGTTAAGTGTTTTAATATTAATTTGATTTAATAATAAAATGCTCGAAGAAGCGACCGCGTGGCGAAATAATTGTTGCAAGATTAACAATAAACCCCTTGAAAATTAAAAAGAGGATTACTTATGATATCATGAATTATTGCAACACTGTTAAAATAAGGAATCAGGAGTGGCAACTAATAAAAAATGTAAATGTTGATACTGCAACATAACAACACGAAAGCATGGCTAGGCGAAATCCAGAAACAAATGGAATCATACATTAGATGTGTGACCTTGGAATCGTTCCATTGAACAACAAGGCACTTTTCCGTGAAGTCAACTATGGAAGTAAAATTAGAAGTAAGTTAGCCGCTTTTCGTCGAACAAGACCTAAACAAGGTGGCCAGATTGAGCGGAATTCCGCCGTTTGGGCTGGAAAAGTTCATCTCGCGGGATAAAATTTGATTTTGCTGAATGATAGATACATTTCCATTTTTGGACCAACAGTTAATGCAATATTTTAGTACATACAGAGAGTTTTATGTAACACCGAACATTTTCATAACGAGAATTTTTCTTTGAAGTATCCATATGCATACGTTGCATATTTTTCGATACTCGGTTTATTAAAAGAATCCAATTTGAAGCTTTAAGCGAGTATTTTCCACTCCCAGGCTAAGCATGAAGTAAAATTTCGAGTTTAGAAAAGCCTGAAAATTTGGTTTGGTCGCGTAGCGCGAAGCGCGGAGCGGCCAAACCAAATTTTCAGGCTTTTCTAAACTCGAAATTTTACTTCATGCGCCACCGGTACAAAACACTGACATATTACGAACTTTAAAACACACCGCTAAACTTTACATTGAATCAGTGGTTTGTACCGGTGGCGCATGAAGTAAAATTTCGAGTTTAGAAAAGCCTGAAAATTTGGTTTGGCCGCTCCGCGCTTCGCGCTACGCGACCAAACCAAATTTTCAGGCTTTTCTAAACTCGAAATTTTACTTCATGCTTAGCCTGGGAGTGGAAAACACTCGCTTAAGCCTTCAAATTGGATTATTTTAATAAACCGAGCATCGGAAAATATGCGACGTATGCATATGGACACTTCAAACGAAAATTCTCGTTATGAAAATGTTCGGTGTTACATAAAACTCTCTGTATATTCATATTTTATTTCTTTCCAAATCATATTAAACATAGCTGCAATTTCTACAATATGGGGTGGTTCTACTGTTTCCTCCGAATGGTCACATATAATTCTCGCTTAAGGAGTTCATGCTTAGTCTGGGAGCGGAAAACACTCGTTTAAAGCTTCAAATTGAAATCTTTTAAAAAACAACGAATGTCGGAAAATGTACAGCTTTATTCCCTGTATATTAATCAAGCAGTTAATAGGGTTTTCATCATTGTCATGGTACTATTAAAAATTATTACAATAAATAAGTTGTTCTTTCATGCTCACTGTCTATTTTGTTGGGACGTAGGTAAAGTATCGTACGTTTCTCGAGTGGTATGGCAATTACATACTCGCGGAAAACTGCACTCGCCGCTGCGCGGCTTATGCGCAACATGTCCGCTCATATGTAATATGCTGCATACCACTCTCGTTACGTAATATACTATTATTTACTTTTATATAAATAAAACAATTTAAACACTTTCAAATATATATTGTGCATTCGCTACAATTGTTTCGCCACACTGTGGCTTCTTCAGGCGAAGAAGAACATCTAATTTGACTCAATGGCTATTAATTGTCGCGTTTGTAAATTAAATATAAGCCCCCGCTCTTATTCTCTGAAATGTCATGGCAGTAAATGCAATAAATGGTTTCACGCTACTTGTCTAAATTGCTCATTAGATTTATTAGACTACTATATCTGTTAAGACTCATAAGGACAATGCATTTCTTGCACCCTCGGTTGAGGGATTTTTCGACCATTGTAACTATGTTTTTAGTTTGTAAGATAAGTTGTTAGCCAGTTGTTGAAGGGAGCACATCTCCCAAATATACACATTTTTTTCAAACAGTCCGTTGAAGTTTTTCACTCCTCGAAGACGCTTAACTCGACCGCTTACAACGGTCAGTGAGTGTTTAGTGGTTAAACCCGAGCACCCAACATTTTGGTCCTTCGAACCGGATCTCCAGTGCTGTTATCACCGGTCACTCCTACAGTGAGTGCAACCCTCATCGGCACCAGGAAGTCTGGAAAACCGCGTCATCGGGAGGCGAGATTCAACACGCGACGAGGTCCAGAGAGGTTCATCGGTAAGTCTCCGAATCCTTTATTTTCATTCTCTGTTCTCTAGAGTCCTCGTTCAAGCCAAGAGTGTATTTTAACTTTTTTAAATTAAAATCAATTTACATTACAATTATTCCATTTTTTTGCATAAATTAAATTAACAAGGCAGATTTAACTTCACTGCGCGCCGAGCGCAGAGCTATTAAATTCGAACTCACACGATTCGAAAAATTAATTGATCAAATTAAACAAAAACAAACAAATAACGAAGAAATAAATATCAGAATATTAGAAAATAGAATAAAGGAGTTCAAACCAACTAAAGCTAATTACATCAGTTTAACATTCAACATAGCTGAATTGGATAAAGCTGAAGACGCGGAGAAAAATTGCACACGGCGCTATGTAAACAAACAAACAACGTGCTCCACACTCATCATTTTTATTATTCGTTGTGATAAAATTCGGCAGGCACTATAAACCAATACTACTACTTTCTGCAATTTTTCTATCTGCGCTATCTCGTATCCCAGAAACACACAACCAGCAAAAATTGGCCCTCTTAATACGCGTGGCGGAGGAAGTAAAATTTCGAGGTTAGAAAAGCGTGACAATTTGGATTAGCCGCTTTTCTAAACTCAAAATTTTACTTCATGCTTAATCTGGGATTGTGAAACACTCGTTAGAATTTCTTAAGAACTTGAAATTGAATTGTCTCAAAATCACAAATGCTGTTATCATAATCAATAATAAAATCATAATGATACTAAACTCAAAATTTTTGACATTTCATCATAATCACGACAAATCGTCAAGAAGTTGAAAATTACCGAAAATCGTGAATAATTTATGAAAAGCATTGATATTTTTAAATGTATAATTTAGGAAATTAACGAAAAGTGTCAAGATTTAAAAAACGAACGAATAACTTCGTTTTTCTTGAGTTTCCTTAATTTCCGTTAATTTTGAAAATTCGAACTTTGGGGGGGATTTCCTAGATGTTCATTCATTTTAAATATTTCGCGAGTTTTTTGCCACGGGTGCCAAAGGACCTAGTTCCGGCCCTGTGCGATTCAATTTAATTTATAAACTAACTCGTGTATATACAATAGTCATAGAAGACATTTATGAAGGACGTATTGATTTTCGCGCGGTTAGATTTTCAAATTTACTTTTCGGAGTTTGAGCAGTAGTTACACGATGCGTGTGTTATTTATTCAGTCTGTCAAAGTGCTTCCTTTGAGTACAGCGTCGTCTCCTAAGGCTACGGCCTTAAAAAGGCTTTCACAACAACAAAAATCTTGCAAATATGACTCGTAAGTTGACAAACATTAGGAAATGAGGCAGGTAAAATCAGCAGAATGTGCACGGTGATTGTATCCTAGAAATTAGCAAGTATGCGCTGTCATGTTTTGAATTTTTTTTTATAAAAAAGCACAGGGTATACTCTATTTGTTGAATTCAAACTACAGGGTATTCGTCGTATACCCTTAACTACAGCCCTGAAATGATGCCAAAATGTAATAGAGGGTTCTTTTTAGGTGGAAATCAGAGGGATTTAGCTAGAGCTAAGAAACAGAAAAAACAGCAAGAGATGGCAAAGAAAAAACCCTCGGGAGGTGATGGACTCACATTAGAACAGAGAAAATTCAGGTAAGTTAAGTTGTATTCTAAAGGTGATTCGTTAAGTTAATAAAAATGAAGTTGGAGTTGGTAAAACTAGGTTGAATTTTATTGATTTAAAGCTATGAGGTCTCTTACATTGTTCAATAAACATTTGAGATAATATTAAATGTACAGTTTTATGATAAGCAATCGTTTTTAAAATCTTTCATCCATATAATTGCATGGTGCCACCAGGGTTAATGAAGTATGTTCAAATAAAAATGGGGTTATATTCAGTGGCGTAACTAAAATATTGTGAATCAATGGACCGACGATTTAAATAATAATTAATCTATTTATTTATGAAACTCTCGCTCCATATTAGACATGAGATTTTCGTTTAAATTTCAATTGTTAAACTAATGTGGTTCTTGCATTAATTTTATAATTGACTAAAATTACTATTACATAATATTTTAAGTTCTTAAAAACACTGTCCATCAAAAAGAAATATAAAATAAAAATTAGTTTACGGGTAATTTAAAATTGAAAAGTAGCAATTTTGAACAAATTTTGACCTCTCCTAAAACGCATTTCATTTATTTTAACTTAAATGTTGCTAGGACACATTGATACATATAACGACAAACGATTATAATATAAACATTACCACCTCAGCATAACGTTCCTATAAAGAATATGTTCTCAACGTGGGCGATAACGCCCCCTTGTGGGCGTTTGAGATTTTCAGGGGGCACGTTACCCACTGAGCAAAGAAACGTTGCATGACACGTTGCATCAATGTTACCCCGCAACATGAAACGTTGCGTTTTAAGTTGCATGAATGTTAAAAAACGTTGAATAAACGCTGAATGTCCGCCTGCAGGAACGTTGCATGCTAACAAAAAAAATGTTGCTGCACTATTGACAAAGCAACGCCTATGCAACACGAGCGACTACTCTTATTTTTATGCAACCCTATCCTTATTGTATACAACCCGATGTGCAGCAATTAAGTGAACGTTATAGGAATGTTTCTCTCGTAATCCTAATGCAAAATTCATTTCTTGGTTTAAATAGGTCAAAAAATACAAATATGTATTGGTCACAAGAAAACAAGCGAAAAAACTCTTACAAAAAGTAATGTATAGGTTAGGGGAGACAGTACCCCGGAACCTAACTACCCAGTACCCTTAAACTCCGAAAACATTAAAATATTTTTAACAAGTGCATGAACTTCAATTGAAATCAGCGTCTTGTACGCGTAGCGTATGAAGTAAAATTTCTAGTTTAGAAAAGCCTGAAAATTCGCGGAGCGACCAAACAAAATTTTAAGGCTTTTATAAACACGAAATTTTACATAATGCTTAATCTGGGAGTGGAAAACAACGAATATCTGAAGTTTTACAGCATACAATTGGGATATGTTTACTTAAATGAAAAACTCTCTTCAACAATTATACAATGTTAAAATCTCAATGTTACCATTTTCAATATTTATGCAATGTTTACAATACAATGTTGCATAAAAGTCGAATGGTAATGATTGTACAACGTTCTGTTACTTTGCCACAATAACTTTGAAACGTTATAAAATAATGTTGAATTTAAGTATCATGTTTAACATTTCGGTGATGTATATAAATCAATATTGCACGGAAAACGTTTATACAATGTTTGTAACGTTGCTAAAACTTTGTTGTAATAATTTGAATACAATGTTTTATTTTAGTATCATGTTTAATATTCGTGCAATGTTTAAAATGTTTCCGTGTTCAGTGGGTACCCACTGAGCAAAAAACAAACAAATAACGTTATATCAACATTGTAGCAACATTAAACGTTATTTTAATGTTGATGAAACATTACTTAAATATGTTTGTTCAGTGGGTATTGCTTAAGGGGATTATTGCAGTGTAACACGTCGATCGTGTTAGAAAGACCCACATAGTTTAGAGTAGCTCATCCGATGGCAAATTTGCAGCACAAGTGGGGCGAATACAGTCAGAGAGAAAAGCGGCAGTTCGCTGTGCATTTGTGCATTGCTCCTTGGCATGAACGGATGGGGTCTCGCTTCGCGTGGAATAGACGAAAAAAAAAGCGTATAAAAAAGACGGACCGAAGGAAAGTGTCGATTCGTATTATTTAAACACGCTGATAATACATACAAGCTATGTATTGTTTTCAATTCGTTAGAAAGCGATCCTGTGTTATTTTGCGGTATTTACAAAACTGATGATTCTTATTCTTGTCATTAATAACACATAATTTTTACTTTTAAGACTCCAGTTTCGACAGCCGAACAAACTATGTGTTTTATTTTATTAAATTATAGATTATTTCTTAAAAATATAATAATAAAATAATTCATGTTCATAAGCTCATTGTAAATATTTATATGCCGGACATATGTGAAAAAAACGGAACATAGGATTTTCAATGATATTTTTTAAATGGGAATATTATCTTCCCTAACTGCTATTGCCATGAAAATAATGTGTATTAATTTGGCCTCTGCCAAATTGGGTAAATACCCCAAATTTTGGGGAGAATTTTAATTTATATTCGGTCAAATATTCTAGTTTTTATGAATGCAACAAATAAATAATAGATTGAAAAAAATTAAACGGAAAGCTGCCCTATTTTTTTTATGTTTAGTACAGGGTTTACAAAATGATGATGTGTATAAATAGGCTCAGTCAACTTAGCCCCCCGAAGTTCGAGTTTTTTGAAAAAAGCGATTGCGCTAGACCGGCCTTAGCTAGCGCCACAAAAATTAGAGCTAGCGCCATTTAGACAAGAAAACTACGGGGATGTGAACTTTCGGGGGGCTAGGTTGATGCTAGCCCCCCGAGTTTGGATTTTTTAAGTTTTTTTACACTATTCGGATTCCTCAGAGCTAGCGCCAGCTAGCGCTACCAATTTAAAAGCCAACGCCACTCCCACAACCCCAAAAAATGATAAAACATTTTTAACCCTGGCCCTCTAAAATGAGATGTTTTAAATCAAATTGGGTGGAAAATATAACTTAGAGCTAGCGCCAACAGAATATGACAAAAATATTCTCTCAAAAATATCAGATAAAAAAAGTTCACATCCAAATTTTGATGCGAGAGCTTTCAGATCCTGTATGCGTATTACCATTTACTTCCTGAATTTATGTATTATTCACCGTTATGTATTATTCATCGTAATAC
This sequence comes from Philonthus cognatus, assembly GCA_932526585.2. NCBI lineage: Eukaryota > Metazoa > Arthropoda > Insecta > Coleoptera > Staphylinidae > Philonthus > Philonthus cognatus. Next base: position 92,467,833 of record OW052243.1, read on the forward strand.
GCATACAGGAGCTGAAAGCTCTCACATCAAAGTTTGGATGTGAACTTTTTTTTACCTGATATTTTAGAGAGAATATTTTTTTCATATTCTGCTGGCGCTAACTCTAAGCAATCTTTTGCACCCAATTTGATTAAAAAAATCTAATTTCGGGGGGCTAGGGTTTAAAATGTTTAATAATCTTTTGGGGTTGTGGGGGTGGCGCTAGCTTTTAAATTGGTAGCGCTAGCTAGCGCTAGCTCTGAGGAATCCGAATACTGTAAGAAAACTTGAAAAATCCAAACTCGGGGGGCTAGCATCAACCTAGCCCCCCGAAAGTTCAAACCCCCGTAACTTTCTTGTCTGAACGGCGCTAGCTCTAATTTTTGTGGCGCTAGCTAGCGCTAGCTACGGCCCGTCTAGCGCAACAGTTATTTTTTAAAAAGTCGAACTTCGGGGGGCTAAGTTGACTGAGCCGTATAAATAGAGGATTGCAATAACATTCAATTACAATTCATTTATTCCCTATTTACTTACTATCAAAATATGACTCATCATAAATCAGCCAAATTTGAAAAAAATTTATTGGGCTCGGTGCAATGTTGAGCAAGAAGCTTGTTATTTGAAATGCATTATAATAACTACCTTATTATTATTATAGTTCTATCTTTTCTAAAATAATTAACGATGAATAAGCACGCAGTTAAACCCTACATTTTTTAAACATTTGTCAAACAAATATTACCTGTGCTCAGTAAAAAATAGTTGATTTGTAACATTAATCTACGACAACGCCATATTGGTGTTATTCTTACTATTCTTATAGTTTTGATATCATTGATTCGTTGATGAAGTCGCAGTTGGTTCAAATAGGTCCGATTACTAGAAACTTTACAATTTACTTTAATAGTTTTATTGCGAGAAGTTTAATGGCATTTAACAACTGCTTTAATAACGAAAGATTTAAGACGAAATAATGATTTGAACAAGACTGATTGTTATTCGATTTCTTCTGGCTTATTAATCAGCTTAAAAAACTTAAAAAAATAATTTAATAATACCGACACTGTCAAATAATAAGGAAAGACAATATTAAAGGTATATTACACATCTTTATTTAAATTAGTGAAACATTTCGTGTTTTCTATATTAGTGAACATGCAGCATAAAAAAATACTTATTCCATTAGCAGTCAGAAAGCATGAAAATAAAACACTAGTACTGTAAAATATCGATTATAATTACGAAATATTAATTTTACGAGAATAAATGCTAACGACGCGAGCCGATTTTGTTAACTATGATTGAAAAAAGAATAGAAAAACAAACGCGAAGCCGCGCAGCGTTCACCGGCCCAGGGATAAACGCTGGCCGCATGCTGCTCGCCCCTCCAATAATTGTGCAGATGAGTGTACAACGCGTTCTACTAGAGAAGATCCGCAAGGCGGCGGTATTTTACGGTCTTATTTTTCAAGATTTTTATTTTAACCTGACTCGGGCATGAGCTATCGCATTCTTATGAAATGTTCACATTATATTCCCCATAGTATAAACTAGTAAGATATGGGAATATTTTTTTTAATTTTGAAAAATTTAACATTATTTTTTTCATACCTCTGAAAGCAAATTGTTAAAAAAAGTACTTCGATATTTTACTAGATAATTGGGCTTAATATACGCTGTCAAAATTTCAACTTTCTAGGACCTTTAGTTTTTAAATAAACCTAACATTAAATTTCAGACCACTGTTATATTCCCCTTAACTTTTGTTATTGTATGTAATTCGGGAAGTGGATGAAAATTAAACTTAAAGATTCCATTATATTCAGATCGACATTAGATTGGATGACGTGAAACATTTTAATTTTTGATTTGAATTAAAAAAATTTAAAACTTCCGATTTCACGTGAAATCTCCCATATATAAATGCAGGTGAAGTTAATAAAAACCTGTTAATAAAAAATAGCAAAAAATATGCTTGCAGCAATTAAGTTATAACAAGTTTTTGTTAAATAACGCGATTTTTGCAATCCTGCAAGAGTTGACAGTATCATCTGTGCTTGTTTCAACTTGCTCAGTGTCTTCGGGGCATGCGGGACCAGTGCTGCCAACTCTAGACTGCCAGATGTCTGAAAATTTCGTCTAAAAAATCACCAAATTTTATGTTTTGTTATAACATGAATAAACTAAATACAAATTAACAGACCAACACTATTTAACGTTAATGAATAAAAAACGTATAATAGCTAAAGATGCATTATACTATAATTTTATTATTGTTAAGATAGTATAATTATAATAGTATTACATTATTAAAAAGACACTCAATTTTCGTGAGCGATTTAAAAACCAAATAATATACAGGGTGATCCATTTAAAATAAGCAAGTTGAATCCCATACTGTCTTTATGGCGCACCCTGTATACCTCAAAATATTCTTAGGTTATACAGTTCTTAAAACCAAGCAACTTTAGAAAAAAACTTTTTTCTATTTTTAACGTGAGTTGATATATTCTTCAAGAACGCACTAAAGGGACACCCTGTGTAGAACTCAATGTTTAAAACTTAACAGCTATGAACATTTAGTTATTTTTAACAAATCTGGCTTCAAATTAGGTTGGATAGCATTTGCTTAGGTTAAATGACAATTTAGGTTAGGTTTGACAACATGTACTAAATTTGAGTAAAATAACAAGATGGTAGGATTCAAACCCAATTTTTCCTTAAAAAAATGTACGTAAAACGAGCAAAACTCATATTCTTACTGATAAACTTAAACCAGATTGAGATAGATAAAAATTTAGATTATTTAGCATATATCTAACTCAACGTGATATTTAATAACATCTAAGCTAACATAATGATTACAGTTAGATTAAATAACAAATTATTTAACCCAACCCTTTATCTATTATTATCTAATCTGACAATGATAACAGTTAAGTTAGATAATAAATTAGGTTAGATATGATAATATGGTGCATGTTATGATATCTAACCTAATCTAACTTGCTATTTCACATGGTGAAAAGTTAGGTTAAATTGAATAACAGTTGCAAAAGTTAGGTTAGATTGAATAACAGTTACATAAGTTGGGTTAACTAATAGCTATCTAAGCTATTATAACTTTCTTAGCAGTTTATCGAACTTTAGAGAAAGTTGTTTAAGTTATTTTAAGTAGCATTTACTCAGGATAGATTTGATAACATGTAACCACCAAAGTTAAATTAAAAGTTAGGTTAACTTACGGATGAGCTTTTGTAGCAATTCTAATTAAATAAATATACGTAGTTGGCATTTCAGCTAGGGTTAGATTAGAAGATAGATTGTGAAATTAGTTTAGGTTAGGTTAGGTTATTTATGCAAGTTAGGTTAACTTACGGCTGAGCTTTTGTAACAGTTCTAATTAAACGAATAAAGTAATTGGCGTTTAAGCTAGGGATGGGTTAGACCCACTGAGCAAACACATTAAAGTAATGTTTCATCAAGATTAAAACAACGTTTAATGTTGCTATAATGTTGATATAACGTTATTTGTTTGTTTTTTGCACAGTGGGGATGATACATCGTGAAATTAGTTTAGGTTATGCGTAACTATTTTCAGGTTAGGATAGATTACCTATTTCTTAGATTAATTTGGACGTCAGTTATTGATTATTAATTTGATCCAACCTAATACTAGCTTGATTGATAAGTTACGTTATGTCGTATGTATTCGTTTTTAGGTTATGTTGGTTCTCAATTTTTCAGGTTAAGTTAGTGAAGAGTTACTTAGGTTAGATTATAAAAGCGTTCAATTAAAACTTCTTACGAGTGTTTCCACTCCCAAATTAAGCATGAAGTAAAATTTCGAGTTTAGATAAACCTGAAACATCCGCTGTTTTCTAAAATAGTTCAATTTGAAGCTTTCTTCTTTTTTTTTTTCACTCCCAGACTAAGCATGAAGTAAAATTTAGAGTTTAGAAAAGCCCCGTGAAAATTTGTCGAGGGTCGCGTAGCAACCCGAGACAAATTTTCTGGGCTTTTCTAAACTCGAAATTTTACTTCATGCGCCACGCGTACAAAACAATGATTTCAAGTGAAGTTTGAAATATACTCCTTTACATAAGTTTATGATTCATTTGGACATGGACATTTTTATGAATGTAAAGATCGATATTTCCGAATGTTAATAGTTTTGACAGTATTTTGGCATGTTTGACTGTTTTATCTTTAATCCCTTTCTCATGACAATAAATCACTAGATTGTCACTAAAAACATCCAACAAACACTAGAATTAAGGCACGTCTGAATCACAAACAATTTGTCTGAATCTGAAAGTTGAAACCACCAGATTTGGTGACAAAATCACTGATTTGGAAACCCTGTGCGGGACATAGCGATAGATTAATTTAGATCGACTACTCCTATAGGACCTCACGTTTCGTATAATTTTAATTCGGTGTATCACCCGCTAGGAGATGCTGCATTCGAATATGTTATCGAGCGCGGGGGGCGGGCAGTATATTGCCTACGGTTATAGGAGTGGTGTGGTCCGGTACGGGCAGCATCGCGCGGCATTTGAATTGTCATGCGATGCTAGAAATAATAAAAGCATAATTAAAGTATGAAGTGTATATAACATATCGTCAACACATATAATAAATATATAACTAATTACAAAACAATTAATTACATATTCTCTCTACAAATATTTCGCTTCAACAACTTATACTTAACATTACATATAGATTACAAAAATTTTATAATATTTTTGATTTTTAATAAAAACAGTTATTAAGTAATTAATTTTTATAATATAGTGTACAAATTATTTTAAAGTAATTTAAATATCACTAACATATATTTCAAATAACAATATAAAAGTACACATATAAATGTGGTGTTTTATATAATTAATTATTCATAAAAACAATTGAAGAACGTGTTTATTTATATGAATAAAATAAAAATTGTTATAAAATAAAATCCAAAATGGTGTATTTTACCCTTTTCTTCTTCTTTGGTTTTGGTATATATGAACTGTGGTTTTTCGTTCCTTTAAGGGACTTTGCTGCCGCAACCACCGCTCCAGTCTTTCCGGTTCACACTGGCTCGTTTCCAGTTTCGTATGTTTAGCTTTGCTAAATCCTTCTCGACATCATCCATCCATTGTATTCTCAGACGTCTATTTCCTCCTCGTCGGGATTTGAAAATATTTTTAGGGCCTCTCCAATATATCTAATCCAGCAAATTTTAAAGAGAGACACCCTCTACAAGCGAGGAAGTATAATGGAAGAAAAGAAACCACAATTTATGGGGTGTTGATGTTACAATTTATGACCTTATCTGTTAGAGTAACAGGTTGTTTCCCTTTTTTTCATTTTTAAAGCATTTTAAACGGTCGTTCATGTTTATTTGATGACTCCAACAATTTAACACATTAATCAATATGTTATGCAAAGGTATTATTTGGTTACGTTTTAATCAAACCAATTAAATAAAGCACGCTAATCTAGCAATAAAAAAACTGCAAAATAAGGTTATGATCAAGGTTTAAAACGTGTTTAAAACATGTTTAAAACACGTTTAAAACGTGTTTAAAACAGAACATAGAGGGCAATTTTCTTTTGAGTAGACATAACTCGATAATTTAAAGTTACGGGAAATCGTTGTTTCAATGCGGTTAATTTGAGGCTTTTAACGAGTGTTTTCCACTCCCAAGACTAAGCATGAAGTAAAATTTCGAGTTTAGAAAAGTCTAAGAAATTGGATTGGCCGCGTAGCGAAGAGGAGCGGCCAATCCAAATTAGGCTTTTCTAAACTCAAAATTTTACTGTATGCGCCACGCTTAAAAACACTGATTTACTGTGAAGTTCAAAAAACACACACTTACAACAACGATTATAATCAACCTAATATACGTTAGAGTTATTGGGTTGCCTATAATTACTGTTTTAAACAGTTTTTTCAGCGCAGAATTTGACTCACGTTTTATCCACATTTACATATTAGATAGCCCATGCCGTATATTTTAACCTTTACGATATTTCAGTGTTTTATACGCATGGCGCATGAAGTAAAATTTCGAGTTTAGAAAAACCTAATTTGGATTGGCCGCTCCGCTTCGCTCCTCGGCCAATCCAAACTTTCAGGCTTTTCTAAACTCGAAATTTTACTTCATGCTTAGTCTGGGAGTGGAAAACCTTCGTTTAAAGATTCAAATTGAAATCTTGAACAAAAAAACAAGGAATGTCGAAAAATTTACAGTGTATGCTTATGTATACCTGAAAGAAAAAATCCCTGTATTTAAAAACCACATTTATGCACACACAGTTTTATTGTAATAAAATGTTATGTTTGATAATGTAATTTGAAATATCTTCAACAATTTAGCTAAAATTTAAAAACAAACAAAAAATTTCAATGAAGTAATATAAAATGTAATTTATCAAATATTTATTTTTAGCAGTTAAGATAATAAAAAAACGGTTTTAAACAAATTTAACCTTTAAAACATGTTTTAAATAAATTTAAAATTTAAAACATGTCTAAAACAAAACCGTTTAAAACACCCCAGCTGTTTTTAAACATGTTTAAAACACTGTTTTAAAACAAAGTGTTTTAAACATAACAACCCTGGTTATGATTGATCATCTAACGAGTGTTTCCAATCCCAGATTAAGCATGAAGTACAATTTTGAGTTTAGAAAATCCTGAAAATTTGGCTTGGGCGTAGCGCAGCAAAGCGACTGAGACAAATTAGGCTTTTCTAAACTCGACATTTTACATCATGCGCGACGCGTATAAAACGCTGATTTAATGTCAAATGGTCTATAACCAACCAATTAGCAAGTAAAATACATTTAGTAAGCCAATCATCAATTCTTGAAATGGCGGAAAAAGTGCTATAAAGAACATATAATCATTTTTTGTACTTATTTTTGTATAACTTTAGTAAAATAAATTTATAAAACAACATACTAACTCAAATCCTCTCCCCATCACAAAAAGCTATCTACGCCACTAAAACAAGGTATGTATGATCGTATTTATTAAACACAAATAATTGCAATATATTTTAACAGTGGTTAATAATTTTAATATATTGTTATAACGGGTTTAAAACAAAAGAAGCTTACCTTAGTTCTAAGAGTGTTTTTATTTAAATTAAGATCACACAAGGAGGGGGGGGGGGGGGGTTCTTGATGGTGTTTAAAAAAAAAATAGATCTGCAAACATTTTCGAGATATTATTTTTTTTAATTAGAAAATCCTTACTTATAAACTCAAATTTCTCAAAAAATATTTTTTTATCCAAAATTATTATTGAGCATTACTCACTGAACTCTTTGCATTCTAATCGGAAAATCAAACAAAACAGCCTTTATTAAAAAAAAAAAAAATTGCCATTTAAGTTTTCTATATATTTGAAGAGATAGAGAGTCAGTTGAGTTAGGGAAAAGTTGCGTAATTTAGGGACCAATAATAATCTAAAAACAAATTTGAAATATCTTCTTTCGTTTTTGAGGTATTGTCAAAAGACGGATTTTTTAAAACTTCTTTTTTTTTAATTCAAAAACTATTGAATCCAGACATTTAAAACTTTGACATTACACCATAGCCAACTTTTATTTTTCTGATGAGCGCCATTTTGGATTTTGATATTTTTGGAAGAATATTTTTTTCTGAATTCAATGATGGATCACACTTATAGTTTTTACTGCAATTTAAAGTCCAGAAGAAAACTAACCATCTTAATCCTTTTTAATAGTTTCATATGTAATTTACATTTAAATTAACGATGTGAACACCATCTACTGTCAATAGTAGTAACTATACTACTCAAAAATTGGCAGCAGATGGCGTTCACATCGTCAATTTATATGTAAATTACACATGACTACTAAAATGGTTATAGATGTTCAGTTTTCTTCTGGATTTTAAAGTGCACAATCAATTGACATTTATAATAGTCATTTTGTGAGTACAATAGACAAGAATATTGACAGTAGATGGCGTTCACGTCGTCAACCTAAATGTAAATTACATTTATCTATTAAAATTGTTAATTTATAGTGAACTTTGAAATCCAGAAGAAAACTAACCATCTTTATTCATTTTAATAATCTCATATGTAATTTACATTTAAATTAACGACGTGAACGCCATCTACTGTCAATAGCTATAACGATACTACTCAAAAATTGGCAGAAGACGGCTTTCACATCGTCAATTTATATGAAAATTACATATGACTACTAAAATGGTTATAGAAGTTCAGTTTTCTTCTGGATTTCAAAATGCACAATCAATTGACATTTATAATAGTCATTCTGTGAGTACCATCGACAATGCTATTGGGAGTAGATGCCGTTTACGTTTTCTGGATTTTCTTTTGGATTTTCATATTTTTGAAAGAATATTTTTTTCTGAATTCAATGATGTATCACACTTATAGTTTATTGTACAGGGTGAGCGAAACTCGATGTCTCAGCTCTATTATATAAAAAGGAAGAACGATAGAAAAAATGTAAAATCTAAAATTAAATGACAATAAAACAATATTTATCAACAATTAGTTTAATTATTGACAGATGCGGCTTTGTTATTTGCTTCCAAATGCTACTTGTTTAAGTCGTGACAATTGGGAATTTTTGATAATTTTTTTTTAAGTTTGCTTTTAATTTTTTAACGATAGCAAATTTGTTTCACTACAAAGTTCATTCAGAAAAATTGGCTCTTTTGAAATATCCAAAAATATAGGTATGTTTCTTAGGAAAAAATATTCGATGATGTCATTACTTCAGTTTCAAAATTTATTAAAATATGCATTTCTTCCTTTTTTCCTTCTCTTATAATAGAGCTGAGACATCGAGTTTCGCTCACCCTGTACATTTTATATGTAAAATGTTAATCTTTTGTTTTTGTAAAGAGTTCCTTGGAAACAGTTGAGTAACTTACTTATTTGACAACTCCTGAAGACGGTCACATATTTTACCAATTGTGATGTATTTTAAAGTAACGAGTGTCTTCCACTCCCAGACTAAGCATGAAGTAAAATTTCGAGTTTAGAAAAGCCACGCGTAGAAAATTTGTCGATGGTCGCGCAGCGACCCTCGACAAATTTTTACGGGGCTGTTCTGAACTCGAAATTTTACTTCATGCGCCGCGCGTATAAACCACTGATTTACAGTAAAGTTAAAAAAAAAAAACGCTTAGATGTGATGATGATCAATATTTCCCGAGATGTAAACGTCAGATACGTTTTAAAAAATTCTATTGACCTAAAATTTTACACGTAGACATAATTCTCGACTTTATTTTACAAATGTCGTATTAATTATAATTACATCTTAAATAATTTCATAAATATCAAATAAATCTTCCTATCAAAACCACCCCAAACCGTTGCTAAGTAATAAATCTGTACTATTATTAATTTAATTTCTATAGAAACAAATTTTAAATAAAACTTGTATAATTATCAAATCAACAATATATTTTTGTAAGATCAAACGATTTAGATTCTTTTAAAATCTACTTGCAGAATCGTAGGTTGCTTTTACTATACAGGCTAGCCGATTTATCTGAAGACATTGAAATATTTGGAACACTACGCATTGGATCAAAAAAAGTTCTGAATAAAATTTGTTAGCCTGGAAGAGGGCCATCCAATGATACCAAAGTCGACCCATCACCCCCACCCACTGGGGTGGGGTGGGGGCAACGTTGAAATCGTAAACGGGAACCCCCATTTTTTATTACTGATAAAAAAATAAGTAACTTTAATTTGAAACATTTTTTTCGATTCATGACAGATGGCGCTGTAATCGCAAGAAACCTGATTTTTGCAAAAATATCTCGAGAAATATGTTTTTCCAATACCTTATGGCAATTACCACAATTTAACTGATAAACTCCACAGCGTTGACCTCTTTCAGTTTTGTCTTTACTGTTTTTTATTATTTTTGAGAGAGTGTTATTTGTTTTGAAAGCTATTTTAATGTTTTTGAAATATTTACTAATGTTTTGGCTCAAATTACTATTATATGTTAGTGAACCGTATCGTGTATCTTTGTATATTTCTGAAGGAAATATCAAGTTATTAATTATTTGTTGTTCTTTCTGTTATCTATTGCAAAATTATTTTTATTTGCGATGTATTTAATTATATTTATATCTTTTCTAAAATTTTCTTCGTCTGACATTGGGATTACAAATGCTCGATGAATCATTGACAGATATGCTGCTAATTTTTGTGAAATGGGAAGAAATGAATTATTGTTTATTGTTGTATCTGTGTGTGTGTGGGTTTGTGAAAAATTGAAAATTTATGTTTGTTGCTAGTATTTTTGATTGTCAAATCTAAGAAATTAATGCACTTATTTTTCTCTTTCTCTACTGTGAATTTAATGTTTGTATGTTGTTGATTTATTTCCTTTACCAAAGTACTTCAAATTCTGTCCGTGCCATTGAATGAAACCAATAAATCATCGACATATCTCCACCAATAGAGGCAATTTTTAAATTGGGGTAATTTACATATATTATTTTCTATATTGTCCATAAAAAGCTCTGCCATTAAGGGGCTTAGGCGGTTTCCCATTGCCAGTCTATCTGGTTGGGTGTAAATCTTTAATAATAATTTTGCTTAATGCAAATATCTAAAAGGGACATTATTTTGTTTATGATGACGGGATTTCCATTTTTTGACAACAGATCGAGCTAGTTATGTGTCAACATCATATGATACCCTTATGACCATCCAGACAGCACGTCAGCGATCCTGATCGACGACCGCACCTGACTTATTACAGTACCTATGAATAAGCATTATGTAATTTAATAAATATTGTAAATTAGTATTAGAAGTTAGTTATGCTTGTATCTTGATGCGTGTGACAATAAAGAGTTGCTTTTTAAAAAGTCGTGCGTTTCCACAAAATAGTTAATTGACGCAGTCGATAGGATATTCCTGGTTCCTTTTCAAGACAGTTCACGGCATCGAGACCGCAGTTCTTAAAAATCGAATCTTCGTCTCAACTATTAACACGAATCCAGAAAAATCAACGTGGAGACGTCGATCGAAACATTCTATCACGTACATAAGGAACGAAAGACATACACTGCAAGCCTAGCATAATTCCAGAGGTTGACTGACATATTCAAGGTATTGTGCCATCCTCTGTATCCAATTTCATAACAATATCCAATTTCACATGTATTTGATAGTTGGTATTAAGTTAATGAACGATCCCATTAATAATTTAATTGAAGAAATAAATAATTTATATTTAGACGATATGGCTAATAATAACGAAGTAAACTTACAATTACTTAAATTGAACGTGGATACCATTCCTCAATATGATGGTAACACCGAAATGACCGAAATGTTCTTAAATAGATGTGATGCTGTTTTAGACAAATACAGACTTCTCAATAATCAACCTGTTAACAATTTTCTGTTAAAAGCAATTATAGGTAAACTAAAAGACCGTGCACTAATTGCGATACGTTCCACGTACGTGGAACTAAATAAAAAATAATCTTAGACAAAGATTTGGTGATCTAAGAAATTACGATTGCCTTGTCTAAGATCTAATAAATTTAAAACCAATCAAAGACGAAAAAATATTGGATTTCGCCGAACGAATCCAGATAGCTCGAAGCAAATTGTCTTCAAAAATCAATTCTCTACCTGATAATGAAATGAATAATCAAGTCAAAGAAATTCATATTAGACAATATGATGTTACAGCTTTCAAAACGTTTATTCGAGGTTTGAGAGGAAATTTACAAAGTGTAATCCGTCTCAGAAATCCGAACACTCTAGAACAGTGATGGGGAAATTACGGCGCGCGGGCCAAGTCCGGCCCGCGGAAAGGTTTAATCTGGCCCGTTTAAGAGTGCCGTCGTGAGAATGTTTGAACGCGTTCTTACTTCGTAATGTAACGACCCGCATAAAAACTACCTACCTACGATTAAGCATTATTCTTTGGCCCGCTACGATTGTCTGGTTATTACAAATGGCCCGTCTTAAAAAAAGTTTCCCCACCACTGCTCTAGAAGATGCAGTTAATTTCGTGATAGCGGAAGAAAATTTTCAGTATACGTTAGAATCCCCAAACAACAATATATCAAATTTGTATCTCCCTCAAGATAACACAAGACATCAAAAGCAACGATTGTCTAATTCATTTCAGAGGCCCACTTCGTCTCTACAGCAAAATGCATTTCAGCAAAATAATACCCGTTCGCAACATTCCCAAGTCAGCCAATAAATATGCAATTCAGACAATTGCCACAACCAAAATTTGTGTCTAATAGACAAGTTTTTGGTCCACCGAGACACGCTTTCAAACCGCAAGGTAATCAAAATTTTAATCGACAAGAAACACCAATGTCCACTACTACTCGGAACTCTTCGCCGAGATTTTCTTCAAATTATGCTCCGCAACCTATGTCGATTACCACGCGAAATACAAACCTTTCTCAAAATAGATTTATTCAACCAAACCAAAATAATTACCGAAGTACCGGACCACGTAACTTCATTTCTGAAGAACTGTATAATATTAATGATTACGAAGAGGAAATTCCTCAATGTTCACCCCAAAAATGTTATGATGACCAAAACGAATACCAATACCAAGAAACCTAAAATTTTCAAACACCGAGTCTCAATCCGAATCTGACATAATCGAAATTAATAACGAGTTAGGAAAAAACCCTTTAGCATACATTAAAATTCAAAATCCCCCTGCAAAATTATTAATCGATACCGGATGTTATACATTAATATTAAAACCATCAATTGTTGAAAAATTTTATCCCCAAGGTATTTACCATCAAGATTTCGAAGTTAAAACTTGTAACGGTACAACACGTACCCGATTTAAAGCAAACATCCCTGCATTCAAAGAACTTAATTCGAACCAAAACATTGATGTATTATTATACGATTTTCATGAGTATTTTGACGGACTCTTAGGATTAAGAGACATTGTAAATTTAAATTTAATAATCGATTGCCTTAACCCAAGAATGTTCAATGACTTTGTTGATATCCCGTTTTTCTATAGACAACCGAACGAAATTAATGCCAATGAAATATCAGTCTTTAAAGTCCCCGTCTCTCAATCTCACGGAGATATTTTGATCCCCGAAAATAAAACAGACGAAATCTACATACCCGAAGCATTATCAACCGCGATAATAAATCATAATAAATTAGAAAATCTAATTAGAACAAACCATCTCAACAAAGAAGAGGAAGAAAATATCTTAAAATTATGCCAAGAGTTTCGAGAAATATTTCATACAGCCGATAGTAAGCTATCATTTACCAATCCTATAAAACACAAGATTAATGTAAATCATGAGACTCCCGCTCACACGAAATCATACAGATATCCATTTTTACACAAACAGGAAGTTCACAAGCAAATCAGCGAAATGCTAGAAAATAATAATTCGGCCTAGTAACAGCCCATGGAGCTCTCCTATATGGGTAGTCCCGAAAATGATAGATGCCTCAGGTCATCAAAAATGGCAAATTGTAGTTGATTATCGCAAAGTAAACGAAAAAACGATAACAGACAGGTATCCTATCCCCAATATAAATGACATATTAGACAAATTAGGCAGATGCCAATACTTTTCAACACTAGATCTCGCATCTGGATTTCACCAGATCGAAATGGACCCTGACTCCATAGAGAAAACCGCGTTTAACGTAGAGAACGGACACTACGAATATGTTAGAATGCCATTTGGACTGAAAAATGCACCCGCCACTTTTCAACGCGTAATGGACAATATCTTAAAAGACCTTCAGAACAAATGTTGTCTCGTCTACATGGACGACATAATCATCTTCAACTTCTCTAGAAGAACACATAAAGAATCTCAGATCAGTATTTAAGAAATTAAAAGATAGCAATCTCAAAATTCAATTAGATAAATGTGAATTTCTCAGTAAAGAAGTAGAATTTCTAGGTCATGTCATAACCCCAGACGGACTCAAACCAAACCCGAAGAAAATCGACGCCATACACCGATTTCCAACTATAGAAAATTTATTCCTAACTTTGCTAACATAACAAAACCATTTACCCGCTGTCTCAAAAAGAATGCTAAAATAATTCATGACGAAAAATTTATAAAAACTTTTGAACTTTGCAAATCAATTTTAACAAACGATCCGATTTTACAATACCCCGATTTTAACAAACCATTCATCCTCACAACCGATGCTTCAAACTTTGCCATCGGAGCAGTTTTATCTCAAGGTACAATAGGCAGCGACCTGCCCATCGCATATGCTTCCAGAACGTTAAATCCAGCTGAATGCAACTGCTCTACCATTGAGATAGAACTTTTAGCCATTGTTTGGGCTACAAAATATTTCCGCCCATACCTATTTGAAAACAAGTTTACCATCTAAACAGATCATAATCCTCTTGAATGGCTTGTCTCCCCGAAAGAACCAAATTCTCGCCTTATTCGGTGGAAACTTAAACTAGAGGAATACAACTATGAAATAAAATATAAAAAAGGAAAAATTAACACTAACGCAGACGCTCTTTCCTGGATAGAATTAAATGCATTTGATACAGATTCACTAATTGGAAACCCAAGCTTCTCAGGTACAGAAGACCCATCCGAAGAAATCGAATGGTACATAAAAAACAAACCATCAGATATACCACAAAATGAACTAGATCAAATTGTTAGTACACCACTCCAAAATAAACCAAATTGCATTAACATTCTTCAAGATGTTATTATTCGACCACACGACACAAACGAAACGGTGCATACTTCTCTTGAACACCCAATACTCGAAATACCTATTTCTGAAAAGGCACTGAACATATTTCATAACCAAATTATTATGAAAACCAACGACACCGATCAAACTTTCATAAAATTCTTTAAACCTTTTGCTACCAAAGAAAGAACCATGGTATCAATCCCTAAAACTAATTTCAAATCTGAATTAATTAAATTCATAAAAACTCGAATTTCACCACAAAACTCTTCCGCCATCTACTTCGAAGAAGAAGACTTAATGACAAAGACAGTCAACATTATTCAGTCACACTATAAAGTAAATTCATTAAAATTGACTCAATCAATTAAAATATTATCAGATATTACAGACGTCAACGAACAAAATTTAAAAATCCAGCATTATCACGAAACAAAAACCTGCCATCGTGGTATAAATGAAACAATCCAACAATTAAGTAAAAACTACTACTGGCCTAATATGCATAAAATGGTCCAAGAATACATAAATAGATGCGAAATTTGCCAGACCGGTAAATACGAAAGACACCCCCCAAAGATAAAATTTGAGTTCACTCCTACTTACTCAAAACCATTTGATACACTCCATTTAGACACATTCAGAATACAAAATCGTTACTTTCTCACAATCTTAGACGCTTTCTCACGATACATAAACGTAATGAATAACCTTTTGACTTTTATTTCTCATCATGGAATACCTCGAACAATCATTACCGACCAAGGTAACAAATTCAAAAACAAGCTTCTAGAAGAATTTTGCAAATTGCATAAAATTAATCTTCACTTTACCACTGTTAGGAACTCGAACATTAACTCTCCGGTAGAACGATTCCATTCAACTTTAGCAGACTCAATAAGATGTTTGATACAACAAAATCCGAACGACCATATAGATAGTATAATGAACATGCTATTATAGGCTATAACAACTCAATTCACAGTTTACCCCTTTCGAAATAGTTTACGGTAATACAGATAGAACCCTTGAGACCACGGAAGACGACATGTTAAACGAATATACGGATAAACATAAGAAACTGCTAAACATTCTCCATAGCAAAGCAAAAATTAACAACGAAGAAAAGAAGATCGCTCAAATTTCAAATATTAACGAGAAAGGAGAAGAACCATCGACATTCCCTGAAAATGAAGTTGCATATATTAAACAACAACAGTGTACAGCTGAACATAAACCTAAATTTATAAAGTCATTAGCTATCAGAAATCATAATAAAAAACTACTCACCAAACATGGAACTCTTCATAAAAACATAATTAAAAAACAAAAAAAACTAATTGCCTCCAATCATTTACAGAATAAAGACAATCAAAATCTCCCTAATAATCATTTGGATCCACCAAATAACCCCAGAAGAAGTTAAAATTACACCGATCAGTGCTGGTATATTACCATTCAAGCTCGGTAATGCCAAATTGGTCTCATCGCGACATGCCTTTCTACATTATTTTGAATTAGAGCCACTGTCAAATCAAACCCAAACTCTAAAAAGACAACTTTCGACCATTAAGAAATCCTTTCAAAATTCAGCGTTTAAAAATAATTCATCTGTAAACTTTCTACCTCTCTCAGAATTAATTGATCATGCGACTTATGTCATTAACGACGCATCCCAAACATTAGAAAATATCAAACCTCTGAACAGACGAAAAAGAGCACTAGTAAACATTGTCGGTAGAGTGAGTAAATGGATATTTGGCACTCTCGATGACGAAGATGGAAGTCATTATGAGCAGAGTATAAAAAGATTAGAAAATAATTTCAAAATTATACAAGGTAATTCTCTACAACAAAAATACATTAAATAAGCAAATGATAAACAATTTTAATAAAAGCATTTTAATTCTCGACATCAACCAAAAGAATACTGCAATCAAATTTAAAGAATTAGAAACTTCTCTTTCAAACGCAGTATATTCATTCGACGAATACTTCACATTACAAGCATTGCTCAATCAAATAATCTTAAATGGTCAACTCCTAATCACAATTTTAGATAACATCGAAAACGCAATAATGTTTGCTAAATTAAACACACTACACAGTGTTGTAATTATTCATACCGACCTATCAATGATTCTAAGTTTGCTTTCAAATTATTACAATTCCAACCAAATAATTAAATTTAAAGATAGTACCTACCTACTACCAACTAGCAAGTCTACAAGTAACCTTTTCTAACTATAAAATTATCTTTGCTACCCATTTCCCGATCACTAAACCTTACAATTATCACTTATACGAACTATATCCAATACCGTTTAAAAACTTTACAATTATTCCAAATTATCCCTACCTGGCACTGAACGAAAAAGAAAATGTCTATGAATCAACCGAATGTCCGAAATTGGAGAATATCTACATCTGTACCAAACCGAAAATAGCAATGCACGACGATTGTATTCCAAGTTACATCCAGTCGACCAACCAAGAGAAATGTGTGTTAACGCCAACATACATAAAAGAAACCATTGTGGAACAACTGTCTCCAAGCTACACCGTCATCATCCCGAAACAGGAAGGCATTCAACTACTAGAGAGCTGCAAAGAAAAACACTATTCTACTATAAATAGACCAAGTCTAATAACAATTCCACCAACATGCAGTATGTTCATCGAAAACCAGACGATATATAACAAAATAGAACTTCAAGACAGAGAGCCATACATCTTGCCTCCACTCAAACTGGACACGATCAACCAGCACAAAGCCAGTTACACAAGCTTTAATTTGGAGAAGATCAACTTAGAAGAAATACACGACTTTAGCAAAAAAATTAACAATCTCCAAGCCAATCCACAGGACCTGGGAACCAATACAACCGAAACCATCCCATGGATCATATTAACCATCATTGGAACTATGACCACGTCGTTTGCACTCTACAAGGCATTCATTTTCCTAGATCAAAGAAGAAGAAGAAGGATGCAATCCCAAAAAAACGATGAAGATCTCACCTGCTCAATCTTCCCGTTATGTGTGAACATCATATAATACCCTACAACACGTCAGCGATCCTGATCAACGACCGCACCTGACTTATTACAATACCTATGAATAAGCAATATGTAATTTAATGAGTAATCAATTATTAACCATATAAATATTGTAAATTAGTATTAGAAGTTAGTTATGCTTGTATCTTGATGCGTGTCACAATAAAAAGTTGCTTTTTAAAAAGTCGTGCGTTTCCACAAAACAGTTTATTAGCTCTCCAACTCTCCACTGCTCAGGCTGAGAAAAGATCCTCGCTCCACCGCCATGTCATAAAACTGTGTATATATAATGTAAATTTGTCTGTAAATAACATCATTAACATTCTTCACCCGAAGAAGCTACATCGTAGCGAAACAATTGTAGTGAAAATAAATACAAAAAGTTGAAAATCAGAAATATTTTATTTATTAATTTATGAAAGTAAAGACATATTTTTTTTTCAAATTATGTCAAAAGCGACAATTCTTGTAAATAATGACGAATCTCAAAAAAATCGAGAAAACAAATCTAATGAAAAATTTAATAAAAACTTCCAAAAAAATTCATAAAAAAAACATAAAAATGGCGAGACACTTCTCCTTCTACAAATGTAGTTTTAATTATTGAAACATTCGACTTAAATTGACAATTCTGACATCAGATGACATTTTCGATACTATGGACATTCTTAATAATTTTACATTTTTTAACATTTTTGACAATTATGACATCAGATGACATTTTCGATACTATAGACATTCTTAATAATTTTACATTTTAACATTTTTGACGTTAATTAACATTTTTGAAATTAGATGATATTTTTTGCATTCCTAATATTTTTTACATTTGATAAAATATTTGATATTAAACTACGCTTCTAATATTAAATGACAGTTTTATTGTTACTTTTGATTAACAATGACAGTCTAGACATTAAATTACGTTTTTGACAATAAATGTTACTTTTGACATTGAATGAAAATTAATAACAATTTTTATGTTTTTGGTATTTTTGACATTTTCGATATTTTTACAATTTTGTATTTTCGATTTTTTTATATTTTTGATAATTTCGATAGTTTTGTTATTTTTGGCATTTTTGGTTTTGTCGATTTATAAAATGTTCATCAGATTTCGATATTTTCAACAATTTATAAAATTTTCTTCAAATTTTTAATATTTCCAGATTTTTGTCGATTTATAAAATGTTCAATACCTTGAGATTTTTGTCGATTTATAATTAACTTCATGAGATTTTCAAAATGTTGTGATTTTCGTCAGATTTTCAATATTTTCATCAACTCATAAGATTTTCAATATTTCCAATTTTTCGTTAATTTGACATAAGAATATGTCAACTGTGACATGAATGTCAATGTGCAATATAAAATGTCTAATGAACTTTAATTGATGTCAGTGGTTTAGCCGTGTGGAGTGAATGTCGGCTGGCGCTGACTTGTGTCAACTATTATATGTCAATTTTGACATTTTATTGTTTTCAATCTGTCAATATTCTTTACCTAATTTATCAATTTTGACATTTCATTAATTTTTAATCTGTCAATATTTTTCACCTAATTTATCAATTTTGACATTTTTGATATAGTTTTAACTTTAGTTGAAATTAATGTTTTATGCGGGTGGCGCATGAAGTAAAATTTCGAGTTTAGAAAAGCCCCGTGAAAATTTGTCTCGGGTCGCTGCGCGACCCTCGACAAATTTTCTACGCGGGGCTTTTCTAAACTCGAAATTTTACTTCATGCTTAGTCTGGGAGTGGAAGACACTCGTTAGTTGAAAACATGTCAAAATATCAAAATGTGTGTCGCAAGTGTCATAAGGAAAAACAATAACATAACTAATAATCTATTCTCTAATAATATATTTCAAATAATAGTTGCCTCAAATTTAGAATAATCGGCTCACGCCGATTTGTGTCAAGTTTGATACATTGGACTAAATGTCTTTTCAGTTGACAGGATAGACTAATGTTTGCTGACGGCGACTCATGTCAAGTTGACACAATGGACTAAACGCCGACTATCGTCATCTTAAGTCAAGTTGACACGATAGACTAATGTCAGTCAATCAAGTGACCTATGACTGTAAGTCACAATAGTGAAGATGCAGTCGATATGGTGATTTAATGTCAAAATCATGTCATAATCAAAAGACAGTAAACCAAGTGACTTACAGTCATAATATCGTAATAATGAATTTACAGTGAATTAATGACAAAATCCTTTTTATTCCCAAAACAAAAACAGAGGTGGAACAGAAACTCATTTTTTTCAAAGCCGAACGAAAACTAAAATTTCTAGGTAAAATGAAAATCTGAAATGGTCTTAATGGAGTGAGGAGACCTCGAAACGAATATTTCCGCAAAAAGTTTTGATTTAAAAATTGCAAAAAAGTAGAAACTGTTGTAGAATTAAACAAGTGTTCACGTGCGTGTTTGAACCGAAATAAACCGATATTTTTTTCGGTTCAGTTCCGGTTATCGTTTCGACAAAAATGACGGTTTTTTGCAGTTTTTTTTACATACAAAAAAATAACATTTTTAAAATTTCGGGAGGGGGGTGAACCCCCATATCCTCCCTCCTGGTTACGGCCTTGTGCGTGTGTCACAAAATCCATACGTCACATACTGTTTTCAGAAGTACAATTAGCGGGAAAACTTTAACTATTAATAATTCAAAATTTAAGTGAAATATTTTAAAAAATCATACAGTTTTTTTTCTAAAGAATTCACTAAGCAATAAAACAAAAATGTGCATGGACCGCATTAGATATGGAAAGTTGGGTGTTTGTAATAGCAATTACAGCATATTTTGCTAAAAGTATCATGTGCCTAACTGCATTTATTTTATTACAGAGACGCTGAGGTGATGCGGGAAAAACAAAGGCGGAATGAAGAAATGATGAGAGTATCCGCAAGAGCCAGTTTCGCTATTTCTTAACAGTTCTAATAAATGATAATAACTAACCCAATGACTGTTATACCTTTATATAGAAAAATACATTTCTATTAAATGGAGCACGTTTCTTTAATGCGGAGTGGAATTGTTAACATCTTTACACACAAATTGTAAATGTCTGCTGCACTTGAACGAAATAAATGTATTTTGTTATTTGTTTAATTATTATATTATACCACAGGGCACTAAAATGTTACCCAATTTTTGGATTAAAATTTATGGCATCCGTCGTGCGGCTGCATGGGGATAATTTAGAAAAGAATAAGCAGAAATATTTTTCGATATTCTCAATACTTCCCGAGATGCACGAAATGTTATATAGAGAAAGTACAAATTATATAAAAATCATGAAACTTTATAATTGAGAATATTATCAAAAACTGCGAAACAAACAAACTTGTTAAATCAAGTAATTAGTCACATTAATAACATTATAAATTTTACATTTTAATAATTGTTGCCGACCTCATGGCTATCTTTTTTTGTACGGAAATATACGTTTTAGGGTCCCAGGAATCAGAAACAAGTGTTATCGATAATATTTGAGATAATTGGCTCAAATATTGAAATATGTTGAAAAGTCTCGTTAAGTGATGATAATCAAAAACATTTAGAAAACAACAAGATGTCTTTTAATAGAATTAGTATAATAGATTTTCTCTGAGAAATGTAATTGCAAAAATTATTGAATACTCTATTTCCAGTTTACAATGTTTTTTTTGTATGTCAGATTAATTCAATTATTTCAATGGTTTTATTCTTAGTCAGATTGCATTTACAAAAGGTACCGATGGGATTATGTTACAGACTAAATAGGTAAGTAAAAATAATTCAAAATGATTTAAGAAAACCCGATCAAAAAGTGTCTAACTGAAATATCGGTTAGTGAAAAACATGATAAGAAATTACCGAATTGGATTCTGCGGATACGGATTAAATGTGTCAACAGCAAATAATCTTTTTAAATCCCAAAATATTTATGGTTTTTAGAAGGTTGCGGAATATCTGTAAGTTGCAGTGGTATTGTTCTGGTCGCGCAATACTTGAGGGTATACACCATAATAAAAACGTGGTCGAAAAAATGCCTACAAATAGGTAAAAAACAGATAGATCACTTCGAAGAATTTGATTTTTCATCCCTTCTATAAAGCTATCCCCACTAAAATAATGAATATTGTCCAAAAAGAAAATAGTCAAGGAAAAGAGTTAATTCGATATTCATACACGTTATTCAGAGTGTAAATGGATGAAACGGAACGTAGCAATTTTAATGTTAATTTCTCAAAATTAAAATATTATCTTCCCTACTTATTTTAGGGAAATTATGATATTCATTTGGTTAGAGTAAAAATATACACACCGAGCTTTGCTATTTATTGCATTTTTAAAAACCGGAGTGTCATGAAATTAAACAAGCAAATGATGAGGTGTTGATTTGTTGGCTTTTTATTTAAAATATATTCTGTTGATTTTGTGTTACACATCGATCAATTCTGTATAATTATTACTGAATAAAAAAAAAACGAAAAAACTGCTTCCAAAATATCGTTAATAAATAAGAAAACAGTTATATGTATATTTAATATAGTTTTTTAATGTGTGTTAGTTTTTTGTATATATGAATGTTTATATGAATCTATATTGCTGTTTTTAGTTTTGTGTATTCGTAAATAATTTATCTATTTTATTGAAATAATTTCTGTTTTTTTATTATCAATTCCAATTAAAATACCCATCAAACATTTTTCAAATTGATTTTTTTCATTGTAAAAAGATTTTTGTATTTATATAACTTTTAAATAAAAAATGTTTAATAACATAAATATACATATTAAAAATCTATTAATTTTTAAACACGTTTTTGTTAAAAATATATATAATAACTAAAAATGTTGTAAATATATTTTACATTTTTTCATTGTAAAATGACTTTGTTTATTTATACAAATTATGAATATTTGAAACAATAATCTACTAATCTAATAATTTTAACAATTTTTTTATTAAAAATATATAAAATAACTAAAAACGTTGAAAATATATTTTAGAATTGTTAATTTCATTGTAAATTTGTTTTTATAAAATCTATTCCCGAACTTCATAATTTGGAACACGCTTGAAATCTCAAAATAAAACTAATATTTTCGAATAGACTTTTTGTGGTGATAATAAATTTTATTATTCGTCTACCACAGTTTATATACAGGAAGTTTTCCGTTAAAGTATACATATTTCAAATTCACCTTATTTTCTTTAAATCTGTAGATATTCGTTGTGTTTTTAAAAGAGTTCAATTTGATGCTTTAAACGAGTGTTTTCCTCTCCCAGACTAAGCATGAAGTAAAATTTCGAGTTTAGAAAAGCCCCGTAAAAATTTTCGGGACTTTTCTAAACTCGAAATTTTACTTCATGCGCCACGCGTAAAAAACACTAAAATATTGTGCAATTTAAGTATATTTGAACCTCACGTAAAATCAGTGTTTTGTGCGCGGAGCGCATGAAGTAAAATTTCGAGTTTAGAAAAGCCCAGAAAAATGTACAGTGTATTCTGTATATTGAGTTATTTATACTTAAAAAACTCTCTGTATAACTAATCAATAATATAAATTATTTGCCAAATTTGGTACATACCAAAGTTTTAATTGAATTTATGAAGAAAAAAAAACAATCAAGATAAAAATAATATCAAATGAATTCTTTAATGTAAACTCATTGAATTTTATTTTTTGATTTTTAGTTAAATTTTAGGTTTATTTAGGAGCTTTTAAATATATCTGATTCCCAAAGTCTATAATTTTGAACACGCTGGAAATCTGAAAATAAAAGAAATGTTTCGGAACAGTTTATTTTTTCTGAAGGTCATCAAATTTATCATCGTACAAGTGGTGTAGACGGGATCAAATTACACGACGAAATAAGAGCGAGCGCGTTTGTGTGTGTGTGTGTGTGTAGACGCAACCGGAGCAGTTTTCTCTAGAATACTTTTACGTTTACTCTATTCATAAGTAGATGGACCCACTTCCCGACCACAGTCTCTCCTTTTCTATCCTCGAAAACTCGGAATCCAGTTCTCCCATAAACATTGTCTACCCTTGATTATACCCAGAAAATCATGTTGGCAAACGACTTGTGCAAGTATTTAATAGTGTTATTATTAATAATAATAATAATATATTTATTGCATCGGGACATGAAAACATGTATTACAGTAGTCAATATTTCCGGTTTACTGCCCCAGGGCGCACTAGCAGTGGCGTAGGAACGGGTGGGTGCGGGCCGCCCAGGGTAATGACAAAATGCCAAAAATATGGTTTTAAAATTGTCGAAAATATCCATTATAGAAAAATATTATTTAAAATGAGTTAAATATCGTCTAAGAATTCTGTAACCTCAACAAAATGACAAATGACAATGACAAAATGCCAAAAATTTGGTTTTAAAATTGTCGAAAATATCCATTATAGAAAAATATTATTTAAAATGAGTTACATAACGTCTAAGAATTATGTAACCTCAACAACCCAAATTAATAATTGTTAAAACTTTCTAGTTCGATCAGCAATGCCGAATAATTTATGCGTCCAACCAAGAAAATTTTATTTAATAATTCTGATTTCATACATCTCAATCTCAAATAAAATAACGAACTTTTTTATTAACGTTAGAAACAATGTAAGCAGCTTATTTTTTCTACAAAAAAAAGTTTTCACCATTTTTTCGCAACCTTTAGTAACGATAGAGAATCAATAAATCCACTAAAGTCCAAATTTGAGTGCTTCGCTAAGCACAATTTTTAACCCTCTGAAAACTGCTGCACAGCACTAACCCGCAGGCCCGGCGGCTGCGGGGGGGGGGGGGGTCATGACCAAAAGCGGCCCTTCTTAAATTTTGACTAAACTCTCTGATAAATAATTTAAATAATAATTAACTTGTAATTTGATTTCAGAAAATATACATTATAAATTTTACGTTTTATATACCCAAACCCATAGATTTGGTATATATTAGATAAAGTATGAGGGTTTTAAATAAAATCGATCAGCTGACGATTTTAGCGCAAATTTTAAAATAATATGAGTAGTAAACGAATTTTAATATAATTCATCAGATTTATTGAAATATATCAACGAATTTTACCTAATTAAATATTATATTATACAAATAAATAATGGATTTTTATGAAATCATGTTTAATACCTCATTTTTGCTCTTTTTAATAAAAATTACAAAAATGATTTTATAATTTTTTGTAATGATTTGTTATGCTTTTATTTATTATGTAGTTATTGTTTTCTTTAAGTAATGGATTTTCGAAAATTAAGTACCTCAGTAATCAACAATAGGTATTGTTTTAGCAACAATAGTTTTAGCTTCGCCGGGGCTGAGAGTCATCTCAAGCTTAAGATAAATATAAATTATCCCAAGATTGAGATGACAAATATAACAAAGTTAGTATTACTATAATTAAAGTAAACTAGGTTATCTTTCCAGCTTCGCTGTATTTTCATAGATAGATTTTTTAATATTTAGTGTTATTAAAATAGAACTGTGTGTTAGTGCTAAGTGTATTTAAAATAATAGTTTGTGTCACGTATAATTGAATAAAAAAATATGTTGACGTTGATTGGGTTATAATAAAAACATATTTAAAACAAAAATTATTTATAAGAATTAATTATTTAAATTACTAATTTTAGGTTCTAAAGAATAACAAAGATTTAAAAAGCAAAATCTTTTAGATAAAATTAAATTCAAACAGGAGAAAATTGAATAAATTGAAAATTAATAAAATCATTAACATGTTTAAAACATTCATTTCCCCTTTTCCCACCTTCCTTAAATATGTATTTACATTATACAGGGATTTTTTCTTTAAAGTATATGTATTCCAAATTCAGTCTATTTTCTGTAAATCTTTAGATATTCCCTGTTTTTTTTTTCAATTCAATTTGAAGCTTTAAACAAGTGTTTTCCACTCCCAGACTAAGCATGAAGTAAAATTTCGAGGTTAGAAAAGCCCCGTGAAAATTTTCTGGGCTTTTCTAAACTCGAAATTTTACTTTATGCGCCACGCATATAAAACACTAAAATATTGTGAAGTTTATGTATATTCGAACTTCACTTAAAATTTGGGTTTTATACGCATGCATAAGCTGTGCATAAGCTAATTTGGCTCGGTCGCTCCGCTTCGCTACGCGCCCGAGCCAAATTTTCAGGCTTTTCTAAACTCGAAATTTTACTTCATGCTTAGTCTGGGAGAGGATACACTCGTTCTTAACTTCATATTGCACGTTTTTATATAAAATCGACGAATGCCTGAATATTGACAGCGTATACATTACATTGTTGAGGCACTAATTTTTTGAAAATCCATTATCACTTTAATATAATAATAATAATAAACTATTTATGATTTTTAACTATTTATTAAATTCACGTATACATTATGTGTATTTAAAGAAAAAAATCACAGTATGTAATGCAAAAAGTCATTCATAGAAATCATAAAAAGAAGTGTAGAATTTTAATTAAAATTAACTTTTAGAGTTAAAATTGCTTGGCCGTTAATGGGTTAAAGTAGTTTTAAATATACTATGTGTCCCGTTTCAAGGAGCATTGTATGTTTCATGTAAAGATTTCCAATGTAATTGGAATTTGAGTTTGTATCGCTTATTGACTAGCAGTATTTTCGAGGTATTATTTTTGAGTTCTCCTCATTTTTCAAATTGATTTTTTCATTGTAAAAAGATTTTTGTATTTATCTAACTTTTAAATAAAAAATGTTTAATAACATAAATATATTAAAAATCTATTAATTTTTAAACAGGTTTTTATTAAAAATATATATAATAACTAAAAATGTTGGAAATATATTTTACATTTTTTCATTGTAAAATGACTTTGTTTATTTATACAAATTATGAATATTTGAAACAATAATCTATTAATCTAATAATTTTAACAATTTTTTTATTAAAAATATATAAAATAACTAAAAACGTTGAAAATATATTTTAGAATTGTTATTGAATTGAATTGTTGTTATTGTTATTTCATTATAAATTTGTTTTTATAAAATATATTCCCGAATTTCATAATTGGGAACACGCTTGAAATATTTTCGAATAGACTTTTTGTGGTGATAATAAATTTTATTATTCGTCTACCACAGTTCATATACAGGAAGTTTTCCGTTAAAGTATATGTTACATATTTCAAATTCACATTATTTTCTTTAAATCTGTAGATATTCGTTGTGTTTTTAAAAGAGTTCAATTTGATGCTTTAAACGAGTGTTTTCCTCTCCCAGACTAAGCATGAAGTAAAATTTCGAGTTTAGAAAAGCCCTGTGAAAATTTGTCGAGGGTCGCACAGCGACCCGAGACAAATTTTCGGGGCTTTTCTAAACTCGAAATTTTACTTCATGCGCCACGCGTATAAAACACTAAAATATTGTGAAATTTAAGTATATTTGAACCTCACGTAAAATCAGTGTTTTGTGCGCGGGGCGCATGAAGTAAAATTTCGAGTTTAGAAAAGCGCAGAAAAATGTACAGTGTATTCTGTATATTGAGTTATTTATACTTAAAAAACTGTGTGTATAACTAATCAATAATATAAATTATTTGCCAAATTTGGTACATACCAAAGTTTTAATTGAATTTATGAAGAAAAAAAAACAATCAAGATAAAAATAATATCAAATGAATTCTTTAATGTAAACTCATTGAATTTTATTTTTTGATTTTTAGTTAAATTTTAGGTTTATTTGGGAGCTTTTTAAATATATCTGATTTCCAAAGTCCATAATTTTGAACACGCTGGAAATCTGAAAATAAAAGAAATGTTTCGGAACAGTTTATTTTTTCTGAAGGTCATCAAATTTATCATCGTACAAGTGGTGTAGACGGGATCAAATTACACGACGAAATAAGAGCGAGCGCGTTTGTGTGTGTGCGTGTGTGTGTGTAGACGCAACCGGAGCAGTTTTCTCTAGAATACTTCTACCTTTACTCTATTCATAAGTAGATGGACCCACTTCCCTACCACAGTCTCTCCTTTTCTATCCTCGAAAACCCGGAATCCATTTCTCCCATAAGCATTGTCTACCCTTGGATATATCATGGAAAGGGTTTGCAAATTTCTTATCAGACCCCGTCGACTCCATATGATTCTGTAAGTTCACATATATAGTTGACCGACCCGGTCGATGGGAGTGCGCATATGTCGGTATTTCAAATTTCCCGCAATTTCGAACGTGGGCTCTAGTTTTCAATCAACAGCTGTCAGATCTGAAGGCACAAAAATGTCGACAAGACGAAATCGTCTCGAGATGAACGTTAATAAATATAAATAATTACAACCGTAAGTATATATAATATTTTTAAGCTATTGTGTATTATTTTAAACAAGTCTACAGTCAAACAAATTTAAAACCAGAGTGTTACTACGTTATTTGCTTCTTCGTAGCACATGTGGTTGATCTTCGAGTGTACAAAATACCCATGGTCGTGGATATTTTCATCATACTGGACTAGGAGCATTTTTTCATGGAGTATATTCCCGTTGTTGTTGGATTAAGCAATTCTGAATCTTTGGGGATGGGCGTTAACAAAAATAATTAAAACCGTAAGTGTATTCTTTTAATTAAGTCTGCAGTCAAACAAATTTAAAACCAGAGTGTCTACATTATTTCTCCTTATTTCTTCCTAGCATTCGTGAATGATCTTCAAGTACTATGCAACAGCCACGGACGTCGAGATTTTCTTTATACCGGACTAGGAGCATTCTTCCATGGAGAATGTTCCCGTTGCTGTTGGATCAAACAATTCCGAAATTTCATTTAGTCACAACGTACGATCCCAGAACATAAAGTAATGCCTTAGATTCAACTAATTCTTTTTAAAATATACATTTAACATGTTCATTATGTCTTTGTTATTTCTCGTATCGTACGGTAATTTAATACCGTGCGGTGTTTCCCGCACTGCACCCTCCCATCAATGTTATGACCTCCTGCACTGCGCACCCCGCTCAGCAAGAAGCTCCCCGCGCCCAATGACGTCATTTGCGATTGGAGCGCGGCCCCATCGAGTGGGTCGGTCAACTAGAATCATGATAGCCCCCTAGGAGTTATCAATCTAAGTTAGGCTAATGTGAAGTTTACGGGATGTTCTCGAAAATTGATTTTTTATATTGATACTTGTAGAATCGCGGATGGAATGGCCGAAAATGACGAAAAAAAAGTGCGGAAACAACGTTTAGCCCCATTTTGGGGCCCCGAAAGGTTGGAAATCCGTTTACTTAAAATGTGTTTTTTAGCCGGAAAAAAATAAAATGTGGTGATAATATGTATTCGTTTCACAAAACTCAATTGTTTAAATGTGTTTTTATAAAGATAGGACTTACGGATTGCTTAAAACTTCTACTTAAAGATTACGATTTTTGGCAGGTTAAGTTGTTGACAATTACTTCTTTTGTTGATTTTTGTTGACACACATAACCTGTCAAAAATCGTAATATTTAAGTGAAAGTTTTAAGCAAACTGTAAGTCCTATCCTTATAAAAACACATTTAAACCATTTAGTTTTGTGAAACGAATACATATAATCACCACATTTTATTTTGTACACACCAAAAAACACTGCTGAAATACACCAATTTTCACCCTTTCGGAGCCCCCAAATGGGGCTAAACGTGGTTTCCGCACTTTTTTTTCGTCATTTTCGGCCATTCCATACACGATTCTACAAGTATCAATATAAAAAATCAATTTTCGAGAACATCCCGTAAACTTCACATCGGCCCTAAGTTAATCTATGTTTCTTATGATCTGCAAGAGATGCCACGTACAGCAAGCATGTCTTGAAATGAGGTTATACACTCCACTTTTCTACTTGTGTCTATTAATAACAAAAAACAGCACTTATTTTATCCTCTATTTATTTAAAAATAATAGTTCACTAATAACTAACATAACTTGGAACTCAATATCACTCAAAATATAGTATTTATCCGATTTAAAGAATGTAAACAAAGATCAGCTGTAATACACCAAGCGCGAAAGTAAACAATCCCCAACATTCGCCATACCTCAGATGTTGGCCCTAGAAAAATGAACTTCCTGAAGGTTCACCCCCATGTATTGGAAAATACTGCAAAGAGCGCCTCTGGACGACCATTACGCCAACTAATTCTAAAAAATGTTTTCCGTGCAGTTCGGTTTTTTCGTTTAAATTTAAACTGATTTAATATTTCAAAAATTAATAACACGATTAAAAAAAATTACGTATTATTCATTCATAACTAATGAAAATCTCAATTGATAAATATATATTTATGGATATTACTTACCTCTTTCTAAGAAATTAATTTAGGTTTATTTTTTATATGAAAGGATTTAAAGAAAATTATGTATGAAAATAGATTCAATATTAATAGCACAATATTAAACGTAATTCAGGAAAATTACTTTGCCCATTATTCGTGTAGAACAACTCATTAAATCCAGATTTGTGCTAATAGACAGAAAAAAAGAAATTATTATTTAAATTGAAATTTGAATGTACCTTTTGTAACGGTTAAATTCTGCATTAGCGCTTATTATTTCAAACTCGGGAATGAATTCGCCGAATTTGAATGAGAGGTGGACTTTTAACATAGGCAACTTAATTAGCGGCCGTGTTGCCAAGGTAATTAGTGTTACTGATCTGTTTGTGTCGAAAATTCGATACATCGAATTTGGTTATTCTCACCTTGACTACTGGGTTTTCGCTACTGTGGAGTAGTATAACCGCTTAGCTACCGTACGGCGCGGCTATTTCAATCGGAAAAGTTCGAAGCAACGGTTTCGTTAGAATTAGAGGGGAGGAGTTTTTTGTGCTTGTCTGTTTTCCGCAATCGTCCATTTTGGATTGTTGTACTTTTGTTCACGTGAAGATCAAATGTGTTTCTGTGATTCAGTCTGCGAATTAATTATTAATTACCACGAAGTGAGATTATTGCTGAACACAGAGTTCAATCAATCCGTGGTTATTGTTAGTGTTGGATATCTGAGAGAAGTATTGTTTGATAACCGGATTGTCGGCGAAGCCGGATTTTCTAAGCACGAGGATATCTTCACGGGTTCGGAAAACGTATCTTTTGTTTTGTGGATTCATTTACTACGGAAGGGCTTTTTTATCCAGGACGTTTTCCTGGGATTCTTTATCTAGGACGCTTTTCCTAGGATTCTTTTCCTTGGACTCATTCCTGTTACGACTGTTTTGGCTACTTCTGCTAGACTTCTACTTGTTACCGTAATTTTGCTGCGGAGCGGAAGGGTGATTCGACTGATGTTACGGTTCCGTGTTTCTTCACTCTACGTTGCGGGTTCCGGTTCGGCTACCTGTGAAGTTGGGAAGGAGGAATTCCGCCCAGACGCGCAGAGAAAGTTAACAGATAAGCCAAATGTATTTTAATTTGAGGGGTCAACAATTTTCTTTGTCAGTTTACCGTTTTCATTTGATTTAGCTTTATCCAAGTTAGAAATAACGGTATTCGTGTTTTATTTTTATATACAGGGTGAATCAAAAATATTTTGTATATACGGTAAATCAAAAATATTTTATATACAGGGTGATTCAAAAATATTTTATATACAGAGTGAATCAAAAATATTTTATATACAGGGTGTATTAAAAATCTTTTATATACCGGGTGAATCAAAAATAGTTTATATACCGAGTGAATCAAAATTATTTTGTATACAGGGTAAATCAGTACCTTTATATAGGTTGAATCATAATTATTTTTATATTTAGGGTGAAGAGGGAGAAGCAGAATTATGATATGATTATTGTGTTTAAAATTAAGAATCGTAATTACTGGTATTTAGACAGAATTATTTCAGAAAAGAAATTAAAGGGTTGATTTAAGTAAATTTTGAGGTAACAAATGAGAAACTGAGTTTCAGAGATAATTTATTTTAGGATATGAGATCACTTGTGATTCTGAAGTGCACTACAGAATGATCTATCCATTTGATATTTTCTATGTATACGACTCGAATACGTTTATCTATCCATTATTTTTATATTATTATTCTGTCAGACTGCTTTTGTTTTTCATGAGTAAATATGCTGTTTTGCGTTTAGTAGTGAAAATGAAAATAAAGCTCTGTTAACCACGACTTGGAATTTATTTGTTTCATAATTTGAAGTTCATTAATCTGTCTTACCTTCTACTGTGTCTTTTTACGGAAAAATTACATGGCGCCCATTTTAATTTGAAATAAGAACCACCCCGTCTTCACTGAGTGAACTGGGTAAGGTACAGTTGGTTAGTTTAGGGTAAGGTAAGTGTAAACATCATTCCGTTAAGAAGTGACGTCACACTTTGTTTAAATATATTCAAAGTATACACGATATTTATTTATTTAAACTTAAAACCTGTGATTTGTTTAAACCTAAGACCAATTACTGAGTGCACGTTCTTGGGAGCAAGTCCTTGTAATTATATAGTGCTGTTCGAACACATCTCTTTATCTACTAAATCATAACGATCTATTGAAAAATGTTCTCAAGCAAAATATGGATAAATTATCCTCCTCCGTTAGGAAATCAACACTAGCGATATTTAATCTAAATATTTTTTATCACATCCTGCAACCCGTTGGAACAGATTTTGACATTTTTTTTATTGATATCGAAACGAAGCACAACCTGTGATTACACAAACCTTGTTTTAAGGCATTTTGTTATAATTGTACTTACAACACTATATACATAAAATATATATTATTATAAATCAATCATAAAACACTATTGAATACCTTTGCTAATATGTTGTAACCATTAAATCATGTTATAGCTCACACTATGCAATGATTAAATGAAATAAGTAAAATATCAAACTTTGTATCACAATTTTGAGAAGTGCAGAGAAAGCTTTTGTCGCAATTTTAGTAAAACACATGATGAAAACACAAAAAGATAACAATAACAAAGAAATTAGGTTAAGAATGTTTTCTTCGTTTTCCCTTTGTGCGACTGCAGTTTTCTACTTTTTGTGGGGGGAAATTTGAAAAATATACCAGCGACATCTGCTGAGTATTACGCCTCGAAGTTTGCCATAGTATAAACAAGTCCCATAAGCGTGAACCGGCCCTGATGTTCTCACGCTGAGAACGGCCGTATGATTCATCCAATTATACTAAGTCTATGCCTAAACCTGAAAAAATGGGGAATCACATCCGGGGAATTCCACGAATAGCGCTGCATTCGGGCTTTTTTTAAAGCAAGCTTTAGTATTATCGTTTCATATTCCCTTTGTTTACATTGTGTAGTGTAGTTGTAGAACAATTTGTGACTATTATTTTGTTAAATTAGTGTAAATTACACAATTATTAAATTATTATTCTATTTATTACAAATTGTGTACAGCTATTTTTGGATTCTTCAACGCATAATTTTAAGGGTAAGTTGTTTGTTTATACATTATTATTTTAATTGGAGGTTGCAATACAAGGCATAATATTTAATTTATTAATAAATTAAACATAGATTATAAGGTATATACTGGCCCACCGAGCAAATCCATTTAAGTAATGTTTCATCAACATTAAGACAACGTCTAATATTGCTACAATGTTAATATAACGTTATTTGTTTGTTTTTTGCTCAGTGGGGATGTTGAATTTTAAAATGATCATGGGCCAATAACATGTAAAAACACTATTAAAGAGCAAGATCGATGGATCGATCTGTGCAAGTGATCGAGCCGTTCGATCTTCTCGTGCCGCTCGATCTCTTTTAACCGGCTCAATCGGATCGATCTTTTTTTAACAATAAATTCTTTATTTACTATAATATAAAATACATTTACATATACATTTTAATACTAAGGTAAATTAAATATCCGGTGCTGATTTTCTTCCCTTCGTCCTCACCTCGGGATTTGTGGGCTTTGGCTCCCATCTCGGGCTAACTGTATTGAGGGATTGTATTTTTCTTCATCTGTGTTCCCTACTTATTTTTGTTTTTATTTAGTTGGTTTTGTTGTTTTATATAAGACTTTTTATTTTCAGTTTGTAAGCTGTATAATTTTGTTTTTTTATGTATTCTTCAAGTTTGTTGTATTTGTGTATTGTGTGAGTTGTTAACGATATCGTATTTTTCTTTGTTGTGAATTTTTCCGGTCTAATGTCTGATTTTCTTATGGTTTGGTAGTCGTGGATGTGTTTGTTAATTGTTATTTGAATATTCAATTTTATTAGTTTGCTTTTTATCTTATGTATTAGTAATACGTTGCTGAGTTTGCTCATGTTGTGTATATTTAGTTCTGTTCGGTGTGTGTTCTTTTGTGTAAATTATGTATTATTTTTAGTATTTTATTTTGTTGAGTTTGCAGTTTGTTTGTTTTTTTGTGTAATGTCTCCTCAAGTATTGTACAAGTATCTGTTTTGTGATGTGAATAGTGCGTTATATATTTGTTTCCTATTATTTTTTGGAATGTATTTCCTGATTTTTGTCAGTGCGGCTATTGTTTTTGCGTTCTTATTTATTATCTTATTTATGTGTTCATCCCATTTTAGGGTATCATGTATTGTGAATCCAAGATAATTGACTTTGTTTATTTGTTTGATTGTTGTTCCTTTTATTCTTATGTTTAATTTTACTCTTTGATTGTTATTATATTTGTTTGTATTTCCTCATATGTGTTTTCTGTGTAAATTATGCAGGTGTCATCTGCATAGATGATAGGGTGGCTTTCTAAATCCAATTCGAAAAAGTCGTTGGTATATGTTGTATACAGTATTGGGGGTAGATTACCACCGTGTGGTATACCATATTCGGCTTCTGCTGGTTTACTCTATGTTTTGTTTATATCTGTTGTCTGTGGCCTATTTGATAAGTATGTTGTTATTAGATTCAGTTCTTTGTTCTTTATTCTTAAAGCGTTTAGTTTTTTTGCGATTTTTTTTGTTGCTATTGTGTCGAACGCCTTTTTCATATGAATTATTCATTCATATGCTACTACAATTTTTTTCTTTTCTAAGTTGGTTTTTAAGAAGTGGATTAGATTGTTTGCGGCAGATGTTGTTCCACAGTTTTTTGGAATGCATATTGTAACGTAGTAGACAGAGACAACTGCTGAGACGCGCTCGAATACTTTCTCTCTCGCACAGAGACTCGCCCTCACAGGGCCTCTCCAAAATATCTAAACCAGCAAATTTTGAAGAGAGACACCCTCTACAAGCGCAGGAGCATAATGGAAGAAAAGAAACCACAATTTATGGTGTGTTGATGTTACAATTTATGACTTTATCTGTTTGAATAGCAGGTAGTTTCCCTTTTTGCCCTTTTTAAAGCGTTTTAAACGGTCGTTCATGTTCATTTGATGACTCCAACAATTTAACTCATTAATCAATATGTTATGCAATGGTATTATTTGGTTACGTTTTAATCAAATCGATTAAATAGAGCACGCTAATCTAGCAATAAAAAATGCAAAATAAGGTTATGATATGGGTTTAAAACGTGTTCAAAACATGTTTAAAACACGTTTAAAACGTGTTTAAAACATAATACACAGGGCGTTTTTCTTTTGAGTATACATACCCCGATAATTACAGCGTTTTAAAAGTTGTGGGAAATCGTTGTTTTAATGCGGTTAATTTGAGGCTTTAAACGAGTGTTTTCCACTTCCAGACTAAGCATGAAGTAAAATTTCGAGTTTAGAAAAGCCTAAAAATTTGGATTGGCCGCGTAGCGAAGCGGAGCGGCCAATCAAAATTAGGCTTTTCTAAACTCGAAATTTTATTTCATACGCCACGCTTAAAAACACTGATTTACAGTGAAGTTCAAAAACACACTTACAACAACGGTTATAGGCAACCTAATATACGTTAGAGTTTATGGGTTGCCTATAATCACTGCTTTAAACATTTTTTTCAGCGCAGAATTTAACTCACGTTTTATCCACATTTACATATTAGATTGCTAAAGCCGTATATTTTAAACATTACGATATTTCAGTGTTTTATACGCGTGGAGCATGAAGTAAAATTTCGAGTTTAGAAAAGCCTAATTTGGATTGGCCGCTCCGCTTCGCTACGCGGCCAATCCAAATTTTCAGGCTTTTCTAAACTCAAAATTTTACTTCATGCTTAGTCTGGGAGTGGAAAGCCCTTGTTTAAAGATTCAAAATGAAATCTTGAACAAAAAACAACGAACGTCGAAAAATGTACAGTGTATGCTTATGTATACCTGAAAGAAAAAATCCCTGTATTTAAAAACCACATGTATGCACACACAGTTTTATTGTAATAAAATGTTATGTTTGATAATGTAATTTGAAATATCTTCAACAATTTAGCTAGAATTTAAAATCAAACAAAAAACTTTAATGAAGTAATATAAAATATAATTTGGCAAATATTTGTTTTTAGCAGTTAAGATAATAAAAAAACGGTTTTAAACAAATCCAACGTTTAAAACATGTTTTAAACAAATTTAAGATTTAAAACATGTTTAAAACAAAACCGTTTAAAATACGACGGCTGTTTTTAAACATGTTTAAAACACTATTTTAAAACAAAGTGTTTTAAACATAACAACCCTGGTTATGACTGATCATCTAACGAGTGTTTCCAATCCCAGATTAAGCATGAAGTAAAATTTTGAGTTTAGAAAAGCCCGAACATTTGGCTCGGGCATAGCGCAGCAGAGCGACTGAGACAAATGAGGCTTTTCCAAACTCGAAATTTTACTTCATGCGCGACTCGTATAAAACGCTGATTTAATGTGAAATGGTCTATAACCAACCAATTAGCAAGGGAAATATGTTTAGTACGGCAATCATCAATTCTTTAAATGACGGAAAAAAGTGCTATAATGAACATATATATTATTTTTGTATTAACGACGTGAACACTATCTACTGTCAATACCACTGCTCAAAAATTGACAGCAGATTGCGTTAACATCGTCAATTTATATGTAAATTACACATAACTACTAAAATGGTTATAGATGTTTAGTTTTCTTCTGGATTTTAAACACCACAATCAATTGACATTTATAATAGTCATTTTGTGAGTACAATAGACAAGACTATTGGCAGTAGATGGCGTTCACGTCGTCAACCTAAATGTAAATTACATATGACTATTAAAATTGCCAATTTATAGTGCAATTTGAAATCCAGAAGAAAACTAACCATCTTTATTCATTTTAATAGTCTCATATGTAATTTAGATTTAAAATACCGACGTGAACGCCATCTACTGTTAATAGCTGTAACGATACTACTCAAAAATTGGCAGCAGATAGCGTTCACATCGTCAATTTATATGAAAATTGCATATGACTACTAAAATGGTTATAGCAGTTCAGTTTCCTTCTGGATTTCAAAATGCACAATCAATTGACATTTATAATAGTAATTCTGTGAGTACCATCGACAATGCTATTGGGAGTAGATGGCGATCACGTTTTCTGGATTTTCTTTTGGATTTTCATATTTTTTTAAGAATATTTTTTTCTGAATTCAATGATGTATCACACTTATAGTTTATTATACAGGGTGAGCGAAACTCGATGTCTCCGCTCTATTATTAAAAGGAAAAACGATAGAAAAATCTGAAATCTAAAATCAAATGACAACAAAACAATATTTGTTAACCATTAGTTTAATTATTGACAGGTGCGGCTTTGTTATTTGCTTCCAAAGGCTACTTGTTTAAGTCGTGACAATTTGGAATTTTTGACAATACTTTTTTTTAAGTTTGCTTTTAATTTTTTAACGAAAGAAGATAGCAATTTTTTTTCTCTACAAAGTTCAGAAAAATTAGCTCTTGAAATATCCAAAAATATAGGTATGTTTCTGGGGAAAAATATTCCATGACGTCATTACTTCATTTTCAAAATTTAGAAAAATATGCAATTTTGGATTAAAATGAACCTTACTCAATCCCAATTGTGAACCTCTTTTCAGATTTTTTCTATCGGTTTTCCTTCCCTTTTAATAGAGCTGAGACATCGAGTTTCTCACCTTGTACATTTTATATGTAAAATGTTAATCTTTTGTTTTCGTAAAGATTCCCTTGGAAACAGTTGAGTAACTCACTTATTTGAGAACTCCTAAGACCTATAATTTGCTTACATATCACCCCTGAAGACGGGCATCCAACGATACATATTTTACCAATTGTGATGTATTTTAAACTAACGAGTGTTTTCCACTCCCAGACTAAGCATGAAGTAAAATTTCGAGTTTAGAAAAGCCCCGCGTAGAAAATTTGTCGAGGCCTGAGACAAATTTTCACGGGGCTTTTCTAAACTCGAAATTTTACTTCATGCGCCACGCGTATAAAACACTGATTTAAAGTGAAGTTAAAAATGCACTGAAAACCAACAAAACTTCGATATTTTTTTCAAAATTAGATGTGTTCTTTCCTATCCATGCAGTAAACCTTCAGATTTTCGTTGTTTTCTTGTAAAAGAACTTCGATTCCCTGTAGTCCTTCGGTCTCCGAAGACCATGATTGGTCCTTCGAGCTGTAACCTTTGTAAAATTGTAATAAACTTAGTAAACTTAGTAGAGTGATTCTTTAATTTGAAACTTCTAAGAACGAGTGTTGTCCACTCCCAGACTAAGCATGAAGTAAAATTTCGAGTTTAGAAAAGCCCCGTGTAGAAAATTTGTCGAGGGTCGCGCAGCGACCCGAGACAAATTTTCACGGGGCTTTTCTAAACTCGAAATTTTACTTCATGCGCCACGCGTATAAACCACTGATCTACAGTAAAGTTAAAATATATAACGTTCAGATGTGATGATCAATATTTACCGAGATGTAAACGTCAGATACGTTTTAAAAAATTCTATTGACCTAAAATTGTACACGTAGACATAATTTCGACTTTATTTTACAAATGTCGTATTAATTATAATTACATTATAAATAATTTCATAAATATCAAATAAATATTCCTATCAAAACCACCCCAAGTCGGACAAAAGATAACGCTACGCGCTGGCTGAAAACAAATAGACTTCTTACTACCTGCTAATATCGGGTTGACATTGACATCAAAAAATGCGGTTGGTGTTCATAATGGATTACCCCCTGAGTACTCGGTCTCTTTCCCCTTACCCTCCAACATTGTAGGAAAGAGATAGAAATCTGAAAATTTTAGATATTTTCGTGTCGTCGCGCCCTCACGGTACTACCCCACGCAGTACCCCCATCCGATGGACGATGCGCCCGTGACCGGCCGCTCAAGTTTATGACCCAAACACCCTTTATAGCCAGAAGCCAGACCTACAATTGCCAGAGACTTGCACTGATTATAGTCTTGGCCTAACCATTAGCACTGAATACAGTCTAATCGTCGCAACAACCCTCTCAAGCACTACTACAGTCTCGACAGCCCCGCGTTATCTCCAAGTCGCCCGGACGTGCCGTTTGTGGAAAGTTTTACGCTAAGTTTAAATAGTTCTAACTGTTTTGTACATATACATTAATAAATATCTGCTTGTTGCTGAAATCTACGCCCCTACCTTCTAATACAACCCGGACAACCCTACAATATTGGTTTTTGTGAATTATGTTGAATTTAGTTAAGTGGTCGCTGAGTTGGATTTGTATAACTTTTTGGAATAGTTTGATTAGGGTTGATAGTAGTGATATTGGTCTATAATTACCTGCATCTGTTTTATCTCCTTTCTTATGTATTGGCTTAATTACAGTTTTCTTAAGGTATTCTGGATATTTTTCTTGGTCTATTACGTTGTTGATTAGTTTAGTTAGGATCGGTGTTAGTATATTTTTATTTTTATTTATGATTTTATTAGTAATTTGTCAAATCAAATTTTGTTTAGGTTTAGAGGGGGGGGGGGTTCAACACACCCCCGCCCGAAATTTTTTAAATGTTTTTACATACAAAAATTCAAAATTTTGAAAATTTCGGGGGTGGGTTGAACCCCATATCCCCCCCTCTAAACCTAAACACAATAAGACTGCACTTACTCATTTATTTTGTATAAAATTTAAAACCGTGTCCAGTTAGTCTACAATTATTAGACCATTCAACATTTGAAAAGAATGCGCATGTGAATAATGAACATAAAATATTATTTGAAAACTTCTTTCTTACACTTAATGATTTGCTAATACATTTGTTATAGTTTCTTCAGATTTCCTCGCTTCGTTTGAACGATATGTTCATCGATCACACAACCATTCTCCTCTAATTTCTGAACGATCATAGTAATTGTTTATTGATACTAAATAAGTGAGAAATATTTAGCACGCGAAGAATGTCCAGCAAAAGTCCATTTTATTATCTGATATTTTTCTCTTGTGGTATGAACACTTTTGTTGAATTCAAATAATGTTTTGTGTCTTAATAAATTTAGATGACGCACACTGACTATTCATAGCAACTACTATTTTGAGGATTCTATTCGAATATTTTTTGACAATTTTAAGCTATATTTCAAATACATCACTAAAGAGAAAACAAAAATAAAACTCTAAAAATAATGCTAACAGGTCAAGAAAAGATTTTATATTTTCCAGCTCATATTAGTTCAATAATAAAGATACAAACTAAAATTGAAATTTTTGCTTGTGGATTCTCTATGATGCGTCTTATAACGAGACACACGGTATAAACATGTAGTTATGCGTTTTTTTTTAATGCCAACATTTATTATCTTTTTAAGATCTTTTAGGATCTGTAGAATATTCTATATAGTAAGTATGATGGTATAATATAAAGAAATAAAATAAATGCGAAACGTTACAACACTTTATTTATTTTTTTTGTTTTATGTTATAATTATTTTTCATAGCGTTCTTTACGGCATCCGACTCTTAACATTTGTTGCCTCTCCTTTTTAATATAATTTCTGGCAAGACGCATTCTTTATAAAATGCACTTAGGCGAGGGAGCATGTGATTTATCCAAAGTTGGTTATCTTTTTCAATTTTTTGAATAAAGATATTTCTATCTTTATCTACATATATAATGAAATAACAAATATTTCTTTCCGAAATATTTAACTGCCTCTGCAGTTACCGTTACCGTTTTGTATTCATAGCAACCTGGTAAATACAACCTACCGTCCTGGAATCGCATATAGTAAGTACATAAAAATGGCAGATTGTGCAAACATGGTATTTACTAATGATAAAATAAAAATGTGTAAAATATTTAAGTTGGAGCTAATGAATTATTTGGTGTTTCCAATGTTATCTGTGCGATGAGTTAATCTGTAATCTAGTAGTAATTAAAGCACGAACGTTATAGAGAGTGTGACAATATAAATATATGATACGATATAATAATAATTATTATTATTATATGAAGAGGTGTGTACACTACATAACGAAGTAGATGCCTCCACTATTAATGATTTAAATTCGATATTTCATATTATTATTTAAAATATTGTACACAAAAAGTTAAATTCTATCAACATAAAATATAAATTCAAGTTATTTGCAACTGCATAGGTAATTTAAATGATTACTATAAAAAAATCAAATATTAATTATTGCCGTGTGCCGCACATTCAATTTAGCAAATTATAAATGAAAAATAAATTGACTCAGCACTTGAAATCAACGTTTATTGGCATTCCACATTCCTATTCAAAACACGAATCCAGAAATGCAATTATATTTATAAAATGTATTGGGAAATATTTCAACAACGTCTTCCTTTGTTGTGTATCACATAATGAATAAACACACGGTCCGCGTCAGAAAAAATGCATTCGCAATTCAAGGTCGGGTTATTTCTTTCCACATGTTTTTAGAAATGCTGCCTCCTATTTATTAAAAGCATAATCAAATTTTACATTGCTCTTATGGACATTTCTAAGCAACGATTAGTTTTATTTACCATTTATTTTCGATCAATCTATTTAATACAACATGTTTATAATAATTACCTCAATAAATTAAAGAAA
This sequence comes from Philonthus cognatus, assembly GCA_932526585.2. NCBI lineage: Eukaryota > Metazoa > Arthropoda > Insecta > Coleoptera > Staphylinidae > Philonthus > Philonthus cognatus. The sequence continues at coordinate 92,509,547 of OW052243.1, forward strand.
TATGAAGAAGAAATAATGTTTCCAATGGAAGTATTTCACGGATTTATATGATCGTTTGACAGTGTTCTATTATTTAATTTATATTTAATTTAAGAACATTTTTTGGAAAAAAAATACTGTCAATTTATTCGCAAAGCTTCAATGTACAATATGTATAAGTTTCAAAGATCTATTTTCATTACTGTGGAAGATTAATCGGTGTTCGTTCTTATGGCCAAATAACATGTAAATTTCCGACCTTAATGTTATTATTAATTTATCTTCTTTTATTTTTATTTTTAATATGTGTATTTTATTTACTGTTAGTTTGTTCAATATTTCGTAATTTGTGTATTTTCTAATAAACATTGCTATGCCTCCTCCTTTTGTATGACGTAAGTTATATCTGCATTGTAGTTTTGTAGAGTGTATAAATGCTCATTGGTAGGTGTTAGCCATGTTTCTGTGATCGCGATTATTCTGGGGTTGTTATGTGTTACAGGGATTGTTTCAATTTCATGGAATTTATTTCCGAGGCTTTTACTATTTTATAAATATATACTGTTCATAACTATTGTTTTAATTTGTTTGAGTTTTTATTTTTATTAACAGCATTTGACTAGTTTGTTTTCTATGGCTGAGTGTGAGTTGATTTTTATTTTGTTGCTAGTATCTGTTTTCCTGATGTAAGTGTTTCCTTGCCTGGTCCATAAATGTTTGTATTTATGATCTTTTTTTAGTTCTCTAGGTTTGTAAAAGTGTAGGTTTTTAAATGGGGTCAGTTGTTCGTTCAAGTAAATTTCGTTTAGGTTTCCTTTGTTGTTAGTGATCCTATAGTTTTTCGTGCAGCTATGATTTCCTTTTTTCTCATTTGTTTTTCATTTTACTATTTCTGGGCTCTTATCATTGTTATCTTCTTTTCTGTATGCTTCTATAATGTTATGTGGTGCTATATTTATGTTTAGGGTTGTTATTATTTTAGTAGCTATTTCGTCGGTTTTTTCATTTTTATGTTGTTTTTCTGCACCTACTCTGATTACGTTGTTTTTTATTTTCTCTTTTTCCGCTTTTTCCACTAGCTGTTCCAATAATTGAACGCGTTCTTGTAACTTTTCGTTTTGCTGTTTGTTATTTCCTAGTAATTTTTTAAGGCATGAGTTATTTTCTCTTCTTGATTTCCCTTATACTTTTGAGTAATGCATTATTCGTAACTTCATCTTCGGTATCGCTGTCCTCCTTTTTCTTATTCTGTTTTATATTCTTTTGTGGTGGCATTTTATTGGAAGTGTTGAGGTTTTTAGTTTTATTTATTATTTGTGTTCTTATGTGTTGAATTTTATTCATTCATTAACCGATTCGGTTCTCGCAGATTAAGATTTACAAAAAGAGGCACGTGTGGTTGACCTTCGTCACCTCGATCAATCGCGTTTGTGTTGTTCGTTTGTGTTGTTATTTTAATTTGTAAATTTTTGTTCTTTCCAAATAGTATTTTAATTGGATATTCGGTCTTGCCCGTATCTTTAGCTATCGTTTGTTAGTTTTTCACCCTTTTTTAGTAGTTTTTTTAGTTAAATAATTATGATTTTTGTGGAGCATGAGGTTAACTGTTCACTGTTCACCTTTCAACGTTTTAAAGCCGATCTTCTCTCAGATCGGCTCGATCTTTCTGATCGGCTCGATCTTTTTGATCAGCTCGATCTTTTCGATCGGCTTGATCTTTTCGGACGGCTCGATCTTTTCGAACGGGTCGAGCTAGTCGATTGATGAATCGGCTCGAGCAGGTTAATCAAATCGGTAAATTAGATTGATTAAGTAATTCTTAAACTTTTCAAGCAAATAAACTACTTCTATTTTGCTTCTATTTCTGCAGTCAAAATGTATTCAGAAAATAACATAAAAATTTATTCAGTATTAAATAATTCATAGAATAAGTGATGAAAGTAAAATAATTATTAAATATTTATAATTATATAAAAATAGTAATCGTCAGTACTAATAATCATCATCCCCGGGAGAAAAAAACCCCTGTAAAACCATTTCAGAAAATCACCCCTTCAAAAAACCACCCCTTGTAAAACCATTCCTAAAAATCACCTCCCGAAAAAACCATCCCCCAAAAAACTACTAAATTAATCGATTATTAAAATATTTCGCTTAAAAATAATCGATTATTTCCATCATCACCATAAACTATGTCGATGGCAATTAAGAAAGTAAATTCTTATTTATCTCAGTCAGTAACTTGTCCTTAAGGAACTCAGGCATACATAATAATAATAGTAAACATATAAATATTTGATGAGGAAGAATCATCTTTCGGATTCTACATATATCAATACTTGTCTTCGGAATAATTACCACATTTAATATTTTTGCCGAATTTCACAGTTTTTTTTTTTCAGTAAGTTTCAGTTTTTATTGTTGTAAATGCTTGCATTGCAAGCGTTAATTAATTTAGAATGTAAATCTTGTATTGTGACAGTTCGGAAGAATTCTAGTCTGCAATTTATTTATTGATACTCACTTTTTCGTATTTGTAAGATTTTAAATTACAAATCTAAATTAATTATAATTACACCAAAAATTTATTTAGTCATAAGTTAAGCGTATTTAAATAACAATTTTTTTAGTGATGATCAAGTGAGATCGACTGCGCGATCCGCTCGAGCCGCTCGATCGTTTTGATCGGCTCGATCTCTTCGACCGGGCACCAGCTCGATCTTTCCGAGCGGCTCACAATGTGCCAAATCCGAGCGCGAGCGCCAGGGGGGGATTTTGAGGAAAAAAATCAAATTAAAAATTTTGAGAAAAAAACATATCCACTCCATTGTAGATACACGAAACCCTTCTAATCTTGCATGTTTATATTTTTCAACCCCCTATATTATTAACAATTAACTCTTAAAGTTAAGCGATTTAGAAAACATCAATTTTACGGCATTTCACTCGCAAGTTTAAATAATTTATTACATGGATAGTAGGCGTACTATCAATATAACATTATACACTATTGTTTATAACATAATACTGTATATTATGGTTGAAAAATTAAGTCTCTAAATATTTTAGAACAAAAGTTAAAAAAAAATTGAATATGAAATATATTTTAAATATAAATTTTAACTTTAGAAAGTGTTATAAAAAAAATGTCAACTCGATGAGGTCTGGGACTATCACTAAAAATTAGTTCTATGTTTTCTCTAACTACCCTCAAAATTTCGTATCTCCACCGGTGCGTTTTTGGGGTCTTTTTAATTTTTTTATTTGACGCCACCAATTAAAGTTGGGTCGGGCGAGGCCCGTGTGCGGTGAGTATCGTGGAGTCGAGCGCGCGCTATTCTCGAGCAGCACGCAACATGATTTTTACGTTGGCCCCGAACAAAAAATAATAAAAACGCACTTAAAACGCACATGTAAAAATTCAAAAAAATTAGGGCAGTTACAGAAAATATTAACAAATGTTTATATGATAGTCACAGTTCTTCCGGTTTGCAATCTTCTAGAAAAATAATATAATAATAATTCAAGGCAGCAAAATTATATACAATTGTTATAATCATTACATAGGTTGTGACTTTCACCAAAAACTGTGGTATGTTTTTAAATGCCCTAAAAACTTCGTATCTCTACATGTGCGTTTTGTGTCAGGTTTTTGCGAATGACCGAGTCGATTTTTATCGGTTGCGCCTAATAAAAAATAAAGCACCTCAAAAAAACCTACAAATGTGAAAAGTATCTGCTGTAGTTTAAAAATAATTTAATCTGTTGTTTAAAATATGAATTTTTAATCAGAATATACATTACATTTTTCTGATTTTGCACAACGAAGTTATGTATTTTATACTGTTTTATTTACTTACTTTTTTAAAATGAAAAATTGTCAGTATCCTCATCAGTCTGTTCGTCTTCGCTGTCACTTGTGTCCGTTTCACAAATAACTAATTTTTTAGCGTCTGCAGGTAGTTGTTTTTTATGAATTTTTACATCGCTTCTCAAAGAAGAAATTATTGGATCAGAACATACAAGAAGCATATTAAATAAATCTCGAATTGTATTAAGCCTAGAGTTTTTCCTAGTATGGTTTTCTCTAACTCTCTTATATATTTTATTGGTTGCTTCCTGTGCCTCTTCCGAAAGTTCTCCGATTGGTAAAAGACATTGTCCAATTATTTTGCTCCCGTGAATTAAAATTTTATGGACACTAGGAGGCATTCTATACCATCCATATAACAAGGTGTAAAGTCGGGCCGGGCCGTATCTTCTGCATATTTATCAAACATCAATACATTTATATTACGAGAACTCGACATTGTTATAAGAATTGTATAAAATCTGTTCAATAATTCTTCATTCAATTCAGTGATGACAGCTACTTTCTCATAATTTCGAAAAAATATTCGAGCAACGTTGCCAGTATTTGAAGTACCTCCTCCTTGCACAACAATATCAACCCTTATCCCTAACTATTTACGTAATAGTTTTTGTATTCTAGTTTTCCGACTAAATATATTATTTTTCTCTTCTATCGTACATCCGTGAGTAGTTGTTTTCTTCAAATCTAATTTATATATTATGTATTTTCGGTGATCAATAAATTAGTTTGTCTTCTTTTAGATGTATTACTTTGTATTGTGAACTGTGTACCTGATGTACTTGGTATTGGTGAAATATTTTCTATATTTTCAAAGGGGTTTGTATTTTCAATTAAGACAGAACCCTCGTTGTATTTAAAAGGCAGCAGTAACCAATTTCTATTTTTTTTTTTTATGAAATTGATATGAGATCTTGAGCACATTTTCCACTTTCTATTAAGAGTACTGCAGAAACCCTTAACTTTTTTAAGAATGTCATCATTTTCACTATTGTTTTTCGTCGAAACATTTTCAATATATTTTATTAAATAATCAATGGTATTGCTTGACTGAATAAGGTTTTTAGGTTTTAGTTCGTACCATACCTTATATAAATCACCGTTTGTAATTTTAATTTTCTCCATTATCACTCAGCGTTTTGGATTAATTAAATTACACTAACACTAAACACTAGTTTAATTAAAGTAAACTATTTTATACACAAAAAAACACTACATCAAAGAAAGAGTATATAGTCAACAAATTAAATAACACTTAACACTAACTTAATTAATAATTACTTTATAATGTTCAATCGTTCGCTTATGGATCAGAAAAATATGTGAACTGTTGGAGACTTCGTTCAACACTAAACGCATATTTTGCTTTCAAGAAAATTAAGAATAATCCATTTCAGATACTTAAACCGTAAAAACTGTGTGACAAGAATGCCATTTGTTACGGTAAATGACAGCTTCAATCGGACCCCTAATAAAAATGTAAACACAAACCAGATGACCTTTATCAGTAACAGATGTACACCCTTATATATCAATAAGAAAAAAACCCATAAAACTATTTTTGTAAATGTGATTTAAATGCTGCAAAAAATACTCAGAGAAGAAATAATTTCCCTATGATATATACCTGTATATTAGAAAAATTGTAGATTGTGAGGATTATGACTATTATGTAAACATTTGTCAATATTTTCTGTAACAGCCCTAATTTTTTTGAATTTTTACATGTGCGTTTTAAGTGCGTTTTTATTATTTTTTTGTTCGGGGCCAACGTAGAAATAATGTTGCGTGCTGCTCGAGAATAGCGAGCTCGACTCCGCGATGCCACCGCACACGGGCCTCGCCCGACCCAATTTTAATTGGTGGCGTCGAATAAAAAAATTAAAAAGACCCCAAAAACGCACCGGTGGAGATACGAAATTTTGAGGGTAGTTAGAGAAAACATAGAACTAATTTTTAGTGATAGTCACAGACCTCATCGAGTTGGCATTTTTTTTATAACACTTTCTAAAGTTAAAATTTATATTTAAAATATATTTCATATTCAAATTTTTTTAACTTTTTTTCTAAAATATTTAGAGAGTTGATCTTTCAACCATAATATACAGTATTATGTTATAAACAATAGTGTATAATGTTATATTTATAGTACGCCTACTATCCATGTAATAAATTATTTAAACTTGCGAATGAAATGCCGTAAAATCGATGTTTTCTAAATTGCTCAACTTTAAGCGTTAATTGTTAATAATATAGGGGGTTAAAAAATATAAACATGCAAGATTATAAGGGTTTCATGTATCTACAATGGAGTGGATATGTTTTTTTCTCGAAATTTTTAATTTAATTTTTTTCCTCCAAATCCCCCCCTGGCGCTCGCGCTCGGATTTGGCACATTGTGCGGCTCAAACTTTTTGATCGGCTCGATCTAATTTATCAGCTCGATCTTTTCGAGCGGCTCGATTTATATGATCGAATCGATCTTTTGATCGTTTCGTTCGATACTTCAACTGATCGATCATTACTTGATCTATCCTTCAGATACTCGATCTTGCCTATCACTAAAATTAACATAATTGGATTAAAATTTACGCGCCTAAAATGCACGGACTGCTCGCCCAACTACTTTCCCTTTTGTACGACCTTCGGTTATTTTCGTCGTTTTCGCCGGCTCGAGCACAGAACTTGTGCAGAGGAGAATGCTTGAACCTTTTCTAAGACTTGTATAGAAAAGGAAAGACTCGTGCATTTCTAACATAAAAAGTGCTATTGGTGTTCCTATTTCGTACTAGACTAATCCGTTAATTTTTGGAAATGGCAGTAAAAAGACCACATTGTGTGTGTGGTTGGTGAGTGTAATCTCGTATTTTATGCATACGTACAATGTAAGTCAAATTATAAAACTATTATAAGTTCAATTTCACCATGATCAAATATTTTTTCCCTTTAAAATAAAATATGAGGCACTTAGAAGCGAATGGGTGTAAATCACAATTTTTAAAAATGTTTGTTAATTGCAGCATATTTTTGAACATCCACTTAACTACGATCACTTGAACTTTAGAACTAGATTTAAAAAAATATATTTTAAGCACTTACACTCTTGTTTTTAGGTCATTCATTTATTTATTTTTTATATATTGTTATTGACATTATTAATTTATTTATAAATATGTATATTTGAAGTAGCTTTTTAACATTAATACATAATATAATAAATAAATAGTAAACTATTTATGAATTTCAACTTTTTATTAACTCACTACAATTGTTTCGCTACTCTGTAGCTTCTTTAGGTAAAGAAATATATACAAACATTTTACTAACTTATTTGAATAAGTTATTTAACAATTGTAGTGAGCTATCATAAATAGTTTAATATTTTATTATATTAAGTGATAATGGATTTTCAAGAAATGGTGACAACAATCTAATCAATCAATAAATAATTAACAAAAATTTGTAATTAATAAACAAAGGTCGAAATTAACATCATTTATACATCATCTTTATTGAGGAATAATAATTATATTTTTATTTCTATGTACATTACATACAATTATAGTGAAATTTTTCAAATTAGGCACTCTCATGCGCAGAACGAGCGCCGTTCGTGTATTTCCGCTGCTCAAAAAATGAGAAAGTGGAACCTGACTACGTTAGGCGCACATTTATTTGAAAAAAGGAACTCGCGCGCACATGCTAGGACGAGGAACCTTCGGGATTTCAATGGTGTTATCCCTGCGAGAGCCAGTGCCGAATGGCACATTTACGGCCCAACGTTTTCAGGACTGTCTTGCCTACGTTCGGGAAATGCTGTTCTACCGCGCAAGTGCCTAATTTGAGTAATATACCTATACATTGCAATGTTTTAGTTAAATTTAAATTACCAAAATAATACAATATGTTATATTGGTCTAAATATTGACAACAGCGTTTTTTAATCCCCAAATTACCTCTATTATTTTTCATTTAAATATTTCAGTTGTAGTTGTAACGAGATTAATTAGTTAATTTTGGTTAGATAATCCTAATAAAATCCGAAATGCTGTGCGAAATGACAGTGAACGTAGCAGAGTAAAGAGAGCCCAAATAAAAAATATCGATTGAACTGCAAGAGGATTATTTTGTTTTACTATGTGTTCCATTTTTAATATATTTCTTTTTTTTTAATCAAAATTTTACATTTATACTAATCACTGTAGTTTTATTTAATTGCAATGTGTTCAGTTTTTATATATATACTTTTTAACGTTTTCATTAGTGTATTACGTATTTTATATATTATATATTAACCACTATATTTTTAATTAATTAATTAATATGTGTTCCGTTTATGTATACCATATATTTTTTTACGTTTACATTAGTATATTACATTTTTCGTATATTATATATTAACCACAATATTTTTAATTTATTACGATGTGTTCCGTTTTTTTTTTAATATATTTTTTACATTTTCATTAGTATATCTTAAACAATTTTTATATATTTTATAATAAAGAGATATTAATTACATTTAATGATTTTTATTTTATCAATTGGACAGCTGTCTGTAGAATGGTACAAACCCATTAATTTTTACATATAAACTGGTTCCTTTCTGCAGAAAGTCGTCCAATAAATGACTGACAACATCGTTACGATTAAGGGTTCGAACAGTTGCCTGTTCGCTGACGACGTCGTCGCGATTTAGGTTTCGAATGGCTGCCTATTCGATGACGATGTTGTCACGCGTAAGGTTTTGAATGGTAGTATTCGATGAGAACGTCGATTCGGCGACGAAGTTACTAATGAAGTTTTGTATAGTTGCCGATTCGATGTCGACGTCGGCATGCGAGCGGCTGCCCATCGGGCAGACATAATGACGCAGATACCCGATAAGTTAGATAATTGAACAACAGTTAATGTCAAATAATCTGTAAATTTGTTATGCATATTGAGAAGAGCCACTTACATTAGCTCAAAGAGCCGCATGCTGCCGCATACCACTGATTCAAGGGATCAGGGAAAAAATCTGGAATCAGGGAAGAGTCAGGAAAAGTCGGGGAAATTTAACATTTTAAACACCATGACAGTAACTATTCGGATATCCGCATTATTCGAATATCCGCAATATTTGAATATCTGTATTATAGTAATTGATGGTATTTACTACTACATCAATAATGTTCTTCAGTCGAATGGGTTTAGAGCACAAGTTTTGCTGGTGAATAATGCAATGCAGAATTATTAAATCACTCACTTGCACATTCAATGCGGTTGCTCTTTCCTTCAGAATTCCGGTAAAACCTTTTCATGAACCGACTATTGAAGGCGCACCATCTGTGTATACTCCAACTATATAATTTACACCACTGCAAACCATATTGCTCAAAAGTACTTTGCACCTTGGCAAAACTATCTTTTCCAGTAGCGGTCGTAAAGCCAGTAATACCTTTGTCACTACAAATTCTTCAAGTTACTCAACACCTCGTACAAAAACAGCTAACTGGGCTGTGTCGGATAAGTCTGTACTCTCATCCAAAGCAATCGAAAATGCTTGAAAACCAGCCAATCTATCAGTCAATGATTTTTTGATATCACTAGCCATCATATCTATACGTCGAACAACAGTACGTCGCGATGAGCTCACTTTCTTCTTTTCTGGGAACAAAAGTTCTGCAACATCTACTATTCACTCTTTAAAATTTTTTGAGGGAGAGTTTCCCCTTAAAAAAATGACTTCGATGTTTTCGCTATTTTGGAACAAACTAGCTTTAACAACACTGTCTGGATTTGATCTTTGTGAATGGAATATTTGTTGCTGTTCCTCTAAATTGGTAATGAGTTTTTTTAATGTTTAATGTTTCTTAACTGGCCCGTAAGTAAATTATATTTAGCGAAATGCTTGCTGAAGTAATTCCGCTTCATATTGTATTCTTTTAAAACATTGCACAACAAACACATAGGTTTACCTTACCACTGTGCATGATAAAAAAGTATTCGTCAGTCCATTTGTTTCGGAATTGACGACATTCTGTGTCTACTTTCCGGTTTTTTAAACCAGACATCTTGATGGATTTCTTTTCTTCTGAGCTGAATTTGCTTGAATATTTCCCGCGTCTTTTCTTATCAGTTGTTAAGAAGTAATGAGTTGACACGCGCGCCGAGCGGTTTATATATTACCCGCAATAAGAAACTAGAATCCTCTCGATCGTACGCGAGTATGCGATATCGGCTCTAGGCGCTTCAAGGTCATTGGGCGGCTTCTCAAATCTGTATCTGTTTGTCTCTTTCTAACGACTATTTCTGACTTGATCTGTAACGTTCCACAGCGTACGCTTATTTATCGATGTTTACGCAGTTTAGCGATTTGTTTAAAAAATTGAATAAACACGTTGTATAATAAACAAATAAAATTTTTATTGAATAAATGTGCATCGAAAATATGTACAAAGGAAAATAAAAATAAATAATTAACAAATAACAAAAGAGGAAGTAGTTAAAATAATAAGCAAAGTGAACACAGAAATTGTAAGTTAAATTAAAGATCAAAATAAACCAAGTTAGAATTAGAATTTGAACAAAGTTTTACGTCGATTAGGTTAATTACTTGTGTCAAAATTCGGTCAAGAAGTGATTTAGGACACAGAAAGATGAAAACAGGAAAGCAAAAGGAACCACGCGACTAGGGGAGGGAGATTTGAGGTTGGTGCAAAAGTGCGGAAAGAAAAAGAGATAGACTGACACGGGATAAGCGAGGATCTACTATCCTAGAGTTTCTAAAAATGTTCACATTTGGCTCGGCCTGCGTTTTATCACTTTGACGGGCTTTCCCTCAGCGGAGAGCGTTTTTCTTGTTGAGCCATTCGAGCACGTCCGTAGCGAAGTCCATTGTCCAGCTCAATATTTTCGGACAATAGTTCGCTCCTAAGTTACGACTGCAATATGTCATAAAACAAGCACACGAAAGAATTTTACTCAAAAGAAAGGTCGATGTAGTTGTAGCAAAAAGGTTCAAAATGTAAACAAAAGAAAACGGATATTTTTGGAAATACAGGCAAAAGCCCAAACGGTTAGAAATGTACACGAACGAAAAATAATATAAAAAACACATTTCCGATTTGGCGCGAACAATCGATTTTAGTCTTTATGATTTGAATAAATACAGTTTTAGGTTCGTTGACGGTAATTACAAAAAAACTATTTGTGCTAATTCATTAATTTTTTTGCGTTATTTGAAATTTCTCTCGCGGGCCGAATCCGGCCCGGGGGTTGCCCATATATGCTTTAATGAATAGTTTTATGCTGAAATGCTGTAGACAGGGAAGGTGGCAGAGTAAAGAGAGCCCCAATAAAAAATAACGACTGAACTGCAAGAGGATTATTTTGTTTTACTATGTGTTCCGTTTTTAATACATATTTAATTTTGTTGTTAATCAAAATTGTACTTTTATACAAAGTGAGGTATCCGCATTTTTTATATATTATATACTGACTACTATATTTTTAATTAATTGCAATGTGTTCCAGTGACGGCTCGTCAGGGACGACAGGGTCGGACGGGCCGTAACGTTAAATTTAATTGAACAAAAATTATATTTTTTTTTTCTCAACAATAAATATTGCGCATTTTTTGTAATAAATATATAGCAGGCTAATAGGTAGTAATAATAATAAGCACTCAGTAAAAGGCCGACAAATGCAGGAATTTATTTTCATTTAATATGTGTTTATACTAAGCAACTTCTTATCCGCAAAATCGGCCAGCCGTAGATTTTCAGATTATGAAGATTAATGCAAGCCCTACGTCGTCACGAGTGTCCCTGCAGTTTCTGTCGTTACATTTCCTCTGCAAGGTGAACGTACGTCCGCAAATGGTTTACTCGAGTACGGCAAATTTGTCGGGGCAGTACTCGCCGTTCTTCCACACAATACACCGATGCCCATGTGTCGATGCACACTTTAAATTCTGTTACGTTACAGATCACAGATTTTTATTTTAGAACTAGTGGATTTATTTACCAATATATTTCTGATTGTTTTTATATTTTTTTAATCTAAAAGTAAAATAGGCATTTACTTTAATACAAATTGGTCATTAAGGCTTCAATTTTATTTAACAAATCAGAATATATCTCGCATTCTTAAATATCGTTAAACAACTGTAATGTATTTTGTAAAAAATGCAAAAAATCATTAAATAGTTACCTAATTGTAATTTACAAAATATTAACTAGGTATTTTAGGTAGATTATGTGAAATATATCAGTGTATAACTATAATTATTTAATTATATAACATTATTATGAATATAACATGTTTAAAAATGTTATTGTATTTCCAAGAACACTTACTTTCTATTTTTTTTAGTCGGGCGAAATTATTTAATTTAAAGTATCGTTCTAGCGAAGGTGTATGGTTCGGTACGGCAGGCCGCTTAGTCTCAGTGCGCGTGCGGCAAAATACATTCGGCCGACCCACTTCTTTAGATTACGAGCCGTCACTGATGTGTTCCGTTTTTTATATTTAAATTTTTGTTTTCATTAGTGTATTCCGTTTTTATATATTATATATTAACCACCATATTTTTAATAATTTGCAATATGTTCCGGTTTTGCATACCATATATTTTTTTACGTTTACATTAGTACATTACATTTTTTGTAATATTAACCACTATAGTTTTAATTAATCACAATGTGTTCTGTTTTTTTAAATATATTTTTTACATTTTCATTAGTATATCTATTACAATTTGTGCTTATCACGTGTGAGGTTTTGAATGGTTGCCTACTCGATGGGGACGTCGTCACGATTTAGGTATTGAAATGCTGCCGAATCGACGACGACGTCAGTAATGAAGTTTCATATAGCTGCCGATTCGATGTTGACGTCGCCACGACGTCGGCATTCGAAGGGCTGCAGATCGGGGGGGCATAATGACACCGATTCGTTGTCGGACATCGACATAGAATCGGCAGCTACGTTTGACACATCGACATCTGATCGGATGCCAATCGGTACAGGATGGTTTGCTGGGGGTAATTTACATATAAAATGTCATTTTGTTATAGTTTTTTGTATAAGTTAGATAATTGAACAACAGTTAATGTCAAAAAATCTGTAAATTTGTTATACATATTGAGAAGAGAAAGTCAGCGAAATTTAACATTTCAAATTGGACACCACCATGATAGTAACTATTCGGATAAGATTCAGAAAAATTGTGAACATATTTTAAAACTTCGTACTCACGATAATTTCTGTGTACCGAGTTTTAATAAACTGTAATAAAATTTTGATCTATAAAAGTTACGTTCCGGCGTAACGGATCCGCCATTGTGAATTTAACTTCAAAATCAAAATCAGCGACCCCGAAAAACTATCTATACCAAGAGTTCTTAACTTTTTTTAGGTCGTGCTCCCCGTCATAACTCATGAAAATTTAAAAAAATCGGATATCAGCATTTTCCGGATATCCGAGATATTCGAGTTCAAATAGCTTTAAAGAATAGTTTTCTGTTTTCTTTACTATCCAATTTAAGTTTTTGTCCAATGTCAGTTTGTATTTTCCTTTTTGCGTCTAATACCATATTTTTTAATATTTGTTTTTTTATAAAATATGATGAAAGGCCAATATTTTGTAATCTAAAACTAATTTGTCTTACAAAGACAAATTCAAAATTTTTACAGCCAAGTATTGGTATTTCATCCCGTGTGGAGTTGCTAGTCTCCCATTGGGCGCCTTCCCAGTTGGCGGATAGGGGCTTGTCTCCCAAAAATGGGAGGGGCGGACCAAAACTAACAAACCATTCTCAATGAACAATAAAAAACGTGAAGTCACCAGGTGAGGTACAAAAGTACGCAATCCCACCCCGCAAAAGCGGGCAGCCTAGTCGAATCTGGTGTGGGCAATTATTCATTTACTGGGCAGCAGCCCTCAAAAAATTCGATCCTTAAAGGGAAACTCTCTTCCAAAAAGGAGAAAGGTGCAAAGCCAGCGGTCACCAAACCTGGGCCTAGCGCACCTCGAATAAACCTGGCGAAGTCAGACCATCGACTAGAACTTAAGAGTAGACGAGCGGCCTATATACTACGGGAAAAACTGGGTGCAGTCCCAAGGAGGAAGGGGTCTCAACACCGTCTATGGAAACTACACGAGCTCCAACATCGGACAGCGACTCGCAGTCTGATCTTGGGGCTTGGAAGGCAATCCGCCCCCTGGGCCTTGATGAGGAGAGCGCAACAGACGAAAATCTGCAGATCTCCTCTGGCTCCGACGACGATAACGACATAATGGTCGTCGAGGTGCTAGAAAAAACATCCGGCTCGGGATGGTGGGGTTAGTTAAAATAACCTCCACCATTTCAAAGCAGCTTCGGCTACTCTACTCCTCCGCCTTGCGCAAAAGGGGGGAGGAAATCACCCATACATACAGGAACCCTGGGTCATGGGAAACAGGATTGGACTGGGGTCCAAAGACTTCAGATTACTTTATGTGCAGCAGTCAGGTAAGTCACGCATTCTTATAAATAAAAAATATTGTGCTTTTGTTCTGCCTAATTTAACTAACGGTGATACCATCGCTGTTTCATTGGAGTACCAGAATTGCGTCATCTAGCTGGTCTCATCCTACTTAGCCCACGATGAAGGCATCCCTCCTAGGGGTCTATGTGGGCTTCTTGAAGGAGCCAACCGTGAAGGGGTAGGCGTCATCATTGGGGCCGATCTAAATGCCCATCATGATATCAGGGGTAGCTCGGATACCAATACTGGAGGTGAGTCACTCCTAGAATTTATTTTCACTTGTAACCAATATAACGTAGGTAACTCCGCTACATTCATAACCTCTGATAGACGTGAGGTCCTTGACATCACGTTAGCTTCAGAATGCTCTCTCAATATCGTCGAAAATTTGGGAAGGTGTCGGAAGAGCACTCTTTTTCTGACCATAGATATATCGAATTCAAACTCGATAATTAAACGCAAGTATACTGTGAAGTGCTCTACTATCTGCATAACCAACCATACCCCACACAAGGGAGGAACTGGATCAGATGATGGAACAATTCTCCTCTGTCTGCAACAAGTCAATAGAAGCAGCGTCCCCAAGCGCGCTCAAACCACACGGATGGACCCCTTTCCTAAGAAAGGAGTGCAGAAGACTACTCAACAACGCTAAAAATACCAACGAGTGGGCAGCCTATAAGGATAGTCTCCAATATTTCAAAAAGGAGATTAGAAAGGCAAAGCGATCGGCATGGAGGAACTTCTGTAATCAAATAGAAGAAACCTTACAAGCATCCCGACTACGCAAAATCCTCTGTAAAGAGCCAGTTTTTCAAGGCTCTGTAATGAAAGAAGACGGCAGTTGGACATGCTTATCCGAAAAAACGCTCGAACTCTTCTGTTCGACTCTCGCTTCCCGGAGGAAGAACTAGGTGCGATACCTACCACAGCAGACCTATATTCTCAATACCCCGTCCAAAAGATAGTAAGTAGAGAGAAGCTACTATGGAGCATCAAAAGCTTCAAACCTTTAAAATCGGCCGCGCCTGACGGCATCAGCCCTGTTGAATTGCAGAAAGCTCTGGACATTGTCACTCCATGGTTGGAAACAATGTTCGTGGCTTGTCTTAAACTTTCCTACATCCTTAAGATGTGGAAAGAGGTGGAGGTTGTGTTTATCCCTAAAAGCGGGAATATTTCCCACACTAAACCTAAGGACTATAGGCCTTTAAGCCTGTCCTCATTTTTGCTTAAAACGCTAGAAAGATTAGTTAACACTTACATGAGAGGGAGCTTAGACCCCCATTTGTTATCAACCTCTCAACACGCATATACCAAGGGGAAATCAGTAGAAACAGCTGTATACTCCTTGGTAAGCCAAATTGAAGAAACTATGAGACACAGGGAGTATACACTGGTGGCCTTCCTCGATATAGAAGGAGCCTTCAATAACATACACCCTGAAGCCATTGAGTCCGCTGTAAAAGCAACAGGAATAGAGAAAGCAGGCTTCATAGGAAAGTTGCTCCGCGAAAGGAACCTCTCCTCCAAACTCGGGAACTTTTGTATTAGGAGACGAGTTAGCAGAGGTACCCCTCAAGGCGGTGTTCTATCTCCGCTTCTCTGGAACCTTGAACTCAATGAGTTACTTCTTAAACTAGGAAATTTGGGGTGCAATGCAATTGCTTATGCCGACGACGTGGCCATAGCCGTCTCGGGTAAGCACCCTAACATAATGTCGCAACTAATACAGCAGGCATTAGCTAAAGTAACCAAGTCGTGCACAAGGTGTGGCCTACTGGTCAATCCGCAGAAGATTGAGCTAGTCCTATTCACAAGGAAGAACCGTATACCCTGCTTCAGACTGCCAACCCTAAAGGGAGCGGTCTTGGAGATCAAAGACCAAGCTAGATCCCTAGGTATCATACTGGACCGGAAGCTTAGTTGGAAATCCAACTCTCAAGAGAGAGTACGGAAACCGACTGTCGCGCTGTACTCTTGCTATAGAGCGGTAGGTAAAAGATGGGGTATGAAGTCTAACATCACCTACTGGCTCTACAAAGCCGTGATAAGGCTTCTAAAGTGTCTTCATTTGGTGGACTGCACTCTATAAGAGGATCCACCAACTAGCATTTGAAAAGGCGTCCTTCATGATCATGGGTGCTATAAGGACATTACCCCCTAAAGCGTTGAAAACGATTCTCAACCTGACCCCTGTAGATCTCCTCGGAAAGCAAATCGCAGTAACAACTGCTGTAAGACTAAACACTACTAGCAGGCTAAGACTAGAAACGCAGGGGCACACAAACATCCTTACGGAATTTTCCGGTGTCCTACTAAACATCGACCGATGTCTGGAAGTGCCTGCTTTCGGCAATATGTCCTCTTCCCAAGTACCCACTAGGATGGACTGAGAGTAAGGCAGAATATCGTATACAGGCTCACTCAACGTCTTCACGGACGGGTCTAAGAGTGACGATAAAGTAGGGGGAGGGGTCTTCTGCGAGGACCCGAACCTCCGCATCTCTTTCGGATTACCGAACCACTGTAGTGTTCTACAGGCGGAGGTGATAGCAGTCAGGACAGCCGCAGAATGGCTAAAGGTAAATGGGACTTCTGCCAGTCAGGTCTATATACATACCGATAGCCAAGCTGTCTCGATGGTGGTATCCGATGGCCGAGAAGCATTGAATGAGCTGGCAGCTCGGATACAACTTCAGCTCATCTGGGTACCAGGGCATAGCAATAGTCCAGGTACCAACACAGCAGACGAGTTAGCAAAAAAACGGACTGAAGTTACACTCGTCCTCGATTAACCAACACCCAGCGACAAGCAAGGCGATCCTCTATATTATTTCAAAGATCACCAACTATATAGGTGGATAAATGAGAGCACCTGTAGCACCGCTAGGCAGATATGACCTCAGTGCGACAGGAAAAGAAGAGAGGCACTTATCTCTTTTAAAGAGGAGTGACATCGCTCCCTCTTCGGGCCCAAGTGTGCACCACCATGTGCGGTGCAACCACTACAACCTAACCTAACCTATATGTATTTCATTATATTATAATTAATTGTTTTTAATCTTTTGGGATGTTGTGTTGCGTGTTCTTGTGGGCTGATATGATCAAGAGGTTCATCGCAGTTTAATGTTTGTATATTTTATATACATAAGTTCTACACGTGAGGTTTATTTACACTGTACATTGGTATGAGGGTTGCATGGCGACGGCTCTCCTGCTACTGGCTCGAACACCGATTCTGCGGGGGTCCTTCGGCGAGACTCGCCGCGAGTCGATTCCAGTGTACAACGGGGGCGGTGCGTACAGCTTCCGGAGTGTTGGGTAGACCGGTGTCCTCTGGTTGCCTATGCTGACTGGCTGGTGTCGTAAGGGCTCTTTTGTGATCCTCTTGTGCGCCTTGCGGGGTGACGGAGGTAACGGAGAGAGTAGACGGGGTACCACCAGGTACGTCGAGGTCCTCCTTGTCGCGTCGGAGATTCCGTGCAGCGAAGGTCCAGTTGCTGTTCTCCTGTGCACCTTGCGGGGTAATGGTGGTAGCGGAGATACTGGACGGAGTACCACCAGGTACTTCGCTGATCGTTGTACCGCGTTGCGAATCCTCCTACGGAATCGGGCGTGGGTACCCGGTTCGTCGGTCGCTTTAGGTGTGGCAGAATCCGGCATCACCGTGTGGATTCTAGTTTGCCTGGCTAGCTGTGGTTAGCTTGCTCGGCTTGTTACTCTACTTGGCGAGCCAGGGTGGAAGGAACTGATGCTTAATCGGGGCCGTGCGCCCTATTTAAGCCTGGCGGGTCAGCTCTCTCAACCCCGCTCGTACCACGTTACGTAGGTCACGCGTCCCCACCTACGTAACGTGGTACCACCGCAGGGTGGTGAGTCACCCTACTGGCGAGCCCTTTTCGCGCGCCCGTACGTGTAATAATGTGTCTTCACAAATCTGTATGGTGACGTGCATGCCGCTTTCAGGTCCAAATTATTCAAAGTCAAAGGCAAAGCTATACTGATAAAAGACAAATCTCAAAAGGCGTCTATATATGGCATGTAAATAATTTTACCCAACTTGTTACATTTCCAGTATGTTACTGACTGTAACAACAAACACTTCATTGTATAATGTAATAGCCGTCGGGATATTAGCCAGAGATGTAGTTTTTTCAGTGGGTGTTTGTACCGCTTTATTTTGTTCGCGAAAATATATGAACGGGCCAGGCCGTAGACAAAAAAAAATCGGAGAGGGGTTTAAAGTATTTTTACTGTTTTTGCTCTTACAGGGCCGCTTTTACATACAAAAATATTTAGCATTTTGAACATTTCGAGAGGGGTGGGGTGGGGGTGTTCATCCTCTATATCCCTCCTGGCTACGACCTTGTGTACTATACAGGAAGTTTTTTTTAGAGTACACGTTCTTTTACAGTATGCGCCAAAATATACAGTAGTGGAGCTATTATTCAGTATTATTTTTGCATTTATCATTTTTATTTCTATAGTATAAATATTCAAAATGTGTGCCACCGCGCTACAGGCATTGTTCAATTGTTGTCCAACCTGAATTTTCTACAAAAATCCACCCATGCCTTTAAACAAACTATTCAAGGACGTTCGTCGGAGACTTCGTTTGGGTTATGACACAACTTGATCGAGGACGCATCCATAATTCTCATTTGTGGTCACAGTTACTGGCCTACCAGACCTTCCCTTCCATTGACACAATACACTACCAGTACTGCGAAATTTCTTATCGATAGATAGCATAACTGTGTTGCTTTGATGCCATTTCCGTACGAGCGAAAATAATACTAGACAATAACCTTTTTCCTTCGTCATGAGACCCATTTTCAACTCCAACCTCACAGAACAACGTTCTGTTACCAACAGATAATAATGATGTAACAATACTCTGATGTGTCCATTCATCAGAACTGCTCGAAATCCAGTACTGTGTATTTTGGTGCATATTGTATCCCTATGTGTATTCTGTAAATTTTCAGGCATTCGTTGTTTTTAAATGTTCTGAAAAAGAGACAGTTTATCTTAACTTGTTACCGTTTTTGTTACATTTGCAGGATCACATTTTTCAAAAGCGTTCAGTTCAAAACTTCTACCAAGCGTTTCCACTCTCCTGTTTTCCAAAAAAAATGGTAAAATTTCGAGTTCAGAAACGCCTAAAAATTCGGTTTGGTCGCATAGAGAAGTAAAGCGACCAAACCATATTTTCAGGCTGTTCTAAACTTGAAATTTTACTTTATGCTTAATCTCTGACTAAAAAACACTCGTTAGAAGTTTCAAATTGAACTCTTAAAAAACGACGAAATCAAACTCTCATATCTCCAGCTCAAACATCACGTCAGATCTCCGCTCAGCGACTCGGCAACCCTGCCTCCATAGTGGCAGTTTTCTAGTCTTTTGGTAATTCGTCAGGTATAGAATTTTTATATTTTGCATTTTTGGAGCGGACCGGATTCGACATCGTTGCGAGCCGACTGTTGCTCGCCCCTGCT
This sequence comes from Philonthus cognatus, assembly GCA_932526585.2. Taxonomy (NCBI): domain Eukaryota; kingdom Metazoa; phylum Arthropoda; class Insecta; order Coleoptera; family Staphylinidae; genus Philonthus; species Philonthus cognatus. The sequence continues at coordinate 92,529,413 of OW052243.1, forward strand.
GTAAAACTTATTGTGTTTATTTTAAGAGGAAATTATTTTAAAATTGCTTTAAAAACTGATTTATAACAAAAATATCAAAAGTGCGATAGTTTTCGCAATCTATAACTAATTTTCTACGTATGCCCTAGCGCCGCACTCTACCAAACCAAATTTTCAGGTTTTTCTAAACTCGAAATTTTACTTCATGCGCCACGCATATAAAACACTAATTTCTAGTGAAATTCAAAATATACTGCTCAGGTAGGAGGATTTTTACAATAAATCTCAAAGAAAATTGTTCGAATTTTAAAAACGCAAGATTTGGTTGAATAATAAATATTTGTAAATTTCATTAACGTAAGATCAAATAGTAGGCCGTATATTTTGAACTTCACTTTAAATTAGTGTACTATGCACGTGGCGCATGAAGTGAAATTTCGAATTTAAAAAAGCTTGACAATTTGGTTTGGCCGCTCCGCTTCGCGGCGCGACTAAATAAAATGTTCGTGCTTTTCTAAACTCGAAATTTTACTTCATGCTTAATCTGGGATTGTAAACACTCGTTAGAAGCTTAATTCATACCCAATTCCTGTTTCTTGAATACATCCCTATTTTATATTTTATTCGAGGATTTAATTATTTATACTCAATGTCTATTTCTTAAATACATCTCTCAACTTGTGTAGATTTTAACTTTACGAAAAGTTCAATTAGAAAATGAATAAAAAACCGTGAAGGGTTAAAAGATCGCGGAGCGACCAATTCAAATTTTCAGGCTTTTCTAAACTCGAGATTTTACTTTATGCGCCAGGCATATAAAATACTTAAATAGTGTAAAGTTAAGAATATACGTGCTTAACATATTGCATTAGTATATTTTGTACTTCAAAATATGTCAGTGTTTTTTACGCGTGGCGCATGAAGAAAAATTTAGAGTTTAGAAAATTTGGTTTGATAACTAATTTTCTACGTATGCCCTAGCGCCGCACTTGACCAAATCAAATTTTCAGGCTTTTCTAAACTCGAAACTTTACTTCATGATTAATCTGGGAGTGGAAAAAACTCGTTTTAAACTTCAAACTGAACCCTTTTAAAATAGAACGAATTCCTGAAGATCTTCAGCTTATATTGGAATATGTAGGTATACTTTAAAAAGCCCTCTGTGTAAGGGAGGGTGTAGAGTTTGGTTGCTGACTTCAGATTTCTTGAAAATTAACATGTTTGCTAACGACACGTAGAAGGGCACCGTGTCCTACAGACCCAAATATATTTTTACATATGAAATGCGCCTGTACCAGTATTCTACCTATGAGCTCTGTTTGAGCAAATCATATATTACGGAGTCAGTAGCAAACATGTTAATATACGCTATAGACCGCTTATATTAGTGTAACCACAGAGGAAACAATAATTCCTTACTCTGTGGTACCATTATCAAATGTATTTATCTTCTTCAAACTGGAATTATTTATGAAAGTATATTGACCAGTTTTTTGTGCTAGTAACATATTGCTTTGGAATGATGCAATACTTATGACACTAATACTGATGTCCGAAAGATGGCACAAAATGTTCACCCTTTGAGCGGAAGAAAGCCTTCTTGGAATGGATTTTTTCAATGAAAATAATGAAAAATCTACATGTGTAACTATTAATTTTATTGTACTTATTTATTTTTACAGTTGGCTGACAATATTTCCACAAAAAAATCAGGCAAAGTTATAAGAATGGTTATCATACATTTTGAATCTCGACTAATTAGTAAACTGTCTTTTTCACTGCCGCTCAAAGAGTTAACAGAACTTGAAAATTGTATTTTGAAATTCTTTATTAAGTGTTAATGAAACAATATACACAAACCAAGAGTATATATATAATATATATATTATATACATTTTCCATTTTATCCACTACCAAATAATACATATAATTTTTTAATAGCAATCAGATGAGATTATGCAGTTATATATAAAATCATGATATACAAACATTCTAACAGCCACGTAATCCCATACAAGCATATTTTTTTTAATTAACAAGGGTTTCTATTTTTTTATTTTGTTTTTTTAGTTTTTTTAACCTGCTCATTTTTAATGGAATTACGCAACTTTCACATATTGTAGATAATAGAAAGAACACAATAACTGATATAGCAGGTCGTTTGTGACTGTAAAAAGAGGATGGAGTAAAGGACCTTTCAGTATAAAGCGAATAAATATAAAAATATCATGAATTGTAGCTGCGCATAAACAATGCTTAAAATAAATCAGTAAATGTTTGTACATTTTCTCATACACACAGCCACCATACAACATCACAGCCGATCAGAAATTGAAAGGTTGTGTATTCTAAAAAATAATGAAATTAAGAAGGCTGCCAAATATTCGAAAAAGCTGACAAACGCTGTTAACGAGTGCCATAATATCAGAAGCGAATGGTCCCCTGTTGGGATCTATTCGAGTATGTAGAAGATTCCAAAAAATTAATAAATCATAAATAGAGATAAAGCTTACGAAATCACACACGGTAAGTATACTATTTGATACTGACTTTTTTCATGATTATTAAGTTGAGATCTTTATAGATAAAAATTATTTGATGAATTTTGATAAAAATAAATTGATGCACTATTGCTGTTTAATTTGCGTAAATAAATTATGTCATGTGTGTGAAAGATACTAATCGATTCAACAGTTAGAGATTAGGAGGACTTCTGTTCGGTCGGGGTGCGACTCCAACTAGGTATGAATTCGGCAGCATGAGGATTCAGAGTGCTTGACTTTGCCATTTCCGCAGGTTCAGCTTTGTGCTGGTTCGCATTATTTGAGCTGAAATGATTATTAGTTAATTTATTGTCTATGGTTATTTAAACAAACCCTTTCGGGACAGCTACGAGATTCCAAAATCCAAGGATTAGAAAAATGTATCAGTACATAAGGTTAGAAATAAAGCAGTAGTCCCGAAAGAGTTGAATATGGTAATTCTTACTTGGAATTATTGCTGGCTGGCAATTGTCGATCATCATCCAGCATGTGTTGTAACATGCACTGTTCCATTAATTCTTCTTCCTCTAATCTTTGTAAAACCTGGAGGTGAGACAAAATATTCAATTAGTTACTATATAATTTTAGAATAAAATGGACATTGTGCTGACCAACTCACTGAGATCGACCAACTCACTGAACCATAATAATTTTTTCAATAATCTTATTTATATTTTTTAAAGGCAATCCGAATTAGATTAACGGCTCATATGTGATATTGACTAAAGAGAAGATTGTGTTGCATTAGGTATGCTAGATTGAAACGATATAGGAGACCTGCAGGCCGACCAACATTTTTATTCACAATTACAATTTAAGGCTGCATTTTTTTCATTTGGCATGTCTCTTGTGAGCTGACAGCCCAATTCTCAAGGATTGCCATTTCGGAGGTTCAATTCAATATTAATTGATATAGATGCTTACTAGGATTATTAACAATTCGAGGATGAGAATATTAAAGCCAAATTGTAACAATTAATCTTAGATTTTAATGTTTAAAGTATTTCAGTGTATTTTATACCAGTATAATTCAAGTTAGATTAATAAAAAAGTTTGACTATAAAAAAAACTAATTAGAAATCTGACCTCTTTATCGAATTCCTCCTCGTTCTCCATCCACATATACTCTGAGAAGTCGGTGTCTTCGACTGGAGGCATCGGGGCATAGTCATCCACAGCCCCATTCCCATTAACGGGAGCAGTGATTGTGGGTGCATTTTCGTTGAAATAATGCTCTTCATCGTATGAATTAAACCCATTAAGGTTATTCCCTGGAGGCACCTTCATATTTCAGATCTAAAATCCAAAATTAGTAAGTGACCAAAATACACGCTTTACCACAAATTGGTGCGATTTTAGGAAGACTATGTGACGAAGTATCAGAAAAAATACTAGCCAACTGGCATAATAACAGCATTATTTTAGCGTCTCCACCATCTTATTTTCGGAGGAGCTTTATTCCACCACGCACTTCACTCACCTACTTTACAAATCTTCCTGAACTGCTATTTAAATTAGCCGCTCAATTAGCTGCTCTGTTTCTTAACAAATTGCAAGGGTAGCGAAAATTATCGCGAAATGACCAGCAATCTGTCAAAATTACACCATCATTTCTTCACCAAAACAAAATGCGCGGAAATATGTTTGGACACCATAGATGTCACTTTCAACATCATATTTTTTTTTAAATTGAGGATTAATAAATTAAAATATCGTTTACATTAATTTATATTTAATATTAATTTTGTTCATGCGTGGAAATAAATTACATTATCAAGTGCATTTAACAATAAACAAACAAATGATTTTCGAGCTGCAGTAAACTTTTTATATTTGTTAAAAATGTATATAGATGGCGCTAGTTAGTTGCTCTATGTAATTTCAGCGGGAAATTTAAGTTTTGAATAAATAATGCGCAGTTGTAGAAACATATGACCTATATCTCACGTTGTCTTCTTGATTTTTATATAAAATACAAACTCCTCGAGGGTATTTTATATTCATTCCATGGCTTAAATGTTTAGCAATTTAAACCATTCTTCTTTGTGGACGCACTAAAAATGAACAATAAATTATTTCAATATTTAAATAAATACACAATTCTCACACTTGATACAAACAACAGTACGATTTAAATGGCAAATAAAAATATAATGAGAAATATCAAAATGTAAATGATTATTTACAGAATTCAATTTAGAGCAACGTTTGCCATATTCGCTACTAAAAACATTAGTCTAGTCGTATGCAACTAATTAGAAAGTTAGTCGAGTTTACAAAAGCCTGAACATTTACAGGCTTTTGCAAACTCGAAATTTCACTCGTTAGAAGCTTTAAATTGAACGAATGCTTGAAAATTGACAGCGTACTCGATATACCCAGCGAACACATGTATAATATATATGTAAATAATATGTAAAAATATATACTAAATATGTGTAATATAATTTATATAGATGATACACAGATAAGTATTATTATGTCTATATTATATAATAAATATTATACAGGGATTTTTTCTTTTAAGTATACTTTCACATCACAATAAAACACTTTTTGTTCCTTACTTTACTTTTATTTTTATTCGTCAGATGTACATTTCGAGTGCTAAGCACTCATTATCAATAACGAATTAGTTACTTTAATTAAAACACTTTTAACCTTTCTTCACAATTTTTATTGTATACCAGATATATATTTCGGTCACAAATTGATTGAATACTAATTATTTCTTGTTAATGAGCGCTTAGCACTCGAAATGTACATCTAATGTACATCTAACGAATAAAAATAAAAGTGAAGTAAGGAACAAAAAGTGTTTATATTGTGATTAAATACTCCACATAACTCAAATAAACAATTAGTGATACTTTCACATATTCCATACAAACATTTGTAAAATTAATAAACATGTGATCAAACCTAACTCGAAGTATATTTTAAACTTTACTTTAAATCAGTGTTTTATACGCGTGGCAAATGAAGTAAAATTTCGAATTCTAGAAAAGCCTGAATTTAGATTTGCATCGAAATCCAAACGTTTAGGATTTTTTAAACTCGAAATTTTACTCCGTGCTTGATCTGGGATTGGAAACACTCGTTAGAGGCTTCAAATTGAATGTTTTAAATAAAACAACGAATGTTTAATATACATAACTCAAAATTGCACTCGATTCCCTGTTTACAGGTACCACACATATAAAAGTAAATCACGAATTTAAAAGTATGATAAGTTAAAATTTCCGCTTCAATTTATTTATTGCATTATTCTTGAACATCAAGTTTGTTTGCCCCAATAAAAGATATTTTCTAAGATTATATTATTTTTTTATTCTCAGGGCTTTTCTAAACTCGAAATTTTACTTCATGCATAATCTGGGAGTGGAAACACTTGCTGAAAGTTAAAAATTGCATTTATTGCCACTTTTGTCTAATTTACAGTTATGATGATAATGTTGATTAATAAATATATTTTTTTTACATTTGCAATATATTAATATAAACAATATATTTGTTCCTGTAGAAACAAGTTGGTAAAATTATATCTAATATTAATAATAGTCTTCATAATTTTATTCAGGTTATTTGAAAAATTTAAAAACAAATGTGTAAAAATCTTAATTTTTCCATTATCCAAAAACTACAAATTTCAGTTACAATTTCAATGATTTTTAAAAATTCTGAAATAAATCAGAAAACATCTATAACTTACATCTTAGAGATGTTCTGTGATTTTATTCAAAATGTTAAGGGCTTATTGAAATTGTAACTGAAATTTTTAGTTTTTATATGATGGAAAAATTAAGATTTTTCACATTTGTTTTTAAATTTTTTGAAATGATTCTCATCTTGATGAAAAAATATTAACCTGTTTAATTTCGTGTTATTTTATCCTAGAATACGATTAGAAACATAGAATTTAAAGTTTTAGTATTCGCTATCAACGCAATTTTTATATTAAAAAATTGTTGATTACATCAATTTAAAGATTATTTAATTTTGAATTTGTACCTTTGAGTACAGACACTGCGATAGCGTTTAATTTTTTCAAGAGCGGGCTTTATTAAAAAAAGGTTCGATTTTAGCAAACTGATGGATAAATATATCAAATAATAATATTACATATAGTTTTTGTAATATTTTACAATATTTAATGTAATATTAATATTTAATATATTCACTTTAAATCAGTTTGCTAAAATTAAACCCTAATTATTTATAAAATCAGCTTTAAAAAATATTAATTAGTCGATTAATATGAACACATTATTTTTCTTTTATTATTTATATTAATTTAAAAAACTTATAGATATATTACATAAAAACTATAGTGACGGAATCAGTCCGGTCAAGCTACAAGAAGCCCCGGACATCGTCATACCCTGGCTGGAAACAATGTTCGTGGCTTGTCTTAAGCTTTCTTATATCCCTAGGATGTGGAAAAAATTAGAAGTAGTCTTCATCTCTAAAAGCGGGAAGATTTCCCACACAAACCTTAAGGATTATAGGCCCATAAGCCAAGCATAAGAGTAGTTGACGTTTACATAAGAGGGAGCTTAGACACCCAACTGCTGTCAACCCCTCAAAATGCTTATACCAAAGAACCATCTGTAGAAACGGCTCTACATTCCTTAGTTAGGATGGAATTGAAGGAACAATGAGACACAAGGAGTTTACCCTAGTTTCCTTTCTCGATATTGAAGGAGCGTTTAACTATGTGTTCCTTGAAGCCATTGAGTTCGCTCTAATAGCAACAGGAATAGAGAAAGCCATGTGCGGTCTCATAGGAAAGTTGCTCCGTGAAAGAAACATCACTTCCAAACTAGGGACCCATCCCCCACCAGGGAGGGGGAACCTGGCACTCAATGAGTTACTCCTGGTACTAGGAAATTCTGGGTGTAGGGTAGTTGCGTATGCTGACAATGTGGCTATAGCTATCTCAGGTAAGCATCTAAACGTAATGTCGCGACTAATACAGCAAGCAGTAGCCCAACTAGCCCAGTGGTGCACGAGGTGCGACCTTGGTGTCAACCCTAAAGAAACTGAGCTAGTTCTTTTTACAAATAAGCACAAAATTCCCAACTTCAGACTGCCAACCTTGAATGGATCTGAGCTGGTAATCAAAGAACAAGCCAGGTATCTAGGTATAATCCTAGACCGTAAGCTTAGCTAGAAACAAAACATTCAAGAGAGAGTACGGAAGGCGACTGTCGCACTGTACTCCTGTAGCAAAGCAGTAGGTAAAAGATGGGGCATGCAGCCTAACATTACCTACTGGCTCTACAAAGCCGTGGTTAGACCTATACTCTACTACGGTTCTTTCATTTGGTGGCCATCGCTTGAAAAGAGGATCCACCAGCAAGCATTCGGAAAGGTGCAAAGAATGGTGTTCCTTATGATCATGGATGCCATTAAGGCATCACCTTCTAAGGCATTGGAAACGATCCTCAACTTGACCCCTGTGGATCTCTTTAGTAAGCTAGTGTCCCCTTGAACATCGACCGCTGTCTACCAATTCCTGCTTTCGGCAATATGCTCTCTGCTCAAATACCCACTAGGATGGAGGACAGGTGGCCGGAGACAAGCTCACTCAACGTGATGATAAAACAGGGGGTGGGGTTTTCTGTGAGGATCTGCCAAACCTCTGTAGTGTCCTGCAGGCGGAGGTGATGGCTATTAAGAGAGCTACAGACTGGCTAAAGGCTAATGGGACTTCTGCTGGTCAGCCAGGCTGCGATTACGGCTCTAACAGGTGTATGTACCTTGAAAGTTGTATCTGACTGCCGAAAGGTATTGAATTGGCAGCTCAGGTTCACCTCCAGCTTACCTGGGTTCCAGGCCACAGTAACAACCCAGGTAACAATACAGCGAACGAGCTAGCAAAGAACGGTACGAGGCTACACTCGTCCTCAATAAATCAACATTCAGGAATTCCCTTAGTGGCATGTACGGCGGTCCTCAATAATACCATTTCTAACACCACAAACAGTAGATGGAGAAATGAGAGCAGCTGTAGCATTGCCAGGCATATGGGACCTTGCCCCTTTGGCAAACATGCTCAAAAGCTAGGATTACCTTATAATGACTATTGTAGGGGGTGCCTTGATGAAGAGGAGGAGGAAAGCGTGCTCCAGTATTTCTGTCAATGCCCCTCTCTGGCTGGAATATAGCCGATGAATATAGCCAATGCTGTATCGACGGACTCTCCGATCTCGAGTCTCTAGACGTCAGAGATCTTGCAAGGTTTGTTTTTGGCTCCAAGTGGTTCCTGCGAGAGGATGGAAGTGGTGGTATTACAATGGGTCTTTCAAGCCTAAGTGTGCACCTCCTTGAGCAGCTGGCCACTAAAACTTGACCTAACCTATAGTGATCTGTAGATATTTCGCGTATAAATTATACAGGGTGATTCACGACGTTTTCCCGCCACTGCAGTGTATTCTGGAGGTCATTTTAATTTAAAAAGTTCATATTAACCCGGGCCCAATTCTCAAAAATAAGCGAGTTAGAGGAAACTTTGGATTTAATTTTTTTTAATTTTTAATTTGCAAAACTAAAAATGAACACCATAATAGCGTACTCCTCCGTAGTAAATGTAAAAAGCATTAAAGAAGAATCAAACAAGGCACTTTATCCTACACACAAACAGACTTAAGCAGTCGATACGTCAAAAGTGATGTAATGACAGGCGCCATCTTGATCAACGCTGCTACCATTATTAAAAATAGCCATTCGAGGTGCGGAAATACAAAAATCATAAGTTTCCCACAATTCACTTATTTTTAAGAATCGGACCTATGTTTATAAAAACTTTTTTGCTTAAAATGAGCTCTAGAATACACCCCTGACGTGGCAGGAAACTGTCGTGAATCACCCTGTATAAAAGTTTTGTGTGATATATATGAAAATGTATATCCCTAAAAATAGCGGACATTTATCTAAATATTTGCTGTCGATTTTCTCCAGATATTATATATTTCTAAGATATTATATTATTGTTATGTATATATTATATGATTTGGTTTGCTAGGTATACATCGAGATATGTATACTTAAACGGAAAATGCTCTGTACCGGGTGTTAGAATAAGCGTGGCCACCGGCTGTATCTCAGAAACTATGTAGCGTACACAGATCTACAGATACACAACTATGGGGAAAAAAACGGTCGCAACAGGGCAAACCACACTATGGTGGCGCAAGAGTCGCTTAATCCAAAATATGGCGGTTTATTTAAAAATATTAGGTATTAGATTTCAATGAATTTAATTCTAAGTACAAATAAAAATTATTTATTGTGAACATTATTTAAATTACACAGAGAGGTATAAAAGTTGCTATATACATGGTTAATACATTTTATTTATAAAAATAATGTACAAAATAGCAATACCCTTCTAAATTCAGTTCTCAAGAAAATAGGGTAGTCCGTGTTGTCAGCACAGCCGAAAAAAATCACTCACCGTATATACGTATTGAATATCTCATTTAACATAATACTGTAATAGACAGAAGCAAATGCATGATTAATAACAATGAAATGATTATTTGTAAATTCTTTGATGTATGCACTTACAATTTGGTTATCCGCTAGAAACAACAATTTGCCTTCCGTTCAGCCTCCAATGTATTCCAATATTACACCTTCTTTGGACAAAAAACATTATTTTTTTCAGAATTTTTAATGAAGAACAACAAACAACGTATAGCCTAACCAAAAAGAAAAATTACAAATGGTGTAGCGTGTACGTGACAAATTGATGTAGAGACATCTAGTGCATTTTTTTTAAATGAGATTATTATTTCTACTGTTTCCTGTGAAGTGATTTACTAGTGACGCCGCCAGCGGCGCCGAAGTAGGCATTTCGATGTGCTAGACACGGAAGAAATTTTGGTCTCAGAATTCCACATACTCTTGACACCCCGTGGGGGTATAGAACACGAAATTAGAGGTAAGCAAGCAGACGTAGAAACGTCTATCTAGTGCATTTTTGTTAAAAACAGATTAGCATTTTTACAGTTTCCTATTATAATTTTCTTGTGGCGCCGCCTACGGCACCAAAATCCATCGGTGAAATAGAGCTACAGCGATTTTAATGTGTTAGACAAGAAAGAAATTTTGGTGTCGCAATTCCATATATTGTTGACACACCGTGGTAGCTTAGCATGTTGAGGTAAAAAACTGCAGAGTGAAAGTGGCCAAAACAAATCACTGGAAATTAGTTTTAAGTCCCTACCTCTGCTGCTAGAGGGCGTAAATCTATTGCCAAATACAAACACAGATTTATATCAAAAAACTAGTAAATTGAGCTAGATTTAAAACATACGAATCGTAATGTACAGTGAATTTAACTCAATTTTAACTATTTACTTGTTTCTTTATCTAGCACATATGAAGCAGGGGAGAGCGGGAAAGTGTGATCATTAAACTGCATGTAACTTTTGTTAAATTTAATTAATCAAATTAGTCTCATTTGATAGGTAATTAAAAGCACTTTAAATCACTGTTTACTCTCGTTTACTTTAATTTATATAGAAAGTGCCAGAGGGCGATTTTCGAACAACCGCTATATTTTCTAGATTTTCTTAAAAATTTTAAATTATAAGCTATAGTTCTCCTACGCTACTTTATTACAGGAATGATTACTAAAAAAAGTGGCGAAAACCTCATCCTAATATCAATAACCTAACCAAAGATATAGAAAAAGTCTAGTAGATTTGCCCATTTTCAACCGCGCACCATATAAAAATATATTTTAAAATCTCGTAGGCTTTTTTTGTTTAATGTTCAAGAGGCCAAAAACAATAATTTAAACAATAACGGAGATCATTTTTTCCCATGTACATGTTTTGGAAAGCGAATATGTAAGTAAATCCATGATTATTTGAAATCTTAAAATATAGTAGGCTATGAGATTAGTAGAATGTTTAAAGCAGCGTATATTTACTACAATCTAAAATACTTATTAAAATACTTTATTGGAACAATAACAAACACACCATATGAAATAAAACGAATTCAATAATTAAATCTAACTTTGCTGGCAGAGGGCGCAATCTCTACCAAAAACCAAATTTATCTGCATATGTTAACAATATGTAAATATTAATCTACTCTAAATTTTGATCGATGTTAACTCACTTCTTGGTTCTTTTGCTTTTACATAAGATGCAGATTAAAATGGAAAAGCCTAATCATTAAAATGGTTGTTACTTTGATTAGGTTTAACCGAATTTATTAAATTTTGACTAAATTGATAAATAATTGAATGCGCTTTTAAACACTATGTATTCTTTGTACAAAATACCCCATTCTGCACAATTTTTAATATATATTCGGTTAGGATGAAGATATCGGGATGCGGTTTTCGTAACTCACGTATACCTTCCAATTTGAAAATTTAAATAAAGTGGAGAAAATACGGTGCTTGTCTCAATTGCACCCTCTGGCGCTTAATATTGAAACTAAAATAAATCAGAGTGAATTATGTTTTAAGGTGTATTCAATTATCTATCAAATGATCCCAAGTTAATTAAATTCAGTGGAACCTAACAAAAGTTATAGACATCTTATGTGAGACATAAAAAACGAGAAGATTGTTAAAATTAGGTAAAATTTACAGTAAATTAAGATTTTCATATTTTTCACATCCTTAATTTGGCATTTATTTGATAAAAATTGTTTTAATCTTATACTATAGAGATAGCGCCCTCTTACTTCGAAGCTACCAACTTAAAAATAATTTCAGCGATTTCTCTTGGCCGCTTTTACCACGACATTTTTTTAGCGTAACGTGCTACGACGTATAGTTTTTGAGATACAGCCGATGGCCACGCTTAATCAAACACCCGGTAGAAGTTATAATTCATTAAATTGAAATTGTTTATTATTTCAATATAATGAAAACTGTATATTTTATAAACTGCCGATCTATACAATTTACATGAAAACAAAATTGTGAATAATCTTAGAAAAATAAGTAAATTGAGATTGAATAAAAATGTAATCTGTCTTGTTTTTATATGCATATAATTCAAATTATGATATTTAAATAAATATTGAAGAGATAACCTACGACCTCCAAAACTGCCTATCTTTTATGAAAATCGTCACCAGTGGCGTAGCCAGGATTTCGTTTAGGGGGCTGGGGCAAAATGACACAAATTAAATATGTAATATAACGACAATTTTAATATATACAGGCAGTTTATCTTTTAACCAATTAACGGCCGAGCAATTATAAAGTCAACTCTAAAAGTTGATTTTAGACACTTATTGTTATGATTTCTATGAATCACTTATTATATTACATACTGGGAATTTTTCTTTAGTATATACATAATCTATACGCTGTACATTTTTAGCCATTCGTCGATTTTATAAAGCGTTCAATTTGAAGTTTCGAACGAGTGTTTTCCACTTCCAGATTAAGCCTGAAGTAAAATTTCGAGTTTAGAAAAGCCTGAGCATTTGGTTTGGTGGTGTAGCGCTACGCGCTACGTGACTAAACCAAATTTTCAGGCTTTTCTGAACTCGAAATTTTACTTCATGCACACGCGTACAAAACACTAAACTATTGTGGTGCTAGAAATACAAAGAAAACACATTTTTTTTTAATGAGTAATAATCGAAATCTTTAAATAACAAAATATTGACATTTTTCTTTACACATTAAGTTATTTTTGCAATTTAGAATCCCTATTCGAAAATTATTGACATTATTCTAACGATCCTGGTTCTGCCACTGATCTTCAAAAATGTATTCATTTGTTTCTAGACAGGAGATATTGAGCATATGTAAATAGCCAATAACAAATTACAAAACGATTTTAAATTGTAATTTTTTCACAACAAGATATATCATAAATAGGTCCACTTTTTGTACCCGTTTTTTTCGTTGTAAATAATTACTTTTATTGTTAATAGTATTTATTATCATTTCATAAATGATAATGTTAGCGTTGGCGTCGTTTTGGTTAAAATCACTTAATTCCTGTCGCCATTCTAAGCGCGCTAATTTATTCTGTCCTAACAATAAAAAATGATTGCGTCTTATAATTAATTCGCGACAATAACAATATAAACTGACATTTTTATGGTATTGTTTTGCCTTAAGCACTTCGAGATTTTGAGTTAATAACAATTTCATCAAAACCGATTATGTTGTCGAAAATATTACCTACCTTTTATTACTGCGCTCTATATTTAAATTTATGTTTTGTTGACTCATAGATTTATTTCCAATACAATTTCTAGTGGTATCATTTTAAAATTAATAAATTTTGTTTAAACGAATATAAAGATAACGAACGATAATTTATCTAAGCAATATTTCAGCATTAAATGTAAGTTAAGAAAGCTTTATAAGTATCAGAGCTGGACAGGATTCGAATCCTGGATTTGAATCCATTTAGATGATTCGTGATCCGGATTCGTATCCAACGCAAATGTTGGTGATGCAAATTCTTGTAAAAGAGTTCGAGTCCTTGATTAGGCATGAAGTATTCGAATCTTTGATTTGAATGATATTTTTCTGTTATGAATCCTTTATTCGAGTATTCGTGATTCGAATCATATTAGGTGATTCCGATTCATGATTAAAATCCTCTTTTATAGGTTTTGTCTCAGCTCTGATAAGCATGACGTCGGAATATTTTTGTATGATGTTTATGACATATTGAGTTCATCTTGATATTTATTGCTCCAATGCCGATATTCTCATTATAATAGCCAGGAAAACCTTTGTCTAAAATACTCAAAACGCAAATATTAAGGAGCAGGTATAAATTAGAGTGTATAATTTATGTTGGTATGCAAATTCGAACCGTTCGCAATAAACATGATGTATGAGATATTTTTTATGTGAAGATATAAATTTATATGGTGATGGAACGGGAACAAGATAGACCGTTTGGTTTTGTAAGTAGAATTAATCGGCTCGAATGAAATAAAGAAAATGTGCTCTACTCAGACACCTACATACCTCTCGAACGTCGGAATGGAGGAGGACCTTTTTAATTTTGGACTTGGCCTGAGTTGAACCGCGGGGCAATCAAAATACCAAAACATGAAAAAACTAGTTTACAGATCCTGAGATAACAAGGTTCTATACTGTAATTTCTTTCATAATAAATTTAACATCTTTCCACATTTTCTACTCTTTATCCCTTAGCTCATAACTAATATCGATTTTCTCTTATTTCTCCACCTCGATTCAGTTATCGAAGAAAAAATAATTTTATCGTTGATTTCAGAAACAACATATAACATTTTTTTGAACCACACCCCATAAAATATGTTTATCCAATAAAATTAATTACTCTTTACTTCATAACGTTAAGTTTTTGAAGAAACTATTTTAGGCTATAAATAATAAAACACGTGTAAAACTGACCTATGCTATTATTTGATCCAGACAAACGAGTATTGATTTAATTACAAATCATTGAATACAATTAGGCATTTGGTAATGACAGAAGTTTAGAAACAATTCAATATTTTTTGTACCGTCTCAAACCTACGCAATACGTTTCGCTGAAAACCGTTAATCGTTGTCTCGAAATCGTTTCTTGACTAATCGACCTTCTAACTAATTTGCACAACTTTGATATTTCCGAAATCCAAAAACGAAATGAATCCGCACCGACAATAATATTGAATATAAACAAATACGAACGTAGCAAAAGTGAATGTTTCAAGTTATTTAAAAAGTACGATTTTTGAATTAAATCCTGCTTAAGTTAGTATGATAATGAGTTTGGAGAATATATAAATTAAAAAAAAACACTTCCTGAGAAATGTATTGCAAGTTTAATTATTAATATTAATTAGAGAAATCGATAGGAAAAATTCCCTCTCCAAATAGTGAGACGACAAAAAATGAAACAAAAGAATGAGTATATATTTATAATACTATTTCCACGTTATTAAAATGATGATTAGATATAAAAAAGATAATATCTCAAAATCCAAGAGTTACAATAAAACGTGTACCTGTATAGTAAACATTTGTAGAATATATTGACGTGGGGAGCAAAAATAAGGGGTGTTTCGAAATTCACCTTAAATCAGTGTTTTAGACCCGTGGCGCATGAAGTAAAATTTCGAGTTTAGAAAAGCCTGAAAATGTGGTTTGGTCGCTCAAATCACGATTTTTCGATGTAAATTTTCAGGCATTCGTTGTTTTATTAAATATTTTCAATTTTAAGCCTCTAACGAGTGTTTTAAATCCCAGATTAAGCATGAAGTAATATTTTGAGTTTAGAAAAGCCTGAAAATTTGGGGATTTACTAAACTCGAAATTTTACTTCATGCGCCATGCCTATATAACACTATAATTCTCGGAAGTGCAAACGATACCGCTTTAGCTGATTTGAAAGTATATTTTAAACTTCACTTTAAACTTTATTTTTGATTAAACAAAACTCTTCTTCTCTTCTAAATGGGGTAATCCCGGCTAGGTAAATTGGGGGAATATCGGCTTAGCTGCAGAAAATCTTAATCTAACAATACCGAAGAAAAAGCATCCAAATGATTTACAAACTTCAAGAAAGGGCGATTATTCAAAGGTATCTGACAATTAAGGAGATCTTGATGTAGATATTTGCTTAATAATAATAATATTAACATTTAAAAAAAATAAGAATCTAGGGCCAAGATGTAGTAGTATTGATGCCTAACGCTTGCACTAGTAGCTTTATAAAAGAGCTTGGACGAATCCTCGTAAAAAGGATTCGAATCACGAATCCGAATCACCTAATATGATTTGAATCACGAATACTCTAATAAAGGATTCGTAAGAGATAAATATGATTCGATTCAAAGATTCAAATCCTGTTTTTTCGAATCACGAATACAAATCCTTTAGAAATAAATTTGATTTCATTATTTTTTTGCAACCATTAATATATAAATATCGTTACCAGTTGTTTTAACAAAAATATTCAAAACCTAATTATTTATTATTAACACTGAACATCGTTGATAACTGACTAAATATCTGATTCCCTGTTACTCTGATTAAAGATGTATTTGTGTGTTTTTGAATTTAACTTCAAATCAGTGTTTTGTACGCGTGGCGCATGAAGTAAAATTTCGAGTTTAGAAAAGCCCGAAAATTTGTCTCGGGTCGCTGCGCGACCCTCGACAAATGTTCACGGGGCTTTTCTAAACTCGAAATTTTACTTCATGCTTAGCCTGGGAGTGGAAACACCCGTTCAAAACTTCAAATTGATCTCTATTATAAAATCGACGAATGCCTGAAAATTACGTAAATAAAAAAATCACTGAATATCATTAAAACCGGGAAAGTCAGCGAAAAGTAATGGAATTATATTCAAATTGACCAAAGCACTAACAAAACAGCCATATAATATTATAAAATTTGTCAAAATCAGCAGGCAAATTACAAAACATGTAAAAATTAATAAAATTAACTTAAATATTGACAATAACAATGAAAACAGTTTAACAAAATAGGGGTTTCCCACAGAAGAAAGTTATATAAAAAGGTCTGGGAAAAAAATTTTGAATCAGGGAAATGCCTGAAAAATTTAACATTTCAGATTGTGGCTGCCATGTCAGTTTTACTTCAAATAATATTAAACAAAATTTTGAAAACTAGGGTATTATCTTTAAAACAATGCAGTTATTTAATGTTCTTATCAAAGCATTCAGTTTGAAGTTTCGAACGAGCGTTTTCCACTCCCAGACTAAGCAAATAAACAAATTTTGAGTTTAGAAAAGCCCCGTGAAAATTTTCTGGGCTTTTCTAAACTCGAAATTTTACTTCATGCGCCACGCGTATAAAACAGTGATTTAGCGAAAAATTTAAAAACACACAAAAGAAATTTTTCAAGTAAATCCTCACAATTAATTTGACGATTCAAAACCTTTTGTAAGTATTCGAATCCCTTTATAAATATTCAAATCCTCTTATAAGTATTCGAATCACCCACATTTGGATTCGAATACGAATTTTCCTAAAAAAAATGTAACGAATCTGGATCACGAATCCAGTTGAATTAAAGTATTCGAATGCCTCTTTTGAATCCTCTAAAAGAATTTGAATCCAGGATTCGAATCCTGGATGATTCGAATCCTGCCAAGCTCTGCTATAAAAATATGCGATTTTTGTAAAAAATAAATTATTGTTCAAGTAACGACGTCAACCAGCAGGCATTTCCCGAAATTGCGGGCAATATCGAAAATGCAATGTGTTTTTTAGTTAAATAAATTTTGAAATTGTTTTATTTATTTTTTTAAATAATAACAGATTAATTGACAGATGTGTGTTAATATTTTGCTCATATGTTGATCTCTATAGTGCATTTAGTTTCTTTGCTAGAAACCTCTCATGCATTGTAAAATTTTAGGCATTCATTGATTTTATAAAAGCGTTCAATTTAAAGCTTCTAACGAGTATTTTCACTCCTTGCTTAAGTATGAATTAAAATTGTTAGTTTAGTAAGAGCCTGAAAATTTGCAAATATGCATTTAATACTACTTCTAATATTTATTCCTTAGTTAATCTAGGCTTTTTAAGTTTTATTTTTCTGGTGAATATAACATGGTGGTAAATTAGTCTGTGACATTTTCAACAAACAGTAAATTTTGTAAAAATTCATGATTTTTATTGACTTTAAAAATTTTCATGTATTCTATATATGTTATCATGTTTACATCAGTTTTGTTATTTTTTACGGTTTTAGTATATTTGAATAACTTTTCTTAGTGATTGATTTAGTTAAGTTGTACGGTTCCAATTTTAAAATTTTTTACGGTAATTGTTGATCTGTTCAATTTGTATGGTTTTGTTAGTTTTGTCCTACTTTTAATATTTTGTTAATTGCATCCTATTTTCCTACTCTCTCAAAACTCGTTAAGTTATTTTCACAATTCGGGACTTTTTGGAATCCCTATTTATATATTATTAACATTATTCAACTTCTTCTTAGCTTTATATCTTTATAAAATATTAATTATTTGTTTTATTCTACGTCAAAAAATTAAGTGCGGTCTGGTGCGCTTAATTTTTTGACGTAGAATAAAACGAATAATTAATATTTTAGCAGCGTCACGGATTTGTTATATAAATCTTAAAATATTATTTGTCACCTTTGCAATATTGTTAGAGCCACTTTGTCTTCCATATACTATATTAGCTTTTATGTTGTTACAGTTATTAATAATTTAGATCATTGTTGGTGATGTTAATTTTTGATAAATTCACTTCTCGGAAAAACCACAATCCATTAAGCTCACATTATAATCTTTAACACACTTAATGCCATTTTTTGTTAACTGATAATTGTTCGCCGGTAATCCAAGAAAAGTTGCAACATTTTTTAGATAATTTATAATGACAAAAAAACTGTACAGGTATATTGATTTAATAGCAATGTTTCGCCTACGGATTTAAGTGATTAATGACGCTCTAAAATACTTTATACAAATTGTTTCCGGATTCTTGTTTTACTAGGAATTGATAATTACTATAATTTTACTAAAGATGAAACTCTTACACGTCGTATTAAATAATAATAATTATTGATGTATTGGAAATTTACTCTTGTCTTGATTGTATAGCTATGACTACTTGATGCCCAAAAGAAATTAGGCTAGTACATCAAAATAACTAAAATTCGTGATGGAAATAAACGACAGGGCTGGAACAAACAAAGCGGGACCTAGTGCAAAGTTGTCCTGCGCGGGGCATTAAAATTGTATAATAAACATTTATTTGGCATTATTTTGTTATACACACAAAACTTTAAACCTGAAATCTACTCTGTATATGAAAATTCCCACACAAAAAACAAGCCTTCAAATTAAAATTAAATTAAAAATATTGCACCCTTCTCTGATAAAGGGGTGCAGTATTTTTGTGATAATTCTGAAAATCTTCTGATAATCGAGATACGAATTATAATCCAAAATCGATTCTTGAAATATTTTGATTTAATCGACTATATTATTATATTAATTATTTCATCGATTATTATATTGACAAGAGTTGTCTGAGAATTTTCTTGAAAACATTTTTTGAAGGAAAGAGATATTTACTTTTATAAGTAAGTATACTTTCACAGATCAAACCTAAGCAATATATTTTTAGCTTAATTTTAAATCAGTGTTCTATATACGTGGCGCATGAAGTAAAATTTCGAGTTTAAAAAAGCCAGAAAGTTTAGATTTTTTTCTAAATTCGGATTTTACTTCAAGCTTAATCTCGGATTGAAAAAAATCGTTAAAAGCTTCAAATTGAAAGCAACGAATGTCTGAAAATGTACATTGAAAAATCGTGTTAGGTCAGGGTTGTTATGTTTAAAACACTTTGTTTTAAAACAGTGTTCCAAACATGTTTAAAAACAGCTGTCGTGTTTTAAACGATTTTGTTTTAGATCTTAAATTTGTTTAAAACATGTTTTAAAGGTTACACTTGTATAAAACGTTTTTTATGATCTTAAATTTGCTAAATTATATTTTATACTATATATATTTATGTTTCTGTTTTTAAATTTTAGCTAAATTGTTGAAGATATTTCAAATTACATTATTAAACACAACATTTTATTACAATCAAATATCACAACTGTGTGTGCATAAATGTGATTTTTAAATAGAGGGAATTTTTCTTTCAGGTATACATACGCATATACTGTAAATTTTACGACACTCGTTTTTGTAAAAGATTTTAATTTGAATCTTTAAACGAGGGTTTTCTACTCCCAGACTAAGCATGAAGTAAAATTTCGAGTTTAGAAAAGCCTGAAAATTTGGATTGGCCGCGTAGCGAAGCGGAGCGGCCAATCCAAATTAGGCTTTTCTAAACTCGAAATTTTACTTCATGCGCCACACGTATAAAACACTGAAATATTGTAAAGTTTAAAATATACGGCTTTAGCTATCTAATATGTAGATGTGAATAAAACGTGAGTCAAATTCTGCGCTGAACAAATTGGTTAAAACAGTGATTACAGTCAACCCAATAACTCTAACGTATATAAGGTTGCCTACAATCGTTGTTGTATGTGTGTGTTTTTAAACTTCACTTCAAATCAGTGTTTTGCACGCGTGGCGCATGAAGTAAAATTTCGAGTTTAGAAAAGCCTAATTTGGATTGGCCGCTCCGCTTCGCTACGCGGCCAATCCAAATTCTTAGGCTTTTCTAAACTCGAAATTTTACTTCATGCTTATTCTGGGAGTGGACAACACTCGTTAAAAGCCTTAAATTAACCGCTATGAAACAACAAATTAACGCAAATTTAAAAAACGCTGTTATTATCAGGATATGTATACTCAAAACAAAAATGCCCTGTATGTTTTGTTTTAAACATGTTTTTAATTTTAATGTTTCAAACGCTGTTTCAATGAAAAAAACACGTTTTGTAAAAAAAACTGTTTGTTTTAATTATGTATATGTATATCTGAAAGAAAAATATGGTTTTTGGTTTTACAGAGCCGCTTTTACATACAAAAATTTTATATTTTGAAAATGTTGGAGGAGGGCGGCTGGTTAAACCCCAATATCACTCCAAACAATCGCCAAAGTTCACTGATGTTTTTATTATTTTGAATCAGATATTTTAAAATTCAATAAGGAATATACAAAAACTGGACACTATTTGGAAAAAGACAACATTAATTTTAGGGAATTCGGTACTGATTAGACACAGCGCCAGATGTGTTTTTAGAAAAATGTAATAGCTATGATGCACATTTTAAGCCAAACGTCCTAAAAGTTCGGCAAGTAGCACGATGGCGTGGTAAAGACGTTCGACTCAATCAGGCGTTCACGGTGAATTAGAGGTTCGATTTCAGGCGGGAGACATAATAATTTTTCTTATGAAATCATTTCATTAATTAATAATAATTTATCGGTAAATTATTGTTGTAATTAATTTCAATTATATCTTGTATATTACGGTATGTATATACAATATGTATTTCATTTTGATTAAATAATTATATAAAATGTAAATGCTGATAAAGCCTTAAAAAGACAATTTAACAACAATAAAAATCTAAATGGATATTTTGAAATTTTATCACCTATTGTCTTCTTATAATCACTTATAAGTAACAGTCGCAATTTAAGTAGCAATTACAGTTGAGGTTAAAGTCGCAGTTAAAGTCACGTTTTAAGTAACAGTTGTGATTTTAAGTAGCAATCTTGTTTTAAATCACAGTCGCAGTTTAAGTAGCAATCACATTTTAAGTAGCAGTCGTAATCACAGCCACAGTGAAATGCACATTTCATGTAGCAACATTTCAATAACAACATTGATGGTTCTATGGTCCCATGTTTATGTGTGAAGGATCTTAGAATAACTTTTGATTATCGCTTACATTTTACTGAACATATTGATAATACCACTAAATCCGCAATAAAAATGTTAGGGTTTTTAACGCGCACCGCTAACATTTTCAGTAATACGTCACTTAAAAACACTTGGCTTGTTTCACTAATAGTGAAACAAACCAAGTGTTTTTAATTTATCCTTTAATATTATTTTAAAATGTTTCACCAAGTGATAAATGAGAAAGTTATTCAAAAATAACACATCACTTTTGAAAACATTGCATTTGCACCAGACACATTGAACTGGTTCAACTGTGATCTCGAGTTCAAAGTGACATTAGAACAATAGGAACTGTCATGTTGAACTCAAGTTCAGTTTAAACTTCAGTTCAACGTTCTTGGTGAAACTAGGCCTTAGTGCGCAGTAAGCTGGAATATGATTCAAATATTTGGTATCCATGCTACGTGATTAATGAACTTAAAGTTGAGCGTGTCCAAAGACGTTTTTTGAAGTCTCTATCTTACAAAATATACCCGGAAAGAATCACTGATTACCATCAACTCTTGTTAAGGCATGATGTTTGCTTATTATCGGCTCGTCGCAGCGAATGTAGCGCAGTATTTATGTTCAAATTAGTCCACAAAATTATTGATTGTCCTAACATGTTGAGTGATATACACTTTTATGTTCTACAAATATCTGTTAGACATCTAAACACATTCAAAATAACATCTGCGAAAACAAATATCACCAATAAGTCATATGTGCTGTGATGCCAATAAGGATTTTCGCGACATATTTATTGGTGATCGTACCGGGTAAAAATTTAATCTGCTACCCTATTTTTTTTTGTGCAATGTTATATTTTGTAATTTATTTTTAAGTTTAATTTATTATTATTATTATTTTTTGTAATCTAGTAATTTGTATTTGTATACGAATGTTTATTCTGTATTGGTTCTTCCGTTGGGAAATAAAATATTATTATTACTATTAAAATCGCATTTTTCGCCCGGCCTGGGTGCAATAAATTATAGAAAGATTTGTGGTCATTCAACAAACATTATTTATTGTCCGCAATAATATTAACCTTTGCGTTAGCGGTACTTGCTCTTTTCTTTGAGCAGGTACCTTACTGAATTTTAGAGACAAATACTCAGAATTTAAAAAAAAAAATAGTTGACTTTCGAAAACGGCTATAAATATGTATATTTTATAAATTCATGTGAACACTTGGCAACTAAAACATAGATAAGAAATCAGGTTTGAATGATAATTGTAACCAACCTTCACTACTGGGGGTAGGCTGCAAACAGCGAAAGTCGTCACTTTTCAGAAAACAATGAGGACGGAGTATGATTATTTTAATATTAAAACAATTACATTGAAAAGCACAGTTTGGAAAAATAAAAATGGATGCCACTTCTTTGGAACAAATAAACCGAAATATATTGTATCGATTTTGAGTAATTAAGTAATTAAATTATGGAAATGTCCAGATTACGCACCTACCCGAATTAGTATCTGGGTTTGTTTTCTAATTTCTGTAATTTCTCTAACGCCGAAATCGCTTGGACACCACCGCTGTTTCCAGCGGGTGTCCTAAGAGATTAGGCGGTACCTACCGACAAAATAATCCATTACCTGAGACCGTCAAAACAGCGAACCTAAAATCTTTTCTTATCCTTTTTTTTCGATTTCATAATTTATTAAAAACTTGACGGCAAAAATGTACACAAATGTGAAATGTCATCATAAAATGTTAATTTTTATGTACTTATAATTTTGCCCTTATCCTATTACTACAGAAGCGGGATGTTTCGAATATGCAAAATTCTGTGTTTGCGAATACTATTAAATTCAAATATCTTATATTTTTTATGTAATTGCGACAGAATAGGTTAATCCGGCCCTGCCTTAATGCAATAAAAATTTAGAGAAAAAAATTCAAACGCGCAATTGTTAAAAAAACAATTAATTTGTAATAATAAATATTCCATTTTCGGTAAATCCGCAAGTACCACAAAATGTTATCATTAGAGCTCGGATTTTTAAGCAGACAGCTTCTGCTGAATATTAAAAGCATCAACATGAATAATTAAAATGTGTACAAAATATAGAAAGTTGAATCATTTAACACTATTTTTGGTTGCTTTTTTGCTTTTTCTTCGTCCTTTTTCGGTGTTATACTTATTTTGCATTTATATGCTTATTTGGAGCTTATTTCGTCAAATATTTTAGATCGTGGATTATTATTATTTGTACGATCTAAATACGAGCTATTAATTCATTTATCTAGTTCCGTGGTTTTCAACCTTTTTTGGCGATGAAAAGTAATAAATATTATACAGAGCCCCAAAATAAAATCGGGTCGCCGATTTATTGCAGATGTATTATACTTTGTGTCGCTTCATTTTTTTCAAAATTTTTGCTTACTCTTGTACTTTCTTCTAAGAGCATGGAAGCAGGAAATGCTGATGTTTTTAAGCAAATTCTAAGGGATGTCAACCTTTTTGGGAAAAAACAAGATCACTATTCAATTTATTAATACGGCTTTTGTAATATTTGTTTTTGTCCCAAATCTCTAGGACTAGCAGTTTTCTCAAAAAAAAAACCATATACAGGTGCTTACAAACACCCTGTATACATGATGTTTAGAATTAAGTGCGCGCCATTGCTAACTTTGTTATTATTTTAGTTACAGAATCGGTTAAATGTAGTAGGAAATTTAATAACAATCACAATGGTCAAATGAGAGAAACAATTGAACATCGTATTTTTAAGATATTAAGAAAATATATTTTTTTAAATGGAACACCTTGTAAGTTTTATTACCGACCAATAAAAATAATTATTCTTAACCAAAAGGTTTTAATACATCGTAACAAAAAATTAAAAATAAGAAAGTTATTCACATATTTCTGTTTTGTTCAATACAACCAAGAAGCCCTAAAAACAAAAAAGATTCTAACAAATGATCAAAACAAAATCTGTTTATTGTATCTGTAAAATTTCAAGTGATTTTCATCGTTCTGTGCATTGTTATACAATTTTTAATATTTTCAGGGTTTCTTTTAAACCTAAAATAATTCCTTTTTTTTAAGTAATGCTTTCTGCATTAAAATAATGCCTTTTCTCATAAAATAATGCTTGTTTTGTTAAAATTGGTGCTTTTTTTCAATTGTTTTGTGCTTAAAAATCCGAGCTCTAATAATCAAATTTCTAAAAAAAAGTGCCACAGGCCGATAGAAAATTAGGCACTCCAATTAAACATACAAAAAAGTATGAAAAAAAATATCCAAATTACAGCCAAAATCGATATCACTATTTTTCATATAGTTTCTTTAAGGCAAAAATTCTCAACTAAATAAAATAAGGTATTTTTTGTAGAAAACCTGAAACATCTTAGTAATCCCATTTTGCAGTGTTCAACAATAAAAGTGAATCCCTGTGTTGTTTTATTTTAAATAGCATTATGGAGTTTCATCATGTATCCGCCTCATCAATTAAATATTAAAAAATAAATTCCGTTTTTGTTTTGGTATAAGATTTTTTCTTAAATCTTTTTAATTATGTCATCTTTTGTTCAAAAAATATTTTTGTATTTATTTCTTTTAGAATTTTTGGTCTAAAGAAGCTAAAAAAATTAGCAAAATAAATGTATTGGCGTCATAATATAATAATTTTATGGTATAACTTACACCTATAATTTTTGAATACTACCGCTTTCCCAAAAAACCTTAGGAATAATTTATTTATAATATGAATTTTATGTAGTATGGTATTACCCGTTTTATTAATAAATATGTTTAACTTAAACTTATCATTATCAATTGTTTTAATATTTTAACAAATTTCACAATACTTACAGTTACACAATACGATGATTACGTTTAGTGTTAAAAATCGATTTTTTTGTGATTGATATTTTGCATAACAGTATTTTGACGATTTTAAGACAATTATAATTTCTTCGAACATTTGTGAAAAATATAACGCACTGTTAAGAGAATTTAAAATTTGGATAAAAAAATAATTCCAATTAACGTCTTCGGAAATTTGAACTAAATGAAATAATTCTAATAAGACAACGATATTTTAGAAGTAGGAGTTTCCATGAACATTTGTAAAACATATAATGCCCTGTCGAAATAACTACAAATTTAGAGCATTTAAAAAAAAATAATTCACTTTTATATTCTGCGCAAAACACTTTTGTTATACAAAATTTTTAGAATTTTTGTATATTTTGTCACTTTTTCATGTGATCAACGAATGTTAATAGAATATATGTATATACATTTTAATACCTTTATTTCTAGACGTTTCTGCATAATTTTATAGATTGTATACAATTTAGTTACACAGGGATTTTTGAAAGTATACATTTCCCGATGTTTAGACTGTACGTTTTCAGGCATAGTTGTTTTCTTTTATAAAAGCGTTCATTTTGAAGCTTCAAATGAGTGTTTCGACTTCTTGATTAAGCATGAAGTAAAATTTCGAGTTTAGGAAAGTCTGAACGTTTGGATTTGGACGCTACGCGACCAAGTTCAGGCTTTTTTTAAACTCCAAACTTTATGAGGGTATAAATACCAAGTTCAAGTGAAATTCAAAATATACTGCTTATGTTTTATATGTAGGTATACTTAAAAGAAAAAAACCCTAGTACTCATTTATTATTCGTTTAATTCTAACGATCTATGTCATTAAATTCAGCATATATAAAAATTTGATGTGAAGAAAATATATTTATATATTGTTTAAACCATAAAACGCTGGTCATATATTATACTTAAACGTTTTTCTTTTATCACTGCCACTTCATGTAATTGACAATATAATTTCAAATGTTTGGAAATCTGAATAAAAAAATCAATAAATAATAAAATTACAATTTGCTCACTGCTCATCACTGTTTTAAATTATAGTAGCAAATAAATTTATAATACAATGAAAAACATTTCAAAAATTAAAAAAGACCCTTTATTTTTGCCGGAACGAAAATCGGAACCGAACCGATATATTTTTGTTTAATTGAACCGAAACGAAAACATAACGTATTGAAGCCTTACTAAAAATTGATCAATGCTATGTAGGCTAGAATTCACTTGTCCTATGATTATAGATTTGAAATCTACGGTACAACTTTTTTTGTGGTATTTTCATATTAACATTATTTCTTCTACTTTTGTGGGCTCAACTGCAACTTATGGTAAACTCTCTTAACTAGGAGATTCATATTATTATAGTTATTTTAATTTAAACTTAAACGTCACAGAACACCTTTCGTAAACTGGACTATAGCAAAAATGCTTCTATTTCAACTTGTCTGATGCGAATGAGAAGAGAGATTTTCTGAAATTCACTAATAATTCTTACTTAGAATCCCGGCAAATAAGCAGTTCCGTTTTTTACAATTTTTACTTACAAAATGTAATTGGAATCCTTATTTTGTATAAGGAATTATGATGAAATAGATATATTTTTATAAGAACGAATACATATTGGGTTAGTAATGGGTGCGACACGAAGAATTGTACGAATACAAATGAGGCAAATGAATCGTATTCTTGGTTTGGTATTTTAGAATGAGTAAACAGGCGAGGAGTACGATTTACGTTTGGGGGCCGTCGAGAGGCGGTTGTCGTTGGAATAACAACAAATTTCAATCTGGCCCGATAATCCGCGCGGATTACGAGAAATCGCTCAACCGCCTTGCAAATCGATTCGTGGAAAACTGAGAACCCGAAAATAAAAAAAAGGACGAATCAAAATATTTTTGTGGAGCAAAGGACCGGTACACAGTTTGGTGTTATTTTGCGGAACGGTCCAAGTCTGTTGGTGCCTTAATCTTTCAAGTTTAATATCCTTCGGTAGCTTCTTGCAAATCGAATCCTCTGGGAGGGGGGGAAGATGCATGAGACGTGTTTTATAAGAGCAACTTTATAGAATTTAGACATTGCGTGACCAACGTGTTTGTAGTGTAAATGTGTTTCAGCTACCCCACTCGATAGCGATGGGGTTAATTGGGTTGTTTGTTTTGTGTTTTCTTATGTTATCCTCAGTTGTGGCGCAAAATGATAACACCGATTTCGAAGATGATAGGGTCGTAATTGAAGGTAAGTGATTTTGATTTAAAAAAAAGTAAATTGTAATAATAACACATTTATTATTATAGAATCATATTTTGCAGTTGAAATAAATATTTAATAATGAAAATGTATTCGCATTAAACAACTTCAGTTACATTTAGTGAGCTAGTACATGTTGCGATTTTAAATGGATTAACGGTAGGTGCTGAACCTACACATAAGAAGTCTTTGATTATGCAGATCACTTTTAACACCTGGTGGCGTGGCTCTTTCTGTATTAGTAGTCACTGTCAAGGTCGCTAAGAACATTCACCTTGCTGAACCACTATTATATTGATACAATTCATTAAATTAAACGGGACCTAAAGACTCGCGAATGCTTGCTTATCCTCCCCAAACTAAAACTTGTCGCGAAATTCTCGTTTTACCAGTCATGCCTTTTTTGCTCCAAATTTATATCCGGCGAAAATTCGCTAATTATGCAAATCCTCATTCTTTTTAGCTGCACCCGCCAAGACCAGGACCAACAGACAGGTCTTCATCAGGTCGCCGGCTTATTCGCCCTTCCTCTTCAACCAATTTGGGCAACTCGGAACCTCGCCGGTGGTGACAGGATCATGCTTTACGAGTAAAAACGTACTAGGAAGATGTATGTCCTTCAGACAGTGCTATCCCTTCTTTAAATTACCGGAGTTGAACAACTGGGATACCTGGGTGTTGGGGATGTACGATACCTGCAGCTACTATACGCAGCAAGGACGACAAGTACTTAAGTCTATTTATGTTTACTTAAATGCGCCTTTTGCTTTGTTTTTGCTGTTGTTTATTTCGTAATTAGTAGGTAATCATTCGTCAAAACGGGTATTTCTCGTTCGTTACAAAAAAACAAGATGATTGACTTAATCGAATACACAAAAATATTCTTCCCGATCGTGTCTCAAATAAAACCCGAAATATGTAATAAACATTAATGTCCACGTATTTTAAAACCTTTAATTTTTATTTATTCGGGCAATGATGAACAAGCAAATACTGGAATCAATTATTAAAAACATAATAACAGCAGATCGGCCATTCCATAAATAAGTGCACACTTTGTGGGGGTACATCAGGGATTTTACCGAATTTTACATATATTATAATGGCTATCAAGACATGGCTTTTAGTTGTTACTAGAGGTTAAACATATTATGTCAAAAGTTATAATATAAACTTTTAGTACATATTTATTTTGAACTTAAAAACATCGTAAACCGTTACCTGTACAAAAAAGTTATTCTGTACTTTTTTGTGTTTAAATATTCAAAGTTTGAAATAGATTTTATACAAAACGAAAAAACTTTATTGAGATAGATTTTTTTTTTAATAAATAAAATATATCTCAAAAAGTAATCAAATACTCATGTTTTCATTTTCTTTAAAATTATATGTTATACCCTGTCCTTCCTAAGAGTTTTTCCGTTTGCAAATAGATTGACTTTTTGAGATATGATTTTTTTACCCGAGCGCTGCATTGACTTGAGGCGCTTCCGCCATTTGTGGAATGGCACGGATCCTGGTGTGCGATGCGAGTCCCGCTTAATAAACCAAGAGAACTTTATTTATTCATTGTTTAACCTGAAATTAATGATTTGATAGCCTTTATAATATATCTGAAATTTGCTAAAATCCCTGATGTACCCCCAAAAAGTGTGCACGTATTTATGGAATGGCCGTTCTTATATTTTATAAATATTATACGTTTAAAACCACATAAAATACGGTGGTGGTTTTCGGTGGTGGTTTTCGGGGGTGGTTTTTGGGTAGTAGGAGTAGGATTGGTAAACCACGATAAAACAAACGAACGGTATTGTTAGTTTTAGGTAAATTTTAACAAATTTAAGTTATTCTCATCATTAAATAAATGATTGATGATATTAATATAAACATATATTTCAACAGTTAGACGTCTTAAACAAATATTGAATTTGGAATAACATTTTATCAATCTTATACGTTGAAATTAAAACATTTATTTAAATCCGGTTTTCGTAAGTCGGTGGTAATATGTTTTTTGAACTCGCCGCCTCGAAAGTGAGGTTTCGAACACCGTTTTGACAACTCGAAAGTCGCATTTCCGGCATTTCACTTACGGCACGAGTTCAGTAACTTAAATCCACGCATGCAAAATTTGACAGCTGAACTGTCATTTCAGTTGAATAATCATTTGATTATGGAATGTAGAAGTTGTGGATTTTAAAGAATGACAAAAAATAATGTATCTGTAGAAGTTTGCAAAAAGGGTTATTGGTTTGAAGATAACAAGAAAAGTATACTACGAAGTTTGTCGTAAGTGAGCTAATGGTGTAAGCTGCGATACATAGAGACAACTGTAACGGATTGGAAGAATATTTACCCGAAGGTGTCTACGTAGGGAAGTGTGGAGGTATGATAGATTAGTAATTCTTAGAATTGAATTCCGCATCAATTAGGCGTATTTTTAACAGGGTTGTTAAAAAAAGAGTTTTTTTAAATTTTAATTAAAACAGACAGTTTTTACAAAACGTGTTTTTTTTCATTGAAACAGCGTTTAAAACATTAACAATTAAAAACATGTTTAAAACATGTTTCAGACACGTTTAAAACGTGTTTAAAACAACATGCAGGTCATTTTGAGTATACATCTTCCGATTATTACAGTTTTTTTTTAATTTGCGAAGATTCGTTGATTCAAAGCGGTTAATTTGAGGCTTTTAACTAGTGCTTTCCACTCCCAGACTAAGCATGAAGTAAAATTTCGAGTTTAGAAAAGCCTAAGAATTTGGATTGGCCGCGTAGCGAAGCGGAGCGGCCAATCCAAATTAGGCTTTTCTAAACTCGAAATTTTACTTCATGCACCACGCTTAAAATCACTGATTTACAGTGAAGTTCAAAAACACACATACAACAACGATTATAGGCAACCTAATATACGTTATAGTTATTGGGTTGCCTATAATCACTGATTTAAACAATTTGTTCAGCGCAGAATTTGACTTAAGTTTTATTTACATCTACATATTAGATTGCTAAAGCCGTATATTTCCAACTTTACGATATTTCAATGTTTTATACGTGTGGCGCATGAAGTAAAATTTCGAGTTTAGAAAAGCCTCATTTGGATTGGCCGCTCCGCTTCGCTACGCGGCCAATCCAAATTTTCAGGCTTTTCTAAACTCAAAATGTTACTTCATGCTCAGTCTGGGAGTGGAAAACCCTCGTTTAAAGATTCAAATTGAAATCTCTGAAAGAAAAAATCCCTGTATTTAAAAATTACATTTATGCACACACATAATGTAATTTTAAACATCTTTAACAATTTAGCTAACATTTAAAAACGTAAACAATAAATCTTAATGAAGTAGTATAAAATATAATTTAGTAAATTTAAGATAATAAATAAATAGTTTTAAACATGTTTTAAGCAAATTTAATATCTAAAACATGTTTAAAATAAAACCGTTTAAAACACGAGGGCTGTTTTTAAGCATGTTTAAAACACTATTTTAAAACAAAGTGTTTTAAACATAACAACCCTGATTTTTAATAAAAGTCTATTGTTCAAGTTTAAAAATGAGCATCGGGAAAGGTCTCTTTGTGTTGACAGTGTCTCGGATCGTCAGAATTGACCTATCAGAAGACCCCATTCGGCCCCTGGTGAGCAACCCAAGTCTACAAAGTTTTGTCATTGAGGGTTAGAATTTGAGCGTTCGATTTTTCAAACGCTCACCAAATATCGAATTTTGCACGAATTTCGTGGGATTTTCTGCAATGCATAGCCCAAAGTGTCACGCTCGCAATTCTGCCGCTCTACCAACGACCTGATGGTCGCAATAAACTGAACAACGGTACCCGCCCGGCGCCCTACTCAAAAAGGAGCACGTAAAAATAACTCTTATTGCCAACGCTTTTATTCGGCCGATTTGTGGGATCAGGAGTGGTCGCATTGTATCGGCGGGGGTGATTTACCTCGAAATTAACCCATTTGCGACGGGCATGAGCCGCGAGGAACGCAAGGCGAGCATTCAAAAATTTGAAATTTCCTGACGTTTGTCAGATTCGGTCAGCCATAATGAAAATTGTATTTCGTCGTTACTTTGATTACACCTCCTATGTAAGTTGATCAAAAATGTTCAGCAAACACAAAAACTGTTTAAAGAAAAATAGTTAAGTAGTTCTCTTTAAACAATTTTTTTAATGAATCATTGTATAATAAGGTTTAGGAGATAACTTTACTTCATAGGAGGTTTCGTACACTGACCGGACTGCTAACGTAGAGTCCTAATAATAAAACCCTATTTTGTAAAAAAAAAATCTCATTGGAGGTTTCATCAAAACAACGACGATTTATTCTTTCGTTTTTAGAAATTTTTAAAAAATCGCCAAAAATCCATTTTCAAACCGATTTTGATGCGTTTTCGTGTGCATTTACATCTTGCAGTCGTAATTTCGAGGATAACTTTAGATTGAGCTACATAAGATAAGAGTTATCAATGAATATGAGTGACTTACGTGAAGATGATAACAACTTATCAAAATTAAGAATTTTCAAATAAGAGATCTTGCACATTTTCCATGACAGCATTTTTGTGATGATTTTGCTCGTTTCAAAAAATATTGTACAATCCTCGTGCGTGAACAATTTTCCGCACTTGTTTTGTAAATAACTATTACTGGGTTATAGTTATATTCAATACCGGGTGTTCGAAAAAAGCGCGAAATGCCATAACTCTGTTAGCTATTGACCATTTGAATAAACTAAAAAAGAAAGTCAATGGCTGTTTCAATACTAATTGGCACTAATTTTTTTTTTTTCAAAATTAGCCTAATTTCCAAATAGTCAACTTTCAATTTTTAAATGGGAGCACATACTTTTCTCATTTTATTATAGTAGATATTGATTTTCTGAATCCAAGTATGTGAGATATGTTGATTTTAATTTAATGTTTATGCCAAAAAAAATATAATAAATCTTGTTCACATGATTTTTTTGGCACTTTTTCAAGGCACACTGCCTTGAAAAAAAATTGGCCTTTTAATACTGTTTAAATTGTTTCTTGGTTTACATTTAATATGTGTTTTCCGTTAACATTAATTTAAATATACATTCACACTTTGTTATTATTTTAAATGCAACTATAATGTTTATTAAATACTTCTTTTTTGTTTTAAATATACATAATGTATACGCTTTAAATTTTCGGGCATTGGTCGATTTTATAAAAGAGTTCAATTTAAAGTTCAAAAGAGTGTTTCCACTCCCAGATTAAGCATGAAGTAAAATTATGAGTTTAGAAAAGCATTAAAATTTGGTTTGGTCGCATAGCGCTACGCGAACAAACCAAATATTCAGGCTTTTCTAAACTCGAAATTTTACTTCATGCGCCACGCGTATTAAACACTGAAATATTGTGAAGTTAGAAATACACTTTAAAAATGAGTAATAATCGAAATATTTAAGTAACAAACATTTTTCTTCACATATTCTCAAGTAAGACACAACGTATCAAATGAACTTATTTAGTTAGTAATTAAAAAATAATTTAATAACGTTAAGTTATTCTTATTTATTCTATTCTACATTAAGTGGTAACATAGGTATTTATTTGGTGGGTCGTTATTATTTAGGTTTCACATAACCTCACAATAAATGACACTTGACACTTTTTTTACAAGGCACAATTTTTAAAAAATATAATTTTAAATAGAAGATTTCTTTCAAATTTTTTTCGACAAAAGACAAGAAATTGAGCAATATTGGATTCAGAAAATTTTGTTTAGTGTAATAAATTTTAAAAATTATAGGTAGCCCTTTAAAAATGTTAAGTTGGCTTATATTTGGCAATGAAGTTATTATTAAAAAAAATCTATATTTGTCATTTCTTAGTATTTAAACGGCCATTGTCTTTGATTTTTACTTCAATAAAATCGGCCAATAAATAACAGTTATTGCGTTGGGCGGTTTTTATCGAACACCCAGTATAGTGGCAGATTGTTTGTTTTATGCAATTAAAATACAAGGCAGTGTTATGTAAATTTCAAGTTGTTTTATAGTCCATACAACTTCTGTAAAATCCACGGATAATTTTATATCTTAAAAACTATAAACATATAAATATATTACAGTACAATATATACATACATGCTTAAAAAATAAATTAATATTGAACTTACCAGCCGTTCATCAATATTTTAGAAAGAGCTCTTGAAAAGAGTCTTCTATAACTGTTTTTTCTATTTGCCATACTTAGCTAACTAAAAACTTTTATAAACTTAATAAGTTAAAACTTTACTGCACATAAAATTTTGTGCTGTGATGACAGGTTAACAATTACTTTAAAAATGTCTTATTAGATGAATATAAATGGGAACTCAACGTTCCCGCACAGTGGGTGATATAGAGGGGGTTACAGGTAATTTAATCATGCAGTACTAATCCGAAAATCTAATTTTCAATGAATTGCATTAATTACCGCTGAAAACAAACCTTTTTGACCAGATTCGCTCAATTTGTTTTCTAGAAAACATAACAATGGACTGATTTATTTATTGTTTTTCACTTATATTAATACACGTTAACATGTATTTTTGTATATTCGACCATTATGTCAGTTTAAAAAATACAAAACAAAACAAGTTATAAATGAATTGTATTATTGTT
This sequence comes from Philonthus cognatus, assembly GCA_932526585.2. Classification (NCBI taxonomy): domain Eukaryota; kingdom Metazoa; phylum Arthropoda; class Insecta; order Coleoptera; family Staphylinidae; genus Philonthus; species Philonthus cognatus. Next base: position 92,564,010 of record OW052243.1, read on the forward strand.
GTTGCGGAAAGGTGGACATGGATTCCACCCTTCCGCTACCTGCAGTAAATAGGAAGTTCATTACAATGAAATATATTAGAACAATAAATCATTCAAAGAAACACTATGAATGTCCAATTAATAAGATCATCAATGGATACGTTTTGTATTGAAATTTTCAACTAAATCAAAAATAGTCATTCAACACTTATCCGTACAATATAATGAAAGAACGCGTGTTGTTGTTTATATATCTTTTCTTAAGGTCGGAAATTCACATGTTATTTGGCCATAAGAACGAACAATGGTTAATCTTCCACAATAATGAAAATAGATCGTTGAAACTTATAAATATTGCACATTGAAGCTTTGCGAATAAACTGACATTATTATTAAAAAAAAAAAAAAAATGTGGAACAAGAGGAAACTCCCCAACACCTACTGTGCACATGTGAAGCCTATAAACGGCAACGCACGGAGCAACTCGGGAAGCCCGTGCTTCCTGAAGAACAGCTCAAGAACATCCCCTGGCCCAAACTCCTGGACTTCTTAGAAGACACAGACAGGGAGTAAAATAACCAGAGGAGCACAAAAGGACCACGGAGACCGTAGTGCAGGGACGCTAAGCGATACCACCTCGTGTGGAAAAAAAAAATGTTCTTAGATTATATATAAATCAACGAATGGAACACTCTTGAATAATTACATAAATCCGTGCAATACTTCCATAGGAAGCATTATTTCTTCTTCATATTGCTTTCATTTATTAAAGTAATTATTTTAACATGTTTTAACATGTTGTAATCTAAAATAAATGATAAATAAAATTAATCGTTGCTTAGAAATCTCCATAAGAGCAATGTAAATTTTGATTATGCTTTTAATAAATAGGGGGCAGCATCGTGCTATTTTAGTAATATCTTAAAATTATATTGTAATTTCCAAAAACATGTGAAAAGAAATTGGGTTTGATATGTAGAATTCGTGTACGGCATTTGTCGCGACACGGGTTCCCGGTGCGCGGCTTTGAACTGCGAATGTAATTTTTTGCCGCGGAATGTTCATTGATTATGTTGTTGATACACAACAAAGAAAGACATTATAACAATATTTCCCAATACATTCTTTAAATATAAGTGTATTTCTGGATTCATGTTTTGAGTAGGAGTGTGGAATGCCGGTATATGTTGATTCAAGTGATGAGTCGGCAAAATTCCTTTTTCATTTATTTACCAAATTAAATGTGCGACACTCGGCGATTCGAATCCCGAGGCACTTAGTTAGCTTAGCGTCTAGAATTCGAATTGGGTTATTGTAATTTCTCATTTTTTGTACGGCTTAGCCTATTCAGCTTGAAGTGTTGCCTACCCAGCTTAGAAGGTAGACCTCCTCTCGTGTTCGCATCTATTCCTTTTGTGTGCTTCATTGCAATTACCAAATTAAGGAGTGCAGCACGCGACAGTCGTGTAGGATATTTGATTTTTGATAGTAATCATTTAAATCACTTATGTAATTGCAAATAACATGAATATATATTTTATGCTGCCAGAATTTAACTGTTTGTCTACAATATAAATACAGGGGATTTTTCTTTTAGGTAAACATGTGCATAAGCTGTAAATTTTCCGATATGCGTTGTTTTTTAAAAGAGTTTAATTTTAAAAAACGAGTGTTTTCTACTCCCAGACTAAGCATGAAGTAAAATTTCGAGTTTAGAAAAGCCCCGTGAAAATTTGTCGAGGGTCGCGCAGCGACCCGAGACAAATTTTCTGGGCTTTTCTAAACTCGAAATTTTACTTTATGCGCCAAGCGTGTAAAACACTGATTTCAAGTGAGGTTCAAATGTACATAAATTCACAATATTTCTATTCTAAACTCGAAATTTTACTTCATGCTTAGTCTGGGAGTGGAAAACACTAGTTTAAAATAGTAGAAAATAATTTGAATTTAGAATACGTATACTTTAAAGAAAAACTCCCTGTATATACTTATATGGAATATCAAACTAAAAAGGCATCTGTTTCGTTATACAGTTGTATGTATGTCGATAGAAATTAAAATCGTGAATATTTATTAAGTTTACTTGTGTCTTCTGTAATTCAATACCCATCCATTCATTTGCACGGTGCTATGTAAACAAACAAACAACGCGCTCCGCACTCACCATTTTTATTATACGTTGTGATAAAATTCAGCAGGCACTATAAACCAATACGTAGTCAAAACTACTTTCTGCAATTTTGCTATTTCTGCGCCATCTCGTATCCCAGAAACACACAACCAGCAAAAATTGGCCCTCTTAAACAGATGAACGTTCGTCTGTTTCCGTCGGTTTCGCCGTTTGCTGGTAGACTATTACAGATTATGATATTAAAATTGTATTAAATACTTAAATAATTAATATCTCAGTTAATTGTGATATTAGTATAAAAGTTATTGTAATACAAAATCTTCTAATTTTAGTTCCGGATTGGACTTTTCCAATTATTTTATATTTTTAATTTTATTTTTGTTACAAACAAATATAAATAAAATGTAAAACTTCTGTGTCTTCCGCAAATTAGTTTTAGAAAATATATAAAAAGCGGATTTAGAATATATGCACTAATAAGCGAGATTTAACATTATAAAGCAAACACTAATGATCATAAAATATAGAACATGGTAATTTAAATGTCAAGAAATAAGAGACTCATTTTCAAATACTTCTGTTTATTCCCTAAAATATGATTTTGCTTATGGTAAATAAACTTAGCTACTTAAAAATATAGAGCTTTTTCCATTTTATTTTGTAATTGTTATTACTATAATTTAGATGTTTGGAGTATGCTGCGAAAGCCCACAAGGAAAACCAGATAATGAAGAAGAACCTCAAACAGAAACTCCAATCAAGCACGAAGAAATCACATCATCATCAACTACTGCGAAACCTCCACTATCAGAAGATAGCGAGACCGGAAAAAGTCCTCATTATCCCAACATCCCCAACTGGCCGCCACCAATCCCGACCCATCCTCCGGATCATACAATCCCGCCATTACCTACACATCCACCATCCCCAGGATACCCAGGACTTCCTGCGGCGCCTACTACACCCGCTACAACCATGAAGCCGGCTTGGCCACCAGCACCTACGACTACGATGCGTCCCTCTTGGCCAGGAGCGCCAACGACCTCACGTCCGCCTTGGCCTGGACTACCTGTTCAACCAACACATCCTCCCACAACGGAATCTCCATCCTTTCCAGCCGCATCGTGTGGAGCTAAGAATGGGTATCAGGATCAAGAAAGGATTGTAGGTGGACATAATGCTGATCTAGGCGAATGGCCGTGGATCGCAGCCCTATTCAACGGAGGTCGCCAATTTTGCGGAGGATCGTTAATTGATGATATTCACATCCTTTCCGCTGCTCATTGTGTTGCACAGTAAGTTTAATTGTAAAAAAAACGATAACCACCATAAAATATAATTATTTACAGCATGAGTTCATGGGATGTAGCCAGACTAACTGTAAGACTAGCGGATCATAATATTCAAACGAATTCAGAAACGCGGCACATTGAAAAGAAGGTGAAGAGAGTGGTTCGCCATCGCGGATTTGATTCCAGAACTCTAGTACGTTGATATTTACAACGCATTGTAATATTATAATTTATTCCTTCTACTTTTTAGTACAATGACATAGCAATTTTAACCTTGGAAAGCCCAGTGCAGTTTAGTAAACAAGTTAGACCAATTTGCCTGCCCAGTCCTGGTTCTAGTTACGATGGTCAGACCGCCACAGTAATTGGCTGGGGAAGTTTACGGGAGAGTATGTTTATCTGGTTTAACCACTGTTATTTTGCATGTTTTTATGGCTCTTGATTGTAGGTGGGCCCCAGCCTGCCGTCCTGCAAGAAGTAAACATACCAATTTGGAGTAATAACGATTGTAGGAATAAGTACGGACCTGCTGCTCCTGGAGGTATCGTGGATCATATGTTGTGTGCTGGACAGGCCAGTAGGGATTCTTGTAGTGTAAGTTGATCAATTCATGAGAGTTGAAAATATTTTTAAATGGTAAATCTTACCTGTCATTAAAAAGATCCCATTTTATACAATCACATTTTTGTAATCCGAAAATATATAGAAAATATAAAAAAATCTATTTGAAATAAAACAACACAGTTGGGAGGGTTTCACTTTTATTGTTGAACACTGCAACATGTTTCACCACACAGTGGCTTCATCAGGCAGATGAAATAATGACTGTGTGGTGAAACATGTTGCAGTGTTCAACAATAAAAGTGAAACCCTCCCAACTGTGTTGTTTTATTTCAAATAGTATTATGGAGTTTTATCATGTATCCGCCTCATCAATTAAATATATAAAAAAAATCGTTCCTGAAACAGGAAATGGTTCTTGGTTCTTTGAGTTCGTATATTAGATATTCATGAACATAAGCCACTATTTTGTAATATCGAAATTAATTAAAGGTGGTTTTAGTTAAAAAAATCTTATAAAACTCACTTCAATTTCTTAATGCTTGTTTCTTCAACCTTCAACATTGTTTTATCAATTCCCATTTCTTCACTTTTATATTTTTATTATACCGGGTGTTGATTCGATTAGGGATAGGGATTTATACAACATGTAAAACTACATATATGCATGTTCCTGCTTCCAGGGTCATTTTAGAGAAAAAGTATGAGAGTAAACATAAATTAAGAAAAAAATCCTACGTATTTAGATCGCTGTTTAGGTAAAATTCGACATCATTTACTATTTTTAATCAAGTTTTGAAAATCTTCAATCATCATTTTTGATACGAACGCCCTAGATTTAAATGAAACCCACGGGTTAGGCGTTGATGATTTTAGGCATAAAATTCTAGTATTATCCCTCTAAATAGCCGTAATCACTGTCTGAAAATGCCCATATTATTTCCTAAGATCCGGTTAAACGTTCATATTTTTCAAAAATTAATAAAAAATAGTAATTGACGTCAGATTTTAACCAGATAGCGACCTAAATACGTAGGGTTTTTTTCTTAATTTTTCCTTAATTTTGTACTTTTTCTCTAAAATCACCCTGGAAGAACGAAAATGCATAAATGTGGTTTTATAAATGTGGTGGTATACCTGATCGAATCAACATCAAACATCAAATCGCAATTGATTCATCGATATTAAAGAGATATGTAGATATATAAAAGCTATGATTTACGCATCACTTTATATTTAATTAATTTGCATAATTAAATAGCGGCCTTCGACAACTTCAACTACTAAAAAACGTATAAATCAATAAAGAGCCGAATATTATTGACTTTGGTCTGGAATCAAGACTTATTTCTCTGCAACTCGCTTAGTTTCTTATCTGAATTGACATAAGCATTAAGAAAAACTTAATTTGTTTGAAAAGTCGATATTCATATAACTTTTAAAAATAAGAAAAACAGAGTAGTAAATAATTCAATGTAAACATAAGATCCCTTAAAAGTAACTTTTATCTTTTTCAAGCCAACAACTCATGTCTAGTTCATATAATGAACAGATTAAGTGCAAAAAGTTGAAAAAATTAAACAAATCGCCTTTTTAGGAATTTTGGTTTTATGACTTCTGATTTCTCGCCTAATCAAATGGAACGAGCTCAAAATTTATAGAAACGTTCAATTTAAAACTATTAACGAGCGTTTCTACTCTTTTATTGAGCATGAAGTCAAGTTTTGAGTTTAGAAAAGCTTGAAAATGTCTTCTTGTTAAGCAATGTATTTTTTTAAATTTAGCTATAGTAGTTCATTTTTTAATACTGATTCAGCAGTATATTTTTTTTAATTTCACAATATTTTAGTGTTTTATACGCGTATGAATGCAAATTTCGAGTTCAGAAAAGTCTTAAAATTTGAAATGGTCGTTCAGGTTCGCGGAGCGACCAAACTAAATTTTCAGGCTTCTCTAAACTCAAAATTTTACTTCATGCTTAATCTGGGATTGGAAATACTCGTTATAAGCTTCAAATTCCTCAGAAAATAAATTATTTCGACGCATCTTCTGGAAATATTGAAATCATGTAATAAAATCAACGATTTTAGGAGAACGGTTTGAAACAATTGTGAAAAATCTACAGATTATTAAATCAACATAAAATTCATAGAATCTGCACAAAAATGAATACACTTTGCTTGGCTATAATATACTTTGCTTGGCCATCATTTAAATGTCTTCGCTGGACATTCCAAAATATCAAATCAAAGTTAACATTTGATTTGAAATATATTTCTATTATCAGCGTATTTTTTTAATTGAATTAAATTCCATTCATTTTGAATATTTTTTGATTAAATAAGTTTCTGATTGATTGTCTAACGAGGGTTTCCACTCCCAGCCTGAAAATTTGGATTTGCAGGAGCGCGCGAGCGAAGCGAGTCGCGTCCCGGTAAATCCAAATTTTCAGGCTTTTCTAAACTCGAACTTTTATTTTATGCACCACGCGTATAAGACACTGATTTCAAGTGAAGTTCAAAATAAATTTAATTCGATTTTATGTTTAATCTCACATTCATAATGTTTACAAATGTTTATTGCGTCTAACTACATCCCCACCAAAATCAAGTTACAGTTTCAAACCACTGGTGTACTGAAAATAATTAAAGTAATCAAAGAAAGGTGAGAAAGATTTTTATCTTTTCAATTTTAATTTAGTTAATTAATTTTAGTAAAAATTAATATTAGATGATAAAAATACTTGTTTTTTGCCGAAAGAGCAACAAAAATGTTGATTTAGAATTACGAAGCGGGATAATGTAGTACTGGTTTTTAAAGTACATTTGTTCTGCGGTTGAAAGCACATTTGCACTAAATAATAAGCTAAATGTTTAAAAGTGGAGAACACAAAATGGCATCTTCTGTAAATTGAAGACGAAAAATGCGTATTCTTCTTAAACTTCTACCCGAGTCAAATTATTTGTTTATAAATGCTATTGTTACATTTTGGAAAAATGGAATATTCCTCATTATGACATCACGGCAATCCTTTGTTTTTAATTCGAAATAATTGTAATTTTCTCGGTACAAACTTTACAATACTTTTACTATAATAATGTAAGTATACCGTTACTATAAAACAATTAGGGGAGCCAATATAAACACATTTGAAATTTTACATGTAAATCCTCATGGCCCGCTTTACAATTAAAATTCAACATCCGGAAGAATAATGAAGCTAATTCAATTATATACAATAAAAATACATTTTATCTATTAATATTTTTAGCGCAATTTAAGTTTTCAAGAAACTGAAATAGTTTGTAGGTGTCGTCAAAATAGTTAAAATGTATGTATTTTGTTTTTCTGTTACTCATAATTACATTTGACTTGATCCAGTTTTATTTTCTAAACTGAAAATATTGATGTTTTGGATTTGATTCTAGGAGAATTATAGCTCGTTTCATTTAAACAAATGTCCTAAAAAAGCGACTTGTTTGATTTATCAACGATAAACTCTATAGAAATGCAAATATGTCCGCATTTATGGCCTAGTGCAAAAACGCAATATTATTAGTTTTTTGTTATCTAATTACTAAATAAGTTAATTTCGTACATTGTATTATTTGACCTGACTTGAGTATGTGTGGAGAGTGTATTTCAAACTTCACAATATTTCAGTGTTTTATACGCGTGGAGCATGAAGTAAAATTTCAAGTTTAGAAAAGCCTAAAAACTCGGTTTGTTCGCTCCGCACAGTATACGATTTAACCAATCCAGCGGGACAAAATTCATGGATTAGCTTTTATGGTCCATTTTGAATCATAAATTAATTTTGGATTAATATAAACATAGATACTTTTCCAAACATTTTATTTAAATAAGTCAAAAATTAAATTCAGTAAGAGATTTGAGGTGCATTGTCAGCACAACAAATATGTTTTCTTGTAGTTCATTTTGCATTCAATTAGCATTATGTTTAATGCTCAATTCATGTTGTGGAGGTTTTCTTTTCATAATGTGTATCACTGTGTATACTTTAAGACTAATCACAAGCGATTGACTTTTATAAAGCATTTTTTGTACAGGGAATTTTTATTTTAAGTAATATCCTCCATATTCGTTGACTTTTTGAAATAGTTCAATTTGAAGCTTTAAACGAGTGTTTCTACTTCTAGATTAATCATAAAGTAATAGTATATGCTGTAAATCTTCAGATATTCGTTTTTTTAAGAGTTCGATTTAAAGCTTTAAGCGAGTGTCGTCCACTACCAGACTAAGCATGAAGTAAAATTTCGAGTTTAGAAAAGCCCCGCGTAGAAAATTTGTCGAGGGTCGCCACCCGAGACAAATTTTCACGGGGCTTTTCTAAACTCGAAATGTTACTTCATGCGCCACGAGTATAAATCACTGACATATTGTGAAATTAAAAATACACTGCTAAATCAGTATTAAAAATACTGCTAAAGCAGTGATTAAAAATATACTGCTAAACAAGAATATTTTAAACTTTACTTCAAATCAGTGTTTTATGCGCGTGGCGCATGAAGTAAAATTTCGAGTTTAGAAAAGCCCCGTGAAAATTTGTCGAGGGTCGCTGCGCGACCCTCGACAAATTTTCTACGCGGGGCTTTTCTAAACTCGAAATTTTACTTCATGCTTAGTCTGGGAGTGGACGACACTCACTTAAAACTTTAAATTGAACTCTTAAAAAAAAGAATATCTGAAATTTTCTACGCGAGGCTTTTCTAAACTCGTAATTTTACCTCATGCTTAGTCTGGGAGTGGACGACACTCGTTTATAGTTTCAAACTGAACTCTTAAAAAAAAAAAAAAACAAGTATCTGAAGATTTACAGCATATACGCAGCAATTGACACATGTATATTTAAAAGTACTCCCTATATAAAATAAACACATAGGAAGTTACAAAATATTATTTGAGTTATTTAAAATAGTATCGGATAAGTTGATTTTAACAAAAATACATATTTTTAACTATAAAAAAACGGCATAAGTTTTCTTCATGCGCCACGATTGATAGAGCTATATTATACATTTTATAGATTTTTATAAAACCTGCAATTTTTATTTAAAGATTTTTTTAATTAACAGTATTTTAAAAAATATTTACAACAAACAAGGCGCGTTCACCTTATTTTTATAACTAACAAAAATGTTAAATATCTTAGTAATCGCAAAAAGTCGTTATCGTTAATTAGAAATCTTGAGGATCATTAGAAAACACGGAGTAGTTTATGACAATGTACGACATAAAACATATGAATGTTTTTATCAGATGTTTATATTTGTATTTTTTTATAAATTGAATAACCTATTATGTTTATGTTATATTACATTATATTTATACAAATAATTATGATATTGTAGCTACACTTTGGCAGAAAAAGACACCAAAGAGAAAATATTCTTCAGCTTTGATCAAACGATGCAATTTTAAAATAATTGACAATAAAATTAATCAACAACAAATGAAATTAGTTGTTTACTTCAATTTTGCTACTTGATATCGCAGAGAATTGAAAGTAAACTGTAATAAATTTGTATCAGGAATCTTTATCTGATGTGTATGAATAATTTGTAGTAATGCATTTGTAATTTTCATATTTCAATAATTTGAATTTTATCCCGCTAGAACGGTCAAATCGTATACTGTGCTTCGCTCAGCTTCTCGAAATTTTACTTCATGCTTAATCTGGGAGTGGAAACTTTCATTCGAAACATCGAGATTAAACGCTATTATAAAATCGACGAGTGCCTAAAATGTACAGCATATACATTACGTATATTTAAAAAAAAACCCAGTATGTAATATATTAAGTCGTTCATAGAAATTATAAAAGTTGGTGCAGAATTTTACCTAAAATTAACTTTTAGAGTTAATTCTGTATTCTTTTATATTGTTATGCTCACATTGTAAATATTTTTAAGAATGCTTGGTACATAACATTTATTTTATATTAGCTTCATCGCATATATTTAATTTGGGATAATATAACAATATAATTTTTAAAATTTTAGGGGGACAGTGGTGGTCCTTTGATGGTAAATAATGGAAGATGGACTCAAGTAGGTGTCGTGTCATGGGGAATCGGTTGCGGAAAAGGACAATATCCAGGTGTATACACCAGGGTAGAGAAATTCTTACCTTGGATAAACAAAAACCTCAAGTAATCACTAACCGAGTTAACAATGCGAAATTATTTATTTAGCGATAAATCTTCTAATAAATTATTCCTTATTTTTATACACGCATCTGGTTTAATTTTACCTCACCACCCCAGCATTCTAGAAATGTGTTAATTAGGTAAAAGAAGGAGTTAATTACAATATATTACGTCAATCGTGTAAATTTAGACGTGTCTTTGTTTCGAGATACGCCCCACGTATAATAAACAGACGCAGTATATCAAGTGTCACTATCAGGTTTCCCGAACTCCCAAATGAATCAAACTAATAGGTTAACTATTTATTAATTTTATTGTAAATATTGCTTATTTTTATATATTTGGCATGCATATTAATACTAAATATAAAATAAAATTCGCACATATAATTTTTGTATAAAACTCTTGTATACTCAATAAATAAATTAACATCAAATATAGATTTACCTCAGCACTTGACTAATTAGGTTATCCCGTGCGTTGGATTTTGTAAATAAATAAATGTATAAAGAAATAACATCTAAATCAAATAAAATGAAAACAAATAGGTAACATGAGGAGAGAATTATATACTTTGGCAACAAATGAAATATATAGGTGTAGGTGTGTTTGTATACGAAGAGGGCCATCTGGCACCGGCTCGGACCAAAATAGATATATTATATACATTTTGAGGAAATAACTAGGAATTAAGATATACTTCCAGGTTATAAAATATACAACATACTAACTTTGCCCATAGCTGCAAATACAGAAAGAGCACGGGGATGACGCCCTTTCAACGATGCGCACGTGGTACTTCAAAAAATTCTTTACGAGGTCATCTACTGTACTCTGTATATTATTCCAGCGACGTCTTGAACTTTCAAGTTTATTGGTTACAAGGTTTGCTCTTGCTTCAGTTCGAGGCACCACACATGTTGGGGCCAACCTGTGCGCCCTTTCGCCCTCCGCGAGCTGCTCAGTTCTTCCTGTTTACACGAAAAATCATGTATTAAAAAAGATTATAAAAATGTTTATTACATAATTATGACATCCGTTCCGAAATGTGATTATTTTGACGGGGTTGCAATGACGACTTAATCAATTAAACGATGAACCCTAAACTAATATATTTGAGTAGTTTGTGGTGTTTGGGGTGGGTCCCACAGTTTGTTATGATTTTGGGTGCAGATAACTCACCGAAATCTCGTTCTTTGGTGATATTTGCCCTGTGGTGCATTCGTTGACTTGTACGTGATTGTGGGACGCTTTTCTTCCGGAGGAAGTGATTTCGGCTTTGAATCCTCCCGCAGGCTCATCTGTTTCCAATACTCCAGTTAAATATGATATATATGATGTTGCCAGCCTTAGAGTTTTGATCTGTAAATATTCAAATTCCATGTTCAGCAAATTAACAACGACATTAAGTATTAACAATCAAAATTAGTTGAATACAAAATATTGATTTTATCGAAAGCAGAAAAAAACTTCTTTACATACCTTGGACAGTTTTGTGTCAGCTTTGATATTAGGTATGCAATCCCGTAGATCTGCATAAGCATTATTAATAGATTGCGTTCTTCGTCTTTCTTTCTTGTTAGCTGTCGTCCGGCGTTTCACGATCCTCACAAATGGTGGATGGCCTGGGATATTTCTGTTAGGATTGTATTCGTATTCTGCCGACAAACAAACGTTGTGCAAAATACAATCACATTTACTAGAATTTAAATTTTTTACCTGTCGTATATTGAGCCCTATGATCATTTTGTCCATACGTTATTGGGGTGTAAATTTGGTAAGGTCCCACAATTGGGTTCATTCCATTCGGCGAGGAAGAATCAGTCCTTGGACTACTTGGCCAGAAGTTAGAATCTTCATTTTGAAGTATGCCTGATCCATCTATAAATACATGTTTGTTATGAGATAATGTATACAATTCATAAAAGTCCAATTAAAGTGTTAACAATTCATTGATGATTACTGATTAAGCATTTTGTTATATTTGCAAGTTTAAGGTGTCAAATTGTTAAGAGTGAGCGGCAAAGCTATACTGATGAGAGATACATCTCGAAACGCGTCTATAGATGACCTAAATAATATGACCCGAATTGTTACTAAAATTAATGAACATGTATAGCAGTATATTTTGAACTTCACTGTAAATCAGTGTTTTATACGCGTGGCGCATGAAGTAAAATTTCGAGCTTAGAAAAGCCTGAATATTTTCACGCTTATCTAAACTCGAAATGTTACTTTATGCTGAATCTAGGATTGGAAACACTCATTGGAAGCTTCAAATTGATAGTTTTTAATCAAACAACGAATGTCTGAAAATATACATCAATTAATCCTGATATGTATACCTAAAACCAGGTTGTTAAAAAAACGTTTTTTTCATTTTAATTAAAACAAACAGTTTATTTAATAAAACGTGTTTTTTTCATTGAAACAGCGTTTAAAACATTAACAATTAAAAACATGTTTAAAACACGTCTAAATACAGGGCATTTTTTTGAGTATATATATTCCGATATTATTTACAGCTTTTTTTAAATTTGCGGGAATTCTTTGTTTAAAAGCGGTTGAGGCTTTTAACGAGTGCTTTCCACTCCCAGACTAAGCATGAAGTAAAATTTCAAGTTTAGAAAAGCCTAAGAATTTGAATTGGCCGCGTAGTTAGGCGGAGCGGCCAATCCAAATTAGGCTTTTCTAAACTCGAAATTTTACTCCATGCGCCACGTTTAAAAACACTGATTTACAGTGAAGTTCAAAAAAACACAAACATACAACAACGATTATAGGCAACCTAATATACGTTAGAGTTATTGGGCTGCCTATAATCATTGTTTTAAACAATTTGTTCAGCGCAGAATTTGACTCAGATTTTATTCACAACTATATATTGGATTGCTAAAGCCGTATATTTTAAACTTCGCGATATTTTAGTTTTTTATACGTGTGCGCATGAAGTAAAATTTCGAGTTTAGAAAAGCCAGTCCAAATTCTTAGGCTTTTCTAAACTCGAAATTTTACTTCATGCTTAGTCTGGGAGTGGAAAACCCTCGTCTAAAAATTTAAATTGAAATCTTTTTAAAAACAACGAATGTCGTAAAATTTACAGGTTATGCATATGTATACCTGAAAGAAGAATTCCCTGTATTTAAAAATCACATTAATGCACACATATTTGATATTTTCTTGTAATAAAATGTTATGTTTAATAATGTAATTTGAAATATCTTTAACAATTTAGCTAAAATTTAAAAATGCAAATAAAAAATCCTAGCGAAGTAGTGTAAAATATAGTTTAGCAAATTTAAAATAATAAAAATAACGTTTTAAACAAATTTCACGTTTAAAACATGTTTTAAACAAAATTAAGATTTAAAACATGTTTAAAACAAAACCGTTCAAAACACGACGGCTGTTTTCAAACATGGTTAAAACACGGTTTTAAAACAAAGTGTTTTAAACATAACAACCCTGCCTAAAAGACAAATTCCCAGTATTTATCTTTTCATTTTATTGATTTAAACATTGCTATATTATTTTTATTAATATTTTTTTAATTCTAGTACCTGTTTTCAATAAAATTGTGATATTTTATATTGTAAATGGACCTCGTAAATAAATAAATAAATTTAATTTGATCGATTTGTGTAAAAAAAAATTTGATAACTACATTTTATTTTTGGTTGAAATTGTCAATATTTATGAATTTTATTCATTGGTAATTTGTATATTTGTTGCTTTTGACGATTTCATGTAACATACAGGGAATTTTTCTTTTATGTATACATATCACGATTTTTCGATGTACATTTTTAGACATTCGTTGTTTTTATAAAAACTTTCAATTTGAAGCTTCTAACGAATGTTTCCAATCCCCGGTTAAGCATGAAGTAAATTTTCAGGGTTTTCTAAACTCGAAATTTTACTTCATGAGCCAAGCGTATAAAACACTGATTTTAAGTAAAGTTCAAAATACACCCACCCCTTATGTTTGATCCTCACTTCAATACATTCTACAAATGTTTACTATTTACTTATATACTTATACACCTTTTGTTATAACTCTTGGATTTTGAGATTTAATAATAAAATTAGCATTTTAGTGTCAGGGTCTGGAATAAGTGGAACGGCATGACATTGTGATACATTTTATATAGAATATAAAAATGTGCATATAAATATGAAACATTCGTTGAACAAGTGTAGCAACAGCGCTGATTGACATAAATTTTCTAGAAAAATAAACACAGCCACAAGTGTCAGAATTGAAATCATTACACATCCTACATATGATCTAAATATGTAAAATCATAACATACCATTAAAAAATATAAAAGAATAATAAATCTTAGTATATACTTTTCGAATTATTGTTTATACATAATTATTAATGTTATTTAGCCAGCCCAAAACATAAATATATAGTCATATACATTTACATAACCGATTAAATAAAAATTAAGACAGATTTCAGAAAATATAAAAATATTTTTATTTAAATTCAATATGAATAGAAAATTCTTAAACAAAAATATAAAAACAAGGAAGTATATAAATTTACAGCGTATATATTCTGTATACTTAAATAAAAAAATATCTGCATACTATCTACTGTAAAAACAAATTTTAATAAACCCATTCTTATAATTGGTATTTATATCTACAGATTTTAATGTGTTGTGTTTGTTTTGTATTAGATATTTTATATTGTAACCTTTCTTTTTTGATGTGTGTAAAGTATTTATATGTATAGAAATAAACCATTTAATTTGAAAATCATTAATAGGTGAAGAAAAAATCCCTGTATGTAATAAATTAAATTAAATTAAGAGTTCAACAACCAAACCAAAATATCCATATTTGTGAATAAATTCACCTGCACATTTTAATTCAACATTTTAAGTGAGTAAAATTAAATGAAGTGTTGGAAATTATGAGATGAAAATGAAAGCGTTTTCTGTTTATTAGCCTCGAGTACTTGTGAACTGAATGGCGTCGGTGTTACTAAAAAATTAAATGGTTTACATTATGTAGAAAATGTTTATTTACATTTTCAAAGTTGGGAATTTGATGCTCATTTTACAAGGTTGTTAATTACCACTCGGGTCAAGTGGTGCTAGTTTTATTATTATTGAAATGGTGGTATTGTTAAACCGAAGGAATTGACAACTTCAATCGGCTCATATATCAATAGAGTGTTGATTAGGGCAAGTAGTTGATTTATCGATCAACTGCTTTTAAGGGGCCCATCCACTGTCGTTTTTGTACGACGTACACGTCTGTTGGTCCTTGTACGATAGTGGATTTGTAAATTTGCACGACAGACCGAATTTCTGTTGCCGCTTTGATGAGGATAACTGCCGCCAATGCTAACATTTCACTAGGGTTATTGCGAGCAAAAGCTGTAGAAATACTGGCGACAAAACAGATGCGTATAAGTTTTTTTTCGACGTTCAGATTTCCCTGCACGTACCGATACCACTATTCGTTCAAGTACGACGTGCAAGTACGTCGATGTCCGTCGTACTTGCACGATAGTTATAAACACAGTTATAGGTAGGAATACCTATAACTGTAACGAATCATAAGTGTTTGGCCAATTTTTTTTTTATAATATTTGAAATAATTCAATAAATTGTAACAGTTTTTATAAAAACGTTTATTGTTAAGACGCAAGATTTAAATTTGTTCATAAAGTAAAGTAATTAAGTTCTCAATACCTTATAAATAGGGCCGCTGCATGGTTCAAAATGTAAAATTCTGCTCATAGCGCCTTACACTTTGATTATTTCTACATAAATTGTTAAGATTTGACAGTTCTCGAATTAAAAATGTTTTTTTATAAATTTCTAAAAGTATATCTAACAAAATGTTTCATAATTTCCCCTTGATCCTCAATTTGTGGTATAAAGTAGAAATCTACGTCCACACAAAACTAGGGTTATGTTTTTAAGAGGAATTACCAGTGTTTTGTGAAGTGTTTTTCTTATTAAAAGTTGTTTAAAAGATAGAATAAAAATGTAAAAAATATACAAGGATTTATTATTTTAGGTATATCTACACATCTTAGAGTAAATTGATTGCGGCCATCGAATTTTGAAAGATATCATAAGCAGCATATTTTGAACTTCAGATGAAATTAGTGCTTTATAAGCATGGCACATGGAGTGAAATTTAGAGTTTAGAAAAGCCTGAATTTGGATTTGGATGCTACACGTCCAAATCCAAACGTTCAGGCTTTTCTAAACTCGAAATTTTACTTCATGCTTAATCTGGGAGTGGAAAATACTCGTTAAAAGCTTCAAATTAAACATTTTTATAAAAGCAACAAATCCCTGAAAATGTATATAGGGTACGTAAAAAAATCCTCCATATGTGTGATTTGATTGATACGTATTTTAGAGAAACAGGAAAAATAGACATTTTGAAAGTCATTAACATTCACGATTAGTTAGTTAGATTTGACATCAAACATAATTTTCTGTATTTGCATTTGAACTTTTTCACTTTAAAATAACAACTAATTTCGATATCTAATGTATTATTATAAATTTACAAACAATCATATTAGTTGTCAACAACTTGCTTCAGTTTTGTGTAAAACCTTATTTTAATAATTAATTTCGATGTCTAATGTATGAGTATAAATTTACAAAAAATCATTTTAATCGTCAACAATTTTCTTTAGTTTTGTGTAAAACCGTGTTTGATTAATTTCACTTCACATACAACAAAATTGCACTCAAATTAGAACCGCCAGATTTTTATATTATTAACAATAATTGTTAAGCTATTTATTAGCAATTAATTAACATTAATTGCTAATAAATAGCTTAACAATTATTGTTAATAATATAAAAATCTGGCGTTTTTTTTTTAATTAAACACAAATTTTAAATATTTTAATTTGTTTATAAACTTAGAATTTCTGTAATTTCATTTATATTTTATAGATTTTTTTTGCATGAAAATAATATTTATTTATTTCTTAAGTATCGCTACTGAGTTTATCCAATTATTTTTCTTTTTGGCTGCATAAGTCGAATATAAAATATTAATTTTAGTCAACTTTCAGATTTTGTAATGTTACATCCAGTTTCTCAATTTTTATATTCCTACATTAAAACATTGTTTATTAATTTTTCAATAATTTTGTGCAAATTTTATCACCAATTGTTTTTTGGTTTTGGTTTGTTTTAAAATAAGGCTCTAATTTTCTACATTTTTAAAGCAAAATTGTAATTTCTGCAATTTGGTTTAAAAACAATGTTAAATTAATAAGACCTTTATTCATTTTAAAATACAGTAAAGCTCCGCTAATCCGAACTCCAATAATCCGAAGTTTTCAGTAATCCAGACGAAATTGAAATATTAGTTATTAATATTATGTATTCCAAAATCTGAATTACCTGTGATTCAACGATGAGTCGGGATTTGATAGTTAAAAAGCATCATGGCTCCAAAGAGATCACACAAAACATATCGTATTTTTGTGACTTTTAAAAAGGTTTCAATAATCTGGATATTATTCAATAGTTCGGATTGCCTCGGTTTTCATTAATCTGGATTAGCGGAGCTATACTGTAATCTTATATTCTTATTTTATATAAAAATTGAGTTCTCGATGACTTTTAAAGGTTAGTTTTTACATATTTTGTATGCTTCATATCAATAAACAATTTATTTCAACTTTCGTATGAATTTTCTCAAATTTTAGGATTCTCATACAAAATTCATGGATTCCGTCATTCACGATATTTGTAACTTTCACAAACAACGAAATTTTGATAAAACGAATCATGAAATGTTTCTGATATCCATAAAAATAGACAACTTTGAACATTTTAGGAAATGGTTTATGGATTTCATTAATTTTGTTAAAAGTGTACTACTGACAATGCTACTGACTAAAAATACCTAATAATAATAAAAATATTGACTGCCGTTTGTCTACAAACCAGAATGTAGATTTTCTGACTGTACACTTACTACATATTGACTTTCGACATTTTTGGCGGAAGAGAATTAATTTGTATTTAGCAATATTGAGTAAAACTGTATCTTATTCGAAATAAAATTGTAACATTCAAATTTAACTAAAATGTGTAGGTATTTTATCTGAAACCATGGATAGACCTACCTACAAAAAACATTTTGTTAATCTACGAAACTACATATTTTAATGATATTTACAGAAAATATTAAGATCTGAAATATGTTTTCTGTAAAACTAATCTTAAACAAAATCAACCAAATTTAATTTACTATGAAATTCACAAAAAAAAAAAATTGAGAAATTATTAAACTTTGTTTCAACTGTAGAAGCTAAACATTGATTTGTATAATATTGAATAAAAAGAGTAGATTTCTATAAAAAAAACTTCCACTGTATTTATTTTCACTCCTAACAATAAAATGAGATTTCATTTATTGTCTAAAATTATCTATATTAGGTGAAGGTCTCTTAAAAAATACTTTGCAGAATTAAATAATTACAAATATTAAATTTAAAATATGTGGTATCGAAAAGTGTCGATATTTGTAATATTTATACTATTTCTTACGATTTTTTACCGTATCGATACTTATACGATATAATCGATACTCAATATCGATACTTTTTTGCGATCGGAACTTTCCTAGTAATAATTACTATTGACTTTAGAACTAAAGTTCTAATTAAAAGAATCTAACAAAAATTAATATAAACCACTAAATATCTTCAAATTGCAAATGGGTGATCAAATGATCGACGGAGTTTCAATCCTCACACGAAAATACTAAACTTTGGACCCTGCTATTTTTCTGTACGATGCGTATTTTTCGAGATATGCGCTATTTCAGGTTGAATAAATCACCTGGTATAGTATATACAGTAAACATTTTTAAAGACTGCGGCAGCTGACGCGGGACGGGGCTCGTACTAGGTATACAAACAAAATTGAACCTATCTTGAATTTAACATTGTTAGAACAACTAATTATGCAATAGTAAACATCGCAGATATTACAAATGAGGAAAATTAAATACTTTTCTACAAAATTGTAAATTTGTATTATGTTTATATTTTCTTGATTTTGAACATTAACCACTTAGCAAAAACCAAACAAATGACATTTTATAAACATTGCAGCAACATGAAACATTGTCATAATGTTGGTCAAACATCACTTCACTGTTTTTGCTCAATCGATAGTTACACAGTGATGGTTGTAAACAGAATAGATTTCGCGATCGTGCTGCTACGTCAAAATCCTAGCTACAAGCCTATACATAAAATATTAATGAATAATAAAGATTTTTAACAAGTTTGTAAGATAATTGATTTTTGTTTTAGCGAAAAAGAAAATCAAACACAAAACTCTAGAAATAAAATTACAGAGTCCTATAACTGTAGAATTGGAAAAGCAGTTTGCAGTGTTATTCAAACATTAAAAAAATTAAATAAATAACTTCTTTTT
The DNA here is from genome assembly GCA_932526585.2 of Philonthus cognatus. Lineage (NCBI taxonomy): Eukaryota > Metazoa > Arthropoda > Insecta > Coleoptera > Staphylinidae > Philonthus > Philonthus cognatus. The sequence continues at coordinate 92,583,597 of OW052243.1, forward strand.
TTACGAAACTAACAAATTTATTGTGGAATGATTAACCATTGTTTTAATGAAGAAAACATTTAGAAACAAAATTACGAAGTTACAAAATACCCAGTTTTACTTTTTTTGTTGTAAAGTTATAATTAAACGTGTGTTTATTAAAACAAGTGTCAAACATTAAATAATGCTTACATTATTACAAAATGCACAGAAAATGTTGAGGAAAAGAAATATTTATGTTGTAATAAAGAACATAAATAAAATAAAGATCATTTGCCTTAATAATAAAAGTTAGTAGAAAGTTACAATGCTTTTTTAAACTACAAACTTCATACATAATCGAGAGTTTAAATTGCTAATTTACTTTACATTATTAAAATCAACCCAATAGTAGACAGTTTTAATGAGATTAAACTTTAGCAGTATGTTTTGAACTTCACTTTAAGTCAGTGTTTTATACGCGTGGCGCATGAGATAAAACTTCAAGTCGAGTGACCAATCCGAATTTTCAGGCTTTTCTAAACATGAAATTTTACTTCATGCTTAACCTAGGAGTGGAATTAACCGCTTGTATAAATCAGCGAATGTCTAAAAAACGTAATATCATGTCAAGTATTGTTCCTAATATTTTAAGAGTTCAAGTAACATCATTAGCTGAAGTTTCTTTGATAAAATAAGCCACAAAATAGCATGAAAATCAAGACATTTCGTGAAGAGTATTAATAGAAAAAGTTATTGAGTACAATTCATATCCTGTACACGTTTTCATTTAAACTGATGTTTGTTTTTTTTAAATTTTGAAATCAAATTTCAGTTACACTATTTTCATTTAAATATTAACATATAGGTTTTTAATTGAATTTACTTGGTTTGTTTTATTAATAAAACATAAAAATATTAGCAAAACAAACTAAGTGAATTCAATCAAAAACGTATATATATATATAAATTAACTTTACTCGTACACAAACCGATTTTTTAAAAAAGGAATTTATTTCTTAACACTAGTGTTCACGGTTTGGTCTCTAATTCATAACTAACGATACAATAATAAAATATAATATAATAAGATAAAATAGCGAAATAAGCATAAGATAACAATAAAGCAAAATAAGCAGAATAATATATAAATGGATAAATAGATAATAAGTCGTATTGTTTATGATGAAAGGAGTCTGTTGTGTTGGCGTCAGGTAACTCCTCCCCCCTTAGATTCTGGCATCGCCAGGAAGTTGAAAGTGGATCCTGGTGTCATCTTGATGATGTCCTTGATTTTTTCTTTTTCTTATCCATCTGGTGATGAAATATCCAACGATGATGAAGACGGCAATGTACAGGGTTGTAGTCCAAATACTTGGCATCAGGATATTGGGTCGCTGATCCAGAGAAGGCAATTGTTGAAGAATTGGTACTTCTTGTAAATTTAGCTTTTTCAGATTGATGGTCATCCCGTTGTATTGTGATTTTCCGAATTTAATTTGTGGGTTGCCGATAAGAATAGGAATTCCAACAGTAGATTCCAGAAATCTAATTTGGTAATTTCGGAATTTGATTTTACATCCATTTGCCTTAATTAAATGGATGCCGATTAAAGATGTGGTGTGTGTTTCCTTCTGGCATTCGACTTTGATGTCTTCTTTGTTTGGAAATACTGCCAAGTACTGATTTATGTCAGGAATCATTTCCAGGTGATTCGAACTGATGTTTAATTTGGTGAACTGGCAATTTCGGTTGTCTTCATGTAACAGAATTGTTTTCTCGCATTCGGCATGGTGATTCATGAGCAGAGAATCCGGACATTGATAATACTTATTACCTTTGTTACACAAGCGGCTTAGAGGCCAAATTTTGTTCTCAACTTTCGATTTGAGTAAATATTTATTATCGGGTACTAGTCACAAAGTCTGATTCCAACTTAGTAGGAATAGGATTTAAGTGGAAAAGTTCAAAATCATTTTCGTAATTGATTGGGATAGAGAGGAAATAGTTAATTTTTGTATTTTCTAATTTACAATTTACTTTCATGATAATTTCAAAATCGAATATGTTTTCAGCCTTAAGATCAAAAGCGAGTTGCTGGTTATAATATATTGATATTTTTTCAATTTCTATATATAATTCAGTTGGCCTTATAATGCTAGGGTGTAACAATCCTAATTTGCAAAACAAAAGTGAATTTTCAATATCCTCTAAGATATTTAAAATTACATTATATAATATAATAAGTTGATTAAATAAATCTTTGGCAAATAAAATATTACCATGTTCTATTTTATTTTTAAGAAGAGCATTTAATTTAAGAATTTTTGATTTTAACATTAATTCATTATGTTCAATATCTCGTAGAGTTTCATTAAATTTTCCGATAAGTATTTGATTTATACTATATCGCATTTGTAATTGACTGTGTATAGTTTTTTGATTTATTTCTAGGTGATTTAATATTTAGTCAATTCTTTTTCCATCATTTGCATTTAAATTTCCGGTAACGGTTTTAACTATCGTTCCAAGTCCATCGATCAGACCTCTTTTACTTCTATTTTTCTTACTTGATTGAAGTTTAATATCAAAGATTTTATTAGAAATTTTATTTTGAGTAAATCTAATTACTTTATCATAGTTATCAAATGTTTTTGTAAACGTTGATATATTTTGGATTGTTAAAATCAAAAATGAATATTGAGTATTTAAATTTTCAAATTCTTTATAAGTAGGCGTTAAGTCATAATAGTGAACAAAAGTGTGTTCCGTTTTTTGTAGTTTGGCAGGTCCTAAATTCGTAGGAATTATTCCAAAATTTTTCGTAACATTTCTTATCTCTGCCCTTGCGTCAGCAAGACAATGACGGACCTGCAAGAGAATCGTCGTCTATAGTTTTATTTAAATAAACGTGTACTTTAGTTTTTGTATCATTGAAAATGTATTGTAACATTAATTTTATTTGATTATAGTCAAGCTTATCTAGACTACATGGTAATGTTGGTACAGCTAAATTTATAATTTTATTTTTTATGTAGAATTGCTTTAGATTAATTATAGTGTTATAAAAATCTTGATATGTTGGTTTTTCATAATATTTAGATTTTGTTACTAAATAAAGAATATATCGGTTACAATCTTTTAGATGACATATTGAATTTGTTTTTGGGTTTTAAGTTTCAATTTGTCCAAATTTTGTTTTGAAACATAGGGCAATTCCTGCACTCATATGCAAATCTGCAGTTACACAGTGGGCTAGAGAATAATTATCAGGGGCGCAAAATAAACTTTCGTTATTTTCTTGTACATTATTATTTAACAGTTTTTTATTACTTGACATATACTTTATGAAGTCCGTGTAGCTTGGACTATTATGAGTTTGAACTCGAGGTCTTTTAATATTTGAAATATGAATTTTTTCTACGACGTTGTGATGTTTAGCTTTAATTTTAGCTGTTTTTAATTCAGGGTTTATTTCTGTAAGATTTTCCTGTTTGTATTTATTTTTTGTTTTTGCTTGCTTTTGTCTGTTTTTGACAAATACTCTAGTTGAAAGGGATTTAGGCAACTCTTCACGAGTTTCGTTATGTTTTGTAATACTTTTTGATTTATCCGTCGTAAGACGTTCATTAATTTTTTGATAGAATAATTTCATTTTCTCTTTATGATTAACAATATAATTATTTACTAATCTATTTTCAATATCAATATTAAATGGGTCACTGGTGTCTAAATGACCAGAGATTATTTCTGATGGTTTAAATTTCGTCGCAGAATGAATTGAATTATTATATGCAAGGAGAGCATAATTTATCTTGTATTCGATAGGGTCTCCTTTTGGGGAATTTTGATTATTTAATAAGCGTACGTGCTCAATCATAGTAGAGTGGACTCTCTCAACAATTCCATTGGACTCAGAGTGTTGAGAGCTAATGAAATGTAATTTTACTCCATGTAGTTCAAGTAATTCTTTAATTACTGTATTTTTGAATTCCAAGTGGTTATCCGAAATAATTTGTTCGGGAACCCCATGATGTGTAAAAAATCCGATTAATTTAGTAGCAATCTCTGTTGCTTGTTGTGAATTTAATTTATAAAGCTGTGTATATTTTGAGAATGAATCTATTACAGTAAGAAATTTAACTTTTTCTAAAGCGATAGTGTCAATGTGCACTATTTCAAAGGGTTTTATTGCGTTTGGAGTAATATTAAATTTTAAGTTTAACGGCTTCCTATCATATTTACTGACAAGACAGATTTCACATTGATTAATACAATTTTGAATTGTTCGCCTTTGATCAGGCCTATAAAATCGTCTTTTAATTTGTGCCTCAGTTTCGTCGATAACACGATGGTTACACTTTCCTTCGTGATACGCTCGTATTGTTTCATTTATTTCTTCATTATTTTCTACGTCACAAAGTAATTCTGTACATTTAATAAAATTACTTGCAGAGTTTTTAAAGTATTTTTGCATTGTTACAGAAAATTTCTCATAAATTGGGCTTTCAAAGTATAAATGATATTTAATATTAGCAACTATATATTCCTTTATGAATTCAATGACATTATTGTCAAAATCTGATTTTGAAAATTGTATGTTTATACGTTGTTTTTTATTGTTAAATAGTAACCTAACTACTGGTGGCGAATGGGCATAATTTACTTCAGAGATTATAATTTGATTATTTCCATAATTTACAGCTTTTTCTAAAATAGGGATATCAAGAATAGGGTTTTCAATATTTGTGTGCGCTGTATCATTATTATTATCATTAAGAATTTCATTTAATTCATCTTCATTTAAATCTATCTGTGAATCTCCCATTTGTGCTATTATTGATTCAATTTCGTCTCCTACATTCGTCAATTCTACTTTAGCATTATCATCATTTACATTAATTTCTATTCTGGAGAGAAAATCAGCATTTTTGTTTAATGCTCCCTTTTTATATACTATCGTGTAATCATATTCTGAGAGTTTTAATTTCCAACGTACTAATTTTGAATTAGGCTCTTTTATATTCATGAGCCACTGGAGTGGTTTATGATCACAAACTATTTGAAATGTTCGACCGTATAAATATGGTCGAAAATACTTAACTGCCCATACTATTGCAAGAAGCTCTTTTTCAATAGTTGAATAATTTGTTTCGGAGTTGTTTAAAGTTCTACTCGCGTAAGCTATTGGTAAATCGTTTCCTATTTTTCCTTGAGATAACACAGCACCTATTGCAAAATTACTAGCGTCTGTGGTTAAAATAGATGGTTTACTAAAATCTGGATACTGAAGCAAGGGTTCATTTGTTAAAACATTTTTACATAGATTAAAGCAATTTTGATAATCAGAATCATTTATATTAATATTTGCATCTTTCTTTAATCTTTTTGTTAAAGGTTTAGTCAATCTAGCAAAGTCTTTTATAAATTTAGAAATCCTTTAATTTGTTTAACATTTTTTGGAATAGCAAAATTTTGAATACCTTTAATTTTTTCTGGGTTTGGTTTGACACCTTGAGGGGTAACTATATGTCCTAAATAAGCTACTTCTTTACGTAAAAATTCAGATTTGTCCAGTTGTATTTTTAAATTTGAGTCCCTAAGACGGTTAAAAACTTCTCTTAATCGATTTACGTGCTCCTGTAAGCTGGTGCTAAATATAATAATATCATCCATATACACAAGACATTTTTCGTTTTGTATTCCTCTTAAAATATTATCCATAACCCTCTGAAATGTAGCAGGGGCGTTTTTTAGGCCAAATGGCATTCGCAAAAATTCGTAATGTCCATTTTCAGTATTAAATGCTGTTTTGTGTATATCATTTTCTTCAATTTCTACTTGGGGAAAGCCGGAGGCTAAATCTAATGTGGTAAAATATTGTGATCGTCCTAATTTGTCTAATAAATCATTAATATTTGGTAAAGGGTATCTATCACCTATTGTTTTTTCATTTAATTTCCTGTAATTAATAACTACGCGCAACTTGCATTTTCTGGAAGCATCCAATTTTTTGGGGACCACCCAAATTGGAGAAGACCATGGACTATAAGATGGTCTAATTATTTTTTGATCAAGCATATTTTTAATTTGGTTATCCACCTCTATTTTGTGAATGTGTGGATAACGATACGATTTAGTATATACAGGAAGTTCATCGGACGTTTTAATTGCATGTTTTATTTTATTTGTAAACGTAAGTTTATTATTTTCCATATGGAATATATCTGCGTATTCTTTAATTAAATTAGTAATAACATTTTTCTCTTCTGAGTTCATATGATCTGTACGTATTTTTAATATATCAAATTTAATTTTTTCATAGTTTAATGTATTAACATTATATTCTTCTTTATTTCCATTTTGTAATTCCCAATCATATTCGCTGATAGGGTCTACAATAAATGGTTTTTTCACATAAATATTTTCATCATTTTCACCCTTATTTATTATTGTACAGATCGCTTTATTATTCCTAACATGACTTATGCATTCTGGAATTTCTAAATTATGTAGTTTTATATGCGGACCTTGCGGGTACTACTATGCACTTCGTATTCGGGGTTTCACGAACGTTACCAAAATTAAGTGGTATTTTACACTTAGGGGTAGTTAATATTTCTTTATCAATATTTATCGTTGCTTGTATAATTTTTAAATTATCCATTCCCAACAGGGAATGGATTAATAAGGCTAAACATATTTATAACACGTTTTAAATCTCATTTATGCACACATAATTGGCTTCTTACACATTTTTTTTATTGTCTTAACTAATTCTCTAGAAGCAAAAAACATTATGTCCTTTGTGTTTTTTTATTTTTTACTTGATTTTTAAATTATTAATAGTTAAACTTTACTCGCAAATCGTACTCGTGAAAACGCTGTGTGACGTAGCGATCCACGCACACGCATGCGCTGTAAGATAATAGGAAGGTGTAACGGACACTTATTAAATTCGGTATTTAGCTATAATTTGTTTGTATAACATAGCGAATAGTTGTTTATACAAAACCCTCTCAATTGCCTAACAAATCCGTTTTTTTTTTTTGACGGGGCAAGCGTTGCCAATATACCTACAGACTTGTTTGTTTACTCAACAGATCCAACGCCACGCTAGTCAACATAACCTTTTATACATCGCATACAACTCATATTTAAAATGAGTTATTATTACTGTATTATATCAATGTGTCCTAACAACTGGAAAAGAAAGTTTACCTGAAAATAAGTATTCTGTTAGAAATAGAATTTGTATTTTATTTGAATATATAAATTATCGAGGTTATATTGCAATGCGCATGACTTTTTATGTACTTCCAATAAACTTTTAAAGCAGTCAGGTCATCGTAAATTAAATATGCTGGAATCAATTGAAATGTACAAAAATAAAAATGTTTTGCTAAATTTTGATCTTAGTCCCTTAGATAATCCATTATTAGATTTATTACCAAAAAAGTACCCCACAGAGAATATAATCCCACCGAAAACCATGCCGAACCCTTAGCCCCCGTAACACCTAGCTAATTACTTAAAAGTTTTCCCTAAATCCCTTTAGATATATATACCGCGCAAATAGTTATAAGAATTCAGTTTGTTATTGATAATGAGCACTTTGTGTCTCGAAATGTACATCTAACGATAAAAATAAAAAGTGAAGTAAGGAATAACAGTCATTTTTAGTGTAATAATCACTTCACGTAAACTCAAAAACATACAGTTACTTTCAATTACTTCGGGGAAGCCGAAATTTGTTTAAAATTAGCACTTTTCAATTTTAAATTACACCTAAAATAATTTTTATTCAATGTTTCTATTTGGTAGACAATGTTTTTAGAACTTAAAATGTTATGTAATAATAATGATATTTTGTTATAATAAAATTTTATTTTTAATAATGTAGTGTGAAATATAGTTTAACTAATTTAAGACAAAAAAACCTTTTTAAACAAAATTAACTTTTAAAACATGTTTTAAACGAATTTACGATTTAAAACAAAACCATTTAAAACACGACGGCTGTTTTTAAACATGTTTAAGACACTGTTTGCAAACAAAGTGTTTTAAACATAACAACCCTGGTTTCAATGAAAAAAAAAACACGTTTTGTAAAAAAGAACTGTTTGTTTTAATTAAAATGAGAAACACTTTTTTAACAACCCTGCATGAAATCAGTGTTGTATACGCCTGGTGCATGAAGTAAATATTTTGAGTTTAGGAAAGTCTGAAATATTTACTTCATGCTTAATGAAGTATTGTTAGAATGATACTTACGAACATTTTAATAACTCGCCATTTATGAAAATCAAAACTTTTGAATGTACTCAATACTATGCTAGTTTCTTGATGGGTCCATATTTTTAAATTGGTAAAAGTAAAACACTTGTTTTATTTTTTATGAAGGTACTTTTAAATTATCGTACCCTACCCTAACACGTGTCGGACAACTGAAAATAAAATCAAAACAAGCGTTTAATTTTATAGAATTTAAATTTTTAAATCATATGCGAGATTTTTATGAAGTTTTGTAGGGATGTTAAGAAAGCATTGCTATTTTAAAATATGTAAAAATCTAAACATACTCCATCAATCGAAACTCGAAATTTTACTTCATGCGATACCCGTATGAAACACTGATTTGTAGTAAAGTTTCAAATATACTCCTTGTAAATAATTTGTCACTTTGTTTATAAAACAATGTCATGTTTTCCAGTACATTTTTTGCTTTGTTTTGTTTGATCGATAAATTTTATAATTTCTGAAAAAAGCGGGAGAATGTCCCGTATTTTTCATAATTTAGTCCTAACATTTAGCTCCTCTAGCTTAATCGCCTCAATTCTGTTGTTGTTTTTTTCCATAAAAACAATGAAATTAATATTTCCTTACAAATTCTTTATTTGTTTTTAGTTCTTTATTATTTTGTGAGCGTCAAAATAAAGCACAATGTTCTTATATTTTCAATAACTTCGATTAACGTTGAGCTTCTGTGATTACAACTTTACAAAATTGACTTTTTTGTGACACTTGGCGTGTTAGGACTTGTCCAAACTCATGCGGACAAAACCCAAATTATGTTTTATTTCGGACTATGTCTGTCAACAGTAGATATTTCGCGTTTAATCTAGACAAAACACGTTTTGTCCAATTTGGTGTTTTGTCTGTAACATATATACATAGGTTTTTCATGCTTTATTGAGTTTATTTTAATAACATTTTAAAAATTTGATTGACAATTTCCAAATTTGTGACAATCTCAGAACGCGTTATCAATAGTTTTTAATAATTGATCATCGAATAAAATGTGTGATTTCTAATCAAATTTATTGGTTTTACAAAATGGATAACTTTAAATCTTTATCAAGATAACATAGAAGTTATAGCATTTATTTCTTGTTTTAATATTAGAATATACATAATTATTTAAAACTGACACATATTTAGACATTTTTGCCAGCATTTTATGTCTACATTTTTCTTGATTTTAATAATGAGAATTTATTCTTTTTTAATAATTTGTCCGTTTTCATCTATATGGTTTATTCGAATGAATATTGCCATTATATTATTTTTATTAAGATTCAATAAACTTCTAGGTTTGGTCGGGTAAGAAGAAATATTTGCAATATAATAAATTGTAATCTATTAAGTAAAAACACAATAAAATGTGTAATTACCTTACATTTACCAATATGTTTTATGATATACATATACGCTGTATTGTTCAGGAATTCGTTATTTTACAAAATCGTTCAACTTGAAGCTTCTAATCAGTATTTCCACTCCTTGATTAAGCATGAAGTAAAATTTCGAGTTTATAAAAGCCTGAAAGCGCAGCGACTAAACCAAATGTTTAGGCTTTTCTAAACTGAAAATTTTAATTCATGTGCTACGCGTATAAAACACTGAAATTCTATGAAGTTCAAACGATACTGCTGTAGTATTTAAAGTATATTCTAAACTTCACAATATTTCAGCGTTTTAACGCGTGTCGCATGATCCCATAGAAAACATGAAAGAAAACTCACCCTGTATACACAACTTTTATGATATGCGACGACAAGTTATTACTACATAAAATTAAAAGGACACAGCGAATAACAGCGAATAGAATATAAGACACTAATCAACTTCCAATTAGAACTAGAATGATACTATTACCATACATGCGTTTATTAAAAAAATAATAGAATTAAAAATAAAACTTCTATCTTTAACTAAAACTTTATTTGTCTACTTTTTCTAAGAGCAAAGTCTTTTATTGCACTATTAATGTCTATCGCATTACATACTTCTTGCTTTATAGACAAGATCTTAGCCATTGGTTAGCCTTAAAGTACTTACTATTGATTTTAAATAATTTTTGATCAACTTTAATTTTGAAAAACATCTCACACAGCTGGCATTGCTTATGGAAATTGTGAGGAATATTCGGAACATTAGTATATAAAAGCATTATATAATAATATGACATACCATTTCATGTCATATTTTTATAACATTTTCAGCTCAGCTTACAAGATATTATTATTACTTATTGTGAAATTTTGGTGCCCCCAAAAAGTGCCGCCCGGGGAGTACCGCATATATTGTTGATTTAGGTTATAGTATACGCTGTACAAGTGTCTCCTTTTTAAATAAAAAAAATATATATATATAATTATTACCTGAAATATAGGTATGTCCATAATTATTTTGAGGCGTCATATAAGCATACTGATACACTTCGTGTGAATCATTCGGAGAACTCGCGTAAGACATTTTTCGAAAACTCGAAATTTTTCGAAAACACCACAACAAAACAAAACAAACAGGTTCGTACTGATTCTGTGCCCGTAGGGTCGGTCCTAACCTAACCAGGGCTATTACTGAAAATTAACTGAAGACGTCCCGTGTCCTGGATTAGTGATCCCGAATATACAAATGGGGGAGTGGCGTCGCTCTCATTCTGCCACTCCATTGGTCGGTCTAGACCGCATATTCTCGATCCCACGAATGAACGCTACTATCCCGCCACGGTTATCTACAGTTTATATAACATAAATTATTCGGATAATTACTCTAAATATAGATGGCTGTATGTATACATGAGGAATTTGATTGCTTTCCATGAAATCTAAATGCAGCATACATATAATATGATTTATTGTTTATAAAAAATATGTTTTATATCCATGAATTAATTTTAGTTGCAAAAAATAGTTTACAATTTATATTTGTTTATAAAAATAATACAACACAGTTGTAAGATTTATTGTTGATCATTGCATTATATTTCGCCACACAGTGGCTTCATTAGGATGATGAATACATTTTAAAAAGGCGCTTACTAATTTTAAGTGTTATGGAGTTTCATTATGTATTCGCCTCATTAATTAAATATTTTTATTTTATTTAAATCGATGGTCAAACAAATAGATGTCAAAAGTTTGTGTAACTGTACAGGGTGGTGCATTTTGGAGATGCCACATATGGAAAACTTGTTTTAATCAATGGCGAAAAGAAAATTGATCTATCTCTAATCGTTTCCGCTCTATAACCGGAAATTAATAACATTTTATTTCACGGACGCTTCATTTTTTATTTTCAACGCCAAATTCACTTTTTTTTATGGGCGCATATGGAGATATGCACATCACCGAACAGCATTTTTGATGCCGATTTCAACGATGTGCTACTTGTGTACCTTTGTGAAAAAAATCTTGTTTGTTATATACGACATGCAAAGTAGCATTTTACGTCAATCAAGAGTGCTTATTTATAAAACAATATACACTACATCGATAGTAGTCATATTTTCAAACAAATTGCAAGCATCACCTAGCAACGAAATTGTTTACCGGTTGTCATGGCAACTTTGTCAATGACTTTTTTTGACAAAAGTATGCATGTACATCATTGAAATCAGGGTTAAAAATGCTGATTGATGATATGCATATCTCCATATCCGTTCATAAGAAAAATGTGATTTTAATATAAGAAAACAAAAACGAAACGTCATTAAAATAAAACAGGTACGTCATTTTAATGTGAGTAAAAAGTTGCCTTAAAAAAGTTTTTACAGTTTCCTAATTACTTGTAAAACAAATGAGTTACAGTCACTTCCGAAAAACGACAATTTATCAACTTCCGGTTATAGAGATAGACCAATTTTTTTTAGCCATTGATTAAAACACGAAAAAGTGATCCTGGCTCGCAAAATCGGTTTTTCAATATCTCTTTAAATAAAAAAGTTTTCCGTATGTGGCACCTCCAAATTGCACCACCCTGTACATAGGTTATTTTTACAAGCATGTTCATCGATTGATCTATAGATTATAAATATCATATTTTGAAATAAAAAAAAAACTTAAGATTGCCATAGAAAATATTGTAGATGGCAACTTTGAAATTACATATTATAATTGTCATGTCTGACGTTTTATATGTCAATTTCTAAAGCGTTGGCCAACTAAAATTTAAAAAAGATTAAATCATAGCACTCTAAAGTTTTTTTTTAATATACGATATAAGTCCATTTTACTTGTTTCATGGCACCCTATGTCGACTAAACATTAAATTTTGATCTTATTGCTCGCACCTGCAAAAATTGCACCCATAAAATTACAAACTTTCCTACCAGTGGTTCTTAACCTTTCTTTTTAACTTAGGGCACCCAAACCCATAATATGAGTATTTTAAGGCACTCTGCTTTTAATTTGATAAGATATTTATTCTTTACGTAAATGAGCAACTTCATGTAATAAAAGAAGAAATAGGTGTTTCGAACATCAGAATAAAACTAAATAAAAGCCTGAAAATTGGTTTTGATATAATTTATATAAATAGATATTATTGACGTCAATTATTTTTAAGTGATATTTTTAGAATAAATTGATATTATTTGAAGCAAAAATTAAACTTATAACTATTATGTCAAATTATTTAAAGAAAAATGTTTATGTATAAACAACATAAAATTCTTTCTTTAAACAAATTAACATAATAATTATAAGATCAATTTTTACTTAAAATAATATCAAAGAAAACTTTATTAGTTGATCACTTCCAATTATGAAAAGTAGATGTTTTTATACAGGGAGTTTATCTTTCAAGTGTTTAGTCATTGTAATCTCAAATTTGATTTCCCTGATCACAAGAATTTCTCCCCTGACCTTTCAAAATAATTTTTTTTTTTTCGATTGTAAAAATTATACATAATCAATATTAAGTATAAATGAAATTGCCAATTCTTGGTTGCAGAATACTTCAAACATTAAAAGTGCGATTCTTTTCGCAATCTGACCCAAATTGTTACATTTGCAGTAGGTTACTGTATGTAACAGCAAACACTTGTTGTATAATTCAATGTCCGTCGGGGTATTAGCCCGGGAAGTAGTTGTTTCAATGAGTGTTTGATATAGTCTTTGTAAGACTAACTGTAGATTGCGAAAAGAATCGATAATCAATATTGTTGAATTTGAAGCTTCTAACGGGTGTTTGCGTCCCTTTCTACTTTACAACGATTTAAATCACATATAAGAAAAAGTTATAAATGAAATTTAAAAAAAAAAATTAAAAAAATATAAATTAGTATTTAAGATACAGGATTTTTTTCTTTTAAGTAAACACATGCATACGCTTATTTTTAAAAGCGGTTAATTTGAAGCTTTAAACGAGTGTTTTCCACTCATTAATTAAGCATGAAGTAGAATTTCGAGTTTAGAAAAGCCTGGAAATTTGGATTAGTCGCTCCGCAAAGCGACGAGACCAAATCAAATTTTCAGGCTTTTCTAAGCTCGAAATTTTACTTCATGCGCCACGCGTAAATATTTTAAAGTTCAAAGTATACGTCTTTAACGTACTGCTTTAGTAGCATATTTTAAACTGCATTTCAAATCAGTGATTTATACGCGTAGCGCATGAAGTAAAATTTAGAGTTTAGAGATCCCTGAAAATTTGGATTGGTCGCGTAGCAAAGCGAAGAGAGCAATCCAAATTTTTAGACTTTTCTAAACTCGAAAATTCAACAATATTAATTAATATTACTAGAGTAATATCAAGGACAAATAAAAACTGATTTAAATAAAAAATAATAATAAGATTGACATTATTTAGTTAAAGAAAGATATTCCTTTTAAATGGACGAAAAATTAATGCGATTAAAAATCAATGCGTTATTGAATAATTCCGAGATCCTCAAATTTAATTGATAAATTGATGCATTTTAATAAACATTTTAACGTATCGCTTGTTTTTTGTCGTATTTTTTAGCCAAAAATTGAAACGTAGATAAATAATCACAGGATAGGTTGAAATTATTTGTTTTTAAAAATGGTGAAAATTAAATGCGCTTTAAAAATCAGCAAAGAAAGTTGAAATATCACTATTAATTAATCAATATATGATAGTTTTATATGTTCTAATGCTTAGTTTTAATTATTTTAATACTAACTGTTTTATCAGCGGTATTTTATATCTAGTTATGATTTTATAGTAAAATTCCAACAATTGTAATACATTATAATTAATGTCAGACTGCAAGTAAAGTATATTATTATTATATATTTTTAGTTATTTCTGCTTGGAGTTAACATTTATTTAATCATCTCAATTTCAAATTGATTGATTGAGTTACGTGAAGATCAATTAAATTGACAAATAAATTAAAATAAAAGTGTGAAACAAACTTTAATTTGAATTACCGAATGTACATTTCGGACAAAAATTGACCATCATCAATGTTAACGCTGTTAATCCATTGATAATGGTCACTTTGTGTCCGAGATGTACATTTGGTTATTAGCGCTTTATTCGTCAATGTTAATTCCAGCCTGATTGTCTTGAATATTAAATGTTAAAAAATTCGTAAGTCAAACCCGTCCATGGATATTGTTAAAAATCTCTAAATATCTCATAAGTTCTTAAGTTATTTCAAAAAGTGTGTTTTTTACTAAAATTTTATGGAATTTGAAAACTAAAACGATCATAACTTTAAAATTTTTACAAGATCTCTTTGAAATGGTAAGAATATTAAGAAAGAATTACTCTTCATGTAAAATAAAAATATATATTCTATTGCTAGTTTTTAAGTTATTTTTATTGAACATCAACGATTGTGTTTTTTTAAATTTAATTTTATGGGTTTTAAAAACTAAAAAATGCAGAAAACATTGCTCTTTCAGAATTTGTGAACATTAAACAACACTTCTTTAATACTTTTAGAGTTACTTCACTGGATAAGTAGACAATATTTATTTATAAAAATTGTAATAATTCATGAGCTGTAGAATCCCTTAAAAACTCACGGATTTTCTTTAATAATAATTCTGTATCTCAGATTTATTTAGAAAATGTCTAAAAATTGAATGCGTTTATTAATTGATT
Source organism: Philonthus cognatus (assembly GCA_932526585.2). Taxonomy (NCBI): domain Eukaryota; kingdom Metazoa; phylum Arthropoda; class Insecta; order Coleoptera; family Staphylinidae; genus Philonthus; species Philonthus cognatus. The sequence continues at coordinate 92,598,918 of OW052243.1, forward strand.
TTAAACCTAAAGATTCTATTTAAAATTGGGCGATCTTTAATAAACAGTAAGGATGTTATAAATAAATAAAGTATATTCATATACTTAACCAAAAATTATTGTTTATGACAGAAAACCTCAAATTATGAGGATTATTTCGGTCAACAACAAAAAATTTAGATGTGGAGTTAGGCCACTTTTAAAATAAACTGCTCAAATATCTTTTTCTATGCTACTTAGGTGCGCCGCAAAATTTTCTTCTTTGAAAAATTTTATACGACAAAAAGCGATTGAGAAACACCGTTTTACTCGTCTTACTTATCAAGAAATACATGTATTTTTTATTATCGAAAAAGACAAAGAAAAGCAGAAAAAACCACATGTTATTTTTAGCAAGTAATGTTATCAATACAATAGGGTTCGTTTCGAAAAAAGCAATTTCGAAGGTCAAAAAGGAATACTCCAAAAGCGCGGAAATTTTATGAGCCCCTTGGTAGTGGAGACTGCAATAAATACTAGGGTTACATGTTTATGGTACCGTCCCCATATACCAAGGGATTTTACAAATGTAAATTTTAAAGAAAAAACACTCATTGTTAGCAGTTATTTTAAGAATCATACTCACGACAACATGCGGGAGGTTGACAAGATTTAAGACCTGATACCAAATAGTGTGGACAATAAATCGAAAACAGGATTTTAGAAAGAAACGTGGAAGACAAATGTTTTGTTCTAGTGTATAAAAAGGAGAAAATATGTATATGTTGAACCATACTTGAAACTAGATTTTCATTCAAATGCTCTTAATCCTTGTGAATGTGCAGTTTTAAAATAACAGATTTTTAGTGGTTATTCATCCCTTAAGAGAGTCTCAAAACTGTTTTATGAGGATGTGTGAGTTAACAATAATTATATATATATATATATATATATATATATATATATATATATACATAAAATTTCTCACTTGTTGAGATATATAATATTTCTCAATAATCTATTACAGAAAAAAATATGAACAATTTTTTATGGCCTTGGTTGATTTGACCATTAACCAGCGATTCTATACAGCGATTTTTTTAAGTATACATATCCTGATTTGTACATTTTCAGACATTCATTCAATGTTTTTGAAAAGCGTTCAATTTGAAGCTTCTAACGAGTGTTTCCACTCCTCGATTAAGCATAAGGTAAAATTTTGAGTTTAGAAAAGCCTGAACATTTGGTTTGGTCGCTCCGCGAAGAGGAGCGGCCAAACCAAATGTTTGGCTTTTTACACTCGAAATTCTACTTTATGCGCCACGCGTATAAAACACTGAAATATCGTGAAGTTCAAAATATACTGCTTAAGCAATATTTTAAAGCAGTATATTTTTAATTTTACTTGAAATCAGTGTTTTATACGCGTGGCGCATGGGGTAAAATTTCAAGTTTAGAAAAGCCTGACATTTTACTTCATGCTTAATCAAGGAGTGGAAACGCTCGTTAGAAGCTTCGAATTGAACGCTTTTCAAGAACAATGAATTCCTGTGATTAGAATTACAATGGATATATCGAGGTACGTATACTTGAAAAAAAAAATCCCTCTATGTATTTTAACCAATATTACTTGTTTAACTATTACGGCACAACGGCACAACACATTCACGCACATCCATGGGATCACTTTTGATTCCTTGATTAAGCATGGACTAAAATTTCGAGTTTAGAAAAGCCTGAAATTTTGGATTTAGGAGCAGAGCGAAGAGAACATTGCTTAATAGTAAACCAGTCAAGTCTGTTAATTATTTTATTGTTTTTTAAATACTCAAATTTTATGTTTTTAGCACAAACAAATTCAAATTCATTGAAAATCATTATGTCATAATAAATCAATGTGAAATAAGCAAGGGCGGGCGTAATTGGCGAATGACATTTTTAATCATTTTATTTCAAATACTAATGTAATAAATAAGGGTTCATAAGGGTAAAGATCATTATCTGTCAACCGCGTGCCAAACGAGGGGATACAGTTATTATGATTGCGAAATGATGTGATGCATCCCTTGTTGGTTGTTAATAGACAGGGGCGAATGTTTGTAAATAAATCTAGAAAGCATTCCTAATCTCAATTTTGTTTTCGCGTGCATATGGTGAAATAATTAATGGAAATCAGCAGCAAGCACGAAATATATCTTTCAGAAAAAATGTACACTCTAATATCAAGTTAAGTTTATTAGTAAAAACCGATATGGATAATGACTTTCGGAGCTGAAGGGCCTACTGTGCGCCGAGATGAAAGGGAAAAGGCCACGTGGTGCGAGCGAGATAATCGAATTTGTGGCTTGATGGTTCTATAAAATGAGTATTCGGCATCTTTATCTGCTGTTTCGCGTCACGGGCTATATTGCGACAAAGACCAGACCACCACAATCAACTAAGTGAAGTCTGTACCTACAGTTGAAGTTACACCAACAACCGTTTTCTTTCCGTTGCTCTGCCACTTCCATATACTTGTACATACAAATCAATCATGTGTTTAGAAATCTTAAGTACAATTAAATTGATCAAAGTGCAATACGTTTATTCATTTTTAAAAGTAACACCATAAATCTCAAGATTATATTATTCATGAATAGGTAAGCCATATATCTCTTGGTAATCAATAAATTGCACAATTAGTACAAACCAGGGTTGTTATGTTTAAAACACTTTGTTTTGAAACAGTGTATTAAACATGTGTAAAAACAGCCGTCGTGTTTTAAACGGTTTTGTTTTAAACATGTTTTAAATCTTAAATTTGTTTGAAACATGTTTTAAAAGTTAAATTTATTATCTTAAATTTGTTAAATTATATTTTATACTACTTTATTAAGATTTTTATTTACGTTTTTAAATGTTAGCCAAATTGTTAAGGATATTTCAGATTGCATTATTAAACATAACATTTTATTACAATAAAATATCACAACTGTGTGTGCATAAATGTGATTTTTAAATACAGGTAATTTTTCTTTCAGGTATACATATGCATACACTGTTAATTTTACGATATTCGTTGTTTGTCTTAAAGATTTCAATTTATATCTTTAAGCGAGGGTTTTTCACTCCCAGACTAAGCATGAAGTAAAATTTCGAGTTTAGAAAAGCCTAAAAATTTGGATTGGCCGCGTAGCGAAGCGGAGCGGCCAATCCAAATTAGGCTTTTCTAAACTCGAAATTTTACTTCATGCGCCACCCGTATAAAACACTGAAATATCGTAAAGTTTAAAATATACGGCTTTAGCAATCTAATGTGTCGATGTGAATAAAAAGTGAGTCAAATTCTGCGCTGAACAAATTGTTTAAAACAGTGATTATGAGCAACCCAATTATTCTACCGTATATTAGGTTGCCTATAATCGTTGTTGCATGTGTGTGTTTTTTGAACTTCACTTCCATATACTTGTACATACAAATCAATCATGTGTTTAGAAATCTTAAGTACAATTAAATTGATCAAAGTGTAATACGTTTATTCATTTTTAAAAGTAACACCATAAATCTCAAGATTATATTATTCATGAATAGGTAAGCCAGTCCACCTATGTTCTTAAATATATCTCTTGGTAATCAATAAATTGCACAATTAGTACAAACCAGGGTTGTTATGTTTAAAACACTTTGTTTTGAAACAGTGTTTTAAACATGTGTAAAAACAGCCGTCGTGTTTTAAACGGTTTTGTTTTAAACATGTTTTAAATCTTAAATTTGTTAGAAACATGTTTTAAAAGTTAAATTTATTATCTTAAATTTGTTAAATTATATTTTATACTACTTTATTAAGATTTTTTATTAACGTTTTTAAATGTTAGCCATATTGTTAAGGATATTTCAGATTGCATTATTAAACATAACATTTTATTACAATAAAATATCACAACTGTGTGTGCATAAATGTGATTTTTTATTACAGGTAATTTTTCTTTTAGGTATACATATGCATACACTGTTAATTTTACGACATTCGTTGTTTGTCTTAAAGATTTCAATTTATATCTTTAAGCGAGGGTTTTCCACTCCCAGACTAAGCATGAAGTAAAATTTCGAGTTTAGAAAAGCCTAAAAATTTGGATTGGCCGCGTAGCGAAGCGGAGCGGCCAATCCAAATTAGGCTTTTCTAAACTCGAAATTTTACTTCATGCGCCACCCGTATAAAACGCTGAAATATCGTAAAGTTTAAAATATACGGCTTTAGCAATCTAATGTGTAGATGTTAATAAAAAGTGAGTCAAATTCTGCGCTGAACAAATTGTTTAAAACAGTGATTATGAGCAACCTAATTATTCTACCGTATATTAGGTTACCTATAATCGTTGCATGTGTGTGTTTTTTGAACTTCACTTTAAAAGTTTAGAAAAGCCTAATTTGGATTGGCCGCTCCGCTTCGGTACGCGGCCAGTCCAAATTCTTAGGCTTTTCTAAACTCGAAATTTTACTTCATGCTCAGTCTAGGAGTGGAAAACACTTGGTAAAAGCCTCAAATTAACCGCTTTGAAACAACGAATTCCCGCAAATTTGAAAAACGCTGTATGTATCGGGATATGTATACTCAAAAGAAAAATGCCCTCTATGTTCTGTTTTAAACACGTTTTAAACGTGTTTTAAACATGTTTTTAATTGATATGGTTTTAAACGCTGTTTTAATAAAAAAAAAGACACGTTTTATAAAAAAATCTGTTTGTTTTAATTAATATGAAACAAAACATTTTTTTAAAAACCCTAGTACAAACTATAACATTTCAAATATAGAATTCATTTCAAAGAGGACTCAATCAAACCATTCACAGGGTTTCTCCAAAGAATATCCAAGAATAAAATGTTAATGGGCCCAGAGAAAATTGATTTTTTGATTTTTAATGGAGTTTAGAAACAAAATCAACATAAAATGTATTAAATAAAATATTTACAGTTCGCATAACATTAAGCACACTATTTTTTTAAATTTTAAATTGCATTTCTTAATTAAAACACTGCGAAATATTACAGATATGTATGTATATTTTTAAAAGAGAGTACGTACTTTAATGTTTAAAAAAGAGTGGATACAAGACCTAAATAACGGTCAAAAATACTGTGGTTTTGAAATGGTCTCCAAATAAATGTTTGTCAGTTAAAGAAAGAATTCATTTTATTCAATAATTTAGTGTTATAAATTCACTAAACATTAAAAAATCAAGTGAATGAAATTCAACAGTTATAATAATCAGCAGTAAAAGAATAAAAAAACAAGTTCACCAGTAATTCAAATAGTACCAGAAAGTTGATAACAATTCTCTTGTTTTTTTTTGTTGGGTTCTCGAAAAGGTTCAATTTGTTGATATACATACAGGGATTTTTTCTTTTAAGTATATATATCGATGTAAGAAGAATGTACAACTTCATTCTCAAGCATTCATTCAATTTATAAATGTGTTCAATTTAAGGCTTCAGACGAGTGTTGCCTGCTTTGATTAAGCATGAAGTACATTTACAAGTTTAGAAAAGCCTAATCATTTCTTCTTGTTTAGCAATACTTTTTTAAGATTAAAAAAAGTACTGCTAAAGAAATTTTCAGGCTTTTTTAAACTCTAAAATGCAATTAAGTAGTTTATTTTTAATACTGATTCAGCAATATATTTTTATATAATTTCACAATATTTCAGTGTTTAATACGCATGGCGCATGAAGTAAAATTTCGAGTTTAGAAAAGCCTGAAAATTTGCAGGCATTTTTAAACTCAAAATTTTACTTCATGCTTAATCTGGAATTGGAAACACTTGTTAGAAGCTTCATATTCTTAAGAAAATAAATCACATCTTCTTCTTCTTAAAATTTTAACCCAAAGTTGAAATTATGCCATAAAATTAACAATTTTAGGAGAACGTTTACTTTGAAACAAATGTAAAACATCAACATAAAATTCATGGAATCTATACAAAAATTAATAAAGTTTTATTGGTCATAATTTAGTTTTAAATAGCTTTGCTGTATATTCCAAAATATCAAATTTAATTTGATATATATTTATTTTCTTCGCGTATTATTGCATTAAATTGAATTCCATTCATTTTGAGCAATTTTTGAACAAATAAATTTCTGATTGATTGCCTAACGAAGGATCCTACTCCCAGATTAAGCATAAAGTAAAATTTCGAGTTTAGAAAAGCCGAAAAATGATTTGCCGGGGGGCACGAGCAAAGCGAGTCGCGCCCCAACAAATCCAAATTTTCAGGCCTTTCTAAACTCGAAATTTGACTTCATGCGCCACGCGTATAGAACACCAATCTCAAGTAAAGTTCAAAATAAATTCAACTTGATTTTATGTTTAATTAATTTTACTAATGTTCATAATATCTAACCACTTTTCCTTGAAAGGATTTACCATATCTTTTCTAACTCACAGAAATTCAATGAAGTACCTAAAGGTGCACTTTTAGATGTTTATCATATTTTTTATTAAAAAATTTTGTTTTCCCTTAAATTCCAAGAAAGGCTGATTATCATTTAAAATATACAAACATTTCGTAATATTCATACCAAAAACTAAGACATTTGTGTATATAAAATCAAAAATCCTAAGAATTGGCTTGTTTACCTTATCAAAAGTGAATTGCAGTTTCAAAATGTCGTCATTTTTAGGTAAATCACTTAATTTGTGAAACAGATAAGCTCCAGTAAGATTACAATTTGTGCGCATTTCTCGCCTTGTTAAGTGTAAAGACCTTTATCTGCAGTGAATTTTATTGGAATTCAACTATTTCTTAGTATTTTTCAAACTCTTAAAGGAAACTTATTTGTGTTAATATATTTAATAGATTGGTCAAATTTGAAGATCTCCTTCTCAGTCACCTAAAAATTATTAAGGTGTGATAATTTTTCATAATTATTAATATATTCAACAACTTTGACCATATTTATGTGTAATATTTCACACATTTTTATAAATTTCTCGAGAATTGCGTATATTGTGACAATTCATTAGCCTCTGACGCCATTTTATTTTTAATAAAAAATACAATACACGGCACAGTGTGCAGCGCAAGCTCACGAGGTCCACTGAACCAAAATTGAAAACTGAAAATTTAAAAACATGACTTACGGCATTCTATTAAAGACATGTCAAAACTCATAAAACTGGAGTTTCAGATTTTTTTATAAACTCCATGAGGCACAATTCAAACTGAAAATTGGAACATTTCTCTCGCAAAATTAGCGTTATGTTAAAAAAATCACAACTTTATGACCGTTCTATCGTCACAATTTTTTAACACAACGATCGTATATCATTTTACTAAATGACATGTAGTTTGATTGATTTAAATAACTAGTAACGCTTTGAGAATTCATTAAAAACGGATAATTTTCACTACTAAATTTTAACTTTAGCTGGGCCGTAATAAAATTTGAAAAATAGTAGAGGTTTGGCATTACCTGCAAAAAATTGGGCAATGTCTTCTCTACTGTTGAAGATATTTCGAATGTAAAAATCTTATTTTTATCGATCCAACCCCGAAAATAATTGATGTTTTTTATCAGCGCATCAGTCAATGCAAACCAGGGTTGTTATGTTTAAAACACTTTATTTAAAAGCAGTGTTTTAAACATGTTTATAAACAAACGTCGTGTTTTAAAAGGTTTTGTTTTAAACATTTCATTTGTTTAAAACATGTTTAAAACGTTTTTTGGAATTTTAAATTAGCTAAACTATATTTTATACTGCCTTATTAAGATGTTTTTGTTTAAATTTTAGCTAAACTGTTGAAGATATTTCGAATTACATTATTAAACATACAATTTTATCACAACTGTGTATTCATAAATGTGACTTAAAACCAAATTTAAATATGTTTTAATCATGTTTTAAACACGTTTTAAACATGTTTTTAATTATAAATGTATTAATCGCCGTTTCAATGAAAAGAACACGTTTTATAAGAAAACTCTTTGTTTTAATTAAAATGAAAAAAATAACTTTTTTTTAACAACCCTGATGCAAACACATAAATGGCGCCCGTAATTTAAATCATTTTCAAAAATGTACAACTTTCATCTTAACCTCTTAATCGTACTCATTTTTTAACAAACAGATAACATCATATCCCTTTATCAAATGATAAATTATTATAAACAGTTTTTAATCTATTACAATGCTCGAGGTTGTACCTACACAGTGTGAAAATCAGAGCTGGGCAGGATTCGAATCATTCAAAATTCGAATCCTGGATTCGAATCCTTTTAGAGGATTCAAAAGAGGTATTCGAATACTTTAGTTAAAGTGGATTCGTGATCCGGATTCGTTACACTTTTTTAAAGGATTCGTATTCGAATCCAAATGCGGCTGATTCGAATCCTCATAGAAGGATTCGAATCCTTATAAAAAGATTCGAATCCTCGTAAAAGGATTCGAATCCTCATAAAAGTATTCGAATACTTACAAAAGGATTCGAATAGTTACAAAAGGATTCGAATCGTCAAAAATAATTCGAATTAATCGTAAGGATTAACATGAAAAATGTGTTTTGTATGTTTTTAAATTTCTCGTTAAATCACTGTTTTATACGCGTGGCACATGAAGTTAAATTTCGAGTTTAGAAAAGCCCCTCGACAAATTTTCTACGCGGGGCTTTTCTAAAGTCGAAATTTTACTTCATGCTTAGTCTGGGAGTGGACGACACTCGTTTGTAAGTGATAAAATCAAAAATCAAGTAAATTAATGATTTGTGTCAAATTTGACATTTTGATAAATTTTGATGATTTTTGCCAGATTTGAAATTATTAATTGTTTTTCGGTAATTTCGCCAAATATAACATTTTGATGAATATGAATTGACATTCCCAATCAAATGTTTACACTTAACATGTCGATTTATAACATTTTTATAAGATTTTCAACAAATCGATATTTTCATATAATTATCATCATTTCGAGATTTTCGTCGATTAATCAAATTTTCATCAGATTTTGCAATATTTTCTCAATTTACCTTAATTTATCAAATGTTGATGAAATTTTCAATATTTCGAGATTTTTAATTAATTTATGAAAATGTTATCAGATTTTCAACATATCTTGATTTTTGATATTTTGTCATTTTTATCGATTTATAAAATGTTTTTCTCGAAATTTTCGATATTTCGAGATTTTCTCCTCAAATATATAAAATGTTTATATGTAAGATTTTCAATATTTTTATTGAGATTTGTAACGATTTTCAAAAATTATTAAATCATTATTTGAACGCGCACAAATTTGAGATTTTTTTTCTACAAGACATATTTAATCATTTTTGACATTGAATGACATTTTTGATATTTTTTACCTTTTGAGATGACATTTTTGACAATAGATTATATTCTTGATATTAGACTAGGTTTTTTGACATTAAATGAAAATGCTATTTATACGGACTTCTCTAAGGCTTTCGACCGTGTTAATCATCGAATTTTGTTACATGAATTAGCGTCTCTCGGTTTTGGGGGCACTATTTTTAAATGGTTAATAAGCTACTTAACAGATAGAAAACAGGTAGTCAAGATAGGTAATACAATATCTACAGAAATTAGTGTTACTTCTGGGGTCCCACAGGGCTCCCATTGCGGACCAGTATTATTTATTAATGATATTGGCCAGTATATTAAATATAGTAATTATCTTCTATTTGCCGATGACTTGAAATTGTTTAAATCTATTAAATGCCTGGATGACCAACACAAATTACAGTTGGATCTGAATAGTTTGTCCACGTGGTGTGAAACTAACAAATTATTTTTTAACTTACAAAAATGCAGCTCAATTTTATTTTATCGCCGTAACAGAATGGAATTTAATTATGCGATATGTAATCATGCATTGCTTTGCGTTGATAACATCAAGGACCTGGGTGTCATATTTAATTATAATTTAAACTTTAGCCATCATATTAAACGCATATCTAACAAAGCACTGGGAGTCCTTGGTTTTATTGGACGCTTTTGAAAGATTTTGATGTTTCCGTTTTACTTAAATTATATACTTCCTTGGTCAGACCTCACTTGGAATACGCATCTGTCGTTTGGTCTCCTCATACGAGGGTACTTTCAGCAGAGCTGGAGAAAGTACAGAGTCGCTTTTTGCGCTTAGTTTCTGCTAGGCTGGGCAACACTAGATACCAATTCAGCAATAGTACTATGCATAATATGTTGTGTCTCAGCTCATTGGAAAATAGAAGAATAATAAATGATTTGTGTTTTCTATTTAAGCTTATACACGGCGAGATAGACTGCCAAAGCTTATTAAAACAATTAGACTTTTATGTGCCTGCTAGAGGTCCCAATAGATCGAAATTTTTATTTTATTTGCGCTATCATGCAGTTAATTACGCAAAATTTAATCCAATATGCAGAATGATGAGTTACTGTAACGAATTAAACAATAACAATCATTTTTTATTACATCATTCTTCATTTTCAACATTTAAGGCTAATTTGAAACGAATCAATTTATCCGCTATTGTTAATAATGTTTTATCTTAATTTTAATTACTTAGTTTGTGAACTCATTTAATTTTAATTCGATATTATATTATACAATTTAGTCTTTACTGTGATATTTTGCTCATCAATTACTGATATTAATTTCAATATGTTATTTGTACAATTTATTAGTTGTTTATGTATTTGTCTTTGTACCGATTTGTTGATTTTATCTCTAAATAATGTATTCACTCTTTAGTATTTTTTATTATTATCTTTTTAACTCGCGTAAAGTAAGAGTAACATGAACATGTCTAATACAATTGTTATTATTCTGTTATCCACTCTGTATATATAAATATACTAATATTATAAATTTATGTAAAAGGAGATTCCGTAAATAAATGAAATAAATGACATGTTTCACATTTTTTACTTTTTTACTTTTTTACTATTTCTGATGTTGACATTAAATGACGTATTTGACATTAGATGGCAGTTCTGACATTTTATATTTTTTTACTTTTTTGACATTAGACGACAATTTTGACATTTGATATTTTTGATATTACATATTTACTTGTTTTACATTAGATGACAATTTTTATATTATTAGATAACTTTTTTGACATGATTACTGATTTTAACAGTAATTTTCGTTTTTGTAAAAACGTTTTTGTCAAACTGTCACGTACTGACATAAAATGATAATTTTGATGTAAATCGATTTTATCAACACGCCGAATTTTTGACGTTTTTGATATTTTTTATATTTACGAGATGACATTTTGGTTATTTTGTTGTTTTTGGCAATTTTAAGTAATTTTGACATATTTTGATAACTTTTAAAAGTGAAAACAGTTTTAATGTTTTTATATTTTTAACTTTACTTGAAATCAGTGTTTAATACGCGTGACGCATGAAGAAAATTTCGAGTTTAGAAAAGCCCCGTGAAAATTTGTCTCAGGACCTTCGAAAAATTTTCTACGCGGGGCTTTTCTAAACTCGAAATTTTACTTCATGCTTAGTCTGGGAGTGGAGACACTTGTTCGTAAATTTTCGAATTATCATAAAGTTGTGTATTTATTTTCAAAAAAATCTTTCTTGGTTTATTGAACAAAAACAAAAGAGCTGAGGTGAAAAGTGTTTAGGTAAAAGTGGTTTATTTTTTCGTTGACTACAACTTTTGTTTGAAACATTTTTTAATTTAGACGTCGAAAGCCATAATCGTTGAGTTGTTGATCTCCACTAGATTTTTTAGTTTCTAATTCAAAAACAAAAAAGCTGAGGCGAAAAGTGTTTAGGTAAAAGAGGTTTATTTTTTCGTTGGCTACAACTTTTGTTTCAAACATTTTTTTTATAACATTTACCTAGGTACCATAGCTAACTTTTGTTTTTCTTATGTGGGCCATTTTGAATTTTCATATTTTTTGGAAGAATATTTTTTTACTGAATTCAATGATGTATCACACTTATAGTTTATTGTACATTTTATATGTAAAATATTAATCTTTTGGTTTTTCAAAGAGTGCCTTGGAAACAGTTGGGTAACTCACTATTTGGAAACTCCTAGGACTCATAATTTGCTTACATATCACCCCTGAAGACGGGCATCCGACGATACATACTTTAACCATTGTGACATATTTTAAAGTAACGAGTGTCTTCCACTCCCAGACTAAGCATGAAGTAAAATTTCGAGTTTAGAAAAGCCCCGCGTAGAAAATTTGTCGAGGGTCGCGCAGCGACCCGAGACAAATTTTCACGGGGCTTTTCTAAACTCGAAATTTTACTTCATGCGCCACGCGTATAAACCACTGATTTGAAGTGTAGTTCAAAAACTCACAAATACATCTTTAATCAGGGTAACACAGATATTTAGTCTGTTATCAACGATGTTCAGTGTTAATAATAAATAATTAGGTTTTGAATATTTTTGTTAAAACAACTGATAACGATATTTATATGTTAATGGTTGTAAAAAAATAATAAAATCAAATTTATTCTTAAACGATTTGTATTCGTGATTCGAAAAAACAGGATTCGAATCTTTGATTGGAATCATATTTATCTCTTACGAATCCTTTATTCGAGTATTCGTGATTCGAATCATATTAGGTGATTCGGATTCGTGATTCGAATCCTTTTAACGAGGATTCGTCCCAGCTCTGGTGAAAATGAGTAGTGGATTAATTCGGTAACTCCGTGAATGTGTGTGATAGAGAAAAAATCTAAGAGGAGTATAGCGATTTAAATTACTACGCATATGAAAAACATATTTTCGGATTTTTGAAAAAATTGTTTTAAAAATATAATATTTATTATAATGACAAAATATAATTTTTTTGAGTTTGCTAGAGTTTTTTAATCTGTTTTTAACCATACAATTAATCTGTTTTTAACCACAAAAAAATTAAAAATAAATAGGTTACATAAGAATAAATGCAAGAAAAACGGTCTTAAAGTTAAAAAAGTAATGAATGAAACTAACAGGCTAAGTTAGCCCAGTAGCACCAAAAACGTTGAACTTGACTTTAAGTTGAACTCCAGTTTAAAATGACAGTTCTTATTGTTTTAATGTCACTTTAAACTCGAGTTTTGAGTTGAACCAGTTAAACGTGTTTAGTGCAACTGGCCCTAATCCTAGTTACGAGATTTAGAACAAACAAAACCGTGCGTTTTTCATCGTGGATAGTACGAGTATTTATACATAGTAAGAATCTTGCTTGACCAAAATGGCATCGCTGGCAGAGAAACAAAGAATTCAAAATTTTATATGGTTGAAAACAGATTAAAAATGTTACCAAAATCAAAAATAAAAAATATAGGTTGTCATTTAAAAAAAATATTGATGACGTCACAGCTTTTAAAAAATATTTTTTTAAATTTGAAAAGATGTGTTTATTATGCGCAGTAATTCAAATCGCTATACCCCTTTTAGATTTTTTCTCTCATACATATTAACAGAGTTGCCGAATTTATCCGCTACTTAATTTCCACACTGTATATTTCGACGACTCATTTTTCTTTGTATACAGTTTTAATACGAAAGTAAAAAATCGCTTCAATCAGAAGTAAAAAAAAAACCGTGTATTGTATTTTTTATTAAAAACAAAATAGTTAAGTACACCACTTAAATTAAAAGGATAAGGGCGTGGTCGTAATCAGAAGAGGATGTTGAAAACCATAAGCGATTTATTTTTAAAGGTCTGCACCTGGGGAATCCGAATATCTTGACATGTTGTAAACACAAAATTGAACCAGTGGGTTGACATAAATTGATCATATACCCATACAGGAAGTTTTTTTTTAAGTATACATACATAAAATTTTGGTTAGACGAAATAAACATTTGTAAAATTTACAAACATGAGATCAAACATATCCTAAGAAAATCAAAAATCAAAATTCTATGAGTTTACTTAAAAAATGAATGAACTTTATCTTACCTTGTTCAAAATTAATTTGATTTGATATTTATTTAGCCAAGTTTTTTATTCTAAATTTCATTTTTTTTTTCATAAAGAGAAAATCCACTAAATTCGGCAAATATTTTTAAAATGTAAAATATCAATAGTTCATTAATTTAATCAACATGAAAATCACTGAATTTATGTAGAAATATTGGACCTACAACTTATTTGTTGAATTAAATAAAAAATTAGAACAAAATGTGTGCAGCATAAAACAACATGAAATTCACACAATTTACAAAAGAATTCATTATTTTAATTTTCTTCAAGGAAATCTTTTTAACTAGTTTTTCGTATATTTTAAACCAAACTCGAAGAAATTGTACGTCTTTCCGTATCTCATCTTTATAATGTAAATAATGGTTTCATTTTTAATTACGATTAAAATAAAAATAACTTGCTTTAACTAATTAAATCATTGAAGAGTATAGAATATTGTACAGGGTGGTGCATTTTGAAGGTGCCACATATGTAAAACTTTTTTATTTGAAGAGATATTAAAATACTGTATGCCTAATCTGGGAGTGGGAACCCTCGTTTAATAATAATAATTATTATTATGAATATCAGTGTCATTTCAAATAATATTAAACTAAACTTACTTATTCGACAATAAATTACTTCCAATTGTGGAACATACACTTTTAGAAAATTCATTTTTAGTAATTTGTTATTTTCCTAGAAGCAATTTAAGGCTTCTAACGAATATTTTCACTCCTAGATAAAGCATGAAGTAAAATTTCGAGCTTGAAAGTTTGAATTGCCCGTCATTCGCTTCGCTCGTGACGGCAAATCCAAATTTTCAGGCTTTTCAAAACTCGAAATTTTACTTCATGCGCCAGGAGTAAAAAACACTGATTAACGTGAGCTTTAAAAACACAAGGATGCAGGATTCGAATCCATTTTGTACGGATTCTGATCACCTAAATCTGCATTCGAATACGAATCCTAAAAAAAAATTTACGAATCCGGATCACAACGCGATTAGAAGTGATTTTTATGACGTTTTATTTTATGAAACACATTAAAAACATCAGTTATAACCTAACCTAGCCTAACTTCTATTCTATTCTATTGAAAGTGAGTGGGTAGTTATGCTACCCTCCACTGCGACCGCAAGGATCTATTGTGGCTCACAATTAAGGTCGAACATCCGACCTTACAGTTCACCTTCCAAGTCCATCTTCTTGATGAAGTCAAGGATCTTGTCAGGTGAAGTTTTCTCCAGGTCCTTCAGGTTTAGCTTCGGTGTGCCAAACACCGTGGTCCTGATCTGGTTGCCAGCTGGACAGGCACATATGACGTGCTCTGCTGTTTCATCATCCTCTAGGCATAGGCGGCACTCAGTGGTGTCGCTTAGTCCTAGTTTGTTAAGGTGATGCCTTAGACGGCTGTGTCCAGTGAAGAGAGCAGTTAATGTGTGAACATCTGATCTGCTCAGCTTCAACCATGAGGCCGTCCTGGCCGCAGATGGTCCACTTGTTACCGCTCTGAAATGTCTCATCCCAGGGCGGTTTTGCCAGAAATCCTGTGCCTCGTGTCTCATCCATCCGTTGTTACGGTCTCTAGCTGTTGATCTGGGTATCCCCAGAGCGGGTTCTAGCCTAACTTAGAAGTATGTGGAATTACCAGAATGTCCAAAGATACTTCTACATTAGGTTAGTAAACAGATAAGTAATAGAATGCATTATATTACTAATCTGTTTACTAACCTAATCTAGAAGTATTTGAAGTTGCCAGCGTGTACAAAGACAATTTAATCTACTGCAAACCTCTCTTCTTACCTAACCTAACCTAACCTATCCTAAAAGTTTGTTGAATCTTTAACGTGTGCAAAGAGATGTACTTAATGAGTTTTACCTTAAAAATTAAGATTTCTTTTGTATAAAGTATATTTTAAATTACCCTCCGTGAAAATACGCCCCCTAATGTATACTTAAACGCATTATCTGTGACAATATCAATAACCTAAATAACAAACGTAATTTACAATCACAAATTTTAAGCAAACGGTAAGTCTAATCACATCAAAAATACTTTTAATATCTTTCTATTATGGTAAAAAAATCATAACGATCTGTTAAATATCCGTAAAACTTATCTTTGGGAGAACAATTGCTGTGAATCTAAACTGAACTTTAGCCTAAATTAATTGTTAAATAACCCAGATTTTAGTGCTCGACATTTCTTAAAATAGGGGTTTAACGGGTTAAAATATTATTATATTAAGTTTAAACGTCGCTATATTAATAAAGGGTATATCTATTGCCTGTATGTTTTTCTAATTTTTATATCTAATCAATCAATTTCTACGAAACGTTAAAGTTAACCATTGTAATAATCCAGAAAAATGTAGGTAGCTGTTTGCATAATATTATTAATGTCTAAATAAATAATTGTGATAAAATTAGGATTTTTCCAAAAAATATTAAGAACGTTCTAAGGAATGTAGACCTGTATTCATTTTCTTTTTGTGATTTTTTGTTTTTAAAATACAGTATCATAATAATGATAATAAATTTAGAATGAAAAATAATGTTGTACATGATTACCCATGACCCGGTGCACACTTTGCTAGCAGTAGATATTTGTCAATAAGCGAAAGAATATGAAAATCAACCTTCAAACCGAGTGAAGGTACTCAAGTGTTTGTTTAGATTGGAAGGGCCCTTGCATGCCGAGTCGTAATTTATGGCCTGTTCGCCCGCACGCCAAGGAAGGAGAAGTCTACTAACTCTAAATTTTGATACCCGACTTTGCCCCTCTTAGCAGAATTGCATAAGTTCAAAATGATCGGAAATTATTCAAAATGAATGGAATTTAATTTAATTAAAAAATACACTCTGTTTCGCTACACGAGCACACCAACTTTTCAGGCTTTTCTAAACTCGAAATATTTACTTCATGCTTAATCAAGTAGTGGAAAATCTTCGATAGAAAACTATTAAAACATTTAATAACAAAAAAAGTTCTCCAAAAAAATCAACAACAAGATAATTAACAAAACTCAAAGATTATGAAAATACCTACGGTTTGTGTTTGTTTCCCACTTTTTAAAGAAAGCAGTATTGTCATTAAAGGTTCTAATCTGCCTAAAAAGTGTTTTCTACTCTCAGATTAAGCATGAAGTAAAATTTCGAGTTTAGAAAAGCTTGAAAATTTTTATTATGCGCCACGCGTATACAACACAGATTTCATGTTAAGTTTAAAATATTCTATTAAAGCTGGGAATTTTTCAAATTTAAGCTATTTTCATTCAAAAACAGACTCAAATATTTGAATTATTTGAATATTCAAATCTTCGTTCATAAACATATTCAAATATTTGTTCATAAACATATTCCAATATTGAAATTATGTAAATATTCAAATATTAGGCTTTTTAAACTCGAAATTTTACTTGAAACTTAATCAAGGAGTCTAAACACTCATTAGAGGCTTTAAATTAAATGCTTTTTAAAGGCAACTTAAAAGAAAATATGTATGTAGATAAATATCCCTTTGGTTGCCTAGTTTTTATTTGCGTGTATATTTACTTCCTTTAGTAACATGTTTGTCTTGCATACCGTACTAGGCAAAGGGCGGTCCTAATAAAAAATGTTATTAGTGGTTACATGTTTATGGCTCATATATCCATCAACATACTATTCTAATAATCTTAATCGATAGTATACGAGAGTCATTAACATCGAAGTCGAAGATATAAGATTAACGAACATTTTCGAGATATAAATTTTTAAATTTAATTAATACTCTTTATGTCTACAATAAGTAGTTTATATTATAGTAATAATAGTTATAAATAAAATATAAATGCCTACCAATAAACATTGAATAAAGAGTATATCAATGCAATAAATCGCAGATTCAAGTTTAGGATAACCCTAAATTCTTATAATTTTGATTCTTTTAATAATGGTTGCATTAAGATTATATTATTTTTTTGTGTTTAATGGTAGTAAAAGCAATCGATGTTGTTATAAGTTATTTTTGTGAAAATAAGTTAGTCAAATTATTTCTAATGGTGGTCAGAATATCTGTTTCTAAAGCTTAATTTTAATTATTTAATTTTATGCTTCTGTAATTTTGTTTGCAGTCATTTTGATTTTTTGTTTTAATATATATTTATAAGATTATAACACGTAATTAAATTGTAATTAACAAGTATAAAAAATAAATGATTTTGAGTTATAACTCGTTGCTGAAACACGTCTGGACAAATAAATTTACAACACCTGATCTACAACGGTCACATAAACACCTTTATAATAGCATATAAATGCAGATTCAGAATAGAATGTTCCTATCAAAATTAATTATGTAATTCGTATTTTGTATAAATAAAGCGTCGATATGTAAATATTTAAAAAACGCTATTTCCCTTTTGATTCTCCCAAACAGTTTACCGGTGTTTCTGTTTGTGTTACTTATTTTAGGCGTGTAAATGAAATTTCACAGAGACAGGCCTGTAAACGATCCGCATTCATCACTAAATTCTGATTTAGGTATATAATTTCGACAAATGTCATCCCTCATTTGCCGTCACACTGAGGGTATTGTAATAGGTGTCAAGCTGGCCATTAAGTGTACACGGCATGACTAAGTGTAAGAGATACACGTTACCAGACAAATTTCGAGATATCCTCGACGCCGGCTCCACATATATCCTGACATTTTATTTTATAGCTTTCACCTCTCGAGAACTTAATATACAATCTAGAAATGAATACAGGGCAGATAAC
Organism: Philonthus cognatus; assembly: GCA_932526585.2. Taxonomy (NCBI): domain Eukaryota; kingdom Metazoa; phylum Arthropoda; class Insecta; order Coleoptera; family Staphylinidae; genus Philonthus; species Philonthus cognatus. The sequence continues at coordinate 92,617,564 of OW052243.1, forward strand.
ATGAAACATTTTTTAGTATTTTTACCAGGGTTGTTATGTTTTAAACACTTTATTTTAAAACAGTGTTTTAAACGGTTTTGTTTTAAACATGTTTTAAATCTTAAATTTGTTTAAAACATGTTTTAAACGTTAACTTTCTTTAAAACGTTTTTTTAAATTATCTTAAATTTGACAAATTATATTTTATACTACTTCATTAAAAGTTTTTTGTTTATGTTTTGAAATTTTAGCTAAATTGTTGAAGATTTTTCAAATTACAATATTAATCATAAGATTTTATTACAATAAAATATCACAGCTGTGTGTGCATAAATGTGATTTTTAAATACAGGGAGTTTTCTTTCAGGTATACATTTGCATACACTGTAAGTTTTACGACACACCTTGTTTTTTTCATAGATTTCAATTTGAATCTTCAAACGAGGGTTTTCCACTCCCAGACTAAGCATGAAGTAACATTTCGAGTTTAGAAAGGACTGAAAATTTGGTTTGGTCGCGTAGCGCGTAGCGCTACGCGACCAAACCAAATTTTCGGGCTTTTCTACTCGAAATTTTACTGCATGCGCCACGCGTATAAAACACTGAAATATCGTAAAGTTTAAAATATACGGCTTTAGCAATCTAATTTGTAAATGTGAATAAAGCATGAGTCAAATTCTGCGCTGAACAAATTGTTTAAAACAGTGATTATAGGCAGCCCAATAACTGTAAGGTATATTAGGTTGCCTATAATTGTTGTTGTATGTGTGTGTTTTTTTAACTTCACTGTAGATCAGTGTTTTTAAGCGTGGCGCATGAAGTAAAATTTCGAGTTTAGAAATGCCTAATTTGTATTGGCCGCTCCGCTTCGCTACACGGCCAATCCAAATTCTTAGGCTTTTCTAAACTTGAAATTTCACTTCATGCTTAGTCTGGGAGTGGAAACACTCGTTAAAAGCCTCAAATTAACCGCTTTGAAACAACGAATTCCCGCAAATTTAAAAAACGCTGTAATTATCGGGATATGTATACTCAAAAGAAAAATGCGCTGTATATTCTGTTTAAAACACATATGGGCAACTCCAGGCCCGCGGGCCGGGTCCGGCCCGCTGTAAGATATGATCCGGCCCGCGAGACATTTTAAAAAAAAACCCAATTAAAAAAATATTACATTAGATACTTATACTCAAGGGAGTGACAGTGAGGCGGCAAACATCAAATTCTTTGATGTTTGCCGCCTCACTCTTTGATAATCGCCGCCACTCGACTTGCTCGATCAAATTCTTTGAGGTTTGCTGCCTCACGGGCGACACATCAAAAGATTTATTGCTTCTCAATTATTCTAAACTAGTTTATTTCAGATTATTCGTTCATTTTGCCTATATAAGCGGGTGGATGGCCCGAACGTTAGTTCAGTTCTATTTGAGCTACCGAGGTGATAACTTGGACAAGCGATATCCTAGCGAACTGCTCGAGCCGTCAACTTGCTTTGTGACTTTGTGTGCATCTTGAGTGGTTACTAACTATAGTTTGTTATTAAGTTTATTGAACGAAAAGTAAACAAAAATGATGTCTGGTGGAAAGAAACGAAAAGTAGATTCAGAGGGTCGCCATTTTCAAGAAAAATGGACTGAAGAATAATTTTTATCTTGCACAATGGTAAGCCTATTTGTTTGCTGTGTAATGAATCCATTTCAGTAATGAAAGAATTCAATATAAAGAGGCATTACTCAACTAAGCATGCTACGCTGCACTCGCTGACAGGACAATTAAGAACAGACAAAATCCAGAAGCTTACCGCAAATTTGGAAAAACAGCAACAAATGTTTCATAAACCAAGAACACAACTTGATAATGTTGTGAAAGCTAGTTTTATAGTTAGCTCAAAATTGGCAAAGGCATTAAAACCTATTGCCGAAGGAGAATTGATCAAGGAGTGTATGTTAGAAGTGTGCGGTATTATGTGTCCTGAAAAGAAAAAAGAATTTGAAAAAATTAGTTTGTCAAGACGAACTGTTGTTCGACGTATAGAAATGATGGCTAATGATATAAAAACAACATTGATTGACCGTATGGCTGGTTTTGAATCATTTTCCATAGCATTAGACGAGAGCACCGATTTGTCTGACACAGCTCAACTGGCTATATTTATTCGAGGTGTTGATAAGGAGTTCACTGTTACTGAGGAATTGCTTGCTTTACAGCCGCTAAAAGGAACCACTACAGGAGAGGATATTTTTATTGAAGTTCAAAAGGTATTAATTGGAGTATGCACTGATGGTGCACCTTCTATGGTCGGCTTACGTAAAGGTTTCATCGGAATTTTGAATGAAAAAGCAACAGAATTAAATGTGCAAAAAGATGATTTAATAGTCCTTCATTGCATTATCTACCAACAGAACTTGTGTTCTAAGTCCATTCGACTCCAGAATGTTATGAATGTGGTAGTAAAATCCATCAACTTTATTCGATCCCGAGGGCTTAACCATCGTCAGTTCAAGGCGTTTTTGGATGAAATATCAGCTGAATATAACGACGTAACATATTATTGTAACGTCAGATGGCTGAGCAAAGGAAAAATGTTGAAACGGTTTTACGAGCTTAGAAATGAGATAGCAGACTTTATGAAAATAAAAGATAAGCCACTATCTGAATTAAGTGACCCAAAATGGATATGTGACTTAGCATTTCTGGTCGATCTTACAGGCTATTTGAATGATTTAAATTTGAAACTTCAAAAACAAGGACAGTTAGTAAATGATTTGTACGGCCATTTAAAAGCGTTTCAGATCAAACTACGCTTGTGGGAGTCACAGATGCTGTCTGGTAACAGTTACCATTTCAACACGCTCTCTGCGTATGAAAATATTGCTTATGCTCAATATGCTGAAGAACTCAAGTTACTGTCGGAACAATTTTCGAACAGATTTTGCGACTTCAAAAACATGGAAGACTGTTTCAGTTTATTTGCTACTCCTGCAACATATATTGTACAAAATGCTCCAATACACTTACAAATGGAGTTGATCGAAATTCAAGAAAACTCACTCCTAAAATCCAAATTTGAAGACGTAGAGTTGTGCGATTTCTACAAAAAATACCTAGAAGAAGACAATTTTCCGCAGCTTAGAAAATTCGCAAGAAGATTGATTTGTGCGTTTGGCAGTACTTATAAATGCGAACAGTTCTTTTCATTGATGAAAGTTAATAAATCAACACATCGTACAAGACTGACTGACGATAATTTGGAAAATTCTTTACGTCTTTGTGTCAGTGGAATTAATCCAAATATCGATGGATTAGTTTCCCAAATTTAAGCTCAAGTGTCTCATTGATTTCGGTGTATTTAACTTTCGTAGTTTGTAACAATTGCAAATTAAACGATTTAATTATAATGTACCATTTTTTTAAATTTCATTTTGTTATTTTAATAAATTGTACTATAATAACATTGTCGTATTATTTCATGTCTAATATCTATCGCAAAAAATATTATCACTACTTTAAAATGCGCTAAGTACTTTTAAACGCGGCCCGCGAACGTATTTGCACGCTAAAGTTTGGCCCTCAACATGTCAAAGGTTGCCCATACCTGGTTTAAAACGTGTTTTAAACATGTTTTAAACACGTTTTAAACATGTTTTCAATTGTTAATGTTTCAAACGCTGTTTCAGTGAAAAAAACACGTTTTGTAAAAACTGTTTGTTTTAATTATAATAAAGAAAACGTTTTTTTATCAACCCTGCTTAGCAGTGAAGGAAAAAAATTGTTTACAACGTTTACAAATTCATGCAGTCGGATAAAAGAAAACGATCCCAAATCGCGTCCACTGATTCCAAAAGTTGCTGAAGCGTGCCGTATTTCAACAAGAACAGTTTCTAGAATAGTGGAGCAAGGAAAATTAAATGCAGAACAATTATCATCGTTCCGAAAAAATTATTCGCGGAATCCTACTGTAACAAATATCGATAAATGTAACTAACAAACAATTCGAAGAATTATTTATAATTATTTCACTATAGGTAAACGCCGCCCCACCTTAAATAGAATTTTGGATGAGGTGAGACAGAATACAGATTTTACTGGAAAAGTGGCTTCACTTAAAAAATTAATAATGAAAATTGGATTTCGTTGGCACAAAACAATAAACAATTGGCAAATTCTTATCGAAAAAACGGATATCAGATTAAAACGAATTAATTACTTAAGAAAAACAAACAATATAAACAAGAAGAGAGGAGCATAATTTATTGCAACGAAACATGTATTCATTCATCCCACACAGCAACAATGTCTAGGGACGATGGTAGCAATAATATGTTAAAAAGCCCCATTGCCAAGGGATCAAGATTAATTATTCTAAATGGCTTGTTAACTTTTTAATCGGAACAAAAAACTGGCGATTATCATGATGACATGAATCATAATAATTTTATGAAGTGGATAAAAGGAAAATATCTACCAAATGAACCTAATAATTCTGTGCTTCATATTGATAATACCAGTTACCATAATGTTCAGATTGAAAAAAATCCTACGATGGCCTGGAAAAAAGAAGCATTGCAGGAATGGTTGAATAGACGAAATATATTTTTTTAACAAAATGAAACAAAATTGGAACTACTTTCTATAATAAAACAAAATAAACCACCAGTTTTATTTGCTCTCGACCAACTATTGGCTATTAATGGTCACAGTGTTTTGCGCTTACCTACTTATCATCTTGAACTTAACTCTACAACTGTCAAACTAAGTGACGTAAAAGCTTTAGCAGGAGAAGAATTTTCTAAGTTTACTAAAATAGGATGGGTTTCACTTTGTAATGAAGTTGAAGGCACGGAGTATAAATACCTGGAAATGGAGCACATTCTAGATGATATTCCCCCTTTTATTATAAATGTAAATAAAGACAGCACCGATTCTTATGAAACTAAAAGTGAGAATGACAATATGTGATTTAAACAGGGTGTTAATTTAAATTCCATAGAAATTATTATTTACGTAAAATATAAACTGTTTTTTATACAATAAATTTAATTACCTGTTAAATTGTTATATTACTATTAAATATATATAAATTATACAGTATGTTTTTTTATCGTGTGCCATACGATTTTACATGCTAAAAATTATACCTTGTGTTAATGTATTTTATCATATAATTTTGAAGCAAATTTTGATTGGTATTAATAAATCAATTATTTTTCTGCATGATGCGCTTAATTAGAATAACCTAAACATGTTTTATTTCTGTAAAAATAAAATTATTTGATAAAAATAACCCAGCAAAAATAATCAAAGTGGGTTGAATTGAGTAAATTTATTTTAATAAATAAATAAATGAAACAAAATACAAATCGTCACAAAGAAATGTTTTATATCTTGTCTAATTTAGTTTTTTTAAATGTTTTATAAATATTCCAGAAAAAAAAAAGAAATTTAAGACGTGACTACGCTTGTTTAGCAATATTTAATATTATTTTATGAAAAACAATAAAAGTAGGAAAAGTTAAGGCTTACCTATTTTTTCAGAAATTTTCATCAGTAAATAAGGATGTAGTAAAGACAACAATATGCCAAGTTTTCAGCGTTTAGGTAGGGACGCAATACCTCTTAAAGTGTGAAAATAACAAACTTTTATTTAAATTATTGTGTGTAGTCATAGATTAAATACATCTAAAGTATAAATGGAGAATAAAAATAAAAACAACAAAATCCCGAAGGGGCACGCGTCCGATGCACCACCAGGTATAAGCGCGCGGGTTCTTTTCATTCAAATAAATGAGCGCCCAACGTTGTCAGGTTCCACATTTTTTTAACAGCGTAGGTACACGATCGTCGTTCGTACTGCGCATCAGAGTGCCTAGTTTAAGTAATACATCTATACCTATTCTTAAAAACATAAGTATTCCTTTAATATTGTTGTAGTGATTGTAGTTATTACTTTAATCAAAATCAGAATTCTTTGTTTTATGTATTGTACAATAAAAAAAATAATTTTACCAATAATCTTCTCATCTTCTCTAACTAAAAAGTTCACTTATTTCAAACTACAGGTATTTCAAACTACAGATTTTTTTAGTTTTTTGTATTAGATAATAAAATAATAATCATTATTAATTAAAACTCATTAAATTTTATTCATTCTTGAATTAATGTCTACAAGAAAAATAAATATTAATATTAAATTTATTAATTTAATTTTAACTCATTAAAATGGGGCTTTATATGGGGTTCAAAAATAAATATGTTCGTTATAATTTAAATGGAAATATCCTTGGTATAATAGACTTTAATTTCAAATACAAATTTTTGTTTTCTACATTGAATAACCAAACATATCCAATTCTAAAATAATGCTGAGTATTTAAAATAAATTTAAATGTAGATAATATACAGATAGTTTTATGTAACACCGAACATGCTAAAATGTAGTCAATGTTAATTTTTCTATGTTCGATATGTACTGGGACGCATCAAAGCATTGAGTGCGATGTGATTGGCTACGATTTCTAATTGTAATATAGTCAATCCAATTTACACTCTTCCTTTCAAAAATAAAATAAATTAAATCTGTCATTTATCGCAAGCAAGTGATATTTACTGTTCTAGCACTTGAAGCAGACGTGGACGAAGAACGGAGAGTTGAACATATCAATAATATATACAAAGGAAGAAAACATCTTTCTGGTGAACTTATACAGTTCAAGAAATTCTTATGATTTATTTTCTGTAAAATTTTCTGATTGACCAATACCATTTATTTCAACCATTTCGAACCTTATAAAATAGTTTATTTGGATAAATTGCACAAGCGAGGAGTTAGAAGTCCGTCAATATTATTAGGTTTTCTTACCTAATTCCAAATTAAAAATATTTGAAAAATAATGAAAAAAAATAATATCTTTGACGCCTCGTAGATGGCTTAGGAACCACTTTTGGATAGAGATAAGTTTAGTTAAATCGTCTTATTTTGTTTCAGAGAATATGGGGTAGAGCGTTGTACAGACCATTTGGGGACACCCTGTACTTTATAAAATTTATGATGTTCAGTTAATAATCTAAAAAAAGAAAATTGCAGACGTTCAAATGGAAATTGATTAAATATGTTTAAGTCAACTTCGAGGTCAATAGTTCTGCACAAAATTTGTGTTTATTCCAATATTGAGCACAAAAAGTATATTTCTAGACGTTCTTTCCATTATTTTAAATCGAAAATAGATCGATATGTGCTTGCGACAAAATATTTAGAAATTATGAATACAGGGAGTTTTTTTTTAAGTATACATATTTGCATACAAAGAGCCTTGTAACATTACAAGTTGAAAATCGAAAAAAAAATGTCACAGAACCTTGTAATATTAAGCCAGCGATATTCCAATTATATGTTATAAATCTTCAGAAATTCGTTGTTTTTTTTTTTCAAGTATTTAATTTGAAACTTTAAAAGATTGTTTTCCACTCCCAAGTTAAGCATGAAGTGTAATAAACAAATACTAATGTAGAGGAACTTTTTGGTTTAAGTACACATATGCATACGCTTTTCTTAAGAGAACAATTTAAAGCTTTAAACGTGTGTTTTTTACTCCTAGATTAAGCATGAAATAAAATTTTGAGTTTAGAAAAGAAAGAAAACAAAGAAAAATTTCAGGCTTTTCTAAACTCGAAATTTTCTTTATCCGCCACGCGTATAAGACACTGACTTCAAGAGCACTAGATCACATTATATCAGTGTTTTCAGTGTTTAATCGCGTGGCGCATGAAGTTTCGAGTTTAGAAAAGCCTGAACATTTCATACTTAATCTGGGAGTGAAAAACACACGTTTAAAGTATGCATATGAATAGTTAAAAGAAAAAAATCCCTTTACATTAGTATTTATTTATTAAACTTTGTATTGATTCTGTCGGTCTACTACTGATGATGTAATAAATATTATATCCATTTCTATCATTAAAAATTTCTTGGTGAGGCACTGCCTCACCTACCTCCGCTGACCAACCGCCCCGATAAACGATCAAATATGTGTTTGTTCCAAATTGAAACACAAAAAGTATATTTCTAGATGTTCTTTTCATTATTTTAAATCGAAAATAGATCGATATGTGCTTGCGAAGAAATATTTATAAATTATTAATACAGGGAGTTTTTCTTTTAAGCATACATATCCCAATTGTATGCTGTAAATCTTCAGATATTCGTTGGTTTTTTTAAAGCATTCTATTTGAAGCTTTAAACAAGTGCTTTCCACTCTAGGCTAAGCATGAAGTAAAATTTAAAGTTTAGAAAAGCGAAGCGGAGCGGATAAAACAAATTTTCAGGCTTTTCTATACTCTAAATTTTACTTCTTGCGCCACGCGTATTAAACACTGAAAACACTGGTATATTGTGAACTAGTGAACTTCACTTGAAGTCAGTGTACTTAATGCGCCACGCGTATAAGACACTGACTTCAAGTGCCTGTCAGTGTCGCGTACTTGATGCTTTAGGAATGGAAAAGACTCGTTTAAAGCTTTAAATTGTACTTTAAAAAAAAAGCGTATGCATATCTATACTTAAAAAAATCCCTCTCTCTCTATATTAATGTTTATTTATTGCACATTGTATTGATTCTGCCGGTCTACTACTGATAATGTAGTAAATACTATATCCATTTCTATCATCAGAAATTTCTTGGTGAGAGACTGTCTCACGTGCCTCCCCTGACGAGCCACCCCTGCAATAAACGATAAAATTTGTGTTTGTTCCAACTTTGAACAGAAAAAGTATATTTCTAGACGTTCTTTCCATTATTTTAAATCGAAAATAGATCGATATGTGCTTGCGAAGAAATATTCATACATTATTAATACAGGGAGTTTTTCTTTCAACTATACATATCCCAATTGTATGTTAAAAATCTTCAGATATTTGTTGTTTTTTTTTAAGTTCAATTTGAAGCTTTAAACGAGTGTTTTAAACTCTCAGGCTAAGCATGAAGTAAAATTTCGAAATTTTACTTGATGCGCCACGCGTCTAAGACACTGACCTCAAATGAAGTTCACTTTTTCACAATATTTCAGTGTTTTCAGTGCTAAATACGCGTGGCGCATGAAGTAAAATTTAGAGTTCAGAAAAGCCTGACATTTTAGTTTGGTTGCTCCGCGTAGCCAAACAAACCAAATTTTTAGGGTTTTCTAAACTCAAAATTTTACTTCATGCTTAATCAAGGAGTGGAAAACACTCGTTTAAAGCTTTAAATTGTACTCTTTTAAAAAAAGCGTATGCATATGTATACTTAAAAGAAAAAATCCCTCTATATTAGTGTTTTTTTATTACACATTGTATTGATTCTGTAATAAATACTAGATACATCACTATCATCAGAAATTTCTTGGTGAGGCACTGCCTCACCTGCCTTCTCTTATCAGCCGCCGATCCCTGGATTGACGGGGCGCTACACCCAAGGTGATTATTACCTCTACATGGCAAAAATTCAGATAACACTAAAGCAAAATGGTGTGGAATCCCGATGCATGGTGGTCGGATCAAAACTTATTCTGATTTATCCCGTAGACGCCTGGCGCCAAGATGCACATGTTTCGCTTTCCCATAGCCGCTCACTAACAGCACCACTTGAAATTAAGATAAAATTACTTTCAAAAGGGAACCATAAAAATAACATGACGTCAAATTCGTTCTTAATCCGTAGGCATTATAAATTCCAATTAAGATAATATCAAGTGGAATTGCAGGAGTTGCCGCAGAAGAATGACAATCGAGCAAACATCATTAATTAAAATTGATCCTGGATGTGATCCTGGAATTAGGGTAACGTGTTGATTTGTTCAAATCCCGGATTAACCGCCGCGGGGGATGTTGACGGCGATCCTTGATGGACACTATAAAACGGGCCTGGGTGTCCCAGGGGAGAACATAAATCAACGATGGACCGTCTCCTGATCATCTTCAGCGTGCTTTTCCTGGTCAGCAGTTTCGTTGCTGATGTTGCTCTTTTCGAAACTAACGTGAGTTTTAAATATTAAGAAAACACTAATAAAAGCATTTTATATATTTATAATGGATAGGTGGAACCTGTTAACAATTTAAAGAAGAAGGTATTTTGGTTTGGTTCGCGACTGGGTAGAAGGAAACGAAACCCTAGAAATCCCGAAGACGGATATAGATCATCTAATGGTGATAGGGAACAACTAGACAGTCTCATGGAAGTGATCCAGGACGCTCCTTGGGCTATTATTGCTGTCAATGGTAAGCAATAGACTAAAACAAATTGCTAAATTGAAATTATAATCTTGTGAATAGTTTTTTTTTCAATATGTTTTATTTATATACCAATAAAACAAATCGAAACCTATAGGTTTGACCATTCAGCGACTAACGCTGATTTGAAAAAAACTTTAGTAGTATAATTGTACTAAATACAGTAACAATATTTCAAAATATCGATTCAACAGTAAAATACAATTTAGAATTGTTGCGATCGAATTTTAATTATCTTAATTACTAACACGTTTTAATGATTTTTGTGGATGTTACTTTCTCCAGCATATTTAGAAAAATCATTAAAATGTAAAATCAATAATTTTATTAATTTGAATAATTACTTGGTTTGCAATAATCTTCGTTTGTTTCGTCGTTACTATGATTTTTATCAATTTTTTCGAACATTGTAAATTTATGTTAATTAAACAATCTGTTTATTTTTTTACAATTTTTACTTGCCCCTTATATTTTTAAACATAAAAAAAACATTTTGTATATCTTGGGAAGTATTGAGAATTTCGAAAACTGTTAAAATAAAGAGTTGTAAGAAATACTTGAAATCGGTAAGTTTTATGGGTATTTTATTTATATTAACAAATAGATACAAAATCCATGATAACAAATAAATATGTGACCAGATTCCAGAATTTTCAAAACTATTCGCGCTTATCACGGCTTCTGGTACCGCTCTATAAACGTAAAAATCCCAAATAATAAAAATTGAAAATAATTTGATTTTACATGATACCAAGTAAGTAATTCCACAGATCTAAAACCTGAATTTTAAACATTATTGTTTGTTCTATTTGTGAAAATTATACATAATTATTGTTGTTAAATTTGTTAATAAACTTTTTGTCATAGAACTATTAATTTTTACTCAGTTTTAAAAAATGTGCATTTTTGCTTAATTTCGTTGTTTTTTAGAAATAAAATTAAATTATTAATTAAATCTGACGACAATATTTAACATCAAAGAAAAATTTGAACAAACTAACACATAACTTAATAAAGTTTGACTGGTTGCAATCGAAATTTAAATATCTGGACTGGATTTTCTAAAATGTCAAATCAAAGTTTCGTAAAACAGTTATTAGGGGATTCATTTTGTTAGAAATTAAAAAGAAATTAAAGTATTATACAATCAACATAAAATTTATAGAACTTACTTAGAACTGATTGCACTTGCATCTGCTTTAAAAAAATATATAACAGCTCATTTCTTAAAATATTAAGCCAACGTTGAAATAATGCAATAAATTTAACGATTTTAGGAGCACCAGTAAAATATCAACGGATTGTCAAATTAACATAAAATTTATTAAATCTACACAGAAATTAAGACAATTTATTTGGCTTTAACTGAAATTTAAATATTCAACTGGATTTTCTAAAATATCAGTTTTAAATTGAAATATTGTAAAAAAGGCAGTTAATCGCCTTTTCGTATTTTGTTTAAACAATTGTATAAAACCAAACTATGTTATCAACATGAAATTCACAGAATTTACTTATTATTGCACTTACATATTCTTTAAAGACAATACAATTATCTCAACGCATTTCCTTATATATTAAAGCCAAAGTTAAAATTATGCAATAAAATTAACGAGTTTAGGAGAATGTTTTCTTTAAAACTTTAAAAAATCAAGAGATTATCAAATCAAAAAAAAATGTATAGAATCTACACAGAAATAAATAAACTTTGATTGGCTATAATTGAAATTTAAATATTGCCACAGGATATTTCAAAATATCACATCAGAGTTAAATTTTGATTTGATAATTGTATATTTATTTTGTGAGTGAATTTTTATATTAAATGCAATTCTATTAATTTTGAATAATTTCTGATCATTTTGAACTTGAATTTTGTTGAAAATTGTTCGATCACATTTTTTCCAACGTTACAATAAAAGTTGTTAAATGAATAATGTATTATTCTGTGTGATTTTATTATTCAAATTAGTTCTTTGGTAGCTTTTTTACTAAGCTTTATTATACATAATTTCTTTACAGTTTAAGCTTTTGTAATTTGTCTGTCAAAGTTGACTAACACACAAATAATGCACACCAATTTGTTCTAAATTTGAACTATAAAATAACGCAAAGTCTATTTTATATCATAAATTTAACAATACTGCAAAATAAATCCCTCATTGATCGTCTAGAGAGGGTTTCCACTCCCAGATTAAGCATGAAAGTGCTATGACAGACACATTATCATTTTTTTATTTTGTTTAATATTATTTAATGTGTCAAATTCACGCTCTAAACAGAAGTAACAATTTGTCAGTTCTTAAATTGTATCATTTGCATATTTATTATTATTATATATTTAAAATTCCTTAAATTTTCGATAAAGAAATTTCCCTGACTTTTTCCGATGAATAAAATCCCATGACATTTCCCAGACTTCTCCGGTTATTCCCGGTTGTTCGCCACCCTGCTATTACCTTTGTCAAAACAATGATAGCGTTTAGTTTTACACATGGAAAATATTAAATACGTACTTAAAACTAACTTTTATCTTGTTTACTGCACGCCTTTTATATTTCATAGATCAGGGGGGGCTCATTTTTCTTTACCGCCATGGGCGTCAATCAGTGTAATTCATACAAAACATTGATTTTATACTATTTATGTATAAAATATTGAACCGAGGATTAATTTTACTCGATCTACACAAAAATCCTGGCCACCGGTCTGATATTCCGTAAACGTTAACATTTTCAAAATTATTTAAAACTTAACAAAATCGAAATGCAAATTACTTCTTGTGGAATGGTATTCATTTGTATATTGCAAAATAACGAATTTCTTTCATTCAATATAACAATTTTTTTTTAGATGGGAAAAGACATACTGTTAACTTTACTCCAAGATTAGGAAGAGAATCTGGTGAAGAATTGGTGAGTAATGGAGTTCCAAACTTAGGTGACAAATTCATGCAGGGTGGCGATGGAGACCTAATGTCTCAGAGATCTCCCCCGTTTGCACCTCGTCTCGGAAGAAGAATGTTATCATCCTTTTCGCAAAGGTTGGGTCGAAAAAATGACAGATCTTAAGTAAATTCTCCATGTTACCAACATATTATTGATAAACAAATAAAGTAGTTAATAGTTGAAAAATATATGTTTTTTTTTTATTATTTTGAAATGTACTGCTTGTTGTGATGACCTAGCTGGGGACCCTGTCAAAACATCCATACTATTTTGCTACCCGTAATGCTGGTCTTCCATCTACTTTTTTTGACATAATTTTGATAATGTCTTTTAAATAAATAACTTTAATTTCTACTCGTACTCGTCTGTATTAACTTTTATAAATTCTAATAATACAAGTATATTTTGCGCTTTCTTCATGAAAATATGCAATTTACATTAGAATTAGTGTGTTTAATGTTAGGCGAATTGTAAATATTTTCTTTAAAACCAATCGTGTTGGTTTTCTTTTCAAAGCCCACTATGCTAAAACAAAAAAAAATCAATTTTGTACAAGCAATCTCCTTTCTTAAAAATGGGTATTCTTCACAGAGAGACTGTGTGGATTTTTTGATCGGGTCCTCCTAGCTGTACTTCCAAAATGAAATGCTTCCCTTAGAATTTACACATGCACTAGTTTTATATAAATTAAATAACTAATTTAGTATAACATACTTTTTATATTTATTCTTGTTATTTTATCAGTATATTTTGTAATTTTTAAATACTTTTTATATTTGTAAGCTTTTTTATAAACTTAGATCATTTTGATGGTTTTTGGCAACTTTAACATTTTCAACGAAATATGTAATTTTGCTAGTTATATAGAAATCACGGTTTTAAATTTTCACAATTTTCGTTAATTCTAAGCTATTAGGAATTTTCCTATTAGGTAAACATATCACGATTTCGATGTTTTGAAGCTTCTAACGAGTGTTTCCAATCCCAGATTAAGCATGAAGTAAAATTTTGAGTTTAGAAAAGCGTAGCGTCTAAACCCAAATTCAGGCTTTTCTAAACTCGAACTTTTACTTCATGTGGCACGCGTATAAAACACTGATTTAAAGTGAATTTCAAAACACACTCACCTCTTATATTTGATCCTTACTATTTAGTAATATACTTATACACCTTTTGTTGTAATTCTTAGATTTTGAGATATTATCTTTTTCATTTTTAATCCTCATTTCAATAACAAGGAAATATAATAATTCAAATCTAAAACTATTTGAATTTGAGAAAATAAGCTAACCCTTCTTATAGTTTGAACACTTTATTTTTATTTCTCTTTTTTTAAAGAGAGATAAATTTCGAAACGCGTCTATAGATGGCCTAAGACATTAGTTTTAATCCAAGTCCTTTCATTTCTAATATCTTCTTTCAGTTTTCATTTTTATTTGTTGTTAGTTGTTTTGAAGAGAATTTGACCTATGTGTTACATATACTTTGATAGAGCGTTGTAACAAATCAAATCAAATAAGATTTTGGCAGGTGGTGGCCGAGCGGTAACGTAGCCGGACGGTATATCGCTCGGCGAACCACACACCGGGTTCGATTCACGTGCACGGGGAGGTGTTATTTAAAATTAATAAATAATAATAAAAAAAATAATATTTTAAATATTTCATTGTATAATTCAATATCAATATTGCACGGGAAGTAGTTGTTTCAATATTTATTGTTTTAAGTTGTCTTATTAATTAAGACATTGTTTGCATTTTCACGAAAAAATACATAACCACTTGTTTGTTTCATTTCTTGTCGTCTGGCTATTTGGGGGGGTTGAATTTTCGCGTGATTTTGTCAAAATTTTACAGTGCGATATTGAAATGTTAGCAAATTAGTATCTGCAAACAAACTTTTCATGTCTTTACTATTCGTCAATAAGTTCTGGCTATGTTTATATATATTTTTATTACATATTATGTAATAAAAACCCGCCGCATCCACCAAATTTCACCTGGAGGTATTCGCTAAACTTTTACGGGTTATACAGTTTTCTATTAGCTCGTAAATTGCGGACAAATAGCAGATGTGTTTTGCTGATATGTCGACTTATTTAAAAACATTATGAAGTTATTTCAATAACCGTTTTAAACTTGAAATAGTCATCTTCATTTGCACGTAACTCACCTAAATTCATTTAACCGTTGTAAAGTTTATGTATTACAGAGATTTTTTTGTTTTAAGTGCACATATTCTGATGTCACGCTGTAGATTTTCAAGCAATTATTGATTTTATATGGTCGTTTAATGTAAAACTTCTAACGAGTCTTTCCAATTCCTGATTAAGCATGAAGTAAATTTTGGCTTGGTCGTGTAGCAAAGCGGACCAGTCCAAATTTACAGGCTAATCTAAAAATGTTAGTTGATGCGCCACGCGTATAAAACACTGGTTTAAAATAATATTTAAAATATACTGCTTAAGTCTGTTTTCACTTTAATAAATTTTACAAATATATATTTCTACTAACCAGAGCTGAGCAGGATTCGAATCATTCAGGATTCGATTCCTGGATTCGAATCCTTTTAGAGGATTCAAAAGAGGTATTCGAATACTTTAGTGAAAACGGATTCGTGATCCGGATTCGTTATATTTTTTTAAAAGGATTCGTATTCGAATCCAGACGTAGATGATTCGAATCCTTATAAAAGGATTCGAATTCTTATAAAAGGATTCGAATCCTTATAAAAAGAATCGAATCCTTATAAAAGGATTCGAATCCTCATACACGGATTCTAATCCTCCTAAATAATTCGAATGATCGCTATTAAGGCTGGGATTCGAATTCGATTAATTTAAATAGTTAAATATTCTAATATGAATATTTAAATCACTAAATTATTCATATTTAAATTTTTAAATTTTCGAATAATTCAAATATTTGTAAATGCATATTTGGTTACTTAACCATGAAAAATATCCAACGTTAATAGTATATTTTTAACTTCACTTGAAATCAGTGTTTCATACGCGTGGCGCATGAAGTAAAATTTCGAGTTTAGAAAAGCCCCGTGAACATTTGTCTCGGGTCGCGGCGCGACCCGAGACAAATTTTCTACGCGGGGCTTTTCTAAACTCGAAATTTTACTTCATGCTTAGTCTGGGAGTGGACAACACTGGTTCTTAGAAGTTTCAAATTGAAGGATGACTCTAGATTACTAAGTTTATTACCATTTTACAAAGGCTACAGCTCAAAGGACCAACCATGGTCTTCGGAGACCGAAGAACTACAGGGAATCGAAGTTTTTTTTACAAGAAAACAACGAATATCTGAAGGTTTACAGCATGGATAGGAAAGAAAACATCTGATTTTGAAAAAATATCGAAGTTGGGTTGGTTTTCAGTGCATTTTTAACTTCACTTTAAATCAGTGTTTTATACGCGTGGCACATGAAGTAAAATTTCGAGTTTAGAAAAGCCCCGCGAAAATTTGTCTCGGGTCGCTGCGCGACCCTCGACAAATTTTCTACGCGGGGCTTTTCTAAACTCGAAATTTTACTTCATGCTTAGTCTGGGAGTGGACAACACTCGTTTGAATTTTAAATTTAACTCTTTTAAAAAATCGACGTACGTAATATATTAAATCATTCATTGAAATCATAGAAAAAGATGCAACATTTTACCTAAAATTAACTTTGTGAGTTAACTTTATAATTTGCTCGGCTCTGAATGGGTCAATATTCTATTCCTAAAAAGAAACCGTTTTTATTCAATATTAAAGTTGCATTTAATACAATAACAAACTGTTAATAAATCGACATAAATCTAGAAATATCGAAAATCTCGACATTTAGAAAATCTTGACGGTCCACTCCCAGACTAAGCATGAAGTAAAATTTCGAGTTTAGAAAAGCCCTGCGTAGAAAATTTGTCGAGGGTCGCGCAGCGACCCGAGACAAATTTTCACGGGGCTTTTCTAAACTCGAAATTGTACTTCATGCGCCACGCGTATAAAACACTGATTTAAAGTGAAGTTAAAAACGCACTGAAAACCAGCCCAACTTCGATATTTTTTTCAAAATTGGATGTTTTCTTTCCTATCCATGCTGTAAACCTTCAGATATTCGTTGTTTTCTTGTAAATAAACTTCGTTTCCCTGTAGTCCTTCGGTCTCCGAAGACCATGATTGGTCCTTCGAGCTGTAGCCTTTGTAAAATGGTAATAAACTTAGTAATCTAGAGTGATCCTTTAATTTGAAACTTCTAAGAACGAGTGTTGTCCACTCCTAGACTAAGCATGAAGTAAAATTTCGAGTTTAGAAAAGCCCCGCGTAGAAAATTTGTCGAGGGTCGCGCAGCGACCCGAGACAAATTTTCACGGGGCTTTTCTAAACTCGAAATTTTACTTCATGCGCCACGCGTATAAAACACAGATTTAAAATTAAGTTCAATAACACATATATCATAATTAATTAAAATCATTATATAATCAGATATTTAGTCGGTAAATAAACATTTTGGTTAATACAAACTGATGAAATAAAATATTACTGGTTACAAATAATAGATTCAAATTTATTTTTAAAGGATTTGTATCCGTGATTCAAAAATGAGGATTCGAATCTTTGATTCGAATCATATTTTTCACTTACGAATCCTTTATTCGAGTATTCGTGATTCGAATCATATTAGGTGATTCGGATTCGTGATTCGAATCCTGTTTTTGAGGATTCATCCCAGCTCTACTACTAACCAATTCTTAACCTTTCAAAATTCCAGTAATTTTCTTTGGGATAAGTAAGTATAATTAAAAGAAATGAGACGAAAGCAAATTGTAATATTTATAAACATGAGGTAAAGCTTGAACATTACTTTGAATCAGCGTTTTATACGCGTGGCGCATGAAGTAAAATTTCGAGTTTACAAAAGCATGAAAATTTGGATTTGCCGGTACGCTACGCGCCCCGATAAATCCAAATTTTACTTCGTGCTTAATCTGGGATTAGAAACACTCGTTAAAGGCTTCAAATTGAAAGATTTTAATAAAACAACGAATGTCTGAAAATATACATCGAAAAGTTATTAATTGATTGAGTGTTTACTGCAGCAACATGTAGGTATTTTTAAATTTTGCAGGTAGCAACTTTCATTGGGTCTTTATTATTTAAAATATTTTTTTTCATCATTGTATATAAATGTTGTATTTTGTAACTAGTCGCGTTTTTGTACAAATTTACTATGTTCCTTTTTCTTTCAAATTTTATAAAACTCAAATTATTGGTTTCCATTTCTTTTAGGTACATACGAATTTCCCAATAAGAACCCCAAAACAAATTTGAAACTCCTTTTCTTCTTTTCGAGATATTGTCAAAAACTGATTTTTTTTAAATTTCGTTTCTATTTTTCTTAGTAAAAACTATTAAATCTAGACATTTGAAACTTTGACATTATATTAAATATACCCAGGAACCATGGCCAACTTATGTTTTTCTTATGGGCGCAATTTTGGATTTTCATATTTATTAAAATACATTTTTTTTTTAATTCAGTAATATTACAAATAAAAGAAAATGCACAAAAAGTTATAATAATATTATTGTAACTTTTTGTGCATTTTCTTTCATTTCTCTGTGGTAAATATTCTTGCCATATTTCTTTGTTTACTTTAATTTGTAGTTTAATATTTTGAGTACCCCATGCTGTCTTTTATTTGTAATTTTGGCTATTATATATAATTTTAGCCAAATGTATTATTTTTCTAAGTATTTTTCAGATTCTTTCAATTCAGTTTTTCAAAACTAAAATGAATTAAATGGTAAATAAACGAACTCAGTATACAACGTACAACTCACAGGTGTCAGCAGCACTAACAGTCACGAACAGTGTTTCTCAAGTGTTAAAGACTTCCCTAACTGTTTTCCCGAATTAAAAGTCATACTGTTTGCTGATGATACCACGATGACCAATTCAGGACCAACAACTTTATCTGAAAGTTCCCAGCTACAACCTGCTGAATGGTTTGCGAGTAACTCTCTAAAACTAAACTCCAACAAAACAAGCAACATTTTATTTTCACTAAAATCGAAGGAAAGTAACACAATAAAATTGCTTAGGAACTCATCCTCTCAAGCGCCAAAATATGCGTTGCGACAATACTACTTCTCCCATATTTAAAGCCATATATACAATATGGTCTTATTACATGGGGCCACTCGGCAATTCGGCACCGCATTTTCGGGCTACAGAGCCGGACAATTCAAGTTCTCGGTCGTATTGCATACAGGGATGATTGTAGCAATGTATTCAAGGAATTTAGGATTTTAACCTTGCCTGCTCTGTATATTTTCCAATGCTTAAATTACGTCATAAAAAATATGCATTTGTATCAGACACATGGAAAAAATCACAATTACTCGACTGGACATAGAAACAATCTAGTAACAAATTATTGTCGTCTTTCGACTGCACAAACCGGTAGCAGATATTATATCATCAATTTTTTTAATCAGCTTCTAGCACCAACTCGAGAACTGAGCTTTTCTTGTTTTCAAAGAAAAGTAAGAGATTATTTCATTTAGAAGGCCTATTATAGTTGGGAAGAATATCTTCAGACAAATCACTCGCATGTACACGTGTAGATTGCATTTAAACTTAGCTTTTTGTCGTTTTACTCATTGCTCATTTTAATTAATTGTTGTTTGTACATTATTTATTTATTCATCGTTATATTGTCTTCGTCTGTTTTAATTTTAAATATATGTATATTTACTACTGTAATCTTATATACCGGGTATACCATTTAACCTGACAAA
The DNA here is from genome assembly GCA_932526585.2 of Philonthus cognatus. Classification (NCBI taxonomy): domain Eukaryota; kingdom Metazoa; phylum Arthropoda; class Insecta; order Coleoptera; family Staphylinidae; genus Philonthus; species Philonthus cognatus. The sequence continues at coordinate 92,637,543 of OW052243.1, forward strand.
TCAAAACTCGAAAAATACGCATCGTACGATAAAACGTATCCAGACTAAAGATTAATAGTACCTAAAAGTTCATCATTCTGTTCTAAATTCAGCCCCCTGCTCCACCCCCCAGTATGTGGGGCGGGGGGCAACTTTTAAATTTCAAATAGGAACCCACATTTTTTTATTAAAGATTCGGATTTTACAGAACAAAATACATACGTTTTCAATGATACATTATTTTCATTCAAAACAGATGGCGCTGTTATCGCATAAACTAAATTTAAAATAAATAAAAAGTTAGTGGCGTCTCGCCAGTCTTCATCGGGATTCTTAATTAAATTAAATACTTAAAATGATGTCCTTGAAGTTCAATGCACTTGTTGTCTGGTGCAATTGCAGCGCAAGCATCCTTTATTCGTTGCAGCATGTTTTCGCGAGTAGTAGGTGTTTCTTTATAAACTACATGTTTTAAGTAACCCCACAAGAAAAAATCAGGGGAGGTAGTCTGGCGATCTGGCTGACCAGTTCACCGGTCCTGATCTACCGATCCAGCGATTATTGTAATCCCGATCTAATACCTCGCATGCTACTAACGAATAATGTGCTGGGTAACAATCATGTTGAAACCACGTTTTGCCTCACATCTTGACTTACTTTTTCTAGCAACCTTGGTAGTACTTCTTCAAAAAGGTTTTGGTATGTGTTAATATTCAAATTGCCGTCAATAAAATATGACCATATTTTATTGACGGCAGTTTGAATGGTAACACATACCGAAACTTTCTTGAGTTAAGTTTATCCCCAATTATTCTACACCAAACATTAATTGACCAAGGACGCTGATGATTAATTTTACGAATCCAGTGTGGGTTTTCTACACTCCAGTAATGCATATTATGGCGGTTAACTCCACCGTGGTTTGTAAATCTGGATTTATCAGAGAATAGCACACGAGCAAAAAAGTTCGGATTTACTTGTATTCTTTCAACTCCCCATTAACAAAACGTTAGTCGATTTTGAAAGTCATCGTCAGTTAATTCCTGGTCCAAGGACACATAATACGGATAAAATTTATTAGATTTGAGAATTCTCCAAACACTCATAGCAGGAATTGCAGACTGATGCGAAATTGTGCGGATACTCACATCTGGTTTATGAGATACTGCAGCTAGCACTGCTATTTGATTATTTTCTCCACAAACAGTAGCTCTACGCATTCTTTTGTGCGGTTGATTAACCACTCTAACGAAAGAAGAACGTGATCGTACTTTTTCAGGAAAACGCTCAGCATACAAATTGACAGCATCGTCGAAATTTCGCCTGCATTAGCCATAAATGAAAATCATTTCAATTTTTTCTTGCACAGATACATCCATGATGAAAAGTTAGAAGAGAATGACGATGACAATGTGTGACGTACAATAATTGTGCTTAGCTAGCTTGCAAGCTATCTCGGGATTTGTACAACTAAAATGTGTTGCACATCTCACACATACAAATTAAAATTTTAAAAACGCATTCATTTTTACATTTTAATTAACTTTAAATTTTATTATGACTTAAAATAATGTTTCAATGAAAACTTATATATTTTTTTTTTCGTAGAATCTTATCTTTAATAAAAAAATAGGGGTTCCTATTTGACATTTCAAAGTTGCCCCCCCGCCCCACCTACTGAAGGTGGAGCAGGGGCTGAATTTATAACAGGATGATGCCCCCTTTGGTACTATTAATTTTTGGTCTGGGGACGTTTTTTCGTCCGTAGTTATTTTGATTTGTCAGGTTAAATGGTACACCCGGTATATGTATGACAAGTGTAACGCATATTTTGCTGATAATACAATAAAGATATTATTATATAAATACACTATCAGTCAAGCTCTGCTTTATGGCTTAGCCATTATCGAAAGGAATCGATTTTAATATGATTTTAAAATGTACAGCTACGTAAGAAAACGAGGTTTCAAGTGCTTGTGCTTACAATGTCAATTAAATTAATCGAAAAATAACACTTGCAACTGATAACATTTTATTTGTTTAATGATTTAAATATAATATACATTTGTCATTTTTTAAAAAAGTTCAATTCATAGTTGCTAACGAGTGCTTTTATAAATGCGCCACGTATAAAACGCGTATAAAACACTGATTTCAAGTGAAATCAAAATATACTACTAAACCAGTATGCTAAAGACGTACATTTTGAGCATTACAATATTTCAGTGTTTTATACTAGTTGCACATAAAGTAAAATTTGCAGTTTAGAAAAGCCTGAAAATTTTAGGGCTTTTCTAAACTCGAAATGTTACTTCATGCTTAATCTGGGAGTAAAAAGCACTCGTTTAAAGCTTCAATTTGAACACTTGAAAACCAACAAACTTCTGAATATTTACAGCGTATACAAGGTGGCCGTTAATTCATTTTGAGTAGAAAATCCAAATAAAAAAATATTGTACGGGTCTTCATTAAGGCTTACGACGCCATTGAAACTTTAAATATGTCATAAGAAATCAGAAATATTTTTGAAATGTTTTGATTAAAATCATATCTATCAACAACCAGCTTTACATTACAAATGTTTATGTAATGTTAAGTCGATTATCAATGACAATAATTTTATACAAAACGTTAAAAACAATTTCTAGTCACATATTTTTAATATTTACGGCTCACGATGCCGATGCTTACTGAATAATAAAAAAATATTTTTAAAAAATGTATTTTTTAAATGTTGTCTTTTTTTATTATTTTTTTGTTTGTACTAAAAACTGATTAATAAATTGCGCTACGTAAAGCTTTTCACTCATTTTCTGGCAATCTTGTATAGTATATTAGGATATGTTAGAATGTATGAGTAAGAGAGAGGGCGTGACAAAATATTTTCTCGCAACGGGTATTATTATTATTAATAATAATAAATATTCTTTTAGACTGTAAAACTTCTTCCAGACGCCTTTCTTGTTTGATAATTGTTGATAACAACGTAGCCGTGATTACTGAAATATTCAATTGGTTGATTTGTTTACCTGCAATATTATTAAATTGTCAATTGTCAATAAAAGTTGATAAAAGCGAGATTATCAGAGCTATTCCGTACACGTAATGTTAAATTTAACGTACATGTTTTAACATCACGGTCTAAGCGCGTTTAGTACTTGATATGTATGCTTAGATTGTGAGGGTACATATACGTTAAATTTAACATTAACCTGGAGATTAACGGATTTGCTTACGGAACAATAAAACAATTACTTATTTAATTAGTTAAATGAGTTATTTAACAGCATATTGATAAGTGCTCATACAGTAGCATAAAACCTGTACGAATCTCATACGGAAGAAATCGAGATGCCAACACATTTTAAACATGACTCACGATAAATTGTTTGTGGTTAGTGATTACCGGTTTAAGTATTAATCAAACCGGTATTCTAAATTTTGTTGGATACAAGCCTGTAAAAGGTCAGTTTTATATAATTTAAAAGTCAATTCCTTGACAATAATCGTATATATCGAATTACGTTAACATTTCTAAAACAAAACCAAATATTTTCTTTATACACGATTATTTTAAGTATACATATCCCGATAATTATAGCGTTTAGTAAATTTGCAGGAATTCGTTGTTTTTATAAAAGCGGTCAGTTTAAAGCTTCTAACGAGTATTTCCACTCTTTGATTAAACATGAAGTAACATTTCAAACGTAAGCAATATATTATAAACTTCACATTAAATGGGTGTTTTATACGCGTGACGCATGAAGTACAATTTCAAGTTTAGAAAAGCCTAAATTTGGATTTGGACGTGAAGCTTTTGAGGCTTTTCTAAACGTGCAGGCTTTTCTGAACTCGAAATTTTAGTTCATACTTAATCAAGGAGTGAAACACTCGTTTAAAGCTTTATATTAAACAATTTTATAAAATCAATGAATGCCTGAAAATTTATTGAGTATACAACGGAATATATACACTTAAAGGCGTGCTGAAGTGAGCTGGATGTATATAGAGTTGCCTACATACAATTTTCAAAATTCCGTTGTTAATAATAAACATTTCAATGATCTGTTTTGCTTAACAAGCCTATATTTTTTAGTGAGATATGCGCAATGCATTTTATTCTTTAATATTTGTGCTATAACGCATTTTAAAATCATAAATTTTATGTAATTAAAAAACGGAATGCTTTCCGCACAATTAAATAGAGTATGTAATATATTTTATTAATAACATTTTTCATATATCTTAATAATATTCGTTTAATATTGTTTTTCTAAATTCTGATATTGGTCGCTGTGCAAAGTGGTGCCTCTAGATTACAAACACGAACTAATTTCATGCGGCAACATTGTAAAGCGGCAAAGCTTAAAGTTTGAATTTGCTAGGCGGGTGCCAAGGTACGTCGATGGGCGTAACACATATGTGTTACAAGGTATGACAGAATTGGATCTTTCCTAGTTTGTGCGAGAGAGAACAATGACGTTGTATTTGGTTGTGTTTCTGAGTCTCTCTCTTTCCGGTTTCGCTGTACTTTAATAGATAGATTTTTTAATATTTTGTGTTAAAAATAAGTGTTATTAAAATAAGATTTCGTGTTAGTGTTAAGTATAATTAAAATAATAGTTTGTGTTATTTATGAGAATTAATTATTTAAATTGCTAATATTAAGTTTTTAAAAATAACTGAGATTTTAAGATAAAAATCTCTTAAATAAAGTAAAATGCAAAGAGGATAAAATTCAATAAATTGTAAATAAATAAAATTATTAACATGTTTTAAAAATTAATTTCCCCTTTTCGCACCTTCCTTAAATATGTATTTACATTATACAAGTAATTTTTCTTTAAAGTATACGTATTGAAAATTCAGCCAATGTTCTGTAAGTCTTTAGATATTCCCTGTTCTTTTTTAAGTTAAATTTAAAGCTTTAAACAAGTGTTTTCCACTCCCAGACTAAGCATGAAGTAAAATTTTGAGTTTAGAAAAGCCCTCTGAAAATTCGAAATCGAAATTTTTACTTCATGCCACGCGTAAAACACTAAAATATTGTGGAGTTTATGTATATTCGAACTTCGCTTAAAATATGTGTTTTATAAGCGTGGCGCATGAATTAAAATTTCGAGTTTAGAAAAGCCCAGAAAAATTTCACGGGGCTTTTCTAAACTCGAAATTTTACTCCATGCTTAGTCTGGGAGTGGACAACACTCGTTTAAGCTTCAAATTAAAATCTTTTAAAAAACAACGGATGTCAGAAAATTTACAGCTTATGCATGTTTACCAAAAGTTTACCATAAAGTAACCACATTTAAATTCAGCGCGCATTTGTGACGTAAGCGATCTCTACCCTTACTCCAAAATCTTCGATGTTGTCGATCCTTCTTACCGTATACTCGACCGTCCTTGGGTGGGTGCAATGTCTATTATCCCAAAAATAATACCACAACAAAAATCAAAAAATTAGGTGATCAAATTACGCCACCTTATTGGCTTTCAAGAAAGCAAACTAAAGTGAAGTATAGAGATCTTGTGTGTAGTGATATTTTATAGTGTGTTTTATAATGGACCGTAGCAACCATAAAAAGCGTCTTTCGCTATCTACTCGGCGAATTCATTTTATTTTATATATTTTTATCAGGATTTGCAATAAAGATAGTTAGAATAAAAGTAAAAATCGAGAACATTTTATTCATATGCTATACTTTGCAATATTTAAATTATTTGATAATTTAATTGTATGATTCATTATTTTAGCTGGCGCAAACATATTGATGAAAAAGATATTGTATCTCCTAGTATAAGTAGTTATAGTTGTAATATTGACATATCAAAAATTTCTTTTAGTGATGATGTGTTAAACGATCATCAAATGTCTGTCTGTCCTGTAATTCTGTCGCCACGATAAAGTCTAAACCGATTAAGCTGTTAAGTAACACTATAAACTTAAGCTTTTAAGTTTGAAAAATGTATTGCTATAAATGACGTTAGTTTGACCTTGTCATGATTAATATTTTGTGGAAAACTAAAAACATACGTGAGGCTTACGAACAAAGTGTACCAGGAATAAGAAACATTTGTTGAAAAATAAGGTAGGTGAAAGCTATTGATTACAAGTATCTAACATGGGGGAAAGTACTATGATAGACATATCAATATTTTTGTTTTGTTTTTGATTTTTTTTCTATTTATTTTTTATAGTCTAATTATTTACTAGATTTTACTAAAATTAATTAATACATCGCTCTACGTAATGATTTTCACTCATTTTTTGATCACTCTCTGTTGTCCCATTAGTATATCAAATCTTATTATTTTTGTTATAAAAAATAATAATTTGTGCATTTTTCCTTTTAAAAGAAAAATGATATAAATTTAAAATATTATTTTTGTTTCTTAATAAGATATAATATGCAGTAATGGGTTACTTTTTAAACGTATAACTTCAACTTATTTAACATGATTTTGATCTAATAAATGTAAAATGTTAAATGGATTTTTCAAATTGTAACTTGATCATCAATCATTAGTTTTACTATTGCTGTATTGTTTGTCATTAAATGGACGCGCAAAACATAAAATCAGAAATACTAGAAATCTCTACCGCGTCTCGCAAACTATTACAACGTTGCCGAGTTTTTTGATTCCAACTTCCGACAGAGATATGCAAACACAAACGTAAGTAGTTAGACAGGGAAAGGTACTTGAGCAACTTCGGGGGTGTGAGGTAACGTGGCACTCGGATGACCTTGGACGCGAAATTTTCGAAGACTCCAAAACAAAAATTCCCTGTATATCTATATCAAGAGTGGCGTCTTCTGCCTGGGCCTCTTTTTGCTTCCAGCTTTCCCTGGAGTGTCAGCTGTAGTAGCAGACCCCGTCGACTCCATATGATTCTATAAGTTCACATATATAGTTAACCGATCCACTCGATAGGAGGGCGCATATGTCGAAATCTCAAATTTCCCGCAATTTCGAACAAGGGCTCTAGTTTTCAATCAACAGCTGTCAGATCTGAAGGCACAAAAATGTCGGTAAGACAAAATCGTCTCGAGATGAGCGTTAATAAATATAAAGAATTGCAACCGTAAGTATATGTAATATTTTTAAGCTATTGTGTATTATTTTAAACAAGTCTAAAGTCAAACAAATTTAAACCCAGGGTGTTATTACATTATTTCTCTTTATTTCTTCATAGCACATGTGGATGATCTTCAAGTATACAAAATACCCATGGTCGTGGATTTTTTCATCATACTGGACTAGGAGCATTTTTTCATGGAGTATATTCCCGTTGTTGTTGGATTAAGCAATTCTGAATCTTTAGGGATAGGCGTTAACAAAAATAATTAAAACCGTAAGTTCATATAATATTTCAAGTTTTTAAGCTATTGTGTATTCTTTTAATAAAGTCTGCAGTCAAACAAATTTAAAACCAGAGTGTCTACATTATTTCTCTTTATTTCTTCCTAGCATTCGTGAATGATCTTCAAGTACTATGCAACAGCCACGGACGTGGACATTTTCTTTACACCGGGCTAGGAGCATTCTTCCATGGAGAATGTTCGCGTTGCTGTTGGATCAAGCAATTCTGAAATTCCATTTAGTCACAAACTACGATCCCAGAACATAAAGTAATGCCTTAGATTCAATTAATTCTTTTTAAAATATATATTTAACATGTTTATTATGTCTTTGTTATTTCTCGCATCGTACGGTAATTTAATACCGTGCGGTGTTCCCCGCACAGCACCCTCCCTTCAATGTTATGACCCCCTGCACCGCGCCACGCTCAGCAAGAAGCCCGCTCCCCGCGCCCTGTGACGTCATTTGCGAGTGCAGCGCCGCCCCGTCGAGTGGGTCGGTCAACTAAAATAATGATACGTGGAGCCCCCCAGGAGTTATCAATCTAAGTTAATCTATGTATCCCAGGTATTGTAATTTGCGTGTTTTCAGGGTGCAGGTAACTTCCATGCCCTTGTCGATTCTCCTAAACACCTCCACATTAGTTATGCTTAGTCCAAGGAATTTTCTGTATGCGCCTGTACAGCCTTATTTCAAAGGCATTTATATTTTTCAGTATTGCCACGTTGACCGTCCAGGCCTCGGCCCCATTTAGCAATACGGAGAAAACATAGCATCTCAGAATTCTTACTTTCAATTTCAAGCTCAGATCTTTTACAGTGAAGAATGTTTTCATCTGTAGGAATGTGGCCTTAACTTTTTACGGCATCTAATTTCCGCACCATAGTCCTAAGTATCGTGGACGGTCGTCGCTAGGTAACTATACGTTTTTACCTTCTTAATTATTCTGCCGTTGATTTTTAGTGAACTTTGGTTTTAGATTGCTTTTCTTGACATTACCATGTATTTCGTTTTAGATATGTTTAAGCTTACGCCGTACCTTTCAGAGAGTATTAGATCTTTTCAACTAGGTTTTCTAGATCTTCAATGTTAGCGATTATAACAGTGTCATCCGCATACCTCATCTTGTTTATGTATTTTCCGTATATCTTTCCATTCTTTGTAGTTAACCCTTTCTCTTTGTAGATTAGAGATTACTGAGATGTAACCTCTGGGTATGCCTTTGTTGATGGTATCGCATTGTGAGATCTTCTGTTAATAGTAATGAAGTCTATTTGATTTCTTATAGGTTATGTGGCGTATCATTAGGTGCGTGTATAAATTTAGAAAACGGTGCCAAATTCAGATGTTGCCCTTGACGTAGTATTTTCTTTAAACAGCTCTGCCACAAGGCCTGGTAACTCCCTCAAGGGGGCGGTGGATACAGGTGCATGTGAGGATGTACCAGGATATGTCGCTGTGGGCCAGCACGCCCCTGCTGTGCCACCGGTTTCTAGATCCCATCGGGTGTATTATCCTATCGTATCCGCCATCTTTTTTAATTTAAACCTTATAACAAAATGGGAAACACCATACGATACGTGAAACCGACAGGCTTCTGCATGCAAACAACTACAAAGGTTCTTCATATGAAAATAATATGAGACCATAAATTGACTTTGACCGAAACTTTAATTTAAAATTAGTTGGTGTTGGCAGAAAACAATATGAAATAGGCCGGGAAGTAGGAAACCTTGGAAAAAAAATAAAACTAATCATTTACGTATATTTATTAGTGATATATTATTTTTTTGTATTACACCTTTATCCATGAACATGGATCTAGTCCCAAAACCATGTTTTGCTACAGCTAAGCTAACTGATGCTATTAAAACAAGATTATTCAAGTATATCTCTCTAGGAAACTACTATGGGACTTATCCTGTTTGTATTCCTGTTGTATATATAAATACATTAATTATATAATTAATTTTTTCTTTGTTATAAAATCATAGAAAATCATGATTTTGGTCGGTAGATAAAATACAAAAAATTAACTACAGAATAAAATCCTTTATTCGAGAAATATCCAACTATATAAAAATATTTTAAATGAGTAATCAAGATAATAAATATGAAACATTCTTTTTTTAAAATATACATCTCTTCAATGAGCACATGTGCTATGCAATTCTGTTGGTTGCACCACGCTCCGATTGTTGTAAGAAACATTTTGACAGACTTAAGGAACATGTTTGCTAATGATACACATCGGATTATGAGGAGTAAGTACAATACACAAAGTACATCAATTACTCTAAAGTATAAGTTATGTTTTAAATGTTAAACCTCTTTTAGTCTTGTGAAGGAATGTTGTTAGAATAAACGTTTTTCGTAATTAAAGAGACTGTGAACGTTGCCTTCCATCTGGGCTGAGTGAGATCTGCGCTCAAATCTTAATTCTCCCGATTGCATCATGTTTCTAAAAATAAAATAATTAGAAATATCTACATTAGTGTTCGCCGTTGTAATTCGTTTAAACACAAAAAATAGATTAAAACTGTTTTATGAATTCTATTATTACAGTGAAATAACATTTATCTCCAACACTTTGTTGGAATTCTATTTCCCATTAGTTTTCAGGATATATCACAAAGCTATGGCTATCAAAAAATAAACAGAAATATAATGTAGCAAAAAAAGAACTGAGGCACTTAGAAACAAAGGGGTGTAAGTGCCAATTTGAACATATTGGAGTACATGTAAGGGGAACAGTTTTATTGTTAATTAACAAAGAGATATAGAACTTTCATTGACAGGTACTTCTACTACCCAGTATATTTTCTGTAAATCCACATAACTACTCTGCAATTTTGTTTGTTAATTTTAATATAACTTGAACTTTATAACTGGATTTCACAATTTTTTTATTAGTCACTTCACTTACACCCCTTTGCTTCTAACTGATTCAACTCTGTGGCATACATAGCTTTTTGTGATAGGGGGAATTTGAATTAGTATTTTGTTTTATAAATTTATTTTTTAATGTTATATAAAAATAAGTACAAAAAATGATGATTATTATTTCTTACTTATTACTTTTTGTATTGTTTAGTAACTACTATTTTTTTCCTGTCAATTATGGCAATTTTTAAATTTTTTGTTCTGTAGAAATTTAGAAATTATGTTTTATATTTTTTATTTGGTAAATATATAATTTGTGTTAGTTTTAACAATTTTCAACATTTTTGTTAGTGCTTATAATTGTTTGTTTGTTTTATGTACAATAAAAATTATTATAATTTTGATGTTTTGTTTGGATTGAATTGAATTTTATCATATTTTTACGAAAAATACACAAATAGGAAAAAATATAATTATATTTTTTGTGTTGAAATTATTAATTTCTAGGATTTTGACGTATTTGCCTAAGTTTCTTAATATTGACTTTCTTTAATTTGTTTAGAATTACTTCTATGAATTTTATCGATATAGAAAAATTATAAATTACAAATATAATATTTTTTATAAATGTTGGCGAACGTCGGCCATTTTTGTTGATATTTGACAAGTTTTTTAAAATTTGGTTTGTTGATTATTAATAATTATGACGTGGTATTATTCTTGAATTTTTAAATATTGACAATCTTTTGTTGATTAAGTTAATTTGAATGATTTTTTCAATATTATTGTTTTTTTTAAATAACATTCTAATATTATATAATGTGACAATTTAGAAGATTTCTGTCATTTCTAGTTTATTTAATCAATTAGTATTTATTTATTTTTGTTAGTATTGACAAAACTTATTGTTATATTTGTTTATTTTATGTTGACAACTCTCATTATTTCTATTGAAAATTATATAAATTAGACAATACCGATTTCTATAAATATTCTCGAATTCTATTGACTTTAAGAATTTTCCAGATTTTTATAACTGTTGACAGCATTGGTATTTTTGCATGATTTCTTATTTTATTAGGTTGGAATAAATGTTTTTCATAAATTCCAATTGATTATACTACACAAAATACATAAACTTAAATTAAATTAGTATATTGTTTAGAAGAGCCATCTTGTAAATTTGCAAATTAAAAAATCTTATTTTGATGCCTTGCAAACAAAGTTATTAAATTTTTAAAAAATCGCCATTTTTAACGACATTTTTTCCGAAAAACCTAATAATTTACTTTAACAACATTGATAATTTTTTTTAAATTTTGCTTATGATTCTTGTTAATCGTCATCAATTTTGATATATATTTTTAATTTCTTTATATTTTGTTATTTCTTAGATTGTATTTAAAAATCGTTCAATTTGAAGTTTTAAACGAGTGTTTCCACTGCCAGATTAAGTATGAAGTAAAATTTCCAGTTTAGGAAAGCCTAAAAATTCGATTTGGTCGCGTAGCACTACGCGACCAAATCCAATTTTGAGGTTTTTCTAAAATTGAAATTTTAGTTCATGCGCCACGCGTATAAAACACTAATTTATCTGTAGACACTCTAAGGCAAAACTCTGACTATTGTGGCTCTGATTAGTCACTTCAAGACCAAAATCTAACTATTTTAGTCATTCTTAGTCATGTTAAAGCTATGTGGATCATAGTCGACATAATTCAATTTAAACGTTAATTCTGGATATTATAGCTATCTGTACTGACTTTAAAATCAACATTTGACTATTATAGTCAGTGTGGAACCAATATACAGGGTGTACAAAAAGTAATGTAACGGCTTGATATCTCGCTGTGTGATGAGTTTAGAAAAAAATGTTTCAAATAAAACATGTACCTACTAATTTAAGCTACTAATAAATAATAATTCGTCCATTCCATAAATAAGTGCACACTTTTTGGGGGTTCAACAGGGATTTTAGCGAATTTCACATATATTATAAAGGCTATCAAGACATGGCTTTTAGTTGTTACTAGAGGTTAAACAAATTATTGTGTCAAAAGTTACAACAATATAAACTTTTAGTACACTTTTATTTTGAACTCAAAAATATCGTAAACCGTTACCTATTCAAAAAAGTTATTGTATACTTTTTTGTGCTTAAATGTTCAAAGTTTAAAATATTTTTTTTTCCAAAGCGAAAAAACTTTATTGATATAGATTTTTTTTAATAAATAGAACATCTCAAAAAATAATCAAATACTCATGTTTTAATTTTCTTAAAAAAAAATTATATATTATACCCTGATCCTTCCTAAGAATTTTTCCGTTTTCAAAAGTATGGGCACTTTAAAACTTTTTGAGATATGATTTTTTTACCCGAGCGCTGCATTGACATGAGTCAATGGTGTAATGGCTTGGATCGCGGTGAGCGCCCCGCGTCAATGCAGCGCTCGGGTAAAAAAATCATATCTCAAAAAGTTTTAAAGTGCCCATCTTTTTGAAAACGGAAATATTCTTAGGAAGGATTGAGGTATAACATATATTTCTTTCAAGAAAATGAAAACATGAGTATTTGATTATTTTGTGAGATTTTGTGAGATTGGCTCCACCAATAACGGAATATTTAGCCCAATTTCAAAGGGTTCACGGCTAATCATTATTAATGCTGGTGGTGACAAAGGATTTATTCCAAACTGCTTACAGATTTTTAAATCCGGTACGTCCTCAGGGGATTATCATTCAGAGATGAATTTAACAAATTACGAAAGGTGGCTTCGCGAAAAATTAATACCGAATTTGGAGCCACAGTCAGTTATAGTTGTGGATAATGCTCCTTATCACAATGTGCAAATTAACCATGCACCGAACAGCAATTCAAAAAAAGCTGATATGATATCGTGGTTGACAAAAAAATTTACCATTTTTACACAATATGCTCAAACCTGCACTATAATCCATAATAAAGTCGCATAAGCATCAACATATTCAGTACAAATTTGACGCATTGTTTGAACAGTATGGACATTCAATTTTAAGACTTCCACCCTACCATCCGGATCTGAATCCCATTGAACTAATTTGGGCTACAGTCAAACAAAATGTAGCAACAAGAAACACCACGTTCAAAATACAAGATACGTGCAAATTGGCTGAAGAAGAATTTGTAGCAATTACCACAGAGGAGTGGAAAAAGAGGTGTGACCATGTCATCAAAATTGAAAATGATTACCTGGCTAATGAAATCATTGTTGATGTCCGCACCGAGGAGCTTGTTATTACATTAAATGAAGATTCGAGCAACGACGACGATGGCGACTATAACGACGACGATTGTAATGACGATTAGGACAATTTAAGCGAGTATTGTGATTAAATTTAATTTACGATTTTTAATTTGTTTTTTTAAATCTTGTATTTCATTAAAAATTTTAAATTAAATGCCTATGTTATTATATTCAATTTTTTTTATTAAAACTTACATTATTAAGATATATGTAATTTTTATTACTTTTATTATAAGTGATTTTCATACAACAAAAGGGCTAAAGAATCTGCGTTACGCCACTGACCGCCGCACGGTACATTTTACATTTGTCGGTCGGCTATAAACGGTGCACTCGGGACTATTCGGGCTGCGCGGCTTCTCGCTAAGGTATGGGGCGCGGACTGTATTTGATTATTTTGTGAGATTTGCTTGGGTAAAAAAATCATATCTCAAAAAGTTTTAAAGTGCCCATCTTTTTGAAAACGGAAATATTCTTAGGAAGAATTGGGGTATAACATATATTTTTTTAAGAAAATTAAAACATGAGTATTTGATTATTTTGTGAGATTTGTTTTATTTATTAAAAAAAATCTATCGAAATAAAATTTTTTCGTTTTGGAAAAAACATTATTTTAAACTTTGAACATTTAAGCATAAAAAAGTCAAGTACAACTTTTTTGTATCAGTAACGGTTTACGATATTTTAGAGTTCAAAATAAAAGTGTACTAAAAATTTATATTGTTATAATTTTTGAAACAATAATTTGTTTAATCTCTAGTAAGAACCAAAAACCATGTCTTGATAGCCTTTATAATATATGTGAAATTCGCTAAAATCCCTTATGTACCCCCAAAAAGTGTACACTTATTTATCGAGTGGCGAATTGTTAATATAATATAATGAAACTCACCGTTTTTTAAATGGAATTCGATAACTTGTTAAAATAGAAACATACTAGTGAAAACCGCATGTTTTTAAGTTACTTGGATCAAAAGTTGCAAGGAAATAAAAGGAAAAATAAAATAACTATTATAATTAAATGTAGGTGTCTCAAAATGTTAGAACAATTGTTATTGACATTAGTTACTATGAAGTTATCTGTTATTGTTGTTTTTTTCAAAATACAAAAAGGTATGCTTATCCAACGCAAAAGTACAATAATTTTAATGATAAGAGGTTATGGCGATCGCGTGAGAATCTACGGGACTTCATTAAAATTTGAATTATAAAAGAAACTGAAAAAATATCAATCGGAAAGTGGCATACTGTCATAACTGTATTATACACTGGGATGGAGTCAAATTGATGGGGGAAGGCAATTTGAGCATCTGTTTAAATAAAACAGTTCAATATTTTGTTATTAACATTGTAGATCTTACCAATAAAGGATAATTTTATTCATATGTAACTTTCGAACGGATTAACTTTAAAACATGCGGTTTTTACTCGTAACCTTTAATTTGAACATGCTATCGAATACCAATAAAATATATAGGGTGTTCCATTTAAAAAAGGTAAGTTTGATATGCATCATGAAAACGAATCACCCTGTATGTTCAAAAATATTGTAAATTAGTATCTCAAATCAGTAGCTATTTTACTTGAAACATTTTTTTCTAAACTTGTCACCGAGACAACTATACTCATCTTAAGTCAATTTAATATGATAATCATCTTAATAGAGTAATCTGTACTAGCTTTCAAGTGAAAATCTCACTATTATAATAAAATTGATCATTACAGTAATGCGCTGCCATTGTAAAGTTAAAACATGCCTATTTTAGTAATTTATAGTCACTTTAATAGCCAAATTTTACTACTATTGTGTATCTATGGTAATATTAAAGTCAAAATCTGACAATATATGTAGTTACTTTAAAGTCATAATCTTACTATTACAGTCATTTGTGGTCACACTAATTCCATAATCTGACTGTTTTAGTCATCTATATTTATTTTCAAATACATTATGTCGAAATATTATTATTCTAGTTGTCTGCGGTTTAAAATCAATTTTTTAAATTTATGTGTGGTTATATTTTACGTATACTTGTCAACTTTTCTAGTTATTACGAACTGTGTAATAAGTTTGTATTTTTTTTGTATTTTTATTTTATCTTAATAAATAATTTTAGCCAATATTCCTACTTAAATAGTAATTTTTGTGTTTTTGTCAATTTGTGTTAACTTGGACAGTTTTGAAGATTTTTATTAATGTTTGCTGGTTTTAATAATTTTATTTAAAATACTAATAATAATTATTTAAAATTTAAAAATATTATTTTAAATAAAAATGTATGTTTTTTGCAAATGTTTGTAATATTTGTGAATGATCAACTAAATCCCTCCCTATCTACGCCACTGATTCAACTGATTAATTTATCAGGCTTTTTTTCAAGTCTAGCTGCAGTATCAATTTTAGTTAAGTTACTATACCTTAATTCTACAACTGATTTAGATCCAATGTCTTGTAATCCATGGCGTAATCCACACTGTAAGTATGGCACAAATCTGAGCACAGATCCTTTGTCAACTATTGAGCCACTAACACCTTGAGCAACTTTAAGTTTATCCATTTCACTAAAAAATCAGGAGGGAATAATATAAGTAATCATATTTTAAACTTGTATGTAATATCTATAGAATTAATTTAGTGTTAAATTACTTGTGGAAATAGCGGTTCATGGCTGATCCCATGGCATCCTTACGGTCCATAGCTTCCAAACTACCCATGCCTCTATACTTCTTCAAACGGACACCATCTGAGAAGAAATACTCACCAGGTGCCTCTGAAGTTCCAGCCAAAAGAGACCCCATCATCACTAAAACGACAAATTTAAAATTCCTTCTTATATTACGAAAACAAAACCTTACCAGTAGAAGCTCCGAGAGAAAGAGCTTTAATGATATGCCCAATGGATTGAATGCCTCCATCAGCAATAACAGGTACACCAAATTGCTTTGCATATTCCGAAACACTGTAAACTGCTGTGGCTTGTGGCCTGCCGACTGCCATGACTTCTTGTGTGATGCAAATACTGCCACTGCCCATTCCAACTCTTAGGGCGTCAACCCCAGCGTCAATCAGATTTTTAGCTTGTTTAGTGGTTACAACTACAATGTATATTATGAGTGAGGTATGTAATATCTTGATATGATCGATATTGTTACTAACCATTTCCCCCAATAATTTGGAGATTGGGGTAATTGACCTTGATATATTTGATCATCTCAATTTGGTAGGTTGAATTACCTTGTGAAGAATCCTTAATAAAATAAATTAATTACTTATTAAACAGAATTACTGATTATTTGATTTTATTTTTCGGGGGGGGGGGGGGGGTTATGACTTTTTACTTTTTACTAGGGATGCTCCAATCCCAAAAAATGTATCGATATTGAGAATCGATTATATCGTATAGTAAAGTATCGATACGGTAAAATATCATATTGAAAAATATCGATATTCAAAATATCGATACTTTTCGATACCAAAGTATTCTTTGTTTTTGAAAAAATATCGAAAACTTCTAATGAGTGTTTCCACTTTTTGATTAAGCATAGACTAAAAACCAAAATTTTCAGGCTTATCCCAACTCAAAATTTTACTTCATACTTAATCTGAGATTAAAAACACTCGAAATAGAATATCAATCATTTTTTCAAGATTTCAAAATTTTTTAGTTTTCGTAAATTTTCTAAATTTTTGTTGATGTTAAAAAGTTTGCATGAATTTCCATGATTTTCATTAATTTTCAAGTTTTTGACGAGTTTTCGTGAATTTCCGATCTCCTTTAATTTTCTCAATCTCAATTTAATTTTCAAAGCGTTGTCCTGTTTTCTTAAAATTCCTAGATTTTCGATAATTTTAAAAATGTTGATACTTTTAATGAATTTTCAAGTTTTTCGACAATTTTTAAAATCTTGCCAATTTTTGTGATTTTCCTAAATTTTCGGTAAATTTAAAATTTTTTATGCATCTCATGAAATTCCACGATTTTAGTTAGTTTTCAAATTCTTTGCGTTTCTTTGTGAATTTTAAAGGTTTTAGTCAATTTCAAAAAATAGCTTTTCTTGAGTTTCCGAAATTCTCGTTCTTTTTGAAAATCCCGACTTTTTTTTGTGAATTTCCTAGATTTTCGTTAATTTTAAATATTCTAACACTTTCTATGACTGTTAGTTCTTAAAACCCTGGCAGTTTTTGTTAATTGCCAGAATTTTCAATTGATTTTTATGCCTTGACGATGTTCATGAAATTTAAAGATTTTCAAAATGCTGACAAAATGTTTTCGTGAATTTCTTGGATTTTAGTTAATATTAAAAAAAGTTGATAATCTGATGAATTTTCGAAATTTTCCGTACACTACTTAAATATTCGTTTATTTTAAAAATGTTGCAGCTTTTCATAAAATTCCAAAGATTCCCTAAATTTTTAAAATATCCATACTTTCCATATATTTTCAAGATTTTTTGTTAATCTATAAAATTTAAATTTACATATAGAAGGGGCGTTCAACAATGTCACACCAACTTGCTTATAAAGGCACAAGCAAGAAAAGACGTCAGCCTGGAGGATAGGACAATCATATCCACTCTAGGAGGGCACACCATTGAAGCTAGAGCCGGCGGACGCTGCCCGCAGGTAGGCGTACTATCTAAACTGCTATGGGCAACTCTAGTGGACGACTTACTAAGGAAACTGCCCGAAGAAGGCATCCACTGCCTAGGGTATGCGGATGACTTGGCCATAGTCATCAGAGGCCGGTTCGCAGGAGTTATCTCACAACGAACACAAAGGGCCCTAAACATAGTAGACAATTGGTGTCGACGGGAACGACTGACGGTCGGCAGTAGTGTGGTGGACAAGGACGGAGCAGCAGGGGGCGATAAGGTCCCTGAACAGCACACAAAGACTAGCATGTCTCAGTGTCACAGGAGCCCTAAGCACTACCCCGACAGCAGCCCTAGAAATCATCCTGAACCTATCACCACTGCACATCTTCATACAAGGGGAGGCCAGGGCCGTAACATATAGACTAATGCTCCCATAAATCGATCACACGAGAAAAAGTACCAAAGGCTAGAAGAAGAGCTGAAGCAAACCCTACAACAGGAATGCCAAGCGATGCCATGGGCAAGAAATATAATTGCGACAGAATATACAAGGTGATGATCCCGCAGAGGGAAGATTAGGCGGACGGCCCACCTACCAACGTGGAATCAAACTGGTATACTGACGGCTCAAAGACAGATGAAGAAGTCGGAGCCACCACAGTGTTCCAGACAGAGGCGATCGCGGTTCACCTCTGCATTGGAGAAATAGCAAGGCAAGACAACAAAAGTCGATCAATAGCTATTTTCTCGGACAGCCAAGCGCTGCTAAGGGCACTAAGCACCACACAGTTCGATTCCAAGCTAGTGTGGGACTGTGTAAGCGCTCTAAACCAAATGGGCGGTTGCAAAAAAGTGACAATGATATGGGTCCCAGGACACAAGGGTCATCAAGGTAACGATAAGGCAGACGAACTGGCCAAACAAAGCTCGTCAAGCTCATTTACTGGCCCGGAACCCTCCTGCGGTATCGCGAAAACCACAGTCAGAAAATCTATTAAAAAAATGGACGGAGACACAGACTCAAACTCGGTGGACGAACACACCAGGGCAGAGGCAGGCGAAACAGTAAAAAAACAATTGCGGGCTGTCACGACCGATCTTCTCAACTAAAAGAGGAAAACGGTTAAGGCTATAGTACGTCTACTGACAGGACACTGTAGGCTCAACAAACACATGAGCAAAATAGGCCTAGCAGAGGATACAATATGTAGATTCTGCCAGGAAGAAGAGGAGGACCCTCTCCACATCCTATGCCAATGTGAGGCCCTACCAAGGGTTAGATACCTAAAGCTGGGCAACACTAAACCAAGCGCAGAGAGGTACACCTAAGGCTCACTGTCAGAGTTAATACGGCTAATCAAAGAGGCGAAGATCGAGCACATCGTCTACAATAACAGGGATCCACAATAGATCTGCAAAGGTCGCGGTGGTACAGGCCAAGAGGCCACCCCTATATACAGGGTGAGTCGGGAGGAGCGCACCAAACTCTAGGAGTGTATTATACACGTGAAAATAATGTAAAAAAACTCATTTGTTCTTATCCGATTTTTATTTGTTTTCAAGTTATAGCATATTAACAAATAAACAAGTTATTATACAAAAAAAAATTCTTAATCATAGCGTTCTTTCAACAAATGTTCAAAAATACCGCCATTGACTTCTAAACATTTTCTGCTTCGTCTACGAAGAGCGTTTGTTGCTCTCCCAATTGATTCATTTCTTTCTTCTTTTATATGGGCTGCAGTATTCTCAATTCGTCTAATTAGTGATTCCCGTGTGTCCACTTTTATTTTGTAGACTTCATTTTTCATCCAGCCCCATAAACAAAAATCTAGTGGTGTGAGGTCTGGAGATCTTGCAGGGCAATTAATAGGACCTCCACGACCAATCCAACGCCCTGGAAAACGTTCGTCGAAATGTTGCTTGACTTGACGAGCGACATGTGCAGAAGCTCCATCGCGCTGATAGTACATCTGCATTCTAATATTTATAGGAACATCTTCTAGCAGGCCTTGTAATTCATTTTGTAAAAAATTGAGGTAGCTGCCTCCTGTGAGACGATTCTCCAAAATGAAAGGGCCGATTAAATAACTGTCAACCATACCACACCACACGT
This sequence comes from Philonthus cognatus, assembly GCA_932526585.2. Lineage (NCBI taxonomy): Eukaryota > Metazoa > Arthropoda > Insecta > Coleoptera > Staphylinidae > Philonthus > Philonthus cognatus. The sequence continues at coordinate 92,657,760 of OW052243.1, forward strand.
TTACAGAAAACCGATGTTGAAAATTGCTTTCGACTGTTGCGTGGGGATTTTCATCAGACCATACATGAGAGTTACGAGTGTTGTTAATGCCATCACGGGTAAATGTAGCTTCATCCGTAAAGAGTATACTCGATACATTACGATGATTATTATTTATCCACCGACAAAATTCCGTACGGTTAGCGTAATCCCCTGGTTGTAGGTGCTGTACTCTCTGAACGTGATAAGGATATAAACCTTGCTCGTGTAGCGTGTTCTTCACTCTTTTTGGTGGAATTGCCAATTGAGTGGCAATTCTCCGTGAGCTAGTAGTTGCATCTTCTTCTACTAGATGCAGAATATTTTCTACTTCTACAAAACCTTGTCGAGCAGCGCGCACATATGTTATGTTAGCACTGGGAAGCTTACCAGTCTCGCACAATTTGTTGAAAACTCTAATAAATATGTTTTTATCAGGATGTCTTTGGTGTGGAAAACGTTCACGATATTCTTCAACAGCAGCTGTAGCATTTCCATTACAGAAACCATATACAAACACCATATTTGCATATTCTAAATTTGAATAAGTATGTGGCATTTTGCAACACTAACAATCACATTAATTCGAACTTAAACGTTCAGTTACTGTTCACCGTACACTGACAGTTCATCAAAACGTCAGAATTATCAAATGTTTATAAGCCTCGAACATGGCATACTTTGATAATGTTAAAATTCAGATAGAAGTGGAAAGCTAGATGAACATTTTTAATTACGCCATAACTTGAAAACAAATGAAAATCGGATAAGAACAAATGAGTTTTTTTACATTATTTTCACGTGTATAATACACTCCTAGAGTTGGGTGCGCTCCTCCCGACTCACCCTGTATATCTAATCTAATGGATAACGCACCATATCATTTAGCACAAGTTAATAAAATTCCCAACACGTCCTCTACGAAGGATAAAATAGCTTATTTTTTAATTGAAAATGATATGTTTTTTGAACAGACATACAATAAAAAGCAATTATTAGATTAAGCAATATAATAACTGCCACTTGGAAAAACTGCATTAAACATGCAATTTTCATTCAAATTAAATTTAAACTGTTTTATTTCATATAACAAATTGTAGTTTATGTTTATTCATTTGTTCATAAAATCCACAAATCCCTTTTTTTAAGAACTATTAGTTATATCATTAAAATAAACAAACCGCGCAAATTATCGGTAATGTCTCCCTCCTTGTCTATCGCTGTGTCCGTCATACCTGGCCAACCCGAAAAAATAGGTGGTAAAAGGAGCTGTTTATAAAAATTATTTTATGGTTCAATAAGTGGGCGCTTGTAAAAATTACCGCAAGTTAAGTATACCATTAAGCCATATTATTCTTCTAAACCTGGGGAGACTATAAACAGTTTTTAGTCTGAAACACTATGTGGACCTTCTGTGAAGAAGGGAATAGGGCTGTTACCGTCAGTTCAGAACGCTACATAGCGATGATTCAGTATTTTTTCGCCCCAGCCCTTGCAGAACGCCTGGTTTAACAGGATGGGGCGACATCCCACACATCACAGCATCATTGCAAGTTTTGAGAGAAATGTTTCCCGGACGCTTGATCTCCCTGAGAGGCATTATTCCATGGCCTGTGCGCTCGCCAGATTTGACGCCTTCTTTCTGTAGGGTTTGCTTAAAACTCAAGTCTTCAAACACCGTCCAAGGACCGTAAGACAACTGAAGGACGGTGGAAATTCGCCGAATACCGCAAGAAATGCTAGTAAGAGTTATGCAAAACTTCATCGCTGCGATAATGATAGACAGCACTTAGCCGATATTCTTTTTAAAATCACATAAGATAAACTGTTTTAGTTGCACTCTTAAGACATTCAAATAAATGAATCGTATTTCAAATAACATGTGTTTTATTAAGTTTTGAAAAAAGGGAGACAGTTATGCCGCACCCTTTATTAGTCGCAGTTTTAACAGAATCGATGAAGACTATAAATCTAAAATAGAGGGGAATAATTAAAATTGTGTAGTTTTGAAAATTCGTAAAGAATTGTCAAAATTGAAGAAATTAATTTATTACACAAAATGTCCAAGAATTTCGCATTTTTATAGACATCATGAACGTTTAAAAGTGTAGAAAATATAAGCCCTTTTTAAAAATAAACTTTGGAACATCACCAAAACTTCGTACAGGGAATTTTTCGATGTAAATGTTTCACTGTTTTATTGAAAACTTTCAATTTGAAGCCTCTAACGGGTGTTTCTAATCCCAGATTGGAACCAAACAAAATTTTTAGGCTTTTCTAAACTCGAAATTTTACTCCAGGCACCACGCGTACACAACAATGATTTAATGTGGAGGTAATTTTTTTAATTTGTGTTGTTATTTTCATTCACTTTTGTTTAAATTGTTAAAATATATCAAAATTAATTCTTCATTTTGTAAAATTTCAGCTATTTTTGGAAATAATGGAAAAAGGATAAATCTAAAAAACTACAATATTTACTGTAATGCCCGTAAATTTAACGTTCGTTAAAATGTATAGAAGACTTTTTATTAAGATAATTTGTAAGATAACTATTATTATTTTAATGAAAATGGCTCCAACAAAAAATCAAGCATAACTTTTTTTCAAAAACAGAACATTTTCATAAAACAAAAAGCAAACGCCGAAGATCAAGGCTTTCAATTCGCGTAAAGCTTGATTGTTTTCAAGCTCAAATCAAGGCTTAAATTTTAAACCAAAACAACGGCTATTTTCACTGTGCATACAGCGTGTAAACGAACTACTGTACAGGCTCTCTACCACATAAGGGGCAGCGTTTAAATAAACAATACCTGCATTTGAAATTACCATACCTTTAGTAGATAGCTCACAAATAATTATTAAAAATAATTAATAATAATAGGCCACATGTTTGTGGTATCTGGTATACGCGCACATTGCGTATTTTAAGAGAGATTCCACATAGACTGGTAGTTTTTAAACGATTTGGATATCGAATTACACCATCCAGAGAAAAGTGGGTCAGATTGTGAAGAATTATGTCTATGTTATCGTTTTCATAAGTACCCATTGCTGACTAAATTCCGAACATTTTCTAAACGTGTTAATGAAAATCAATATTTTACCTTATTAGGTTCACACTTCACTTTATCTCCACTCTTATTGAAATGTTTAGATAAGAGCGGCGAGGGTGGATGATTTTTAAACATAAAAATAGTTTGCTGTTTAGTCTATGGTGAAACTTATTCCATGAAACATCTACATTTTGTAACATGGCGCGATACGTTTATTCAAACATTGAATTGGCAGACATGTTTCTTATTTACGGTGAAACTCGGTGTAATTCCGCGGAAGCTGTAAGAATTTATCAAGAGCGATTTCCTGAACGACACTTACCACCGTCAAACCGATTTAGAAATTTATTACAAAGAGCACGCGACACTGGAAGTTTGCAGGCCGTCGCCGTCGCCGGAGCCGTCGGAGGTGGTGACCGTCCAATGCGATATTTACGAGCGGAAGATGAAATTTTGAATCTGTTGGAAGCGGATCCTGGTTTAAGTACCCGTATTATCGCCGCTCAGCTAAATGTATCGCACACATTTGTCAGCAGTGTTATACGAGACAATAATTTTTATCCGTATCACTACCAGCGTGTACAACATCTTCAACCCCATGATTTTTCCAAAAGAATTGCATTTTGTCAATGGATTTTGGCACAAAATGTTAAAAATCCTAACTTTACCAAAGACATTTTAGTGACCGACGAATCGTGCTTTACGCGTAATGGAAGTTTTAATTTCCATAATATGCATGTTTATGCAATAGAAAATCCTCGTGTTACGCGTAGAACTCATTTCCAGCATCGCTTCTCCCTTAATATCTGGGCAGGTATTTTAAATGATCAATTAATTGGGCCATTTATGTTCCCATTTAATTTGAATGGAGAACGATATTTACGATTTTTGCAAGATGACCTTTTAGATCTTCTAGAAAATGTACCCTTAGCGGTTCTTAGAAGAATGTGGTATTTGCAAGATGGTGCGCCAGCTCACTATGAAAGGCGCGTTAGAAGATATTTGGATGATGAGTTTCCAGGACGTTGGGTTGGTCGTGGAGGCCCTGTACCATGGCCTCCAAGAAGTCCGGATTTAAACCCCTTAGATTTTTTTCTTTGGGGATACTTTAAAAGTGAAGTCTACACTACGGAAATTGAAAATGCCGAAATGCTGATACAACGAGTAAACGCCGCGGCTAATACCATTCGTGAAAAACCTCGTGAAATGTTTGCTACTGTTCGTGCAAATTGGATACGTAGAGCCCAAATGTGCATTGAGTGCGGCGGACGTCAATTTGAACACTTATTGTGATTTTTTTTATACGTGACAGAGTTTCATCTAGTAATTCTAGACAGTGTGTGTGTGTGTGTAGTGCGTGCTAAGTGATTTATACGTCTCGCAGTAGTAACAGTAAATAAACAATACCACAAATGAGTGACCTAGTTTCATCTAGTCATTCGAGACAGCGTGCGTGTTTAGTGCGTGCGAAGTGATTTATGCGCCTCGCAGTAGTAAAAGTAAATAAAAAATACAACAACTTACGCATCCACGAAAAATATCATGAACACAGGTAACCAGAAGTTCTCAAAAAGTAAAAAATGCATAAAAAATTATGAAAAATCGAATATTTTTTTCCGATTTTATTTTTGCTGCAATTGGTGTCAAAATATTTTGTGTATACGCCCTTAAGAGGATGTACATTAGTTCGATTACACGCTGTATAACTTTAATAAAAATCGCACGCTCAAATAACTTAACACAACATTTTCACAGACTTAGTATTTTTATTAAGCAAAAAGCAAACAATAGTCGAAGATCAAGGCTTTCAATTGGCGTAAAGCTCGATTGTTTTTAAGCTCAAATCAAGGCATAAAATCCGGACCAAAACCACTGCGTTTTTCCACTTTGTATGTAACTTTAATAAAGATCGTACGCTCAAATAATTTAACACAACTATTTTTACAAACTTAATATTTTTATTAAACAAAAAGCAAGCAAGAGCCGAAGAATGTAGCTTTGAAATTGTGTACAGCTCTATTGTTGTTACGCTTAAATGAACTTTTACATTTCAAGTCAAAAATCACTGTTTTTTTCGCTCTGTTTATTGAATTTAATTAACATTTTTTACTCAAACAATTAAGTGCCACTCTATTTAAAAACTTAACATTTTCATGAAACAAAATGCAGCTCTGATTAGACCCTATATTCAATTGTTTATACGCTCAAAATAAGACTTTGAAATTTAACAAAAAAATCAATCGCTCAATAAAATAAATACAATTCCAAAATTAACTGAATATAACAAGAAATTTTAAAAAATATTAAACATCCATAGTAGATTTCATGAAAATCCATTAAGTAGTTTTAAAATTTGCATTTAAAAAAAATCAACACAATTCACAAAAATTCGGGGGTATTTGATTTTAAGATATTCTTAAAGAGCTAAGCGTTACTAACATCCAGAAGTAATACATTTTTTTTTTATAAAAGCGTCAATTTGAAACTTCCAACGAGAGTTTTCACTTCCAGGTTAAGCATGAAGTAAAATTTAAAGTTTAAAAGAGCCTAAAAATTTGGTTTTGCCAGGGTGTGCGAGCGACGCGAGTCGCGCCCCAGCAAATTCAAATTTTCATGCTTTTCTAAACTCGAAATTTTACTTCATGCGCCACGCGTATGAATCACTGATTTCAAGTCAAGTTAAAAATATACCGCTTATCAAATCTTTAAAAACCTGATGGTTTCAATTAATTTGATTTAAGATGTGTAGATGTACATAAAAGATAAAAATAATGAGTATGGTATAAAGGAAAATAATCGATATTTATATCGATATTTCTTTTTCCGATATATCGCTAATATTGATACCATACAGAGAGTTTTATGTAACACCGAACATTTTCATACCGAGAATTTTTCTTTGAAGTATCTATATGCATACGTTGCACATTTTCCGATGCTCGGTTTATTAAAAGAATCCTATTTGAAGCTTTAAACGAGTGTTTTTCACTCCCAGGCTAAGCATGAAGTAAAATTTCGAGTTTAGAAAAGCCTGAAAATTTGGTTTGGTCGCGTAGCGCGAAGCGCGGAGCGGCCAAACCAAATTTTCAGGCTTTTCTAAACTCGAAATTTTACTTCATGCGCCACCGGTACAAAACACTGATTCAATGTAAAGTTTAGCGGTATGTTTCAAACTTTGTAATATGTCAGTGTTTTGTACCGGTGGCGCATGAAGTAAAATTTCGAGTTTAGAGAAGCCTGAAAATTTGGTTTGGCCGCTCCGCGCTTCGCGCTACGCGACCAAACCAAATTTTCAGGCTTTTCTAAACTCGAAATTTTACTTCATGCTTAGCCTGGGAGTGGAAAACACTCGCTTAAAGCTTCAAATTAAATTCTTTTAATAAACCAAGCATCAAAAAATGTGCAACGTATGTATATGGATACTTCAAAGAAAAATTCTCGTTATGAATATGTTCGGTGTTACATAAAACTCTCTGTATGGTCGATATACAAGGTGGCCAGAAAAGGTGTGATAATCTTCAGGTAGAGTGGTTCATTGATCATTTCAAGCAGAAAATTTAAGTAAAAAAATATTGTATTGTGGCTTATAACTCCTCACGAGCCAATTTAAAGAAATGTAAATTTGGCAACAATGGATCAAACAAGTGCTTAATTTAATAATAATCATAAATTTAACAAATCTACAAAAATTAATATTTGAAGTATACATCAAAAATGAAAGATTAAAGTAAATGTTCAAATTGATAACCATCCGTTTCTAAGCAGATCTGGAGCCGTCGTGGGATAGAATTAATTACTCGGAGCAACATCTCTTCAGTAATTAATTCCACTGCAACACGAATTCCATTCATGACGTCTACATTGTCCACTGGAGGTGTTGCATACATCTTTTCTTTTAAAAATCCCCAAACGAAAAAATCAAGTGGATTCATATCCGGCGACCTTGCTGGCCATAGTATGGGTCCATTGCGCCCAATCCATCTATTTTGAAAATGTTCGTCCAACCATTCTCTTGAAATTCTTGCTGTATGAGGTGGTGCACCATCATGCATGTACAGCATGTTGTTTACTAAATTTAGTGGAACATTCTCCAAAACTTCTTCTAAAATATTTACATAATTTAAGGCATTTAATCTTTGATGAATAAAAAAAGGCCCAATTACACGTAAATTTAGAATACCAAGCCAGACGTTAACTGAAAATTTCCTTTGATGTCCCATTTCTCTAACCGCCCGAGGATTTTCTTCTGCCCAAAAGTGATAATTATGACAATTAAATACCCCATCTCTAGTGAATGTACATTCATCACTCCAAAGAATTTTAAATAAAAAATTTGGTTCTTCCCGAAATTGATCTAAAATCCTGTCACAAAACATACGTCTACGCTCGTTATCATTTTCATACAGTGGTTGAACTTTTCTTACATGAAATGGTCGCATTCGATTTTCTTTCAATACTGCATGGACTGTTGTTTTACTGGGGACATTTAACTGTTGAGCTATTTGTCTCGTACTAATATTGGGATCTTCTTGAACTGCATTCAATATCTGTTCTTCTAGGTGAACAGTGCGACGTTCCCTAGGTCTCCCTCCATCTATGTTATTATAAACGAACGACCCAAAAGTACGTAGCCTTTAGTCTAATTTTCTAAACGTATTTACGCAGGGCTGTTGGCGATTTGGATATCTTCTTTGGTACTCATCTTTGGCACTAGTTGCATTACCATTGCAGAATCCAAATATCATGTACATATCTGCATACTCGTTGAATGTGTACATCTTCAAAAAGTATGATGAACTTATACAAACTTACACAAATAAATTATGACAAGTATATGTCAAAGTCAAGTGAAATTTAATAAGGTTACATATGAAAATACATAGTTGCCAGGTCTATTTTTATTAAAAAAAATGCTTCTGAAGAAGTTATTAATTTGTTAAAGTTTCCAATTTATTTATCACCTATGTCATTTAAATTTTACAAATGTGTAATTGATTGTAAGTTCTATTAATTTTTTCCAAAATAATAGAAAATAACACTAATTTCCAGAGATACGTTTAATATTTTAACGACCTCGTGAGATGTTACGAGGAAGAATACAATATTTTATTATTTAGATTTTTTTTCCAAAATTAATCAACAAATCACACTACCTGAAGATTATCACACCTTTTCTGGCCACCTTGTATAGTATCGATATTAGCGATATATCGGAAAAAGAAATATCAATATAAATATCGATTATTTTCCATAAAAATATCGATACTTTAAGTTATCGATATATATCGAACATCCCTACTTCTTACCAGTTAATGAATTTAATATAAATAAAATAAAATTTAAAAAACAATAAACAACTGAGATTTAAATGTAATAAGGTCTAATAAAATTCATTTTGGTGTGATTTAACTTTAACTCATTACGATTGATGTTAGGCCTTAAATGTGAGTTTGCTAACCCACTGTCTATAACGCATATTTATTATTATATAATTTAATTTTACTTACCAATACTACAACATCTACACCAGCATTAGCTAACAACTTCAAACGTTCTTTATCTTCTTCACGTGTGCCAATAGCAGCACCAACTATAAGTTGTTTGTTTTCGTCTTTTGAGGATAGAGGGTAGCTCCTAGCTTTCTTAAGATCAGTACGAGCCATCAGCGCTACTAAGTTGCCCTGTTCGTCCACAATGGGCAGTTTTCCTTTTTTGCTCTTCTCTAAAATTACATTGGCTTCTAGAAGAGTCACACCAGCTCTTCCGCTCACCAAATCTGTCGTCATTACCTATTTAAAAAAATGTCTTCAATAAAATTAATTTACACGCAAAATTACGTTGCTTACGTCTTTCAAAAGTATTTTGTTGTGGTTTTCCTTTCCTTCCAAGAAATCAATATCTCTTGATGTCACTATTCCTACAAGTTTGCCACCCAATTTACCGTTTAGTGTAATCGGAATTCCACAAAATCCGTTTTTCTTTTTAACATTTAAAACATCTTCAACCTATAATATATGCACATACATTTTATAGATTTCACTTTTATTTCTAACAAATTGTTCTACATACTGTATTAGTTGGACATAACACGACAGGATTGTGAATGAAACCGTGTTTGTATTTCTTCACTTTCAGTACTTCGTTTGCTTGATATTCAGGCAAACAATTGTGATGTATGATTCCAATGCCCCCACAGAGCTAAAATTCAAAATAATTAAAAATTAACGTAAATTATTCTAAATTATAAAATTGTTAAAAATGTATGTAATAATAGCACGTATCAATATCATATTTTTGTATTTATACCGTTCTTCTTTTTTATCGTGCTCACCGTGCTTTGAGATCTTTTGTAAACTACGAGTATTAGAAATATGTTAAACTTTGTAAAAGTTTCTATTTTTAAAGCTTGTATTAGACGACACTATTTTCTTGTACAAGAAAATAGTATACTATTTTCTATCATGGTGTAATACACAAAATATGACCAAACGCGAATCTTGTACAGTTTTGTATAATGGAAATGGGACATGTTCTATTTGGTACACCATGATAGAAAATAGTATACTATTTTCTTGTACAAGCAAATAGTGTCGTCTAATACAAGCTTAATACAAAATAAAACTACATTAACAAATTTCATCTAGCATTACTTCTTTTTAACCCATTAACGGCCGAGATATTATAGAGTTAACTCCAAAAGTTTAGGTAAAATTCTGCACTTATTTTTATGATTTCTATGAATGACTTATTATATTACATACTATGAATTTTTCTTTTAAATATACATTGTTTTTTAAACTCGATATATTTACTTCCTGCGCCAGGCGCGCTAACGCTGGATTAACGTGAAATTCAAAACAATCGTTTAACAATTTGCTAATAATTGCGAATGTCCCAAATTTTGTGAAGAAAAAAATGTTCTGGAGAAATAAAACTCTTTGTTATTTATAACATCATGCATTTTAAAGATTAATAATCTGCGTATTTTAAAGATTAAAAATCTGCGTATTTTAAAGAGTAAAAATCTGCGTATTTTAAAGATTAAAAATCTGCGCATTTTAAAGATTAAAAATCTGCGCATTTTAAATATTAAAAGTCTGTGCATTTTAAAGATTAAAAATCTGCGCATTTTAAATATTAAAAGTCTGCGCGTTTTAAAGATTAACAATCTGCGCATTTTAAAGATTAAAAATCTGCGCATTTTAAAGATAAAAAATTTGCGCATTATAAAGATTAAAAATGATAATAAAAAATTCCTTGGAACATTTTTGTATTTCATTTTCAATATTTATAGATTCCCTTTGGTTATTTTATACATTTAATAAAAATAGTGAATTTACTATAAATTGTACTTTTTGATTTCCCATTTATTTAATATCTTATTTTAAATGACCAATTGTTACCATGTTTCCAATAATATTACCCAATTTTAAATTGCCGGTAATTTTACATCACTATCATCCTTTTTAAAAAGCGAGGCATGTATGTCACTTTGAAGTTAAATATTTTGAATTTGGTAGAGTCGATTTTTGAAATTTAAATCAAACAAAGATACATCATTTCTACATATGAGTTTAACTGCGTGTATCTTCGTTATTAAAATATTATAGAATTAAAAAAATTAAATGATTACTTTAATCTAGTTTAAGTGTGATGTATTGAACAAAAAATGTTTATTGTTTTTATCATAAAAATGATAGCGTAAAATATGAAGAACTACAATCATAGTTATTCAAAAACAGATTGAAATGAAACTTGGACTAAGGTATGTGTACATTTTATATAATGAAAATTGACACCAAATTTTAAAAAACTTCAGGTGTATTATTAAAATCAAGACATTTTTATAGCAAAAACATTTTTCAGGCCGCAGAGAAAACGTTAAAATATGACGTTTGTCGTTGTAGGGACAGTCACGTTATCAAAATATGACGTTTGGCGTTGTAGGGACAGTCACTTTGTCAAAATTTGAAGTTTGGCGTTATAAGGAAAGTCAGGTATTTCGAAATTTTATTATCTTATCAAATTGTCACTGTCTAGTTAATAAAAACATGTGAAGATCGAGGCAAACGCTTCGTATAGATGTCAAAATAGTCAAAAGTAATGTCATTTGTCGTGTTAAATTTATTAATTTATTTATTCCTCAACAGACAAAGGACATTTTAAGCTGGATTTAATTATAAATACTTATATGCTAAATAAGTGTAAAATAATAAATATAACAAATAATAAAATTCATATATTATTTACAACATAAGTTGTTGTAAATATCAAAAGAGTAAAAATAAAATCAGTACCGTGTTAAATATGCAAGAACATTGAAAATAGTTACAGTTAAGGTATTGGTTATATCATAAAAATACGTAAAATGCCATTACCGTATTAAACGTACGTTTCGCTATCATGTTAAATTATATTGTAAATGTCTTAAACAACTCGAATTTCTAACCCAATTGTAGTAAAATGCACAGATATAATATTTCTGTTAAAATTTTGATGGTGACAATTTTGAGAGCATTTTTAAATATCCTAGGTTGATTTTTTGTAATTTTGAGCCAAGCTTATTCTGTTGTGGAACAATCGTAAGATTTAAGGAGACATTTGATTTAAATAATGCATTTATTATTTATTTTGAAAATAAAAAAGGCAGTAATGATTTTGTCTAAGTTTAAATTTTGTTAAAAGACATTTTTCGAAAATTCAGTGTGTTACTGTATAACTTCAAAATTCTCAGATTTTATTGAAAAATGAATACATTTTGTTACATCAAATTATTATTATAAATTATTAGTTAACATTTTGGCAAAAAATCGCTCGTTAATTAGAAGACATTAATTTTGAAAGTATCTAAACATTAATTATTTACCATCAATACGATTATATTTAAAATATCCGAGCTGATTTTATCTATAAATTTGAACCAAAGTTAGAGAAATAGAGTAGTGCATCATTTTAAGACTGACAGATTTTATTCAAAACGATTTCAATAAAATCTAATCAAAATTTACAGACTTTCTTATTAGAACAGGGAGTTTTTCTTTTCAGTATACGTATTTCAAATTCAGCCTATTTTCTGTAAATCTAATTTGAAGCTTTAAACGAGTGTTTTCCACTCCCAGACTAAGCATAAAGTAAAATTACGAGTTTAGAAAAGCCTCGTGAAAATTTGTCGAGGGTCGCGCAGCGACCCGAGACAAATTTTTTGGGCTTTTCTAAACTCGAAATTTTAGCGAATTTTCTGGGCTTTTCTAAACTCGAAATTTTAGCGAATTTGTTTCGGGACCCTCGTCAAATTTTCACGGGGCTTTTCTAAACTCGAAATTTTACTTCATGCGCCACGCGTATAAAACTCTAAAATATTGTGAAATGTATGTATATTCGAAAATTTCAAGTTTAGAAAAGCCCAGACAATTTTCACGGGGCTTTTATAAACTCGAAATTTTACTTCATGCTTAGTCTGGGAGTGGAAAACACTCGTTTAAAGCTTTAAATTGAACTCTTTTAAAAAACAACGAATGTTGGAAAATTTACAGCTTATGCATATGTTTACTTTAATTAAAAGTTCACTGTAAATACTTTATCTTGTTTTTAAAAAATTCAATAATTTCTTACAAATTTAATGATTTTTCTTAATTTTAGTAATGAGAATTTAATAATTTTTCTTAAATGTTTAAATGAAAAGAAACCTGTTTTATAAAAAAGTGTTAAATCAAAATAAAAACTCTATCGCTAACACAAAAATAGGCCTTTCATTTGAATCTAATATTTTTTAAGATTCATGGGATCTACACCACTGATCACAATACACACTTAATAACGCAAAAAACACTTAATGAGACTAACGGTGGGTAATATGCAGCTTTCTTAGCTGTAGAGGCTAATTGTCATTTCTCATAAAATTAAACAACCTGTATAAAATCTGACAATTTCATCATATTTCCAATGACTCATTTAAGTTCGGTACAAAATGTAAGCTCAATATCTCTCTAATTAATAAAGTCACTCGTATAGTAAGAATAATATTTTATTCATCTTAACTTCTGTCATCATATCGTTAAAACCAATGATACTAGACAAAAATTATAAACTATTTTAAATTCAGCGTACTATCTTTCTAATTAACAAAGTTATAGCAAAAAAAATGTTGACGATTGTTACATTTGTAGCAATAGCAATAACCGTCTTCATCTCTCTAGTAGTTTACAAAATCTCAATGGAAAGTACAATAAAAAAAAACTAATGATAATAAAAATACATAATAATTACCGCCATTGCAATAGCCATGTCAGACTCAGTGACAGTATCCATGGGCGATGAGACAAGGGGGGCTTTCAGTGCTAAACGCTTTGTAAGCTGTGATGTTAAGTCCTGAAAATAATATTTTTTAGCAAAAACATCAGTGGAAATGTGTGTAAACTTACTACTTGGTCCGCAGAAAAGTTGATATATCCAGGAAGAATAATGAAATCACTGGAAAAAAAAAAAACTAATGAAAATTTATTTATGTGCTGATGTAATAATTGATAATGCAATTTTTACCATATTTAGAAGGCTGTTACATAAATATACTCTGGTTAAATAAAAATGTATTGATCAATACTTCTAACATTAAAAGTCATTTATTAATTCTTACGTGATAAGTAAGAGTATAAGTCAATTTTATCAGTTTCAGATAGGTGTTCTAACAGTATAAGTCAAGCAATTAACTGACCATCAGGAGTTTAAACAAAAAACAACAGCGTTAAAAAAACTTCGAGGTTGTTTTTAGGAAAATGTGTTAATTTGACTTATACTCTTAGTACTTATCACGTAAGAATTTCATGTATACCTTTAGAATAGAATATGACATATTTGTTAAATATCGTTTTATTAGTGTTTGTTTTATGTCACTCCTACTAACATACACAAATTAAAAGTAAACTAAATACTAAACTGAGGCTGGGCGAAAGAATCTAACTGCCAAGACCAATAAATTAGAAAAAAAAAGAATTTTATTGTTTTAAAAATGAATTACTCTTACTTGTAAGTCAGTCCACTTCCAGACGATATCATCTCTTTGGCACTCATTCCGTCGTCGTTGCTGAAGTCTGGTTGTTCGGTAGTGTGCAAAATTTCAGACATCTGAAACAAACATATGATGCACTCTCACCCATTTGAATAAATAATTATCACCGCTTACACCACATCCGAACTTGTTTTTTAAACATCAACTTGATAAGGAGTACCCAAATAACTAAAAGAAACCAAGTCAAAATAGTTGATAGGTGCACAGAGACGTCATGATCGAGTGACATAAGCCGATATCACTAAGTTTCCTCATAATTTGTTTTTGCTGGTGATAAGTGAATAAGTAAATAACAAACACGTTGAAATTTAAATTGTAAATAGATTATTTCTTTTATTGATTGTTAATTTGTTTAAACTAAATTGTATTAATTAATAAGATAATACTGAATTTAAATATTAGCAGTCAAATGTTATAATTTCAAAATTTGATAAAAAAGTAAATATGTGTTTCAATTTATTACTTAGTTTTTATTTGAGCAGGTTAGATATATAAAAAATGTAGCTGTGAATTTGTATAATTCAGATAAGCTTGATAATTCTGTTCAATAGCTCAAACATGGGCATCCCTAGAAATTTTTTCAGGGAGGGGCAAAATGTAATAATAATTAGGGGCGCAGTTAAATGCGGGAGGGTTAATTGAAGTTCGAAATATACGTTTTTAGCATACTGCTTTAGAAGTATATTGTGAACTTCACAATATTTCAGTGTTTTATACTCGTGGTGCATGAAGTAAAATTTCGAGTTTAGAAAAGCCAGAAATTTTACTTCATGCTTAATCTGGAAGTGGAAAACACTCATTTAATTAATTAGTTAACTTGATAAATAATAAAATATTCGGGGACTTTTTTTTTAGGTATCACGATATTTTGCTGCTAATTTACAGGCATTTATTGTTTTTGTAAAAGCTTTCAATTTGAAGCGTCTAACGAGTGTTTCCAACCCCAGATTAGGCATGAAGTAAAATTTCGAGTTTAGAGAAGTCTGAAAATTTGGATGATTGCGAAGCAGTGCGACCAATCCAAATTAGGCTTTTCTAAACTCGAAATTTTACTTCATGCGCCAGGCGTATAAACACTAGAATATTGTGAAGTTTAAAATATATTACTTAGGTTTGATCTCATGTTGATTCATTTTACAAATGTTTATATGGAATATGTTAAAGTATACTCCACTTCGCTACGTGACCAAACCAAATTTTCGGGCTGTTCTAACCGATATCCGGAAAGTACGACGGAACAACACTGATTGGTCGCTCCGCTTCGTGACCAATCCAGATTTTCAGGCTTCTCTTAACTCGAAATTTTACTTTATGTTTAGTCTGGGAGTAGAAAACACTCGTTTATTTTATTAATTCACTTGATAAATAATGGAATATTCGGGGACTTTATTTTTTAGGTATACATATCACAGTTTTTTGCTGCAAATGTACAGACATTTGTTGTTTTTGTAAAAGCTTTCAATTTGAAGTGTCTAACGAATGTTTCTAATCCCAGATTAGGCATGAAGTAAAATTTCGAGTTTACAGAAGCCTAAAAACTTAGATTGGTCACGAAGCGGAGCGACCAATCAGAGTTCTTCCGTTGTACTTTCCGGATATCGGTAGAGCACTTCGGCAAATTTCGGTAGATCATTTGTACAAACTTTTAAATTTGATTTAATTAGATGCCACGAAATGATAATAACTTACATAAAAGATTTAAAATCATTACGCCAAAATGTTAACTATGTTGAAAAATCATCGATAATCACGAAGAAATGGAAGTCATCCTTCAACATGACTTTATTGAAAAGCGTCTAAAAAACGGAAAAGGATGGCTGGTGAATCAGCTGACGATGACCCTATACAAACCGAACGAAAAAAATATGAAGTAGAATAACATATTACGATATTAGATACAATAATAAATCATAAATAATTCAGATCAAGGAAGGTCTCCCATCTAAAAGCCTCACAAAGTTGTGTGAACAACTTTGACATTATTTTTGAAATATTTCTCTTGAATCCTAGCAAGAGGAACTCGTAGCTTTGCTAAACATTGAGAACATTTTCAAGTGTCGGCAACAAATGAATACTTTTTCAAAGAGAACCCAGTCTCTTCGAAAGAGATTGCAGACAGTGACACAGATGAAGACAATACTAACGATGACAATCAAATTTATGAAAAATTCCAAATTGGTTTACGATGTTTAATCTGTTGTTATTCGGTTATCCAAAACTACATCATGTACAGTGAAACTTATTTTACTCTTGGAAAAGCCTATAAGTACGAGAATACATGGTTTATCCGGTAAGTAAGAGAACTTTTTTAATTTAAAAAGTATAATTAAATTCAGTAAATATTCTTCAATAAACATCATTTAGGCATCGATATACCATTTCTCATAGTTTTATTACATGTATTAATCCTACAGGAAGTCCTACACTAGCGTGCCGTTCAGTGCGTTCGTCACGGCATCTTGAACGAGTTTAATAGTGTCAACATTTTGTCTTTTTGACTTGAATGACAACCT
This sequence comes from Philonthus cognatus, assembly GCA_932526585.2. NCBI lineage: Eukaryota > Metazoa > Arthropoda > Insecta > Coleoptera > Staphylinidae > Philonthus > Philonthus cognatus. The sequence goes on from OW052243.1 coordinate 92,674,412, forward strand.
AGAAAACAAATAGAAGCCAAACAGAAGCAGATCCGGGTTATAGAAAAATTTGGCCAGCAAAAAAAAAAAATGTTCCGTAGTGTCGAGATTTAGCACACTTAGAACATCTGCAATTTTGTTGGGATAATTTCATGCATAATGGATTTGAAATGCCTAATTTATCTACTAGCAATCTGAAATGTAAATGTCAATCACAGTTCAAAATTGCTTTCATTTTAGCTACATTTTCTGAAGTCAACTAAACAATTAGAAGTATGTGGAGAATCTTTAAGGAAAAGTACAATATTTTTCCTTAAAGATTCTCCAAGTATGTTTTCTAATTGATAGCAATCGTTTCAGTTGCTTATTTTAAGTTTAACACATAATGTTATCCCGTATCAATTTTGAACCGAGATGCGATTCCCGAACGGCAGTCCACTTTGTCGTTGAATCACACTCTGTAAAAGCTCAGAGGTTCGAAAACTAGGTTAAACCATCTAGCTAACACTCCCCACCACCGATTACACACGAAGATTCCACTCCCAGACCCTTCGGCTTAGAGCAAAAAAAAAATTCTCATTACTTTCCAGAAAAAACCATGTATATTAACTTTGTTAATAAATAAAGTCCAATATGAAAAAACTTTTTCTAAGCTGAAATATAATAAAAATAGATTGAGGAATTCAATATTAAATAAAAATGTGGATGACTTTATGCTGATGTCATGTGAATATAAGATTTTGTGCAATATTGACACTGGTATGTAAAGGGTCTATAGTTGATTCGGTACTTAATAGATTACACAGGTCTACAAAATAAAATAAAAAAACTTGTGCCATTGAAATTTAAGTATATTTCAATTGCATAAGGCCTGGTAATACTGTCAGTGACATAGAACTTTCAAAACTACATACAGTTGTCTAGTTACCAGCATTGTTTATATTTTCTTGTGAGTAGTTGTGTTGAAAGTTTCTTTTTATAATCGCGTGATTTAAAACTTGCAAAAATAAATAACATAATAATGTCGACATTAAGACGACCCTGTTTAATGATCTAAATACAATTTGCTACGTTGATGGCAAATACACCGTAAAAAAGTGTCGGAAATTTATCAGTGAATACTTATTTTAACTCAAAAATTGAAGATAATGACAAACTTCGGGTTCCAAATTGTATTTGCAAAATATGTTATGAATACTTAGAATAGTGGGTACACCGAAAAAAACATCAAATTTTTTACTAGGACAGTAAAGTTTATATATTTCATCTGCTTATGGTAAAGCAGAGATAAAAACGCACTGGAATAAAACAAACTGGCATGGAAGAAGAAAATTGGCCATTGGAAAGCAGAATACCATTGCATTAGTCAATAGAAATAGAATAATTTGCCTTCATTGCACATAAAATTAGGTCCAATGAAACAGTTCGTAGAAGCTATAAGCAAAAATGGCTAATATTTTAGTTATATAGCCAGGAAATTCCTTCCTACAGGTAAAGAGAAAGTAAAAGGTAGTATTTTTGACAGACCTCAGATCAGGCTTTAATCAAAGACAATAATTTTGTGCTTTCCATAAATCTTTTAAAATTATTAGCCTAGTTTCTTTTGTCAATCTCGTCAAAAATTGTTTAGGAAATCACACGCTTAAAAATTATCCTGAACTGGTGCAAAGGATGTTGAAATGTTACAAAAAGCCCTGGTGTAATTTGAGCAATCAAGTTCAAGGTAGTGGACTTGATTGCAGCCATTTGGACAAATTTCCCGAAAGCCTTGGCTCTTACAGTAAGGAACAATGGGAGAGGTTCCACAAAGATCTAACAAAATATGGAAGCAAGGTACCAAGGCCGTTGGGATGAGCACATGATAGCTGATTATTGCTAGGGAATTATGAGAAACTGTCCTGATAAATCTTACAGGAATCGCAAAATCGAAGCTTCGGTAAAAGATACAAAGAATTGTGTTTTTTGCACCTTCTCATATCTTCTAAACTACATGTAGGATCATTAAACAAAGCAGTTACAATCAGCATAACGAATATTCTTAAAAACCGTATTAGTTTTCCCGGCACTAAATTTACTGTTGGCCTGTGTTATCGGTAGATCCAAAAAGCATTTCGGTAGACGGGACAACACTGCGACCAATCCAAATTAGGCTTTTCTAAACTCGACATTTTACTTCATGCGCCAGGCATACAAACACTAGAATATAGTGAAGTTTAAAATATATTACTTAGGTTTGATCTCATGTTGATTAATTTTTTAAATGTTTATATGGAATATATTAAAGTATACTTAATGAAAAAACTGAGTGTATGGTTCCTAATATTAACATTTATATAAATTTAATTAATGTTACCATTTTCATTTACATCACTTTCTTTATTTTCAACAAATCATTAAGTATACTTTAACATATTCCATATAAACATTTGCAAAATTAATCAACATGAGATGAAACCTTAGTAATATATTTTTAACTTCAACATATTTTAGTGTTTTATACTTGTGGCGCATAAAGTAAAATTTTCAGGCTTTTCTAAACTCAAAATTTTACTTCATGCTTAGTCTGGGAGTGGAAAACACTCATTAAATTAATTAATTAGCTTGATAAATAGTAAAATATTCAGGGACTTTTTTATAGGTATACATATCACAATTTGTTGCTGAAAATTTACAGACATTTGTTGTTTTTGTAAAAGCTTTCAATTTGAAGCATCTAACGAGTGTTTCCAATCAAAGATGAAGCATGAAGTAACATTTCGAGTTTAGAAAAGCCAGAAAATTTGGATTAGTCGTGTAGCGAAGCGGAGCACCCAATCCAAATTAGGCATTTCTAAATTCAAAATTTTACTTCATGCGCCAGGCGTATAAACACTAGAATATTGTGAAGTTCAAAATATATTACTTTAGTTTAATCTTATGTTGATTCATTTTGCAAATGTTTATATGGAATGTTTAAAGTATACTTAATGAAAAAACCCAGTATATGGTTTCTAATATTAATATTTATATGGATTTAATTAATTTTATCATTTTCATCATTTTGTTTATTTTCAACAAATTGCCTAACACTTGATAAATTTCAAATAGAACAGACATGGGGGCCTGCACATATGGGCAAACAGCGTCATATTAATGTGTAACACATAAACGTTATTTTTAATGGAAAAATGCTCGAAGTTCAGTTGTTTTCACAAATAGTTTTGTTTTTAAATTCTGAATCGATTCCATGTGTAATATGTCAAAGTTATTTTCTATGAAAAAATGTTCGTGGTTCGTTTGTTTTCGTAGATTTTCGAATTTTATCAATTGCAATCGGTTTGTTTGTTAATTATATTTCGATATTGTTATTAATAATTGCAATTTTTAACAATCGCAATCGATTCGTTTGTTACTTGTTACACTTATGATACGTCAAAGTTGTTTTCAACAAAAAAAAACGTTCGCAGTTTAGTTGTTTTTGAATATATTTAAAAAAAAAATGATGACTTCTTAATAAACTAAGAAATTACATCGGAAACTGAAAATACCTTATAAGTACAATTAACAATTCAAATTTCGGGGGGTTATAACCCCCCCGAAATTTCTATATTTATATATACGCCTCTGATCCTAAAACATATTAATAAACGTATTAATTATTTTAGAAAGACACCGACGCCGCAGTCGGCTTGTCATATCACGCAGTGGCAGTTGTGATGGGAATATAAATTTGCTGCAATAAACAATTCCTTCATTGCATTTGCGACACCAATCACAAGTTTAGTTTGCCTTGCTTCATCTCATGCATCTAGTTAAAAATAGTGAAACGCAGTGACTAAATCATCTGATTTGCATTAAAACCTAAAAAATAATTTTGTCAAGATAAGTTACATTTTTCTAGTTTTTATTTTAATGTAGTTTCACCGTTTTCACCTTGTAATTGAATTCTCAATCTCACCCACATTTTTATTAATCTATTGAGTTGCAATTTCGCTCACACTGATTTAAATGATTTTTTTTTAATCTTATATTTGTGAGATGGCTCTTAGCTATGTTTGGAGGATTCATGTTTGGGTAATTGTTTTTTTATTTGCGAAAAAAAGGTGTTAGGTTTTGACTGTCCTAATATTTAAAAATCGACTCATGGGATTTTCCTTTTCAGGTACAACATCAGCTAGGCATTTAGAAGAGACACCTACTTTAGACACCGTGCCTACTTGAGAAGTCACTACCCATACCAGTGCCACGCCTGCACCTGAATCAACCTCGACATCAGAAATCTTATGGGAATCAACATTTTCTGAAAATTTCACGGATGATCCTGCTCTCTGGCCTCAAATAATTCCAGATAAGTTAAGATTATTTTTTCCAGAACATGGACCAGTTCAGATTAAAAAATCTAGCTATCCTTCAGATAACAATAACAGGTCGTTTACAGATACGTATTACACTAAAAGTTTAAAAGAGATTGGCTTGTATATTCAACATCTGGTGATTATGTATTTTGTTTTCATTGTAAGCTTTTCAATGCTACTATCACTGCTTTTAATGCTCAAACTGGTTTCAAAAACTGGAGGCATTTATCGAGAAATATTTTCTGTAAAATAATATCAAGATCTAAGAACTGAATTAGTGAAAGAGCAAACAGTACTCTCTTAATCAAGCTCAAATTCAATGCGAAAAAAACAGGTGAAGGCCACTTTTGGAGGGTAATCGAGATAATAAAATTTTTAGGTCGTCAAAATTTAGCTTTAAGAGGAACTACTGAAAAGTTGTTTGAATCAAATAAGGGACATTTCAACTTTATATTGGATTTTATTCCTAATTTTGATAATATTCTATCAGAACACATTGCACGAATTCAAAGTACCCAGCATCACATGCCCCATTACCATTACCATAATAATACCATAATATGCAAAATTAATTGATTATTATAATTTCTGAAAAATGTAAACAACTGTCGATCTTTTAAAACTATCTAAATACTACTCTATAATTCTAGATTGTATACCTGATATTTCACATAAAGAACAACTCACTATTATTATGAGGTTTGTTTATCCTAACTCCTTCACAAAGGTTGCTGAGGTGAGAAAACATTTTTTTAGGTTTTTTACCTGTTATCGATATTACTGGATAATGGTTAGCAACTTATTAGTTAGATTTTATAAAATCATCAAATATTGAAATGGATGGTTTGCGATGCCAAGAATGTGATAACGGGGCAAACATGAGAGGAAAAAATATAGGCCTTAAAAAAAATGTTGGACAAGAATCCTCGTGCTTTTTATGTTCCTTATGCGGCCTTAATTTAGTAGTAAATGATGCTGCTAAAAGCTTATTGGAAATAACAAACTTTTTTCAATTGTCTAGGAAATATATGTATTGTTTTTGGGATCGACATCACGTTGGGATGTTGTCATGAACCATATACCCTCTTTAACATTAAAACCTCTTTCAAATACTCAATTGGAAAGTAGAGTTTAATATGGAAAAAATGTATGACGCATTATTCTCTATTTTTTCAAACAACAAGTATGATAGCAACACAAGGAACATAGCAAGCTCATTAATGTCGAAACTAAAGTTTATATGTTCAGTAGTTATATGGTACAGCATATTATCAAAAATTAATATTGTGAGTAAAAGGCTGCCAAAATGATAGATCTGACCAGAAAAGACTTAGTCACAAAGCACACAGATACGGCATTTGAGCAGTTGTTATTTAACGCAACATTAATTGCTGAGGAATTAGAATGTTGAACTGAATTTTTTCAAACTGCTTGTTCACGTCCCCGTAAAAGGCATTTTAATTACGAGTTTGCATTCTGGACCCGAAGCTAAATTTTAAAGTAAACTTTTATTATTATTTATTTGATTCGGCAAGTTATATATATTCAAATAATTTAATGTCCATATTTATTAATCTTTTAACAGCTTTACGTATATATTTAACTCTTCCAGTGACTGTAGCTGAAAGCAAATATTCATTTTTAAAACTCAAATTAATGATCCAAGATAGATTAACAAGCCTGGCCATTATAAGTACTGAGACGAAAGTGGAAATTAAAATGGCCCAAATAATTAAAAACTTTGCCAACTCAAAAACTCAAATAACTGACTTTCATGTATAAAAAGGCACAGTTTTCATACTTTTTATAGAATAATTAAACACTTTGTTAGCTTAAAAACCTAAACTTATTTGTATTTGTGTTAAGTTTAAATATGTGATTATTACACAGTGACGGCTCGCGATCTAACGAAGTGGGTCGGTTGCATGTATTTTGGCGCACGCGCACTGAGACTAAACGGCCTGCCGTACCGAACCATACACCTTCGCTAAAACAATACTTTAAATTTAAAAATTTCGCCCGACTTTCAAAAATAGAAAGAGAATGTTTTCGGAGTTACTATAATATTTTTAAACATGTTATGTGGTTAATAAAATTATACACTAATATATTTCACATAATGTACCTAAAACACCTAGGTAATATTTTGTAAATTACAATTAGGTAACTATTTATTGTTTGCATTGATATATTTCACATAATGTACCTAAAACACCTAGGTAATATTTTGAAAATTACAATTAGGTAACTATTTAGTTATTGTTTGCATTTTTAAATTACATCTGCTCTTTAACGGTATTTAAAAAAGCAAGATATGTTCTGTTTTCTGAAATAAAATTTTAGACGAATATGTTTTAACTGGTTTTTAATACCGATTGTTGGCCTTAATTTGTATTAAAGTAAATACCTATTTTATTTTAAAAATTGAATAATATAAAAATAATCAGAAATACATTGATAAATAAATCCACTAGTTCTAGAATAAAAATCTGTGATCTGTAACGTAACCGAATTAAAAGTGTGCATCGACACAAGGCATCGGTGTATTGTGTATAAGAACAGCGAGTACGGCCCCGGCAAATTTGCCGTACTCGAGTAAAACATTTGCGGACGTACGTTCACGCTGCAAGGGAAATGTAACGACAGAAACTGCACCGACACTTGTGACGACGTAGCGCTTGCATTAATCTGGGTGATTGTGATTAAATTTTTGACAGGGTGGCCCATAGCTGATTTTCGCACTCCGGCCCATAATACTTTTAAGACGGCCTTGCGTATGTCGTACAGTGCACCAACAGTTCTGTCATTCTTGTGTTGTTTACCTTATATGTGTGGTTAAGTTAAGTTATTTACGTTTGGGCTCCTTGTTTTGTTTGTTAGTTGAAATTGAAACTTCTTTTTGTAAGAAGAAATCCCAAATAGATTGATCTTTGAATATTACAACTAATCGCAAGTGTTGATGCATTGCACAAGGGCCGGTTCACGCTTATGGGAGTTGTTTACAATATGGCAAACCTCGAGGCAATTTTCTCATCAGATGTCGCTAACAAAAGTAGTAAACTGCATCTACACAAAGGAAAAACCAGAAAACATGCATAACCTAATTTCTTTGTTATTGTTATCTTTTTGTGTTTGCATCTTCCACATTACTATAATTGTGACAAACACTTTATTTTTGATTTATTTTAAATTCTAATCTTTTATGCATGGTCTATTCTGGCAACTTCCATTTTTAAACAAATATTAATTTCTTTTATTCTTCTTATTAGCACAAATCTAGATTAGATTTGAGGAGCTGATTTTTTTTTCTACTACTTTTATTAAATGATTACATGCTATTAATATTGAATGTATTTTTATACCTTGTTCCTCATAAATGCTTTTATATAAAAATATATTTTTAAATTAAAACAAAAAAACCTATATTAGTTTCTTACAAACTGGTAAGTAATATCTACAAATATATATTTATCAATTGAGAATTTTTACAGTTATAAATGAATAACACGTTAAAAAAAATGTAAACATATTCATTTTTGTAATATCAACTCAAATTTAAACGAAAAGTCCGAACAGCCCGGCGAAATATTTTTCGAATTATTTAGCGACTTCGTCGTCCAGAGGCGGTCTTTGCAATATTTTCCAATACATAGGGGTGAATCTTCTATAGAGTTCATTCTTCTAGGCAGTGATGCTAGATCAGGGAATTTTTCCCTAGTTCTAGGGAGATTTTATTCATCTAGGGGAAAAGGGAATTTTCGCAATTATCTAGGGATTTTTTTGGTTCGGCCGAGTCAATTTAAATTTTTCACAGGATGCAACGACACACGTCCTGCCCTCTGTTAGTAAGTGTATTAAATAAAAATAAGTAATTATGGCAGAAATCTCGGGGATTTACATAGTCAAATTTATGCCTTGAGATTTTAAAAGTGCTATTCATTGTTTCGTGAGTTTATGCGAAGTGTAAAAATTAACAAGTCGTGTAACTTAAGTTTCAAAATAACAATTATATATATATACCCATTGAATAATTTTTAGGTAAGTCATAATATTTATTTTATCCAACACCACTGAATAAACATTAAACTGTTCACTGTGGAGGCTTCTACTTCGTTATACATCATTATTTACACAAGTAAGACAATTAACTTTGTTTGTATAACTGAGGATTTTATTGTGACTATAGTTTCGACAACTTTAACTTGTCATTATCAAACATAAAGTAATTTAAAACAAACAATTCGTCAGGTATATATACGAAAAAATTACGGTTACAAAACGGCTTTAAAAATGGGGGTGTATATTAGGTCAAGCTGGTCGTTTATTACGGGAATTTCCGGATTAGCGCGTGCTCTGTGAATTTCCAGAGACTCCAGGAGGTCCATCTTACGACCCTTTTCGGCTAAATGTATTATTGATAGTACATCTTCGCCAAAAGTATGATTGTTTTCAATCATATGTCTAGCGAATGACGACTTATCAATCAAATTAAGCCGAAAAGAGCTAAAATGCTCCTTGAGTCTGATTTTAAAATTACGACCCGATTGACAAATATACACTCCTTTACAATCGCTACAAGTTAGTTTATATATCCCTGATCTGTGAGCACTGGGTATTTTTGTTTTCGGATTAAAAATACTGTATCTAATTTTTGTAAAAGGTTTAAAGGCTATTGAAATGTTATGTTTAGATAATGATAATAATTTGATAATGACAAGTTGAAGTTTTCGAAACTATAGTCACAATAAAATCCTCAGTTATACAAACAAAGTTAATTGTCTTATTTGTGTGAATAAACATTAGTTACTCTGGTGATTTTAAACAGTGAAAGTTGTGTTTTACTCACTGCAATGTGTTAACTCACTCGTTGCTATAGTAACTAGTGGGTTATTTATTATTTTAAATAAAAACGGAAATCTGGATTCCCTTGAGTACTATATTTAATCTATAAATAACCATTACTGTTCCTCGTCAAAACTAGATTTATTAGATTTAATATACATATTAACCGTATTTATTATTGCCATGAAAATTAATTCCATACATTTTTCGTTACTGACAGTTTCTGTCAAGATATTTTTATCGCTGTTTGAAACGCTCGTACCAACATTTACATTTTTATGAATATCAATTCTAGCTGTGTCATTATGGCTTAATGAAGTCCCCTCTCCCATTATTTTCCTTGCAATTTCAATTGTGTTCGTTACGGAACCGTCAATGTATTCTTCAGCGATGGAAGAAGACGTTTAACTGTCAAAAGATACTTCCTATTTTTAATTCAACTCACTGTTATTATATTAGTAAATATAACATTTGGTAGTAATTTTATACAGCACGTGTGTGAACTGGTATTACCCACTCGAGAAAATTGCAAACTTCTTCTCTCACTGGATAATATGACATGACACATTTGTACTGTAAATAACTATTAATTAATTAATATCTTTGGTAAATTTAAATGTTTACAGTGTGCAACAGCGGAATATTCTACAATTTGTTTTTCAAACATGAGTTCGGATTTATCATCAGATGAACTAGAAAAGCCCTCTACATCACAGAAGCACACAACACCGTTTAAGAAAAGAAAAATTCGACATGAAGCTCTAAAACAAAAATCTTGTGTCCAACAGTTTAAAGAAGAGGGGCTAGAAAATCCGCAATTCAAAGGATGGCTTATGCAACATCCAGTCAATAAACTACTTTGTAAGTGCAACGCTTGTGGTGCCGAACTGAAATGCGGTAAATCTGAACTGTAAAAACATGCTACCACAGCCAAACATAAAAAAAATGTAACCCAGACTCAAGGTTTGCAATCTGTGCAATTTTTTTTCAAACGAATACTATAAAAAAACAAGTCTCTGCTGCTGAAATTAAACTGTGAATTTTTTTGCCCATCATAACGTAGCATTTCAGTTGATTGATCTTTTACTGCCTCTTTTTAAAGATTGTTTTCTCAGCTATGTTGAAAGAGGTAAAATTAGGTCGCACTAAAACCACAAACATAATAAAAAATGTGATTGCTGAAAAGGAAACACAAGATTTGACAAAATTACTTCAAGAAACGTATTTTAGTGTTTTAATCGATGAAAGTACTGATATTTCTCTTAATAAACTACTATGTGTTGTTGTTAAATGTGTTGATTGTAATGGCATGCTTTGTGATAAGTAATTAGAGTTAATAACAGTTGATGCCAAAATGTGTAATGACGAAAATTTGTTTAAGGCATTTAAAAACTGTTTAACATCAACAAATATTCCTCTTAACAAAATTATTGGTTTTGCTTCTGATAATGCGAGCGTAATGTTAGGGAAGAACAATTCGTTTATGACCCGGCTAAAATCAGAAACTGATGCTTTTATTATTTTACCTTGTATTTGCCATTCATCGGCGTTAGTCGCAAGCAATGCTTGTTCTAAATTACCGAGAACCCCAGACGAATTTGTTAGGAGTATAGCAAGTTACTTTTCAATGTCCCTAAAGAGAACATCAGAACTTACAGAAATGCAAAATTTCTTTAAAGTAGAACAAACCAAAATGCTAAAACTAGCTGCCACCTGATAGTTAAGTATGCAACATGCCGTTAGACGAGTTTTGGATAATTGGCAAATTCTTTTGAACTTTTTTTCAAGTATCAAAAATTGAAGAAAATTCGAAAATGGTCAATTTTATTTTTGAGGAACTCAATAACAGCTGTACCAAAGCAATTTTATTATTTCTTAGTTATTTTCTTAATTTTTTTAACACAATTAATGCTCTGTTTCAAGGAAACAAAATATTGGTGCATGAATTATGTGCTGAATGCAAAAACTGTTCAAACATGTTATATCACACTTTATTAAATAAGAATATATAAATGATTTAAAAATTAACTGTAACAATCCCAGGAATTGTCGAGATCTAAAATCAATAGATTTGGGACCAGAATGCAATTCATTAATTTTAGGTTTACCTGAGGATATTCAAATATCAATTCGACAATCATGCTTACAATTTCTCATGACTGCATCAACAGACGTTCAGATGCGATTTCCTTTAACAGACATTTTTTTGATTCTTTGAAGTTTTTAAATCCGCAAACTGCTTTAAATATTAATAGACCGGACAATTTAATATCACTGCAAGCAATTTGGAGCAAATTTAATTCCTTAGCTGATATTGATGGTAATCAAGTAGATCTGGAGTGGAAAAAAATTCCAATTACACTTAATGAAGACGAGCAGGCACAAATGTATAAATAAATAAGTATTGAGGAATTCTGCCATTTGCTGGGCAACCGCTTAAATTTTCAAGGTGAACACGAATTTTTGCATATTGCAAAATTAGCCCAGTTATGCATGTCTTTGCCGCACAGCAACAAACAGAACAAGTTTTTTCAGATGTTACTGATATTAAAACTAAAAAGAGGAGTAAATAAGGCAGCGAAGCTTTAAATGCAGTGTCAGTAATAAGATTTTCTACCTCACAGTGTTGTCAATCTTTCAATGTTACTCAGGATCACTTGACTTTAATGTCTTCAAACCAACTGTATAAATAATTTTTGTTGTTAATTTTAAGTTTTTTATGTTAGCACATAGTTTACATGTACAAGTTTAATATTGTCGAAAGTGTACATTTTTATTGTATATAATCTTAAATGAAACGTGTTATTATTATTATTATTGGCAGACGAATTAGTGAAATTAACTGCTAATAATTATATCCAATATACGCTCAAGGAGAATGATAGGAACAGAACTGTAATGGAAAATGGGCATGTTGACAATGTTTGATTTAGTGGTATGAGATTGTTTAAAATGCCCTATATTGTCATTTACATATAATTAGAAAATATTTTATTTATTTATTTATTTGTAATACAACTACAGAAATTTATTTTACAAATTTCCTAATTATAGTTGTATGCTACTTATATATATACGAGGTGTGGAAATTAAGTGATGAGACTGATTTTTTAAATTAGTTTTATTCGAATAAAATTACAATTGAATGTTGTCTCCTTCAAAGTAATTCCCTTGGGAAGCCACACAGTTGGAGACGTTTCTTCCACTCCTCATAGCAGTGCTGAAACTCGGATACTGGGATAGCCTTCAGCTGGTCGGTTACAGCCGTTTTAATGTTTTCGAGTGTCCCAAAATGACGTCCCTTCAGATGAATTTTCAATTTAGGGAAGAGGAAAAAGTCAGCAGGACTCAAGTCAGGTGAGTAAGGAGGCTGAGGAGCCACAGGAATATTTTTATTGGTCAAAAACTGGTTTATTGATATTGCTGTGTGACCACGGCGCATTGTCATGATGCAGGATCCAATTGTTCTTGATGTGTGATCTCACACGAATGATCCTTTTTCGGAGTCTTTCAAGAACCTCGCGGTAAGTGTTGATTTACTGTTTGGCCTTGAGGCACAAACTCTTTGTGGACGATTCCCTGGCTATCAAAGAAACAAATCAGCATGCATTTAATTTTTGATTTGCTAATTCTTGCTTTTTTGGGCCTTGGAGAGCCTGGCGTGCACCATTGCATGCTCTGGCGTTTTGTTTCCGGGTCGTATTCAAACACCCAACTCTCGTCACCAGTGATGACATGTTCCAAAAAATGTGGATCATTTTCAATCAATTCCAAAAAGTCAAGGCACCTTTCCCTTCTAATGTCCTTTTGTTCCTGCGAAAGGTTTTTTGGAACCATTTTCGCGCAGATCTTTCTCATCCCCAATTCATTGGTCAAAACGTGATGAACGGTGGTGTGACTGAAATTCAGCTGTTCCCCCATCATTCTGATCGTTAACCGACGATCTGAACGCACAAGTTCCCGGATTCTGTCGACATTTTCATCGGTTCTTGCTGTTGCAGGCCTTCCGCTGCGTGATTCATCTTCCATCGACTCTCTTCCTCCTGAAAATGCCTTAAACAATCGAAAAACCTGGGCTCTTGACAAAACACTGTCTCCGTAGGCCTGCTGAAGTTTTGCAAAAGTTTCTATTGCACTGTACCCAAGTCTCAAGCAAAACCTGATAGCACACCGTTGCTCGAAATTAATATCACTCATTTTTAGAACGCACTTTAAAATACGGTTTCACGAGAACAATGACTACGCACAGTGTAATGACTCGATCAAGTTCAAACTTGTACTGAACGCCTATCGCATGTCCATCTGTCACCCCTCCAAGCCACGTGCTTCCAGTGTTGCCGTATCGAACGCTATGCTGCCAATCTCATCACTTAATTTCCACACCTCGTATATAAAGCTCATCAACCCACATGGGGTTTCGCTGCTTCTTTCCATGAAGCCCTTACAACCCTCTTCATGGATTAGTCCCCGCAATTTCTTGTTACGTGTGCGACTTCACGTGTTTGATTTTGTCCGTTATCTTCCTCCATATGTTCCTGTGCTCCATTTATTGCTTCCAGTCAGTTATTCCAATACTTTTCAGATCGTCTTCCAGCTCATTTATCTATCGTGATTTCGGCCTGCCTCTTTCCCTCTTGTTACGTGGTTTCCATTCCATAATTGATTTTATTGTTGACTCGGGGCCTGATCTCCAGACATGTCCTAGCTATTTTAGCCGCGTCCACTTTATGTAGTTTATGATCATTTCTTCGCCATTTCTGTTTCAATTTCTCTGTTGTACCACTGTCTTATTTCGTTTTCAGGAGTTCTGACATGGCCTAATATCATCCTCTTTAGTTTTCGTTCGAAAACTAACAGGGTACTTTGTTGTTTTTTGTCATTGTCATTGTTTCTGCCGAACATGTGATTATGGGTTTTATCATTGTTCTATATATCTTAATTTTGGTTTTTGTGCTTACTGATTTATTTCCTAGGATCTTTTTATTTGCGTAGAAGGCTTTATTCGCTGCATGGATTTTTTCGTTAATCTCAAGATTTTCTCCGTCGATTGAAATGGTTATTCCTAGGTATTTAAAATTGGACACCTCGTTGAAAATAAACTCACCAATTTTTATTTTGTTTCGTATGTTTTTGCTTCCAAGTCTCATAAATTTTGTCTTTTCGGTGTTAATTTTCAAACCTATTTCTGCCCCTTCCGTAATAATTTCAGTTAATATTTTTTCCATTAAGTGTCTTTGTTTAGTAATCAGTACAATATCGTCAGCATAAGCAGTGATCTGATATCCTTTTGTTCTTAATGTTCCCTTTTTGTCTACTTTTCTCAATATGTATTCAAGAGCCAGATTGAATAAGCTTGCGGATAGAGAATCGCCTTGCCTTACCCCCTTGTTTATTGTAAATTCCTGTGTTTTCCCAAATTGTGTTTGTACTGTAGCTTTGGTGTTGGTAAGCGTCATTTGGAATAATCTTATTAATTTCGCTGGAAGTTGTAGCTCTTTTAGGACTAGCAAAAGTTTGTCCCTTTTTAGTGAATCGAAAGCTTGTTTGAAATCGATAAATAGCATTTCTACCGGAAAGTTGTATTCTAGTGATCTTTCTGTTACCTGCTTTATTATGTGGATAGCGTCTACTGTTGATCTTCAGTGTCTAAATCCGTATTGGTAATCCCCAAGTATGCTGTTCGCGTAGGGTTGCAATCTCTGTTGGATTAGTGCCGAGAGTATTTTATATGTGCTGTTTAGTAAAGTGATGCCTCTCTAGTTTTCACATTGTGTTCTATCTCCCTTTTTATGTATGGTGACAATTGTACTTTTTTCCCAACCGGATGGCATTTTCTCGTTCTTCCAGATAAGGGTAATTAGGTTGAAAATCTCTGCATGAAGCCGTTCCCCACCATATTTAATTAGTTCGATGTTAATGTTATCTTCTCCTGCGGCTTTTCCGTTTTTGTTCTTTTTTATTGCATCTTTTATTTCGCTGATCTTCGGTAACTCAATTTCTTCATTTTCTGTTTTGTCGATTATTACTTCGTGCTGAGTATCAGTTGTTAACAGTTGTTCGTAGTGTCTTACCCATATCTTATTTGTTTCTTCCGCGCTTTGTGCGATTTCTCCTTGTGCGTTTTTTATGCCCATTAATTTGGTTCTATACGACCTTTTTTGGCTGTTGATTTTTTTGTAAAATTTCTTTGAGTTGGTATTTTTACTTTCTTCTTCTATTTGTTCTAATTTATTCTGTAACCATAATTGTTTCCTTTGTTTAATGATTTTGTTGCATTCTCTTCTTTCGTTGTCGTATTTTAATTTGTCTTCGTGTTTTTGTGTTCTTAACTAGACATTCCACAGTTTTGATTTTTCACCTACATGGGATTTACAGGTCTCATCCCACCATTTATTCCTCTTGCGCTTGGGTACAATACCAATTTGAGTTGTTGCAGCTTCATTTATAGTTTTATTTATACTCTTCCATATTTTGTTTATATTTACTTAGATGTGTCCGTTCTGTGTTCCAAGTGTGTCGTTATCTGTTTCTCGTACTCCTGTCTTAGTTTTAGATTCGCCATCACTTCTGTATTCCATCTCTTTTGTTTGTTTGTTGTAACAAGTTTCACTACGCGTAGTTTGATTTTTGCTGCCACCATACAATGATCACTCTCTGCATTAGCTCCTCTGTATGATCTTACATCATGGATATAAGATATTCTTGTTTTATTAATTAGTACATGATCAATTTGGTTGCCGTAACGTTGTCCTGGTGACATCCACGTTATTTTGTGCAACTTTTTATGCTTGAATTTTGTGCTGGCTATCATCATTCCATTACTTGCTGCGAAATTGCTCAGACGGTGGCCGTTGTCATTTGTCACATCATGAATTGTATGTGTCCAAGCCACATTCTTTAAGAAGTCCTCTTTGCCTATTTGAGCGTTAAAATCTCCCACTATTAGTATGGTATCATACTTCGCGACAGTTTTAAAAGTTGTTTCCAGATCTTCATACATTGTACTCTTCACAGGATCCTCTGCACTTTCTGTGGGGGCATAAACATTAATAATAGTCATGTTAAATGGTTTAGCTTTAAGTCTAAGACAGGCTATTCGCCCGTTTATTGGTTTAAAATCTAGAATACTTTTTCTTATTTTCTTAAAGATAACAAAACCAACTCCGTTTCTTCCCCTAGCGTTTTCACCTGAATACATTACTGTATATTTTTCTTTATCTATTTCTCCATTTCCCTCCCATCTTAGTTCCTGTAGAGCCGCCACATCTATTTTGGATTCTAAAATGACTCTTGCGATTTCCTCCATTTTGCCGGCTCTTAACATTGTTCTGATATTCCACGTGCAAAGCTTCATTGTGTACCTTTTTCTGTTGTTACGGATTTTCCTTTTCGTTGCGATTGTCGTCATGTTACGGTCACTACTTCTTCCCGTCTTATTATCTATAATTATTTTTTGGTACCTTACTTTGACTGTTTTTCCGTTTTCTCTTTCACTTTTTGCAAATTTTCTAAGTTCTCTTTGTATGTTTCTTTCTTGTATTGTCATATCGTTTTCTATGTATATATCATCTCCTGTTAACTGTCGCCTGTTTTCCATTATTGCTTTTTTATCGTGCCAGTTTGGTATTTTAGCTATAATTATTCCCTTTTTAATTTCGTAGGCTTCGGAAATATTAGTTTGTACCTTTAATTGCCTCTATGAATTCTTCAACTTGTTTTGGTATATTTACTCCTGCTTCGAGATTCCTAATAATTATATTGTTTTTCTTGCGTTCCTTTTCCATTTTTTCGATTCTTTCTTCATTCTTTTGAATGATTGTAATCAACTCGCCTTTCTCTTTTTTCCACTCTTCTTCTTTGTTTTCTAATTCGTCTTTAAGTAGTTTGAGTTCTTGGGTTGTTTTCTCTACTGTTTTTCTTACTTTTACATTTTGTTCATCAGACTTTTCAAAACGTTCAATCATTTCCTTTTTCATTTCCTGGATTGCTTCAAGTATTGACTCCATTTCCGTCTTGGGTTTTTCGCTATGTGTTGGTGATCTGGCAGTAGCTTTACTTTTTTGGAAAATCTCCTCTTGTTTCTCCAGGCTTGTATCGTGCAATTTACGTTTGGTGTTTGACTTATACATATGTTTTTTATTTCAAATTATTATTCGTATATATAGGTATGTGTTTAATATTATTTTTTCTTTAAAATATAATATACTGTTAGTTTATGTGATTGATTAAAAAACTGTTATTATTTATTATGTTAACTTAATGTTTTGCTTAAATGGTACAGTATTCTGTAATTTTATAATATTTTTGATTATTGTTATTTTATGGTTCACTGTAAATTTGGCGTCAGCCTCCACTCCCCGGTTCAAGGCCTCAAAAAGAGATGGCGCTACCCGTTAATTAATTAGCGTTTATTTTTATTTTTTATTGTTTTTGTTTATAGGTTATCCTATTTAATTATTAAGTTACCTCGCATATCCTTCTAAATAACGATTCTGTATATCGGGGTTCCAACACGGCGGAAGTAGTGCTTTAGGTTGCGATCACTTATTATATTTTTCTTTTTCTTATTAACAGTACTCGGCGTTATATTCTCAGAGATTATCTTAGGCACTCGGTCACACACTCGGTCACTTATGCTACTTATATCTAACTATAATGTACATAACAAAAATAAAGTTACAGTACTAAATGTTAAGACTCGTGCAGTATCTCAATAATACGGTTAAAACAAAATTTACCGTTACGCATATTAAAAATGTTAAGTGAAGGATCGACAGATAGTAAATTATTGTAAATATTGCACATACTAAATATTGGTGATTTAACAATTGCATTAGTTTTTGGAATAGGAGTATAGAAAAATCTATTTTGTCTAAGTGTGTAGGGGATATGAAAGTTAATTTGAGCTACAGCCTCGGGGCAATCGATTAAGTAGTTAACAATTTAAATAAAATAGTTACAAGGTGTGATTTTCGTCTATTTTCTAGGGATTCCAAACCAAATTCACTTAAAAGTGTGTCATAACCTACGTTATAATCAGGATAAATACCATATTTCTTTTGATACAGGTATTTAACTAAACGTTTTTGCACAGATTCAATCAAATTCGAGTATTTTATATAATTAGGGTTCCAAACGCAGCAACAGTATTCAAGTCGAGATCGGACATAGGCAAAATATAATGAAAGTATAGCATCCATACCTTTAAAATGTCTAGAGTTACGAACAATAAATCCCAAGAAGCGATTGGCAGAAGACACTATACTTTCAATATGACTATTAAATGTTAGTTTGTCATCAAATATGATACCAAGGTCTTTAATCTGTCCTACCCTCGACAGTAAAGCCTTATTTATATTTTAGTCATAAGACATTACATGTTTGTTACGTGAAAATGACACTACCTTGTATTTACTTGCATTCAAAAGTAATTTGTTAGCTAAACACCATCCGTGAATGGTATTAATATTACCTTGTAAAGCTATGCAGTCGGTTATAGAGTAAATAGGCTTAAACAGTTTCATGTCATCTGCAAATAACAAACATGAAACATCCAACCCTTCAACAATATCATTAATGAAGCAATTACAAAATAAAGGGCCAAGAACCGACCCCTGGGGTACACCAGAAGTAGCATAAAATATATTAGATCTATAACCTTTGTATTCCACAAATAAGGATCTCTGATATAGATAACTTTTTATAAATGTGTATAATAATTATATAAGGCACGGAATTCTAGGGAGCTTTCAATATAAAAGTTATGGGGAATTCTAGGGATTTTTACCCCCTCTATCTAGGTACTTTCAACTATACCTATCTGGCATCACTGCTTCTAGGCATTGCACGACGTACGTTCGCAATGCTTCTGCCAGACAGCTGTACCCGAAATCCGCCGAAGTACCGTGTATTTTTTAATTTAAAACATATTTCCGTCATTTAGAGCAAATGTGTTCGTTCCAGACATTAGATAATGCATTATATTTAGCAAATGAGAGCAATTGAATTCTTAAATATGTAAAACTAGGGTACAGTAAGCCTCCAAACATAACCTATTTAATTCTCGCCCTTTATACATTGTCAATACTGCCAATATTTTGATCATTTTTGACGTCATCACTTTCCGACCCTATTGGCCCGTATGCTGTTTTATCAATTTTCTCCACAAATTTCGCAATGTCTTCGTTATTTATTTATTAATTCACTTTGAATTTTTTTGTTTAAACCGGCCGTTTCGTTTTTGACATTATTTAAACAATAAAATGTGGATTTAATAAAAAAAATATTTTGACGGATAGATGTTCTAAAAAAAATGCGATTTTTACAATTATTAGCAATTAAGTATTTTTTATGCAATCAAAGCTATTTGAGATGCTTGCAATTTATGTATTTTCTGACATAATAAAGGGTGAAAATCCAAATTTTCAGTCTTTCTTAAAATCAATTTACTTAATGCTTAATCAAGGAATGAAAAACACTCGTTAAAATATTTTATACACTTAAAGCAATATGGAGATCTGAAAGTAAAAAATCAAACTAAATACATGGTTAAATTTACTGTAATACTTAATTTAAACAAAACCAACTTGTTTTTTTAAATAATTATGCCATAAATAAAATTAATTTGTTGAAAAAAAAATAATTGGTTTAGATGTTTTGTTTGAAAATTCTCAAAAAATCAATTTAATCAGTTCACACTTTCCACAGAACTCAAAATATACTATGTCAAAAATTCACTTTATTCTTTAAATTTTATAAAGAAAAAATTTCATTGCATTTAGCGATGTTTTAAAAATATACAAAAATCGACAGATTATTATATGTTAACTTTGTTTTAATTGGTACAAAATAAATGCAGCTAATATGAAATAAAACAAGAATTAGAATCGTAAATTTCACTGAACTCACAGAAAAATTAATAAACTAAATAGTTTTTCATATATCGTGCCTGTCATTTTTAAGGGAACAAAAGTGTTTGAATGAGGATTAAAATAAAAATAAAATAAACTTGTTTCAATTAAGTAAATCGTTGAAGGGTAGAATGATTTCGCATTTCATTCCATTTCGTTAAATATTATGTTTGTACTAAATCAATTAATTCTCTCATATGGATGTTAAGAAGACATTTTAAAATATGTCAAAAACAGTTTTCAAATTATTTTTAAATAAAATACGAAAAAGTAGAATTTTATGAAAATTGAAGGAAATTAAAGTTGAAACATTCACTTTAATTTCGACACCAGTTTCTGTACCTTCTGGGGTTGCTCAAGGAACATAGTCTGTAGAATATTATTTACACTTTTTGTGAATGAAACTTCCACTCCTTGATTAAACATGAAGTAAAATTTCGAGTTTAGAAAAGCCTTGCACATCGGCAAATCCAAATTTTCAAGCTTAATGTATTTAATATTTGTTTTGATTGATTCATTAGTTTCTGTAACTAATATTAAACATGCGTTTTCTAAACTCGTTTCTTCAAACTTAAACTTCTATTCTAAACTTGAAATTTTACTTCATGGGGAATAGGACGTTTCATCGCCGGGCCAGTTCATCGTCTGGCCAGTTCATCGCCGGGCCAGTTTATCGCCGGCTGTTTCATCGCCAAGCCAGTTTATCGCCAGGCCAGTTCATCGCCAGACAAATTGCGATAGGATATGTCAGGATAGGTTAGGATAGGTTTGGATGGGTCAGGATAGGTAAGGATAGGTTAGGATAGGTTAAGATAAGTGAGGATAGGTTATGATAGGTTAGGATAAGTTAGGATAGGTTAGGATATGTGAATCATGCGAATGTACATTTAATTCATGTATAACATTTCCATTTTTTGTGTGTATCCTGGCGTTACAACGTCCTACGTGGTCACACCGCCAAAATTTAACACATTGGTCAGACTTACTGTTTTTGTCAAAAATATACATATGTCCTCGGTGGATAAACTTTTCTTTCCCTCTTTTGGTCAAAATTTGTGTTTCCACACTTGCAAATAGTAAACCTTAATCTGAATTGCACTTAATGACATATGTCAAAACATGACAGCATTCTCATTCGATTTGTATTAAGTTTTAGTAACGATTACTTGGTTATAAAACCTAATATTAAATTAGTGGACAATTTCCAGAATTGGGTAATATTTGAAATGTTATCATTAGATATGATCTTTCTTTCAAAATTTATTTTATAAAAATATTGGCGATGAACAGGCCTGGTGATGAAACGGCCGGCGATGAACTGGCCCGGCGATGTAACGGCGGCGATGAATCGGTGGCGATGAATCGGCGGCGATGAAACGTCCTAGACCGTACTTCATGCGCCACCACGCGTATAAACACTGATTTAATGCAAAGTTCAAAATATACTGCTTAGGACACATATGGGCTAACCCCGGCCCGCTGTAAGATATGATCCGGCCTGCGAGACATTTTGAAAAAACCCAATTAAAAAAATATTACATTAGGTACTTATACTCACGGGCGTGACAGTGAGGCGACAAACATCAAATTCTTTGATGTTTGCCGCCTCACTCTTTGATAATCGCCGCCACTCGATCAAATTCTTTGAGGTTTGCCGCCTCACGGGCGACACATCAAAAGATTTATTGCTTCTCAATTATTCTAAACTAGTTTATTCCAGATTATTCGTTCATTTTGCCTATATAAGCGGGTGATAACTTGGACAAGCGATATCCTAGCGAACTGCTCGAGCCATCAACTTGCTTTGTGACTTTGTGTGCATCTTGAGTGGTTACTAACTATAGTTTGTTATTAAGTTTATTGAACGAAAAGTAAACAAAAATTATGTCTGGTGGAAAGAAACGAAAAGTAGATACAGTGGGTCGCCATTTTCAAGAAAAATGGACTGAAGAATTCTTTTTTATCTTGCACAATGGTAAGCCTATTTGTTTGCTGTGTAATGAATCCATTTCAGTAATGAAAGAATTCAATATAAAGAGGCATTACTCAACTAAGCATGCTACGCTGCACTCACTGACAGGACAATTAAAAACAGACAAAATCCAGAAGCTTACCGCAAATTTGGAAAAACAGCAACAAATGTTTCATAAACAAAGAACACAACTTGATAATGTTGTGAAAGCTAGTTTTATAGTTAGCTCAAAATTGGCAAAGGCATTAAAACCATTTGCCGAAGGAGAATTTATCAAGGAGTGTACGTTAGAAGTTTGCGGTATTATGTGTCCTGAAAAGAAAAAAGAATTTAAAAAAATTAGTTTGTCAAGACGAGCTGTTGTTCGACGTATAGAAATGATGGCTAATGATATAAAAACAACATTGACTGACCGTATGGCTGGTTTTAAATCATTTTCCATAGCATTAGACGAGAGCACCGATTTGTCTGACACAGCTCAACTGGCTATATTTATTCGAGGTGTTGATAAGGAGTTAACTGTTACTGAGGAATTGCTTGCTTTACAGCCGCTAAAAGGAACCACTACAGGAAAGGATATTTTTATTGAAGTTCAAAAGGTATTCACAAGTTTTGGCTTGCCATGGTCAAAATTAATTGGAATATGCACTCATGGTGCACCTTCTATGGTCGGCTTACGTGAAGGTTTCATCGGAATTTTGAACGAAAAAGCAACAGAATTAAATGTGCAAAAAGATGATTTGATAGTCCTTCATTGCATTATCCACCAACAGAACTTGTGTTCTAAGTCCATTCGACTCCAGAATGTTATGAATGTGGTAGTAAAAAACCATCAACTTTATTCGATCCCGAGGGCTTAACCATCGTCAGTTCAAGACGTTTTTGGATGAAATATCAGCTGAATATAACGACGTAACATATTATTGTGAAGTCAGATGGCTGAGCAAAGGAAAAATTTTGAAACGGTTTTACGAGCTTAGAAATGAGATAGCAGACTTTATGAAAATAAAAGATAAACCACTATCTGAATTAAGTGACCCAAAATGGATATGTGACTTAGCATTTCTGGTCGATCTTACAGGCTATTTGAATGATTTAAATTTGAAACTTCAAAAACAAGGACATTTAGTAAATGATTTGTACAGTCATTTAAAAGCGTATGAAAATATTGCTTATGCTCAATATGCTGAAGAACTCAAGTTACTGTCGGAACAATTTTCGAACAGATTTTGCGACTTCAAAAACATGGAAAACTGTTTCAGTTTATTTGCTACTCCTACAACATATATTGTACAAAATGCTCCAATACACTTACAAATGGAGTTGATCGAGATTCAAGAAAACTCACTCCTAAAATCCAAATTTGAAGACGTAGAGTTGTGCGATTTCTACAAAAAATACCTAGAAGAAGACAATTTTCTGCAGCTTAGATAATTCGCAAGAAGATTGATTTGTGCGTTTGGAAATACTTATAAATGCGAACAGTTCTTTTCATTGATGAAAGTTAATAAATCAACACATCGTACAAGACTGACTGACGATAATTTGGAAAATTCTTTACGTCTTTGTGTCAGTGGAATTAATCTAAATATCGATGGATTAGTTTCCCAAATTCAAGCTCAAGTGTCTCATTGATTTCGGTGTATTTAACTTTCGTAGTTTGTAACAATTGCAAATTTATTGATTTAATTATAATGTACCATTTTTTTAAATTTCATTTTGTTATTTTAATAAATTGTACTATAATAACATTGTCGTATTATTTCATGTCTAATATCTATCGCAAAAAATATTATCACTACTTTAAAATGCTCTAAGTATTTTTAAACGCGGCCCGCGAATGTATTTGCACGCTAAAGTTTGGCCCTCAACATGTCAAAGGTTGCCCATACCTGGCTTAGGATGTGTACCTTTACTTATGTAGGAAGATGCAGTTTTTTAGGAATAAATAATTTTCTATTTGTAATACAAACATAATTTTCTTTCTTTACTTATCTTATGCAACCAGGGGATGAGGGCCCTCTCCTCGTCCCTTCCCCCTGTCCTATTTATTTATATACATATATGCAGGGTGTCCCGTTAATGTGGGGGAAATAATGGCTTAACTATAGATACCTGGAATCAAAATATAATGATTTAACACAACTTATCTATGTTCAAAAGTTTACGGTTAAGCTGGAATTAGTCTTTAATGTTCAAAAAAATCTTATTAATTTCATTTGCAACAATTGAAAGCTATATTTTCGATTCGACTGAAATTTATTATAGTTGATTATCATAATATAAAACATCATTTCTGTTATTATCGTCATCACTCATTGACAAGAAGTATAAAAAACAGTAGTACCACAACATAAAAAATAAAATATGTTTTTATTGGCGCACCTAATCAAAATTTTAAGAATACTACTTGAAAGATTAGTTCATTTCAAAGCTTTTTTGTCTGTCAATAATGTTTGATATCTTGTACGGTTTCGTCACAAAAAAATAAAATATAAAATATATAAAGAGAGAATCCACTTACCTGATCGAACGAAAATAAATAACATCAATTGGTAGAACAATTTAAAACAGCAACATGTTTATTAATAAGTAATTGTTTAATAACTCGACTTATAGTAAATGCTCAATGTAACCTCGATTTTTATGAATGCAAAGATTAATTCTTCGCAAATAATTAAAATGTACTCGTTGTAATATCTCCCTATCATTTTTAATAGATTCTGTTGCATTTTGAATTCTGAGCCAAAGTTCTTCTTCATTGTCTTAAGAGCTCTCCAAAAAAATAAATCGCGTAAGTTAAAAATCTGGCAGAGGTGGAGGCCACTTTATTGGCCCATCGTGTCTTCTATCTATCCATTGGTTTCTATAGGTATTATTTAGATAGTTTGGAACATTTAATTAAAAATGTGGCCACTAATCACTTCTTAAATCTAATGGCAACTCAATTAAATCTACGAAACCGTTTTGAAGAAGGATTTAGGTGGTTGGGCAAAATGGCAGGGCCAACGAGAAAATTTCCTATTAATCCTACTCAAACATTGATTCTAAATTTACGTTGATGTCGTTTCGTTATAGCATGGGAATTTCATCTGCGTAAATATGCTCGTTATGTAAATTTGTTACACCTCCCCTTGTAAAACATGTTTCATCCGTCAATAGAATTTTTTTATGAAAACTTAAATCTTCATTTCATCTTACTTCAAAAGATTGACAAAATGTTAATCGTAAATTATAATTAGTAGGCAAGATATCCTGCACCGGTTAAATTTGATACACATAGAGTAATTCTTCCTTAATAACTCTATGGAAACTGGTTTTGGAAGAAGGTAGGTTAGCACTAATCATCTAGTGCTGATTTTGGGATTTTCTGTTACTACATTTAAAATATCTTTCACTTGAGGTGTACGAATTGCACGAGGATGCTACCGTTTAATTTTACAGACGTAAAGTTTCCTGTTTCTGGAAGACGGATTTTTTTTCAATTCTTGATATTGTTTTGTGATTTGGCACGTGACGATTAGGGAATCTTTTCTTATACAATCTAACAGTTTCCAAACAATTTCCTTGGCAAAATTCTAATACAAGAAACAATTAATTCTCAAAAGACACTCGTCAATTAATATTATACACAATTGACGTTTATTAAACAATGGCGGCGACAAAGAAAAACATGTAATTTCAATCACCTGGAAAACTAGATTTTTTTATTAGTAAAAAAATTTTTTTATTTGCATTTTAATTTTTTGTGGCAAAACCGTTCAAGTTATCAAACATTATTGACAGACAAAAAAGCTTTCAAACGAACAAATCTTTTAAGTAGTATTATTTACATTTTTACAAGGTGTGCCAATAAAAA
The DNA here is from genome assembly GCA_932526585.2 of Philonthus cognatus. Classification (NCBI taxonomy): domain Eukaryota; kingdom Metazoa; phylum Arthropoda; class Insecta; order Coleoptera; family Staphylinidae; genus Philonthus; species Philonthus cognatus. Next base: position 92,700,308 of record OW052243.1, read on the forward strand.
CATATATTAGTTATTATGTTGTGGTACTACTGTTTTTATACTTCTTGTCTATCAATGTTGACCATAATAACTGAAATATTGTGTTATTATCATAATAATCAACTATAATAAATTTCAATCGGATCGAACATAGCGCTTAATTGTTATAAATAAAATAAATAATATTTTTTTGAACTTTGAATACTAATTCCGGCTTAACCATAAACTTTTGGATAAGTTGTGTTAAATCATCATATTTTGATTCCAGGACACCCTGTATATATATGTAAACATAAATAACTGTTTATATTGCTTTATATATATTCTACTTTGTTTTAATTTTGCGTTGTATTGTAATTTTTTTCATTAAGACAATAAACACTATTATTATATTTTGCCCTCCCTCTTCTGAAAAAGATTCTACGGGCGCCCCTGAGAACAGACAATATGCATTTTTCGAATAACTCAGAGATAATTGTGGTTTCACTTAAATATACCATTATCTATATAAGGAATTTTATATCCTGAGTATACATATTCCAATGATTATAATGTTTGGTGAATTTTCAGGAATTTATTGTTTTTATATTTGAAGTTGAAGAGGCGAGTGATTTCTCCTTGGTTAAGCATGATGTAAAATTTGGAGTTTAGAAAAGCCTAAAAATTTGGCTTGGTGGTATAGCGAAGCGAAGCGACCAATCTAAACTTTGTCTTTGCTAAGCTCCTAAATTTACTTCATGCACTACATCACAGAGGAAAGAATAACCAGAGTAATCACGCCTGTAACTCGGAATCCACAGTTTGCATAGTGTAGCCATCTCTGAGGCAATTATCAAAACATCCACCTATTAAAACCTTCAACCAAAACAGTTTCCTGTAATTTTGATGGCGATTTAAGGCACAAAAACATATGTTAAAGGATGATTCGTTCATTGGAATGTTAATGTAAACATAAATATACTCATATTTCAATAGACCCATACACCAATTTACTGCTGACTGACAGATGTGAAATAAAAACATTATTGTTTTAATGCGTTCAGTTTATAGATAATTTGATCTTTTATATCTCCACTAATATATAGCCACAGAGTAAACAATAATATTGTTTCCTCTGCGATTAAGCAAAGTTCTCCGCCACCGCCGAGGTATTACCTGAGAACTAATTATGTCAATCAGGCACGGATCCACGGGGGGTAACTGGGGGAGCTTATAATATAATATTTGAAAAATAAAAACGTACATTTTGAACGGTTTATTTTATTATTATCGGTGTTCATGAGGGAACAAGAGTGATTAAAAAGAATACGTTTTTTAAACATCTCATTAAATCAGTGTTTTATACGCGTGGCGCATGAAGTAAAATCGAGCTTAGAAACGCCTGAAAATTTGGATATTTTGTTTATTGTATAATCAAATTTAATAAATAAAATTGATGATTATTTAATACATATATTGTCTTTGGAATTAACGCCTACAATTTATTGTTCCTATATAAATATTCTTGTAATGAAAAATATTAAAATTAAGTAAGTATGTAATATTTAAGTACACATTTTCCGACTTTCTATTGTTTATAAAAGTTCAATTTGGGGCTATAAACAAGTGTTTTCCACTACCTGGTTAAGCATGAAGTAAAATTTCGAGTTTAGAAAAGCGTGAAAATTTGGATTTGCCGGGAGGCAAACACTGAAATGCTTTTTGTAATATTTTCAAGTTCAAAATTGACATTAAAACGAATTCCATGAAGGTTTACTAAATTAAAAAAAAGTTAAATAATCTATACAGGGTGTCCCGATTAAGCAGCCCTTGCATGGGTATCTTCTAAATGGTAAGAGATAGAGATTTGGTTAAAGGGGAGAAAATATGCAGGACGATGAGTACTAGCTATATCCGTTATATAATTAACAAAACAGTTGAAAGTTCAGACCATACTTATTATTGATGATAGAAGGATAATATTTTAACATTATTAGGGCACTTTTTTAAGCTTTTTAATAATATGTAGTCAGATTTATCATAAAGCAAATATTTTCCAATATATGCATACTAACTTCATTTTTTTATATGGGCGTCAAAGTTGGCCATGAGCTAATTTTAAAGATTTTTAATTCTCTTTAATTTGGTATATCATATGATATGTTTATTTTTTCAAAAACAAATAACGCTTTATGTTAGTATTGTTATTGTTATTATTTCATTTATTTTGGTATACTCATAGCCAACTTCAAATACTATGAAAATATCGTCCAGTTTTTCTATTAATGAAAACAAACCTACCATATGATACATCAAATTAAAAAAGAAATGTCTACAAAATGATATCATGGCCAACTTTGACGCCCATATAAAAAAAATGGTGATGTGTCCATCATAGTACTTTCCCCGTTTAGATTTAATATTTTTGAATTAAATGTAATTAAATATAAATTAATAAAAAAGAAAAAGCAACCGGCGACTGCATTTCAACCCGGGACCTTTCGATTATGAGTCCGGCGCGTTACCGCCTGCGCCACGACACTTCATGGCCTATCGGTGTTATAACCAACAATAATTATCTAAAAAAACACTATTTTTGAATAACTCCTAAACTATGAGTGCTATGATAAAAAGTGAATATACAATATATCTTCATTTTTTATTGTATACAATGTTTATTTGAAACATTTTTTAGTTTTGTGAATATCTGGAAAAAACTAAAAAACGCTAAGAGTAAAGTACCACTTCCGGTTTTCCTTTCAAAAACCTTAAGTTTTAAGTTTCATCTCGATATCTCCAGCGGTTATTGCTCTATATCGTTCTATCATGAATAATAACCAAGTTATAAAGGAAAATAAAAAAATCGCAAAAATCAGTTTTTTCGCAATGTGCTCTGATGATTCAATTTTTTTGTTAATTTAACACCGGGTATAGTTGGTACTCATCGTCTTGCATATTTTCTACCATTTAACAGATCTGTATCTCTTGCCGTTTAGAAGATACACATGCATGGACTGCTTAACCGGGACACCCTGTATATTGAAACTATTTTTCAATCGTAAGTATATATGCGTCTTGAAATGAACATACTGTATTTTCTTTATAGAGAGCAATGAATTATATTTTTATCACAACTTTTATTGATTTATTTAATATAGTTAAATTTTTTAGTAAAAATAATGCATCATACGACTGTTTGGAAACCCATAAATCTACTGATAATTTGGTTTAAAGTCTTCGTTTTCAAGTGTTCACTCGCCCCACAGATGATCTAAAAAAATAGTCCAAATTCGTACCCTTCTTATCTGCCTTTGTCCTTAAGCCCTAGAAATCAATTACTAAGGATGTAAAAAATACATAGAAAAATATTTGTAAAAGTACCCTCTTCAAAGTACTTATAGGAAATCGTCAGTGAGAAATATTTTAAGAAAAATAATCAGTATGTTTTTCGCTCTCCAGTGTGCACGTTAACGGTTTCTAATTTTATACGGACAAACTATAATTTAATTAAGTATAGTGAACATTTAGTGTTTTTACATAATAGTTGTAGTTCTAGTGATATTTAGTTGTAAAAATATGGCTAATTATTTAAAATGCGCCTATCGTGATTGTGGCGCGAGGAAAACCGAGGATGTACAGTACACTTCTTTACATTTCCTGTAAATAATTGCGAAAGATGTGATCATTGGTTAAAAAATTGTGGTAATATGGATCTCTTTATTTTGTCCGAAAAGAAACTTTCTTCAAAGCGCCTGTGTAATAAACATTTTCGAGCAAGTGATTTTACAAATTACCAACAAAATAGATTGTTAAAATCAGCAATTCCAAAACCATTTGACATAGTATTAAGTGATTCGGATTCCGATTTAGAAGTGTTAAAGCCCATTCACATGTACACCCGAAAATTGGAAGAGGATTTGCCATCTACATCCAAAGAAGTAAGGTTTTTAACCCCAAAAATAAACAAAAATTTTTAATATACGACATAATAATTTACTTTTTTTTATATATCATATCCTTACATATTCCTATACTCTGTACATTTGCGGACATTCGTTGATTCTATAAAAGAGTCTAATTTAAAATTCGAACAAGTGTTTTCAATCCCAGGCTAAGCATGAAGTAAAATTTCGAGTTTAGAAAAGCCCCGCGTAAAAAATTTGTCGAGGGTCGCGCTAGCGACCCGAGACAAATTTTCACGGGGCTTTTCTAAACTCGAAATTTTACTTCATGAGCCACGCGTATAAAACACTGACATATTGTAAAATTCAAAAATACTAGCCTTTATTTTGTTCGGTTGATTGACAAATTATATTGAATATTAAATTTTATTTATAAAATCTTGGCAAAAACTTGAAACCTGTTACAACATTTCAAAAGAAGTGGATTAATAAGAAATCGTGGAAATTAGTGAAAAACCTATTTAAAAATCTATAAATATAAAACATGGATTTGTGTGAGTGTTTTCCACTCCCTGATTAAGCATGAAGTAAAATTTCGAGTTTAAAAAACCCTGAACATTTGGATTTGGCGGCACGAGCGGATCGAGTTCAGGCTTTTCTAAACTCGAAATTTTACTTCGTGCGCCACGCGTACAAACACTGATTTATTATGAAGTTCAAAAACACATAATCGATCTACTATTTTTGTCAGAAGTATAGTTAAAGATGTGAAATAAATGTACATAATGTTGATATGATTTACCAAAATACCGGTACATTTTGAAGAGCAATTTTTGCGATTAACCGGTATGCCGGTATTCCAATCCCTACTTGTATCATGTAAATGTATTTATTTTAATTTAAATTGCATTACATGAGAGTAAATCTAGATTTCAATATTATATGTGGAATTAAAAATTGAATGGTGTAGATTCACGCTCGATTTGTTTATTTTGATAAAATAAACAAACCGAGCGTCATCATTTTTCGTTCCGTCGGTACCGTTAGAGAGGAAAAAATATAAACATTCCTCTGCGGATCCGATATACAAATGAATTGGGAAGAGTGGGGAAACCTAGTAGTTACTCTAAATCACACGCCTGCTGGGTGAGCCACCTGACAGAGTCGCCCCCCCTGACCCCGCACAGCCAGCGTGAATACTCTGGTTACTCCATACTCTGTGACTACGTGTATAAAATAAAACACTGATTTGATTTGAAGCTCAAAATACAAATTTTTAGGCTTTTTTAAGCTCCAAATTTTACTTGATGCTCATCAAGGAGTGAAAAAACTTTCAATTTTCAAATATAAAATCAATAAATCCCTGAACATATTATAAACACAGCTGATTTTAACGATAAATGTATATATGAATTATGCACCATATGCCTTCTACTAATTTCACTGATGATATTCCAAAATTAATTGCAAACTAATGTTTAAAATGTAATTTAATACCTATTATGATTCTTATTGTAATATATCATACAGTTAATCAGTAGCTTTTGAATAAAACAAAGAAATAAATGTCGTATTGAAATATTTTAAAAGTATCATGCAAGGTAATTAGTAATCTTTTGTTGAGGCAATGTTAACATATACCAAGAAGCCGAAAACAATAGAATGGAATTTTTTAATACAATAGAAATAATTAATATTTACTTCTTTTATTCAGTGACCTTTGCAGCTAGTCCCTTCTTTGAAACTAATATTAATGCATACTTAAAAAATACAATAATACATTTTTTAAGTTAACCTCAAATAAACAAAACAAACAAATACCCCAATGTTTTTGGCAATTTAAACTCATCCCTTTTAATATTGTTTCTTGAAACCTAAATTATTGCATGCTCTGCTCATTTAAAATTAAATTCCGCAATGGGATTAAAACATTCAATAATCCCTTAAAGAAATTGTTATCGTCTTAATTTAATTAAAACGTGTTTAGGAAACCCTAAGAAGCCGGCAGCCACGTGGAGACGAGGTTAAAATCAATAAGCACTCACGCCAAATATGTTTTAGGAGGCAAAACAAATATGACAGCTGTAAACCAGTAAGCGTTCGGCTTACCTTGTTTAGACGAACAACTGCTAACACAGCACACACTGAATTTATAAAAAAAACCTTAATTTATTAAAAACGACGTACTCTCTTCGCTACGCCGCACATGAATATAAGAAATTATTCTGAAAAAGCGTCACCTTGTAGCATAAATTGAAATAAAACTACGCCATCTACTGCTAAAACCCAAAAATACAAGCATGTAAATATCCAAGGACGGTCGAGTAGACGGTAAGAAGGATCGACAGAATCGAAGATTTTGGAGTGGGGGTATAGATCGCTTACGTCACAAATGCGCGCTGAATTTAAATGTGGTTACTTCATGATTTAGATAATTACAAGTAATAACAGTAACTGAATATTAATTCTTACTATTAAAGATTAAGTTATAATAATAATATAAAAATTATCTCAAATATAAAACATAATTCGATTTGGAAATAGCATTAGCAACATAATGTATTTCCAGATTTATTTCTTCGTAATATTGCTATACATGTGTAGTTTATGCATATTTATTTTTATTGTAATATGATATAAATTTCCACTGTATAAGCATTAACAACTAAAATTACGAAATCAGGCTGGCTTAACCTTAAATTTTATAAGTTAGCATTGAAGTGACAAAATAGTTGTTCATACAAAACAGATTATAATAAAGCTGAGAACTCTAATGTTCAAATATAAATTTTGATAACGTTTAATTATTAACTAATGTAATCAATTAAACTATAAGGATATTTAGTGTTACTGGTAGTTTAACATACTTTAAACATTAAATAATTCAAATAGTTTCTTGTATAAATATTTGACTATTTTGTAAATTCTGATTCACAGCCTTAATATATAATAAACTTTTAGGCACTGCCAACTCTAACTTACTCCAATTTAATAATTCCAGGAGTAAAAATAATAGCAATTTAATCCCTCGGGGGGATCCTAACCCTACAGGGCGCGTCCCCAGGTGGCGTATAGGCGAACGCGGCACAGTGGCCGGAACGTAAAAAAAAGTGTTCAAAAATCGATAATGTTGATATTATTGTTTGGTTATGTAAGAAAAAGGAATTTTTGGGTCTCTGACAACCCAAATATACTCTCAATTGAACTAAAGTACCGGTTCGATATGCCGGATCAAAAATGGCGCGCTAAATACGAAGAAAAATATCACTAGCGGAAAAAATTTCATTTTTTTCTTTGTCCTTATGCATAGACCGACAAGTTTTCATTGATTGGTTGTAAAACAGTACCAAAAAAGCTATCAAACCCCTGAGACTTCGTTTTTGAGGTTATAATAGAAAAAAAGAATTTTTTTAGTTTTTTCACTGTAACTTTAAAACAACGCAAGATATTTTCAATCTGATAAAGCTGCTTAAAAGCTTATAAACAGGGCTAAATTTTTCCGTATAAATGGCCTTGGTAGCATAAACAAAACTTCAGTACAAATAATTTTTTCTCTCAAAAAACGCAAAAATCGGATTTTTTCAAACATTTTATCGAATTTAATCGATTATAAAATGAAAACAACGATAGATAGCTTACATCAGTTTTGCTCACCTAAAAGCCTATTAAATGGGCTACAATTTCTGTATGGCACACTTCTGTCACTAGATCAGAACTCTTTTAAGCAATGTTTTTTGTTTGAAAAAATCGCGAAATTTGCATTTTTTTCGGCGATTCCCCGGTTTTTGCTTGTTTCGAAAACCGTAGGAAACTTCGATAAGGTCAGTAATTTTTTTATAGATAAGGCTTTGTACAGTTATATTGGCGCAAGCAAATCTATTAAAAAAGTGAAAGATGGGTTACTCCTAGAGACCATTAGCAATGGTCAATCTAAAAAGCTAATGCAAATGGAGCAGCTAAGCGAATTCAAGGTGACTGTGAGTCCACACGCGACCTTGAACTGTAGTAGAGGTATAGTTTACTGCAAGGATTTCCTCAACTGCACAGTTGAGGAAATACAAGAAAACTTAAGTAGCCAAGGGGTTATCGAAGTGCGCCGTATGAGTACGAAGCGGGATGGATTGGTGCAGGAAACATCAAACCATATCTTGAAATTCAACAGGGCAACACTTCCTGCCACTGTTAAAGGAGGGTTCCACAGTTTACCGGTTCGTACATACATTCACGCACCCCTGAGGTGCTTTAAATGCCAAGTCTTCGGTCACACCGCAACACGCTGTTCTAAGGAACAAGTGTGCGTATATGGCAGAAGTGTCCACGAAGGTACAAGCTGCATTGAGCCGGTAACATGCGTAAACTGTGGAGGTTCGCACTAGGCGAGAAATTGCACTCAATATAAAATTGAAATGGCAATACAAGAGATCAAAGTAAAAGAAAAACTTAGCTACTTCGAAGCTAAGAAGAGGGTGGTTCCACGGACTCCGGTTGCTGGCGTGTTGTATTCGCAAGCGACTGCAGCTAAGCCAGCATACATGGAGCTGATGGAACAATTATTGCCACACCTGAAAGAAGCTATTTCAAAGACGGTAAAACAAGAAATAAATAGCTTGAAGCCGCAGAAGGAGGCAAGTAAACTGCCTCCGCGAAAGGAGGCAAGTAGACTGCCTCCACCAAAGGAGGTAAGTCAAATGCCTCCACCATCGACGATCGCATTGACGCGATCGTCAAAATAGGGGAGCACGCCATCCCCATCATCTGAACAGCAGGGGCCTGATACGCTGTCCTCTGCCAGCTGCAGCGACCGGAGCATCGCCAGCAACACCGTTGCCGGATGGCTCCAAGACCAAGCAGCCCCCTATTATTGATGTAGATGGCTACATGTCGTCTACTGACGTGCCCGGTAAGAGGGGAGCCTCTGAGGCCTTCCTCTCATCGACAGACAATAGTACCGTCGATGAAACAGGTAAGGCCACACGAGGGAAGAGTAAGAGAAAACCCGAATGGCAGAAGGGTGTTCCTAAAAAGCAAGGTCTCTAGGAATAATTCTTCCCATGGCTTTGTTGTTTATTTTATTTATTTATTTATTTTACAACTAAAGTATTTTACAACTTTAGTATGGTATGTGATATTAGATTTAAGGGTTTTGTTCTGTCTTTGTCAACACCGGAGTCCCTTACAACTCCGGTGTCATCTGTGATATTATGTGTTATTGTGTTCGTTCTGGCATCGGATCCTTTTACAACTCCGGTGCCTTTCGTGATATTAGTTTTAAGAGTTTTTCTAGTATACTCTGGTATCGGAGTCATTTACAACTCCGATGTCAACTATGATATTAGTATAAGGGTTTTTTTTGTTGTATTAGTCCTGGCACCGGAGTCCTTTACAACTCCGGTGCCATCTGTGATATTAGTTTTAAGGTTTTGTTGTATATGTTATGGCATCGGAGCATTTTACAACACCGATGACACTCGTATTTGTGATCTTTGTGTTATTTATTATTCATATTTATTATTTGTGCTCGTCTTAATTTTAAATAAAAAATGGTTGAACAATTAATTCAGTGGAATTGTAATGGATGCAGAAAACACTATTGCGAGTTGATACTACTCTTAGCAAGACACACTCCCTTTTGTGTGTGTCTACAAGAGACACATTTTAAACCTGAAGATATGTTTCAGCTCCGTGGTTTTTCGGTTGTAAGAAGGGATGTTGTGCCTGACGTACGAGCCAGGGGCGGAGTCGCCATCCTTCTGAGAGAAGACCTCCCTTATGAGGAGGTCCATCTTAGAACGGGGCTCCAGGCGCTGGCAGTCAGTATAGCCCATCCCGTAAAAGCCACGATCTGTACCTTATACCTCCCTGAATGTGACTGGACAATTGAAGACATCGCCGAGCTAGTCGATCAACTCGCCATATATACTTTTGGGCGATTTCAACGCCCACAACCCACTATGGGGCTCCCTGAGAAGGGACCCCCGCGGTCGCTTGATTGAGGACTTTCTCGATCAAAGTGATGCGGTCCTCCTTAACACGGGATCCCCAACACACTTTAGTGCAAGAGGGTCGGAGTTCTCGGCGATCGACTTATCTCTCTGTTCCCCCCGTCTGTCATGGCAAGTCATTAATGACATGCACGGCAGCGATCACTTTCCGATCGCTATTATAACCATCGCTCGACAAGTAAGACAACCTGTCCCTCGGAGATGGTGTCTCGACAAGGCGGACTGACTGGGTTTCCAAACCAGCCGTACAACGCCTGCGTCACACAGTGACGACGTCGAACTGCCGTGCAAGACTTCACAGAACGGATGATAGAAGCAGCGAATAGTCACATCCCCATGTCTAGTGGGATAATGGCCGGTCCACCTGTTCCATGGTGGGACCGAGAAGTTAAGGTGGCAATAGAGGAGAAGAAGAGGAAGTTTAATAAGTTCCGGCGAGTCCCTACCCGGGAGAACCTAATAGCTTTCAAGAAGCGGCGGGTTATCGCGCGCCGCACAATTCTTGAAAGCAAAAGGTTATCGTGGGAGAGCTACGTGTCGGCGCTCACCACACCTGTTGTTGAGGTGTGGAGAAAGGTGGGTACAATAGCAGGGAAGAAATTCCCTGCGGTAGCACCCATCTTGAAGCTCGATGGGCGGGAAATAACCGACAGACTGGAAATAGCGGATGCGATCGCATCCAACTTCTACTCCGCTAGTAGCTCTCAGAACTACGAAGCATCGTTTCTGGGTAACAAGGGTAATCTCGAAGTCCCTGTTGATTTCTCTTCTAGGGGGTCCTTATGTTACAACGCTAAGTTCTCACTAAAAGAACTTGAAGAGGCACTGAAGTCAATGGGCGAGTCAAAAGCGTCAGGCCCAGACGGCATCCCATATCAGATGGTCCGACAACTCCCCTCGCATATGAGGGGATATCTGTTGAACATATACAACATGATATGGGATAGGGGCATCTACCCCAGCCGCTGGAAGCTCGCAATAATAGTGCCTCTTTTAAAACCTAATAACCCCACAAATGTTAAGAGTTACCGGCCAATTTCGTTAACCAGCTGCTTAGGAAAGGTATTAGAGAGAATGATCAACAACCGTCTGGTATGGATGCTGGAGACAAACGGTCTCCTAGCGAAATATCAGGCGGGTTTTAGGAAATTTCACAGTACTGTTGACCAGTCAGTCTGTCTGGAGAACTCCATCCAGGATGCCTTCCTAGAGAGAAAACACCTCGTTGCGGTGTTTTTTGATTTAGAGAAGGCATACGATATGACCTAGAGATATGGAGTTCTCCAAAAATTACATGAATGGGGATTCAGGGGCCGTATGCCTCTTTTTATTGAATCCTTCATGTCCAGTCAATGCTTTAAAGTTCGAACCGGGGATACCGAATCCAGTTTGTGTTGGAAAACGGAATTCCTCAAGGAATTGACCTGGTAATATGTATGGCGGGAGATACCATCCCCGCCATAAGTCGTGAGCTTCAAGCGGTCATTGACAAGGTGAACAGTGATGCTGAGTCTAGAGGTTTTCGTTTCTCTGAAACGAAAACCTCATGCGTCCACTTGTGTAGACTCAGACGTCCACACCGTGACCCCGGATTGTCTCTCCGGGATATTAGGATACAAGTAGTGGATAGTATCTGTTTTCTAGGGCTGTGGTTCGATAGGACTCTCCTATCGGACCCACATCGATAAGCTGGTCCAACGCTCTAAAAAAACGTTAAATCTTATTAAACGCTTGGCTAGCATCAGAGAAAATACTCCCGAAGACCTACCGTCAGTAGGCCGGTGTGCGTCCGTGCGAATGAGCTGATGGAGAGTCTTAACATTAGTCTCGAAAGGGTATTCGAGGTCAGATTCCTGGAGGTACCTCCTTGGCTTATGCCTAAGATTAATTGCCGGCTGGATCTGACCTCATTAAGGAAAAGTGATACGAGCCCCTATATTCTAAGGGGCCTCTTCCTGCAAGTTATCGCTGAATACCGGACTCTCCGCGGTTGTACACTGACGGCTCGAAATCCGATCACGGTGTGAGCTCTGCCGTCGTCATCGACGAAACCCCACATTCGTGGTCACTCCCCGAGTCGGCCAGCGTGTACACCGCCGAATTGTATGCTATATATCAAGCTCTTCGCTACACGATTATGAATCACCATCACAAGTCTTTTATTATATGTTCCGACTCTCTAAGCGCCATTCAAAGTATATCATCGATGCACACAATGGATCCTCTGGTCCAGCTCATCCAGTCCTCGATATTTGAAATGTCCCGGATGCGAAACACGATTGTTTTCGTTTGGACTCCGAGGCATGTGGGTATCGAGGGAAACTAGCTGGCCGACGAGGCTGCCCGTCAGGCAGCTGAAGCGAACTCCACTGATGATATACCAGTAAGACCCGATGATGTCAAAGGGTTTATTAAATATAGAATAAGAGAGGATTGGCAGCAGAATTGGAACGGCTCCGAGAGCAAATTAAGGTCTGTAAAGCTCTCCGTGACTCCCTGGCAATCGCCTGTGAAACTTACGAGGAGGGAGGAGGTTGCCCTGTGCCGTCTTCGCAAAGGGCACACCAACTTAACCTCTTCGTATCCCCTTGCCGGCGATGAATCGCAAGAGTGCCCATCCTGTCACGATCTGTTAACGGTTAAGCATATTTTAGTCGAATACCCAGCCTACGCATTACAGCGAAATAGGCTGAGGCTTGGTGGTGATGTGGCGTCCATATTGGCGAATAGTAAGGGGTCCGTAGAAACATGTATAACGTTTCTACGAGATACAAGTCTTTTGAAGCGATTATAGCGATTTGTGTATGTCTTTTAAGTGCTAATTTATTTATTGTCTTTGTCTCGTTTGTGTATAGTGGCATCGAAGTTCCTTTACAACTTCGGTGCCACCTTTTAGTTTGTGTCCGTCCGCTCCAGAGTCCTTTTACAACTTTAGAGCACATATTGTATACAGTTTTTAGGGTCCGGCATCGAGGTCCATTTACATCCCCGATACCGTCAGTCTATGATATTAGGTTTAGGTTGCGTCGTCTGTTATATGTAGGGTCCGGCATCGGGGTTATTTACAACCCCGATGTCGTCCGCTCTGTGATATTAGGTTTAAGATGTGTTTGTCCATTTTATGTAAGATCGGTGACAGGGTCTTTTACAAGCCTGCTACCACAAAATTTGTGATATTAGGTTTAGGGTTATTTATTCTATTTATGTTTTGTTTAGTGTTGTTTATTTTAATTAATTTATTGTTTTTTTTTCTTTTTAAATAACACTAGCAAACCGGCTAATGACCTTGCAGTCGAAACCGGTAAGTGGGAGGGGTTTTTAGTCGGTAGTCCTCCAGTTTGAAGGGAGTCCGACACTTCGTCCGTAAATGGATTTTCAGCTCCCACACAAAAAAAATAGCAATTTAATAAAATAAAACACATTAACTTTGTTGGTATAACATACTATTTTTTAGTTATGACTGTAGTTTGTATTGTACAATACAATTATACAGAGAATTTTTCTTTTAGGTAAACATGCATAAGCTGTACATTTTCTGACATTCGTTGTTTTTTAAAAGAGTTCAATTTGAAGCTTTAAACGGGTGTTTTCTACTCCCAGACTAAGCATGAAGTAAAATTTCGAGTTTAGAAAAGCCCTGTAAAAATTTGTTGGGGGTCGCGCAGCGACCACAAACAAATTTTCTGGGATTTTCTAAACTCGAAATTTTAAAACACAGATTTTAAGCGAAGTTCGAATATACATAAATTTCACAATTTTTAGTGTTTTATACGTGGCGCGCAAAGTAAAATTTCGAGTTTAGAAAAGCCCAGAAAATATTCACAGGGCTTTTCTAAACTCGAAATTTTACTTCATGCTTAGTCTGGGAGTGGAAAACACTTATTTAAAGCTTCAAATTGGACATAAAAAAGGGAATATCTAAAGATTTGCAGAAAATAGGCTGAATTTTGAATACGTATATTAAAGAAAAATTCCCTATAATGTAAATACATAGTTAAGGAAGGTGCGAAAAGGGAAAATTAATATTTAAAATATGTTAATAATTTTATTTATTTACAATTTATTAAATATTCTACTCTTTGTATTTTATTTATTTTTGAGAGATTTTGCTCTTAAAATCTTTGTTATTTTTAGAAACTTAATATTAGTAATTTAAATAATTAATTCTTATAAACCCACTGAGCAAAAAACAAACAAATAACGTTATATCAAAATTGTAGCAACATTAAACGTTTTTTAATGTTGATAAAACATTACTTAAATGGATTTGTGCAGTAGGAATAATATTTGTTTCAAATATGTTTTTATTATAACCCAATTAACGTCAACATATTTTTTAATTTAATTACACGTAAGAAAAACTATTATTTTAATTACACTTAACACTAACACAAAGTCTTATCTAAAAAAGACTTATTTTTAACACTAAATATTAAAAATGTTTGACAAACGTCAAGTTAACAAACGTCAAGTTAACGAATGGGTTAAATCTGTTGTTTACAAAATTATTTAAATAAACTCACTGACAACAGTCTATAGACCTTCATGAATAGGGAATCAAAAGGATATTTTAACAACTGTCGTTAAACCCTTAACGAATGTCTTTAATTTTCAACGAAAGAGAAATCATATAGTCCAATGTCTTTTTAAAAATACATAATCTTTTATAAAATATGCTTATTAAAAGTAGTTACGTTGACAAAGAAAAACGTAATTAATATAAAATTTATTAAAGTGTTCTATCACAAATCCAAATATACACAAAATGTACAAACCATAGAGAATGGGAAAACCGCGCGCTGTCGCACGCCAAGCGATCACTTTACGTGACGTACTCCTGTAATTTTGAGTTAATATTGCGAGATAGGATAATAGGTATGCTTCACCACAGGAGTGTTGCCAGGTTTGGTTAAATTTCACCATTTGTACGAAGACTGGCAAATCTGGTGAATTTCTGATGTTTTCCTCTTGTTTTCAACAAGCGATACGAATTTGAACTTCTGCACAGTCCCTTCATTAGTAAAAACTGACAAATCTGGTGAGTTTCTGATGTTTTGCTCATGTTTTAAAGAAACAATACGAATTTAAACTTCTCCACAGGCCCTTTATTAGTAAAAATGCATTTTAATACTAGTTGATACCACTAACTAAAAAAACCATTCAAAACCTTTATAAAAATATTTAAATATTTTTTTTTAATTATAAACTAAACAAATAATATTAAATTAAAATAATGGTGATGTGTCCATAGCGCTATTGACTTTTGACGTACTTAATTTATTTCACTCTCAACAAATTGGTTGGAGATTTAATTTGAAATTAGTGATTAATACGGGTGGCGCATAAAGTAAAATTTGGAGTTTAGAGAAGCCTAATTTTCACGCTTTTCTAAACTCCAAATCTTACATCATGCTTAACCTGAGAGTAGAAACACTCGTTCGAAACATCAAATTAAACGCTTTTATCAAAATAACAAATCCCTGAAAATATATCTAAAGAAATCTCCGCACATGTGTGACTTGATTGATGCGAGAGAAACGGGATAAATAGAAATTTCGGAAATTACAAACAATAATGATTGGTAATTAGGTCAGATTTGACATCAAAATTCATTTTCTGTACCTACTTTCTCTTGACAGTTTTAATTAATTTGGACGTGTAATGTTTTATTTATCAAAAATAATTGAAATCGTCAAAAGTTTTTTGTAAAATATTGTTTCATCAATTTCACTTCACAAACAACAATTGCACCTAAATTAGAATAAAAAAAAAGGCAAACACGAGATTT
This sequence comes from Philonthus cognatus, assembly GCA_932526585.2. Lineage (NCBI taxonomy): Eukaryota > Metazoa > Arthropoda > Insecta > Coleoptera > Staphylinidae > Philonthus > Philonthus cognatus. Next base: position 92,715,958 of record OW052243.1, read on the forward strand.
TCATATTAGTAACTATAATCGTTAAACTATTTGTTGGCAATTAATGTTACTAATAAATCTAGCGTTGTAAATTTTAAAAATGTTTGATTTGTTTACATAATTTTATGCAATTTTTACGAAAATGAAAATTTCAAAGATTCCTATCTTGATAATTTTTGGCATTTTCTCCACGAAATATCATGTGAGTATTTAGCAAAGATTGCTCTAAAAAGACCCCATTACTACTTTTTAAGTAATTTCTAATTGACCGTGAAAATTGAATCATGTTATGCGATTTTTAAAAAGATGACAACTTCAAAGATTCTTATCTTAATAATTTTTAGGAATATCTTTTTAAATTTTGTATACACCCCATTAATAGTTTTCGGAAAGTGATGACGTCAAAACATACTTCAAAAAGACTGTCAAAATATTGGCAGTATTGACAACGTACATAAGGGCGAGAATAGAATAGGTTTAATTGCTCTGATTTGCTAAATATAATGCATTATCTAATGTCTGAAATGATTACATTTGCTCTAAATGATGGAGATATGTTTTAAATTGAAAATGAATAATAGACGGTACTTCGGCGGATTTTGGACACAGCTGTCTAGCAGGAGTACCGCGAACGTACGTCGTGCAATGCATCAACACTTCCGATCAGCTGTAATATTTAAAGATCAATCTGTGCGATTAGGATTTCTTTTGACATAAAAATAATGTTTTAATTTCAACTCACAAACAAAACAAGGAGCCCAAACGTAAATAACTAAACCTAACCACACACAAGGTAAACCATCCTATCTCGCAATGTTAACTCAAAATTCAGGAGTAGGGGTCCATCTTCTACGTCACGGGGAGTGATCGCTTGGCGTGCCACAGTGCGCGGTTTTCCCATTTTCTATGGTTTGTACGTTTTGTGTTTATTTGGATTTGTGATAGGACATTTTATATAAATAACGTTTTTAATTGTCAACGTAACTTCTTTTAATAAACCTATTTTATAAGAGATTATGTATTTTCAAAAAGACCGTATGATTTCCCTTTCGTTGTTAAGAATTAAAGGCAGTCGTTAAGAAATTCTTATGATTTCCTATTCATTAAGGCCTTAGAGACTGTTCTCAGTGAATTTATTTTAACAATTTTGTAAACAACAGGGATCGTTCTTTAATCCATTCGTTAACTTGACGTTTGTCAAAAGTGGTCGAGGAAGAAAGTTAATACAAAAGATCGATGGTCCACCTATAAATATACCTACACATCGAAAATGGAAAGAATTCAACCTCAAATTTGATTTAAAAAAAATGTCAAAGGAGAATTGGTATGTAATTCAATAGAAATTCAAGCACGCATATTCCCCATATTCACGCATAGGGTTCTTGCACATTTTTTTATTGTCTTAATTAATTCTTTAGAAGAAAAAAAAACATTATACCTTGTGTTCAATTTTTACTTAATTTTTAAATTATTAATCGTTAACGTTTTCCCGCAAATTGTACTCGTGAAAACGTTGTGTGACGTCAACGTTGGTAGAGTATATCTTATACAGGTGACCTCATGTAAGTTCTTAAGTTGGCGAACTGGCTTCAACTGTGACGTAAATGGGAGTGAAAAATATGGCCGCCTGGATATAATAGTAATAATAATCCGTGGCAATAATAAATAATGTACAATTACTCTCACTAGGAAATTAATTATGCACTTGGTTTAACAGGTAGGGTCGTCTTCATATTCTTTTTAAAAGTGTTAAATAATCATAATAAAAATTTTACGATTGAATGTTGTATTAAACGAAAATCTATTCGTAATAATATTTATTAACAATGTAAATTATTTTTAAATGCGTTACATAATTAATAATTTCCATGAAGTTTAAAGCCTCTACAATCTGCCAGAAATTCAAACTAACAAAGCTCCAAATCGATGGTCCGAACAAAACTATAATTTTAATAAATTCGGTTTAACGATGAAGAACCTGTAAAATGTTTTGCAATGTGCTTAAGATGGACTTGTGAGAATAATTTAGTCTCTCAACATGCAGGCCCGGATACAAGGTGAGAACCGCCCAGAAATAATACCTTCCTACCGCTCCATTAGTAGTAAAGGCTCGGCCTTGTCTTGGTGTTCCACCTGTTGTATCTGGGCCTGTCAATATGTAACACTACTCCACACACTACATATTCTTTTTAGTGTCCCCTTTGACTGTACATTAGGTACATTAATTAATACTCTATTGATGGATATACATTTATTTTTTAAATGTAACAAAAAAAAAACATGAAATTTAAATGACTTAAGAGTATATTCAATATTATTTTATTGTAATAAATTATTAATAGAATTATTATTCAAGTGACCATACAAGGAACCATTCGATAATTATTAAAGTAAAAATTCCTGCAATGTCTCAAACAATATTTCAGGGTAATCATTGTAACGATCTCTGGAGGAAATATTTGAGCACTTATTCGATCATTAATTTAATTCCAATCACCATAATCAACTATCGATATAATTCGATTAAGTCCATCACTAATTATAACACATGAAAGTTTATAAATAATCTAGTCTTTTATTATTTTACAGTTTTTTAGGATGTTATATATTGTTTTCGAAGTTATGCCTTATTTCTGTAATGAATGTATAATGCCAATGGGTCATACGATTTCCATTTCATAAAAATTTTCATTAAGGTGTCGTTTACTAAATAATTGATTAAAGTAAACAACAACTTCAAACAATATTTGAATGAACGCCTTATGATTTCGTCAATTTTAGTGATTAGTTAGTAAATCTATTTAATGAATAAAGTTTGGCAGCATCGCACTTTACAATGTTGTGTTTGCTACATTGATATTTAGCACAAATTTTGACTTATAATAACAATAGAAACTTCAAAATGTTAATGAAAAATGTAATCCAACGATCTTGCAGCAATAGAAACATTTATAATTTCCATATTCAGCTAGAAAATGTAGATTCCTGTTAACATTAGAAAAAATCTGATTGTTCTTTAAACTTTTAAACGAACTTCACTCACTTATAAATAATGTATAATAGAATCAGAATTAATATAAATAAATTATAAAGAACTACCAATTAACACGGAAGTAAGTTTATATCCTATTATATACATTTACATTAATACAGTTAAAGGGGACATTAAAAATAATATGTAGTGTGTCTCTGGAGCAGTGTTATTGACAGGCCCGGATACAACAGGTGGAACAACAAGACAAGGCTGAGCCTTTGCTACTAATGGAGTGGTAGGAAGGTATTTTTACTGGGCAGTTCTCACCTTGTATCCGGGCCTGCATGTTGAGAGGCTAAGTTATTCTCATAAGTTATTTTACAGGTTCTTCATCGTTAAACCAAATTTATTAAAATTATAATTTTCTTTGGACCATTGATTTGGTGCTTTGTTAGTTTGAATTTTTGGCAGATTGTAGAGGCTTTAAACTCCGTGCAAAATTACTAATTATGTAACTCATTTAAAAATAATGTAAATTGTTTATAAACATTATTGCGAATATATTTTCGTTCAATACAATCTTCAATCGTAACCTAAAATTTATTCTATGATTATTAAACACTTTTAAAATTAATATGAACACGACCCTACCTGTTGCACTAAGTGCATAATTAATTTCCAATTAAATTAGTCAAAGTAATTCTACATTATTTACAATTGCCACGGATTATTATTATTATATCCAGGCGGCCATATTTTTCACTCTCATTTATGTCACAGTTGGAGCCTGTTGGCGCATGCGTACTTACATGAGGTCACCTGTATAAGATATACTCTACCAACGTTGAAGGTAAACATATACTTATTAAAACACGATTTAATTTCCTTTCTTCACTTATTTATTTTTGTTTGTTAAATGTACATTTCGAGTACCATGTACTCATTTTCAATAACTGAATTATTCAGTTATTGAAAATGAGTACATGGTACTCGAAATGTACATTTAACAAACAAAAATAAATAAGTGAAGAAAGGAAATTAAATCGTGTTTTATTAGGGATTTATTACTTCACATAACTCAAAACAAATAGTGAATATATACTTATTAGTCTATTCCGCTAACTCCATATCCACTGCATGGGCCAGATATGGGATCTGTTAGAGTGAATAATAGCGTGAAACGATCAAACTGCGCATGGACAAACGCACCGCCAAGCACCAATGAGTGTACGTCTCGGTGCCGGCGCGCAGCGTATTTTAAATTTAAAATTTTTAACATTTCGATATTATGGTCAATGTATATTAAGCAAAGAAAAATAATATTTCTTGAACATCACAACAACATACAATGTAGTAATGGTAATTACATATTACTTAAATGTGATTGTTCAATATAGGTATAAATGTCTATAAAAATTATAATAAATATTTAGATGAAATATGAGTGAGAATTATGTTTAATTTTGTATAATTATACATGTATAGTTTAGTTTTTGCCAATAAAGCTTAATTTCTTCTATGAAAATGAAATATTTGTGATTTTTTTTCATTTTAAAATAAGCAGTATGTACGCAGTACAACATAAGACATTCCAGGAAAAATTGTCTTGGCTGGCCATGTGGTGGACCATGCCATTCCATCCAGTGTCATTGCATCTGGGTGGAGTATTTGCAGGGTAGTTTTATTTTTAGAAAAATTAGAAAACATGCATTCTGTTTTGATTTTTCAACTAGTAAAGTGCTTCTCTGATCTCTATTTTATATTTTTTTCTAAAATGGGAAAACATATAAAAAATTGTTATTTGTGTTACAATAAGGGAAAAACAGGATTTTGCATGTATCATAAAAAAAATAATTACGTAAATAATTTAATAGATGATCATGGTGAATTGATTGTGGGACAAAAAGATCACGATTATATATCAAGTACGTGGTCATTGAGTCCCTTTATAGAAAATATTAGCATATATATTGGAGGTTTTGTTGCATCAAAAATTTACAAACAAATAAAATGTATCACTTGTAAGAACCAACTAAAAGTACTAAATGGAGACCTGCCTTTATTAATTAAATTAAAGTGTAGAGAGAAATATCTAAATCCATCCAAGGATGTAATTAAAATTTGCTTGACAACGGAAAGAATTATAAAAGAAAATAATTATTTATTAAATATTATTAATATTCATCAGAAAATGTGTTCTTTAATATATAAAAACTGTAACAATGCTTTCGAAACTACTATCAATTATTGATGAGCATATTTTAGAACAATCGTTTCTAGATAACCATCGGGTACAATTAATTATTTCTACGTATCTTAAAGTACGACTACACCATGAAGCTAAAAGTGCTGTTAAACAAAGTAACACCCGTCAAAAATTACATAGAAATATTATTTTTAAAAATACATAATTTGTTTACTGTTAATTTTAATTCATAAGTATTTTCAATGTTTTTTATACATAAAAAACGTATATATTATTTACACTATTTATATTGTATTGTTTGTTGTTTCTATTGTCACCTAACCCTCTAAAATATTATTTATTTATTCAATAGATTTTATTTTAAAAATTATATTATTAATTTAATAATCACCAATTTTATAAACCATCACCAACAGCTAGGTGTTATTTTATTGCAAAATATCATGAATAGCAATCAAAATTACACTATAGTAAAGGGTCATAAAATGTTTAGAAAAATAATTACTCAAAGATAATTGAAACTATTATTACAGAAAAAGAAACTATTCAAATATTGGAAAAAACATGAATAATTTATTTTAGTATGCAGTCGGTTTGAAACCTAAAACTGATTGATTAATGTTGTTTTTAAATTTAGATTTTCTATTTCAGCAATTTATTGAACAAAATTGAATTTGTGTTCAGTATTTCGGCACCAGATACCCACAGGCGTATTAAACAGCTGATCAGTTTAAATTTCTCCGAGCGCTAAATCCTAAGAATAGTGCATTCGAGTGGATGCTTTCCGACCAGAAGACGCGATATAGACTAATACATATATGAAGATAAACAACACAAGAATGACAGAACGGTTGGTGCACTGTACGACATACGTTCGGATTTCAAGTAAAGTTGGCTAGCTTGAGAACGTCATCCGATTTGGGCGGATTCAGACCGCATGTATAAATCCGAATCGGGAATACGATTCCGCTCTGCCAAAATCGTTCGGTCGGTGGTTTCGAGTGAATGAATCATTAACGAATCAATTCTTCTAATACGGAATTAGTTCTTTCAAATATCCGTACGGAATCGTTCTTTTCGAACGAATCATTCACGAACGACCCATATCTTGTCTGAATCTATCTCTAAAGCACCGAAGTTTTATTTGGAACAACTTGTGGTATATTGAGGGGGGGGTGCTTCCGAAAAATATTAAAATGTATATTGTATGAAATGATAATGTTTAGCGTATATTTCTATATTCTTATTATTATAATTCTTTGTCTCATGAGCAGCATTATCATTGTTCAGTCTGGAAGATGGAGTCAAGTGGAGGCTTGAGCGCTTTCCGCTGAATCAGGGAGAGAATGCGTAACGTGAACGATTCCCACGGATCGAAGGGCAAGCGTACAAAACAATTTTGAGTAGTTTTTCGAAATAAGTCAGTATTCAAGATTCAACTGGGCAAACACTTACGTGGCCTATAAAACTAGATCAAAAAAGGGTATCTGGATGATTCTTTGGTCATCCGTCCTGCAAGCATCACGAACTTCACTAGGTAAACAAGTTTAGAAAATGTTTTATAATACATTTATTAGATTTTCTAAGGGAGTTGCGAGGTTGAATGTAATGGACATGGTACTGTGTACCTTACTTAATTACATTTATATGTCGCATACACCTGATAGAAGATTTGTATTGATTTAGTTTTCGTTATTTTGTCGAGATGTGTGGGGTCAGATGTGATGGACATGGTACTGTCTACCTTACTTAATCACACTCTGATGTCATTTGTTTCATAAAATTATAGTGAGAAGTATTTTAGTATAAATTAAATCTACGAAACATTGGTTTTAACAGAGGGGAAGGGTGGAGTGAGGCTTGCAAAACGCTTATTTACTTTTGATCTCGTTCATTGACATTGTGCAGAAAATATATCGTTTTGATTCACATAAAAAGAAAACCTTGTATCCTGGTTACCAAGCCTCGGCATAGACTCTATCTTCTTATTGTATTGCTCAAACGTATTTTTGTGTTCTTCGGAGGTACCTGTTCATTCTCGTTATTGTATTTCCTCATTATTACTATCCAGTTCCTTATAATTTAATCACAAAATGATCGTTTAACTTTGCCTGTAACATTTTTTTTTTAATAAAACACAGTTTTATTCAATCTTGAGTATACTTTCCTGACCTTTCTCTTTCGTTTTCAGTTTATAAATATAGGTTAACTTCAGCATAACAAAACAATAACAAGAATGCGTTTTCATTCAGAAGAGAAGATAGGTGAACAAATAATCTTAATTCTTTTGCACACATCAACACTTGTAACGAATCTGTTACTCAATTAAATAGGTTAGTACATACACAACACAACATCGGTTTTTTTATACAAATTACTAATTTGTGTAAGACCAGGATCCACGATATGACAAACTTTACTAAACTTTCGACTGAAAAGGCAAAATCACTTAATAATTTAAAAATAAATATAATTAAACGTTTTGAATTATAGTTAAATTTGCATGTTTGCTCTATTTTTTATAGACACACATCTTTCAAATAAACCTATCATCTTTGCTTAAATTATACAAGTCAATTTCTCTAAAACGGTTTTCGCTCGTTCAGCTGATATCATTGGGTCGTCCATCTCGGCGCCGTTCGGTATGGAAAGAACATATAGGATTATTATTATCATTATTATTATTATTATTCAATTTTGCACGTAGTTAATTGACGGTAAGTAAAGAGGGTTTTATAAAACAAGTGTCCATCGTCACTATAGAGGAAGATTGAGGCGAGAACGAAATATATTATTATTATTATAAGTGATTCGTTTACGAACGATTCATAAAGAACGAATCACTTTTAAGAAATTTTTCGATAGATTCGAATCACCTGAAAGACTCGAACTTCCCATATCTAATTTGGACCGCTGAACACGGAGCGTTCGCCGTCGAGGCGTTTTTTCGTAATAACGATTCAGTGCCCCCGGCGTCACGCTCAAGCTCTTCGAATGTCTGACAGAAGTGTTCGCCGAATTCTCCATCAAGACTAGAGAAAGATTTTCCAAGAAGAGTGCAATTTGCACAAACCATGTCGCGAATGATAAATGAGGATCCAGGGATGATTATTCTGACTTCTGATGAAGCTCATTTCCATTTAAATGGTTGTGTAAATAAGCAGAACTTCCGTTACTGGGCACCAAATAATCCTCAAGAGATTTATCAAAGGCCTCTTCATAGTGAAAAGGTAACCATATGGGATGCTGTGTGTAAATCAGCAGTGATCGGACCTTTTTTCTTCGAGGAAAACGGCCGCACTGTAACAGTAAATGCCGAACGTTATGTAGCCATGATAATTCACCTGCCCGAATTACGTTGGCGTCGAATTCCTGTTAGAAGGGTTTGTTTCCAACAGGATGGGGCAACTGCCCACACGGCACGTCTATCTATGAAGGTGCTGAGAACATTGTTTCCCGGTAGGTTAATCTCACACCACGGTGACATCCCATGGCCTCAGTATAAAAACACTGAAACATTGTGAAGCTCACAATATGCTTCTAAAGCAGTGTGCAAAGGATGTATATTACGAACTTTAATTAAAACTAGAGTTTTATACTCGTGGCGTTGAACTCTCAACTGTTGTCTCTGATGAACGGGCCCGATGTGAGGCAAATTGGTCTGTAGCCTTTTGGTTAGGTTGGGTTCTTCCTAGGTTTTATCCGAAAATATGGTCTTCATACATATTTTCTGATACTGTACCTTAGCTTATTCATAGGATCATCATATGAAGGCAGAAGGTTTTTGAACAGGTTAAATAGTCTTTATAAGCCTAAGCACCTTTGGTAAACTTCTGTTATAATTAACTTTTTGGATATGAAATAGGGTTACAGTTTCAGAATGAGGCTAAACTGAAGAATTCAGGAGTGTGTAATTATTATTTCTCAATATTTTCATTAAGAAATAAAAACAACGAAATAAAACTATTATTGTATTATTTTTAATTTTAAATGTGCTTAGAAATTATGTAGAATTTTACTATCACAGTAGACCTGGATTCTGCAGTTTTACCCATAGCAAAAAATAATAAAATATGTTGGTTTAAAATCGTTTAATTTTCATTGTAAATGATAATACTCAAACAATAAAGTAGACAACGTAAATACAAAAATCTACAAATGTTTGTACTACACAAGCGTCCTCACTTGTCCTCAGTCAAAAAGGCGGGTCAACCATCGAGGAAGTTCTTAAAAATAATACATAATAAATGTACGGAAGAGAGGATATACTCGTATATACACACATATGTATTGGACTCAATACACAAGAGAAAATATAAAATGAATATAACATATCATAATATCTCTAAACTATGGTTTCATATTCATTCATACTAACTTTCATTATAAATGAATAACCGTCAAAAAGATAAAAAGAAAAACAATACGCAGAAAATGGGTATTCGAGAATATACACTTAAAAATAAATAATAGTAGATTCATATTCCTCATTTGGTTCATTTACGAAAAATTAATAAATAGTTTGTTCATGTGTCTCTTCAGTTAAAATAACGATAACTCACGGGTTTTACAGCTCCTAGATGCATCTGCTATCCAAGACTCGTATAATTCCACATATTCAAATAATTGGAGTTGTATAAATACTAATGAAAAAATGAATAAATTCGTGGCTCTATTTACAACGAGTAGATTAGATCATGTCACGTACACATTCCGTATCTAATTCCTGGATGAGGCATCGCATGAAAGCCATCTCCTTACGAGCGTTGTCGAACATCGTGCGTGGATCGCTAGCTGTGCACCGTAGGCAATTGGGAGCGAACACCATGGCCAAGTTGGATGCATCCATTTTCGTGTATTGCACAACCTCGGGTTTATTAAACGTTTGCAGAAAGCGTACAAGGTAACATAGGACCAAGCGATGAAGTGTTGGCAGGCGTAACACTAAATCACAAGCTCGTCTAGGTGTCATGGGCTCGGCCACACACTCGGGATAGAGGGAATCGGGTATTAAAGGCTCGTACAACTCTCGTAGCCACAATTTCAACAGATTGGCTGGGACATGAGCGTCACTAGGCTCGATTAGTTCCCAACGATCCATTTGGGCTTTCAACCTGGCAACCTCATCGACGTCGGCAGAAACACGGAAAATGCCCTCTGTGCTCAGGCCTTGTAAACGGAGGACCTGTTTAGAGAGCTCTACTTGTGGCCACGGGAGTTTTCTCGTAGGCCAACGACCTGCTTGTAATTGCATTACTTCTCGTAAGGTATTTCCAAAAAGGCTGCCTTGGAATATTTGGGTACGGGCTGCTTCGATGTCATCAAGCTGAGGTCGTCGCGCAGTCTTCTTTCCACCGGAACCTATTCGTTCCAATCGCTGACAAGCAACAGTTGCATAGTGATTAACCTAAAATTTAATTTCTTATATTAATACAACAAAATCACACATAAGATTTGTGTAAGTTAAAACTACACAGCCAACTTTGTATTAAACACAAAATCAATCTGAGTTGGCTATACTTTGATTCAGAAATACGAGGACTACAACAAGCTTTCCAGTTTACACAGCTAAATTTTTTATCTGTTAATTATGCGAATTACTTGCAAAACTACACGAGTGAGTTGACATATGCTGATGATATGGTGCTGGTGGCAAGAGAGTGGAAAGGGATAAGGGATATGCTGAAAAGGGCGGAGAGGTTTATGGATAAGAGGGGGTTGAACGTGAATGTTAGAAAAACGAAATGGATGAGATTCAGAAATAAAGGGAGGGAGGGGAGGGTGAAGGAATTAGAGTGGAAGGGGGAGGTGAAATTAGAAGTGAAAATGGGGGAAGTGGATGGGGAACAATGTAAGAGTGGCGTGTAAAGTATGGGATGCGTGTGTGAGGTCAGTGTTAATGTATGGGGTGGAAGTATGGGGGACGAGAGGGTATGAGTGTATAGAGAGGGAGCAGTTGTTGTTCTAGAAGCGTATGTTGGGGTTGGAAAGGTCGACACCTGGATACATAGTACTACAGGAAACGAATAGAGGGAAACTAGAGTGTGAGGAAATGGTGAGAATGGCTAGGTATGAGATGAAGTTATGGGACCTGGAGGAACAGAGACTGGTGAAGGCGGTGTGGGTGGCGTGCGTGAATGGGAGAGAGGGTAAATGGAGGAGTGAGAGAAGGAGAATGTATGAGAGGGTGGGTTTGTCGGAGGCGAAGGTGATGGAGTGGCTGGGGTAAAGATGGATGCGTGGGTGAAAGAGAAGGAGGTGGAAGCACAGGAAAGGCAAGGGCGTATAGAGAGGAGTGAATACAACGATAGGTACGGGAGGTGGCAGGTGCATAGGAGAATGCCGAGGTATTTGGTGGAGGGGGGATGGAGTAGGGAGGAAAGGGTGGTGCTGGCGAGGGCGAGGTGTGGGTCAGGGGAGAGAGGAAGGAAGGTGTGGATGGGGAAAGAGTATGGGAGGTGTGTAATGTGTGAGCGGGGGAGGGATACGTGGAGTCATCTGGCAGAGGAGTGCGAGGGGGTGAAGGAGGAATGGGTGGGAATAAGAGGGAATAGAAGAGTGACGGAATGGATGAGAGAGGATGGGGCCGGAGTAAGGACACTGGAGAAGTTGGGGGAAGAGAGGGAAAGCAGAAGGAAGAGAGGGGGCAGTGATTAGTGTAGATATGGATGTAATATAGTATTTTTTTACTTGCAAAACACTATTTTTTATTCATTTGTGATAAACAAAATGGCAAAGTTAACACGCAAGTACATAATATGAAAAGCTTAATCCTTAATTCTCATATGAACGTTAAACACAAAACGATAATCACTAAACGTTAAACTTCTTATAAACCCGGCATTATTCTAGAGACATAAATATGTATTTTGAGGATCCAAACGCTAATGGCGCGAAATACAAAATAGAAACACCCGAAGTCAAAAGGCAAACATAGATTTGGATTGATTGAGTTACTTGAAGATAATTATACTTTGATTAAAAAACACTTAGAACCTTTCTTCAATACTTTATTTTGTAACCAATGGTTACAAAATAAAGTATTGAAGAAAGGTTCTAAGTGTTTTTTAATCAAACATAGATGTCGCTATTTTCTATAATGAAGATTGGCACAGTTTACTAATCATAACCCAGAGATTGTAACGCTAACTCGGAGCCCAGAGACAAGGTTTGAAACCCGGAGAGGTGGCAACTCTATGCATGTGAGCCAACCAGATAGATCATATAATTTAACAGTTGGTTTTGTTGTGATTCTTTAATTTTTAGGATAAAGTATAACAGTGGAAACATGTAAACCAGCAGGTTAACAGTCACTTTCACTCTACTCTATGTATGAAACTTTTAACTGCTTATAGAGAACTATTTAAGCGCTAGGTTTAGAGTCATAATTTTACGGTTGCTCACATTATAGCACACTGCACATTCATGATTCAGTAAATTTCAGAAAAACAGAAGCCCCAATAATTGATTTCAATTGTGTCTCATTTGAATGTACAAACAGGATGTTTCGCAAGTACCGACAGAAAATCAATGAAACATATTTGCACATAACATTCATGGCCGATTTTAAAACAGTCCTTCAAATTTGCATAGTTGTGATTAGGATTGTTTGATATAAATATCGATAACTTGAAATATCGATATTTTTATGCAAAATAATCGATATTTATTTTTCCGATACATCGCTAATATCGATACCATATGGTCGATATTGTTACATTCAATACTAGTTATTTATTAGATGCTATCTATTGTATTAAATTAAGAAAAAAATGAAACACATTTTACATAATGTAAAAATCTACGTCGAAGCAGGGTTATATTTTAAAAAAAATTACCCGTGTTTAATGGAGTGTTTTTCTATTTAAAATTTGGTTTGGTCGCATAGCGCGTAGCGCTACGTAACCAAACCAAATTTTGATGCTTTTCTAAACTCAAAATTTTACTTCATGCGCCAAGTGTATAAAACAATGTTTTAAAGTGAAGCTCAAAATGTACTGCTTATCAAGCTTTTCAAAATTAGATGGCTTCCAGGAATTTTCTTTGGAATATGATATTTTTTACATTTTAACCTTTTCTTTTCAGAAATAGAATCTATTTATAAAATCTAGAAATTTGTTATTTTTATAAAAATCTTAGAAATTCACCGAAAGCGTCAACAATTTTAATATCGACTAAAATCTTGAAAATTCATAAAAAGCGCCAACAGTTTAAAAATCAAAGAAAATCTTGGAAATTCACGAAAATAAAAAAAAGTATATATCACACATAAATCGACACAACGTTGACGGAAATCAAAAATTAACAGACATTTTGGAAATTCACTAAAATTGATAAAAGGCGTCAAAATATTAAGAATTTATGAAATTCGTCAAAACATTAAAAATTCACGAAAGGTGCCAGATATTAAAAATTCACGAAAGGCGCCAGATATTAAAAATTCACGAAAGGCACTAAAATACTGAAAAATCATGAAAGGCCCAAAATATTAAGAATTAACGAATGTCTTAGAAATTGATGAAGTGTCAAAATTCTTCAGATTAACAAAAATCACTGAGTACGTAATTTTCAGAGGAGTAAGCCCAGCTAAAAATAGCGTCACGCATTTTAGCTCTCATCTAGTTTGACGTATCAAAAACTCATGGACTGCATTAATAACAGTGAGAAGTTTTCTGGTTAAAATCACAAAAAAACACCCAGAGGTCAATGACTTGATCGAATAGCGTGAATACTCATACCAGCGATTGAATTGCCAAAATCGTATCTCTGTCATTTTAGAGAGCAAAAACACGCTCTGCTCTCTCTCAGGCACATATACCTCGACGTGCCGATCCTCCCGAACAGACAACACCACTTGATTATTTTCATTAGTAAACCGTTTTTGTGTCAACAAAAATTAACGCACCGCAACAGCATTCTGGCACCTTTTATCTCGGCGCTTTTTTAATTTATTTTGATTGATTTTCGAGCATTGCAGATTTGCGATTTGATTGTGGTGTAAGGGGAATTGAGACGATAAGTCTGATGCATAGAAAAATAAGATAATGTACATTATTACATACTGGGTGTAACACAAAACAGGCTGTAATGTACCTTTCACTTGATATAATATTTAATGTGTTTATGAATCACTCTGTATATATTTATCATTATAGTGTAATTATCTCGTTGTACAGATATATTGGAAATAGCAAATATTCCGAAATTCAAATATTTTTCACATTCCAAATATTTTCTTAGTAATTTTAATCTCATTTTGTTATTCCATGTTATGCGTGCACGTAATCAGTGTCAGTGTATACAGGGTGTTCAAACCAAAAGTTGCACCCCATAAAATCTCCAATTCGGTTCAAGTTTGTAAAAAATGCTGAAACAGGTCAATTATTGAGATTATTATAAATAAAACTTACCTGTACATGAATTGGCCATCGGTTAACATCAGGGAAGGCTCGAGAGAATGCGGGGTCTCTATGTCTATTAAGATATCCTAGTAAAGCAGGTTGGAACGTTGGGGAAGGAGGAATGAAATTCAATGCAATCGTAAGAAGTTCCCATCCTCTGAGCAAAGATCCTTTTGTAGGATTCTCCGTAGTCTGCCGACATAATTGCACAAAAAGTTCGTCTCTCAACAGGGGCTGAGAATGCGCCAGTGTAAGTATTTCCACAAGCACTGAGTTTAACGAAACACCCGGTCGGGCCTTCCTGTCCCCCATGTAAATTTGCACCTGACGGAACATATCTAGTGCCTGTTTAGCCACTGATTTGCTTGAGGCAAGAAGAGGTCGCTGCAGCCCTCTGGAAGACCAACTTAGGAGGTCACGGACGCTTGCTTTCCGTCGAAACAGGCCACGTCCTCCTAAGTTCAGATTGTCTGCTGCGAACTTCTCCATGTCGGCTTCGCGTTCTGGTTGCAGCGGGGGCTCAGCCAGAGGTTTTAAAGGAGGGGCTGGCGCTCTTTCCCTCGGTGGTTCAGGTGCCGATGCCGGTAAATTAAGATATTCCACAGCCCGTAGTCTATGTGGTAGATAACTACCTTCTGACTGGTCGGAGTCTTCATTATCAGGTTCATGTCCTAAATGTAACATATTCTCTCAATTTTTATTTTCAAATTAATACTTAAAGTTACAAAATCATAGAATAGAAAGTATTTCCGTTACGCTAATAAAATGTTTATGATAAAGTCATTTTGGTACAAGAAAGAAATAGGCTTTTTTTTATATGAAATTGAAATAACAAGGTGCTTTTTTGTGGCGGTTTATGTAAAAGATGACTTATTCCCTCTGCAGGATTTAATATTAAATTTATTATCACATTGAATTTATTACAGAGCTGTTTCGAGTACAGGTAAAATGTACTCGAGTACTGAGTACAATTACTCTCCACAAAATGTACTTGAGTACCAAGTACAAGTACTTAACAATAAGTAATTAAGTACTTATACAAGTATAAAGTACTGAGTACATTAAGTGGCTAATGAACATGAAAATAATAAATATACAAAACAGTACAGTCTTTGGTAAAACTATGTTTCTATATATTTTGAATTTCACATTAAAATAGTGTTCTATACACGTGGCGCATGAAGTAAAATTTCGAGTTTAGGGAAGCCTGAAAATTTTACTTCATGCTTAGTCTGGGAGTGGAAAACACTTGTTAGTATAATACTGGGGGACTTAAATTATAGTGGATTTAGATTTTAAAAAATGCCACTTGAATCTAATTAAATGTAACCAACATTTTGTGTTCAATCAGAGTCAAGTAGTAATTTTTTTAATCATAATCCACTATAATTTAAGTCGCCCAGTATTATACTAACATATGAGTGGAAACACTAAGCATGAAGTAAAATTTCGAGAAGCCTGAAAATTTGGATTTTCCAGGCTTTTCTAAACTCGAAATTTTACTTTATGCGCCACGTGTATAGAACACTATTTTAATGTGAAATTCAAAATTTACAAAAGCGTAGTTTTAACAAAGACTACTTTTTTGTGTATTTATTTATTGATTAGAGATATGCAACCCAAGTACACAAAGTGACATCTAACCTAACTCAACAAAATTAACTCTAAGCTAACTGCATAAAATGACATTAAACTTAACCATGCTTAATCAAGCAGTGAAAAACACTCGTTAGTTGTTTCAAATTGAACAATATCTTTGTGATTTTACGTCAATGGGCGATATTATTACTTCATGCCAACATTTTATGCTAATATGGCATCAAAAACGTCATTCCTTTTTATATGATACCATACCAGCAATACTAACAATGTTAGACGTGATAACAAGAATGATTATTGGCGTAAATTAACTTTTTTTTATTTTTAGATGAACTACCATTTTACGTCGGTGCTGTAAAACAACTTACAGTGGCAATATACTGTCAATAATATTTTATTTGTGACAGTCATCTAACCTAACCTAACCATTTACTAATGGCAAAGTATGAAATTTCTCATATTACTGACAGTTTTAATGTTTAATGTTAAAAATATTACTCGACCTCTAACCTACTATTAGTGACTGTCATTTAACCTAATCATGCAATATCCAACCTAACTGTTACTTACTAATGGCACATGATATGAAACATCTTTTATATTCTTTACAGTTTTCACATTTTACGTTTAAAGTGATACCCGGTCTCTAACCTAACATTAGTGACTGTCGTCTAACCTAATCAAACGATATCTAGCCTAACCTAAGAAACTAACTAATGCCTAAATGTAATATGTTATATTAAATATTTTTGACGGTATTGACATTTTACGTTAAAAATTACACTCAATGTAAAATGTTGATAGGTGATAGGGGGCATAAGTCGGCTCCATTAGATAGTTCACTGTTAATGTTGATAATGTTACTTTTTGACAGTATATATCATCTTAACAATGTTTATTGACAAAATTGACATTAAATGTCACATTTGTCATAAACTGCTGTGACGGTTGGAGAAAAATGTACTTGAGTTTATTTTACAGTCTAAAAATGTGTCGAGTACAAGTACAAGTACTTGGAAAATAAAGTACTAGTAGACTGAGTACCGACTACACGAAAACTACTCAAAGTACAAATTTTGAATACATGTACTCGAGTACCGCCCAGCTCAGATTTATTATCAATTAATTTAAAAAAGTTATTTATGAGCTCAAAAACGGGGCAATGAATTCCAGATAGTCGAATTTTTTAAGAAAAACTTTCACAATTTGGGTTCATACATCTAAAATATCCTATGTATATATTACAATAAAAATAATAACTGGGACTGGACTGGTCAACAGGACATACAAAATATATTTCAAAAATAGAATGACAATCAAAATGCATTTGCATAGAACACATACCTGTACCCTAGATGTAAATAATCGTATTTCCATTATTATGGTTTTAGGGAAAATGGGACTTAAAGTTTTAAAATTGGGGAATAGTATTTGGGAAATGTTCGATACTACTTTTCCTAAACATCATACAATTTGAGCTCCTGACACATTGAAAAGAGTATCAACTCCATTTAAAAAAAAATTGAGATATGATTCATTACCTCTAAGGTACAGATATAGATTATTGAAAACAGGTGGATTACTAAGCATAATGAAAAAAAAAATCTAGACGAAATGATATTTTTCTGAAAAAAGTTTAGTTCTAAGACGATCTGTTTATCAGTGGCAGCTAATCTATAAGGTAGGTCACTTTGTGCCACTAATACCACTAATTAAAACATTAAATATAAGATACAGTTCTTAATCAGAAGTTATACACCATCACCATCACAGTAATTTGAAACTCAATGTATAAATAATAGCAAACATATTAAGAGTATCAAGTGAAACAGGGAACCAATAACTTTAATAGTTTTAGCCTTACAATTGTCAAATACAAAATTCTATCTATTTTAAATATACGGCCGTACCAATAGTCAGGAATTAATCCGGAATTGAGTATTAATTCTCGGATCACGTAAAAACGTATAAAATAGTCAACATAATCTTAGATTCAATTAAAAATAATCCTCCTTCAAATAATCCTTTCCGAACCAAGATTAATCCTAGATTATTTGTTACTTGTCAAATTATTATTTATATAAAAGCTAATATTTTTAATATATGGTGTTAAAATGGATGAAGCCGCATTCCGTGACGAATATTTTGATTACGTTAATAAATTGGTAAATTGCCCTATAATATATAAATTCACAAAAAATTAAACAATAACCTTGCCTATAATTTATTAGGTACATCAGAGATGTGGAAAATCTATTTGAATTTTTTGATGGAGAAGAATTTAAAAAAAGATATAGATTTTCAAATGATATTATTGTACAGGTTTTATTACCATTAGAAAAGGTAAACAATCGTGGTCTTCCCTTTAAACCAGGGTTATAATTAAGACACTTTGTTTTAAAAGAGTGTTTTAAACATGTTTAAAAACGGCCGTCGTGTTTTAAACGGTTTTGTTTTAAACATGTTTTAAATCTTAAATTTGTTTAAAACATGTTTTAAACGTTAAATTTGTTTAAAACGTTTTTTTATTATTTTAAATTTGATAAATTATATTTTAAACTACTTCATTAAGATTTTTTGTTTACATTTTTAAATTTTTCATAAATTGTTGAAGATATTTCAAATTACTTTATTAAACATAACATTTATTACAAGAAAATATCAAATATGTCTGCATAAATGTGATTTTTAAATACAGGGAATTTTTCTTTTAGGTATACATATGCATACGCTGTCAATTTTACGACATTCGTTGTTTTTTAAAAAGATTTTAATATGAATTTTTAGACGAGGGTTTTCCACTCCCAGACTAAGCATGAAGGAAAATTTTGAGTTTAGAAAAGCCTGAAAATTTGGATTGGCCGCGTAGCGAAGCGGAGCGGCCAATCCAAATTAGGCTTTTCTAAACTCAAAATTTTCCTTCATGTGCCACACGTATAAAACACTGAAATATCACAAAGTTTAAAATATACGGCTTTAGCAATGCAATATGTAGATGTGAATAAAACGTGAGTCATATTCTGGGCTAAACAAATTATTTAAAACAGTGATTATAGGCAACCCAATAACTCTAACTTATAATAGGTTGCCTATAATCGTTGTTGTATGTGTGTGTTTTTGTAACTTCACTGTAAATCAGTGTTTTTAAGCGTGGCGCATGAAGTAAAATTTCAAGTTTAGAAAAGCCTAATTTGAATTGGCCGCTACGCGGCCAATCCAAATTCTTAGGCTTTTCTAAACTCGAAATTTTACTTCATGCTTAGTCTGGGAGTGGAAAACACTCGTTAAAAGCCTCAACTTAACCGCTGTTAAACAACAAATTCTTGCAAAATTAAAAAACGCTGACATTTTTGGGATATGTATACTCAAAAGAAAAATGCCCTGTATTTTCTGTTTTAAACGTGATTTAGACATGTTCTTAATTGTTAATGTTTAAAACTGTTTGTTTTAATTAAAAGGAAAAAAACGTTTATTTTAACAATCCTGCTTTAAACACATTGAAGAGTTAGTATTTTGTTTACGATACTACACTACAAGTAATTTTAAGGAAAAACCCTTATTTATATTATATTAAGGAGTAGCCTTTATTGAAAAATAAAGAGATGAACAATGTGACTGTTCAAGAAAAGCAGAGAATCAGGGAAACATTAATGGTGCATTACAATTCCCAACCAAACCACAATTATAGGTTTGTTTCGGTTACTCGCAATTTTTGCTTAAATTGTTCTAGACTTGTTCTAGTTCTTCTTTACTAATGTTGCTAGCAATATTTTTTCTCGTTCAGTATAACGTTTATTCACTTTTCCATTTTCGCAAAAAAATTATGTATATCACGGCAATAAATTAAAACTCTTGGGGTACAACAAACGTAAACAATAATAAAAACATAAATCTAGGGTAATAGCGTTTTCGGATTACCGCACCAGTGCTGCACTTTGGCACTAAACACGCACTAAGCGTGTTCGGATTATATTTTCAGTGTGGACTACTTTTTCCGTGTTATTGTGTTCGGATTAAGAAAGAAATTGCACTTAGTGCGCACTGAGTGTGCACTTTTTGACACGGGCTCATCGAGCTCGAGCTGTGTTTAGTGCAATATGGCGGAGGACTAAAGTGACTTTTCAACTATCAACAAAATTAAAATATAACCTTAAATAATAATACTGAAGCAGGCGAAATACAGAAATCGAGCAGAAATGTGTTGAGATTACAGTGTGAAACTGGTGCAGTTCAGCGGCACTAGAAAAGGTTCTTGTATGCACTAAGTGCGCACCAAGGGCAATTTTGCATGCTAATCCCAAAACGCTTCAAGTTATTACTGAATTAAACCGCCACCGGGGCTGCTAATATAAGTTTGGTGATATCCAAATGTCACTACTAGATCAGGGATCACAGATCAATCCAGGATTAAATCAAGGATTTGTCGAAACCACCCAAATCCGTGACTATTGTATACATCGATAAATTTTCCCAGATTCAGGATCTATCAATCTTAGATTAATCCAAAAATTGGGCTAAGTCTATTAGTACGGCCATTAGTGAAAACATTTGGTAACAAGAAAGCTGAACTGCTTTTGAATTTTTACAATAGTTTTTGTTCATTTCCTGAAAGGAAATAGATCTCTGCCCGTTCTCACGACACTTGATATATTTTGAAATCAAAAATTATAGATACCTGTTAATGATTCACTTCCACTATCAGAATGTTCACTATCTGAATCCCGGCTGTTATTAAGTAAGAAGTGTTCCAATGGAAGCAGATGAGAATCATGCCAATTCGAATAAAGTGGTCCGTCAGGCCCCCGTTGACTAAAACTACTGCTTCTGCAGAGATCACTGGACTTCCTCCGGAGCTGTGGTGTACTAGCACTTAAACTTAAT
Organism: Philonthus cognatus; assembly: GCA_932526585.2. Classification (NCBI taxonomy): domain Eukaryota; kingdom Metazoa; phylum Arthropoda; class Insecta; order Coleoptera; family Staphylinidae; genus Philonthus; species Philonthus cognatus. The sequence goes on from OW052243.1 coordinate 92,736,998, forward strand.
ACTTGCCCCCTACCCGCAGATTCACCTGTTTGTGTTGCTTGGTGACTGGTCGCGGCAGGTGAACAGTCCGTATTATGTTTAAGTGTTTGTAGCTTAGCTAGCGGTATTATGTCACAGTTGCTGGGCTTATGCCAGACAGTCCTTTGGGAGCTAGCATTGTAATAGTAAAATCGAGCGGTATTGGAGTCGAACAGTTCCCACCATTGGTTGGAGTCTGTTCGCTTCACAGGCACCCCTTCTGGAGGGTCCCATACGCACTCCCCTGTAGCCAGATTGGCGTACATGTGCTCCCCGGTTTTCGGTTCGATTATCTCGACCCATTCTACCCTAAAACAACGGGAAATTCACGATTTGCGGGTGTGTCAATATAAATATTGATTAAGTACCTGTATGTGCTAGAAGCCATTTTTTATCATAATTTAAACTTTTACGCCTCTAGCTGCCCAACATTTCATTTCTTATCGTAATTTCTTCTTCGCTGTCCCCGTGCATTGCTTATGTTTTCTTGTAAATAGATATAATGGAAACCATAACAAGTTTTATTGACCTACAATCCCCTGAAGTAGGCCACCGTTAACACTTCTTAATCTGCCATTACAGGTAGAGTTACCAACTTTCAGAATATTTCACTAGATAGTCACAAAATACACTACACTACACCCAAAGTACGTCGAGTGATATATTTGTGTATGGTTCTTGGTCCGGTGACGTAACAATGTGGCAAGGCGTGTAAAGTATGTTAATAAGGTGGCCTACTGTCTTATCTCGCAATGTTAACTCAAAATTACAGGAGTGGGGATCACTGTACGTCACGAAGAGTGATCGGTTGGCGTGCCATTGCGCGCGGTTTTCCCACTTTCTATGGTTTGTACGTTTTGTGTTTATTTGGATTTGTGTTGTGCAGTTTTGTGATAGGACACTTTAATAAATCTTGTATAAATTACGTTTTTCTTTGTCAACGTAAGTACTTTTAATAAATATTTTATAAAAGATTATGTATTTTAAAGACATTCACGTTAGAGCACTGCACGCAGGCCCGCGCCGTCCATATGTGCAAGGTGGTGCACGGAACTCCAAAAATAGGATACATAATATGCTCAGGGTTATTTTTTCATTTTAATTAAGACAAACAGTTTTTTTTACAAAACGTGTTCTTTTCATTAAAACAGCGTTTAAAACATGTTTAAAACAGAGCATACAGGTCATTTTTCTTTTGAGTATACATATCTCGATAATTACAGCGTTTTTTAAATTTGCGGGAATTCGTTGTTTCAAAGCGGTTAATTTAAGGCTTTTAATGACTGTTTCCACTCCCAGACTAAGCATGAAGTAAAATTTTAAGTTTAGAAAAGCCCCGGTTAGAAAATTTGTCGAGGGTCGCGCAGCAACCCGAGACAAATTTTCAAGGCGCTTTTCTAAACTCGAAATTTTACTTCATGCGCCACGCGTATAAAGCACTGACTAATTGTAAAGTTCATAGTATGCTACTGAAGCAGTATGCTAAAGACGTATGCTTTGAACTTCGCTTAAAACCAGTGTTTTATATGCGTGGCGCATGAAGTAAAATTTCGAGTTTAGAAAAGCCTGAGTTTGGATTGAAATTTTTTCCGGCAATAAATTTTGATGCAGGGAGTTTTTGTTTTAAGAAAACGTATCCCAACTACCTGCTGTAAATCTTTAAATATAGATATTTTTTTAGAGTTTAAGTCCAATAAATGACTGACGACATCGTTACGATTGTGGGTTCGAACAGTTGCCTATTCGCTGATGTCGTCTTCGCGGTTTAGGTTTCAAATGGGTGCCTATTCGATGACGACGTCGTCACGTGTGAGGATTTGAATGGTTGTCTATTTGATGAGGACGTCGATTTAGGTATTGGAGTGCTGCCGATTCGAGACGACGTCATCACGAATGAAGTTTCGTAGAGTTGCCGATGCCGATTCGTCATGACGTCGGCATGCGAGCGGCTGCCGATCGGGCGGACATAATGACGCCGATTCGTTGTCGGACATCGACATCGAATCGCCAGCTGTAACGGGGCGGTCGAACCGGGGTTGGCTTTATATGTATTTTTGAGAAAAATAATAAATTATACTTGAGTTATTTAAATAATTAAATTACGACATATGCCACTTCCGGTCGAAACCCTATCACGTTCCGTTAGCTCAATTAGAAAAAAAAAACTGTAACCTTACCATGTTTTGAATCGTTTCGTCTCGAACCACTTTTCACTCGGGGAATTTATGAGATTCAATTAAAATTTAATTTAAAAAAACTCTCTCTTTAAAATTCAACAATAAATAATAAATTTAAAAAAAAATCAAACAGTTACAACAAATATAAAGTTAAAAAAAAAGTTGATTAAGAGATGGAATAATTTTCCAAAAAAATTATGTTTAGACAAACAAGTTAAATAATAATGATTTAAAATCTCATAAATTCAAAAGAACTATTAACTGAAATTACCGTCGATCGGTCACAACCAAAAACACCACTTTGACGTGACACTTTGAAAACACTTGCATGGGTAATACTTCGAAGAATACTTTTTGAAGACGTTTTGAATACTGAATATTTTCTGGCCGTCGTGCGACTTTATAGCCCGAAAATTCACCAGGGGATGAGTTGGGGGTAGCAGAGCCCTGGAAGGGTATCTTCACCCTTACCTCATTGGTTGAGGACGTGGTAGGGATGCTTACTCCCCGAGGCCCATTGGTCAACCCTTGGCGTGGATGATCACTCTCAATTCTCATTGGCTGATCCAATGCTCGACGCTGATTTTTTTTTTTTTTTTGGGTTTGGCTTTTGCCTGGCTTTAGTTCTGGACTATTAGCCAACATCAATTCTTAATTTTTGTTTGTATTGTTAATTGTAACTTGTATTTAAGTATTCATATATATATTTGGACGTCACAATGCATTCATACCACACCCAGGGTCACGATGAGACATTATTTTTCAAATAAAATCTCCGCATGCACGGGAATCGAACCCGAATTGTGGCTCGCCGAGCGATACAGCCCGGCGACGTTACCGCTCGGCCACCACCTGCCCGACGCTGATTTGCTGAGCGTCATTTTAGCAACAGCGGAATTGAGAGTGACACGTCTCTGATTTTGCAAATTATACGAATATTTTCAAATATTTTTATAATTTGCTTAGTCTTTTAATTTTGTACATTTGTGTACTATTTGGTGTTTTTGTTTTTGGTGGAGCGCTGATTGACGGTCTGGTGCTCTATTAGCACTTTCATGAATTTAAAATGAAATGTTAAAAATAAAAATGTTTGTCTAAACTATTCCAGTCCAGTGGGGATAAGTCCGGGCTACGAGGTGGCCAGTTAATGGCACCTCTTTTGGATATCACTTTTTGTTCAAAAATGTCGCGAACAGCACTTAATAAGTCGTTGGAAGTGTGGCATGTTGCCCCATCTTGCTGAAACCACGATCGTTGATTAAAACCATCGCAATCTTGTAGCGCTGGTGAAAAAAAGTTCTGTAGCATGGCAATACACCGCTCTGTATTCACTGTAACAGCATTTCTTCGGCGATTCAAAAAAGTATGAACCAATATTTCCTCTTGCTGACAAAGTTGCCCATACAGTAACCTTGGGTGAATGCAAAGGTTTTTGATGCTTCAATTTAAGATTAGTGTCACTCCAATACCTGCAATTTTGCCTATTTACATGCCCGTTTAGATGGAAGTGTGCCTCGTCTGAGAAAAAAAATGTTGGTAAAGCTGGTGAACCTCTCTAACATTTCGTGGAGCCTGTCAACGTGATCTTGAGGCTTTAATTCCTGTACCATTTGGATTTTGTACGGATGTAAATGTAAATCTTTGTGAAGAATACGAATCAAAGATGTTCTGGGCACACCTAAGGCGTTAGACCGCTTCCGAGTAGAGAGTCCATGATTTTCACGAATAGACGCTCTTACACGCTCGACGTTTTTTTTGATGTTCTAGGTCGGCCGGATCATGGTTGATTCATTGTTGAACCTGTCTCCTCTAACTTCTGTACCCATTTTCGAATCAATTCGTATGTTGTAATGAGCGCAAAATATTCGTTGCGCTAGAGTAAAAGAATAGTTGTTGCGGTAGTACTCGCGTACACAGAACGCACGTTGTTTATCGCTGAACGACGCCATGGTACTGGTTCACATTGGCCGCTCTTGCGCTTCGTAACCCCTCCGCCCCACCCCGCCGTCGCTGCTCGTCGCAGCTACCAATTCTAATATAAACGGACTTTTGGTCCACCCTGTATAACAGATATATTACATATGCTACATAGTACTTATATATTAAATGCCGTCGTTGTCTGTCTGCCATTAGTTCTGGTTTGTGTTCTCGTGCTGTTCGGTTAGATCAAGACATTGCACTCTTAGACAATTGCTTACACCCATTTATTGATTTGGTAGATAAGAGGTTTGCGACATAATCACGGCACATCATTTAGGTTAGGTATAAAAACAACTCATTAGCCGTAACGAAAACCTGCCTGGGGACCCTATTCCTGAAATTTACTTCCGTCAAAATAGTTAAAATATAATATACTTTCTACTAATAATAAATGTACTTTCTTTTCAGCAACAATATTTATACCACATTGGAGGAAAAAATGCAAAGGAAAACATCACTCGTTGCTTAAAGCTTATTTCTTCTAATAAATTAGCTACAACTTGTTCACGACTAGGTCTGAGTAACAACTTAAAAAATAAAGATTTAGCTGTAATTAAGGCACTACAATGTAAGTTTTAACGTTTAATGAAATTGTTTAAATAAACTTAATAATATTTTATTTTGCAGACAAAATTATGTGTGCATGGTTCCATTTAAGCGTCAAAACATAGTGAGGAGGCAATCTTTGAGGCTAGAGGCTTCGTATGGACTGGCGGAGAGCCTCTAGCCTCTAGAACTCGTTTAGAGAGAGAAGAATAACTTTTCCAAATCCAAATTCAAAACGTTCAGGGAAACTGTTTAAAAAAAGCACATGGATATGTACACTCAAAAGAAGAATTTCCTCTATAAATTATATATATATATATATGATATAGTCACTTCTAGAGTTGCCAATAGATGTCGTTATCAAAAATGTTTAAAAACATTTTGAAAGCCATATCTCTTAGCAACTTTAGAAGTGACAACAATACTTTTTTATATTATTTACATATTTTGCAAATTAATGGCAAATTTAATTTTACTTTATGACTACATAACCTATTAGAATTAGAGATGAGCGATATTTTATTTTTCCCAATTTCTAGAAAATATCAAAGATTTTTTAAATATTAAATAAAATTATACTGACATCTTAGAGATGGAAGTTTACCTAAAAATTTATAATTTATATTTTTTGTTTATTTATTTTTTAATTTTGGACACTTATCTAAACGCAAAAATATTTATTTTTGCGTTACGACTAAATATTGTAAGGAAACTATTACGAATTTAACTCGCTTTGGCCGATTTTTTACAAAAATATTGCATAAAACGCCCGCTATGAAAACGCGTTTCACCCGCCCGTATAAGAAGGCGCATAAGAAACCATGTGTTAAAACTGAAAAACGCGTCCGTCCCGCTCCGCTCAAATTTAAACAGACGCGAGTGCTGGCGTTTTCTACGCCTCACACCCGTCCGTCTACGGACTCTCATATAAACCTATGTGTTAAAACGCAAACGCTTGCGCCCGCTCCCGTTCCGTCTCGCGTTCAAAACGTCCATCTAAGAGGTCCCTTAGATGGACGTTTTAAACGCGAGGCGGAACGTGAGCGGGCGCAAGCGTTTGCGTTCTTTGATATTTTCTAGAAATTGCGAAAAATAAAATAACTAACAATTTAAAATCGCCCCTAATCTCTTGTAAAAATAGTGTGATGAGAACAAAATAATTAAAAGAATTAATAATCATTTTTTGAGAGCGGTCTCTGTGCTCGTAAATTTTGTACCGCCAGCAGCTTCTCTTTTTCCTGACTCTCCAATTGGCCAACATACTAGGGAAATGCCCATTTCACAGTCTATTTTTAATATGCAGCTTATTACCCATCAAAGTGTGTGAAATTTTCGACAGAAATTTGTATACCGCACCGCCCAAGGAACAAATCCATTTAAATAATGTTTCATCAACATTAAAGCAACGTTTAATGTTGCTGCACTATTAATATAACGTTATTTGTTTGTTTTTTGCTCAGTGGGCATGTGGAATTTAGGTAAGTAATATTTATATTTATAAAAACATTAAATACATAAATACAGTAACGTCTATGAATAATAAAGGATAAATAAATAATAATATGACGCAATTAAATCTATTTCGTCCATGCTTATTACTCAGCGTAGCACAAATGAATGATAGACGGCACCGAAGGCTCGGCGGCGAACTCGCCTAGCACCCGCTTGCAAAACGCGTTCAACCCGCTCCGTATAAGACCTAAAAGCGGAGCGGAAAAAACGATCCGTCCCGCTCCGCTATCGCGCTAAAAATGTCCATCTAAGACCGCCCTTATACGGGCGGATGAAACGCGTTTTCAAAGCGGGCGTTTTTTGCAATATTTTTGTAAAAAATCGGCCAAAGCGAGTTGAATTCGTAATATTTTCCTTACAATAATTAGTCGTAACGCAAAAATAAATATTTTTGCGTTTAGATAAGTGTCCAAAATTAAAAAATAAATAAGCAAAAAATATAAATTATACATTTTTAGGTAAACTTCCATCTCTAAGATATGAGTATAATTTTATTTAATGTTTAAAAAATCTTTGATATTTTCTACAAATTGCGAAAAATAAAATAACTAACAATTTAAAATCGCCCCCAATCTCTTGTAAAAATAGTGTGATGAGAACAAAATAATTAAAAGAATTAATAATCATTTTTTTGAGAGCGGTCTCTGTGCTCGTAAATTTTGTACCGCCAGCAGCTTCTCTTTTCCCTGACTCTCCAATTGGCCAACATTCTAGGGAAATGCCCATTTTACAGTCTATTTTTAATATGCAGGTTATTACTCATCAAAGTGTGTGAAATTTTTGACAGAAATTTGTATACCGGTTACGGGTTAAATAAAAGGGAAAAAAGTGATTGTCTATATCCTAGCGCTAAAACGTGATTTTATAAGTATGTTTGATACAGAAAGTTTTATCTTAGAAATTCAGGCACCGCCCAAGGAACAAATCCATTTAAGTAATGTTTTATCAACATTAAAACAACGTTTAATGTTGCTGCACTGTTGATATAACGTTATTTGTTTGTTTTTTGCTCAGTGGGCGGAGTGCATGTGGAATTTAGGTAAGTAATATTTATATTTATAAAAACATTAAAAACATGAATACAGTAAAGGCTCGGCGGCGACTGCAGACTGCAGTCGGCGGCGACTGCAAAACGCGTTCAATCCGCTCCGTATTAGAGCTAAAAGCGGAGCGGAAAAAACGATCCGTCCCGCTCCGCTATCGCGCTAAAAACGTCCTAAGTGTGTATAAATATATTGAATACGTGTGCGCGCCTATAAAAACACACATACATACATTCAGCACGGAAACATCGCGATCCATCTCCGAACCTCGGAGTTACGGGGTGTCAACAATATATGGAATTGCGAAACCAAAATTTCTTCCTTGTCTAACACATCCAAATACCTAAAGCTCTATTTCAAGGATTTTGGCACCGTAGGCGGCGCCACTAGAAAATCATAATAGGAAACTGTAAAAACGCTAATCTGTTTTAACAAAAATGCACTAGATAGACAGACGTTACATTTGTCCGCTTACCTCCAATTTCGTGTTCTACACCCCTACGGGGTATTAACAATATATGGAATTCTAAGACCAACATTTCTTCCTTGTCTAGCACATCAAAATGCCTATAGCTCTTACTCACAAAACGGTTTACCCAAGGCCACTAAAAAATCTCTTAACAAGAAACTGTACAAATAATAATCTGTTTTAACAAAATGCACTAGATGTCTATACATCAATTTGTCACGTACACGCTACGCCATTTGTAATTTTTCTTTTTGGTTAGGCTACAAGTTGTTATTCATTAAAAATTGTGAAAAAATAATGTTTTCTGTTCAAAGAAGGTGTAATATTGGAATCCATTGGAGGCAGTGGCAAATTGTGTTTCTAGCGAATAACCAAATTGTAAGTGCATACATCAAAGAATTTACAATTAATCATTTCAATGCTATTAATCACGAATTTGTTTATATCTATTACAGTATTATGTTAAATGAGATATTCACTGTATATCTACGGTGAGTGATTTATTTCGGCTGTGCTGACAACCCGGACAACGCTATTTTGTTAGGACCCGAATTTATAAGGACATTGCTATTTTGTACATCATTTTTATAAATAAAATGTATTATTATTAAACCATGTATATAGCAATTTATATAGCCCTCTGTGCAATTTAAATATTGTTCACATTAAAATTATTGCTTACTTCACCATAAACAATAATTTTTATTTGGACTTAGAAATAAATTCATTGAAATCTAATACTCAATATTTTAAAATAAACCGCCATATTTTGGATTAAGCGACTGTCGCGCCACCATAATGTGGTTTGCCCTGTTGCGACCGTTTTTTCCCCATAGTTGTGCATCTGTAGATCTGTTCTTGGAGTTCGATCCCGATGAGTGAGCTATAGCTTAGTCGGATTCAAGAGCTCCGTAAAACAATGAATCATCGCGATCCAACTCCGAACCGCGGAGTTGGATCCCGATGAGTGAGCTAGCTCAGTCGGATTTAACAACCGCCGTGGCTCTTTTAGAGTCGATTCGCCAACGCAATAGGTTTATTTAACTCCATTTGCTCGCGTCGTAATTCGAATCGATGATGCTGCAACAACATGATAGAAATATAACGATAGCTATTTTCTTACTACAATAACAAACACTTCTTATTAAATTTACAATTTTGGTTACAAAAAGGTGACGAGAGAAAAATTACATTTGTAATGTTTACTAGATAGTAAACAACGACGTTTGCTTAAATATTTTAAATTGAAGTATCTGTGAACTAAGAAAAGGCGAATCTGTATCTAAATAAATGAATAACGCAGGTTTAGAAATTGGAGTGAAGAATATTCAGTTTTTAGAAATTAATTGAATAGTGTACAAACGCAAAAAGCATGTTCAGCAAAGCTGAGAGAAGCCGGTCTGTCGATCCACGAGCCGCGTGAAAATCAAGATCTGTTAATACTTAATATATTGCGAATATACATTCACTCTAGAATAGCGGGCGAATCAAAATGAGTCATGGCGCAAAAACAGCTACATATTTCGAACTGAATCACTTGGCTCAGCAGCTCACTTCACTGAGCTGACTGTAAGTCGATTCGCTCAGGAGTTACCCATCTCTAATTAGAATGGTTCTAGCAGTGTTGCCATATTTGAGGAAATATCTTTAGTATGAAGAATTTCAGCCAAAAATAATAACTAATGAAGAAAAGAATAGTTTTACATTTTGAATAATTTTTTAATAAATGTATCCGGTCCCTATTTTTAAATGTATCCATTATACCTATCGATAATCAGCCGATTCCGTACCTCAAACGTTAAGTTTAACAGTTGACTGCTACGCTAAATTAAAGGTTGAAGATAACAGGCGTAGTGACGTTTGTGTAAAATTTCGTATTCCGTATTGATACACATGTTGATCGGTCAACATTAAAAGAGAAGATAAATTTGATATCAGTTTAGAGAGAGAGGGTAATAGTATTTTGAACTAGTAAAACAAAGACAACAAACTTTAACATTCCACCGGCTCCCGGTCGTATAAATTCAACCTGGTACTGTGGGGAAAAGCGCGAACTTCTGTCCAAGGGTAGTGGTCCACTGAACAAACACAATTATGTAATGTTTTATCAACATTAAAACAAGGCTTAATGTTGATATAACGTTATTTGTTTGTTTTTTGCTCAGTGGGGGAGAAGACCAAAATCTAAATTTGTGAATAAAAAGTAAATCCATCGTATTGCAGACACTTACAACACTATTAAATGAGCACACAGAAATTTTATTTAACGCATCATAATTCGTTTAAAAATATATAACCTTAAAATGGAGCTACAAAATAATAGTTTTCCTCATTATTCTCCCATTTGGCTTACAAATGTTTACTAAACCTTCAAAGTTCACTTCATCCGCATCCATAAACACTATTTTATAAACAATTAAGTCAGAAACTGCAAAACTGTTTTCATACCAACAACGATTTTGCTGCGTGTAATTTTCGAACGTAAACTGTGTAATGATTCTACCCTGGTATTAAACAAATTTATAATTTGTATTTTATTTACGTTGTGTTATGGTTACTACATAAACCCATTCATTATTTAACAGATTCGTTGTTTGTGTCAATATGCAATATCGTAATACTGTCTTTCTGCCTTTCTCTTAATTTGACCAGGGGGATGTGTGGACAATAAATAAAACAGGATGTGAGTTCAACATATGCATTGTTACTTGACCTCAATTATGACATTTTTAATTAATTTGTATTTCTTAAATTAATTATATTCTCAAAATACTTTATCATTCGTTTGTGCTTAGAAGCGATGTGCATTTTAGTTAAACTCAAAAATTGTATGACTCTACTTATGGGAGCAAAATTAAATAACCCCTGCATTTGCATTAACTAGCGGGAACACACCTCCGTTTTTCAAGAACAGCCCGACATCACCTGTCAATGTTTTGTGCTATTAACTAGCGGGAATATAACTCTGCGGTAATAACTCGGGACGACCTCATCCGTTAATTGCTTACAGGCAATTAACTAACGGCAACACTCTTTCGTTTTTCAAGCACAGCTCTACCTCACCCGTCAATGTTTTGTAGTATCAACTAGCGGGAACATAACTTTGCAGTACTAACTCGGGACGACCTCACCCGTTAATTGTTGTCAATCAATTAACTAGCGGGATATATCTTCCGTTTTTCCACGCATAGCTCGACCTCACCTGTCAATGTTTTGTCGTATTACTAGCGGGAACTTTACTTTGCAGTACTAACTCGGGACCTCACCCGTGAATAGTTTTCAGGCAATTAACTAGCGGGAGCACTCATTCATTTTCCACGAGCAGCTCGACCTCACCCGTCAATTGTTTGTGTGCTATTAACTAGCGAGAACAGTACTAACTCGGGACAACCTCACCCGTTAATTGTTGTCAGGCAATTAACAAGCGAAAACACTCCTTCGTTTTAAACGCACAGCACGACCTCACCCGTCAATTTTTGTTGTGCTATTAACTAGCGGGAAGATAACTCTGCAGTACTAACTCGGGACGACCTCACCCGTTAATTGTGATCAGGCAATTAACTAGCGGGAACATTTTTTCGTTTTCCACGCACAGCTCGACCTCACCCGTCAATTGTTTTGTGACATTAACTAGCGAGAACATAATTTTGCAGTACTAACTCGGGACGACCTCACCAGGTAATTGTTTTCAGGCAATTAACTAGCGGGAACACTCCTCCGTTGTCCAAGCACAGCTCTACCTCACCTGTCAATTGTTCAGTGATATTAACTAGCGCGAACATAACTTTGCAGTACTAACTCGGGACGACCTCACCCATTAATTGTTGTCAGGCAATTAACTAGCAGGAACACTCGTTCGTTTTCCACGCACAGCTCGACCTCACCCGTCAATTGTTTTTCTGCTATTAATTAGCGGGATCATAACTCTGCAGTACTAACTCGGGACGACCTCACCCGTTAATTATGATCAGGCAATTAACTAGCGACCTCACCCGTCAATTGTTTTGTGATATTAACTAGTGCGAACATAAGTTTGCAGTACTAACTCGGGCCGACCTCACCCATTAATTGTTGTCAGACAATTAACTAGCGGGAACACTCCTTCGTTTTCCACGCACAGCTCGACCTCATCCGTCAATTGTTTTGTGATATTAACTAGCGGGAACATAACTTTGCAGTACTAACTCGGGACGACCTTTCCCGTTAATTGTTGTCACACCCCTTCGTTGTTCACGCACAGCTTGACCTCACCCGTCAATTGGTTTGGTTTCTTTTTGTTGTATAACTTTTGTTTTTGTTGTATAATTTTTGATTTTGTTGTGTAACTTTTGTTATTGTTGTATAATTTTTGTTTTATAATTTTATATCTGCCATTGAGATTAAAGTGATGTTGAGGATTGTTTCGCGATTTCTTTGTGTTTACCTGATTTCTATTTTCTCGGGACCCAGAGTCACTTTTTCGTGTTTTAATCAATTGCGAAAAATTTGATCTAACTATCTCTAACCGTGTGTGGTCTATAACCGTAAGTTGATAAAATGTCGTTTTTCTGAAGTTACTGTAACTCATTTGTTTTTAAAGTTATAACCAAACTGTAAAAACTTTATTAATGCAACTTTTTATGGCTATTCAAATGACGTAGCTATTTTATTTCAAGGACATTTTGTTTTTCTTTTCTTATATCAAAATCACATTTTTTTTATGGGCGCATATGGAGATATGCATATCACTGAACAGCATTTTTAATCCTGATTTCAATGATGTGCCACATGCATACTTTTGTAAAAAAAGTCATTGCCAAAGTTGCCATGACAACCGGTAAACACTTTTGTAACTGGGTGGTGCTTGCAATTTGTTTGAAAATATGACTACTATCGATGTGCTATATTTTGCTATATAAATAAGCACTCTTGATTCACATAAACTGTTACTTTGCTTGTCGTATATAACAAAAGATATTGTTTTTATATTAAGAAATCTCAGGAACTTATTAATCACGTTCGTAATGTGTATTGATGTTAGTTTTTTTTTAAATTAAATTTACTTACCAACAAAAACAAAGACATAATTAAAATATTTATCCTTTATGAGAGCCTTCAAACTGCCTACTAATAGTAATAATAACTTTTGTAAGGTTTAAATAACAGGAAATTACTTTTAAACAATTTTACTCTATTTCATTTAAAGAATACAATAAATAAATCAATATGAAATATAAATAGCTGCAAATAATTAAGCTGTAAAAATTCGATGTTGGCACTACTTGTTGGTATAGAATTAACATTTACTTATTTGTACAATACATAATCAGCCCGATTCCGTACCTCAAACGTTAAGTTTAACAGTTGACTGTTATGTTAAGATAAAGGTTGAAGATAACGGGCGTAGTGACGTTTGTGTCAAATTTTGTATTCCGTATCGATACACATGCTGATCGGTCAACGTTAAAAGAGAAGATAGTTTTGATACCAGGTTAGAGAGAAAGGATGATAGTATTTTCAACTAGTAAAACAGACAACAAATGTTAACGTTCCACCAGCTCTCGGACGTAAAAATTCAAGCTGGTGCTGTGGGTAAAAGCGCGAACTTCTGTCCAAGGGTAGGGGACAAGACAAAAATAAAAATCTAAATTTGTGAATACCAAGTAAATCCATCGTATTGCGGACACTTACAACACTATGAAATGAACACACAGAGACTTTATTTAGTATCATAATTCGTTTAAAAATATATAACCTAAAAATAGCCCTATTTTTAGGTTATATATTTGTAAACGAATAATTGTTTTCCTTGTTATTCTTATACTTGGATTACAAATGTTTACTTAACCCCCAAAATTCACTACATCCGCATCCATAAACACTATTTTATAAACAATTAATCCAGAAACTGCGAAACCGTTATCATACCATCGGCGATTTTGGTGCGTTTAATTTTCGAACGTAAATTGTAAAATTTAACGGGTGTCATGGCGCTTAACGTTGAGCGTGATAAAGGTTTGCGGATATACGGAATACGAAGTCTTTATTTAACGTTTTCTTTGAGGATAACGTGCTGTTAAACTTAACGTTTGGGGTACGGAATTGGGCTGATTATTCTATAAAAATACAATTGTAGACTATATAGACCTATAATAAAATATAATACTTCTATCATAAGACACAGTCATGATAAAATTAGGAATACATTATAACATTTTCGAGTTCTGTACTCTCTCTCTTTTACTGGAAGTACCTATTGTCATAACACAACCCAAATCTAACAATTACTTCAGTCCTGTTGTTCTTGCACCAAGTTTAATAAATACTATGACAACTTAATAAAGCACACAGCCCTGTTCTTCAGGCACTTGCTAATTTAACAGCTATAGAAAATGACTTAGAGTACATGCCCGTGGCCACTTAATTTTTGTTTTAATAAATATAATTTCCCATTTTGTATTTGGGTGTATATCTTAACATTAACATACTAAGCAAAACTGAACACTTGTACATTGATAATACAAAAATATATCCTCTTTTCAATTAACCTAAGTAATTTCTGTCTAAACAAAGTAGGATATATATTCATGAGGCATTACACCCCGCCTGGGGTAAAAAGTGTGGTTAACTGAGTAGTTCAGGAGATTCACTATATTCGAGGTGTAAATGTCGGCAAATCTGAAGAGTCGCCTTGAGAAATATGTTGGGTTGTGGTAGGTCCTAAACACACTTCCGAACTGTTCATTGAATACACATTTAATATCATTCCTGCAAGTAACATGATAATTAGCTACATTATGAAACTAGAAAGCACAACAATAAACAAATAAAGATTCGCCATGTGTGGACACAAATGTATGAAGGTCAGTACATCAAAGGAATATGCTGGCCATTATAAGATTATGTTCATTAACTGTAGATGGCATACTTTTTCAGGCCAATTCTGTAAGCGAAATGTTAAATTTAACGTATATGTTTTTTGTTAACCTCACATTCTAAATATACAAATAGTAAATCTGCTAAGACAGTAATGTGACAGAACAACATATATGTTAAATTTAACATTTTACTATAGAATCGGCTCGATTGTCAAACTGTATGGATCATTGACAAACAAAAAAGTGGTGTTAAAGTTTAACCACACTAAAGTTAAACCACACTGCCATATGTTGAGCACCATGTTTCACAAAATCACAGTATTTAATAGTTCTTGAAAATCATACACCTAACTTGTCTTACCTTAAGACATCTCGCTCTTGCATCCATTTAGCCAAGATTCTCTTTTCATCATCATCCTCACAATCTTGGTGGTCTTCGATTAATTGTGTTAGCATTTGGAGCCAATTAGCATTTTGCTTGAATTCTTGCTTGTTTAGAGTATCAATTTCATGCTAATAAAACAGTATATTTAGATACATTTTTTTTGATTTAAGGTATAAGTGTTTTGGAACAAAGATTTTATTATTAAATGGTATAGTAATAAGAGTTATGGAATAAATTTAAAAAAAAAATAGGAATTTTGGATACATTCGAATTTGTATTGTACGTTGATTTTCTCCAACTTATAAATAAGGAACAAGTTTAAATTTTGAATAACAATGTATCACCCTTTCACATTTTCGGTAGCGTTTGAATATTCTTTAAAGCCATAACTAATTTTACATCTGATTAAAGGTATTTGTTTAAATCAATTGTTCCCGGTTGTCATCAGAGCTGTTTTGAGTACAGGTAAAATGCACTTGAGTACTGAGTAAATGATTCTACACAAATTGTACTCGAATACCAAGTACAAGTTCATAACAATAAGTTCTTATACGAGTACAAAGTACTGAGTTCATCAAGTGGCTAAAGAACATGAAAATAATAAATAAATATACAAAAAAGTACAGTCTTTGGTAAAATTATGATTTTGTATATTTTGAATTTCACATTAAATTTGATACAGTGTGGCGCATGAAGTGAAATTTCGAGTTTAGAATAGCCTGGAAATTTGGATTTAGCAGGCTCACTTTGCTCCGCCTGGCAAATTCAAATTTTCAGGCTTCTCTAAACTCGATATTTTACTTCATGCTTAGTCTGGGAGTGGAAAACACTTGTTAGTACATTACTGGGAGACTTAAAATATAGTGGATTAAAATTTAAAAAAATACCTCTTGATTAAACATAACCTACATTTTATGTTTTATCAAATTTAAGGGATATTTTTTATAATCTTAGTCTACTATAATTTAAGTCCCCCAGTATTATACTAACAAGTGTTTTTAACACTTAGACTAAACATGAAGTAAATTTTCAGGCTTGTCTAAACTCAAAATTTTACTCCATGCGCCACGTGTATGGAACACTATTTTAATGTAAAATTCAAAATATACAAAAACATAGTTTTAACAACGACTGTACTTTTTCATATATTTATTTATTTTTTATTGATTAGAAGCAACCCAAATCCACAAAGTGACATCTAACCCAACTGAACAAAATTAATTCTAACCTAACTCCATATAGGTAGCCCTAAGTGTGCACCTCTTTCGAGGTGCTGCCACCTTAACCTAACCTAACTCCATAAAATGACATTATACCTAACTATGAATAATCGAGGAGTGAAAAACACTCATTAGTAGTTTCAAATTGAACAATATCATTGTGATTTTACATCAATGGTCAATATTATCAGTTCATGCCAACATTGTCATTTTATGCTAATATTGCATCAAAAATGTAATTCCTTTTTTTTTCATACCATACCAGCAATACTGACAATGTAAGACATGATTACAAGAACAATTATTGGCATTAACTACCTTTTTTTATTTTTTTATGATACTGCCATTTTATGTCGGTGCTGTTATTTCACTGCAAAATATCAATTTATGTCGTTATATTAAAATTTGGGGCGAATAAGATGGTAATACAACTGTCATTAATGTTTTATTAGTGACAGTCATCGAACCTAACCTAACCATTTACTAATGGCACACAGTATGAAATTTCTCATGTTATTGTCAGTTTTCATGTTTTATATTAAAAATAACACTCGATCTTTAACCTAATATTAGTGACTGTCATTAAACCTAATCATACAATATTCAACCTAACCTAACTGTTACTAACTAATGGCACATAATATGAAAAATGTTTTATATTTTTCACAGTTTTTACACTTTACGTTAAAAGTGAAACCCGGTCTCTAACGTAACCCAATCATACAATATCTAACCTAACCTAACCCAAGAAACTAACTAATGCCTAAATACAATATGTTATAATAAATCCAGTATTGATGTTTTACATTAAAAATTACACCTAATGTAGAATATTGACGTTTAACAACAGAGTGACTCAAGTCGATAGTGATAGGGGACAAAAGTCGGCGCCATTAGTTAGTTGACTGATAATGTTGATTTCGATAATGTGTCTTTTTGACAGATTGTATTGTGTTAATGTTGATTGATAAAATTGACTTTAATGTAAACATTTATATTATAGATTGTCATCGATGTCAAGTTGAAAGTAAAATATCACGTTTGTTATAAACTGTTTTCACAGTTGGAGTGAAATATCCTCGAGTATATTTTGCGGTCTAAAAATGCGTCGAGTACTAGTACTTAAAAAATACAATACTCGTAGACTTGAGTACCGAGTACACGAAAACTACTCAAAGTACAAATTTTAAGTAATTGTACTTCAAGTATCGCCTAGCTATGGTTGTCAATAAATACAATTTTGGGATTTAAAAAAATGTGATGGTTCAATATATGAGATTTCTATTTCTGTAACTGGTACTAATTAATACCATAATAAAATTCGTTGTACTAATTAGTAATAATTGATCAATATACTAATTTAAGTGATTATTTAATTAATTTGAGTATACTACAATACTTATTATCTCGGTAGACTGGGCTACTAATTATTATATATAGTAATGTATCGCTCATTATCTTAGAAGACGAGACTACTAATTATTATATACTAATATTAGTTTAAACCGTCAACGGTTGTATTGTATTTTGATTGTTTATATCGATTATTTTAACGGCCAGTGAATAATTCATCAAACAAATCATGGCAGTAAAATATTGATCAAATAATTATAATTATATAAAAATTGTAATTGTCACTACTAACAAACTAAAATATTTTTGTGCGCCCAGTGAGAGTCATCATTTGATCCTCCATTGTTATCATGTCCATCTTTTTGTGGTAAAATCTATAAGCTAACAACATTTCTTACCACTCTGGGTAAGTCACATTCAGAAAAAAAATATTATGATGGGCAAAACTGTAATTTTGTTTTATTGGCTAGGTTTGACCAATTAGCGACCAACCAATGATTTATAATTGTTTGTAATTCTTACCGTCAATTCATTAATAATAGCTCCGGTTCGCCAGCCGTGTTCTAACGTAACATCAGCTAAATCACTGTAAGGGTGATCCCCGAAGTACAATACTTGATGTCCTCTCCAACCAGTTAGATCTTGAAGTTGCTTTACCGTGCCCTAAATATTTGAAACATTTGAATTTATATCATAAAGTGGTATGTTATGTAGCAATTACCTCATAGTAAATTGTTCCCTTTTCTAATTTAGTTACTCTATCCCAAATATGGGTACCACTTCTTTCATCATACACACGAATTGGTCTCGACTCATCTGTAAAGAATCTCGGTTTCCTGGCTTGAACTATTATCACATCAAAGTATTCTTTCCAGTCTGTTCCTACTAGTAATTCCATTCCTTTATTGCTAAAATTTTATTGACAGCAACAAAAATATTTGCAATGAAATTGTGATTGAGATAGAAAGAAATGTATCTACAGAAACTGTTAGAATCAGGACTTCGAACCGGAACTAAACCGAAAACCCGAGAAAGCCATTATTTTTGTCGAAACGAAAATCAAAACTGAACCGAAAAAAAAAAGGTTTATTTCGGTTCAAACATGCACATTTTTGTTTGCTTTCCCCCATATGTAATAAAAGGGAAAGTATTGTTTTCGTGAACATTTTTAAATCAAACATTTTAGCAGATTGATCCGTTTAGAGTTCATAGTTTTCACTTAGTTTAAAAAAAAAAAAATTACAGAATTAACTAAATCTGACAAAAATAGTCAACATCAAGGAATAAACTTAAAAAGAAATTAATAAACTGACTGGTTGCAATTGAAATTTTAATATCTCTACTGGATTTTCCTAAATACTAGTCTACATTAGTCTATTTCATCAACTTGACACGAGTCAGCTTCAATCGACATTTAGTTCAATGTATCAAATTGACAAAATTCACTGACATTAGGACTATAATGACAGTTGACACAATTAGACCATGGCGTCAATTTGGCACAACATTGTTTTTCTTTACGACACTTGCGACACACATTTTGCTAGTTGTGACATAAAGTATCTTCCACTCCCAGGTTAAGCATGAAGTAAAATTACGAGTTTAGAAAAGCATGCAAAGTTGTATATACTACTGATTCAGAGTAACGTTAAAAATAAATACTGCTGAGATGTGATGAATATTTACAAAAGGGGAAAGTGCTATGATAGACACATGAACGTTTTTTTTTTGATATAAATAAAAACATTTTTAAAAATTAAAACAATCACTCGGAGCTGAATCAAAAACTGTAAAAAAACGTTGTTTTTTCAGAAACAAAAACCGAAACCAGGCCGATATATATTTTATTGATTAAACAGAAACGCAAAAAATAACGGTTCGAAGCCTTGGTTAGAATAGCCCAAATATTATTTTCAAAAAGTTGTTTAGAATAAATTTTGAATTTTAGAAAGGAAAGAAAATATAGAAATATTATTCTCAAAGAGATGTTTTAAATAAATTTTGAATTATAAAAAGGAAAGAAAATAGTAAAATATTATTTTATAAAGATATTTAGAATAAATTTTGAATTATAAAAAGGAAAGAAAATAGTGAATATAATTTTTAACTTACACAAATTTATAAGGGCTGTTTGTAACCAAAAACAGTTTCTTATCAGCATTTTTAAGTCTATCAAAAAACACCCTAAGATCCTTGTTATATTCAATATAATCCGAAACATTTTGAGCAACGATTTTGTGCATAACCGGATGTGAGCTTTTCACACTATTCTTAACATCCCTAAAAAGGATCTCCGGGTGATAGTCAATGTGATTCCGTTCAAAATAATCAGCGACATTACACATTAAAGCCATCTCAGGTACGGAGAAAAGATCGGCTAATTGGACCATTTTAGAACGACTGCCCTGCAAGATCAACTGTCAAAAAGTAAACGAAAAAAAAGGTAAGTGCCAGATCAAGCAAGTGCAGATAGGTACCTGTCCACTCTTAGTTTGCCCCTCGACGTAGGCAATAGGGATGATTCGGTTCTTATAGAGACGGAGCACTTCTTCGGTGGAGAGCGGAGTGAGTCCACGGTATACGGAGCCGAACTGAATTTGGAGGAAGGAATCAAGTTTGAGCAGGACGCCTTTTTCAATGTCATAATGCAGGCCACGGACGGCAAACCCGGGCTTGTATACTAATTTACCCACTTCTTTCGGATACTAAAAAAGCAGGGGTCTGAGATTTGTTTATATAGGTTATGTTTGATACCTTAAACTGTTCAATCAGGGTTTGCCTAGCTAGGTTATAAAGAAGGAAGTCCATGGATGGTTTGTAGCATGCGAGGGTGTAGTCATAGTCGAAACCATATACTTTAACTTCTTTCAAATCAAGTTCATTGCAAGCGAACACAGCCTTGACATTAACATCTTGTGGAAGCTTCTTGGCTGGAATGTAGGTCAATGATTACGATTGTAATTGTAGTAAACAAGACATGGATGAATGGAGGAGAGATAATGAAAGAGCAGTTAGACTTACATTTGCACTTATCTTTGATTCTTTTGTAGGCCGTTTCCAGCCTGCCTACAGAATGATGCCTGAATTGTGTCGAGGCCGCACATTGCTTCTCGAACAGACGAACTGATAATTTAAGCGTGGATTGTGTACAGATAAACTTGCATAACAACATAACGATAAAGCTGGATTCAAAAAACTACCTATAGAATATAGGCTATTTACTATTTATTATTTACAATTTACGAGCCGAAACTGAAAGTTGCGCACGCGTGCCATTCATACACTGATTATCAACCAAGAAGTGCGGATGCAGACCATTGCTATTTCTACTGTACTTTAAATTGCTATCACCAATTCAACTCAACCATCAATAAATTGACGCAGCGGGAAATTATCTAAGAGTGGAAACTGTTTCATAATCTATTCACTTTTGGACGATCTCCCACACGGATTGTTATTTTGGGCCGACTGTTTGTCGCCCTCTCCAAACTTGTTTTCAAATATTTTCTAGTCGGCATAAATTAACACCATTTATTATCTTTAAACGAGGCAAGAACATTTTCATTTCAACATTCAAAGGATTTCGTCATATCGGTCTAACCTTGCCAGCGGCGCAGATAGCTATTTGCAATGGGGGTGCAGTTTTTGACAATTATAAAAAGATTTTAACATCATGAAATTTTTACCGTTACGTTTTTTGTTTATGTTTTAAATCTTACATTTGTTTAAAACATGTTTTAAACGTTAAATTTGTCTAAAACGTTTTTTTTTTCTTATTTTAAATTTGCTAAATTAGGTTTTATACTACTTCATTAAGATTTTTTGTTTACATGTATTAATTTTAGCTAAATTGTTGAAGATAATGTCAATAATTAAGGTACGTCGATGGGCGTAACACATATAAACACATGTGTTACAAGGTATGATAGAATTGGATCTTTCCATGTTTTCCTCTACCCCTTTCCCCGCAGGCCCCAGTTCCTGAGAGAGAGAACAATGGCGTTGTATTTGGTTACGTTTTTGAGTCTATCATAATCTCTCTTTCCGATTTCGCTGTACTTTCATAGATAGATATTTTAATATCTAGTATTCAAAATAAGTGTTATTAAAATAAGGCTTTGTGTTAGTGTTAAGTGTAATCAAAATAATAGTTTGTGTTACGTTAAATTCAAAAAATATGTTAACGTTGATTGGGTTATAATAAAAACAGAATAATCTCTGTTAAGAATTAATTATTTAAATTACTAATATTAAGTTTTTAAAAATAACAATGATTTTAAGAGCAAAATCTCTTAGATAAAATAAAATGCAGCGAGGAGAAAATTTAATAAATTGTAAATAAATAAAATTATTAACATGTTTTAAATATTAATTTCACCTTTTTGCACCTTCCTTAAATATGTATTCACATTATACAGAGAAAGATTTTCGTTAAAGTATACGTTTTCAAAATTCAGCTTATTTTCTGTAAATCTTGAGATATTCCCTGTTTTTTTTTAAGTTCAATTTAAAGCTTTAAACAAGTGTTTTCCACTCCCAGACTAAGCATGATGTAAAATTTCGAGTTTAGAAAAGCCCCGTGAAAATTTGTCGAGAGTCGCGCAGCGACTCGAGACAAATTTTCTGGGCTTTTCTAAACTCGAAATTTTACTTCATGCGCCACGCGTATAAAACACTAAAATATTGTGAAATTTATGTACAGGGTGAGCGAAACTTGATCTCTCAGCTCTATTATGAGAAAAGGAAAAACGATAGAAGAAATCTGAAAAGAGGTTCATAAATGAGATTGAGTAAGGTCCATTTTAAGCCAAAATTGCAACGGCTTTCCTTGACATTGAAGGTGCGTTCAATGCAGCATTAACGGAATCCCTCTGTAAGTCTGTAAAAGATAGAGGGGTTCCGACGGCCGTAACAGGCTGGATACGAGCAATGCTAGACGCGAGGACAGTTACGACGTCACTCTGTGGTGACGTTGTCAGGCTAAGAACCTCCAGGGGATGCCCGCAGGGCGGGGTTTTGTCTCCCCTGCTTTGGTCCCTACTGGTGGATGACCTACTCGCGATTTTAGATACGTTTGACGTGGAAGTACAGGCGTATGCGGATGACATAGTCATCCTTGCAAGGGGAACAGACGAAAACACAGTCTGGTGTGCCCTGCAAGAAGCACTGGATGCGACGAGGAGCTGGTGTGAAGGGGAACGACTTAGCGTAAACCCAAGTAAAACACTAATTCTCCCGTTCACCAGAAGGAGGAAATTGAAAATAAAACCTCTCACCCTACACGGTGAAACAATTCCATTTGTGGAGGAAGCGAAATATCTGGGTGTCACCCTAGATAGATCTCTAACCTGGAACTCCCATTTAGACAAGACCATACACAAAGCGAGACACTCGCTTTGGACATGCCGTCGTATATGTGGCAGGTCTTGGGGTCTTAACCCCAAACAAATGTACTGGCTGTATGGTGCGGTTATTAAACCGATTATCACCTACGGCTGTGTTGCCTGGTGGCCGATTACAACTCGCAAAACGGCCATAAATAGGCTCACTGCACTGCAGAGAATGGCAATGGTGGCGGTAACGGGAGCTATCCGAACTACACCGTCAGCAGCTATGGAAATGCTACTGAACCTGACCCCTCTACATATCTTAATACAGGGGGAGGCCAGATTGGCAACATATCGATTCCATCATGCGGCTCTAATAGACCCGCAAAGAATAGTCTTCATACCGAACGGACTGTCTAAGGCCATCGAGTCAGAAGACAGTCTGAATATGAAGACAGACTTTACAGTCACAGAGTACAGTGAGCATCAACCGTACAAAGTCCTATTTCCGGATAGAGACGACTGGGAGCGATACAAAACCGCCCCAGGACAGGTTGATTCCTACTGGTATACCGACGGCTCAAAACTGCCATCTGGTACAGGAGCCGCAGTAGTCGGATGTAAACCAAGGACTGAACTTTCCTACAGCCTCGGTAAACATGCCACGATACAACAGGCAGAAATATTTGCCATTGAGATGTGCGCTCGGGAGCTCCTACAAAGGGGTTGGGTGCGCAGATCAATTAATATCTGTTCCGACAGCCAGGCGGCTTTGAAGGCTTTGGAAACAACCCGAACCTCATCCCTGCTGGTGTGGAACTGCAAGCAGATACTTTGCCAACTGGCAGAGAACAACAGGGTCAGTCTGATGTGGGTGCCCGGGCACTCTGGCATACAGGGAAACGAACTAGCCGATTCCCTGGCCAGGAAGGGAGCGGATACCGCATTCATCGGACCAGAACCTGCTCTTGGAATACCTAGAGTAGTAGCCAAGAACACTAACAGGAGATGGCTGAATGATCAGATGCTAAACTACTGGCAACAGTGCCCTGGGATGAGACATTCCAGAGCAGTGATAAGTGAAGCATCCACCTCCAGAACAGAGTCATGGCTGAAGCAGAGCAGGTCGGGTATACACACCCTGACTGCTCTCTTCACTGGACACTGCCGCCTACGGCACCATCTGCACAAAATGGGACTGAGTGATAACACGGAGTGTCGCCTGTGCCTAGAAGATGATGAAACAGCAGAGCACGTTATTTGTGCCTGCCCCGCTGGAAATCAGCTCAGGCTCACAGTGCTCGGACAATCCATACTAACACTGAAGGACCTTGACAAGATTCCACCCGACAAGCTCGTAGACTTCATCAAGAGGTTGGGCTTGGAGGGTGAACTATAAGGACACGCGACTGGCCTTAAATTGTGAGCCACAATAGACCCTCGCGGTCGCAGTGGAGGGCCGTATAGCGACCCACTCACTTTGGAAAAAAAAAAAAAAAAAAAAAAAAAAAAAAAAAAAAAAAAAAAAAAAAAAAAAAAAAAAAAAAAAAAAGCCAAAATTGCATATTTTTCTAAATTTGGAATCTAAGGTAATGAAGTCATCGAATATTTTTTCCTAGAAACATACCTATATTTTTGGATATTTAAAAGGAGCTAATTTTTCTGAATAAACTTTGTAGAGAAGAAAATTTGTTATGTTCTTCCGTTAAAAAATCACAAACAAACTTTAAAAAAAGGATTATCAAAAATTCACAATTGTCACGACTTAAGCAAGTAGCATTTGAAAGCAAATAACAAAGTCACATCTGTCAATAATTAAACTAATGGTTGACAAATATTGTTTCGTTGTCATTTGATTTTGAAAAATGTTAACGCACAACGAAAATGTCGACATGTTATTAGTTTATGGAGAATCTCAAAAGAACCCTAGAAGAGCAGTTCAGTTATACGCCCAGAGATACCCTGAACGTGTTATTCTAACCTTAAAAATATTTGTAAGATTTCAACCCAATTTACGTGCAAACAACGAGGCATTTTCTGCTCGAAAGGGAAGACAAATTGCTAAAACGATCAATTCTGAGAATATTGTTGCCACTGTTTTGCAGTATTTTCAAGACCATCCAAGAAACTCGATTCGGCAAGCCTGCCGTGAGTTGAATTTAAAATATTGTTCGGTACGACAAATTTTGAAAGGAAATGGTTACCAAGATCGTAAACTTCACAACTTAGAACACTTATCAGATCAACATCAACGAAGAATAAATTATTGTGTCCAAGTGATGGTAAACTTAGAGATCAATGACAATCGATTTTTCCAGCATGTGTTGTGGACGGATGAAAACCCTTTGAAGTTAGCCATAAAGTTTCCAGCCATAAAGTATATTTCGTAATGTTTGTTCGTCGATATCTCCATAATTACTTAGCAGATGTTAATGAAAATACACACACTAATAGAAAAAGGGTTGCGCTTTAGATTAGTGCTAACCACAATTTGATACAATGTATACTTTATGAGTAAATCACATAATTCGATTTTTTTATTACTCTTAATTACAGGTTAATTCCAACTCCGATTTTCATGAAACTTTTCGATCAGTTATAGCACATTCATTGACGCTAGATAAACACTTTTACCCCTGGAAATGGTCAGAAATCCAACGAACAAAAGCGTACCGCTGACAGATTTATGACCGACCCTTCTGAAAGGCTCTTCTAATTGGAAAGTACCTTCAATTTCTTCTCTCTACGTAATCTAAATAATTGTTCCAAACTGTTACTCAATTTATTTAACAAATATACACACAACAAATATTTCAGATATGCATCCGTCAAATAATTCATTAATATTAACGGACATAAAACGATGAATGAATTGATTTTGTTTTTAATTATCTCATCATTTATTTTCTAGTTTTACTCAGAATTTTATGAAATTTGGCTAGCTTATACTGTTGCATATGCTGATCATGAATATCAAAAAAGTTTTCACTGACATGTAAAATTGCAATAATTATTAACGTTTTAATCGCAGAAACAAACTTTTAATATTTTTTATTTTTACTCGGATTTTAATAAAATTTGGTCACGTTGTAGCCCGGAGCACATTGATTACAGTAGTCTAAAAAGGTTTCGCTGGCAAGTGAAATTGCAACAATTATTAAGCCAGCCATAAACTTTAAACAATTTTTATTTTTACTTGAATTTTAATAAAATTTGGTAATGTTGTAGTCCAGAGCACACTGATTACAAAAATCAAAAAAGTGTTCGCTGGCAAGTAAAATTGCAATAATTATTAACATTTTAATCGCTGCAACAATCTTTCAAAATTGTTTATTTATACTCCGATTTTAATAAATTTTGGCAATGTCATAGTCCGGAGCACACTGATTACAAAAATCAAAAAGTTTTCGCTGGCAAGTAAAATTGCAACAATTATTAAGCCACCCATAAAGTTTAAACAATTTTTATTTTTACTTGTATATTTTAAAAAAAATTGGCAATATCGTAGTCCGAAGCATACTGATTACAAAAATCCAAAAAATTTTCGCTGGCAAGTAAAATTGCAATAATTATTAACATTTTAATCGCTGCAACAATCGTTCAACATTGTTTATTTATACTCCGATTTTAATGAAATTTTGCAATGTCGTAGTCTGGAGCACACTGGTAACAAAAATCAAAATAGATTTCGCTGGCAAGTAAAATTGCAATAATTATTAACATTTTAATTGCAGCAACAAACTTTCAATATTTTTTATTTATTCTCCGATTTTAATAAAATTTGGTAATATTGTAGCCCGGGTCACACTGATTACAAAAACCAAAAAGTTTTCGCTGGCAAGTAAAATTGCAACAATTATTAAGCCAGCCATAAAGTTTAAACAATTTTTATTATTACTTGTATTTTACCGAAATTTGGCAATGTCGTAGTCCGAAGCACACTGATTACAAAAGTCCAAAAAGTTTTTGCTGGCAAGTAAAATTGCAGTAATTATTAACATTTTAATCGCTGCAACAATCGTTCAACATTGTTTATTTATACTTCGATTTTAATGAAATTTAGCAATGTCATAGTCCGGAGCACACTAATTACATAAATCAAAATAGTTTTTGCTGGCAAGTAAAATTGCAACAATTATTAAGCCAGCCATAAAGTTTAAACAATTTTTATTTTTATTTGTATTTTACCGAAACTTGGCAATATCGTAGCCCGAAGTACACTGATTACAAAAATCCAAAAAAAATTCGCTGGCAAGTAAAATTGCAATAATTATTAACATTTTAATCGCTGCAACAATCGTTCAACATTGTTTATTTGTACACCGATTTTAATAAAATTTGGCAATGTCGTAGTCCGAAGCACACTGATAACAAAAATCAAAATAGATTTCGCTGGCAAGTAAAATTGCAATAATTATTAACATTTTAATTGCAGCAACAAACTTTCAATATTTTTTATTTATTCTCCGATTTTAATAAAATTTGGTAATATTGTAGCCCGGGTCACACTGATTACAAAAATCAAAACAAATTTCGCTAGCAAGTAAAATTGCAACAATTATTAAGCCAGCCATAAAGTTTAAACAATTTTTATTTTTACTTTTATTTTAACGAAATTTGGCAATATCGTAGTCCGAAGCACACTGATTACAAAAATCCAAAAAAATTTCTCTGGCAAGTATTGGCATTGTTTATTTATACTCCGATTTTAATGAAATTTGGCAATGTCGTAGTCCGAAGCACACTGGTAAAAAAAAATCAAAATAGATTTCGCTGGCAAGTAAAATTGCAATAATTATTAACATTTTAATTGCAGCAAAAAACTTTCAATATTTTTTATTTATTCTCGGGTTTTAATAAAATTTGGTAATATTGTAGCCCGGATCGCACTGATTACAAAAATTTAAAAAAAATCGCTGGCAAGTAAAATTGCAACAATTATTAAGCCAGCCTTAAAGTTTAAACAATTTTTATTTTTACTGGTATTTTAACAAAATTTGGCAATATCATAGTCCGGAGCACACTAATTACAAAAATCGAAATAGATTTCGCTGGAAAGTAAAATTGCAATAATTACTAACATTTTAATTGCAGCAACAAATTGCGATCCGGGCTACAATATTACCAAATTTTATTATGGCTTATTTTGTTTTTATATATATAAATAATAGTAATATATTATGTGGTTTTTAATGTTTTAATTAATGGTAATTAATAATACTAATTAATAATGTTTCATTACTGACAGATGTGACTTTGATATTTGCTTCCAAAGGCTACTTGTTAAAATCGTGACAATTGTGAATTTTTGATAATACTTTCTTTTAAGTTTGCTTATAATTTTTTAACGAAAGAAGATCGCATTTTTTTTCTGTACTAAGTTTATTCAAAAAAAAAAAAAAAATCAGTTCTTTTTAAATATCCAAAAATATAGGTATGTTTCTGAGAAAAAAATATTCGATGACGTCATTACTTCAGATTCCAAATTTAAAAAATATGCAATTTTGGCTTAAAATGGACCTTACTCAATCCCATTTATGAGCGGCTTTTCAGATTTTTTCTATCGTTTTTCCTTTTCTTATAATAGAGCTGAGACATCGAGTTTCGCTCACCCTGTACATTCGAAGTTTACTTAAAATCTGTGTTTTATACGCGTGGCTCATGAAGTAAAATTTCGAGTTTAGAAAAGAAAAGAAAATTTGACAAATTTTCACGGGGCTTTTCTAAACTCGAAATTTTACTTCATGCTTAGTCTGGGAGTGGAAAAAACTCGTTTAAAGCATCAAATTAAACTCTTTTAAAAATCAACGAATCTCAGAAAATTTACAGCTTATGCATATTTACCTAAAAGAAAAAATCCTTGTATAATTGTATTGTATAATAGAAACTATAGTCATAACTAAAAAATAGTATGTTATACGAATAAAGTTAAAGTGTTTTATTTTATTAAATTGCTATTACTTTTACTCCTGGAATTATTTAATTGGAGTAAGTATGAGTCAGCAGTGCCTTAAGGTTTATTATACATTAAGGCTGTTAATTAGAATTTACAAAATAGTTAAATATTTATATAAGTAAATTATTTGAATTATTTAGTGTCAAAAAGTATGTAAAACTACTAAGAACACTAAATATCCTTATAGTTTAATTAATTACATTGGTTAATAATTAAACGTTATCAAAATTTATATTTAAATGTTAGAGTTCTCAGTTTTATTACAATCCGTTTTGTACGAACAACTATTTTGTCACTTTAATGCTAACTTATAAAATTTAAGGCTAAGCCAGCCTGGTTTTGTAATTTTAGTTGCTAATGCTTATACAGTAGAAATTAATTTCATAATACAATAAAAATAAATATGCATAAAGTACACATGGATAGCAATATTACGAAGAATTAAATGTGGAAATACATTATGTTGCTAATGCTATTTCCAAATCGAATTATGCCTTTTATATGAGATAATTTTTATATTGCTATATAATTTAATAATAAAAATTAATATTCACTTACTATAATTACTTGTAATTATCTAAATCATGAAGTAACCACATTTAAATTTAGCGCGCAATCTTCGATTCTGTCGATCCTTCTTACCGTATACTCGACCGTCCTTGGTTAATAATATCAATTCTTACGCAGAAAGAGTTTCGACATCTATGAATTGATGGTCTTTTTACTTTGTTCACATAAATTGTTGTTTTAATCAGAAATTGAAATTTTCGACATGCTGAGTCGTTTTTGTCCATTCGTTATAAATTGACGATTTTAACATAATTTTAATTTTTGTAGAAAACAATTGTCATAGTTCTTTGATATCTTCGACAGGAAAATTGATTAGATTAGAGTAGGTTAAATTCGCCGCCCCCTCATGTAGGTATTTCAATCCAAAAGGCTCCATAATTTTCAGTAAATTAAAGATCTTTTCGGCAAGAATACATATACAGGGTACAAATAAAGAAGTCATGCACGTTTAATAATAAACATATTTCTTTACACGTATACCACTTATTGACAGGGACGGTCCAAGGGTACCTAGCGCCTCTACGCAAACTAAAATCAGGCGCCCTTAGGAAAAACAAAAAAATGTTTGTACATTTTAACATATAAAAATAAATAACTAATATTGACAAAAAAAACTATTGATTTTAATTTTAAATTTACAAAACAGCAAATTTTACAACAACAATAAAGTGAAATGTGTATTGGTAAATGTAGGTTGACCGGCAGAAGTGTACATTTCCCGGTAAATGGTAAACACATTCATCCACCTTTGTGTTCGCAAATTTATAAATCATCTAACATTTACCCGTCAATTTCGAAAATTATCCACATTATTCAGGCGTTTATGGGAAAAGTAGACTGCTTGTAAAATAAACATACATGGTGCATGAAGTAAATCTTTCGAATCTTTAATTTGGTTGGCGTTCACTTTGTGGTACATCTTCATAACAATTTAATTAAAACACTTAACTTTGTTTTACTACTTTTATTTTTACTTTTCAGTGACTATAGTTTCGACTACAAGCTAATCATTATCAAAAAACGTGCCTAAAATTATGTGTACATTAAAAAACAACAGGTCCATCTTTGCAACACATTTATTGGAAAACAACCATACCTGCACTGAAAACAGCATGCTTTCAATAATCCATTTGTCGGATAATTGCCGAAGAATGGATTTACTGGAAGCGCTGGAAATTCACAAATTAAAAGTTAATCCGGAAATTCCCCTCATTAATGACCAGACCGACATAATGTATACCCCTCTCTTTGATGCTGTAATATAAAAGCAATGTACACATAATTTTAGGCACTTAGTTTGATAATGACTAGCTTGTAGTCGAAACTATAGTCACTGAAAAGTAAAAATAAAAGTGGCAAAACAAAGTTTAAAACACTTAACTTAATTGAATTGTAAATATTTCGAGTTTAGAAAAGAGTGAAATATTTACTTCGTGCTTAATGAAGGATTGGAAGAGTATTGTTAAAATGATACTCACAAACATTTTAATTACTCGCCTGGTTTTTCTGGATTCTCTTTTTAATCAAGTTTAATAGATTTTACATGTAAACATTTATGAAAATGATAACCTTTAAATATACTCAGTACTATGCGACTTTCTTGGTGGATCCATACTTTTAAATTCTGACAAGTAAAATACTTATCTGTTCTTTATTGAAGTACTTTAAAAATTGTCGTAACCTATCAAAACACGCATCGAACCACTAAAAATAAAATCAAAACTAGTGTCAAGTTTTACCCAATTTTAATTTTGAATTGTTATCTGAGATCTTTATGAAGTTTTGTAAGAATGTTAGGAAAGCTTTATGGAACATAAAAATTCAAAAAATTGTATTATTGACATTTTTCTTGAAATCTGTATGAAATATTGTGCAGATATAAGATGTCAAAATGGTTTTTCATATTTCATTGCGTTTATTTTAATAAAAGTTTAAAAATTTGCGTAACATTTTCAAAATTTGTGACAATCGCAGAACGCGATATCAATAGTTTTTCAATTAATTCTAACTGATCGTCAAAAAATGTGTGCTTTCTTATTAAATTTAATGGTTTTACAAAATGGATAACTTTAAATTTTGTCTGTGATCTTTATTAAGATAACATAGAAGTTATAGCATTTATTTCTTGTTTTAATATTACAATATACATAACTAGATATTTAAATTCCTAACGAAGACAATACCTTATTTACAACTTGACACTTATTTAAAAACAGCAGTTTGTTATTGATAATGAGCACCTTTTGTCTCAAAATGTACATCTAACTATACAAATAAAAAGTGAAGTAAGGAATAATAGTTTTTTATGTGTAATAACCACTTTACGTAAACTCAAAACACACAGTTATTTAGAAATGTTAGCCAGCATTTCATGTCCACATTTTTCTTAGTTTAAATAATGAGAATTTTTTTTTTATATTTCATGCAAATGGTTTATTTTAATGATTATTGTCATTCTATTATTTTTATTAAGATTCCATATATTATTTTTACTTAATAAATTGTAATTTATTAAGAAAAAACACAATAAAATGTGTAATCACCGTACATTTACCAACATGTTTTATGATATACCCACAGGGTGTCCGTATTTCGACAGAATGTATAGGGATCTTAGTTATTTGAAAAGATAGAGAGTCAGTTAAATTGGGGCAAAGTTGCGTATTTTAGTGCCTATCAATAATCTGAAAACAATTTTGAAATATTATTTTTTGTTTTCGAAGTATCAACAAAAAACGGATTCTTTGAAAAATGGTTTTTGTTTTTTTATTCAAAAACTACTGAATCTGGACATTTACAACTTTGATAATATGCAGGCACTTTTTAATAAGGAATCTAGTAGCATACATTTTTTAAAGATAACTATAACATTTACCCGGGGACAATAGCCACCTTTTGTTTTTCTTATAGGCGCCATTTTGGATTTTCATAAAAAATATGAAAATGAAAGAATATTTTTTTCTGAACTCAGTAATGTATCAGAGTCATAATTTATTTTAGATTTAATATTTAAAATTATAATATTTTTTATTTTCCAAAGAGTGCCTTAGATACAATGACGTCATATCTATTGGTCAATAAAATCTTGAGAGCAGTCAATCATTGTAAGCAGTCAAACTTAATTAATAACTGTCAATCTTTTGTAATGATAATAATAAGTATCGATTATTACACAAAACATTAAATAAACAAATGGTGTTGTGTCCATCATTGCACTTTCCCCGTTAAAGATATGATGACTTAGATGTCAACAGTATGGAAAAGTTGCACATACTAAATTTATTATACTTTCATTATTATTATTCCAAAACTAATTAGTTTTTGTGTGAATACAAAAACTAATTCTTGCATCATATCTAAGCGTTATATATTTTTAACTTTAGTGTAAATCAGTGGTTTATACACGTGGCGCATGAAGTAAAATTTCGAGTTTAGAAAAGCTCCGTGAAAATTTGTTTCGGGTCGCAGCGCGACCCTCGACAATTTTCTACGCGGGGCTTTTGTAAACTCAAAATTTTACTTCATGCTATTCTGGGAGTGGAAGACACTCGAAAGTTTAAAATACATCACAACTGTTAAAATATGTATCGTAACTGTCACAAAGAAAAACAACATGGCGATCTAATTATAGTTCAATTCAAACTCGTGTCGAATTGGCACGATTGGTTAAATGTCGGCTTACGCCGACTTATGTCAATTGTCATTATAGTTCAAATGTTGGCTACCGCTGACTTGTATCTCAATTGTTATTATAGTCCAAATGTCGGCTGGGGCCGACTTATGTTAACTGTCATTATAATCCAAATGTTGGCTGACGCTGATTTATGTCAAGTTGACACGATGGACTAAATATCGGTTGGCGCTGACTTATGTCAACTGTCATTATAGTTCAAATGTCGGCTTCTGTCAGGTTGACAAAATTGACTAAATGTGGGCTAGCGCCGACTTATGCCAAGCTGAAACCATAGACTTACGTCAGTCAATCTAGTGATTTATAGTCATAAATTCACATTTTGACTATTGTGACATTATGACTGAAAGTCATTTGGTTTTCTAATTATGTTTCTATGGACTGTATTTCGACTATTCTAGTATTATGACTGTAAGTCACTTGGTTAGCTGTCTTTTAACTTATTAGTATTTTGTCATTAAATCACTATATTGACTGTATTTGATATATTGATTTAAGTGACTTACAATCATAACTTCACAATAGCCGAAATACAGTCCATAGAGAGACATAATCAGACAAAATCCTAGCATAGTCAAAAGACATCAAGCCACTTACAGTCTCAATAGTAAAAACAAGGTCAATAAAGATATAATATGACAAAATTCTATGATAGTCTAAAGACATTCAAGCAATTTATTAAGTTTTAAAATGTCAATGAGTTGTCAAACTCAATTGTTTCCAAGGCACTCTTTACAAAAAACACAAGATTAAAATTTTAAATAGTACAATAAACTATTAAGTGTGATACATCATTAAATTCAGAAAAAAATATTCTTCCAAAAAATATGAAAATCCAAAATGGCGCCCATAAGTAAAACAAAAGTTGGCTATGATCCCTAGGTATATGTTATAGTTATCTTAAAATAAAATATGTTACTAGATTTCTCGTTAAAAAATGCCTGCATAATGTCAAAGTTGTAAATGTCTGGATTTAACAGTTAGATAGATAGAATAAAAAGATGAAAACGAAATTTCAAAAAATCCGTTATTTACAATATCTTAAAGATGAAATTCGTTTTTAGATTTTTATTGGGCCCTAATATACGCCACTTTGCCCCAATTTAACCGACTCTCTATCTCTTCAATCACCCGAGATCCCCATACATTCTGTTGAAATATGGGCACCCTGCTGTTTTTTTTCAGGAGTTCGTTATTTTACAAAATCGTTCAATTTTAAGCTTCTAATAAGCATTTCCTATCATTGATTAAGTATAAAGTAAAATTTCGAGTTTAGAAAAGCCTACAAATTTTGGTTTTGTCGCTTAAACAAAGAATACATGAACAAATACAGCGTATACAGCGAAAACAAGCCAGCCACAATATCTTTGGAACCGTAACAGTTAGAGAAAATTTTTCAAAACCGTTCCTAGGATGTGGAGGGGGAACCATTTTAATCCACATAACAATCTTCTGCAACCAACCCCTTAGGCTGTAGCCACCCTTGCCCATTTTTTTTAAATGGCATGACCCCACTTGTAATACATCATTACAAAGGTCTTTCAAAATGCTAATCAGTGGTACCAACTAAAATTTTTATTGTTGTAATGATTTCCATTATTTTCGAGACAATAATAAAGTCTATTCTCAAATTCCTGTTGTACATTTTAAAAGGTCTGTCGTGGAATAGCTCGACACTCTTGTATTATTCGTTGTCGCAGATCTGCGATAGACTCGGGCTGAGTTTTATTGACCAAAGATTTTAAGTGGCCCCATAAGAAGAAGTCTAATGGGGTCAAATCTAAAGATCTAGGTGGCCATTCAATTGGTCCTCTTCTACCAATCCATTGATTCCCAAAAGTGTAACTTAGCCAGTCTCTAACAGGAACTACATAATGCGGAGGTGCTCCGTCTTGTTGAAAATGTAATAAATTGTCATTCAAGATTAGTTCATTATTTTCATCTCTTTGATTTTCTAATTCATGAAGTATAAGGGGCTGTATTAATTGATCTAACATTTTATAGTACAGTTGACCATTTAAATTTTGATCAATAAATAACGGACTGCGTGTGGACTTCTCTAATAAGATGAGGATTGTCACCACTCTAATATGGACAATTTTGTTTGTTTACATTGCCATTAAGATAAAAAGTACATTCGTCGCTAAAACAAATGTTTTTCACTAAGTCAGGCTCAGCTATAATTTTATGAGTCATCATTTCACAAAACTCAATTCGTCTGCCTGGATTATCATCTCCAAGTTCTTGCGTATTATGCATTTTATAGGGATGAAATTTGTGCTTTTTTAAGACTTTGCGAATGGATTTATGACTCAATCCTGGTACTCTAGACATACAACGAAGTGATGAAGTAGGGTCCATAGCAATTTGGCCCAGAACTTTAATTTGAGCCGTTTCATTTAGGAGCCGAGGTTGATCTCTTTTCTTGTTGATGGCCGATCCTGTTTGTTCAAATTTTAAAACTAGATATAGGACATACTGATGACGTACATTTGTTTTAGGATATGATTCATTGAATGAAATTGTAGGTAGTCTAGCACAACGGTTTTTAGAACCATAAATAAAAATAATTTCAACACGTTCGGCGGTTGTGTAAACCGTTTTATAAAAATTAATAACAAATTTAAGGTAAAGAGCACAGATTACTTAAAGATAGTCACAACAATAC
This sequence comes from Philonthus cognatus, assembly GCA_932526585.2. Taxonomy (NCBI): domain Eukaryota; kingdom Metazoa; phylum Arthropoda; class Insecta; order Coleoptera; family Staphylinidae; genus Philonthus; species Philonthus cognatus. The sequence goes on from OW052243.1 coordinate 92,772,770, forward strand.
TAATGGCAGTGGCACATATTGTGTTTATTTGAATTAAGTTAATGAAAGATTTATTTTTAATTTATTGGTGTATTTTGTCAACGTTTTTTTTTTATTGCGGACAGGTGCAATTTATTCAGTTAATAAATGTATTCCATTGAACCAAGTTTTGTTATTATTTTAATATTTTTTTTCGAGTTGTCCATATTTTAATAAAACAATAGATAACTCTGATAAATATTGGGTATTATTGTGTTTATCTGTGCTTTTTCATTTGTAATTTGTAAAAATAAATTGTTATAATACCTAATTTGACAACAATTTTAAAATCAAATAAATTGATTTAAATTTTTTTGTTTGCATTTTTTACGTAACAATAACATTTTTAGTTGGTACCACTGATTAGCATTTTGAAAGACCTTTCTAATGATATATCACAAGTAGGGTCATGCCATTTAAAAAAAATGGGCAAGGATGGCTACAGCCTAAGAGGTTGGTTGCAGAAGATTTATGTGGGTCAAAATGGTTCCCCCTCCATATCCTAGAAAGGGTTTTGAAAAAATTTCTCCAACTGTTACGGTTCCAAAGATATTCTGGCTGGCTTGTTTTCAAATTGACACCCTGTATATCAGGATGTGTATAGTTTAAAGAAAAAATCCCTGTTTGTGCACTTTTACCAATAAATGTAAAAATATACACGCTTTTCATAAAAGCGTGTTTATCTACATTTACCAAGCGGATTGTTAAATGTATGCATTCGCCAGAAAATATACATATTTACTAATTTTCTAGTTTTATTATTAATTGTTTTGTTTTGGCGCCCTTTGGTTTCGGCGCCCCTATGCGGTCGCCTAGGGTCGCCAAATAGAAGAGCCACCCCTGCTTATTAATAAATGCACAACATTTATGATATGCGTCGACAAGATTAAGTTATTATTACATAAAATTAAGAACACATAACGAATAACAGCGAATAGAATATAAGATACAAATCAACTTTCAATTAGAACTAGATGATATTATTACCAGATATACTTTTATTAAAAAATAATAGAATTAAAAATAAAACTTCTATCTTTAACTAAAACATTATTCGTCTGCTTTTTCTAAGAGCAAAGTCTTTTATTGCACTATCAATGTCTATCGCATTACACACTTCTTGCTCTATTGACAAGATAGACATTGGTTAGCCTTAAAGTATTTACTGTTGATCCTAAATAATTTTTGAAAAACTTGTCACACAGCTGGCATTGCTTATGGCAATTGTGAGAAATATTCGGAAGATTAGTATATAATTTGTATTCTGTTTGCTGGGTATACAAATGAAGTTATCGTTATTATCATTAAATAGTTAACATTTTCAGTTCAGCTTACAAGATATTATTATTTTTTGTGAAATTTTGCCGCCCATTCCTTCCATTTCCTTCTATCAAAAAACCAACGCCTTCTCGGTCTGACATAATAAGTCATTTTGGGGGCCAATTTTTGCTGGTAGTGTGTTTCTAGAATACGAGATGGCGCACAGATAGGAAAATTGCTGAAAGTAGTTTTGACTATGTATTGGTTCATAGTATCTGCCGAATTTTATCACCACGAATAATAAAAATTATAAGTGCGGAGCGCGTTGTTAAATTACAGTAGACAAATAAACTGGATAAATAAATATTTACGATTTTAATTTCAATCGACAAACATTCAAGTGTTTTTGCTTGTCTCATTTTCAATACTTATTTTTTAATATATAATTATGAATTACAATTGTTTGGGCTTCAAAGGGAATTAATTTCGAAGGACCATTAATGAACTGCTCATTAAAAACACTTAGATCAATTTGAACTTTACACTATTTATTCAAGACTTTAAAGCAAAATTGATCTCTATCGTAGACTAAAATAAAATGAATAAAAATATGCTCTTGACGGTTCTGATACTAGAAGGTGAGTAATTTTCCCTTTTCTCGCGCTCCTCGCGAAGTTGTTGGGGGTGGTGCTTCTCCCTTATTTCGAAGGGAAGGAGATGGTCAAGATGCCATCTGATTGGTGATCTTCTTTTCGGGGGAAGAAGGATATTTTCCACTGTTGCCGCTAAATTCTCCACGCCGATGTCCCGTGCTCTTTTGTTTGCCCAAAACGAGCCGTCGCATAATTTGAGCTTAGGTCTTCCGCGAAGATCCTAATGGGCCCTGTCCACGGGGGATCTCGTCCTTTACAAAACTGTACACGTTGTAAAATCTCTCCCCGGGTGCCTCGGTGGCCAGATAATAAGGGCCTCGTCCCTTTCAGTTAGCAGCCCGCGCTTGTCTCGAGCCTTCTAATTTGGGAATCGCGGATAAGTCGCGAATCGGCGGCAACAACAATCATTATAAATATATATTACATATAAACATGTATTTATGTGGATACAAATTAAGAAAATATAATTGAATAATAATAATAGAGTTTAATGTCTTTATTTAGAATGTTTTGCTTTGTCCGTGATGCGAAAACCATGGAAATGTGATGTAATATCAAGGTAAAAATGTTTAAATTTGCCAGAGTTGTGAAAAGTCGAACATTGTCGAAAATCGATTAAATGTTTAAATTTGATAAAATGTTAACACAATGTCATAAAGTGATGTAATATTGAAATTTGACAACAATTTGAAGTATGTGAAAAGTGATAATGTATAGTTTTTTTTAAAATATTTTAAACTTAACAATCAATCAGTGTTTTTATGCGCGTGGCGCATGAAGTAATATTTCGAGTTGAGAAAAGCCAGAATTTGGATTTGGACGCTACTTCTCCAAATCCAAATTGTTAGGGCTTTTCTCAACACGAAATTTTACTTCATGCTTAGTCTGGGAGTGGAAAACATTTGTTAAAAAATAATCACTGGCTTATTACAACATTTTTATTAATTTATTTTGAAGTTTTTGTTAAATTTTTAAAATCTTATAAATTTTCGTGAATTTCCATAATATTAATTCTTTTCTAAATTTTGACGATTCGTAAATTTTTCAATACGTTTGCTTTTTTTCAAAACTTTTTTAATTTCCAAGATTTAAAACAATTTTTAAAATTTTGACAAAAATCATGCATTTTTCAAGATTATTGCTGGTTTTCAATTCTTGGCTCCTTTTGTTACTTTTTAAAACTTTTACGCCTTTCATGTATTTTTGGGTTCGCAAAAAAATATGAGGCCTTTCTTTAAAACGTTTATTAATCGTTAACGATTAATATAACGCCTAAATTAATTATTCGATGCTGAGAAATTTATGATAAATTTTAAAAAATTATAATAAATGTTAGTCATTTTTTGCAAATTCACACTTTTATGAAAATTTTGAAGATTAACAAAAATCTTGGAAATTCTCGATTTTAAAAATTTACGAAAATCTCGAAAAATTCATGATTGGCGTCTAGATTTTACAAATCATCGGAAATCTTATTATTCGTATTCCACGAAAACAGACGAATTTTTGAAAATTAATGGAGAACTTGAAAATTTACGAAAAATGTTTTTATTTTCAAAATTGACTAAAACGTTGAAAATACCCGAAAAATGAGATAACGAAAATTAACTAAAACCGTGGAAATTCATGAAAATTAACGAAAGTTTAGGAAATTCACGAAAATTGCTTAGGTTTTAAATATGAGGAAAATCTGAAGAATTCATGAATAGCAGCAATATTTTATAAATTTACGAAATTCACACGAAACCGTCACAATTTTAAAAATTAACGAAAATCTTGGAATTTCATAAGACGCGTCAAAATTTGAAAAATTATTAAAAATCTCTAGGAAATTCACAAAAACTGGAAAATTGACGAAATGTATCAAATTTGTAAAATTAGAACAATTCGGGAATTTTAAACATTAAAGAAAATCTTGGAAAAGTTACGAAAAGCGTTAAAGATTAACAAAAATTTTGGAAATTCATTAAAAGTTCTCGAAACTTTGAAAATAAACTTAAATCTTCTAAATTCACGGGGCCCAATAACAATTATTATTATTTTAAATAAACATAATAAATATAAATTAAAATCTTCTAAAATGTCATCAATAACAAAAATTGACAAAACGCTGATAATTTTGCAAATCATCAAAAACATTAAAAATTGTTAATTTCAACGAAAACAAAACAATACAAATAATAGTACCTAATATCGTAAAATTTGAACAAATTCGCAAAAATCAACAAACATACATTCTTAAGCCAGACCAGAGTCTAAGAGCTAACAGCGGGTTTACTATTATTTAGTGTTTAATACAATTGCACTATACACGTCTGGCTGTGACAGATCACAGCCAGACGTGTATAGTGCAATTGAATTAAAAACTAAATTATAGTAAACCCGCTCTTAGCGAGTACAAAATAATGGACACCGACGATGATAATTTTGAGGACGTTGTACGCAAAAAACGTGGCCGCCCCGCGAAATACTGCGTTGGAAAACCACCAAAAAAGCAGCCACAGGTAACGCAAACTACCCAAAAACAACTAACAAAGCATTACAAGCAGTGTTACAACAAATAAATACACAACAAAAACAAATAATTTAACAACAAACTAACCAAAACATTACACAATCACAACTACATAGCCAAAACCCCACTACTACAAACCCGGATAATACATCAACAGCTACCACATTATCACAACAACTTCTACAACACATTGCGCAACCATCAACATCTACACAAAATCCAAACACACACATAACATACCAACCGACAAGAAACACAAATACAACAGCTCCCGACTACAAATCTTCATTCCATGTAACTACTAACACCGAATACACAAGGTTACAAATAGTCCAAATCTGGTTCGCTAACACCAGTGATCAAGATGTCCTCATAATAAAAACGCAGAAAGGCTTCATTTTAAAATCTAATAAAGAAAAGGCCACGTGCGTAAATAACCTCCTTGCGATAAAAAACGAAGGATTTATCCGCGAGTACAGCGAGTCCGCGAAATTCACTCCGCACAGTCGCACAAACACCGCTGCCCCCTCCTATTGCTGCGTGATACGGGGAGTGGAGAGCGAAATTCAAGACGCCACAATTAGCTCGTACCTCAACTCTATGGGCTATCAGCATCGCTTCTGCCGTCGTATCATCTCAAAAGCAACAAATCAACCCACCTACCTAATAAGGGTCATCACTGCTTCATACGAATCATACACTAAACTCCTAAAAGAGCAATTCAAATTTATGTGCAAAGTATACACAGTTGAAGAAAGTATGCCGCCTCAACCATTACCCGCACCTTGCAAAAAAATGTGCCAAATTTGACCATACCACTGAGGATTGTAGGTAAAAAATAACCTGCTCCAAATGCTCAGGAGAGCACCATACCTCATCATGCACAACGGACCTACCCATCAAATGCAATTCCTGTGGAAAAGACGATCATGGCGCCTGGTCAACAAAATGTCCAAACCGCCTCACGCAGCCAATTGAAGGAACTCCAAACATAAAAATCCACCTAACTAATAAAAAATCTGCAGAAATAGATAATAGTATCAAACAACATTCACGCATTCATCAACCCATTACCCTTCATGACCAAATCCTTGACACATTCATCACAGAAATAAACAACCCCGATAACACCGACAGACAAGCTCTCATTAAAAAACTACGCAACCGCTTCATTTACTCATTCCAAGTAGATACCCACCTATCCTATTCAGGGAACAGAATGTTCGTTGTCATGTTTGATCTTGATGATCCCAATAGTATCCCTCCTACAGTCCCTATCCAAGGCGTCAAAACAGCTCAAGCAGTGATTTACAATGGCTAATACAAGTGTAGGTATTTTATGTACAAACATCAATTCCATTAATAACAAATCCCACGCCCTTTACAATTACCTATCCAACAACCCAATACATGTCAATCTTTTGGTCGAATCCAAAACAATCACCCCCTTTTCATTCAACAATTGGCAATCCTTACAAATTTTATCCACAATGCAGAACCATAAGTACCGAGGCGGATCTATAATTGCTGTACATCCCTCCCTAAAACTTGGAAAAGCCAACCCACCCAAAATTAACGATCCTCTCAACGAATGTATACACGCAACTCTCAATTTCTCCTCCTTCATAATTCACATATTCCTAGTTTATATCTATCCATATTCCCTAATCTATGACACTATATTTACAAAAGCCTCTCTTTACGATAATGTCATTATCATAGGAGACATGAACATTAATAAAACGAAATCCCGACACCTCACCAATCATCGCAAATTCCCAGTTTATCCGCATACACACCCCACCTACATTCATAATGAATGATAAACAATCCTCTACACCTGATGTTTTACAGTTACATTAATTCCTGACCTTTGCCCCGACCACCTATCCATTCAATTCCAACTAGACATCACAAAATATACCCTCACCTACCATTGAATTTATCCTTGACCATAAACACTGCAGAATTAATAATATCACCCAAGACATCACAGATTTTATATCCATTCATCCCACCATCGACAGTAATGTTATATCCCAATTTAATTACACCCTATCCCAATCTATTGTCAATAACACACCCAAGATTAAAAAACAATCCTATAAATATCCCCTTCCTAATTACATATTAAAATTAATAAAATATAAAAGACAAGTATATAGAGACATTCGACAGACAGACACTGCAGACCTCCGTATACTATTTAACAAACTTAGCAAAGACATTAAACAATTAATAAAACAGTACAAGACGGACACCTGGCTGACAGCCTGTCAAAAAATCAACGACAGTAAAGGCAAAACATACTGGACAGAAATAAAAAGACTTAGCAAATACAGAAATACAAGCACGATAACACAAATTACTGACCCAGCGACCAAAGAGACAATAACAGTTAAACAAGAAATAGCGGACAAATTTGCACAACATTTTGAAGACATATACCGACACACAACGGACACTTCATTTGACAATAACTTCTTTAAACATGTCGACCACTGGTACAAAGACTTTTTCAATACAAACTATCCACTCAACTTCACCGACAAATTGACAGAAGACAATTACTTTCAAATATTACATACCGGAAAAAACACCGCACCAGGACACGACAACTTACGACGAAATATCCTAAAATCCCTCCCATTTGAAATCCATCAATACATCCTTGAAATACTAAACTTCTGCTACCGATCCTAGTACTTCCCTCCTGACTGGAAAACGGGTGTAATTATTTGCATTCCCAAAAAAGATCAAGACCTATCCCTCGTATCCAGTTATCGACCAATCACCCTTCTCCCTGTCATTGGCAAACTTTATGAATCCCTAGTCAAAGAAAAAATAATGTCCCATATATCTCACCTCATCCCAAACTATCAATTTGGATTCCTTCCCCACAGATCCACCACTCTCCCACTCTATATCCTTACTTCGAACATCCAAACTGCACACCTCGAAGGACGTTCATCCGCCGCTGTCTTTTTAGATATCCAAAAGACTTTTGACTCAGTATGGCATCGATGTTTGCTGTACAAATGTCACTCCCTTAACATACCTAAACACCTAATTCTTATCCTAAATAACTTCCTATGCCACAGATCACTGAAAGTAAAAATCCAAAGCACCACATCCCAAACCTTCACTCCCGAGCAAGGTGTTCCGCAAGGATCACCTCTCTCTCCACTCCTATACAACATTTTCTGTATTGATTTATATAACCCCAACCCCACATATTTTAATCCCGCTTCCTATGTCCTACAATACGACGATGACACAGCCCTAATCTTCCATGAAAAGAACCTACCCAAAGCATTACAAACACTACAGCAGCTTATAGATTCCCTCGAGCTGTGGTTTGCTAAATGGAGGATTAAAATAAATCCCAATAAATCCCAATTCCTCATTCCTTACCGCCACAATAACACTCCTGTCAACATCTCCATCCATCAAAAGCCCATTTCTCCTTCCCTACATATAAAATACCTCGTAATCACAGTCGACGCTAAACTAAATTTCAAAAAACACACAGCCATAATTAAAAACAAAATCACTGCTAGAGCTAAACATTTCCGTAGTCTAACATACAGAAATCTTGGCATCACAACAAGAAACGCTACAAAAATCTACAAGATGATATGCAGGCCTATGTTAGACTACGGATCCATCTTATTTGCCACTTCCCCCAATCCCACCCATCACAACATCCAAGTCAGCGAACGCTCGTCCCTGAGATCTCTTACTAAAATCCGCCATCCACTCAACCCACTTCACAATCCATCTAATATTCTCCTCTTCAACCGAACAAAAGTTATCCCAATTACAGATCGTATCCTTAATTTATCCAAAAAATTCTCAAAAAAACAATCCAATTTTCAAATCCTCTCACAACTTTGCATCCCCAGAAATGACAATATTAATCCTAAATTCAAAAATCCCGCACAAACAGTCTTCCAATTTATCACATACCATAATCAACATTAATATCCCAATCCATATACCCCAAAATATACACTCATAAAATAATTTAATTAACCTCGGCAGAAAAGCTGCTGGCCGATAGCCGATTGCCAGTATAATACATGTATTATTTTTTTTATTATCTTCATAAATGTATGTTAAAATATACTGACAATAAAGATTATTTATATATATATCAACAAACATAAAAATTACAAAAACTGAGAAAACAAAAAAAAAAATTAAAATTAACCAACGTTAACAAACAAATGCTAATAGGCAAAGAAATGATTCTAATTTGAGTTCAATAATAGAGATACAAACTGAAATTGAAATTTTTACGTGCGAATTCTTTACACATTTCTAAAATATTAGAAAACAAACCCCTTGTTCTGCAATTAATTCCTAAAATTGTGTATTTTCATGTCGCGAACGGAGCGCGAAAAACGTAATTTTGTGTAACAGTTTATTACTTTGTTATTATTTTATCAAATGCTTTTATTTTGACATATATTATAAACACTTTATTTTAGTATAATTTGGTGTTGGATATTATTTTAATAGACGTTTTAGAAAAAAATTTACGATTATTTATTTTAGGGGGTTTCTCTCTCTAACAATACAGTGATATCTCAGACTTATACTGATTGAAAAAATTCATAATTTGTAGATGTAGAGAAATAAAATGGCGGCTCCATTAAAGTTTTACTTATAGAAATTTAAATGGAAGACATTAAATAAAGTCTATTCAACTAAGAAGCAATACAAATTATTACTATTTAGTGTCTAGAAAACATAAAATGCTTTCAAATATTTAACTTATTGAATAAAATATAAAATATAAATTAAAAGTGTACTTTTCATTCATTTGACAATTTAAAAAGAAGTTTGACTTTACTGTGTTAAAAAACTGATATTTCTACTAATTGAAGTCTATAGATCACATATATGTCATAAATATTGCAAATTAATCAACTTTATTTATTAGTACTGTTACCGGGGATTATTTTAATCTCCGGCAGCAAGAATTGTAAATAACATTTACAATCGGGTTTTTTTTCGAAATCGGCAATTAAGGGAGAGGACTAATGACCACCGTCGTTCCTGTTCTTGAACACCGACGCCGAGAACCCGATTGCCAGTGCAGTCGCCTCGACGCCACAACAACGCTCCAGTGCAGCGTTCGTTGCTTCCACCGGATCCAGAGCAGGCCAGCAACCCACCAACTCCAGGAAACTTTGCTTGACGCCGACGCTAGCCGTTCCGCCGTCGTTCCTGAAGTCACGCCGACGCCGAGCATCAAGGTTGCCAGAGCAGCCGCCTCGACGTCCCGCACTACGAGCGTAGTATTTGTTGCTGCCTCTGGATTTAGCCAGACGCAACACCCCACCGTCATCGACGCCACATCCCGTCGACAAGCACAGGACGCCGTCTCACACCGAGACGACGTTTTGCTACTTGGACGCCGCCTCTATCCGGATGCCACCACTAGCCAGACGGCACCGTTGGACTAGTAGAAATCCCGATCGCGACGCCGACGCCACACCAAGTCTGCCCTGTAACTCGTGCACTGTGTTTCTCTTAATTCTATTTCATTCTTTGTTGTTCTAATGTTTTATTTTGTTTAAAATAAATAATTTAAAACAGCATTTGGGTGTCAAAAGTTAGTTGCTCATCTCTCATAAACTCAACCAACCTGAGCTAGTTGGTAATCAGCGTGGGTTACCTTCTCTCCCGTTGACAAATGGCGCCCAACCTAGTGGCCGTATTAAGCCCACACCTTGAGAGAGCAACTAACTTATTGAAGGATTGAAACACAAAAAGAACAGGAACACAGTCGTACGGGGCCGGCAACCGACCAACAATCAATCATGTCCTAAATATTTTCTTTGGAAGAACATCTTCACGTCAAATTTTACTTTGACTACTTTGACAAAAGCTTCAAAGCCTACGTGAAATGGACGGACAGGATGAAGGTGGATTACGTCCTCAGCGGACTCGAAGGACCATTAGTCGACAGGTGTAGGAGCACGTTGAAGAACCGGTACACAGCGTGGGAAACTCTTCGCCCAGAAAGGATGTTTATTACGTTGCACCAAGAATACTTTGGCAACGGTTAAACTACGCGAAGATTTGCACCGAAGATGGCGACTGGGAAGAAGTAGAAGAGCTTGAGAAGCTCCCCGTTGTGTACCCGTGCAACGTAGCCCAGGAATGCGTGTTGGAGGAACCAGCCTGGGAAGAAGCTCCCGGAATTCCCGCGGATGCTTGGGAATCCGAATTCATCACCGTAGACCCTAACACCTACGAGTCCCCGAAGCAGTTCATCGTTTCCCGGCCACTTATCGCTGAAGGAACTCGCGAGAAATCAGTGTCCTGCGCCTCGGTAAAACCGGGTGATGCCTTGCTTGAAATTCGCCAGCCAGCTCAGCCAGTTTCAAGGCCTCGACGAAAGCCACCCTGGCAAGTAGAAGACCCCAAGACAAACAGCACGCAGAACCAGGCACGAATACGGACAAGAAACCCGATATCCCTATGAACGCCGACCCGGACTTCACCGCCTCCCGAGACGACCCTAGAAACCGCCCTGGAGAATGAAATCTTTCAAGGACAGGAAACCCGGACTTCGCCGCTTCCCAACGCAGCCGTCCCTGAAGCTGAACTGGAAACCTCCCTGGAAGCTGCCCTGGAAAACAAAATCTCCCCAGAAAAGAGAACCCGGACGTCGCGGCTTTCCAACACGTTCCTGGAAGCCGCCCTGGAAGCCCCCCTGGAGATCGAAATCATCCCAGGACAGGACAACCAGATTTCACCGCCTTCCACAACCGCGAAGAAAGCCCCCCTGGGCTTGCTAGTGAACGGATACTTTATGTGCATTTACCCTGCGAAAAGACGCTTAATTAGTTAGTGACGTGTAAATATTATATTATAGTTTAACTTTAACAAACAGTGCCACCCATGGACGCTCAGTGCGCGAAAACAGGACCACAGCAGCCTACCGTTTCTTGCTGGATAGAACTCATTTTACGGGGCCGTTTGTTACCGGGGATTATTTTAATCTCCGGCAGCAAGAATTGTAAATAACATTTACAATTCGTCATTTGTTTAAAATGAGTTCGCACCCAGCATTAATTGCCCGGTCCAAAGGATTATATCGGTTGGGACAGTGCTCGGGTCAATATCTACCTTAGTAGGCGTGGCGGATTACCCCTCGGGTTTCTTTTCGAAATCGGCAATTAAGGGAGAGGACTAATGACCACCGTTGAAATTTGAAAGAAGAGAGATTATAAATTTCTATACTTTTTTTAAATTGCAGCTTAACGGTTGTTTGGATTTGAGAGTTCGCTGAAAGTAATTATCTTGTATGCGATAATTATTGTCTAGCGAATTCTTTGCCAACGATCACGTAGTCCTCAAAACCTTCCTTCTCCAAGCCATTTTTCGTGACATAAATACCGGGGGACGGCATCCAGAAAGGCAGTCCATATTGTGCTGTACAGGGGACAGCATGTGGATTCAAGAGGAACTTCCGTTTCTCGACTCTTCTGTCTGAGCCAGGACGTCCTAGCCGTCGTTCCTGCCATCAGAAGAAGAATCCAACAACAGGAAGCAACCGACGCCGACGTTAGCCGTCCCAGCCGTCGTTCCTGTTCTTGGACACCGACGCCGGGAACCCGATTGCCAGCGCAGTCGCCTCGACGCCACAACAACGCTCTAGTGCAGCGTTCGTTGCTTCCGCCGGATCCAGACCAGGCCAGCAACCCACCGACTCTAGGAAACTTTGCCCGACGCCGACGCTAGCTGTTCCGCCGTCTTATTATTATCGATGATATTTTGGAGTTGAAACCGAGCTGCAGATTCAACGAGTGCGCAGCACGAGTTAAATGTGTTGCTTTAGTTTGAACGACAAAATATCATCGATAATTAATCATATCACGAGTAATATTTAGTGAGAGAATATAACGAATAAAATAATGCGAGATTAAACATTTATTGTTGATTACTACAATACATATTTTGTACATTGAAGACACAATTTTGCTAAACTATAGTAGGTTGTTTTTCAGTTATAACTTGTTTATTAACAACTGTAACTTTCTGGTCTTGCTGTCCCATATTGCAGTATCCGTTGCTTCTCATTAAATTAATGATTTCTGTGTGACGGTTTTCTTTCATATTAAGGTATGACTGAATAGAACTAGAACTTGTGTGAATTTTCATTAATGTCTGCTCAGGAATGTTATCAAGATGAGTTGCAGCCGCAGATCGATGGATGTGGTTGGTGATTGTTTGTATTTATAACATCCATTCCTATTTTTGTGGCAGTTTCTTTAGTCCAAGAAGATAGCTTATTGATTCCTGCTGGACAGTTTTTATACCATCCTTTGGTTAGAGTATTCCACTGCGGATTTGGTGCCAGAAAGAACCGCTCAGTCGTTACATGTTCTGGCCGCTTCTTCATAATTTTATGGTATAAGCGAACTGGGCAAAAGGTTATATTATCTGTGTTATTAACTAACAATTTCATGTCACAGCAGCTATTGTTTCTACCTTGGTGTGTCTTTGAGAATACAGGATTGTATTTAATCCGTTCAAAGTTATCGGTCTCAATATGAAAGTGAAAAACACAAGTAAACGCCGCCTCATTGCCTCGACAGGCCAGTTCTTTTGAAACAATAATGAAGATTTTTTTTAACCTGTCAGGATTGTTTTTGTCCCATACTTTCTGTAGCTTACTGCTCGCGTGAAATGTAAATGCTGAAGCACTTAGTTTCCTCTTTTCTCTGATTCCTTGCAACTGTTTCCTCTTTGTGTTCCTCGCTTTTCTCGCTTCCTCAAATTCTAGATCTTGAAACGGGTTGAGTTTTATATTGTATTTATTTAAGAATTTTACTTGTAGTATCTTGGCGATGTTGTTAAATAAAGTTTTGATGACAGACTCCTTTTATTCCGTGCTATCTTTCCAGCGCAATTTAAATGCTCAGTCCCTCAATATTATAGACAGCTGTGATATTGTTGTTTCCCTATTGATTGTAAATTTTTTAACCGCACAAAAGTTTGTAAGTTGCCGCCACTGCAATTCTTTGTTTATGACGGTATTTTTTGGGGTCGCACTTTTCACTTCTCTATTAATGTCACTGCACGAAACTTTACGCCAGCTATTTTCTCACATATTGACGTTTCGAATGACAGGACAACTTATCACCGCTTCTTTTGTTTTTTATCATCGCGGTGATAGACATGTACCTACGGCTTTCCTTGCATCTCATTGGTTGAAAATTAGTTCTAGTAGGCTGTGAGTCGTATTCTCGGTATAATAATTTGTATAATTGATTAAATTTTCAAAGTGATCGGTTCATGAAAATGTGTGCAAATGTTAATAATGTGTTGGTCCTCCATTACACATTCACGTACGCCTGGGCATACTTCTGATAAGATGATCAATATCCTACTGGGGTAGCTCATCCCAAGCAACTTATATTTCACGGCAAAAATCCATTAACGTATGTGGAGGACGAATTGAATGCCTTAATCTTCTACCCATAATATCCCACACATGTTCAATTGGAGATAGATCAGGAGATCTTGCTGGCTAGGGTAAAAGATTAAATCTGGAACGTTCGAAGAAGGTCAATGTAGCTCTTGCAACATGTGGTCGAGCGTTATCTTGTTTCTTGTATGTAACGAGCAGACGTCACTGCCTCTGGTAAACACTATTAGTGATCTGCTACCATAGGCAAAAGCTCTCATACCATAAGTCCAACCGTTTAATGAACTTGCCTATAACGTCATATCGTGGATCTCGTCTTTCACCGCGTCGTCTTCTCGCCCATCATTCATCCCTAAACAAAAGCGGGATTCGTCGCTAAAGACAACTCTATTCCATTCCGCATACCATTACAATCACTCTCTGCACCATTGTAAACGATTACGTCGATGCTGTGGGGTAAGAGGTAGCACAAAGTGTGGGCGGTAAGAAAAAAGACCAAAACTAACTATCCGTCTATACACGGTACGCATTCCAACAGGCCTTACATGTTCTGCAAACGAGTTCCCATGAAAACATCCACATAGTTTTTGCCACTTCAAAACTAATATTTTACATATAATTTTAGTAGGCTTATGGGTTTCTTAAACGGTAAAAAAGAGTAAAAAATCGATTTATGTGTTTTCTAAATGGTAGAAAAAAAGTGGAACAGTAGACACCGAATGATGGGGGTAAAAAGGAATGATGCTTTTTCTTTTTGATAACAAAGACAAAGACATTTTTAAGTACTCCGATGTTTTTCTGAAACTATTTATTTTTCAAAAGCAACAACAGTCCCGTCTTCTTCTTGCAAAATGAATGGCGCTGGCTTCAAAGCCCTATTGATTAACATTCCTAAATAAATAGAAAGAAGCAAACCATCGCACTAACCTCTTAATTAATTATAGACGATTGTGTAAATCCAAATTTCTAGTGCTAGATTTTAATTTTAATAATAAGTTAAACACAACTTCACTAACGAATCAAAAACCTAGCACTTGTTCTTCTTGAGTAATTAACGGCCTTAGCTTTGCAGCTCTGTCGACAAGCCACAGCAATTTCTATCATAGATAAATACATAAACAAACACTTAAAAACTCGAAATCAAATCAAAAACCGATCAGTATTTTCTAAAAAGCGAAAACACGAATTTTTTTTTTATTGGCCTTGGTAACTATGTTCATTGGCCATCAATTTAATGTTTTTTTTTAACCAATTCTATATCAAAATTACATCTACACAACCACACAACACATTCACACTGCAACCATGGACCCGGTTGGAATCTTTTATTATTCATCAACGATTCCACCGGACGGGACTCGAACCCGCGACCTCTGGGTTTGTGAGCAGGGTCTCTACCCACTCGGCCACCGAGGCCCAAAACACGAAGTAAACCGTGTAAATAATTGATCTTAACTCTAGTTAAAAAGGTGAATGAATAGAGGCGGTCTTGCAATCCGTCAAGAATTATCTCCGATGTTCGCCTTCATTTTTGCGTGTTTGGTGTTAAGCTAATGGATTTATTGCTTGAAACTAGTTTTCATCTTTGTTATTTCGTTAAATGCGAAGAATTCTGCACTTAAAAACCAGAGGATTCGAATCAATCAGGATTTGAAGCTTTTTTGAGGATTTAAAAGATGTATTTGAATACCTTAGTCAAAAAGGATTATATCATGATTAATTGAATCGTAATTATAATAATACTAAAATACATTACAAGTGTATAGAAATTATAGGAATGTAAATGGGGATTGACACATCAGGCATTGATAAGTAGTTCGCTCTCATCATTCGATGCCATCTGTTTATACTTTTTTTTTTCGACCATTTAAGAAATCTAATAATCTGTTATTTTCCGGTTTTTTTTTCTACCATTAATCTAACCCATAAATCTATTTAAATTATGTGTTATGTGTTTGTTTTAAAGTACATACACGACTCGCTCTCGGGGTGGCAAAAACTGTATGGATGTTTTGATCAGGTCCTCTGCAAACCACTGATCTGCAATTGCCCTAGTGCTAGAGTTACGCTCCTTTATGACCAGTTGTCTGAGGCAGTGATCTTGGCACTCTCTTTTACTTCGCAGATGTCCTGTGCCTCTTGCTCGCTGTGTTCGGCCTTTCTGCCGATAATTCGACCTCTCTCAAACTGAGTAAGTTGGCGAATCTTTGGCATATCTTTGGACTCAAGTCATACTGAAGCTACAAACGTTGAATATTATGATGTAGGTGTTATAACAAAAAATGTTAAAACAACAAAAAATGGCTAAACGTACACATATTTTTTTTATCAAAATAGATTAAATAATTCTTGGTGTTCGCTTCTCTTCGTCAATTAGTGTACATACTTACTGAGATATTCTTGTTGGAGTTATGTGAAGGATTAGTTATAGATTAGTCCCACTGAGCAAAAAAACAAACACATAACGTTATATCAACATTGTAGCAACATTGGACGTTGTTTTAATGTTGATGAAACTTTACTTAAATGGATTTGCACAGTGAGGTAGTAGTTATATTTCTTTATCTTCAATATTTTATTTAAATTCTATATGTGCATTTCAGTCACAATTTGCATTTTTTTAATAGATTAAATGAATGTACAAATTTTTAAATAAACATAAAAATAAAAAATATTTGTAATTGACTCCAACAATTTTCCTTCTCGTCAGGTACGAGTTGACTCCATGATAGTAAGTAATTATTTGAAGACTATCAAAATAGATATAAGACTGTTTATATTTGTATGTTATATTTCCATAAATTATAGTATATTAATCACTTTATTTATTTTGGTAAATAACCTTGCACATTAAACCTCAGACAGTAACAATTTATTGATCATAATATTTTTTTACAAGATTAATGCAAGTGCTGTCGCAACAGCATTAATTTTTGCGATTAGATTTCCTGAAGTAATTTGTCCATCAGTCAAGTCACGGAGCCAGCAATCCATCACCATCTATATAAAGACTAATTTGTTGTTAACGTGTGATGCCTTAAATAATTCAGCGAATGCAACAATAAACTGCAGATATGCAGTGCACGTGAATCTCACTTAAGAGGGTCAGATAAAATCTATTTTTAAACGAGATAGAGGTCAATAGATGAAATTGTTCATTCAATTGGTGTTAATTTAGCGTGTTGTTTTCAATTCGCGCGCGATGTGTGTATATTGTGTTGTCTATAATAATGTATGAGGTTGTAAAAAATATAGTGACCTCTATTTTTACTTTCTCGTGTATGCAGATAAAGTGATTTATATGGAAAAATGTCAATGTTTGATGTGAAATGAATAAAATTATATTTAATCTATTAAATTATTTCATTGTTTGTTTTTGTAAAAGCTTTTAATTTGAAGAGTGTAACGAGTGTTTCCAATCTCAGATTAAGCATGAAGTAACATTTCGAGTTTAGAAAAGCCTAAACATTTGGATTAGTCGCGTAGCGAAGCGGAGCGACTCTTCCAAATTAGGCTTTTCTAAACTCGAAATTTTACCTTATGCGCCAGGCGTATAAACACTGAAATATTGTTTAAAATATACAACTTAGGTTTGATCTCATATTGATTAATTTTGTAAATGTTTTTATGAAATATGTAAAAGTATATTTAAATGAACAAAATCTGTACCTTTATGGTTCCTAATATTAATATTTACATACATATAATTAATAGTACCGTTTTTATTTACATCATTTTGGTAATTTTTAACAAATTGCCTAACAGTTGATAATTTTGCTCAAATCTAAATATTAAATCTTTCCAAAATATTAATTTTATTAAATATTTCTTGAAATTTTTAACATTTCTGGGTATCCTTCTTACAAAAAAAATGTGTTTGATTTCGACTCCTGTACAAGATTAGGAAACGTACGATAATTATGAAGGTAATAGAGATTGTTGAGAAGTTCCTAAACATGTAATAAAAATCTAATTCGAATAATAAAAAGTATACATATCCTGATACATACGTTGTCAATTTTCAGGCAATTGTTGTTTTTAAAAATCGTTGGTCCCCTTGCCTATATGTGCGGGCACCTATAAATACATTGGGATAGGTATACTTTAAAACAAAATTCCCTGTATGTGTTTTTATTAATTAAGTGGAATATAACAAAATATGTATATTTTGATTAAGAGCTTTTAAATATTTTTTCTGCACAGAAATGATGAGATAAAAGAATACATACTTATGAAATCACATCATTTTTGTTACAGAAAATGCAGCTTACAATATCTGGTAAATTAAAAAAAATAGCATTCAAAAAATCTATAATTTTAGTATATTTAGATATATCCTAATGGCAGAACTACAGTTGTAGTAATTAAAAAAACAAATTTGCTTTGGAAAAGAACAGACATTACTCTGTAATTTGTGGAAAACCTCCTAAGAAATTGGTTCAAGATTAAAAATCGAACTTTCCACATCAACGGCGCTTTTGCGGAATTGCGTAGAAATCCCTTCAGAGTTATATTTATGCCAGTGTTGTCAGCAGCGGATTTAATGGGTGGCTTACCTGGCGGAAGCTAGGGGCCTCGGGACTTAGGGGGCCTCGAAACATTTTGATTATTTAATAATAATAATCAAAACGTTTCGAGCCCCCCCCCCCTCCTTAAGCCCCGAGAGATAATAACAACAGAGACAAAAATCATATTTCAATCACTAAATTATTCACATATTTGAATATTCGAATATGAAAATACTCGAACATCTTAATGTTTGAAAATTTAAATAATTTGAATATTTAAATATTCGAAAAATATTTGAATAATTAATGTTTTTTAATGAATATTCAAATTTTTAAATAATCGAAGAATATTAGAACATATAATATTTTAGAAGGAATATTCAGGTACTTGAATTTTAAAAGATCCTGACTTCCATATAATCATTTTGTCGTAGCTCTGTTGTTTTTGGATTTTTTCACAAGACTAAGTTTATATTGTGGCAGACAGACCGATAGCCCAGACAAGAACGTACTAACAAACTCATGTAATATATAATTTTATTTATACATAAAAATCTGTTATGTATGAATAAAGATGATGTATACAGGGTGTCCGTATTTCGACAGAATGTATGGGTATCTCAGTTATTTAAAGAGATAGAGAGTCGGCTGGGGCTATGTTGCGTATTTTAAGGCCCAACAATAATATGAAAACAATTTTGAAATATCTTTTTTTTGTTTTCAAGATATCAACAAAAAAACTGTTTTTTTTTAAATTGTTTTTATTTTTTTACTCAAAAACTACTGAATCTGGACATTTAGAACTTTGACAATGTTAAGGCGCTTTTTAATGAGGAATCTAGTAGCATATTTTTTTTCAAGATAATTATAACATTTACCCAGGGACAATAGCTAACTTTTGTTTTTCTTATGGGTGCCATTTTGGATTTTCGTATTTTTTGAAAGAATGTTTTTTTTAACTCAGTGATGTATCACACTCATAATTTATTTTAGGTTTGATATATAAAACTATAATATTTTCATTTTTGCAAAGAGTGTCTTGGAAACAATGACGTCATATCTATTAATCAATAAAATATTGACAACAGTGAATTATTGTTAGCAGTCAAAATTGATTAATAACTTTTAATCTTTTAACATTAAAAGTGCGATTCTTTTCGCAATCTACAACAAGTTAGTCTTACAAAGACTATATCAAACACTCATTGAAACAACTACTTCCCGGGCTAATACCCCGACGGACATTGAATTATACAACAAGTGTTTGCTGTTACATACAGTAACCTACTGCAAATGTAACAATTTGGGTCAAATTATTCAGGCCATCTATAGACGCGTTTCGAGATTTATCTCTCATCAGTATAGCTTTGCCATTCCCTCTAAACAATTTGACACCTTAGACTGGCGGTCACGTTACCGTTCAAACATAAGTATAAATGATATTGCCAATTCTTGGTTGCAGAATACTTCAAACAATAAAAGTGCGATTCTTTTCGCAATCTACAACAAGTTAGTCTTACAAAGACTATATCAAACACTCATTGAAACAACTACTTCCCGGGCTAATACCCTGACGGACATTGAATTATACAACAAGTGTTTGCTGTTACATACAGTAACCTACTGCAAATATAACAATTTGGGTCAAATTATTCAGGCCATCTATAGACGCGTTTCGAGATTTATCTCTCATCAGTATAGCTTTGCCATTCCCTCTAAACAATTTGACACCTTAGACTGGCGGTCACGTTACCGTTCAAACATAAGTATAAATGAAATTGCCAATTCTTGGTTGCAGAATACTTCAAACAGTAAAAGTGCGATTCTTTTCGCAATCTACAACAAGTTAGTCTTACAAAGACTATATCAAACACTCATTGAAACAACTACTTCCCGGGCTAATACCCCGACGGACATTGAATTATACAACAAGTGTTTGCTGTTACATACAGTAACCTACTGCAAATGTAACAATTTGGGTCAAATTATTCAGGCCATCTATAGACGCGTTTCGAGATTTATCTCTCCTCGAAACGCGTCTATAGATAGCCTGAATAATTTGACCCAAATTGTTACATTTGCAGTAGGTTACTGTATGTAACAGCAAACACTTGTTGTATAATTCAATGTCCGTCGGGGTATTAGCCCGGGAAGTAGTTGTTTCAATAAGTGTTTGATATAGTCTTTGTAAGACTAACTTGTTGTAGATTGCGAAAAGAATCGCACTTTTAATGTTTGAAGTATTCTGCAACCAAGAATTGGCAATTTCATTTATACTTTTAATCTTTTGTAATAGTAAAAATAAGTATCGATTACACTGGTCGGCATGAAAATCGGCCCTAACACCATTCCTGCTGATTCTTATGTAAAATGAACTCCTGAATCCGAATATGACCCCCGTTTTCCCCCTATCACCCACCGTTTTCGGGGGAGCCCCCCCCCCACCTATTTTCATCACTTTTCGATAATTTGGAGGGATGAAAAGGATTATTTTAGCCTTTACGTTTCTTCTGAGGGGCTAGAGAGGTGAAAAGTTCCAAAACATGAACATTTGTAGCAAGGAGGTAGATTTGGGGGGGGGGGGGGGGGGGGATTTGCCCCCTTAAATTGTAAAAAAATCCTTAAAAATGATCGATTTTTCCGTTTTTTCGTAGTTTTTTCACTTATTTTCTACATATTCCAGCTTCCATCCCCCCTCATCCTACCCCACAAAAACAACAACAACAAACAACACACAACAACAACAAAAGTGATGATTATGTCGCTCATGTCGAGGAATTGCTGTCAGCGTACAAGGCCATGGGGTGTAACATGTCTCTTAAAGTGAATTTCCTTCACTCACACCTGGACTTCTTCCCTGAAAATTTAGGAGCAGTTTCGGATGAACACGGGGAACGGTTTCATCAAGACATCTCTAAGTTCGAGAGGAGATTTTCGGGGAAGTGGAATGCGAGCATGTTAGCAGAGTACTGCTGGTTTTTGATACGAGAAACTTCTACCTCAGGGTACAAAAGGAAAGCAAGCACCAAATGAAGGTACTTATCTTAGTTATTTATTATTCTTTACATTTATTATTTTACATTTATTATTTTACTTTTCATTTATTATTCTTTACAGCTAAAATAATCCTTTTCACCCCTCCAATGGATGGGGGAAACAGGGGGAGTGTTGAGAGCGCCAGCCTGGTACAGTGAATCTTCCGAAGTGTTGCTATATATTTTTATTATTGTTGCTATATATTTTTATTATTGTTGCTATATATTGTTGCAATATATTTTTATTATTTGGGGGTGTTTGGGGGGAAGGATGAGGGGGAATGGAAGCTGGAATATGTAGAAATTAATTGAAAAACTGCGAAAAAAAAGGAAAAAATTGATAATTTTTAATGATTTTTTTACAATTTAAGGGGGCAAATCCCCCCCCAAATCTACCTCTTTGCTACAAATGTTCATGTTTTGGAACTTTTCACCTCTCTAGCCCCTCAGAAGAAATGTAAAGGCTAAAATAATCCTTTTCATCCCTCCAAATTATCGAAAAGTGATAAAAATAGGTGGGGGGCCTCCCCCGAAAACGGTGGGTGGTGGGGGAAAACGGAGGTCATATTCGGATTCAAGAGGTCATTTTACATAAGAATCAGCAGGAATGGTGTCAGGGCTCGAAAAAATTTTTTTTTTTGCAGACCAGTGTTAATACACAAAACATTAAGTAAAACAACGGTGATGTGTCGATCATAGTAGTTTCCCCGTTTAAGATATGATGACTTAAATATCCACAGTATGGAAAAGTTGCAGAGACTAAATTTATTCTACTTTTATTATTAATATTCCAAAACTATTCACAAAAAAAGTATTTCCTGCATTTTTCGCTACATCTTAATAAATATTGATTACTATCACATCTAAGCGTTATATATTTTTAACTTTACTGTATATTATTTATTTATAGAAAGTGGTTTATACGCGTGGCGCATGAAGTAAAATTTCGAGTTTAGAAAAGCCCCGTGAAAAATCCGAATTTCTACGCGGGGCTTTTATAAACTTGAAATTTTACTTCATGCTTAGTCTGGGAGTGGAAGACACTCGTTAGTTTAAAATACATCACAACAGTTAAAATATGTATCGTATTAGTATTTTGTCATTTAATCACTATATTGACTGCTATTGTGATGTTATGACTTACAATCATAACATCACAATAGCTGAAATATAGTCCATAGAGAGATATAATCAGACAAAATCCTAGCATAGTCACAAGACAGTCAATCAAGCCACTTACAGTCACAATAGACAAAACACGGTCAATAAAGACATAATTTGACAAAAACCTGTGATAGTCCAAAGACAGTCAAGCAATTTATTAAGATTCAAAATGTCGAACCAGTATTTCGTTTATAAACAAATACATTTTCGATCAGTACAGTAATTAATCAGCTGGATGCCCGTCTTCAGGGGTGATATGTAAGCAAATTATGAGTCTTAGGAGTTGTCAAATGAGCGAGTAACTCAACTGTTTCCAAGGCACTCTTTACAAAAAACAAAAGATTAAAATTTTACATATAAAATGTACAATAAACTACAAGTGTGATACATCATTGAATTCAGAAAAAAATATTCTTCCAAAAAATATAGAAATCCAAAATGACGCCCGTAAGAAAAACAAAAGTTGGCTATGGTCCCTGGGTAAATGTTATAGTTATCTTAAAATAAAATATATTACTCATTTTTCTCGTTAAAAAGTGCCTTTATAATGTCAAAGTTGTAAATGTCTAGATTTAATAGTTTTTGAATAAAAAATTAAAACGAAATTTAAAAAAAACGGTTTTTTGACAATATCTCAAAAACGAAAGAAGGTATTTCAAATTTGTTTTTAGATTATTCTCGGGCCCTGAGATATGCAACTTTGCCCCAATTTAACCGACTATCTATCTCTTCAAATAACCGAGATCCCCATACATTCTGTTCAAATACGGGCACCCTGTATATACGATTACGTCAACAATATTTATTTTATTAATTCAATTAGAAAATCATTAAAATAAAAGCTGTAGATAACGCAAAAATAAACAACTTTCGTATAAACACATTTTACCATAGCTATTTTTTATCAGTATACGAGAACATCTGTGGGAGAACACTCGTGATTTTTTATATAAATTAAAGTCGCCAGAAATTAGTCTATTTGTACGTTTTAGGACGGAAATTACTTAATAACGATGAATGGGATATTTCTAGATTGTTATGTACAGGGTGAGTCATAACTAGGTGTAAAAAAATTAACCAAAGCTTCTTTAGGCCGATACAAAGCAATTAACCTAATACAACTTAGCACCAAAATGCGCCCTGAAAAAAATATAGGGTGTTAATGAAAATACAATTATTTATCCGATTCATTTGAAAATACATCAAAATAAACAAAAAATTAACCAAACAATGATTGAAAACTATAACAAATGTTCAAAATGCGCTTCCGTTGCAGAAGCCATACACTAAAACGATATCTGCTATTTCCCTTGGAGTAAAATTACCCATTTTAAAAAACAACAGAGACTTTCAAAAAATTAATAACTGTTTATGACAGTTACTGTCTCGGTATTATTTAAAAATTAAAATTGTCTATCCAAATCAGGCTACTTGATTTTAAAAATCTAAACATTTTTTTTCAGTAACGCCCTTTGTATCTTTTTCGGGGAGCATTTTGGTACGAAGGTGTATTAGGTTTATTGCTTTGTTTTGGTTTAGAGAAGTTTTGATTACATTTTTTACATCTAATTATGACACCCTGTATATAGAAAGACCAACATTTTGCATTAACAAAAATTATCAAGATATGATTAATTGCATTTTTTATCCTGAAAATAGAAATTAATGCGTCACAACTGTCTAATAGCGCCCTTATAAAAAAATACGTTAAATGTGACAAGTTATTTTATATATAACTTTTACTTTATAAAGATTTACACTATATTTTATTTTTAAACTATTGAAGTAAACGCAGTTGAAGTTAGTATATTAATTACATAAATGTAATTAATTAAATTCATAGTGATCGGACCACAATAAGAGTTAACTATCAAGTTGAATAATAATTTGTCAAGTGTGTATTTGAATAAAGTTGAATGACTCTTGAACTAGTTTCTCACTTAACACTTAGTGAAACACAAACTTAAAGTAGAATGAATTACGTCAAGTAGAGAATATCAGATAATTTCACTTTAGAAGATTATAATTTTAGACATAGTAAAACAAGAATAGTTTGGGCTATTTGTAGCTTTTAACGATTTTATTTAAACTGTATGTAGTTTCTGAATTAAAAAGATATTGATTTTATTAATTTTTTACATTTTTTATGAAGGATTTCTTCATCAATCACAAGTGTTGTCGATTAAAAAAAAACTCACAGTTTTTTATACAATTTTTTCCAATCTTGATATTTTTTTGTCAATAACAGTCTTATCCCTATTGATTCTTGTCAGCTTTACTAATTATGACGTCGTAATATTCTTGAATTTATAAATTTATTTATTCAGTAAATGGAGTCCATTTAATAATACATAACATTGTACAACTATAATAATATAAATATAACTCATTAAAACTAAAAATATTAAATAGAATTGAAATTGAACACATACATGCCGATTTGTGTGTGTGTTTTTTGACTTTGTTTAATTTTATTATATTTTTTGTTTGTTGTTTTTATGAGTTTTGCTAGCATTTAGAAATCTTTCTGTTTTGTTGGTACCTTTTTTTAATTGTTTTTAATTTTTGTTTTGTCTATAAATTTAGATAATCTTCATAGTTTTCAACGAATTTGTAACTTTTATTTATTATTCGTTTTTTTGTTATTGGACTGTCTGCAATTTGTTAGGCAATAAACCATTATTATTATTGTCGTTAAATTTGACATTTTTTACAAATTTTCCAAATTTTGTAAAGTTATATAAAAATTGTGAATTGTTTATTGATTATTATAATTTTGACAGTATTAGTAATTTGTTTCATGATTTTCGTTAGTATTTGTTTGACTTAACAAATATCAATATTTCTTATCGTGTTTCCCTTTTTTACATGATTTCTATACATTTTTATATTTAGTATACAAATCCCAAAAACTACAGCGTCTGGTAAATTTGCAAGATTTTCTTGCTTTTACAAAACCGGTCAATGTAGAGCTTCGGTTTCCACTCCTTGATTAAGCATGGTGTAAAATTTTGAGTTTAGAAAAGCATGAATGTTTGCTTCGCGTCCAAATCCAAATTCAGACTTTTCTAAACTCGAAATTTTACTTCATGCACCATGCTTATAAAACACTGGTTTAAAGTGAAGTTCAAAATAAGGCTGGGAATTTTCATAAATTTTTATAAAAATCTTGGAAATTCACCTAAAGCGTAAACGTTTTTAAAATCGACTAAAATCTTAGAAATTCATAAAAGCGTCAACAGGTTAAGAATTGAAAGAAATCTTCGAAATTTACGAAAATAAAAAATACATAATAAACGTAAATCGTCAGAAAGTTAACGGAAATCAAAAATTAACAGACATTTTGGAAATTCGCAAAAATTCATGAAAGGCGTCAAAATATAAAAAATTCATGAAAAGCGTCAAAATATTAAAAAATCATGAAAGACGTCAACATATTAAAAATTCATGAAAGGCGCCAAAATATTAAAAATTAACGAATGTCTTAGAAATTCACGAAGTGTCAACGTTCTAAATAACAACTAAAATCTTGAAAAATCACGAAAACTGTCAAGATTGTTTAAAAATTGAAAAAAATTCATGAAAAGTATCAATATTTTTTAAATTGTTATAAAAAGCTTTAACATTTTTAAAATTAACGAATATTTACTAATTTTACGAGTTTTGCTAAGAACTTTTTAAATTCTTTTAAATATTTCTTAATTTAAAAAATGCTAAAGCTCGAAAATCTCGAAAGTTCATATAAATTAACAACATTATTGATAAACATGGTTTTCAAGTTTAAGTCGGCACTATTGCTAACTTCGTTATTATTGGAGCTACATAGTCCGGCAAACTTATAGTATTTTCTCCGCTGATTACGATGGTGAAAACGGAATAAAAATTGAACATCGCGTTCGCGAACTATGTCAAAATGTTCCATTTTTTTTTCAAATAGGACACTCAGTATACAATATGTCCAATCGATAGGAAATTGAATTTTGAACAAAAATTGCCCAACGATTTTATTCTCAAGTCAAAAATGACAAACCTATTGATGATTTTTCAAATTAATCAATGTGGCTGTGTTAGTTTTAAATTTGCCTAACCACAACATAGAAAGTAATAGGAATATCTAGAGTATCGTTTATATTAAATTATTTTATAAACAAAACAACAACTTAACTTAAGTTGGCTATTATTTAGCAATGAAGTTATTAAAGAAAAAATCAATATTGATGTCATTTTTTAGTATTCAAACGGAGATTGACTTTGGTTTTCTGTTCAATAAAATCGGTCAATAAATAACAGAGTTATCGAGTTGGGCGTTTTTTATCGAACACCCGGTATAAACAAAAATTAAAGAAATTTACGAAAACCGTCAACATTTTGTTGAAAATCTTTAAATTTCACAAACACTAAAATCAATGAAAATCTATGACATTTACAAAAAAAAACCGTCACAATTTTCAAATTTAACGGAAATTTCAGAAACTTAAGAAAAACGAAGTTTTTAGCTCATTTTTTAAATCTTGACGCTTGTCGTTAATTTTATAAATTTGTATTAAAATTAGAAATGTAGACAATTTTCATGAATTTTCAAGATTTCCGTTAAATAAAAAAAACTTGATACTTTTCATGAATTTTCAAGAATTTCGTGTATTTCCTAGATATTCGTTAGTTTTGAAAATGTTGTTCAAATAATTTCAAAAACAAAAGGAATTTGAAAATATTTTAAATATTTTAAAATTCCGACGATTATTCGAAAATTAGTAGTTTTTTGTTAATTTTAAAAATGTCGACACTTGTTTTCATCAATTTTCAAAATCTTGGAAGTTTTCGTGATAATCCTAAATTTTTGTTAAATTTAAAATGTATTTCGCTTTTGACGACTGTTTGACTCTTTTTGTAAATATCTAAGATTTCCGTTAATTCTTAAAAATATAGACCATTTTCGTAAATTTCCTATATTTTAGAATTTCTAAATTTTCGTTACGTTCAAAAATATTCACTTTTCATAAATTCTTCACGATTTTGGGTAATTTTCAAGTTCTTGACGGTTTGTCGTGACTATGATGAAATGTCAACAGTTTTGAGATTAGTATGATTATGTTATAATTCTAATTAGGATTATGATTCAGTCATTTATTTGTGCTTAACGCTAGACAATTCAATTCATGTCCTTAAGACATTCTAACGAGTGTTTTACAATACCAGATTAAGCATAAAGTAAAATTTCGAGTTTAGAAATGCCTAAAAATTTGGGTTTGCCGGGGCGCTCGAGCGAAGCGAATTGCTTCCTGGCAAATCCGAATTTAATTATATATGTATTTTTTTATAAATGGTGAGTTTTGGTAATTTCGTAACCGTCATCAAACTATTCCTGGCAATATAATTTATCTTAGGTGAAGGTCTTTTAAATATTTATTTGCAGTATTAAATAAAAATAAATATTAAATCTAAAATATGTAGTATCGAAAAGTATCGATATTTTGAAATGCAATACTTTTCATTACGATATTTTAGCGTATCGATACTTTGATATACGATATAATCGATACTTATCGATCCCATTTTTTGGGATCGGAACATCCCTACATTGAGGAGCGCTTTTAAATTAAGAAAAAGGAAAGGAGAAGTGTCTCAAATTTTAGAGAAATATTTTATAACGGTGAATTTAAATAAAAAAATTGAAACTTACTAGGGACAATTTTTATTTTATTTTTGTTTTTATCTTCATTCAAGTTTTGTGTAAAATTAAGTCAATCTCATATTTTTTTTATTTCCAATAAAAAAAAGTTCGATTACAACTAATACAATTTCGCAAAATAATAAAGCATTATTATTAATAATGTATATCGATTTTGCATAAAAAGATAGTATAAATAAGAATTTACCAATTTGCTAGCTACACACCGGTATAAAATATGTAGTATGTTATCAACGATTTTTATTGTAAATAATAAATTCTTGCTTTATTCTCTTTACTAATTTTAAGTGGAAATATGTGAACTGTTTTTTCTTTGCTTTTTTAGTGCTACTTCGTCACGCAGTTTGTTTACACACACATACCGTTGGTTTGCTTTATAGTTTTATCTATAAAACAAACGAACGGTATGTATATAAACAAATACGTCTAGAAAAAAGTGCGGGATGAAGTTTCGGTGCGTACATTTAAAATTCGACGGCCCTGTTGTCACATCTGTTCTTGCAAAACAGGTATGAATGAGTCTTATTCATTAGGAGGGGGCGAACATGGTATCTCTGTCTTTGCTCTCAAACAATATTTTAAGTAGACATTTTTCTATGACTGCTTAGGATGCTCGGTTTTGGCACACAGCAATAGATTTTAACAGGTTTAACAGGTTTTTAATGGTAGGGCGTAGTTCTTTGCTTTGATGCATAGATGTCGGTGGGGTGTTACCCGGCGTTGCCATTCTGTTCATATACCGGGTGTTGACTTGGCGGACGCAACATAGGAAATCCCATGTAAATTTTGAAATGTTCAAATTTTGGCTCCCCTATTTATTTTAGAAACAAAATGTAAATGTAAAATAATTAAGAATTAATAATGTGATTTTATAAAAATAATAACATACCATGGAATTAAAACAACAATTGCGAATGTCAAGATGGCAAAAGATTAAAATAAATGTTTTCGAAATGATTTACACTATACAAGAAAAAATTCTCCTAATATAGTGGTATTATGCAGACTACAGTTATCACGATGATTCGTTAGGTTTTTTTCTGACATTCGTTGATTTTTAAAAGAGTTCAATTTGAAGCTTTAAATGAGTGTTTTCCATTCCCAGACTAAGCATGAAGTAACATTTCGAGTTTAGAAAAGCCCCGTGAAAATTGGGCTTTTCTAAACTCAAAATTTTACTTGCTGCGCCACGCGTATAAAATACTATAATATTGTCAAATTTATGTTTATTCGAACTTCACTTAAAATCTGTGTTTTATACGCGTGGCGCATGAAGTAAAATTTCGAGTTTAGAAAAGCCCAGAAAATTTGTCTCGGGTCGCTGCGCGACCCTCGACAAATTTTCACGGGGCTTTTCTAAACTCGAAATTTTACTTCATGCGCCACGCGTATAAAACACTATAATATTTTCAAAATTATGTTTATTCGAACTTCACATAAAATCTGTGTTTTATACGCGTGGCGCATGAAGTAAAATTTCGAGTTTAGAAAGGCCCAGAAAATTTGTTTCGGGTCGTTGCGCGACCCTCGACAAATTTTCTGGGCTTTTCTAAACTCGAAATTTTACTTCATGCTTAGTCTGGGAGTAGAAAACACTTGTTTAAAGCTTTAAATTAAACTTAAAAATAGACTGGGAATATCTGCAATTGTTGTATCAATTAGATGGCATGTCAATATTTTTATAAAATCACATTACTTTTTCTTGATTATTTTAACTTAGAGAAACGTAAAGTGATAAGTGTGAACATTCCTAAGTTTAGAATTTTTCCCTCTACAAAAAAGTACAATACATTTTGTCTCTAAAACAAATAGGGAAGCCAATATTTGAACACTTAAGGATTAACATGCGATTTCCTATGCTGCGTCCGTCAAGTCAACACCCGGTATATATTCAATGTTTGTACTTATATTTAAGCATACAAGAATAAAGCATTTAGCATACCAAAATAAATATAAAATATTACAAAGAAACTCGTAAAAATTCGTGTTTACAAATTTTCTGGGCTTTTCTAAACTCGAAATTTTACTTCATGCGCCACGCATATAAAACACTATAATATTGTCAAATTTATGTTTGTTCGAACTTCACTTAAAAAACAATTGGTCTCGGGTCGCTGCGCGACCCTCGACAAATTTTCACGGGGCTTTTCTAAACTCGAAATTTTACTTCATGCTCAGTCTGGGAGTGGAAAACACTTGTTTAAAGTTTTAAATTAAACTTAAAAAAAGACTGGGAATATCCGCAATTGTTCTATTAATTAGATGGTGTGTCATTATTTTTATAAAATCACATTACTTTTTTTAAATTATTTTAACTTAGAGAAACGTAAAGTGATAAGTGTGAACATTCATAAGTTTAGAATTTTTCCCTCTACAAAAAAATAAAATACATTTTGTCTCTAAAACAAATAGGGAAGCCAATATTTGAACACTTTAAAATTAACATGCGATTTCCTATGTTGTGTCCGTCAAGTCAACACCTTGTATATATTCAATGTTTGTACTTATATTTTAGCATACAAAAATAAAGCATTTAGCATACCAAAATAAATATAAAATATTACAAGGAAACTCGTAAAAATTCGTGTTTAGAAATGCCCGAAAATCTTTAAGCTATTTGCTAATGTATAACCGAGGTTTTATTATTCGATAACTTAAGCTTGTGAGGTGTTTTATTTGTGTACATTTATACTTTATCCATTTGCGATATTCTCAATATAAGTTCTCAAAATTGTAAGCAAACATAAGAATTTTAGTAGTTTTACTATGTAATCAGTGTAATTTTATTTGATATTAGAAAGATTAATGGGTTCCGAATGTGGTGGTTTTGTAGTTGGGACGAGGATAGATCCGGGTACCTTTTTCCTTGTTTTAAGTAGTGTGCTTTGCTATAAATCACCCTTTTAATTCCCTTAACGACCGCACTTACCTAGACCGGATTAGAAAGGGATCAGAATCCTTTTTATTCCCCAAACAAATGGCATTCTCCAAGTGAAAATAGTTTATTATTAATGTGACACAAAATTAAAAAAAAAACACATATTTAAACTTAAGTTAGGAATTGTTTAAAATAACATAAATGATTTTAAATGAAAATAATTGTCATTGAAACAGATTACCGATGTAGTAAAATATATAATTTCGTTCCCGGAGCTATAAAATCGTCTGTAAATATATACAGAGAGTTTTATGTAACACCGAACATTTTCATCCAATAAAATTTGACACCATTAATTTTTGTTATGTGTAAATTGGGTTGCCTTTATGACTTAACAATGGAAGCCAATCACTCGCAATTAATGCCTCAACTTGTACATACAGGGAGTTTTTCTTTCAAGTATACATGCCATAATTACAGCGTATATGCCGTACATCTTTAGGTACTCGTTGTTTTTTAAACAGAGTTCAATTTGAAACTTAAAATGAGTGTGTTCCACTCCCAGAGTAAGCATGAAGTAAAATTTCGAGTTTAGAAAAGCCTGAAAATTTGGTTTGGTCGCGTAGCGCGAAGCGCTACGCGGCCAAACCAAATTTTCAGGCTTTTCTAAACTCGAAATTTTACTTCATGCGCTACCGGTACAAAACACTGACATACTACGAAGTTTAAAACACACCGCTAAACTTTACATTACATCAGTGTTTTGTACAGGTGGCGCATAAAGTAAAATTTCGAGTTTAGAAAAGCCTGAAAATTTGGTTTGGCCGCTCCGCGTTTCGCGCTACGCGACCAAACCAAATTTTCAGGCTTTTCTAAACTCGAAATTTTACTTCATGCTTAGCCTGGGAGAGGAAAACACTCGTTTAAAGCTTCAAATCTTTTAATAAACCGAGCGTCGGCAAATGCACAACGTATGCTTATGTATACTTAAAAAATTGTCGTTATAAAAATGTTCGGTGTTACATAAAACTCTCTGTATATACCTTTAAAATAAAGCTTGTTTATTGTTATGTTTATTAAATATTTACGTCATGCAGTAACGGCTCGTGATATATATACTTACAGAAAATGTTTTAAAGTTTCAGAATATAATTTCAGAAAATTTCGCTCAAAATAAAGTATGCGTATTATACACGTGTGCTTATTATAATCAAGATTTTACGATATACATATCCCGATGTGTATGCATTTTAAGGCATTTATTGTTTTTTTAATGAGTTCATTGGTTAAGCATGAAGTAACATTTCGAGTTTAGAAAAACCTGCAAATTTGGTTTGGTCGTGTATTTAAAAAAAATATTGGTTTAAATAAATCTCAAGTGGTAAAACACCCCATGTGCCGGCCTATATTTTAAATAAAAGTTGTTAATAATTAAATTTTGAACATGTTTGAAGTGAAGTTCATAAGAAGACTGGGAATTTTTATTGATGTATTTAAATGTTCATTTAAAAACATATTCTAATTATTCGAATATTGTAATTATTCAAATATTTAAATATTCGAATATTTCAAATATGTTAATATTCGTATTTAAATATGTTTTTATTCATTCAGAAACGTATTTAAATGCAAATATTAAAATATTTGAAAAAATGTAACATTTAAATATTCAAATACATCAATTCTAAAAAGCCAGCCTTATTTTGAACTTAACTTTAAACCAGTGTTTTATACGCGTGGCGCATGAAGTAAAATTTGCTTTGCGTCCAAATCCAAACGTTCAGGATTTCTTAACTCGAAATTTTACTTCATGCTTAATCAAGAAGTGGAAACAGGAGCTTTATATTGAAAAACATCCCACTATGTCTATATATTATTTTGGAATCACCTTGTATTCATGCAAATAATTGTTTATATTCTGAAACTACAAAATGTCATGCAATAATAAGGTTCGCGACTAACAAATCAAAGCAATAAGTTGAATAGCAAAATGGACATATTTGCGTTAATTAATCTAATTCATTCATTAAAACCAACGACTTTTCGCGTCTAAAAATAGTGAGTTGAATTTTAATTAATTATTTAACTAATGTTCGTTTCAAAAGTTTTGACCCCTGTGTTTGAATACCAATAAAATAAAAAATGTTTCTTCAATAATCATAATTTAAAAATAAGGATAAAGGGCGACTAATTCTACATAACATATTTTGATTTCTGTCCTTCACAAATATTGTTTATATTGACCTTTAAATAAAAAAGGTACCTACCTTTTTTATGGTATTATTTTAGAATACTCAACATTACGAATTTATTTTTCAGCATGTACAATATAGAAAACAATAAGTTTTTCATGTTATGAATATCATCTTCCTATTTAAGATCCCTTCATTTGAAGATTAAATATTCTATAATATTTGTTTGAATAATTATTATATCACAAGGTGATATTATGGAAATGGATGGGGTCATTTCCGAAATTTCCGAAAATTATTTAGGAACTTTAAAAATAGACATTATTTACAATTTTGATTTACACTAATCGAATCACAACATATTCATTTGTTTATTTGCAAAACTTCATTCGTTCATGTTTATCAACAAAGAAGTTGCGACAGGTTAAAGTTAGGTTAGTCGTGAAACGTTTTAAAAATACCTACTTTTTAAAAGACTTTTTACAATAATAGTTTATTAAATTATTCTCAAAAATTGAAACGTCAGTACGTTATTGGAAAACGTTCAATTATTAACCTGAAAAAAATCAACTTTCTTTTCTCCACGGATTTTTTTTAGCTCATGTACATCAGGTTTAATTGAAATAGTATAAAGGAGCAAGAACTTAATTTGTAACATAATAGAAATAAATATGTTATAAAAAGGGCCATAGTGTTAAGGTAATACCCGGAACACGGGAACGAACCAGAGTCATCTAAGGTTGTTTTTTCGAACAGCTGGATTAGTTTTCAATGCAAACAAGTGCTTTGAATGTAATTTGGAATTAATTAAAGTCGCCACATTGCCTCCAGACGCAATTATACATGCTTTGAATATGCCTGTTAAACTACACCAAGGGATAATAATAATAAAGATCGATGAATACCACCGGCGGGAATAGCTAATTAGATGTTTGTCTTGTTCTTGTGGTTGTTAGATATTTACGTCAACGTAGGACTGTTTTTTTAAATTGTGTATATCGATTTTTTTATTTAATAAAAATGAAGATATCATTTTCAATATAATCGTAGTTTCGATAGTTTCGATACATACAGTGGCAGTTTATATTTGGTGAATTCATATATTTTAATTCAGTCTGGAAAATTTCATATTCAGAGTAGATTTTTTTTTAAGTTTTTGTAAAATGTGTACAACAAAATTATGCCAAATATAACACTGTGACTGGTCAATATAGCTGAAAAACTATGGCAAAAAGAAATACCAGACACAAAAACTAAAAACAGAGTTTACACATTTATTTTTAAATTGCAATAAAACCAAATAAGTAATTGGCATAGTTATTTTGTCATGCAAAAGAAAGGGCTTTGGAAATTTTATCGTAGAGTGATTTATTTATTTACACATAATTTAAAGAAGGTTTCGAGCGGAATTAAATGCCAGACATATTCATTTGCATCGTATTATTTATTTCTGAATAAAGAAACGGAAAAAACAAGGGTGGGCTCACTTTGCAATAAAAAAAAATACAATGCAGCCTGGGCGTAGCCAGGATTTTGACCAGGGATGAGGCAAGTGACAAAAACAAGTCAAACTTAGTAGAAATCTTTAGAAGTATCAATTATTTGTGTTTTATGTTGTCTTTAAGCATAGGTTTGCACTCTTTGTTTAGACATGAAGTAAAATTTCTAGTTTAGAAAAGGACCCGATCAAAACATCTAAATCTCTGAAGAACATCCAAGATTTAAATTTTAAAGAGCCTCCGCTCTTTAAAATTTCAATCTTGGATGTTTCTTACACAAAATTGATTTCTTGTTTTAGCATAGTTTATAAAATAAAATCAACACGATTGGTTTTAAATAAAATATTTACAGTTGTTATAACATTAAGCGCACTTATTTTAATTTAAATTGCATTTTAATGAAGAAACTGCGAAATATTATTAGATATTTCAATTTCTCAAACTTAGTACATCCCAAGGAGAAAATATATATAGTAACTAGATAGAAAAAACTATATACCAATATAGTTACAACATATCGATGTTAACATTTCTGTATATACATACGTTATAGATGTCTATATAGTAACAATATAGTTAAGACTATATAGAACGTACTATGTAGGTACTACATAGAACTATATATAGTAGCAATATAGTTAAAATTATATCGAACGCACTATGTATATTCAGTGTAGTAACTATATATGTAAAACTATATAGAGTATACTATGTAGGTACTACATAGAATTACATATGTAGTAGCAATACAGTTGCAGCTATATAGAAAGTACTACATGTATTCAGTATAGAAACTATGTATTTAAAACTGTATAGACTACTCTTATTATTATTATTATTATGTGTAGTATATTATACCGTATGTTTTTTTTTATCGTGGGCTATATGATTTTACATGCTAAAAATTATACCATGTGGTAATGTATTTTATCATATAATTTTGAAGCAAATTAGTATTTTAGTAATACATCAATTTTTTTTCTACATGATAAGCTTAATTAAAATAACTTAAACATGTTTTATTCCATTAAAAAATTTAATTATTTAATATAAATAACTGAGCAAAAATAATCAAGGTGCCTTGAATTGCAAAATAGTCGTAGGCACATTTATGACTCCTTGAGATATTGTTTCATGGCTGAAGAAAAGAATTTTAAACAATTGCCGACATTTTTTAAAATTTGTTTTGTTATGGTTCTATATTTATTGTTTGCTAACATATTATTAAATAATTTAATTTTTTAATGGAATAAAACATGTTTATGTTATTTCTAATTAAACGCATCATGTAGAAAATTGATTTATTTATAATAAAAATTTGCTTCAAAATTATATAATAAAATACACTAATACAAGGTATAATTTTTTGTATGTAAAATCCTAGGCCCAACATAAAATAAAAAAACATACAGTATATACAGACTATGAAGCAAAAAATGTTGTCATAGCAAAACTGCTCTATAATTAATTAGCTTACCAATTAACCTTATTTTGTTGAGTCCAAGTTTGGTTCTTAACATTCAGTATATATTCGTATAATTTTTATAATTACTGGAGTTGATTTTTAATATAAGAGATAAAATACGCATTAGAGAAATAATATTTTATTAAATAAACAATAACAAATTTAAATTTAAGGTATGGAAAAAAATACAAATTCTAAATATAATATAATTAATCAATATTATTAAATGCCTCTGGAATGGAACTTGCAAGGCTGTCTTTCCTGAAACAAATAAACCTTGTTAAAATAACCACAATAAATATAGCACTAATTAGCTTACTCTTCTAGTACGCCATGCTTCTTCGACTTTCTTCCAGAAAACCAGTCAGATGAAGTTGCTAGGCAACTACTTATATTTTTTGTTATTTCTGTGTCCGTGGCTGCATTACAATTTATACGAACAGCATCTAAATTTAATAAATATATGCATTATTTATTATAACAATTAGTTTTGTTTATAAAATGTGAATTGTAGTTTGATGAGACAATTAGGACCACTTTTACAATTATTAAGTCATATTAATCTTGGATATTGTAGTGCTGACAACTTACTTAAGTATTGTAAAAGTGGGCCTTAATTAAATAGAGTAACTGATCATTACTGATTTATTCTTATACCAGTTGATTAAATTAATACATTGATTAAAACAAGTTTATGTAATTTAAATAATGATTTCCATTTGTTATTATTGTAATTGTACGCACCAATTACCAGTTTAAATAATTTGGTCTTTGAAAAATCCAATTTTCCCTTTTTCCCATGGGCTGAGTACTTGGATGCAACTTCTTGGGAAATTATTTTTTTTAATGTGTTTGATATGCAAGCTGTTTCCACCCACGAGGCTTAAGTGGTGTACCTAATTACATTAAAATGAATTATATAAATAATAAATATATATTATAAATCAAAAAAAATTATGATTTAAAGTAATAGAATAATTGACAAAGGAACTTGGAATGAATTTAAACATACGTGATTTAAATTATAGCGATGATATGAAATAAAGTCAAAAATGATCATTAATTGATATTTATGTTGATGGGCAATGTGAGGATTTACTGTTAATTGAAATGAGATGTAAGTATAAAATGTTAAAGGCAAAGTCCATTCTTAAAGTAGTTCGCACAATCAGCAAAAAACTCCTGGATGGCAGTTAGAGTACACCTACCGCTTCTAAAACAATGTTGGTTATCATGGTAGTGGTTTTTTTCAAAGTACTTTGTTAATTGGGAGGCAAGTATTTTTTCAAATATCTTCGAGATTACTTGTAAAATAGATATTGGACGGTAATTATTAAGATCTTTTGAATCTCCTTTTTTAAAAGACGGGAACAACCTTGGCAATTTTAAGTGATTCTGGGTATGTAGCAGTCTGGATACATATGTTAAAGAGTCTTGTTAATGGAGGAATAATGATATCTTCAATACACTCAATGCGGTCCGGAGACATTCCATATATATATCTCTTGTATTGCTTGGTTTAAGACCATTTATTATATCACGTATTATAACACACTTCTTTGAAGTTACAAATATTGCCTGTGACAGCTGAGGCAGAACCCAGTAGATAATTGATCGGATCATTCTTATTGGTAGGAATATTTTTAGTTATATGCTTAGTAATATTGGTAATCACCAAAGTCATGACAATTGATATCGTTATCAACTTTTTTAGTGTCAAATTTGGTCTGGCTGAATTCACAACTGACCAAACTGTCTTAGGTGTATTATGCGAGCACTGAATCAAGTTATCATTTGCTCAAAATGTGGATAGTTTTAATTTTAGCCGATATGCTTTCCGTAAGTTGTTTCTAAGGATTTTAGTTTCGTCGACATTCAATATTCAGAAATTGTAAAGTATTACGCATGCTTTTTAATTCAGGTGTGAAATAATCTAAAATTTGATGATTTTTAACAGATTTGAGTTTGGTGATAGGAAACGCTTTCTCTATATTTATATACATTGTATCTGTAAATTAGTCGGTTTTATAATTTAAACAATATTGCATATCATTTGCAAAGCTAAAATCTGAGAGTGATAACAGACTGTGCAAGTATATCTTTCCTGCCTTGGTATGGGTTTTAGGACATCATAAATGTTTAAATTATTACAGATAAGAGCAAAAGATTTTTTTTCATTATTTTGATGCTACTCTCCCCCTGGTTACGCCCATGCCAAACAGACTACGATCTGTAAATAAAGCAGAAAACGTTTAGAGATGCTCAAACAAACAATTATTATGACTTCCAAAAGATTAATAAAAAATGAAGCTGCTGCTCTTCAAAAATGTTACTGGGTATGAAATGTTATTCAGACATAATTGGTATTCTTCATAAATTAATAAATAATACAAACTAAGAGGACTTTAACTTTGCACTTATTGATATTAATAGAAATGTGTTTTTTTTTCAATAAACATAAGTGCAAAGTTGAAGTTGTCTTATAATAGTTTGTTTTATTTTTGAATAACTTCTCTTAGGCACGGATCAAAAGCTGAGTAATGTCGCTTGCAGATTTTAGAAATGAGGGTCAACAATCGACTTTTTTGACATTAATAACAATCGATGGCATTGAAAGGTCAAAAAGAGAAAATGTCCATAGGTAAATCAGATAAGAAGATATTAAAGTATGTTAGTGCCTATTATTTTTCATGAGTTTATTATATGTAATTGTTATAATATTTTCACAACATTGGTTTTCTATAAATATGCAGCACAGTTGTTAAAATCAGCTTAACAAGATTAGATTTATTCTCATCCATAAATCATGATTAACCTCCGATTATGTAAAAAAATTCAGAAAATAAAATAAAAACAATTTGTAAAACATAATTAAAATTGTGGTATTTTAAGGAAATCATGATTAAACTAAAATCAGAAGCGAAATTAATGGGCAAAAGATGAATTAGAGATTGGTGTTAGAACTGTTATTATGCAAAAAAATTACAAGATAGGAAAATATGAATTTATATATTTATCTTTCGCTTACATATTGTTTATTTTAAAAGCGGTTCGTGGCCAGTAATTAATTAATTCGTTAAATTTGTGTATCAAAACCGGTTCATTGGTAAATCACAATATATTATACATATTGTTAGCGGTAAAATTAATACCATTTAATGACTCACTTACTTTGTCACCCTTGAAAATGACATTGAATGTGTCAAAACTCCAGTCGTGTAAAGTGTGAATAAAGTGGTATAAAAACATAGAAATATCTTGTCATTAATTTATAAGTAGTATATTCCGAACTTCATAATATTTTTGTGTTTTATACATGTGTTTCGAGTTTAGAAAAGCCTGAAATTGTACTGCATGCTTAATCTGGGAGTGGAAATAATTATGGTGTATTTACATGGCGACATTTATACTTAAAAGAAAGGTTCCCTGTATGTGTATGTGTATTCCGAAATACATAAATATTTAGAAAATCATAGTTTCAATTACATAAATATAAATTTACAATAAATACAATCGCTTATATATATTGTAAAGAAATTCAATGTAGAATATTTAAGGACCATTCTTCCCTGATCATCTTTGTTGTTGCATTCGTTGCTTTTTTTTAAGTTCAATTTAAAGCTTCTCACGAGTGTTTCCAATCCTAGGTTAGGTATGAAGTAAAATTTAGAGTTTAGAAAAGCCTGAAAATTTGGTTTGGTCGCTCCGCGGAGCGGAACGACCAAACCAAATTTGGAGGCTTTTCTAAACTCGAAATTTTACTTTATACGCCACGGGTATAGAACACTAATTTAAAGTGAAATTCAAAACATACTTCGGTTTATACGAAATCTCATGTTGGTTAATTTTAGAAATGTTTATTTTGATTAATTCGAACGTCTGAAGCAATTTATTTTGGGTTATGTAAAAGTATACTTAAGAAGAAAAAATCCCCGTATGTTTCTTAAATGTTATTTTAAATCATGAGTCAAGGAATCAACGAATCGATAGTGACTGATACTGGTTTGTTAACTAATTTTGTAAACGTTTTCTTGTATACTAAACTGAAATAAAAAAGAAAAGCAAACATTTAATTAAATAATAATAACAAAAACACTTCAAGTTATACCTTTAATTTATAAATAGACATATCTGCTATAATTATTTTGTGTGTAAAACGGCTCTAAGAACAAATAAAAGCTGTAATTCTAATTTGACGTCGTATTTAATTTATTTTTCATATTAAGATGTATCACAAAGCGTTTTTTTTAAGTATACTCTGATTACTGAATCCAGTTTTACTAAAATGGATATTTTTAACCAGCCGTTTCTAGTTGATTCAGGACAATAGGCTTGCCATATGTTTGCGTACTCGTGCGTTAGGCCAGATACATAAATATTATAAAAGTGAAACTTTGTTAAATACACAGAATTTTAGAATCATAAATAAATTAATTTTAATGATTTTTCAAAAATTGATAAAACTGATTGTTTTTTTATGACGAGCGTTTCATAAATCAGCAATTAATAAATATACAGGGAGTTTTTTTTAGCGTATATGCTGTAAATCTTCAGATATTCGTTGTTTTTTAAAGAGTTTAAATCGAAGCTTTAAACGAGCGTTTCCACTTCCAAGCAAAGCGTCCAAATCCAAATTCGAAATTTTACTTTATGCGCCAAGCGCACAAGACACTGATTTTAAGTGAAGTTCGCTTGTTCACGATATTTCAGTATTTAGTATGCGTGGCGCATGAAGTAAAATGTTGAGGTTAGAAAAGCCTACATTTGGATTTAGAGTGTAAAATTTACAGCGTATGCACATGCTATGTATACTGTCCCTGTAGACAATAGATAACACTGTTTTGAAATGAATAATTAATTCGATGATAAGTTCGCAATTATGATCAAATCATAGTAGACAGGAAAATTAAACCACTTATATAAAATTGAATTCTAAACATTTTATATAATATATATAAAATTACGAAAATGTTCGTATAAACTGCAAACAATAAGTCTTAATTAATAAAACTAGTAAGACAATAAATATCCATTGAAACAACTATTTCCCGTACAAATTTGAAGTATTCATGTTTAAACATTTTCTTTCCTAAAAACATATGTATAGGGTGGTCACATTTGGGTGTACTTATAGGGAATCTCGGTAAGTAGTAGAGATAGAAAAAAACAAATGCCGCATCCCATTTTCTAATTTTTCAAGACAAACTCAAAGGTGAAAACAAAAGTCGGCTATCGCCATTTGTTTTCGAGTTATAGCGAAAAACTCATTATTTTGTATTTTCGATTTCTATTAATATCTCAGTTATTTATTATTTTATTAAAATAAGAGCTGTATGTTCTTCGTGCACTTTTTTGAGGAGAATTGAATCAGGTAAACAGATTGTTGATATCTTCATTAATAACCAAGATACAACACAAAATTGTGCTATTTTAAATAGAAGTAATCGCTGGCTTTCATCTCAATAAATAGGTTATTATTTTCTTTTTTCAATAATGTATCATATGAGGAAAATATATTTGCGATGTCTTTAATATTTATTAAAATGTTCCTCAATTATTGCGAGGGTGCGTTTTTATTGATCGCAGTTAGCTTCTTTTAGCTTACTTTGTTTGGGGGCATATAAAAGATAAATAATATATAATAAAAAATTATAATAATTATATTTTAAAACAAAATGTTATTAATTGTATACATTTTATTTTCAATATTTATATTCATAATGCACGTAGAAGTGTCATAAAGAGATGCTGCACATGCATTTTAAGTAATGGATATCAATTTTAACTTTTATTGTAATGCCTGTTTCAATTATTTTAACATAGATTTATTTGGTTGTTGTCTTTCTATACAGCAACTAAAATGTGTTTTAAAAAATATGTGAATAATTATTACCTTAAATAAAGCATTCTAACTAAAATTTATAATTTAATAATAAACAATTTGATTTCATCAAGCCTACTACTTTTAATGAGACATATTTAAAATGTTTAAAGAGAATATTATAGATTTCTATAAAAATGCAAATATAACATACTCATATGATACACCATACCAAAGCGACCTATGATTTTTATTTAAAAAAATACAACTTTGTGTTATATTTTGTTTATTAATGAAGATATTAATATTTAGTAACCCTTTTCAAAAATGTGCCTGAAAAATATGCAACTCTCATTTCAATAAAATGATAATTAACTGAGATATTAATAAAAATCGGAAACGGAAATAATGAGTTTTCGGCTATAGTTCGAAAACAAATGGCACTGGCCGACTTTTGTTTTTACCGTTGAGTTTATCTTGGAAAAAGAGATCGAGGATGCGCCATTAGTTTTTTTATTTTTTCTACTAACCGAGGTTCCTAAAGTAACAACCTAATGTGACCACCTTGTACAATATCACCCCTTCTAAAGGTTGTGATATCTTTTTTACATTAGTTAATAGTTCGATAGAAATAATTTATCATCATTTTGGACTTGAACAACGATTCAATACTAAAATAAAATATTTCCAATAAAAAGCTGTATTTAAATTTATATAAACACAAGAGAAACTTTAGTAAATGTATTTATTTATTTAGATGATAACACAAGTTTTCTTCAATTAGTGAAAGTTGACTAAACAATTTAAAAAAAACTAATCAATAATTATCCCTAAAACAAGACAAAGGTGCAATTTGACCGATCAAATGCGGATGGAGAGTGTAAAATCATCAGCCAAATTTCAAAATTAATGTTCTATTTTTTTAATGTTCTATATTTTTTTATAATTTTACAAG
This sequence comes from Philonthus cognatus, assembly GCA_932526585.2. Taxonomy (NCBI): domain Eukaryota; kingdom Metazoa; phylum Arthropoda; class Insecta; order Coleoptera; family Staphylinidae; genus Philonthus; species Philonthus cognatus. The sequence goes on from OW052243.1 coordinate 92,815,873, forward strand.
TTTTTAAGATTTTTGCGAAACACTGTCGTAAAATTAATAAAAAAAGCAATGACCTTTGCTTCTTCATATTTGCCTTTTTTTTTATTTCAGTCGTAGTCAATGCAAAACGAAAGTATTGCTTTCGTAAATATAGTCAAATCAATCACAATCAAACTAAAAGGATTTTAACCAGAAGCTTTAACATTATAATAAAAAAATCGAGTTTAACGTCTCTTTTAACAATTCCTATTTGTACTTGAGACACAGACATTTTAAAATTTGGGTTACATTTTCAAAAATGTCTGTGTATCTGAATTTGATAGATACAGACATTTTTAAAAATGTAACCCAAATTTTAAAATGTCTGCGTCTCAAGTACAGATAGGAATTGTTAAAAGAGAGGTTAAACTCGATTTTTTTATTATTATAATTCATTTGGGCTAAATTCCTCTTAGTTGAAATTGTTGAAAAAAAAGTTAAACTCGATTTTTTCATTATAATGTTAAAGCTTTTGGTTAAAATCCTTTTAGTTTTCGAGATACTTCAAAAGAGTGCATTTTTTAATTTATTACATACTATATTCAGTAGTATTAAAAAACGGCTTTTTTAGATATTTTTTTTAGTTAATAAAAAAATAACGTTCAAGGTCACGTTCCGACAGACTAGGATAAAATGAACAAAGAGTGTTCAAAATTAGTTAAATATATATGCGCAAAATTACAAATACTAAATTTCGTTGAAATTCCTGAATATTTTTGTCAATTTTAAATCTTGCTGTAAGAAGAACATTAAGTATGTTTTGAAGTTTCTCATAAAATCAGTACACGTGCTGCATGAAGTAAAATTGTGAGTTTAGAAAAGCCTATTTTACTTCATGCTTAATCAAGGAATGGAAACACTCGTCAGAAGTTTCAAATTTAACGCTAAAACACATTAACGTTAAAAGTCTGAAAACTTTTAAATCGAACACATGCTTCAAATAATGTCAACTATCAATAAATTTAAGGCGAATCTTCATATGAGTCTATAAAACATTTTGACTACATAAGTTTTGTTTTTTTCTTGACTTTTAGAAATTTAATTTTAACAGAATACGGTTATTATTAAATGGGTTTTGATAATTTAAATAATTTAAACGAATTCTTAGATAAAACTCTATTACGAATATTTGTACAACGTTGACATTTTTACCCCTTCGTTCTCGGAAATTATCTACTTAATCAATTATTATAATAAATTATTATGTTATTGTGTTGTTATTTTATTATATTATGTATGTATATAATTATTAAATATTATGTATTATATTATGAAATTGTATTATCATAACCCTGTTATTGGACGTTCGTCTGTTGGGTTGTTATTAGCAAAATAAAAATAACAATAAAAACATCCTTGCTGATATTAATAAAACTTTAATTTTAGACAGAATATTTTAATAATAACGCAAGTACTGATTGTTCTTATTGACATTATTTTTCATATTATTTTCTGGGCTAGTTCTGATTCCTATAAAACCATCATCAGTAGAAAACATGTAAGAACAGTAATACCATTGAGTAAGTAATATTTAGGGAATTTTCCTATTAAGTATACATATCCCGATACATACTCTGTAAATCTTCATGTATTCGTTGTTTTTATAAAAGTGTTCAGTTTGAAACTTCTAACGACTGTTTCCACTCCTTGACTAAGCATGAAGTAAAATTTCGTATTTAAAAAAGCCTGAAGATTTGGTTTGGTCGAGTAGCGAAGCGGAGCGACCAAACCAAATTTTCAGGCTTTTCTTAACACGAAATTTTACTTAATGCGCCAGGCGTATACAACACTTATTTAACGTGAAGTTTAAAATATACTGCTTTGGAATACTGCTTTAACAGTAAGTTTTAAACTTCAATTTAAATCAGTATTTTATACGCGTGGCGCATGAAGTAAAATTTCGAGTTTAGAAAAGCTTAAAAATTTAGTTTGGTCGCGTAGCGCTGAGCGCCTTTCTAAACTCGAAATTTTACTTCATGCTTAATCAGGGAGTGGAAATACTCGTTAGAAGTTTCAAACTGAACGGTTTTTAAACTTATCGAATGTCTGTAAATTTACAGAGTACACATCGGGATATGTACATATGTATTCTTAAAAGAAACACTTCCTATATATATACAGGGTGTTTCAGCGAAGACGGATAGCTTGATGTTTTCCTTAATATTAAAAATACCAAAAACTGTTTGAGATACAAGTTGCATGAATTCATTTTCTCCACAACTTTACATTATTTTCGTATATACAGGGTGTCCCAAAATTCCTGGACGCCTTACAACATTTTTATTTTAAATAGGACACCCCATTTTTAGATTCTTTATTAAAAACGAATGTTGGTTTATTAACAAAACATTTGGTTTAAGTCGTACCATTTCGGAGTTATTCGACATTTTTTTTAAAAAATGACGTTTATAGTATTTTGAACCTATAATATTTAGAAACTCAATGAGATAGAGAGTTACAGTTTTCTTCACTCTCTTGAACATAAAAGGTGCTATCTTTAGCATGATAAAGTTGCTGCGCTAGAGATAGGTGGCTATGAAATAGAAACAGTTAAATTTATAACTTTTCAATCAAGGGTAACTTGATTTTATAGTAATGGAACCATATAACTTTTTAACATTCCACTCCAAATGTAATTCATTTTTGGCAATCATGTATATCCGTAGTTGTAAGATCATTTTCTTAAAAATCTAAGAAAGTCTAAATAAATATGATTAATTTAATCGAAAAAGAATTAAAATTTGAATCAGATGGTGGCAAAAAATTATAAGGTTCATTTAAAAAATCAAGGTACCCTTCATTGAAAATGTATAAACTCAACTGTTTTTATTTCATAGCCACCTAACTCTATCGCGGCAACTTTATAGCGTTGGCGACAGCGCCCTCTATGCTCAAGAGGATGGCGAAAACTGCAACTCTCTATCTCATTTAATTTCAGAGATATTTTAGGTTTATGTAACCACTAGAAACTTATTTTTTTTGAAACTGTCGAATAACTCCGAAATGTCATTAATTTTTAACTAGGAATCCAAAAAGTTAGTAATATATCGGATGCCTAATTTAAAATAAGAAGGTGTGTGGCGTCTAATAAATATGGGACACCCTGTATATGAAAACATAATTTTAGACTATGAAGAAAATTATTTCTTGCAACTTTCATTTGAAACATTTTTTCGTATTTTGAATATCAAGTAAGTTATAGAACTTTCCGTCTTCGCTGAAACACTCTGAATATTAATTTGTGTGTAAAATTACAAAAAATATGTAGGGTGTTCCATTTAAAATATCAAAATTTTGGTGAAACCGAAAGTGCGATTAAAGTTTCCTGATAATTTTAATTTATTTTTGGTGTACACCTACTATATTTAAAATTGATATCCCAAATAATAATTAGTGCTAGCAGTTCGAATTTTTTTAAGTGTTTGTTGTTTATTAGAACGAATACAAATTATCTACTTTTGACATTTTGACGTGGTTAAATCCGAAAAATGAAACGCTTTTCACATAAATTGATATAATGGACGTAATTAGCATAAACTATAATAATATATTTAGTATTGGTAGTAAAAATAGTTTGACATTAAATTTTTTGACAATGTGTCCTCCTCTTTATGTTTATTAGGGTTAATAAGAATGGTTGTTAGTCGTTGGTATTGTTGGGGTCCGATGCTAAAAAGTTTGAAATGGTCAAATGTGTAAGTCAGTTACGTTACGCTGCTGTTTGAAAGGATATAATCAACAGTCAAAAGAGCAGTTAATATGCTGATAAACAAATTGAATAATGCCCACATGCACCGGACTCTGATTAACTTTTCGATTTACTAACCACGATTAACTTTAATCGACTGATTACTAGTGCACAGGGTTGTTATGTTTAAAACACTTTGATATTTAAAACAGTGTTTTAAACATGTTTAAAAACAGCCGTCGTGTTTTAAACGGTTTTGTTTTAAACGGTTTTGTTATAAACATGTTTTAAATCTTAAATTTGTTTAAAACATGTTTTAAACATGTTTTTAATTGTTAATGTTTCAAACGCTGTTTCAATGAAAAAAAAAACACGTTTTGTAAAAAAAAACTGTTTGTTTTAATTAAAATGAAAAACAACCCTGCTATTGCACCATGGGCTGATTTACTAATCAGCCGCCATAGAAAAATAATGAAGATAGCGCGCATTTTTCTAGGGAATTCTAGGAAATATACTTTATTTTTTGGTATTTTTTTCGTCGTACTATTATGAACAGCGGAAACAAATGCGCGAGATTTATAAATGATTTATATTTCTATATTTAATCGTTCATCAAAATGTTCAACTATCAACATGTTTGGATTTGTTTGTGATGTATATCGGTATCTAATGAACGGTACTCCGATCGATCTATTTTGTATATTGCAAAAATCCTAAACACGTTCACGATTAACAATCCGTTCATTAGAGAATTCCCTAACAGTTGGCAGTAAACTCTCAACTGTTGTCTTTGATAACCGGGATCATTGTAACTTCATTTCTCGCACGTTTGCTTATTAAAAAAGCATAATAGGTGTTCAAAGAGTTGAAATAAATAAATGAAAATGATTAACTATTTGAGATTATTAGCGGACGGTGCAAGCCAATTTCTGACTTAATCGTGATTAACTTTTTAGCCATGATTAAGCACCTGCGGTGCAAGTGGGCATAAGTAAATTTTAATTCAAAATCAAAATTTGTATAATTACGCTATGCACAATAATGACGTAAAATGCATATGTGTAAGTAGGTATTGGTCAAGGGCATGAAAAATATTGTTGGGTGTAAGTAGTATGCACCAGAATAAAAAGTAGAAAAATGTGAAATTAAGACGCGCGCCGGTGACCTTGATGCGGGGCCGTGTGTTTATGTAGTTCGTGTAACTTTCAATTTTAAGAGTTTTCCGCTGTCCCAATCGAGATTTGCCCTGGTGAACTTCAAAATAAATCACACTCCTTCCTTACTTACTTTTTCCGAGGCAAGTCTTGTGCTCGATAAACCGTGGTAATTTCGTGGTCAAAATCGTTTCAGACGATTTACATATGTTATTATGACAAATTTCGTCAGACTCTCCAGTAAATCCGATATAAATCTTAGAAAGTTGATAAAAATCTTTCAAACGCCATCGTGGTAGGCAATGTCAAGGTCGATGGACAGTACGTAGCATAGCATAGAATCCGGATACGGATTTGGCCTAGATTTCTCCACGGTTTGTGTTTGTGTGCATGCTTGTGTGTTAGTTGTTCTCGCGCCGTAAGTTCTCGCCAGAGTGTTACTTTACACTTTACAGGCTCTCAGTATCGACAATTTCGCTGGATTACTTAGCATACCACATCAGATCATATGCATACCCACTCATTCCGAAGCGTAACTTCCTTAATTCGGTGTACGGCAAACATTACTTGCCGATGCGTAGTGGTAAAATTGTGGGGGGAAAAAATTGTGGCGAGTTCTGTCTCGCTCTCGGTCACGTTTGTTTTTCGCTCCTTCTCTGCGCGTCTGTCCAACTTAAATTTGCCGTGCTATAACGCCGAAATAAGGATTTGAGGCTTGAAATTCCATAAAACGAACCCTTCTTCTGGATCTGGCTTTGGCTTGAGATCCTTATATAATTGCATGAAACAGGGCGCGGAAACGCAGCAATTACTAATAGAAAGTGGCTTATTGTAATTCCACAAATTAACCACAAACATCATTGCCATTATTATTATTCTAGTAAATTTAGAAAATAGTGTAATAGTATTTTTCCTCGACCGTGACGTTTATTCTTCTAAATGAAAATAACTTTGTAATTACTTGATAATTCACTTAATTTCTACCACTCGATTCCCATCTTCATATTTCACTCCACCCTTGTATATTCACTTTATTCCCCGCCCAGTACAGCCAACCTATTAATATTCCCTTTACTATAATAACAATAAAATGAATGCGAGTGTTGGTGTTCCGCATTTAGGTCTAGATTTAGGTTTAGGGGTATACGCACGAGAGGTTCCTTTGTTATTGCGGTTGAGGTGAGTGCATCTTGCGTCGATCTTGTTTTATTTCATATCCGCCGAAAGATTGGAAGGGAAAGTTAAATCCTTTAACAATTGCTTTCTCCATTACGGTCTTGAGGCACTCCCTTTCACCACATTTTTGAGCATGCCGGCATAAGGTCTCTGCAATTACGCGTGAAAATTCGTAAAGCTGCCTTTCTGCTTAATTGCAACAAAAGGCTTGTAATTACATTTTTGTGTACACACAATGAAAGTGTTTATTCGGGCGACCTGGGCACGAAATTTAAACAGGAATAATTAAATACGTACATTTTTCTTGTATCTGACAGTAAAGTTTGAATGAATAATCACCGGTTTCTAGATTTAGGTGAAAATAATAATGGCTGAATCATAGTACTTTCCCTTTCACTTATGTCATTTTGTGCCTTATTTAAATTATAATAAAAATTTATTATATCATTTTCCAGGACTATTTATAATGAATGAAAATGTACTCATGTTATTTAATTACACTCTTAATTTTGTTTTCTGTTGGCGAATTTCTTCCGTTTATTAACACGTACAAACTCGTTTTCTTTAATTACTTGATTCCTGTTATTTTCATGAAAATCTGATATTTCAATAATTGGCGCATCCATTTTTATTGATTTTGTAAATGAACTATTCGATTTTCTTGTTTTATTTTTACAGTTTTATTCACTTTGCTCTGCTAAATTTTTTCTCGTGTTTTTCCTTTCCTGATTCATGTAATTTTCATCAAAACCTGACGTTTCAATAATTTTTAATGATTTTATAAATAAACTATTCAGTTTTCCTTTTTTCAAATTTGAATCGACTTTGAACAGCTGTATTTTTTTCTTTCCAGTTGAGGAGTTTTGATTTTGTTTATACAACTCTTAATAAGTAATAAATAAAAATCTGGTTGCAATAATTTTTAAAACAAATTTAAGCGTGATTTTCGGCTTTTGATCAAATTTCAGTTTCTGTAACATATTCCGAAGTTGAGGAATTTGCTGAAAATAATTCTTATTCATTGTTTTTATAACTCATGTAAAAATTTCATGAACAGTCTGTCGCTTAGCTGAAAATGCTCGAAGATCACTAAGATATAGTTTTCTTTTAAGTGTACAATCCCGATGCATATGCTGTAAGTTTTTAAGAATACGTCGCTTCTATAAATATGTAAAATTTGAAGCTTTTAACGAGTGTTTTCACTCCTTGGTTATGCATGAAATAAAATTTCGAGTTTAGAAAAGAATGAAAATTTGGTTTGGTCGCATAGCGCATAGCGAGTCGAAAACACTCGTTTAAAGCTTCAATTTTAACTTTTTACAAAAATATCTGAAGATTTACAGTTATTAAGATATGAATACTTACAAGGAAAATTAGTTCATGCTTAAACACAGGGTGGAAACCAAATTTTCAGGCTTTTCTAAACTCGAAATTTTACTTCATGCGTCACGCGTATAAAACACTGATTTCAAGTGAATTTCGAAATATACTAATAAAGCAGTATGCCAAAGACGTACATTTTGAACTTTACATCAAATAGAGTTTTGTACGTGTGGCGCATGAAGTAAAATTTCTAGTTTAGAAAAGCTGGAAAATTTGGTTTTGTCGCCCCGCTTCACGGAGCGACCAAACCAAATCTTTTGTAGTAACCCTGTATTTTTTAGTAACCCTGTATAACCTGTGTAACCCTGTATAACGCACATATTTCATCTCTTTCGTGAAGTCATATACATTGTACTTTTAAGGGACATGGAACATTTATAAGCAATGTGGAAAACATCAATATGAAAGCTTTGTATATGGTTTTTTCCCTAAATAAATATAGCTTTTAATTTTGGACACCCTATATATAGAACATTCTTGGGTATCGAACGGAGTCTTTTACTCTTCAGTATATTATTCTTTTAACCTATTCATCATTCATGTACGATGTCCGTGTTTGTGTGTGTATGTTGATGTATTATATTTGATTTTCAGGACTTAGGAGGAATGTTAGGGTTTCAATACAAACAGATGTGATTGAAGTTACGTGGATATATTGGATAGTTTCCAATTTCACACACATTCCGATTAATCGTAGATTGTTATTGGGGATGATTTGTAAAACTCTTTAAATTGATAAATATTGTTCATATTAACAAAAAAATCGATAAAATTCTCTAGACCTGATGTACTGAGTTTATAGGATTTTTAAGCTACTTACCTACTTCACTTTTACTCCTTGAAATTTATTTATTTATTCACTTACAGGTATATTATTTTACAATATAATGAAGATACAATTAAACACTAAATACATAAATACAAAATATTATTCTTTAATAAACTGCCTTCAGCATTTAAATCTCTTGGATTGTTACCTTTTAAAAAGGCAATAAAACAGTTACTATGTAACAAAGCATATTACAACACCAAAGAGTATCTCAATGATAGAACGTTGTTAGAAACTTAGAAACTAGGTATGGACGATATTTAATGTATTATGTATTTTTTTGACGAGTGTAATTTATTTTATGTAATACAAATAAAGTTATTATTAAATATAGTTAGGAAATATTAATTTAGTAACTTATTAATTTAGTTGAAATCATGTAATAAAAGTTAGTCAAGTAAATAGTTTATCAAATAATATTTAAAAATCAAATAGTATGACTTCCTAAGTTGTCAGGACAAAACATGTAACTTTTTTTAAGTAAATATATAGGGAATATATGCAAAATCTTTCTTTTGTAAGTTTAGCTATTGTATTTGTATTTGTCAATATCATTTTCGTAAAATATTTTTATTGATATTCTTTCATAATATTGTAATGTCTTTTAGTCAGCGGCGTAATGGGGAATGCAAACCCCGCAATGGGGGGTGGGGAGCTACCAACGTCGGGTAAACCCATTTGATACCAAGAACTTTTGTTTTAAAAATTTAAAAAATGTTTATCCCATTTCTAGGTGCTGTACTCTAATGCGTACGGTGGGATAAAATGGGTTAAGGTATGGGTATAATGGGCATTAACGAGGAATTAAAAATCTACAAAAATTCACAGACAATCTTTTAAATATTACAAAGAACGGAACAAAATATTCTCCTGTCTTTTTATAACTTTTAAAAATCGTGGAAAAAAAATCGATCCAACAAAATTCAACTTTGAGAGCTTGTATTAAACAGAATTTTGCAGCATCGAAAAAGTACTTCAGAAAAAATTATACACTTTTCGTAGTACTAAAATTGAGTGGACATTTTAGAAACCAGAGAGATTGTGAAGATAGTGAAAAATTCTCGAAACGACTATTTATATAAAAATACTCAAATAATGCATTCAACTTTTGTCTACGTCATTACTTTGATAATAATAATAATAATATTTATTTCCAGCGTAAAATATTACATTTATAAATGAATATACATACATATACAACAGCAGGCGCGCACCCAGGCGGGTGGCTCGCGGGCTTGACCCCCCCCCCCAAGAATAACTAAATTGTAGTATGTCAATAGATATGTTGCGAAAATAACCCCAAATCCGGACAAAACGCATTTGTCTAGACCCTGGGTCTCCAAACTATCTTCTTCGCGGGCCACAAATACAATTCTACATAATAAAGTCGGCCAAGATCCGATTAATTTTATAATATTATGAAAAATTTAAGGAACAATTGTTACAATATTTCAAAATATGACATTTACAAAAAAAATTACAAACAATCGCGGGCCGGATTCATGCAAGTCGCGGGCCGTAGTTTGGAGACCACTGGTCTAGACAAAATGCGAATTGTCCAATGTTTTTAGACAATGGCTAATAAAATTGCATTCGTCTGTCATTTCGCACATCGTCTAGACAAAATGCGTTATGTCTAAGGGCTATTAGACAAATTGCGTTGCAAGATGTTATATTGAAAAAAAGTACTGGAAAACATAATTTTGTTTTATAAACAAATTGAAAAACTATTTTTAAGGATGATATTTTAAACTTCTTACCTATACACTTTAATTAAGTTATACACATTTCAGAGGACTCTTCCATAATAAAAAGTTACCTTCAACTTTTATTTAAAACATTGTTCAATATTTATCCTGTATTGTACTGTTTTATTTGTTTCTTTTAAGCAACGGTTTCCACTTCTAGATTAAGCATCAAGTAAAATTTCGAGTTTAGAGAAGCCTTAAAATTTGAATTATAGGGCGCGCGAGCCGGCAAATCCAAATGTTCAGGTTTTTTTAAACTCGAAATTTTACTTCATGCGCCACGCGTATAAAACACTGGTTTAAAATGAAGTTTAAAATACACTGCTTAGGTTTGATCACATGTTTATTAATTTTACAAATGTTTATATGGAATATGTGAAAGTATACTTAAAAGAAAAAAAACCCTGTATAATATTCTTTATATAATATAGACATAATAACTATTATGTATATATATATATATATCATGTAATAAAATTTATATAAACCATATTTCATAAAATATATATGTATAATTTATGATATCTTTACATACAGAGAGTTTTATGTAACACCGAACATTTTCATCCAACACAATTTGTAGCCAATCAATCGTAATTGATACCTTAATTAAAGAGATCAATTTGAAACTTAAAAGTAGTGTGTTCCACTTCCAGACTAAGCATAAAGTAAAATTTCAGGCTTTTCTAAACTCGAAATTTTACTTCATGCGCCACCGGTACAAAACACTGACATATTACGGAGTTTTAAACACACCGCTAAACTTTACACTGAATCAGTGTTGTGTACCGGTGGCGAATGAAGTAAAATTTCGAGTTTAGAAAAGCCTGAAAATTTGGTTTGGCCACTCCGCGCTTCGAGCTACGCGACCAAACCAAATTTTCAGGCTTTTCTAAACTCGAAATTTTACTTCATGCTTAGCCTGGGAGTGGAAAACACTCGTTTATAGCTTTGAATTGAATTCTTTTAATAAAACGAGCGTCGGAAAATGTACAACGTATGCATATGTATACTTAAAAGAAAAATTTACGTTATGAAAATGTTCGGTGTTACATAAAACTCTCTGTATATGTTAAGTATATATTTTGACATATTATTTTCATATATATTATACGTGTGTTTGCTCGAAATAGTGGATTACTTCGTTATTTAATACATCATGCTAGATATAAGCACATGCTCAGTAATCTTGATTGATATTAATTTATATGGCGTAACTTGATTGACAGAAATACCCAATCACTTAATTGATACATATATTATCAAATATCGCATGTCGTAATTCTACGTATTTAACATATATGTATCATTGATTTATTAGAGAATTAATGTAAGTAATTAGAAGATGAGTGACTGAAAATAAACTATGTATACAAAAAACATTCTCCTAAATATTAATTATTACACTGTAATGTTTCTACGTCTTTAAGTGGGCGAAGAAGAAAAGTCTTTACCAACAACAATGCATTTCTTCCTTGTTAAAAAAAAGCGTGTGAGTGTTTGCATGCTAATTTATTATTGTTACTTAAATGGGATTTTTCAGGTCTAGTTTAGATAAAATGAGTGAAGACTCAATTAAATAGTCAGTCTCCTTTTACTTTTTCGGGGAAGGCACAGACCATAGAAGCCTACATTTGCTCTAGTGGAACACTATGGTGGGTATGCCGGGTATACGGCATCCTTTCATGCTCATTAAAACCGCATACACTTTGCATGCATTATACGAATATTTATGAAACAATGACCAAAATAATTAATGTGCACGTGCTATGGAATATGTATTCCTCATATTAAGTAAAATGAAAGTCGGCTTTATCCCAAGAAAACGAAGTGCCTAGTCAATAATGTTAGTGTAATAAGTTTTGTGTTTGTTCTGCTTATCTTTTTAATGAATATTATAGGCGGTAAATTAAAACAAAGCTGAATACTAAATAGTGCGTTGTATTTCGCCTGCGCTTGTCTATTCGAAGTTATGCGATTGAGTTCGGTTCCATAATAACCACGCAAAAGACTGTAATTACGGTAATGCCAAAGAAGACGGATGTTAAGAATTTCTCGACTTTCTCATCGCTCCCACAACTGAACCCATATAATTTCGACTTCCCATTTTAATCGGCATGCTTCGTTACACCCACAAATGTCACTTTTGATGGTACGGAAAAAAAAAACAACAAACGTACACTCATGCGACACACCCGAAAACAACTCAAATAAATGCTACTGAATATTTCATTATCGCTCGATTTTTTGGCGGTGAAAAAAATTCTGTCCACGATGCGTGGAGTTCATTGAAACAATAAAATAAATTTAAATAATTTTGATACATCACGTAACATAAATAAACACTCTGACATTGTTCTAATTGTATGAACTAGTTTACATTCTAGTTATATTATCTAAATTAATAACAGACATATTTCTGTAAAGTTTGTATCAGCTTAAGGGGCGGTCAAACAGTATATTACAAATACATGTAAGAAGTATAAATATTAATCGTCTCAAGGATAACATATTACATGTTTGTAAGAAGTTCATCGGTTGTCACGATGCCAATATAGTTACAATATTTAATTTATTAATGGAGAGTTCAAGATCAGTCAAGGCTTAAAATCCTGTAGTAGAAACTGGAGATACATTTTTAACAAAAACATTCATGTGTATTCCGAAAATCCCGATACTTTCGTAGGTTTTCAAAATGAAAATAAAATGATGTAACATCAGAATTGTCTCCATTATACAAACCAAGTAAGCTAAATTCAAATTTACTACCAACACTTTTTGAACAATCCAACTACAATTTAATAGACATTTTTCCTTAATAGATCTCATAGCTAGGCTTGCTGTTCAAGTAAAAATGGCCATTAAATTGTAGATGGATTGTTCAAAAAGTGTTGGTAGTAAATTTGAATTTAGCTTACTTGGTTTGTATAAGTGAGACAATTCTGATGTTACATCATTTTATTTTCATTTTGAAAACCTACGAAAGTATCGGGCCTGCCAAGATTTGTTTTGGAAACATAAGATAAAAACTCGTTTTTGAAAAATCTTAAAAAATCTAAGATTTTCTTGTAAATATTATAAAAATCATAAACTATTATATTTCCTGGCGAAAATAATATTTCACCAACATTTCGTATAAACAAAATAACTAGAAAATTGTTTTAGCAAGTAAAATCGACTAAATATATTTATTTATGGTATGATTTATAAATGTACATAAATAATCAAAATATTTTAAAATTCACTTTAAATGAGCGTAGTTTATTAATTTATTTGGTTTATTTATTGAATTTTTACACGTATTTTAGATCAGTTATTCGATTGAATTTCTTTTTCAACTTAATAAAAAATAAGGATTCAAGATCTAATCTAAGACTAATTTGGGGTACAACTACATATTGACTTATAACTGCATGAGCAGTTTATACTTGACTTAATTTCTGCAGAATTATTTATTTAATATTTTGACGAAAAATCCTAAACAGTTTAGAGTAAGATATATATAAGTTAGCGTTTAGCATAAAAAAGTCGTTTCCACGAAGGGGATTATGTTAACTTTTACTAAGAAATCATAACATAATTAAAACCATCAACACAACTTAACACACTTCCGACGAGTTACCAAATGTTACTACACTAATTAGCGGAGAGAAATGACTCATGATTAGCATTTATATCATCTCTCTGATAATACGAGACGTAACATCCTCAGAAAGAAGCGTTTCAGAGTGAAATTTCCACGATTTAATTCTCCTGCTTTGTGTATCTAGTTTTATGCTCCTATGGAGCTGGCCAATGCCAAGGTTTGACCTAGATGGAGCCGGAGAAAGTTTCACCTATTATATCTACATAATGAGGCATTCTTTTTCCCTTTTATCGAATTGAAATCGTCGATTCGATTTTCGAAGAATCCGTTCTGTCCTTCACTCCCCATTAACAGTACGTCCAAACCAAACAAGAACTGTACTTTTATAACCGTTTAAATGGATTATTGCTAATTAGAACAAATTGTTTAAATTACGCCGGATTATAAATTATTAATTAGCGCTTTACTGTTAACGAAAAAACTAGAGCTTCACGAAATGTATAGGTTTATACATATTTCTTTTTTTTTCATGCGATATGATTATTTTTTAGGTCAGAAGGTGATATTAAATACAAACAAAAGGTTGTATATATTAAGTTTTGCACAAATAATACAATTAACTTTGTTTGTATAACTGAGGATTTTATTGTGACTATAGTTTCGAGACAACTTTAACTTGTCATTATCAAACATAAAGAAATTTAAAACAAACAATTTGTCAGGTATATATACGAAAAAATTACGGTTACAAAACGGCTTTAAAAATGGGGGTGTATATTAGGTCAAGCTGGTCGTTTATTACGGGAATTTCCGGATTAGCGCGTGCTCTGTGAATTTCCAGAGACTCCAGGAGGTCCATCTTACGACCCTTTTCGGCTAAATGTATTACTGACAGTACATCCTCGCCAAAAGTATGATTGTTTTCAATCATATGTCTAGCGAATGACGACTTATCAATCAAATTAAGCCGAAAAGAGCTAAGATGCTCCTTGAGTGTGATTTTAAAATTACGACCAAATTGACCAATATACACTCCTTTACAATCGCTACAAGTTAGTTTATATATCCCTGATCTGTGAGCACTGCGTATTTTTGTTTTCGGATTAAAAATACTGTATCTAATTTTGTAAAAGGTTTAAAGGCTATTGAAATGTTGTGTTTAGATAAAATGCTTTTAATTTGTAATGAGATGTCACCAAAGTAGGTAAGGGATCTGAATATTTCCTCAGTAATTTCCTCAGTTATACAAACAAAGTTAATTGTCTTATTTGTGTAAATAATGATGTATAACGAAGTAGAAGCCTCCACAGTAAACAGTTTTATTAAGATTTGATTAAGATAAATACAAAAACAGATTAATTGGAGGTATAAATCAATCGAATCCTATAATTAAGAAGGCAATCAGAGCGATCTGCTGGCTCGGTGTGGAATAGAAGAAGCATCGTTACAAAATGGCGCGGTTTTTTCTTCGTGGCCCCAAATTTGTAAATAATAATTAAATAATTATTCTGACGACGAAAAAGCGCCAAACAGGTGTAAATGCGGAATGTATTCAATCTGTCAATTCTTGAGTTGGCTCGAGTATTTATTTGTAACACTTTCATAGTTGTTTTGAAAAATAAGTAGTTCACTGTTTTCTCCAAGGTTATGACGGCTCACTCTGCTTCCACTTGATGCATCAATTCGAAATTGCTCAGTAAAATCACATATTTATTGAAGTAAATAACGTTATCACATTAAGTTGTGTTGAACGCTTTAATAAAACCTTAAAATTTTGAATATGAAACTACTTACTTCACAATAATACACACAGCGTAAGCTTATTCTTTCAAAATCAAATAATTTTGAATTTGAAATATTCATAATACCCACAAACAGACATTTATTAAAAAGGGTGTTAATTGACTCAAGGGGTTTTAAAATGCGTGTACATACTCAAGCATTAATGTTAAACAATCCACTGGGATTTCGTCTTAGGAGCCCAATCAATTTTTACGAATTATATGTAAGATAAAATAATGTAAAAATTAACACATATATTTTAAAATACAGGGAATTACTAACAATGTTTAAAAAACTTTGTTTTAAAACAGTGTTTTAATCATGTTTAAAAACAGCCGTCGTGTTTTAAATGGTTTTATTTTAAATATGTTTTAAATGTTAAATTTGATTAAAACTTGTTTTAAACGTTAATTTTGTTAAAAAACTTTTTTAATTGTCTTAAATTAGTTAAACTATATTTTATACTACTTTATTAAACATTTTTAATTGTAGTTAAATTGTTAAAGATATAGCAAATTATATTATTTAAAATAAAATTTTATCATAATAAAATATCACAATTAGGTGTGCATACATGTTATATAAAACGATGTTTTAAACATGTTCAGCCTTTAATAGAATTGCCATTAATTTCATTATAGTTTAATGATAATTAATCTCTACGTGACGCATACCAACACGATACTAACATTTTGTATTATTCAAGCAAAATCTACATGTTATTGTTAGTTTTGAAATAATGATAGAATAAACGTAGCAACATTACATTTCCAAGTGCTCTAACTTCATTGTAATCAAGTAATTTAGAAGGTATGTTACACTGTTTTTTTATGTTTGTGAAAATGTATTTCTTCTGATGTATTATTAGATTGAAATGTACTTCTAATGAGTGTCTCCACTCCCAGACTAAGCATGAAGTAAAATTTCGAGTTTAGAAAAGCCCCGCGCAGAAAATTTGTCGAGGGTCGCGCAGCGACCCGAGACAAATTTTCACGAGGCTTTTCTAAACTCGATATTTTACTTCATGCGCCACGCGTATAAAACACTGATTTCAAGTGAAGTTAAAAACATACTGATAAGGTTTATACATTTATGATTCATGCATTATTAAATAAATTCTGAATAAATTAAAGTTCAGTTGATTTCTGGAAAATGATTGAAAATTGAAGGAATTAATAAAACAGATATACAGAATCGAATATTTTTAAAATATTAATTATTTGTCTATGTTGTATTTTTGTGTGTTTCTATATTTACTCTTTTTTGCTATACTTTTATATAATTGTATTGATTAAACTTGTCTTACCCATAGAAGTATCATTACTTCTATTTGAAAATAAATAAATTGGATTTCATGAAACTTACCATAATTTATATTACTCCTATAAAAATTGATCGAAATGTTAAACATTGACGAAAACAAACATGAAACTTTAGCACAATTTCAGTTATTAATACAGGGAGTTTTTCTTTTAAGTATACATATTTCAGGTTTTTTAAAAGAGCTCAATTTGAAGTTCATAACGAGTGTTTTCCACTCCCAGATTAACCATGAAGTAAAATGTCAGGTTTAGAAAAGCCTTAAAATTTGGATTGGTCGCTTCGCGAATCAGAGCGAAGAAACCAAATTTTCAGGCATTTCTAAACTCGACATTTTACTTCATGCGCCACGCGTGTAAAACACTGAAACATTGTGAAGTTTATAATATGCTACTATAACAGTATGCTAAGGACGTTTATTTTGAACTTTTGAGTTTAGAAAAGCCTGAACATTTTAAGGCTTTTCTAAACTCGAAATTTTACTTCACGCTTAATCTAGGAGTGAAAAACACTCCTATAAAGCTTCAAATTGAGCTCTCTTAAAAAAACCTGGAATATGTATACTTAAAAAGAACATTTTCAGGTTTTTCTAAACTCAAAATTTTACTTTATGCTTAATATGGGAGTCAAAAACGAGTGTTTTTCTTCAAATTTAACTCTTGTTTATATTTGTTTATTTATAACAATAGTAAATAGTAAATTTTCGCAAGCGTATATAGGTTTTGTGGTCTGCGGTCGGTCGCACTTAAATGTGGCACGCTCAATCAAAATTCCCGCGATCAACTACTTATTATATTTTGCAATTTCGGATTACCTAAATAACCTTCGCATTATAATAATAATATTCTGATCACTATTTTTTCTTCCGTAAAAAAATAATTATTTCTTTATCTTATGTATTAGGTTTCTAAATTATTTCGCTCCAGTCAATAAAATAAGTGTATCAACATTCCATCACTGTTTTGATTAAAAATAAGTTTGTAATCATTCTTGTTATTACAAATATTCATAATGGATTTCATTATAGCGACCTATATTTTTGCATGCTTATATTTCTTATCCCATTAAAAATGTTCAATTTATTACTCGGCAATTTGAAAAGAGTTACTTACACCAAGCCCGATTAATTTTAATCAACTACAAATCGTTGATTAATTTTGTGATTGAGGTTATATTTTGAAACCATCAAAATAATATCTATTCTATCAATAGATATTAGAACATTGGTTTAACTAAGCATAAGTCACTAATGCTCAGTAGCACCAATACCATTTAGTTTAAACTTATGCATTTAGTTTTAAGTATAGTTCCTGTGAAGGTATTTTTAAATACTGCTTATTAAAGCCAATCATATAATATTTAAATTTTAGACGTGTTTATTTTTCATTCTAAAAATTACAAATTAATTATATGTGCTGAAGTCATGTGCCTACACGCGTTTCAAGCAGGGTTGTTAAAAATACGTTTTTTCATTTTAATTAAAACAAACAGTTTTTTTACAAAACATGTTTTTCATTCAGCGTTTAAAACAACAATTAAAAACATGTTTAAAACGTGTTTAAAACATGTTTAGAACACGTTTTAAACGTGTTTAAACTAGAACATACATGGTATTTTGCTTTTGAGTGTACATTATTTCCCGATAATTACAGCGTTTTTTAAATTTGCGGGGATTCGTTGTGTCAATTTGAAGCTTTTAACGAGTGTTTTCCTCTCCCAGACTAAGCATGAAGTAACATTTCGAGTTTAGAAAAGCCTAAGAATTTGGATTGGTCGCGTAGCGGAGCGGAGCGGCCAATCCAAATTAGGCTTTTCTAAACTCGAAATGTTACTTCATGCGCCACACGTATAAAACACTAAAATATCGTAAAGTTTAAAATATACGGCTGTAGCAATCTGATATGTAGATGTGAATAAAACGTGAGTACAATTCTGCGCTATACAAATTGTTTAAAACAGTGATTATAGGCAACCCAATAACTCTAAAGTATATTGATTATATTCGCTGTTGTCTGTGTGTGTTTTTTGAACTTCACTGTAAATCAATGTTGATGATTTACAGTGAAGTTGAAAAAACACACACAGACAACAGCGAATATAGGCAATATACTTTAGAGTTATTGGGTTGCCTATAATCACTGTTTTAAACAATTTGTTCAGAGCAGAATTGTAAGCACGTTTTATTCACATCTACAAATTAGATTGCTAAAGCCGTATATTTTAAACTTTACGATATTTCAATGTTTTATACGTGTGGCGCATGAAGTAAAATTTTGAGTTTAGAAAAGCCTAATTTGGATTGGCCGCTCTGCTTCGCTACGCGGCCAATCCAAATTTTTAGGCTTTTCTAAACTCGAAATTTTACTTTATGCTTAGTCTGGGAGTGGAAAACCCTCGTTTAAAGATTCAAATTGAAATCTTTTAAAAAACAACGAATGTCGTAAAATTTAAAAACGAAAACAAAAAATCTTAATGAAGTAGTATAATAGATAATTTAGCAAATTTAAGATAATAAAAAAAACGTTTTAAACAAATTTAACGTTTAAATCATGATTTATACAAATTTAAGATTTAAAACATGTTTAAAACAAAATCGTTTAAAACACAACGGCTATTTTTAAACATGTTTCAAACACTGTTTTAAAACAAAGTGTTTAAACATCACAACATTGGTTTCAAGTATTGATTTAAAACAAAGTAGAATAAGTAATTTTTTCGGATATATTTTTAAGTGCGTTGTGATTAATTTGTAAATCCTCAAATTAATATATGGGTCGTTGCTGACTCACTCTGCTAATGTTTATGGAGAGTTGTCGCGATTATTGAACACACCTTCGTGATTTATTTTATATGTAACGTAGCTTTGTCCTAAAACATCGCTACAAACCGTGTTAATACATGCGTTAAGTGTGTAATTATAATTTTGCATTATACATTACAACAAATCTGCGGCGCATATAAATTAATTCGCATTATCCAAATTCCAATGTACGGACAATGGAATCAATCAACCATCATTTATAAGCTAACTTAATTTTATATATGTAATTCATTAATATTATTTTATAATTATCAAAATCAGTACGAAATACCAAGTGTTTTAATTAATAGTTTATAATTATTAAATAAAATATAAACTGAAGTTCATATTTCAATTGAATAAATGATTAGAGTTTGTACAATTCGTTCCCATTCATAATAATAATTGTTTTTTTCTGCGGGAATGTCAGTTAAGGTCGGAAATTCACATGTTATTTGGCCATAAGAACGAACAACGATTAATCTTTCACAATAATAAAAATAGATCTTTAAAACTTATGCATATTGCACATTGAAGCTTTGCGAATAAATTAAGACAATTTTTTTTAAATGTTACTTAAATTATATATAAATCAACTGATGGAACACTCTAAAAGGATCACATAAATCCATGCAATACTTCCATAGAAACATCATTTCTTTTTCATATTGCTTTAATTTATTGAAGTAATTATTATAAACATGTTGTATTAAATAGATTAATCTAAAATAAATGATAGATAAAATTAATCGTTGCTTAGAAATCTTCATAAGAGCAATGTAAAATTTGATTATGCTTTTAATAAATAGGGGGCAGCATCGTGCTATTTTAATAATATCCTAAAATTATAATGTAATTTCCAAAAACATGTGAAAAGAAATTGGGTTTGATATGTAGAATTCGTGTACGGCATTTGTCGCGACACGGGTTCCCGGTGCGCGGTCTTGAATTGCTAATGTAATTTTTCTGAAGCGGACTGTTCATTGATTATGTTGTTGATACACAACAAAGAAAGACATTATTAAAATATTTTCCAATAAATTCTTCAAATATAAGTGCATTTCTGCATTCATGTTTTAAATAGGAATGTGGAATGCCGGTATATGTAGATTCAAGTGATGAGTCAGAAAAATGTCTTTTTCATTTATTTACCAAATTGAATGTACGACACTCGGCGATTTGATTACTGAGGCACTTAGTCAGCTTAGCGTCTATAGTTCGAATTGGGTTATTGTAATTTCTCATTTTTTGTACGGCTTAGCCTACTCAGCTTGAAGTGTCGCCTACCTAGCTTAGAGGGTAGACCTCGTCTCGTGTTCGCATCTATTTCGTTTGTGTGCTTCATTGCAATTTACCAAATTAAGGAGTGCAGCACGCGACAGTCATGTACGATATTTGATTTTTGATAGTAATCATTTAAATCACTTATGTAGTTCCAAATAACATGAATATATATTTTATGTTGCCAGAATTTAACTGTTCGTCTACAATATAAATACAGGGAAGTTTTCGCTTAGGTAAACATGTGCATAAGCTGTACATTTTCCGATATGCGTTGTTTTTTAAAAGAGTTCAATTTAAAGCTTTAAACGAGTGTTTTCCACTCCCAGACTAAGCATGAAGTAAAATTTCGAGTTTAGAAAAGCCCCGTGAAAATGTGTCGAGGGTCGCGCAGCGACCCGAGACAAATTTTCTGGGCTTTTCTAAACTCGAAATTTTCAAAGGTTCAAATATACATACATTTCACAGTATTTTAGTGTTTTATACGCGTGGCGCATGAAGTAAAATTTCGAGTTTAGAAAAGCCCAGAAAATTTGTCAAGGGTCGCGCAATTTTCACGGGGCTTTTCTAAACTCGAAATTTTCCTTCATTGTAGTCAGGGAGTGGAAAACACTCGTTCAAAATTTCAAATTGAACTCTTTTAAAAAGCAACAAATATCTAAATATTTATAGAAAATATTCTGAGTTTAGAATACGTATACTTTAAAAAAACTCCCTGTATATACTCATATGGAATATCAAACTAAAATCATTAATAGTGAAGGCATCTGTTTTGGCATACAGTTGTATGTATGTCGATAGAAATTAAAATCGTGAATATTTATCCAGTTTACTTGTGTCTTCTGTAATTCAATACCTATTCATTCGCGCTATGTAAACAAACAAACAATGCGCTGGGCACTCATCATTTTTAAAAACAAAGAACGTATTACAATTTGCAATTTGGGATATGTATACTTAAAAGAGACATTTCTTGTATGTTACTCCTACAAACCCGTCAAAATAATTGACGAAAATCAATCAGAAATATTTCAGGTTTCTGTTATAAATATTTAGATATCGGGTCATTTTATGAACGTTTATGACCATTTTCCAATATTTCTGTGAATAATTTCAAGTTTTCATGATTTTTAACAGTGTCTAGTTGCTTCGATTCGCCCATTAATACATTTATGAAAATCATTAAAATGTAGAACATTTATCGACTATTGTGAAATTACGTCGAAAAAGTGATGACGTCAAAAATTAGTGGTAAATGTGTTCGTTCGAGACATTAGATAATGCATTATATTGGGTCTGTCAACTTGGCCCCCCCAACTCAAAATTCTCAAATAAAAAATATTGCGCCCGAAAGGTCTTAACTTGCGCTCACTTGCGCCCAAATATTAAAACTTGCGCTGTTAAGGGTAGAAAGATATAGCGATTTGAAAATAGGGGGGGCTAAGTTGACGCCAGCCCCCCCATCTCGGAATTTTTAACTTTTTCTTTCATAAATATATTCTATGGAACTTGCGCTGTCGATACCACCTAATTTTACAAGTTGCGCTGCAAAAATACACCCCCTATAAACGAAATAAAGGAGGGTGCCAGCCCCCCCACTTTACATTTTTGAAGTTTTATTGCATTGTACACAAAGCTTAGAAGTTGCGCTCACTTGCGCCATCGAAATATCTTCAATATCAGTTCTCATGAAAAAGTTATGGCATATTTTATATATACTCGAATCCAGTGCGCGTATTCCCATAATCTCCATGCAACTACAGAAGAGTAATACAATAAACATACTTAATTCACAACCACTGTCCATCTTCGTCGAAAAGCATACATTATACAACCAAAACAGTAATTTTCTATAATATTTGCATATTTATTCCAGTGCCGTATCATGGTGGAAATTTATATTTTTATTATTACTTAAATAATTTTATTTCCAAAACAAATAACAATAATTCGATTCAATTAATAAATATAACTTTAACAATGTATTTAAAATGCATTTCTGCTGATTAGAAAAGTTGCGCTGTTTTCCCAGTAGCGTTACAAATAATTTATTATTTAATTTAATTAAATATTTTCAAAACCAAACGTGAAAATTTAAATTTTTTAAGTGATTTTACTTAAACAATGCATAAGAAATGCATCTATGCTAATGAGAAAAGTTGCGCTGTTTTCCCAGTGGCGTCACAATTAATTTATTATTATTTAATTAAATTAAATATTTTTCAAACCAAACGGAAAATTTTGAATTTTCTAAGTGACATTACTTTAACAATACATAGGAAATGCATTTATGCTAATGAGAAAAGTTGCGCTGTTTTCCCAGTGGCGTCACAATTAATTTATTATTATTGAATTAAATGAAATATTTTCAAAACCAAACGGAAAATTTTGAATTTTCTAAGTGATATTACTTTAACAATGCATAGGAAATGCATTTATGCTAATGAGAAAAGTTGCGCTGTTTTCCCAGTGGCGTCACAATTCATTTATTATTATTGAATTAAATTAAATATTTTTAAAACCAAACGGGAAACTTTTAATTTTCTAAGTGATATTACTTTAACAATAAATAGGAAATGCATTTATGCTAATGAGAAAAGTTGCGCTGTTTTCCCAGTGGCGTCACAATTAATTTATTATTATTGAATTAAATTAAATATTTTCAAAACCAAACGGAAAATTTTGAATTTTCTAAGTGATATTACTTTAACAATGAATAGGAAATGCATTTATGCTAATTAGAAAAGTTGCGCTGTTTTCCCAGTGGCGTCACAATTAATATATAATTATTGAATTAAATTAAATATTTTCAAAACCAAAAGAAAAATTTTGAATTTTTTAAGTGATATTACTTTAACAATGCATAGGAAATGCATTTATGCTAATGAGAAAAGATGCGCTGTTTTCCCAGTGGCGTCAGTGATCATTCCCAATAACAGATGGTTCCCGTCGGTCACCCTACATTGTATATAGCAACATATTAACCTGAGAAAAGTTGCGCTGTTTTCCCAGTGGCGTCACAATTAATATATAATTATTGAATTAAATTAAATATTTTCAAAACCAAAAGAAAAATTTTGAATTTTCTAAGTGATATTACTTTAACAATGCATAGGAAATGCATTTATGCTAATGAGAAAAGATGCGCTGTTTTCCCAGTGGCGTCAGTGATCATTCCCAATAACAGATGGTTCCCGTCGGTCACCCTACATTGTATATAGCAACATATTAACCTCTACTTCTTTTGATCTTGAACAATGATTTTTGCTTGGAAGCAAGTCATTGTATTCCTCCCATAAGCCATTATGTTTTCTGCAAAATGCTATAAAATGACCCGGTATAAAACCCACAACACCACGTAAAATAAACAGTTTGTTCTGTACATTTAGTTTAAACGGAATATTTTCTAAATTAGTTACTAAGTTCAATGTTTTACTGTCCGTGTTAACGGGTTCTATGAATATGAAATTGTTTAACTGTGTTTCAAATAATAATTTATTATTACACAAACTGCAATTTTGTTTTGTTTTTGTTTTTTGTTTTCGCCACTGGGAAAACAGCGCAACTTTTCTCATTAGCATAAATGCATTTCCTATGCATTGTTAAAGTAATATCACTTAAAAAATTCAAAATTTTCCGTTTGGTTTTAAAAATATTTAATTTAATTCAATAATAATAAATTAATTGTGACGCCACTGGGAAAACAGCGAAACTTTTCTCATTAGCATAAATGCATTTCCTATTCATTGCTAAAGTAATATCACTTAGAAAATTCAAAGTTTCCCATTTGGTTTTGAAAATATTTAATTTAATTCAATAATAATAAATTAATTGTGACGCCACTGGGAAAACAGCGCAACTTTTCTCATTAGCATAAATGCATTTCCTATTCATTGTTAAAGTAATATCACTTAGAAAATTCAAAGTTTCCCGTTTGGTATTGAAAATGTTTAATTTAATTCAATAATAATAAATTAATTGTGACGCCACTGGGAAAACAGCGCAACTTTTCTCATTAGCATAAATGCATTTTCTATGCATTGTTAAAGTAATATCACTTAGAAAATTCAAAATTTTCCGTTTGGTTTTGAAAATATTTAATTTAATTCAATAATAATAAATTTATTGTGACGCCACTGGGAAAATAGCGCAACTTTTCTCATTAGCATAAATGCATTTCCTATGCATTGTTAAAGTAATATCACTTAAAAAATTCAAAATTTTCCGTTTGGTTTTGAAAATATTTAATTTAATTCAATAATTATAAATTAATTGTGACGCTACTGGGTAAACAGCGCAACTTTTCTCATTAGCATAAATGCATTTCCTATGCATTGTTAAAGTAATATCACTTAGAAAATTCAAAATTTTCCGTTTGGTTTGAAAAATATTTAATTTAATTAAATAATAATAAATTAATTGTGACGCCACTGGGAAAACAGCGCAACTTTTCTCATTGGCATAGATGCATTTCTTATGCATTGTTTAAGTAAAATCACTTAAAAAATTTAAATTTTCACGTTTGGTTTTGAAAATATTTAATTAAATTAAATAATAAATTATTTGTAACGCTACTGGGAAAACAGCGCAACTTTTCTAATCAGCAGAAATGCATTTTAAATACATTGTTAAAGTTATATTTATTAATTGAATCGAATTATTGTTATTTGTTTTGGAAATAAAATTATTTAAGTAATAATAAAAATATAAATTTCCACCATGATACGGCACTGGAATAAATATGCAAATATTATAGAAAATTACTGTTTTGGTTGTATAATGTATGCTTTTCGACGAAGATGGACAGTGGTTGTGAATTAAGTATGTTTATTGTATTACTCTTCTGTAGTTGCATGGAGATTATGGGAATACGCGCACTGGATTCGAGTATATATAAAATATGCCATAACTTTTTCATGAGAACTGATATTGAAGAAATTTCGATGGCGCAAGTGAGCGCAACTTCTAAGCTTTGTGTACAATGCAATAAAACTTAAAAAATGTAAAGTGGGGGGGCTGGCACCCTCCTTTATTTCGTTTATAGGGGGTGTATTTTTGTAGCGCAACTTGTAAAATTAGGTGGTATCGACAGCGCAAGTTCCATAGAATGTATTTATGAAAGAAAAAGTTAAAAATTCCGAGATGGGGGGGCTGGCGTTAACTTAGCCCCCCCTATTTTCAAATCGCTATAACTTTCTACCCTTAACAGCTCAAGTTTTAATATTTGGGCGCAAGTGAGCGCAAGTTAAGACCTTTCGGGCGCAATATTTTTTATTTGAAAATTTTGAGTTGGGGGGGCCAAGTTGACAGACCCCATTATATTTAGTAAATCATAGCAATTCAATTCTTAAATATGTAAAACTACGGCACAGGAAGCCTCCAAACATTTTATTCTCTCCCTTATGTACGTTGTCAATACTGTCAATATTTTGAGTATTACTCACGTATTCCATCAGAAAACGCTCAATTTTGTTTTTTTTCCAACTGTAACACAAAGCGCGTTGATTCCTCAACAATCCCTGTTGATATTAACAAAATCCAACATTTCATCCGTAATCTAAGGTTAAAAAAAGTGAAACTATACCTTTTAATAACCTAAGCTTCAAATTAAACTCTTATAGAAGAAGCGTATGGATATGTGTACTTAAAAGAAAAATACAATGGATATATGTGTTGATTACACATTGTATTGATTCTGTCTTTCTAATAATGTAATAAATAATATATCTATTTCTATCAAAAGTTTCTTGGTGAGGCGTTGCCTTACCTGCCTCCCCTGACCAGCCGCCACTGACATCGACTTAGAATAAGTACCACAGATTTGACTAGATTGGCTAGACTACGCTTAGTATAATATTATACGCAAATAAACTAACTCATTAACGGCACAGCAATTATAGAGTTAACTCTAAAAGTTGATTTTAGGTAAAATTTTGAACCTCATTTTATGATTTCTATGAATTTTCAGGCATTCGTCAAGTTCATAACAGCGTTCAATTTAAAGTTTTGAAATACATTTAAAAATATATTTTTTTAAATTAGTAATAATCAAAATAATACAATTACAAAATATTTACATTTTTCTTTTGAGGGTTCAACCGCCCCGAAATTTTTAAAATGTTAAATTTTTGTATGTAAATGCGGCCCTTTTTATAACACCCTCCGAAATTTTTTTTCTGGCTACGGCCTTGATGATGAGTAATTACCAGAAATGGTCAACTTGTTTTCGGGGTAAATATTCGAATATTTAAATAATTGAAATATTCGACTGTTCAAATATTTGAATAATTAAAATATGTGACGATAGAGATTTTAACAGTTGTGATGTGTTTTAAACTAACGAGTCTTTTCCACTCCCAGCATGAAGTAAAATTTCGAGTTTAGAAAAGCCCCACGTAGAAAATTTGTCTCGGGTCACGCAGCGACCCGAGACAGATTTTCACGGGGCTTTTCTAAACTCGAAATTTTACTTCATGCGCCACGCGTATATACCACTGATTTACAGTGAAGTTAAAAATATATAATCCTTAGATGTGATGGTGATCAATATTTACCGAGATGTAGCGAAATAATGCAAAGATTGCTTTTTTTGTGAATAGTTTTGGAATAATAATAATAAAATTAGAATAAATTTAGTTTGTGCAACTTTTATGAGATAATCGATACTTATTATGATTATTACAAATTTGACTGCTGTCAAGATTTTATTGAATAACAGATATGACGTCATTGTTTCCAAGGCACTCTTTGCAAAAAAGAAAATATCATAATCTTAAATATCAAATCAAAAATAAATTATGAGTGTGATACATCACTGAGTTCAAAAAAAAAAATTCTTTAAAAAAATATGAACATCCGAAATGGCGCCCATAAGAAAAACAAAAGTTGGCTATGGTCCCTGGGTAAATGTTATAGTTATCTTAGAAAAATTATGCTACTAGATTCGTCAATAAAAAGTGCCTGTATATTGACAAAGTTCTAAATGTCCAGATTCAGTAGTTTTTTAATAAAAAAAAAAAAATAAACGATTTTTCAAAAAAACAGTTTTTTGTTGATATCTCGAAAACACAAAAAGATATTTCAAAATCTATTTCTTCAAATAACTGAGATCCCCATACATTCTGTCGAAATACAGGCACCCTGTATAAATTTCACTATACTATCTACAATGTTCTCTAATTATTATAAGTTTCGAATTATCTACTATTAAAAAGATAATAATGATCATTAAATAAAATATATCATAATATTTCATTGGACATATAACAAATATCTTTTGTAATCGTTGTTCGTGACAAGTGATGTAAACAATAAATGCAGTTAATCAAACGCCATAATTAAACGCGACGTGAAAAATAAGTTGCAACCATGCTGACTCTCGGCGCGAGGAAATTGAAATAGTTTTCTCTCATTCTCTCGTTTATCATCGAATTCAATACTGGCACAGCGATATCCAGCTGTTATTAATGCGACAACGGATGATTAAATAAAATATGAATTATTTAATTCGTGAAAAGGACTTGATTAAATTTAATTCCGAATAAATTTTCCATTGAGTGACCGAAATGCATGTATTCCAACCCTTTCTACTAAAATTAGAAATAAACGCGGTCACTTTTAAATTTTGTTTCGTCAATGCTTTGGAAGTTACTTTTATTTACATAATGTACTCATTAGTTGTGAATCGTCTAATCAGTTTTTCATTTACATTATGGTTTCATAAATTCGTGAAAATGTTGTCTACACAAAACATATAAAAATATTATGTATAATATACTCAATGACATTAGAAGCGTAACACCAAGAAGGAGGTATTATTTTAACTTGATTTTTTGCCAGTATGGTAGTCTTACATCAAGAATAAAATGATTACATTTTCAAGAAATTTTATTAAAAAACAATCTAAAAAAAATTAATAATGTGTTTGGCGACCCCTTTGCTGTATACACTCCTGTAGACGTCTGGGCATCGACAAAATGAGATGGTCGATGTCTTCTTGAGGCATCTCGTTCCAAGCAACTTGAATTTCATCGATCAACTGTGCTAGAGTCTGTGGAGGATGGTGCAAAGAGAATATTCTTCTTCCCATGATATCCCACACATGTTCAATGGGATTTAAATCCGGCGAACGGGGCGGCCACGCCAAAACATTAACACCAGCTTCATTAAGAAAGTTCATAGTTCGGCGAGCAATATGGGGACGTGCGTTATCTTGTTGAAAAAGTACGTCTGGGCGGCCATCTAAATAAGGCAACAAAGTCGGTCGTATGACGTCTTCAACATAACGCGCAGCTGTCATACTGCCTCGAATGAATACAAGAGGTGATCGACTACCATAAGCAATAGCCCCCCAAACCATTACTCCAGCAGTCCTGTGTACATGCCTCTCAATAGCAAACCTAAGATCAGGTCGTTCTCCACGGTAGCGTCGTACCCTTCTACGGCCATCATGCGTGCCTAGACAAAATCGTGATTCATCGCTGAATACGTCATCGTGCCATTCTGCCTCCCAATGCTGCCGTTCTCTGCACCAGTCCAACCTTTGGCGACAGTGTCTCGCTGTTAAAGGAAGCACTAATCTTGGACGGTACGAAAGAAGCCCAAAGGATTGAATGCGGCGATATAAGGTTCACATACTAACGGGCCTACCTTCTTCTCCAATCCATTGATCACCGATTTGACGCGTAGTAGCGAAACGGTCTCGCAGGGCTATTTGTCTTAAGCGCCGATCTTGACGTTCTGTGGTACGCCTTGGTTGACCAATTGGTCTTCTTCTTGCTCCTCTACCTTCTTCTGTCCGTACCTGATACACACGTATTACAGTTGCTGCAGTGGAATCAATACGGCGGGCAATTTCGCGATAGGACATACCGACATCTCGATAAGCAACAACTCGACCCCGGTCAAAATCGCTCAAATGATGATATTGTGGACGTCTTCGGACTCGAGGCATTTTATTTAAGCTTAACACACTCAACGGAAACACGAAAACTAAAAACATCTGTACTAAACAGCTCATATAAATAGTTTTATCAAAATAGAAAAAGTGAAATATTTTTTTTTTTCACAATAAATATAAAAGGCACAAGGTTGAAATTGTTATCAATGTATGCCTTAAATATAGTCACTCTGTTGCTAAAATATGAATTCAAAAAAATCATTACTTCTTGGTGTTACGCTTCTAATATCATTGAGTATATATCAATTTGTTATTCGCCATTATTTATTATAAACATATTTTGTAGAGTCTGGTTTTTGATAAAGTTATAATGATGAGAGATAAATCTCTAAACACGTCAATAGAGGGCCTGTAAATAATTAATGATTTATTACGTTTAGGTTTCTGTATGCAACAGCAAACACCTTATAGTATTACAGAGCTGGGACGAATCTTCGTAAAAAGGATTCGAATCGCGAATCCGAATCACCTAATATGATTCGAATCACGAATACTCGAATAAAGGATTCGTAAGAGATAAATATAATAATTATAATTATCTTTATTATCAAAATGTCATTTACATGTTACAGAATGAAAAATAGCGTCAGAATAGTCATACAATAAACTAATTAAATTATTTACATGTGTCACTTAACTAAATAATAATCTATTTACATATATTTAATTTCTAATTGTATATACTATAATCTAAAGTGTGATTTCAAATGTTTATGGTTACTTTTGAAGATTTTTATATTATTTGGAAGGACGTTGAATAGCTTGAATGCTGAGTAATGTACTGCATCCTCAGTTGTTTTAAGTTTATGTTGTGGAACGATATAATTATTTGTTCGTGTATTGTGTATATATAGTTTGTTGTCGCTGCTCTTTAGATGCTTATGGTAAAATAAAATTGTTTTTAATATATACAAACCATAGAATGTTAACATTTTATTTTGTTTAAAAATTCCACGGCAAGACTGTTTATAATTTAACACGTATATAATTCTGATTGCCTTTTTTTGAAGGATACATATTTTCTTTGCATGTGATTTGATGCCCCAAAAAATAATACCGTATCGCATTATGCCTTCAAAATTAGTAAAGTATACCGTTCTTACCACTGATTTTGTTAAATACCTTGATAGCTCTCTTAAGGTGTATATGACTGTATTTAATTTATTTTCCATTATTTGTATGTGTTCTGTCCAGTTGAGTTAGTGATCAATACAGACTCCAAGAATTCATGGATGAATTTATTAATTCAATAAGTGAGCCATCTAATCGGATTGTGTTTATGTTACTATAATTAAATACCAATACATTAGTTTTCTCTATGATATGACCCGAATCAAAGATTTGAATCACGAATACAAATCCTTTAAGAACACATTTGATTTTATATTTTTTTTGCAACCAATAACATAAATATTGTTACCAGTTGTTTCATCAAAAATATTCAAAATCTAATTATTTATTATTAACATTGATTATAGATGTATTTGTGTATTTTTAAACTTCACTTCAAATCAGTGTTTGGTACGCGTGGCGTACGAAGTAACATTTTTAGTTTAGAAAAGCCTGAAAATTTGGTTTGGTCGCGTAGCGCTACGCGCTACGGGACCAAACCAAATTTTCAGGCTTTTCTAAACTCGAAATTAGACTTCATGCTTAACCTGGGAATGGAACCACTCGTTCAAAACTTCAAATTAAACTCTATTATAAAATCGACGAATGCCTGAAAATTACGTAAATAAAAAATTCATTGAAAATCATTAAAACCGGGTAAGTCAGAGAAAAGTCATTGAATTTTATTCAAATTGATTAAAACACTAACCAAAAAGCCATATGATATTATTAAGTTTGTCAAAATCAACGGGCATTATAAAAATTACAAAACACAAAATTACAAAAACAATGAAAACAATTTAACAAAATGGGGGTTTCCCACAGAAGAAAGTTATATTAAAAGGTTAGACAAAGAAATCTTGTATCACGAAAATGTCGGAAAAATTTAACATTTCACATGGCTACCATGTCAGTTTTACTTCAATTAATATTAAACAAAATTTTGAAAACTAGATTATTACCTTTAAGAACATTTTCAGTCATTTAATGTTCTTCTCAACGCATTTAGTTTGAAGTTTCGAACGAGTGTTTCCACTCCCAGACTAAGCATGAAGTAAAATGTCGAGTTTAGAAAAGCCCCGCGTAGAAAATTTCAAGGGGCTTTTCTAAACCCCACATTTTACTTCATGCGCCACGCGTATCAAACAGTGAAATTTAAAAATACACGAAACAAATGTTTCATGTTAATGCTCACAACTAATTCGAATTATATTTGACGATTCGAATCCTTTTGTGAGTATTTGAATCCTTTTGTAAGTATTCGAATCCTTTTATAAATATTCGAATCCTTTTATAAATATTCGAATCCTTTTATAAGGATTCGAATCACCCGCATTTTGATTCGAATACGAATCCTCTTAAAAAATGTAACGAATCCGGATCACGAATCCAGTTTATCTAAAGTATTCGAATGCCTCTTTTGAATCCCCTAAAACAGCGGCAGGGGAACTTTTTTAACCATTACCCCAAAATATTTTTGCGTAAGTCGATATTACCCCCTTATTTTAAAAAGGAGACAATCAATGTAAATTTAAATTAAATATTATTTATTGAATTAATTTACACGGAAAATAAAAAAGTTGCTTGAAAATAGTAAGTATGTAATAAAGAAAATAAAATTCTCATATTGGAACAAACAAAAATTAATTGAAAACTTTCCCAGTTCAGATTTCTTAGAAATGATGTTGCTTCATGTTTGATACAATAACTTCAAAATTGGGGCTTTTTGATGTAAGAGCAATTAAATACAGCCTTCGGCATATAATCGATTTCTGTTCTTCTTTTTATGTTCATTAGAGTGGAAACGCCTTGTTCACAAAGGCAGGTTGTTGTAAATGACAGCAACTTTTTTACCGCCTCCTCTTGCGCCATTTTGAAAGCCCTTGTAGCTTTTGACATATGAAAAGAAGACAGATTTGCTTTGTTCTCGAATTTAATTCGTGCTTCAGTATTAGATCGAAGTTCAAGAATTGCCTCTGCCAAACCTAGAGGTTCTTCTAGTATTTTAGCAATTTTACGTTTAAAAGGATCTACAACCCAACTGACAGTATGTATATAAAGATCTGGAAAGTAATCAGAGAACCGCTCTCTGAGTTTGGTAAGATGTCTTATAAGTGTATCCTTAATGTCATCAAAAGTAATATTTTCACAATCTTCCAAAAACAAAGCTAACTTTGAAAAAGAAGCTATCCTGTTTTGTTCTGCTTTCTGTCTCTAATATTGTAGCTTTAATCCAAACGCTGATACTATTTCTCTGGCTGAAATGATATTAATATTTGTTCCTTGCAATTCTTAGTTCAATATATTTATATTCTCAAAAATGTCAGCTAAATATGCGAGATGTGCAACCCAAGAGGGGTTTTTAAACTAATCTGCGAGAATATTCTTTTGATCAACCATAAGTATTTTGAGTTCAGTTTTGAGAGCCCATACTCGGTTTAGAATATTTTCGCGAGAGAGCCACTTTACTTCTGTATAATAAAGTAGGTCCGTATATTCAGCTTCACAGCTATGATATAATTCAGGAAATAGCCGCGTGTTTAGTGCATGTTCTTTGATAGCATTAACAATCTTGATGACATCATGCATGACGGCTTCCAGTGTAGATTCCAAATGTTTCATAAGAAGTGCCTGGTGATGTAATATACAGCGTGTAAATGAACTACTGTACAGGCTCTCTACCACATAAGGGGCAGCGTTTAAATAAACAATACCTGCATTTGAAATTACCATACCTTTAGTAGATAGCTCACAAATAATTATTAAAAATAATTAATAATAATAGGCCACATGTTTGTGGTATCTGGTATACGCGCACATTGCGTATTTTAAGAGAGATTCCACATAGACTGGTAGTTTTTAAACGATTTGGATATCGAATTACACCATCCAGAGAAAAGTGGGTCAGATTGTGAAGAATTATGTCTATGTTATCGTTTTCATAAGTACCCATTGCTGACTAAATTCCGAATATTTTCTAAACGTGTTAATGAAATTCAATATATTTCCTTATTAGGTTCACACTTCACTTTATCTCCACTCTTATTGAAATGTTTAGATAAGAGCGGCGAGGGTGGATGATTTTTAAACATAAAAATAGTTTGCTGTTTAGTCTATGGTGAAACTTATTCCATTTTGTAACATGGCGCGATACGTTTATTCGAACATTGAATTGGCAGACATGTTTCTTATTTACGGTGAAACTCGGTGTAATTCCGCGGAAGCTGTAAGAATTTACCAAGAGCGATTTCCTGAACGACACTTACCACCGCCAAACCGATTTAGAAATTTATTACAAAGAGCACGCGACACTGGAAGTTTGCAGCCCGTCGCCGGAGCCTGCAGAGGTGGTGACCGTCCAATGCGATATTTGCGAGCGGAAGATGAAATTTTAAATCTGT
This sequence comes from Philonthus cognatus, assembly GCA_932526585.2. Taxonomy (NCBI): domain Eukaryota; kingdom Metazoa; phylum Arthropoda; class Insecta; order Coleoptera; family Staphylinidae; genus Philonthus; species Philonthus cognatus. Next base: position 92,850,108 of record OW052243.1, read on the forward strand.
TGGAAGCGGATCCTGGTTTAAGTACCCGTATTATCGCCGCTCAGCTAAATGTATCGCACACATTTGTCAGCAGTGTTATACGAGACAATAATTTTTATCCGTATCACTACCAGCGTGTACAACATCTTCAACCCCATGATTTTCCTAAAAGAATTGCATTTTGTCAATGGATTTCGGCACAAAATGTTCAAAATCCTAACTTTACCAAAGACATTTTAGTGACCGACGAATCGTGCTTTACGCGTAATTGAAGTTTTAATTTCCATAATATGCATGTTTATGCAATAGAAAATCCTCGTGTTACGCGTAGAACTCATTTCCAGCATCGCTTCTCCCTTAATATCTGGGCAGGTATATTAAATGATCAATTAATTGGGCCATTTATGTTCCCATTTAATTTGAATGGAGAACGATATTTACGATTTTTGCAAGATGACCTTCTAGATCTTCTAGAAAATGTACCCTTAGCGGTTCTTAGAAGAATGTGGTATTTGCAAGATGGTGCGCCAGCTCACTATGAAAGGCGCGTTAGAAGATATTTGGATGATATTTGATATGATGGTCGTGGAGGCCCTGTACCATGGCCTCCAAGAAGTCCGGATTTAAACCCCTTAGATTTTTTTCTTTGGGGATACTTTAAAAGTGAAGTCTACACTACGGAAATTGACAATGCTGAAATGCTGATACAACGAGTAAACGCCGCGGCTAATACCATTCGTGAAAAACCTCGTGAAATGATTGCTACTGTTCGTGCAAATTGGATACGTAGAGCCCAAATGTGCATTCAGTGCGGCGGACGTCAATTTGAACACTTATTGTGATTTTTTTATACGTGACCCAGTTTCATCTAGTAATTCTAGACAGTGTGTGTGTGTGTGTGTGTAGTGCGTGCTAAGTGATTTATACGTCTCGCAGTAGTAACAGTAAATGAACAATACCACAAATGAGTGACCTGCGTGCTAAGTGATTTATGCGCCTTCAATTGGTGTCAAAATATTTTGTGTATACGCCCTTAAGAGGATGTACATTAGTTCGATTACACGCTGTATACTAAGTAACTTCAATATTTGGATTTTTTTTCACGAAAGCCGAACAACCATAGCATAGCTGGAGCTTCATCAACACACACAGCAGTACAGTTTTTCTACTTTAAATTAATGCTTTGAGTATTAAAGTATTCATTTTCCGTATTATCTCAACTCGAGAGAACAACACCATTAGCTGTGAATTGCTACTGACATGTGTAGTCTCTGTAGTTGGATAGCAAAATATTTAGCAAAATATTTAACCTGTTCCCTTACATTTTCTGCCAAGCGAGAAATTCTTTCAATTCTTGCAGACAAGGGCACTGAATTCAGTTTCTTCGCCTCTTTCTAACCACACATGATGTCTGCCATTTTCACAGCAGCTGGCTTAACCAAATCTTCACCAATAGTATATGACTTTAATTTGGTTCTCATTGATCACTTGATGAAACATTTTAACTAATATTTGAATTTGAATTAAAGGCACTTGGTTTGTTTCACAAATTTCGTTATTATCCAACTAGTTTCGACTTATCGTCATTCTCAAGGAATAATGTACAGAAAATATATTTTTACAGAGCTATATACAAAATCAGGTAGTAATGGCAGTGAGGATGGGGGAGTGCCAGATGTCTTGGCACTCATTTACAACGTTTTTTTCCCCGTTTTATGGCCTTATGAATTTCTAGGCCCGAGTGTAAAATTGAAAAATCCGCCGGATCAAAAAAGTGGCTGAATTCGATGCAATGCTTAGCAAAACCTGTCGATTGTTTATTATTGAGAATTGATTTCTTGTGCTCATTCAAACGTATTTCGAAACTTCTTCCGGTTTGACCTATGTACATTACATCGCATTTCCCGCACTGGATTTGATAAATGCCGCATTTTTAAATTTTATTTACAGGTGGTTTGTTATTTACAAATAATCTACCTAAATTAAGTGGGTTAGTCATAATAATATTTGTTTCTTTCCCTTTTATACATTTTTTTATTTTCTGTGAAAGATCATTCACATAAATTATTTATTCCAATTCTTTTTAATATTTGGTTCATTATATACATATTTAATTAGTTCTTTTTGTTTTTAGTTTTTATTAAATTGTCTATTAATTTACTGTCATACCCATTGTTGACTGCTAGTTGTTTAATTGTTCTCAATTCTTTTTCACAACTAGTTTTGTTTAATGGTATATTTATTAATCTATTAATATATGAATGAAAAGTACTGTTTTTAATTTGTGTGTGTGTATTAGAGGATTTTGGAATAATTATATCCGTGAATGTTTCTTTTCTAAAAATACTGTACTCTAATTTTCTATCATTCGTTTTAATTATGTTTAGTTCCAGGAAATTTAAACTATTTTCTATTTCTTGCTCTAATGTAAATTGTATTTTTGTATTAATCGAGTTAACAAATGTAAGAAAAGTATCTAGTTGTCTTGTTGTGCCAACCCATATGCAAAAAATATCTAGCCCAAAAGGTAACATGCTTGCTTTCGGGTGATTTTAAAATGTTTGTCTCGAAATGTGACATAAAAATCTCTGAAAGTAGAGGTGATAGAGGAGAACCCATTGGTAAACCATCAATCTGTTTGTATATCTTATTGTTAAATTCGAAATAATTTTGTTGTATACAAATATCAATTAAAATGTTTAACTCTTGTATATATCTGGTTGGTTAGCATTACCTATTTCATCACATAAAATGTGTTTGATTTCATTAGTAGGGATAGATGTGAATAGGCTTTTGACATCTAATGAAATTAATTTTTCGTTGGGCGGTACAACAATGTTTTTTAATTTTTTTACTAAGTCGATAGAATTTATAACGCTGTATGGTGATGTGAACTTTATGAATGGAGGAATAATACTGTTTAAATGTTTGCATATTTGGTAATTTGGAGCATGTATATATGAAACTACCGGTCTCATTGGTACACCATCTGTATGCAGTTTTGGCAATCCGTATAAAACGGGCGGTCTGGGATTCATTTTTATTAATTTAAAGCTAATTGTATCCGAAATTATATTTTTACATTGTTTAATAACCTTGTTACATTCTGTTTGATACTTGTTTGTAAAGTTTCCATTTTTTCTGTATATTCTGTATTATTCATAATTGTTACAGTATTACCTTTATCTGCTTTAGTAATTATTAATTTATTTTGTTTAATTTTATCTGTAATACTATTTATTATTTTCTTTTCTTTTATTTGCAATGAATTCTTTCTTATTGAGTGTTTGTGTTTTGTTATTAACTTTCCTATTTTACTTTTGGTTATGTTCCTATCTTGTTCATTAATTGTTTTATTACATACCAATTTACATATTAGGATGGAATGAGAGACGCAGTCAAAGGCTTTCGACAAATCACGGAAAGCTGTCATTGATTCTAACCTATTTTCAAAACAGTCCAAGATGTTGTTGGTGAATTCTAAAATAGCATCTGTGGTACATCTTTTACAATGTTCATCCTGATAGCGCCAGGTTGATCTCATCCTACTTTTTAGGAAGAACACAATGTATAATCTACAAGTCCATAATATCACCTATCTAAATCAAAACAGGTGTACCTCAGAGATCGATCATTGGACCACTACTCTTCTTGATATTTATTAATGATTTGCCGTTTTGTCTTCCTAGATCAGAAGTAATTTTCTTCGTGGAGGACACGACGATAACGAATGTGAAGCGATCGACACCAGGTGAAAATACATGTAGATATTTCACCGTCTGAATGGTTTGCTAGTAATAAGTTAAAACTGAATGAAGGAAAAACTAATGAATTATTATTCACATTGATAACTAACAATCACAACTACACAACATTTCTTGGTGTGCATCTGGATACGAATTTAAATTGGTCACATCGTGGTGATGGATTAGCAAAGAAGCTGTGTAAGCATATATTTATATTGAGAAATAATACATCCTAACTGCCCTACTATGCATTACGACAGTATTACTTCTCGCACATCGAAAGCCACATTCAAAATACACTAAAAAAGACTGTTATTCGTTACTTCACTTTAAAAAAAAGTGAAGTAAGGAATAACAGTCCTATTTAGTGTAAAAATCACTTCACGTAAACTCAAAAACATAAAGACATCTAATACAGTTTACTTGCGTGGGGACACTCTGCAAGTAGGCACAGGGTCTTTGCTCTACAGCGCCGTGCTATTAGGGTGCTTAGCGGATGTTGGTACAGAGATGATTGTCGTATTGCATATATAGAACATGGTATATTAAAGTTGCCATGCCTATACATATTCATGTCTTATACCGGGTGTGGCACTTAAGACGCCTCGGACCATAGCTCCTTTACGATAAAAGCTATCGAAAAAAATCTAAGAGCAAAGTGGTGCATAATTACCGTCGCTATGTTTCAAAAATATTTCTAATCATCAGTGGCGTGCCGTACTCCAGTGGCGTACCAAACTTATGTTTTTTTAAATGGAGTGCCCTATTTTTTATTGCAGATTTGGAAACTGCTCGAAGAGTACTTATTTTTTTATCTAACATGTTATACCCTTCACTTTAGCGGTTTCGTTGTTATAACCGCTTCTTTCAAAATTGCGCCCCATTTTTGAGATTGTTTTGTAGAGAAACTAATTGACGCCGGCGCCTAAATTTTGAATTAAGGTACAGGTTAAGATCTCGTATACCTTCACATAATTTTTTTTCGGGTAATTTATGGAAAAAAAAATAATTTTTGATTGAACTTCGCATGTTGTCATTTTTTTCGAAAATTTCAAATGGCACCCCTCTAAAAAAATTACGGCGTTGTACAGCCAAAACTCTAAATTTTTCATTGGTACAAAAAAAATTACACATTGCATAACAAAATTTCGGAGAAAAAAAGGAATTTCATCGCAAATGTCGGGAAACGTTTTCCGTTACCAAGAGTGCCATGAGAAAACAAAAGATTGGTAATTGTCAAAGTAAATTATTAGACGCCAGTAGCAGCCATAAGTCATTTTTGATAAACGTTCTAAAAATGTTCCGAACTCAAGAGGAAATGGTTGACATGATATTTATTCTTGGAGAATGTAACAAGAATTGTTTCTTGGCGTCACGAGTGTACGCTGCGAGATATCCGCACAGGGCACATCCAAATGAACGTGCGTTTCAAAAAGTGTTGGAGAGATTTACTACTACGGGAAGTGTGAAACGGCCAAGGAGAGTTAGAAAGAAGACAGTTTTTACCGAAAATAATGAACTGCAGGTTCTGGAGGCAGTTATTGAAGATCCTCATACCAGTATCCGTGATATTAGTAGGAATCACGATATTTCAACGCGATCCGTACATCGTGTTTTTCAAAAGTACAAATTCCGTCCATTTAAGATTCAACTGCATCAAGAATTGCAACCTCAAGATTTTCATGCGAGGCAAGATTTCTGCTTGTGGGCTATCAACCAAATTGAGCAGGAGGAATAATTTCTTATGCGCGTATTATTTTCTGATGAAGCGACGTTCCATAGAAATGGGCATGTCAATCGCCACAACTACCATTATTACGCCGATGAAAACCCACACGCCATGCGAATGATAAACCACCAGCAAAGATGGTCGCTGAATGTTTGGGGAGGCATACTTGGAGAACACCTTTTGGGTCCTTATTTCATCGAGGGGCACCTGAACGGCAACAGTTATTTGAGGTTCCTTCGCGACGACTTGGATGATCTCTTGGAAAATGTCCCTCTAGCCGCTCTACGACAGATAGTTTTCCAGCACGATGGAGCTCCTGCACATAATAGCCGTGTCGTTTGGGAATTTCTCGATGAAACGTTTCCGGACTCCTGGATTGGTCGTGGGGGTCCTGTGAGGTGGCCGCCAAGATCACCAGACCTCACTCCCCTTGACTTCTTCCTTTGGGGCCATATCAAAGACGAAGTTTACAGGACGGTACCAACTACTGTCGAGGATATGAGGGAGAGAATCCGCGCGGCTTTCCGCGGTATATCACCAGAAGTCCTTAGGGCAGTGTCTAGAGCAGTGTTTCCCAACCTTTTTTGTGCCATGCCCCACCTTCGCCTTTCTAAAATTCTCATGTCCCCCCTTTGTAACATAATTTTTATTATACAAAAATTGAATTGCTAACTTAAGAAACTTAAATTAGGAAATAATCACTAGGGAATTGTTGACGAAACACAGTAGGTAAATTTATCACACATTTAATGAAAAACTGAAATTTGAACTCCATATAATTTTAATCAATATCTTTTCAAATCCATTTGTTATTTTTATTTAATTTTAATGAGAACCTTGCCCTTGATGTTGGCTGCACAAAAATTTTATATTAGGCTCCAAGTTGGTTAGCTTCAGCCTCAAGTCGCCACGTTGTGTTATACTTAGCCGATTTCTTTTTTTTATTAATAAATCATTTACTGCACTAAATCCACATTCAACCAAATACGAAGATGGAAATGGTAGCAACAGTTTTCTTGAACATTTGGTTAGATTTGGGTATTTGGTTTCTGTTTCTTCACAAAGCCAAGCGATTGTTCCTTTTAAATTAAATAGAGTCTTAACTGACTCATCATTTTGTAATTCTGCAAGTTCTTCCTGATACTTCATGTTTGATATGTCAGACAAATCTACTAACATTGGCTGCATCATCCATGCTGGAAAATGAATTTGTTCTAAATCAGAAAATCTTTCCTTCAAATCAGCCGAAATAAAATTAAGATGATTGACTATAACAAGTATAGCAGTATCAGTCACTTCACATTGTTTGAGCCAGTGAAACTGTTCGAAGTTTTTGTTGTTGATTTGTTTTTGACATAACTCAATAACGGCAATGAATCCAAATATCTTTGCTTTTGCATCGACCAGAGTTTTATTTTTTCCTTGAAGTTGTTTGTTTAAAATATTAAGTTTTTCAAATATATCGGCTAAGTAACTTAAAAATGCTTTGCCATCGATCGTTAATAGATACTTCATTTCAGGTTTTTCTGTTAAAAAATCACCAAGAGTATCATACAGTTCAATGAATCTTTTCAGGCAGTTTCCTTTGGAAAGCCATCTAACGTCCGTGTGCAGTAAGAGTCTCAGATGGTCTTCGTTTTGTTCTTCACAAAATAGTTTGAAAAGACGCTCGCATTTGGCATTCGCTTTAATAGCATTAACACACTTAATAACTGAATGTAGTATTTCATTCAGAATAGGCGAGATGTTCTTAGCTACCAAGTTTTCCCTATGAATAACACAATGCACAATAATCAATTCTGGATTAGCATCTTTCAGCAATTTTAGGCAGCCATTTTTTTTGCCCATCATATTAGGAGCACCATCTGCAGCACAAGATGTTATATTTTGCATTGGTATATCATTCATATCAAAGTAGGTTTTTAGTTCATTATATATATCTTTTGAGGTAGTGGTGCTTTCTAATTTTCTACAGAATAACATTTCTTCAGCAAATTGCCCTTTATCAATATATCTCACGTAAGTCATCAATACTGCCTCACTATCTCTCAAAGTTGATTCATCCATTTGCACTGAGAAATTTCTTGTTTTTAGCTTCTCAACAAGTTGTTTTTCAACATCTTCACTCATTTCGTCTATTCTTCTGCTAACAGTATTGTTACTGAGCGGCATTGCTCTTACATCTTTATCATCTTTTTCAAGAACCGTTTTAAGAAATACTGATATTGACGGTTTTATTAAATTCTCTCCTATGGTATGATTTTTTCCATTTTTACCGATGAGTAAAGAAAGTTGATAGCTAGCCTCAAGGACGCGATTATTAGTTGAAGTATGAGCAGTAAATAGAGTCTTTATTGTTGTTCTCTTTTCAAAACTTTTCCTCAAAGTTTTGAAGTAATTCAAATCGGAATTGATGTGAGCACTATGTTTCGCTTTTAAATGTGACTCAAGACGACCTCGTTTCATTGATTCGTTGGATAAGCATTGCTGACATAAAAGACAAAAAGGAATCCGTTCATCGTGGATAGCGGGTATGAACCCAAATTTTAAATATTCTTCCGAATATTGACGAATTTTCTTTTTGCTTGCACCACTCATTTTACCGAGGGCTGAAAGAGATAAATACGAGTATAAGGTCAAATAAAAACTAAAATTCGAGTATGTATATCACAGCACGGAAACTCAATGTTATTTTTTGTAGTCTGCATACTTAGCGACATCTAGGCGGCTTGGTAGCTGAAGTAGCTGAAAACGCGCCATAATTTAAATCGTTCAAATATATAGAATTGAATGCTTATTAAACTTAAACCATTAAACTTATTTAATATATAAAATCATATTAAATAAAAACAATTTTAAAATGTTTTAACTATTTATAATGGTATTAATAAATAATTTAAACAAATGCTTCAATTTAAACAGACTATACATATTAAATAATAGTGGTATAAATAACGGCAATGTTCATAAATATCCTGAATTGATTTCGATAATAACTTATCGTTTTCACTTCAACATTAAATCATGTTGTTTAGTTGAATGTGAAAATCGAAATCCTCTGGAAGAAGCACTTCCATCATAATTAATAATCGCGCACGATGGTTTCCATTGCAACAATGCAATCAAATGAAATCAAAATCATCAAAATTTAAATATGATACATAAATTTTAAGAATTTTTAGTTGCGCAGCTGACTCAACTTTTCAGAATTATTCTCATCTATAAGTCAGCAGTATATATGGTTGCAGTCATTGTTTTTATTCATTTAAATGTGTTTAAATGTGATAACTGCTGCCATCATACAACATGGTAGACAAGCATTTTCTCAATCTGAGAATTTGCCATATGAGTTTCACTACCCTGATGTATATCACAAAAATATTCAAATAAATAAATCTATATATATAATCAAATGTAAAATGCTGCTTCAACCCAATCGTGTTTAAACACGATTGGGTTGAAGCAGCATTTTACATTTGATTATATATATTTTACCCAAAGGACTCCGCATTTTTCTATTTAATAAATAAATATATAATCAAATACTTACCATTTACATCTGAACAATTTATGTACTTATTAAATTTTGAAGATTTAACAACAGTTTCTCCTGACACTTATTTCAAATTAACACTATCTGAATGCTGTGAAACACTAGGAGTTGTGATTGCCACTCAGTTGCAAATAACTACGATTTTAACATACAGCTGACGACAGACTGGCGTCGCAAGCAACGCATTGTTGCCATTACTACTAAGTGTTTCGTCCAGTATAGGCAACAATGTACACATACAGATGTGTACATGTCTGACACCACGCGAGCAGGATGTCAAATAATATTTGAAATATGAATAGCCATAGATAAAAGAAAGAAATTATAAGACAAAGGAAGAGACGGCTAGAGAAAAGGTAATTACAGCGGACGCGAACGCAAAAAGTAAAAAATAAAATAAAAGTAAAAAAATAAAAACAAGCTTTTATTTAAATTCGCTAAAATGCGATAAATCTGTGTCGAGTACATTTTCAAATTGCCCCCCTTAAACAATCAAATTGCCCCCCTGTGGGGCGTGGGCCCCACGTTGGGAAACACTGGTCTAGAGCCTGTGAGTCGAAGTTGCGGTTATGCCTCCAACAGGAAGGTCATCATTTCGAACATTTAGTTTAAGTTGTTCAATTTTCTTTATCTGCATTTTTCATATCATGTTGAATAAATAGGTACATACTATTATGTTGACCGTATTTGTGTTTTTGTTTTCTCATGGCACTTTTGGGAACAGAAAACGTTTCCCGACATTTGCGATGAAATTCCTTTTTTCTCCGAAATTTTCTTATGCAATGTGTAATTTTTTTTGTACCAATGAAAAATTTAGAGGTTTGGCTGTACAACGCCGTAATTTTTTTAGGGGGGTGCCATTTGAAATTTTCGAAAAAAATGACAACATGCGAAGTTCAATCAAAAATTATTTTTTTCCATAAATTACCCGAAAAAAATTATGTGAAGGTATACGAGGTCTTAACCTCAATTCAAAATATAACAGCGAAACCGCTAAAGTTAAGGGTATAACATGTTAGATAAAAAAATAAGTACTCTTCGAACACTTTCCAAATCTGCAATAAAAAATAGGGCCATTTAAAAAAACATAAGTTTGGTACGCCACTGATGATTAGAAATATTTTTGAAACATAGCGACGGTAATTATGCACCACTTTGCTCTTACATTTTTTTCGATAGCATTTATCGTAAAGGAGCTATGGTCCGAGGCGTCTTAAGTGCCACACCTGGTATATGTTAAAAACACAGCGACCTATACTCTACCCATGCAACTAACCATAGCTATATGACCAGAACTCGATACAACATCATACCAAAGCTGGGATGAGTATTTAGAAGCAGACCATTCAGATATTTAGTGACTTGTCTTAAATTTGTTGGCGTTTATATATGTATGTGTATATATATATATATATATATATATATATATATATATATATATATATATATATAAATATGTATCTATATGTGTATGCATTTATATTTTTCTTAATTTGTTTGTTGTTAAGTTAAGTAATTTGTTCTGGCCATTATGGTTTAATTTTTGATTTTAAAGTCACATAAAATGAGTAGTATTGTCATGCTGTGCTGTTCTTGGAAATGTAATGATTTACTTTTAATTCTTATGTATTTTATATATTGTTCACAATGTAACCTGACAAGTGTAAGGCAAATTAGCTAATAACACAATAAAGATTATTGTTATATATCTTGTAAAAAAGGTGAATCCGTGATAAACATAAATTGTATTATATTATAAAGCTACAAAAATCACCACTGCAATTTTATCAAATTAATTGAAAATGTTCAGCAACCTACGCTTTTAAAATATCCATAGTTCTTAAGTTTGTTTATTTGTTTATTTGAACGAATTCACATTGTTTACAAATCACTACAAAAAAATGTATTTCGATATTTTCACTAAAGTCAAAATTTGTGTTTTTATGGAAGTTGGATCACAGCTCAAAACACCAAGTATAGATTTTTATATGACATTCTGTGGGTGTTGGAAAAACTATACTCTTTTAAAACATGTTAAAGTAAGAAAATATTCCTTTGTTAGTTTTCGAGCAATTTTATCTCGAATTGAAAATTGTTATTTTTGCCTAATTATTGCTCATAACTCAAAAAATCAAGACTGGATTTTCATAAAATGTTCTCTGAATGTAAAAATATTAGGTGTTAAAGTTAGTCATTTCATTAACAATTATAAGCATCTGTTGCATTTTCTTTAACAAAAGTTTCCAATCCTTGGTTAAACATGGAGTAAAATTTCGAGTTTATAAAATCCCAGACCCGAGACAAATTTTCACGGGGATTTTCTAAACACGAAATTTTACTTTATGCTAAGTCTGGGAGTGGAAAACACTCGTTTATTGCTTCAAAATGAACTTAAAAAAAACAACGAATATATAAAGATTTACAATAAGTAGGCGGAATTTGAAATACGTATACTCAAAAAAAAATCCCTGTATAATAATAATAGAGTTTAATGTCTTTATCTAGAATTTTATGCTCTATCCGTGGTGCGAAAACCATGGAAAAGTGATGAAATGTCATGGTAAAAATGTTTAAATTTGCTAGAATTTTGAAAAACAATAGTTTAGTGTAAAGTTTAAAGACTCATACATCTTTAATTAAATTAAATTTATATTATCGTATTAAATTGGCTTAATAAATTATGATGTGTCCCATATCTTCTTTTCATTTTCTATTTAATTTGAGTTTTCGATATTTTCTTAGAAAACGGATTTTTTAAATATCTATAAAAAAGTTATTTAAAAAAACAAATACCAAATTTATGTTTACTATTTCAATGTAAATTCAGTGATTTTCACCTTGATTAAATAATCTGCTTATTATTTTTATATTTTTATAACTTTTGCTAAATTTAGTGGATATAAAAATCATATTTTCTTGTTACATAATGCACAAATCTATAAATGTCCACTTAATTTACATAAATTAAATCACAAAATTGTGATCCGCATAATTTTATAGAGAAAATATGAATTATTTCACCAATTGATAGGTAGCTTAATTGAGATATAATTGGTCGACCAAAATTTATGAAAACAATAAAAAAATAGTCCTCCTTTCTCTGATTTAAAAATGGGTCATAATTGATGCTCAGGGGTTTGTAAAATATTACGTAAGCGCGGTTAAAAATTTAATTAAAAGCCAATTAACACGTCATTACGGAGAGAAACAATTAGAAAAAAAGAGGATTATTCCACTTAAGCTTAGCGTAACCCACTAAAAGCAAATTGTCCATCACTCATATCCGTTTGGAGGTCGTATTTCAAAGATGCAATGTTTTTTATACGTCAGCCGACGCTAATGATGACATGTGGTGTTCAAAGATTGAGCAGTTAAATAACAGATCAATTTTTCAATTTGAAACTTTCAATTTTTATCTAGGTTACGGGATCATCTTGCGCTCGGTGGTCTACAAAGGTGCAAGAGCACGTAAACATTTCCAATATCCAGATTTTAATGTATTTCCAATATTGTAATTCATTCGCGAGTGTGTTGTTATTTGTCGACCATCTTCGCATTCAGGCCTGAATTTGATGGAGTGTCTGACAATCCGAAAGACTCGTATCGGACGGATCGACTGATTTAAATGCTTCGAAAGTTCCGATTTGATCGCACAGAACCAATATGTTATTAACATACTAGTTTTTTATAAGCTGGTTTCATTTTGTTGTAAATAAATTATCAGGATACATCATTCAGTATAATGATGAAAAGGTGTTGAATGAACATTTCTTGTATGGAATTACAAATTACTACTTTCAATGCTTAATGTATACGATTTTGTCATTTCTTATTATTGTGTAAAGTATGTAGTTAATTATTTGCGCTACTTAAAAACCTAAAAACACACAGTTTTAAGGAAAAACGTAATTGTATAACAACCTATGTGTTTTTGCGGTGATAATAATACAGATTCAGAAGGTATATAATAGTCACGTAATAAATTTTTAAAACCATAATTTAAAACATGTAAGTTTTAATTTTTACTTAGACCATATTATGTTATTAATTTTATATACAGGGTGTCCCGTTAATGTAGAGAAATGGTTTAACTATAGATTCGTGAGATAAAAATATATTGATTTAACACAACTTATCTATATCCAAAACTTTACGGTTAAGCCGGAATTAGTCTTTAAAGTTCAAAAAATTATTATTAATTTTATTTGAGCGCTATATTCGATTTGACTGAATTTTATTATGGTTGATTATCATAATATAATACATCATTTAATTTATTATGGTCATCATTGATTGACAATAAAACATGTTTTTACTGGCGCACCTTATAAAAAATTAAAAAAATATTACTTCATTTGAAAGATTTTTTGTCTGTTAATAATGTTTGATATCTTGTATGGTTTTGCCACAAAAATATAAAATATGAATATGGTATTCTCAATTCCCTTGGCAAAATCCTAATACAAGCAACATACAGTGATTTTTTCGTTTAGGTAAACATATGCATAAGCATTCGTTGTTTTTAAAAAGAGTTCAATTTGAAGCTTTAAACGAGTGTTTTCCACTCCCATCGACTGTCATTATAAACATTTGCAACAAAATAACAATTTAGTTTAATTTTTCAATCAATATTTTTAATATTTTGTTGTAAAAAGGTGAAATTCGTTGAAATAAATAAATAAATTTAATAAAAAAATCGAAATGAATCCAGACATTTTTTTTTTAAATTATAGTTTGAATTTTATGTAATAATAATTATAAGATTTTAATTTTGTATGTTGACTTTTTATGCCAATGAAGGTTGTTTGTTCTAGTATTTTAAACAAAATCATTAAAATCAGTATACATCTTGAAAATGATCAAAAATCTTCAAAATTGTCCAAATTAACACAAATTAAAAAAAAAAACAAAATACGATAAAATAACCAAACTTTACTCAAAAATAAACATTCTCATCAAACTTACTACACAATTCGTGATATTTAAAAAAAAACAACAAAATTGACAAATATACGTAAACTATACCCACATAAACCTTCAAAGTTGATTTGAAAAAAAGTTAAATTCGTAAATTTTACTTTTTAAAACAGTAAACATTTCTAATTTCAACAAAATTAGTTGAAATTAATAAACTCAATACAAAATTATAAAAATCTTCACAATTTAAAATTACATGAAAAATAATGGCTGCTGGCCGATTGATGATTTTGATTGATGTTCCGAGATAATAAATGTTGACTGGAATTTATGCAAGTTTTCCAATCAAGAAATTCAGAATCCAGTCCCTTTAGAAAATAATCTCGATATTGAAACTTACAACACAGATACACCATTAGAAGAACGAAACAGAAGAGTAACAAGAAACCAAACAAGAAATTAGCGCATCAAGTATGTACAAATCTAACAAGTTGTTGCTAGTCATAATATTTTAATAGTTTATACCTGACGATGATGACTGCGACGTAATCGAAACGTCGAACTCTAAATAAAATGGACCAGAGCCAAGAAAACACGCGGGACCAAACCTGAAGAACATATATATATATATATATATATATATATTTATATATATATATATATATATATATATATATATATATATATATATGTATCACTGTTTCTTCGGGTTTGGTCCCGCGTATTTTCTTGGCTCTGGTCCATTTTATTTTTAATTCGACGTTTCGATGACGTCGCAGTCATCATCGTCAGGAATAACTATCAAAATTCCATTGCTCACGTCATCGAAACGTCGAATTAAAAATAAAAAGGACCAGAACCAAGAAAATACGCGGGACCAAACCCGAAGAAACAGTGATACATGTTACGCCCGCGAAAATCTACGTTTTAACATATATATATATATATATATATATATATATAAATTAGAATTAACGACCTGCTTATAAGTACCAAATAAGAAATAACAGCGCATTAGGTCATGATGTAAAAGTTATTTTTTATCAAGTGAGTGTGCAAGGAGGACAGAAGACGACGACGATCGTTTCGCTCTTTTTATGAGCTCCTCAGGCCGCCACATCCATTATCCCATACACACTCACTTGATATGTAGAAGTTGTATATATACTGACTTCGCTAACCATAAGCCGGTATCGACGTCAGTATTTATAAATGCTACTGCATTGATAAGGGCATTGATCTTATTTTGCTTCTACAGTTAGTGTCGGTTTTTAGTTTAAACCATCGACTAGCATCGGAGCGGCGAGAAACCCGAACCAATGCGATGATAATATTCAGAACGCCGAATTAAATTAAATAAATTAGAATTAACGACCTGCTTATAAGTACCAAATAAGAAATAACAGCGCATTAGGTCATGATGTAAAAGTTATTTTTTATCAAGTGAGTGTGCAAGGAGGACAGAAGACGACGACGATGAGGAGCTCATAAAAAGAGCGAAACGATTGTCGTCGTCTTCTGTCCTCCTTGCACACTCACTTGTTAAAAAATAACTTTTACATCATGACCTAATGTGCTGTTATTTCTTATTTGGTATATATATATATATATATATATATATATATATATATATATATATAATGACATTGAATTTAATGACTTGCATTTAAAGAGTCTCACTCCTTGATTAAGCATGAAGTAAAATTTCGAGTTTAGAAAAGCCTGAACGTTTAGATTTACACGCGTAGCGTCCATAACCAAATCCAGGCTTTTCTAAACTCGAAATTTTACTTTATGCGCCACGCTTGTAAAACAACGATTTGATGTGAAGTTCAAAATAGACTATTATTAATTATTTTTATACGTTTATAGCAGTAAATAAAAATAAAATGTTACTTTTTGTGGGATAGTATTTTCTATTTTTTTAAGTTTAAGTTTTATTTATTAGACGGTACTCCTATTTACAAAAAATATACAAATCAATCTTACGATTGTAAATTTAAATATCAGAGCTGGGATGAATCCTCGTAAAAAGGATTCGAATCACGAATCCGAATCACCTAATATGATTCGAATCACGAATACTCGAATAAAGAATTCGTAAGAGATAAATATGATTCGAATCGAAGATTTGAATCCTGTTTTTTCGAATCACGAATAGAAATCCTTTAACAATATATTTTCGTTTATTATTTTTTGCAACCATTAATATATAAATATCGTTACCAGTTGTTTTAACAAAAAGATTCAACACCTAATTATTTATTATTACCACTGAACATGGTTGATAACAGACTAAATATCTGACTCCCTGTTACTCTGATTGAAGATATATTTGTGTGTTTCAGAACTCCACCTCAAATCAGTGTTTTGTACGCGTGGCGCATGAAGTAAAATTTCGAGTTTAGAAAAGCCCGAAAATTTGTCTCGGGTCGCTGCGCGACTCTCGACAAATTTTCACGGGGTTTTTCTAAACTCGAAATTTTACTTCATGCTTAGCCTGGGAGTGGAAACACCCGTTCAAAACTTCAAATTGAACTCTATTATAAAATCGACTAATGCCTGAAATTTACGTAAATATAAAATTCACCAAAACACTAACAAAAAAGCCATATGATATTATTAAATTTGTCAAAATCGGCAGGCAAATTACAAAACACGTAAAAATGTATAAAATTAACTTAAGTATTGGCAAAAACAATGAAAACTAATAAACAGGAAACCCCCATCCACAGAAGAAAGTTATATTTAAAGGCCAGGGAAAAAATCTTTAGTCAGGGCAATGTGGGAAAAATTTAACATTTCAGATTGTGGCTACCATGTCAGTTTTACTTCAAACAATATTAAACAACATTTTGAAAACTAGATTATTATCTTTAAAAACATTTTCAATCATTTAATGTTCTTATCAAAGCATTCACTTTGAAGTTTCGAACGAGCGTTTCACTCCCAGATTAAGCATGAAGTAAAATTTCGAGTTTAGAAAAGCCCCGTGAAAATTTATCGAGGGTCGCGCAACGACCCGAGACAAATTTTCTGGGCTTTTCTAAACTCGAAATTTTACGTCATGCGCCACGCGCATAAAACAGTGATTTAACGAGGAATTTAAAAAGACACAAAAAAGCATTTTTCATGTTATTCTTCACAATTAATTCGAATCAAATTATTTTGTAAGTTCTCGAATCCACGTTTAGACTCGAATACGAATCCTCTTAAAAAGATGTAACGAATCCGGATCACGAATTCAGTTGAACTAAAGTATTCGAATGCCTCTTTTGAAACCTCTAAAAGGATTCGAATCCAGGATTCGAATCCTGAATGATTCGAATCCTGCCCAGCTCTGTTAAATATAACTAAATACACAAACAAATTTTATCACTACAGATTTGACTGAATTTAATTTTGATTACAGTCAATCGCACTGTTTTCATTAAAACCGATCTAATTGTTTCAAATCACAAGCGATCTTTTTCATTAAAAAGCAGATGAATCAGCATTAAATAAGCTTTAAATCAATCTATAATATACGTATGTCTAGTACAGAATTTGTGTTTGTAGAAGTTGGAGTTTTATTTGCAAACAAACAGTTTTCAAGAGATTTATTCAGTTGAAATGTTAGTGGAATATTTTTTTACGCGAATGTAATTAGCTCAAGCTATTTCTAACATTAGGAAGAGTGTTTTTGATTTTCAGGTTTTTTAAAAATTTTCATCGCAAATTTTGTAAAGGGACAAATCAATTAAATCTATTAGACGTTTTATGAAATAGAGCACTTTAAATACAATAAGTGATAAAATCGAGAAATTTGCTTTTTTTAATAAAAAATTGTGTACTGTTAAATTTAAAGAATAAATAAAAATTAATTTAACGCAACGTGTTTATAATTAAATAGGTTTGCAATCCATGTTAATTTCTTAGTTCCATCATGAAAGTTATGTTTATAATGGATGCTAGAAGTTGGAGTTTTAATTTTTAACAGTTATTTAAAGATTCTTTGCAGTGGAAATTTTAGTAAAATAACTTTGTTTAACAAAAATAGTTAGCTCAAGACATTTCTAACATCAAGAAGAAAGTCTGTGATTATTTTCAGATTTTTTAAAAATCAATTATTTTTTTCAATAAATCGCAAACTTCGTAAAAATGCAGATTTTCACACAAAAACATATTTTCTAAGAAATTTAAATAATCCCAACTTCTTTTAACAATGTTAGAAACGTTGCGAGCTATTTATTTTGCCAAGAAAAATTGTGTGTTGTAAGTTTTTTCACTATTTAAAAATGACAGCAATTTCATAAATCCACTAAAGTTCATCTTTGAGCGCACACCCTGAGCACTATTTTTAGGTTCAAAAAGTTCCAATAAGTTGAATAAAAATTTTGCGGTGACATTTTTATTTAATATCAAGAAGGGGACAAATTCCCTTCCCTCATCCTCATTGGCTACGCTCATGACTACAAGTGAGAATTAAAAGTAGTATGACAGTGTTAAAATAATAAAAGAACTGTTACTTTTATTATTTTATCGGAAGTTTTACAAGAATAAGACGATAAAAGTAAAAGTAATTGGAAATTTAACCATTTTAATAAACGTTATAAAAAGGAAAACAACTAAACCAAAAAGGAGACATTATTAAAAGAGAAAGTTATTGACTATCAATGTATAAACACGTTTTGAAATGTAAATCTTTTCGGTATAGCATTTAGAAGAGTTTAAGTTATTAGTAGATAGGATATATTATCACTTATTTTAACCTACTTAAGCTGTTAAGTCTTGAAATTTTGATTGAACTCCTGAAATTTAAAAGCGTATACGTTGGAATATGTATGTTTAAAAGAAAAAATCCCTGTATGTACATAACTTTTTGAATAAATGAGCCGTTTATTTTGAAAGTGACCTAAATCTATTTTTCAATTTTGTTGTTGACTGTAATAACCTTTATAATTTAAGGTTTTCAGTCATAACCAACAATTTGTGGTTAAGTATATTAAAAATATAAGTAATAATGTAAATATATAATAAGACAGATGAACAACAATGAAATAAAGGGTGTCCAAAATTAACGCAAGATTTGAATTAAATATAAAATACAGTTTTTAGTCTTTAAATAGTTATTTTTTATTGAATCATAAAGGCAAATAGCGTCCAACGCGTTGCTGACACATACGCACTCTTTTGTCGAAATTTTCCATGGCCATTCTGCATAAATGTGGCCGAATTTCGTAATGCACGGATGGTTATGGGATTGTTGACATAGACCTTTGACTTCAAATAACCGCATATAAAGTAATCTAATGGTGTTTAATCACACGATCACGAACTGGCCCCCGTTCTGATCACCGAAACGACAGAGTACACGACCAGAAAATGTTTCATGCAGTAATTGAATTGTTTTACGGGCTGTATGGCATGTGATGCCGTATTGTTAAAACCACATATTGGCCAAATCAATTTCATCCGCTTTCGGCAGAAAGAACTGTGTTATCATGTCGCGATATCGAGCACCAGTAAAAGTCACTGCTTGACCAGCCTCATTTTCAAAAAAGTATGGTTCAATGATGCCTCCAGCTCAAAATCAGCAACAAAGAGTGACACGTTGTTGATGCATTTGTTTTTTGTAAGTCACATGTAGGTTCTCCTAATACCAAACACGGCAATTTTGGCAATTAACAAAGCCATTAAGGTAAAAATGTGTTTCATCGCTTAGGATGATTTTGCTCGAAAAATCAGTATCCACTTGCTGATGTTCAATAATCCATTCAACAAACTCTCTTCGTTGTGATCGTGTTATTTAACACCATTAGATTTCTTTTTATAGGGTTATTTGAATTAAAGGTCTAAGTCAACAAGCCCACAACCATCCGTGCATTACGGGACTAAATTAAACGCTGCATCAACGAAATTCAGCCACATTTATGCAGAATGGTCATAGAAAATTTCGACAAAAGAGTGCGTATGTGCCAGCAAAACCGTGAAGGCCATTTGGAACTCCCCCACTCCCTCTGTAGGCGAGGCGTGGTGCAACTTTGAAATCTTAAATAGGAGCCCACATTTTTTATCTCATATTCGGATACTAGGTCAAAAACTTTGTACTTTTTATCCGAAACTTCTTTTCGATTCACGATAGATGAAACTGTAATCATGTTTGAAATTTTTAAAATGATTAAACAACTTTTTCTTTTTATACGAAGCAACCGTACACAAACTACTTCAGCGTAACCCAGGAAATATCGGAAAAGAACCCGTCGAGCAACAATCACTGGGGAAGGTAATTTAATTGCTGTATTAGCTGCAGTGGCTAATAATCCCCATGTCAGTACACGGGAAATCTTTATGGTGTTGATTTTGAAAATCGCCTAACATTTTGTCAATAGGCACGGGACCAAATACAAATGAACCCCAATTTCTTTCGTTCGGTATTGTTTTCTGACGAATCAAATTTCACAATCCATGGAACTGTTAATCGGCATAACATGCATTACTTGAGTGTTGAAAACCCACATTGGCTGCGCCAGGTTGAACATGATTGGTCCTCACATTATTTAAGGCAATTTAAATGGTGAATTGTACCGAGATTTCTTGGACAATGAATTACCACAGTTGCTTAAAGACGTGACTTTGGATGTCCGACAGAACATATAGTTTCAACATGATAGTTGTCCAGCACCCTATTCCTTATTAGCACGCGAAATACTTGATCGTAATTTCTACGGTAGCTGGATCAGAAGAGCTGGTCCGATTAATTGGCCTGCCAGATCATTAGATCTTACTTCGCCAGATTTTTTTTATGGGGATATCTGAGAAGCAAAGTTTACCAGGAAGTACCAACAACTCGTGAGAATATGATAGAACGAATAGAAAATGCTTGTACCCTTATTAATAGAGACATACTTCTCAGTTGAGTACGCTCTTTTAATAAGCGGATCGACAAATGTATTGAAGTTGAAGGTCGCCATTTTGAGCATTTACTAGAATAATAAGAGACGAAAGGACTCACTGTTGTAAATGCTTAATCAAGCATTCTAAAGGCTAGGGCTCACGTTAATTAAACACCTCAAAGGTAACAGAAAACGACAACGCGTACGTCGTTGATTCTGGGTTACGCTAAAGTAGTTTATGTACGGTTGCTTCGTATAAAAAGAAAAAGTTGTTGAGTCATTTAAAAAAAAAGAAACATGATTACAGCGTTGTCTGTCGCAGTTCGAAAAAAAGTTTCGGATAAAAAGTACATAGTTTTCGACGTAGTATCCGAACATGAGATAAAACAAGGGGGTTCCTGTTTAAGATTTCAAAGTTGCACCACGCCCCCCCTACAAGAGGGCGAGGGATTTCCAATTTTCCTCACACAAAAATATCAAACTTTGGATTCTGCTATTTTCGCTATACGCTATTCCAGGTTAAATGATTTACCCGGTATAATGCTCCCAGCTACAAACAAAAAAAATAAAAGCATTGTAATACAATCCTTTTGCTGATTTCCGTTGCCTATGTCTATTTAGCCACCCCACCGTATAATTAATAGTTTGAACAAATCTCAGCCTTTCATGTTGTACTTATTGTAGTCTATAATTATTAGTAATAAAAAAACAAAAAAATAACAATAATAATAATAATAAAAAAGTGAATAATCAAGAGGGAAAACGCAAGCTACTGGATACTAGTTTAAAATAACAAGAGGAGGAAGAGTGTTCAGCAATATTTCAAAGGAGTAGATCGCCAATAAAAACAAAAAATAAGGATACTGAAATAGAAGAAATCGTAAAAGCAATTCAGGATATGAGAAACGAAATGAACGGAAGGTTCGACTTTAACTACGAAATGCATGGCTAAAGACTCAGTGGCACGAAGAGAAATAAAAACACAACATTAAACGAAAGAAATCCAACAAATTTATAAAACACACAAAACAAAAGTGGCTACAATCGAAGACAAAGGAAATAGAAACCAAAAGAAAGAATACAGACTTCAAAAGATTCTACACATAAGTAAAAGAAGAAAGAAGGAATAACAAAAATAGATTAATGGTAATGAAAAATAATCAAGGCCAAGTAGCCAAGTGTGGATGAAATAAACAAGATATAGGTAAATAATTATAAGACAGATATTAACAGATAATCACAACGAAATGCACATAGAAAAATCGAATATATCAGAAACAGAAATACCAACGTTTGAGGAAATAAAAGAAATTATACAAAGCTCCTAGAAATGACAACATTAATATGGAGCTGATAAAGTATGGAGGTGAATAGCTATATATGGAGATATACAACACTATAAAAGCAATATTAGAGAATGAAACTATGACATATGATTAACAAAAAAGGATAATAATAACTATCCACAAAAAAGGAGACCGAACACTTTGCAAAAACTATAGAGGAATAACGCTACTAAACTGCACATATCAAATACTGTCATCATTCATTCAGAGAAGACTGCAACCAATAGCGAACAACATCATTGGCTATTAGTAATATGGTTTTAGGCCAGAAAAATCTACAGTTACCGAAAAAGCTCAAGAATTTAATTGAAGACTCTCAATGAAATCGTTACTGAAGGAAAATTAATGGGGCTAGAAATAAACCACAATAAAACAAACATTTTGAGAATTGGAACAATAGACCTAAAAAACAGAATAAAAATAGGGAACTATGAGTTCCAGAAAGTGAGCCAATTTAAATACCTCGTAGTTATCATAACGAAAACCGGCGATAATATGGAGATCAAGGAAAAAATTCAATCAGCCAGCAGAGCCTACTACGCAAATAAAAAAATATTGAGAAGCAAAGAAACCAGCAATAAAACAAAAATCAGAATATATAAAACCATGATTAGACTAATTATCACGTACGTACCAGAAACAATGTCCTTAACAAAAAAAGAACAACAAACTATAAGTGTATTCGAAAGAAAAATGATGCGAAAAATACTGGGACTAGTTATTATTGAAAAAACAGTATAAGAAGAACAAATCACGAAATCGAGATGGTGTTAGGTGAACAAACTGTGATCAATTATATAAAATGGATCAAATTAAAATGGCTAGGTCACGTCTAGAGAGCAGGACTCGAAAGCAGTTTAAAGATTATAATGGAATGGAAACCAAGTAGTCGGAGAGGACGAGGAAGACCAAGATCACGCTGGAAGGATGAAGTTGAAGATGACATACGCACTAGGAGTGGAGAAAAACAGCAGAATGCAGTCAGTCACATACATGATGTTGAGCATAGGTTTTTCAGTGGTAGGTCAACAACGACCAATCTATGCAGTCTGACAAATTATATATTGACAATCTTCGATAATCTTGGCCAGGTAGACATAATATACACTGATTTAACAAAGGCCATTGATATGGTTAACCATGACCTCTTAGTTAAAAAACTACACCCATTTGGTCTAAGCGATGCCTTAATAAAACTCATTAAATGTTTTTTAACTCAAAGGGAAAATTATGTAGAGTGTAAAGGGTATCGCTTTCATGTATTTATGTCTACAAGCGGTGTACCACAAGGCTCAAATCTTGGGCCTTTATTATTGCTTTTATTTTTCAATGATGTCGCTAACTGCATAGATTCGCCGTATTTGATTTACGTTGATGACGTTTACAAATCTGTAAATACAATACCCTGCAAAAAGATATTACGAACTTTTGAAATTGGTGTGAATTGAACCACTTAAAATTAAATGTAACAAAATGTAAGCAGATAACGTTTACCAAATAGCGTGAATTTATTCATAATAATTATAAAATTATTTTATTGGATTGCAAATTAACCTATATTGACCACATTAACACCATTACTAATAATTGCTACAAACTACTCGGGCTTTTATTCAGGAACACAAAACCATTTATCAGCGAAAGTCCACTAGTCAAGTTTTATTATGCTTACATTCGCAGCCGCTTGGAATACTGCTCTAATATATATAGTCCTGCCTACGAAGTTTTAAAACTGTTATATTATAGAAAGAACCATTCATATCCTGTGCAAGGCTACCTAACAGAATAATTAGAGCAGGAGTATACAATCAATCACCTCACTCTCCCACCGGCGAATACTCGCTCAAATTCTATTTGTCTATAAATTAATTCACAATAAAGTTAACGTATCTTATCTTCTATCACAGCTCAACTTCAATGTACCGCGTCAGAATAGTAGGCAAAAACAAATGTTTTATACACCTAATGCTAGGACAAACCACCACCTGAATTCACCCTTGTTGGCAATGTGTAAAGCGGTGAACACGTACTGCAATGATATAGATATATTCAACATTGAAAGTGAGCTCAGCCTAATATATTTTTTTGTTGTTGTTATTATTAGTTAAGAATTAGTTTAGTTCTACAATTTTTGTACTATTTATTACTATAAGCAAACGAAAAAGGTGTATTATTTAGTTATACTTATATTGTACATTCTATATTTTATCTTTTCTTCTTATAATTGATTATGTTAATTTACCCTGTAATCGCCCTCTTTCGCTGTTGGTTAAATAAATAAATAATTAACTGAATAAATATGGGGATTAATCCACAGCGACAATTGGATTGTAAGGGCTTCAGGAGAAGCAGCGAAACGCCATGCGGAGTGTTGTGCTATATATATATATATATATATATATATATATATATATATATATATATATATATATATATATATATATATATATATATTATATATTTGGAATATACTTAACCACAAATTGTTGTTTATGACATAACACCTGAAATTGTGAAGATTATAACAGTCAACAACAAAAATGGAGAAATGGAGCTAGGCCACTTTTAAAATAAACGGCTCAAATATCTATTCAGAATTTATTAATCTAAACTGCAAATAATAATTTTTTTTACTGAATATATTTACTAGCGAAAGCGTGAGGAATAAATGAGGTTGAAGGTATTAAAATGTACTTAATTCATATGTACATAAGTAAACTGGAAAAGATGTAGTACCATCTGAGGGAATTACTCCCAATATCAATCTTAATGAGGCACACTCTTAAACATTAAAACTAAAATTCGATTAATTAAATTTTCGAAAGTCATCTGCTTTTGGCATGCTTTCTCTGGTCAGCTTGCAAAAATTGCACTTGCGGTGTCCGACCCGCGCGCGGGTGCAATTAAAATATCTTACAGATATTAGGTGCTAATGCGATTGTTTATTTGAAGACGGTTTCCTGCATGAGAAATGAGGTCGTAGACTGTTGAGAACTCCTGGCCATCATCGCGTAGGCTTCATAAGACCAAATCGCGGTCAAGGTGAGTCTATGTGTACTCCTCAACTAATAATGTGTATTCCGAGTCTGATTTCGATTACGATTCGGCTCTGGTGCATTTTTTTTAATTTTCTTGCCGTATTTCCATATTCATGACACATGCAACTGCAAATTACAGTTGACTATATGCCGGCACGAGGAAATACACCTTAATTAATTCGAAGGTTTCCTGAAAAGAAAATTCTGATGTGCATTGCTTGCTTGTGTTTCATTTCTGTCAATAGCAGATGCAATGAATCCATATTTAATTTTCTCATCACTGCACCACCGTCTTTAGAACTCATTTACTTAATATTATGTACCTAGCATATACATACAAATATATACGGGGATTTTTTCTTTTAAGTATACTTATCCCTATGATTACAATATTTGGTACATTTTCATGAATTCGTTGTTTTTATAATAATGTTCAATTTGAAACTTTTAAGGGGAATATAACAGTGGTCTGAAATTTAATGTTAGGTTTATTTAAAAACTAAAGGTCCTAGAAAGTTGAAATTTTGACAGCGTATATTAAGCCCAATTATCTAGTAAAATATCGAAGTACTTTTTTTTTAACAATTTGCTTTCAGAGGTATGAAAAAAATAATGTTATATTTTTCAAATTTAAAAAAAATATTCCCATATCTTACTAGTTTATACTATAAGGAATATAATGTGAACATTTCATAAGGATGCGATAACTCATGCCCGAGTCAAGTTAAAATAAAAATCTTAAAAAATAAGACCGTAAAATACCGCCTCCTTGCGGATCTTCTCTTAGTTGAACGCGTTGTACACTCATCTGCACAATTATTGGAGGGGCGAGCAGCATGCGGCCAGCGTTTATCCCTGGGCCGGTGAACGCTGCGTAGCTTCGCGTTTGTTTTTCTTTTCTTTTCTCAATCATAGTTAACAAAAAGGGCTCGCATCGTTAGCATTTATTCTCGTAAAATTAATATTTCGCAATTATAATCGATATTTTATTGTACTAGTGTTTTATTTTTATGCTTTCTGACTACTAATGGAATAAGTATTTTTTTATACTGCATGTTCAGTAATATAGAAAACACGAAATGTTTCACTTATTTAAATAAAGATGTGTAATATACCTTTAATATTGGCTTCCATAATTATTTGACAATGTCGGTATTATTAAATTATTAAAGTTTTTTAAACTGATTAATAAGCCAGAAGCAATCGAATAACAACCAGTCTTGTTCAAATCATTATTTCGTCTTAAATCTTTCGTTGTTAAAGCAGTTGTTAAATGCCATTAAACTTCTCGCAATAAAACTATTAAAGTAAATTGTAAAGTTTCTAGCAATCGGACCTATTTGAACCAACTGCGACTTCATCAACGAATCAATGATATCAAAACTATAAGAATAGTAAGAATAACGTCACCAATATGACGTTGTCGTAGATTAATGTTAAAAATCAACTATTTTTTACTGAGCACAGGTAATATATGTTTGACGAATGTTTAAAAAAATGTAGGGTTTAACTGCGTGCATATTCATTGTTAATTATTTTAGAATAAATAGAACTATAATAATAATAAGGTAGTTATAATGCATTTCAAATAACAAGCTTCTTGCTCAATATTGCACCGAGCCCAATATATTTTTTACGGCCCGGCTTGGCCCGACCCGGTCATAAAATAAGAGAGATTGAGTTTTGCCTGATCCGGCCCGGTCAACATTTCAGGTCTAAATAAATAAAAAATATACTTATCTGATAATAGGCGTAGTTTTTAGAAAAAGTAAAAAAAAATATATAAAATTAAGATAATTTAAATATTGAATATGATACGGGAAAATCGGCTAAGAAAAATTCAGGCCCGTGCAGTGCTCCAATTGACATATCTTCCCTAAATATTTTAGATGACAAATCTCAAATATATTTTTTGTTGAGTATAAAATGTCTGCCTGAAGTCATTTTATTATTTATTTGTTGCATTCATAAAAACTAGAATATTTGATAAAACCAAAATAGAAATTCTCCCCAAAATTTGGGGTATTTGCCCAATTTGGCAGAGGCCAAATTAATACACATTATTTTCATGGCCATAGCAGTTAGGAAAGATAATATTCCTATATAAAAAATATCATTGAAAATCCTATGTTCCGTTTTTTTTTCATATATATCCGGCATATAAATATTCACAAGGAGCAGAGCTGGGATGAATCCTTGTAAAAAAGATTCGAATCACGAATCCGAATCACCTAATATGATTCGAATCACGAATACTCGAATAAAGGATTCGTAAGAAATAAATATGATTCGAATCAAAGATTCGAATCCTGTTTTTTCGAATCACGAATACAAATCCTTCAAGAATAAATTTGATTTTATAATTTTTTTGCAACCATTAATATATAAATATAGTTACCAGTTGTTTTAACAAAAATATTCAAAACCTAATTAATTATTATTAACACTGAACATCGTTGATAACAGACAAAATATCTGATTCCCTGTTACCCTGTTAAAGATGTATTTGTGTGTTTCTGAACCTCACTTTAAATCAGTGTTTTGTACGCGTGGCGCATGAAGTAAAATTTCGAGTTTAGAAAAGCCCGAAAATTTGTCTCGGGTCGCTGCGCGACCCTCGACAAATTTTCACGGGGCTTTTCTAAACTCGAAATTTTACTTCATGCTTAGCCTGGGAGTGGAGAACACTCATTTGAAGCTTCAAATTGAACTTAAAAAAAAACAAGGAATATCTAAAGACTTACAGAAAATAGGCTAAATTTGGAATACGTATACTTAAAAGAAAAACTCCCTGTATCTGTTTGCTCCGAAGAAATATGAATAATTATAAACCATAATGAAGATAACAATTCATTCTCAAAAAACACTCGTTAATTAATATTATACACAATTGACGTTTGTTAAACAATGGCGGCGACAAAGAAAAAAACATGTATTTTTAATCTTTTAGTAGAAATGCGTTTTATGTTAAAAGAAGTAAACTATCCATCTTTCAGCTAGTAGTACAAGTTATTTCTACTAGCAGCAATCGTCCCTTTAGTAGTAGATGAAACAACTACTATTTTGTTCCTTCTACTATTACTAGGACTTTCTGCAACTAGTTGTAATACAGGCTCCGTCTGCTGGTGGCAAGACACGATAAGCTAGAACCATCTGAACTAGACGCTCTGTTAATAGCAGTAGTTCTTTCTGCAAGTAGAAATAGTGTTATTTGCTATAAAAAATGGGGGTTCAAACCCCCCCTGAAATTTTCAAAATGATAAATTTTTGTATGTAAAAGCGGGACTGTAAGAGCAAAAACAATATTTTTTCCTAAGCCCCTGAATTTTTTTTCGGGCTGCGGCCTTGGTTGTTCTTTCAGCTTAATAGTAGTTTTTTATTTTCCTACCACTAGTTTTTTCTGCAACTAGTAGTAGTACAGGCTCCGTCTACGGAACTAGAAGCTCTGTCTGCTAATAGCGGTAGTTCTTTCTGCTAGTGGACAAATCGTTTTTAACTGAAAAAAAATCAACGTTACAGTTTGTAGTAGTGGTTCTTTCGGCTAACAGTACTTAATAGTACTAGTACAGGCCTCGTCTGCTGGTAACAAGATATCTGAAGCTACAACCATCTGAGCTAGGTAATAGTGCTAGTTGTTTCTGCTAGTAGAAATAGTGTTTTCAGCAAAACAGCCTATTTTCTGTAAATCTTTAGATATCCCTTGTTTTTTTTAAGCCTAATTCGAAACTTAAAACGAGTGTTTTCCACTCCCAGTCTAAGAATGAAGTAAAATTTTGAGTTTAGAAAAGCCCCGTGAAAATTTGTCGAGGGACAAATTTTCTGTTCTTTTCTAAACTCGAAATTTTTCTTCATGCGCCACGCGTATAAAACACTGATTTAACGAGAAATTTAAAAACACACAAAAGGCATGTTTCATGTTAATCCTCACAATTAATTCGAATTATTTTTGACGATCCAAATCCATTTGTAAGTATTCGAATCCTTTTATAAATATTCGAATCCTTTTATAAGGATTCGAATCTTTTTATAAGGATTCGAATCACCCACATTTGAATTCGAATACGAATCCTTTTAAAAATACGTAACGAATCCGGATCACGAATCCAGTTGAACTCAAGTATTCGAATGCCTCTTTTCAATCCTTTAAAAGGATTCGAATCCAGGATTCGAATCCTGAATGATTCTTATCCTGCCCAGCTCTGACAAGGAGCTTATGAACATGAATTATTTTACTATTATATTTTTAAGAAATAATCTCTAATTTAATAAAATAAAACACATAGTTTGTTTGGCTGTCGAAACTGGAGTCCTAAAAGAAAAAATAATGTGTAATAATGACAAGGATAAGAATCATCGGTTTTGTAAATACCGAAAAATAACACAGGATTCGATAACGCTTTCTAACGAATTGAAAACAATACATAGCTTGTATGTATTATCAGCGTGTTTAAATAATACGAATCGACACTTTCCTTCGATCCGTCTTTTTTATACGCTTTTTTTTCGTCTATTCCACGCGACGCGAGACCCCATCCGTTCATACCAAGGTGCAATGCACAAATGCACAGCGAACTGCCGCTTTTCTCTCTGACTGTATTCGCCCCACTTATCCTGTAAATTTGGCATCGGATGAGCTACTCTAAACTATGTGGGTCTTCCAACACGATCGGCGTGTTACACTGCAATAATCCCCTTAAGCAGTGTTTGCACTCCTTACTTAAAAAATAATCAATATTTTTGTGTGAATATTTTATATTTGTTTTCGTATGCTAAAATATAAGCAAACATTCACGAAGGGCGCAAATCCAAAAACACACTTAGTTATTATTAATCTGTCACAACATCAAAATAAAACATCTACTTTGACAAATATTAATCATTCTTATCATATTTCGATATTTTATATGATTTCTATATATTTTTATATACAGTATAAAAATCCCGATAATCACAGCGTTTGGTAAATTCTAAAGCGAATATTAAATTACTCGAACATACAAATATTTAGAATATAAACGATTTTTTTATAAAATTATAAAATTAGGAAATTTGTTGAAAATGTCAAATTTAATAATAATAATAGCAATTGCTTATTGCTTACTACATACAGTCCAATAAGAGAGCAAAACAATAATGAATTAAAGTTACAAATTTGTTGAAAATCATGAGGATTATCTAAATTTATAGAATTTTGTAGAGTTATATAAAAATCGATTTGACAGTATTAGTAATTTGTTTTATGATTTCCGCTAATTTTTATCTACCTTGACAAATATTAATAATTCTTATTATGTTTCGATATTTTAGATGATTTCTATATATTTTGATATACAGTATACAAATCCCGATACTTACAGCGTTCGGTAAATTTGCAGGAATTCCTTGCTCATACAGAACCAGTCAATGTAAAGCTTTTGTTTCCACTCCTTGATTAAGCATGAAGTCAAATTTTTAATTAATTAAAGCCTGATCGTTTGGATTTGGACCCGTAGGACCAAATTCAGGATTTTTTAAACTTGAAATTTGACTTCATGCGCCACGCGTATAAAACACTGTTTTAAACACTCGTTATAAAAAGCAGGGGCGTGCGCTAGGTGGCGTTGCACTTCACTGTCAGTAGTCAGTTACCAGAAAATTCTTCATCATCGGTCCCTATTTTTTCGAACAAAATTGGCTTACCGTTAATGCAACAAGTGAGCATTACGTTGACATGGTGAACATATTTTTCATCCCTCAGTTACAGAGACGGAATATTGATCGTCAGTATTAGTGGTTTAAGCAAGATGGGGCCATGGCACACACTGCCTGAGCAACAATAGCTGTTCTTCGACCCCTGTTTCCAAATCATCTTATTTCGAGATTTGGTGACGTGTTATGGACCCCTCGGAGCCCTGACTTGTCCACATGTGACTTTTCTATGGTGATACCTGAAAGAAGACTTGAAAGAGGCGATCCGTCAGCAAATCACCCGAATCAGAAGAAATCTGCTGGAAATAGTGGAGATACATTTTTTTCAACGCCTTCAACTTGCATTGAAGAAAATTGTTCTTCACTCTTTCCAGCAGGTCTTTATTGATTTCGGTGATTTGCTGACGGATCGCTTCTTTCAAGTCTATTAATATACGTGGCTTGTCCTTGTAAAGACGTTCTTTTAGATATCCTCATAGAAGAAAGTCAACGAAAATGGTCATCACATGCCAGATTTAATTTTCCAAACGTGAATAATAATGAAATGCTATGTACTTACAAAGATTTTCTTACCAATAAATTTCTTCTACAGCAAAATCAAAAAAATTATAATTATTCCAAAACCACTTGGTTCCCGTGCGCCACCCTGTATATGTTTAGTTTGAATATGTTATAATTATATTTTTAGTTGCAGAATGTTATGTAGGTTAATACCTACATAACATTCTACAACTAAAAATATAATTATAACTTATTAGACTTATTAGACTCCGAAAACTAATTAAATGAATAAATTAACTTACCAATTCAAGAAAAATACGATGTCATAATTAATAAAGTGGACAAAAATCATCAAGGATAAGACTGTTGTAATTGTAAAAAACATGTCAAGATTAGAAAAATAGTCAAAATTGAAAAAAATTTTGATTTTTATAAATAGATAAAACTCGTGATTGATACACAAATCATTCATAAAAATTATAAGAAATAATCAAAATCAATCAATTTTTTAAAATTGACAAAATATATACATTTTAAATAAAATCATCCAAAGCGATTAATAGCATAAAGTTTTACGAATCGATAACATTTGCAAAAATTGAAAATATCAATCAAAAACGATATACAACTATACTTTTTTCGATGTCTGTAATTATTCGTACAAATCGATAATATTCAATTTATTTACGAAATTCATTTACAATATAAAATAACCCTAATTGTAAATACTAGAAACCAAAATATTAATAAAAATGGTAAAGACAAGTCGAAATCAATATGTTGATTGTATTAAATTAACGTCTAATTTTGAAATGAATGAATAGTTTTATTGGTCCAAAATAAACATATCGTTAGAAGGGCAGGTCATTGCATAATATACATATATAAACAGATATTAGGCAAAAGAAAACTAATGAAGCACGTATTGTGTGATATAAACAAATGCAACATAGACTCACAATAAATACAAAGATATGTGTATATAATAAAAATTATGTATCACAGAGAGAATTCACTGAACATTTATAAAAAGTTGATTATATAAACAAACGGTTTAGAATTAGACTATCGATAAAATCGTTAAATAAATAAACATAAACGACAAATGAAAAATTTAAAATCAGAAGACAAATATGTCAACATTTGATAAAAATCATAAATTTCAACTAATAATTATTATTTTAAATAAAATCATCAAAATCAACAAACATCAACAAATTAGAAAAAAAAAATCGTCGAATATAATAAATTTAACAAATAAAGATAATCATCTTTAATAAAATAAATCTACTAAAATTGGCATAGAAAGTGAAATAGTCTCGGTTTCTATGTCAATTTTAGTAGATCTTTTAAAATTTTAATTCTTAAATGCATCATGACAGAAGAGTAATTGGTTAGGGGGAAGTAACCTTAAGTTTTAAAACTGTTTTTCAAAGATAGTTGAAAAAAGTAGGGCTTTGTTTTGCCAAGGGGCGCCAGGTAACCTCAGACCGGCCCTCAGCGTATGATTAATTTTACATTATCATTTACT
Organism: Philonthus cognatus; assembly: GCA_932526585.2. Lineage (NCBI taxonomy): Eukaryota > Metazoa > Arthropoda > Insecta > Coleoptera > Staphylinidae > Philonthus > Philonthus cognatus. The sequence goes on from OW052243.1 coordinate 92,883,011, forward strand.
GTAACTTAAAACATTAAAATACTCGCTACACCCAGCAAATCCAATTTTTTGTGAATTTGACTTTCCTTATTACCCGACAATAATTTTTTTTGTACATTCCTTTAAAAATGGTCTAACAAACCGAAACGAGTCGGAATAAAGTTTTAATTTGTGAAACAATACCAAGTGTTTTTAATTTAAATAACTTTACATATGCAAAATTATATTAAAAAATAAAATAATATATTATTAATTGACATTTCTTAAGATTTAACCTAAGTTTGGCATGAATATAAGACAGGAATACAAACCTTTATTACGGTTTTTTGTTCTATATGAATTATTTGAAATAAAACAACGCAGGGTTTCACTTTTATTGTTGAACACTGCAACATGTTTCACCACACAGTGGCTTCATCAGGCAGATGAAATAATATGAATTAAGTATGCTTTAATAATAATAATAATATTATTATTTATTTATTTAATTATTTATGTATTGTACAGCCTTTTATTACTATATATTCTTGTGGCAGACGATTGTAAACCTTTGGTATAAGCAAGAAATAAACTAAATAATAATAATAAATTTACAGGATTGTACTTAGTGTAATAATTTAATGATGTAAAAATATGATGTTTTAAAATGTTGTAAAATCTTTGCTTCATAATAAATATACTGCTCAATATTTAAAGTGGACAACTTATAATATTTATTTCTTTAATTAAACGCAATAAGGGAGATTAATTAATTAAAGAGAATTAGGAACATTAATTACCATCTAGTTATCTTTCAGCTTTATTGCCAGCAAGTAATTATTTATACATTTAAGAATACTTAAGAAAGATGAAATGTTCGAGACAATTCATGGCCAAAGTTTTAAAATAAATAGTGCTCTTAGCTTATTTAAAAATATGATTAGGGCGAATGTACATACGTTAGTAAATTTAATATTACGACAAAAGCGATATCATTGTTTAGAAGACTAGTTGTAATATTGAGAGATAAATGTGGTGCCCCATAAATGAGTTTACAAATGCAGGTCAAACGCGATCGCAAGTAGGGATTGTAAGTTTTTCAATTACCGGTAATTTGGTAAAGTTGTGAACCAAAAGCGGTAAAAGTCATTAAATACTTCGAAAATTAATAGAATATAATAATTTATCATTAAGGTCGGAAATTTACATGTTATGTGGCCATAAGAACGAACAACGATTAATCTTCCACAATAATGAAAATAGATCTTTGAAACTTATACATCTTGTACATTGAAGCTTTGCGAATAAATTGACAGTATTTAAAAAAAATGGTATAAATTAAATAATGGAACACTATGAAACGATCAATAAATCCGTGGAATACTTCCATTGGAAACATTATTTCTTCTTCACATTGCTTTAATTTATTGAGGTAATTATTATAAACATGTTGTGTTAAACAGATTGATCGAAAATAAATAGTAAATAAAACTAATCGTTGCTTAGAAATCTCTATAAAAGCAATGTAACATTTGATTATACTTTAAATAAATAGGGGGCAGCATCTTGCCTTTTTCGTGATATTTTAAAAATATACTATGATTTCTAAAAACATGTGAAAAGAAGTAATATTTGATATGTAGAATTCGTGTACGATATAGGTCGCGTGCGGGCTTCTGGCTCCCGGCTCCAGGCTCCCGACCTCGAATTGCGAATGCATTTTTTCTGACGTGGTAAACGGTCCCCATTATGTTATTGATACTCAACAAAGGAAGACGTTGTTGAAATATTTCCTAATACATTTTGTAAATATAATTGCATTTCTGGATTCGTGTTTTCAATAGGAATGGGGAATGCCAATAAATGTTGATTCAAGTGCTGAGTCTGAGAAATTCCGCTTTCATTTATAATTTACCAAATTGAATGTGCGGCACGCGGCAATAATTAATATTTGATTTTTGATAGTAATTATTTAAATTACCTATGCAGTTGCAAATAACTTGAATTTATATTTTATGTTGCTAGAATTTAACTGTTTGTCAACAATATTTTAAATAATAATATAAAATATAGAATTCAAATCATTAATGGTGGAGGCATCTATGTAGTGTCCACACCTCTTTATATAATAATAATTATTTTAATTGTAAGTTTTATTTTTGTTTTCTCTATAGTGATTTATTTGAAATATAGCTTAAAATTATGAAGAAATATTCGAATAGAATCCTCCAAATTGTAGTTGCTATGAATAGTCAGTGTGTGTCATCTAAATTTATTAAGACACAAAACATTAATTGAATTCAACATAAGTGTTTATACCACAAAAGAAAAATATCAGATCATAAAATGGACTTTTGCTGGACATTCTTCGCTTGCTAAGTATTTCTGACTTATTTAGTATCAATCAACAATTACTATGATCGTTCTGAAATTAGGGGAGAATGAGAGAAATTAGGGGAGAAAATCTGAAGAAACTATAACAAATGTATTAGCAAATCATTAAGTGTAAGAGGCTGTGTAAGGGCTGAACCCCATATCCCCCCCCTCTGGCTACGGCCCTGGTTAAGTGTACCTTTTAATTTAATTCGATTCAACACAAATAATGAATTTCTGCCTTTGAACTGGAGTCTGAATGAAGTCGGTATTATTATACTTCAATTACATTTTCTTAATTTGTATACACATAAATAAATGTGTACATGTAATATATATTATATATATATATATATATATATATATATATATATATATATATATATTTATATTGATTGTAATTCATAATAATATAATAAAAATAAGTATTGGAAATGAGACAAGTAAAAACAGTTGTATGTATGTCGATTGAAATTAAAATCGTGAATATTAATTTATTCAGTTTACTTGTCTAGTGTTCAGTTTACTTGTCCATTCATTCGCCCGGCGCTATCTAAACAAACAACGCGCTCCGCGCTCATAATTTTTATTATTCGTTAAAATAAAATTCGGCAGGCACTATAAACCAGTACATAGTCAAAACTACTTTCAGCAATTTTGCTATCTCTGCGCCATCTCGTATCTCAGAAACACACAACTAGCAAAAACTGGCCCTCTTAGCGAAAGATTTTGCATAAAGTAAATACTTCGCTTTGTTTTGCCCGGCAAATCAATGCTTCTCAAATCTCAAAATATTAACTTAATGCGCCAGGTGTATAGATCAGTGATTCAAAGTGAAGTTCAAAAAGTATATTTTGTTTATACACTTCACAAGTACTCATTCACAGAAATAAGTTCTGAATATAGAAATTACAAATGCTATAATCGTTTGCTAAAATGCCTTGAAGAGGAAAATAATATTCAAACTATAAAACAAAGAATAATTGAGATGTTAGAAAAACTAGAACCTTACAGTATAGAGGAATATTTCGTGAGCAAATTTAATTAAAGAATGTTATTTTTGATTTTCAACCTTTTGTAGTTTTTTCCCACAAATGTTATTTGACGCAATTTTCTATTTAAGTAAATATCTGTTATTTTTATATTGTATTTTAATAGAAATGAATAATATTAAATGAAAGAAACATATATCTGATATTTAGTTTGTAATCAAGCATTTTCAGTGTTAACATTACATAATTATATTATGATATTTTTTATAAAAACTGGTAACTTTTGGGTTTTTATAATTTTTGATTTTTTTTAAAAACCGTATGACGGGGAAAGTACAATAGTGGACAACAGCGTTCCTAACGATTTATCCGTAGATCTGAGGATGTCAGGCGTTTCTAAACTACTATAATAATAAATCGTAAAGCGTATAAAAAGTATAATGTCGAATTTAAAGAGTTTCAAATATGTTATCATAATTTGTTTATAACAAAAATATTCTTTTATGAAATGTATACATAATATGTTTTAGTTCATTACGTGTTGGATTTGGTCCACTTTTGCGCTCCATTAGACATGAAACCCTATAAAACCATTCTAGCTACACTCTCCCTGAACACACCACTGCAGCTACACACTTAGTGCATTGAAAGTAGTAATCCAGGTTCACCTAGTTCTAGCTACGCCACTCTTCATTAGATACACCGCTTTTAAAATGCCGCCAACAATAAACTATATTCTCAATTCAATAAAGAATCCTCCATCCTTTGTAATGAAAGTAACGAGTATTTCATTGTATCTTCTTAGCGTAGTCCAGAAATTACGTAATTGGTAAACTGTTGCGACGGGGTGATTATTCACGGTAGGTGTGGCCCTGGCCCTGCATTGTTGTTGTTTATTTCTTTATTTTGGTGGTCTTCATGAATTCTATCAGGCATAGAGAACAGCGTTTGCTCGACGTGTCGCAAGCCGGCCTTCGCCTTGTTTCGGTGTTCTACTGATGAGCTTAAAATTACCGGAAATGATCCACAAACGTCAGTCAGGATTAATTTATGCTCGGGTTTCATTTTCTAAATTATTCAATCTTAGAAGAAAATTTACGCCGTTTTTCTCGCCGACTTATAAATTATATTGTTTCACCTATTTTTTCCTGGCGTGAAATTATTCTTTAAATGCTTATTTATCACGTTCTTGTAACACTAATGAGGTTTTAAAATCTTATTGGCGGACCAGTTGTACAAAAAAGAATGTTAAAAACAAATCAGTGTATTATACGTCTAATGCAAAAAGTAAATATTTCGAGCTTAGAAAAAAAGCCTTCAGGCAAAATAAGCCCCGGTAGTTCATAAATTATAAAAGAAAATTAATGGGAATATAAGTATTTTTTTTTAAATTGTTCAATTATTATAAATTTACCACATTCGCAGATATTTAAAAATTATATATGAAAACTTAAAAAAATTGAAAATCATCAAATATAAGCCTGATTTGGTACATTTTTTATGTAACAATAAACATTTTTGTTGGTACTACTGATTAGCAGTTTAAAAGATCTTTGTAATGATATATCACAAGTGGGGTCATGCCATTTAAAAAAAATGGGCAAGGGTGGCTACAGCCTAAGGGGTTGGTTGCAGAAGATTGGTATGTGGATCAAAATGGTTCCCCCTCCATATCCTAGGAACGATTTTATAAAATTTTCTCTAACTGTTACGGTTCCAAAGATATTGTGGCTGGCTTGTTTTCAAATTGACACCCTGTATGTATACTTAAAACTCTCCCTGTATTAATAACTGAAATCCTACTAAAGTTTCATGTTTGATTTTCTTAAATGTTTAAGATTTCGATGAGTTTTTATAGGAGTAATATAAGTTACAGTGAGTCAAGTTTAGTCAATATAATTATACAAAAGTATAGCAAAATATAGTGAATAGACAGACTCACAAAAATACAGCAAAGACAAATAATTAATGTTTTAAAATATTTGATTTTTGATGTGTATTTTGTTGATTTCTTCAATTTTCAATAATTTTCCAATAATCAAATGATTTTTTTAATGAACCTTGACACTCTAAAAATAAAGACTTATTTTTTTCTGCATTTTTTCTGTGACTCATGATTTTTTATAAGTTTTCGTAAATTTTCTAGGATTTTATTAACTTATAAAATGTTCAATCAATATCACCTATTTAGTGCATTTTAATAATTATCGCGCAATTATACAAATATCTTTAATTCAAATAATTAATTTATTTGATAAAGAATGCAATATTTAGGGAATTTTTGAATTGGGTATATTATTCACGATTTTTCGCTGAAAATGTACAGACATTCGTTGTTTTTGTAAAAGCTTGCAATTTGAAGCTTCTAACGAGTGTTTCCAATCCCAGATTAAGCATAAAGTAAAATTTCGAATATAGAACATTTTTGTTGGTCCAATCCAAATTAGGCTTTTCTAAACCCGACATTTTACTTCGTGCGACAGGCGTATAAACTCTGAAATATTGTGAAGTTCAAAATATACATACTTCTTAGGTTTGATCTCATGTTGATTAATTTTGCAAATGTGTATATGGAATATATAACAGTATACTTAAATTAAAAAAAGAACAGTATAAGGTTTCTAATATTATTATTTATATAAATTTAATTAATGTCAACGTTTTCATATACATCACTTTAGGTATTTTCAACAAATTGCCTAACAGTTAATAATTTTCCTCAAGTCTAAACATTGAATGTTTCTAAAATCTTTACTTATTTGAACCTTTCTCAAAACTTTTAAAATTTCTAGGTACTTACAGAAAATTTGTGTTTGATTTTAACCCCTTTACAAGACTAAGAAATCCCTTTACAAGATTAAGAAACGTAAGGTGCAAATGCTTTATTATGCAAATTACGGTAATTACTAATGGTAAATTACTAGTGGCACTTGCCGGGGTAAATTATCACTAACATCACTACTTATGGCAAAAACAAATATTAATGAGAATATCAAGAAATCGCAAATAGAAAATTTTATTCGCTAATAAAATTTTCGAGGTTACTCGGAGCTAAGCAGGTCGAGCATAGTCGATTTCATTCACTTCACACTTACATTACAAATACCTACTTTTATAATCTCATGATTCTAAGCAAAACAATGAAAACGAAGAAACTCGGTTTTAAGATAAACATTATTAATGCAATGGGTACAGATTTTTATATTGTACTCATTAACCAGCAATTTCTCCGCACCGAAAAAAGATAATGGATGAAAATACTATTATTCGTATGTTTACTAGAAAATAACTGGTATCATATGAACGCCAGATAAATTTGTCAGAAAAAGTTGTGTATTACGCGTTTCAGTTAAGCGTGAAAGTCGGGATTCCAAAAAAGAGGTGTAATTTCGTTTAATTGAAATTTCACTTTCAATTGAATTGTAATTGCTTTTTTACGATTTGAAAGACAACATTTATTATTGTGTTGGTTGAAGAACGTCTTTACACAAGCAGACAGAAGATAATTGTGAGAGCGCTTTGAACAATAAATAACTTTTAATGTGAAAATATGTTAAGTTTCATAAAGTTCTTTCATTTTTATATGCAACTAATTACTTTTTTATTTTATAGTTACTCTAATGAGAGTTTCATCAGAGATTCATATGAAACCTGGATGCAAGAAACTCGAAAATTTACAATTTTAAGGTATATATTTCATCTGTAGGCTGAAGTTGAGATACATATACAGGGAGTTTTTCTTTTAAGTATACATAAGTGTCCGTGATGTGTACTTAGTAAATTTTCAAAGCATACATTGTTTTTGAAAAGGGTTCAGTTTGAAACTTCTAACGAGTATTTCTACTTCCTGATTAAGCATGAAGTAACATTTCCAGTTTAGAAAAGCCTGACCAAACCGAATTTTCAGGTTTTTCAAAACTCAAAATTTTACTTCATGTGCTCGGGTATAAAACACTGAAATATTGTGAAATTAAAAAATATATTGCTGAATTAGTATTAAAAAAATAAATTGCTAAAGCAAGACTATAGATATTTGTTGCATTAGGAGAAAAAATGGTGGTTTTGGGACGAAAAAGACGTTTGCCGGACGACACGCAGCGGAGTTCAACAATCTTCGAGGCCCAAAAACCCATTTTTGGGGCCTCGGTAGGCGAGTGGGTAGACACCCTGCCCACTAACCCAAAGGTCGCGGGTTCTAATCCCGTTCGGCGGAATCATTTATGAGCAATAAATAATTTTATCCGGGTACATGGATGTTGTGTGTGTCTACATGAATTTAAGTTAAGTGTGTGAATTAGTAAAAATCAAATTGATAAAACAAATAATACAATGGATGATGGCTGGATGGTGAAAGCCGACACCAAAAAAAAAAAAACAAACAGAAAATACCATTTTTTCTCCAACAGCATTTATCAAATTATTAACTAGCTTAAACTCTAACAGAAGCTGTTTCAATTAAAACTATATGTGTAGTACGTAAGATATGGAATATTTATGATCCTTTTTGTACTTGCGCAAACTATAAGTCGACAATAATTAGTTTCATACATCTTGATTTTGAAGGTAAACAATTTCGAAGGTAACAATTCCAAAGTGCCCATATTAGCTAACTCCTTTACATCAGGTCTGTGTGCAGAGAATCAATTCATCGCCTCACTGTTCATTTCCATTACGCACTTTCTTAACCTGAATGTTACATATAAATTTGAAGTTTGACACGTCATTAATTATCAATGGGGCCTTTCATAAAAATGTACAACATTCAACATGTTTGGATTCGTTTTTGATGTATGTTGGCATCTAATGAACGGTAGTTCGTCCATTTTGAAAATGTTAACCCGCCTACAACAATCTCCAATACCAATCGGTCTATTTTGTACGATTGCAAAATTCCCAAACACGTTCACAATTAACAGTTCGGTCATCAGACAATTCCCCAACAGTTGGCAGTAAACTCCTAACTGTTGTCTCTGATGAACGAGGCCCCAATGTCAAATTACTTTTCGGCCTTGGACGAAAAGAATTTACATTTTTGAACAATTGCCATGGAAACTAGTAATGTACAGGGTGGTGCATTTTGGAGGTGCCACATATGGAAAACTTTTTTATTTGAAAAGATGTTGAAAAATCGTTTTTGCGAGCCCGTGTCACTTTTTCGTATTTTATTCAATGGCGAAAAAAAAATATGATCTATCTCTAACCGTTTCCACTCTATAACCGGAAGTTGATAAACTGTCGTTTTTCTAAAGTTACTGTAACTCATTTGTTTTTCAAGTTATAACAAAACTGTAAACACTTTCTTATGGCAACTTTTTACTCCCATTAAAATGACGTACCTGTTTTATTTCAAGGACGTTTCGTTTTTGTTTTCTTATATCAAAATCACATTTTCATATGGGCGGATATGGAGATATGCATATCATTGAACAGCATTTTCAATGATGTGCAACCTGATTTCAATGATGTGCAACATGCATACTTTTGTCAAATAAGTCATTGACAAAGTTACTATGACAACCTCTAAACAATTTCGTTACTAGGTGATGCTTGCAATTTGTTAGAAAATATAACTACTATCGATGTGGTATATTTTGTTTTATAAATAAGCACTCTTGATTAACATAAACTGCTACTTTGCTTGTTGTATATAACAAAAACATTTATTTTACAAAGGTATACTTCAATCATGTAAATTGCAAAAATTGACGAAACGCATCATATTTTAAACTTTGAAAAAATTTGTGAAGCTATGAAAAATGTAGAAAAAACTATTGTGAAGTTTAAAATATATGCTAAAGTGGTATGCTGAAATAGTATAATGTGAACTTCACGTTAAACCAGTGTTGTATGCGCCTGGGGCATGAAAGAAAATTTCAAGATTAGAAAAGCCTGGTTCAGTCGCTCCGCTACGCTACTCGACCGAACCAAATTTTCAGGATTTTCTAAACTCGAAATTTTACTTCATCCTTAATCTAGGAGTGATAACACTCGTTAGATGTTTCAAATTCAACACTTTTATAAAAACAACGAATGCCTGAACATTTACAGACAATAAATCGCCATATATATACTTATAAGAAAAATGTCCTATATATTACACTATGTCTACAGGGACACTGCGTGTTTTTCGGTTCATTAAAAACTTAAAAAATTTCAATTAATTACATAATTTGCAAAATTATGAATATCACGAAAATCAAAACATGTATCAAAAATTGTGCTTTATATTATGTTTATTCAAATTAAAAATCCTAGTCTTCGTTATAAAATTATGATGACTGTTTTGAATTTTCTTTAAAATGGATGGTTTTAGTCAGTTTTAGTTAGTTTAGTAATTTTGACGGCCATTAACAAATCTTCATTTTATTTTTTGATGGGTTATTGTTATTATAGAAAAAGTATGTTTTTGAATGATACATTGTTTTATATAGGGAATTCTTTTAAGCTTCTAACGAGTATTTCCACTATTTGGTTAAACATAAGGTGTAATTTTGAGTTAAGAGTTAAGAGTTAAGCGTATAAGATAATAACATATTCTGAAGCAAGCAGTGCATTTTGAACTTCACAATATTTCTGTGCTTTATACGCCTGGCGCATGAGGTAAAATTTCGAGTTTGGGACAGACTGAAAATTTGGATTTTGTTAGAAAGGTTAAGTTAGATGGCAATTACTTAGGTGTAAATAATTGTTGATTAGAAAAAGTTAGGAAGTTGTTACTTAGATTAGGTTACTATAGTTTTAATAAGTTTAAACGTAAAAGTTATTAAGTACATAGTTAATTAATATTTTACTTTAAAATTTACAATTTTATCTTACTTTTGGTTTCTGTGATTTACAGTACTACATTTAAAATAAAATTTAATTTATCCAGATAGTTTCTACTAACATAAAATAGTAATTACTTACTTTTGTTTAATTAATACAGAAGTAATTTTGTTAATCTCAGAATGCTAATATGTAAAATCAACAAATTTATCTCACTTTTCTTTTCTGTGATTTACAGTACTGAATTTAAAATCAAATATAACTAATCCAGATATTTTCTGCTAACATAACATAGTAATTAATTGTTTGGAGTTAATTAATACAGGAGTAATTTTGTTAATCTCAGAATGCTGTTATGCGAGAAGCCTCAAGAATTTCTAGTTTTAACTTTTACATAAATATCTATTTTAATGAATAGTAAATATGCAACTTTGTTCTCTTATTATAAAAGTAAAAGTTGTTCAACTTTTCCTAGGCATATCTCATTTTGTATGCATTCTTAAAATATTCTAAGAATTAGTATAAATCATCATCTCGTTATTCACAACCGCGTGCAATTTAATGGAATCAGGATTCTCAAGTTCTTGAATAATCATACGTGTTTAGATGTAGGTAAAGATTTTTTTGAGCAAAAAAATCAATTATGCAAGACAATTACCAATTGTGTGAAGGATCTAATTACATCGGGTAATGCAATTTTGCAATTATAATTTTATCACCAGTGGATTAATGGGGCAACCAGCCGTGTCAAAGTTGTAGTTGAAAATATGATACCGTAAATCCATAAATGAATGGCGCTAATAATTGTTCGCTTTACAGTTATTGAGTGCCTCCACATTAACGACGAAGACTTAAAGAGTTAATTGGTACCTTTTACATTCGATTATAAAGATACAATTTAGCAGATATATCATTGTTATTTAAATGATCAATTATTATTAACAAAAATGCAGCAAATAAATATTAAGTAAAGTTGATGCCGATAATCGTCAACTTTACTTAATATTCATTTGGTGCATTTTTGAAATAATTGTAATTATGGGCTGTAATACCGGTAAACCGATGTACCGATAAATACCGGTTTACCGGTATTTATCGGTGCACCGGTTTACCGACAAATCGTAAAATATGCTCTCAAAAATTTACCGGTAAGTTGCTGATTTTTTACCGGTATTAGGGCAGTATTTTAGTGTTTTTTGTACAGAATCATACAATGAACGATCATATAATATAGTTTTCAATAATTTGAAAAAAAAAACAGCAGCTACCAGTAAAAAAAATTTACAATTCCTAATTATTTATTTCATCGTTGATAAGAGACTAAATATTTGATTCCGTGTTTATTTAATTAAAGATGATGTATATGTTCTTAAATATCACTTTAAATCAGCGTTTTATACGCCTGCTGCATGAACTAATATTTCGAGTTTAGAAAAGCCTAGAAATTTAAATTTTCCGTGCGCTTTTCTTCGCACCTTGTTAAAGGTAAACTATTAAATGTTACTAATTTACCTTGTATTTACCGCTAAAACAACAACATTGTGATTTACAGGTCAGTAAACCGGCATTAATTAGAAAAATGTACCGAATTGCTGGTAATTGAAAATGTTTGTAATTGTAATATCTAAATTAAATGCCAGAAAGACTACCGACGTTGAATGAAGAGTAAGAATTCTTCAGTCATCGCTATCGATCTTTCTGCTTTATTATTGTATTAATGAATGTACAGTCCACCTTACGAAAGGTGTCCTGTGACATTTAAGTTCAAATTAAAATAACTATAATAATATGAATCTCCTACTTAAGATAGTTTAGCATAAGTTGCAATTGAGCACACAAAAGTAGAAAAAATAATGTTGATATCAAAATACCCCAAAGAAAAGTTGTAGAATAGGTTTTAAATCTGTAATCATAGGACACCTTTCGTGAATTCTACTATATTGAGATAAGTATTGTGGTTGTATACATTTAAGTAGGCTTTATACTCGTAAGCCTATTTAATGCGCACCCTCTTTTATGAATAAAAAAATATCTGTCCCAATTTTGTTAGCTGATAAAAATAATTGTAGAAAGCACGAATAAATACCGTTTCTAGGTGATATTCCGCTTACCAAATTTCTTCATGCTATGAATATATAACGAGGAGTTAATTAGAGTTTTGGGTGATATGAAAATATTCGATGCGGGTGCAGTGATATGACTTTTTATTAGGTTTACTGTTCGCCGATTTCTAATTAGAAAGGCAACAACGACCTTAAAGCATCTTTCACACACAGGCAGTATATCCGTGATACAGTATGCTCGAAGAGGTCCATTTAAATATATCTGTGTATAAATGTATGCGAGCTACGCAGGCAGCTATAGTATCTACGTTTGAAAGAGCTATAAAGTGTGGACTCGAATTTTGTGTACAGTCTCATGTTCCTCAGATTTACGTTTATTACCTCCTCTCTCCGTTCGTTCAAATTCATTAAAAACTTCAACTCGAGTAGTTCCGAGGCGTTCGATTTAAATCCATAATGTATTCTCGAGAAGCGTGAGCACGGAATGTAATTTTTGCTCTATTTACAATAATAATTTATAATTTATTGAAGAGTACCGTAACGAGTGTAATCGTATATCGGGGTTACCCACCAAATGGAACTTGTTTCGCAAATGGGCTTTTTTAGCACCTAGGTGTGTGGTGTGGCCTTATGAGTGCGCGAAAAACTGGGAAATAAGTACCAATATATCGATAACCCAGTTTCCTAAAGATCAAATTGGCAAATGGCAATACGTCATAGTTTACCTCAAATTACTAGGAAAGCCTATCGATTTTAATAGAATTACAAATTTCATCAAACGAAAATTTACGACCTGCAGAAAGCTAAGGCCTCCTTTGCATTATAAGCACCGGATTAAATATCAAATGGGACACGACTTTTCATCGGTCCTTCATACCAAAATATTTACATAGGATTGATATTATTTAGAATTATCTGACCAATTAATTATCTCAAAGGTGTGCTCACGCTAATAGTGACAATTATAAATATATCTCCCATGCAAAATATAACACCTACATTTATTAAAAAGCGTTATTACAATTTTTAAAGATAAATACATTCTTAGCAGCCATAATGCAGTTATTATGTAACAATATCAACGATTACAGAAATAAAATTAATTGCAGTAAAACTGTTCCTCATTATCTTTTAAAGGCAGTTTTAAAATTTAGGTAAAATTCTACTAATCCATTACTGGCTTGGGTATGTAAAGTTATTTAATTTAAAAAACACTTGGTATTGTTTCACAAATTAAAGCTTTATTCCGACTAGTTTCGGTTTGTTAGACCATTTTCAAAGGAATAATAAGGAATAAAGATTTAATTTGTGAAACAATACCAACTGTTTTTTAATTTTAATAACTTTACATATTGTAATATGTTTTACCAAGTACCAGAAAGAAAGTAATTCAAAAAATTACTGGCTTGGAATTTTACATTTTGGTTGATTTGAAAATATTTTACATTTTTGTCAATTTGTCCTAATTTTGCCAGTTCTGAAGCTTTTGTAAAATTTTATGCTGTGTGTTGGTTTCGACGGTTTTATTTAAAATAGTAACAATTATTTAAAATTTATGATTTTCACATATTCTTTGGAATAATTTGTAAAATTAATAAACACTATGAGCTCCACTTTAAATCAGTGTTATTTAAACGTGGCACATGAAGTAAAATTTCGAGTTTAGAAAAGCCTGAAGATTTTCAGGCTTTTCTATACTCAAAATTTTACTTATGCTTAATCTGGGATTGAAAACACTCGTTAAAGGCTTAAAATTGAAAGTTTTTAATAAAATATGTTTGAAAATTTATATCGAAAAATCGTGTTATGTATACCTCAGAGAAAAATGTTCTGTATTTATCTTTTTATTTTATTGATATCAACATTTCTATTCTATTTTTATTATAATTCCTTAACGTATTTTTTCATATATAATATTTGTTCAATAAAGTAGACAAATATCAACAAAGAAATTGCATCTTAAATTTGTCATGATTTTCATAAATTTTTGTGTCATTTCAAACTTTGATTTATTTAATTAAATATGTTTTTTTATCGATTTCTGATTTCTAGTTGATTTTTATATTATTGTTTCAGTATTTTTTGTAAATTTTAAAATTATCTTTATATTTGTAAGCTTTATCTATAAATTTAGATCATTTTTATGGTTTTCAACAACTTTGACGGTTTTAACGAATTCTGTAAATTCTGTAGTTACATATATAAAAATCGTGAAATTTTAGTTTTTCACAATTTTTATAAATTTTAACATTAAATCAATATTGTAATTTGGATATTTTATGATTATCTGGGCTTAGTCACACACACAGAATTTTTCTTTTAGGTAGACATTACACGATTTTTCGATGTAAGTTTTCAGAGAATCGATTTTATAAAAGTCTCAAATTTGACATAATTTTTTAGAAAAACCTGTTAAGATATTTTAATTCCAACTTCGGGATCTTCAAACATGTTTATATCTGAGCAAAATTAGTGCGTTTGAAGTTGATTTAATAAATCATAATTTATTTATAATTTTCTTAACAAGATCACCGTAATATATTACGATGTTAGCAAAACTTAACGTTGACACGATTTATTTTGAAGAAAATAATTATTGCTTTTTCATCAGATTTTGGGGTAATCTAATAATTTTTTCACTAATATCTTAACTTTAGCAGATTTTTTTAGAGAAACCAGTTGAGAAATTGCAACCCAACTTCAGGTCCTTAAATGATTTTTATTTTAAAGTAAAAATTAGTGCACTTAAAGTTGATTCAATAACTTATGATTGTTTTATAATTTTTCAAACAAGATTACGTCAATATTTAAGGATGTTTTCACTAAATCTCAATTTTGACACAATTCTTTAAAAAACTAGTTGAGATAGCTTCAAGTTCGTAAAGCTTGTTTATTTTAAAGTTAAAATTAGTGCTTTCAAAATTGATTCAAACATTTATGATTCTTTTAACATTTTTCAAACAAGAAACTAAATCACTAAATCTCAACGTTGACACAATTTTTTAGAAAAACTAGTTGAGGCATTTTAACCCCTCTCTAAGAATCTTAAAACGTGTTTATTTCTAAGCAAAGTTGAAGCTTTCATAATTTTCTTATAATTTCCCGGACAAGATTACTTCAAAATCTAACGTCTATTCGTATTCATAGCACTAAATTATTTTTTAGGCATTCATCGTTTCTGAATAGTGTTCAATTTGAAATTTTAACCGAGTGTTTCCACGACCAGGTTGAGCATGAAGTAACATTTCAGGCTTTTCAAAACTCAAAGTTTTACTTCTTGCGCCACGCGTATAAACCACTGAATATATTGTGAGGCTGTAAATATACTGCTTATGTTTAATACATTTTAATCAAATGTTATTCTATCAAAATTCGAGAAATTAAGAATAAATTTAAAAAAATCTCTATATACATAAATTGCAATTGAATTTGCCAATTGTTTGCAGAATATTGCATCAGCATGTACTTTTTTGTTTGGTTTTATTACCTATAACCTGTCCATCTCCTAATAAAGGTATGCAAAAGCAGATCGCGTATTACAACAAGTTGAACTTGGTCTAGATGCTTCTAGTGTTTTGTACGTGTGACGCATGAAGTAAAATTTCTAAAGTGTGTTGCATATTAACTACTCAAGTATCAGAGGCGCATGTACATATTTTTTAACGTACACAATTGTTTGGCATCTTTGTTATGGCCGTTTCTTCCAGCAGATTCGAGTCAGTGTTCGGATTGGATTGCGTTCTCTTACATACTGCTTTCAAAAAAGTAATTATATTCCATATAAATTACATATTTTTATACTTTACTGTTTAAAAAGGTATGTACATAGATTTTGTTCATCTGCTGTGTTAAAATTATCTTACCAATTAAATCAGTTTTTTTGTTATAATAAATAAAAGCAATAATATAATTTTTTTTCATTATTTTTCCCATATTTCCATCAAAAACAAAACATTTGATATGTTAAAATTGAAAAAATTGTGCAGTAAAGGGTTAATATAATACAGGTAATTTCGGGACTTAATCAGGTCGCGGGTCGTAGGCAAAAAATAAGTAGGTGGCAGTGAATAAAAAAGCGATCAAAATTCATACATTTATTTATTTAGTAGAAATATAATAGCATAATTAAACATGTAAACAGCAAATTACCAAAAAAAGATCAAATGATAATTAATGAGAGACTTGAGTTTATTATTAACAATAAATTTTACAGTCAACATGATAAGCCTTCATTGAAGAGGGTCCCCGCTGAGCCCATTGCTAGCTGAAATATTCATGAACAATATTACAAATACTATTTTAAATTCCACGTTAGGTAAAAAACACATATTTCATTGGTTTAGATATGTAGACGATGTTCTAGCATTCTTTAAAGGTACAGATAGACAACTCCAGCAATTCCTCAATTTCCTTAACACAATACACCCTTCAATAACTTTTACAGTAGAAACAGAAACCGATAACAAAATTAATTTTCTAGACCTAACCATTACAAAAATTAACAACAAATTAAATTTTAATATATATAGAAAACCGACCTATACTGATTCCGTTATCCCTAACCACTCCCGCCACCCACAAATTCATAAAAAAGCTAGTTTCTATACAATGATAAATAGAGCATTTAAAATTCCGCTAAATATAAATGATAAAAAGAAATAGCATTGAATAATGGCTACACAACTTCACTAATAGACAATTTAATTCATAATTATGAAATGAAAGAGGTGCAGAAATTCTTCTACCCTAGAATTAGGTCAATAGATAATCAACATTTTAAAACAATCAGTTACTATAGTACAATAAGTTGTAAATTAAAAACATCCTTAAAAAATGTAACATTAATGTAATAGTAAAAACGCCCCATAAACTTAATAATATAATTTTCAACCCAAAAACAAAACTTAATCCCCTAGTTAGATCAGGCATTTATAAATTGAACTGCGAAAATTGTAAAGGTGTGTACATTGGGAAATCTGGTCGTAGAATCGAAATAAGATTGAAAGAACACGAGCGAGCCTTTAGATTAAAACATAATAGTTCTACCTATGCTAACCATCTTTTAGAAGAGAATCACACTTTTGGCGAGGATGTACTTTCAGTAATCCATTTTGCCGAAAAAGGTCGTAAAATGGATTTACTGGAAGCACTCGAAATACACAAGGCCCGAATTAATCCCGGAATTTCCCTTCTTAATGACCAGGTTGACCTAATGTACACCCCTCTTTTCGAAGCCGTATAAATAGTTTTTAACGTGTAATTTGTATTTACTTTAGTTTGAGAATGACTACTAGATAGTCGAAACTAGTCACACAATTAAATGTAAGATTCAGTGGTTAAACAAAGTAAAAAGTGTTTTATTTACAAGTGAAATTATATATATTAGATGGAGTTTTATAATACCTAACTCAAGGCGATTTTGAGTACTAGAGGGCTAAATACTCTTGCTAAAAGTTTTTAGGCCTCTAGTACCCAAAATCGCCTCGAGGCAGGTGTTGTAAAAATCTATTTTTAATAAATCTAATCAAATCTAAACTCAATGATTAGTATCTAACGCAACTAATTGAAACCTAATAAACATTTGCTATAATCGTCAAATGACTAACTTATTCTCACTGATTGGTTAGTTAATTATCACCGAGAGTAAGTAAGTTAAATGATGTAATAAACCTTAGCCCTATTTTCCAATCCACTTTGCTCATCCAAAACGATTTCCTCCACATCCGGCATTGGCAGTAAACGGAATGGCGCAGAAACTGCCAGCCTTTGTTTTAGAGAGCGCGTGCTCACAACAAATTACATGGTAATTCGTACTTTTACATAAATGTTTTATAATAATATAATCTTCTACTAAATTGTTTTATCCTATTATCTCGTAAACAGTTTTTATTCTCCATTATTGGCGTGCGTTTTCCTATAACAAATTATAAACGCCACTTGAAAGGTTGTTCTCCCATTATAGTAATCTAACAAGTAGAACAAACGAAACCAGTGAAGAAAGTGATTTATGTGAAGGGAATTATTATGTTGTTATGAAGTATTCTTCATTCAACATCATTACTTTATAAATTTAAAAAAATGTATATGTCGAATTCGAAAGAAGAAGCTTACGCTTCTTTTAGTTTGTAAAACTTTAAACATAATATATAAAATTACGATAATGTTCGTCTAAACTGCAAACAATAAGTCCTAATTAATAAGACTACTAAGACAATAAAGTAGTTGTTTACATGGATATTTATTGTCTTAGTAGCCTTATTAATTAATTTATCGTTTGCAGTTTATACGAACATTTATACCAACATTATCGTAATTTTATATATTTTATTCAAACATGTATTACTCGATTATTCGAGATTACTCGATTTTGATGCAGTTATGATGCGAGAATCGTCGAGATACGATAATTGAATTAACCGATTATAACTCTAATTCATTAAGCGCCTTTGTTGCAATAACGCAACATTATTAATTTTTATTAATTATATTACTAAATAAGTTAATTTGATACATTGTATTATTTAGCCTGACTTGAAATTGTGTAAAGAAAAATATAAATATTTTGTTATTCAAATATAACGATTTTACTCATTATAATAAAAATGTTTTCAGTGTATTTCTAACTTCACAATATTTCAGTGTTTATATGCGTGGCGCATGAAGTAAAATTTCGTATGTAACGTTTTGTAACGTATAGCGCTACGCGACCAAATTAAATTTTAAATCTTTTCTAAACTCAAAATATTACATCGTGCTTAATCTGGGAGTGAAAACACTTGTTAGAGGTTTCATTCTCAAAAGGTGTAAATAAGATTGGTCTGCACTAGGTTATTTGAGGAACCCCAGAAGTTACGCTAACTGATTTCTAAATGAGGGTACCCATTTTCACGATTTGGAAGATAATCCTAAAAATCAACAAATGCAAAATACAATACAATACAAAACTTTGGTAAAATATTCAACAATTTTGTCATTTGTCTCAATTTTTTCGTTTATAATTTTCAATTTACGTTCGACTGGTCTCTAGCAGTTTAATTTAATTTTACAACTTTGTCTGCGCTTTGAAAATACGAGTACATATATTTTCTCAACTTTATGTAACTCTAATAATTATTATAATATTGATATACTACTTTCAGATCTTTATATTGATTTTGGTGTGCAATAATATTTTAAAGAATTCAAGTTAAAGTTTGAACAAGTGATTCCACTCTCAGACTAAGCATGAAGTAAAATTTCGAGTTTAGAAAAGCCTGAAAATTTGGTTTGGTCGCGTAGCGCTACGCGACCAAACCACTCGACATTCTACTTCATGTATATCATGTATCGTATAAAACACTGTAATATTTAAATGTTAGAAATACAGTGTAAAAATGAGTAATAATCGAAATATTTAAATAAGAAAATATTTATATTATTTATCACACATTTTCAAATCAGGTCAAATAATACAATTTATCAAATTAACTTATGTAGTTAGTAATTAAAAAATAATATAATAATGTTGCGTTATTGTATCAATAGCGCTTAGTGGTTTAATAAACTTTAAAAATTGTTTAATAAAGCCGATACTCTCAAATAATTAGGGAACCTAATATTAACACATTTCAAATTATACACATAAATCCCTATGGCCCGCTTTACAATTCAATACCCTGTATTTGGATAATAAAATATTGATATTTTTCTTAATAAATTAAAAACTCAAGGCTTATATTAATTTGCGCATGATTACAAATAATAAAATAATACTACATATTGTGGTTTAGAATAATTTTTAACAGATGGGTGAAGGGGAGAAAGAGAAGATAAATGTATACTTATTTGAATATTTATGATAAATATATATAGTTTATTATTTAATTAGGAAATATCTTTTGTTCTTGATTACTATTTATAATAATTATAAATAGTTAATTATTAATCAGGAAGATAACATCAATTTCATTCTGCAGAATTGTGTTGTCTACTTGTAAATTAATATATTATTCAGGCTTTTATCATCCATCAGTCTTAACTCAAATATCACATCTCCCATTCATTCATATAAAAGAAACGTCCTAAATCCAAAAACAATGATGAGAATCTAACAATTGAGAATAAATCGCCATACAGGAATGCGATTTTATTCAGTATAATGTTTATTGTCCGATTTTGGCGCGGAATTAATGAATATTGGATATTAATTGAAATTAACATTTACAGTGCAATTGGATTAATAACATACATCAAATTCGAGGCAATGGGCTATTAAGGGTTTAACGCTTCGTATGCGGATTAAGTGCGCAGAGTAAATACAGTGTGCATGCTGTGGTTTTATTGTCGTTTTGTGTTGGTAATGAGATCCGACATTTTTATTAACATGATGGCACGGTGAACAGATGATGATTTCAGGCATGAATGATGAGATTTATAATTGGCGGGCCTATTGTTGTGACGCCGGTTTGAAATAGGTTCGCGTTTCACAAATTGGGAAAGTCAATCGAGATGATGAGTTTGTTTCGTTTAGGTAAAAGTAGAAACAGCTGGGGAATTGGAATTGGTCATTCAACTACTGTTTTGTTTACATGCAATAAATATCAGAGGATGTGGGAAATTGATTGCAATGTGAATGCAGAATGTTTCGCCTGCAGGTAAGAACGAAGAGATGGCTAACGTGACAATCGCTGATATTAAAACACATCTGTTGCGTATTAGTAGGTTAGGGGAACACTTAAGTCTATGATCATCAATACTAAATTGGACACATTTGAAAAAGTTTTAAATAGCAACTTATGCTCATCTTAGCAATGCCGTAATTTCTGCATACCAATTTAAGTAATAGTCAAATTTCGAACGCAGGATAATTAAAACTCGGTAATCGTACAATTTAAGTTGAATACTTGCTTTAAAGTGTTTGCCCGGAATAAAAAGCACGACGTGCCGGCAATTCGAAAACCTATACTATTGCATAGCTATTGGAAAAGTTGTTCTAATGGTTTTCAACGGAAATAACACACATGTTATATTAACCTAAATAAGAGGACTTAGAGTACGCCGAAGAAGTGTATGAGCTACAGGCTTGAAAGAAATTGGATGAGGTTTGTACATATATAGATATAGAAGTCTAGAGGATCTAGAATGACGACCTTAATCGAGTCTATGTTCTCCACTTTTCAATTCCATCAATTACGTATCGTAAATTACATCAAATTACCAACTCTTAAACATTAACAAGAGAAAATTCGCGTGCATTTATGGCGATCCGCGATCGGCTTGTGTCAGGAATTATTCAACGCACATCCGAATGAGAATCCACGGCACAATAATTTTGTCTTTATTTTGAAAACTACTGGATTAACTATTCATAAGGTTTTCAAATGCAAATTGCGGCGATCCTCTCGAGTGCTGTACGCAGAAAAAATACAATTTTACACTTTGAAAACTTTCCACACATACATACGTATCCATGCCTACACATGTGTGTTAAATAGTTAAAACTTTCAAATGTGGCCATTTCAAGTTTTATGCGCGCCGGTTACTGCAAAATATTTTTTCCTTCCTAGTTGCACCATCTTTACTATCCCTGCACTATTGGGACCATATATCATAAATTCTGCACTTAAACCCCACATCAAGTCATACATAAAATAATACTCATATAAACCTAGAAAATGCATCACTTTTACGGGTTGAAATAAATAAAACCTTGGACATATTTTAGAAATAGTCATTGAAAATTCTACATGTTTACAAAATTGTTCAGAAAGTATGTCCAATATAAAAGTATTGTGCTGTAGTATTTATATTTATAGCCCTCGCTATAAAATTGAATATACAACTTTGAAAATATTAAACAGCCATGATAAATGAAACTGATGTAGGAATGTTAATGTGATGAATTAATTGAAAATGATAACATTAAAAAAAAAACAGTTAACCTTTGATTTTGTTAGCAAACTCACTGATGATGGTCACTTTAAGTGATTTAAAATTGGGTAATATTTTCGGTAATACAGGGTATTATTATTCATAATTGAATAACTGAAACCTGGTTTTATTAAAAAAATAAAAACTTGCATTCAGTAATAATACTTTTATTGCATTTTTGAAATCTATACCTATATACTATTACATACGTTAATTAGGTTCGAAAAATAATGTCTTCGAGTAGTCGTCCTTCTTGACGGACACGTAGGTGGATCCTCTCCTAAATGTTACGCACGGCTCTGTCCAATATGTTGTTCGGAATAGCTTTAATTTTGTGATATAGATTTCAAAAATGCAATAGTAGTACTATTACTGAATGCAAGTTTTTATTTTTTATAAAATAATAATATAAATATAATTTATAAAACTTTAATAAATAAATACTGCAAACATGGTAACAATTGGTAGTTTAAAGTTAAATATAAAATTTACTGTACATACAGCAAAATAATCATGCAATCCCAAAAAATTTAATAATTCTAAATAAATAGGAAACCAAAAAGTAAAATTTATAGTATTTTCATTGATTTTCTAAATGCGTTAAAGTAAAAAAGAGAATCTATACATATTGAAAAATATGTGTGATATCAATTTTTGCATTTTCGTTTTAATTTTTATTATAATTTTTAATCTTTAAAAGGCACAGCTATAATCTTTGATGTTATAAATAACAAAATGTTTTATTTCTTGCAGAACATTTGTTTCTTTACCAAATGTTAGATATTTGAAATTATTCAACGATCGCGTTTTGAATTTCACGTTAAACCAGCGTTAGCGCGCCTGATGCATGAAGTAAAAATTTCGAGTTTAAAAAAGCTTGAACATTTAAATTGGTAGCTACGTGACTAATCCAAATTTTAAGGCTTTAAAATATTTACTTCATGCTTAATCAAGGAATGGAAAACACTCGTTAAAAAACATTCAATGAAAATATTAAATCAAGATTGTTTACCCAACATTCAATGAATCCGTCTCTAACGTAACCAGACTGTCAATAGTCATCAAAATATAAAAAAAGACAGTTTTAGAGAAAAAATTATATAATCTTATACTTGCATAGTATTTAAGTTATTGTATATCATCATTATTAATATGTTGTTGTAAAAAGGTAAAATTCGTTAAAATAAATATATCGAAATGAATGAATCCTGACAAAAATCCTAGTTAATTAAATAGCGAATACTTTAAAAATTGACATTCAAATTCATATATTTTTAATTATAATGTTTGTAAATAATAATAATTACTAGTATCTTAAGTAAAATCAATAAAACCAGCAAGCATCACAAAATTAATTAAAATCTTCAAAATTGTCATGTAAATTAACACAAATTGGCAAACATACAAAAATATGATAACCAAGCTTGACTAAAAACACTTATTACACAATTCGTAATGATTAAAAAAAATCAACACAAATTTACAAATACACGTACGTGCCCACACGCCAATCGTCAAAATTGATTTTAAAAAAAGTAAAATTCGTAATTGTAACTTTCTAAAATAGTCAACATTTCCAATTTCAACAAAATTAGTTAAAATTGATAAACTCAATATAAAATAATAAACATCTTTATCATTTAAAATTACATGGACATTTATGGCATTCAATTTATTAATTTGCCTTTAAAAAGTGTCTTTTGAGTAGATATGGGAAGTTCGAATCTTTCAGGTGATTCGAATCAACCGAATAATTTCTTAAAAGTGATTGTTTCTTTATGAATCGTTTATCACTTATCACTTATATTAATAATAATAATAATGATAATAATAACAATAATGATAATAATAATAATTATGATAATAATAATAATAATAATAATATAGATCGTTCTCGCCTTAATCTCCCACTATAGTGACGATAGACACTTGTTTCATAAACCGTCAAATAACTCCGCGCGAAATTGAATAATAATACTAATAGTAATAATAATATTGATAATAATATTGATAATAATAATAATATATGTTCGTTCCATAACGAACGGCGCCGAGATAGACGACCGACCCAATAACATCAGTTAAACGAGCAAATACCGTTTTAAGGGAATTAACTTGTATAATTTAAGCAAAGATGATAGGTTTATTCGAAAGATATGTGTCTATGAAATATAGAGCAAATATATACAAATTTAACTATAATTAAAAATGTTTTATTATATTTATTTTTAAATTATCAAATAATTTGGCCTTTTCAGTAGTAAAGCTGTTCCAAATTAAACTTAGGTGGCTTGAATTCATCTTGCAAATATTCTGTGATTTGTCTCATAAGAGAACAAACATTAGCTGATAAAATTACGCGTCGAGTCGTAAAAATACCAATAAAGGCTGGCGCAGCGGGTTCGATTCTGCAAGTCGTAAAGAATCGTTTCGGGCGGATTCAGACCACATGTACAAAGCGGAGTTGAAGTTGTGCGCGGAGTTGAAGTTGTGCGCGGATTCGAGCGAACGCATTAGTCATGCGATTCGGGCGGATTCAGATTCAGATCGCATGTACAAAGCAGAGTTGAAGTTGTGCGCGGATTCGAGCAAACGCATTAGTCATCCGATTCAGGCGGATTCAGATTCAGATCGCATGTACAAAGCGGAGTTGAAGTTGCGCGCGGATTCGAGCGAACGAATTAGTCATCCGTTCAGACCGCATGTATAAATCCGAATCAGGAATACGATTTCGCTCGACCAAAATGTTCGTTCGGTCGTCTCGAGTGAATGAATCATTAACGAATCAATTCTTCTTGAAACACGGAATCAGTTCATTCAAATCACCGTACAGAAACGTTCTTTTTGAATCAATCATTCACGAACGACCCATATCAAGTTTCGAGTTTAGAAAAGCCTGAACGTTTGGGTTTGGACGCGAAACGTCCAAATCCAAATTCAGGCTTTTCTAAACTCGAAATTTTACTTCATGCGCTACGCGTGTAAAACACCGATTTGATGTCAAGTTCAAAATAGACTGTTATTAATTATTTTCAAATGAATCACTTTAATAATGATAATTATTATTTAATAGTTAATGAAAATAAAATGTTATTTTCTGTGGGATAGTTTTTTCTGATGTTTTATCATCTCTTGCGCATGTGCACGAAAGGATGTTACCAATGTTTCTAAAACAGTTGGGAAATATACCGTAATTTACGGTAAATTACCGGTGGTAATCACCGGCGTTAATTACCACTAACATTAGTCATTTTAAGAGTTCATTTAGCAAATACAGAATAGTGTGAAGATAAGATAACAAGTTTTAGTTATTAATTTTAAGAATATTGAGGTTAATTCCCGTTGTGAAATACAATTTTGTCAGCTTTCTATTAATTCCAACCGTTGATTGAATAAACGTTCTAACATTGCATCAGTGGCGTAACTACGATGAGGTGGTTTTCTCCGTGAGTAGAATTCTAAGAAGCGTCTGTGGTAGGAATTGTAACTTTATCGACAATTTAAAACACCGGTAATTCGATACATTTGTGAATGATTACCGCTTTAATTTACCAGCTCATCACAATATTTTTAATTTTAAAAGTCATTAAATACATGAGAAATGAATAGAATTTAATGACTTTAACGACATTAAGTAAATATTTCGAGTTGGCCTGAAAATTTGGATTTACGGCCAGAGCGGAAAATCCAAAATTTTATAAATATTATAAACAAATAAAACAATTGGATTTTATGTTTCATATAACGGGTGGGCCATCTAGTGGTTTCTTTTTAAAAATGCAATAAAATGAACAAAATTAAATTTTTTTATATGTATTATGGCTTTATTAGTAAGAGCAAACATTCCCATTAATTATTATGAAACACAACTTCGTTCAAGTGGCTGCCTCGGCTGGCATCGCAGTAGCGCATTCTGTCACTCCAACTTTCCAAGACCTTGTTGATGGTTTCGAGCTGTAGCTCACGGATTGCTTGGATGCTATTGGCCTGAAGTGCTTGAATCGTTTCTGGATTGTTGGCATAACATCGGTCCTCCACGGTTCCCCACAAAAAAAAATCCAAATGAGTTAAATCGCAGCTCCGAGGCGGCCAATTGACATCGCCAAGACGGCTGATAACACAATTTGGGAATTTGGTGCGCAAAAGATCCATTGTGTCATGGGCTGTGTGGCATGGCGCGCCATCCTGCATTAACCAGAGGTTTTTTATATGTATTATGGCTTTATTAGTAAGAGCAAACATTCCCATTAATTATGAAACACAACTTCGTTCAAGTGGCTGCCTCGGCTGGCTTCGCAGTAGCGCATTCTGTCACTCCAACTTTCCAAGACCTTGTTGATGGTTTCGAGCTGTAGCTCACGGATTGCTTGGATGCTATTGGCCTGAAGTGCTTGAATCGTTTCTGGATTGTTGGCATAACATCGGTCCTTCACGGTTCCCCACAAAAAAAATCCAAAGGGGTTAAATCGCAGCTCCGAGGCGGCCAATTGACATCGCCAAGACGGCTGATAACACAGTTTGGGAATTTGGTGCGCAAAAGATCCATTGTGGCATGGGCTGTGTGGCATGGCGCGCCATCCTGCATTAACCAGAGGTCGTCCAAATCCATGTCTTCAATTTCATTAAAAAAAAGTCGGATAACATGGCTCTGTAACGCTCACCGTTGACCGAAACGTTGTTTCCAGCCTCATTTTCGAAGAAAAATGGTCCAATGATGCCACCACTCCACAATCCGCACCAAACTGTCACTCTCCGGGGATGCATTGGCTTCTCGACAATAACGTGCCGGTTTTTCGAGCCCCAGATGCGGCAATTTTGTTTGTTAACGTAGCCGCCAAGATGAAAATGAGCCTCGTCAGAAAAGATGATTTTTCGCCCAAAATCGTTGTCCAATTCAAGCTGCTCTAAGGCCCAAACTGCGTAGCGATAACGAAGCGGATGGTCATGCGCCTTCAATTGCTGAGTCTATTGGACCTTGTAAGCGAATAAACCGAGATCTTTGTGCAGAATCGACGGCGAGTTGATGCTCGTGGATTGAGTCTTACACTCTCGGTTACAGCAGCCACATTCTCATCTGTGCGCACCGTACGAGAACGAGGACCAAGATCGTTGTCCACTA
Organism: Philonthus cognatus; assembly: GCA_932526585.2. Lineage (NCBI taxonomy): Eukaryota > Metazoa > Arthropoda > Insecta > Coleoptera > Staphylinidae > Philonthus > Philonthus cognatus. Next base: position 92,910,190 of record OW052243.1, read on the forward strand.
GTATGCCAGTCTCACGAACTTTTTGCACAAACTTGCGTACAGCAGGCGCGGTGGGTGATTCATTTCGGCTAAAACTTCTTTTCAACAAACGCACTGTTTGGGCTACACAGCACTCACTTTGGAAATAAGTTTGCAATATTACCCAACGTTGTTCAAGCGTAAAGCGACTCATTTCGTACCGCGGAGGAATGATACCGACTTTCTGTCAAGATTTCGAGCGGGAAAGAGATGTCAGTGTCAAAATAACCTATGATTTAAAAAGAAACCACTCTGTATATGTGCTTATTTTATGTATTTAGTTTAAAAAATATCATTAACAATTTACTTCACAGAGATCTGAAATAAGTAAAGGCATGGGCAAATGCTGATCTCTTTAATTTCAAATTGCATAATGAAATATATGATTTTATTTATTCATTTAAATGATTAATAAATAATTAAAAGTTTTCATAATAATTGGATTTTAAGATTGTAAATGACGTAAATTGCACGCTTTAAACGTAGTGCAGCAGATGCTTCCGTTTAAAGAACAATATATCAATTAGCGGAAGACAGTCTGGCAAGCAGCTAAATAGGTATTCCAGTTGAAAGATGAATTTCACTGTAAATGTTGTCTGACACGAATTTCTATTTTTCCCTCGGCGCGAGACGGCTGGTTTTTCTTCATTTCCCCACTTCTTTACTTCGCCGCCTCCTTTTTTATTGGGCGCATTTTTGAACCCGATTATTAACTCCGTTAGGGCGGATTGTTCCGCTCGGACGCAATAAAGGGACACAACCCCGATATTATACGTAAACAAGGAAAAATTGCTACACGACCCCACTAAAAGTGTTTAGCCTATTAGCTTATCCCCGGTTCAACTGTGCACACTAGAAAGCGCGTTGGGGATTGGATTGGGATGGCATACCCAAAAAATCAATGCGTCATGAGACTTAAACATGAAATGTCGTCGAAACAGAAGTGTGTTGTTACACTTTGAATCTTCAAACACATCCTTTAAATATAGAGTACAGATAAATGTGGGCCCGCGGCGCAATTAGAAATTCGCCACGTTCCCTGGCTGGTATGCGGCATCGCATTTGATTGGTATGTGTGGAAATGAAGCAAAAACTGCAGTCATTGCGTGTCGTATATTTTTCGGTCATGCAATTCGAATTGTTTGGAAAAATGTATTTGCTTTGCATATTATGGCGCGGTAAGCGTTCAAATTAATAACTAGTTGCAGGCAACGAAGCAGGAATGTAGATCATCTGCCGCAATACTACATCCGACCTCCACCCAACGGACAATTCCGTTTTTTGCAACTGATTTGAAATAACCTAGATTCTATGCACCCGTAACAGTGACAAACATTTATCCACATCAATTATAATTATTTACGTTTTTTACAGCGTATACTCTTTTAAGTATACCTACATATCCCGGTGATTATAGTGCTTCCTATATTTTCAGGGATTGTTTTCAGTTTATTTATTTATTTTATTTATTTATTTATTTACGTTTCAACTTTTACAATAATACAAAAGTTAAACATATCGATAACAAAAATACAAAAATGGGCGCTTATGCTGGCTTCTCTTTTAAATCTTCGAATCCTGAATGATTCGAATTATTTCTACTTCTGATTGATTTCAACATTTTTAGATTAAAAATAAGAAGAAATTGGCACTAAAAAATATAAATGAAACTATGATTTAAACTGAGAAAAATATCCTGAATGATTCGAATTATTTCTACTTCTGATTGATTTCAACATTTTTAGATTAAAAATAAGAAGAAATTGGCATTACAAAATATAAATGAAACTATGATTTAAACTGAGAAAATGCACAAAGAAACATTTTCATAAATATACTAGCTAATTAATGCAGTGTTTTTATTTTCTACTTATGTAAGAAATACACAATAAAGCAGGGTTGTTATGTTTAAAACACTTTGTTTTAAAACAGTGTTTTAAACATGTTTAAAAACAACCGTCGTGTTTTAAACGGTTTTGTTTTAAACATGTATTAAGTCTTGAATTTGTTTAAAACATGTTTTAAACATGTTTTAAATCTTAAATTTGTTTAAAACATGCAAATTGCTAAATTATATTTTACACTACTTCATCAAGATTTTTTGTTTACATTTTTAAATTTTAACTAAATTGTTGAAGATAGTTCAAAGTACATTATTAAACTTGACATTTTATTACAATAAAATATCCCAACTGTGTGTGCATTAATGTGATTATTAAATACAGGCAATTTTTCTTTCAGGTATACGTATGCATACACTGTAAATTTTACGACATTCGTTGCTTTTTTAAAAGATTTCAATTTGAATCTTTAAAAGAGGGTTTTCCACTCCCAGACTAAGCATGAAGTAAAATTTCGAGTTTAGAAAAGCCAATCCAAATTCTTAGGCTTTTCTAAACTCGAAATTTTACTTCATGCTTAGTCTGGGAGTGGAAAACACTCGTTAAAAGCTCTAAATTAACCGCTTTGAAACAACGAATTCCCACAAATTTAAAAAAACGCTGTAACTATCGGGATATGTATTTTAATCGTTAATTTTTTAAACGCCGTTTCAATGAAAAAAACACGTTTTGTTAAAAAAACTGTTTGTTTTAATCAAAATGAAAAACACGTTCTTTTTAACAACCATGCAATAACGTATAAAAAAGTAAATGTTACGCGAATAAAAACGTAATCTGCTATAATACGTGTATAATGTATGTATATATCGCATAATTTCCATTTGGCAGGTTCTCTTCTTACTTTTCGCGCGCGGCACTTAATTAGCCATTTGTTAGTCTAGAAGATGGCCGTGATCATCCTCGAAATCGCTTAGAGATTACTTAAATGTGAAAATGTACTCCTTTAATTCCTTAATTAAACCCAAATGGGTTTCTAGCTCGTCATGCTATAATACGAACACACCGAGCATTTTACTGTCTTTGATAATTCACCAATTAGAAATTTAATTGTTCTATTTTCTATTAATTTTGTTACGCTATGTTCTCTTACAGAACTATTAATACTTATTTTTATATGCATATGTCGATCAACATTTTCTCATTATTATGTTTATTTTTAAAGTTTTCAATAACGTTTTATCCATTTTAATAATAATCGCCAAATTTTAAACCGCTGTCAATGTAAATTGATAAATAAAGCACTAATAATCTTTTTTTACACTTTTATTTGAATTACCAAACGTACATTTTGTATACAAAGTAAACATTATCAATCGATTAACACTGGTCAATCCATTGATAAATAATGGTCACTTTGTGTCCAAAATATACATTTGGAAATTCAAACAAAAGTGCAAAGAAAGGTTATTAGTGCTTTATTAGTCAATTTAATTTGATCTTTACGCAACTCAATCAATTAATTCTGCCAATGTACCTACATAATTTAAAATTTGGATAATTTTCATATCTATCTATTTTTCTATGATTTTTAAGATTTCGATGAATTTCATCAATTTGATGTATTATTAAATATTTGTTAGAAGCAAATTTGTATGTTAGCAAGGTTTCCAAAGAGTTTTTCAACTAAAATAAATAATAAATCAGTTTTTTCTTCTAATAATAATAATAAATAAAATAACTATTATTAGGTTGTCTATCAGATAATCAACGTTTAGTACGCCGATACATTGTTAATATTTTATCTTTAATGATTTATTTTTACAAAAATATTGCAAACAATGTCTTAAGATAGCCATTGTTAATGTATACTAAAAATTAGAAACTACGGAGGGAAGTAACGGTCGTACTTGTTGGGAAAACACAAAAAACTTCGTAACTGGGTAATCGACCACTAATGATAGGCTAATTCTTAAATCCAATTAATTTATTTTGGTACTAGAAATTATTCATACACTCTCAAAATTACCATAAAGCAAAACGGAAAAAAAGAAAGAAAAATTAATGCAATTACAGAACCAACATTACATGTTTAAAAAAAAAACAAATGTAACGTGATGAACATAATAATTGTTTTTTTCTATATAATTTATTAAACAAAAATGTATGTATAAGTATTTGAAAATTTAAATTTGAAAATTTCTTTCATAAAAATTAGGCAAAGAAGAATTAAAATTAGGTACCCCATTTAATTTTATCACATAGATACATTTTGCAAAAAACCGGTGTAAATACATTTAATGAAAATCGATGGTTGCGTTTTTAATTATGAATTGTGAAAATCTCATGAAAAGTACTGCTATTCTTACTAGTGAAAATAATAGAAACACGACAAATAGGCTATTTTTAAGATTTTGAAGGTTTAATTGTTATCTAAAGCAAATATAATTAAAACAAGTAATGTCTATGGGAATCAGTGTAAAATAAACAGTAGCACTAAACATTTCTTAAAATAAAAAATATCCAAACTTAATAGAATGGAATGAATTTATGATTTTTCTTTTATTTTCTTTATTCAAACTTTGATAACAAAAGGTTTGTAAATTTTTTTAAAATAAATTTTCCAACGTTCATCAATCAATCGATTGTTCAAAACGTTTTTATTAATTTATATACTGGGTGTCCCGTTAATGTTGAGAAATATAAATAAATAAATAAATGGTTTATTTACGGGAGGTCCCCATTTTCAAATAAAATACATAATGTAGTAAACTTAAAAATTAGTTAGAACTAAAAATTATAAAACTATTAACTATTCTAAGTCATAATTAATGCAAGGAAAAACAATAATTAATAACAAAATATGTATATAAACATAAAAATATAAAACATGAAAAGTATTTCGTTCTGATTCCAGTTAAAATAAATATGATACTTTTGTATTACCAAAATAACCTTATAAAACAAACTAAAACAAACCGGAGCATAAAAAAAGGAAAAAAAAAACAACTATATCTTAACAATATCTATTCTAATTCTAAGTACTTGTTTAATAACGTTTTAAACCCATATTTATTAGAACTGAACAAATCAAACCAGCCATTTCTATTTAAGGAGTTGGCAAGTCTCAACAAACGACTCATCGAGTTATTGTAAGAATAATTTGTTGAGTGAGTTTTAATGAAAAAAAGGTCTTTGTTTCTTAAAATTGTGGAATAATTTGATGAATAGATGTTTATTTAGCCAATAGCGATGGACACACGATAGACGAATTAATTAATCCGTGCAGAAAGCAGAGATCAGCGACTTGTCTACGAAATGCGAGTGGTTTCAGATTAATAAGTTCCATAACATTATCGTAAGACCCTTGAACATGGCGATGTCCTAATTTGAATTCCATATTCCTTAAAAATGTCTTTTGAATAGATTCCAAACGGTTCATATCGCCTACCAAATAGGGAGACCAGACAGTACAGGCATATTCCATGTTGCTTCTAACAAGTGTACAAAGTGTACAATATAATAGTTTGAGGCACTCGGCGTTTAAATCTTTTGAGATATGCCAAACAAAGCCCCATTTTCTGAAAGCTTTGGTACATACCGAGTGAATTTGGTCTTTAAGTGACAACTTGTTATCTAATAATATCCCTAGATCTTTCACCTGCTCCGCGCGTTCCAACTCGATTAAATTAATGAAATAAGGCACATTTAAACTATTTTTATTTTTGGTGAAAGAAATTGTAGAACATTTTTCAGTATTTAGAGTTAACTTATTAATCCTGCACCACTCACAAATATTATTTAAATCATTTTGTAATCATTTACAATCATCTATGTTCTCTACGATCTGATAGAGCTTCATATCATCAGCGTACAGTAGGCAGCTGCCAAAGTTGATGACATCAATTATGTCATCGATAAAAATTGTAAATAATATTGGTCCAATATGTGAACCTTGGGGTACACCCGAGGTAGCTATTATTGGATCCGATATGAAATTATTAATTCTAACTTTCAATGTCCGAGAACATAGAAAGGAATCTAGCTATTTGACAACATTTCTGTTGTAACCTAATTTATTTATTTTTTCTATCAGAATAGCTTGATTGACTTTGTCAAATGCTTTAGAAAAGTCCGTGTAAATAGCATCAACTTGAGATTTATTTTCTAAAGCATTTGACAGAAACGTTTTAAATTCCATAAAATTCGTCGTCGTCGATTTTGCACTCCGAAATCCGTGTTGGTTATCAGAAATAGCTGATTTTGATATCCAAGCTAGTTGATCGCTAATTATCGAATCCAGAAGTTTGGGAATAACCGATTGTATGCTAATACCGCGATAGTTAGTTACATCATCGCGAGCGACATTTTTTAAAATCGGAGTGATGAAACATTCTTTCCAAATTTTAGGAAAATACCTGTGCTTAATGACTGTTTAAACAATAAATGTATAGGTTTACATAATGAATATAAGCAGTTTAGTAATATTGTAGATGGTACACCATCAGGTCCGTCTGTAAACTAGTCGTGCAACTTAGTGATGTGACTGAATATAATTTCCTCCGAGATATGGAATTCCGTGTCTTGAACAGATCGAGAACTATTATCATGAGTACCAAAAGTGTAACCATCGGGTGCATCAAATACGGATGAAAAATGTTTTGCAAACAGATTAACAATATCATGTCCTTGGTCTGTAGTAATATCTTTAAATTTCATCATCTTTGGTATGCCTCCGTTATTTTGCGTTTCTCTTGAAAATTTCCAAAAATGTCTCGGGTTAGAATGTATGTTGTTTTGAATGTTTTCCAGATATGTCACATATAGTTCTTTCGAAAGACGTTTACATGAAGTTCTTAACTTACAGAACACTAAATAGTCCTCTGAACAGCTACTTTTCTTAAACTCTGCATGAGCAATTTTCTTTTGTATTGTTTTGGAAATTAGATCCCTGTTGTACCACACAGGAAATTTATTATCTTTAATTTTGACACATTTCTTCGGAATGAACATGTCCATTCCCATATATATATATATATATATATATATATATATATATATATATATATATATATATATATATATATAATTATAGAACGTTTGTGTGGCATTATCTAAATTAATACTATTTAACACAGAATCCCAGTCAATGTTGTGGAAGAAATTGTTGAGACCTTCGTAATCAGCGTTTCTGTAAAGGAAAATTGTCTTCGTAGTCTCTAACTGACTTATATTCATGGCCCAATTCTATTTCACAATAATATGCCGAATGGTGACGATCAGTTTTCAGAAGAAAATCGTGTGCTAATAAAATGTCAGTATCGATGTCCGAAAAGCATAGATCAAGATGTGTATTTCGTATGTTGGGTATATGTACTATTTGATTGAGGTTTACGAATGCATAACAATAAACAATCTGTTGGGCTTGTATGCTATGTGTCATAATTTTATTACCATCTACAAACCATTTAATGTTAGGTAAATTGAAGTCCCCAAATATTAGAAATTTATGATTTTTAAAATTGTCACGTATGGTTCCAATAGCAGTACAATGATTTTCATAAATTTGAGGTGATGATGATGGTGGAATATATACTCCACCTATATTCTGTATTGTGGAGGCTTCTACTTCGTTATACATGTTAATTACACAATGAAACACTTTTAACTTTGTTTGTATAACACGTTTTATTTAATGTGACTGCAGTTTCGACAAATTTAGCTTGTCATTATCAAACATGGAGTAACTTAAACTAGAGGTTTTACAGGTATATATACACAATTACAAGACTCCACCTATAATTAGTTTACTATATCCAATAGATGCTGATACAAATAAATGTTCTACACTATTAGCACTACATACAAAGGACGAATTGAAACACTTTTTAATAGCAATAAGGATGCAGCCGCCTTTAATTTCACCATGGCTTGAACGATCAACTCGATATACAGTGTAGTTTGGAATAAATAGGAGATTATCTGAAAAATCTGCGTATAACCAAGTCTCGGAAATAATAATAACATCATAAATTGAGTTATTAACATTAAGCATAAATTCATTTATCTTTGTCCTCATACCGCCAACATTTTGATAGTAAACTGTTAGTTTTTTGGACTGGTGTACCCCGCAGTGGGATTAGTTTGACTTTCTGTTATATATGGCGTGTCATTACGATATTTAATTACGATGTTTGTTTCGCCATTAGCAATACGTGCATCTTTTTCAGATTTCAATTTATTATAGTAGTCCCTTTGTTTCTTCGTTCTATCGGAGAAAAAATACAATTCTCTGTTGTTGTTCAACGAATTCGATTTTAGGACTTCTTTAGTTTCATGTTCATCATTAAATGTGATTTTTAAGGGACGGCATTTTTTGGACGAATTTCTCTGACCAAGGCGAATTATTTTTAGGGGTTTTGTAGTAATCCCTAGTGGTTTGAGAATGTTTTCTACCCCCAGAGAATCCTCTTTAATTCTTTGATCAGACGATGATGATGCTGATTCTTTTAGGTTAAAGAGTAAAACATTACATTTTTTATTTTCTCTTTCCTTCATTTCCATGAGTATTTCATTAATGTCAAGAGATTCTGTTGCTTTTTGTTGTAACTGTTCCAACGTTTCAAGTCTGTTTTCGATATCACAATAATTGTGGTGGATGTGTTATTAGGAGATCCTTCTTGAGGGTTTGTACATACATGACAAACCCATTTAGATTTACTATTGATTACAAAAACGATTTCGCTGTCACTTAGACGTGAACAGCGAATATGAATAGACTATTGCATTTCCCATGGAATTTTATATATGGTGTATTAGGAGTTATTTCTTGTTCACATACTCCACATTTAAAAACCATCTTATCGATTAAATAATAACAATCGTATAAAATATAAACTTAATAATACGGAAACAAAAACAACAAAAAAAAAATAAAAATAAACTAAATAAATAAAACGTGAGACACACTTCACCACTAGGGGCCGATCAAGTGGACTTATTTTTGACAAACATAGGTAGGCCACGGAGAGGAATAAACAAAATGTTAAACAAAGGAATACAAACAAATATAATGATAATTGATAATTAAATAATTATTACGTTAGTGGGTAAAAAATTGATTCGTAATGTGCAAAACAATGTAAAAATAGGTTATAATAAAACAACAACCAAAAAAAGAAAAAAAAAGTTCGATCTTGGCTGGGTAGCGAACCCGTGGCCGCGAACTACTAAACCTGCAACTGATGCACTGGACTGTTGGATCTGCCTAAATAATGACAGTAATTATAAATAAGACTTAATATTTTAAGCAAGTAGGTAACAAACACGAGGGGATCTTTTTAGGTTATAACAATGCAGCAAATAAAATATTTGCAAAAATGCAGCACCTTCAGTCGTCAATACTCACAATTTTTACACTTATCCATCCAGCAGAGCAAGTAAATAGAGCTGGAGTTAAAAATATTCAATATTTATCAAAATTCACAACAGGTCGCTTATCGAATGAATACACTGATGATCACTCTTAACCACAGATTCCTGGGATCAACATATGATGATTTAACATAACTTATCTATATCCAATAGTTTACGGTTAAGCCGGAATTAGTCTTCAAAGTTCAAAAAAATATTATTAATTTTATTTATAACAGTTGAAGGCTAAATTAGATCCGACTAAAATTAATTACGGTTGATTGCCATAATATAACACATCATTTCATTGATTGACAAGAAGTATAAAAACAATAGTACCACAACATAAAAACTAAAAGATGTTTTATTGGCACCTTATAAAAATTTAAAAAACACATTTTGAAAGATTAGTTCATTTAAAAGCTTTTTAGTCTCTTAATAATGTTTAATATCTTGTACGGTTTTGCCACAAAAAAATAAAATGCGAATAAATTATTTATTATTATTTAGTAAAAGCAAAATCTAGTTTTTCGGGTGATTAAAATTACATGTTTTTTCGTTGTCGCCGCCATTGTTTAACAAACATCAATTGTGTATAATAATAATAAACGAGTATTTTTTGAGAATTAATTGTTATCTTCACTATGGTTTATAATTATTCATATTCCTCCGGAGCAATCAGATACAGGCAGTTTTTTTTAAGTATAAGTATTCCAAATTCTGCCTATTTTCAATAATTCTTTATTCATTGTTTTTTTTTAAGTTCAATTTGAAGCTTTAAACGAGTGTTTTCCACTCCCAGACTAAGCATGAAGTAAAATTTCGAGTTTAGAAAAGCCCCGTGAAAATTTGGCGAGGGTCGCGTAGCGACCCGAGACAAATTTTCTGTGCTTTTCTAAACTCGAAATTTTACTTCATGCGCCACCCGTATAAAACACTAAAATATTGTAAAATTTATGTATATTCGAACTTCACTTGAAGTATGTGTTTTATAAGCGTGGCGTGGCGCATGAAGTAAAATTTCGAGTTTAGAAAAGCCCAGAAAATTTACTTTATGCTTAGTCTGGGAGTGGAAAACACTTGTTTAAAGCTTCAAATTGAACTCTTTTAAAAAAACAACGGATGTCGGAACATTTACAGCTTATGCATATGTTTACCTAAAAGAAAAATTCACTGTATGTTGCTTGTATTAGAATTTTGCCAAGGAAATTGAAGATACCATATTCATATTTTATATTTTTGTGGCAAAACCGTAGAAGATATCAATCATCATTAAGAGACAAAAAAGCTTTCAAATGAAAGAATCTATGAAGTAATATTTTTTTAACTATTAAAAGGTTTTTTGAACTTTAAAGACTAATTCTGGCCTAACCGTAAAATTTTGGATATAGATAAGTTGTGTTAAATCATCATTTTTTTTATCCCAGGAATCTATGGCTAAGCCGTTTCCCCACATTAACGGGACACCCCGTATATGATTTTTAAGTTTGAAGGAAGAAAATAAAAAAATATCATAAAATTTGACAAAAATTGTAAGACAAATTAGTCGAAAATCATGTAAATTTAATAAAATGTTCATAAATGTCATTCTTATTCATATGATATTTTTGAAAATAATCTGAAAAATGATCAAAATGTACTAAAACATATAGAAACACAGTTTGTGATTTTTTTTAAATGAATTTACAAATGTTCATTAGTCAATCGATTATTCAAAACATTTTTAATTAACTTATATATATTTTCTTAAAGTTTAAAGAAAGAAAATGAAAGTAAAACTTTAAAAATATTCAATTCTATTAAACATCAAGATTTCAATAATTCGTGCAATTTTCTATGTGTTTTTGTACAATTTGATGGTTTTCCTCATTTTCCTAATTTTTGAAAGATTTATGTTTTTTGATAACTATTGCCAATTTCTGTAATTTTCATCAATTTTTTTATATTGTATTTTTAAAATGATGATGCATTGGAATCACTTCCGTCTTTCTCCGTTAACTTTTAGAGAACAAGTCCTCTGAGAGCGGTTTTTGTTTTTAGCAGGGTCGGCTAACTCAAAAAGGTTTGAGGGCCATAATTGAATCCTCAGAAACATTTTCTTTTCCAAAATCAAGTTTCTTACGTGTTTAAATTTGTATTGTATATCCATTGTAATTTAATTTAAATTTTAATTGTAATTTTATTTGTTTGTTTTATTATCTTTAATTTTGTATTGTATATTAATAAGTTTCGCAGGACTAATCAAAATCCGATGTAATAGAATTTTTTATATTTTCTTTTATGAGTAAGTGCTTTACAATGATTTTATGATAATTACGAGTACTTATTTGGGTAAAAAATATAACATATTGTTTTTGTATTTTGTACTTAATAAATAACATTTGGTACTTAATAAATAACATTTGAGGTTCCATTACATTTATTTAAATGCTTATCAAAAAAAAAAAATATTTTTTATGTAATCACCATGGGCTTTGCCAGTATTTTAGCCGGTAAGCGCACGGAGGCCAAAAATGCTAAACTTTGGTTTAATCTTAAGAAATTTAATTTGTTTTAAATGATTTTTCATTTTTATTTGTTTATAGTATGTAAACATGTACTTTTTGTTAGTTTATTTCCTTCTAGATATATATTATTGTAGAAATAAACGAAGAGAAAAATTCCCTAAAATAAAATTCCCTAAATATATTAGAAAACACTCGTTTAAAGCTTCAAATTTAGTCTTTTAAAAAAACAACGAATATCTGAAAATTTACAACACATAACTGGAATATGTTTACTTAAGAGGGCCAATTTTTGCTGGTTGTGTGTTTCTGGGATACGAAATGGCGCAGAAATAGCAAAATTGCAGAAAGTAGTTTTGACTATGTACTGGTTTATAGTGCCTGCCGAATTTTATCATAACGAATAAAAAAAATGATGAGTGCCGAGAGCGTTGTTTGAAGACACAAGTAAACTGGATAAATATTCACGATTTTAATTTCTTTTGACATACATACAACTGTACAACGAAACAGATGCCTTTTTAGTTTGATATTCCATATGAGTATATACAGGGAGTTTTTCTTTAAAGTATACGTATTCTGAATTTAGATTATTTTCTTTAAATATTTATATATTCGTTGCTTTTTAAAAGAGTTCAATTTGAAATTTTAAACGAGTGTTTTCCACTCTCAGGCTAAGCATGAAGTAAAATTTCGAGTTTAGAAAAGCCCCGTGAAAATTTGTCTCGGGTCGCGCAGCGACCCGAGACAAATTTTCTGGGCTTTTCTAAACTCGAAATTTTACTTCATGCGCCATGCGTATAAAATACTAAAATACTGGGAAATTTATGTATATTTGAACTTCACTTAAAATCAGTGTTTTATACGCGTGGAGCATGAAGTAACATTTCGAGTTTAGAAAAGCCTAGAAAATTTGTTTCGGGTCGCTGCGCGACCCTCGACAAATTTTCACGGGGCTTTTCTAAACTCGAAATTTTACTTTATGCTTTGTCTGGGAGTGGAAAACACCCGTTTAAAGATTCAAATTAAACTCTTTTAAAAAACAACGCATGTCGGAAAATTTACAGCTTATGCACATGTTTACCTAAAAGAAAAATTCCCTGTATTTAGCTTGTAGACAAACAGTTAAATTCTGGCAACATAAAATATATATTCATGTTATTTACAACTACATAAGTGATTTAAATGATTACTATCAATAATCAAATATCGTACATGACTGTCGCGTGCTGCACTCCTTAATTTGGTAAATTGCAATGAAGCACACAAAAGGAATAGATGCGAACACGAGAGGAGGTCTACCCTCTAAGCTGGGTAGGCGACACTTCAAGATAACTTAATTCGAACTCTAGACGCTAAGCTGACTAAGTGCCTCGGTAATCAAATCGCCGAGTGTCGCACATTCAATTTGGTTAATAAATGAAAGAGGATTTTTTCCGACTCATCACTTGAATCAACATATACCGTCATTCCACATTCCTATTCAAAACATAAATCCAAAAATGCACTTATATTTAAAGAATGTATTGGGAAATATTTTAATAATGTTTTTTTGTTGTTGTGTATCAATAACATAATCAATGAACAGTTCGCGGCAGAAAAATTACATTCGCAATTCAAGGCCGTGCATCGGGAACCCGTGTCGCGCTAAATGCTGTACACGAATTCTACATATCAAACCCAATTTCTTTTCACATGTTTTTGGAAATTACAGTATACTGTTAAGATATTACTAAAATAGCACGATGCTGCCCCCTATTTATTAAATGCATAATCAAAATTTACATTGCTCTTGTGGAGATTTCTTAGCAACGATTAATTTTATTTATCATTTATTTTAGATTAATCTATTTAATACAACGTGTATATAATAATTACTTCAATAAATTAAAGCAATATGAAGAAGTAATAATGTTTGCTATGGAAGTATTGCACGGTTTTGTGTGATCATTTAAGAGTGTTCCAATAATTGATTTATACATAATTTAAGAAACGTTTTAAAAAATAAGAATAGTGTCAATTTATTCGCAAAGCTTCAGTATGCAATATGTATAAGTTTCAAAGATCTATTTTCATTATTGTGGAAGATTAATTGTTGTTCGTTTTTATGGCCAAATAACATGTATGTTTTATATGATTATGAATTTGTAGGTTTCAAGAAGAACAATTTATTTGACCTAAATATTCTAAGAAAACCTGGTATTTACTACCAGGATTACTACCAGGTTTTCTTAGAATATTTCATTAAATTTCCTGAAGATTCAATCATCTATTCTATTATATAAAACGAAAGTGAATATTTGTTAGGAAAGTGTACTCGTAGTAGTCCAGCGTGTTTTCTGGATACTCTAGGAATCCAAAATGGCTTAAAAACATTCTTCGAGGCCAACACAATTGGTTAAACGAAAAGGAATTTCGTTTGGAGAAGAAGATTTAGGCCATGGCCAGGTATCAATGATATTGAAAAAGCCAGCTTTCGTTGTACCGCTCTTTTTGATTACGCTTAAGTTGTAGGCTATTCGGGAATTTACCCGTCTTTTTGATAATGCCGCATTAAAAAAAATGATCGGATACTGGGTACCGTAGAAATTAATTTGAATTGAAGAATTCAATTCATTCACTTTGTAAATTGTGTGTTGTCACCTTTGGTACCTAGGGAAATAAACATACATATGCATACGCTTTTTTTTAAATAAGTTAAATTTGAAGCTTTTCAACTCCCAGAGTAAGCATGAAGTAAAATTTCGAGTTTAGAAAAGCCTGAAAATTTGGTTTGGTCGCGTAGCGAAGCCAAGCGACCAAACCAAATTTTCAGGTTTTTCTAAACTTGAAATATTACTTCATGCGCCACGCGTATTAAGCACTGAAAACACTGAAATCTTGTGAACAAGTTAACTTCACTTGAAATCAGTGTCATATACGCGTGGCTCATGAAGTAATCAGGCTTTTCTAAACTCGAAATTTTATTTCGTGCTTAACCTGGAAGTGGAAAACACTCATTTAAAGTTTCAAATTGAAATTTTTTTTAACAAATAATTTTAGACTTACATTTGTGATTTTAGAACACACTGTCGTTAAACTGACGCTGGGTACGCTTGACTTCCATATCATTACTAATCTGCAATTGTATTTGTTGTTTTGAAAATTAAAATTGAGGTTATGTTTTAAAAATGTGTTCGCTGCAAATGCGTTGTTGGAGTTGATGTAAAAACATTCTTGTACAATACGAACGTGTAACGTGTTTATGTGCCGTTTTTCGTATTGTACAAACAATTTTTTACATCAATTAAATTAAATATTTGTTATCAAATTAATTGCATTTTGAAAAATAGTTTGGAGGTCCCCGATTTTAATTAAAAATAAAATAAAGTGATTTTTAATTTAAATTATTTTATTCATATAATAATATGAAGGGGCTTTACTCAAATATAATTTATAAAAATATGAAATAAATTTCTTCATCTTTCGTCTCATATTTTAATGAAAACGTATAAAAGTTTTGATGAATTTCTTATTTTTCATTTAAAATGGTAGACAGAGTGCTGAATAATATTTTTTAGCACACACAGAATTATTATGATTTATTTATTAATCGAGTGAATCGATTATTTGCATCACATCATTTCTTAAAAAAGTTTAGGTAAGATTTCGTATATAACATTTGAACAAAATTAATATTGGAAATTCAAAATTATTTCGAATTCGGAAAAAATAAGCTTACGCTTCTTTTAGTTTGCAAAACTTTAAACATAGCATATAAAATTACGATAATTTTCGTATAAACTACAAACAATAAGTCCTAATTAGTAAGACTACTAAGACAATATTTCCGTTTATCGGTTTACGTTAGACACAAAATGTTTTTCAGGTGATTTTATTTCATTTTTATTCCTAAATTTGTATTAAAAGTCACAAGGAAAGCTATACTGAAGAGCGATAAATCTTGAAACGCGTCTATGGATGGCCTATCCCACTGAGCAAAAAACAAACAAATAACGTTGTATCAACATTGTAGCAACAATAAACGTTGTTTTAATGTTGATGAAACATTACTTAAATGGATTTGCTCAGTGGGATGACATTGGTTTATTTAAAATATTCGAATATTCAAATGTAAATGTTTTAATTATCAAATCATATTTAATTATTTGAATAAATCGATACAATGAAATGCAAGCCTACTTATAGTTAGTACTGTCATGATAGCCAAATGAGAATATTTCCTGTTTTTTTTTTATCAAAGTGTAAAGATTTGTCAAAATTACATTATTAATTTAACTTCTGTATAAAATAAGGTTTTTGACTTTAATGTATTAAAATGTATAACATTGAAGATCACATTCTATCTTAGAATTGCTAGTATATTAATGAGAAATCTTCAATGATATTAATTAACACGTAATTAAGTAATTTGAAATTTATATCACAAAATTGACATTCGCTTCATATAACACAATTTGTAATTTTTTACATAAATTGATATTTTTTATGTAACTATCGAATTATGCTAAAAACAATTTATGTGAATAAAATGGTCGCTTTTCATCTTTTAGGCATAATTTGATATTTGAAACGAGGAAAACAAATTTGGGCAACTATGACATTTTAGCATAATTTTTTCGTTTAAAATTTAATAAACTTAGGTGAGGTTAGATGACAAGTTGTGAAGTTAGTTACAATTCATTTCAAACACGTCACGTTAAACGAAAGAAACGTTACTTTTCTAACCTAACCTGCCTTTTAACTATCATGACATTTTGACATAATTTATATAAATTAAATAAATTTTGACATTAGGGCATTAAATTAACGTGTCAATTGCTTTTTTGACCAATAAAATTACTTAGTTTTTTGACTGTGGTAGTATTTCATGAATCGATGACTATTGTAATAAACATGTAAGTTTCTTAGTCGACTGTATTATCACTATTATGGCATTTTGACGTTAAGTCCCTTAATTAAGTGTGAATTGTCGATTAACGTCTGACATAAAAAACGACAGCTTCCTCTTTAACTTGTATCAAAATAAACATTCTTTTATAACGTTATAAAACTTTTTTCGTCAATAAAACAAGAAACGAGTGTTTTTTACTCCCAGATTAAACATAAAGTAAAAAAGAGCGGAGCGACTAAGCCAAATTAGGCTTTTCTTAAATTCTTCTTAAATTCGAAATGTTACTTCATGCGCCAAGCGTATAAAACACTGATTAAATGTAAAATGGTATTTAACCAATTGTCAAGTTAAATAAGTTTAGTATGTCAATTGTTCAAATGACAAGAAAAGTGGACACATCACCATTTTATTACTGACATTGTTAAAAATTCTACAATATTCTCGCATATTGTCATACTTATAACGATATATATTAATAATGTGATTCTCTGACTGTAACAGAATCTTATTTTCGACAAATAGATTGGCATTTTTGACAGTATTGTATTACTGATGATTTGTTTCGGACAATTGTGATATTTTCGGGCATATTTTTACAATATATTTTTGCTGAAATTATGTTTTCTGTGACAGTAGTGATATACATCTATTTTGACAGTTATGACGTTTTCGTAAATATTTTCGACAATTATATTTTTTTTGATATATTTAAATGTAATTTATTAGAGTATTGTAATAATAGGAAAAGTTTGTAATTTAGCCCGCGTGAGTAACTTACCCTCACAAAATCTTACCAAATGTCAATTATAAGTGATTTATTGTATTTTTACCAGGGTTGTTAAAAAAAACGTGTTTTTCATTTTAATTAAAACAGATTTTTTAATAAAACTTGTTTTTTCATTGAAACAGCGTTTAATACATTAACAATTAAAAACATGTCTAAAACGTGTGTAAAACACGTTTAAAACACGTTTAAACGTGTTTAAAACAGAACGTACAAAGAATTTTTCTTTTAAGTATACATATCCCGATAATTACAGCGTATTTTAAATTTGCGGAAATTCGTTGTTTAAAAATGGTTCATTTGAGGCTTTTAGTGAGTGTTTTCCACTCCCAGACTAAGCATGAAGTAAGATTTAGAGTTTAGAAAAGCCTGAAAATTTGACATTGATGCAATGACGCAACAATATTATTATTTTTTATCTTATTAAATAATTACTTGGTCTCACTTGTAAAATTTTGAGTTTAGAAAAGCCTAATTTTACAAGTCAGAGCAAGTAATTATTTAATTAGCTTATTTAGTAAGATACAAAAATAATAATATTGTTGCGTCATTGCATCAATGGCACTTATTGGGTTAATAACGTAATTTTCGCCGCATATGATACATAGCATCATTGAAATGTTACATTAGTGCAAGTGAAGTAAGAAAGTAAAAAAAACGTATTTAGACACGGACATCGTAATGAAAAATGTACTTGTTTACCATAAGTGTTATTTATGTATACAATAGGCCATTTTCGTACGTAAAGTGTTTGTTACAATCTTCTTGTTTTCTCAGCACGTTTAGAAATGGGCATATGCTGGTAATTAAATAAAATACAAAAATTATTATTTATGAGAGAGAAAGTTATAGCACTGTACCTTGGATAAATTGAACTATGTAGACTTATTTTATCTTAAAATCCTTGACATTTAACTAGTTTCATACTTAATGTAAACGGAGCGGAATTTTAAGTAATCATGCCAAGAGTAAGACTTTTAGTTTAATCGGAGTCTAGTTAAAACAGTTTATCTGTAATCTTGTTTAATTATTAATTATAAGAGCCGTTTTATATATCTTATCTTCTTGTTGTATCAATTTTTGTTGTTGGCTGTAATTATCTTCATAATTTGAAGTTTTCTGCCATTAACAACAAATAGTAGTTATGTATATTCAAAATATATAATATATATTTTTAATATACTTAACCAGAAATTAGTGTTTATGACTAAAAACCTCAAATCGTAAAGTTTATTACAGTCAACAACAAAAAATTAAGAAATGGAGTTAGGTCACTTTTAAAATAAACGACTTATACATATATTTTAAAAGTTGAGATAAATTTAATATATACGATGCAGGGTATATTTGAATTAATGAACAGGCTCTTAGATTAGATTTATTTCTGCAAAAAAAAATCTGAATACTTTTTGACAACCTCCGGTTATTTGCGTTCATAATATACCGCGTAGATGATTAAGTATGCTACAGATTTTTGCTTATTTTAACCGCGCGAGAAATAACAATTCATTGAACGTAGACGGATACTTTTGATGACAGACGTTAAATACACACGCTCATATTTACCAAAAAGTACAACCATGTTGCTCATTATTATTAATTATTTTTAATAATTAATTAATTAAAAAATAACGCACCACCTTGCAATTTATTAAAAATGTTAACTTTTAAGTTTAGCTTTGTGTTTATTTCATTGCATTTGTTTTGCAACCAATCAAAATAAACAGAAGATGAAGAAAGCATTCTTCGTTATTTCAAAGATGCTGACATTAAGTACAAAAAATAGTACACATTTCTACATATTGCAGAAATTGCAGGTGGTACGGTAATTTTTTGAAGCGGCGTATTGAAGGAACAACATTTTCAATTTCAGATATTGCATTTTTAAACACTGCCCCTTATGTGCCTGTTTATTAATTCACATACACCCTGTATCTACAAGTTCTTACTTAAATATTACCAATTATAATTATACGCTAAATAGCAATTTATTTGAATGAAATAAGTAGAAACGTTGCAATCTCGTTTACAGCTAGATTTCTAAACAATTTTCAACTCCATCTCAAAATGAGATTTCACGCAATTCATTTCGATTCATCGTAATAACTGTTATTAGGAAATAAACACGTTTCGTAAATTGCTATTTCTATCTTTAGGGATTAACTTGACTCCGATAAATGTACTAAAATCCTACTTAACAAACTACTCCTACAACAATATAAATAAATCAAAGTATATTCTAAATAAAAGTTGACTAAATATTATGATGAGAATAAGAACATTTCTGCAAATGCCAAAAATATAACTAATATAGCTAATGTTCGTAATATGAAATATTTACTCAGCTTATCATGACTGTATTAATTTTAGCATCAAAATGAATTATTTTAATACTCTATTTTCACTTTGGGATATATATTGTAATAATTGTTACGTGAAAAATCACTTCACATTATTTTTATATTTTAGAGAGTTGTGTAAAATAAATTCCACTTTGATACACTTGTTATACGTGTTTTGCATTTATTTAAAAATGTATGAAAATTAGATATGTGTAATGCTAAGATATTAAATGTTAATTCTTTTATATAGGAATATTATATCTTCCCTAATTATTTTATAGTAAACACGTAAATTATTTGGATAATTATCAGTTGCTAATGAACATTTGTGGAAAACATGGCCATGTATTCCTAAAATCATTGTTCAGCCTATACAATCTTGCTTTAGCAGTTCATTTATTTATAGTGATTCAGCAATATATTTTTTAATTTCACAATATTTCAGTGATTTATAAGCGTGGCGCATGAAGTAAAATTAGAAAAGCCTAAAAATTTTAAAGCTTTTCTAAACTCGAAATTTGACTTTATGCTTAATCTGGGATAAGAAAACACTCGCTAGAAGTTTTAAATTCCTAAGAAAATAAATTATCTCAACGCATATTTTTAAAATATTCAGCCGAATTTGAAATTATCTTATAAAAACAACGATTTTAGAATCTGATTAGAAGAACATAGAATCTACAAAGAAATGAATAAACTTTGATTGGTCATAACTGAAGTTTAAATATCTTCGCTGGATATTCCAAAATATCAACTCAAAGTTAAAATTTGATTTGATATATATTTATTTTATCAGCGTATTTTTTTAATTTAATTTAATTCCATTCATTTTAAATAATTTCTGATCAAATAAGTATCTGATTGATTGTCTGACGAAGGTTTTCACTCCCAGATTAAGCATGAAGTAAAATTTAGAGTTTAGAAAAGCCTGAAAATTTGGATTTGCCGAGGCGCGCGAGCGAAGCGAGTCGCGCCCCGGCAAATCCAAATTGTCTGGCTTTTCTAAACTCGAAATGTTACTTCATGCGCCACGCGTATAAAACACTGATTTCAAGTGAAGTTCAAAATATAGTCAACTTGATTTTATGTTTAATCTCACAATAATTAATATTACAAATGTTTATTGCGTCTAACGAAATCAATGATTTCTTGATTGGATATCAAGAAATCATAACACATGAATATAAAAATCCAAGTAAATGAGATTTTATATTTACTTTAATTCTAGTATCTATTTATTTATAAAACGTAATCTTGAGTTGTATTAATGCATCTCGGGTAGAAAGAAAAGTTCTTGAAAGAGCCAATTTCAATTTTAATGATTAATATTTATATTACGATTCTTCAACATGACAAAGTTATATATCCTGTTGACAGAAATAGGCTTTACTAACGATGTCGCTGCATAAATCAAGCATTTCTGATTGAAAAACCAATCAGCAGAACTTTTTGTCCGCTTCTGATTAAATGCAGGCCGAGACACGAATGCTTATATCTGTTTTCCTCTCCGATGCCGATTTGCATTTAATGCTCAATAATAAATTTGTGGGAATTTTAAGTACGTAATGTATGGACAGTTTAATGCTGGGCGATCGGCGCGGATAAATCAGTCGGCCAGATAAAAACCGAAATTGAACGTACCCAGAAGACAAACATCGGACAACTCTTCTTAAGTAATTGAGGCATTAAATCTGCAGCCGATGAAATATGGCATCTCCAATGGACCTAATAAATAAAGTGTGAGTTAATGATGAAGGATGTGCACACGGGTTGCTGGGTACACGTAGAGTGTCCGAAAATATCTTCAGATGATTTTTTATGGTAGATAACGTAATTTTAACGAAAATTTATATAGATGTGAAATATTTTGTGTTTATCTATAAGAGAAATAGTTTTATTGTAGTGAAGATTAATAGCAAAGTTAGTATTTCAGCTCAACAATTCCTCTTTGTAAATGTTTAAAAAACAACAGTAATTTTAATTTTTCTTAAAATTACTAACATTTCTTTATACTTTTTATTAAAGTGTTTATTTGTATATACTAACAGCCTTATTATACAGAGAGTTTTTTATAACACCGAACATTTTTATAACGAGAATTTTTCTTTTAAGTATCCATATACATACGTTGCATACGTTGCATATTTTCCGATGCTCGGTTTATTACAAGAATCCAATTTAAAGCTTTAAGCGAGTGTTTTCCACTCCCAGGCTAAGCATGAAGTAAAATTTCGAGTTTAGAAAAGCCTGAAAATTTGGTTTGGTCGCGTTTTCAGGCTTTTCTAAACTCGAAATTTTACTTCATGCGCCCCTGGTACAAAACACTGATTCAATGTAAAGCTTAGCGGTGTGCTTAAAACTTCGTAATATGTCAGTTTTTTATATCGGTGGCGCATGAAGTAAAATTTCGAGTTTAGAAAAGCCTGAAAATTTGGTTTGGCCGCTCCGCGCTTCGCGCTACGCGACCAAACCAAATTTTCAGGCTTTTCTAAACTCGAAATTTTACTTTATGCTTAGTCTGGGAGTAGAGCACACTCGTTTAAAGTTTCAAATTTAACTCTTTTTAAAAATCAACGATTATCTAAATATTTACGGCATGTACGGGGACATGTATACTTGAAAGAAAAACTCCCTGTATGTACAAGTTGAGGTATTAATTGCGATTGATTGGCTACAATTTGTAATGGTCATATAGGCAACTCAATTTACCATAACCTAAAAATAAAAGGTGTCAAATCGTATTGGATGCTTTGATTTGATAAATATAATATACGAAAATCAACATTGGATATGTTCGGTGTTACATAAAACTCTCTGTATATTAAAACTTAACTATTTTGTTATTCAAATATTTCCAATATTACTCATATGTTCAAGTATTTTTCAGTGTATTTCTAATTTCATAATATTTCAGTGTTTTACCCGCGTGGCGCATGGAGTAAAATTTCGAGTTTAGAAAAGCCTGAAAATTTGGTTTGGTCGCTGCGCTACGCAGAGCACCCAAACCAAATTTTAAGGCTTTTCTAAACTCAAAATTTTACTTCATTCTTAGCCCAGGAGTAAAAACACTCGTTAGGAAATTCAAATTTAACTCTATTATAAAATCGACGAATGCCTGTAAATGTACAGCGTATACATTATGTATATTTAAATAAAAAAATCTCAGTATGTAATATAATAAGTTATTCAAAGTAATCATAAAAAAGTGAAATGAACTACAAATAGTTTTATTTTATTTATTTAGTTGTATTTAAAATATAGCTTTAAAATGTTGAAAACATATTCGAAAATAAAATCCTCAAAGTAGTAGTTACTTTAAAAATTCAATGTTTTTCATCCAAATTTATTAAACCCTGAACAAAATAATTTAATTAAACATGGAAACCAGAAAAGAAAACATTCAGATCATAAAATGTGGTTTTGGAGGTTGTGTGAATGAATTTATCTTTTAAGTATACATATCCCAATGTATCCACTGTACATTTTCAGGCATTCGTTGTCTTTAAAAAAGTTCAATTTGAGTTTCTAACGAGTATTTTCACTCCATGACTTTTTCATAATTTGGTTTGGTTGGTGGTTGGTGGCTCAGGCTTTTCTTAACTCAAAACTTTACTTCATGCGCCATTCGTACAAAACACTAAAATACTCTGAAGTTCAAAATAGACTCCTTTAGCATTTATTTAGAAGTATAGAAGTATATTTTAAACTACACAATAGTTCAGTATTTTATACGCGTGGCGCATGAAGTAAAACTTCAACTTTAGAAAAGCCTGAACATTTGGTTACGTCGCTCCGCTTCGTATAACAAAATGAATAAGATAATGACTAATCTAAAAAGTTGTATTACTTTTGCCGAAACGAAAAAAAAACCGTTAATTTCGGTTCAGTTCAAATGTATGCGCTCAGATTAGTGATGAGCAACCGTTTTTTTTGTTGAGCTACGTAAACGAAGAAAAAAAGAAAAACATTGTAGGTAGTATTGGTTTAACACAAAATTCTCATAGGTAAATAATAAACGTGCTTTTAAACTAAAACGCATAAAGTAAATATTTCGCATTTAAAAAAGCCCACTGCAATTGTAAGAATTTTATGTTATTGTAGTTCAAATGTCGGCTGGCGCCAACTTATGTCAGCTTTCACGATAGATTTATGTTTGAGACGATATACGTCAAAAATGACATATCAAAATTATCGAAGATGTAAAAAAGTAATGAAATGTGAGGAAATGTTGAAATTTGCAAACATTTTGAATATATGTCGGAAAGTGTAAAATTTGTTTTTAAATTTGCATAAATTATGAAAAAGTCGAAAATTGTCGAAAAGTGATGAAATGTAAGAAATGTTGAAATATGCGAAAATTGTAAATAAATGTTCTGATTATTTTTTTGAACTTTTAATAAATCAGAGTTTTTATACGCGTAGCGCATGACGTATTTCGAGTTGAGAAAAACCAGAATTTGGATTTTGACGCTGCGCGTAGAAATCCAAATTCTTCAGGCCTTTCTCAATTTGAAATTTTACTTTATGCTTAACCTTGGATTGGAAAACACTCGTTAGAGAAATATTAAGTTTCAACACAATTATGAATTTGTGCTTTTGAACTGCCGTCTGTAATTTTAGATGACATGTACTGGCTTTTCAAAACAACTACTAATTTGATGATTTTTTATGTTTATTTTGGTCATTAATGTTAAGCGATAGTTCGATTAAAACTAAATAAAAAGCGAAAAAAGTGCTTCTGAAATATCGGTAATGAATCAGAAAACGATTTTAATTAAATTCTGACCATTTAAGTTCAACAATAGAGATAGACATTCAAATTGAAAAATAAACATGGGAATTCCCTATAATGCGTCTTGGAACGGGACACACGGTATATATCTATAGATTGATAGCAAATAAACACTAAAAATACATAAAGAATAAGCAAAAATTAAACATCTCTCCAAAAATATTGCCGATCCCTATACCAATGGGTAAAAAACTAAATGCAACAAAAAACGTTTGATCAACATTACAACATGAAACGTTTTTGTGATGTTAATAAAACGTTACTTAAATGTGTTTGCTCAGTGGGTGGCGATTATAATAGATGATAAAGTATACAGATAAGTTTTATTGATAAATAAAACAGTAAATTTAATTTAATAACCGACGTTTTATGTTGTGAGTATATTTATATAATGTTTGATAGTTTTATTAAGTTATCCTTAGGGAAGGAAAAGATGTATAACTAACTATGTTTTAGATACAGATGTGCTTTCACCATGAGAAAGTGTTATTAATATAAGCGCGCCAAGCGAAGCAAAAGCTCTTAATTCTTCAAGTGATGTAAACAGAGTAGAACACTAGACAAACAATTTGATTTGACGCGATTAGCGGGTTATCACACAATCCATCTGCGATGCAGATTTTTAATTGCAATCCTATAATTAAATAGTAGTTGTTTTGCATGCAACCTCTTTGTTAGAAGTATTTCCGAGTGGAAATCGTAAGAAAACGTAAGCAGTATATTCAATGACATGGAAAATTATTGTAGCTGCAGATAGAAATCTATTTAAATCTAATTAATTAACGCGCTCCCACGGGTGGATATGCAATGACTTTATATATATGATAGAGTGATATTATTTTATCTTAATTAGTGCCTAATTGTTAACTAGAGCAGGAAACGAGTAAATGCGGTGTAATTGTAATGAAGAGGAAGTTATGATTTGAAAAAAGTAGGTGAATATCGGGAGGAGAAGGTATTGTTCCTTATAAACGGGAATTATAACAAAATACTAGAAAAACAAAACGAGAATTTAATAGAGTCTGTTTGGTAGTTTCTCATCAGTTGTATGATAAATAATTGAGGAATCTGTTCTGGTCCAAATACTCCGATTCCGACTCCAACTCGAAAAGCAGCAGATATTATTTACACCTGCCTGTTGCATGCGCTGTCTCGTGTGCTTCCGACAACTGATAAGTAACAGTGTTTTTGATAAATAATTTCGAAATTTCAGGACGGTGCAATTGTTTCTCATTTTGTATTCAGTATTGGCATTCGCGCAGGTTTACTGTTTACATCTGTCCTCGGTAATTTCCATTTGAACCATCGAATACTCATTCTCATACTGATACAGACAGACCGACGTATTTACGATGTCTGAAGAAAGTAGGATGAATTCCAAATTGTTATAATTAACCGTCCGAAGATTGGAATTCAAATTTATGGACGCACATCTCACACACTTTTATTACGTCTGGTATCTTCATTAATCATCGGCGGTCGTTTGGCTGGTTCGCTTAGCCGTTCTGTTTGAATTAATACACACACGACACGACACGGCACACTCCATCTATTCTGCTCTAAGTTATATTTCACATTCATTTAACAAGTAATTAACTACTTCGCGAGTTTTCCCCGAGTCTGTGCTAGAGAGTTTCAAGTTTCAAATTATTCTGTTCCTAATTACGATTATTTCATCATACCTAATTACCAGTTAACAAATCCTCAAAACTAAATTAACATAATCCATTAATAAATAGGATATTCTTAATGTTTGTACAAACATGCTTTCATTTATTATACAGTTATGATACTAACTCCGACCTACAAAAATTGCGAAGCTAATGTCCTATTACTCATTACAAAGACGAATTATACGAGAAAACAATTTCTGCCTCTTTAATAATGTTAAGGATTCACCATCAATGGCTAAGGCTTAGTAAAGTTCTCTACCGACGTCTATTTATGTCTTATTATATGACGGTAAGCAAATATTATACAAATCTAAGTCTTCAATTCCCTTCAAATCAAAAATTACAATCAAATATTCGATTTCAATTCAAAGAGCCACTTGTTCAGTTGTATCTTACTTTAAGCTTAGTTTAAAATGCGTTACATTAAATGTAATTTAAGCTAAGCTTAAGCTAAACGCTTAAACAACTGGCCATAACCAGACAAATTTTCAAATCAACTAGCAATTAAAAAAGAAAAATTAAAGTACTAATTACTAGAAAAAAAACGGAATTTGATTAATACTAAGCTAGAAATTGTTCAAATTTAAGTATTAAAATATTTATTCAAAAATATTTTTAAATATTCCAATATTCTAATTATTCAAAATTATTGAATTTTTGAAACAAATATTCAAATATTCGAATATTTGATTATTCAAATATTCATTAGTCAAATATTCAAATATTTGTATATTTGAATATTTTAATATTCAAATGTTTGGATGTTCAAATATTCGAATATTCAAATATTTAAATATTTAAATGTTCAAATAAATATTCAAATATCTGAATGTTGGAATTTTTCAATTCATAGATTTAAACTAGAAAAGATATTTGATATTATTAGAAAGTAAAAATAATGAAGCCAAATTTCAGAAATGTCATAAATTTAAATCACAACTTTTACAATATATCGGGTGTGTATTAATTGGCGGATAATCTACACGTGGTGATATTGTTTGTAAAATTCTAAGCAAATTATCTTAGTTCTAAAATGCTGTACCATGCTTCCTATGCCTTCACGAGGTCCTCAAAGTTTGAACATTCAATCATTTCATATGCGTTATTATTCGATATTAATTTACAGAAAACCCTGCAATTTCAGTAGAATGACTAGTTTGAAGATTATTTGCCAGTGTGTGCAATCTTTCTATCTTAAACGTCCGTTTTTAACACTTCTTCATTACCTTATTTTCATATAAAGTACAGCCGGCAAAGTCGACTCCCGCTTACGTCAGTGACAAATTTTGACACTTACTGTTACGAATTCATTTAAACTTGCTAGTTCCAATTTTGTGCCAATTCTATTTTTCTCGTTATTATCGATTAATATTAGTTCACGCCTTTCATTGTTTTTGTGTTTCTGTGTTATTTTCGCGATATTGTTCTGTTCATTTTTTGCGGCATTGCCAAATGTCCATTTCTTTTAAATGTCTTCTGATGGTATATGAAGCATGATACAACATTTTTGCGTCGATATTTTCTATTCAGAATTTTATGTAGAATATCGTCACGTGTAGATTATCCGCCAATTTATACACACCCGATATAATCAACATTTTTATCTTCATTTTATTTTGGTGTTTTGTACGCATGGCGCATGAAGTAAACATGTTTGAAAACAGCCATCGTGTTTTAAACGGTTTTGTTTTAAACATATTTTAAATCTTAAATTTGTTTAAAACATGTTTTAAACTTTAAATGTGTTTAAAACGTTTTTTTTATTATTTTAAATTTGTTAAATTATGTTTTATACTACTTCATTACGATTTTTTGTTTACATTTTTAAATGTTAGCTAAATTGTTGAAGATATTTCAAATTACATTATTAAACATAACATTTTATTACAAGAAAATATCAAATATGTAAATGGGACTCCTTGCGGTTTTTATTGTACTAAAATAAAATAAATAGTAATATTAAAATTTTAAAGCGAATTATTATTCTTGGATGTTGTGTGTGCTAAATGGATTCAAAAATATTTTTTGATTCATCAATTAATAATTTTAATTAATTATATTTTAAAACTAACTAAAATTAGTATAAGTATAAATGAAATGGCGAATTCTTCTTTGCAGAACACTTCAAACATCAAAAATGCGATTCTTTTTGTAATGTACAACAAGGTAGTCTTATAAAGACTTTATAAAACACTCATTGAAACAACAACTTCTCGAGCTAATACCCCGACGGATATTAAATTATCCAATAAGTGTTTGCTGTTACATACAGTAACCTAATGCAAATGTAACAATTTGGGTCAAATTATTCAGGACGCGTTTCGAGATTTATTCCTCATCAGTATAGCTTTGCCGTTAACTCTAAACAATTTGACACCTTAGACTAGCAGCCACGTTACCGTGCAGTTCAAACATAAGTTAAAATGAAGTTGCCAATTCTTAGTTGCAGATTACTTCAAACAATAAAAGTGCGATTCTTTTCGCAATCTACAACAAGTTAGACTTACAAGAACTATACCAAACACTGATTGAAACAACACTAAAACAACTAATACAAAATTATCTCACTACTGGATTTTTTTTTATTAAAGTAAAATATGTCAGTTTATAGGCGGCAATTTGTGAATACGGAACTGTCAATTTGATATGTAAAAATATCTATAATATAACAATTTATAATAAAGATCTTAATACTCAGACATGTTAAGACAGTAGAAATACATTACATTCCATGTAATTCTTGAGTGTAAACATTTTATGAGTGTTATTAGTTAAAATCGTTGATATATTTTTAATATAAATGTATTTAATTAAGCTTAGGGGCAAACTGTACACAATAAGTTAACGGTGCCTATCGGGCAAATAGAATTAATTACATTAATTATGTGGTGTATTATTAAAATGTGTGTCAGAATCGAAAAGCAACCTGCCGAGAAGCGCATAAATAAAAGATGTATTAAGGACGGTATACTTCTCCACTTTTAATATTGAGGATTGCACCCCCCACACTTAAATGTTAATAAATACATCGAAGCATAGGAAAGTAAGTGGGCGGATATAAATCAAATGAAATACGGTTCGGGATCAGGGTGGTCGTTGGTTACAGAACTTGTCCTCAGAATGAAATCATTAGTTTGTCAAGTTGTAATTTATATTATGATGTATTGGAATTTTATGCTTCGAAATTTATAAAGTATTGTGTGTTTATATGTTATAGTGGTTTTTTCGGTTTATAGTCATGTCTACAGATGAACAAATTTAAAGTGGGTGGTGGCGCAAAAGTAAAAGAATTTTCATGAGAATCATTGACACCAACACAGGTTTAGGCTCGAAATATTCTTTGTATCACGTTGCTTCTGATGGCTGCTTATTAATACCAGTAATTTTAAACTGTGATTATAGTTCAAAATAGATTTTTTTGCTCACAAGGATTTACAGAAAATTATCTCATCAAAAGTAGTAACTAAATCAACAACAAAATCCGCACAAGTGAATTTTGAAGGAAAGTTTGTTCAAATTAATATTCTTATACAAATTTCTAACTAAGTTTCTTTAATGTTTATGAGTTTCGTCAGTTTTGTTTCTTTATTCTTGTTATTATTATTGCTTTTTATATTAAAACAACGATGTGTGTTTTGGAAGTTCACAATAGTTAAGTGATTTATACGCGTGGCGCATGAAGTAAAATTTCGAGTTTAGAAAAGCCTTAAAATTTGGTTTGGTCGCGTAGCGGTACGCGACCAAACCAAATTTTAAGGCTT
Source organism: Philonthus cognatus (assembly GCA_932526585.2). Classification (NCBI taxonomy): domain Eukaryota; kingdom Metazoa; phylum Arthropoda; class Insecta; order Coleoptera; family Staphylinidae; genus Philonthus; species Philonthus cognatus. The sequence continues at coordinate 92,940,209 of OW052243.1, forward strand.
TTCTAAACTCGAAATTTTACTTCATGCTTAATCTGGGAGTGGAAAACACTTGGTAGAAGCTTTAATTTGACCAAGGAGTGCACACCCATGTTAAAGAATAAAATACAAGACTGATAATTGACATTCCTTAAGATATAAATTAAGGATACGAATACAAATAATTTCAATAGTCGAATAATCAAATACTAATACACTAATAATTAACATTTTTGAAGATTAAAACAAAGGATACGAATACAAATAATTTAAAAAATCGAATAATCAAATATAAATATTTCTATCACTAAATTATTCACATATTTGAATATTCGAATGCATAAATTTGAAAAATGGCCATAAAAACCCTAAACTCCTAAACATTTTTATTTTCAATTGTATCAAAATTTAAATATCAATTGTCAAATAAAATAATGATTCTCTGTATTTTCTTATATCAATTCACTTTGCTTTCTGCAAAATTGTAAATTTATAGATTAAGATTTAAACTAAGGATACGAATACAAATAATTCAAGCAGTCGAATAATCAAATATAAATATTTTTATCACTAAATTATTTACATATTTGAGTATTCGAATACTTAAGTTTAAAAAATGCCCACAAAAACTCAAAATTCCTAAGAATTCTTATACATACAAACATCTTTATTCAGATAATACAATATACGGTACAAAAATGTATATACCTATCATACATGTTAGTGTTAGTCTGTCTGGGCTATCGACCAAAGGTCTGAATTTATGGTGCTGTGCAATGAAATGTCTATGCTAGCTAGCTTAACTGCTTTGGAGCGAACTAATGAGTTCATGAAGTGTGAGAGTAAGTAGGATATTTGTATTTAGGAGGAATATTAGGATTTCTTAAGAAGGGGTTGATTATAGGGATTATTTGCGAACTTTTTAGTAAGGTTGGTTACATGTTGGGATATGGGTGCGATTTGAGTGGAATTCTAAAGGTATTGATTGGAAAGATTGTGGAGAGGATTGTTGGGATGTCTAAGTTTAGTAAGGATTCTTAGAGAGGATCGTTCAGCAACTTGGAAGTGGTATAAAGAAAATGGTTTAGTGAGTGTAAAAAGTATAGCTCCGTAATCTAATAAGGGCCGGCAAATTGTTTTATAAATATTTGTGGCGGTTTTTATGCTTATGCCTTTTTGCTTATAAGTAAGCGACCTGAAATGGTGGGCTATTACTTAGATTTTTGTTTTCGTAGATAGGATGTGGGGTTTGAAGGAAAGTTTGGGATCGAAAAGGATGCCTAGGTATTTGCATGTGTGGGAGGGAGAAATTATGAAATTGTTAAAAGTGATTGTGGGGGATCGGGGTGTGATTTTGTGGAATGGAATAAAAAGTTGGGTTTTAGAAGGATTTATTTTGATCCGCCATTTGGAACACCAAGCTTGGACGGAATCAAAGGATTTTTGGAGGGCTTCTTAGGCTATCTGAAGGCAAGGAGCGTGGGTAATAAGTGCAGTATCGTCTGCATACAAAAGGGCGTATTGAGAAGGGTTAAAATGTGTGGGATCAACGTTATAAATATCATGGCAGTAAGTATTATAAAGGAGTGGAGATAATGGAGAACCTTGAGGGACTTCCTGTAACATAGGGAATGCGTAAGAGAGTGTTTGACGATATCTTACTTGGCAGGATAAGAATGATTAAGTGGTGTGGAATTCGTAAAAGGAAGCATTTGTAGAGGAGGCCAATATGCCACACCGAGTCAAAAGCTTTTTGTATATCTAGGAAAAGCACTGTCGATTTTCGTTCTTTTAAATGGGTGGCTTGCAAATTGGAGGTGAGAATGGATAAAGGGAGTGTGGTTGATTTTTTGGGAAAGAAACCAAACTGGTATTCTATAATAAATTTAATGGATACGGTAAAAAGGATTCAAATAGTTTTCCATTTACTAGGAGAAGGGTAATGGGGCGGAAATTGAATACTAGATAGGGATCGTTATCTGGTTTGGGGATGCAAGTGATTATCCTTTTTTTTCCATAGGGGAGGGAAATACTGGTTGGAGTAGCAATAGTTAAATATTTTGATAATTAACATGTGGATTTCATCAGAAAGTTTTTTAAGGATGGATCTGGGAATTTGATCAAAACCTGGACAAGAATTTTTACCGGCGTTTAATATAGTAAAGTAATCTATTTCATCTATTGTATCATCCGTAGTAGGTGGAGAGGATAAGAATTTTTATTTTCAATTGTATCAAAATTAAAAGATCAATAGTCAAATATAATGATTCTCTGTTTTTTATGTTTATTACCTATTTTATGCTTTCCGCAAAATTGTAGATTTATAGAAAGCATTAAAATGTAAAAAAATAGAAATAGTTTAGACAGCCAAATTTAGATTTATTAAAAATTTCATAAAAGCCAGCCAGTCAACGATATTTGTTAAAAATAATAATGAATTCTGATTACTTCTTCGTATTTACTTTTTTTTATTTTTGTTTACTTTTATAAAAAAGTCAATACAAAAAAGTGATCACTGGTGCTTATTTTAAAATCATTAAAATTATTATTATATTACTCGAAAAAATCAGAATTTTAACAACATTTCAAGATTGTTCACAAACAGAAAGTAATATTTGTTATACACTTGGAAATAATACATTTTTCATATACAAAAAGTAATCTGTGTCAAAAGTTTGGAAGAATAAAATCGATTTCAGAATTATAAATGTGTCTCATCCGGAGAAAAATAGGGTGTTTCGACTATTAATTAATACTACTGATGTAATAATAATAATAATAATTATAATAATAAATCCTTATTGATCAAAAATGCCATGATACATGGATTTGACATGTCTGCGTAAGTACACTTAACTAAGATAAAAACACTTAATACATAAAAGCATACAAATATTAATTACCCAAGCAGAAAATATATATAGTAACTAGATAGAAAAAAACTATATACCAAAATAGTTACAACATATCGATGTTAACATTTCTGTATATACATACTATATAGATGTCTATATAGTAACAATATAATTAAAACTATATAGAACGTACTATGTAGGTACTACATAGAACTATATATAGTAGCAATATAGTTAAAATTATATCGAACGCACTATGTATATTCAGTGTAGTAACTATATATTTAAAACTATATAGAGTGTACTACGTAGGTACTACATAGAATTACATATGTAGTAGCAATACAGTTGCAGCTATATAGAAAGTACTACATGTATTCAGTATAGAAACTATGTACGTTAAAAGTGCGATTCTTTTCGCAATCTACAACAAGTTAGTCTTACAAAGACTATATCAAACACTCATTGAAACAACTACTTCCCGGGCTAATACCCCGACGGACATTGAATTATACAACAAGTGTTTGCTGTTACATACAGTAACCTACTGCAAACACTTGTTGTATAATTCAATGTCCGTCGGGGTATTAGCCCGGGAAGTAGTTGTTTCAATGAGTGTTTGATATAGTCTTTGTAAGACTAACTTGTTGTAGATTGCGAAAAGAATCGCACTTTTAACGTTTGAAGTATTCTGCAACCAAGAATTGGAAATTTCATTTATACTTGTGTTTGAACGGTAACGTGACCGCCAGTCTAAGGTGTCAAATTGTTTAGAGGGAATGGCAAAGCTATACTGATGAGAGATAAATCTCGAAACGCGTCTATAGATGGCCTGAATAATTTGACCCAAATTGTTACATTTGCAGTAAGTTACTGTATGTAACAGCAAACACTTGTTGTATAATTCAATGTCCGTCGGGGTATTAGCCCGGGAAGTAGTTGTTTCAATGAGTGTTTGATATAGTCTTTGTAAGACTAACTTGTTGTAGATTGCGAAAAGAATCGCACTTTTAACGTTTGAAGTATTCTGCAACCAAGAATTGGCAATTTCATTTATAGAAACTATGTAGTTCAAACTGTATAGACTACTCTTATTATTATTATTAGGTGTAGTATATTATACCGTATGTTTTGTTTTATCGTGGGCCATAGGATTTTACATGCTAAAAATTATACCATGTGGTAATGTATTTTATCATATAATTTTGAAGAAAATTATTATTTTAGTAATACATCATTTTTTTTTCTAAATGATGAGCTTAACTAAAATAACTTAAACATGTTATATGCTATTAAAAAATTAAATTATTTAACATAAATAACTGAGCAAAAATAATCAAGGTGCCTTGAATTGCAAAATAGTCGTAGGCACATTTATGACTCCTTGAGATATTGTTTCATTGCCGAAGAAAAGAATTTTAAACAATTGCCGACATTTTTCAAAATTTGTTTTGTTTTGGTTCTAGATTTATTGTTTGCTAACATAATATTAAATAATTTAATTTTTTAATGAAATAAAACATGTTTATGTTATTTCTAATTAAACGCATCATGTAGAAAATTGATTTATTAATAATAAAACTTTGCTTCAAAATTATATAATAAAATACACTAACAAAAGGTATAATTTTTTGTTTGTAAAATCCTAGGCCCAACATAAAATAAAAAAACATACAGTATATACAGATTATAAAGCAAAAAATGTTGTCAAAGCAAAACTGCTCTATAATTAATTAGCTTACCAATTAACCTTATTTTGTTGAGTCCAAGTTTGGTTCTTAACATTCAGTATATATTCGTATAATTTTTATAATTACTAGAGTTGATTTGTAATATAAGAGATATAATACGCATTAGACAAATAATATTTTATTAAATAAACAATAACAAATTTAAATTTAAGGTATGGAAAAAAATACAAATTCTAAATATAATATAATTAACCAATATTATTAAATGCCTCTGGAATGGAACTTGCAAGGCTGTCTTTCCTGAAACAAATAGAACTTGTTAAAATAACCACAATAAATACAGCACTAATTAGCTTACTCTTCTAGTACGCCATGCTTCTTCGACTTTCTTCCAGAAAACCAGTCAGATGAAGTTGCTAGGCAACTACTTATATTTTTTGTTATTTCTGTGTCCGTGGCTGCATTATAATTTATACGAACGGCATCTAAATTTAATAAATATATGCATTATTTATTAGAACAATTAGTTTTGTTTATAAAATGTGAATTGTAGTTTAATGAGACAATTAGGACCACTTGTACAATTATTAAGTCATATCAATCTTGGATTTTGTAGTGCCGACAACTTACTTAAGTATTGTAAAAGTGGGCCTTAATTAAAAAGAATAACTGATCATTACTGATTTATTCATATACCAGTTGATTAAATTAATACATTGATTAAAACAAGTTTATGTAATTTAAATAATGATTTCCATCTGTTATTATTGCAATTGTACGCACCAATCACCAGATTAAATAATTTGGTCTTTGAAAAATCCAATTTTCCCTCTTTCGCATGGGCTGAGTACTTGGATGCAACTTCTTGGGAAATTATTTTTTTTTAATGTGTTTGATATGCACTGACGCAAGCTGTTTCCACCCACGAGGCTTAAGTGGTGTACCTAATTACATTAAAATGAATTATATAAATAATAAATATATATTATAAATCAAAAAAATTATGATTTAAAGTAATAGAATAATTGACACAGAAACTTGGAATAAATTTAAACATAAGTGATTTAAATTATAGCGATGATATGTAGTAAAGTCAAAAATGATCATTAATTGATATTTATGTTGATGGGCAATGTGAGGATTTACAGTTAATTGAAATGAGATGTAAGTATAAAATGTTAGCAATAATTATAAATATAGTTACCATTCTTTGTTCCACTTCATTTGTTGGGAAATCTATATTTTGGATTTCCTCTATGGTATTATTAAATGGTAATGTTGGTATCCATTCATCTCCCAAAGTGATTCTGGTGGTTTGATTCTCCAGGTTAATAATTTTCGAAATAATAATTTCTTGGTTCTTTTTTAATTGCATTATGTCATGTTCAATTTTGTATAGCAATGATATTACATTTTGAATGTTGGAATAATTTTGTTCTGTTTCTATCTGCAAATAATTAATATGAATGAATCTTGTGGCAGTTATGTCAAAATATACGAAATAAAAAATATACAGTTAACACTATAGATATAGGTATAGAATTGTTAGAACTAACAAATGTGTGTTCTATACATTTTTAAATGTTATATATGTTTAAATGCCTCAGTATGTGAGATAAAATAATTGCTTGTCGTATATCTTAATAAATTCTCATACATGCACATGTCTAGCATATGTAGTTGTGACATCAAGTATTACAAGCACTCTCTGATGAACAGAATTATAATCATCTAAATAATAATCAAGTGTGTGATATCAGCAAAGTGATTTTGGTTTAATCGGTTTATGTAATAAATTAGAGTAACGTAACGCGTCCAAATCCAAATTCTTACGGCTTTTCTCAACTCGAAATTTTACTTGATGCTTAGTCTGGGAGTGGAAAACATTCGTTAAAAAAGAATCAAAGGCTTTTTACAATATTTTTATGTTTACAAAATCTTAAGGCTTCTTAAGTTTTTGTCCAATTTTTTAAATCTTGTCAATTTTCGTGAATTCCAAGATTTTAATTATTTTCAAAGTTGTGAATTTTCAATTTTTTTTAATTTCCAAGATTTATAACAATTTTGAAAATTTTGACAAAAATCATGCATTATCTAAGATTATTGCTGATTTTCAAATTATTGACTCATTTCGTTACTTTTTAAAACTTTGACACCTTTTATGTATTTCCTAGATTTTCGTTAAACTAATAAAAAAATGCGGGTATTTATGAATTTTCTAGAATTTCGTTAATTTTCGGGCTCGCAAATTTCAAAACGTTTAATAATCGTTAACGATTAAATAACGTTTAAATTAATTAATCAATGCTGAAAAATTCATGAAAATTAATGAAATTCTCGATATGTTGAAAATCTAACGAAAATTAATCGAGTGTCGTCCACTCCCAGACTAAGCATGAAGTAAAATTTCGAGTTTAGAAAATTTTTTGAGGGTTGCGCAGCGACCCGCGACAAATTTTCACGGGGCTTTTCTAAACTCGAAATGTTACTTCATGCGCCACGCGTATAATACCACTGTTTTGAAGTAAAGTTGATAATATATACTGTTGAGATGTGATAGATATTTACTAAGATATAACGAAAAAATATAAAAAATATTTATTTTGTAAAGGCGATATTAATAACAAAAGTAGAAAAAAAATTGTTTGAGACACGTTTCCATATTCTTAATATTTAAATCATCATATCTATAACGAGGACAGTGCTATGATGGACACATCAACATTTCTTTTATTATGAAATAAAAACATTTGAAAAATTAAAACAATCACTTATTTGGAGCTGAAACAAAAACCAAAAACCGCAAAAAAACTTTCAAAACTTTGAAAATGAACTAAAGTCTTCTAAATTCACGGGCCCAATAATTATGATTATTTTTATTATTTTAAATAAACATAGTAATAATCAATTAAAATCTTTTAAAATGTCTAATATAACAAAAATTAACAAAACTCTAAAAATTTTGCGAATCATCAAAAACATTAAAAATGGCTAATTTCAACTAAAAAAGATAATGATTTATTTTAATTTTAATGATTTAAAACGGCTAAACTTGAAGTCTAAGACTTCAAGTTTAGCGGTTGGTGATCAAATCGCCGAGTGCTACACATTCAATTTGGTAACTTATAAATGAAAAAGGATTTTTTCCGACTCAGCACTTGAATCAACATTTACTGGCATTCCACATTCTGGTTCAAATCATGAATCCAGAAATTATATTATATTTACAAAATGTATTAGAAAATATTTTAACAATGTCTGTCTTTGTTGTGTATCAATAACATAATGAATGAATGAACGGTCTGCGTCAGAAGAAATACTTTCGCAACTCAAGGTCGAGAGCCGGGAGGTAGGAGCCCGTGTCGCGACAAATGTCGTACACGAATTCTACATATCAGTCCTAAGTTCTTTTCACGTGTTTTTAGAAATCACAATATATTTTTAAAATATAACTAAAAAGGCACGATGCTGCCCTCTATTTATTGAAAGTATAATCAAAATTTACATTGCTCTTATAGAGATTTCTAAACAACGATTAATTTTATTTATCATCTATTTTAGATCAATCTATTTAATACAACATGCTTATAATAATTACCTCAATAAATTAAAGCAATATGAAAAAGAAATAATGTTTCCTATGGAAGTAATACACGGATTTATGTAATCATTTGACAGTGTTCCATTATTTAATTTATAATTATTCTAAGAAACATATTTTTTCAATGTACAATATGTATAAGTTTCAATGCTCTATTTTTATAATTGTGGAAGATTAATTGTTGTTCGTTCTTATATCCAAAGAACATGTAAATTTCCGACCTTAATTAAGTGCTTTATTTGTGTAAAGGTATTGACATTTCATATTGAGTAATATTACGATTGCCAACACTGTCATAATAATCTAAGTATCTTGTAATATTATAAACTATATGTGATATTATAATTATAATCAACTGTTTATATCGACAAATGTCAATGTCGGCAGTTGTCCGAGTGCCTGAATAACAATGTGCTCTTAAAAGTAGCCTCAAACGTAAAAAATAAGAAAAAACGCGCGACGTAAAATTTAATGAAATACCGTAAAAAAAATTAAATTGCTGGAATATTTTGGAGAGCATTTTTTAGCATTTACTGTTAAATCGGTATACCACAAAGAAAGAATTTGAAGTCGAAATTATTTATCTCTTATAAATATTAACATAATTTTATTTTCGTTATGCTTTTGGGCCCTACTGGCCCCTAATATACCCGCGGAACCCCTATAAATACGCAACTGATGACAATAATGTTTACTCAAAAAATTAATAGCAGACGATTGGTTTATCTCATACTGCTTTTAAAATGGCTTGTATTTCTAGCGGAGACCATTTTAATTTGTAAGACTGTACGTAATAGATTTTGATTTGAGGAAGAAAAAAAAACTTTTTGACTGTATTTACAAAGACGTGCGGAAAATTGAAATCAATTAATTCTTAGTTCGATAATTGAAAATTAGAGGGGGTGGTTTGGCTTTTTACTCCTGGCGTTTTTTCCCTCGTTGAATTTATAATTAAAAACTGAAAGGGGTGGCGTATTTGAATTTGTAATTGAAAAAGGGGTCGTTTGTTTTCGGATAATTACACATCGCTGATGCCTGAGTAAAGTATTAAATAATTTAAAATGTTCCCCAATTCGGGCCAGTGAAAATGATCGGAATCAATTAGAAGGAAGAGCCGCGCGTCCTTGGGAATACGAATTCGGCAAATCGAGCGTTTCGTTATTTTCCTGGTTGCTGAAAAGAGAGATAAGAAAGTAAAAATTAGCATCGGCGGCGTATAAATATTCATTAAGTTGAAACATGTAGGTATTACGAATCACAAAAGAAATAATCAGAGGTGTATTCTAAATCTCGATGACGCAAGTCGCGGTCGCTTTCACTGGTGATGGCGATGGCGGAGGGCAAAGGCGTTGTGTTGTGGTACCCGCTTTTTCCAGCAATACATTATGTATGTGTGTGTATATACATACATACATGTATGTGTTCGCGCTGATATCGTTACACCCGGATATTCGTGAAAGTGTTCGTGTTTTGCTGCGACATTGTCTTCATGTCCCAGGATCTGCAACAATACAGGACAATACAATTACGACATTGCGTCCATATGAGCAATTGCGTGTACAGACGGTCCCAACTGACAATCACACCGTCGCTTATCGAGACTCTCTCTTGCGACACTGCCGTGATTCCTTGGTATTTCTTCCAGGTTTATCACCTTAAACACCTCCATTACACAATACACCAGCACTTACATCACCAAAAATGCAACGACTGCCGAACGAATTGTCGTGATTCGCGTGTAAGAAGCCGAACAATGTGTTAACAACTTCGCGACAATCGTGTAACGTATCAAATTATAAATTGAGAATCTTTCCTGTTGCAACTTAATTACTTCACTTCCTTAGATATCATATATATCTATACCTTGAAATAACACATATATTAGTTATTTGACATAAAATGAATTTTTCTTTTATGTACACATAGTAGACATTTTTCTTTTAGGTACACATATCACGATTTTTAAATGTAACTTTTCAGACATTCGTTGATTTATTTAAAAAAATCAATTTGAAGCCTCTAACGAGTGTTTCCAATCCTAGCTTAGGCATAAAGTAAAATTTCGAGTTTAAAAAAGCCTAAATGGTTTATATTAAATAAAACAAGAAATCCCTTTTCTCCACTGGTTTATTTTAATCACTAAATGTACATTTTGTTCACCAAGTGAACATTTTCAATAGGGTGACCATTTTAATTTATCCAGTGGAATATCTCAAGAAATATGGATCGTACAAAAATTTTTTTCGAACAAATGTTTAATGGTTTCGGGGGGGGGGGGGCTCACCCGATTCTATTTTTCTTCACTCCCGTCCCCTGAGGGGCGATGGTGAAAGAAAAAGGGAGGCAACTTTGAAATCTTAAACAGGGACCCCTATTTTTTATTTCAGATTGGGATTTTACACCAAAAATGTTGTAGGTTGTATCCGAAAAAAATTGAATTGCGCTGTAGTCGCAAATTATAAACGTTCCCCATAAACCTAAAAAACAGCCTTTACGTGGACTTATATAATAAAGAGTATGTAAAGTTGCCTTTCGGGTTTTTTTTTAAGTCCTGAAAGTTGGTAATAGAATCGCCAGGTATAGATTTTTTTCAAAAATGGTGCATGCAATCGGTGAATTTGTTTTAGATGACCATTCAGCTATAGTAAAATGAAAACACTCTACCCCCCGTGGAGTGAGATAGGAAATGTGTGTAAAGCCGTTAATTTATACCCGACCAGTTTATTTATTTTATGTTTTAATTAGTATTGAAGTTTATATTATTCGAAGATTCCGATGAATAAATTTTGGTCTTTTGTTAAAGGCAGACGGATTACAACACAAAATATTGATAATGTGTTCACCATTGATACGAGGATCGTTAAGATCGTTAACTTACCGCCGGCATTAGCTTTATCCGATGTGCACCACGAGGAGGTTGCACGGTTGGATTTTATACGTCATGTAGTCCTAAAAAAGGGCTGATATTTCAGCAGACATTTAAGCAATTAAATGCTCAAAAGTCGCACCGTTCTCCTCCTGACAAAGCCGAATTCGACTTTCAAAATTCCTCACTGTATGCAAAAGAGTGTTGCGAGGAATACTGTTGCACGCGTGGATCCTTTGAATCATATCGGCCCTAGTAGTTGGTTTTTCTCGATAGACAGTATCTTTCAGAAACCCCATTAGTAGAAGTCGGGAGGTGTCAGATCTGGTGACGTTGGGGGCCATCTACCCACCTGCCAGGATACATTTCGTTTAAATATGTCTTCACGATATATGCGAAATGTAGAGGAGCACCATCTTGCTGAAACCTAAGCCTCATCCTTGTCTCTAGGTCTACATTTTCGTGTAAGCCGGGAAGAACTTCTCGAAGAAAATGCAAGTAACTCAAACCGGTTACAGTGCCTTCAAAAAAATATGGACCGATTAAGTACCTGCTGACTATACCGCACCAAACATTTACAGTCCAGCAATGTTGGTGATCCACTTGCTGTGATTGTTATGTCGATTCAATAACCTGTCACTGCAGAATGGATCGTCGTCAGAAAACATCACGAATTTGAAAAAGTTTTCATCATTCTGCAACCGCTGTATTGCCCAGTGACAAAAAATTTGTCGTTTTTCATGATTCTGCTCAGTCAATGGTTCAAGGAGACGTGGTAAGAGTGGTACTTCGCGTATTTTAAATACCTTCTCGGAGTCTCTCTTGGGATGCTGCCGTTGGGGTAATCGTCTTTGGTATAATGCCGCAGCTCTTCGATAAGAACGGCGATATTCTTCTAGGACAAGAAGAATATCTACTATTTCATTCGGATAATTTTCAGGTAACGCAAATCGTGAAAACTAAAAAATGTTTATGTCACGAGTCGTCGCGTTTTGTAAACCAGAAAAAACCTGTGTACGAACGGTCAAAAAAACTAATCGGAATTAAACACCCAAGCAAGCATCGCGTCGTCGAATTGTTTGTTTTGATTTTTGTCAGACTGTTTATAAAGGAGAACGGTGCGACTTTTGAGCATTTAATTGCCTAAATGTCTGCTGAAAGGGTACATGATGTAGAAAATCCGCTCCTCATGTCAATGGTGAACAGATTATCAATATTTTGTGTTGTAATCCGTCTGCCCTTTGACAAAAACCCAACATTTATTTATCGGAATCTTCGAATAATATGAACTCTAAAACCAATTAAAACATAAAATAAACAAACTGGTCGGTTATCCATTAACGGTTTTACACACATTTCCCACCCCACCCCACGGAGGGGTAGAGTGTTTTCATTTTACTACAGCTGAATGTTCATCTACAAAATATTCACCGATTGTATGCACCATTTTTTTTTAAATTCTTATTTTGGCGATTCTACCGCCATCTGTCAGGAGTTAAAAAACCCTGGAAGTAAGGCTGTTTTTTAGGTTTATGGGGAACGTTTTCATTTTGCGACTACAGCGTCATCTATCAAGAATTCAATATTTTTTTTCGAATAAAACCTACATCATTATGGTGTAGAATCCGAATCTCAAATAAAAAAAAATGGGTTTCCTATTTAAGATTTCGAGGTTGCCTCCCTTTTTCTTTCACCCTCACTTCCCAGGGGGCGGGGGAGAAGAACATGTTACAGGATCGGACGGCCCTCTCGAAACCATTAAACTTTTGTTCGAAACATTTTTTTGTACGATGCATATTTGTCGAGATATTCCAGTGGATAAATTAAAATAGGTCACCCTGTATATACAAGGTAATCTCATTATTTCTAATTATTTCATAATTGTACAGTGCTTGGCGGTAATGTTATGGGTAGACTTAGGCTAATCTTCTTTCTCACTAATGACAATTGGTGGTAAACAACGGTGTTTTCGTAATATATTTGTCGGTTGCAGGTAGGGGGATTAAGTCTAACAATATAGTATTAAGGTTTTAAATCAAAATTAAGTAGTCTGTTTTCGTGTTTTTTCATGTAAGTTGCTTCTAACATATTTAAATTGTGTTGTTTGACATTTATAATAATTTTATTTTATCTAAGGAAAATGTGTGTTCTGTGTGGTAGTGTTCTGCGACTGCTGATTTTTCAGGGTTTATTGATTTAAGGTGGTACATATGTTCTATAAACCTGATTTCTATGTTTCTTTTTGTTTGTCCTATGTATAATTGGTAGCAATTTGAACATTCAATGGAATATATACCAGACTGCTGAAGGTCCTTTATTGGTTCTTTAATTTTAAATTTGTGTATTTATTTTATCATTGAATTTGTGGATTAAGATTGAACTGTTTGTAAAGTTTATTTAGTTGTTGTTCGAATTTGGGCACGTACAGCAATCTGGTATACACATCATTCTCAATTTTCAGCTCTGACTGTTTTAATGTTGTGGCTGTATTTAGTTTATGTTTGTATTTATGTTTGTTTATGAGTTTTACTATGGTTTCCTAATTGTAGCCTAGTGAACTTGCTATTTTCGTTATAAAATCTAGTTCTTTCTTCCTAACATTTTCTGGTAAAGGGATTATTAAAGCTCTGTTTATCATGGAATTAAAAGCCGACATTTTATATTTGAATAAGGTAGTTGAGTTTGCTTGGATATAGTTTAAAGTGTGTGTAGGTTTTCTACATATCTCAACATTTTATCTGTTATCGTTATTTCTGCATATTACAATGTCTAATAAGGGTAGTTTGCGGTTGGATTCCAGTTCGTATGTAAAATTGATGCTGTCATATAAATTATTGATTAAATTTACGAAACTGTCGACGTTTAATGTATCATCTATTACAGCGAAAATGTCATCTAGGTACCTATACCAAAGTTTCTGGAAATCTGAGATGATGAGTTTGGCTTGAGTTTCTAAGTGGTTAAGGAAAATATTAGCTAGGAAAGGTGAGAGAGGATTCTCCATTGATGTACCAAAAGTTTGTTTGTAATAATTATTGTTAAAAGTGAAGGCATTGCAATCCATAACAAGTTCTGTTAGTCTTATGTATTCGGAAGAAATTTCGGAAGGTATGGGTATATTGTTGTTGATTGGTAATTGATTAAGGATTTTTAAGGTGTATTTAGTGGGGATACTCGGGAATAAGGATTCTACGTCAAAGGAGATAAGTCTTTGGTTGGGTCTTATTTTAGGATTTTCTAAGAGCTTAGCTGTAGGTAGTTCTGGATTGCAAAGTCATTTTCGATTTTTAATTTATTAAATTGTTTGACTAACCATTTAGCTAAATTGTATGAAGGAGAATTAATATTTGATACTATGTGCCTGGTTTATGTACTTTTGGCAAGCAATAGAGTTTGGATAATTTGAGGTTTTTAATTTTGAGTAATTTAGTTGTTTTGCGATTAGGTTGGGTGAGTTTTTCAGATGTTCATTGATTTTCTTTTTGTAGGTATTTACAGGGTTCGATTTTAGTTTTTCGTATAGGCCTGACTCTAAAAGGTTGTTCATATTGTTTTCGTATTCCGTTGTAGTTAAGATTACTATGGCGTTCTCTTTGTCTGATTTTAATAAATGACAATCCTTAGATTTAATTAACTTAGCGAGTTTTTTGTTCTTTTTTTTTTTTCATCCTTGGTGTTCTTGGGTTTCTTCTGTGTTTTCTCGAGTATTTATTTTGCTTCTTTTCTGAATGCCTGTCGGTCTTCTGGTTTTAGTCTTGATGCTGCCATTTCTACGTCGTTCAGTAAGTGTTCTATTATGTCGTTTCTTGGATGAAAACTGTGTTTTAATTCTCTCTTCAGCAATTCGATTTCTTTTTCGGAAAAGTGTAGGTTGGTTTTGTTGTACACTAGTATGTTAGGTAACGTAACGTAGGTAACGTTTGGATTTGGACGCGTACTGTCCAAATCCAATCCCGTATAAAACACTGATTTTAAGTGAAGTTCAAAATAAACGTAAACTTTATAACATAACAGTGATTAATACGCGTGGCGTATGAAGTAAAATTTCGAGTTTAGAATAGCCTGAAAATTTGATTTGGTCGTTTTGCTTCGCTAGGCGAGCAAACTAAATTTTCAGGCTTTTCTAAACTCGACATTTTACTTCATGCTTAACCTGGGAGTGGAAAACACTCGTTTATAGCTTTAAATTGAACTGTTAAAAAAACAACAAATATCTGAAGATTTACATCATAAACACTGTAATTGGGATTTGTATACTTAAAAGAAAAACTCTTTGTGTATTCCAATAATGTAAGTGTTTATGTTACTGAATTTTAGTAACATATTTGACAAAGAAAACTGATTCAATTTTTTATTGTATTACAAATAGCTAGATATAATGATAATAGATTACTAATATTACCTAGATTTTACTAATATATGCGAAACTTGAAAGAACGTTAAGTTCGATAAAAAACATACCGCTGAAATTGTCTGAGTTAGATTTTGTATTTAAAATATAAATATTTGTCAATTTACATTCTTATATTATATGATGTAGTCGCAAAATAAATTTATGATGGTCTTTTGCAAACTTACCAAAGAATATGTTGACGTAACAGATCTTTTATTTAGTATTAACATAAATGTACCTAGGGCAGTGGTAGGCAAAAAGTGACGAGTTAAATGTCAAAACTGCTAAAATATCCAAAAATGTCGCCTTTCGTCAATAATGAAATTTTGTATGTAATTTACTGATCATTTCAACCAATTAAATATAGTGTGATTTTATGTATCGTTCGTTTCACTATTCTTTTGCTTATTAGAATTAATAAAAAGTTACGTAAATCACCCAAAGGCAAAGTTTCGAGTAAAACTTGCTTTTTAAAAGCAAACTAGCCAATAGTCATTAATGATGTGTTTTGAAAATTTGAGCCAATTTAATTAATCTACGCAGAGTAAATTCCACTAAATTGATTTTTTCGCTGTGTTGAGAAGTGCTCTAAGAGTTTAAAAACATTGTTTTTACTTTCGTAACATGTTTTTAGTTTGATGAATGTTGAGGCAATAAAGTGTTGAAAATCTGTATTATTTTACTTATTTTAACAAAAGAAAAAAACTCATTGATATTCAAAAATTGGAATGTTTATTTACTACGATTGTTTTGCAAATTTATTGCTTCTTCAGGTGCATTATTTATTTATTTTAAACTGTAATTATGCATGTGTCGTATTTTTTTATTGTTTTTTATATTCAAGGTTTTAATTATGTTTTAATGTGTGTTCTTCTAAATATACATAATGTGTATACGCTGTAAATTTTCAGGTATTCGTCAATTTTATAAAAGCTGTTAATTTAATGTTTCGAACGAGTTTTTCCACTCCCAGAGTAAGCATAAAGTAAAATTTAGAGTTTAGAAAAGCCTTAAAATTTGGGTTTGTCGGCAAAACCAAATTTTCAGGCTTTTCTAAAATTGAAGTTTTACTTCATGCGCCACCCGTAATAATCACTGAAATATTGTTATGTTAGAAATACATTTAAAAATTGCTTTTTTAAATAAGTAATAGTCGAAATATTTAAATAACAAAATATTTACATTTTTCTTCACACATTCTCAAGTTAGGTCAAATAATACAATGGATCAAATTAACTTATTTAGTAATTTAGTTAATAAAAAATTAAAAAGGTTGCGTTATTGCATCAATGGCGCCTAATTAGTTAATGTGTTATTAAATTAAATAATTAAAAAAGGTGATTGTGCTGAATTTACAGAAAGTTTTCTTGCAGGGAAGGGTTAAAACGCATTTGTGGCTACTAAAATTGTAGCGCTTTTTTAAGGGTTCATTTTTCTAATTTATTTTTATAGTGTTTTATAACTTAATTCAACACATTTTTTTTCAAATAAAAAGAAGATGGTTCGACTGAACTATAAGTCTGTTTTCTTGCAACATGTATTATAGATAATAAAAAAATATTGCTTTTGATTTTTGTTGTTTTTGTTATGAGGGATACATTTGGCTCTTCTGCCGCAAAAGTTCGCCGATCCCTGACCTAAAGTGTCATCAAGAAATCCACTCTTGTTTACTTGTGCCAGGGTAAATAGTAATGCCCATTTTAATTCACCATTATTACGCACGATGAAATTATACAACGCTGTGCAACATGTAACATTTGCTTGAAATATTTGATATCATTAAATGTTTGTTAATTATATATTTTTATGTCACTGTTTATTTGATATCCGATTTGTTTGTACTATTATATTTTTTACTCTATATTGATTATGCATTATCATCTATTATTCTAATGTTACTGTTTTATGTTCTAAAATACTTTTTACCTACAATAAGATATTGTGTATCTGTTGAGAAATAAATACTATTATTATTATTATTACTATTATTATCAGTAATGTTCGTTTTACGACCAATAGGCAAAGTAAGGGTAACTGTAAGGAGTTAAAGGTTTTTTGCTGATTGACAGTATCAGGGTAGCGATTCGGTAGGAATATTGCCCTTATTGAGTTTACACTATGCAATAACATAACGTAGGCCTTATTTATTCTTGGATCGTGTAATGTGATCGTTTTCTGCATGTTAAAAAGAACATTTTATAACATTTTTAACATTCCTTTCCCGGGATCTGGCTCAAATCACATATAAGTTTATAAAATGGTTAGCACTTTTTGTGTGGCTTGAGGTTACGTCCATGTTTGTAAACACGCCAGAACACATCAGTTAACCTCACTTTTAAGTTTGTTTACATTTAATCGTGTTTGTAAACAAGCGTGTTTACATTTTATCTTTACATACAAACATTGCCTATCCCCACCATCGTATTACTCGTCTATATTATACTTGGTCTGAGGCTTCAAACAAACACTAATTCATTAATAAATGAATGTGTAAGTGCAAACAATGAGTCACCTTTGAACCCCTGCTTATCACCTGGATCAAAAAAGAACACGACGACAAAAATTAATCAACAGATAAATCAAAGTGACACTGATGATACATTAACCGATATATCAATGGACTCGAGTTTATTGAATGGAGAAACTACTACTGTTAATCAGGAATATTCAAAGCAGGCCTTTACTAATAAAAGTTCATTATCTGCCAATATTAACGTCTTCCGCAACGATGCTGATATTGTATACAAAAATGAACCACAAAAGAGTGTATCAATAAATCGATCGACTAAACTTAAGCAACTATAACAGTTTTAAAATAACGGCTCCTAAAAAGTTGAAAGAAGCTTTACTGAAGAAGAAAAACTGGCCAGAAGGGCTAACACCACATTTTCTCGTTCCTCAAAAGAAGCAAGCACAAATCGAAGATCAAAACGATTCCATTAATATTTTTCATTTAAAGGTCTAAAGCGCTCGATATAAATCAGAATTATTATCAGTATTTTTACTCTCGACAGATTGTGACATTTGTTCAGTGATTGAATACTTTGCATTCTTCTAGTAAAATAAACTCATTTAATATTGAAAATTATGAATTCATAAAAAAAAAACAAACATTAAAAGTGTGATTCTTTCCGCAATCTACAACTAATTAGTCTTACAAAGACTATATCAAACACTTATTTAAACAACTATTTTCCGAGCTAATACCCCAACGGACACTTGGTTATGCAACAAGTGTTTGCTGTTAGATACAGTAACCTAGATCTCGAAACGCGTCTATAGAGGGCCTGAACAATTTGGCCCAAATTGTTACATTTACAGTAGGTTACTATATGTAACAGCAAACACTTATATAATCCAATGCCCGTCGAGGTATTAGCTCGGAAAGTAGTTTGTTTCAATGAGTGTTATAGTTTTTCAAAGGCTAATTAGTTGTAGATTGCGAAAAGAATCGCACTTTTAATGTTTGAAGTATTCTCCAACCAGTATTGGCAATTTCATTTATATTGATGGTTAGTAAAAAAACGAAAAACAATAGTTTTTCTGATGGTTGAACCTTATTGAATACATAAACGTAATATTAACTTGATTGTCTTCCGATAAAGCACTTTGTTGGCATACTGGGCAAATAACTGTTAAGTGCACATGCATCTTCTTCCTTACCGCAAACATTCAGTACCTTCTTGGACATAATATTTTGTCTTTTGTAAAAATCCGATTTTAATCAAAACTGAGTTATCCTGCACTTCGAGGTCCCGACATGATTTTATAAACGAATGAAATCCTTTATAAAAGAATTATTCTCTAACGAGTGTTTCTCAATCCTAGATTAAGTATGAAGTAAAATTTCGAGTTGAGAAAAGCCTCAAGAATTTGGCCAAATTCTGGCTTTTCTCAACTCGAAATTTTACTTTATGCGCCTCGCGTATAAAACACTAATTTATAATAAAGTTAAAAATATACTGCCCATTGAATAAAAAAAAAAAACAAATGGTGCATCAATAAATTCTTCACACTTTTTAAGAATGCTCCAAGTTTTCGACATTTTTAACAATTTTTACATTATCGACAGTTTTAACAGTTTTAACACTGGATGTATAATTTATGATTTTTGTTGTATATAAAATAAGTATATTTATGATTTTGCTTAATAAAAAATTGACGAAACAAATTTCAATTAGTTTTTTTGTATTTAATTATAATTATACTGTATTATTTATAAAGGATAAAGGGATGAAATTACAAGTGTTTCTTAATCCCAGATTAAGCATGAAGTAAAATTTCGAGTTGAGAAAAGCCTCAAGAAGTTGGATTTGGACGCGCAGCATCCATATCCAAATTCTTGCTTTTGTAAACTCCAAATTTTACTTCATGTGCCCCGCGTATAAAACACTGATTTATAATAAAGTTTAAAATATACTGCCCTTTTAATAAAAAAAAATCTAACGTGGGCATCAATAAATTCTTCACACTTTTTCAGAATGCTCCCAGTTTTCGACATTTTCAACAATTTTTACATTATCGACAGTTTTAATACTGGTGCCCGTTTGCACCCAAGTCGATTAAGTTAATCAGTGATTAGTATTCCTTAAAAACACAGCAATCTTATGTATAAATTATTTACAAAATCGCATAATAATAAAAGAGACATGTTTAGATTAACTCACAAATTTAAAACATTCTTATATTCTACAATTATGACTTAATCAGAGGTCTAATCATTGATTAGTGGTTGATTAAATTTAATCAGTCGGGGTCGGGATGTATAATTTATGACTTTTATTTTCTATTTAACATAAATATTTTTCTGATTTTGCTTAATAAAAAATTTCAATTAGTTTTTTGTACTTATTTTACAATTATACTGTATTATTGGCAATTTTTCATGACTTTGTTGACAGTTTCATGAATTTAGAGAATTTTTTATGAATTTCCCAAATTTTAGTTAATTTATAACGCTTTTCGTATCTTTCCCAAGATTTCTTTTAAATTTTAAAACTCCTATTTTTTTATATTTACGTTAATTTTTAAAATGGTGAAACTTCCAACATTTTTATTAGTTTTTAAAATTTTGACGGGTACCATGAAACTTCAAGATTTTTGTTAATTTTCAAAATTTTTACGGTTTTTGTGAATTTCGTAAATTTTAAAAATCATGAATAGTATCATGAGTTTTCTAGATTTTCGTCCGATTTTAAAGCATTCGCAATTTTCGTGAATTTCCTACACTTTCGTTAATTTTTATGAATGCCTACGATTTTAGTTAATTTTTAAAATCTCGACCATTTTTGTGAGTTTTCGACGTTTTAGTCAATCTTAAAAATGAAAACTCGTTTTATAAATTTCAAAGATTTCCGTTAATTTTCAAAACCCCGACGGTTTTCGTGAAATATAAAGATTTTTGATCATTTTCAAAATCTGTCATTAGTTTTCCAGATTTTCGTTGATTTTTAAAATCGAGACGGTTTTTGTGTTTCCACGATTTCCGTTAATCTCTAAAAATGTTTACACTTTAGTGAGAATTTCTAAGAAGTTCGTTAATTGTAGGGGTCCGCCGAATAACGTTGTAAGCGCCAACTTTTGCGAAGTGAATGTTATGCGAGTTATCGGAATATGGTATTGAATTTTCCTTTCATTTCTAGCTTTTTAAATTGCAAAAACGTTTTAGTTAACGTGAATAAAGCTGTAAACAATTCAAAATAAACATTTTTTTTTCTATTTCTGTAAAATCATGTTTAAGTCGCTTACAACGTTATACGGCGGAGCCCTTCAATTATCAAAATTGTCATGAATATTTAATAATTATGAATTTATCATGCATTTTTTAGCACAACCATTAATTAAGACACATTTAAAAAAAATATTGTATTTGATTGGTCAAAACTGTTGGAAATGCTAAAGTTTTGTAGATACAAAATTCTTATTCCAGGACTTATTGAGGAAGACTGATTGTAATGTGTGTGTTCGCACTATTTTTATTAAGTTGTAAAATTTAAAGCGGGTTAAGTTGTAAAATTGTAAAGCGGGTTTTGATGAATGACGAAAGCCGATGCAAAAAAACATGTTGATTATGAAACGGCGGGATTTTTGCCATGAATGTAAACCGGAACGCCATTCAAAGAAAATACAAACAAATTTATCAATGAATAAATGTATGTTTTTACCAAATCTTATATAACTTTGTATTTCAGTTGTCTTCAAGAGTGACTAAGCGCGCGTTGCGCAACTAACTTTCAGGGATTCCGGTTCGTCGAAATACCAGTCCACTTTCTTCTGGCGGA
Organism: Philonthus cognatus; assembly: GCA_932526585.2. Classification (NCBI taxonomy): domain Eukaryota; kingdom Metazoa; phylum Arthropoda; class Insecta; order Coleoptera; family Staphylinidae; genus Philonthus; species Philonthus cognatus. Next base: position 92,961,872 of record OW052243.1, read on the forward strand.
TTTTGGAGTGTTAAGGTCCGGCTAGGAAGTAAAACACTTTGACGAGTGCGGTGTCGCAATGGCGTATGTGTGCAGTGCCCACACGCTTGTTTTCCCTATGACAAATTTGTCTCAATGTGATATCACCGCAATATTTATAAACAACTTTCATCGACTTATATGAAGACATGCATAAACAATGTTTCACTTGCCAATTATGAATCACGACAATGATCATGTAGTGGAAATTATTGCGTACTCCGTATTAATGCGTACTTTCGAACCTCTGTTTGAGTATCATTTAATTGGATCTTGAATTAAAAGATGCTTATCAAACGATTACTTTCGATTAGAATTATTCATTTCTACAAATATGTAAATATCAATCGACTTATTGATGACTACTAAACGGGTTATTGCTCCAACAATTACAATGATTTCACAAAATTAATTAGCAGCATTTATAGCAAATTAAAATTTTCTAGGCTTTCATCCAAGCATTGCACACAATGGGCTGTATTGTTTTTCCTTCGTTAAGGCTTTCGTTAACTAAATAATTGATTAAAGCAAGTGGAAACATATAAATATTAACATGTACGACAAAGACAAACAAACTTAACGACTGTCTCTTACTATAACGAAAGGGAAATCATATGGACCAATAATAATGATTTATTTATTTTCCAATAGATACATACAGGGTGCCCGTATTTTAACAGAATGTATGGGGATCTTGGTTATTTGAAGAGATAAGAGAGTCGGTTACAAATTTGAAATATCTCTTTTAGTTTTTTAGATATTGTCAAAAATGGATTTTTCGAAATTTCGTTTTTATTTTTTTTATTCAAAAACCATTGAATCCAGACATTTACAACTTTGACATTATGCAGGCACATTTTAACAAGAAACCTAGTAACATATTTTATTTTAAGATAACTATAACATTTACCCAGGGACCATACCCAACTTTTGCTATTCTCATGGGCGCCATTTCGGATTTTCATATTTTTTGGAAGAATATTTTTTTTTTAATTTAATGATGTATCATACTTATAGTTTATTGTACATATTATATGTAAAATTGTAATCTTTTGTTTTTTGTAAAGAGTGCTTCGGAGACAGTTAAGTAAACTCACTCATTTGACAATTCAAGGACCCATAATTGTTGTTAAAATACATCACCAGTTGTAATGTATTTTTAAATTTCGAGTGTCTTCCACTCCCAGATTAAGCATGAAGTAAAATTTTGAGTTTAGAAAAGCCCCGCGTAGAAAATTTGTCGAGGGTCGCGCAGCGACCCGAGACAAATTTTCACGGGGCTTTTCTAAACTCGAAATTTTACTTCATGCGCCACGCGTATAAACCACTGATTTACAGTAAAGTTAAAAACATATAACGCTTAAATGGGATGGTAATTAATATTTATTGAGATGTAGTGAAAATGAAAACATGACTTTTTTTGTGAATAGTTTTGGAATAATAATAATAAAAGTAGAATAAATTTAGTTTGTGCAACTTTTCCACACTGTTGATATTTAGGTCATCATATCTTTAACGGGGAAAGTGCTATGATAGGCACATTATGTTTTATGTGATAATCGATATTTATTATTATTATTATTATTATTAAAAAAGATTGACAGCTATTAAATAATTTTGACAGCTAACAATGATTAATTGCTATCAAGATTTTATTGATTAATAGATATGACGCCATTGTTTCCAAGGCACTCTTGCAAAAATAATATAATTTTAAATATTAAATCTAAAATATAATTTATTTTAGATTTAATATTTAAAATTATAATGATACATCACTGAGTTCAGAAAAAAATATTCTTTCAAAAAATATTACAATCCAAAATGGCACCCATAAGAAAAACAAAAGTCGACTATGGTCTCCAGGTAAATGTTATAGTTATCATAAAAAAAATATGCTACTAGATTTCTCATCAAAAAGTGCCTCTATATTGTCAAACTTCTAAATGTCCAAATTCAGAAGTTTTTGAATAAACAAATAAAAAAAAATCAGATATTTAGAAATTGTTTTCAGATTATTGTTAAGCCCTATAATACGCAACTTTTCCCCAATTTAACTGACTCTCTATCTCTTCAAATAACTGACATTCTGTCGAAATACGGACACCCTGTATAGAATATCCTATTGCAAGGACAAGCCTAGAAAATTTTGAGCTAAATAAGAAGTATTGTTTGTAAATGCTTGAGACTGCTTGCTGAAGTATTTGAAATAATGCTTGTTACCGACCCTAACGACTAAAACGACTTGAAATAAAAAATAAATGTCTAAAAATACTCGTCATGATTATTGTTGAAATCGTATAGCACCTCGAAATCTAATTGCCAAACTAATTACACGCAGAAGTGTCACATAATTAAGAACACGTGATTAAATCGATACCAATAATTTGTGAGACCCTTATGAGCGCGCATAAAAAACGGTGTTTTTATCGTGAATTAAATTTACGGATTCATTAGCGGGCCCAATGAACCATCATATAACTTTAACCTACATAAGCTGTTGACTTTTTGTAGTAATCCATGCCTGTAATTACCGAGTATTATTTACAGCTTGGCAATCCAAACAATAAATTATAATTATCCTCGGCTGTATTTGGCAGTAAACTTTTGGAGAAATTCAAGTTCGTGCTCGAGTTTCATTATATTGGCAATTTCTAATTTTTTACGGTGTGTTTATTCTTTTATTGCGAATAAATTAAATCAATTGATTTTTTGTCCACAGTAATTACTCTGAATTTCTTTGGGCAAAAAATACAATAACAAATTAAAGCGGTGATTGGATTTGCGTTCGATATAATCTGGTTTCAGGAACTAAATTAAATTAAAACACTTAGTAGGATTCATTATGCAATCAATTGCGAATTTGTATAAATCAAACCAAACAAACTACACATCGCTACTTTTCTTTGATTGCAAAAAGAATGGCAAATATTATACTCATAAGTCTTGAAAAATAGGAGAATTAATTAAAAGGCTCTTTTTTTGTTAGCTATTAATTTTTTTATAATTTTATTTAATTTTTACATTTCCGTTATTTGTTGGAAAACCTGACGTGATACAGAATGTCATTTTTGAAATCAGTGAAAAAAAAATCCATTCAGATACAGACATTCATTTGAAAACAACAGAAAAAAGTTGGAAAATTGTAGATCAGTGCGCACAGTGTGACCGATTGAAGGAAGCGCGGCCACGGGTGTGCGCGGGGAGGTAATTCTCAATATTAAATGTTTAAAGAACTAGGCACTGCATCATGCTCCTCATACCTTAGAACCCCGAATTATAGATTTTCAACAAAATATTGTTTATATTTAACGAGTAATTAATTCATAAACATGGTCAATTTTCAGATGTAAATTTATAACGAAAATCGATGCGCGGTTAAATAGATATATTTTCGTAGCTGCTCGAAATATATATTCGCGACATAAATAAATGTTTTTCTCAGAAAGTTGGTTCGATATTTTTAAAATGAAAAATTCCTGTTGTTGAGGAAACTTAGGACTATGATTTGGTAGTAATTATAGGTTGCACAAATTTTAATTTAGTTTTTGCGGGTCTCGCAAAGTTTAAATTTATATTTAAAAATTATAAAAATTGAAAAAATGATAATTCATTAACTAATCAAGATATTAATTTGGTTTTTTATGTGTTTAAAGCACAGGTCATTTGTTTTTACATAAAAATAACAGTAGATACATATTTAAAGCGATTACGAAAATATACCTACTTAACCGCGCATCGATTTTCGTTATAAATTCACATCTGAAAATTGACAATGTTAATGAATTAATTACTCGTTAATTATAAACACTATTTTGTTGAAAATCTATACTTTGGGACTCTGAAGTATGAGGAACATGATGCAGTGCCTAGTTCTTTAGACATTTAATGTTGAGTATTACCTCCCCGCGCACACCCGTGACCGCACTGCCATCAATCGGCCACACTGTGCGTGCGTAACAATCATCATTGAAACGACAATTTCTGATATGAAATGTCGGTTATGGTGTTAATTGTCAATTACAATTACAAGCTTTAAGCAAGTGTTTTCCACTCCCGGGTTAAGCGTGAAGTAAAATTTCGAGTTTATAAAAGCCTGAAAAATCATCACTGAAACGTCAATTTCTGATATGAAAAATTAGTAATAATAATAATACTTTATAATAATAATGATACTTTATCATGGATGACATGTCAATTAATAATAATAATTAGCATACTAATAGTAAATAAATAGAGTACAATATACAATAAAAGATTACAATATAATAAAAACTATATCACAAAAGTATCAATAAATTATAGAAACAGCAACAGCAACAGTAAATAAATCATAAAAATTGAACCTAATAATATTGAATCACTGGCTAACCGTTAAGACAGCGGTTCTCAATCTTTTTTGGTGACGGAACCCTTTTGGAAAGCGAAATACTTGACGGAACCCTACAATAAAACAATAGTTTTTAAAAGTGTATTCTTTATTAATAAGCATAATAAAAGCACCATGTAACAGTTACTTGTTACTTACTTACATAACAAGTATAATAATATAAGATATTAAAAAAGAAACCAAATCTAACTAATGAGAGGTATGAAACAGTTTTTTATTTTTCATCAATTGGTTGACATCAGGTCTGACAGAGGACAGTTGAAGTCTCATATCAGGTTCGGCGTCCAGACTATTGCGGTATTTTGTTTTCGTGGCTGCATAGGTTGAGAATCCTGTTTCGCATTCGCCGTTTTCATCACGGATTCTGCACCAAAAATCGCTGAGAGGAGTCGTTTTGAACAGTGACTCCATACTTGTGTCTGATGACATTTCTAAAAGAGATTCATATATCTCGTTTGACATACGTTCGGGCTTTTGTAAGTTGGGTAAAAAACGATTATGAATCCATGAATTCAGTTTCATTTTTGTATTCTGTTCTTCGGGCGCATCGAAGTGAGATATTGGACTAATTCTTCAAATATATCATCTTGAAACATATCTGAGTCGTTATCGCTAACCATCTCACTGAGTGACGTAAAGCTTTCTATTTCTCTCTTTCCAAATAATAATATAATAATAATAATAATCTAAAAATCTAATTTTCTTTTGAAGGCAGTTATTTTGTTACAGGCCTGGAACACTGCTGTCTGTTTACCTTGCAATGATAAATGTAATTCGTTCAATTTTTGAAAGATATCCGCCATAAAAGACAGTCGGAACAACCAAGTTTTATCATACAAACGGCCTTTTAAATTAAAAGAAGTATCTGAAAGAAACATTTGTAACTCGGCTCTAAGTTCAAATAGCCTTGTTAAAGTTTTACCCCGAGACAGCCATCGCACTTCTGTATGGAGCAGCAGTGTTTTATGTTTGCTGCCATAATCTTCACACAATATTGAGAACAATCGGGATTGTTGTGGTCGTGATTTGATAAAATTAATTATTTTTACCACTTTATCCATAACTAATTTTAGATTTGACGGCATTTGCTTCATCGCCAGTGCTTGTCTATGCAGGATACAATGGCTGGAACTACAATTAGGTGCTTTATTTTTTATTCGTGACACTACTCCTGCTGTCATACCCGTCATCGCCTTGGCCCCATCTGTACAAATGTCAATGCAATCGTTCCAACTGAGATTATTTTCCTCAAAAAATATATTTATATTATTAAAAATTTCTTCTCCGGTAGTGTTTGTGGGCAGCGGTAAACACATAAGCATGTCTTCTTCAAAAGAACTTTCATATGGATATCTCACGATAACCAGCAAGACAGCCAGACTAGCGACATCAGTCTATTTGCAAGACGAATCGTGTTTTTTGTAGACGTGTAACTAGTTCTTGTTTGACGTAACTTGCCAGATCATGAGTTCGCCGTGAAACAGTATCGTTTGATAGCGGCACAGTAGAAAGATGCTTTGCAGATTTTTCATCGAGCATACATTTTGTTATGTCTAACACACATGGTTTTATTAAATTCTCAGCGATAGTGTGCGCTTCACCTGCTTGAGCAATGCGATAGCTAACTAAATATGATGCCTCCGTGGCCTTTTGATTGATAGTTTGGGTTACATGCATCATAGTTTTTTGACTTTCCAATAACTGTTCTTTTTTACGTACAAAAAATGCTTTATTCTTGTCTTTAGACTCGGGATGTACAGTTTCTAAATGTCGGCGCAACTTAGCAGGTGCTATGGAACTATTAGGAAGCAGTTTACTACATAACATGCAGATAGGTGAGCCGTTGGAATCAACAAATCCGAAACTGATACATGATTCATCATACTTCCTTTTTTTGCCTTTGAAACCGTGGAACTTGATTTCGTTGCATCATCGTCTGGATCTGGATTTGAACATTCGGCTTCGTTAGAAGATGTTGTTGCAACACGTTTAACGTCTTTAAGCCAACGTTCCCTTCTTCTTTATTACGAATGTTACGTGTGAGGATGGTGGGGTCAAAATAATGCACGATCGTTACTGCGTAGAAGAGTTTAGTCCAAAGAATAAATGTACAAAACTGATACAATCAGAATACAGCAGTAGAACAATAATCACTTTGTTTCTAGCAGGTAGGTACTTATCGCTGCGAACGCTAATCGTCGACTGACTAAGGGTCGAGGCGCGATTGTCGCTTTTATAGTCCTAGCCTCGATCTCGAACATTCTCGAAAATACTCGAGTCGGCGCCTTTGATAAATAAAATGTCGAAATAAAAATAGAAATACAAAAAATGCGGTGTAAACAATCTCGACTTTACGTTTTGAAGTTAGAGCCGAAAGTCGCTTGTTCACAATTATAGCATCTAATCTCAGAGGCGGCTTTTATCAAAGCGACTACGCGCTTACAAGTAGATATCGGCGGTGGCGGCATAGTAAAATTGTACGAGGCGACTAAGTTCGGCTGCGCCTCGTGAATCGTGATACGCGGCGTCGAACGGTTGACCAGAGAGGGTTGATTTGAATTTTTTTCTAAATTCTTGCGGAACCCCTACAGTTGTATCACGGAACCTTAGGGTTACGCGGAACACACTTAGAGTATGGCTGCATTAAGAAGTAAATGGATCATCCATATACTCCTGCACAGAGTAATAGGTTTTATGCGTTAATAAATTTTTAAACTCTCTCTTGAAGAGTTTATTGTTTTCAATACACTGTATTTTGGTAGAAAGATGGTTAAAAAGAATTGTACCAGAGTATATGGGTGATCTTTCAAAAGTGCTTGTAGAATGACTTGGAACACGTAATTTATGAGAATTCCTTGTTTGGCGCGGGTGTGTACCGCCAACCATTTCACATTGATGGATTCTTTTTTTCACGTGGGTATATATATCGATATATATATATATATATATATATATATATATATATATATATATATTTGGGGTCGAGCACCTAGGATAAACAGGGTTTGAATAACTTTGTACTTTGTACAACAGAAAAGGGTGATTCGCCTAATATTTAATATAAAATTACCATCTACTTGTAAGAATGAGAATATATATATATATATATGTAAGGAGATCAATGAGATGAGTTATAATTCAAAACTTGTGTTGTATTTTCACTTCTCAAAAGAATAACTAATTTTTTACATTTCTATGACGATGTTAATTTCCTAAAAACGCAGCCACCATATCAGCCCCTCACCGAGAACGGAGTTCATGGTAACTCGAAGCGTACTTTCCGTTTAGGTTTAATTTCTTGAGGTCCGTTGAAGGAAGGTGAGCTGAGAGTATCCAAAGTGTATGCTGGTTTAACTCTATCTAAACTAACACAAACTGGTTTTCCATTACATAGGATGGTAATAGTCTTTTCGCCGCGTTTAACGACATCATAAGGTCCAGTATAAGGAGGTTGCAGTAATTTCCGAATTGCGTCATAACGAAGGAAGATTTTCTTACAGCTTTTAAGGTCTTGAAAAATAAATGGTTTCACGCTTGAATGTTGAGAGGCTTCTACCGGGCGAAGATTTTGCATAATATCTCTTAAGCGTGATACTAAATGTTGTGGGTCATTCATGGATTCGTTTTGTTGAATGAAAATTTCCGTTGGCACATCAATGCTGCTTTTAGATTGCGATGGAATCGTTCAATGATACCATTGCTGCTTGGATGGTAACTTGTTGTTCGTATTCGCTCAATTCCTAACAACTTATTTAATTTGGAGTAAAGATCGGATTCAAATTGTCGACCTCGGTCTGTAGTGATGCGTAAAGGAGTACCAAATCTAGAAATCCAACAAGTTATTATACCTTCTGCGACTTCTTCTGCGCTGATACCGCTTAAAGGTAGAACTTCCGGCCATCTTGAAAATCGGTCTATGACGGTTAAACAGTATCGAAACGATTTTGCAGGTGGTAATGGGCCGACGATGTCCACGTGAATGTGTTCGAAACGATGTGTAGGACATGTAAAAATTCCAACAGGTGTATGAACTTGTCGATTAATCTTGCTACGCTGACAGGCGATGCAGGCTCGTGCCCAGTTGCGACAGTCCTTGTTCATGTTAGGCCACACGTAACGTTCCGCTACCAATTTGGCTGAAGTCTTGGTGCCGGGATGACTGAAGTTGTGTACAGCAAGGAAAATCTGATGTCGTAATCCTGCTAGGACATATGTGCGCAGTTTATTATCGCAAAATAGCTTACAAGCCATACGTGGTATAGGCATCTCTTGTAGTACTAGACTTGTTTCTCCGCGTAGAAGTGATTGAAGTTCATCGTCATTCGCTTGAGCTCTTGGAATACGTTCGATAATGTCCGCATCGCTTCTTGTTTTAATTGACGCGATACGAGAGAATGCGTCAGCAACGACATTTGCGTCACCGTTGATGTAACGGATGTCAGTTGTAAATTGAGAGATAAACGATAGTTGGTTAAGTTGGACAGGTGGTAGTTTATCTGATTTTTGCTGGAATACGAAGGTAAGAGGTTTATCATCAGTGTACACAATGACATTGTGACCTTCAACCATGTGACGAAAATGTTTAATTGCTGAGAAGACTGCGTATAATTCTTTGTAGTAGGCTGGCCATTTTGTTTGTCGTGGAATAAGTTTTTGGGAGAAGAAAGCAAGTGGTTTCCAAACTCCATTCGCGTATTGCTGGAGACTAGCGTCTACGGCGAGATTTGATGCATCGGTAAACAGTGCCAGCTGCAAATTTGGGTCTGGATAAGCGAGAAGCGTAGCATCTTCTAAGCAGTTTTTACAATAACTAAATGCTTTCTCTAGCTCTCCTGTCCATACGATTGTCTGGATTCTCTTAACCATAGCTAGAGTTGAATGTAGCGGTACTTGCTTTTCTGCAGCGTTGGGGATAAAACGGCGGTAGTGTTCGGGCGAGAATAATTTCTTAATTCAATTATTCGGTCGGATAATGGTTTCGTACCTTTCGCGGAAACTTCGTAACCTAAGAATGAAACAGATGTCTTGAAAAAAATTGATTTTTCTGTGTTGATTATAATTCCGTAATCTGTCAATCGAGTGAAAACTGTTCGCAAGTGAGCTATATGTTTTTTTTTCGTTGCTTGAAAAAGTTAAAATGTCATCGATGTACGCTTAGCAGAAATTTAATCCAAATAGAACTTCGTCCATAAATCTTTGAAAGGTCTGACCAGCATTTCTGAGACCAAAAGACATAAACGGAAATTCAAATAATCCAAACAGTGTGGTGATGGCAGTTTTCGGGATGTCGTCAGGATTTACTGGTATTTGAGTATACGCTTTCACTAAATCAATTGTCAAAAATACTGCCGAACCACGCATATGCTGAGAAAAATCATGGATATGGCGGCAGGATAACTATCTGGAATTGTTCGGGAATTTAAACCACTATAGTCACCACATGGTTTCTTCGGAACCATATGTAATGGGGAGAACCAGGGACTGTCAGAACGACGGGCAATTCCTTCTGTAATCATGTTGTCGAACTCGATCTTTGCTATTCGAAGCTTTTCGGGATCAAGACGACGTGGCCGACAGGAAATTGGATATCCAGGGCTCGTTTTGATAAAATGAATGGTGTTGTGCTTGACTGACCTTGGCGCTCCGATGGGCGTGTTAAGAAGGGGAATTCTTTGACAATTTCAACTTGCGAGGAGATGGCTCGAACGCTTGATTGGTGGTGGCTTCGTTCTTAGCATGGAATCGAATGTTTGGTGATCGAATCTATTAGTTGACGTTGGCGGCAATCTGGTATCAATCCAAAATGTGCTAAGAAGTCGGAACCGATGATGCAAACGGCTACGTCAGCTACCACGAAATTCCATTTGAAGCTTCTTCTTAGTCCGAGGTCGACGTTTAGGGTGAGTGTACCGTACGTGTTGATCATGGAGTTGTTGGCTGCTTGAAGTTGCAGGTTCGCACGGGTAACTCGTGACGGATGTATTTCTCGGGGAAAACAACATATATCAGAGCCAGTATCGATAAGAAATTTAATTTTGAACATTAAAAGTGCGATTCATTTCGCAATCTACAACAAGTTAGTCTTACAAAGACTATATCAAACACTCATTGAAACAACTACTTCTCGGGCTAATACCCCGACAGACATTGAATTATACAACAAGTGTTTGCTGTTACATACAGTAACCTACTGCAAATGTAACAATTTGGGTCAAATTATTCAGGCCATCTATAGACGCGTTTCGAGATTTATCTCTCATCAGTATAGCTTCGCCATTCCCTCTAAACAATTTGACACCTTAGACTGGCGGTCACGTTACCGTTCAAACATAAGTATAAATGAAATTGCCAATTCTTGGTTGCAGAATACTTCAAACATTAAAAGTGCGATTCTTTTCGCAATCTACAACAAGTTAGTCTTACAAAGACTATATCAAACACTCATTGAAACAACTACTTCCCGGGCTAATACCCCGACAGACATTGAATTATACAACAAGTGCTTGCTGTTACATACAGTAACCTACTGCAAATGTAACAATTTGGGTCAAATTATTCAGGCCATCTATAGACGCGTTTCGAGATTTATCTCTCATCAGTATAGCTTCGCCATTCCCTCTAAACAATTTGACACCTTAGACTGGCGGTCACGTTACCGTTCAAACATAAGTATAAATGAAATTCCCAATTCTTGGTTGCAGAATACTTCAAACATTAAAAGTACGATTCTTTTCGCAATCTACAACAAGTTAGTCTTACAAAGACTATATCAAACACTCATTGAAACAACTACTTCCCGGGCTAATACCCCGACAGACATTGACATTTGCAGTAGGTTACTGTATGTAACAGCAAGCACTTGTTGTATAATTCACGAACTGGTTTAGGACCCCTAATACTTTTTCCAACAATTCAGTCTCAGTTTTTGCCGATACCGCAATTGATGTATCATCTGCAAACATCGTTATTTTTCCTTCGCTAATTGCTGAAGGAAGGTCGTTAACGTATATTAAAAATATTAGAGGACCCAAAACCGAACCTTGAGGTACACAATATTCTACATTATAATTGAACTCCATTAATTGACAAAGTTAAGCTTCTGTTCTCTAGGTATGATTCAAACCACTTCAAACAAATTTCTCTAATACCAGTGGTATCAAAGGCGTTGGTTAAATCAAAAAACAGGCCAATGACGTAATTGCCTTTATCCATTTCCTGGTAAATAAACTGGAGGAATGTGTTTGAAGCTGACTCAACTGATTTGCTAGGTCTAAAGCCATGCTGATTGTTTGAAAGAATGTTGAACTTTTCTAGATATTGTAAGATTCTTCTGTGCACAAGTTTTTCTGATATTTTAGAAAGGGGACTTAGTAATGATATCGGTCTGAAATTTTCCAAACTTAGTTGATTTCCCTTTTTATATAGAGGTACCACTTTAGCTAACTTTAGGGAGGATGGAAAGACTCAGTTTGATAGTGAAGTATTAAAAATATGTGAAATCGGATAAGCAATCATTTCTATTGCCATTTTTAGAAAATTTGAGGTTATACCATCTACGCCCATTGACTTTTTGTTGTTTAGTGAATGCGCTACTTCCACAATTTTAAACATTTCGATTGGCTTCAAATAAAATGAGTTAAAGTTATAGCTCGGTAGTGTGCACAGAGCTGAGAATGAGTTATTAAAATGTTGCATTATTTGTTACTTAGCGATTGTAGAAAAATATGAACCAAATGTCGGTTATGATGTTATTTGTCAATCACAATTACGATGTTTATTAGAAGCTTTAAACCAGGGTTGTTAAAAAAACGTTATTTTTTCATTTTAATTAAAACAAACAGTTTTTTTACAGAACGTGTTTATTTCATTGCGTTTAAAACATTAACAATTAAATGTTTAAAACGTGTTTAAAACATGTTTAACACACGTTTAAAACATGTTTAAAAAGAACATATAGCGCATTTTTGTTTTGAGTATACATATCCCGATAATTACAGCGTTTTTTTAAATTTGCGGGAATTCGTTGTTACAAAGCTGTTAATTTGAGGCTTTTAACAAATGTTTTCCACTCCCAGACTAAGCATGAAGTAAAATTTCGAGTTTAGAAAAGCCTAAGAATTTGGATTGGCCGCGTAGCGAAGCGGAGCGGCCAATCCAAATTAGGCTTGTCTAAACTCGAAATTTTACTTCATGCGCCATGCTTAAAAACACTGATTTATAGTGAAGTTAAAAAAACACACACATACAACAACGATTACAGGCAACCTAATATACGTTAGAGTTATTGGGTTGCCTATAATCACTGTTTTAACCAACTTGTTCAGTGCAGAATTTGATTAAAGTTTTATTTATATCTACATATTAGATTGCTAAAGCCGTATATTTTAAACTTTACGATATTTCAGTACGTGTGGCGCATAAAGTTAAATTTCGAGTTTAGAAAAGCCTAATTTGGATTGGCCTCTCCGCTTCGCTACGCGGCTAATCCAAATTTTCAGGCTTTTCTAAACTCGAAACTTTTACTTCATGCTTAGTCTGGGAGTGGAAACCCCTCGCTTATAGATTCAAATTGAAATCTTTTAAAACTACAACAAACGTCGTAATATTTACAGTGTATGCATATGTATACCTGAAAGATAAAGATAAATACCCTGTATACAAAAATCACAATTATGCACACACAGTTCTAATATTTTATTGTAATAAAATGTTATGTTTAATAATGTATATGAAATATCTTCAACAATTTAGCTAACATTTAAAAACGTAAACAAAAAATCTTAATTAAGTAGTATAAAATATAATTTAGAAAATTTAAGATAATAAAGTAAACGTATTAAACAAATTTGACGTTTAAAACATGTCTTAAACAAGTTTAAGATTTAAAACATGTTTAAAACAAAACCGTTTAAAACACGACGGCTGTTTATAAACAAGTATAAAACACTATTTTGAAACAAAGTGTTTTAAACACAACAACCTTGCTTTAAACAAGTGTTTTCCACCCCCGGGTTGAGCATGAAGTAAAATTTCGAGTTTATAAAAGCCTGAAAATAATTTCTTTTCTAAACTCGAAATTTAACTTCGAACGCTACGCGTATAAGACATTGATTTCAAGTGAAGTTCACTTGTTAACAATATTTCAGTGTTTTAAGTGTATAATACACTTTTCAGGCATTTCGAAACTCGATAAAAAAATAATTCATACTTAATATGGGAGTGGAAAACACTCGATTAAAGCTTCAAATTGAACTATTTTAAAAAAGCCTGTATTTAATTTTAACGCGATATCTTGATTTGTCTATGTTTTTAACGTATTGTGAACAATTGAACAATCGGAAATTCCATAATAAATAAACAAATACAAAAAATGTCTATTATTTTCATTTATGCAAATCTACTTTAGGATCTTCTAACCTTGAGACGTAAAAGAATTATATATCTTATGTGTCGAATATTAAAAAATGCCTATTTCTTAGTGGATTTAGATAATTTTAAATAAATTCGACTATGTATTCGTTTTTAGTAATAATAACTTTAATCTTGCATGAAATACAGACTTACTCTCTAAAGGCATTCAACCTGCTGGCACAGAATTTTTGCTCTAGAACGCAGGGTTGTTGGGTTAATAAACAAATCCAAATATGTTGAGGATTGTAAGCCTATTTTTATTAAATTAGGTATACTAACACTTCCGTCTTTGTACATCAAGGAATGTTTAGTATATATTAAACAACACATAAATAGATACAATACACATGGCAATCATAACTACACAACAAGATGCAAACAAAATATAAATCTGGAACAAATAATAAAAAAAAGCGCTTACAAAATGGAACAACGTATTTCGCTGTAAAATTTTACAAGATACCAGAGACATGCCTCTGAAGCTCTTCAAAAAAAAGATTCACGAGTTCGTACTTTAAAAAAAACGTATTATTTATACAAGGATTTTTCAAATTATGATGAATGCCTGTGATATGTACTTCCATGATTCTACACTAATATACGAGTATAATACAGGGTGTCCACAAAGGGTAGGAGGTATTTGTAAATTGGATAAAAAAAATAATGGTCAAATAAAATAAAGTTTAGTATTAATTTTTAGACAAAGTTTTGGAAAATTAAGTGCCAAAGATAACGTCGTCCAAATGTTGACCCTCACGCTGCTGGCACTCCGAAAACGGAAATTAGCTGCTACGCGTCTACACATCTCTCTGGACACTGCAGCCATTTCGGTGCGAATGTTGTCCTTCAATTGCAGTACAGTTCGTGGTTTGTTGTTATAAACTCTTTCTTTAAGGTATAATCACAGTTCATATATATCCAGTTAGCCAGTCCCCATATAAATTTTGGGTACACGCGAATGGGAGCAGAGCGCTGGATGCCAAATTGGTGTATATGGCTGCCTATATACACCAGTCTGGCTTCCTGCGGTCGGTCGGCTACGACTATTTTACTCCAGATGTCGTGAAATCAAGTCTCAGAGAGAGAGTGAGAGAGAGACAATTTCTTTCTCCCTCTATTCCGCGCTTCTCGTTGTATAATATTCCAGATGTTGATTTTTCAATCTTGAAAACACGTTTTTTTTCTTTTAACGAGCTAAGGATGCGTGTTACATTCATGCATGCGTTTCCTTCTACAATTTTATTTCCTGCGTTATTAGAGAATAGATTTTATGAAATTATATGTGAACGTTGTAAAATTCATTAAGTATTATTTATTTTGTACAAGAAACTTAAAATACAAAACTATTTAACTTTTGATAAAAAGTAAAACAAATACATCAACTTATCATTTTATTAACTAATCAGATCAATCCTATTGATCAGATCAAATCTACTGATCGATAAGGGTTTCTTTTTTAATTAAAGGGGTGAGTGCAAAATGCAGTTGTAATTTTTTTTTAGTTTTTGAATTATTACCGTTTGAAGTTTTTAACCCATTAAGCTCCGTTGATGCATACACGCAACATTATTATTTTTTGATAATTAAGTTACTAAATAAGTTTATTTGATATATTATATTATTTGACCTGAATTGAAAATATACCAAAAAAAATTTAAATATTTTGTTATTTAAAGTGTATTATAAATACTTCACAATATTACAATGTTTTATACGCGTGGCGCGTGAAGTAAAATTTCGAGTTTAGAAAAGCCTAATTTGGCTCGGTCGCTCCGCTTCGCTACGCGCCCGAGCCAAATTTTCAGGCTTTTCTAAACTCGAAATTTTACTTCATACTTAGTCTGGGAGTGGATACACTCGTTCTTAACTTCATATTGCACGTTTTTATATAAAATCGAAGAATGCCTGAACATTGACAGCGTATACATTACATTGTTGAGGCACTAATTTTTTGAAAATCCATTATCACTTTAATATAAAAATAAACTATTTATGATTTTTAACTTTTTATTAAATTCACATATACATTATGTGTATTTAAAGAAAAAATTCACAGTATGTAATTCATAGAAATCACAAAAAGAAGTGTAGAATTTTAATTAAAATTAACTTTTAGAGTTAAAATTGCTTGGCCGTTAATGCGTTAAAATAGTTTTAAATATACTATGTGTCCCGTTTCAAGGCGCATTGTATGTTTCATGTAAAGATTTCCAATGTAATTGGAATTTGAGTTTGTATCGCTTATTGAACGAAAACGATTACAATAAAATGAAAATCATTTCTTTGTTTGTTTGGCATCATATTTATTAAAACACAAAGCAATAATTCAATTCAACATGAGTGTTTATTCTGCAAAAGATAAAAATCAGATCCCAAAATAGACACAGTATATATTTTAATCACGATGCGTATTTTATTAAATGAACCATACGTTTAATAAATATTAACAGTTTCAGAAATTTGTGGTTTTTGCACTGACTACTTTAATTATCCGTTTACTTTGAACGATTGTTACATGATCAACTTGTACTTTTCTCAATACTTCCCGAGATACACGAAATGTTATATAGAGAAAGTACAAATTATATAAAAATCATGAAACTTTATAATTGAGAATATTATCAAAAACTGCGAAACAAACAAACTTGTTAAATCAAGTAATTAGTTACATTAATAACATTATAAATTTTACATTTTAATAATTGTTACCGACCTCATGCCTATCTTTTTTTGTAGGGAAATATACGTTTTAGAGTCCCAGGAATCAGAAACAAGTGTTATCCCTAATATTTGAAATAATTGGCTCAAATATTGAAATATGTCTCGTTAAGTGATGATAATCAAAAACATTTAGAAAACAACAAGATGTCTTTTAATAGAATAAGTATAATAGATTTTCTCTGAGAAGTGTAATTGCAAAAATTATTGAAAACTCTATTTCCAGTTTACGTTTTGTATGTCAGGTTAATTCAATTATTTCAATGGTTTTATTCTTAGTCAGATTACATTTACAAAAGGTACCGATGGGATTATGTTACAGACTAAATAGGTAAGTAAAAATAATTTAAAATGATTTAAGAAAACCCGATCAAAAAGTGTCTAACTAAAATATCGGTTAGTGAAAAACATGATAAGAAATTACCGAATTGGATTCTGCGGATACGGATTAAATGTGTCAACAGTAAATAATCTTTTTAAATCCCAAAATATTTATGATTTTTAGAAGGTTGCGGATTATCTGTAAGTTGCAGTGGTATTATTCTGGTCGCGCAATTCTTGAGGGTATACACCATAATAAAAACGTGGTCGAAAAAATGCCTACAAATAGGTAAAAACAGCTAGATCACTTCAAAGAATTTGATTTTTCATCCCTTCTATAAAGCTATCCCCACTAAAATAATGAATATTGTCCAAAAAGAAAATAGTCAAGGAAAAAAGTTAATTCGATATTCATACACGTTATTCAGAGTGTAAATGGATGAAACGGAACGTAGCATTTTTAATGTTAATTTCTCAAAATTAAAATATTATCTTCCCTAATTATTTCAGGGAAATTATGATATTCATTTGGTTAAAGTAAAAATATACACACCGAGCTTTGCTATTTATTGCATTTTTAAAAACCGGAGTGTCATAAAATTAAACAAGCAAATGATGAGGTGTTGATTTGTTGGCTATTTATTTAAAATATAATCTGTTGATTTTGTGTTACACTTCGATCCATTCTGTATAATTATTACTGAATAAAAAAAAAAACGAAAAAACTGCTTCTAAAATATCGTTAATAAACAAGAAAACAGTTATATGTATATTTAATATAGTTTTTTAATGTTTGTTAGTTTTTTGTATACATGAATGTTTATATGAATCTATATTTCTATGTTTTTAGTTTTGTGCATTCGTAAATAATTTATCTATTTTATTGAAATAATTTCTGTTTTTTTTTTATTATCAATTACAATTAAAATACCCATCAAACATTTTTCAAATTGATTTTTTTATTGTAAAAAGATTTTTGTATTTATTTAACTTTTAAATAAAAAATGTTTAATAACATAAATATATTAAAAATCTATTAATTTTTAAACACATTTTTATTAAAAATATATATAATAACTAAAAATGTTGGAAATATATTTTATATTTTTTCATTGTAAAATGACTTTGTTTATTTATACAAATTATGAATATTTGAAACAATAATCGATTAATCTAATAATTTTAACAATTTTTTTATTAAAAATATATTAAATAACTAAAAACGTTGAAAATATATTTTTGAATTGTAAATTTCATTGTAAATTTGTTTTTATAAAATATATTCCCGAATTTCATAATTTGGAACACGCTTGAAATCTCAAAATAAAAGAAATATTTTCGAATAGACTTTTTGTGGTGATAATAAATTTTATTATTCGTCTACCACAGTTCATATACAGGAAGTTTTCCTTTAAAGTATACATATTTCAAATTCACTTTATTTTCTTTAAATCTGTAGATATTCGTTGTGTTTTTAAAAGAGTTCAATTTGATGCTTTAAACGAGTGTTTTCTACTCCCAGGCTAAGCATGAAGTAAAATTTCGAGTTTAGAAATGCCTGAAAATTTGGTTTGGTCGCGTAGCGCGAAGCGCGGAGCGGCCAAACCAAATTTTCAGGCTTTTCTAAACTCGAAATTTTACTTCATGCGCCACGTGTATAAAACACAAAAATATTGTGAAATTTAAGTATATTTGAACTGAGGTTCAAATATACTTAAATTAAAATCAGTGCTTTGTGCGCGGGGCGCATGAAGTAAAATTTCGAGTTTAGAAAAGCCCAGAAAAATGTACAGTGTATTCTGTATATTGAGTTATTTATACTTAAAAAACTCTCAATATAACTAATCAATAATATAAATTATTTGCCAAATTTGGTACATACCAAAGTTTTAATTGAATTTATGAAGAAAAAAAAACAATCAAGATAAAAATAATATCAAATAAATTCTTTAATGTAAACTCATTGAATTTTATTTTTTTATTTTTAGTTAAATTTTAGGTTTATTTAGGAGCTTTTTAAATATATCTGATTCCCAAAGTCCATAATTTCGAACACGCTGGAAATCTGAAAATAAAAGAAATGTTTTGGAACAGTTTATTTTTTCTGAAGGTCATCAAATTTATCATCGTACAAGTGGTGTACACGGGATCAAATTACACGACGAAATAAGAGCGAGCGCGTTTGTGTGTGTGTGTGTGTGTGTGTGTGTGTGTGTGTGTGTGTGTAGACCTTTTCTATCCTCGAAAACTCGGAATCCAGTTCTCCCATAAGCATTGTCTACCCTTGGTATAATCAAGGGGTGTAAGATCGGAGCTTCTCGGAGGCCAGTTAATGGTGCCTCGACGAGAGATCACTTTTTCCGGGAAAACTTCATTGACAACCTCAAGTGATTGGTTTGAGGTGTGGCAAGTTGCCCTATCTTGTTGAAACCATGTTTTCATATTCAAACCTTTAAACACCTGCAGCTGTAGAACCAAAAAGTTCTATATTATGTCGCAATACCGTTCACAGTTTACAGTAAGTGCCCAGTTGTGGAACCAAAAAGTTCCTTAACATGTCGCAATACCACAGTTTACAGTAAGTGCCCTTGCCGGTCTTCAAAAAAATACATTAAAGAGAAAGTTTATATAAACAAACCACGAACTGTACTGCACTTGAAGGACAACATCCGCACCGAAGTGGCCACAGTTTCCAGAGAGATGTGTAGACGCGTAGCGGCTAATTTCCGTTTTTGGTTAGAGTGCCAGCAGCGTGAGGATCAACATTTGGACATCGTAATCTATGGCACTTAATTTTCCAAAACTTTCTATAAAAATTAATATAAAACTTTATTTTTTCTGACTTTTATTTTGTTTTTTATCCAATTTACAAATACCCCCTACCCTACCCTGTATTTGTTTGATGTCTGTTATGTTCCTTGTAAATGTATTTTTAATCTATTTCAATTCAATTTTTAATCCTATATACACGCGATCATTTTAATATGTATATTTATTTTATTTTATTTTTAAATATTACCTAACATTATTATTATTACATATTATTGTATTTCTGACATGTGTAAGATAGTTATTATTAATGCATCAATAAATAAATAAATAAATCTATGATACAATATTATCGTTTTCTGAACAGGATAATCGAAAATGGTAATTTTTGAAAAATGTAGGATTTTCACTTTGAATTTATTTTAAATAATAAGTTATTAAAACGATAAATTAACGGGATTTTTAGTTTCGTTATGTAAAAGTAAAATACCTTATTCTGAAAAAAAAACTAAACTTCAGATTTATTTGTATGAAATTCATAAAAATTACTATCACTCGTACTATTCTTTCGACGTTATCAAATTGAAAATTGGCCAAACTTTAAGGAAAATCGTTTACGCCAAAAGTTGACTAAAACATCAACTCTATTTATTTTAGTCTACAAACTACAAAATGAGTTTTTGATTGATCATCTAACGAGTGTTTCCAATCCCAGATTAAGCATGAAGTAAAATTTTAAGTTTACAAAAGCCTAAAAATCCGCTTCGCTTCGCTACGCGATATTAGGCTTTTTTAAACTCAAAAAGATACTTCATGCGCTACGAATATAAAACGCTGATTTAATGTGAAATAGTCTTTAACCAAATAAGAAGTAAAAAACGTTTAGTATTTTAACCATAAATTGTTTCAATGACGGGGAAAGTGTAATAATGGACACATCATCATTTTTTTGTACTTGTTTTTTGTATAACTTGAAAAAAATAAATTCATTAAACAAAATACAAACTTCAGCCCCCCCTCATCAACGCAACTGCTTAAATATACTTACTAATTTTAAACAAACACCTGTCGGATACAGTTTCACTCTTTACTAAATCTCAAGTAATAAGAACGAATAACAAATCTGAATCACTTAACGATTTTTTTTAAATCGCGTATTCCTTGCATATGAAACTTTGTAAACGTTTTTATTTTGAAACGATACTTAATGTAAAACTAAAATCAAAATATAATATACATTTAATACCGAATATCATTTTATATATTGGATTTATAATGGAATTGCCTTCGCAACTAGAAAAAGAGCAATATCGGTACAATGCCCGCATTTATTTCTCCAATAGTGTATTCACCTGTTTTACCTATCATGTCAACTCACAGGAAGTCAATATTATGTTAATAATACGAAACCATTCATTTATAATTGTAAAACTGTCTATACAATCAATAAAACGACATAATAGACGATTATGATTCGTCTTTCTGTATCTGTTTTTAAAATAATTAAACACTACTTATAATGGTTAATATAATATTTCACTATGTTCTCATTAATCACTTGCTGAAACATGATTAAAATAAAATTTAAAATACAAACACACTTTCCCTAACTAAGTTACTGAAACAAAATGTTCATAACTTGTAAAAATAAGTATTTTTTAGCCATTCCCAGGGTTGTTATGTTTAAAACACTTTGTTTTAAAACAGTGTTTTAAACATATTTAAAAACAGCCCTCGTGTTTTAAACGGTTTTGTTTTAAATCTAAAATTTGTTTAAAACATGTTTTAAGCGTTTAAATCGTTTTTTTTTATTATCTTAAATTTGCTAAATTATATTTTATATTAAGATTTTTTGTTTACGTCTTTAAATGATAGATATTTCATATACATAACATAAACATAAACATAACATTTTATTACAATAAAATATCACAACTGTATGTGCATAAATGTGATTTTTAAATGCAGGGAATTTTTCTTTCAGGTATACATATGCATACACTGAAAATATCACGACATTCGTTGTTTTTTTTTAAAGATTTCAATCTAAATCTTTAAACAAGGGTTTTTTACTCCCAGACTAAGCATGAAATAATATTTCGAGCTTAGAAAAGCCTGAAAATGTGGATTAGCCGCGTAGCGAAGCGGAGCGGCCAATCCAAGTTAGGCTATTCTAAACTCGAAATTTTACTTCATGCGCCACACGTATAAAACACTGAAATATCGTAAAATTTAAAATATACGGCTTTAGCAATCTAATATGTAGATATGAATAAAAAGTCAAATTTTGCGCTGAACAAAATGTTTAAAACAGTGATTATAGGCAACCCAATAACTATAACGTATATTAGGTTGGATGTAATCGTTGTGGTATATGTGTTTTTTTGAACTTCATTGTAAATCAGTGTTTTTAAGCTTGGCGCATGAAGTAAAATTTCGAATTTCGAGAAGCCTAATTTGGATTGGCCGCTCCGCTTCGCTACGTGGCCAATCCAAACTCTTAGGCTTTTCTAAACTCGAAATTTTACTTCATGCTTAGTCTGGGAGTGGAAAACACTTGTTAAAAGCCTCAAATTAACTGCTTTGAAACAACGAATCCCCCAAATTTAAAAAACGTTGTAATTATCGGAATATGTATACTCAAAAGAAAAATGCCATGTATGTCCTGTTTTTAACACCGTTTAAACGCGTTTTAAACATGTTTTGAACACGTTTTAAACACGTTTTTAATCGGTAATGTTTTAAACGCTGTTTCCATAAATAAAACACGTTTTGTAAAAAAAAACTGTTTGTTTTAATTAAAATGAAGAAAAAAACGTTTTTTTAAGAACCCTGGTACTACTAACTAACTACTAACATTACTAATGTTTTAGAAAGATTAAAAGTAGACTTAATAAATTAAATTCTAATCTAGTACAGAATTGATCTATTCTAATTTCAAACCAATTAAAAACAGCACATGGATAATATTATAATTATTAAAAACTGATAGTGATGAGATGTGTTTAGAGAGAATGTAATCACTTAATAACAACACTATTTTAAGAAGACACGCGATGTTATTTTCTAATAACACTATTCTGGGAATTCAATAGCAATAATATATTAACGATGTCAACTCCCAAAGCAATTCCATATATATTTATTCATACGACGCGTTATGAAATAATAATAAATCGATAGCTGAGGGATGCGGGTTGCAGAATGGACGAGAGCCATTTTAATACCTAGCAAGCTAATAAAGAAACACTCGAACGCTTTTTAAGGGGACGGCTCCCATTCAATCCCATTCAAATCGCCGTTAAATCCATTATCGATGGGAAGATTTTAGGGAGCAAACTGTCTATGACATCCTGACAGGAGTTTACACGGAGGGGCCCATCTCAGATGTTGTTAACGGAAAACAAGAAGCCAAGGAAATCATTCCTTAATATAATATCAAAGTGAATTTAAAATTAGATGATAGATGTTTCGGATATTCTCTTCAATGTTTTTGGTAATATATATTTTGAGTTCTGTTATCTCGATTATTGAAAAATTAAAAAAAACACAGCACGACTTGTTATTATATTTAGGGATTGAAATACCGCTCTCCAAAGTTTATAGGTAATTTGCTGATTTTTGCTAGTATTTTGCTAAATCATTTTTGTACGAAATCATAATTTGAAAAACCAACAACTTTCCGTTTTTATAAAGAAATTGTTATTAACACTGAAAATCTTAGCAGAATATGATAACAGATTAAACATTTGATTCCGTATAACTCTAATTAATGATATTGTGTACAAGGGGTTTGGTAAGAGAATAATTTGACTTGATGTTACATTTTGCAAATTGTATATAAAGGGAAATTTGCTTTGCCCAGGCCTTATAACTAAAACATGGGCCGATAAATGCTGTCAATTATTTTTGTAGTCTCGCAGAACCTGTTATTAGTCATATCAAATGAAATCTCCGAGTTTAGCGAAGAGAGAGATACAGAAAAAATATTTAAAAGACCTACAATGTCAATAGTACTACTCGCCATGAATTGGATACGAATCTAAATACTTCTTTTAGACCACCCTTCATTGGGAATTTTTATACAGATGAAGAAATTGTTATTAAACACACTGAAAGCTTAAAGGCAAAATTAACATCTGGAATTCATCTTATACCATCATTCCTCTTGAAGGATTGTGCTGTAGTACTTGCTAAACCACTTGCTTTTATTTTTAATCTAATACTCTCTTTGGGAGAATTTCAAACATCGTGGAAAAAAGTTAGAATTTGTCCGGTTTTCAAATCCGGTAACAAAATAAATGTTGAAGACTATCGCCCAATTTCAGTACTCAGCAATTTTTCAAAATTCTTTGAAAGTATCTTAAGCGAACACATTATGTGGAATATGCGAAATAGTTTGTCACCATGTCAGTATGGATTTTTATCTCGGAGGTCAACTGCTTGCAATCTGTTTAATATTACGCAGATTATATCCACCAGCTTAAATGACGGCTATCAAACGGATGTGGTATATACTGATATGTCGAAAGCATTTGTCCGTATGAATCATCAGGTTTTGATAAATAAGTTGAAATCATTCAATATCAATGACAACATAACAAGAGTTATTGAAACGTACTTATCTGGTCGGGTGCAAGTGGTAGAATTTGAAGGTGTACAATCTTTCAGCTTTATTGCCACGTCTGGGGTTCCACAGGGCTCAAATCTTGGACCGTTGCTATTTTCACTTTTTATAAACGACGTCTGCGACACAGTCAGATCTTCATACCTTCTTTATGCTGATGATTGGAAGATTTTCAGGAAAATATAAAACGAAATTGACTGTGATATCCTTCAGGATGATTTACATAATATTTGTGACTGGTGTGATATGAATGGTTTATTATTAAATACTAATAAGTGTAGTGTTATGACATTTCTGAGGATAAGGATCTGGGTATACTCTACGATAATAAATATTGACAAAATTGTTAAAACTTTTATCGTACACTAGGTTTCATCATTAGAAATAGCAAATCGTTTTCTAGAGTGGATACATTAAAATCGTTATGTAATGTTTACATCTGCAGTAAATTGGAGTATTGCTCTGTTGTATAAGCACCGCAGTTTCATAAATACATTGGGCTATTAGAGAGTGTTTAGCGCAAATTTTTAAAATATCTATATTTTATCAAACATAAATCGTACCCAGACAGAACGATTAGCTACTCCAGTTTACTCCTAGAATTCAACACAATTTCTATAAATGATAGGCATAGGCGTATCTCATGTCTGTATCTGTACCAACTAGTTAACAACATTTGATGATACCACTGCCATTGACTTACTTAACTTTCATGTAAATAGGTTGGCAAGCAGATCTTGCAACACCTTTTCTTACAATACTCCTAATTCAGTTCATCATAATAATTCTCCACTATATAAGCTGTACAAATCATACCATAGTGTGCAATATAATGCAGATATATTTGGTGATTCTTTCAGTACATTCCTTAGTCACATTAACCAATGCCTTAATTTGTAATTGAGTCCAAGTACTTATTTATTGTAGATTTATTTATTTATTTTATTATTTTTATATTTTATGTTTACCTTAAATTTTCACATTGTTGTTTGTATACTTAAATTATGATGTTACCCTGTCACTGGATTGTGTATCTGTTGGGTAATAAAGTATTATTATTATTATTTTTACCGTAATTGTCCCGTTTGCACGTTTTTAGATTTGCATCACAATTGTTCACCTTTGAAATAAAAATGACTTATTTTATTTCTGGAAAATAAGTAGACCAATTCCTCAAAAATAATTGTAAATAATAATAGAATATAAATATTTATTTCAATTAAATGGATTCTTAGTATTTGTTTAGTCCGCGAAAATATTACACATATTTCTATTAAAAATTTTAATGCTGAATTTTAAAATTTCCATTCGATTTATGAATATGTTACTGTTACCATATGAATGTTTGTTACATGTAAAAAACACCATTCACTGACTAAGAGCTGTATTTAAAAGCGAGCGCTGCGCAGGACCTCAAAAATGTACGAACTTAGTGTACGAGTTTTAATTTATGATATTACCATGGTCATATTTTATTATCAATATCGAAACATTTTGAATGCCTTAAAGCAGAATTAATGCCTTACCCTGTTTTCAAGATAGTCAAGATAGTCTTTGATTTGCATTCCAATAATTGCAGGGCCTCAAAAATGGCCATAACAGCATTACCATGGCTAAATTAGTTGACATTACCATGGCTAAATTAATTGACATTACCATGGATTTTGAATATCACAGAACCTTATTGTATCTATACATTTTGCAATGAATATAAGACGTAAAATTGTGTCTAAGAATAACATAAATGAATTGTAGAAGAACAAGAACGCAATACATTTATATAATTTGACCCATTAAATATTAACAACAAAAACAACAGAAACACAATATTGAAGAAAATATTAAATTAATAAAATATTTCAAAACCACATGAACAAACAAAAACGGTAAACATGTTAATTAACAACGATATTATGATCAAGATGATTTTGTTTTCATTCTGTATAAGCAAATACACTACAAACCGGTTGTAAATCCAAATAAATGTATAAATTGTAATTATAATCTTTGTTTGATCATATTACTACTAGTCGACTTATCCTATGTTAAAGAATTACTGTTTTTAAGTGTTTGAACCTTCAGGCGAAAGAAAAAAATAAATTAAAGCATCATTATAAATCATTGTTTTGTTATATCAAAGTTTCCCTTTATATGCAAGTTACTCATATAAATTATGCACAGTATAGTAAATCTGTTGTGTAACTCAAATATTCATTGTTTAATTCAAAATCTGTCGGGGTATTAGCTCGAAAGTCGTTTTTTCAATGACTTGACAAGTTTTTCAGTAATCTGTATATTCGTGTGCAATTTCTGGAAAATAAATAACTTATTATTATTATTATAGGCAAAAGTCTCAACGAGACTAAAATTTTTGCAGAAAGTCGAAATTTTTTTAATACGTTTTTATATTTTATATACAAAAATCTCAGCTTTGATTCAATATTTTAAATAACGTGTGGGAATTTCTTAATCTTTCTCTGAATTAGTTTAAAGTTCAAGAACTTCAATTTAAATCTATAGAATCTTATGTTTGTTGAACAATTTCTTACTTTGGTTTTAAAAATGATTCTTTTTTACGACCTTTCTACTTGGATTTGACATTTCGGAAAATCCAGCAAACATATTTCACTTTTTATTGCTGCTCATCAAAGTCAATTATAAAATAATTATATAAATTAATTTAATTTGATCAATTTGTATGGAAAATTACAGACATTGAAAAAATTATAATTACATTTTCTTTTTGTATTGTATATTTGTTGCTTTTGACAATTTTTATAAAATGTATTATAAGGCAACAATAAAATACGTTTTAACTTTGTTTGTATAACATAATTTATTTTTATGTAACTGTAGGTTTGGCAAATTAAGCTTGCCATTATCGAACACTTCATGTTCCTACAACACCTTACTGCGCTTATTGAAATTTTGTGTTATTTTGGTTTGTCCCTAATTGTTATACACTTTTATTATTAGTACCATGTTTTTATTGTGCTGATTTCTGTATTGTATTATTTATTTATATGTTCTTATTTTGTATGTTTATATTTGTGTATTGGCCTTCCATGATCATAAATTGAATTATTTAAGCGTTTGTTTTTGTTTGTTTACATGCCATAAAATTCAAAAACAATTAAGTATTGGTTTTGATATTTTGTTGTCACCGAAATATTTTCGAAAACCAATAGATAAGATTTACAATAAATAAAATAGAGAAGAGATGAAATAAATTTATTAGCTTCTGTTGCTGCTGATCGCACGGTATCTAGCCGCAGCATTGAGAAAGACATTGGCACAAGTAAATTTAAAGTTTTAAAAACGTTAAGCAAGCATAAGTATAAACCGTATAAAATAAGAAAGGTTTATAACTTGCATCCTGGAGATGAAGAGCGGCGTTTAGAATTTAGTCATTGGTATTTGCAACAGATTAATCGGAATCCAATTTGATTTCCAAATATATTATATCTAGCGAAAGAATTTTTAATCGACAGAACAATCGATATTGGTCAAACATAAATCCTCATCAGATGGTCGTCAGGGCACTATATTAAAACAGTCCTTAACTACAGGATTTTTAACAAAAATTGGAATACTGAAGGATACATCCAAATTTTAGAACAATGTGTAATAATCAAGTTAAATAACATGCCATTAGCTACGAGAAATAATGTTTATTTACAACAAGGCGGTGCTCTAGCACATACTAGCCATAGGGTAAGGCACTTAGGTTAGGTTAGGTTCTACTGGCTGCACCGCCAAAGGAGGTGCACACTTAGGCCAGAAAGGCCCATTGTGATACCACGACTTCTATCCTTTCACGGAAATCTCTTATGACTTGATGGTAAAGCACTTACTAACTGCCAATTATGGCGAAAATTGGCTTGGTACATATAGACCAAAAAGATGGCCTCCGCGTTCCCCCGACCTTAAGCCACTCGACATTTATTTTTGGAGATTTATCAAAAACGAAATATATAAAACCCGAAGTAATACTGTAGAAGAACTTAGAACAAATGTTATTAATTGCATTGGAAAGTGAGCAAATATTCACATCTATAACGTCACTCGTATCAGCCCTTTTTGTGATAAAGCCGCTATGCTAATTTTATACAGGGAGTTTTTCTTTTAAGTATACAAATCCAATTACAGCGTGTATACTTAAATGCTCCGATATGCGTAGTTTGTTAAAAGAGTTCCATTTGAAGCTTTAAATGGGTGTTTTCCACTCCCAGGCTAAGCATGAAGTCAAATTTTGAGTTTAGAAAAGCCCCGTGAAAATTTGTCGAGACCCGAGACTTATTTTCTGGGCTTTTCTAAACTCGAAATTTTACTTCATGCGCCACACGAAAAAAAAATTAAAATATAGTGAACTTTATGTATATTTAAACTTCACTTGATATCAGTGTTTTACACGCGTGGCGCATGAAGTAAAATTTCGAGTTTAGAAAAGCCCAGAAAATTTGTCTCGGGCGCGACCCTCGACAAATTTTCACGGGGATTTTCTAAACTCAAAATGTTACTTCATGCTTAGCCTGGGAGTGGATAACACTCATTTAAAGCTTTAAATTGAACTCTTTTAAGAAGCAACGAATATCGAAAAATTTGCAGCGCATGCATATGTATACTTCAAAGAAAAATTTCCTGTATAGTATATAAGATAATTGTTGAGTTATTATAAATGTTTTGTTTGTTTTGTTGTAGTTGTTGTTGTTTAAGTTTATCAATGTTTGAATATTTTTGTTAAGTGGATTTTTAATATACCTATTATAAAAGAATAGAATAATCATGCAATTCATGGCCATCTAGAAAATCTTGTTAGCTTTTGGTTCTTGGTATTTTAGCTATTTAGGACAAAGCAAAGTATTAAGTGTTACATGTTGTTGCAATCACAAGAAAAAAATCAATTCTTTGACATACTCAGATACAGGGTGTCCCATTTAAGAAAATGTTAGTTTTGACAATATCTTAAATATTAAAGTATCTATACTTTTTTTAAGTGCACCACTGGATTCTACGTAAGAAGTCAAAAAACGTTCGTATTTAAAATATTTTTTTATCTCCATAAATAACCGAGTCATAAGAGATAATAAAAACCAGTAGATTTTGAGAATCACCCTGTATTTTCTAAACTAATCTAGTAAGAGTAGATCTGATTGCGTCATTAAACTAAACACTAAGAAAGAAAACGGGACACATATCTTAGTTTTTTTTTCTAACTTTTACCGTTTAGCCTATACTCTATAATATCAACGAATAAAAAAACACCCTGTACACTGTGATTATAAAATTAATTAATCTATTTTTTTTTTCATTTTAGACAATATTAAATCTATAGTGTTAGGAGATGTGGTAATATTGTTTGTAATTGTTGATACTCGTATTATTATCTTGATGATATTAATAAATGGATGCACCTATATATACATAAAAGAAATTTATAATTATACGAAACGCGTTCGTCGCATAAATGCTCGATTATAATAACGATACTGTGTGAAAACATAGCATTTCTCCTTGCATCACTAAATTATGGACGTGTAACACTCAACAATGTTTCACAATGTAATAAAGCATGTCAGTAATCAATAATTCCCCATACATATTTACAGCTTTTATGCCACACCTCGATGCCACATTACCACACTTCCCCAAGCACCATCAAAGGGCGTTTTTGTCGCCAAACCAATATCTTAAATTATGGAACTTTTCGCTTGGATTTTAGAAACGTTCTACCATGCAAATAATCTTGATTTAAATCATATTGTAACAGCTTAACTTGATAATCTCGAACATTTACACAGCTTGACTGAGGGCCTAAAATTAATTATGCATACGTTCTGCGTAATTCATCTCAAATATTAAGTAAGCTACAGAATGTGCCTAATAATTGAATTTGTACTGAAATTCGACGACATGGACTCCTTAAAAATTATTGTAACATTTATAAGGTGTTCCAATTTTCAAGATTCAGCTTAAATTTCAAAAAAGAAACCTTTTATTACAGCTCAAAATTATGTTTGTAATTTCACGATTTTTAAAAGTTTTGAATGGATTGGACTCCTTAAAAATTAATGTAACATTTATAAGGTGTTCCAATTTTCAAGATTCAGCTTAAATTTCGAAAAAGAAACCTTTTATTACAGCTCAAAATTATGTTTGTAATTTCACGATTTTTAAAAGTTTTGAATAGATTGTTATGTTTAAAACAAGTTGTTTTAAGACAGTGTTTTAAACATGTTTAAAAACAGCCGTCGTGTTTTAAACGATTTTGTTTTAAACATGTTTTATATCTTAAATTTGTTTAAAACATGTTTTAAAGGTTAAAATTGTACAAAACGTTTTTTTTTTGTTATTTTGAATGGGATAAATTATATTTTATAGTACTTCATTACGAGTATTTGTTTTCATTTTTAAATTTTAGTTAAATTGTTGAAGATATTTCAAATTACATTATTAAACATAATATTTTATTACAATAAAATATCACAACTGTGTGTGCATAAATGTGATTTTTAGATACAGATTTTTTCTTTCAGGTATACATATGCATATACTGCAAATTTTACGACATTCGTTGTTTTTTAAAAGTTTTCAATTTGAATCTTTAAACTAGGGTTTTCCACTCCCAGACTAAGCATGAAGTAAAATTTCGAGTTTAGAAAAGCCTGAAAATTTGGATTGGCCGCGTAGCGAAGCGGAGCGGGCAATCCAAATTAGGCTTTTCTAAACTCGAAATTTTACTTCATGCGCCACCCGTATAAAACACTGAAATATCGTAAAGTTTAAAATATACGGCTTTAGCAATCTAATATGTAGATGTGAATAACACGTGAGTCAAATTCTGCGCTGAACAAATTGTTTTAAACAGTGATTATAGGCAACCCAATAACTCTAACGTATATTAGGTTGCCTATAATCGTTGTTGTATGTGTGTTTTTGAAACTTGACTGTAAATCAGTGTTTTGTAGCGTGGCTCATGATGTAAAATTTCGAGTTTAGAAAAGCCTAATTTGGATTAGTCGCTCCGCTTCGTTACGCGGCTAATCCAATTTCTAAGGCTTTTCTAAACTTGAAATTTTACTTCATGTTCCTCAGTCTGGGAGTGGAAAACACTCGTTAAAATCCTTAAATTAACCGCTTCGAAACAACAAAATCCCGCAAATTTAAAAAAACGCTGTAATTATCGAGATATGTACACTCAAAAGAAAAATGCCCTGTATGTTCTGTTTTAAACGTGTTTTAAACAAGTTTTAAACACGTTTTAATCATGTTTTTAATTCCTAATGCTTCAAACGCTGTTTCAATGAAAAAAACACGTTTTGTAGAAAAACTGTTTGTTTTAATTAAAATAAAAACCTTTTTTTTTTAACAACCTCGTTAACAATCGCTAATCCAGACATACGGTGCATAAAAAACTGAGACACATTACTATGTCTTATTATTTATGTTCACTGAATTCTCTGATGTATTGCTACACATAATCTTAATTTCGTCTATGAAAATTAAATTAAAATTTCATTATTATGTAAGTAGTAAAATTTAAGCAGTATAGTTAAAATAGAACTAGATTAGTAACCTCGGCGCTATTTTCACTCTGTAATGCTACAATTTGAAAATATAGGTATTTTATTATTATTATTATTATTAATTAAATCTATAACACAATAAAAAAATAAGTTTGTCATTATGGAAATTTTGCAACATTCCAAATCATTTAAATTTCATGGGAAAACGTATTCATTAGAAAGCCCGGTTATCGTACTAGTACCGAAACTCCGATTAATTTCGTATGCTAATTTTTATAATCTCGAGTAATTACAGATATCAATCATTTGAATTTTATTCATTTAAATATTTTAATCTGCATTTCACTTTCTACACATCAATAACTAGCCACAAATATAAACAACCACAATGAATTCCTATATTTCATTTGTTTCACTACATGAATATAATAATCATTTATATTATTTATTTATCCACCCATGACTAATTTATAACATTATTATGTATTTACCTGAAATCCATTTATGAATCCTTTATTTATTCAGATCAAACAATTGATGAGTGATAGATATTATTTGTTTTAATAGCGCTCAACACTGTGTCTACAGAGTTTATTTCACAGTACAAAGCTTGAATTTTAATCAGGGTTGTTATGTTTAAAACACTTTGATTTAAGACAGTGTTTTAAACACGTTTAAAAACAGCCGTCGTATTTTTAACGGTTTTGTTTTAAACATGTTTTACATCTTGAATTTGTTTAAAACATGTTTTAAAGGTTAAATTTATGAAAAAACGTTTTATTTTTTATTTTAAATTTGCTTAATTATAATTTATACTACCTACATCATTAGGATTTTTTGTTTACGTTTTTAAATTATAGCTAAATTGTTGAAGATATTTTAAATTACATTATTAAACATAACATTTTATTACAATAAAATATCACAACTGTGTGTGCATAAATGTGATTTCTAAATACAGGATTTTTTTCTTTCAGGTATACATATGCATACACTATAAATTTTACGACATTCGTTGTTTTTTTATAGATTTCAATTTGAATCTTCAAACGAAGGTTTTCCACTCCCAAACTAAGCATGAAGTAAAATTTCGAGTTTAGAAAAGCCTGAAAATTTGAATTGGCCGCGTAGCGAAGCGGATCGGGGAATCCAAATTAGGCTTTTCTAAACTCGAAATTTTACTTTATGCGCCACACGTATAAAACACTGAAATATCGTATAGTTTAAAATATACGGCTTTAGCAATCTAATATGTAGATGTTAATAAAACGTGAGTTAAATCCTGCGCTGAACAATTTTTTTTAAAACAGTGATCATAGGCAACCCAATAACTCTAACGTATATTAGGTTGCCTATAATCATTGTTGTTTGTGTGTGTTTTTAAAACTTCACTGTAAATCAGTGTTTTTAAGCGTGACGCATGAAGTAAAATTTCGAGTTTAGAAAAGCCTAATTTGGATTGGCCGCTCCGCTTCGCTACGCGGCCAATCCAAATTCTTAAGAAAACACTCCTTAAAAGCCTTAAATTAACCGCTTTGAAACAACAAATTCACGCAAATTTAAAAAAAACCGCTGTAATCATCGGGATATGTATAATCAAAAGAAAAATGCCCTGTATGTTATGTTTTAAACATGTTTTAAACGTGTTTTAAACGTGTTTTCAATATGTTTTAAACACGTTTTAAACCTGTTTTAATTGTTAATGTTTCAAACGCTGTTTTAATAAAAAAACACGTTTTGTAAAAAAATCTGTTTGTTTTAATTAAAATGAAAAAATCGTTTTTTTTAACAACCCTGATTTAAGTAATTCACGTAGCTTAAAAATCACGTGGTCTGCGTGCAGATGAATCGGTTTAGCGACTACGTTTGCAGAATTATCCTCCGATGAGATAATTAAACTCATTTAATGAATTTATTGCCTGAATTGGAAAGCATTATCTATATCTGCACTTTTGAGATGTTTATGTATGCATTGACTTTCTCCGACTACTTAAAATTTTAGTACTTGCACAAATAGAGCAATTACTTCCAAGAAGTACTGCGGAATTATATATTCAATTTCACGTGAAATCTACAATTTAATAATACGCGCGAACAAGGTGCAGTTGGTGCAATTTTTACTGTTCAATAAAGATATAACATATTACATAAAGTTAAAAAATCAAAATTAAAGGTAAAATTATGTATTTACGTTATTTTATAGAACATTTGTGAATGAATGATTTACAAGGAAGGGGATTTGCAAATAATATAAATCATATAATTATATTAATACGAATATAAGGACGAAAATACTAATAACCAGTGGTTTCTTGAGCTATTGAAAACTCTAGCAATTTATGAACTCTAAAATAATTGCTTTAAGATAACTAACAAATATTAAGTTGATATTAACCCATTACGAGCCATTGATACAATAACTCAACATTATTATTCTTTTGTTATTAAATTATTATTATCAATAACCTCTAGAGTGCCATGGAAAATATTGTAGGTTAGCAACTCCAAAATTATATATCATAATTATTATTTCTGACGTTTTATATGTCAATTCCTAAAGCGCGTAGCCAACTTAAATTAAAAAAAGATTAAATCATGGCACTTTTATTGAACATACGATACATTTACCTATAATAACATAACAAATACAAAACACATTTTAAACTGTTATGAGTTTAAAATGTGTTTTGTATTTTTTCTTTTTGTAAATTTGTTGTATTATAGTAAATATATGTATTAATTAATTGGATACTCCGTTAATAAAATAATTAAATTAAATATTTGATATTATAGATTTTCTACAGAAATATTTCTTAAGGTGGGCAATTCACATGTTATTTGGCCATATGAACGAACAACGATTAATCTTCCACAATAATAAAAATAGATCTTTGAAACTTATACATATTGCACATTGAAGCTTTGGGGATAAATTAACACTATTCTTTATTAAAAAAAATATTTTTTAAATCAAACATAAATCAAATAATGAAACACTCTTAAGTGATCACATAAATCCGTGCAATACTTCCATAGAAAACATTATTTCTTCTTCATATTGGTTTAATTTATTAAAGTAATTATTATAAACATGTTGTATTAAATAGATTAATCTAAAATAAATGATAAATAAAATTATTCGTTGCTTAGAAATCTCCATAAGAGCAATGTAAATTTTGATTATGCTTTTAATAAATAGGAGGCAGCATCGTGCTATTTTAGTAATATCTTGAAATGATACTGTAATTTCTAAAAACATGTGAAAAGAAATTGGGTTTGATATGTAGAATTCGCGACACGGGTTCCCGGTGCGCGGCCTTGAATTGCGAACGGACTGTTAATTGATTATGTTGTTAATACGCAACAAAGAAATACATTATTTAAATATTTCCCAATACATTCTTTAAATATAAGTGCATTTCTAGATTCATGTTTTGAATAGAAATGTGGAATGCCGGTATAATGTTGATTCAAGTGATGAGTCGAAAAAAATCCTTTTTATTTATTTACCAAATTGAATGTGCGACACTCGGCGATTTGATTATCGAGGCACTTAGTCAGCTTAGCGTCTAGAGTTCGAATTGGGTTATTGTAATTTTTCATTTTTTGTACGTAGGGTAGGGTAGACCTCCTCTCGCGTTCGCATCTATTCCTTTTGTGTGCTTCATTGCAATTTACCAAATTTGATATTTGATATTTGATAGTAATCATTTAAATCACTTACGTAGTTGCAAATAATATGAATATATATTTTATGTTGCCAGAATTGAACTGTTTGTCTATAATATAAATACAGCGAATTTTTCTTTTAGGTAAACATATGCATAAGCTGTAAATTATCCGACATCCGTTGTTTTTTAAAAGAGTTCAATTTGAAGCTTGAAACGCGTGTTTCACTCCCAGACTAAGTATGAAGTAAAATTTCGAGTTAAGAAAAGCCCCGTGAATATTTGTGGAGGGTCGCGCAGCGACCCGAGACAAATTTTCTGGGCTTTTCTAAACTCGAAATTTTACTTCATCTGCCACGCATATAAACCACAGATTTTAAGTGAAATTCGAATAATCATAAATTTCACAATATTTTAGTGTGGGGGTGAAAAACACTCGGTAGGATAACACTGAACGCTTTAATAAATATGAAGTCCCGAAGAATAAAATCTAACTGAATGAGTAACTGTATATTTAATAAATCTACTTGAATTATTGTATATATAGGGTGTCCGTATTTCGTGGAAATGTATGGGGATCTCGGTTATTTGAAATGATAGAAAGTCGGTTCAATTGGGGTAAAGTTGCTAATTTTAGAGCCCACTAATAATCTGAAATCAAATTTAATATATCGTGTTTTGTTTTTAAGATATTGGAAAAAAACTGATTTTTTAAAATTTTGTTCTTATATTTTTATTCAAAAACTATTAAGTCTAGAGAATTTAAACTTTAACACTTTTAAATGAGGAATCTAGTAGGCTATTTTTTTAAAGATATCTCTAACATATGCCCGGAAACCATAGTCAACTTTTGTTTTTCTTATGGGCGCTATTTTGGATTTTTAAATTTTTCGAAAGATTATTTTTTTCTGAATCCATTAATGTATCATGCTCATAATTTAATTTACATTTGACATGTAAAATGAACTCTTTCAGTTATTTGTAAAGAGAGCCGTGGAAACAACGGCGACATATCCATTTATAATGAAATATTGACAGCTGTCATTTAATTTTAAATTCTCAGCTCTGAAGAAAATAGTATACAAAAATATTCCAGAGCACAAAGACGATATGCGAACAATTATGGTTATGGTTTCCATACAACAATTAAGAAAGAGGGATATTTTTCGAGCAGTGCAAAATCTAAGGAAAAGACCAGAATTATGTTTGGAGGTGGATAGCGATTTGTTCAAACACTTACTATAATTTCCAGTGATATTTTTAGTGTATATTGTTATTTTTATAATTTAGTTACATATTTTAAACGACATAATTTTGAAAATATTCTATGAATATTTTTTACGTTGTTGGCACATATCTAGATATTACTGTAAATACGTTTTTATGTAATACATACATTTTTGTATCAAATTTATTTCGTATCTTGTTACTTCGTTAAAAAAGTAATTTTTTATATTTACGAACAACACTAACGCATAATTATTATCAATACTTTTTTAAGGAGTACAGTAACGAATCTGCTTGAGGTCCGTCCTTAAGGGAGATGTGTAAGAAGTTGTTGGCCCTAGGAGTTATCAAATGTCCAAGGTATTTAATTGTTTCTAAGGCACCCTTTACGAAAAAGAATAGGTTACAATTTTAAATAATAAATCTTAAATAAATTATAAGTTTGGTACATAACTGAATTCAGAACAAAATGTTTTTTCTGAAAATATAAACATTTAAAATGGCGCCCATACAAAAAACAAAAGTTGGCTATGGTTCCTGGCTACATTTTAGAGTTACCTTAAAATGAAGTACGCTACTAGATTTCTCATTAAAATGTGCCTCTATAATGTCAAAGTTGCAAATCTCTAAATTCAATAGTTATTGAATAAAAAATCAAAAACGAAATTTGAAAAAATGACTTTTTTGGCAATATCTTCAAAGCAAAATAAGATAATTCAAATTTGTTTAAAGATTATTATTTGGCTCTAAAATACGAAACTTTTCCCCAATTTAAGCGACTTTCTATCTCTTTAAATAACCGAGATCCACATGCATTTCCACGAAATACGGTTACCCTGTATATTTTTAATTACAATAAAAAAAAAATTACAAGCTTTTCAAAACTATTGATTTAAACTTAAAATTATTAAGTTTCTTGTTTGAAAACATGTAAACAACAGATTAACGTAAACTTCAAATAAATTGTAGAAACATGAAAGAACGTTAAGATATTTGAAACACTTATAACTAGAGTTTTGATACTAAGTGCCAAGACTTAAAACTCTGTACTAAGACTACATAAAGTGTTGAGGTTTTACAAAAACAAAACTGTTTACTAAGCATTTTATGGCCAAATCCCGATTTAAAACTCATACTCTACAAATTAGTTTAAAGGGGGTTTTACAGCTTGTAAGTGTCCAAAACGGTTTTATTCAATAAAAGGCTTAATTAGTCACCTATATTGATACACTAAAAAAATGACAGAAAAACACGTTATAATCTGCAAACAAAATTAAGAATTTATTTTAAAATCCATGTTGCTCGCTTATTAATCTTTAGATCTTTTTCTCTGAAAAGGGATTTTATATTCACAAAACCACTTTAAACAATTTAACAGATGCTCTTTTTGATAAGAATTTTTTAAAAGGTTTGTGTAACTGAAGATGTTTAAGGAATATCTCTACAACATTTTTGAAGCAACAATAAATTCCGTAATTTTTAAGCACCAGTAAATCCCCCTTAAGAGTTAATAATCAAAACTATTGAAAAATTGTATATTTTCCAATATATTATAAAAAATAAGCCAATATTACATTTAAATCAAATTTATGATAATTGTTGAAAATGATTGAAAATTATTGAAGAAAATAATAAGCTTTGTTGTAATGTTGGTAAAATACAAAACTCCACTCCTAAAAATAAAATTTGACATTACAGACGATCACATTTGAAATAAAAATTAGCACAGATACTTCAATTTTTACTAAGAAGCAATAATGAGTGAATTTGATTTATAAATTCTTTCTTTTTTTACATATTTTTTTTAATAATTTATGGCCTTAAATTAATATAGGTATATTTTTATATAGTTCAATATTTTAGAAAAAGATGGTTCAGATATTTCATTATTTTACGAAGAAGAAATATCAATGTGAATAACACACTTGGTTAAGATTTCACTGTTTATTAGTTGACACTGCAACAATTGCTGCGCGAGCTAAGATAAATTTTCACGGGGCTTTTCTAAACTCGAAATTGTACTTCATGCACCACGCGTATAAAACACAGATTTCAAGTGAAATTCGAATAAACACAAATTTTGCTGCGCGACCCGAGACAAATGTTCACGGAGCTTTTCTAAGCTCGAAATTTTACTTCATGCTTAGTCTAGGAGTGGAAAACACTCGTTTAAAGTTTTAAATTGAAAATTGTCGGAAAATTGACAGCTTATGCATATGTTTACCTTAAAGAAAAATTCACTATATGTAACACTACTTACGCCAGTATCCATTCTCCGGATAAGGAGTCCTCTTATTTCATTTCTAAGATGCATTTTTTGACGAACTGCCGCCATTTTGTTAAGAAGTGAAATGTAATTGACAAACTGTGATACGGTTTTGACATATAGCGAAATATATTTGTAATACCTTTTAAAATATAAATTTAACATGTTTATTATGTCTTTGTTATTTTGCGCATCACACGGTAATTTATCACCGTGCGATGTTCCCCGCACCGCACCCAACATTCAATCTTATGACGCCCTGCATTGCGCACCCCGCTTAGCAAGAAGCCCGCCCGCTCCCCGCACCCAATGAAGTCGATTGCAGCGCCGCCCCACCGAGTGGGTCGGTTAACTAAAATCATGATACGTGGAGTCCCCTAGGAGTTATCAATCTAATTTAATCTATGCTTTGGTCATATCATGCGCAACGACCAAAAGTATAAGGTATTGCAAATAATTATGCAAGGCAAAATCGAAGGGAAAAGATCACAAGGAAAGCGACAGACTTCTTGGCTGAAGAATTAATGGCAATGGACAGGAAAAACAACTATTGAATTATTTAAATCAGCAGTAAACAGAATTAGATGGGCCAGATTGGTCGCCAACGTCCACTGAGGATAAAGCACACAAAGAAGAAAAAAGAATAAGTATTTTTCGAAATCTCACCAATTTTTGCAAAAAAGTCAATAAATGTGAAATGTTAATGTAATGACATTTCACATTTATTGACTTTTTTGCAAAAATTGGTGAGATTTCGAAAAATACTTACACATAACCTGCAATAAGCGACCACACTAGGCGGATGTTCAGTCAATCCTTTTAATGACAGGTATTGTGTAAAATAATGTAATGGTCGCCTCTTGTCTCTGGCGTGATAGGAGGATCGCGTCAATTTCAATTGTCTGTTTTGGTTTATTTATTTTCTTCTGTGAACCTGTGCATTTGTCTGAAACAACATTGTTTGATGGACAGTAAGAAAGATTTCAATCGTCCCCATTAATATAATCAGAATCACATTATAAAATCTGTGCACTTAAAATCATTTATTTTAAATTTAATTTATTTTAAACAAATTATTCTCATTAAGTAATTGAGTATACTATCCACATTTGTTTTGTACTTTTCCAAGTAAATAAATATTTTTCTTAGTACTTCTAAGTATATTTTTAAAGAAATACATCGATTAATCAGTTAAAATTATACAAGATTTAACAAATACTGCTATGTAGCGCCCCCTGATGGAGGTTGTACGTAAAAATGGATATTAAAAATAAATATCTCCTAAAAAATCTCCGGATACAATTTATTTATAAGAAATTTATAGAATATACATCTAAAATATATGATACTGCTGTCTAAATTATGAAA
This sequence comes from Philonthus cognatus, assembly GCA_932526585.2. NCBI lineage: Eukaryota > Metazoa > Arthropoda > Insecta > Coleoptera > Staphylinidae > Philonthus > Philonthus cognatus. The sequence continues at coordinate 93,002,181 of OW052243.1, forward strand.
CATAACTAAATTTGAAAATCCGGGGGCTCAAAAATGGATTTAGAGATATATTCCAGTAGACTAGAATACGAATATGACCGAAAAAAATTAAAAAAAAATTGACGCACCCTAATATGTATAAAGGGTGGACCAGTTTCTTTTTTAACTGTTTGTTATTTCCTTATTGGCAACACTGACGCGCTTGTCACATTGACATAATTGTAGTGTCAAACCTCCGCTGTAAGATAAGAATCGTTTTTATTTGGAACAACGTTGGAAAATATTAAAAAAATATTTCCAAAGTGAGTGTTGTGTCGCAATGGAGTGCAGAGTTTATTTGTGGCAATTAGGCGATTTTGACTTGGGCGAGCTTTGGTCCCAGCAGGATGGAGCAACATGCCACACCAGCTGTGAAACTATCGATCTTTTGCACACTAAGTTTGGTAACCGTATTATCAGTCGTTTTGGAGACATTAATGAGCCATCGCGCAGCTGCGATTTGTCGCCGTTGGACTCTTTTTTGTGGGGATATGTTAAGGACCGTTGTTACTCCAACGATCCACAAACAATTAAAGCACTGAAAGAAAACATTCGTTGAACTATTCGTAAAATACAGCCACAAACAATCGAAAATGTACAGCGAAATTGGGTGAAAAGGATGCACTACTGTCAAGCTAGCCGCGGCGGCCATTTAACTGAAATTGTTTTCCATAAGTAATCGGAAGGTGTACTTTCTTGAATAAAGCAACAATCGTTAGAAAATATTCAACGGTGTAGCTTTAATACCAATTTTAAAAATAAACCATCAGATGGCCCGACCTTTATATATATATTTGTTACGATATTCACTACCAACCCCACCCCATTCCCTAAACCACAACACCTCCCCTACGTCATAAGAATTTAAAAGTTTGTAAATACATCATTCATCTGCCTGATGAAGCTACTGTGTGGCAAAACAATAGTTGCAGTGTCAACTAACAAATAGTGAAATCTTAACCATGTGTCTTATTTACTAAAAGTGTTGATATTTCTTCTTCGCAAAATAATGAAATATCTGAACCATTTTTTTCTAAAATATTGAACTATATAAAAATATATATATATTTAAAAAAAGAAAGAATATATGAATCAAATTCACTGAATGTTACTTGTTACTAAAAATTGAAGTATCTGTGCTAATTTTTATTTCAAATGTGATCGTCTGTAATGTCAAATTTTATTTTTAGGAGTTTAGTTTTGTATTTTTCCAACATTATAACAAAGCTTATTATTTTCTCAATAATTTTCAATCATTTTCAACAATTTCCTTAAATTTGATTTAAATGTAATATTGGCTTATGTCTTTTATAATATAATGGAGAATATCCTATTTTTCAATGGTTTTGATTATATTGGATGATGTTTCTTCAATTTTAATTCTTAAGGGGGATTTACTAGTGCTCAAAAATGACGGAACTTATTGTTGCTTCAAAAATTTTGTAGAGATATTCCTTAAACATTTTGAGTTATACAAACCTTTTAAAACAATTTTTATCAAAAAGAGCATCTGTTAAATTGTTTACAGTGGTTTTGTGAATATAAATCCGTTTTCAGAGAAACAGATCTAAAAATTAATAAGCGAGCAAAATGGATTTTACAATAAATTCTTAATTTTTTTGCAAACTATAACGCGTATTTGTGTAATTTTTTCTGACATGTATCAATATAGGTGACTAATTAAGCCTTTTATTAAATAAAACCGTTTTGGACACTTACAAGCGGTAAAACACCCTTAAAACTAATTTGAAGAGTATGAGTTTTATGTCGGGATTTGATCATAAAATGCTTAGTGAACAGTTTTGTTTTCGTACAACCTCAACACTTCATGTAGTCTTAGTAGAGAGTTTTAAATCTTGGAACTAAGTTTCAAAACCAGGGTTGTTAAAAAAACAACGTTTTTTTTCATTTAAATTAAAACAAACAGTTTTTTTTAACAAAACGTGTTTTTTTCATTGAAACAGCGTTAAAACATTAACAATTAAAAACATGTTTAAAACGTGTTTAAAACATGTTAAAAAGACGTTTAAAACTTGTTTAAAACAGAACATACAGGGCATTTTTCTTTTGAGTATAAATATCCCGATAATTACAGCGGTTTTTTTTTTAAATTTGCGTGAATTTGTTGTTTCAAGGCTTTTTACGAATGATTTCCACTCCCAGACTAAGCATGAAGTAAAATTTTGAGTTTAGAAAAGCCTAAGAATATGGATTGGCGCGTAGCGAAGCGGAGTGGCCAATCCAAATTAGGCTTTTCTAAAATCAAAATTTTGCTTCATGCGCCACGCATAAAAACACTGAATTACAGTGAAGTTCAAAAACACACACATAAAACAACAATTATAGGCAACCTAATATACCTTAGAGTTATTGGGTTGCCTATAATCACTGATTTAAACAATTTGTTCAGCGCAGAATTTGACTCACGTTTTATTCACATCTACATATTAGATTGCTAAAGCCTTATATTTTAAACTTTGCGATATTTCAGTGTTTTATACGTGTGGCGCATGAAGTAAAATTTCGAGTTTAGAATTGCCTAATTTGGATTGGCCGCTCCGCTTCGCTACGCGGCCAATCCAAATTTTCAGGTTTTTCTAAACTCGAAATTTTACTTTATGCTTTGTCTGGGAGTGAAAAACCCTCGTTTAAAGATTCAAATTAAAATCTTTAAAAAAAACGAATTTCGTAAATTTTACAGTGTATGCATATGTATATCTGAAAGAAAAATTCCCTGTATTTAAAAATCACATTTATACACACACAGTTGTGATATTTTATTGTAATAAAATGTTAGGTTTAATAATGTAATTTAAAATATCTTTAACAATTTAGCTAAAATTTTAAAATGTAAACAAAAAATCTTAATGAAGTAGTAAAGAATATAATTTCGCAAATTTAAGATAATAAAAAAAAAACGTTTTAAACAAATTTAAGGTTTAAAACAGAACCGTTTAAAACATGACGGCTGTTTTTAAACATGTTTAAAACACTGTTTTAAAACAAAGTGTTTTAAACATAACAACCCTGATCAAAACTCTAGTTATAAGTGTTTTAAATATCTTAACGTTGTTTCATGTTTCTACAATTTATTTAAAGTTTACGGTAATCTGTTGCTCACAAGTTTTCAAACAAAAAACTTAATAATTTTAAGTTTGAATCAATAGTTTTGAACACCTTATCAATTATTTTTATTGTGATGAAAAATATTCAGGGTGTCCGTATTTCTTGGAAATGCATGGGGATCTCGATTATTTGAAGATAGTCGGTTAAATTGGGGCAAAGTTGCGTATTTTAAGGCCAAATAATAATCTAAAAACAAATTTGAAATATCTTATTTTGTTTTGAAGATATTTCAAAAAAAGTGATTCTTTGAAATTTCGTTTTTGTTTTTTTATTCAATAACTATTGAATTTAGAGATTTGCAACTTTGACATTATAGAGGCACATTTTAATGAGAAATCTAGTAGCGTACTTCATTTTAAGGTAAGTCTAAAATGTAGCTAGGAACGATAGCCAACTTTTGTTTTTCTTATGGGCGCCATTTTGGAATTTTATATTTTCAGAAAGAACATTTTTTTCTGAATTTAGTTATATACAACATTTATAATTTATTTGAGATTTGATATGTAAAATTGTAACCTTTTCTTTTTCGTAAAGAGTGCCTTAAAAACAATTGAGTAACTTGGACGTTTGATAACTCCTAGGGCCAACAACTTCTTACACATCTCCCTTAAGGACGGACCACAAACAGATTCGTTACTGTACTCCTTGAAGAAGTGTTGATAATAATTATGCGTTAGTGTTGTTCGTAAATATAAAAATTCAATTTTTCAATGAAGTAACAAGATATGAAAAAAAAATTGATACAAAAATGTATGTATTACATAAAAACGTATTTACAGTAATATCCAGATATGTGTCACAACGTAAAAAATATTCACCGAATATTTTCAAATTATGTCGTTTAAAATATGTAACTAAATTAAAAAAGTAACAATATACACTAAAAATATCACTGGAAATTATAGTAAGTGTTCGAACAAATCACCATCCACCTCCAAACATAATTCTGCTCCTTTCCTTAGATTTTGCACTGCTCGAAAAATATCCCATCTTTCTTAATTGTTGTATGGGAACCATAATGTTTGTTTGCATATTTTCTTTCTCCTCTGGAATATTTTTGTATACTGTGTTTTTTAGAGCTAAGAATTGACAGCTGCCAATAGTTAATTTATAAATGGATATGTCGCCATGGCTCTCTTTACAAATAACTAAAAGACATCATTTTACATGTCAAATGTAAGTTAAATTATGAGTATGATACATCAATGAATTCAGAAAAAAATAATCTTTCGAAAAATATAAAAATCCAAAACGGCAACAAAAGTTGGCTATGGTTTCCAGGCATGTGTCAGAGATATCTTGAAATAAAATATCCTCCTAGATTCCTCATTTATAAGTGCCTCTATAATGTCAAAGTTTCAAATCGCTAGATTTAGTATTTTTTTAATAAAAACATCAAATCGAAATTTTAATAAATCAGTTTTTTGCCAATATCTCGAAAACAAAACAAGATATTTCAAATTTGATTTCAGATTATTAGTTTTCCCTAAAATTAGCAGTTTTCTCCCAATTTAACCGACTTTCTATCTTTTCAAATAACCAAGATCCCCATGCATTTCCACAAAATACATACACCCTGTATATACAATTATTCAAGTAGATTTAATTCAAGTAGATTTATTAAATATAAAGTTACTCATTCAGTTAGGTTTTATTCTTCGGGGCTTCATATTTATTAAAGCGTTTAGTGTTATCCTACCGAGTGTTTTTCACCCCCTGATTACGCATAAAGTAAATATTTCGAGTTTAGAGAAGCCTAAAAATATTTCACTTCATGCGCCAGGGTTATAAAACACTAATTTAGTGTGAAGCATTAAAAACGCTTCATCTAACTCTCCAATGACATAAATCCAACCTAAAATGTATTAAATATTGATATTTTGCCTATTGATGAACTTTCGATTTTTATTTTGGTCCTTGTGTTTTGAAAAATATTAAATTTACAGTTAAGACTTACTAACTAAAACTTACTATTTTCCGCAAGAAAGCGCGTCTTTAGTACTTCATACAAGCTAGGTTATGATTTTTTCAATTAAAATGTTAGTATTAAATGTATGCTACATTCAATTATTTTCGTCTTTAAGGCGGCTCCGTTGCTTGAATTCAAAGGTAACCAAAACCCAGTCTCGCAAAGTATGTTGAGGAAAATTGAACCAGCATTCTTTAAGGCAAGGCACTTCAACTATTCTTTGGGACATCCCAGGTTAAGCATGAAGTAAAATTTTACTTCATGCGCCAGGCGTATAAGAGACTGATTTCAAGTAAAGTTCACTTGTTCACAATAATTCACTGTTTAATACGCGTTACGTATGAAGTAAAATTTCGCCTGAAAATTTGGTTTGGTCGCTCCGGTTTGCTCCGCTTCGCTATGCGACCAAACCATATGTTCTATACTCGAAATTTTATTTTTACTTAACCTGGGAGTGGAAAACACTCGGTTACAGCTTCTAATTAAACTTTTTTTAAAAATGTGTATGCATATGTATACTAAAAAGAATAATTCCTCGTATGTATAATAACCGCTGGTAATTACGCTACTGATTAATAGGTTAAATTAATTATATGAATTAAATGTATTGGCATGTGAAAAGACTCTGACATGAGGATGCAAGGAACCAATCCAAATCGATAATTGAATAAGTGTCCGGAATGCAATTGTAATTCAATGATTGCTCCGGAATCGCCGCGAGCTGAGCAACCTTGAAGGCTTGCAATTTTCGAGTGCAGTTGCAAGTAGTAAATTATCGTGCTTATGGAGTTTTCTCCAACTATCAAGAGGTGAAAATGTGTATAGTTTAACGATGCATTAAGGAGTAAAATATTGATCCGGAATTGCGGTGTCGGCGGCCCAATTAGCATCCGGTTGCACCGCAGTGCGAAAAATCCCAACGACTTTCGGCAAAGGATTATGTAAGGTTCGGGTCGGGTTTTCGAGCGCTTAAGTAATTTGACAAATCTTGTGCAATTGTTGGTCGTGCGTCAGTCGCAAGAAGAAAGTGATGATCGCGTGCGTCACTAATAAGATTACTGAAATCCAAATGTGTATTACAATGGTAAACCAAAAGCGAAGGTTAGATCCGGGGTACGGCGGTTTGGTCTTTCCTCCACTCGGTGTCTTCTTGCGTGAAGAGAGTGGGGAAAACTTTCACATGTATATATAAAACCAACGGGAGATTTTAAGTGTATTACTTTTCGTTTAGTTAGCACGGATATTGTGTATTGGATATTTTTTACACTATTGGTGCTCTGATAAGACTGTGATGTGTTAAGAGTGATTTTATTATTTTGTGCCAAATTGATAAACGGACTAAGTACAACCCACATCTGAGGACTTTACAGTGTACGAAGTTTTAGTTCGGTTTACTCGATCGTTTGGAATAGTTTCAGTAAGTAATCAGAAATCGAGCAAAAGAAATATACGTAAACAAATCATTCAGAAGCCGGTCAGGAGTCGTGTGTATTTTTGGAAAAAGTGCGGCCGGCACCCGGAGGCCTCAGAACCTGTCGCCCTGTCGCATGCGTGCTTGTCGGCAAACGAGTTTTGGCGCTTCTTTGCGTTCCGCTCGGACTTAATTGAAAAGAAAGGCTTTCTTAATCTCGGATATTGCTACGGGCTATCTGTGTAGATGTGTTATTTAGCACACAGTGGATTGAGAAAGGAAAGCAAGTTAGTGTGTCAATGTATACATGCGCAAGCGCTGCATTGCTGACTTAAGGACACTACGCGCTCAGTATACTTGTGCAGTTTTCTCACTTCCATTCAATCAGGATCTTTATGAATGTACTTTGCATACCTGGAAACACATCTACTATATATGTACGCGATATGTGTTGTGCTTTTTCACTTCATAGTAAATTAGTACCTTCAGATTGAAGCTACTCAAATCGATTCTCAACTTCCAGCCCATAAAATGTTTACACATTTTAACTAAATTAATACTTTTTTTATTAACAAAAAATAAGAATAACCGAGATCCTTTCTTATTCAAAACAAATAAAATTAAATAATGTGTATTACTAATTTTAACATATTATAACATGGATTTTGTTATACGAAAAAATACGTTTCACGTTCATTTAACTTATTTTAAAACCTAATTTATTACGAGTGCATTAAAACTTATCATCAAAATGCATATATTACTATGAAAGTCAACTAAAGTTAAACGACTTATTTCCTCATTTTAATAAAAGTAACAAATTATGTCAATTAATGGATATTTTGTAGTCTTGATAAGACCTAATTGCTGCGGCTAGTTCAAAGGGCCTTTAGGTCATTACGTAAAAAATAATACAAAGATTAGCTTAGCTTTTGAATCATAAAAACTGTCTTAGCATTCATTAAATTTTCTGTCGGTGAAAAATCTTAGATTTACCTGTTTGATTTGTCTTGATAAGAAAATAATTCTTTTCTGTTCAATTATATAAAAGATTAAACATAAGTTTAAAAGCAATCATCAGCTAGATGACAGCACGTTTGAAAATAATCTCAGTAAAGTGTATCAATTATAAAAACATCGTGATAAAACAATTGCGACAAATTCTAGTGAATTATAATTGATATCATCTTATATATATATATCTCGGAAACTATAACAGATAGAGAAACAGTTAAATGGGCAAAGTAGTGCAGTTTTATGAGCTGAATAAAGTAACTAGATATTTTGAAAAATGTGAAAAGTTTCAATTTTTTCAAACCGGTATTTCTCAGTTATTAGAAGAGATAGTAGAGAAGTTTTAGATAATTTTACACTGAATAATAAAATGTTATTAGATGTTTTGTTATCGACATTAGTTTTCGAGATATGACACAAACTTACATTTTTTTAAATGGAAACCATAGCTGGCTATGTGATCATTAAAAAGATTTTTTCTCTTTTCAAACTGATATGTCATTTGACATACTTATTTATAAAAATAACTGAGTTATTAACAACTTCCATTTTTTCTTACAAAAAAAAAATTGTTGGCTATAAGAAAATGACAATTATAAAACAATTACGGGTGTAATGTAGGAGTTTGTAAAATGTTTATCAAATAAGGTTATTTTGAAGTTATGTGTAGCAAGAAATGGAAATTAGTAGGAAAACATGTCCATAAAAACAGTTGTTTTTAATACTAAATTAATTGACAATACAATTTTTGTAAATAAGTATGCCAAGTGACATATTTAATTAAAAAACTATGGTTTCCATTTTTAAAAAATGTAAGTTTGTATTATATCTCGAAAACTAATGTCGATAAAAAAAATCTGGTAGCATTTTATTATTCACTGTAAAATTATATAAAACTTTGACATCTATAGTTTTTTTCTATCTCTTTTAATAACTGAGCAAAACCGATTGGAAATAATCGACACTTTTCTCATTTTTCAAAATATTTAGTTACCTTTGACTTTTTAAATAAATTTGCAAACGTATTTTTATTCGGATCCTAAACCTGCACTACTTTGCCTAGTTAACCATTTCTCTATCTCTTATAGTTTCCGAGATCCTCATAGATGCGATAAAGTACAGCTGATACAATGTTATAAACAGATTTCATCAATCACATAATATATTTATAAATTACATATTACTACATAGTGTTTTAATTTTTGGTTATTTCTCGTGTTTATATTTTGTTGTATTTTACACTAAAAAAAAAAATAATAATGAAGAATAACCGAAAAAACTAGCTAGTAGAAAATGTTAATATTTTTGTAGAATCTCAAAATGTATCGACAGATCTTAGTAGAAAGAACGGTAAAGTGTTAGAGGAAAAGTTTAGTAAAGCTAGTAGAAAGTTTTGTAAGACATTAGACATTTACAATACATATCCCAAAGAAAATGTCCGCCAGTTCTTCGAATTTAGACGAAATATACATTTGTAAAACTTACTAAAGTGAGATGAAACATAAGCAGTGTATTTAAAGCATCACAATGTTTTAGTGTTTTATAGGCATGGCGCCTGAAGTAAAATTATAGATATTTAATTGACGAGGCGGATACATGATGAAACTCCATAATACTATTTGAAATAAAAGAACACAGTTAGAACGGTTTCACTTATATTGTTGAACACTGTAACATGTTTTCACCACACAGTGGCTTCACAGGCAGATGAAATCAGTATTCATATGCCTGATGAAGGCACTGTGTAGTGAAACACGTTGCAGTGTTGAACTATAAAAGTGAAACCCTCGCAACTGTGTTCTTTTATTTCAAATAAAACTATGGAGTTTTGAAAAGCCAAATTTCTAGCTACGGTTGGATTTAATTCCGCAAATCTATACTTACAAGCTTTTCTAAACTCGAAATTTGACTTCTTGCTTAAACAAGGAGTGAATACACTCGTTAGAATCTTGAAATCAACCGCTTTTAAAAAACAACGAACACCTAAAAAATTAAAGCGTATATATCGAGATATGTAAACTTAGAAGGAAAATTCCCTGTATGTAATTATATGAAAATTGTGATAAATAATAAATACCATTAAATTCTTTTAAATTTTGTAGAAGATTATACTCCCAACAATAAATATTTTATTGCTTTAAACGTTGTCTGCATCATATATTTTTTTCGTCAGGAATTTCGCTTCTAATTCAATGTGATACAGAACGTATCAGATAATTAGGCTCGCGTTGAAAAAGAAAGATCAGAGGACTTGCAATGTATGGAATTATTTGAAAGAGTAGCTTTGCAACAAATAAAAATAATATCTGTATATTCTTTTTATATGCTACAAAGCTACTCTTTTGAATATTTTTAATGTATATGTAAATGAAAAGCGTAGAAAAGGGCAATGTTATTTGTTGAATATACATACTAAGAGGGGTTTTCATGTTTTGCCATTACGTTTTATGTAGAAATAATGCGATATTTGCTTAAATAGTCGTATTAAGAGTTAACGTTCAGGAATTAAATGTTATAAATTAATAATGTAATCATAATTATAAACAGATTTAATATTGTAAATTTACAAAAATGTCATTAGTATCAAGACTTTTAAACCTACGATATTGTATTTGGCTTTATATTTTATAATTACATTGAGGAGGTAGTTATCAAGATTCTGATGATTTATTGAAACAAGTTTTGTATACAGGGTGTCGCGCGAAGTTTTCTCGGTACTTAAGAGGCATGTTCTTGAGATCATTTCAAGCAAAAAATTTCATATGAATATCTGTCCTATTCTCACTATTTACTGAGCTGTACACATTTCAAACTAAATTAATCCTAAATAATTTTTATTTCTAAGAAATTAAAATTAACAAAATAAATGACTGCAGACTGATAATTTAAAAGAACATAGTCATAGATGTTCAAAAAATCCACTTCAATGCATTTAGCCGCAAGCCTGTCAATACCACGCGTTACATTTATTACCTTAGTATGGCTGTCTTTTATCTTTTGTTTTTTGACACATATTCATATAAACTTTTGTGCTTAAAATAATCTCCAGAACATGCCCCTTAAGTGCAGGGAGAACTTCGCGAGAATGAATACATGATAATAAGGATGAAACAATTTAAAACACTTTTAAAACATTAAAAGAGCGATTCTTTACACAATATACAACAAATTTGTCTTAGAAATATAAAATAAAACACTATCAGTTAGACATATTCGTAATTCGAGTCTCCATAATGTTTTAGGCACTATACTTGAACAAACTTAAGAAAAACCATGAATATAATTCTCATTGTGAATATATTTTTATGTTTTAAACTTACTAAGTTAATGCTAATAAGTTTCATTACAATTTTGTACTAATTCATACGTAACATCTTATCTGCTACAAAACAATACATATAACCACTAATTATCGGACATCGGGTAGTTAATTACGTGTTAAGTTATGCACGAGACGTCCTACCGACAATTACTGCCTTTTCAAGTATTTATCAGACACACCGTCACCCTTCATAATCGATAGTCGATAACATCCCAGACCAAAAAGCGACGCTAAACGTCACTAAAGTCCTTTAATTTCCCTCGAGTTCGTATAACTTGAATCGTCGTGAACGCACCTATTAGTACACATAGTGTGAATGACGGAAATTAACAATGAAATTTCGGCGCTGGCAAACACACATTTTCTCATTAAACTGTAATTTGTACATTATTTGGGTCAAACATTTTATTTTACTAATACTGATTTAAAATTGATTCTTGAGAAATGTGTCCGTTATTAAGAAACACTCTATCTTGGTTTTTATTATTGGCAGAAAAAACATTTTAACAAGTTCATCACTGAATAGAGCAGAAAACATGGGCGTAATCAGGATTTTACTAGGGAAGAGCACACGACAAAAAAATATGCCAAACTTTGTTTAAAACTTTAAAAATTTAAATAATTAGTGTTTTATTTAATAAAAATATACATTTGTAAAACTTATTAACCTTGGATCAAACACTAGCAGTGTCAGTTGGCACAGTCCTTAAAAATCCACTTACTAAGAACTACAACGTTTGAAATGCGAAAATATTTTAATATATTTGTAATATTTAGTTTCGCTATATACAATGAGTTTTTCTTCTAAGTATGCGTACCCCAATATACTCTAGACGCTGTAAATTTTTAGATATTCGTCCTATTTGAAAAAAGTTTAAATGAAAGCTTTAGGTGTTTTCTACTCTCAGATTAAGCATGCACTAAAATTTTGGGTTTAGAAAAGCCTAAAAATTTGGTTTGGTCGCGTAGCGAAGCGGAGCGACTAAACCATATACATATATTACATGCGCCAGGTGTATAAAACACTGATTTAATGTAAAGTGCAAAATATATATCACTTAATTATGTTTATATTTCATAGCAACCTCGGTTTGATTTTATATTTTATCTAATATTACATTCGCCAGGCGTATAAAACAGATTTAATGTGAAGTGCATAATATATATCACTTAATTACGTTTATATTTTATAGCAATCACGGTTTGATTTTATATTTTATATAAACTAATAGCAAATTTGAAAAGTTTTGTTATTTAAAAATCACATAGTAAAATGATATTTTTTGCTCAAATATGAATAATAAAATAATAAATGATATGCAAATTAGAAAATATTATACAAGAACAACAGAAAATGTACATATCTACAGTGGTTACCTAGTTTAAAGTTTTTGTGAGACTGTCCCTTAAGTAATGAAGCCACAAAGTATATATTTTGAAACATATCTTGAAGTTTAATACGGCAACGTACACAAGTTAGTTACAAAGTTTATTGTTTTTTATTAATAATATTTATCATTATTGTATTTTAATAATTTTTTCACAATATATACATATACTCATTTTATATCAACTTTTGTCCCTTTAAAATATATTATATATTTTTCAATGATACAAATTCTCTATTCTATAATCCATTAATTAAAACCTCAGTTCTGATTAAATCACTAACATGTAAATACAATTATTAATATCTAAATTTTAGGCTTGCTTTTGTTAAAGATTGGTTATTGCAACATTAAATCCATTATTTCTATAATTCTTATAAAACTGTTACCAAAACGGTTATCATGGAAAATGGTGTTAATAATAACGGTGCTGTTTTAATATTACATAATATAATTAAAAGATATATAGACCATAACCACACATAAACGTTTTTAGATCGCAATGGAGCATCTTATTATGGACTTATGAATTCAACTTCTTAATTAGTTTTAATGATTTCAGTGTTAACTAACATCCATATTATCGAGGCTTGCCTTAAAACTTAATTTAAAATTATGTGTATCAGATATAATCAAACCCATAGCATCGTTTTTTGCTTAAATCCGAAAAATAATTTATAGTAACTAATATTGGTTCGTAATAATATATTTTTGTTAGTAAATCTTTCTTATTGTTTTGTAAATAATTATTATATATTTCTAATACACTAAGATTTGAATCGGAAAGTTCAAGAAGACCCTAGACTAATCTATAGACGTAACAGGTTAATACCTCACCAATAAATAAATAATTTTGTTTGTTAGTCACTTTATTAGCATATTTAAACGTGATTAATTGTCATTCACAATAAATAGTAATTGACAACCTTTTTCGTTGTAAAGTCATAATAATTTATGGGCAACACGGTCTGTTTTATTTATCCATTTAAATGATGTAACATTAATGCGTATTTGCCCCACGGCTTATTATGTTTGATTACTGATTAGTTCTTTTTTACCAACTATTTTAAAAGCAAATTGTTTACACAGTTAAACAAAAATGCTTGGGTTAACTAACAAATGTATACTATTTCCAGTGCTCGCGTTTGAGCCGTAATCAGAGCATTAATCAACAATTAGTGGATGATTAAAGTTGATCGGGCTTGATACAAGTAACATTAAATAATTCATGGTATTATTTGGATAGAAATATTAAATTATAAAATATATTTGTATCACGTACAATTTATACAATTCGGAATTAAACCATCAAATAAATATATTTAAATAGGGTTTGATCAACCCTACAACGTTTTATGCTGTAATGTTGATAAACCATTATTTATTTTTTTACTCAGTGATTTTCACTTAAATAGATTGGAATTGAGTGACTTTGGATGTATTTGTTTACATAATATACTTTATTAAATGAGAATTGATCACAATATAAACTAATATGTTTTTGTCTGAAGTTTAAATAAATGATTTATTTAGTAATAGTTTTTTAAACAATGATCTGATCGAAAATCAAATATAAAAACGTGTCTTGATTAAAGTGTTTAATTACAAAAACTGACACAAAGAATATTTAATTTTCTCTGCAGCGTTCCCTACAAAACGATTTCGAGCTGGTAATCTGTGCAATGAATCTAATTCTCTGTGAAAATATGATGGAGAGAGGGTGCTATTCAATTTATGTTCACTGTATAAAATAATGTTTAAAATATACATTTTCGACGCATTCAACTGAAAAATTAATAATAATTAAACACTGCATTTTCAATTTTGGTTATGATTTTGAAATTAAAATTTGTTACAATAAAAACACAAACAGGAAATGTTTCTTTTAAGTATACATATGCACACGCTGTAAATTTTCTGACATTCGTTGTTTCTTAAAAGAGTACAATTTAAACTTTAAACGAGTGTTTTCCACTCCCAGATTAAGCATGAAGTCAAATTTTTAGAATAGCCTTAAAATTAGGTTTGAATAAACCAAATACACGTCTTTAGTATACTGTTTAAGTAGCATGTTTGTGAACTTCACAATAATTCAGTGTTTTATACGCGTGGCGAATGAAGTAAAATTTCGAGTTTAGAAAAGACTGCATTTTTTTTCTAAACTCTAAATGTTACTTTATGCTTAATCTGGGAGTGGAAAACACTCGTTTAAAGCTTCAATTTGAACTCTATAAAAAAACACCGAATATCTTAAAAGAAAAACTCCCTGTATAATAACAAAAAGTTAATTACTTTATATTGATTGATTTAGAAATGCATATTAATTTATTAATGTTATAACTGAATTGCATAATTATAAATATAACCAGAGGCATAGAATAAATAAAATTATAATTGTCGGCATGCTATATTTATTTGATAATTAATGATGTTTTTATGAAATCAAATTTCAGAAACATTTTATAACCATATAAATCGTATGAGATTTTTGAAAAGGGTTCAATTTATTTAGAGCTTATTAAAAAAGTTTATAATTATGCGATTGACCGGAGTCACGTTGCTGATTGCTAATTAAAGTGAGTTCAAAACAAACAAGTCTAATTTCCGAAGTTAAATAAATCCACTATACCGTGACCTATATCCGCCCATTAAGTGAAACAAATTCAGAAGTACTTTCTCCTTCATACTTTTAATCTTGATTCCGGTCCGTCATCTCATTCGCGTTTTCTTATTTGGTTTTAAGAGCTGCTAGAAATAAACGTTGAATTTAAATGAATGCACATTTTTTTTTAAATACATTGAATATTTATGATTTGTTCAAAGTTTGGATTAATTCATATATCTTACTTAATATAACTGTGCAATATTTTTCAATTCCAAGTATAGAATTTGCATTAAAATGATATCTGAAGCTTTCAAATGTACTATTAATCAACTGGACTCTAGAATAGCCATTCACCATTGCAGACAATACTCAGACAGGGAGATGCATTTAATGCTGCTCTGTACGTCATAGAGACAAATGGTGTAGATAAGTGCCCATAGAGGGCCGGAAGCGTGATGTGTATATGTGAGCAAAATTGTTCTTTCCTCTAACATTACCTTAAACGTAGATTAATTAGCAAGCATGTAAACAATAATATCAGCTAAATAAATAAGGAAATGTATGATTCCGAATGTAATAGTACAAACATAATAATTAATTATTTTACATATGAATTATGTTATACATATGTAGAATCTATTAAGATACTGGATAGATCAGTTATATCATTCTAACCAATTACAGATCCTGTGATAGAATTAATCATATATGAAGATTGCCTTTTATGAAGTAGAAGTATATGCTCATGTGAGCAGATGAGCTTTCCATCCGTTAAACGGCAACGGCATAGTGCACCATTTTGCATCATATAACAAATTATACATCAATTAACACGAACAGTGCGCAAATTGTAACGGTGGTAACGGTCGCAAAAGCGAAAATTTCTATTCGGCTGCTTAAATAGGCTTTCGCCCGCGTGTTTCATACATTAATAGCGCAATTAATAACGTTTAAAGATCGCAATCACGCTCTAGATTGAATTGGAAACAATAGCCGATAATTAATCGTTTAATTAACCGACTTGAAAGAATTTCAGGCGTAGCAATTATTCGGGCGGATGGGATAATACCCGTGAAGTGATGAGAAATTCACTGCAGCCGCAATAAAAATGAAAAAAAAAATGTTTAAGGTTAGTTAAACAGTTATGCTCTCTAAAGAAAAACAATGAAATAAGTAAAAAGAGAAAACATGATTATTTATGCGATTGCGATCAAACACAATGGGTGTCCGCATCGTCAAAGCCTTCGAATATATGACGCAATGTGAAGTTTTTCTGCAAATCTGTAAATGCACGGGTGGGTGAAAAAGTTAGTATATCACACGGGGATGTTTAATGTATAAGTAGCGCTGCCAAAGTGCTCTCGTGATGTTGATGTATGGTTGCAGTTTTGCGATTTGGAATGGAATCCATCATGGTCAGAGTTAAAGGAGGTACAGATCCGAAAACAATATATCAATTGCGGATGGGACTTAAAAAAAGAGTATGTTAATGAAATTAATGGAACTCAAGAGAGTACGTTTTTGGTGGGGCGACTCGAATTATAAGTGGACGAGTTTCATTTCATTTGCCAGTTTTTGGATACATGCGATTTGGTAAACGTCTAGGGCTTGTTCCGGTTCGGTAGAGTGTAACAAGTCGGAATTCCTAACAAAAACTAATTAAGGCGATAGATCGCGACAGCCGGAGAAAGCGTCTCAGTGGGAATAACTGTAGTCTTGCATGAGTGAGGTAATAAACACATGCTGTATATCTAAAGGGTGAAAGTGGGACAAGTGTGGATGCCTTGAGTTAGGGGGAGTGCTTGCACGCATTGAGTCGGAAGTCAGAACCACCTGCCCGCTCGAGTTTGTGTGTTTACCATTGTCCTCCGAAGGCATTAGAGAAGAGCAAGTGGAATCGCCTTCTGCGGTGGTGAGCCTTGAGGCACTTAGTACTCTTTCAGCTGGTGCCGGTGCATTCACATGCAGGCCGGCGAACTGTGTATGTGTGTGTTAAGGAGTGTGTTAGTGGGTCAGAGTTCGTCAGGTGCGGAAAGAACAAGATATACAAGAACACCGCGTCTTTTTTTGCCCCGCAGCGGCTTCATACATCTAAGCTAGCTACTTCCCTGACATTTTTTTTTAATTTATATTTTTATTACAGAATTGATATTGTTGGCACTAACATCATGACATCACCCCGGCACATCATTTTCGGAGTATTGGCTATTCTACTACTGCAGGTATACAATTACTCAATTTATTTTAAAAATCAATTACCCGCAAATGAACACACCGTTATTCCTGGTACCCTCATATTATTACGCATTGATATTACGCAATAGTAAAGCTAAACTTTTCATTTTAGGAAAGTAGATGTGATGCGCCTCTCTCGGATTCGGCGTCCCTGCCCTTAGAACACAGGGCAGTTTACGGGCCTCCATTATCAGGACCAGGATATGCACCACCACCATTGTTGCAAGGAGGCGCTGGAGGTGGCGGACAAGGACCAGACGATCCATGGCCACTTGCCACCCCTGATATGCCACAAATTAAACATCTACAAGTGCAGTGTGAAAAAACCCACATGCGAGTAAATATCGAATTCGACCGACCCTTCTACGGCATGATTTTTTCGAAGGGATTCTACAGCGATCCTCACTGTGTTCACCTGAAACCAGGAACCGGACATCTTAGTGCAACCTTTGAAATATTCTTGAATAGTTGTGGAATGTCATCATCTGCTAATCACAATGCTGCTAGTTACGGTGGACCAACTCCGAGCGGAAGCTACGTAGAAAACACAATTATTATACAATACGATCCTTACGTGCAAGAAGTTTGGGATCAAGCCAGAAAATTGAGATGCACCTGGTATGACTTCTATGAAAAGGCAGTTACCTTTAGACCATTCCAAGTTGATATGTTACACGCCGTCACTGCTAACTTTCTCGGAGATAACTTACAATGTTGGATGCAAATCCAAGTTGGAAAAGGACCATGGGCTTCAGAAGTTTCAGGAATTGTGAAAATTGGACAGACCATGACCATGGTGTTAGCTATCAAGGATGATGAAAATAAATTTGACATGCTTGTGCGTAATTGTGTGGCTCATGATGGAAAACGTGCTCCAATCCAATTAGTTGATCAATACGGATGCGTGGTCAGGCCTAAGATCATGAGCAAATTCCAGAAAATCAAGAACTTCGGACCATCCGCTTCAGTCGTCTCATTCGCCTACTTCCAAGCATTTAAATTCCCAGACTCAATGAATGTGCATTTCCAATGTGTAATTCAAGTGTGCCGTTATAATTGCCCTGAACCTAAATGCGGAGGACATGGTATCGGAATTGAAGGAGCGTATGGACCCCCACCAACCGGCGATTTCGGAGGAGCTGGACATGCTGAATATGGTCCTCCACCACTTCCAGAATATGGGGCCCCAGCCGCTTTCCCTGACCCTAGGCATCCATCTGGCCCAGCTGGAGCTTATTCTGAAAATAATCCTGATGTTGTACCTGCTCCTCAAGCTCAAACATCTTCTTCTTCAACGTCCAATCCACCAAATCCATCATCTCCATCCCCACAAAGTCAATCACAAGGAAATAGTGATATCCATCTTCCTCCTCCACCACCACCTGGCCACCATGGTGTGTATAATACAGTGAAGAGGAAGAGCAGCATTGCTGAGGAATTCGAGGGTAACTTAGCTACCCTTGGAGGAAGACCACGTTCTGTGGAGAATCTCCCAGCTGAATTACAAGGAGCTAGGAGAAGGCGTAGCCCTGAAACGATGAATATTGTAGTGAGTCGTGTTTATAAGAGGGAAGCCCAAGAAATGACTGATGTCAATACTAGTCGTATTATCCAAGTTGTCGCCCCAGGAGATGTTAACTTCGCATTAAATTCTGCATCAAGCAACGAAACAGTAGTAATCCAATCAGCGTCTTCCAGTGATCCGGAAACGATCTGTATGTCCGTTCCTAGCTTCGTCGCTGGGTTAGTCATGCTTCTGTTGGTCCTCATTGTTGCTAGTTTGGTAGCAGCGTTCTTGTTTGTAAGAGTGCGCGCCATTGATCGTAAAGGTGCAACCACCACATTCATGAGTGCACGAGGGTATGACAACGCGGAATTTGTGAAAGTGGCTAATTGACAATCGGTGACATAACTTTAGGTGTATTCCGAAGGTTCCAAAGATGTTCAGGTTAAGCAAGTGATTTACGTATTAGTGCGAGTTGAGGTGACGGGTGATCGTCATATCATAATTGATCTTTACCCTTCCACCTGAATCCGCACAAATCGTCCTATTTTCTTCCCCGCCTCCTTTCATCCCCCAAAATTTCACGTCATATTATTATTTAATTATTAACTCATCTTCATTTATCACTCGTGCTTGCGACAGGCCCCTCTTGCCGTCGCGAGCATGATTCTAACATTATTTATAACTAAGTTATTTTTATTAATTAATTATTGTAATAACTTATACACCAGGATCTTTGATCAGAACGACGTCACATGAATTATGTACTAGTTGAGATTATATTTGGCGTGATAATGATCGGTTTTTAATTATTATAAAAACTGTGTAAATCATTGCCGTTCTAAAAGAAGAGTGCGGTCGCTCCACTGCCCCACATCTGATAACGCCATCGCGGACCTGCAACTACAACTAGTCTCGTAGATATGATGTAGTCCACATGTAAATAGATGTGTATTGAAATACTCAAAAATAAACGAAATCTGTCTACAATAATACTTGCAGTATAACGATCCTTCCTTCCTTCGATCGCGTACACGTGCGATTTTATCTCGCGAACACTCTTTCAAATACCGATTGTGTGTATTGCATTTTTACTGCGTGACAACAAATCGCAAGTGGACGCTTGGCCTTAAGTGATATGAATCTTTAGCCATAAACACTATGTATGATAGTTAGTTATAGGTGATGTTTAAGAGGGGTTGCTGGTGCACCAAATGCCGATTCCTGACTATTGGGAACGCGTTAGTGACAGGTGATGCACGGTCCACCTGGCGCATAAATTGTTTATTTTGTAAACACGTGGCGATACGAAATTCGAAAATTTAAATCGAGTGTCTAATTTAATTATTATTGGATTTTCTTTGTTTAATATATTGTAATATAATCTATATTTATTTATACATGTATATATAAGGAACTTAAAACAATTGTGAGAAATAAACTGAAAATTATAAATGAAAAAGCCTTTTCCTTGGTAGAGATAGTTTCAAATTAAAAGTGTTAGTTAAACAAGTAGGAGTTGTTCAATGAATAACAGCTTTTATTTTTCAAAAATAAAGCACGTTGGATATAATAATAATAAAATTAAATCACAAGTATTGGGTAAAATGCAAACCATTAAAAAACAAATATAATAATTTATATAATAATAATATATAATAGATATCGATTTATTATACATATCATTGCCTTATAAAGAAAAGTTACTAACTTCTTTTAACCCAATTCTACAGAAGATTAATGAAAATAGGCGTTTTTTATTATAGTAAAAATAGTTTTTATTATAGTAAAAAAATATTTTAAAGTATTTGTAATATTTAGGTCCGCTATATACCGGGAGTTTTTCTTCTAAGTATACATATCCCAATATATATTCTAAACTCGAAATTGTACTTCATGCGTCACGCGTATAAAACACTATAATATTGTAAAGTTTAGTAAGTATATTTTGAACTTCACTTTTGTGTTTTATACGCGTGGCGCATGAAGTAAAATTTCAATTTAAGAAAAACCTGAAAATTTGGTTTGGTCGCTTGGCTTCGCTACGCGACCAAACCAAATTTTCAGGATTTTCTCAACTCGAAATTTCACTTCATGCTTAATCTGTGGAAAACATTCGTTTAAAGCTTCAATTTGAACTTTTTTCAAATACGAAAATATCTGAAAATTTACAGCGTATACTGTATACGCTGTAAATTTTTAGATATTTTTTTGGTTTTGTGGTATGCATTAGGGCTGGGTATTTGAATATTCGTGAATAGTCAAATATGAAACATACAATTTAGTCAAACATTTAAATAAATAAACTATTTGAATTTATAAATTGCTTAGTTTTAGAAAATATATTAGTTAAATATGTAAAAAAGTGAGTGATTTAAAATAAGTAATGTGGTATTTGAATATCCGCGAATATTCAAATTCCCAACCATAGTATGCATAATTAGAAGAAAAACTCCCTGTATATAGTGGACCTAAATATTACAAATATTTAAAGACTGTGCCAACAGACGTGAGAAGAGGCTCGTAGGTGTTAAAAATATGTTTGGACTAGAATGTGCCTATATTTGTTCTTATACATGGAGAAATTGACATTTATTTTTCATGGTTAAGCATAGATATTTTTGTCAATTACATTAAAAGTCTTTTTAATCAATCGTTAGAATGTTTGCATACACAATAAAATATTTCATGTTAGTGTTCAAAAAATGATTAAAAATTATTCTAAAGACGTTGCATTTGTTGTCGTAATTTAAATTTGTGAAATAATAATACTAGTTTTCCTTTTTGCGTATATTCTTGTAGAACAACTTAAAGTAAAAATTCAATATGAGAAGAGCGTCGCGTATCATGTGTATATTTAATAATCTCGCCATAATAAAGTCACACCTGTTGATAAGGGTGGTGGCGTCGAGCGATGAGCTTGCAAACAAGGCATTGTGCTGGAACGTGTTCGGCTATGGCGACCGTCGGCGTCGTCACCATAGCAACGCGTCGCGGCGCAGTGACAGGCGAAACCGGTGATCTATGTCATTAGAATATGATATTGTTGACGCTGAGATTGTAATGAGCAAGGAAACATGCCACCCCTTATTCCCTAGTGTCGAAACAAAGAGCACAGCTACTATTAAGCCCAAAAACGATGTCACACTGAAAAAAGCCGTTGAAATTATTTAATTAACATAATTCGTTTAATAACTTACACCAAATTCTATTTGATTCTGTGAAAATTACTGAGACCAACCAATTAATTTCTAATTACACATCGGAAGACTTTCGCAAATTACCTTGTGATGTCATCTATAAAATGATATGTATAAAACGCTCTCTTATGAAAATTGTTATTAACAAGTAATTAACACAATAACCTAGAAAGTTACGGCTTACGGTGTCTGCGTGTATAATGAATTTACACGAAAAATCTTGATATATTAATATATTTTCACTGTACAAAATTAAACCGCTTAATAATACAATTATTTATCCGCAACCTATTTATGTTATTGTTAATCAATTTTTATACAAAAATAATAGTGCTGTAAATACAACGGAACCACTTCAATTTGTTATACATTATGGCCATTAGTTTAATTAAGATATCCTTTAAGTGTTAATTATAAGAGCTCTCTTTTTAACTTTCCGACACTACTGTGTAAGGTAAGTATTGTAATCATGCCAAAAATCCGTCTTTCCAATTTTGGTATTTCTTTACGTGTTCAGGTCAGCTGAGTGCGATTCTGATATTTTAAGATGGATGCTGTGTGTGTATGTGTGTATCTATGTATATGTGTGTGCGCTTGTGAACACGATAACTTCCGAAGGGAAAGAACAATCTAGCTCAACTTTTGTAGGTACGTTTTAGACCTTGACCGGAAGATGGCTAGTGTTTTTCAGCCAAATCGCAGTTCCCGTTGCTATATGTATTTATATATATTCCAACCGGAATATATATAAATACATATAGCAATTTTATTTGATTTATAGAAAGTACATGCTCTTCTGCGAATGATAATGTTTGTTTTATAAATTTATCTTGATTATTAACAAAGTTATTCAAACATTTATTTTGAGAATCGACACCCTATATACCTAACGATAACGTATATATACAATCAGAGTGGAGGAAAGTCGAGTGGGGGCCACTCCAGATTTTTTTAATTATTTTAACAAATTCATACTTTCTTATAGAAAATCGTAGCGAAATATATGAAACTAATTACAACTTCTTTCACGTAAGTAAAATAAGGATAAAATGTGTGTCCTCTAGTCGAACGGTGATGTATTTTGTAAATAAATATTACAGACATTACATAAAACGGCAAGTCTGTAATGCTGCCTAAGAAGTAATATTTAAAATAGCAGAAATAGTAATATAATCGGTGTATAATAATAAATAGGTAAATAATGAAAAACAATTAACAATTTCAAACTTATGCACTTGTATGTTTAAGAACAAAAAAAAATTAAAAGTTTTTAATAAAATTATTATCTACTCATTATATATTAATAAATATCGAAAAGTGTTAAAATGCATTGCACAAAAAGTGTATATCCCTTCACTCCTTTCTTGCTTTGAATTGGGAAATCTCTCTTTGTATAATTTTTGTCAAAAAATACTTTTACAAACAAAACACTTTTTAATTTTACCTGAATTTACTTTAAGTAAATTAACCGGCCTCTGGTCGTTAGTCACTTCTCAGTCAAATTTTGAACATTACATTTACTTACTAATTTTATATTAGTTGTATTGATTATAAAGATGTGGTTGTTGTTGAGAATAATTATTAGATCCCTTTTGTTTATAAAGACTTATACTTACTAGAACTACCAAATTTTCATCGGAATTTTAGTTTATGCGTCACGCATATAAAACATTAAAATATTGTAAAGATCAACCATATTGCTTCAGTAGTATATTTTGAACTTTTTTTGAAATCAGTGTTTTATACGTGTGGCGCATGAAGTAAAATTTTCAGTGTAGAAATGCCTAAAAACTTGGTTTGGTCGCTACGCGACGCGATCTGAAAATTTACAGCGTATACAGTATATTAGGTATATATATCTAGAAGAAAAGTTCCATGTACATAGCGGACCTAAATATTAGAAATATATCGAAATTTTTTCGCATTTCAAACGTTGTAGTTCTAGTAAGTCAATTTTTAAAGACTGTGACAACTGACGTGGGACAGGCCCCTAAGGTTGCTATTTTTGATTGCCAAATTGTACAGATATATTGACCATCATTCCTAAATTAGTTGACTACTGTACCAACGCGAAGACTAAAACAATAAATAAGGAAAATAATAATGTTGAAATAACGTTAGTTAAGACATGAACTAATTTTATATTCAATAATGAATTAATTAAATGTAAGTAAACTGGATAGATACTCACTAAACAAGTCGTACAATGTTGGATGATGGAACATGATGATGGGACATTTTATTCGTACAAAATATGGTAAGCACATTTTGCCACATAAAATGTATGTGTTCCTGAATAGCACTAGGGAAATTATGAGATATGTTCTAATAAACTCAGAGGACCACCAAATCTTTTTTTTGTGTAAGAAACTAAAAGATAACGCAAACAAAGAAAATGACATAATTTGAGTTAAAAAATATATTAATGTCAAAACTGAACTATTAGAATATATTCCCCAGTTTTGGGTAGCGATGTGGTACTTATATTTTACGGAATATTACTTTCAAATATTTTTCCTGTAACTGTGGAAAATATGTTTTGACTAATATTAATTAATTAGGTTATTACTTTAGATATTTGCTAAAAATGAAATATGTATAAATAATAAATATTTTTAAGAAGGGAGTGGATCCAAAAACGGCTGTGTAGTTATTTGCTTATAAAATTAAATCCTTTTTCGTGATTAATTACCAGTAGCCCATCGCCGTTAAATTGGATTATTAGGTTGGTATTTCACAAAAAGGAAGAGAAGAGAAGAGAGAGTGTACTGATTAATTACATTTCGCGGGTGTAGATGTTTCCTTTTTGCTGAGCGCCGTCTTTAATCATGGTAAGAGATGGTTGTAAACGCGAACGCAATAAAATAAGTATAAACGGTTTGAGACGCGAAGAAGGTAAATTGATTCCGTGGAAATATTTTAGAGGAAATGGGTACGTGTAAAGTGTTTATAAAACATCCCCCTTTACTCCTTGTAAATTCCCGGGGCGTAACAGAATACCTCGGATCATATTAAAAACACACACTAATCCTGTATCGTGCTCACATAAGCACACCGTATCGACATAAAATGGACATTCAGGGATTGTGGGGACTTTATAATCTGGTTCGCCGTCTTTTCCCCATAACAAGAAAACGATCCCAGCTGTAACTACCGGTAAAAAATATAACGCCTGTTACAAACACCCCTTTATTGCCAATATACGTTGTTTTTTAACTATCAATATACATATATACCGGGTGTTTGATTAAGCGTGGCCATCGACTTTATCTCAGAAACTATACATCGTAGCATGTTGCGGTAAAAAAAAATCATTGTAAAAGCGGCCAAGAGAAAAAAAAATAATTTTAAGTTCAAATCTCTATAGTAAAAGATAAAAACAATTTTTATCAAATAAATGCCAAATTAAGCGATGTGCAAAATAGGATAATCTTAATCTACGGTAAATTTTACCTAATTTTAACTATCTTCTCACATTTTAAGTCTCTTATAAGATGCACGGGGGAACGACAATGTCTAATTATTTAAAGGCCTGTAACTTGTGTTAGGTTCCACTAAATTTAATAAACTTGGGCTCATTTGATAGATAACACTGGTCGGCATGAAAATCGGCCCTGACACCATTCCTGCTGATTCTTATGTAAAATGACCTCCTGAATCCGAATATGACCCCCGTTTTCCCCCATCACCCTCCGTTTTCGGGGGAGGCCCCCACCTATTTTTATCACTTTTCGATAATTTGGAGGGATGAAAAGGATTATTTTAGCCTTTACGTTTCTTCTGAGGGGCTAGAGAGCTGAAAAGTTCCAAAACATGAACATTTGTAGCAAGGAGGTAGATTTGGGGGGGGGGATTTGCCCCCTTAAATTGTAAAAAAATCCTTAAAAATGATCGATTTTTCCGTTTTTTTCGCAGTTTTTTCACTTATTTTCTACATATTCCAAAACGTGTGTGAGAACTTTTTGGGTAACAACAAAAGTGATGATTATGTCGCTCATGTCGAGGAATTGCTGTCAGCGTACAAGGCCATGGGGTGTAACATGTCTCTTAAAGTGCATTTCCTTCACTCACACCTGGACTTCTTCCCTGAAAATTTAGGAGCAGTTTCGGATGAACACGGGGAACGGTTTCATCAAGACATCTCTAAGTTCGAGAGGAGATTTTCGGGGAAGTGGAATGCGAGCATGTTAGCAGAGTACTGCTGGTTTTTGATACGAGAAACTTCTACCTCAGGGTACAAAAGGAAAGCAAGCACCAAATGAAGGTACTTATCTTAGTTATTTATTATTCTTTACATTTATTATTTTACATTTATTATTTTACTTTTTATTTATTATTCTTTACAGCTAAAATAATCCTTTTCGCCCCTCCAATGGATGGGGGAAACGGGGGGAGTATTGAGAGCGCCAGCGTGGTACAGTGAATCTTCCGAACTGTTGCTATATATTTTTATTATTGTTGCTATATATTTTTATTATTGTTGCTATACATTGTTGCAATATATTTTTATTATTTGGGGGTGTTTGGGGGTGGATGAGGGGGAATGGAAGCTGGAATATGTAGAAAATAAGTGAAAAAACTGCGAAAAGAACGGAAAAAATTGATAATTTTTAATGATTTTTTTACAATTTAAGGGGGCAAATCCCCCCCCCAAATCTACCTCCTTGCTACAAATGTTCATGTTTTGGAACTTTTCACCTCTCTAGCCCCTCAGAAGAAATGTAAAGGCTAAAATAATCCTTTTCATCCCTCCAAATTATCGA
The DNA here is from genome assembly GCA_932526585.2 of Philonthus cognatus. NCBI lineage: Eukaryota > Metazoa > Arthropoda > Insecta > Coleoptera > Staphylinidae > Philonthus > Philonthus cognatus. The sequence continues at coordinate 93,028,736 of OW052243.1, forward strand.
AAAGTGATAAAAATAGTTGGGGGGCCTCCCCCGAAAACGGTGGGTGATGGGGGAAAACGGAGGTCATATTCGGATTCAGGAGGTCATTTTACATAAGAATCAGCAGGAATGGTGTCAGGGCTCGAAAAATAAAATTTTTTTGCAGACCAGTGTAATTGAATGCACTTTAAAACATAATTCACTCTGATTTATTTTAGTTTCAATATTAGGCGCCAGAGGGTTCAATTGAGACAATCACCGTATTTTCCCGATTTTCTTTAAATTTCCAAATTTTAAGGTATAAGTGAGTTACGACAGTTAATTAAAATGAGAAATAGTGTGAAACCTCTCGAAAACCGCATCCTGATATCTTCATCCTTACCGGAGATATATTGAACATTGTGCAGAATCTGGTATTTTGTACTAATAGCGCCCTCTGATCCTTACTATAGACACAAAATTAAACAAAATATATAGTGTTTAAAAGTGCATTCAATTATTTATTAATTTAGTCAAAGTTTATTAAATTTGGTTGAAGTTACAACCATTTTATTGATTAGGCTTTTCCATTTTCATCTGCATCCTATGTGAGAGCAAAAGAAAAGAGAAGGTAGTTGAAATCGAGTAAAATTTAGAGTAGATTAAGATTTACATATTTTGAACATATGCAGCTTAATTTGGCATTTTGAATAAAATCTTGTTTTGATCCTTTGCGGTAGAGATTGGGCCCTCTACCAGCGAAGCTAGATTTAATTATTGTATTCGTATTATTTTCTTATGTTTTGTTTGCTATTGTTCCAATAAAATTTTGTAATATTTATTTTTATTTGTAGTAAATATGCGCTAAGTATAAACTCATACCCTACTATATTTTGGGATTTTAAATATTCTAGATTTACTTATATATTCGTCTTCAAAAAAATGGGAATAAGTGATCTCCGCTATTCTTCAAATTATTGTTTTTGACCTCTTGAACATAAATCAAAAATGCCCAAATGCCTACTACATTTTAAAGTATATTTTTATATGGTGCGCGGTTTCATATGTGTGAGATATAGAAACAAGTGAGTAGTTAAAATTGAGTTAAATTCAGCGTAGATTACGATTTATATATTTTTAACCTAGCTCAATTTAGCAGTTTTTTTTGCAAACAATCGGTTTTTGAATTTGGTGATAGATGTTACGCCCTCTAGTGGCGGAGGTAAGGACTTAAAATTAATTTCCAATGATTTCTTTTGACCACTTTCACTCTGCAATTTTTTAAACCAACATGCTACGTTACATAGTTTCTGAGATAGAATGGGGGGCCACGCTTAATCAAACACGGTATATGTATATGTATATAGGTCATGTTTAAAAAATTATTTTATCAAGTGAGTGTGCAAGGAGGACAGAATACGACGACGATCGTTTCGCTCTTTTTATAAGCTCCTCAGGCCGCCACATCTATCACCCCATACACACTCACTTGATATGTAGAACTTATATACATACTGACTTCGCCAACCATAAGCCAGTTTTATATATATATTTTTCGGTAACATCGCAGTTATCATTGTCAGAATAACTAATAAAATTCCATGACTCTACCAACCACTTGTTAGATTTCTACATACTACTTGATGCGTGAATTTCTTGTTTGGCTTCGTATTACTCTTCTGTTTGGTTCTTGTAATGATGCATCTGTGTTTATGTTGTGAGTTTCAATTTCGATATTGGGTGGGGGATTCATACCTTATTTTTAAAATTTAATGAAATAATTAAATTTGCAAGTTATGCAACGAGTTAGAAAAACCACGGGAGTAATCGTTCATATACATCATCTACAATCTATTTCTTCAAACATAAATTAATTATTATTAATCGTATTAGTGATATTTTGGCACAACGTTTAATGTTACATGGTAACGTTGTGCCAAGATATCACCCAAACGGGAATTATGTTATATCTATAAACGATAATTAGTCAAAGGAGGATAAAACTTTGAGTCGAATGTGTCAAAAAGGTTATATGGTTCCATTTAAAAAAAATCAAGATAAACTCGATTAAAAATTTATAAATCCTTTATTCTCAAGAGTATGACACAAATCACAACGCTCTAAAATATTAAGTTTCGCTGTTTCCAGGTTTACGAAACCATTAGAATCGTCTTTTTTTAAGAAATACAAAAAACAAATAATAAATAAGGATCTATTTAAGCAAGTTTACATAACGCTGCTGGTTTTATAGCGCACCCTGTATATCTGTAAATATGTTTAGGTTATGCAGCTCTTAAAGTCAAGCAACATAGATAAAGACACCTTTTTTTCTATATTTAACGAAAGTTGAGGTATCCACCGAAAAGGTACTAACGAGGCACCCTGTATTTAGGATATTTAATTGTCAAAAATGTATAATAGGGATATTCAATAATTATCGATAATATTCTTTTATGCAAATCACATTAAAACGTCAGTAAAAAGACATTTTGGTAGAAGTCTTAGTTTTCGATTAATTTTGAAACAAGTGTTTTTTGCTATATCTTGGTATGTTTCGAAATTATCAAAAATATTTCAAATATAAACTGCAGATCTCGTCAAAATACTTGGAATCCATATATTATATGTTTTTGTATCTTGAATAGTTTTCCAGATATAGAGTTCTTTTGCAGAACGGGGCACACCGGTTGAAAAAATCGAAAAACTGATTGCAAAAAATAGAATAAATTCCAACAACTATTAAAATATACAAGTATTTCGAAAAACTAAAATTAAGAATTTGATAAATATCTCTAATTCTAGTGCTATGACAAAAGTGTAAATACAATTAATGTTTATGCACACTTTGCACACGCCACGTGACCACCCTAAACGTACAAGAATGAACCAATACTTCCAGTTTTTTCATTATTTTTATATGAATCAGCTGGCTCATCACATTGCTGTTAGTTCTCTTAAGTACTAATGCAGATTTATCTAACGTAACCATTTATTGCATAATCAACGTGTAGGCCTTTTTTGAGTTTTCGCCACAAGATTCTTACTAAAAATACATTTAATATAATATTTATAAGTACATATCAATATTATAACAATAAAATACATATTCTTTTATTAAAACAGAAAAACTAGGGACAGCACAAACATTCTAAAAACTACTGTTGTGTAAAAGCGACTCCGGCTTGACGTGGTTCATTGCGCGGCATGATTAAATTGTAGGTTAAGCCTACATCAAAGACTCGCACTCGGCAAGAGGAACACAGCAGTATTGTGTTCCTCTTGATGAGTGCGCTTAAAGCACCAAGCACCAAGGCATTTGATCGAATCAACATTAACCTATTGCTTCATAAATTGAATTTAATTGGATGGAGCCCTATTACAGTGGTGTGGTTATCATTATATTTGAATGAACGCAAACAGTACGTAAGGATAAAGAATTTTATATCTAAGCCACTATACGCTACATCGGGTGTGCCCCAGGGATCTCACTGCGGTCCGGTTCTATTTACACAGTTTATCAACGACTTACAAGATGCCATTCCTAATTGAAACTTCTTATTATTTGCCGACGATCTGAACATTTTCAAAATTATTCGCTCCATTGAGGACTGCTATCAGTTGCAAAATTCGATTACTCTTTTAAACGAGTTGTGTATTAATAACAATTTGTATCTACATTTTTCAAAATGTAACTTCATGTCTACATACCAATCCATAGATTTTCAATACACCATTAACTCATCTGCTCTTTCAAAAGTTGATAAAATGAAATACTTGGGAGTCCTCTTTGACAACAAGTGTACGTTTAATTGTCAAATATCTGAGCACAGATATTATAATTCAAGGTTGGGAGGCAACATATTCATGACGAGTACACTTTCGTTTTATCCTACCTAAATTTAAAATCGCTAAAGGATCGTAGAGAGATTGCTGGTGTGCTGTTTCTACATCGTCTAGTGAATGGCGTGATAAACTCTCCTAGTCGTCTTGGTGCAGTGGATATTTCTGTACCTAGTCATAGAACTTGCTCCAATACGATATTTTATCTGGAAATACATAATACAACATCGAGCCAAATGAGGGAATTCATCAAGACTCTTTAGTATTGGTAATAAATTCTACAGTAAACCATGGTTTGACTTATTTAATAATAATCCATAAAACTTCAAAGTGATTTGTAATCAGGTAATGTAAAAAGGAATTTATTTTATTTTAAATTAAGTTTTATTACGTATGGTTACACTAAAGTTTATTAGTTACTTTCATATTCTTTTGTTGAAATGTTTAGTTTTACAGGACGTATTAGCTTTTAATTATTAGCTTTATTATTTATTAATTATTAATATTATTAAAAACCAACGAAAAACAACGAATGTCGGAAAATGTATTTATACTTAAAGAATAAAATCCCTGTAACCCTATATATATATATACAGAGTTAAATAAAACATTTTATAAAAAAGTACAATTTTAAATGTTGAGAAACTAAAAATCTATCGAATATAAAATTAGTTGTAATTTTGAAGAAGTCTTCCTTTATATTTTAGATGGATGTTGTTATATTCTGAGTTGTTTTTAATTTGAAATCTGCTTTGGCATATTGTTCTACGTATTACTACTTAAGTTGAACAAATAACTATTGTAAACTTGTCTAACATTTCTTGTGAAATCCCTGTAGTATTCATTTAATTTTTAGTTCATGTTGTGGTGAATTACTAGTATTTAGATTTTATGTGTAAATATTGATAAATATTGCTAAAATGTTGGTGTGTCCATTATAGAATTCTCCCATTTATCAAGGCCGCAGCCGCCAGGCGCAAAAAGGCACTAAAAACATGGGAGCGCTTTTAATGGACAATACGTAATCTGTGGAATCTGAACACAAAGACAGCCAGTTTCACGTGAACTCGATTTGTTGATAAAACACTATCTCTAAAAATTAAATATGATTTGATTTTATTATTATATCTTAGTGAATTGTTATTAAACTAAACAATAACATAACATTTGCGTTTAATAATAACCTAATAAGATACTTCATAAAACTGCTTTTATTGAAATTAGAATGTTTTTTGTAGTTGGACCTTCGTGATTTCAATTTTCGAGAAGTTCGTGTCGATACCACAAGCAAAGCAAGCAAATCAGTTGGAATATTTAAATTCCGAAAAATAGTTTATTTTTAAGTAAATAAATGCTTTTTTATATAATTAATTAATCGGATGATTTTTTCACAAAAATCTCAACTGACAGGATTTTTCAGAAAAACCAGTTGAGATATTGTAACCCCAGCTTTTGGTTCATAAAGCTTGTTTAATTTAAAGTAAAATTAGTGCTTTTAAAGTTGATTCAATAATTAATTATTGTTTTATAACTTTTTAAACAAGATCATCTCAAAATATAACAATGATTTCACTAAATCTTAACTTTGACACGATTTTAAACCAAATTGGCTAAGATATCTTAACCCCATAACCTTAAACAGTGTTTATTTTTAGGCAATTTCTTATAATTTTCCAAATAAGATTACCTCAATATCTAACGACTATTCGTACTCATTTCAAGATTTATTTTTTTAAGGAATTCATCGTTTGTAAACAGTGTTCAATTTGAAGTTTCGAACGAGTGTCTCCGGAGACTCCCAGGTTAAGCATGAAGTAAAATTTCGTGTTTAGAAAAACCTGAACATTTTGTTTGGCCAAACCAAATTTTCAGGCTTTTCTAAACTCGAAATTTTACTTCATGCGCCACGTGTATAAAACAGTGAATATATTGAGAAGTTGGAAAAAAACTGCTTATGTTAAATAAATATCAACTTTATCTCGCGCTATCAAAATTTGAGCAATTTACAATAAATTTTAAGGTTCACTTAAAAGAAAACATCTCTGTATATACTTTTTGTTATTTGTTTTTATTGCCCATAACCAGAGTTTTTATGTTTAAAACACTTTGTTTTAGAACAGTGTTTTCAATATGTTTAAAAACAGCTGTCGTGTTTTAAACGGTTTTGTTTTCAACATGTTTCAAATCTCAAATTTGCTTAAAACATGTTTTAGACGTTAAATTTGTTAAAAACGTTTTTTTAAATGTGCAAAATTATATTTAGTACTACTTCATTCAGATTTTCTGTTTATGTTTTTAAATGTTAGGTAAAATGTTGAAGATATAAATGTGATTTTTAAATACAGAAAATGTTTCTTTCAGGTTTTGAATTTAAATCTTTAAACGAGGGTTTTCCACTCCCAGACTAAGCATGTTTGTTTAGAAAAGCCTTATTGGCCGCGTAGCGGCCAATGCAAATTGGGCTTTTCTAAACTCGAAATTTTACTTCATGCGCCACCCGCATACAACACTGAAATATCGTAAAGTTTAAAATATACGGCTTTAGCAATCTAATATGTAGATGTGAATAAAACGTAAGTCAAATTCTGCGCTAAACAAATTGTTTAAAACAGTGATTATAAGCAACCCAATAACTCTAACGTATATTAGGTGGCCTATAATTGTTGTTGTATGTGTGTGTTTTTGCACTTCACTGTAAATCAGTGTTTTTAAGCGTGGCGCATGAAGTAAAATTTCGAGTTTAGAAAAGCCTAATTTGGAATGGCCGCTCCGCTTCGCTACGCGGCCAATCCAAATTCTTAGGCTTTTCTAAACTCGAAATTTTACTTCATGCTTAGTCTGGGAGTGGAAAACACTCGTTAAAAGCCTCAAAATAACCGTTTTGAAGCAACGCTGTAATTATCGCGATATATATACTCAAAAGAAAAATGATATGTTCTCATTTAAACACGTTTTAAATGTATTTTAAACGTGTTTTAAACACGTTTTAAATTGTTTTAATTGTTAATGTTTTAAACGCTGCTTCAATGGAATAAACACGTTTTGTAAAAAAAACTGTTTGTTTTAATTAAAATGAAAAAAAAAACAACTTTTTATTAACAACTCTGCCCATAACCTGTCGATCGCCAAATAACTTGGTATGCAAAAATACCTCGCGTATTAGGAAAAGTAGGACTGAACATCTCTAAAATAGATATTTCAGTAGCGAAACGGAGCGACCAATCCATGTTTTTACGATTTTTTAAAGTCATAATTTATATACAGAAATAAAACGGAGTTCATTGCTGTGCCTAAATATGAAATAAAATGTTCTTTATCTTCTTTTGCACAATGTGTGTAGTGTATTTGAATAGGAATTAACTAACTGTATGTTTTTGAGTTTGTTATTGATAATGAGCACTTTGTGTCTCGAAATGTACATCTAACGATAAAAATAAAAAGTGAAGTCTTTTTTAGAGGAATTAACTAATTTGAAAATCTAACCTTTGTGAATATTTATTTTATTAATATTTTTATTTGATTGTTTATAGTTATTAAGATATAACTATGTTAACATAAAAATATGAATGAATCAAAATAATAACATTTACATGAATTAGTCGTTATTTTGCAATAAAACGCTGTATATATTCAAATATTCATAAAATTAATTACATAATAGAGCATTAGTTAGCAAAATCACAGCTGTAAATTAACTACAGATTACAAGTTGTTAATTAATAGTTGCCAATACATAATATAACGATTGTCTGGGCAATGCCGAGATTAATTATCAGTTGCAACAGCGAAACGCATTAATTAAACATCCAACATCAGATATGGATGGAATCCTGCAAAAAGCTTACATTCGCAAAAGAACAGAACACCGATGTGTAAATCATTAACATTTATGTAAATAAACGTGCTAAAAATGAGTTAAACGAAAGTTTCACAACATAGAAACGAAGCATGCAGAGTCGTTCAATCTTTGCACGGCTTGGCTCAAATATTTCATACAACTTACTACCTTTCATATTGCTAATGTCCTCAAATTCTGTCCCATTTCTCTATTTCTCCCCCGCCACTGGCAGACGCCGAAACGTAAACAGCAACGCCAAATCGAAATTCGATAGCTACTGCCAAAAGCGCCAATTCCGCGTCTCATGCGGATAAATAGCCGTAAATTTTAATTAAAGTGCACCAATAAAATGAAGAAGCAAAAAAAACGATATTCGTGTCATGTTTTTTTCTCTTGTTGGATAAAAACGCCGATTACACTTAGCCAGTAATTGAGGAAAAGGAGAAATGGAGAAATCGGGCTTTAATGATCGCCATATTTTCGGACGGTTTTAAACCAATTCTCCTGTTTCTGTACTTTATTGTGATAGGTGGGCACTCGTTTAATCGCTAGTTGTAAATATATACTTTTGGCGGTTAATGCAAGTTTCGTTTGCGAATCGAGATCTTTATTATTACTAGGTCATGGATATTAAACGCCAGATGTCCCGCTGGCGTTTATTGAACATAAAAGCCACCGTTTTTTTAAATGTCTATTTCCTTACTTAAAACAGATGATAATGATATAAAAGGAATATCTTTCTAAAGAGTGTAAAGATGACTGGCTACACACGCAACTGCAAGCTTGACAATCCTGTTGTACAATCGACAAAATTCGAATTGCAACACACTTTTTTTGACGAGTGCAAGTAATTTGCATTATACGACATTCAGGTACCATTTTATAAGTGTCTTGAGACTCAGGTTACACTGCCTAAAAGAGTATTTCATTGTTAGCAAGACCATTTTTATCAAATGCATGTCATTAATAATTAAGGACCAAAATTAAATCCACATTTTTTTTGTTTAAAATATGACATAAATATGCACGAAATTAAATCAAAATATGCCCCAATTTATATAAAATATGCACTGGTTTATGCAAATAGGCACTCTTTCATTTTTGTAATGATTTGGCAATTTTTAGAAATTCATAAAATCAATTAAAAATAAATTGTATTATTGAAATTATTATCAAACATTAAAAGTGCAATTCTTTTCGCAATCTACAACAAGTTAGTCTTACAAAGACTATATCAAACACTCATTGAAACAACTACTTCCCGAGCTAATACCCCGATGGACATTGAATTACACAACAAGTGCTGTTACATACAGTAACCTACTGCAAAATATTTACTTCATGCGGCAGGAGTATCAAGCACTAATCTATTGTAAAGTGCAAAAACATACTCCACCTATAATAATAAAACATCATCTCATCGAAAAAACATAAAAAATAATGTTGTCTATGGTTTTTGAGAATTAAAATTACAGCATTAAATAGAATTAACAAAAATCACCAACAATAATGAATGCTGATTAAAACCATTGAAACTGTATAATCTATTCTAAGAATGTTATAATAAAGCACACTAATTGATGGATTATACAGTGTGAAAATTAAGTAGAGGATAAATTCTGTAATTCCGCTAACATGTGTGATAGAGATAAAAGAGGTAAAGCGATTTAAATTGCTGCGCATATGAAAAACATATTTTCAGATTTTTCAAAAATTACAACTTTTTCATCAATATTTTTTTAAATGACAACCTATATTTTCTTTTTTTTTGTTTCGGTAGAGTTTTAAATCTGTTTTCAACCATACACAATTTTCAATAAGAAACAATTTAAGAAAAACTGTCTTAGGATTCAATTCTTTGTGATGAATTAATTTCTCACTTTACCCGTGGTAAAACATATTTAATTAATAATAGAATTTTGATTAAAACACTTGGTTTGCTTCATTGATTTTTATTTTTACTAGTAAACATAAAAATCAGTGAAACAAACCAAGTGTTTTAATCAAAAGTCTATTTTTCAGTTCTTTGTTTCTCTGTCATCAATGCCATTTTGGCAACCAAGATTATTACCACGTATAAATACTACAACTATCCACAAGGAATGAAAAACGTACTGATTTGTTTGTTTTAAATCCTGATAACTAGAATTGGGGCCAGTTGCACCAAACACGTTAAACTGGTTCAACTCTGAACTCGAGTATAAAGTGACATTAGAACAATAGGAACTCCGCTACGCTACGCGAGCAAACCAAATTTTCAGGCTTCTCTAAACACGAAATTTTACTTCATGCACCTGGTGTCTACAACAATAATTTAACGTGAAGTTAAAAATATACTGATTTAGCATACTACTTTAGCGGTATTTTTTAAACTTGACAATAATTCTGGGTTTTAAACGCATGGCGCATGAAGTAAAATTTCGTGTTTAGAAAAGCCTAAAAATTTGGCTTTTCAGGCTTTTCTAACACGAAATTTTACCTTATGCTTAATCAGGGAGTGGAAACATCGTTAGAAGTTTCAAATTGAACGCTTTTCAAAAACAACAAATGTTTAAAAATTTACAGAGTACACATAGCGGACATGTATGTATACTAAAATGGAAAACTTCCTGTATGACAAAACAAATCTATCGATTTTATATTTAAATCAGAAAAATAATTAAAAGTTGGATTTTTTTAGATATTAACAAAATAAATATGTTATAAATGGCACTTGAGCGAAAATAATTTTCTCAACAAATAAATTTGACGAATAAAAAGCATAATAACCTTTCTTCACGCTTTTATTTGAATTACTAAATGTACATACATTTCGGACACAAAGTGACCATTATCAATGGATTAATACTGAGTGTTAATCCATTGATAATGGTCACTTTATGTCCGAAATGTATGTACATTTGGTAATTCAAATAAACACGTGAAGAAAGGTTAGTAGTGCTTTTTATACGTTAAATTAATTTGATCTTCACGTAACTCAATGAATCAACCAATCAACTTAACAAATAAGTTATAAAATTTCCAAAAAAACTCATAAATAAAGATCATATCTTATTATTATTATTATTATATTATAGATTTTTATTAACAGTATTTTAAGAAATATTGACAATAAATAAGGCGTTTTCACTTAATTTTTACACTTAACAAAAATTTTAAATATCTTAGTAATCGCGATTACTAAGATATTTAAAATTTTTGTTAAGTGTAAAAATTAAGTGAAAACGCCTTATTTATTGTCAATATTTCTTAAAATACTGTTAATAAAAATCTATAATATAATAATAATAATAAAGTCGCACAATTTAACAAGATTTATTTTTACATTTTTAAGAAATGCCTGCGCTTACATGGTTTTATCTTTTTGCAGCATTAAATTCTTAAAAAATCCTAGATTCAAATGCATTTCTATAAAATTCTAGTCAAGTGGTTCTTAACGGGTGTTCCGTAAACTTAGATAAAGTGTTCCAACAAAATGTGGTAGAAATGTGTGTGGTAGAATACCACATTTGTCAAAATCTACGGCGCGGCAACCAACGGCTTTCTGTCGCTTAGGCCCCAAGTAAAAGATGCATAATTTTGCCTAATATTTTGATTACATAATTTCATAATAAAATGAATACGCAAATACAATATTTATTATATGAATACGCAAACGCAATATTTTTTTGTTTAATATGAAATCAGTTCAAGCGATTGACTGACTCTATATCAGGAATTGAACATTTTCAATTCCATTCCGGCCTCACGCATCAATTATAAATCAATTAACGAAATTAGTGCAGTCCTGAATTATGAATAATAAATGAGTGTACATAATTCGGCTGGAATTGAATGCATTGATCTGAAACTTGTTGATTTATAGACATTAACATTTATATTAACCTAAAAGACAATTGCAAATCAATCAGAATTTAAGTAATAGCCGTTTTACGCATAAATTACTTGACTGTATTTATTAAAGGGTTATTCGCAGACATAAATATTCAATAGTAACGTTTGAAAAAACCCTGACCACCGCTAGAGCGGCTATTCATTCATCAACATTTTATTCGGTTATAATTTACTGCGCTATTTGGCAGTTTTACCTATAAATTATTTTTCATAATAAACGTGTTTTCGTTGAGTTCATTTCAAATATTCGAAAATATTGTGGTAATGGAAATGGATTGTTATGTTATATTAAATATACACACAATCTATTACTATATATATATTATTAATAAAATAAAATGAAATGCCAATACTTGGTTGTAGAATGTTGAAATATATAAAATATATTCACATCTAAACTATAATTATTTATATTTTCAATGTTATGAAGAAACTTACACAGAAAACTCAATTAACTTATTTCTTCAAAAAATGGTGTTCTTTGATGTGTTTTTTTGGTTATCAAATTATTAACCTTTTTTTTATAATGGATCGTAAATCGAGCAAATACTTGTCTTTCTATACATGCCTTCTTGATTTTATTTAAAAAATTAAGAAAAATATCAAGATATGATCTTTATTTATGAGTTTTTTTGGAAATTTTATATAAACAAACTTTATTTCTAAATAAATGGTGACAAAAATTATCACAATTTTGGAACATAAAAGAAATTGTGTCATAACAAAAAAAAACATACATATATAATTATATGCTGTTAAATACTCAGACAAATAACATTATGTAAATAAATTACATGCTTCAAAATATTCTTCCACACTGTATATCTCTGATTCCATGAGAAGTTTATATACCGCTGACTTGTATGGCTTTAACGAATCTAAATTCTTTATTTTGCTTGGCAGAACATTATAAAATTTAACACACCTATGAAATGAATTTCGCTCAGATAACGTGAGTCTGTGTCTCGGGTACAATATATCCCTATTTCGTGTATTGTGACACTTCTCTGTGTTGGTGCTAAATTGATGTTTATTTTTAAAAATAAACATCAGACATTCATAGACAAAGACTGCAAAGACTGTCAGAACATTATTTGCCCTTAAAATACCTCTACACGGCTGCCTGTACTTTAATGAAAAAATAGTTCGTATACATCTTTTTTGTAGTACAAACAATTTCCCAATTGTTGAACTATTCCCCCAAAAAATTATCCCAAATCTTAAAATTGAGTCAAAACATGCATAATATATTGCCTTACTTGTCTCAACATTGAGATATGATTTCGTTATATTTATTATATAGCACATTCTCGCAAGTTTAGTTACCACATGGTCCACATGTGAGCGCCAATCAAGCGATTCATTAATTATAATACCTAGGAATTTTATATCACTATTTAAATCAACAGTGACATCTTCTAAAACTAGCTGATCTGGTGTTTCAATCTTTGTCTGTTTTGTTTTAAATATCATAGCCTGCGTTTTGCCCTTATTTAATTTTAACATGTTTATTTTGAACCATTCAGCTAGTTTTCCATAGAAGCGACCACCCATATTGGCTAGCTCAATATAGGTTTTCGCTGTTACTATGAAACTGGTATCATCCGCATAGTTAGATATATGTGTACTATTATCTGGTAATGATACTGTATGTATGTCATTTATATATATTATGAACATAACAGAGCCTAAAATACTCCCTTGAGGTATTCCTACGCCCTCACATCTCTTTATTTTTGATTTATAAATTCTACTATCACTCTCTATTGCTGTTCTTTGTTCCCTATTTGCTAAAAATGACCTGAACCAATTTAAAGCGTTGTCTCTTATACCATAATATTTTAGCTTTTTTAGCAATAGACAATGATTGATAGTATCATAGGCCTTTGAAAGGTCCAGGAATACCCCAAGTGCTAATTCGCTATTTTCAATGGCCTGGTTAATATAGTTTGTAAATTCAAATACTGCGGTACTTATAGACTTTCCTTTAATATACGCGTGTTGCGAGTTATTCATGATATTGCAACTATTCAGAAATCTCATCAGATGGTCACAGATAATGATTTCAAAAATCTTTGAAAAGGACGACAGAAGGCTTACAGGTCTATAATTATCCATTACCTCAGCATCCCCTTTTTTATGTATTGGTTTTATTAAGGCAAGTTTTAGCTTATCAGGAAATATTCCATGTTTGAACGAATTGTTTATGATATACGCAAGCACATCAGCAATTGAGGCAATACAATATTTAATTAAATTATGGCTAATCTCGTCATCTCCACTGCTTTCTTTGCTCTTCATTTTTCCTACTGCACGTATAACTTCTGCCCTTAACACTGCGGGTAATAGGAAAAGCTTTTCATTATATTGTAATGACTGATCTAAATTACATGTTGGAATATCATCATTATCTGTTCCTATCTGTTTTGCTGCATTTAATAAAAAATTGTTGTAATTTTCTGAAATTATGGATGGATTACCTTTCATGATTTTATTGTTTTTTGTTTTATTTGTTATTTGGTTGTATATTCCCCACAAACACTTAGTCTTATTGTCAGCGTTCATAATTTTGTTGTCATATTTCTTACACCTTAACGTTTTAAGAAGTGTATCATATTCGTTTTTTTTTTAATTTTGTACAACTGTTTGCAATTTTCATCAAATTGTGATAAAACGAAAAGAACATCTAAATCTTGTTTACACTGTTTTAGCTTTGGAGAGTCTCGATATAATTCCTTGCATGATTGTTTTTTAACATTTACGTTGCACAGAGGAAATGTACTATTAAAAATAATCTTAAACTCATTCATAAAAGCATTCCACTGAGCATTGACATCATTAATTTTTACGGTATAAACATATTCCCAATTGCACAGGTTTAATTTATTTTTAAAAATAATTTTATTTTCCTTATTGTACAATTGCTTTAACTGGCGCTCACGCTGTGGTAAAACACTTGGCAACTGCATAGAGAAATTGTACGCAAGATGATCGGAAATGTGAAAATTTATTACGCCAGATGTATACTCACCACTATAATTGGTAACAATATTATCCAGACAGCCTTTGCACTCACCCACAATTCTAGTATGTTCATTTATCGTTATATTTAAGCCAAAAGAATTTACAATAGATAAAAAATGTTGTTTGTCTTCATTATTTTTTAATAATTCAATATTAAAATCGCACACAGAAATAAAATTTTGCGTTCTTTATTTACACATTCCAGCAGTCCTTCTAGTTGTCGGTAAAAAATATCTTTGCTTCTATGAATATATATAAGTATACTTTTCTATAGCTCTATTAACCACAAACTTGTGCCGTTTTTTAAAAGTTAGAAATACGAGTATGTACGTTTGTTTAAATTAACTTATACAATACTATTTTAAATAACTCGAAAAATATTTTCTAACTTCCTATGTAATTTATACAGGCGGTTTTTATTTTATGTATAGTTACATACCGGGTGTTGACTTGGCGGACGCAACATAGGAAATCGCATGTTAATTTTAAAGTTTCACTTTTTTGTAGAGGGAAAAATTCTAAATTTATTAATGTTCACACTTAACACTTTACGTTTCTTTAAGTTAAAATAATTAAGAAAAAGTAATGTGATTTTATAAAAATAATGACATACCATGGAATTGATACAACAATTGCGGATATTCCTTGTTTTTTTTTAATGTTCGATTTAAAGCTTTAAACAAGTGTTTTCCACTCCCAGACTGAGCATGAAGTAAAATTTCGAGTTTAGAAAAGCCCCGTGAAAATTTGTCGAGGGTCGCGCAGCGACCCGAGACAAATTTTCTGGGCTTTTCTAAACTCGAAATTTTACTTCATGCGCCACGCGTATAAAACACTATAATATTATCAAATTTTTGTATATTCGAACTTCACTTAAAATCTGTGATTTATACGCGTGGCGCATGAAGTAAAAAATCGATTTTAGAAAAGCCCAGAAAATTTGTCTCGACAAATGTTCACGGGGCTTTTCTAAACTCGATATTTTACTTCATGCTTAATCTGGAAGTGGAAAACACTCGTTTAAAGTTTCGAATAGAACTCTTTTAAAAAACAACGAATATCTAAAGATCTAAAGGAAATAAGCTGAATTTGCTGTAAATTTTCGGAATTTTTTATTTTGGTATACTGTTTACCCAGATAAAAAAAAACGCATTGGAACAGTTTTCTTTGAGGTAAACATATGCATAAGCTGTAAATTTGCCGACATTCGTTGTTTTTTTAACAATTTCAATTTAAAGCTTTAAACGAGTGTTTTCCACTCCCAGACTAATTAAATGTCATTATTTTTTTATAAAACCACATTATTTTTTCTTAATTATTTTAGCTGTTAATTTTCTGACATTCGTTGATTTTTAAAAGAGTTCAACTTGAAGCTTTAAACGAGTGTTTTCCACTCCCAGACTAAGCATGAAGTAAAATTTTGAGTTTAGAAAAGCCCCGTGAAAATTTGTCGAGGGTCGCGCAGATTTTAAGTGAAGTTCGAATATACATAAATTTGACAATATTATAGTGTTTTATACGCGTGACGCATGAAGTAAAATTTCGAGTTTAGAAAAGCCCAGAAAATGTGTCTCGGGTCGCTGCGCGACCCTCGACAAATTTTAACGGGGCTTTTCTAAACTCGAAATTTTACTTCATGCTTAGTCTGGGAGTGGAAAACACTCGTTTAAAGCTTCAAATTGAACTCTTTTAAAAATCAACGAATGTCAGAAAATTAACAGCTAAAATAATTAAGAAAAAATAATGTGGTTTTATAAAAAAAATAATGACATTTTTCTTGTTTAGTATAAATCATTTCGAAAACATTTACTTTAATCAAGTGACTACAATATCTTTTGCCATTTTGACATGTCATTATTTTGATAAAACCACATTATTTTTTCTTAATTATTTTAACGTAGAGAAACGTAAAGTGATAAACCTTAACACGAATGAATTCAGATTTTTTCCCTCTACAAAAAAGGTAAATACATTTTGTTTCTAAAATAAATAGGGAAGCCAACATTTGAACATTTAAAAATGTACATGGGATTTCCTATATTGCGTACGCCAAGTCAATACCCGGTATATCATTTACAGCTTATATACTGGAAATCTTCAGATATTCGTTGTTTTTTTTTAAGATTCAATTTGAAGCTTTAAACAAGTGTATTCCATTCCCACGTTAAGCATGACGTAACATTTCGAGTTTAGAAAATGGTGAAAATTTGGTTTGGCCGCTCCGCTTCGTAGAGCGACTAACCAATTTTTCAGGCTTTTCTAAACTCGAAATTTTACTTTATGCGTCACGGGTATAAAACACTGATGTACTGTGAACTTAAAAATATTCTTGTTTAGTAGTATATTTTTAATCTTGCTTTAGTGCTATATTTTGAATAAGGATTTAATAATGTAATAGTGAATTTTTAATTTCACGATATTTTATTAATTTATATCGTAGCGCTACGCGACCAAACCAAATTTTCAGGCTTTTCTTAACTCGAAATTTTACTTCATGCTTAATCTGGGAGTGGAGACACTCGTCCAAACCCTCAAATTAACCTATTTAAAAAAAACAACGGATGTTGGGACATTTACAGCATATGCATATCGGCCATTCCATAAATAAGTGCACACTTTTTAGGGGTACATCAGGGATTTTAGCGAATTTTACATATATTATAAAGGCTATCAAGACATGATTTTTGGCTGTTACTAGGGGTTAATCAAATTATTGTTTCAAAAATTATAAGAATATAAACTTTTAGTACACTTTTACTTTGAACTCAAAAATATCGTAAACCGTTACTGATACAAAAAAGTTATACTTGACTTTTTTATGCTTAAATGTTCAAAGTTTAAAATAATTTTTTTTCCAAAACGAAATAACTTTATATAGATAGATTTTTTTCTATAAATAAAACAAATCTCACAAAATAATCAAATACTCATGTTTTAATTTTCTTGAAAAAAATATATGTTGTACCCCAATCGTTCCTAAGAATATTTTCGTTCTCAAAAAGATGGGCACTTTAAAACTTTTTGAGATATGATTTTTTTACCCGAGCAAATCTCAAAAAATAATCAAATACTCATGATTAAATTTTCTTGAAAGAAATATATGTTATACCCCAATCTTTCCTAAGAATATTTCCGTTTTCAAAAAGATGGGCAATTTAAAACTTTTTGAGATATAATTTTTTACCCGAGCGCTGCATTGACGCGAGGCGCTCACCGCGATCCGGGCCATTACACCATTGGCGGGAGCGCTTCATGTCAATGTAGCGCTCGGGTAAAAAAATCATATCTCAAAAAGTTTTTAAGTGCCCATACTTTTGAAAACGGAAAAATTGTTAGAAAGGATTAGAGTATAACATACATTTTTTTAAGAAAATTAAAACATGAGTATATGATTATTTTTTGAGATATGTTTTACTTATTAAAAAAAATCTATATAAATAAAGTTTTTTTGTTTTGGAAAAAAAATTATTTTAAACTTTGAACATTTAAGCACAAAAAAGTACAGAATAACTTTCTTTGTATAGGTAACGGTTTACGATATTTTTAAGTTCAAAATAAAAGTGAACTAAAAGTTTATATTGTTATAACTTTTGACACAATAATTTGTTTAACCTCTAGTAGCAACCAAACACCATGTCTTGATAGCCTTTATAATATATGTGAAATTCGCAAAAATCCCTGATGTACCCCCAAAAAGTGTGCACTTATTTATGGAATGGCCGATATGTATACTTAAAATAAAAATTCCCTGTATTAAAAATGTTTAATAAAAGTCAATTGCCTGTGGTTAGTCTAAAAGTATACAGGGTGTTTCACATAAAACTTCCCATCCTTATTAACAAAAAACTAAAAATGTTATTAATGTTTTGTTTGTTTTATTTAATAGATGTTATTCAAGGCTTCGAATTAAGATGGAATTGGTATAACTCATAATTACAGTTTCGCTGTCAGATGCGTGAGAAAATGTGATTCGATGATCAAAACTTCAGGAGTGACTTTTTCTAAAAGAATGGAATATTTCGAGACATTTCTATTATATGCATATTTAAAATTGCATTGGCTATTTTAATGTTAAAACCAATTTCTATATTTTTGAGCACTTTTAACACACGTATTGTAAGTAGTACAAGTTCTCAAAATTAGCACACATAACTTAAAATACAATGAAAATTATAAAACACTGATATTAACAAGAATATAACCTAATTATGTTTAACATTTATTTATCTAATTCTTGCAAAAAAATATAAAAGACGCTCAAACTTTTTAGCAGATTCGAAAAGAAACTTTACTTTAATAAACAAAATATGTTCTTGTTAACTAGTCTGGGGAGTTCTAGGTGAGGTGAAACACCCTTCTATTGGTTAAAAATGGAGGCTTCAACTTCTTTATGTTTGTATAACTGAGACTTTATTAAGTGACTATAGTTTCAACAACCTCAACTTCTCAGTTTAAAACTTAAAGTGTTTTATTTGTGATATTTATTTATTATATTAGTCAATTTTTTTATTAAATAAAATCCATTTATTTGAATAATTTCTGATCATTTTGAACTTTTGCAATTTTGTTAAAAATTATGCAACTTAATTTTTTTTAACGTTACAATTTAAGTTGTTAAATTTATAATTAGATAACCTTTGTGATTTTATTATTAAAATTGTTTCTTTAGTAGTTTATTTATTAAGCATTATTTTACATAATTTCGGTATAATTTAAGCTTTAACAATTTGTTCATAAAATGTTTGATTAATAAATCAAGGTTTGTTCATTCTTTATAACTTTTATCATGATTTATTGTTTAAAATTGTAAACGCTAAGTTTACTAAAACACGAATAATACACACAAATTTGTGTTGGTTCTAAATTTGAACAACAAAATAAAACAACATCACCTCTATTTATTTTATGTCATAAGTTTTTCTACAATCGTCTAAAGAGAGATTCCACTCCCAGACTAAGCATGAAGTAAAATTTCGAGTTTAGAAAAGCCTAGAAATTTGGATTTGCAGAGGCGCGCGAGCGAAGCGAAATTAAATTATTGGAAAAGTGAACCCTTTTTTTTAACTGAAATAATTTCAGTTTACAATCAAGGTCCACTTTTCTTTATGATAGTGGAAGATCTGTCATAAATGAAATATTTTCTATTTTTTCTGAAAATAATATTTATAGAAAACTTTCCAGAGTAACTAACAAGAAACTAAAAATATTATTAAAGTTTTGTTTGTTGTAATCACAAGATGTTTTTTAAGGCTATATTTTGAAAATATTGACTAGTTTTGACATGTGTGTCAGTTTTTATAAGAACTGTCGGCTATAATTAATCATTGTTATTATTATATTTATATAATTTTTAATGAATTTTAATTATTTTTATTTTTAGATAAGCAAATTTTGACAACTTTAAGTGTGTCTATTAAAAGTTTTTGAAAATTTTTAAAATTTGGTTATAACTTAAAAATGTTAAATGCAATTTAAAACATGCAAATGTTAAGAATGTCTTAAAATATTCCATTCTTTTGGAAAAGGTCACTTACAAAGTTCTGATCATCGAATGACATTTTCTTACGCCTCTGACAGCTAAACCGTAATTATGAGTGATACCAATTCTATCTTAATTTGAAGCCTTGAATAACATCTATTGATTACAGCAAACAAAACTTTAATAATACTTTTAGTTTTTAGTTAAATAGTGGAGAAGGTAGCACTGGCGAGGGCTAGGTGTGGGTCGGAGGAGAGAGGAAGAAAGGTATGGATGGGTGAAGAGTATGGTAGGTGTGTGTTGTGCGGAAGTGGAAGGGATACGTGGAGACATATAGCGGATGAGTGTAAGGAGATAAGTGAGGAATGGACGAGAGGTGTTAAAAGGATAGAGGAGTGGATGCGAGAGGATGGGGCGGGCGTAAAGATTGTTATATGATTAGGGTGGGAGAGGGAGAGGAGAAGAACTGATTAGATGGGAATTTGGTTTCATGTGTTTAGTTTTGTATTGTGTTTATGGAAATGTATATTAGTTTTGGATGCCAATAAAGGTTTTTTTTTTCTTGTTAATTAATGTGGGGAGTTTTAGGTAAAACATCCTGTATACACTGATACATATTATGAATAAAAAAAACATATTGCTAAATTTATGCAAAATAAACTACATTAAATAATATTTGTTTTTTGGATAATATGTACTAAATTTATGTATTCAAAATTCGTTAATAATTTTCGAGTTGATATTTTCATAACTTGTACATTCCAAACTCCTCATTTCCCTTTCAAAGATCACAACTCGCTTAAGGATAACTCAATTAATCTAATTAACAATAAACTTGAACGTATTAATGAAATTTGTAAAGCTGCCATTTCATACACCAATGAATGAAATATAGAGAAACAAGGCAACTGTTAGGATTCGTTTCCTCTTATTGTCCGCTCTCTCTCTTGTATTAAAGAAGTTCCCTTTTAAGCGACATTACAATTAATCAAGATTATCTATACATAATATAATTTACAAGGATGCTCAACGTAGTATTAACAATTATTGTACTTTCTCCTTTATAGCGCTTTTGTGTAATTTATTTACGGACTTGATTTGTTTTTATCAGATATACATACATAATGTCGTTTTGCCATATGCAGTAAATTTTGTTTGTAATACCATAAATGTCATTTACTGTAAATACATACTTTTATAAAATAAAGAAATTATGTTTTTGATCAGTAACCTTTCAAATTGTTTCTGCAACATAGTATTATTTTAAATAGTTTCATACTTACAGTATTGGGGATTCTAATACCGGTAAACCGGGTTACCGATTTACCTGTAAATCATAAAAATGCTCGAAAATGTACCTTTAATTTGGTAAGTTTAGCCGGTATTTCGGTAAATTAAATAATGCTATTGTTTCGTTAAGCCAATTTAATGCGATAATTTCATTGTCCATTATCAAATAGGTGATTATAAATATTATAAAAATATGAAAAACTACCATTTTTTATAAACAAAAAAAAAAAACATGTTAAAACCTAAGTAATTATTAACACTAAAAATCGTTGATAGTAGACTGAATATCTGATTCCGTGTCGTTCTAAAGATGGTGTATGTGTTTTTGAACTTCACGATAATTCAGGGTTTTATACGCCTGGCGCATGAAGCAAAGCCAAATTCTCAGGCTTTTCTGAACTCGAAATTTGACTTAATGCTTAATCAGGGAGTAAATACACTCGTTTATTTGTGTTATGTTATTTTATTATTACCCTCGTTAAAGGTAAATCAATAATAGTATATTGTACAACGAGAGTGGGTATGATGCTTATATCTCACGATGGCAAGTTTGGGGCACGACGCCGTAGACGAGTGCTTCAAATGCCGAGTAAGATATAAATCATATCCACTCGAGTTTTACAGTCAACTTTTCCTACGACTAGTGAAGAAAACGGAACTAATACTTAAACATTATTAAAATGATTATTTGTTGCACATAAAAATGTAATTATAGAAAGTACAGTAAACGTATGTAGTGCTTACACACAATAGTGTATAAGTTCAAAACTAATTTCATAACTATTAATATTATTTAACATAGCATATAATTCTTAGTAATATAGTTTAAATTCTGTTTCAGCAAAGGGATGCATAAAACTTGATTTTAAGAAAATATATTTCAAAGTTTAAACAATAAGTATTACCTCTTATTTACCTATAGGAGTATCAGTAATATCCAGTTTCAACAAATAATTGAATTCATCTAAATCCCAGATTCATACTTCTATCTCCAATTTTATAAATTTTGCACTTATGTACATACAGGGACTTCTTTAAAGTATACACGTATTACAAATTTAGCTTATTTTCTTTAAATCTTTAGTTATTTGGTGTATTTTTTTAAAGAGTTCAGTTTCAAGCTTTAAACGAGTATTTTCCACTCCCAGACTAAGCATGAAGTAAAATTTTGAGTTTAGAAAAGCCCCGTAAAAATTTGGGCTTTTCTAAACTCGAAATTTTACTTCATGCGCCACGCGTATAAAATACCAAAATATTGTGAACTTAATGTATATTTGAACCTCACTTCAAATCAGTGTTTTATACGCGTGACGCATGAAGTAAAATTTCGAGTTTAGAAAAGCCTAGAAAATTTGTCTCGTGTCGCTGCGCGAAATATTTAAATAGAACTCATTTAAAAAACAACGAATGTCGGAAAATGTACAGCTTAGGCGTATGTTTACCTAAAAGAAATTATTTTATTATTTTCTTTAAACCTTTAGATATTCGTTTTTTTAAGAGTTCAATTTGAAGCTTTAAACGAGTGTTTTCCACTCCGAAGCTAAGCATGAAGTAAAATTTGGAGTCTAGAAAAGCCCCGTGAAAATTTGTCTTGTTTTGTGCTTTTCTAAACTCGAAATTTTACTTCATGCGCCACGCGTATAAAACACGAAAATATTGTGAAGTTTATTTATATTTAGAAAAGCACCGTGAAAATTTGTCTCGTGTCGCGCACGGGGCTTTTCTAAACTCGAAACTTTACTTCATGCTTAGTCTGGAAGTAAAAAACACTCGTTTTAAGCTTCAAATTGAACTCTTTTAAAAAACAACTAATGTCGGAAAATTTACAGCTTATGCACATGTTTACCTAAAAGAAAAATTCCCTGTATATCTTTTGGCTTACAGGGTTTTCATTTGCAAATTTAATATGTATCTCGGGATTTTTTGGGCATGTATTCTCGCTCTGTATCTTCGGCAGAATGTCTCAACTCCAGAAAAGTACACGAATCACTTTCACACTTTCACTATCCATATTGTTAATAATTAGAGGACTATTTAAGGAATTTCTTGTGACGAAATCTCTTGATTGACATGTGTTATTTACAAAACTTCAATCGGCTTTTTTTTTTTTTTTAGGGGCAGAAAACGGAAGTTAGGGTTATTTCTGCCCTAGCACCGCAGCCGTGTGGCTTATTGTACTTCTTCCGTTACCGTAGTTAATCAAAAAGCTCTGTCTCCTTGGCTAGTCCCAGCAGCCTTTCGATCATCTTTCCCTTCGGGAAGTGGCTTGGATTCCCTTGGACAAGGTTTGTTTCCCTCCAGGTGGAAAGTGCCTCGCACTCGAATAGTACATGTGAGGCGTCTTCATCCTCTTCCAGGCATAGTCTGCATATTGGATCTTCTGTGAACAGTTTCATGTTATGCAGGTGCTTCCTTAGGGTACAGTGTCCAGTTATCAGTCCTGTGACTATTCTAAGGTTGTTTCTACTGAGTCTGAGGGCCTCAGTTGCTAGTTCTTGGCAGGGTTTTTCCATCAGTAGTTTGCTGTGTCTATGCCCTGTCAGGTTTTTCCAGCGCTCGGTGTGTCTTTCTAGGGTCCACTCTTTTGCACTTGGTCTTATTGATTTTTTGGGAATCGGTAGCATTGGTTCTGGTCCAATGTAGGGTCTGCGTGATCCAATCTTTGCCAGAGCATCGTCTTTCTCGTTGCCATCCTCCCCTCTGTGTCCCGGCGTCCAGCGTAGTGTTACGGTGTTTTCCGTCGCCAGTTTCGTCAGGTTTTGGATGCATTCCCATGCTAGCTCAGATTGGATCTTATAGCTGTTGAGTGCTCTTAGAGCGGCTTGGCTGTCGGTGAGGATCAGAATATTTTGCCTCTTATATCCCCGTCGCAGATTTTCCATGGTACATTGGTTGATCGCGAAGATCTCGGCTTGATGTGCAGTTGCCATCCTCCCCAGAGACACGTAGGTGTCATATTTTGGGGTTACGCCGTGAATCCCAGCGCCTGCTCCACCTTCTCTTCTTGACCCATCGGTGTACCAGATCAGGGTTCCAGGTGAAGGGTTGCGCTTCTCGTTGTCCCCCTCACATTCTATTGTAAAGGGTCTCTTCAGGGAGTAGCGTGGTATCATGTAGTCACTTCCCATTTGTAGTAGATGTTTGGTAACTACCTGTTCTATTCTGGAGTGGTTTCCTGTGGGGTGCCAGTTTCCAGTTGTCCTCAACCTATATGCCCCTAGTCTGGCCTCGCTTTTAACCACTAGGTCCAGCGGTTGGAGGTTTAGTAGGGTTTCCATTGAGGCTGTTGGTGTTGTACGCAGTGCGCCAGTTATGCATAAGCAGGCTAGTCGCTGTACTCTAGATAGAGCTACCTGCGCAGTACTTTGTTCTACTTTCGGCCACCAAGTGGTGCATCCGTAGGTGATCATGGGTTTTACTATTGCATTATATATCCACATGGTCATTTTTGGATTGAGGCCCCATGTTTTTCCCAGAGCACGCTTTGTTGTCATTAGCGTCCTTGATGCTCTGTCGGTTGTGTGCTTTAATTGCCGGTTCCATGTGAGTTTTGTATCTAGGTAGATACCAAGATATTTGACTTCATTGGTTAGTTGTAGAGTTTGGTTAAAGAAGGTTGGGGGTTTGAGGCCCGCGCATTTCCTTCTTTTTGTGAAGGGGATGACCGTAGTCTTGGTGGGGTTAACGCTTAGCCCCACCTCCCCACACCACCGTTCTACAGTTTTCAAGGCATTATTCATGATGCTTGTTATAGTAGTTGGATATTTTCCCGTGACGAGAATGACAATGTCATCCGCATATCCCTGGGCGTAATATCCTGAGTCGTTTAGTAACGTGAGTAGCTCATCCACCACCATGTCCCATAGAAGGGGGGATAGAACGCCCCCCTGAGGACATCCACCTTTGGCATTTATGCTGATTTTTTCTTGGAATTGGTCCGTAGTTACTAGTCTGTCCGTCAGCATGGATTGTAGCCACGAGCTTATCGTGGTTTCCACAGCGTTTCTGATAGAGGTATTGTCAAACGCTCCCTCAATATCGAGAAATGTAGCCAAAGCCACTGTTTTGTTTTTCAGCGAGGCCTCTACCTTAACTACCAGTTGGTGTAAGGCAGACTCGCATGATTTTCCAGCTTGATAGGCGTGTTGAAAGGGGTGGAGCGGCCTCTCTAGAAGTGAGGTTTCCCTTAGGTGTCTTTCAACTAGTTTTTCCATCGTCTTAAGTAGGAACGATGTCAGGCAAATTGGTCTGTAACCTTTTGGCTGGGTTAAGTCCTTCCCAGACTTAGGGATAAAGACCGCTTTGACTTTCTTCCAGGTAGTTGGCACGTGTCAATCGGCTTAGTATGAGTTATTACCTGGGTACGTAAATTTTTATAATACTAACAAGAGTGGATATGATGCTTATATCTTTACACTTTAGTGTGCAAGTATGAGATGAATTTCTGGATAGGAGTAGGAAAATGCTATTAATTTTCCATGTACTTAACGACTTTTACTCCGAATACAAAAATATTGAGATTTACCGTTAAAAGATCGGTAAACCGGTTTGATTCACAAATTTATCAAATTACCGGTAATTGAAAAAAATGCTAAATTGAAAATCCCTATACAGTATGCTGTATATACAATAAACTAACAATTGCGTGGAATCTTGCGATTTCATCATTTAAAAATATTTATGAAAACAGTACATTCTCCGAGTAAAAATTATATCGGGCAATTAATGAAGATTAGTAACAAGCGCGAGCCAGAGCTCCATCGCGCGTCGCGCGTCGCGTTCCGCTGAAGCCTGAAATGTTCCAGCTCGCGACGCTCCCTGGAGCTACATAATTGAATTGATCGCTGAAAACCGATTAATAATGATGGATGCTCGCCGTGTTGTATCGTTTGTTTTTACAGAATTAGCGGGTGACTGGTAATCATTACAATCGACTGTTAATTTTTTAAATTGGCTGCCACTTAATGAGTTGATCATGGAAGTGGGTTATACGGTAATTTCACTAATGTGATTCTGTTGTTGTGAGTGTACACTTAAAGAAATTGTTAGTATTCAAGCTTATGTCGGAGCATTTTGCACGTAATTACATAATATTCGTAAAATGAGCTATAATATGCAGATAATTGTTACATGTACAAAAGAAATCATATTGAATGCGTGTTTATGTTAAAATATCATTAGACAGACACATTCAATATGATGGCTTTTGTGCATGTAAATGTAAATATAAACTGTGTTATTACTTTAATAAATAAGTAGTCTTACTTCACTTGTCAATATAAGACTGAACATCAATGCTAATAAACATTATCACATTCCATCTAGTACGTGTAATACTAAAGGAATGTACTGGGTTTCACAAATATTTGATTTAAAAATTTTAATACAACCAAACATTCACACTGAGGACCTCAAGGTCGATATTTAGATAATATTTTCTCTGTATGTCTGACCAACTGACATTGTCGTGATTGAATGGGTAATATTTTATTTTATTTTTAATATTTATTTAATATGTCCACTCTATTACAGATTGCTATTTCTAACTGCATTGATATTATCGAAAGAAGACACCGAAATATTCAATAAGCAAAGAAAAATTTGTAAAACATACAATTAAAACTAATTATCGACTTGAATACCTATAAAGGGTGTCCGCATTTCAACAGAATGTATGAGGATCTCGGTTATTTGAATAATAAAGAGTCGCCTAAATTGGGACAAAGCTGCATATTTTAGAACCTAATAGTAATCTAAAAACAAATTTAAAAGATTTTCTTTCGTTTTCGAGATATTGTCTAAAAACGGATTTTTGGAAATTTGTTTATATTTTTTTTATTCAAAAACTATTGAATCTAGACATTTACAACTTTGACATTATAAAGGCACTTTTTAACAAGAAATCTAGTAAAATATTTTATACTAAGATAACTATAACATTTAGCCTAAGACCATAGTCAACTTTTGTTTTTCTTATTTTGGAGTTTCATATTTTTTTCTAAATTCAATGATGTATTACACTTTTAGTTTATCGTACATTTGATATGTTAAATTTTAATCTCTTGTTTTTTGTAAAGAGTGTTTCGTAAAAAATTGAG
Source organism: Philonthus cognatus (assembly GCA_932526585.2). Lineage (NCBI taxonomy): Eukaryota > Metazoa > Arthropoda > Insecta > Coleoptera > Staphylinidae > Philonthus > Philonthus cognatus. Next base: position 93,056,157 of record OW052243.1, read on the forward strand.
TTTGACAACTCCTAGGGCGCATCATTTGCCTACATATCACCCCTGAAGACGAGCATCCAGCTGACTCATTACTGTACTGGTAAAAAATGTATTTGCTTATAAATGAATTACCGGTAATAGTTATTACTGATAGGAATAATCGATATACTAATTAGCAATTAGTCGATTATTGAAATATATCGATATGATCAATTATTAGCATATACTAATTTAACCGATTATTGGATCGGGTATATTAGTAATTACTAATTTAAGCGATTATTTGATCGGGTATAATAGTAATACGAATTTAAGCGATTATTTGATCGGGTAAATTAGTATATGCTAATTTAAGCGATTATTTGATCGGGTAAAATAGTATATACTAATTTAAATTATGATTTAATTATTTCGTCGGGCAAATTACTAACTATATAACTAAAATAATTGATTATTATCTCGGTAGGACTATACTATTAATTATTATAAATAATTGTATCGCTTATTATCTCGGTAGACAGTACTACTAATTATTATATAGTATTATTAATAATTACTGATTTGAAAGTTGTTTTGTATTTCATCAAATAAATTATTAAATAATAATAATTACATAAGTATTCTAATCTTCACTACTAACAAACCCAAACAAAACGCTTAATAACAAACCCTAAAAATTACTCTCTCAAAAAACTACACCTTAAAAGACCACCCCTTGTAAAAACTTTTATTGAAAATCACACCTACGGAAAAAAAAAACAAAATACCCCCATATAAAAAACATTCTTGAAAAACCAGTTTCAGAAAAAAAACACCTCGTTCGAATATATGATAAACATTCTGTGGCCCGTTTTTGTTTTACAATATCAGTTTATATCGGGTCTGTCAACTTGGCCCCCCCAACTCAAAATTTTCAAATAAAAAATATTGCGCCCGAAAGGTCTTAACTTGCGCTCACTTGCGCCCAAATATTAAAACTTGCGCTGTTAAGGGTAGAAAGTTATAGCGATTTGAAAATAGGGGGGGCTAAGTTGACGCCAGCCCCCCCATCTCGGAATTTTTAACTTTTTCTTTCATAAATACATTCTATGGAACTTGCGCTGTCGATACCACCTAATTTTACAAGTTGCGCTGCAAAAATACACCCCCTATAAACGAAATAAAGGAGGGTGCCAGCCCCCCCACTTTACATTTTTTAAGTTTTATTGCATTGTACACAAAGCTTAGAAGTTGCGCTCACTTGCGCCATCAAAATTTCTTCAATATCAGTTCTCATGAAAAAGTTATAGCATATTTTATATATACTCGAATCCAGTGCGCGTATTCCCATAATCTCCATGCAACTACAGAAGAGTAATACAATAAACATACTTAACTCACAACCACTGTCCTTCTTCGTCGAAAAGCATACATTATACAACCAAAACAGTAATTTTCTATAATATTTGCATATGTATTCCAGTGCCGTATCATGGTGGAAATATATATTTTTATTAGTACTTAAATAATTTTATTTCCAAAACATATAACAATAATTCGATTCAATTAATAAATATAACTTAAACAATGTATTTAAAATGCATTTCTGCTGATTAGAAAAGTTGCGCTGTTTTCCCAGTAGCGTTACAAATAATTTATTATTTAATTTAATTAAATATTTTCAAAACCAAACGTGAAAATTTAAATGTTTTAAGTGATTTTACTTAAACAATGCATAAGAAATGCATCTATGCCAATGAGAAAAATTGCGCTGTTTTCCCAGTGGCGTCACAATTACTTTATTATTATTTAATTAAATTAAATATTTTTCAAACAAAACGGAAAATTTTGAATTTTCTAAGTGATATTACTTTAACAATGCATAGCAAATGCATTTATGCTAATGAGAAAAGTTGCGCTGTTTTCCCAGTGGCGTCACAATTAATTTATTATTATTGAATTAAATTCAATATTTTCAAAACCAAACGGAAAGTTTTGAACTTTCTAAGTGATATTACTTTAACAATGCATAGGAAATGCATTTATGCTAATGAGATAAGTTGCGCTGTTTTCCCAGTGGCGTCACAATTAATTTATTATTATTGAATTAAATTAAATATTTTCAAAACCAAACGGGAAACTTTGAATTTTCTAAGTGATATTACTTTAACAATGAATAGAAAATGCATTCATGCTATTGAGAAAAGTTGCGCTGTTTTCCCAGTGGCGTCACAATTAATTTATTATTATTGAATTAAATTAAATATTTTGAAAACCAAACAGAAAATTTTGAATTTTCTAAGTGATATTACTTTAACAATGCATAGGAAATGCATTTATGCTAATGAGAATAGTTGCGCTGTTTTCCCAATGGCGTCACAATTAATTTATTATTATTGAATTAAATTAAATATTTTCAAAACCAAACGGGAAACTTTGAATTTTCTAAGTGATATTACTTTAACAATGAATAGGAAATGCATTTATGCTAATGAGAAAAGTTGCGCTGTTTTCCCAGTGGCGTCACAATTAATTTATTAGTATTGAATTAAATTAAATATTTTTAAAACCAAACGGGAAACTTTGAATTTTCTAAGTGATATTACTTTAACAATTAATAGGAAATGCATTTATGCTAATGAGAAAAGTTGCGCTGTTTTCCCAGTGGCGTCACAATTAATTTATTATTATTGAATAAAATTAAATATTTTCAAAACCAAATGGGAAACTTTGAATTTTCTAAGTGATATTACTTTAACAATGCATAGGAAATATATTTATGCTAATAAGAAAAGTTGCATAAATGCATTTCCTATTCATTGTTAAAGTAATATCACTTAGAAAATTCAAAGTTTCCCGGTTGGTTTTAAAAATATTTAATTAAATTCAATAATAATAAATTAATTGTGACGCCACTGGCAAAACAGCGCAACTTTTCTCATTAGCATAAATGCATTTTCTATGCATTGTTAAAGTAATATCACTTAGAAAATTCAAAATTTTCCGTTTGGTTTTGAAAATATTTAATTTAATTCAATAATAATAAATCAACTGTGACGCCACTGGGAAAACAGCGCAAATTTTCTCATTAGCATAAATACATTTCTTATTCATTGTAAAAGTAATATCACTTAGAAAAATCAAAGTTTCCCATTTGGTTTTGAACATATTTAATTTAATTCAATAATAATAAATTAATTGTGACGCCACTGGGAAAACAGCGCATCTTTTCTCATTAGCATAAATGTATTTTCTATGCATTGTTAAAGTAATATCACTTAGAAAATTCAAAATTTTCCGTTTGGTTTTGAAAATATATAATTTAATTCAATATTAATAAATCAACTGTGACGCCACTGGGAAAACAGCGCGACTTTTCTCATTAGCATAAATGCATTTCCTATGCATTGTTAAAGTAATATCACTTAGAAAATTCAATATTTTCTGTTTGGTTTTGAAAATATTTAATTTAATTCAATAATTATAAATTAATTGTGACGCTACTGGGGAAACAGCGCAACCTTTCTCATTAGCATAAATGCATTTCCTATGCATTGTTAGAGTAATATCACTTAGAAAATTCAAAATTTTCCGTTTGGTTTGAAGAATATTTAATTTAATTAAATAATAATAAATTAATTGTGACGCCACTGGGAAAACAGCGCAACTTTTCTCATTAGCATAAATGCATTTCCTATGCATTGTTTAAGTAATATCACTTAGAAAATTTAAAGTTTCCGTTTGGTTTTGAAAATATTTAATTTAATTCACTAATAATAAATTAATTGTGACGCCACTGGCAAAACAGCGCAACTTTTCTCATTAGCATAAATGCATTTCCTATTCATTGTTGAAGTAATATTACTTAGAAAATTCAATGTTTCCCGTTTGGTTTTGAAAATATTTAATTTAATTCAATACTAATAAATTAATTGTGACGCCACTGGGAAAACAGCGCAACTTTTCTCATTAGCATAAATGCATTTCCTATGCATTGTTAAAGTAATATCACTTAGAAAATTCAAAATTTTCCGTTTGGTTTTGAAAACATTTAATTTAATTCAATAATTATAAATTAATCGTGACGCTACTGGGGAAACAGCGCAACCTTTCTCATTAGCATAAATGCATTTCCTATGCATTGTTAAAGTAATATCACTTAGAAAATTTAATATTTTCCGTTTGGTTTTGAAAACATTTAATTTAATTCAATAATTATAAATTAATTGTGACGCTACTGGGGAAACAGCGCAACCTTTCTCATTAGCATAAATGCATTTCCTATGTATTGTTAAAGTAATATCACTTAGAAAATTCAAAATTTTCTGTTTGGTTTTGAAAATATTTAATTTAATTCAATAATAATAAATCAACTGTGACGCCACTGGGAAAACAGCGCAACTTTTCTCATTAGCATAAATGCATTTCCTATTCATTGTTGAAGTAATATCACTTAGAAAATTCAATGTTTTCCGTTTGGTTTTGAAAATATTTAATTTAATTCAATAATAATAAATTAATTGTGACGCCACTGGGAAAACAGCGCAACTTTTCTCATTAGCATAAATGCATTTCCTATGTATTGTTAGAGTAATATCACTTAGAAAATTCAAAATTTTCCGTTTGGTTTGAAAAATATTTAATTTAATTAAGTAATAATAAATTAATTGTGACGCCACTGGGAAAACAGCGCAACTTTTCTCATTAGCATAAATGCATTTCCTATTCATTGTTTAAGTAATATCACTTAGAAAATTTAAAGTTTCCCGTTTGGTTTTGAAAATATTAAATTTAATTCAATAATAATAAATTAATTGTGACGCCACTGGGAAAACAGCGCAACTTTTCTCATTAGCATAAATGCATTTTCTATGCATTGTTAAAGTAATATCACTTAGAAAATTCAAAATTTTTTGTTTGGTTTTGAAAATATTTAATTTAATTCAATAATAATAAATCAACTGTGACGCCACTGGAAAAACAGCGCAACTTTTCTCATTAGCATAAATGCATTTCTTATTCATTGTTAAAGTAATATTACTTAGAAAATTCGAAGTTTCCCGTTTGGTTTTGAAAATATTTAATATAATTCAATAACAATAAATTAATTGTGACGCCACTGGGAAAACAGCGCAACTTTTCTCATTAGCATAAATGCATGTCCTATGCATTGTTAAAGTAATATCACTTAGAAAATTAAAAAAATTTCGTTTGGTTTTGAAAATATTCAATTTAATTCAATAATAATAAATTAATTGTGACGCCACTGGGGAAACAGCGCAACTTTTCTCATTAGCATAAATGCATTTGCTATGCATTGTTAAAGTAATATCACTTAGAAAATTCAAAATTTTCTGTTTGGTTTGAAAATTATTTATTTTAATTAAATAATAATAAATTAATTGTGACGCCACTGGGAAAACAGCGTAACTTTTCTCATTGGCATAGATGCATTTCTTATGAATTGTTTAAATAAAATCACTTAAAACATTTAAATTTTCACGTTTGGTTTTGAAAATATTTAATTAAATTAAATAATAAATTATTTGTAACGCTACTGGGAAAACAGCGAAACTTTTCTAATCAGCAGAAATGCATTTTAAATACATTGTTAAAGTTATATTTATTAATTGAATCGAATTATAGTTATTTGTTTTATAAATAAAATTATTTAAGTAATAATAAAAATATATATTTCCACCATGATACGGCACTGGAATAAATATGCAAATATTAGAGAAAATTACTGTTTTGGTTGTATGATGTACGCTTTTCGACGAAGAAGGACAGTGGTTGTGAGTTAAGTATGTTTATTGTATTACTCTTCTGCAGTTGCATGGAGATTATGGGAATACGCGCACTGGATTCGAGTATATATAAAATATGCCATAACTTTTTCATGAGAACTGATATTGAAGAAATTTCGATGGCGCAAGTGAGCGCAACTTTTAAGCTTTGTGTACAATGCAATAAAACTTTAAAAATGTAAAGTGGGGGGGCTGGCACCCTCCTTTATATCGTTTATAGGGGGTGTATTTTTGCAGCGCAACTTGTAAAATTAGGTGGTATTGACAGCGCAAGTTCCATAGAATGTATTTATGAAAGAAAAAGTTAAAAATTCCGAGATGGGGGGGCTGGCGTCAACTTAGCCCCCCCTATTTTCAAATCGCTATAACTTTCTACCCTTAACAGCGCAAGTTTTAATATTTGGGCGCAAGTGAGCGCAAGTTAAGACCTTTCGGGCGCAATATTTTTTATTTGAAAATTTTGAGTTGGGGGGGCCAAGTTGACAGACCCGTTTATATCGCTTGTTTTTTTGTTTTTTACTACATAATTATTCAGCTCATAATATTTTTGAAAAGGTTAACTACTCATTTTCAACTACTAATTTAGTCGATCATTAAAATATCTCGTCTTAAAATAATCGATTATTAAAATATATTTATTGCTTCCGTCACTAATAGTTATGCGTGTAACTAAAAAATATTGATATTCCAATAGAGTAATACAAAATTAAAGAAATTCATTTTTTAAATAAAATGTATACGTTAGATTCGCAAAGTATATCAAAAAATTAGGCATAAATTCAAAAATAGTTTACAATTATTCACCAAAAAATGTTAGAATTGGGTTGCGCTATAACCTTATTCTGACACGAAGATACACTTCAAATTAAATTCGTCCATTTCTATGTGAAGAATAATAAACTTTTATTGTTGCTCTTAATTTAAACACGACACTTTTTGTACTTTATGTTAGGTGTGATAATCGATACTTATTATTATTATTACAAAAGGTTGATAGTTATTAATTAATTTTGACTGCGAACATTGAATGAATACTGTCGAGATTTTGTTGATTAATAGATATGACGTCATTGTTTCCAAGGCACTCATTACAGAAAAGAAAATATTATAATTTTATATATTAAATCTAAAATAAATTATAATTGTGATACATCACGGCATTCAGAAAAAAATATTTTTTCAAATAATATAAAAATCAAAAATGGAGCCCATAAGAATATATACAGTTATCTTAAAATAAAATATGCTACTAGATTTCTCATTAAAAAGTGCCTGTATAATGTTTATATTCATAAATAAATGTTATATTATATATTATACTTGATATGCATCTTAAATAATTTTTGAACTCACCGCTTCAAAGTAACGTTTGACGCACTCTTTTGACAACTGCAAATAAGCATTTGCCGGTTTGCCAGACCGGGAAAGTCGCCAAAAAGCACACAAAATCAGTTTAGGAAATTTTGTTATATCTACATTACTGTGTATTATCAAGTCGACTAAAACTGAAAAAGTTTGCAATTATTCACATAAAAATATAATCGTAAATAGCAATGGCAATGGTAATGGAAAGCGAATTGGGTTACGTAACTGATATGTGAGCGTGTTTTTTAAAAAAAAATATGTTTTTAAGTAACAAGAAGTAAAAAATTAAAAGAGACCTATGTAACGGACACATATGACAACTTGAGTGTGTTTCCCGGTAGTGATCTTTGACAGGATGTTCGCATCTTCGCGACGCGCGCCTCATCTGGAACTTCTAAACTTACAGGATTACAGGATTGCTGTTTTTATAGCATTGTGGACTGAACGACGTTAGTATGGGCCCTAATCACTTCACGGGGATGTTGTGTGAGTCATTTGGGGCCTCTGCGCGGGTTTTGTTGTAAATCTATTCTAATGCTCATTCCTATATCTTTTTCGAGTAAAAAAAGTATCAAAAAATATTGTACAATCTTCATGAGTGAATAATTTTACCGCAATTTGTTCGTTAATTACTATTTTATTCATATGTGAAGGGATTAATAAATTTTACAAATGTTTATTTTATCTGAAGCACATTTCGCGTTCATAATTTGAGCGCCTAGAGCCATTTACTTTGTAATATGTAGGTATACAATGAATTTCTCTTTTCAGTATCCATACAGGGAATTTTTCTTTTAAGTATACATATGTATACGCTTTTTTTAAAAGAGTTCAATTCATAGCTTTAAAGCAGCGTTTTCCACTCCCAGGCTAAGCATGAAGTAAAATTTCGAATTTAGAAAAACCTATAAATTTGGTTTGGTCGCGTAGCTAAGCGAAGCGATTAAACCAAATTTTCGGGCTTTTCTAAACTCGAAATTTTACTTAATGCGCCAAGCGTATTAAACACTGAAAACACAGAAATATTACAAACAAGTAAACTTCACTCGAAATAAGCGTTTTATACGAGTGGCGCCTAAAGTAAAATTTCGAGTTTAGAAAAGCCTAAAAATTTGGTTTGGTCGCTCCGCTTCGCTACGCGACCAATCCAAATTTTCAGGCTTATCTAAACTCGAAATTTTACCTTATGCCTAACCTGGGAGTGAAAAACACTCGTTTAAAGCTTTTGAACTCTATTAAAAAAACAACGAATACCTGGAAAATCACAACACATAATTGTGATGTGTACACTTAATAGAAAAACTCTCTGTGTTTAATTGATGACGCAGATACATGAGAAAACTCCATATTACCACTGAAATAAAAACAACTGAATTGGGAGGGTTTCAACAATAAAGTGAAACCTTCTTAATTCGGTTGTATTTATTTCATGTGTTGATATGTAGGTATATTGAAAGAAAAAAACCCTCTATACACACATGTATTAAATTTAATTAAAAATTAAATTATTACGATTTAATAATTTTTCTCTCAGTACACATTTTTTAAAGAAGACACATTTCGCGACACATCCACGTAGTCATAGATGAAAAAATGTAATAATATTGTAAATATATTCGGGCAATGATGGTAAAATGAAATGATAATATAGGGGTACACTTGAAAAAAATCACCCTTAGGAAACACTCTAGTAAAGCTGCACTAATACATTGATTTAGGTCAGCATCTAAGATTTAGTTGATATGGCGGTATTTATACATCACGTAATATTTTTATGAGCGAATATTTTTGTGAAGATAAGTAATCTCTCGTAATCATTAAATGTAGGCCATATCATTGAATATAATACATATTAAAACTTTGTGAGCTTAAGTGAAGTATGTTGTAGGAAGGTCTTATATACCTTGAGTTCACGAGATAGATATTAATATTTACGGTAAAATTAAACCCGAGAACGTATTTATAATAACACCTATAATATTTCGTTCGGTAATTACATTTTCACGGCATATAATAAAATACAAATGAAAATAAATGAAAAGTTGTTTATAAAAAGCGGGAAAATGGTCTAACGCAATGGTACGTATTCATAAATGAAAATAAATGGCTGCTCGAGTATTAGCCGGAGGGGAAAGGGCCGCGTAAGACGGGAATAGAAATAGCGACAAGGGCAAGAGGTTTTGTAAATATATCCCTTTCGGGCGGCGCTTCAGTTTCAACAGGACTGCGTCATTCTGGACATAATAAATGTGAGGCGTTGCCCACCAATTTACGCAGGTAAACCTCGAACTTGATAATTATTAATTGAGTCGAGGTTTTATCGAATTTTATTGGCACTAATAAATAGGGGTGTATGATAGGGCATTGTCAGATTAAATTTATTAACTAGTCTGTAACGAGACGCTGCTCAAGGGGCACTTCTGCTCTTTTATTCCCGACTCAAATTCAACATCTAATTATTTTCTTACTTATTCAGAGAGGCAACTATGGGCATTTCATTGTTGTTTTGACCCATTTCTCCGCTGCTACTAGGTGTATTTCGTGAATTTTGAATCATCTTTTCACTGCGATGGGAAATAAATACATGCGATACAATGAATACTCAAAAAAATAACTGGGGCAGTAATTAATGGTTTTAGTTTAAATAATTGTGTACTATAAACATTGCACAAAATGAATTAGTGAATTTACTTTTTCATCCTCATGAATATTAACGATATAAATCAAATCAATTGAAAGACAAATCAAAACTATTACTTACTCATCACTTCTCATTTTAACAGTAATCAGTAAGCATGCGACTATACCAAAACGCTTACATATTTTTTTCAGTCCTCTTACCACTTTAAAACAAAGAGTTTTTACCTAATTTTGATACTGTGTGCAAAGCTGATATTAAAAAAGCCAGTACTTATATTAAAAAAAGCCAAGAAAAGCAAAAACGAATCTAAAATATCGAAGACAGTTTGGATTCGCATACATAGTAATATATTATTTACACAGGTGTTTTTTGTTACTGGAAACGATAAATAGTATATTTCGAACATCACAATATTACAGTAAAATTTCAAGTTTAAAAAAGCTTGAACATTTGGATTTGCCGGCGCGCTTTGCGCCCTAGCAAGTGGAAACCACTCGGTAAAAGCTTCAATTTTCAAACGTTTTCTGTATGTGTACACTGATTATTTCCGAAAAACATAAATACTCAGAAAGTTACATTTATAGTTTCAATTAAATAAATGTAATTTCTTCTGATTCTACACTGCTTGTCTCTGTTGGGGATTCGTTGTTTTTTTAAGAGTTCAATTTGAAGCTTCTAACGAGTGTTTCCACTCCATGGTTAAGCATGAAGTAAAATCTCGAGTTAAGAACAGCCTGAAAATTTGGTTTGGTCGCGTAGCGCTACGCGACCAAACCGAATTTTCAGACTTTTCTTAGCTCGAAATTTTACTTCATGCGCCGCGCGTACACTGATTTAAAGTGAAGTTCAAAATATACTTCAGCTTATGTTTGATCTCAAGTTAATTAATTTTACCAATGTTTATTTTAATTAGTTCGAACTTTTAAAGCAATTTGTTTTTTAATATGTAAAAGTATACTTAAAAACAAAAAATCCCCGTATGTTTTTTAAATAGAATTTTAAATCGTAAGTCAAGGGATTAACGAAGCAATAGTAACTAATACTGATTTGTTAACTAATTTTGTCAACATGTTTTGCTGAACAGAAATTCCTTTCTTTAAACTCATCTATAATTTTCAATCAAAAATTTCGCTCAATGTTGCTTTTTTTCGGAAAGTAACAGAGGAGTTGCAGATAGTAAAAAAAATATATTTTTCACATTGTAAGATGTAGAAGAAGGAGGGACTATTGGAATTATGATGTAGATAATAAATTGTGTGTTGATTTATTACTTGTCGAAGAGTAGTTGGGGAAATGTAAATGATATTATATAGCAAATGTTAGTTTTTAGTGTAGGTTATAAATATAGCATCTAGAAATTTTCCACAACACTAATTTATTTTTCAATATTCTTATAAGGACCTGTAATTACTTATAGTATCTTATAGTATTTGCATTTTTATATAGTAGTTCGTTAAATGATGTTCATCCAGCCATCAAGTCGCCCCTCTAAACCTAAATTCAAGCACCGTAGGGTGGGAGCATCGTATTAGTTCACCAATATAGCACATATCTGGACCTTCATGCGGGAATTAAGCTTATTATCAAGCGTTGATACGGGAACGAGTTTTTTCCTAAAAATCCAATTTGCAATCTCATGCCCTTTTAAGCAAGCCCTGTTTATGAAACAAAACCCTATACCAGTGATTCCTAAAGTGCACTGTTCTCACCCCGGGGGATCTGGACCCGTCTAAGGGGCGGTAAGTGGAATAAGGGTGTCACTGCAAACAACATGAAAATAGATTGCTTCAATAGATGTGTATCGAAATCTGTATATTATTTAATAGCATTCAAATATATTTTCTTTTTAATTTCATCACATAATGTAACTTCAAGTTTAAAACAATACCCCGACGTATAATCTAATATCTGTCATGGTATTAGCTTGGGAAGTAGTTGTTTCAATGAGTGTTTGATTTAGTCTTTGTAAGACTATTTGTTGTAGATTGAGTAAAGAATCGCACTTTTAATATTTTGAAATATTAATATGTTTTGTTAATATTTTGCAGAATACTTTTATTCCAATATTTATTTATATCAAGTTTTAATACTCGTAAAGCATAAAACAAATGTCTGTATAAATTAGGAGATATGTTTGCTAGAGATGTACAGTTTGTTTAGAATATCGAAGTTGTGTGCATTGCTTGTAAATCGTTCAACTAGAGAATTTTAAATGGACTAATGTATTTTTGTTTCTAAAATTCGAATCTACATCAAAAACTAAGTTTGGGATTTGAACCCCCATATAGCCCCCCGTGGCTACGGCCTTGCTGATAGGTTCATTAGATAGATAAACTATTTTGTTACAAGTATTTATATACACGCTGTAAAGGAAATTAACTGACTTTTAGTAGCAAAATTATTGCACAAACGGAAATTTCTGCAATGCTTAATAAATAATAACATTACAGAACGAGTGTAAATAACATTACTAGTACTAACACGTTGATCAATTTTAAACAAATCATTTACACACTGTTCACGTACATGCATACATATTGAGTAGGTGTAAAACAAATAACCTAACCTAACACCAAAAGAGAATGAATTAATGTTATCAATCTCATTAATAAGCATAATATCAACACATGTAATAAATAGAAATTACTTTCACTACCCTCAAGAAAACGATAGCAAATTTCCTAAGAGAGCTCGAGCGCAAGTGAATACCAGCTATCGGCTGAGTTCAAAATGATATTCAATAAACAGAAAAAAAATATGTAATTTAATTTTATGAGGCAACTGGCTCTTAATGTTATTTTCACTACTCCAACAAAAAATACATAGCAATTTTTTTTGTTATAAATCCCTCTTTACTCTTGTACTCGTATCATGAATTAGCAAGGTTGACCTAACAATTTTTTAATAATTATTATTAGACACAAACTACTAAAATTGTTTCCACCGGGGTTGACCGCTCCTGGCTGAAAATATTTCTGCTTTTTGTCTTTTTTGGCCGATTTTCAATTTAAAAGTAGATGACAATAAAGCTGAACTGATTTTTATTTCTCAATTATCTGACATATCGCTGTGCTAAAATTATAAGGTACTATGTTTGAATTTTGACACTATACAAGTTAAAAGTAGCAGACAGTTATGTGTTAACCACAGATCCTATTTATATACTTTTGAATTTAATCCGACATGCCTTAAAATAAACTATGAGGTCTGAAATATAGTTCTATGTAATCTAAACCGATTCATAGGATCAACAAATTGCATGATACAACATAAAACTTTATGTTCCTATTTTTCAAAGTTCTAAAACTTTTTAACTGTACATACAGATATAATTTATAAATAAAACTTCAGGTTTAACAAAGCGACATTTGCACAAATTTCAAGATGGAAGTTGAAAATATCACATTCGAGAATTTTTATCAATCACTATATTTATTCCTATTTATTAATTTCCTATTTTTTTTTTAATTTTTGTGTTATCTTTCCCAAATATTTCCTCGTTTTTGTTTTAGGTTTTTATATTCTTTGTTTTTGTTAAGTATTTTATTAATTATTTTTAAGAATGCATTTCTGTAATGTAAATATGAATTCAAATCTGTCAGTGTTTTATACGCATGGCGCATGGAGTAAAATTTCGAGTTTAGAAAAGCCTGAAAATTTGGTTTGGTCGCGGAGCGCTACCAAACCAAATTTTCAGGCTTTTCTAAACTCAAAATTTTACTTCATGCTTAATCTGGGAGTGAAAGACACTCGTATTCGTGTTAGTTTTGTACTTTTTACTCATTCTTATTCTAATCTATTATCTGTGCAGTAGAATTATTATTTTAAATGACAAAAACAAAAAATTCAAGAAGAATCTGTGAATTGGAATAAAATTCAATTTTAACTGACAAAAACAAAAAATTCAAGAAGAATTTTTGAATTGGGATAAAATTCAATCAACTTGTTTGTGGAAATTTCAGCCTTACAAATATTTTTTTTGAATTTAGAGAAATTATTTTAATTTCATGAATTAAAATTTATTAAAGTTTACTTATTTATTACAGTAAGTTATGACAATATTAAAACAAAATATCTTCTTATTTCAATTAAAAATTGGATAAAGGAAATTCAAATATAAAAATAAATGAACAAGAATGATTATTAGTCCAATTGGTAATAGTGATATTGTCTGTTTCAAATTTCAAGAATATGCATACATTTTTAAGATCTTTCCTCTATTAGTTTCCTCATTATTGTGTGTTAACGTATTGTATCATCGATTAAGTAATTTGAACATCGTACTAATTAAAAATCAATTTTTGTTAAAACTGTGAAAATAAACAATTTACTATACGGATTTTTAATTAATTTATCAACTTTCTTAAATCTAATAATTTGTTTCTATTTTATAAGAAGAATTTGGATACCTTAAAATTTTGAAGTATCTATATACGTTAATAGTAAATAGTAATAAAACCGTATAATAAACAACAGCACCAAAACATAGGGTTGTTTTGGTGCTGTTGTTTATTATACGGTTTACATACATAATACATTGCATAATTATTGATATTGCATTAAATGGTTGTATGTGTATTTTTTGTTTACAATGAAAAAACTGTTTTTATTCCTTACTTCACTTTTATTTTTATGTGTTAGATGTACATTTCGAGTGCTAAGCACTCATTATCAATAACATTAGATTAGTTATTGATAATGAGTGCTTAGCACTCGAAATGTACATCTAACACATAAAAATAAAAGTGAAGTAAGGAATAAAAACAGTTTTTTCATTGTGATTAAATACTCCACATAACTCAAATCAAACAATTATTTTTTGTTTGCTTTAAAATATATATTGGAAAAGAAGGTTATATGTATCTTTTGAAACATTGAATAAAATATAAATAAAAATAATTGCAACTTCCCTAGTATGGTATAACATATTGTTTAAAGACATATTACATGCAATATAAAATTAAATTGTGTCAAAATAAATAGTGTGTTTAAATTATTAAATCTTTAAATACATTTTTCTCCATTTTCAGTTATTGTAACAACAATTTAATTTTAACTCAGCGATATATTATAAAGAATATATACATATATTTAAAACATATTGTAGTGTTTACTAATAATTAATAATTATTTAATATAATAGTCAGGATTTCAATTATTGAAATTATGATATACCAGATGAATATTCCTACACCAAACATAGGCAATTAAGAGGGAAAAAACGTTTTTTGCTGATTGCTGATCCCCATTTTAACTTAAGTTAATAATGACACCAATCGAACGAATATTTTTTTTCTCATCTAATGATATCAAAAAATTTGGAATAAATCTGATATAAAATCACATTTTTTTAAATTTCTAGTGCTGTGTATCACTAATAAAAAAGTAAAAAAACTAACAAAGCTGTAGTTAAATATTAATAAATGTAATACAAAAGTTAACTTGGAATCAGATAATTTTCAAAATACAATTTTGTATTTTTTAAATATTATTTTGTATTTTTTTAATATTATTTTATGGAATTTAAATATTATTTTATGGAATTGATAACGAATAGGCAGTTAGCAAACGTCAGAAATTCGTGTTACGATAAGATGAGGCATTGTTTAATGATGAATGGACACTTATTTGAATACTTTCTTCAATTATTCATTTCTTATTAAAATTTTTGTCATAACTATTGTTAACTGGTGTACCATTATGATCTTTGTGCTTCAATTCAAATTGATCAGATTGGATACTGCAAAACATTGTGCCCCATTCAAAAATGTTGTATTCTAACTTCTTCCATTTATTGTCATTTATTGGAATGTATTTATGTTATTGTATAAACAAATTTCTAACAAACACGATGCAAATGAAGTTTACTGAATTTTTCTTTTTACCAGAAATTCAACCAGAATGACGTTTGAATCTGTTTATTGTCTTACGAATCATGGCTTAACATGATTTTTCGAATTAGATTTATTGCGAATTTTTGATAAAATAATAAGAACTATAACTAAAAATTAACTAATTCGCATATCATTAGGTAAGGAAGAAATATTCTTTTGATAGGTATTATTATAAACCCTTTGAGTTAAAATGGGAAGCAGCAATCTGCGAAAAACCGTTTTTTCATGTTATTTGCCTATGTTCGGTTTTGGTATAAACTCTTCAATAAAATTATATAATACATGGATTTTTTCTTTTAAGTTGCGTATGTATACGCTGTAATTTTTCCGACATTCGCTGCTTTTTATACGAGTTTAATTTGAAGCCTTTGTTGGACATTTATAATCTGATATGGGACAGAGGCGTCTACCCCAGCCTCTGGAAAACGGCCATTATCCTGCCTCTTCTAAAACCGGGCAAGGATTCAACAAACGTCGAAAGTTACCGACCCATTTCATTGACAAGCTGCTTGGGAAAAGTCCTAGAGAGAATGGTCAACAATCGCCTGGTATGGATGCTGGAGACCAATGGTCTATTAGCAAAGTACCAGGCCGGTTTCCGTAAATTTCACTCCACAGTTGACCAGTTAGTCCACCTGGAGAACTCCATCCAGGATGCCTCCCTAGATAGAAAGCACCTCGTTGCGGTGTTTTTTGACCTAGAGAAGGCATACGACATGACCTGGAGATACGGAGTTCTTCAAAAGTTGCACGAATGGGGACTAAGGGGCCGTCTGCCCCTCTTTGTACAATCTTTTATGGAAAATCGGTCGTTTACAGTCAGAGTTGGGGATACCGAATCCGCACAGTTTGTGCTGGAAAACGGCATTCCCCAAGGCTCAACCATAAGTTGCACTCTTTTCGCTATCGCTGTTAACGACATCGCTTTGTCTGTAGAATCCCCTGTAGAGAAATGTCTCTACGTCGATGACCTTGTAATATATATGGCGGGAGATACCATCCCCGCCATAAATCGTCAACTTCAATCGGTCATCGACAAGGTGAACAGAGATGCTGAGTCTAAAGGTTTTCGTTTCTCCGAAACAAAAACCTCATGTGTTCATTTCTGTAGACTCAGACATCCACATCGCGACCCTGGTCTGTCTCTCCGGGGTACCAGGATACAGGTTTTGGACAGTATCCGATTTCTAAGGTTCGATAGGACTCTTTCCTATCGGGCCCATATTGATGAGCTGGTCCAGCGATCTCGAAAAGCACTAAACGTCATAAAGTGCTTGGCCAGCATCAACTGGGGCGCTAGAAGAGAAGTGCTGCTGCAGCTGTACCCGGCTCTGGTTTTATCTAGAGTTGACTACGGCTGCGCAGTGTACTCTTCGGCAAGAAAGTCCTGGTTGAAAGCCCTAGACTCTGTTCACTATGCCGGTCTTAGATACGCCACAGGTGCATTTCGAACGAGTCCCACACCGAATCTCTGCTGCGAGTCGGGTGTCCCTCCACTATCCGCACGTCGCAAGCGCTTCGTGTTGCAATACGCAGCGGTAATGCGTGCGAGGAGGGGACACGTAAGCCGACGACACTTTATTAGTGTCACAGAGCAGCAGAGGAAATACACTAGAAGACCTACCGTCAGTAGGCCGGTGTGCGTCCGCGCGAAGGAGCTTATAGAGAGTCTCAATATCAGTCTCCCTAAGGTGGTCGAGGTCGGATTCCTGGAGGTACCCCCTTGGCTAATGCCAAGGGTTAGGTGTCGGCTGGATCTGACCGCTGTTAAGAAGAGCGATATGAGCCCCTATATTCTTAGGGGCCGCTTCCTCCAAATTATCGTTGAATACCCGGACTCTCCGCGGTTGTACACGGATGGCTCGAAATCTGATCACGGTGTGGGCTCTGCCGTCGTTATTGATGGCATCCCACATTCGTGGTCACACCACGAGTACGCTAGTGTGTACACTGCCGAACTATACGCTTTATATCAAGCCCTTCGCTATTGTATGATGAAAACCCACCAAAGCTCATTCGTTATATGTTTTGACTCATTAAGTGCCATCCAGAATATATCGTCGTTATACTCAGTCGATCCGCTGGTCCAGCTCATACAAGCCTCGATATTCGAAGTGTCCTGGATGCGAAAGACGATCGTGCTCGTCTGGACTCCGGGGCACGTAGGTATCGAGGGCAATGAGCTGGCCGATGAAGCTGCTCGTCAAGCAGCCGAAGCGGACGACATAGACGATGTACCCGTTAGACCAGACGATGTGAAAAGGTACATCAAGAAGAAAATTACAAAGGATTGGCAGCAGAGTTGGAACGGCTCCGAGAGCAAGTTAAGGTCTGTAAAGCTCTCCTTGACTCCCTGGCGATCGCCGGTGACACTTACGAGGAGGGAGGAGGTTGCCCTGTGTCGTCTTCGCATAGGGCATACCAACTTAACCTACCGGTTAACGGTGGAGCATATTTTAGTCGAATGCCCAGCCTACGCATTACAGCGAAATAGGCTGAGGCTTGGTGGTGATGTGGCGTGCATATTGGCAAATAGTAAGGGGTCCGTAGAAACATGTATAACGTTTCTACGAGATACAAGTCTTTTAAAGCGACTATAGCGACTATAGTCCAAATTTTAAGGCTTTTCTAAACTGGAAATTTCACTTCATACATCACCCGTATAAAATACTGATTTAAAATTAAGTTGAATACATACTGCTTAAGTTTGATCGCACGTTAATACATTTTTCGTTTAACCAAATCATGCAATTTCAAAATTCTTGTAGTTTTCTTTAAGACTTGTAAATATAATTAAATGAAAAAATTAGAACGCAAATTACTCCAGGCGTTTGATTTTTTTAAAAATCAAACTTGAGCAGTATATATTGAACTTCACATTAGTCGCATCTGAAATGGAACTATGCATACGACAAATTGTAGTTACTTACTAAACCTTAGCCGACGTAAACATCCGATAATTCTTTTGAAGTTTTGTAAAATTCAACTTAGGTCAAGTAGCTTGTAAACCAAGTGAAACATCAATCAAAATAAAACTCATTAATATTTACAAATTATTTGTTTTGTAACATTGTCTTTAATAGACATTGCATCGCTCATCATCTCATTGACCTCATTCAAAAGCAGTGATATTGATTATTTTAATGAAATTCAAAATATTATTTCCACTTCCTTGAACATCCACTAACATATTTTCATTAGGGCAATTATATGAAATATACATAATTTTCATTTCAATTTTCTTTATTCCGGTTCACAAGCAAATATTAAATTCAGGTGGCATATGAATATTAATATATTTCCAGATTTGGTGCGGAAGTTCCTGGATCATCGTCGTTAGCTTCCAATCGATTATTTAAATTAATATTTTGAAACATGTTGCGTATTCAATTTTGATATGCCGAAGGCGCGTGTGTGTCGATTCAATTTCCATTCAATCATCCGCTCTTGCTGCTGTTATCTTACTTTTGTCGTAATGAGTATATGGCTTCCTATGTCTACAGAATACAGAAAATAATATTAATTATTTTCGTTATCGGAATTGCGAAATTATCAGTCTTGTTTATAAATGTTAGTAAAATATTTTAAGACTTTTAAATAAATTAAAATTGAAATTATTATAAAATTTAGCACGATATTTTTATAAAATAGGTAAAACATTCAGTGTTCCAAGCACACACGCGTTTCGGCCTTCTTCGTAGTACTATGAAATTAGTTATGTCTATTTCCCAGTTAGAGAAAACACTGTTTAAATGATTATTTTAAAAATCATTTAGAACTAAACTGATTAAACCTTATGCTACAGAAAGCGATTTAATATTATTTATGTATACTAATTTGGCAGTGACGTGACAGTATCATTGTTTTAAATAATTGGTTCAATGCATTTGATTTTCATTTTACTCAGGTATATGAAACATTAAATACATTGATAGACAAAAGTATATAGACAATTATATTTTCTTCGATATATTTTAAAGGTATTCAAAATTGAAGTACATTAACATTAGAACGAAACTATGTTGCAAAATATTAACAAAACATGTTCTTAATTTTTTGATATTTTCATAATCTAATTTATTATTGTTAAATATGTATAAATTGGTTGGACAAAAATATATAGACATAACTAAAAACATAATTATTATAACAATGATTGCCAAATATTAGATGAATTCTTTTTAATAATATTTTCAGCATTTAGTAGGGTATCTCTTATTGTTAATTACTTCCTGGCATCTTCTTGACATTCAATGAAAAATTTATTAATGTAGGCACAATGAATACTTTTCTATATTTCTTCTAATCCGTCTTATTCGTAATTGTTTTATTGGTCTTCAATTTTTCTGTTCATGTGGCACCATAAATACTCGACCGGATTTAGGTTCAAAGTGTTGAATAAAGTTTGAACTCATTTTAAAATACGATTTAACTGCTTCACTAACTTGATAGTGTATTTAGAGTCGCTGTCATGTTAAAACTGAGATCGTAGTGGCATATTATTCTGCACATAGGGAAGAACATCCATGTTTTAATATATCCTGACACATAAACCTGTATATGTATATAATGCCTTTAATTTAATTTTGTGTATGGGTCCAAGCCTGGGAAAGAACCCCAAACTATAACAGATCAACCTCAATGTTTTATTGTGAGTAAAGTAAACTTAGGGTCTAAACTTTTATTAACAGGGCATCTAACATAACGTGTGTTATCAGATTCAAACTTATTAAAGTTGAACTCGTCGCTAAAACATTCAATTTTCCAAAAATTTAAAGTCCACTGCATATAACGGTGGGCAAATACTAAACAGACTTTTCAGTTTCATTTAAAAGCAACGTTTTTTAGTTTCACGTCTTGCAAATAAATTCAGTTCATTAAAACTTGATTCAATTGTTTTTGTTGAGATATTAGGTAATCCTTAAGCTGGTAATTCACTGCTGATTTGGATATGTTCTTAAGAGGATCTATTGACTGAATCTTTTTTTGGGATAAATATTTCTTTCTTTCCTTCGCACTGTGAACCTACTTGTACTTTTATTTAATAATTGCCGAAACTGCTTTCGGTTCAAATTTAAATTGTTTGTAATTTCTATGTGACGTTGACTATACTTAAATAATTGAATAATTTATTTTTTATTAGGAAAGAGGATTTCTAGACAACAAGGCGTCTGAGAAGAGCCTATACTAACGTTCTTTGCTGATCATGTGTAATCTTTCGATTGCTTTCAATTAAAATATTAATCATAAATTGTGTGTCTATATATTTGTGTCCAAACATGAATTATGTTTTTATTTCTAGCTCTTTGTGTGTAGTTGCTAAATGTCAAACATACATCTTATGAATGCCTTTCATTGGCGTAGAGTTATTGATAACTCAATGAATAATTAAATAAAATTATAACAAACTACAGATTTTTAATTGTTTGTCTATATAGTTTTATCCATCACTGTACCCACTGAGCAAACCGAATTAAGTAATGTTTCATCAACATTAAAACAACGTTTAATGTTGTTACAATGTTGATATAACGTTATTTGTTTGTTTTTTGCTCAGTGGGTATATTGGATGTTTATTTGAAAAACAGATTAGTCAGTCTAAAGTTGAAATATGTTAGGTTAAATTTGTAACAGTACCCCTAGAACTCCCCATGAACTCTCGTATGCGCCAGTTCCTTAAGGCAGATTCGATAACTTCTACTTGGGTTAAGTTAGATGACAGCTACATAGATTAGATGCATTCAGCCTAACCTCATACAACTTGTTATCTGACCTAATCCAACCTACGCAGTTTAAAAACAGACTTTCCAACATATAATGTAAACAAAAATTGACATAATTGACAGTGTCCGTATTTCATCCGCCTCCTAGTGTGGTAAATGTTAAGTGTTATGAGTGTTAATGTTGTACGATTGGAGTGATATAAAAATTCATTGTGTACTTGTA
The DNA here is from genome assembly GCA_932526585.2 of Philonthus cognatus. Classification (NCBI taxonomy): domain Eukaryota; kingdom Metazoa; phylum Arthropoda; class Insecta; order Coleoptera; family Staphylinidae; genus Philonthus; species Philonthus cognatus. Next base: position 93,077,768 of record OW052243.1, read on the forward strand.
TGGACGAGAATGTTTTGATGAACATAAACCGATTGTCTGTAAATGATCGGAATATTATTCCCGTATGCCCGATAATGTCATTTGATTGTGTTAAAAGGCCAAAGATAAAATGGAACTGTAATGACATTGAAGTTGTTTGATACAGTTTTGATTGGAAAAGTTTATGATATCCCAGCGACCGAAATTATAGTTGTGGATACGAGCCTCAATGAAATGGTAATAGTAAACCAGGAAAGGAAGGGTGGGCGTCGGGACTGAAAGAGAGTATAAAAGCAGTGAGCAGGAGAGCCAAATATTCCTTATAATCCAATCAGGACATCAATTAAAGTGTATAAAGTGGTGGTGGGGGTTGGACCGGTTTGAACGTGTATAAGCAGGCCAGCGTCGCGGCGCGACCGACGCCAGTGGCGGCTAGAGCCGCGACGGATTTACACGTGCTCCTCTCGACATGTTCCGATTGTTCCGAATCTTTCGAATGCTCGTGCTCACATTATTTGCCCTTGATAACGCCAACGCTTATCTCGATGTCTTCATTACTCCGAATGAAGTGTTGAAGTTATTAGGTAAGCCTAAACATTTACGTTTCTATTTGCTGTCATGTTCAAATCCAATTCCCACTTCACTTTTAAACGTGTTATTTATTTAATCACGTTCTTGAATTGCGTTTGTGATCGAATCGAACATTTCTATGCATGACGATCAAGTCTCTTGTTAGTTTGGAATTTCACATATTAAGCAAACTCACCAGTACCATGAACGTTTTTTTTATTATTAATTGTGCATAGATACTATTTAACTTTTTTAATTACTGCGTAATCAAATGAGAATCTTATTGAATGTATACGCTGTTCACTTACTGTAAAACCACATGTTTTTCTGCAACTCATAAATTAAATTAATTATTTATATTCAAGTAGACACGCACTGAGTGATTGTAAGTGATTTTATTTTTTCATATTTTTTAAATCATTTGTCAACCAAGTGATTTTGAAAATATATATGTTAGTGTTCGATTTTTAAATTAAAACCTCAACCATTATCGTTATTTTCTTTTATTTCATACTACAAACTTAAAGAATCCTACCCAAACATTTAATAAAGCGCCGCCAATATTAAATATAAATATTGCCAATCGTTCAGAACAGCCAATCGACATTAATGTGCAAAAGTAATGACTTTATCAAAAGATGCTCTCATTTTTGCAAATAGCTTCTTATTTCATCGGGATGTTAATATTTGTGAAGTAGTCAGATGTAAAATACACAACAACCAACAATGCAGTGCTGTACTCCTCAAGAAAGCGTTTCCAGGCCTCATGATTACTAGAGATTTCTCGTATTGGTGAGTTGCATTGGCCCGCATGATCGACCGATTTGACCGTTCGAGACCTTCTTCTTAGGTTTTTTTTCAAGTGACACGTCTATGCAGATTATCTGCACATTTTAGAGGCCCTAAAAGAGGACATCAAATAAGAAGTGAAAAATCTATTTCCAGAAGTGATGGAAAGTGCTCTAAAACGGGCCCTAATATGCATCAACTCTGGCGGCGGCCACTTGGGCAATATTATTTTCCCAACTTTACTCAACAGAAAAAAAATTATGTGTAATAAACATAATCTGCAAACAGAACCAATTGTTTTCATTAAGAAAAAAAGCGATATCGCGTCATATTTTTTGGCCCACCCTCTATATAGTCAACTGCTTCACTCTGTTAATAATATATATTCTAAAGTAATTGTCAGCATCAGAGCTGGGACGAATTCTCATAAAAACGATTCGAATTACGAATTCAAATCACCTAATATAATTCGAATCACGAATACTCGAATAAAGGATTCGTAAGAGATAAATATGATACGAATCCTGTTTTTTGAATCACAAATACAAACCCTTTAAGAATAAATTTGATTTTATTATTTTTTTGCAACCATTAACATATACTTATCGTTACCAGTTGTTTCATCAAAAATATTCAAAATCTAATTATTTATTATTAACACTGAACATTGTTGATAACAGATAAATATCTGATTCCGTGTTACTCTGATTAAAGATGTATTTGTGTGTTTTTGAACTTTACTTCAAATCAGTGTATTGTACGCGTAACGCATGAAGTAAAATTTCAAGTTTAGAAAAGTCTGAAAATTTGGTTTGGTCGGGTAGCGCTACGCGCTACTCGACCAAACCATTTTTTCAGGCTTTTCTAAACTCGAAATTTTACTTCATGCTTAACCTGGGAGTGGAATTACTCCTTCAAAACTTCAAACTGAACTCTATTATAAAATCGACGAATGCCTGAAAATTACGTTTATAAAAAAATCACTGAATATCATTCAAACCGGGAAAGTCAGAGACAAGTCAAGGAATTTTATTCAAATTGACCAAAACACTAACAAAAAGCCATATGATATTATTAAATTTGTCAAAATCAACAGGCATCATAAAAATTACAAACCACGGAAACATTTATAAAACCAACTTAAATATTGATAAATACAATGAAAACAATTTAACGAAATGGGGGTTTCCTACAGAAGTAAGTTTAAAAGGTCAGGGAAAAAATCTTGAATCAGGGAAATTTCGGAAAAATTTGACATTACAGATTGTGGCTACCATGTCAGTTTTACTTTAAATAATAATAAACAAAATTTTGAAACTAGATTATTATCTTAAAAAACATTTTCAGTCATTTAATGTTCTTATCAAAGCATTCAGTTTGAAGTTTCGAACGAGCGTTTTCACTCCCAGACTAAGCATGAAGTAAAATTTCAAGTTTAAAAAAGCCCCTCGTAGAAAATTTGATGAGGGTCGCGTAGCGACCCGAGACTAATTTTCACGGGTTTTTTTAAACTCGGCATTTTACTTCATGCTTCACGCGTATTAAACAGTGATTTAGGGAGAAATTTAAAAATACATAAAACAAATTTTTCATGTTAATCCTCACAATTAATTCCAATTATTTTTGACGATTCGAATCCTTTTGTAAGTATTCTAATCCTATTGTAAGTATTCGAATCCTTTTTTAAGTATTCGAATCCTTTTGTAAGTATTCGATACATTTTGTAAGTATTCGAATCCTTTTATAAATATTCAAATCCTTTTATAACCATTCAAATCTTTTTATAAGGATTCGAATCACCCGCATTTGGATTCGAATACGAATCCTTTTAAAAAAATGTAACGAATCCGGAACACGAATCCAGCTTAACTAAAGTATTCAAATGCCTCTTTTGAATCCTCTAAAAGGATTCGAATCCTGAATGATTCGAATCCTGCTCAGCTCTGGTCAGCATGTACTTTATGTACATGCTGACAATTACTCTAGAATATATATTATTAACAGACTTTAAAAAAATACTTTAAATACTCTACAAATCTATCTACTATTAGTAAATCATTAATTATTAATTAAGTCACTTTATTTCATAAGTATGCCTACTAACAAAAACATGACAGTTATTGCTGACATAACGTGAAATCGCCATTGAATGAAATCCTGTTGTCACTTGGTGGAACACTATGTATAGGTATTTACAAATTGAAACATCACTTAAGAAAGTTTTACGTTCTATTTCTGACATATAATTGTATAAAATTACTCAAAAGTATAATATTTCAAAACAGCAGTAACAAATTAATATTTGAAACAGACAATGACAGTAACAACCATGATGGTATAGAATGACAATGACATGAATGACTGATAAAAAAAGGAAAATAAATATTAAAAAACAGGCTCAACGACCTAACTAAGGTCGATATTCTAATTGTGGAGTTTTATTTATTATTATTTAAAGATTCTAACTAGTGTTTCCACTGATTCAAAATATATTGCTTAAGTTTGATCTCACGCTCGTAAATATTAATTCCTGTAACCAAATCTTATAAAATGCAAGCGCCTGTAACAGTTTTGTGTCGTATTTTTTCTTTTATACTTACATTTCTCAAAAATAATGGCGCAAATTTTGAAAGCGCAAGATTTGGTTAGATGAAAAAAATATTTGTAAAATGTATTAACATAAGATCAAACTTAAGCACTTTTTTCGTGGCCCATGAAGTAAAATTTTTAATTTAGAAAAGCCTGAGCAATTGGATTGGTCGCTTTGCAACCGAGGCAAATGTTTATTCTTTTCTAAATTCCATTTTTTTCTTCATGCTTAATCATGGAACAAAATAGAAGTTTGATTAAACGCTTTTATAAAATTAATGAATGCCTGAACCTTATCCATCTGGATATGTATATATAAAAGAAAAACCGATAGTACTTTCCCGAATGGTTTTGGCAACTTTTTCAATTATTGGTAGTTTGGTGAATTTGTGATTCAAATCCGGTAGACCGACAATTTACCAGTAAAATTTAACATGTTTTGTAGATTCTTAAACCTATGTCTATATGTATTAGACATAGTTTCAAGAATCTACAAAACACGTTAAATTTTAGAAAGCAAATGTATTTCTAGTGCAAATGTAGAGTGTAATGTAGTTCATCAAATTATTTGTTTTAGAAATTGATTGTTTTCACATCATATATTATTAATATCATAATTATTCATATGACGACATGATTATTTATGTAATCATAATAGGGCTCTTTACGAGTACACTCTTTCGTCGACAATTTAACGGCATACTCCAGCTTAAGTGTGGCGCGCCTGAAAGATGTTCTTTTTCGACCACACTTTTGCGTCGAGGATCGAATGCCGTTCAGAAGTATCATTCAAGAGTGGCGTGAAAAAGCGGACATGTAAAGACAAGCCCTAAGCTTTTTATCACACTTTTGCGTGGCATTTTTAACATGTTAGAAATATCTAACAATAGTCCACTCTTTTCTCGACTCAGAAGTGCCATTTACACGTGCAGATTTAACTGCATGCTATCCTTCGTTCTTTCGTTGAGAATTTTGTCATTCTTGTCTAGACGCAAAAGTTGCATTCACGCGTACACTTTTGAGTCGAGTCTCGGCGTATGACATTCAATCGTCGACGCAAAAGGGTACGTGTAAAGAGCCCTAAAAATCGTAAAGAGTGTAATTTTAAACTGTAGAAACTGTAATTTTAAATATTAAATTAAAACTGAGTTTTCCATGTTTTCTAAATTGTGTCTTTCAGAATAATAACAGTGTAATTCCAGTCATACATTTATATATTTTAAGGGCTTTTAATGAACAATATGAGGGCATCCAATATTGTTTAGTTATGTGCAAGTTTAAAGCAAATGGTAAAGCTACCACTGTGCAGTAGGCAGATCGTAATAAAAAGATTTAACATTTAAATATTGTAGATACACCATTGTTATTGTTAGATAAACAAATGGTGGAATTACAAATATATTCCTAAAATAAATAAAATGCCGGTAAGCTGGATTCAAAGACTCTTGACTCCTGAACAAAAATTCTGCAGGAAAGAAATTTGTGAAGAAAACTTGGCGGATTAAGCTCGTGGCCAAGACCTTTTTTCTAAAACTGTAACAGGCGATGAAATGTGGGTGTTCTACTGGGATCCCCAACAAATCAGGTATGAATACAATGGATGAAATGATTTTCACTGCCCAAAGAAGCAAAGACGACGCAATCTGCAGGAAAGCCTTTAAAATAACTGAAACTTTGATTTATCAATCCAAAAACACTGTTTCTTTAGCATTTTGATGTTTTCTTCATTTATTTAACTAACACACAGCTTGGCAGATATTCGTTCAAAAGTGAGAGCAACTTTATATTAAATAATTATCATGGCAGTGATTGTTCACATGGCTGGATAGAATTCGTTTTATTCTCCCCTCAAAATTACTAGTATGTGCTTTTATTGTACTAACCCTTGAAATTACTTATTAAGTCTTCGAGGCGCACATATTTAGAAATACATGTTTTTCCATTACTTAAATATTTTACACCATACCTTGTGAAAATTAATAAATCTCGTGCCACAACAAAATCTCTGCTGAAAAATGGACAAAAGGAGGAGCACAAGATCCTTTAAAAAAGTCGATAGCATTATTAAAAGTTTTTTACTCTTTTATTAAAAGTAACACTGATTACCCGAGACGATAACAAGCAAAAAAATAAAATTTCTTAATTATTACAATGCTGTATTAAGTTATTACGAAATCCTGTATTCCGGGAGAGCTTGATTAAAATTTGTAACAAGTCAGAGCGCAAAAAATAGTTGCATTTCCAATTGAATAATCAAGCACAAGTCCTCCATTCCGCACCAATAACACCGTAAAAACAATCCAATTATGCGAAAATAATTGTATGGACGACGACGTTTTGCGAAAACGCGGAATAAAAGATACTACGCCGAAACAACTCGGCGCAGACTGTTATCACCCGATTGCATAAACATTTTCGTACACATATTATTCTATGTTTCCCCAAATTAAACGGTATATTTCATGTTACTCTCTTTTATTTACTCCGCTTTATCCCGGCGTATCCACCATTCATCTTGGCGGTGTCTAATTTTACAAAACAAATCTTCTGAATGACCGGCACCCTCTCGCCCATCTTACGAACGTCGCCCTTTTTTATTCACAGCTCCTTGATTAGGTTCACTCCTTTTTCCTATTTTCCTTGTCTCTTCCTCCTCTGGCTTTTCGCACCCACTTACATTGTTGTTCCCCGCAATTAAGTGGCGAAGTCCGGAATTTTTCAAAATTTATCCGCATATCCCCGCAGGAATGTTGAGGGAGATAAAAGCGAAATCCAGTTCATTAATCGCCAAGGGTTTATCAGTGATCATTACATACCTTTTTTCACAGAGTTTTGCATAATTATCCTGATTTTATCAGCTGTTACATGTATGAAATACGGAGATTCCGTTGGGTTTTCGAAGTGTTTTTATCTTGGTTGTTTCGTTTTTGTTTTAAGTGAAATATAGAACACGAAATCTAAATATTCCCATTAACAAAAAAAGGTGAACTAACCAGGAGTTCATTTAAATTAATTTAATTTTAAAATTGTATGATTGTATTATTTTTCTTACTACTGTATTTAAAAATATTCAAATTATATGTACATATTGAAACTAAGTGGAATAGCAAAATATTTATCATAATACTTGTCCTACATGACTAGTGGGCAAACTACGGCCCGCAGGGCAATTCAGCACACTAGTTTATTTCATCCGGCCCGTGATATTGTTTAATTTTTCCCGTAGGTTTGTAAAGGAAAGGTATTGTTTTGGTGAATATTATTAAATGAAAAGTATCCGTTTTAAAGTCTCCTGAGCCGATTTTTGAAAAATGACTGTCTGTCGCCACGTTTACAGCAAAGCCGCCATAGATGTTGAGATGAAACTTTACAGCTTTTTATTGCAATTATAGGAACTGAGAAGGAAATGTGAAAATCTCAAGTGGAAGTTTATTCTTGGCTCTTTTTTTACGCCTGGCGCATGAAGTAAATATTAACAGCCTTATTAATAGCGTTTGCATACAGATTTAACACGGTTCTAATGATGATATTAACACTTTCGGATTGTTAAAACGATTTAATAGATTACTATAGTTAGTTTACAACTAATAAATTATTACCGTGGTACATCTAGTTTAAGTCACATACATAACCTAAGATGTCACAACAAAATACGGTTATTCAGAATATATTTAATAATGCATAAATCATAAATCTACATACTTGATCACTATATTTTGAACTTCACTTGAAATCTGTGTTTAAGACGCGTGACGCATGAATTAAAATTTTGAATTTAGAATAGTCTGAAAATCTGGTTTGGTTTTTCTAAACGCGAAATGTTACTTCATGCTTAGTCTGGGAGTGGAGATACTCGTTTGTAGTAAATTTTATTAAAAAAATTATAAGAAACTAAACATAAACAAAAATTATGGAACATAACCTTCAAATTACTTTGTTACAAAGAAGTTTGCAACATATGAAAATGCAATGTTGCCACGTTCATTTTCTCAATAGTTTAAAACTAGCTAATAGCATGGAGATTTTGTTCTATTAATACGAAATCGTGTTTGTATGCGATTAGCTAACATTAAACCATATTGATGTTATTGGCAATTCAAATAAGGCTGTTAGAGTTAGGAAAGCCTGAAAAGTTTGAAAATGTTTTGTCAATTAATAGAATGATCTAAAAAGAATTATAATATTGTGCAAATTAATGGAATCGCTCTAATTTGTTGATATTTCGCTATATATGAAATATTAATTTATTTTTCTTGTATTGGTTTGAAATCTCTATTTCTATAATACTTAAAAGTATAGTAAACATCTAAAAAACGACGCTATCAATAGTTTTTGAGCTATTTTAATTTGAACGTAAAAGTAGAGTAATTTCATCGACATTATGGAATATTTAAATTTTAAACAATCATTACTTCTGAAATCTTTTATGCACATTTAAATGTTCTGTAGACATTGCTTTTTAAAAATATAAGAAAATCTAAATCCCTATCAATAATTTTTAGATATTTTCGATCGAATATCAAAATGTGTAAGTGTGATTTAAACCTAATTTTACAGAAACTAAAATTTAAAAAGCTTCGTAATTTGTAAGATATTTAATATATCGTCCGACAATGTTGTATGTGCTAAAATATATTTATTTATTTAGTAAACGTCAAATGAAATGACATAAAATGTTAAACTTTTATAAAAAAAAAATGCAGGAATTGTAAAAAAAATGTGATCAAATGTTGAAAAGAAAAAAAAGTTAAACACGTGAGAATTGTAAAAAAGTGAGCAAAAATTCTTAATAATTCTAAAAACTCAATGCACATATTAAAATCATTCTTTATTATAAATTTCGAACCTTACACCAAATCAGTGTATTGTATGCGTGGCACATGAAGTACAATTTCGAGTTAAGAAAAGCCAGAATTTGGATTCCAAATCCAAATCCTTCGGGCTTTTTTCAACTCCAAATTTTACTTCCTGATTCATTCGGGATTGGAAAAATTAATTCATTTTCTTCAATTTTTAAGATTAAATTAAAATTAAACAGTTTTCGTAAATTTCCATCATTATTTTTTTTAAATATTCACACTATAATGAATTTCTTATTCAAATTCAAGAATTTCTATGTTTTTATCATTAAATTAAAATTAAACAGTTTGCGTAAATTTTCATCATTATTATTATTATTTTAAATAATTATGCTTTGATGAATTTCCTAAATTTTTTTTAATATTCAAATTGATAAATTTCCATGTTTTTAGTAATTTTCTTATATTTTAACGGTTTTTGTGAATTACCAAAATTTCATTTAATTTTTAAAACTCCGACGGTTTTTATATGTTTTTGTTACTACTAAAAATTCTGATACTTTTCAAGAATTTTCGTCAATTTTCGTGGATTTCCCAAATTTTTGTTGGCTTTAAAAATGTTGACTTTTTTCGTGAATTTTCAAGAAAACAATTAAAATAATATATATATTTAGTTAATTTTGAAAAATCTAATCATTTCAAAATCTAATCAAAATCTTGTAAATTTTCAGAAAGGCGTCAGAATGTTGAAGAAATTCACAAAAGGACATTTTGAAAATCAAAGGAAATCTTGTAAATACATGAAAAGCGTCGAGATTTTTATAATTTATAAAAATTCATTAAAAAATTCAAGATTGTTATATTTAATGAAAATCTTGATAAAGTCACCTATTTCAGAAAATTAACGAAATCTTTGAATTTCACGAAAACTATCAAGATTTTATATAATCAACAGGAATTCAGAAAAACCGACAGAATTTTGAAAGATAAAGGAAATCGAAATACGATATAAAGATTTAAAAACTGACTAATAACTTGGAAATTTAAGAAAAATGGTCACTATCGTGGAAAATTCATGAAAAGTGTCAACATTTTTAAATGTAATGAAAATTTTGGATATTTAAAATGAAACCTCAGTTATTTAAACAAAGTTTGAGGGTCTTATTTGTGTAATTCAAAGTTTTGATAATTCTGGTATCTTGTCAGATTTTCATCGGTTATCTTGGATTTTATAATAACTCGAAAACTATTCAAGCTACAGAAAAGTATAACATACGGATTTCAAGTAGTTTCCTACAGCCTACAACTTTAATTTAAAATGATTGATTTTGTTTTAAATAAATTCTCAGTAATTTGCATTAAATTTGCAATTTTTAACGAGTGTTTCCATTCCCAGATTAAGCATAAAGTAAAATTTCGAGTTTAGAAAAGCCTGAAAATTTGGACCAAGTCAAATGTTTAGGCGTTTTTATACTCGAAATTTTACTTCATGCGCCACGCGTATAAAACACTAATTTAAATTTAAGTTCAAAATATACTGCTTAAGTTTAAGCGTTAATAAATTTTACAAATATTTATTATTATTTATTAAAAAAGATTTATTCTGTATGTCAAATTCAGCAAATAAATATGTCACTGAAAGGCAGTGACTAGGGTAATAAATAATAGAATTTTATTCTTATAAATTATATGTATTTATAGTAGTATTAACTCAAATATTATTGTGTCTAATAAATAAACCCATTAACTTTAAAATTAGGCTAGTTATATAGAAGGTTCATTTAACCATAAGCTTTTTAAAACAAGTAGTATTGTTGTTATTGTTAAAACGTACAAATTATTATGAATTATGTATCTACATATAATCCTATTAAAATGTTTCATTTATATATTTCAAGGGGATTTTATGCATGGAATTATTTTTAATGTAATATCGTATACCAAGGTACATTAAACAAATTGTATTGCCTATCATGATTACTTTCATACAACACGAAAAATCCATTTAGCAATTTGATTAAATTTTAAAACAAACAATATTGGCAATACCATTTCATTAATTATCCGCGGCCACGTCACGATCAGCGATATTCGGACGGTCCGGAAACGAATTACAGATTTCAAATTTGCCCCGGCGGTTTTTAATTATTCTGTGCACTTAATGATTGAGTTCAATTTATCTTTGATTAGCGTTGTTTATAATTTTAATCATTTTTCTGCAGCAAAAAGTGCAAACAGTGTATTTAATTTGATCAGTATGCGCTCATCATTTTTATTAATTGAATTTTCGGCGCTGTTTCACCCACGTATTCGCAATATTTATTCGATTGTATTCAAATAAAACAATTAATGTTCCAATTATTCCGTGTGTGTTTGTTTAATGAAATCTTTTTTTGGGTGCGATGCTATCGGATTTATGCTTTGACATTAAGCATATTTTTGCATATCATTCAGTTAATACTAATTAACTAATTTTCAGTAGATAATAATTAATTTATTTCCGGTACATACTAATTAATTAGTTAATTCAAAAGAAAATGAATTTTTCTTTTATTATTATAAAATCTAAAACGTGCATAATATGCTTTACTTAAAATTCCAATCTTGGAATTATTTTAGGTTAAATTTAGACTATTATACAATTTTTAAATTTTTGATTAGCAAATATCAAGTTAACATCTCAAAATACAAAAAAAACATAGCAGTGTATAATAGTTTACAATAATTTTTAAAAGTGAAGGTTAGGGAACGAGGGCGAATAAAACATCCAAATATAAATAATTAAAAGTTGGGTAAGAATTTACTATACACCCCGTGGATATTATAGATAAAAATGATATTATTCGAAAGTACTTGACGAGTACTATTTAGATATGCAATAAATTTCGACCGGGAATGTTAAATAAATTTAAAAAAAATTGTTAGAAAATTTTGAAAATTGAAATTGAGTCCTATCGGTATGTAAAATAATCATTGTGCGCGAAGAGATTTACGCAATTTATTCTATTCGCAAACCTTTCTCCTAACCTAACCTAACCTAGAAGTATGTGGAATATTCAACGTGAGCAAACATTTTTTTTGGCGAAATCTAACCGTTGACACAAACTAGAATTCAGCTCAAATAAATTTCCAAGAGTGTATTAATTTATGTTAGTTATTCTATATTATTCTATATGAGTCCAAGTGTAATGTGCTAATGTGTTATAATCGTCATCCGGTTAAATCTAACTTTAAGTTAAAGTTAGATTGAAGTCTTTAACAAACATTTCTTTCGACTTCCCCAATGTCTCCAGTAAAGATTGGAATGGTTAACAGCAATCAACATTTCAAAGTTGAAAAAAGTGAACTTTTATCATTTCCGTAGTGAGTTTATTGATTTTATTGGTGATATATGTCAATACAGTGTGAATCTATATTATAATGCATGTTATTCCACGGGGTCTAAAGTAAAGTCGAGCCAAAAGTTGTTGAAATATATATTTATTTATACAGTATTACTTTATAGAACACATTTATTAGTATATAAATTTATGTATATTAATTCAAAGCCTTTATAATCCTCTCGAGAATACTTGTATAAAACGAAATCAGAGGAGAATTTTAAACATCCTCAGATTATACAAAGTTTAATTTATTGGTAATGCATTGTATTATTCATATGCTGGATGTAAAAATCACAGGCCGTCTATAATTTCTTTAACTTTTATTTGAAACATTCTTAATGTTTTACATGATATAAATGCTGGACAGAGATGTATTTAAAAGATTTTAGGTAACATTCTGCACTTCTTATGATTTTCAATAATGGCTTATTATTTTGCATACACCGTAAATTTCCAGGCATTCGTCGATTTTATAAAAGCGTTAAATTTCAAGTTTTGAACGAGTGTTTCCACTCCCTGGTTAAACACAAAGTAAAATTTCTAGTATAGAAAAGCCTCAAAATTTAGTTTGGTCTGGTAGCGCGTAGCGCTACGCGACCAAACCAAATTTTCAGGCATTTCTAAACTCGAAATTTTACTTAATGCACCAGGAGTATAAAACACTAAAATATTGTGACGTTTGAAATACAATGAAAAATACTTATTTTTTGAAAATGAGTAATAATCGAAATATTTAATTAACAAAATTACCTATTCACTAGATGTTTGTTATTTCTTTAAATCTTATTTAAAACATTCCTAATATTTTACATTATATAAATGCTAAACAAAGATGTATTTGGGTGTATCCTACGCATTTTTAACTCAAATATATGACAAAAATAAATATTAATTATTAAGAAATACAAGATAATTGTAATGATTTTATGTAAAAAAATTAAACGATTAAAAACAAAATTATAAATGACGGAAATACCTTCTTTTAAATCAAATTAATTATTATTATCCCAAATATTTAATTGACGATACACGGTAAATCTCCATAATATAAATTGAAATGTTGAATGTTCAGAGGGTTTTACTTTAAAAAAAACCAAAACCCTTTCAACTTTGTAAAGCATTTTAATTTAATATTATCTTAATTTACGTAAACTAAAATAATAGCCCTTGTTAGACTTAATTTAATGTTGTTGTCAGATTTGATTATTTATATTTTTGACAACTTTCCAGAATCAAACATTTCGATTGACTTTTAAGATTTGACCTTTCACTTCTTTACATTTTATTTATCAACCCAATCCAAATTTGTTTGAGTGCTAAAATTAACACCTAAAATGTTTCAAGGGCCGCACCTCAGAAATATAGTTTTTTTTTTGCAAAATCAAGCTTTTTTCATATTTGAAGAGAATTTGACCTAAAGTTTACATATACTTTAATAGAGCGTTGTAACAAATCAAATTAAATAAGATTTTAAATATTTCATTGTATAATTCAATATTCGGAGGTGTATTTGCACGGGAAGTAATTGTTTCGATAGATATTTATCGTCTTAAGTTGTCTTATTAATTAAGACATTGTTTGCATTTTCACGAATAACATTTTCGTAATTTTATATATTATTCATATTTTAATTTTAACTTAAAAGTTTAGAAGACCTTTCCACGTTGTTTACATTTTTCCCAAAAGTTCTGGAATTTAAATTGTGTAATTTTGTATATTTTTTAATAGACGAGGGCCTTAGAATCATTTTTAAAATAACAACACGCATTTATTTAAGTAAAGAAGATAAGAGCAGGTGTTTTAATAAGAGACTAAAAATAAGTTATTCGCAAAATATAACTTATTTTAATTTCGTGTTGTACGAAAATGTATACTACTTAATTAATCAAATTTGAGGTTTCATTTAAGAACATAAAAAAAAGAGATTTTTAATTTCAAGTATAATTACATTTTATAAGTGCGCATTTGATTAGATAGAAGTAAACATTCGAATAAATGATTAAAATTTAACAATATTCCAGGGTTTTATACACGTAGCGCATGAAGTAAAATTTCGTGTTTAGAAAAGCCTAAAAAGCCAAACCAAATTTGCAGGCTTTTCTAAACTTGAAAGTTTACTTCATGATTAATCTGGGAGTGGAAACACTCATTAAAAGCTTAACATTAAACGCTATTACAAAAACCAATCGTTATTGAAAGATACCAAAAATGATATATTACGTTCTGTTTTTTTATAATAGAATAATTATTAATTAAAAAAATCAACTGCATTTTATTTCCTGCGTTTTGATAGAGAAGGGATGGGGTAGAGAGGATAGGGTGATTGTGGCAAGGGCGAGGTGTGGATCGGAGGAGAGAGGAAGGAAAGTATGGATGGGGGAAGAATATGGAAGGTGTGTGTTGTGTGGACAGGGGAAGGATACGTGGGGACACTTGGCGGAGGAATGTGAGGGGGTGAAAGAGGAGTGGCTGGGAGCGAAAGGGAATAGAAGGGTAGTGGAGTGGATGAGGGAGGATGGGAGCGGGGTAAGGACGATGGAAAAGCTGGGGAGGGAGAGGGAAAAGAGAAGGGAGGGTAAGAGGGATACGGGAATGTAGTGAGGCAATCAAATGTAAGGGTGTGGAGATATGCCAATAAATGACTTTTTTTTATTTTTTTATTTTTATTTTTTTTATTTCCTGCGTAAAAAAATATGAAAATAACCAAAGCAATTTAAGTAGACAAATTTGATAGTGATTTATTTTTAATAACATGACTATTTGGTTTTCTAAAATCTTGTTTGTTTTTTAGGAATTTCATTGCATTGATTAATAATGAAACGAAATTCCTAAAAAAAACAACCAAGACTTTAAAAAACCAAATAGTCATAAGTTATTAAAAATAAATCACCATCAAATTTGTCTACTTAAATTTCTTTCGTTATTTTTATGTCCATTTTTTTCCTATTTGCAAACTTTTGCTTAAGTTGATAGATTTTTCTTTTTAAATTAAAGTGTACGAAAATTTAATTTAAGATAAACATAATTTTAATGAATTCCATACAAACTAAGATAAAGTTCATTTACATTTGATTGAACTCATTGGATTTTATATAATTTTTTTCCCAAACTTTTTTTTAATATTCGCCTAATTTTGTAAATTTTTAAAAACTTTTTCATTTTTTTTATAACAAGTGAACGTCTATTAACATTTATTAAAGTAAATTTAAAATAAAAATAAGTTTAAGTGTTTAATAATATTCCAACGAGTGTTTGCACTCCTTGTTTAAGGGGAAAATAAATATTTTCAAGTAAGAAAAGCCCTAAACTAGAAATATTTATATACTTCATGCGCCAGCCGTATTAAATGATTTTTCCAGGCGCGTCCACCATTTTATGTAAATAATATAAATATCTTCAGCATTTATGATACGTTATAAATCAAACACAGATAAATATATCAAATTTTGTCAAACTCAAATAAGCCAAATTTTGTGGGCGCATCTTGTTTCGCCTTTTTTAAATGAATGTATAGATAAGATTTTTCGTTTTATAAATAGGTAGTTTAATTTTCTAATATTTAGGCGTTCATAGTTATTATTATAGCGTTTAATTTAAAGTTTCTAATGTAATTGTCCACTCCTCAGACTAAAAACTTGGTTTGGTCGCGAAGCGATTTAATGTGAAGTTCATAATACACTGCTTACATACAGAGAGTTTTATGTAACACCGAATATGGTAGAATGTACTCAATGTAAATTTTCCTATGTTCGATGTATACTGGGACGCATCAAAGCATTGAGTACGATATGATTGGCTACGATTTCTAATGGTAATACAGTCAACCTAATGTACATTCTTCCCGTCAAAAATAAATTAAATTTGTCAATTATTATGTCAACCACAATATGTTGTATTATGAATATTTTAGTTTAACGGAATGCTTATCAATTTTGTCATATTTTAAATCAGTAAAATACTAGTTAAAGAAGGTAAGAAGATATAAACGCTTTATCAGTAACACACTTTTTTCCAACATTTCGTTGTTTAATTCAATATATTTAATACAATTCTACAAACATTTTATCGCTTAATTTTCTCATACAGCAACTAGTAATGTTAGAATTTGTAGGATCTAAACTTAAATTCTTGTAAAACTTTTATGTACAGAGGATTTTTAAATATTAAATGATTTTGCATAAGTAAGGATATATTAGACACTCTTCGACTTAACAGAAATTGTATAATTTAATCTCTTCCGATAATATCGACGGACTTCTAACTCCTCGCTTGTGAAATTTATCGAAAGAAACTATTGTATAAGGTTCGAAATAGTTGAAATAAATGGTATTAGTCAATCAAAAATGTTAGAGAAAATAAGTCTTAAACTGTTTTCTCCGTGGTATGAGTATACCAGAAAAATATGTTCCTTCTTTGTATACATTATTGATATATTCAACTCTCCGTTCTTCGTCTACGTCTGCTACAAGTGCTAGAACAGCCAGTATCACTTGCTTGCGATAACTGACAGATTTCATTTATTTTTGAATGAAAGAGTGTAAATTGGGTTGCCTATATTAGTATTAGAAATCTTAGCCAATCACATCGCACTCAATGCTTTAATGCGTCCCAGTACATATCGAACATAGGAATATTAACATTGAGTACATTTTAGCATGTTCGGTGTTACATAAAACTCTCTGTATAGACATACATATAGAGGGTGTCCCGTTACGGTTAAGCCGGAATTAGTCTAAATCCGACTAAAATTTATTATAGATGATTATCATAATATAACACATCATTTCCGTTATTATAGTAATTATTGATTTACAAGTAGTATAAAAAACAATAGTACCACAGCATAAAAACTAAAATATGTTTTTATTGGAGCACCTTATAAAAATTTAAAAAATACCTCTTGAAATATTAGTTCATTTAAAAGCTTTTTTGTATTGTAATAATGTTTGATATCTTGTATGGTTTTGCCACAAAAAAATAAAATGCAAATAAATTATTTTATATTATTTAGTAAAAACGAAATTTAGTTTTTCGGGTGATAAAAACACATGTTTTTTCTTTGTCATCGCCATTGTTCAACGAACGTCAACTGTGTTTAATATTAATTAACGAGTTTTTTTGAGAATTAATTGTTATCTTCATTATAGACTAAATTTATTCATATTCCCACGGGGCGAACAGATACAGCGAGTTTTTCTTTTAAGTATACGTATTCCAAATTCAGCCAATTTTCTGTAAATCTTTAGGCAATTCTTGTTTTTTTTTAAGTTCAATTTCAAGCTTTAAACGAGTGCTTTCCACTCCCAGACTAAGCATGAAGTAACATTTCGAGTTTAGAAAAGCCCCGTGAAAATTTGTCTGGGCTTTTCTAAACTTGAAATTATACTTCATGCGCCACGTGTATAAAACACAGATTTCAAGTGCAGTTCGAATATACATACATTTCACAATATTTCAGTGTTTTATACACGTGGCGCATGAAGTTATATTTTGAGTTTAGGAAAGATAAAATATGTTTGCATTGAAAAAGAACTATAGTATTGAAAAGCATATACAGGGATTTTTTCATTTAAGTATACATATGCATAGGCTGAAATTTTTTCGACATTCGTTGTTTTTTAAAAGAGTTCAATTTAAAGCTTTAAGCGAATATTTTTCACTACCAGACTAAGCATAAAGTAAAATTTTGAGCTTAGAAAAGCCTGAACGTTTGGTTTGGTCTCGTAGCAAAGAGGAGCGACCAACCCAAATTTTCAGGCATTTTTAAATTCAAAATTTTTCTTTATGAGCCACGCGTATAAAACACTGATTTTATGTGAAGTTTAGAATACACGTCTTTCGCATATTGCTTTAGTAATATGTTTTGAACTTCACTTGAAATCAGTGTTTTGTACGCGTGGCGCATGAAGTAAAATTTCGAGTTTAGGAAGGCCTGAAAATTTGGTTTGGCCTACCAAATATAATTTTCAGGCTCTTCTTAGCGCGAAATTTTATTTCATGCTTAATCACGGAGTGGAAAACATTCGTTAGAAGCTTCAAATTAAAAGCTTTTCAAAAACAGCAAACGCTTGAAAATGTTCAGCGTATGCATCGGAATATATTTACTGGAAAGATAAATTCCTTGTATATTTAATGTGCAAATTGTTATTTTATAATTCCTAAAATGTTTTCATACACTTCAATGAAAATATAACACTGAATAATATTTTTATTTCAAATGGATGTATTTATATAACTATTTATTATATTTATGCCCAAATTATTCGGTTTAATGCCAAAAGTATTTGTATCAATGCCTTATAATAAATGTTCATGATTTTTCTTCATTTTTATGATTATACATATTTTGTATTACTTTAGAATTGAAGGCAATGCTTTGTAGTCATTCACAGCATTAATAGATTAAATTATAAAAAATAATATTTATGTATTAATATTATTAGTTAGTCTAATCTAAAACCAAGGTCAAGCGAAAGCAAGAAAAACAGGTAATCCATGCGGATTTAAATAAGTAAAAACCCAAAAAAGTATAAATGCTCCTCACCGTATTTGGCTAATTGGACTCTTTGGGAGAGCGGCCGGATCCATATAGGAGGAGAAAGTATGCAAATTTCCATTGACCACACACGCAGGGAAAAGTGCACAGAAATGAGGGGTGGTTGCAAAAATAAAATCAAGGCTCCTGCGTTTGATTTTAATACTTGCAAATATATTCTCGGCCGCCCATTAATTTAGACGTACCTTTTTACATTTCCGTTTGTTAAAGACTGAATAAACACTGATGAGTTGCAAATTGTTTATCGACCGAAATTAAATCGCACGGAAACACTTAATTACTCCCTCGCATACACATGTGTTTTACAAATAAAAAAAAATGGGGAAACTGATGCCCTTCGCAAAAACGCTGTGTAGATTTGCATTTCAGTTTGAGATTAATTAACATCGGGAATATGGCGAGCACTGCGAAGGGTAAGTATATGTCAAGTGTTTACCGAAATTTACCGTGAATATATAAAATATTTAAGGTGACAATACTAATAATATATTCTAGTATATATAAATCTTTATTAGCAGATTTTGTTACAGGAATAATACAAAAACCTAATACGATAAATAACATAAAAATTAAATAATCTGCCAATTGGCTATCGACCGTTGGTCTTTCCGCCTAAAGTTATTCTGTTCTGTCATTGTCAGTTATTGTGTAGGAAATGTCTTGATTGCTAATGTCGTCCATTGTTCTGTCAAATGAATTTAATCGTCATGATCGCTAGAGTTATGTAATGATGAAATGAAATCATGAATTGTGGAGGTAAAACGTTTACGTTTGGGAGTGATATTATGGTTTCGAGGAATGCATAAAGGGTGTAAGAGACTATAAAGGGTGGGGTTTGAGGCAAATTTATCAGCTAAATAGGATAAGTGGGTTTAGATAGGGGTACCTTTTGTAAGTTCGTAAAGGAGAAGATTGGAGGGATTGTGCAGTGAGTTTTGGGGATCTCAGGGCCAATCTTTCGTCGACTTGTAAATTTTTGAGTGTAGTAGGATGGAGATTGTGGAAGAGGATAGCAGCATAGTCAAGTAAGGGGCGGCATATCATCTTATATATGTGAACGGCTGTTTTTGTGTTAATGCCTTGTCGTTTGAAGGTCAAACTTCTAAAATGAGCCGCCCGTTTTTTGATTTTTGCTTTGAGGATTGTGGAGTGAGCTTTGAAGGTGAGGTTTAGGTCAAAGAGGATACCTAAGTATTTGCACGTGGTTAAAGGAAGGATAACTTGGTTTTTTATAGAAATTGAGAATGGGGAGTTGTTTGCTCGGTGAAAAGGGATTAGAAGCTGGGATCTATTGGGGTCTATTGACAGTTGAACGTGAGAATGGATAAAGGTAGAGTTGTGGAGCGGTGTTCGAGGAATCCAAACTGGTAGGGAGGGATCAGGTCAGCTATGAAAGACATAAGTTTATTTTTGATTATGGTTTCAAACAATTTTCCGAGGACTGGGAGAAGGGTCATGGGGCGATAATTGCTAGGATCTAATGGGTCATTTCCGGGTTTGAGTTTACAGGTAATTATACCCCGCTTCCACTCCGACGGTAAAACCTGGGTTGAGTATATATGATTAAATATTTTTGGGATGTAGGTGTGGATATTTGTTGGAAGAGATTTGAGGATAATTCTAGGAATGTTGTCATAACCGGGTGCCGTGTTTTTGCCCTTTTTAAGGTTTCAAAATATTCTTCCTCCTTTATAGCATCATTTGGAGCAAGAGGTATTTGAGTGGTTTTCAAAGACATATACCAAGAGTTTACATTGTCAAGGAATTCATTGTCATAGTCTGTGTGGTTTGTCACTGTGTACGAGTGTTTGAAATAAGTCGCAAAGAATTTCTTGAATTAATTTCTCATCTGGCACTTGGTGAAACATATTACACTATGTAAAGTTAATTAAAGGAAAGGCACTTGGTATTGTTTCACAATTAAACAATACCAAGTGCCTTTCCTTTAATTAACTTTACAAAGTCGCAAAGATGTTAGTAATGTCAATATCGTCCGTCACTGTATTTATTGTCATTGGGTCTGTAATTTTTTGGATAAAATCGGTTTTCCGGTACTTGCTGAGTTTTTCAATCTCCTGCCAGTAGTGTTTACCATGTAGGTCGTTTATTTGTTCACACGGTTTTATCCAAAGATCACTTTTGTACTGTCCAATCTTCGTATGTATGTCCTTATTTAGTCTATTGTATTTTTGTTTAAGTGTCAGTTTATCTAAAGTCTCTATATAATTGTCGATTGCATTTTATTAAATGGAGGATATATTTAGGAAGAGGATATTTGTAGGGTTATTTGGTTATGGTTAGTGTGTTATGTTTGATAGATTGAGATAGTGTTTCTAGGAAAAGGGAGATCGTGTTAGGGTTAATACATTGGTGTTCGGAGATAAATTTAGTCATTTCGTCGGTCACTTTTTTAATGTCACAGTGTTTGTAATTTAAAATTGTCTTGGGAACAGATGGAAGAGGGAATCAAACATTAAGGAAAAATTGGTTAGACAAGTGGTCTGAACATAAATCAGGGACTAGGGTGACATTATCTATAAGGTGTTCGATGTTGCTTGTACAAAGAAGGGTGAATGTGGGTCTGATATGGATACGCACAAAGTTGGAGTTTGCCATAAAGGAGGCGAGTTGCTTTGATTTCGTTTTATTCATATTAAAATCACCGATTACGGCAACATGATCATAAAGGGAAGCCTTTGTGAGGATTGTGT
The DNA here is from genome assembly GCA_932526585.2 of Philonthus cognatus. Taxonomy (NCBI): domain Eukaryota; kingdom Metazoa; phylum Arthropoda; class Insecta; order Coleoptera; family Staphylinidae; genus Philonthus; species Philonthus cognatus. Next base: position 93,099,144 of record OW052243.1, read on the forward strand.
CTTCGATGAAAGAGGAGTTGTGGATGTATACAAGAAAAATGTGAAGTGAGAATTGAGGCAGCTCAATGGTACAGTGTAGACATTTTAGGTGGATTTGATTTCAATAATTTTATTCCTGGTCTGGCTGCTACCAATGGGCCACCTCGTTGGTTTTGTAGGAGAGTCCAGGAATGAATTTGGATGTAGGACCAATTATTAAATGAAAAAGAGTTTTTCGTTTTTCTTTCAACCATCATAATTACTAGATGGGATTTTAAGGAAAGGGAATTGATATTGCCGTATATAAAATTATACGCCGCCATTGGTACTACTTAGGTGTGAGAGTCTGGTCTGGATGCCGGATAGGGGGGCTACAGGAGGGATGAGATTTGGGGATTCAAGGTCAAACATGACGACGAACATCTTGTTGCCTGAAAAATTAACATGGGTGTCTACATTAAACGCGTCGATGAAACGAGCTTTCAGTTTTTTGATGAGTGGGTCTCTGTCTGTCACCGTTGGTTCGTTAATCTTTGTCACGTAAATGTCGATAATGTAATCATGAACGGTAATTGGCGTGTGAATTCGTGCGTTTTTTGTCAAGGCCTTGTCAATTTGAGCAGATTTCTTGTTTTGATTTAAAATGTTGACGTTAGGGATTTCCTCAATTGGTATATTCTAGTATTATTCACGAAAATCCAATAAACTCAGTATTCATTTCTTGAGTTGACAACACACTCATATATTTTCCTGTATGCTTAGGTAATTCTGTAAAATTAAAATTCCAGATCAAAATGGCTTTATTAGTACGAAACACAAACATGTCCATGAAATAGGTTGAAACTAAGGAAGGTCTTAAAATGATAAGATAATTTTGTAATTATTCATTGTAATATTAGTTGTAATATAATTTATAAACCACTTCTTGATTTACTTGGTTATTTGGTGAAAATAAATAATTAAAATATCGCATCAAATTGTATATTTCTCAAAGATCTTGCTCTGTTTGAAATGCAAAACACATTAGGTGCTAATAACTGTTCTATTAGTCTTAAATTCCCCTAAAAACGATGAGACCACCTTTGATTACATTTTTCATTACAAAAAATTAGTGCTTAAGATTTATTGTAGGTGTTTGTAAGCACCAGCAACAATAGGTGCAAATGGAAAATATGCAGTAACGATTTTTTTAAATGATGGCATACAAACTAATTTTGAGTTCTTTAAACACTAATACCATTGCATATATGATAAATACAGTCTTGATTTTACAACGGAGGTTAATATTGGATTTGAGTTTTTTTATACGCGACCAATTTAAATTTTTAGGCTTTGCTAAACTCGAAATTTTACTTCATGCTTAATCAAGGATCAAGAAACAGTCGTTAGAAGCTTTAAATTACCTGAAAATGTACAGTATACATATCGGGATATGTATACTTAAAAGAAACATTCCTTGCATATTCAAGCAGTCATTATACTATTATATTGTAATATAATTAATTATGAACGATCCTTCATATCAGTCTTGAAAATGTTCGTAATAAGACGAGAAAACTGATAAATTTAATTATGAACTGCTCTCGCTTTGTGGGTGCATAGTGTGAGCGGATTAATTGGGAGGGAAAAACTCGCGATTTAATGAGCCGAATTGCCCCGAGGCATTAAAAGTAATTCCAGTCGGGTAGGGTTAGACACTTAGGGTGTGAGAATTATACAGACTTGCTTAAAACACAATGAAAAAAAGACGATATGTACATCATCTCGTAATAAATATCGTCGTATTTGAACTTGGGGCACATGTCATGAAAAGGGTGGATGGCAGTTAATAGCGCGCTCTGTAATTTTACCTAGATACAAGTTAATTTCTTATAACAATAAACATACAGGGAATTTTTGTTTAGGTATACATATTTCGATTATTTAATATACATTTTCAGACAGTTGTGGTTTTATTAAAAACTTTCAATTTGACACTCTAACGAGTGTTTCCGATCCCAGATTAAGCATGAAGTCAAATTTCGAGTTTAGAAAAGCTTGAAAATATGGTTTGGTTGCTTTTCTAAACTCGAAATATTCCTTCATGCGCCACGCGTACAAAACATTGAAATAAAGTGAAGTTTAAAATATACTGCTAAGTTTTGATCACATGCTTATTACTTTTATAAATGATTGTAAGGAATACGTGAAAGTATACTTAAAGAAAAACTCCTTGTGTGTATACTTTAAAATAAAAAAAACCTGTATATAATAAAATCTCTTCTTTTTAAGCTTGCAGTGCAGTTGCGTTTGATGTATTAAATGTATTTTCTTGTTTATTGTGTTTGCAAGTCAATGATATAAGTAATACCACTATTAAACAAATCATTATTGATATGACTGGAAATATTCTTGAAGTCAATTTGAAATTTGTATTATTTTCTGTATTCTGCCTATATGTTGCAAATATTCTGCAAATAATTGGAAAATTCATTTTTCTCTATATACAGGGTGAGTTTTTTTTTTCACGTTCTCTATGGGGATTTCGGAAACTATAAAAGATAGAGAAACGGGTTAATGGGCAAAGTAGTGCAGTTTTACCGGTTGATTAAAAAGGCGTTTGCAAAATTTTCAAAAAGTCAAAAGTCACTAGATATTTTAAAAAATATGAAAAGAGTAGATTGTTTCAAATCGATTTTTCTCGGTTATTGAAAGAGTGAGAAAAAAACTATACGTAGCAAAGTTTTAGAAAATTTTACACAAAATAATAAAATTTTATCAGATTTATTTTATCGACATTAATTTACGAGATACAACACAAACATGCATTTTTTTTTATATGGAAATCATAGTTGGTTATGTCATCATTAAAAAGTATATTTCACTTGACATACTTATTTACAACTATTTTCTATTTTATTTACAAAATAAATATAGGTTATTTCCTACTAATTTCCATTTCTTCCTACACATAACTTCTAAAAATAACTTATTTGACAAAAATTTAACAAACTTCTGAAATATTACAAAAAGCTGCAGTTGTTTTATAATTGTAATTTTTTTCATGGCCAACAAATTTTTTGTTGTAAAATAAATAGAAAATTGTTATTAACTCAATTTATTTTACAAATAAGTATGTCAAGTGATATATCAGATTAAAGGGGAAAAAAATCCCGTTCTAATGAAGACATAGCCAACTATGGCTTTCATTAAAAAATGCAAGTTTGTGTAATATCACGAAAACTAATGCCAAAATAAAATATATGACAAAATTTTATTATTCAGCATAAAATTATCTAAAACCTTGCCATTTATAGTTCTTTTCTATCTTTTTTAATAACTGAGAAAAATCCATTTGAAAAAATCGACACTTTTCACATTAATCAAAATATCTAGTTACCCTTGACTTTTTCGAAAATTTTACAAGTGTATTTTTATTCAGCCCTTAAAACCGCACTACTTTGCCCATTTAATCGTTTATCAATCTCTTATAGTTTCCGAGATCTCTATACAGAAGATGAAAAAAAAACTTACCCTGTATATAAAATAGTGTTTTTAATATAGTATTTTTTTTTTATAACAGAAAATAAAGAATTTTAATAAAAAGTCGTGTACAACAATACAATAGAAATTTAAGTTCTATAAAAGCTGCATGAATTTTGAACAAATCATAAAGCACATTTAGTTAGCATTAACATTATAACAAGTGGTTTCCTAATTTTGATATAACGAGTGTTCGATAAAAAAAAACGCTTAACGCCAGAACTCCGTCATTTATTGATCGATTTAATTGAACTAAAAACCAAAGTCAATAGTAAGAAATTACATCAGTGATTTAAAAAGGATAACACTTGGTTAAATTTCACTAATATTTGTTTTTTTATTGCAACGACTTTGAGTCATTCTCAAGAAGTACTCCTTGAGAATGACTCAAAGTCTAAACTAGTTCGAATAAAAAACCAAAATATTAGTGAAATTTAACCAAGTGATTTCCTATTTAAATCATAGTTAAATATGTTTCACCACGTGAAAGATGAGAAACTTGTTCAATCAATTACATCAGTATTGATGTTTTCAAAAATAACTTCATTGCCAAATAATTACCATCTTAATATTTTTAAATGGCTGCCTATAATTTTTTCAATTTTATTACATTAGACATTATTTTTCTGAATCCAATAATCCTCATTTTATTGTTTTTTGTTTAATATTTTTGTCGAAAAAAATGATCCTACTTTAAATTTTATTTTTCAAAAATTATAATTAATCTGCCTTGTAAAAAAGTGACAAATGTCATTTATTGTGAGGTTATGCCAAATATGAAAAATAACGACTCAACAAATAACTACCTACGTTACAACCTAATGTAGAATAGAATAAATAAGTAGTGCTAGTATTAATTTAATCCTTTATGCAATAACGCAACATTATATTATTTTTTATTTACTAACTAAATAAGTTAATTTGATACATTTTTTCATTTGACCTGACTTCATAATATGTAAAGAAAAATGTAAATATTTTGTTATTTAAGTATTTATCGATTATTATTCATTTTTAAAGTGTATTTCTAACTTCACAATATTTCAGTGTCTTGTACGCGTGGCGCATGAAATAAAATGTCGAGTTTAGAAAAGCCTGAAAATTTGGTTTGGTCGCGTAGCGCGTAGCAAACTAAATTTTAAGGCTTTTCTAAACTCAAAATTTTACTTCACGCTTAATCTGGGAGTGGACACACTCGTTTGAACTTTAAATTAAACAATAAATACTTTAAATAATATTTGATTTTTAAGGCGCACTACATTTATTACCAAAAAATCACGTGATTTAATATAATTTTTTTCTGACATAAATATTAAATAAAAATCAACATATCGGACATAATTAGCTTCAGAAAAACAATGTCTAATATAATAAAATAAGAAAAGTATATACAGCTATTTAAAAATTTAAAGTTGACTATTATTTGTCAATGACGTCAATTTAAAAATAAATATATAATTACTGTCAATTTATAGTATTTAAACGGCTATTGACTTTGTTTTTTAGTTCATGAAAATCGGCCAATAAATAACAGAGTTATGGCGTTGGGCGCTTTTTATCGAACACCCGGTATAAGCATTTATGTTTATATTAGGTAATTTCAAATTAAAACACTTGTTTAGTTTCATAATGTTATATTTAGTTTCCTGACACGTGTTTCGGTCAATAACGTTGATTGTTAAAGGAATTTAAACGTTTATGTTCATATACATATTTTTTGTTCATATACGAAGTCCTAGTATTTTTTATTCTTATGTATAGATAAAAATATAGTTTAAAATTGATTGTAATTAATTTTGATTGGGACTAGTGGTGGGAATAATCGAGATACGATAAGCAAATTAGTCGATTATTGAAATATCTCGATATTATGCATACACTGTAAATTTTACGACATTCGTTGCTTTTTTAAAAGATTTTAATTTGAATCTTTAAACGAGGGTTTTTCACTCCCAGACAAAGCATGAAGTAAAATTTCGTATTAAACACGTTTTAAACATGTTTTTTAATCGTTAATGTTTTAAACACTGTTTCAATAAAAAAAAACACGTTTTGTTAAAAAAACTGTTTGTTTTCATTAAAATGAATAAAACATTTTTTTTTAATCGTCAATGTTTTAAACGCTGTTTCAATAAAAAAACACGTTTTGTTAAAAAAAACTGTTTGTTTTAATTAAAATGAATAAAACATTTTTTTGAACAACCCTGGTATACAGTATATTGGGGAATGTATATTTAAAAAAAAACTCCCTATTCATAGCGGACCTAAAATTACAAATATATCAAAATATTTTCGCATTTCAAGCGTTGTACATCTAATATGTTAAAAACGTTGCCAACTGAGGTGGGACGTGGCTCGTATATCCAATCAAAAAATTGCATAGTTAACCTTGACATAATTTTGAAATTTTTCCCACAAAATAAATTATTGTATTATTGTAACTGTCGTATTTTAATAAATTATTCCATGTGCAAAATTGAAGTGAAATCCTTTTTATATTTATAAGTTTCCATCAATAAGTTTCTGGAATTCATCAGCTTGAAAGATCTCTCAAACCATACCTGTAAGCGGCGACAGAATGCCTTTCGTGCACAACATTTCCTACTTAGTAGCTTATGAATTTCCAGGTTGCTGCAGAAAATACACATTTTTACTCCAGTTCTGGAGTATCTACGGAAAATCAGTCCAGACATTGTAATGCAGCGTTGCGTTACAAATTAACGTCGAAATATATTCTCCATTTTAATAGTAAATATTTTATCTCTACTAGTTTCAAAAAAAAAACTCCAGGAATATACAATGCAATTTATACTTTACAAACAAAGGCACCACAATAGAAAAATCATATGGTTTGTAATTCCAACAGAGAATGATGTGGAATAATATAGGTAGGTGCTTTTTATTTATCTATAAGGTGTTCGATGTTGCCAATTTAATTAGATATGTAATGCAATAAAAATAATAAGGGTACACATTCATGATAACGCAGCTAATGAGCAGTCATGTATCTATCTCGAATTGAAGAATCAATAAAGCTTTTTAGCCTTTGAGCTTTCGTGCTTTTCTAAAATAAAATAACGAGCCATCAAACTGTTTTATACTACATCCAGTCAAGTTTTTTTGTAAGTATACAAAACCCGCTGTATACCCACTTCATGCCTAATCAAGGATTAAGTTAGTAAGTTAGGACTCGTTAGTAGCTTTAAATTAAACAACAATAGCCTCAAAATACATATGCATCCCAATGCGTATACTTGAAAGAACAATTCCCTGTATATTTATGTCTGCAGCTTTACCAATAATATCACGAGCCGCCACTGATTTAAGTAAATATTTCTAATACAATTACTATTTGTTTTTATTTATTAGACTGATCTAAAATCTTTTTTGAAAAACTATAACATCTTGTAATTAAATAGTTAAAAGTTTTATTACTACATTGTTTTTCTTTTTAATACATATGGAAGTAGGCTTAGTAGGCTTAATGATGTGTATCAGATCAATCTAAAAAAGGAAGCAGGGTCGGGATTAATTGAGTTATACGCTATAAATTTATTTTACCTTTGAATTTATGAGTTCACGGGGCGCAAGAGGTGGATATCTGGAAAAGCCGGCAAATCAGAAGTTACGCCCAGGCCGCAATTACACCTTAGTTTTTAAGACTTGAATTTCCTGGCTGGCTCACAAAACTTAATTTCTACACTCTCGGGCAGAAACGGGTAAATTGAAGCGAGAAAAATAGCGATTTTAATAAAAAAGTAATTTGGGGAGTGTTTAATTGCCGCGGACGCGCTGAACGCACCCCCTTCTTCTCCAGGACGTGAACGCCCTTTTCCTCTTCTTCATCTGTATCTCAAGGTATCATAGTGCCGTCGATAATTACTAGCAAAAGTGTGCTTGGGTACTTTTACAACCTCGCTAACTGCTTGCTCCTGTTTGGAGACTTCCAATGTTTTAATTAATGGAAAGTTTATAGGTACTTTCATTGTCGACAAAGGAAAATTACAACTATTTTAATATTACATTAGACAAAAATATGCTTGTATATACAGGGATTTTTTCTTTTAAGTATATATATTCCGATAATTACAGCGTTTGGTAAATTTGCAGAAATTCCTTGTTTTATATAATTGGGGTCAATTTAAAGCTTTTATCCAGCGGCGTAACTAGCGGGTGCAAGACACCGCAATGCAATGAGTATCATTTTACGCGATTTTTGTAAATTGAAAACTGCGCCTTGTAAAAACGCTCCAAGATGAACTTTTGTTTGAAAACATCTTTTTAAAAAAAAGGTAAATTTCGGCTGGAGATCTCAAGCATTTTTTCCTCGAAGAAAATAATAGCTTACACTATTTACAATTTATTTATAATCCTATTGATTGGAATATATAAAAATTTCCTCTAAAAATTCCAAATTTGATATAAAGGTCAGAATATCTATCTATTTATCTATCTATCCTTTATTGGTGCATTAACATAATGTTTTACAGAAGTCATTACATGTAATACTAATAATGATAATGAAAAATTAAATTAATTAAAAACACGTACATATACACACATGATTAAGGTTACTATATCAGTGCAATAATTAGTTGTCAACACAGAACTAATTGATTTTGCAAACAGAACTATTAAAATAATATTTGTATAATAATACCTTAATACTTACAACATAAATAAACACACCAACAAATTAAAAGGTAAATGTATAAATAAAATAATTAATAAATATGATTCAAATCAGCATAAAATAAGACAAACGAGAGTATCGCTCTACATACCTCTATCAATCCTTACCTCAAACATTTAAACAACACACCTCGATGGCCATAAATCCGCCGTAGTATTTCTCGACATACAAAAAGCCTTTGATTCGGTTTGGCATCGAGGTTTGTTGTTTAAATGTCACTCACTAAATATCACTCTACATGTCATCAACCTCCTAGACAATTTTCTCTCAAATTGATCCCTTCAAGTTAAAATCCGTACATCGCTTTTCAACCTTTATACCAGAGCAAGGTTTACCTAAAGGCTCTCCTTTGTCACCTCTCCTCTACAATATATTTGTTCATGATTTGTATAATCCCAATTCAAATTACCTAAATAAAACTGCCTACCCTTTGCTATATGCCGATGACACGGCCCTAGTATCCCACGCTCCTACAATCCTTAAGGCCATGGGCAGGAACTGATAGACAGCATCCAATTATGGTTTGCGAAATAGAGAATAACCATAAATCCTAATAAATCCCAACTCTTTATTCCATACCACCGTCCTCTTCAATCTCCATTTAAAATATTATTAAACAATAATTACATTTCCCCGTCTAACACCTGTAAGTACACCAAACTCAGCTTCAAGCCCCATTCCCCAAAACCTGAAGGCAAAAGTCGGGGCGAGAGCTCGGCATTTTAGAATATTAACTTATAAAAACAATGGAATGACAACAAAAACGGCGGTTCATATTTATAAAATGATATGCCGACCTCTTTCGACTATGCCGCCATCCTTCTCTTCAATCCTCGCCCAGCTGTCCTACACAATCTCCAAGTAGCTGAAAGATCAGCCCTCAGAGTACTCACTAAAATCAGACACCCTTTAAATCCTCTTCATAATCCTTCTAATACACTCCTATACCAAAAATGCAACCTCATCCCGATCGAAGAACGCCTCCATCACCTCGCCCACAAATTCTCTAAGAATTCCTTCATCCCTGACATCATAATCCACTTATGTATCTCCCGAAATCATAACATAACCCCGAAATACAAATTCCCAGACATCACGATTTATGAATTCATTTCATCCGCATTCTTCATTGACAATAATGATCATGACATTGAAGAACTGCCGGTTGACACAGACGAATGGCATACTTTCACTTTTAGACAAAGACAGTTAAACGGACATTAGTGATCATGACACTTTAATACTTATTTTTATAAACAATTAATTGACAAAGACAGGCTGAAAGACCACCGGTCGATAGCCAATTTGCAGACGGCTACTATCATTTTATTATTATTAATTATGAATTATTTTATTTTTGTATGTTGTCTGAAAATACAAATTTTTAGGCTTTTCTAAACTCGAAATTTCACTTCATGTTTAATCTGGGAGTGAAAAACACTCTTTTAAAGCAGGGGTATTATGATTAAAACACTTTGTTTTAAAACAGTGTTTTAAACATGTTTAAAAACAGCCGTCATGTTTTAAACGGTTTTGTTTTAAACATATTTTAAATCTTAAATTTGTTTAAAACATTGATTAAACATTAAATTTGTTCAAAGCGTTTTCTTTTATTATCTTAAATTTGCTAAATTATATTTTATACTACTTAATTTCAATTTTTTGTTTACGTTTTTAAATGTTAGCTAAATTGTTGAAGATATTTCAAATTACGATAAAATATCACAACTGTGTGTGCATAAATGTGATTTTTAAATACAGAAAATGTTTCTTTCAGGTACACATGCATACACTGTCAATATTACGACATTCATTGTTCTTTTAAAAGATTTCAATGTGAATCTTTAAACGAGGGTTTTCCACTCTCAGACTCGGCATGAAGTAAAATTTCGAGTTTAGAAAAGTCTGAAAATTTGGATTGGCCGCGTAGCGAAGCGGAGCGGCCAATCCAAATTAGGCTTTTCTAAACTCGAAATTTTACTTCATGCGCCACACGTATAAAACATTGAAATATTGTAAAGTTTAAAATGTACAGCTTTAGCAACCTAATATGTAGATATGAATAAAACGTGAGTCAAATTCTGCGCTAAACAAATTGTTTAAAACAGTGATTATAGGCAACCCTATAACTGTAGCGTATATTAGGTTGCCTATAATCGTTGTTGTATGTGTATGTTTTTTTAACTTCACTGTAAATCAGTGTTTTTAAGCGTGGCGCATGAAGTAAAATTTCGAGTTTAGAAAAGCCTAATTTGGATTGGCCGCTCCGCTTCGCTACGCGGCCAATCCAAATTCTTAGGCTTTTCTAAACTCGAAATTTTACTTCATGCTTAGTCTGGGAGTGGAAAACAATGGTTAAAAGCCTCAAATTAACCGCTTTGAAACAGCAAAATCCCGCAAATTAAAAGAAAACGCTGTAATTATCGGGATATGTATACTCAAAAATAAAATGCCCTGTATGTTCTGTTTTAAACACTTTTGAACGTGTTTTAAACACGTTTTAAAAATGTCTATAATTGTTAATGTTTTAAATTTAAACACTGTTTCAATGAAAAAAACATGTTTAGTAAAAATAACTGTATTAAAGTGGAAAAAACCGTTTTTTAACAATGCTGGTTTGAAGCTACAATTTGAACTCTTTACAACAATTATTACAAACAACTTACGATTAAAATTTTCTAAATGAAAAAAATATTTACCCATTTTCTTTCCACATTTAAAAATCGAGGCAAATAAACAAATCAAGCAAAGTTCAACTTTAAGCGCTTGTTTTAAACACAATTTTTAATCATCGAAAAAATACCTTAACCAATATTATACACTTTTCGAAATATTAAAATTTTAGAAACCAGAAAAAATATTAGCTTCTAAGTGTTTCCACTCCTTGATTAACATCGCTATAACCAAGAAAACATAAACAAGAAAACTACATATTTCCCAACATATTTCTATATAAAATATATAAACTTTTTAATGTACAGGGTGTCCCATTAATGCGTTCTCTGGGGGTATTTCACCTCTCATTAAAGATAAAAAATGAAGTTTCTTCATTAGCATTGCTTGATATTAAGCTTAAACTATTTTAAAATAAAAATTGAATATAAAACTATTTTAATACATACAGTATGCGCTATATAGCCGGTAGCGGACGCAACAACCTTATTTAAAATTAATAACATTGGATAATATTTCGTTTTTGAATGGCTCATTAAAATAACTGTCATTTTGTTAAATTATATTCGGTCAAAATCATTCCGACTTGGTGTTATCTGACACGTTTGAAAAATTTGGAAAAATTGAAATAAAACTTCTTCATAGGATTGTTATAACCTAAAAACTGTCTGTTGGGACCGGAGCCGAGTAAAAAAATCATCATAACTGGCAAATGGTTATAAACGGGATCGTTATGACGAAACTTTACTGAATATAATATAAAAATATCTAGGATTTTATTTACATTTTTTAAAATACAAATTTCGATTAAACATTTAGAATTTTTTCATAGAAGAAACCTTTCTTAATAAATATAAACAAAAAAAACAGAGACATTGTTACAAACAATGCGAGCTATTTATTTCATCCACATTTTAAAACAATAGAAAATTAACAATCCTACCAAAATTTAACGCTGGACTTTCATACCCGCGAAGCGGGGCGACCGAACCAAATTTTCAGGCTTTTCTAAGCTCGAAATTTTACTTCATGCACCACGCGTATAAAACACTGATTTGTTGTGAAATTCAGAATGTACGTCTTTACCATACTGCTTTATTAGTATATTTCGAACTTCACTTGAAATCAGTGTTTTATGCGCGTAGCGCCTAAAGTAAAATTTCGAGTTTAGAAAAGCCTAAAAATTAGGTTTAATCGCCCCACTTCGCGGGTATGAAAGGTATGAAAGTCAAAAGTTAAATTTTGGTAGGATTGTTAATTTTCTATTGTTTAAAAATGTGGATAAAATAAATAGCTCAGATTGTTTGTAATAATGTCTATGTTTTTGTTTATATTTATTAAGAAGTGCTTTCTAAACTCGAAATTTTATTTCATGCCTAATTTAGGAGTGGAAAACACTTGAATGCTTTACAAAAATATCTAAAGATTTACAGATATTAAGATATGTATACTTAATAAAAAAAACTCCCGGTATGTGTTCCTTGTGCCACACATAAATGTTGTTGGACAACAGGTACGGAGTTCGTATTGGCAAATTCAAACACAAATTGGGCTGATTCTATAAGCAAACCGATAAATTTAACGTATATTTTAACTTTAACTTCACCTTATAGAAATAACATATACTTTTACTTAATTTGACTTTGACTTTATTTACGGAATCTCCTTTATAATCAATTTACAATTAACTTACAATAATATACATATTTGTATATAACAATTATAGAAATATTCGTGTACTAATAAATTACGTTAAATTAAATATTTTGTTTACAGAATTAAGAGATTATGAATTATGATTTCTTCGTAGAGTTTGCAGCCAACTTGTTTGCGCAGTACTACCAACTGTATTATCCAAACTTCTACAGGCAAAAAGCACATCGATATCACAAATAACTTTTGTTTTATACAATACTAAAAGTGTCTATTTCTTTTATGGTAACCCTGCATTTTACCTAATTTGACTGTGCATTTAGTTTGACGTTCAAATTTACCTTTTGATTAAAATATACTCAATGACATTAGAAGCGTAACACCCAGAAGGAGTTATTATTTTAACTTGATTCTTTGCCAGTATGGTAGTCTTACATCAAGAATAAAATGATTACATTTTCAAGAAATTTTATTAAAAAACAATCTAAAAAAAATTAATAATGTGTTTGGCGACCCCTTTGCTGTATACACTCCTGTAGACGTCTGGGCATCGACAAAATGAGATGGTCGATGTCTTCTTGAGGCATCTCGTTCCAAGCAACTTGAATTTCATCGATCAACTGTGCTAGAGTCTGTGGAGGATGGTGCAAAGAGAATATTCTTCTTCCCATGATATCCCACACATATTCAATGGGATTTAAATCCGGCGAACGGGCCGGCCACGCCAAAACATTAACACCAGCTTCATTAAGAAAGTTCATAGTTCGACGAGCAATATGGGGACGTGCGTTATCTTGTTGAAAAAGTACGTCTGGGCGGCCATCTAAATAAGGCAACAAAGTCGGTCGTATGACGTCTTCAACATAACGCGCAGCTGTCATACTGCCTCGAATGAATACAAGAGGTGATCGACTACCATAAGCAATAGCCCCCCCAAACCATTACTCCAACAGTCCTGTGTACATGCCTCTCAATAGCAAACCTAAGATCAGGTCGTTCTCCACGGTAGCGTCGTACCCTTCTACGGCCATCATGCGTGCCTAGACAAAATCGTGATTCATCGCTGAATACGACATCGTGCCATTCTGCCTCCCAATGCTGCCGTTCTCTGCACCAGTCCAACCTTTGGCGACAGTGTCTCGCTGTTAAAGGAAGCACTAATCTTGGACGGTACGAAAGAAGCCCAAAGGATTGAATGCGGCGATATAAGGTTCGCATACTAACGGGCCTACCTTCTTCTCCAATCCATTGATAACCGATTTGACGCGTAGTAGCGAAACGGTCTCGCAGGGCTATTTGTCTTATGCGCCGATCTTGACGTTCTGTGGTACGCCTTGGTTGACCAATTGGTCTTCTTCTTGCTCCTTTACCTTCTTCTGTCCATACCTGATACACACGTATTACAGTTGCTGCAATTTCGCGATAGGACATACCGACATCTCGATAAGCAACAACTCGACCCCGGTCAAAATCGCTCAAATGGTGATATTGTGGACGTCTTCGGACTCGAGGCATTTTATTTAAGCTTAACACACTCAACGGAAACACGAAAACTAAAAACATCTGTACTAAACAGCTCATATAAATAGTTTTATCAAAAAAGAAAAAGTGAAATATGTTTTTTTCACAATAAATATAAAAGGCACAAGGTTGAAATTGTTATCAATGTATGCTTTAAATATAGTCACTCTGTTGCTAAAATATGAATTCAAAAAAATCATTCCTTCTTGGTGTTACGCTTCTAATGTCATTGAGTATATGTTTTATTGATGTGAAATGTTAGTTCAAAATTGATCGATCTTTAACCATCTTTGCATTTTACAATATTCATAGAAATTTTTCTTTGCAGGGGAATACCACTATTGAATAATTAAGCAAACCATTGTAAACTAACTTCACCTATCAGCTCCAACCTAATATTATCCTTGTTAAGCTATTGAAATATTAATATGCGCTAGGAGTGACGCTGCAGCGACGCATGAAGAAAGAAAATTGATCCTTTATTGTCTCCAGAAAATATTTACCAAATATAAATGCGATCACACAAAATCGAAACGTCTGCCTCCAGTTAATGCTTTTAACGGACGGAGTGAGGTATCCATTACTAATATTTTCACATCTGTAATTATACCCAACTTTTTCCATTTATAAATCGCATTTGATATCTAGGAACAAAATGTTGTTAAGAGTTTCGTGAAAGGAAGGATAATAAGTACAATGTAATCATAATATTTTCCTAATGCAATATGCTGGTATATTTATGTCGTCTCCACTTGGCGTAACTCTCCATTTCATGAACGTTCAGTTTGTTTAGCGTTTGCTTATATCATAATATATGGTTATCTCCAAGGCCGAGCCAGAAAAAAAAATCGCAAGGGTTTTAATGATAAAAATATGGTTTTTGCTCATCAAAAAAATATTAATAAAAAAAGTACTTGTATTTTTTCTTTTAAGTATACATATCAGGATTTTTCGATGTAAATTTTCAGACTCGTTGTTTTATTAAAAACTTATAATTTCCCAAATTAAGCATGAAGTAAAATTTCGAGTTTAGAGAAGCCCTAAAATTTGGTTTGGTTGCGCCGCAGAGCGGAACGACCAAACCAAATTTTCAGGCATTTCTAAACTCGAAATTTTACTTCATGCGCCACGCGTATAAAACACTGATTTCAGGTCGGAAATTCACATGTTATTTGGTCATAAGAACGAACAACGATTAATCTTCCACAATAATGAAAATAGATCTTTACAACTTATACATATTGCACATTGAAGCTTTGCAAATAAATTGACACTATTCTTTTTTTTTAAATGTTTCTTAAATTATATATAAATCAACTAATAGTATTTCTCATTTTTTGTACGGCTTAGTCTACTTGAAGCTTGAAGTGTCGCCTACCCAGCTTAGAGGGTAGACCTCCTTTCGTGTTCGCATCTATTCTTCCTTTTGTGTGCTTCATTGCAATTTACCAAATTAAGGAGTGCAGCACGCGACAGTCATGTACGATATTTGATTCTTGATAGTAATCACTTATGTAGTTGCAAATAACATGAATATATATTTTATGTTGCCAGAATTTAACTATTTGTCTACAATATAAACACAGGGAACTTTTCTTTTAGGTAAACATGTGCATAAGCTGTACATTTTCCGGCATGGGTTGTTTTTTAAAAGAGTTCAATTTGAAGCTTTAAACGAGTGTTTTCCACTTCCAGACTAAGCATGAAGTAACATTTCGAGTTTAGAAGAGCCCCGTGAAAATTTGCAGAGGGTCGCGCAGCGACCCGAGACAAATTTTCTGGGCTTTTCTAAACTCGAAATTTTACTTCATGCGCCACGCGTCTAAAACACTGTTTTTAAGTGAGGTTTAAATATACAATAATTTCACAGTATTTTAGTGTTTTATACGCGTGGCGCATGAAGTAAAATTTCGAGTTTTGAAAAGCTCAGAAAATTTGTCTCGGGTCGCTGCGCGACCCTCGACATTTTCACGGGGCTCTTCAAAACTCGAAATTTTACTTCATGCTTAGTTTGGGAGTAGAAAAGACTCGATCAAAATTTCAAATTAAACTCTTTTCAAAAAACAACGAATATCTAAATATTTAAAAAAAATAATCTGAATTTAGAATACGTATACTTTTAAGAAAAACTCCCTGTATATACTCATATGGAATATCAAACTAAAACGGCATTTGTTTCGTTATACAGTTGTATGTATGTCGATAGAAATTAAAACCGTGAATATTTATCCAGTTAACTTGTGTCTTCTGTAATTCAATACCCATTCATTCATTCGCACGGCGCTATGTAAGCAAACAAACAACGCGCTCCGCACTCATTATTTTTATTATTCGTTGTAATAAAATTCGGCAGGCACTATAAACCAATACATAGTCAAAACTACTTTCTGCAATTTTGCAATGTTCCCAGAACACACAACCAGCAAAAATTGGCCCTCTTAAAGTTTATGTTTCATCCTTACGTCAATACATTCTGCAAATGTTTACTATTTACTAATATACACGAACTTATACACCTTTTGCTGTAACTTTTTGATTTTGATTTTGAGATATTATATTTTTTATATTTAATTGTCATTTTAATAGCAAGAAAATAGTATTACAAATAAATTACCTTTTTTCGTTTCATTTTTTGTCGTCTGGCTATTTGCATCGGGCCCCGATTTTGGTTATGCCGGCTCTAGTGATATGTATACATTTGCGATAAATTCCCTTTATGTTTATGTCAGTAGGTCCTCCAATAAAAATGCTCATGAGCCGCCTGCTCAAATAATAAAAGAAGCAGTAAGCATGCTTCTTTTAATAGTCCACGAAAGTTTGCGGTCTCCTAATTATAATTAGAAACGCAAAAAGAAATACGAAAACTACAACTATTTATTTATCAAAAGAAATACATCATTATTTTGTTTTTTGTTTTTATTTTTCTTCAAATTTATTTATCAAGCTCACAAAACTAATTTTTGTTTTGTTCAAATTGTTTGCGAACAGGCCCGAATAATTTTGTTATAAGCCTTCCTAAGATAATTTTGTGATATAAATGTCAAGTGAACTCAAATTTACTAAAAGTGCAAGCCTTAGTATATTTAGTTGTTGGTTATTAGTATAGAAAATACAATTCTAGAACACACTGTATGAAATGCATTTGAAAGTTCAGATAAATGAAATATAAATGTATGTAAGGTGGGAAAGGAAACAGAAAGGAACAATGGTTTACAAACACAAAATGGTTTATTCATTTAAAAACGACAAAACATAAAACCGCACGGACGAGCCGAGACTTTCTGAAAACCAACAAAAGAATTGCTCCATATACACGCGGAGAAAGGAAAATGTTGGACAATAAAATCGTTCCGTAACTAATAAAAATATTTCGACAATGGACAAAAGCTAAGCAATCAGCGCTCTCCTGTTGTTATTTTGTTATACATCAAGTGCGTTTATGTGTGCAGATGCAAAACAAACATTAAATATTGAAAGTATTGCTATACAAAATGTTCAGAGTTGACAAATGCAATAGCGTACTGGTAAAACAGGTCTCTGCTGCAAAAACCCTCTGTGTAAATAAAAAGTGTCAAATTCAGGCGCTAAAACGTATACCATGAAAATCAATAGGAATTTATAGGGCAGAACAATTAAAACCTTATTTATTTTACGTAGTTTGTTATTTCTCCACCAGCTGTTTAATTGATAATAAATTGGACACTTCGTAGGGCGGGAAACGCTAATGCGAAAGGTAGCGCTATTGGCGTGATTTCTCCTCATAATTAAGTACTTAAGCTCAATGCTGAAGTGTTTCAAGCTGTTGGAAAACTCGAGCTGTCGGATTAAAGATTAAATGCGAATGATATCGAATTACAAAAGATCTTCTCAGGATAGGAAGAATCGAAAGTGATAAACATTTTTAATTAATGTAATTGGATTAATTGTTCATGCTGTAGTAGATTGAACTGTTTTAATTGTGTTACACTACCATTTAGTTAATTTTTATCAATTATTTTAAGAATAATGTAAGATAAATAATCATTCATAATTTTTTATTTTTAGTGCAACAATAAAATCATGTCATTAGATTTGATCAAGATTAGGGAGGCTATTCACAGCACCCATGCAATTTGTCATCAGTGAGAAGTTGCACTGGAATGACGTCATTTTAATCCATACGGCTTGGTAAATTCTTCCCAAAAATGACGTAATTTTAGTGCGAGTTCTCACCGATGACAGATTGCATCGGTGCTGTGAATAGCCCTCTGTTTTGAATAATTTTAAAACCACACATTTTTTACACAATTATTTTGTAACTTCATACAGTCAAAATCTGTTATACCGACACCGGCTATAATGTACAATCGGATATAACGAATAAAATAGTCGGCCCGTAGAATAACGTATACAAAAAAGCATTGATGTTGCTTACAACGAACACATCGATTAGAACAAACAAATTTCTAGGAAAAGTGGATGTTGAAATTTACAGCGTACAATTTATCATGTCTTTCGTTCCATGAAATAAAAATAAATGCTTTGCTGACTATTAATATTTGCAGCCATAGGTAAAATAACATTTTATAAAATTAATTATTGTAAGAATAAACACAAAATCAAGTTGAATATATTTCAAACTTCACTTGAAATCGGTGTTTTATGTGGGTGGCTGGCACATAACGTGAAATGTCGACTCGCTTCGAAATTTTTATGCTTACTGTGGGAGTAGAAACACTCGTTAGACAATCAATCAGAAATTATTTAAAGTGAATGAAATTTAATTTATTATAAAAATACATATTTCAAATCGAATTTATATTTCTAATCGAATTTCAACTTTGATTTAAAATTTTGGAATATCCAGCAAGGATATTTACATTTTAGTTATGGAAAATCAAAGTTTATTCATTTCTGTGTAAATTCTAGTTTAGGGTTTAGAAGTGCCTAAAAAGCCTGAAAATTTGGTTCAATTTTCAGGCTCTTCTAAACTCGAAGTTTTACATCATGCGCCACGCGTATAAAGCACTGAAATATGGTGAAAAAAAACATTGCTCAATTAGTATTGAAAAAATTAACTGCTAAAGCAAGATTAAAAAAATATATGAATACTACAAAGAAAAAATCCCTGTATAGATAAAAATGTACGTCAATTGCAAAAACTAACAAAATTGACTAAACTCGTCATATGTTAAACATTGAGGAAATTTGGAAAACTATGAAAACATGTAGAAATTAACGGAGATTATAAAAATTGGTAGAATCAACAGTAGGTATTTTAAAAATTGCCGAAAATGATAAACATTACGACAGTTTGAGTTGCAATATTTGTTGGTTAAAATATCATTAATGTCATAAAATATTTTTTTACAAAACAAGTGCGGGAAAACAATTTTCCCGAGTAAACGCATATTTGAAGCACGAGCGACGAAGGAGCGAGTGCCTTCAAATGCGCACGAGGAATGGACAATATTTTTTGTAACGGGCAAAATCATCACAATAATGCTGTCATGGAAAATGTGCAAGATCACTGATATAAAAATTCCTAATTTTGATTACTATTCTCTTATGTAGCGCATTCTAAAATTATTCTCAAGGTGGGTCAATTTTGTTCTGGTGCAATATGGGTCAATTTCGAAGTAAATCACCCCCCGCCGACACAATGCGACTACTCCGGACCCCCAAATCAGCCGAATAAAATAGTTGGCAATAACAGCTATTTGATGAATAACCTTTCTTACACATAAAAGTGCGAAGAAAGCTTATTAGTGTTTTATTCGTCAAATTAATTTGAATTTCACTTAACTCACAATCAATTTAACAACAGTTATTTTCACGTGCCCCTATCCGAGTCGGGCGCCGGCCGCGTACCGTTGTTTACTTTATTGTGTCCAAACCATGCATCGCCCCGCAGTTGGTGGAGCGGCAGAATTGCGAGCGGACTACGCCCCACCGAAATCGAAAATTCGATTCTTGATGAGCGTTTGAAAAATCTAGCGCGCAAATTCTAACCCTCAATGACGAAATTTTGTACACTGGCGTTGCCTACTAGAGGCCGAATGAGGCCTTTTCATGGATCAATTCCGACGTTCCGAGACACGGCCGACGCAACGAGACGTTTCCCGATGCTCAAAAGTGCCGATTAAGAAAGTTGTGAATATCCGTTTCTTTACAATTTTTCAAGTTTCATTTTTAAACTTGAAAAATAGATTTGCTATTGCTTAATAGGTGCGGAATTAAATTCTAAGAATTACCTATCTATCATACCTCTAATCTTGTTCTCTCTTCTCAGGCACACTTACCTACGTAGACACCTTAGGACAAATATTCTTCCAATCCGTTACAGCTGTCTCTCTGTATCGTAGCTTACACCTGTAGCTTACTCATAACAAACTCATTGAGAACCTAGTATACTTTACTTGTTATCTTCAAACCAACAACCCTTTTCGCAAACTTCTTCAAATACATGATTTTTTGTCATTCTGTAAAATCCACAACTTCTACATTCCATAATCAAATGATAATTTAACTGAAACTGACAGTTCAGCTGTCAACTTTATTAGTGCTGCCAACTTAGGTTTTGCGTGCCTGGTTTTAACTTTACATGACTCGTGCCGAAAGTGTGATACCGGAAATGTGACTTTCAAGTTGTCAAAACGGTATTCGAAACCTCACTTTTGAGGCGGCGAGTTAAAAAAAATAACATTCATTGTTATTTCCGATTCTAACAATGGTCAATCCTGCTATAATAGAATATTGCGTAAGAGATAAGATCATTTTTAAAGTCAACTGAAACTATTAAAAATGTGCGGAAAGAGATCCACAAAACTTAATGCTCTGTTATTTAATAAGGCTAGGAATTTTTATAATTGAAGTAAACAAATATTCATTCAAAAATAAATTCAAATATTCTAATTATTCAAATATTTGAATAATTAGAATATTCGAATAATGTTTTGAAAAAATATTCGAATAATGTTTTGAAAAAATATTCGAATAATGTTTAAAAAAATATTATATACATGCATCCTGATTATTTTATTTTAATCTTGTGGTAGATAACTAAGTAGGTTTTTGAACTTCGTAATAAATTAGTGTTTGACACGCCTGGCGCATGAAGTAAATATTTCAAGTTTAGTTTATTTCGAGTTTTGGATTGGTCGCTCCGCTTCGCTACGCGACCAATTCAAATTTTCAAGATTTTCTAAACTCGAAATATTTACTTCATGCTTAATCAAGGACTGGAAAACACTTGTTAGACGCGAAGCGTCCCAATCAAAATTCAGGCTTTTCTAAACTCGAAATGTTACTTCATCCGCCACACGTATAAAACACTGAAATATTGTGAAGTTTATAATATACTATTAAGACTGGATAATTTTCAATTATTTAGTTAATAACATATTCAAGTATTTGAATTATTTGAATCTCCAAATATTTTAATATTCGAATATTTAAATATGTGAATAATTAGTGATTGAAATATTCATATTTGAATATTCAAATATTTGACTATTTGAATTATTCGTATTCGAATCTCAGCCTTAATCTCGAACTGAAATTACTAACCACTTTAAAAACACAGATATAGGTATAAAATGTTTTACTAAGTTTTTGTTTTAAAAAAATAAAAGTAGAAAATTATCTTAACAGCTATTAAAGTATTTTATATATGAACCCATATTTAGAAGGTTAGTTGAAAATATCTATTTTATTTTAACCTAACTCTACAAGGTGACCTCTATCGTAATTTAACTTTTCTTACATTTGTTTTATTAGGTTAGACACTGTTAAATAAGTTTAAAACATAATAACATATTTTTAAGTAAATTAACTATTTTCCATAAAACTCCAGAAATTGTCATCCAATCCAATAATTTGTTATCTGTCCTAACCCACTAATAACACACGGTTAATTTCCTTTCTTGACTAATATATTTTTCTCTGCTAGATATACTTTTCGAGTACCATGTAATCTTTTTCAGTTAATGAAAAAGAGTACATGGTACTCGAAATGTAAATCTAACAGTGAAAAATAAATTAGCAAAGAAAGGAAATCAAACCGTGTTTTATTAGTGATTGATTACTTCACATTACTCAAAAAAACAGTGAATATATCCTAACAAATTGTCACCTTACCTAACTCTAGGCTATTAAATAACAATTTGGTCGGGTGATATAACAGTTAATTAGATGAAAGTTACTTTGGTTATGTCAGGATAGATGTCAATTGTCTAAAATATGTTTGATATTTAGATCTGTAAGGAACTATTTTGTAAACTGTTTAGTTACATTGGTCAATGCTTTAAAGGCCATTTAGGATGTTTGTAATAAGACATGAATTTCGTGTTCATTCTCTAAATATAGAAAGTTGTACAAGTTTTCTGTAAAAGGTTTAGTTTGTTGTTTTAATTTATTTAGGCTGGGGCGGCCAAATCTAGTTGATTCGAAGATTCATGATATATTGTGTATATTATATTTAATTAAGAAATCTAAGTGAACATTGCTTAGTTTTTTATTGTTCTACTACAACGCTAAAATATTCCCCCCTCCTGGCAAATTTCCTGCAGGCGCATTATCATCATCAGACTAATTATGTATCTAATCAAAATATTTTTTATTTTGTTTTCAGGAATATCAGCAGAATTATATTACGTGAGGCGAGGTGTGGTGAATACGTACGCCCTGAACTTCGTTGTGATGATTCCAGCAAACATTTCCGACATCCACTTCTCATGGCAGAGCCTAACGGAAAATCCGGTGAGGTGCATGCTTGGGGAAATGTAGGAACTCCCGGAAGGGCCCTAGGAACGGAATACGGCACTAAAAACAAAAAGTCCACGCCAACATCCGGCGTAATAAGTTTTGAATCCTTAAACAAATTACATAGAAAGGTCAATGTGCTATCAATTAAAATTGTATCGGAATCGAGTTTTCGAAGGTCGGAAGGGTATCCGCCCTCCCCGCCCTTTTTAGAAGCAGCATACACACCGGAAATGGCATCAGCGCGACGTTGATTGATTGATTGATTGATTTTAATTCGCGGCACAATCGGAATCGGCGCACTTAGATGTGAAAAGAAATTCGTAACGAGCTATACAGGCAATGGGATCACTGGGTTAAGCTATACGAGGTGAACGGTTTTCTTAAATATTAAACTGAAACCGCGATAGATATCCAACAAAATCAACATTTTATAGACATTAGTTACAATCATTATTTTTTAAGTAAAGTAAATAAATATTTTTGATTTAAATATGATATTCTTAATAAATAATTTATAATGAGTACTTCTAATAGTATACATTTTATTACCTTAATTATCAACTTTACAAGTAGACTTAGTTTCCATACAACTTATTTGACTTAAAATAAAGTCTACTTCAATTTACAGAGCACAAACTTACACTCGATGCCATAGACCAGTGTTTCTCAATATTTTTCTCTTGTGGCACATTTTCGAAAGAACATACCTTTCGCGTCACAGACACACACAGTTATAGAGAGATAATGATATAAAGAAAACACTTAACTTTTTATACCACTTTTGTTTTAGTCCCAAAAGTAAAATAAAAGTGGTATAAAAAAGTTAAGTGTTTTCATTATATCAAATTGAAAATGTAACACGAAGTGAACGCCTTCAAGATTCAAGAAAAAAAATAATGGTGTTGTACCCAGTGTTGGCAACTAGACCTTTTCGACAAGCCACAGAAAACTGATTTGTTTGAATGTCTAAAATCATCAATCATGAAAAGTCAACAAGGCTTTTAAATTCGCAGAAGAAGTAGTAAGCTAAATAGTGCATAAAGAAAATAATCAAAATTTAATTAATGATTATTATCACATAAAAAACAATTAATGTATGAGGTCTATGGCACCGTATTAAATAATACTTTATACACACTTTATATTATTATACACACTTTATATTTCATTTAATTAACCTTGTGTTATTTAAATTAAATATAAAGTGTATATTTAATAACTTCACATTAAATCAGTGTACGCCTGGCACATTAAATAAAATTTCGAGTGTAGCAAAGTCTAAAAATTTAACGGGCCTTAGAAATATTAGTTGCCTGAGGCTTACATTTTTGGGTATATTCAGACAGTTTTGCGACATAGGCTTTGCGAAATACTACCTTGAAAACGCACAAACCAGATACAAGTCCCTGGGTTTCGCAGTCTTCCAGTCAGGTTTGCTGCTGTGAAAGTTAACTATCAAAAATTAAGAATTACAAAATTCAAAAGAAGACACCTCTCTGTTTATACAGAGGCGGAAAGGTTTCCGATATAATATAAAAAGAGAATTGTGATTTTTATATTATATCAGAAAACCTTCCCGTCTCTGATATAAAAAGAGAGGTGTCTTCTTTTAAATTTTGTACTGTTTAATTTTTGATAGTTATATATAGTTATAAAGGGCGCTGAAAACTTACCAAATATTAAAATTATCATAAGAGCAAATACATCTAATTATAATATGTAAAGTTATTTAAATTAAAAACACTTGGTATTGTTTCACAAATTAAAACTTTATTCCGACTAGTTTCGGTTTGTTAGACCATTTTCAAAGGAATGTGGTTTACATTCCTTTGAAAATGGTCTAACAAACCGAACCTAGTCGGAATAAAGTTTTAATTTGTGAAACAATACCAAGTGTTTTTAATTTAAATAACTTTACATATTCTAATATGTTTCACCAAGTGCCAGACGAGAAATTAATTCAAGAGCAAAAAAAAATCTAATTATAATTTTATAAAATGATATTACTCGAAAAAGTAATTTGTTATCGAAAATTATGTTGACATACTTAACAGAAACAATTTTATTTTTATTAAATGTATTTATTTTTATAACTATGCACCGTATATTTTTCATGTGTATTCATTCAAAATATTTGTATTACTAATAATTTATGATCTTTTATCAAATAAAAATTAACATTACATAAAAATTGAATCTTTTGTAAATATCTAAGATAAACTTAAGTTACTCATTTCAAATTGAAATTGGACACTGTCCCAATCCACATATCCCAATTAATCTGTAAATCTTTAAATATTCGTTGTTTTTTTTTAAGAGTTCAATTGGATACTTTAAACGAGTGTTTGGGTAGTGGGTACAGGCCCTGCCTCCTAACCCAGGGATTCGATCCCGCCGGTTGGGGTCATTTTAAAGTACAAAATGATTCCGCCTGGGTCCATGGATGTGTGTCAGTGTGTTTGTAGCTTCTAAATATAGTTAACTTACAAAATATAAAAGTAAATTGGTGGAATGGTTTAAAACCAATATCCAATAAATGTACAAAAAAAACGAGTGTGTTTCACTCCAGGGCTAATCATGAAGTAAAATTTTGAGTTTAGAAAAACCTTAAAATTAGGTAAAATATTGCATTAGTAGCATATTGCGAACTTTACTTCGAAATTTTACTTTCACGTGAAGTTCGCAATATGCTACTAAAGTAGTATTCTACAGACGTATATTTTGAACTTCACTTAAGACCGGTGTTTTATATGCGTGGCGCATGAAGTAAAATTTCGAGTTTAGAATAGCCTGAAAACATGGTTTAGTCGCTCCTCTTCGCGGAGCGACCAAACAAAATTTGCACACTCTTCTAAACTCGAAATATTAATTCATGCTTAACCTGGGAGTGAAAAACACTCGTATAAAGTCTTAAATTGAATCTAACAAAAAAAAAACAATGAATATCGGAAAATTTAAAAGCGTATCCAAATTCGAATAATAACTCACTGGAGCAATTTGCTTTTATTTTTTAATTATACTTACATATCCCAAAGAAGATTGCTCGAATTTTGAAAGCGCAAGATTTGCTTAGATAAAATAAATATTTATATAATTCATTAACGTGAGACCAAACTTCATTTCAAATCTGTGTTTTATATACGTGGCATATAAAGTAAAAGTTCGAGTTTAGAAAAAAGAATGTGCAGGGTTTTCTAAACTCGAAATTTTATTGAATGCTTAATGAAGCTTAATTAGAAGCTTTAAAAGCGTTTACTTTATAAAAATAATCAGGTAGATATAAACTTTTCAGTTATATTTTTTCTTGTAATTACTCATTGTTTTCATTGTTTGTTAGTTGGTTTAAAGAAAATTTTACCTAAAAGTTACATACAGGGAGTTTTTCTTTTAAGTATACATATCCCAATTACAGCGTATATGCTGTAAATCTTGAGATATCGTACTCCCAGGTTAAGCATGAAGTAAAATTTCGAGTTTAGAAAAGCCTGAACGTTTGGATTCTGACGCGTAGCGTATAAATCCAAATTCAGGCTTTTCTAAACACAAAATTTTACTTCATGCGCCACGCGTATAGGATACTGAAATATTGTTAAGTTCACAATATGTTACTAAAGCAGTATGCTTAAGAAGTATATTTTGAACTTCACTTAAAACCAGTGTTTTATGCGGGTGGCGCATGAAGTAACATTTCGAGCTTAGAAAAGCCTGATAACGTTCAGGCTTTTTCTAAACTCGAAATTTTACTTCATGCTTAATCTGGGAGTGGATGCACTCGTTTAAAGGTAGGATTCCTAAGCGACGACTGAAACGACTGTAGTCGCGCGACTGTGGCCGTGCGGGCAGAGTCGTGCGGCCCTGATCGCTTGGTCGGATTCCTATGCAACGACTATTACTGCAATTTCTACGAGATCGTTATGAATAATAGACTTTCTTTGGAGAAATAATATTTTTAATTATGAAATTAATCAAAACATCAAATAAAAGGTAAAAGACTACCCTAAGTTTATTTAATTGTAATTAATCCTGTAAGAAATATATTTTTAATCAATGTAATAACTCTAAAATGATGAAATAAACTCAATTTATGTTAAAAGCCGCGCGGCTCTTACGACTATACTGCTCTCTGTACCAGTACAGTCGTACGACTCGAGTCGCCGCACTAGAGTCGTTACAGTCGCGCGGCTACAGTCGTGTCTTAGGAAAGGCTTCCATTTATTTACATGCAAAGCAGTCGGGCGCGACTCGAGTCGCGCGGATCAAGTCGTTTCTGTCATCGCTTAGGAATCCCACCTTAAGGCGTCAAATTGAATTCGCCACGCGCATAAACACTCATTTAAAGTGAAGTTCATAATATATTGCTTAAGTTTGTAATGTAAATAGATATTAAAGAGTAAAAACACTCATTAAAAGCTTTAAATTGAACATTTTTTTAAAATCAATGATTAATTCCAACGTATACATCGGGATATTTATACTTTTAAGACGAATTCCCTATATATGATAATAAGAGACTTTATTTGCATATATATCGGATATGAATTCTAGTTGCTGTTTTATGGAAATCACTTTGTATTCTTTTTTATTCCGGAAGACGATTCAATAGAGGATTATTGGAATTTCTAATGTTGGTTAGAGTTGACTAATCATTCTTAAACCTCCAAATTTCTACGGATTATGGCATTAGGATTGCGATACATAATCAAGAAGTGACCGAGAGATAATTTTGTGTATTTTGTCTAGCTAATAATTTTAAAGGAAGAATTAAATCAATTTAAAAATATTTTTTTCAAGGGAAGACACATGCACATGCACTATGATTTTTTTTAGAAATGTTTCGGATTCCACTTTTAAGGATACAAAAAAAATAACTTTTGGTATTATTATTGTACTTTTCAATGTACACCCAAGAAAACATTTATAGTTTAAATGAAGTAATTCTAATTACAAACCAAGGTAAGTTAAGTAATAATAATTATAGCTAGGAATTTGAATATTTTCGGATATTCAAATACCACTCTACTTATATTAAATCACTCACTTTATCACATGTTTAATTAATTAAGCTATTTGAATATTTAAATATTTCAATAAATTAGTGTTACAAAATGTCTAATATATTTTCTAAAACTAAACAATTTATAAATTCAAATAGTTTATTTGTTTAAATATTTGATTAATTTGAATATTTCATATACTATATAATCATAATATTTGCATATTCAGGAATATTCGAATTCCCAGCCCTAAGTCCCACTGAGCAAACACAATGAAGTAATGTCTCATCAACATTAAAACAACGTTCAATGTTGCTACAATGTTGGTATAACATTATTTGTTTGTTTTTTGCTCAGTGGGGTAATACTATTTCATGTTTTTGATAAATTATGTTATTTCATTTCCCTCTTTACGAATTCATTGTTTCGTATTTCATTAGAATATTGGAAACATAAGCAAGTAAATCGACTTTTGAAAAACCTGAAATTTCTATGTTGTAAAACAACATGTATTAGTTAATATTAATTTATTTATTATATTAATAACTGGTAGACTACCACTCAATAAAAATTTAACAGCGTTAAATTTCCGAGCTGATTAATTACAGTTATTAATAATTTCGCATAAAATCTCTATTTTCTGAAATTCCCTCACATTGTTTGTACTGCACATTAATTCACATAGTCTTTGTAGAGACTGATAATACCATAATAACAATATCGTCACGTACAATTCGCAACATGTTTACTGTATTTGCAAATAATCCACTGAATGATTTTACCTCATTCGTTCTTTATTATTATAACAGCGTATACGAAGAACTTTCAGCTATTATGATTGATTACTTCGCAACGCTAATAATATTCAGTTGATTGATATTACATACATCAAATGCAATATCGATATTGCATGCATGCAGTGGCGTAACGAAGCAATCGGGCTCCGGCTCGCTGAAAACGTATATATTTTATGCCCCTGGGCCCCAATATATTAATTAAAATAGAATGGGGCAAATAAAATCTTTACAAACCACGAATCTGAATTTTGCATCACTGAGCACATACTTTTTTTTAGAAGGCATTAGTTAATATTACTAGAATAAATGTTGATTCAAAAACCTGTATTTAATGTAACATACAATATACTTTATTAATTAAAATACTAAGTTTGTTATTAATAATGAGCACTTTGTGTCTCGAAATATACATCTAACGATATAAATAAAAAGTGAAGTAAGGAATAACAGTCTTTTTTAGTGTACAAAGTACAGATTCATATGTCAATAATTTAACTCTAAATTGATGAAAGTGATATCTATTCGCATTTCTAATAAAAACTGAATTGCTTCCTCATCTATTTCATAGCGAAACAACAATATAAGATTAACATTTAATAAATTGTTTGTCTCGCTTTTATGTTTAATCGAAATGCTTCCTATTGAATTATAATTCAATTTAAAAACATAATTGTAGTTACTTAGTAAATAATATAATAAAAAATACACGTATGTGATAATTGGCATGTGCATTTTTTAAAGTATTTGTTTTTATTAAAACGATGCATGCACCTTTCTCTAAAAAGGAGAGCTACTACCATCACATAAAAATCGATTCGTTTAATGTTGCAACTGCTGATATTATTTCAGCATTGAATAGGGTCGCAATATAAACACTCGGTATAGAAATACTGAAACAATGTTACCTTAATGAATACAATAAATGCACCCTCCATACGTAAACAATTAATTACTAGACACTCTGGTGGATTTTCCGCGGAATCGTATTCAGCAGAACGGTGGTGCAGTGGACGCATAGGCGCAGGATCAAATTAAAACTTCGAGAGGGTGCACAGTCATATAGCTTTAATTAATTTGCCTGGAAAAAATATCTATTAAATTTACGTTTGCTCGTATATTTGTTTTTGACGAAATCCACACGTCAAAAACAATTTCCCCTTAATATTAACGGATTCCGCCAGGACAATTGTTTGACGATTTAATTTATACGTAATTCCACTGGAGCAGTGTTAGATTTATCCAAAATTATTTGGCACAGTCACGTTTTTTTACAAATTATATTCTGAAATAAACGGTGGGATATGAAACTGTCCCTTTTTATCATGACCATTAATCCAGCCTCTTTACACACAAGGATTTTTTCTTTTAAGTATACATGCGCTTATAAGTATACATATACACTTTTAAGTATACATATGCATTTATTTCATGCTTAATCTGGTAGTGAAAAACACTCGTTTAAAGCCATTAGATGAACTTAAAAAAACAACGAATGTCGAAAAATGTACAGCAAGTATACATATGCACTCGCTGTAAATTTTTCGACATTCCTTGTTTTTAATTAAATTCAATTTAAAGCTTTGAACGAGTATTTTCCATTCGCAGATTAGGCATAAAGTAAAATTTTCATGCGCCACGCGTATAAAATAAAATACTTATTTTAAGCGAAGTTCAAAAAGTACTGTTTAGTTCACAATATTTGGTGTTTTATACGCGTGGCGCATGAAGTAAAATTTCGAGTTTAGAAAAGCCTGAAAATTTTACTTCATGCCTAATCTGGGAGTAGAAAGCTTTAATTTAAACTTTTTTCAAAGAGAAACGAATATGTGAAGATTTACAACATATACGCCGTATTTGGTATTTGCATACTTAAAAGAAAACGCCCTGTATGTAGTAATATTGCGTACGCGATTTTACAGATTATTAACAAAATAATAGATAACCGTTTTTAACAATTATGATGAGACAAATAAAACAGCTCTCCATAAAAAAAATCAAGATTATCTAAAAATTATACTAATAAAGTAATATCAAACATTAAATCAAGTTTATATCACCATAAAAAATAAGTAGTAGGTATATATTTTATGTCAGCCTGACACATGAAGTAAATATTTGGAGTTTAGAAAGTCTATAGTATATTATACAACGAGAGTGGATATGATGCTTATATCTCACGATGGCAAGTTTTGGGCACGACGCCGTAGGCGAGTGCCCCAAATGCCGAGTGAGATATAAAACTTGATTTTAAAAAAAATATATTTTAAAGTTTAAAAAATAAGTATTACCTCTTATTTACCAATACGAGTATCAGTAACATCAAGTTTTAACGAATAATTGAATTGATCTAAATCAAAGATTCATACTTCTATCTCCAATTTTATAAATTTGGCACTTATGTACATACAGGGAGTTGTTTAAAGTATACGTATTACAAATGTAGCTTACTTTCTTTAAATCTTTAGTTGTTTGTTGCTTTTTTTAAAGAGTTCAGTTTCAAGCTTTAAACGAGTGCTTTCTACTCCCAGACTAAGCATGAAGTGAAATTTCGAGTTTAGAAAAGCCCCGTGAAAATTTACTTCATGCGCCACACGTATAAAATACTAAAATATTGTTAAGTTGATGTATATTTGAACCTCACTTGAAATAAGTGTTGTACAATTTCGAGTTTAGAAAAGCCCAGAAAATTTGTCTCGGGTCGCGCACAAATTTTCACAGGGCTTTTCTGAACTCGCAATTTTACTTCATGCTTAGCCTGGGAGTGGAAAACACTCGTTTGAAGCTACAAATTGAACTCTTAAAAAACAACGAATGTCGGAAAATTTACAGCTTAGGCGTACCCTAAATTAAATTATTATATTATTTTCTTTAAATCTTTAGATATTCGTTGTTCTTTTTAAGAGTTCAATTTAAAGCTTTAAACGAGTGTTTTCCACTCCCAGGCTAAGCATGAAGTAAAATTTCGAGTTTAGAAAAGCCCTGTGAAAATTTGTCGAGGGTCGCGCAGCGACCCTCGACAAATTTTCTGGGCTTTTCTAAACTCGAAATTTTACTTCATGCGCCACGCGTATAAAACACTAAAATATTGTGAAGTTTATGTATATTTGAATCTCACTTGAAATCAGTGTTTTATACGCGTGGCGCATGAAGTAAAATTTCGAGTTTAGAAAAGCCCAGAATATTTGTCTCTGGTCAGTGCGCGACCCTCGAAAAATGTTCACGGGGCTCCTCTAAACTTAAAATTTTACTTCCTGCTTAGTCTGGGAGTGGAAAACACTCGTTTAAAGCTTCAAATTGAACTCGTTTCAACAACAACTAATGTCGGAAAATGCACAGCCTATGCACTTGTTTACCTAAAAGAAAAATGTCCTGTATATCCTTTGGCTTACAAGGTTTTCATTTGCAAATTTAATATTTATCGCGCGATTTTTAGGGCAGGTATTCTTGCTCTGTATCTTCGGCAGAATGTCTCAACTCCAGAGAAGTACACGAATCACTTTCTTACACGCTATCAATAATGTTATTAATTATAAGGACAATTTAAGAAATTTCTTATGACGGAATCTCTTGACATGTGTTGTTTACAAAACTTTAATCGGCTCAGTATGAGTTGTTACCCGGGTCCGTAAACAAACGTAACTATAAAATTTGTATATCCTAACAAGAGTGGATATGATGCTTATATCTTTACACTGTAGTGTGCAAGTATGATAAATTTCTGGGTAGGAGTAGGAAAAAATATTTACTTTAAGCTCAGAGAGTGGAAAACACATGTTAAAAAAATCAAATAAGTACTAGAATATTTCTTAAAAAAACGGTATAATATGTCTTTCAATTACTTTGTTAACAGTTTTTATTTTATATATATTGAATTCGATGTTCTTTAAAACGTTTATACAAAACAAAATTTCAACTTTGCGCGGTTGTATTAAATGCAATTCTCAAGTCACAAAACCGCGTTACAGTTTAAATGAAAATATAGGTATTTCTAAAGTAGATACTAATTTTAAGATAACAGATTTTCACGATTTTCTAATGATAGGCCATTTCACGATTTCAAACTACAGAAATCATAAATATATTATCAAAAATCGCTTAAAACTATTATTTTAAAAATTTAACACCTACAAACAGTGAAGAAAGGAATTTAACCGCTTTTTATTACCTACATATTGTTAACTGATTTTGTTCTTGCAAGCATTTGGTCAATTCTAAATTAATTAAGCCTTGATTTGAGGTATAATATGATTTTCACAATTGACGCAAAAAAATAATTTTCTTGTAACAAATCAAACACGAAAAAGTTAGTGAAATATTTTTTTTGCTTCAAAAGTAGATTATATTGATATTTATGCTTGTACGACTATCTCTGAATTTTCATAGGTTTTGGTAAACATAAAAAAAACATGTAAAAATCTGTATTTTTCACTCACAAAACTTTAAATTTCGAGTAAATTTTTTAAACTTGTTTTAATCACAGAAATTCTTACAAGCATACATAATAAGTTACACGATTTTCTTCGTGAGAAAAAATTCTTTCAAATCTCAAGTTTAAATTAATTTAAAAAAAAGTTGTTCGGAAACAAATGTTACATTAATGGATTCGATAGCTAACGCCATTTAATGCTCCATAGTGGCATCGTCAATGACACGAATGCACAAAGTCACTGTTTCGTCCACAAACGAGCTAAACTTTGTTTGTGAAACCAGAAAACAAATATCAAAATTGAATGTGTGTTCATGTTACATGTTATTGCCAATTTAATTCTAACTAAGCAGGTATAAACATTTCATATATATTTTTTCTTGTAATTACTCTTTTTCTTTTCATTGTTTTTTAGTTGGTTTGAAGAGAATTTGACCTAAAAGTTACATACAGGGAGTTTTTCTTTTAAGTATACATATCCCAATTACAGCGTATATGTTGTAAACTTTCTGATATTCGTTGTTTTTAAAAAAAATTCAACTTGAATTATGAACGAGTGTTGTCTACTCCCAGGTTAAGCATGAAGTTAAAATTTCGAGTCTATAAAAGCCTGGACGTTTTGATTTGGACGCGTAGCGCCCAAATCCAAATTCAGGCTTTTCTAAACAAGAAATTTTACTTTATGCGCCACGCGTATAGACCACTGAAATCTTGTAAAGTTCACAATATGATACTAAAGCAGTACGCCCTAAAGACGTATATTTTAAACTTCAATTAAAACCGCGTGGCGCATGAAGTAAAATTTCGAGTTTAGAAAGGCCTGAATTTGGATTTCGACGCGCAGCGTTCAGGTTTTTCCAAACTCGAAATTTTACTATATGCTTAATCTGAGAGTAGAAAACACTCGTTTCATGCTTCAAATTGAACTTTTTAAAGAAAAATACCGAATGTCTGAAAATGTCCAGCATATATTACTGTAAATTACAAAATATTTAATAGTATATTATTCAACAAGCGCATAATGAAAGCTATTAATCATGAGAATGAGGTTTACGGAACGAGCCGCAGGCGAGTGGAGTAAATCATTCGAATGATTAATAGCCATTATGCGCGAGTAGAATACTATACTTTATCCACAACCACAAAATGTATATTCATTCTTGCTTACTGCAACTTTTCAAGAATAAGAACATAATTCATTAAATCATTTACTTTTAATTATAACCAAGAAATACATATAATAATACTATTTATTAGGATTAATGTTAATAGTAACGTTAGAACAATTATTATACACAATAGGGGGCATTGAAGTGGGTACACCAAGATTTACGGTTTGATCCAAAATATCGAAATTAACGGAATTTGTGCTGGAAGATGCATCTGTTACATTATTTGCTGTCGATTCTATTGACGATGCAATTTTTCTGACCGTTTCCTTTTTGTTTTCCAAAGAATCGTTAATATAGCCTTCTGCAACCGCAGTTGACTTCCATCCTGACGTTTTAACGCAGTGATGTCTCCACCAGCATCAACCAAAATGGTGGCTGAGGTTCTTCTAAAGCTATGGCCTGTATATTGCTCAGGATTGGGTAATTTCAAAAAACTGGCGATATCCCTTCCCATTTTTGTAAATTTATTAATACCAATTCGCTGTTTAGTACACTTTCCATTTTGAAAATTTTGAAAGAAATAATCACAGTTTATCTGCTTTCGGAGGCACAAATATTTTTTTACAATGTGGTAAAAGTTACCAGATACTGTAAATTTCCTACAAATTTTAGTTTTTGTGGTTGGCACCTTAATCATATAGCAGGAATTAAGGTCTTTTTTATCTTTAATTTTCATGTTATACAGCTCATTTGAACGACAAGCGCCCATTAAACCCATAATTAATGTAACCTGAAGAAAAAATTACTGCAATTTTTAAAAAATATTAAAATAATTTAAAACTTACTTTTGTTGCAAGAAATTTGTCATCCGGTGCATTTGCAATGAAACTGTTAACATTTTCTGGGGAGAAAGTGTTGGCTTTTTTCGGAGTAAACCCTTCATTTTTTCTTTTCAAAAAAGCTAGAAGTTTGCCATAGTTTCCAATATTGATGTTTTCAAAGATTTTCAATGTACTTTTTAGCATCGAATACTTCTGCCACAACGATGAGGTGTTGTATTTTTTTGATAATTCAGTAAAATACACCAAAACTACCGACTCAGTTGAAGAATGTGCTTTTTTCTCCTTTTTCCATTCACAAAACGTGTTGTATGTACTTTGGTATATGTTGCGAGACTTTTTAGGCAACAAATTGATGGAAGCGATTTCTGCCGCGTCCCTTATTTCCGGGGGTGTCAACAACTCAGGATCGGATTCCATGTTGCTTCTTTCACCTTCGATAAACTATTAACCACACTATCACAACACAATTAACACAATGCTTTCAATTTATAAATTGTTTTTGTTTATGTCAAAATTGATTAACATGAGGTATCCTGATTTTGTAGTGATTTCTTATTATTCACAGTTGAGCAGTGATAAGTCAAAATATTACTCACAGGTTTCATAACCTATTTATAATAAACGTCATTGTTATTGACTCTTAGCATGTATAATTATAATATTATAGAGTGGTTGTGGATAAATTATATTAACTAGCAGTTTCAGTAACATTCTTACATGCGCATGCACAAGAGATAATGCAATCTAAACAAAATACTTTCCTAGAAAAAAATACTTTTTATGTTTATTTACTATTAATAATGATGTATACTTCTGAAGTGATTTATTAAAAAATAATGAATAACAGTATATTTTGAATGTCATCCAAAAATCGGTGTTTTATAGGCGTGGCGCATGAAGTAAAATTTTTAGTTTAGAAAGTTTTACTTCATGCTTAATCTGGGAGTGAAAACACTCGTTAAAGTAAAGTTATTAAATTATTTACTAATTTCCCATGTACCTAATGACCTTTACCGCTAAAACATCGGTATTGTGGCTTACCGGTTTTGATTCAGATATTTACCGAATTACCGTGAAACCGGGCCAAAAAAATTCAATCTCAAAAAATATTCTTATTTTCTATGGTAATTTTAATGGAATTTTTTTATTTTAAAAATGTTTATCATTTTATATTGAGTTTATCAATTTCGACAAATTTTCATTGAATTGTGTTAATTATTATTAATTATTACGAATTCACAAAGGAATTACTAGAAAAACAGGAAAGATTATTATTAAGTTTGAAATTGAAAAATCTAATCATTTTTCTAAAATG
The DNA here is from genome assembly GCA_932526585.2 of Philonthus cognatus. Classification (NCBI taxonomy): domain Eukaryota; kingdom Metazoa; phylum Arthropoda; class Insecta; order Coleoptera; family Staphylinidae; genus Philonthus; species Philonthus cognatus. Next base: position 93,135,416 of record OW052243.1, read on the forward strand.
TCTAAAAATGTATTTACATTTTTTAACAATAATATATTTTATTCGGGAAATCCCCATTTTACAAAAAAAAAACTAATTATAATAGCATGTAAAAGAAGAAAATATTTGGAAAGTTGTAAATATTTGTATGTTATAGTTGTTGATAATTTAATTTTGAATATTTTTGGTTAAAATAGGTTTTGTAACCTGCCTTGTTTTTGAGAAAAATTTTAAAATACACATAGGAGTATTTTTTTTCATAAAAATCGACATTGCCAAGTAAACAATATTTAATTTAAATATGAACCCATTATCATTTGATTATTTCAAAGTTAGTGTATCAATTAACAAAAGTGCAAACTAATATGAGAATATTTTTAAACAATTTTAAAGATGCCAGAAAATAAAGAAAAGCATTTTAATTCCAATCCAGGTAAAACATTATTCATATAATTTTCAACTTTATTTTATTTTTATATGAAACGAAAGTTTCTTTCAATAAACTTCAGTTTAAAATGAAATAAAGAGACGTTATCATATGATTATTTTTTACTTAGACTCTGAAAAATGACACTTTTTCTAGCTCAATGGATAACACTCGTCTTTAAACGAGTGAATTGACAATTTCCATTGAAAATATCAAGAGAAAAAAGAGATAAACAAGCAAACTTGGCAAATTTTACAGAAAACATATTACACGTTATCGTACAGTAAGTTTTTCTCTTAAATATACATATCCCAATAACTGTAAATCTTCAAATTTCAAGTTGAAGCTTTAACTTGAATTTAAAATTTTAAGATTTACTGTTATTAAGATATCTTTATTTAAAAGAAAAACTCGCTGTACGATACGTGTAACATGTTTTTTTGTGAAATTTGCCAAGTTTGCTTGTTTATCAATTTTTTCTCTCGCTATTTCTAATGGATATTGTCAATTCAATTTTTATATTTTTTGTTGGTTTGGAAAATATTGAAGTTTTTAGAAATTTTATTTTATTTCTTCGTCAAATCAACCAAAGCTATTTACAAAAACACAGAAGATGAATATCAATTACCACAGTTAATATATAAAACTTAAAACTAGCTTAAATCTAATATTTAAGAGTAAAAACTCATTTTGAAGGCTTAAATATTAATGGAACTGCCAATACGTGGTTGCAGAATAATTTAAACACTAAAAGTATTATTTAGGGAATCTATATTTTATTATATTTGTTGGTTTTGACAATTTGATTCAAAATAATAATAATTCAAATTTAACAATAAAATATTATGATTTTAATTAATTTGAGATATTTGTTAATATTCATTTTGATATATCTTTACTACTTTTATTAATGTTGACGTTTTGTCAACTATAATGAAATATCTAAAATCTTATTTGATTTGATTTGTTACACCGCTCTTTTAAAGTATATGTAACGTTTAGGTCAAATTCTCTTCAAACGAACTAAAAAATTAAAATTATAATAAAAGAAGAAATAACAAGGAATTAGAAATAAAATAAATTGGATTAAAACTAATGTCTTATGCCATCTATTGAGTGTTGTAACAAATCAAATCAAATAAGATTTTAAATATTTCATTATATAATTTAATATCCGGAGATGTATTTGCACGAGAAGTAATTGTTTCAATGGATATTTATTGTCTTAAGTTATCTTATCAATTAAGACATTGTTTATATTTTCAAGAATAACATTTTCATAATTTTATATATTATGTTTAAAGTGTGTAAACTATAAGAAGCGTAACCTTATTTTCTCGAATTCAAATAGTTTTGAATTTGAATTATTCTTAATGTATAGAATTGTTGATGATGATGTTTAATGAGATTGGGTTACGTTACGTTTTTAAAATACAGTTATAGAAAAAATACAGTTATAACGAAAATCAATCAACAGATTTTATAGAGGGATTTTTATTTTAATTATACCAAACAAACAAATTGCTCAAATTTTGAAACCGTAACATTTGGTTAGAAGCAATAAACATTTGTAAAATTTATTATTGTTAGATTTTTAAAACAGGTATGGGCAACCTTTGACATGTTGAGGGCCAAACTTTAGCGTACAAATACGTTCGCGGGCCGCGTTTAAAAGTACTTAGTGCATTTTAAAGTAGTGATAATATTTTTTGCGATAGATATTAGACATGAAATAATACGACAATGTTATTATAGTACAATTTATTAAAATACCAAAATGAAATTTAAAAAAATGGTACATTATAATTAAATCGTTAAATTTGCAATTGTTACAAACTACGAAAGTTAAATACACCGAAATCAATGAGACACTTGAACTTGAATTTGGGAAAGTAATCCATCGATATTTGGATTAATTCCACTGACACAAAGACGTAAAGAATTTTCCAAATTATCGTCAGTCGGTCTTGTACGATGTGTTGATTTATTAACTTTCATCAATGAAAAGAACTATTCGCATTTATAAGTACTGCCAAACGCACAAATCAATCTTCTTGCGAATTTTCTAAGCTGCGGAAAATTGTCTTCTTCTAGGTATTTTTTGTAGAAATCGCACAACTCTACGTCTTCAAATTTGGATTTTAAGAGTGAGTTTTCTTGAATCTCAATCAACTCCATTTGTAAGTGTATTGGAGCATTTTGTACAATATATGTTGTAGGAGTAGCAAATAAACTGAAATAGTCTTCCATGTTTTTGAAGTCGCAAAATCTGTTCGAACATTGTTCCGACAGTAACTTGAGTTCTTCAGCATATTGAGCATAAGCAATATTTTCATACGCAGAGAGCGTGTTGAAATGGTAACTGTTACCAGACAGCATCTGTGACTCTCACAAGCGTAGTTTGATCTGAAACGCTTTTAAATGGCTGTACAAATCATTTACTAACTGTCCTTGTTTTTGAAGTTTCAAATTTAAATCATTCAAATAGCCTGTAAGATCGACCAGAAATGCTAAGTCACATATCCATTTTGGGTCACTTAATTCAGATAGTGGTTTATCTTTTATTTTCATAAAGTCTGCTATCTCATTTCTAAGCTCGTAAAACAGTTTCAACATTTTTCCTTTGCTCAGCCATCTGACTTCACAATAATATGTTACGTCGTTATATTCAGCTGATATTTCATCCAAAAACGCCTTGAACTGACGATGGTTAAGCCCTCGGGATCGAATAAAGTTGATGGATTTTACTACCACATTCATAACATTCTAGAGTCGAATGGACTTAGAACACAAGTTCTGTTGGTGGATAATGCAATGAAGGACTATCAAATCATCTTTTTGCACATTTTATTCTGTTGCTTTTTCATTCAAAATTCCGATGAAACCTTTACGTAAGCCGACCATAGAAGGTGCACCATCAGTGCATACTCCAATTAATTTTGACCATGGCAAGCCTAAACTTGTGAATACCTTTTGAACTTCAATAAAAATATCCTCTCCTGTAGTGGTTCCTTTTAGCGCCTGTAAAGCAAGCAATTCCTCAGTAACAGTGAACTCCTTATCAACACCTCGAATAAATATAGCCAGTTGAGCTGTGTCAGACAAATCGGTGCTCTCGTCTAATACTATGGAAAATGATTCAAAACCAGCCATACGGTCAGTCAATGTTGTTTTTATATCATTAGCCAACATTTCTATACGTCGAACAACAATTCGTCTTGACAAACTAATTTTTTCAAATTCTTCTTTCTTTTCAGGACACATAATACCGCAACCTTCTAACATACACTCCTTGATAAATTCTCCTTCGGCAAATGGTTTTAATGCCTTTGCCAATTTTGAGCTAACTATAAATCTAGCTTTCACAACATTATCAAGTTGTGTTCTTTGTTTATGAAACATTTGTTGCTGTTTTTCCAAATTTGCAGTAAGCTTCTGGATTTTGTCTGTTTTAATTGTCCTGTCAGTGAGTGCAGCGTAGCATGCTTAGATGAGTAATGCCTCTTTATATTGAATTATTTCATTACTGAAATGGATTCATTACACAGCAAACAAATAGGCTTACCATTGTGCAAGATAAAAAATAATTCTTCAGTCCATTTTTCTTGAAAATGGCGACCCTCTGTATCTACTTTTCGTTTCTTTCCACCAGACATCATTTTTGTTTACTTTTCGTTCAATAAACTTAATAACAAACTATAGTTAGTAACCACTCAAGATGCACACAAAGTCACAAAGCAAGTTGACGGCTCGAGCAGTTCGCTAGGATATCGCTTGTCCAAGTTATCACCTCGGTAGCTCAAATAGAACGGAACTAACGTTCGGGCCATCCACCCGCTTATATAGGCAAAATGAACGAATAATCTGGAATAAACTAGTTTAGAATAATTGAGAAGCAATAAATCTTTTGATGTGTCGCCCGTGAGGCGGCAAACCTCAAAGAATTTGATCGAGCAAGTCGAGTGGCGGCGATTATCAAAGCGTGAGGCGGCAAACATCAAAGAATTTGATGTTTGCCGCCTATAATTAGGTACTTATACTCACGGGAGTAACAGAGTATAAGTACCTAATGTAATATTTTTTTAATTGGGTTTTTTCAAAATGTCTCGCGGGCCGGATCATATCTTACAGCGGGCCGGGGGTTGCCCATATGTGCTTTAAAATCAAGCTGAAGATAGTTTTAATTTTACTGGATATCAGTTTTTTATAAGCGTGGCGCATGAAGTAAACATTTTGGGTTTAGATAAGCCTGAAAATTGCCGTGGCGGACTCGCTTCGCTGGCGCACCCCGCAAATCGAAATTTTCAAGCTTTTCTAAACTCGAAATTTTACTTTACGCTGAATTTGGGAGTGGAAACCTTCGTTGGACAAGTAATCAGACACTTATTTTATTAGAAATTATTTAGAATAAATGAAATCAAATTTAATTAAAAAAGTATACTGATAAACATGTATAAAGGAAATCAAATTTAAATTTAAATTTTATGTTTTAGAATATTTAGAAAAGATATTCAAATTTATGTACTTAGATTCTATGAATTTTGTGTTGATTTGATAATCTGCTGATTTTTGTAACTTAATTTCCTTAATTTGGTAACGTTAGATGACAGATTAAGTACAAAGTCTTGATTTGAATATAGTTTCTTTTCAGTTTTCTAACGAGTGTTCTCCACTCCTTGTTTAAGCATGAAGTAAATATTTCAGGGTTTTCTAAACTAGAAATATTTACTTCATGCGCCAGGCGCACTAAACGCTAGTTTATCGTGATGTTGAAAATGCGATCGTTTTTTATATCCAGTTTTTCTTGTATTTAGATTTTTTTTTCTTCACTCAATTAAACATTTAGAATTCTTGCAATTATTAGGAATTCATTTTTTATTGCTGTACAGTAAGTTTAATCTGTTTAATCGGTAATATTACCGAGAATATTACTCAATTTTATATTACCGGTAATTTTATGTCACTAGGTACATTTAATGATATTCCGCTTAGTTGCATCGGAAGTAGTTGCTGATATAGATAAGCGCTAAGGGCGGCACCGGTAATCCAATCGATGGATTGTATTTAAGAGTGTTCACGACTAATAAATTAAATGCTCTGAAACTTGTGAAGTATAACAAAGTGCATGTTTATTGTAGTCTGTTTAAAGGTGGAACTATCAAAGTCAAGTACCGCCAATTTAATTAATGCAGCGACATTTATATCCAGGAAGTGCAGAATGTAACACCACCACCGCCAGCTAAACGGGGAATAACCGAACCAGCAGCGTAACAATGAGTTTCATGCGGAGATGGCGGAGGCTGAAGCGCCAGTAATTACGACTAACCCTATATAAATAGGTCATCCATTTAATATGTCGCAGGGCTGGAGGGCGTCGAAACGCCTTATTGAATAAATAGCCAGAATTACCAAATCAACTTTAAGTTAATAAAATCTATCATTCCCGGCATTCCTCTCTCTCTCTCTTTCTCTCTCTCTCTCTCTCTATATATATATATATATATATATATATATATATATATATATATATTAAATCTCGGTCTAATTCAAGATATGTTCGGGTTATTTAGAGGCCGCTGGAATTAAAACGAATAAATAAGTCAAGACCCTATATCTATGTAATTCTAATTGAGTGTGGTTGGGATTTAGATTGAATTGGGTAGAGGATGGGAAAAGCAAAGGTGGTGGGGTTCCCCCTGAATCTCGCATCCCGAATCGAGCTTTTCCGCTGGAAAAGAGCGGCTCAGGTCCTTGGAGACAAGAAACGGGAAAGCCACTGAAAGGTTTCCGGATTGTTATTAGCAATTACTTTATTTAAATAGTGAAGCCATGTCCTGGTATGTTCAATCATGTCCAAAAGTTTCTGGACACTTTAATATAACTGTCCCTTTCTAATTTATATCGCAAATGGGGTCCCATTTTGCGTAGATACGTTCCTACAACGTGCACTGTAATTTATTTTTCATGTAATATATACCGGGTGAATTTTCGTTGTATTAGAAATATACAGGGAATTTATCTTTTAAGTATCTACGTGCATACGTTTTTTTTAAGCTCAATTTGAAGCTTTGAACAAGTGTTTTCCACCCCCAGATTAGGCATGAAGTAAAATTTCGAGTTCAGAAAAGCCTAAACATTTTGTTTAATGTTTTTTTACGGAAATTCCATTTAAATGTACATAATTCTTAATACTAACAATATTTCAAAAGTAATAAATAAGTCAAAATATAAAATAACAAACAGAATACAAATAAAATAAATTAAAAGTCATAAATAAGTTAAAATATAAAATCACAAACAATATAAAAATAGAACAAACGAAACAGATTAAAACGAAAAGTATTTATTTTGTCTCACGGAGACGCGATTTAAGTATTTTTTTATCGATGATGGCAAAGTCAATATTCGCTGAGTTGCAATGCGCGGCAATTCTAGCCATACTGTAGTTTTTCCTATAGTTAGTTCTATGAAATGATACGTTGACGAGATCGAAGGAGCCCAAACCTCTGCTAGGCACGTTGATTTTAAACTGTCCCAAATGGTATGGACAGTCGATCCAACCATTTAAAACATTGAAGCCTAGCATTACATCTGCATTCCTTCGTCTCTGCTCTAACGTATTTATTCCCAAGTCTCTCAGAATTTCTTGGTAAGAACCAGAAATCTGAAACTTATACGTGATAAAGCGTATACATTTGATCTGGACCCTTTTAAGTAAATCTATCTCAGACCTGCTATAGGGATTCAATACCACGCAACAGTACTCCAAATGCGGTCTCACAAGAGAAGAATATAATGTAAGTAGAGTACTGATGTTAGTAAACTCTTTAGAGTTTCGTCTTATGAAACCTAGCATACGATGAGCTTTAGACGATATATTAGTTAGGTGCGAGTTAAAATTCCATTATTGAGTCAATGTAACGCCTAAGTCCTTGACCGACGTGTCACGCAACAACTGTGAATTATTAAGGTAATAGTTCCTCACAGCAGTTGCTCTTCTCCTAGAAAAAGAAATAGGGTTACATTTACTCAAGTTCAATTTCATGTCATTACACACCAAGTCTGGAATCTATTCAAATCGTTCTGCAATAAAGATGTTGAATTATCTGATATTTCAGTGAAGATTTTAATATCAGCAAATAACAAGCATACTACATGATGGAAGCAGTCAGTAACATCGTTTATGAAAATGTTAAACAGAAGAGGCTCTAGGTATGACCCCTGAGAAACCCCAGAAGTTACAGTTATTTCAGATGATACAACACTCCCTATTCGTACTGCCTGCGTCTTCCCGGTCAGATATGAACGGATCCATTGAAGCATCTTCTCACATATTCTAAAAAGCTCAAGTTTCAAAAGCAAGATGTCATGCTTAACGGCGTCAAAGGCCTTAGAGATGTCTCCATAGACAGAGTCAACCTCAAGTCCCTTCTCCAAGGCAGAGACGATATAATGGCTATAAGAAAGTAAGTTCGATGAAGCGTTACGTCCGCTTCTAAAGCCATGTTGCTTTTCGGATGATCCGTACGAGGTATGTGTGTAAGCATGATCATTATACAGTGATTCAAAATGGTTTGAAAATAAATCAACAATGTGGTACATATTATTAACTAATATACCGTCATGATCAAACGTGCTAAGAAAGGATGAGCTAGACCTACTTACATTTACGTGATTCCAGAACACTTTGAAAGAACTTTGCAAAGAGTGTTCAATTGATTGATACATTGTTTCTGTAACAAATCTGAACAAACCTTTTCTTTATTCTCTTTCTAAATTGGTATATCAATTGCTCGAAAAATCATGCTATTAAAAGCTGCTGATTTATGTTTAAATGGAGAAGATGAAGATGAGTGGATGTAATTAGAAGTGTGTGTATTTTTCCTGTATATATTACATTCTATTTTTTTATTATTATTTATTAAAAGTTAATCTAGAAATGATATTTGATTTATTACTCAAAAAGAACCCCACAGAGAATATAATCCCACCGACAACCATGCCGAACCCTTAGCCCCTGTAACACCTAGCTTAATTACTTATTGGTTTTTCCTAAATACCTTTAGATATATATACCGCGCAAATAGTTGTAAGAATTCAATATTTGTTATTGATAATGAGCACCTTGTGTCTCGAAATGTACATCTAACGATACAAATAGAAAGTGAAATAAGGAATAACAGTATTTTTTAGTGTAATAATCACTTCACGTAAACTGAAAACCATACAGCAATTTACTAAGTTAACCACGGACCGTGAGACAAAATGATGACTAGCAAGGAAGGAGAATATTAAATCTAAAGTTACAAAATTTAAATTTGTTACATTATTCACTTGTTGAGAATTCAATGAACTGAATGTTGCAGCGATTATCTGTGCAGAGCCCTGGGAGGAGTTTATTGTTATCACATTATCGTAAAATTCCCAAGACACATTTGGAAGATTATAATAACCCATAATGCACGTGTGATGGTCATCGAGCTCGTCAACCAAACTAGCATAATCATCGTAACACGAGACGGGAGCATTAGGAGGACTATAAATTCCACCAATGAGTAACTTTAAATAATTAATAGTACCTGAAACGTACAATTTCTCTTGAATTATCGCTACGCATCGTATCATGAAGGAATTGAATATCTTGGATACAGCTATCAATGTTCCACCTCCACGGGATTTTCCAGACACCATAGGATCCCAGTCGCTGCAAAAAATATTAAACCTATGAAGGCCCAGCTCCGCATCAGCTATATCTTCGGTTAGAGAGGTTTTAGAAAATACAAGTATAACAAATTCCCCAGAGAAGTAGACGTTCAGGCTTTTCTAAACTCGAAATTTTAAATCATGCGCCACATGTATCAAACACTAAACACACTGAAATATTGTGAACGAGTGAGATTCACTTCAAATCAGTGTGTATACGCATGGAGGATGAAGTAAAATTTCAAGTTTAAAAAAGCCTAAAATTTGTAGGCTTTTTGAAACTCGAAATTTTACTTCATGCTTAACCTGGGCGTGGAAAACAATCGCTTAAAACTTCAAATTAAACTTAAAAAACACAAATATCTGACAATTCACTGCAAATAATTAGGCTTTGTACACTCAAAAGAAAAACTCCCTGTGGATATCAAGATGAGACACCATGAAAACATCAACAGAATTTTTGCCGCTCCGATAGCGGGTAGTGTACCGACTTCAAAACAAATATTTTACACATAATTTATAATAGATTTATGAGATTCCTACATGTTATAAACAGTGGAAAAATAGATTTATGTATTTCCTAAATGTTCGAAAAGAAAAATGAAAACAGATGACACCGAATGATGAGGATGAAATGGAATGATATATTTATTCTTTCTGTAAGATTAAACAGACAAAGAAAATCTGATGATTTTTTTAAATCCTCCAATAGTATTTTGTTTCAAAGCGTCTATAGCTTATCTATCTAACTATTTATTTTTTAAATTCAACAATACTTTTAACAAGAACATCTTGTTCCATTTCTTTTGCGAGATGAGAAACATTTTTTGCATTTAAAAAAAATGGTTACTTTTTAAAATAATTGAACAATAATTGAAAGTCGTGTTGATCAAAATATGAAACAAATGTAAATAATCTTTAATTTCTATAAGTAGCATTTCAAATGTAACAACCGTTCTAACAAAAACATCTCCTTCTTCTTTTGCGATGAATGGCATTTTTTTGCAGTTGAAAAAAATAGGTTCTTTTAAAATAATCGAAAAATAATTGAAAGTCGTGTTGACCAAAGTATAAAACAAAAGTAATTAATTTTTTGTTTTCATAAGTAGGGTTGTCATGTGTAAAACAAATGATGTTATACATCATAATTAACAAATGAAACACGATTTTAACTTTGTTTGTATAACTGAGACTTTATTAAATGACTCTAGTTCCGACATCTTTAGCTTGTCATTTTCAAACGCAAAGTTATTTAAACTAACAATTGAACAGGTATATATACTTAAAATTAAGGTCTTATAATTGCGTTAAAAATGGAGGTATATCTAGGTCAAGCTGGTCGTTGATGACGGGAATTTCCGGATTAGCGCGGGCTTTGTGAATTTCCAAAGACTCCAGGAGGTCCATCTTACGGCCCTTTTCTGCAAAATGTATAATTGACAGTACATCCTCACCAAAAGTATGATTGTTTTCAATTATATGTTTGGCAAAAATTACATTTAAATTACGGCCAGATTGTCCTATATATACTCCGTTACAATCTTTACAAGTAAGTTTGTGTATCCCTGATCTGTAAGTATTTCCTATTGCTGTCTTTTGATTAAAAATAACACTAATTTTTTTAAATGGTTTCAAAACTATTGTTGTATAATGTTTTGATAAAATGGTTTTAATGAAATGTTTAATGATGTTAAATATTCATTTGAATTGGCTATGGCTTTAATATTAATAATTTTGACATTAAGTGTTGTTTCTGAGAGTGGGATATTAATAGCTCGAAAAATCATGGAATTAATCGCGGACACTTTATGTCTCTGCGGATGATTGGAAGAATTAGAGATTACCCGATCTGTATACGTAGGTTTACGATATATCTCAAATGCAAGTGATTGATTAGTTTTTGTTATTAAAGGATCTAAAAATTAAATGTTATTGTTAATTTCTGTTTCGACTGTAAATTTTATGTTTGGGTGGAGGTTGTTAATGAAATCTAAGAATCATCGACGTATCTAAACAACATTTTTATGTTTTTTACCGAATGGAGAATCTAATATGAGATCTGTTAAATTGCATTTGCAAATTTTAGCTTAACACTTAATAAAGTCTCAGTTATACAAAGTTAAAATCGTGTTTCATTTATGTAAATTTGCACAAAAACGAATAAAGATTTTCCTTAAAAACAGAATTTGTGTTCAGATGGGAATACTAAATAAAAACTCTGTTTTTGGGGAAACCTTACCCAAAAACTTATCCGCGACTTTAAAGTTTATCCTGATGTAGAAAATGTGTGCTATCTCATACATTAAGATAGCACACTACAATAACACTGGTCTGCAAAAAAAATTTTTTTTTCGAGCCCTGACACCATTCCTGCTGATTCTTATGTAAAATGACCTCCTGAATCCGAATATGACCCCCGTTTTCCCCCATCACCCACCGTTTTCGGGGAAGGCCCCCCCACCTATTTTTATCACTTTTCGATAATTTGGAGGGATGAAAAGGATTATTTTAGCCTTTACATTTCTTCTGAGGGGCTAGAGAGGTGAAAAGTTCCAAAACATGAACATTTGTAGCAAGGAGGTAGATTTGGGAGGGGATTTGCCCCCTTAAATTGTAAAAAAATCATTAAAAATGATCAATTTTTTCCGTTTTTGTCGCAGTTTTTTCACTTATTTTCTACATATTCCAGCTTCCATTCCCCCTCATCCTCCCCCAAACACCCCCAAATAATAAAAATATATTGCAACAATATATAGCAACAATAATAAAAATATATAGCAACAATAATAAAAATATATAGCAACAGTTCGGAAGATTCACTGTACCACGCGGGCGCTCTCAATACTCCCCCCGTTTCCCTCATCCATTGGAGGGGTGAAAAGGATTATTTTAGCTGTAAAGAATAATAAATAAAAAGTAAAATAATAAATGTAAAATAATAAATTCCTGGGCAAACCTGTACGCGCGAGGTATTGAGAGCGCCAGCGTGGTACAGTGAATCTTCCGAACGGTTGCTATATATTTTTATTATTGTTGCTATATATTGTTGCTATATATTTTTATTGTTTGGGGGAGGATGAGGGGGGATGGAAGCTGGAATATGTAGAATATAAGTGAAAAAACTGCGAAAAAAACGGAAAAAGCGATCATTATTAAGGATTTTTTTACAATTTAAGGGGGCAAATCGCCCCCCCCCCCAAATCTACCTCCTTGCTACAAATGTTTATGTTTTGTGACTTTTCACCTCTCTAGCCCCTCAGAAGAAACGTAAAGGCTAAAATAATCCTTTTCATCCCTCCAAATTATCGAAAAGTGATAAAAATAGGTGGGGGGCCTCCCCCGAAAACTGTGGGTGATATTCGGATTCAGGAGGTCATTTTACATAAGAATCAGCAGGAATGGTGTCAGGGCCGATTTTCATGCCGACCAGTGTAATTAATAAATATATAATAATATAATATTAGACCCTGTTTTTAGACATAGAAATTCCAGCCGAGGTAGCTCGAAATATAAAAAAATACTCGGACAGGTCGATTTTTGTTCTCTATTGCACACTTTCTGACGTTGTAAAAAAAAATGTGACGTGAGTAATTTTTTATTAATGACGTCATTGTATTTTTTTCAAATGAAATTTGATTTTTTATTTTATAACTATTGTAGAGCTATTAATTCTCTTCACAGTCATATATTTTTTGTGCAAAAATATTTATTGTTTCCTCACAATTTGAAAGATTTGAAACATCGTGTTCGCGTTGAAGTAGCTGCCAAGAAAACTGGATATATAATTCGATTAAATCCTTTAAAAATCGTATCAATTACTGCTAAGAAGTAATGGGACAGCAGTTCGAACATTTGATTTAACTTTTTTTTGTAGCTGGTAAACTAAATGAAAAATGTCTATTAAAAATTTAGTTTTTCATATAAAATTATAAATATTTTTGCACAAAAAATATATGACTGTAAAGAGAAATAATTGCTCTAAAAAAGTTGTAAAATAGCTAATTCCATTAATAAAAATGAAAATGACGTCATAAATCAAAAACTACTGACGTGATGATTTTTTTAAGTACCTCGGCTGTTGAGCTTATTTTCCATATTTAAAAAACACCCTGTATATAATCCTAAGCGCCTTTTACCACAATTGTAGTGTTGGGGTGTGGTCCTATTTAGTTTTCGCTATAATATTTTTCCAATTTAATATAAATTCACTAAATTTATTCAAAAATAAATGAACAAAAGTTTTAGTTATTTTTAAAAAAATGTTGAAGTAAAGTGTTTGTGAGAATTTATTGTTTAGAAAAAATTAAACAACAATCGATTAAATCTCTGCAGATTTCTCTGAATTTTTTGATAATTGAAAAATCTGTTAAATTTTCAAACAAAATATTAAACTTAGTTTATTTATCTTTACAAATTAAAATACTCTTTGCATAATTCATGTTCAAACAAAGGTTAATTATCTTAAAAATGTAAGTAAATTCAAAATAAAACTAAGTATTGGCTTTGATTTGCCCGTTTTAGCGCTTCAAATATATTTTATCGATCAAGAGTATTCAAACGAGTGTTTTCAGACCCTGATTAAGCATGAATTAAAATTTCGAATTTAAAAAAGCCTGAAAATTTGGTTTGGTCGCGTAGCGAAGCGGAGTGACCAAACCAAATTTTCAGGCTTGTCTAAATACGAAAATTTACTTCATGCGCCACGCATATAAAACACTGATTTGAAATAAAGTTCAATTATGTTTAGAACGATATGAAAACAGATATTTGGTCTGTTATCAACGTTTTCAAGTAAAATAATTAGGTTTTAATCTATTTTTTTTTTATTTTTCTAGTTTAATTGCTCGTTAATGCTCATTGTACCCATATCTTATTATTGCTAGGGGCTAGGGGTTAGGCCCACCCTGCATTGCGCGGTCTTGCACCCCCTACTTACGCCGCTAATTAACATCCCTAAATATGTAGAAAGAAACAAACCATATCCCTAACCTCTCAATTAATAAAAAACGATCATTTAAATACAAACTTCTAGTACTGGATTTTTTTTATAAACTTCACTAACGAATCAAAACACTATCAAGAAGTGCTTGTCTTTAGCTTTGCAGCTATGTGAATCACTAGCACTTCTTCTTGGACTCAGATTTACAGCTCTGTCGACCAGCAATTACTGTCGTAGATAAATAAACACTAGCACTTGAAAACTCGAAATCAAACCCGAAAACCATTCGGCTCCGAGTTCTGCGACGAGCAAGACGTGCGCGAGTGAAATACAGTGCGATACAATTCCAGTAAATTTTCATTGGATCTGAGTTTGGTTATTCCAATATTATTGTATAATAACAAGTGCACTAACACAACAGTGTAATCTAACAAAAACCCTTCCCTTATGAACAGGGAAAGGGGGCAACAAAGCCGGCCACCAGCATTGCCGGAGCCGGATGAAAATCTACCTTCGGCAATTGCAAATGCATTAGAAACATTATACAACGACGATGATAATTATATGGAAGTGCAATTACATAAAAAAACTTATAATTGCACCGCCGAAATTAATAGTGCAATTTAACAATACAGAACAACCCAAGCAATCTCAAAGTCACCCGATAAAGGATACAGCCGGCGAGTCAGCCCAATTTAATAGCACAGAACAATCTCAAAGTCACCCGATAAAACCCGCACAAAAAGAGATTTCTGGCAATTTACATATGAATAATAAGAATAAAGTTGGGCCCGCCGTGGCCGAGCGGTTGAGCCGCCGGTTTTGCCAATCGGTCACGGAGGTGATCTGGGTTCGATTCCCAGCGGAGGCGAGTAATTTTTCTAACGAAAAATACTCGTCTCCGGTTCCATGGATGTGTGTGAATGTGTTGTGACGTCCAAATATATTGTTGTATGTTATATTTAATAATAAGTTAATTAGCAAATGTATACAAAATAACAATTGATGATGGCTAATAGTCCAGTAACGAAGGCCAGGCAAAAGCCAAAAAAAAAAGAATAAAGTATTTATAAATTTATACAAACAGATATGGCCCCATTCAATGTTTATATTGAAAATAAAGATCAAAAAAATCCACTGCACCCCATGAGAGTGGCGATACTAATTTTCTCAAATAATTCTGTAAATAAAACTGATGTCATTAACATTTCTGCGAAAGGTAGAATGAAGGTTTGTGTTTCCTTTAAAAATTACAAAGCCGTTAACAATGTTATTAATAATACAAGCATGAGTGATTTTGACATGGAATCTTACATTCCAAGTTTTCTTGTTTATGAAAGAGGTGTAATCCGAAATGTTAGTGAAATTATTAACAATATTGAATTAGCTGTTCGAGTTTTAGAAGTAAAACGGTTCATAAAAAAAATGTATACCGACAATACACAGAAAATAATTGAACCATCAACTTGTCTACTGACATTTGATGGACATAACGTCAAAATACACGCCACATCCTGTAAAGTGGAACCCTATGTTTCACCCCGTATTTTTATGTTTTAACTGTTTACGTATAGGGCATTTAAGCAAAAATTGCCGCTCAAAAGCAAGGTGTAGCCAATGTGGAGAAATTCATACTACGGCTGATTGCAGCAATAATAAAAGAATAGAGCTGTGCTTAGATTGTAGCGGTGAACATAATACCACATCAGAAACGTGCCCTTTTTTATAATGGCAAAGCAAAATAAAATACAACAATCTTACAACTATCTACCTATAGTGACCAAACAGATAATGATGCCTCATTCGCAGACGTTACAAAAAATAGTTTCTTCCCCTTGTCTTTACTGGATGATTCATACACGTCAGATTTTCCTGACTTACCCAAACGCACTGAAACACACAATCCAAACAAAATTAATGTTATTTCCGACGTCGTAAATAAGACAAGAAAAGTAAATTCAAACCAACAGAATAACAAAATGAATACACCCGTCCCAAATAGAACCTGTACCAATAACATACAATCCACATGGCCCAAGATATCATAATAATTCAAATCCTAAGAATTCTGCCCCCGGAATGACCCATTTAAAACATTAATTTGTTTAATTAATTTTTGAAATCCAGAACATAACAAGGGGCGACATTTCCTTAGACAATAAGACAGCATGGTTTCTAATGGTTATGAAACATGTGAAGATAATAATAATCAATCACAACAGACAACCTACTAATTTTGCAATGGAATACATGATCCATAAATGCTAATAAACATTCATTAGATATATATATATACCCGTAAAAATAACGTAGATATATTACTAATTTCTGAAAGTTGGATAGATTCCTCACATACATTTAAACTTAGAAATTATAAATCAATTCGAGCTGATAGATATTATTCGTTTGGCGAGTCTTGTATTTTAATAAAACCTTATTTTAATTATAAAATACTCGATGTTAGTTCTATAAATACAGAATATATTCAAATATCTGGCATTGATCTTTATATCAATAACACAACCACTTTAATTCTATCAATGTATGTTCCTCCACAACATCCTTTTAATAACGATTTATGGCATTGTATCACGTCTAAATGTTAATCACCAATTTTAATTGAAGGTATTTTTAATGCGCATTCTCATTCTTGTGGGTGTACTAAATTGGATAATTCTCGATTTTCTTGAAGAATTTGATTTGATACTTTTTAATAATGGGAATCAGAGATTGGTTTCTAAACCAAACAGTTCCTTGTCAGCTATAGACTTAACTATGGTAACACCAGATCTGATCAATTCGTATTGGGAAGTAAACCTTGATTCACTAGGATCAGACCATTATATAATCTCTATAAAAATTGCAAAAAAATCTGAAAAAACTGCTAATTTAATCACTCCTAATTCTAAATGAAATACAAAGAGAGCCGATTGTATATCCTATGCGCAAATACTTGAGACGGCATGTAGAAACATTGATACCCATGCAAATGCACAAGAATTATATCATGAACTTTATAAAAAATGTCAGTTCAAATGCCTCAAATTCCATGCCTAAAAATAAACCATTTATTACTAACCACTCTCCTGTTAGATGATGGTCAGCTAAATGTTCAAAAGCAATAGCACGCCAGAAAGTTGCTTTTAAAAAATATTCAAGTAATATACATTTTCAAAACTACATCGATCTTAAAAAAAATGTGCCAGAACAAAAGAGCTGCTTAAAGAATGTAAAAGACAAAGTTTTTATTCGTTTTGTAACGAAATCAACAAAGATACGCCAATATCCTCTATTTGGGAAAAAGTTGGAACACTGAAAAATTGTCAATAACATTCCAATAGTTCCTCTAAGTGCATAGATATTGAAGCATCTGCAAATGAATCCGCGGATAAACTTGCGCCCTCGTTTATACACTGTCCCACTACAATAAATTTCAATCCGAATGAAGAAAATAATAAGCTTACTAAAGATATACCATAACACGAATTAGAGAGTATTATTAAACAGAAATCAACAAACACAACTCCAGGGTTAAAGGGCGTCACATTTACTATGATTAAATATATGCCCAATAATGCAAAGGAAATTCTTGTAAAAATATACAACATCTTGAAAGGCGAATAGATTTATGGTTGGAACAATATAAAAATTACACCTATTTTGAAAAACCGCAAAGATCATAATAAAGGTTCATCATATTGTCCTATCTCCTTAGTATCTTGTCTGTTCAAGACATTCGAACGAATTATTAAACAGCGTTTTCCATCATGGCTTTAAGATATCAATTTCATTCCCAACTCACAGGCTGGATTTAGAAAAAATATGAGTACAATAGATAATCTCTCCAACTTTTACATCTACATCTTAAATTGCTTTACAAATAATAGCTACATGATTGCCTTTTTTTATACATATAATCGGCTTTTGATGCAGTCCAAATCAACGTCCTGATAGATTCTTTAAAAAATATGAACCTTCCTTCAAAATTTATCAATGTTGTTTACAACTGCACCTTACCAAGGCCTTTCCCAAAGGGTAATTGGGTAATTCTGAGCCCTCTACTCTTTATAGTATATATACTTTGAATATAGAATGGGAAGAACTGCAATTGAACGAGCGAAAACGTCACGCTTGGTTTTCAGGCCGAGACGAATATTTTGGTCAATGTAATGCTGGCCTCATAGAGTTTACGGAATTTTTAAGAACTGCGTCCAACCCTGAGAGATGTTAGCGCGTTATTGTGGAATTTTAGGGACGCTCGCTCGGGAATTATCAGATGGCTCGTTACCCCACCCTCTCGAATAGCCCTGGGCTATGTATATTTTTTATGTATATTTTTCTCTCAAAAAGATTGGCAACTTTGTAATAGTGACATGAGATTTTGATAGATATTCCGTATTCCTTATTCCACACATCCAGCCAGCTACGCTGGCAAAAAATTTAATACGATGGGCTTCTTTATTCGATTTGTTATTCCCAACAAATTAATAAATATACAACTCAGACATTTTTGTTATATCTTTTCTTAGACTTAAAAGCACTATTTTGATTATCAAATGTGAAATTTACATTGAGGAGCGCTCCCAAAATTTGGTTTGGTCACTCCGCTTCGCTACGCGACCAAACCAAATATTTAGGCTTTGTATCTCTAATAGTTTCGAAATCTCTATGTTGAGCACGATAAAACAAGCCAACGGTATGTATGTGTATAAAACAAATATGTACGTCGAGAAAAAAATAGGTATAAATGAATCTTGTCCATATGGAGGGTGCGAACATGGTCATGGTCTCTGCCTCTGTTCTCAAACAATATTTTAAGTAGAAATCTGTCAATGACCGTCTTAGGGTTTTCGTTTTTTTCAGTATTTAAACAGCTTTTTGTGGTAGGGCGGAGTTTTTCTTTTAAGTATAAATATCCCAATTATGTGGGGTACATTTTCAGATATTCGTCGTTTTTTAATAGGGATCAATTTGAAGCTTTAAACGAGTGTTTTCTACTCCTAGGTTAAGCATGAAGTGAAATTTCGAGTTTAGAAAAGCCTGAAAATTTGGTTCGGTCGCTCCGCTTTACTACGCGGCCAAATCAATTGTTCAGGCTTTTCTAAACTCAAAATTTCACTTTACTGAGAGTGGAAAACACTCGTCTAACGCTTCATATTGCACTCTTAAAGAAAGCGAATGCATATGTATTAGGGTTATTAAAAACAACGTTTTTTTTTATTTTCATTAAAACAAACAGTTTTTTTACAATGCGTGTTTTTTTCATTGAAACAGTGTTTAAAACATTGACAATTAAAAACATGTTTAAAACACGTTTGAAACGTGTTTAAAACAGAACATACAAATAATTGGTAGGGTTCAATTTAAAGCTTTAAACGAGTGTTTTCTACTCTCAGATTATGCATAAAGTAAAATTTCGAGTTTAGAAACGCCTTAAAATTTGGTTTGGTCGCTCCGCAACTTTTCTAAACTCGAATTTTTACTTCATGCGCCATACGTATTAGATACTGACTTCAAGTGGAGTTCACTTGTTCACAATAGTTCAGAGTTTTCAGTGTTTAATACGCGTTTACTTCGAGTTTAGAAAAGCCTGATAATTTGGATTGGCTTTCAGGCTTTCCCAACCTCGAAATTTTACTTCATATATAACCTGGGAGTGAAAAGCACTCGTTTAAAGTTTCATAATAAACTTTTCTAAAAAGCGTATGCATATGTATACTTAAAAAAATGCCCTGTATGTTACAAAAACATTTTGACTTAAAATATTAAAAAACATAGCGAATGATTCTTTAAAGTCTACATACATATCTCAATGTAAGCTGCTTCAATTTTTAAAGCGCAAGATTTTTTTGGTCGAAATTAACATTTGTAAAATGAATAATTCAAATTCAAAACTATTTGAATTCGAGAAAATAAATTCACTATTTGTTTTGAGTTATGTGAAGTAATAAATCCCTAATAAAACACGATTTAATTTCCTTTCTTCACTTATTTATTTTTGTTTGTTAAATGTACATTTCGAGTACCATGTACTCATTTTCAATAACTGAATGCTTTAAGACTAATTACAACTGTTTATATACGGTATAGGGATTAGTGGAAAAACCTAAATCTAATTATGTCGGGTATCTATTGGTGGACCGGGATTATTGATAATGGGAGAGTTGTTTGCCGGTTTACAATTGTTTTTCGGAATGAGATTTAAAAGCGGGTTTTCCAGTGGGCTTAAATCGAAATTTAACAACTTGTCTTTACATTTGTACATTTCTATTGATTCCAACATGTTTAATCTGAAACTGTTTGATTGTTTTAATAATTTTACGTTGTGTAACGAGAATTGGTGGCCGGTTTGGAAATTATGGAAAGCTATTGCTGATTTATCTGGGTTTTGGTTTTTTATGTGGTAATTGTGTTCTTTGAATCTCTTGATTAAATTTCGTTGAGTTTGACCAATGTATATTTTATTGCAGTTGTTACAGTTAATTGAATATATACCGGATTTGTGTAGACTATCACTATTGATTAAAGTGTTATTTAAATAAGATTTTACTTTCGATTCACTGTAATACGCAGTTGTTAGATTAAATTTCCTGAACACTTTATTTATTTGGTGACAAATAGTTGGATTGTAAATGAATTTAACATATTTTCTCTTATTAGTTTCTTTTGATGTATTGAGTTTTGTGCTAGATTTAATTTTATGATTCATTTTATGTCTATTGATGAGCTTTTCTATTGTGTTTTTGCTGTAACCTAAAGATTGTGCAATGTTTTTTATAAATGTTAATTCTTTTCTTTTGTTTTCATTTGATAAAGGTAAGTTTATTGCTTTGTAAATCATGCTATTAAATGCTGCTAGTTTGTGTTTAATGGGTGATGTTGAGGATGAGTGAATGTAGTTGTATGTGTGTGTAGGTTTTCGGTATATGTTGAATTCTAGTGTATTATTATTTTTAATTATTTGTAAATCTAAGAAGGGAAGTTGATTGTTGTTTTCTTTTTCGTGTGTAAATGAAATGCTGGGGCACAAACTGTTTAAACTCGACAACAAGTTTCCCATGTTGGTTTTAGTGTTGATGATTGCTATTACGTCATCAACGTATCTGAACCAAACTCTCGGAAAGCCGTTTATTGTGTTTTTAGCTCGATTTTCGAGGTGGTTGAGAAAAACGTTAGCTAGGAAAGGTGAGAGTGGATTACCCATGGCTGTTCCGAAAGTTTGTTTGTAGAATTTATTGTCGAATTCAAACGTGTTGCACTCCATCACTATTCTTGTTAAATCAATATATTGTTTAATATTTTCTGGTGGTATTGAATTTTCTAATAAGAGATTTTCTAAAATGATAATTGTTTCTTCTATGGGAATGCTGGGAAATAGTGCTTCTACGTCAAAGGAAACCAATGATTCATCTAGTTCGATTTTAGTTGTTTGAAGTTTTGTGGTTAACTCAACGGAATTTTTTATTGAACAATCGTTTTTAATAATTAATGATTGGAACTGTTGTACTAGCCATTTTGCTATATTGTATGTTGGTGAATTGATGTTTGATACAATAGGTCTCCATTTATTCCCCGGTTTATGAATTTTTGGGAGGCAGTATAATTTTGGAAGTGAGGGGTTTTTCAATTTCAATCTATATATTAGTTTTTTATCTATTAAATTTGTTGGCTTAAGTATGGAATTAATCTTACTTATATATGAAGTGAGTGGGTTTTTCTTTTGTTCTTTATATGGTCCGGTATCCAACATCTCCTTGACGCTATTGTAATAATCATCCTTGTTGACGACGACGACTGCGTTCCCTTTATCCGATTTCAGGTACAAGACATCTTTTTCTTTCAAGGACTGAACAGTTTTGAAGTTGGTGTTTTCAGTTTTGGTCATCCTTTTCGGTTTTCTGATGATTTTTTCCAATGTATCCTTGGCTGCTATCCGGAAAGCCGTGGCTTCTTCGGGTCCTAAGTAAGATGTCGCATTTTCTACGTCGTTGATGATCGTTTCTATTGGCGTGTGTGGTGTGGAAATTGAATGTTTGAAGCCTTTTTTTAAAAGCTCCATTTCTTCGGTATTGAAGCTTGCTTTTGATCTGTTATGTACTAGTATTTGTGTTGTTTGTGTAATGTTGTTTACTTCTTGGTGTTGTTCTTTTTGTAATGTTTCTAGTTTTCTTCTGAGGGTGGATGATTTTCTTCTTAATTTGGCGTTAATAACTGTGTGTATTTTCTTCTGTGATTCGTCCCAGGTCATTGGTGATGAATTTGTTGCCAGTTTTAAGTGTAGTTCGTATGCGGCAAGTTGTAGGTAATTTCGTTTCGAATGTAGCTTTCCTATTTCAAATTTTAACCAACTTTGTTTCCACTTGAACACTAATTTTGATACGTCTTTGTTATGTTTGCAAATTTTTAGTTGTATGAACTTCGGAAAAACTTGTTTTGTTAAACACATTTTTAGAAAGTAAATATCTGCACTGATGAATTGTATTCTCGTTTTTAGTTTAAAGAATTTGTTAAACTCGGTTGACCAGGAAGCCATTATAATATATTCACTATTTGTTTTGAGTTATGTGAAGTAATAAATCCCTAATAAAACACGATTTAATTTCCTTTCTTCACTTATTTATTTTTGTTTGTTAAATGTACATTTCGAGTACCATGTACTCATTTTCAATAACTGAATGCTTTAAGACTAATTACAACTGTTTATATACGGTATAGGGATTAGTGGAAAAACCTAAATCTAATTATGTCGGGTATCTATTGGTGGACCGGGATTATTGATAATGGGAGAGTTGTTTGCCGGTTTACAATTGTTTTTCGGAATGAGATTTAAAAGCGGGTTTTCCAGTGGGCTTAAATCGAAATTTAACAACTTGTCTTTACATTTGTACATTTCTATTGATTCCAACATGTTTAATCTGAAACTGTTTGATTGTTTTAATAATTTTACGTTGTGTAATGAGAATTGGTGGCCGGTTTGGAAATTATGGAAAGCTATTGCTGATTTATCTGGGTTTTGGTTTTTTATGTGGTAATTGTGTTCTTTGAATCTCTTGATTAAATTTCGTTGAGTTTGACCAATGTATATTTTATTGCAGTTGTTACAGTTAATTGAATATATACCGGATTTGTGTAGACTATCACTATTGATTAAAGTGTTATTTAAATAAGATTTTACTTTCGATTCACTGTAATACGCAGTTGTTAGATTAAATTTCCTGAACACTTTATTTATTTGGTGACAAATAGTTGGATTGTAAATGAATTTAACATATTTTCTCTTATTAGTTTCTTTTGATGTATTGAGTTTTGTGCTAGATTTAATTTTATGATTCATTTTATGTCTATTGATGAGCTTTTCTATTGTGTTTTTGCTGTAACCTAAAGATTGTGCAATGTTTTTTATAAATGTTAATTCTTTTCTTTTGTTTTCATTTGATAAAGGTAAGTTTATTGCTTTGTAAATCATGCTATTAAATGCTGCTAGTTTGTGTTTAATGGGTGATGTTGAGGATGAGTGAATGTAGTTGTATGTGTGTGTAGGTTTTCGGTATATGTTGAATTCTAGTGTATTATTATTTTTAATTATTTGTAAATCTAAGAAGGGAAGTTGATTGTTGTTTTCTTTTTCGTGTGTAAATGAAATGCTGGGGCACAAACTGTTTAAACTCGACAACAAGTTTCCCATGTTGGTTTTAGTGTTGATGATTGCTATTACGTCATCAACGTATCTGAACCAAACTCTCGGAAAGCCGTTTATTGTGTTTTTAGCTCGATTTTCGAGGTGGTTGAGAAAAACGTTAGCTAGGAAAGGTGAGAGTGGATTACCCATGGCTGTTCCGAAAGTTTGTTTGTAGAATTTATTGTCGAATTCAAACGTGTTGCACTCCATCACTATTCTTGTTAAATCAATATATTGTTTAATATTTTCTGGTGGTATTGAATTTTCTAATAAGAGATTTTCTAAAATGATAATTGTTTCTTCTATGGGAATGCTGGGAAATAGTGCTTCTACGTCAAAGGAAACCAATGATTCATCTAGTTCGATTTTAGTTGTTTGAAGTTTTGTGGTTAACTCAACGGAATTTTTTATTGAACAATCGTTTTTAATAATTAATGATTGGAACTGTTGTACTAGCCATTTTGCTATATTGTATGTTGGTGAATTGATGTTTGATACAATAGGTCTCCATTTATTCCCCGGTTTATGAATTTTTGGGAGGCAGTATAATTTTGGAAGTGAGGGGTTTTTCAATTTCAATTTCAATAGCATGATTTACAAAGCAATAAACTTACCTTTATCAAATGAAAACAAAAGAAAAGAATTAACATTTATAAAAAACATTGCACAATCTTTAGGTTACAGCAAAAACACAATAGAAAAGCTCATCAATAGACATAAAATGAATCATAAAATTAAATCTAGCACAAAACTCAATACATCAAAAGAAACTAATAAGAGAAAATATGTTAAATTCATTTACAATCCAACTATTTGTCACCAAATAAATAAAGTGTTCAGGAAATTTAATCTAACAACTGCGTATTACAGTGAATCGAAAGTAAAATCTTATTTAAATAACACTTTAATCAATAGTGATAGTCTACACAAATCCGGTATATATTCAATTAACTGTAACAACTGCAATAAAATATACATTGGTCAAACTCAACGAAATTTAATCAAGAGATTCAAAGAACACAATTACCACATAAAAAACCAAAACCCAGATAAATCAGCAATAGCTTTCCATAATTTCCAAACCGGCCACCAATTCTCATTACACAACGTAAAATTATTAAAACAATCAAACAGTTTCAGATTAAACATGTTGGAATCAATAGAAATGTACAAATGTAAAGACAAGTTGTTAAATTTCGATTTAAGCCCACTGGAAAACCCGCTTTTAAATCTCATTCCGAAAAACAATTGTAAACCGGCAAACAACTCTCCCATTATCAATAATCCCGGTCCACCAATAGATACCCGACATAATTAGATTTAGGTTTTTCCACTAATCCCTATACCGTATATAAACAGTTGTAATTAGTCTTAAAGCATTCAGTTATTGAAAATGAGTACATGGTACTCGAAATGTACATTTAACAAACAAAAATAAATAAGTGAAGAAAGGAAATTAAATCGTGTTTTATTCGAGAAAATAAGCTCACGCTTCTTATAGTTTGCACACTTTAAACATAATATGTATTATTAATAAAATGAATGTGATATAATATTTAAGTAGTATATTTCGAGCTTTACTTCATATTGAATACGCCTGACGCATGAAGTAAAATTTCGAGATTAGAAAAGCCTGAATTCGGATTTGGACGCTTCGTTTCGCCTTCTAAACTCGAAATTTTACTTTATGCTTAATCAAGGAGTGGAAACACTCGTTAGAAGTTTCAAATTGAACGCTATTACGAAATCAACAAATACGTGAAAATGTACAGATAGGTATACTTAATATAAACATTCCCTGTATAAATATTTTATGCCCGGCTTATAATGTAGTAGTCTTTCGCCCCATTTTATCAATTGTTTTAATATAAGTCAATATGTTGATAATAATTTTAAAGATATCGTTTACTAAATAATAATATTAATATCAATATCAGTACTTCTAACTCACAATATAAGGAGCTAACGCGACCCTTTATGCACAGGGAATTACAATAATCCGTTTGGAATATGGAACATGGAACAGATCTGGAATGTATTGAATTTAAACGGTCCTTTAGGCGATATATCTACTAAATTCTAACATAATATAATACTCTAGTTAAATCAAGTAAATAAGACCGAGCCGGTTTTCTGTTTAGTTTTTGATATTTACTGTTCGATCGTGCTGTTCGGTGTTTGCTCTTAAAGGCATCAGGCTGTAATGCGCCAATGAGGGGATTTGCAAAACGAGATTCGATAAGTAAGATTTCAGCAAGTAATTGGGATCGATTCCTTCATGAATTTAAATTTTTAGACAACTCTTGTTTGTCCTAAAACAAATTTGTGTAATGTAGATATAGACTGTTTCACTCTTCGGAAAAAAGTCGTAACTCCGGGCGAAATTATTCGATTCTGTTCCATCCCTGAATGTTATAGCGTATAATAGTTATAACTTGCGCGAGTAAGCCCTAATCGCCACCTACTAGACACAAATTGCGCCATAAATACATTTCAAGCATCGGCTTATTGCACTTAACTTCTCTGAATTTATTTATAGTAACATAACTTCACCACAACTAAGCAACTACGAGGCGTGAAAGCCTCAAACCGCGATCGCCCTAAAAGCCCTGTTTCTTAATTACGATAAGAAATGCTTGGTGCCATGGATGAAAACAAACTGTATACACTTATCATGAAATAATATCTCGGGATAACACTAAAAATACATAGTTGGAATATAATTTGTAAAATGAATATGATATAAAATCCACATGCATACCCCCAAAGCCGACTTTTTCTTAATCAAGTCGGGTTGATCATTTCGCCAGATTTGCGTTGCTTTTTGAATTTATACAGACTCCCATAATGTACATTAAATTATTGCGCATTTGAGTTATTATATCAGAGATGACCTTTCAGCATTAAAAGTGGTAGCGCTTTGAGCGGTCAATTACTGTGCTTGAAGAGGTACACTTTGACATTTATGTATGTACACACGGGAATATCCTCAACGTAATGAACAGCTTCTTCTATCAGGGAAGTTGAGAATATAATTTTGTAATGTACTTATTTTGTATTTTCGTAAACGTATAAAAAATTATAAAACTAATGTTGGGAATGTTTTTTTAAATTTACACTAAGAATAGCAAATTTATGGAATTTGTCAATTACTGGTAATTCGGTAAATTTTACAATTAAAACCATTTTACTGGTAATTTACCTTAGGAGTAAAAGACACGAAGATTAATTCCACTATTCAATAACTCTTATGGAATTATGTAGCTAAAACAAATGGCATCATGATGCAAAATTTTAAAAAAAATGTACTAAAATTGATATAGAAAACGAGACTATTTTGTTTGTTTTCTACAGGGTGGGGCAGAAAAACCTATCCGATTTCAAAACGTTATAAAATTAAAACCCCTCAACTTGACAAAAATTTTTTTTATTAACATATCGCAAATTTTATGCCATTTTTAAATTTAAGTTTTGAAAAGCACATCACTCAAATGTCGTCCTTGGGAGCGGATACACTGATTTAGGCGCTCGCGGTAGCTTTCCATGACTTTCACCGTCATTTCCACAGGAATTTCTTCAATTGCCCGAGCAATTTCCCTACATAAAGCAAGAAGGGTCCTTGGTCGATGCTGGAATACCTTCGATTTGAGGTAACCCCAAAGGAAGAGGTCACATGGAGTGAGATCCGGTGAGCGCGGCGGCCAGCCAATATCACCTCTCAGAGAAATGAGGCGTCCGGGAAACATTTCCCTGAGAATGTCCATTGAACGTCGCGATGTGTGGGCGGTTGCACCATCCTGTTGAAACCACACATTTTCCACGCCATTTTCTTCCATTTTGGGTTGAAGAAAATTTTCCAGCATGAAACAATAGCGCTCGCTGTTGACCGTTACGGTTTGCCCATTTTCTTCAAAAAAGTAAGGCCCCCAGACGCCTAGGCGGGAAAGAGCACACCACACAGTCACTTTTGGGCTATAGAGGGGTATCTGATAGATTTCCCGACGATTTTCGTCACTCCAATATCGAAAATTCTGCCTGTTTACGGCGCCACAAAGGTGAAAATGGGCTTCGTCCGTGAAGAGCACAACATCGTCTATTGGGAGTTCTCGGAGATCGCGACACAGGTTCATACGGGTTTCAAAATCCCTTTAAATTAATTCCTGTGCAACAACCATTTTGTAAGGATGCATTTTGAGGTCCCGGTGCAAAATTCGCCGAATACTGCGGTTGGAAATCGCCAAAGCGAGCGAATGTTTTCGTGCCGAACGACGAGGGGAACGTTCAATCGCGGCTCTCACATTGGCCACGTTTTCAGACCCTGTTGCTGTCCTGGGACGTCCAGGCGACTTCTTTTTCAATGCTGAACCCGTCTGTCGAAAATTTGACACCCACACTTTAATCGTAGCGTGATGTGGAACATGATCATGACGCCCGAGTCCGAAATGAATTCGAAAAGCACGTTGTGTAGCAATTATCGAACCGCCGTTTTCGATAAACCGCTCAATAACAAAAGCACGATGTTCACCAGATCAAGGCATGTTGACTAATTACAAATGGCATAAAACCGGCTTTCTAACGGTTTTTACCCCACTACTCTACTTGTTCCCTCTTCTGAGAAAAAGGGATTTGAAATCGGATAGCTTTTTCTGCCCCTCCCTGTATGTCAATTTTAGTAAATTTATTTTTATGTTGAAGATGTTTACGGTATTTGTTAAATGTATTAAATTCGACGATTTTTTGTTGAATTTGTCAATTTTGTCGTTTGTGTAAATTAAATTTGTTTAATAAATTTTGACGATTTGCGTAAGGGTTGACTTAGACATTTACTACAATTGAAGTTTCAGTAAATTTTAAGGATTTGTGTTCAAAAGTAAAGTAATATAATCAATAATATCAATTTTAATGCAATTTAACATACAAATAGACTTATATCATTTTTGTGTCAATTTTGGTCATTATGTCTATTTTATTTATTCGACTTTTTTCTCAATATAATTTCGTTGATTGAATTTGTCATGATTTCTATTTTTGTTATGCTAGTTTTGATAGTTCTCAAGCTTTTGTAAAATTTGATGTTTGTTGTTTTTGATGATTTTATTTCAAATAATAATTTACGAAAATCATAAATTTCAACTAATAATTATTATTTTAAATAAAATTGTTAAAAACAACAAACATCAAATTTTATAAAATCAAATGTTAATATATTTATTTTCTTATTTTATGGTTTCATAATGTATATATAATATGATCAATATATTGATTTTGACTTGTTTTTGCTTTTTTTAATAATATTTTGATTTCTAGTATTTTCAATTGTAGTTATTTTTAGTTGTAAATAATTACGAATAATTACAGATGACAAAATTATAATAGTATTTCGTTTTTGGTTGAAATTTTCAATATTTACAAATGTTATCGATTCGTAAAACTGTATGCCATTAAGCGATAAATAGCATAACGTTTTACGAATTGACGATTTTATTTAAAATGTTTGCATTACATTTTCAGGTATTTTTTATAATACCTATTAATGATTTGTTTATCAATCGATTTAAATAAATCCACAAATTTTACTTTATAATTATTATTCAATTTTGATGGTTTTTCCAATCTTGACATGTTTTGTCAATTACAATCTTATCCTTGTTGTTGATTTGTCTACTTTATTATTTATGACGGCGTATTATTCTTGAATTCGTAACTTTATTTATTTATTCAGTTTTTGGAGTTTATTTAATAATACATAATATTGTACAACTCTATAATAAAAAAATATAACTTATTAAAACTAAAAATAAAAAATTCAATCCAAAACTACAACACATGCATGACGATTTATATCAATTTGTGTGTGTTCGTGTTGTATTTATCATTGTTTAATATGATTTAATGTGTTATTTCGACGATATTTTAACATTTCTAGTTTGGTTTTCAAATAATCTTTGTTGTTTTTTACGAGTTTTGTCAACATTCAGAAATTGTTTTGTTTTATTGGTATTTTTTAAATTGTCTTTGTATTAATTTATTTATTCAGTCAACGGAGTCCATTTGTATATTCTGTCTATAAATTTAGATAATCTTCATGGTTTTCAACAAATTTGTAACTTTTATTTATTATTGTTTTGCTTTGTATGTAGTCTGTTGGGCAATAAGCCATTATTATTGTTATTAAATTAGACACTTTCAACAAATTTTTCAAATTTAGTAAGGATATATAAAAATCGTGAGAGTATTAGTAATAGTAATTCGTTTAATGATTTCCGTTAATTTTTATCTACCTCCACAAATATGAATAATTCTTATCATGTTTCGATATTTTACATAATTTCTATATTTTTTTTTACGACGTTTGGTAATTTTGCAGGAATTACTTGCCTTTATAAAACCTGTCAATGTAGAGCTTCTGTTTGCACTCCTTGATTAATCATGAAGTAAAATTTCGAGTTTAGAAAATCCTGAACATTTGTATTTGCTTATAAAGCACTGATTTAAAGTGAAGTTCAAAACAAGGCTGGGAATTTTTAAAATTAATGGTTTTGAATAATTATTCGCATACTCTAATTTTAAAAATTCTCAGCATTAATCAAGACATGTATCAAGTCATGTATCCTTATTTTATTTTAATAAATGTAAAATATTTACAAAAAAATATTGATTATTTTTTAAATTATGAAAACATGAAATTACACAATAAAGGAATAATTAATTATAAAAACTTCCGTGTTCTGGCGCCCCTAGGCGGTCGCCTAGGTTCGTGTAATGGAAGAGCAGGCCCTGGCCATTTCATATATACATTTTAGTTTTTGCGATTAATCGATATAATTTTAATATCGGTATCGAAATGGTATTTTTATATTTTTCTTTAAAGTTTTCCTTTGTATTAGGTCTGGAATAAAAACGTAATTAGTTATGAATAAAGATATTTCCTTAATACAACCGGTCGTGGTGTGGTACGGATCATTAATATGCGGTGATGTTAATAAAATGTCCATATTCTAGGATTTCTTTGATTAAAATTATAATTCATCGTGTAATGAAAATGCGCTGCTGATGAAAAAAATACATAAATTATGCATTGTATTGTTTATTAAGCTTGTATGACAGATGAATAATTCCACGAAAATAATCCGAGCAGTAATAATGTGATAATGGCAGAGTTTGCATAGAATTAATTTTTTAACGAGAATAAAGGTGCTGTATAGTCATATTAATAGTAATTAAAGATAAATACATAAATGCGCCAGTAATAAAAGATTCTTAGAAACGACGAGACAAAAGAGAAGTTGTTTTTTGTGGAAATTAAATATACGGACAAGGACAATGGGAAAATTCGATAATTAAAAGGGGCCCAAAAATGTATTGTAATGATATAGCGTTTGAAAAGGAAGGTGAAATGTTTTTGTGGGAGTATGAAAGGAATGTGTAATATCGTCCATTTCGCTCCTAAATATAAATATTTCCCCTTTTGAAAGTTGGGAGCGAAATGAAGAAATTGGATAGTAAATTGTTCGGCTTTTGTGCCATGGCGACCCCACATTGACAGATCTGGTTCCATGGGGACAAGTGCGGAACTTGAAGACAAATCTCGACACTTTAATGACAACGAACAATTTTAATTGAATACCGAACATTCCTACCCTCACGTGATATCGATTCCGTGTTTATTGACGTTGCGTGTATAAACTCTCGGTTTACCAATAACAACTGTTTGATTGTGCCCCTTAGACATTAATATTAACCCGTTCCAGCCCTGCATTTTCCATAAGCGTCAGGCATGCGGACGAGGAGGCTCATTACCGTCTGGAACTGGGTCTCTTTGTTAACTCTTTGCTTTCGATTCATCCAACTTTTCTCTGGCATAACTAAAAGCTTTCAAATTAAATCTACGATTTCCCAAATTTTGATATTCTACCGCCAAGATAGAGTTTGCGAAGTCATCTTTTCCGTACGGATTGTGTTCAAAAGATTCCGATTCTCTCATCTGATATTTGTGCGAATTTACAAACCATCCTGTTTTGATAAGAAGTTGAACGAAGTGTGCATGGGCATAGCAGGGGCGGCGCAACAACCCCTAATAGTCAGACGACAAAAAATGAAACAAAAAAGTGGTTATGTATTTAGAATACATAACCATTTTTTTAATATAATCCCCGTTATTGAAATGATTAAATATGAAAAAGATAATATTTTAAAATCCGAAAGTTACAACAAAAGGTGTATAAGTATTTCAGTAAATTGTAAACATTTGTAGAATATATTAAAGTAAGGATCAAATGTATGGGGTGGGTGTATTTTGAATATCACTTTAAATCATCGTTTTGTACGCGTGGCGCATGAAGTAAAATTTCGAGTTTAGAAAAGCCTGAATTTGGATTTGATTTAAAACCAAACGTTCAGGCTTTTCTAAACTTGAAATTTTACTTTATGCTTAATCTGGGATTGCAAACACCCGTTAGGAGCGTCAAATTGAAAGCTTTTATAAAAACAGCGAATATCTGAACATTAACATCGGAAAATCGTGATATCTATATCTAAAAGAAAAAACCCCTGTATGTGGCCAGGCCCAGATACAGCGGGTTTATTAGAATTTACGAAAATTATAAAAAGTTCAGAATTTCACGATTTTTTAAAACACACTTTCCTTTAGAAAATAAAATATGATTTATTTCTGTTATATAATGATATACATATACAGGGTGTCCCAGAACACCCGCATCAGGCTTTTTTTTTTAAAACGGCTAGTCCTAGAGAGTTGGGACAGAAAAAAATTATTACAAAAGCCGTATTAAAGAATCAAATGGTTATACTGTTTTTTTTGAAAAATGGTTGGCATCGCTGAGAGTTTGCTTAAAAATGTCAATAACTCAAAATTTTTAAATGACATGAAAAATATTTTTGTTTCTGGCGTTTGTTTTGAGTAATTTTTAATTGAAGTTACCAAATATCAATATCTCATGGCTACCTTATTTTAAAACTAGATACTTAGGGCTATTGGTATTGGGACCAGAACAGTTCAACGGTGTTTAGACGTAAATGGAAAACAGTTTGAACCAGTGCTGGAAACTCTGAGTCGGAGTTAGAGTCAAAACTATGGAGTCGGAATTTAAGTATTTTGTGATGAGGAAATCAAAGCCGTGGAGTTAGAAATTTCGTAAAATTCCGACTTCGATTTTCAATATAAAATTGTCTTTTTTGATTCGGTAAATTTTGTGTCTGTCAATTTGTGTAAATTTGTACAATTTTGTCCAAAAATTAATGTTAATTTTGATGATGATTGTTGGTTGTGGCGATTCTATTTAAAATACTTATAATTATTTACCATTATAAAATAAAATATCATTAAAATTTGAAATGTATGATTTTTGTAATTTATTTTTAAATATTTGTTTTTTCTTCATTTTATTGATTTCAAGGTTTCTATAATCTTTAATGTTGTTTTGTCTGAATTCAATTCGATTTATTTATTTCAACGGATTTCACGTTTTTACTGTTATATTATATTTAGTATATTTCTTAATTTTACAGAAATCTCTATTTTACAATATTTATTAGCAAAGTTCATAAAACTAAAAACAAAATACAGAAAGAGGTACTGAACAACATCCTCGGCGCTATTTCACTATAGGCGACCTTATTTATGTAACAACCTTGACTCATAATGTGAGATGTGAGAGATATTCTTAGTAGCAATTTAAGTGAAATTATTAAAAATTACACAGTATATTAAAATTACAGTTTAAAAAATCCTCAAAATTGTACAACAAAAATCCTAATATAATATTTTTTCACTAAACATTTTAAAAACTTTAATTCAGTGTTTCTTAATAATATTAGGAGTTTATTACATAATGTATACAGAAATAATAAATAATAAAAGCGTATACAAGGATGTGAAAAAAGCATGTTATAACTAACAAAAACAAAAACAATTCTATGTAACAAAATAACTATATAATAATAATATTGATTATTAAAATATAAATTGTCAACAGGTGGTTTTTCTGCCCATAAGTTTATAATTTATTAATTATTACTAATAGAACAATTTTCAGAAAAATACAATTCAATATAACAAAATATTAAAGTACTAATAATATTGATTATTATAATTACAACCAGTGGTTTTTCTGCCCTTAAGTTTATAATTTATTGTTTTTAATTATTTGAACACTTTTACAATAAATTCTATGCAGATATAAGGTTGCATTATTTTATTCCTAAAATTTTTAATTTTTTGCAAATTTTGACGATGACAGTCAATGAGATTAGCTTAGAAAAGAATTGACACTCTGGTTACGTTAGATGACTGATTGATATGTTGGGTAAACCGTCTTGATTTATTTATTTTAAATTTTATAACAAATGTTGTCCACTCCTAGTTTAAGCATAAAGTAAATATTTCGAGTTTAGAAAAACCTGAAAATTTGGATTTATCTTTAAATGATAATTGTCGCCCTGTATTTTGTTGTTGCTTCAAGAGAAATCAAGCGAACTTATTTTAATAAAGCTATTCAAACACTAGATCAAAACTAAGAACAATACTGTTGTAAAGAAACAGTTAGCTGTATTGTAAATTCATCAGGGTAATTTTTCTTTTCAGCATAATTTGATCAGGTTATCTCAATTTATTTTTTGAATCAAAGTATATATGCGATTTATAAACTTGATTGCATTGCCAATTATTTTCAATTGTTATAGATTACAAACCCCATTATACCAAACAGAATAAATACTAATCATTTGTTGATTACCGAGGCACTTAATTTTTGAAAATCCATGATAAATATAATAATATAATACTTAACTTTATTAAAATAAAATGGTTTACCTGCAAACGTCAGCAACGAAGTAAACATTTGTATTGTGCACGCGCAGCAATCATACTTGATGCATTCTCATAAATAATTTATACTGAAATATATGGTACTTTCTAATATTTTAAAAGTAGACTGAAAAATAATTCTCATGAAACATCTAATGCAAGGCACTTTTTTTTGCACCCAGCAAACACACTTGCCGCACCCCTGCTGAAACATAAAGGACTTCATATATTTCCCATTATGAAAACAACAAACAACCCTAGTCATTTCCATTCAAGTGTTTTATTACATCACAAACATTCATATTTTTCAATTTAACAACGCGTCAGAACCCCCGAAGTAATACTTATTACTTCTCCGCACAGATCATGTACGACGTCACACAAACAAATCGGATATTTATATTTTCAAGGAAAGAGGGCACTGCAATCTTAGCAGAAAAACACATGGAAAATGTGAATTACTGCCGAGGAGAAGACGTCGTCGGCGTCGATCGATTCCGAATTCCATCCCAAGCATTAAACAAATAACTTGACTTTTCTCATTTTATAAATTAATTTAAACCTTCCTGATTGCACTTTTAATTGAAAATAAACCCAACATGTCCTTTTTTATAAAAATCTGGGCTGGTAAAAAAAATACTATTTCACGACCTGGAATTGTCGCTTTGAACGGCAAATAGATTTACGAAACACGCTAAATACTCGTATGCTTAACTTTAAACTTCCTGCTCGAATGCAAAAGCTCTCAGGAATCGCTTCGTAAGAGAAGATACTAGCGTGTGCGATACTAAAGCTGCGAAAATATATATTTATGCACATTATTAACGTAGAAATAATAATGGCTATTTAAAAAGTTATGATTGTATATCTTACTTATAGACTAGCTGCGAAGTTCTGTAAAATAAATAACATTTCCTTTGAGGTTTATTTTATTTTTATATTTACACAGAGGCTTATACACTGTATCACAATATTAGAAAAGTAGAAGGGCAAATAATGAAAAAAATCAGAATGATGCAAGTAATGACCTTTGCGCATATTCAATTGTTTAACCGTCGAATCCAAATTTTTTACGATTTTGAAGACTAAAAATGTCCTTCATGCACAAAGACATATGAAACATTAATAATATGTTTGCTTGATATGTCATGTCTTGCATTTAATAATAATCTCAATTTTTAATGTTGAAATATTTACTTCATACTTCCGAGCACAAAACAACATCTCTTATAAAAATAATAGCACTGATCAGTGACGCTAGTACGTAGGACTATAGCAGAATCTTAAAACACGCAACTGCAAGCTTGACAAGCATGCACGATCAACATTTTTGCAAAAACATGTATAACTTACCTTCACCACCACACGGTGGTGGTGACCTTAAACAGGGGTAAGTTTGTGCTTGGAACATTTCGAGTTCGGACGTCGCTCTTTTCTTGGTTGACAAAACAAAATACAAATGAAGTGATTTGACATATGGTGCAATGAATAAATAAAAATTAAAACTTTTTCCACAGTAACTTAGTATGCGAGCTAAAGATAAATCCTCAGTATTTGCACAATTATCTCAAAATGAAGGAAAAAAGTTAGTTGAATTTAAAATAAGAATACCATTATGAGAGAAGCCGTAAACCACATATAAGATTAACAGCTACAATATCTAAAATATTCAGCAATAGGCACTAAGCACAGCTGAGCATGATTCGGATTTACAAGAGGTATTCGAATACTTCAGTAAAAAAGGATTCGTGATCTGGATTCGTAACATTTTTTTAGGAGGATTCGTATTTGAATCCAAATGTCTGTAATTCAATACTCTAAACGGATTTGAATCGTCAAAAATAATTTTAATTCGCACGAACATGTGTTTTTTTCTTAACTTTACGTTATATCGATGTTTTATACGCGTGGCGCATAAAGTAAAATTTCGAGTTTAGAAAAACCTTAAAATTTAGATTTGTGAAGGCGCGACTCGCTTCATTTGCGCGCCCCGGCAAATCCAAATTTGTAGGCTTTTCTAAACTCGAAATTTTACTTTATGCTTAACCAAGGAGTGGAAACACTCGTTAGACTTCAAATTGATTTTTTCTAATTCATTTTTAGTCATTTCTTGATTATATCAAACAAGACATGACTAAAAGTGTATTTAAAAAAATCTACATTTCATAATTGGAAGTGATTCATTATCGAATAATCTGGTTGTGTTTGATATTATTTATAGTAAAAGTAATACATATAATTTTAATTGAACTATTTTCATCTTCTTCTTGCATAAAAAACGGCCTCTTATTCCCATCTGAATATCAAAAAGCGTTTTTTTAAATAACATTTTCTGAATTATAAAAATTTTTAAAAACTCAACTTTAAAATTTTGCTTGAGATCTTTATGACATTTTGTAGGGCTGTCAAAAACGTTGATATTTTTAAATACGTAAAAAGCCCCATAAATAGTTTTTGAGTTATTTCTATCTGAATATCTAAAATGCCTTTTTTAAATTAAATTTTATGCGTTATAAATTTTTTTTTTCGCAAACTAACTGTTTTATTGTATCTGAAAGTTTCAAGATCTCGTGAAAATGTTCATAGTTCGAAACATTTAAAGAAATGATTTTTTACTGAACACAAATTCAATTATTCAAATGTATTGGCATTGAAAACCTCCAATATCTGACTTCGAAAACATTTGAATAAAAACTTACACTGAGTAATTTACAATTGGCAGTAATAAAATGGAGGTTTTTTGTATCAAACACATTTAATGAGTTTTAAAAATGTAAAATTCAATCATTGTGCCACTGATTTTGTTTAATAACAAATGCAGCAACAAATATTAAAACATCTGACTAGTTTTTTTTTTGTGTAATTTTGAGCTAAAGTATTATCAACAAAATAGTTTTTGAGTCATTTGCAAGTGATCAAATACGTTTAATGGATTTTAATCATTTAAAATTCAATTATTATGCAACTGATTTTTTTTATACCAAATGCAGCCAAAAATATTAAAACATCACACTTGTTCCTTTTTGTGTAATTTTGACCTAGAGTATTATTTTTTAACATCCAATTTATGAAGAAATTGGGATTATAATATTTGTCTTAATTTTATTAATGTGAATTTAGTCATTTTTCATTTTATTTTTATGATTATTGACATTCTATTATTTTTTAAGATTCCATCTATATACTTCTAGGTTAGATTAGGTTTGTAGAAAGTTTCATTACAAATATTTCTACTAACCTAATCTAATCTAAAAGTATAGGAAATCTTAAAAAATATAATAAACTGTAACTTTTTAAATTTATTTATTTTACATTTATCAATATTTTTTATAAATGTGCACATTTGCCGGTTAATCTGTAAATAATCACACGTTCGTAGATAGATAGATGTATACATTTTCCGGAGAATATACAAAATGAAATATATTTTTCTCCTTTTCCCGTGACAGATATACCAATCATTTAACATTTTCATTTGCTGTCGTCACCTGTGTTGGCCCCATCAAATTATTAAATCAGGGTAAAATTTCGAGTTTAGAAAAGCCTGAAAATTTGGTTTGGTCGCTCCGCAATGCGGAGCGACCAAACCAAATTTTCAGCCTAGCGCATACACACTGATTTAACGTGAAGTTCAAAAACACATACACATAACCTTTAATTAGAATAACACGGAATCAGATATTTAGTCCATTATCAACGATGTTTACTGTTCATTATAAATTATGAGGTTTTGAACATTTTTGTTAACAAAAGCTGGTAGCTTTATTAAAAATGTTAATGGTTGCAAAAAAAAAATCAAATTGATTTTCAAAGGATTTGTCCTCGTAATTTAAAAAACATGATTTGAATCGTTGATTCAAATCATATTTTTCTCTTCTGAATCCTTTATTGGAGTATTTGTGATTCGAATCATACTAGGTAATTCGGATTTGTGATTCGAATCCTATTTTTTTAAGATTCGTCCCAGCTCTGGCACTAAGTTACATAATTCCTGAAACCGAGCCATTCTTTATTTTTCAAAAATTTAAAATAATATAAATCCTTACGAGAAACTTACTTTTGCATGCAAAAGCTTGCACATTCGTACTCACGTTCAATTATGCTTATACAAGCTCGGCAAGCGATTTTTTTTTATCATTTCAAGCAAACTTGTACAGCAGGATTGATTATGCATGCTTGTCAAGCTTGCAGTTGCTTAAGGTCGGAAATTCACATGTTATTTGGCCATAAGGACGAACAACGATTAATCTTCCACAATAATGAAAATAGATCTTTAAAACTTATACATATTGCACATTGAAGCTTTGCGAATAAATTGACACTATCCTTTTTTTAAATGTTTCTTAAATTATATATAAATCAACTAATGGAACACTCTTAAATGATCACATAAATCCGTGCAATACTTCCATGAAAAAAATTTCTTCTTCATATTGCTTTAATTTATCGAAGTAATTATTATAAACATATTGTATTAAATAGATTAATCTAAAATAAATGATAAATAAAATTAATCGTTGCTTAGAAATCTCTATAAGAGCAATGTAAATTTTGATTATGCTTTTAATAAATAGGGGGCAGCATCGTGCTATTTTAGTAATATCTTAAAATTATACTGTAATTTCCAAAAACATGTGAAAAGAAATTGGGTTTGATATGTAGAATTCGTGTACGGCATTTGTCGCGACACGGGTTCCCGGTGCGCGGCCTTGAATTGCGAATGTAATTTTTCTGCCGCGGACTGTTCATTGATTATGTTGTTGATACACATCAAAGAAAGACATTATTAAAATATTTCCGCATACATTCTTAAATATAAGTGCATTTCTGGATTCATGTTTTGAATAGGAATGTGGAATGCCGGTATATGTTGATTCAAGTGATGAATCGGAAAAATTCCTTTATCATTTATTTACCAAATTGAATGTGCGAGACTCGGCGATTTGAATACCCAGGCACTTAGTCAGCTTAGCGTCTAGAGTTCGAATTAGGTTATTTTAATTTTTCATTTTTTGTACGGCTTAGCCTACTCACCAGTGTCGCCTACCCAGCTTAGAGGGTAGACCTCCTCTCGTGTTCGCATCTATTCCTTTTGTGTGCTTCATTGCAATTTACCAAATTAGAGTGTGCAGCACGCGACAGTCATGTACGACATTTGATTTTTGATAGTAATCATTTAAATCACTTATGTAGTTGCAAATAACATGAATATATATTTTAAGTTGCCAGAATTTAACTGTTTGTCTAAAATATAAATACATGGAATTTTTATTTTAGGTAAACATGTGCATAAGCTGTAAATTTTCCGACATGAGTTGTTTTTTAAAAAGAGTTCAATTTGAAGCTTTAAACAAGTGTTTTTCACTCCCAGACTAACTATGAAGTAAAATTTTGAGTTTAGAAAAGCCCAGAAAATTTGTCTCGGGTCGCGCGACTCTTGACAAATTTTCACGGGGCTTTTCTACACTCGAAATTTTACTTCATGCTTAGTCTGGGAGTGAAAATGACTCGTTTAAAGTTTTAAATTGAACTCTTTTAAAAAACAACGAATATCTGAGTATTTAAGGAAAATAATCTGAATTTAGAATACGTATACTTGAAAGAAGAACTCCCTGTATATACTCATATGAAATATCAAACTAAAAAAGCATCTGTTTCGTAATACAGTTGTATGTATGTATGTCGATAGAAATTAAAATCGTGAATATTTATCCAGTTTACTTGTGTCTTCTGTAATTCAATACTCATTTATTCATTCGCAGAGCGCTATGTAAACAAACAAACAACGGACTCTTCATTTTTATTATTCGTTGTGATAAAATTCAGCAGGCACTATAAACCAATACACAGTAATAACTACTTTTTTGCAATTTTGCTATTTCTGCGCCATCTCGTATCCCAAAAACACACAACCAGCAAACATAGCTCTCTTAACACAAAATAGAAAATATAGTTTTATTGATTACTTTAGTCAGCTTTTTATGCGTTATTCGTTGATTCTTTTCTTGTACTTTTTTGTAGCATGCAAATTCTTTTGTCTTTCGTAAAAGCAGAGTTTAACAATTAAGAATAATAAAATTAAATGAAATATTAATAACTTTTTCACAGTTGAATCATATTATAAAATTGATGATATAACAAAAGTTTAGACTCATACTTAACATTTAATATATAAAATTACGATAATTTTCGTATAAACTGCAAACAATACTCTTATCACCATTTTTTTCGATGTAAATTTTCAGATATTCGTTGTTTTTATAAAAGCTTTCAATGTGAAGCGTCTAACGAGTGTTTCGAATCCCAGATTAAGCATGAAGTAAAATTTCGAGTTTGTAAAAGCCTGCACGTTTGGATTTGGTCGCGAAAGCCTAAATTCAGGCTTTTCTTAACTCGAAATTTCACTTTATGCGCCACGGGTATAAAATATTTTTAGTGAATTTCAAAATACCCTGACCCCTTATGTTTTATTCTCACTTTAATAACGAGGAAATATTAAACCTTTTTTCGCCACTTTCCACTGTGGGCCCCGCTTTTGTTTGGGCAGGCTCTGCCTGTTCATACCATACATAACAAGTACTATTTCCAAGTAAGTTTGTTTGATTTATTCCTAAATTTCTATTTTAAAAACTCATAAGCAAAGCTATACTTAAGAGAGATACAAACGACGTGTCTATAGTATCAAGCCTAAAAGCAAATAATTTGGTTTAGATGTCTGGAAACCCAGCAACCCTATTTAGTATTAATTTATAGTGTTAATAAGGCATACACAATAAATCTTGACTTGACCATTAAATTTACTCGAATGCACACTTAGCAAGCATGTATTATACATTCCGCGGCATGCTTATTATCGATTAACCGGTAAGTTTGCTTAGCTAGTCGCTCCTGCATCCTGTTCCTGTTCAATGAGGGGGCGGCTTTTTAGATCGGAAATGAACATTTTAAACAGAATATTTACCGAGCGAACTTGAAACACATATTGGGAATTGGCGAGAATCAAGGGTGGAAATAAGGTGGTGACGGTGTTATGAAATAACGAGGGTGAGCTCCTCAAAGAACAGTGCACCTCGATGACTAACGATTAAATTACAGTCCAGGACTTGCAAGTTCAATATTGAGATTATTGTGTAGGAATAAAGCGCTCGTAGGTTCGAGGTTTGAATAATGCGCGTTACGGTCCTGCGCGTTAACTTTTGGGATCTGCAATCGCATACTACACACAAAATGCAAAACGAAAATTGCAGATTCGGTTGAGCGCATTCAGTTCCAATTATGCGATATTGGTTACCACGGGTAACCAGTTATTGAGGTACGATTGCGCTTGCAAAGGATGCGTTTATTGCTGCTAAACACCACTTCAAATTGTTGCATTTACATTCATAGCCATGCCATTGAGTTCGAGTGCTTACCATCATCTCTTTACATTTCACTGGCGGTTGGCTGTTGCCTGTTAGATGTCGAGTGCAGCCAATATTAATTATATCCGATTCCTTTACTAAGCAACCGACTGACTATCCTCACAATAAATGCGATGCCGTCCGTATATTTCATAATTAGGGTGTTTGTTTAGCTACATAGCCGTTTCATTTAGACGCAAATGCAATTTATCCAGTCATGAAATCATCCAACTTCGTAAAATAACTAATGAACTTAGTTAATCGACAAGCCGGAAGGTCAAACTAATTAAATAAGATGATTAAATATGTCCAAGCAAACAGTTTATTTAGAAATAACGAATAATATAAATTCTTAACATCGCTGTATGATCGGCGTATAATGCGGTTACCAGACTAAACATCCTAGGGTTCAACTAAACCCTGCTTTCGATCAAGTGTCCACAGATTTTAGTGTTAAGTCCAAGGAGCTGGAGAGCCAGTGGTGTAACAAAACTGTTACCCTAAGTAAATTGAGTATAAGATAAATATTGTGGTCACGGTGCGTCCACACTATGAACTCTGCTGGCTTAGCATTACTACCACTGCTTTGCATTAGCAATATTGCAAAGTAGTGGTAAAATGATAATCTATACATATTTAAAAATGAATATAAAAATTGTTAAAATCATATCTGATTAAATTTTATGGAGTATTATAAAAATATAGAGTTTCCAAAAATACGTAAATTACAGATTGTAAAGTTACAAGTAACAATGACGCGTTACGCCTTAAGAGGGACAATTTTTGCTGGTTGTGTGTTTCTGGGATACGAGATGGCGCAGAAATAGCAAAATTGCAGAAAGTAGTTTTGACTATGTATTGGTTTATAGTGCCTGCCGAATTTTATCACAACGAATAATAAAAATAATAAGTGCGGACCGCGTTGTTTGTTTGTTTACGTAGCACTGTGCGAATGAATGGATGGGTATTAAACTACAGAAGACACAAGTAAACTCTATAAATATTGACGATTTTAATTTCTATCGACATACATACAACTGTATAGCGAAACAGATGCCTTATTAGTTTGATATTCCATATGAGTATAAACAGGGAGTTCTTCTTTAAAGTATACGTATTCTAAACTCAGATTATTTTCTTTACATATTTAGATATTCGCTGTTTTTTTAAAAGAGTTCAATTTGAAATTTTCAACGAGTGTTTTTCACTCCCAGACTAAGCATGAAGTAAAATTTCGAGTTTTGAAAAGCCCCGTGAACATTTGACAAATTTTCTGGGCTTTTCTAAACTCAAAATTTTACTTCATGCGCCACGCGTATAAAACACTAAATACTGTAAAATTTATGGATATTTGAACCTCACTTGAAATCAGTGCGTATAAAACACTGATTTCAAGT
Source organism: Philonthus cognatus (assembly GCA_932526585.2). Lineage (NCBI taxonomy): Eukaryota > Metazoa > Arthropoda > Insecta > Coleoptera > Staphylinidae > Philonthus > Philonthus cognatus. Next base: position 93,178,765 of record OW052243.1, read on the forward strand.
GAGGTTCAAATATCCATAAATTTTGCAGTATTTAAGTGTTTTATACGCGTGGCGCATGAAGTAAAATTTCGAGTTTAGAAAAGCCCAGAAAATTTGTCCGGGTCGTGCGCGACTCTCAGCGAATTTTCACGGGGCTTTTCTAAACTCGAAGTTTTACTTCATGCTTAGTCTGGGAGTAGAAAACACACGTTTAAAGCTTCAAATTGAACTCTTTTAAAAAACAACGCATGTCGGAAAACTTACAGCTTATGCACATGTTTACCTAAAAGAAAAATTCCCTGTATTTATATTGTAGACAACCAGTTAAATTCTGAAAACATAAAATATATGTTCATGTTATTTGCAACTACATAAGTAATTTAAATGATTACTATCAAAAATTAAATATCGTACATGACTGTCGCTTGCTGCACTCCTTAATTTGGTAAATTGCAATGAAGCACCCAAAAGGAATAGATGCGAACACGAGAGGACTCCGTCTACCCTTCAAGCCGGGTAGGCGACACTTCAAGCTGAGTACGCTAAACCGTACAAAAAATGAGAAATTACAATAACCCATTCGAACTCTAGACGCTAAGCTGACTAAGTGCTTCGGTAATCAAATCGCCGAGTGTCGCACATTCAATTTGATAAATAACTGAAAAAGGAATTTTTCCGACTCATCACTTGAATTAACATATACCGGCATTCCACATTCCTATTCAAAACATAAATCCTGAAATGCACTTATATTTAAAGAATGTATGGGGAAATATTTTAATAATGTCTTTCTTTGTTGTGTATCAACAACATAATCAATGAACAGTCCGCGGCAGAAAAATTACATTCGCAATTCAAGGCCGCGCACCGGGAACCCATGTCGCGACAGATGCCGTACACGAATTCTACATATCAAACCCAATTTCTTTTCTTATGTATTTGGAAAATCCGGTATAATTTTAAGATATTACTAAAATAGCACGATGCTGCCCCCTATTTATTAAAAAATAATCAAATTTACATTGCTCTTATGGAGATTTCTAAGCAACGATTAATTTTATTTGTCATTCATTTTAGATTAATCTACTTAAAACAACATGATTATAATAATTACTTCAATAAATTAAAGCAATATGGCGAAGAAATAATGTTTTCTATGGAAGTATTGCACAGATTTATGTGATCATTTAAGAGTGTTCCATTAGTTGATTTATGTATAATTTAAGAAACATTTAAGAAAAAAGAACAGTGTCAATTTATTCGCAAAGCTTCAATGTGTAACTTGTATAAGTTTCAAAGATCTATTTTCATTATTGTGGAAGTTTAATTGTTGTTCGTTCTTATGGCCAAATAACATGTGAATTTCCGACCTTAAGATCCACTTAATGTAAAAAAAGTGGTTAATAAGTTAAGAAAAAATTCTTCGTTATATGAGTGATGACTGAAAATAGTTTTTTTGACAACTGAAAATCGTTTATTTCTAGGAAAAAATGGTTTTATTAGTGTCGTTTACTTGTCTCAAAATAAATTTGTTGTAATTTTCTTATTACTATTTATAAAATATTCACAAAAAAACGTAATTTTTGCCTATGTTGCTATATCTCTGTAAATATTGATCCATCACATATCAGCAGTCTCACATCTCTAACATCACATATCAGCAATATGTATTTTCAACTTGGCTTGAAGTCAAGTTTTTAATATAAATTATGAAATCGACAAACAAAGGATGAGAGAAGATTTGGGCTTCCCCGTATTGGCGATCTCAGGTAATGGATTATTTTATCGGTAGGTAACGCCTAATCTTACAGGACACCCGCTGGTAACAGAGGTGGTGTCGGTGTCCAAGCGATTTCGGAGATTTCCGAAATTAGAAAACAAACCCAGATACTAATTCGGATAGGTGCATAATCTGGAAATTTCCATAATTTATTTACTCAATTACTCAAAATCAATATAGTATACTTCGGTTTATTCGTTGTTCCAAAGAAGTGGCACCCGTTTTTATTTTTACAAACTGTGCTTTTCAATGTAATTGTTTCAATATTAAAATAATCATACTTCGTCCTTATTATTAACATTATATATTTTTAATGCCTCATTAAAAAATGCCGCGTAGAGGTGGAGAAAAATCGATAGCACTATCGATAGTTATTAATAGTTTTGACTATCGAAAATAATCGATATTTAATTTTTACTATGGATAGTTTTCGATATTTTATAATCACACGGATTTAATATGGGCTGCAGTGGTATACACCACGAACGAAGTGCGACATGATATGTAAACATAAATTGTGTAGTAAAATATTTTAAATATTGGAATCTGTAACTGTGTTTGTTGAGAATTGGGAAGTCCCGTATTATATGATATTATTATTAGAGTTCATCAAAGCGTGTTCACCAAACCAGATATTTGCAAGCAAAAAATGGATAAGTTTATAATAAAGAAAAACAAAATAACTAGGGAATGTAAGTATCATTCCTTTATATTGTTTTTTGAATTCGTAAGTTCAACGGGAAAATGTCCCCGAGATAAATCTGACCATTTTTTTAAAATGTCTGTGGCTGTGTGTATGCCTGCTTGCCTGTCTGTCTATGGGCACTATCTCAAAAACCAACAGAGATTTTGAAATAAAATTTTACTAGCGGCCTTATTTAATAATCTAAAGAACTGAAAAGCGTTTTCTAAAAAACCGATCACTCGAAGTAAATGTTTTCCTTAGCTGTTTTGTTTTTGTATTTTCTGATATGTTTCTAAATAGGAAAAATATTTTAACAAAAGTTGAATACAATGAAAAACTGAACATCTTTTATTATTAAATATTATCATAAACCCCTTTGATTTTCGGGGGAAAAAAATCAAAATTTAATTATAACAGAATGGTAAACAATTTTGGGACGAAATAAAAAAACTAAGCAAATATCGTAAGACAGACTTCCTACAAAATATTTAAGATCCGACTACACACACGACGATAACAGATGACCAAGAAATTGCAGACACATTTGCCAAGTATTATGAAAAGACATACACTATGACAGACAACCACAGTTATGACAACAATTTCCTTCAAACAATTAATGACTGTACAGCACTTTTAAAACAAATGTCCTTCCTTATACCATGAATAACGAAATAAAAAAGGAAGATTATTACGAGCTGCTAAACAAAGGCAAAAATACCTCTCCCGGCTACGATGGCATCCCTAGATATATACTGAAATCCCTCCCTGACAACATCTATGATTATATTATCCTATTTAACCACATATTCAATTCCCTAACTATACTAATGGAGTGGAAAAGAGGGATTATCACTTGTATACATAAACCTGGCAACGATTCATCTATAGTCTCAAGGTATCGACCAATAACTTATTTATTGTTATTTATAGTTTTTGAGTCCCTCATCCCTCATCCTCGACCGCATTCCTATGTACCAATTTGGTTACATTGAACACCGCTCGACCTCACTTCCATTAACAATCCTAACGTCGAATTGCCAAACAGCACACCTCGAAAACCAGAGGTCGGCCATTGCATTTTTGGACATCCAAAAAGCATATCAGTATGTCACCGAGGTTTGCTGTTTAAGTGCAATTCGATAGACATCCCTCTTAATTTAATTCATATCCTCGACAGTTTCCTGACAAACCGATCTCTATCAATACGAATCCGAAACTCCTATTCCCAATCATTCACTCCACAGCAAGGTCTTCCTCAAGGGTCACCACTCTCCCCCATATTGTATAATGTGTTTCTCCACGACCTGTACAACCCTGATCCATTATATTTGAATCCCTCCGCGTATCCTCTTCTATATGCAGACGATACTGCCCTAATAGCTCACGCCTCCACCATTCGGAAAGCGCTTAACACTCTGCAAGAGCTCATAGACATCCTGCAAACCTGGTTTGCAAAATAAAGAATATCCATAAACCCAAACAAAACCCAACTCCTTATCCCCTTCCACCGCCCCTTAAACTCCTAATACCATATTTTAATTAATAATCACCTCATCTCCCCATTGTAAATACTTTGGTATAACATTCGACCCTAAATTTACCTTTAAAACACATACCCAAAATCTAAAAGCTAGCATTAAGAGCAAGGCACGTCTCTTCAGGGCATTCGCGTACAAAAATGAGGAAATTTCCACAAAAACCGCTGTCCAAATATACACCATGATATGCCGTCCCCTGCACGAATATGCTGTTATCCTGTACCACAATCCCCGCCAGGCTGTTTTGATTAACCTCGAAGTTGCAGAGGGTCCTGCTCTGCGAGTTCTAACTAAAATAAGACATCCTAATAACCCCTTACATAATCCTCTAAACTCACTCTTGTATACAATGTGTAATATACCTTCTATTAGCCAATGTTTTGAACTCCTATCCCTAAAATTTGCAACAAATCCTAATATTTTTAATATTATTAATCACCTCTGTACATCCCGCAACCCCAACATCAATCCAAAATTCAAATTTCCAGTATCAACACTTTATTAATTCATCTCATCTAATCATCCGGACTTAGACAACGACGTTAACGATCATAACTTTTAAAAAACCGACATGTACCTGACAACGACAAGCTGAATGACACCTGGTCGATAGCCATTTTGTGAATTTTGTTTGATTTTCTTTTTAATACAACGCATTATTTCTATTATTTAATTGTATGTATTCTGTATACAGAATTTCATAAATAAAGATGAAAAACTGAACATCTTTTATTAATACCTCACTCATTAAATATCAGTATTTTATACGCGTAGCGCATGAAGTAAAATTTCGAGTTTAGAAAATCCCAGAAAATGTGTCTCGGGTCGCTGCGCGACCCTCGACAAATGTTCACGGGGCTTTTCTAAACTCGAAATTTCACTTCATGCTTAGTCTGGGAGTGGAAAACACACGTTTAAAGCTTCAAATTGAACTCATTTAAAAAACAACGCATGTCGGAAAATTTACAGCTTATGCACATGTTCACCTAAAACAAAAATTCCCTGTATTTATATTGTAGAACATATATGGGCAACCCCCGGCCCGCGGGCCGGATCCAGCCCGCTGTAAGATATGATCCGGCCCGCGATACATTTTGAAAAAACCCAATTAAAAAAATATTACATTAGGTACTTATACTCACGGGAGTGACAGTGAGGCCTCACTCTTTGATAATCGCCGCCACTCGACTTGCTCGATCAAATTCTTTGAGGTTTGCCGCCTCACGGGCGACACATCAAAAGATTTATTGCTTCTCAATTATTCTAAACTAGTTTATTCCAGATTATTCGTTCATTTTGCCTATATAAGCGGGTGGACGGCCCGAACGTTAGTTCAGTTCTATTTGAGCTACCGAGGTGATAACTTGGACAAGCGATATCCTAGCGAACTGCTCGAGCCGTCAACTTGCTTTGTGACTTTGTGTGCATCTTGAGTGGTTACTAACTATAGTTTGTTATTAAGTTTATTGAACAAAAAGTAAACAAAAATGATGTCTGGTGGAAAGAAACGAAAAGTAGATACAGAGGGTCGCCATTTTCAAAAAAAATGGACTGAAGAATTCTTTTTTATCTTGCACAATGGTAAGCCTATTTGTTTGCTGTGTAATGGATCCATTTCAGTAATGAAAGAATTCAATATAAAGAGGCATTACTCAACTAAGCATGCTACGCTGCACTCACTGACAGGACAATTAAGAACAGACAAAATCCAGAAGCTTACCGCAAATTTGGAAAAACAGCAACAAATGTTTCATAAACAAAGAACACAACTTGATAATGTTGTGAAAGCTAGTTTTATAGTTAGCTCAAAATTGGCAAAGGCATTAAAACCATTTGCCAAAGGAGAATTTATCAAGGAGTGTATGTTAGAAGTTTGCGGTATTATGTGTCCTAAAAAGAAAAAAGAATTTGAAAAAATTAGTTTAACAAGACGAACTGTTGTTCGACGTATAGAAATGATGGCTAATGATATACAAACAACATTGACTGACCGTATGGCTGGTTTTGAATCATTTTCCATAGCATTAGACGAGAGCACCGATTTGTCTGACACAGCTCAACTGGCTATATTTATTCGAGGTGTTGATAAGGAGTTCACTGTTACTGAGGAATTGCTTGCTTTACAGCCGCTAAAAGGAACCACTACAGGAGAGGATATTTTTATTGAAGTTCAAAAGGTATTCACACGTTTTGGCTTGCCATGGTCAAAATTAATTGGAGTATGCATCAGGTGCACCTTCTATGGTCGGCTTACGTAAAGGTTTCATCGGAATTTTGAATAAAAAAGCAACAGAATTAAATGTGCAAAAAGATGATTTGATAGTCCTTCATTGCATTATCCACCAACAGAACTTGTGTTCTAAGTCCATTCGACTCCAGAATGTTATGAATGTGGTAGTAAAAACCATCAACTTTATTCGATCCCGAGGGCTTAACCATCGTCAGTTCAAGGCGTTTTTGGATGAAATATCAGCTGAATATAACGACGTAACATATTATTGTGAAGTCAGATGGCTGAGCAGAGGAAAAATGTTGTAACGGTTTTACGAGCTTAGAAATGAGATAGCAGACCTTATGAAAATAAAAGATAAACCACTATCTGAATTAAGTGACCCAAAATGGATATGTGACTTAGCATTTCTGGTCAATCTTACAGGCTATTTGAATGATTTTAATTTGGAACTTCAAAAACAAGGACAGCTAGTAAATGATTTGTACAGCCATTTAAAAGCGTTTCAGATCAAATTACGCTTGTGGGAGTCACAGATGCTCTGTCGGAACAATTTTCGAACAGATTTTGCGACTTCAAAAACATGGAAGACTGTTTCAGTTTATTTGCTACTCCTACAACATATATTGTACAAAATGCTCCAATACACTTACAAATAGAGTTGATCGAGATTCAAGAAAACTGACTTCTAAAATCCAAATTTGAAGACGTAGAGTTGTGCGATTTCTACAAAAAATACCTAGAAGACAATTTTCCGCAGCTTAGAAAATTCGCAAGAAGATTGGTTTGTGCGTTTGGCAGTACTTATGAATGCAAACAGTTCTTTTCATTGATGAAAGTTAATAAATCAACACATCGTACAAGACTGACTGACGCTAATTTGGAAAATTCTTTACGTCTTTGTGTCAGTGGAATTAATCCAAATATCGATGGATTAGTTTCCCAAATTCAAGCTCAAGTGTCTCTTTGATTTCGGTGTATTTAACTTTCGTAGTTTGTAACAATTGCAAATTTAACGATTTAATTATAATGTACCTACCATTTTTTTTAAATTTCATTTTGTTATTTTAATAAATTGTACTATAATAACATTGTCGTATTATTTCATGTCTAATATCTATCGCAAAAAATATTATCCTTTAAAATGCACTAAGTACTTTTAAACGCGGCCCGCGAACGTATTTGCACGCTAAAGTTTGGCCCTCAACATGTCAAAGGTTGCCCATACCTATTGTAGAACAAACAGGTAAATTCTGGCAACATAAAATACATATTCATGTTATTTGCAACTACATAAGTGATTTAAATGATTACTATCAAAAATTAAATATCGTACATGAGTGTCGCGTGCTGCACTCCTTAATTTGGTAAATTGCAATGAAGCACACAAAAGGAATAGATGCGAACACGAGAGAAGGTCTACCCTCGAAGCTGGGTAGGCGACACTTCAAGCTGAGTAGGCTAAGCTAATGAGAAATAACAATAACCCAATTCGAACTCTAGACGTTAAGCTGACTAAGTGCCTTGGTAATCAAATCGCCGAGTCTCGCACATTCAATTTGGTAAATAACTGAAAAAGGAATTTTTCCGACTCATCACTTGAATCAACATATACCGACATTCCACATTCCTATTCAAAACATGAATCCAGAAATGCACTTATATTTAAAAAATGTATGGGGAAATATTTTAATAATGTCTTTCTTTGTTGTGTATCAACAACATAATCAATGAACAGTCCGCGGCAGAAAAATTACATTCGCAATTCAAGGCCGCGCACCGGGAACCCGTGTCGCAACAAATGCCGTACACAAATTTTACATATCAAACCCAATTTCTTGTCACATGTTTTTAGAAATTACAGTATAATTTTAAGATATTACTAAAATAGCACGATGTTGCCCTCTATTTAATAAAATCATAATCAAAATTTACATTGATCTTATGGAGATTTCTAAGCAACGATTAATTTTATTTATCATTTATTTTAGATTATTCCATTTAATACAACATGTTTATAATAATTACTTCAATAAATTAAAGCAATATGACGAAGAAATAATGTTTTCTATGGAAGTATTACACGGATTTATGTAATCATTTAAGAGTGTTCCATTGGTTGATTTATTTAATTTAAGAAACATTTAAAAAATATATATATGTATATGTATAAGTTTCAAAGATCTATTTTCATTATTGTGGAAGATCAATCGTTGTTCGTTCTTATGGCCAAATAACATGAATTTTCGATCTTAATTTTGTGTTTCTGTAAGTCTATGATGTGGAAGAAAACATATTACGGCGGTCACAGCAAGAATCTCTTATGGGAAAAAAAAGTGTCACGTGTCATTTTTTTCAGTGGTTATTAGACACACAATAAAATAAAAATAAAATAAATAACTTATTTAATTCTCGTAAACTCTCGAATAATATCGATAGTTATCGAAAGTACGTGGTCTGACTATCGAAAACTATCGATGGTGCCGACTATCGATAATTCTCCACCTCTAGTTTGCATCCTAGCCCCAGTAGTGAAGATTGGTAACAATTATCATTCAAACCTGATTTGTTATTTATCTATGTTTTAGTTGCTGAGTGTACGCATGGATTTATCAAATGTCCATATTGATAGCCGTTTTCGAAGGTCGACTATTTTTTTAAAGAAAAGAGTAGGTACGACTAACGCAAAGGTTAATAAGTACATTATTGCGGACAATAAATGGTCTTTGTTGAGTGACCACAAATCTCTCTATAATTTATTGCACCAAGGCCGGCCGAAAGATTAGATTTAAGCTACATCTAGGCGACCGTTCTTGTAAATACTTCTGTGATACCGTCTCGTTAACAGGTTTCAATTTATGTTTACTAAATCCATTCATGCTCGTACACAAGTTCGAACCAATAAAATGTTAATAACTGGCTACACAGTTCCGGCGGAATACAACGGAATACGATTCACAAATAGGACGATTCGATTCAAATGGAAAGTTGGATTTTCTCGTCCGACTACTTTCCTCAAAATAGTAGAACAGGTAATTGAAGCGTTATAGCCGCGTTTAAACGCTCTCCAGCACAACTGCCGCGACTGCCGCTGCCAGCATTTTATTCATCGCGAATTCCTAAATGTCGAAGATTTATGCTTTTACTAATCTGAGTATTCGTTTCGACGGATTCGCGAGATGTTTTACTCGTTTTCGTCGTGTTCCTTTTTTTAAAGCGAGGAAAGTAAGTTAGCGCCGATTTTACTACCGGTTTTGAAAGTAGTATCCGAATTTAATGGTTTGTTTGGCATCTTCGCAGATGTATCGTTGGTTCGTGTCTGCTATACATGCATTCTAATTAAAAGTGATTTAGTTTCATTTTTATAATGTGCTCATATTGATTTCACAAATTTTGTTCAGATTAATTGAATTACTACATATATTATGATAAAACTCACGTTTAATTCAATTAACTTAATGTCATTTAATTAATCTAAAAACAAATTTGTTTTGCTATCACACGGATTATTCAATATATCTGTACATATACAGCTATCTATGTATATACATATACATATACAGCTATTTTTGTATGAATTTAAAAATGTGAAAAGCTAAAAAATACCGAACTCAGTGCAAAATAAACAAGCTGTTTTCCGAACACACGTTAAAATAAATTGCATATCTTTAGTTTATATTATTAGGTAAATTTGATTCTCACTAACAATATGTAATAGTGATCAATTTAAAACTTCTAACGAGTAATTCCACTCCTTGATTAAGCATGAAGTAAAATTTCAAGTTAAGAATAGCCTGAAAATTTGGTTTGGTCGCTCCGCTTCGCTCCGTTTCGCTATGCGACCAAACTAAATTTTCAGGCTTTTCTAAACTCGACTTTTTACTTCATATGCCATGCGTACAAAACACTTGACTATTGTGGACTATTGTGGAATTTACAATAAATATATATAAGCCGTATATTTTTAACTTAATAATGAATATATAAAATTATGCAAATGACTCACTAATTGTGATATATTATTTTTCTTAATATTCTATAATAGAAAAAATATACTCCATTTTTAATGGCTTTCGTTGATTTGACCATTATCCAGCGACTATACGAGGAGAGACCCAAAAAAACGGATTTTTTGTATAAAAACTTTATTTATTAACTTATACACTTGTCAAGTAATTGTTTCCACCGTTTGAAGCATCTCTGGAACTCTTCAACTTTGATATCGTCCGCATCGCTTTCCTTTTAGATTTTTCCTTATTCTCGGAAACAGGATACAGATCTGGTGAATACGGAGGGTGAGGAACGACAGGCCATCCCCGAAAGGCCAAATAGTGGATCACTCGTAAGGCCGTGTGTTCGAGCGCGTTATCGTGATGAAGGAACCAGTCACCTGATCGCCAAACTTCCGGGCGTTTCCTCCGCACATCCTTTGGAAGACGTTTTAAAACTTCCAAATAATAGTGCTGGTTAACAGTCTGTCCAGGGGAAACATTCCTGATGTACAATTCCACAAACATCAAAAAAGACAATGATCATCGTCTTCTCATTCGACCTCACTTGCCTTGCTTTTTTTGGTCCGGGAGAGTTGGAAGTCTTCCACTGGCTTGACGCTTGATTAGTTTCTGGGTCATACCCGAAACACCAACTCTCATCACCTGTAATGACTTTGGTCAAACAGTTTGGATCAATTTCAATCTCTTTTTTAAGTCCCGGCTCAAATTCAATCAACTGTTTCTTTGATCCCGTGTGAGAAGATGAGGAATAAATTTAGCGGAAACACGTTTCATTTGCAAATCCTCAATCAATATCCGCCGGCACGAGCTCCAACTCACACCTGTCTGTTCTGAACTTTGGTCGATCGTGAAACGACGATCTTTGTTGATTTTTTTCAACGTTTTCATTGTTTCAAGATGTTGAAAGACGCCCAGAACGAGCATGGTCTTCAACACTCACCTTACCACGTTTAAAGCGCCCGAACCATCCAAAAACTTGTGTGCGGCTCATAACATCCTCTTTAAAAGCCTGTTAAGGCATTTAGTAAGCTTCCGTTGCCAATTTTTCAAGCATGAATCAAAATTTCAAACACACTCTTTGTTCTTTTAAATTTGCCATAACGACTTTACAGGCGGAGCAAAATAACGGTAAGAGAAACACGACACTACGCTCAAACGTTAACCTACAAACTGACGTCGTCTGCACAGCTGTTTCGTGAAGGTCTCTACTAACCCCATCTAGCCGGAGAACTCTCTACTACGTCTACGAATGGCAGCGCGCTGTTTGTTCGGTTTTTTTGGTTCCCCCTCGTATACAGGATTTTTTTAAGTATACATATTCTGATTTGTATACAGAATGTCATAGGATGAGTGAAACGCTATACTAACTTTTGTGTTTGCAATTTACTCTTTACGTTACTCTTTATAAAATCGTCGTGATGCTTTTAACGTAAAATGTAACCTCTTTTCAGGAATTTAACTTATATAGTATAGAAGTTTTCAAAAAATGTTATGCTCATTATAATGGTCAACACACAAAAACAATTAAACATTGTGTTTTATAAATATTGAAAAAATAAGATTTAAAAAAAAGGAAACTTACTATAATAGTATATATATAGTATTATAGTAGAATAGTAACATTCTTAACCAATAAGTTACAATGTCCTTGTTTCTAATCTATAATTTTATAAAAAAATTAAAAAAAATAAATAAATACAATGTAATTTTTGTAAATTTATTTTGTCAAAAATAGTATAATTATTTCAATTATGATGCAAAATTTTAAGTGTTGATTTTTTTTAATCTTATTTTATGGATATCTTTTAAATGCGATGTTCATTTGGTCATTTGTGAACACCCTGTATATCTTAGACTGTGAATAATGGTTACATCTTCTTTTTAAAGCATCACGACGATTTTATAAAAAGTTTATATATTGTTCCACCTATCCTCGGACATTCTGTATATTCTGTATATCTTTTAGCGAGGGTTTTCACTGCCAGATTAAGTATGAAGTAAAATTTCGAGTTACGAAAGCCTGAACATTTGGTTTGGTCCTTACGCGAAGCGGAGCGACCAAACCAAATGTTCTGGCTTTTCTAAACTTGAAATTTTACTTCATGCGCCACGCGTATAAAACACTGATTTCAAATATAAAGTTCAAAATATACTGCTTTAGAATATTGCTTAAGCAGTATATTTTGAAATTGACGCATGAAATATAATTTCGAGTTTAGAACAGCCTGAAAATTTGGTTTGGTCGCTCAGCTTCGCCACGCGATCAAACCAAATTTTCAGGTTTTTCTTAACTAGAGATTTTACATCATGCCTAATCAAGGAGTGGAGACACTTGTTAAAAGTTTCAAATTAAACACTTTTCAAAAACAACGAATGCCTGAATTTTTTCAGAGTATACATCGAGATATGTATGCTTAAAAAAAATATTCCCTGTGTTTACTTACGCCACGATTTTAAATATAATTTCAATTAATTAGAGAACCATATGTACAGGGTTAAGCGATGGTTTCTTCAAGTAAAGTACTATAAATATGACTGATAGACAAAAACAAATATATAATTTCAGAGCTCTTTCTTAGAGCATATTTTATGTACCTAATCAAAAGTTGTCCATCTTCAGTTGTTTTCGAGTTATACGCGAAAAATCAAAATTTAGCCATTTTGAAATATTGAAATAACTTCTTTATTTAAAAAGATATTGACATGCGGTAAAAAAGTACTTATGACACTTTTTTAGTAGAATATGCTGATTACATCAGATTTTGTCTTAATTTTAACCTCTATGAGATATGACATAAAGTTGTGTTATTTTAAATACAAATTTTAGTTTGCCTTGACTCCAGTTGATTGCATTTTTGTATGCATTTGAAAAATATCATCTGCGTATTCTACTTAAAAAAGTGCACAAGAAAGTTTTTACAGCATGTCAATACCTTTAGTTATTTCATTCATAAAAATGGTACTTTACTTAAAAATACCATCGAAAATGCTGCACCCTGTACATCTCTGTATTATGTGTTATGTGTTAAATATGTATACAGTGTGGAAATTAAGTAGCGGATCAATTCGGTAACTCCGTTAATATGTATGAAAGAGAGAACATCTAAAGGGGGTGTAGCGATTTAAATTACTGCGCATATGAAAAACATTTTTTCAGATTTAAAAAAAAATGTTTTACACATTATATATTTTTTTTTAAATTATAACCTATATTTTTGATTTCAGTAGAGTTTTGTAATTTGTAATGGTTGAAAACACCATATAAAATTTTGAATATGTTAAATAAGTAAATATTTAAGAAAAACGCTCTTAATGTTAAAATAGTAAAGATGAATGAAATTAACAGACTAAGGCCCAGTTGCACGTTTAACTTAAGTTCATGCTGAACTCCAGTTCTAGATGACAGTTCCTATTGTTCTAATTTCACTTTAAACTCAAGTTCAGAGTTGAACCAGTTTAACGTGTTTGTTGCAACTGGCCCTAATCCTACTTATAAGGATTTAAAATAAACAAACCGGTGCATTTTTCATTCCTTGTTGATAGTACGAGTATTTATACGTAGTAAAAATCTTGTTTGAGAAACAAAGAATTGAATGTTAAGACCGTTTCTCTTGAATTTTTTCTTATGCGACCTATTCAAAAATGTGTATGGTTGAAAACAGATTAAAAAAACTCTACCAAAATCAATAATAAAAATGTTGGTTGTCATTTTGAAAAATATTGATGACGTCCAAACTTTGAAAACAATTTTTTGATAACTCTGATAATTATATGAAAACATGTTTTTTATATGCGCAGTAATTTACATCGCTATATCCCTTTTTGATTTTTTTCTATCATACATATGAACGGAATTACCGAATTTATCCGCTACTCAATTTCCACACTGTATATTTATTTATCCCAGCAATAAACAGCATATAATATTATTACAAAGCACATGCCATTAAAGCATAGTCAAGCAAAATGTTCATTTAGCGCATATTTACCGATAGCGACCTTTGATCAATGCCTCTTTTTAAATCAGAGGCATTGTAGAGTTTTACATTACAAGGCTGGCTTCGCCAATATTTTCTGTGGTTAAATTGGGAATATATATAAAAGTAGCAAAAAATATCGTCCGAACGGTAATTTACCAGTAAATCACAATATCGTTCTTTTAGGGGTAAAAGTAATTAAATACATAAACAATGATTAACATTCGATGACTTACTTTTAACGAGGGTTTTATGCTTAATCAAGGGGTGGATTAAGCATGAAGTAAAATTTCGAGTTTTGGAAAGCCTGATAATTTGGAAGTGAAAATTTTGAAGCGAAAAGGAACGGCCGGCAAATAACATTTTCCAAGCTTATCTAAACTAGGAGTTTTACTATATGTGCCTGGCGAATAAAAACGGAAGGTAAAAAAACACGTACATCATCTTTATTAGGGTCCCAGAGTGATGACCTTAAAAATAAATGGAAAACTCAAACCTGAGACGTACTTCGGAAACACTGTCAAAATATTGGCAGTATTGAGAACGTACATAAAGGCGAGAAAAAAATAAGTTATGTTTGGAGGCTTACTGTACAGTAGTTTTACATATTTAAGGATTCACTTGCTCTTATTTGCTAAATATAGTGCATTATCTAGAGCATATATGGGCAGCCCCCGGGCCGGATCCGGCCCTCCACCAGCTTCAATCCGGCCCGCGAGAGAAATTTCAAATAATGCGTAAAAAAATTTAAGATTTAGCACACATAGTTTATTTGTAATTACCGTTAACGAACCTAATACTGTATTTATTTAAATCATAAAGACTAAAATCAAAATCGATAAATAATATTATTAAGCTAACGCAGTGGAACGCCACAGATCGAGTCAGAAATAGTTGTTAGAAAGAGAGAAATAGATAAACATTCGGGAAGATACACAACGCCGTTAGCATCGCATATTCGCGTACGATCGAGGGTATTCTAGTTGCTTATTGCGGGTAATATATAAACCGCTCAGCGCGCGTGTCAATTCATTACTTTTTAACAACTGATAAGAAAAGACGCTGGAAATATTCAACAAATTCAGCTCAGAAGGAAACAAATCTATCAAGATGTCTGGTTTAAAAAAGAGGAAAGTGGACACAGAATCTCGTCAATTCCAAAACAAATGGACTGATGAATATTTTTTATCATGCACAGTGGTAAACCTATGTTGGGCAATGAACTAATTTCTGCTATAAAATAAATACAATATAAAGCGGCATTACTCCAGCAAGCATTTCCCTCAATATAATTTACTTACGGGCCAGTTAAGAAAGGATAACATTAAAAAAACTCATTACCGATTTAGGGAAACAGCAACAAATGTTCCATTCACAAAGAGCAAATCTAGACAGTGTTGTTAAAGCTGGTTTTATAGTTGGTTCCAAAATAGCGAAAACATCGAAGTCATTTTCGGAGGGAGAGTTTGTTAAAGAGTGCCTGGTAGATGTTGCAGATCTTTTGTGCCCAAAAAAGGAGTTTGAGAAAGTGAGCTTATCGCGACGTACTGTTGTTCGACGTATAGATAACTGATTTTCAAACATTTTCGATTGCTTTGGATGAGAGTACAGATTTATTTGATACAGGCCAGCTAGCTATTTTTATATGAGGTGTTGATAAAGAATTTGTAGTGACAGAGGAATTACTGGCTTTACGGCCGCTACAAAGGACCACTACTAGAAAAGATATTTTTGCCGAGGTACCAAGTACTTTTGAGCAATATGGTTTGCAATGGTGTAAATTAGTTAGAGTATTCACAGATGGTGCGCCTTCAATGGTCGGTTCACGAAAAGGTTTTATCGAAATTCTGAAGGAAAGAGCAACCGCTATGAATGTGCAAGCGAGTGATTTAATAATTCTGCATTGCATTATTCACCAACAAAACTTGTGTTCTAAGTCCATTCGACTGAAGAACGTTATTAATGTGGTACCATCAATTTCTTTAGATCCTGCGGTCCTAACATTCACCAGTTTAAAGCATTTTTGTATGAACTCTCTTCAGAACACGATGATGTGACATACTATTGCGAAGTAAGGTGGCTAAGCAAAAGCAAAATGCTAAAAAGATTTTATGACCTTAGATAAGAAATAGCTGATTTTATGGAAATGAAAGAGAAACCATTGCCGCAAATTTGTGATCCGACATGGCTTTGTGACTTGGCATTCCTAGTAGACATCACAGGACACTTAATCGACCTGAACTTGAAGCTTCAAAAACAAGGGTAATTAGTAAATCAGCTGTACAGTCTTATAGCTTTTGAAAACAAAATTCGCTTGTGAAAAACACAAAAAATGAGAAGTAAAAACTGTTTTCATTTTGTAACATTATTCAGTCACGAAAATATTGATTATGCTGAAGAACTAACACTACTGTCAGAACAATTCACTTATCGGTTTTCGGATTTTAAGAACATGGATAGCACTTTCAATATTTTTGCAAATCCGTGTAAGTGTAATGTGGAAGATATTCCGCTTCACCTTCAGGTTTGAATTTTCTACTCATGTTTGACGTCATCACTTTCCGACTCTATTAGAATAACACGGAAGTATTATGATGGTCGCCTCACTTTTTTTAAATATTGTATACTACCCGTAAATTTTAAAAATATTTTTTACCAGTTACCGGTAAATGTACAGACGATATTTATCGATGCTTTAAAAAAAATTCGGTCAAAGAATGCAGATCCACTTTGTTATTTCTCTCTTCCATGATTTTTTAAATATGTTGACATTTGCCATTTGATAATTTGTTAACCCTAAAAATCATCATCACTATACTTTATCAATATATTTCATTACCATTATTCACATCAGATTTAAATATATTTATATTAAATTAAATTTACATTACACATAAATGGAGCATTTGCTTAATGTATACAATTATTAAAAAAAATCCTCAAATTATAATAAAATCACGACTTCCTATTTTTTCGTTAGTCAATTCCACGATATAAAAGTGAGCAAACTAACGACAAGCGTATTAAATTAGCCGAAATAAGAGTTTTTCGTGCAATCCAAATTTCCTTGCAAATTGCGAAAAGCGAAATGCTTTCACGCTCCAGAAATCCGAATTGCCTTGAAGAAATCACGAGGACCGTGCATTGTCGTCCTAAATTAAAAATTATCTTCCTCCGTTATTGTTATATGAGTGAGAAACTTTGCCGTTTTAAATTATGTTTTAATTTCTCTCACTTTCATTATAAAATATAAATCCGTGTAAGTAAAAATAATTTTATCAGATAGTTTATTACCTCATTTAGCGCCATTGATGCAATTACGCAAGATTATTATATTTTTAAATTACTAACGAAACTAAATAAGTTGATTTGATACATTGTATTATTTGACCTGACTTCAGAATGTGTGAAGAAAAATGTAAATATTGTGTTATTTAAATATTTCGATTATTACTCAGTATTTTCTAGTGTATTTCCAACTTCACAATATTCCAGTGTTTTATACGCGTGACGCATGAAGTAAAATTTCGAGTTTAGAAAAGCCTAATCACTTTTTGGCTTTTTTAAACTCGACATTTTACTTCATGCTTAAACTGGAAGTGGAAACACTAGTTCAAAACTTTAAATTTAACTCTTATATAAAATCAATGAATACCTTAAAATGTCTTTATTTACAACCTTACCAAAAAACCTCATTTATGTATCGATTAATGCATTTTATCCACGACCTCACCAAATACCATAACCTAATTTATTTATCGATAAATGTGCGCGCAGCTCTACTTTTCAGCACATGTGTTAAAATGGTCAAATAAACGGCATTGCCATTTTAATACCTGTGCTGAAAAATAAAGCTGCGCGCATATGGTACTTACTTTTTTAAACAGTTTTTATTATCTGCCATTTATGATAGTTCATGGGCCAATGCAGAATATCTAAATCATAGCAAATACTAGTGAAGTTGATAATTAATAATATTATTAACTACACATAAATAAATAAATACTTAAATTATGTCTTGTACAAACAAGATAAATTCAAATTCAAAGCTATTTGAATTCGAGAAAATAAGCTTACGCTTCTTATAGTTTGCACACTTTAAACATAATATATAAAATTACGAAAATGTTATTCGTGAAAATACAAACAATGTCTTAATTAATAAGACAACTTAAGACGATAAATATCCATTTTTTTTAAATTTGTATTTGTTAGTTGGTTTGAAGATAATTTGACCTAAACGTTACATGTACTTTAATAGAGCGTTGTAACAAATCAAATTAAATAAGATTTTAAATATTTCATTGTATAATTCAATATCCGAAGGTGTATTTGCACGGGAAGTAGTTGTTTCAATGGATATTTATCGTCTTAAGTTGTCTTATTAATTAAGACATTGTTTGCATTTTCACGAATAATATTTTTGTAATTTTATATATTATCTCTTATTTAAATTGTATATTGTAGATACAACGTTGTAGACAACTTGGGTGTGAAGGGCTTTTGGGCACTCTCCTACAGCTCGTGCCCTAAACTTGCAGGTCTTGCCTTAAACTTGCAGGTCGTGCCCAAAAGCTCTACTTCACACACTAGTTATCTAAATAACTATTTTAATATACATTATGTATACTTGAAAGAAAAAATCCCAGTATGTAATATAATAAGTCATTCACAGAAAGCATAAAAGGCAGTGCAGAATTTTACGTAAAATCAAATTTTAGAGTGAACTATAATTGCTCGGCTGTTGATGGGTTAACTCAATAATTGAACGTTACTAACTCGATAAAATAAAATTAGGCGAGTTTAAAATAAAAACCTTGTTGTTTTCCATAATTAGGTAATAAGTTTCCTGACTCGTGTTTCGGTTTATTACGACCATTTTGAAGGATCTTTTCCATCAAATGTTTAATGTGTAAGCGTTAATTTTATAAAATTAAATGTTAGTTAAATGCTATGCAATAGAATATACATTTATATTAATCAATTGAATAACAACAACAGTTTTATATTAAATATAAAATTGTAATGATATGTAAAGTTTGATAAGATTAATTACTGTCAACTTGATTGTAAGATTAATCAATTATACTATTAAAAAACTGTCAGCATTTGTATTTTAATTGTAATTAAATTGATATCATCTAATATGGGATCATAATCTTGATTGATATTTCAATAAACTGTCAGGTGTGATAAATGAATTTGTTGTAACACCATGAATACACAAATATACAAATAAACACAATATAACTGCCAAATAATCATTGAAAATCGCACACTATAAAAAATAGATAATTAATCATGTAATGTGCTTTTATCTACAAATAAACTCCCCGTGATAAATCACATTTGCTGAAATCCCTGTTTAATAGCAGATTGCATGCGCGAAGTATTGTTAGTCTATTCAATATGGTGCAGTTAGATAACATGAAACACAGACGGCTTTATAGTCTTTAAGGGCTCGCCGAATCATATAGGGTGGTGGAAATTCGAGGGCCACTATGGCTTATTATAAGAGATATAAAGTCATTCAATGGAAAATTTATTCATTTTAAACACAATTACTGCTCATATAATTTAACTAGGCGAGAAATCAGAACACATTTATGCTTATAACACCAAAAGTCATAAGATGTGACTAGTTTAACTTATGAAAAGTAAATTATAGTAACGAAATGGCATTCGTTTTAGGGAAATTGTTTAATTAATTGCACAAATAAACTCCACAGAGATATAAATATGTTCACATTTTTTAGAATTTCTTGCCTAGTCAAATAAAATGATCTGCTTTAACATTCGAATAGTTTTCAGTAGGAATCTATCCATATTTTTGTAATTAATTTTTAAAAGTAGCCAGATATGGGTACTAAAGTTGAAATGGAATAACTTGTATAATATTGCAATCCTATTGCAGTAATATTAAGAGATGGACACAACTGCTACTTTTGAATCACGTTACTACTTGTGATTGCTACTTTTTAATATCAGTAATTTTAAAATGTGACTGTGATTGTGGTTCAACCTAATTCCCTACGGTTTTATTTCTCACACAAAATTGTCTAGTGAAAAGTACTAAATCAACGATTAGTCCGCTGATCGATTTTAAAATATAGTTTGTCTAATTTAACGTTCTTAGACAAATATAAAGTAAAATTCAATTTGCCGAAGGATTGCAGAATATTTACAATCAATGAATGAATCAATGAATATTTGGAAAAGTCACAACGAGAATACATTTTTGCAGAAAGTCTATATTAATTTTAATTCGTTTTTATAGTAAAAGTTCTAACTAACTTTCTTTATGTTGATGATACTTGTCAGTCTTATTTCCTTACTCTTGTTATGTATTATTATTAATATTATTAAGATAATGATGTGTGTTATGGAACGACACAATATTACAGGGTTTATACGCGTGGTGCATGAAGCAAAATTTCGAGTTTGGAAAAGCCTGAAAATTTGGATTTGCCGCGGCGCGACTCGCTTCGCTCGCGCGCCCCGGCAAATCCAAATTTTGAGGCTTTTCTAAACTTGAAATTTTACTTCATGCTTAATCAAAGACTGCAAACACTCGTTAGGTTCTTATTGAAACTCATAATTCCTAAACATTCTTATTTTGAAACTGCGAGTTTCTAAACAACATAAAAAACAACTTTCAAAAAATTATTTTTTATGTTGTTTAGAAATTCGCAATTTCAAAATAAGAATGTTTAGTTATTAGGAAAATTGCGAATTTCTAGACAACATAAAATATAATTTAAAAAGATTAAAATTAAACAAAGTACAAATAGATTATAACGCGCAATTTTCGATTTAAATTTATTAAAAATTCGATAAAAATGACCACAAATTCATTTGAAGAAACACATGCACTAAATGTTGACTACAATTTTTCAACATCAAGAAAAGTTCCATGTCCAAATATCAGATTTCATTCAAACTTACAGATTTTTTTTATTGTCTTTGAATTCTGATATTTTACTAAATTAATTCCACAATGAACAATTAGCAAGGATTAGCAAGGACAAATAAATACGCATTTAAAAATTACAACATAAACATATACCAACCAAACCAATTAAAGGTCATTTATTGAGAACATATATATATATATATATATATATATATATATATATATATATATATATGTTAAAACGTAGATTTTCGCGGGCGTAACATGTATCACTGTTTCTTCGGGTTTGGTCCCGCGTATTTTCTTGGCTCTGGTCCATTTTATTTTTAATTTGGAATTTTGATAGGTATTCCTGACGATGATGACTGCGACGTCATCGAAACGTCGAATTAAAAATAAAATGGACCAGAGCCAAGAAAATACGCGGGACCAAACCCGAAGAAACAGTGATACATATATATATATATATATATATATATATATATATAATAATATATATATATATATATATATATATATATAATATATATAAGGATTCGAATCACGAATCCGAATCACCTAATATGATTCGAATCACGAATACTTGAATAAAGGATTCGTAAGAGATAAATATGACTCGAATCAAAGATTCGAATCCTGTTTTTTCGAATCACGAATAGAAATCTTTTAAAAATAAATTTGATATTGGTACATTAACTATTAACATTTAAATATCACTATCAGTTTTTTTTAACAAAAATATTCAAAACCTAATTATTTATTATTAACACTGATAATCGTAGATAACAGACTAAATGTCTGATTCCGTGTTACTCTGATTAAACTTGTAATTGTGTGTTTTTTAATTTACTTGGAATCAGTGTTGTATACGCGTGGCGATGAAGTAAAATTTCGAGTTTAGAAAAGCCCAGAAATTTTGTCTCGGGTCGCTGCGCGACCCTCGGCAAATTTTCACGAGCCTTTTCTAAACTCGAAATTTTACTTCATGCTTAGTCCTGGAGTGGAGTCACTTGTTCAAAACTGCAAATTGAACTCTTGTAGCAAATCGACGAATGCCTGAAAATTACGTAAAAAAAATTGATTGAATATCCTTAAGACCGGAGAAAAAATTATATTGAAATTGACCAAAACACTAAAATAGCGTTTTAAATAAATCGTGAAAAGTAACAAAATATACAGAAATTATGAAAAATATAAAAGTTATTGACATTTAACAAGGATCATTAAACAATAAAAAAAATCAATATTAGCTGAGTAATAAAAAATCATAAAAAATACTAATACCGTCAATAATTGTAGAAATCTGGAAAATTATAAAAGTCAATAAATTTGAATAATAATTGTGCAATGTTCAATTTTTAAGAATCCTCTTTCTAGTTTATTTTATCAATTAGTTATGTTAGCGTTGACAATATTAATTGTTGTCATTCTTTATTTTAAATGTGAACAATTGTCATTATTATTCAGATTATAAATTATATAAATTTAGACAATAACAAATTTGAAATAAAACAACACAGTTAGGAGGGTTTCACTTTTATTGTTGAACACTGCAACATGTTTCACCACACAGTGGCTTTATCAGGCAGATGAAATAATGATTTGACAAAGTACAGGTAAAAGCTTATATACTAATGCAATTAAGTTAATAGGAGGGGGGGTGTGGTGAAACCTGTTGCAGTGTTCAACAATAAAAGTGAAACCCTCCCAGCTGTGTTGTTTTATTTCAAATAGTATTATGGATGTATCCGCCTCATCAATTAAATAACAAATTTTATAAATATAATGTATAATGGGAATAATAATAAAAATTGTCAACATTTTAATTGGCAAAATAAACTGTAAATGACAGAAATCTTCTAAATTTAATGTTATACAAATAATATTCATTTTACAAACGTTAAAATTGAAAAAATCAATAAAATTAACTTAATCGGTAGAAAAATTGTCAATATTGACAAATTCAAGAATAATAAAAAAAACTTGTTAAAAATCAAATATGACCAAAATCTTAATTTTTAGTAATTTTGTTCTCTTTATATGTATTATTTTATTATTTTAAAAATGTATCTTTCTCATACTAGTCTGTAATTGAGTTGTCCTGTTGGGCAATAAATATTTTTATTATTATTAAATTAAAAAAGACAAATGACGACGTACAGAAAAAAATCGTTAACATTAATAAAAAAAATATAACATTTTAATATGAACATTTTTCTAAATCGATAAAACTTTATAAGTGATTTTAAACAAATTTGTAAACTGTTAAAAAATAGTCAAACAAATCAAAATCAATAATCTGTGTATAAATATTTCAAAAGTTAAGATAAAGAAAGATTGAATTTGCTAATTGTTTGCAGAATATTTACAAAATATAATTCTTAATTAATTTTAATTCGTTTTTATATTTCAAAAGTTGGTAAAAAAACATAAACTTTTAATAAAATTGTCAATATAAACAAACATTGTTAATTGAGTTTTAATGTGTAATTTTATATCTTTAGTTTAGTTTACAGGGTGTCGCATTTTTCAACTTTTAACTATAGAGCGGAAACGGTTAGAGATAGATCAATTTTCCTTTCGCCATTGAGTAAAACACGAACATGTGATCCTAGCTCGCGAAAACGGTTTTTCAATATATAAAAAAAAGTTAATATAAAAAGCTTTTCATATGTGGCACCCTCCAAAATGCACCACCCTGTACTCCTTTGGCTAAATAAATAAATAAATTGGCAAATACGTGTCAAAATCTTCAAAATCAACAAAAAAGTATAATTATGTTTTTTGCAATTTAACAATATGGGGTCTTCCACAGAAGAAAATTATATAAAAAGACCAAAGAAAATAATCTTGAACCTGTCAAATTTCGGGAAAATTTAACATTTCACCATGTCAGTTTTACTCTAAGTAATATTAAAAAAAAATTGAAAAGTAGATTATTTTCTTTAAATACATTTTCAGTCATTTGATGTTTTTATCAACAAATATAATTGGAAGCTTCTAACAAGTGTTTCCACTCCCAGACTAAGCATGAAGTAAAATTTCGAGTTTAGAACAGCCTCGCGTAGAAAATTTGTCGAGGGTCGCGCAGTTTCAAGCGAGGGACTCCACTCCTTGGTTAAGTATAAAGTAAAATTTCGAGTTTAGAAATGCCTTGAAATTTGATTTGGTCGACCAAACGAAATTTTCAGGTTTCACTAAACTCGAAATTTTACTTCATGCGCCACGCGTAAAAAACATTGATTTAAAGTGAATTTCAAGATAAACTTCGGTTTGGTCTCATGGTAATTAATTTTACAAACGTTTGTTTTCATCGATCGAAAATTTCGCCTAATCTTGCTTATTTTTCGGAATAGCAACAGAGGAATTGCAGTTTAAACAACAACATTTTTTATCAATTATAGTAAAAAAAAATGTTTCTTACAAAATCTAGTCGGAGATTGAAAACCGTTGGCGATTGACCAAAAATGGGACAACGATCGACGGATTGAACACCCCTGGTGTATATAGCCGGTTACGAATATCTTACTCTTACCCCACTTCCTGATAATAGTATCCCTTTTTCTACTCGATTTCCAGTTGGCCGATAAACATTGGCTCCCCTTGGTACTATCAATAGATCAAGAGCAAATTGATTATCAATATCAAACCCTTAACCCTTTCGCGGCTAACGGGACATATATGTCCCAGTAGATGTTCAAAAATTGCTGTAGGGAATTTAAGCAATGTAAATGCTTTGCGAGTGTGTCCCTGTCGTCTGTACGTGTGTTTACTGCCGAGTGCACGTGGTTTCGTAAAAAAGCAAAAGACGAATTTATTTTTATTACTGTTTTTATTAGCGCGTGTGTAACTGCATTGTAACACATCATAACTCGAAGAAGATCCTTACCACACCAGCGGAGATAGTTCTGACTACAATCTATCCGGTTCTGAGAGTGATTTTTCATGCGAGAAATCTACAAGGAACAGGAAAAAAATATCTAAAAATATTCAACAGAGAACAAGATAAATAAGTAAATCTTCAGACCAAAATGAAAACGAAACAGACGATCCAGAAACAGAAGAACTGCACAACCAAACTAATTTAGACGCAAGACCAGAAAGAGAACATCTTCCAGAAGAAAATAAGACCCATAAAATTGACGAAACTTTTAAACCTAGAATGAATGTACCATCATACAAAGCTCCAATAAAACCAATCGATGTTACCCGTGTTTCTTCTAAATTAGATATATTTTTCAAAATATTTCCATAAAGTTATCAAATCATTGATGAGTGCATGGTGAAGAGAGAGGGCAAAGTTTGTTCGAAAACGATCAAATGGTCGGCCTTTCTCGTCATCAACAAAATTATCAAATGTAGGCGAACAACCCGTCGGTGATGTTTTTGCTGTTCACAAAACAATACTAAAAAATAAGAAGAACGATGTGTACAATGTGTAACGTTCCACTATGCAAGAATTGTTTTTCCATATTCCATACATATAATATTTATACCAAATAGTATTTTTCACGAGTACTTTACCATTAATGTTTTGATAATATTATTTACTTTATGTTTAAAGTTAGTGAAAGTGTATTTCTTATGTTTAATATTATAGAATAAAATTATTTTTCGATAGTGTATTTTATGTTATGTGTAAAAAAACTTTGTACTCAAACTAGACCATAGGGACATACAGAGAGTTTTATGTAACACCGAACATGCCAGAAAATATTCAATGTAAATTTTCCTATGTTCGATGAGTACTTTTCCCATGATTTTTTTCCAATGGACATTTTTTCCATGACTATTAGATTTCCCATGATTTTTTCCCACAGCTATTACTTCTGATTCGATTTTCATGTTGTCGAACATTTCAAGTATTTCGAATACTTCGAACTTCCTAACCTGCGTTTGTCATAGCATTTGTCATTCGTTCACCATCATTCGTATCAAAATTAACCAAATTATGGCGGGAGCTTTATTACCAATTACCCTGGAGCTTATAGAGAATGGAAGAGGTGGCCGGTTTCTGCACATCGACGGCTATCTATACTATAAGCATTCCGTCACGAAAAAAGGTCTCGTCAACTGGAGTTGCCGGAAAAAGGGTCAATGCTATGCCAGTGCGCAAACAAGCGCCATATCGGGTACCCAGCTCCTCCTTACTCGGGGAGGCCCAATGGTTTCTGAGCATCTAGGCCACGCACCTAATCTCGAAGAGGTCGAAGCTGTTCGTGTCGTGCGGGCCATCAAACGAAAGGCTGCTGAACATCCTGAGATGCCCCCTGTCCAGGTTATGCGTACTCTGGTTGGCGTGCCGAGTAGCGTTTTATCGCAGTTGCCAAGCAGACCGAATATGCGGAAGGCCATTACGCGGGAAAGACTAAAAGATATGCCGGCAAATTCAGTTGCGATGGATGATCTTGCTGGTATTCCGGATAAATATAGAGTCACTCTACTGGGTTATTATTGCTTTGATACACTTTGACTTTAACTTTGACTTTTCTTTGACTTTTACATTAAATTACAGGCGAAAATTTCATTTTATACGATTCTTATGAAGACGATGACTTCGATTTGGCATGTGGACGCGTTATCGTTTTTGGAACAGCTGAGAATTTGAGGAAACTTCAGAAATGCAGAACGTGGTTCGTCGACGGAACTTTTAAAGCAGCCCCTACAATTTTTACTCAGCTCTTCGCAATTTTGGGATCCATAGACGACATCGGTCAAGAAACCGCCCTTCCCTTTGTGTACGCTCTGCTGGCAACGAAAGATGAATCTGCGTACAGAAAAGTCTTCGATGTCGTCTAATCACAATGTATAGAACTGGGCCTGCCATTTTGCCCTCCTCAAATTCTCATGACCGATTTCGAACTCGCCATCATCAATGCGGCCTCCAAATCGTATCCGACAGCAGATGTAAAAGCGTGTTTTTTCCATATGACGCAGTCGATTTTTAGGCGCGTTCAAGCGGAAGGTTTGCAAATCAGATACAATGACCGGGAAGATCGCTCCATAAAGGAGGCATCGCAAATGATGGTGGGTTTGGCACTCGTTCTATCGGATAAGGTTGCAGAGATGTTCGACATCTTCGCAGAACAGGCTCCTGACGATTTCATGCCCCTCGTCGACTATTTTGAGTTAAATTAAATTCGCGGAAAACCTGCCAGGGGACGTAGAAAGGCCGTTACTGTTCGGTATCATCCTTCGTTATGGAATCAGTATGATTCGGTGCTAAATCATGTAGCTAGGACGAACAACATTAGCGAAGGATGGCACAATCGTTTCCGCGTGATCACTGGCAAAAATCATCCCAGTTTATACGCTTTTCTGACGGAAATACAGAAGGAACAGTCGGATACTGAGACGATGCTGCGGCAGTCGGCCCTAGGGCAAAAAATTAAAAGGAAACAAGGGCCTAACCGAAAAATAACCGAGGACAGGATTTTCAACATCGTCTCAAAATTCGAAGATTATACAGACGGCGAAGACATTTTAGAATACCTTAGACTGATATTATTGGAAAATAGTTTTATTGGAAAATAGTATCATTGGAAAATGTTATCACGGGAAAAATGGCATGGGAAAAAAATCCTGGTAAAAACGGCATGGGAAAAGTGTACCCCAATCGTTCGATGTGTTCTGGGACGCATCAAAGCATTGAGTGCGATTTCATTGGCTCGGATTTTAGTAGTTCTAACTTACATTTAACGTCAAAATGAAATGTGTCATTCATTAATCGCCTACATCACTAATGGAATGTTAATATTAAACAGAAAAGAAAAATGAGAAAGAGGAGAACAGATTTAGCTTAAATGCATAAATAATAGAAAAACAGATTCCTGTTACTTCCGTTTGCTAATATTTCAAGATAAGTTTATACATTGCTTAAATTTCACTGAAGTTTATTAAGAACTTCGATTCAGCGTATTGTGTAAACCATTTGATCAGGACCAACCCAAGTACGTTACTTTGGGTGTACCAGCAAAAATTCCGTCACAAAACTGCCATTCGGCAGTTTTAAATAT
Source organism: Philonthus cognatus (assembly GCA_932526585.2). NCBI lineage: Eukaryota > Metazoa > Arthropoda > Insecta > Coleoptera > Staphylinidae > Philonthus > Philonthus cognatus. Next base: position 93,206,899 of record OW052243.1, read on the forward strand.
AATTATTCCAAATTTGAAGAGCGTGGCGAGGCAGGTTTGCAACTACCGCACCTAGGTCTGCTGCCAGCACAACAACACTGGGGTGTTAGGTGTGCTGCTTCATTTGGCAAACATTTCAATTTTCATTTATTTGTTTACATAATACTCAATAGAGATAATGTAGGTGTATTTATTAATTTATTGAATGCGTAACTTACAATGAATTAAATATGCATAAGTTGTTCATTTTCCGACATTCGTTGTTTTTTTAAAAAGAGTTCAATTTGAAGCTTTAAACGAGTGTTTTCCACTCCCAGCGACCCGAGACAAATTTTCTGGGCTTTTCTAAACTCGAAATTTTACTTCATGCGCCACGCGTATAAAACACAGATTTCAAGTGTAGTTCGAATATACATAAATTTCACAATATTTTAATGTTTTATACGCGTGGCGCATGAAGTAAAATTTCGAGTTTAGAAAAGCCCAGAAAATTTGTCTCGGGTCGCTGCGCGACCCTCGACAAATTTTCACGGGGCTTTTCTAAACTCGAAATTTTACTTCATGCTTAGTCTGGGAGTGGAAAACACTCGTTTAAAGCTTTAAATTAAACTTGAAAAAAAAAACAAGGAATGTCTAAAGACTTACAGAAAATGTTTCACGACAGTATTAATCTTGATTGTCTTGAAATGCCGATGTCTTGCTTTGGATAAAAAAGTATGTTCCATATTCCCACACACTGCACTTATTATAAACGCACAAGATTTAATAACTGACATATTTTATTTTGACGTTACATGTACCCTATGTACATTAGTCCTAATTTGCATTAGAACTACTAAAAATCATAACCAATAAAATCGCAGCCAGAAGAATGTAAATTGGGTTGACTATATTACCATTGGAAATCGTAGCCAATCACATTGCACTCAATGCTTTGATGCGTCCCAGAACAAATCGAACATAGGAAAATGTACAGTGAACATTTTCTGGCATGTTCGGTGTTACTTAAAACTCTCTGTATAACCCCATTTTAAATGACGATTGGGACATATTTGTCCTACGCCCAAAATTTTAAAATTGTTGTAGGATTTTTTTTCAAAAATTGTATTTGAAGATTACATATTTTAGAAAACTCAAAACTAAAAAAAAAATTATGAATAAATAAAAAATGAAAAGTCGTCGCGAATGGGTTAAGTCATTTTCACAAAAAACGGAGATTGTCGGTTTTGAATTTTCCATGTAATGATATGACAATGATATTGTAATTTACTAGTAAATTAGCAAAATTTAGTCAAAAACAAAATTTGCGGCCGGCAGAACATATTTCATTTTCTATACTGCCCAGCAATGAAAAAAGGTTGGCTGCATTTAATAATGTGTTTTTAAAAGTGTTACATATTAACTTATTCCTATTAAGATAGCACCTTAAATATTGAAAAAGGATTCGAAACTGAACAAGCATAGCAACTAAGTGCAAACAAAAACTTTCCGCATTAAAACTCGCTTTGAATTGCAAAGTTGACGTTTAGAGTAATACGCAATAAGTTATTCCGTTCGAGGGCCTATCAGCTCACCCTTCTCCCCAATTATTGCGTTTTGATGTGTTCGAATTGATAAATGGGCTTATTTTGTTGTCGGCGGTTTCGATTTACTTTTCACGGTCGAACTGGCGCGCGATACTGATATGTGCGCGAGGAAGTAACGTTCTAATGCGATCGTGGTGTTCAAATGACTGGCTACCGACCCTTAATTCAATAGCCTGCTTATTGACAATTTGGTATAAACCGTATAATATTATCTTGGAACTGTTCTGTGATTTCAGTTGCCGTACATCCTATCTGTAAACTACAACAACGAGGGCGCGATGTTACCACCCCAAATGAATATTTCATCAACCGGTGTGATCCCAACATCTGTGCAGACGTTTAGGTTACTAGACCGTAAGAATGTGTCGTGGAATTCTACAAATAATTTTGTTTCAGTGTGCGACTCCTCTGTACGGGGCTTAAAAGCGCTGAAACTGAGGTCCAAATACTCCTCAACGTCAGTACATCGAGCAAATTGCACAACGATACTGCTCTTAAATTTAGGAGGAATAAAATTTGTTTAAAAGGTAACCTTACATAAGTTCAATTGCTTTAGAATAACTTCGAAGTAGTTAGATAAGTTAGACAAAAGCCAACTTTAAAGGAAGCACTAAGAGATGAGAAAATACTGTTAAATATGCCGTAAAAATAATTAAGCAAAAAGTATACTAAATAAGAATGATATATACAGGGAATTTTTCTTTTAAGTATACATATCCCGATATACATGTTGTAAATACTTTCAAACATTCTTTGTTTTTATAAAAGCAATTTCAAACTATTAGCGACGGTTTCCACTCCTCGATTAAGCATGCGAATTTTAAAAGCAAGTTTTGGTTAGACGAAAATAATTACAGGGAATTTTTCTTTCAAGTATACATATCCTAATGCATGTAAATGTTGAGTCATTCGTTTTTTATAGTTCAACTTCAAATTTCTAACAAGTGTTTCTACTTCCAGATTAAGCATGAAGTAAAATTTCGAGTTTAGAAAAGCCTGATAATTTGGTTTGGTCGCGTAGCGAAGCGAAGTGACCAAACCAACTTTTAATCTCGTGTTATACGCAAAATGGTCAAGCATTCTTCGATTTTATAAAAGCGTTCCACTTGAAGCTTCTAACGAATGTTTCTACTAATTAATTAGGCATGAAGTAAAATGTCGAGTTTAGAAAACCTGAAAATTTGGCATCATGTGCCACACATATAAAATACTGATTTAAAATGAAGTTCAAAATATACTGCTTAAACTGTTAACTCTGGAGGCTTCTTCTTCGTTGTACATCATTATTTACACAAATAAGACACTTAAACTTTGTTTGTAAAACCTCAGTTTTACAAACAAAGTTTAAGTGTCTTATTTGTATACTGCTTAATTTAATAGCCAACCTTTTTAGCCTTTTTTATAAACTATAGATGCTCAAAAATGATAAGATATTCTGAAGAAATTCTAATTTTATTTAACAATATTATATAAACATAAATATATTTCAGATATTAATAATTCTCTCAATTATTGTTTAGCAATATATTATTTTATTGTTTGAAAGAATAATATTTAACTTGAATATTTTTCGAGGACAAAATGTGGCATTTTGAAGAAATCTATATTTACATATCGTCGATGTTTTAATAAAACCTCCTATGTAAGTTGAACAAAAATTTCCAGGAAACACAAAAAACTGTTTAAAAAAAATGTAGTTGACTAGATCTCAGCCTGTAGGTTGAGAACTCGTCAACTACATTTTTTTTAAACAGTTTTTTGTGTTTTAAAGTAAATATGATTTAAGAGTTTACTTTACTACATAGGTTTCATGAACTCATCGGTCTGATAACGTAGAGCTCCATAATACCAAATCCCTATTTAAAAAAAAGGTTACATAGGAGGTTTCATCAAAAGAGTGACGATATGTAGTTTTTTGCTGTCACGTTCTGTCAAAATGGTTAGTAAAGCTTTTGGAATAGGCGGCAGTTTTAAAAAAATTATAGGTATAAATAAACAATTAATAATAAAGTTCTGGTTTCCAAAACTTCACTAACGAAATTTATATTTTCCTAAAAAAATTAACCGCATGTTAATAAAATCATATATCAATAAACAAAACAATAAATAATAGTTCGAGCGAGAATTACATTTACGTTTCTTAAGTTAGAAAGAATAAAATCGGAACAGAATCATTTATTTTAAAATAATTTTGTTTTGTTGAGAAGCTCAAACTTGTCGAGAACAAATTGTAGTAATTTTCAGATACAGTTTTCATAATATTTAAATGAATTATTTAAACGTTGTGACAAAACAATAATTGTTGATTAATTTACAAGCATGTTTAAATTAATTGATTGAGTCAGTTACGTGAAGATCAAATTTAATTAATAAATAAAACACTAATAACACTGGTCTGCAAAAAAAAATTATTTTTCGAGCCCTGACACCATTCCTGCTGATTCTTATGTAAAATGACCTCCTGAATCCGAATATGACCTCCGTTTTCCCCCATCACCCACCGTTTACAGGGGAGGCCCCTCCACCTATTTTTATCACTTTTCGATAATTTGGAGGGATGAAAAGGAATATTTTAGTCTTTACATTTCTTCTGAGGGGCTAGAGAGGTGAAAAGTTCCAAAACATGAACATTTGTAGCAAGAAGGTAGATTTGGGGGGGGGGGGGATTTGCCCCCTTAAATTGTAAAAAAATCATTAAAAATTATCAATTTTTTCCGTTTTTTTCGTAGTTTTTTCACTTATTTTCTACATATTCCAGCTTCTATTCCCCCTCATCCTCGCCCAAACACCCCCAAATAATAAAAATATATTGCAACAATATATAGCAACAATAATAAAAATATATAGCAACAATAATAAAAATATATAGCAACAGTTTGGAAGATTCACTGTACCACGCTGGCGCTCTCAATACTCCCCCGTTTCCCCCATCCATTGGAGGGGTGAAAAGGATTATTTTAGCTGTAAAGAATAATAAATAAAAAGTAAAATAATAAATGTAAAGAATAATAAATAACTAAGATAAGTACCTTCATTTGGTGCTTGCTTTCCTTTTGTGCCCTGAGGTAGAAGTTTCTCGTATCAAAAACCAGCAGTACTCTGCTAACATGCTCGCATTCCACTTCCCCGAAAATCTCCTCTCGAACTTAGAGATGTCTTGATGAAACCATTCCCTGTGTTCATCCGAAACTGCTCCTAAATTTTCAAGGAAGAAGTCCAGGTGTGAGTGAAGGAAATGCACTTTAAGAGACATGTTACACTCCATGGCCTTGTACGCTGACAGCAATTCCTCGACATGAGCGACATAATCATCACTTTTGTTGTTACCCAAAAAGTTCTCACACACGTTTTGGAATGCAATCCAAGCTCGTTTTTCTTTTCGATTCAGGTGTTCAATAAACGTCGAATCTTGGAAAAGTTGTCTAATCTGGGGGCCCACGAAAACTCCTTCCTTGCTTTTAGCCTCACTAAGACGAGAGAATTTAGTTTTCAAAAATTGAAATGCATCACCGGTCTTGTCTTTGCTTTCACAAACTGTTTGATCAATCCGAGTTTGATGTGCAAAGGCGGCAAGTAAATATTTTCCTTCGGGACCAGAGGATCGTGAGCGACGTTTTTCTGACCGGGAGTAAAACTTTCTCGCAGAGGCCAGTTCCGTACGATGTAATGTTTGTCTCGGGCTCGGCTTTCCCATTCGCATAGGAAGCAGCAGTATTTTGTGAAGCCCGATTGCAGGCCCATGAGTAGAGCAACAACTTTTAAGTCAGCGCAAAGTTTCCAATTATAATCATGATATTTGATTTTATCAAGGATCCGGCTGATGTTTTCGTACGTCCATCCACAGAGTATGCAACCGGGAGTGATGGTAACTCATTCCCATTGGCCAATAGGACAACTTTCAAGCTTGTCTTTGATGAGTCTATAAACAGTCTCCATTTGTCTGGGTCACATGGCATCTTCAGTTCTATCATCAATGCATTTGAATTAGGGCAGAACACTAAGCCTTCATCTGCCGAAAAAGTAATTTCAGGGTTGACTGCCTAGTCCTGTAAGAAGAGATTTTTACCCCCTTTTCTAAGAGATTCCACTGCTGAAGTCGAGATCCAAGAAGTTGAGATTTACTCTTAGGTAACTCCAAATCCCTAACGAGATCATTCAATTTCGACTAAGTAACGAGGTGAGGTTACCGATGATCTGAATCAGCAGAACACTCTTCATCATCGGTGAACGTATCATAAGATGGTCCAGGCTGTGGCTCAAAGTCTTTCAAATCCATTTCTGGCTCTAGAGTATAGGTTTTTGGGGGCACTGGGATTGGCAAAGATTCGTTGTGAGGAACTGGTCTTAGAGCTGAAGGGATATTAGGATACTGAATTGTATGCTTACTTTTGCTAGATAACCCGACGGTGGAAGTCATACAAAAGTAACAATCTGTGAGATGACAGCGAGGTTCGCGTCAAACCATGGGCACAGCAAATGGCATTGATTTACGGGTACCTTTGAGCCATTTGGTCAAGCTACTGTAACAAGTAGTGCAGCAAATTGTTGGAGCCCAATTCTTGTCCTGGTCGCCAACTTGGCAATCAAAGTAAAATTTATAAGCAGTTTTAAGACGCGGAGAAAGGGGTTTTCGTTGCGCTTTTAAAGTCAATTCCCCGCAAACATAGCAGAAGCTATCGGGATGATTTTTACACTCGCGTGGCATAATTAAACAGTAAATAAATGCTCGATATTAATCACAACTGACACTCACGTACTGTAATTCACTTGGAAAAAGCCGGATTTAAAAAATGTCTACCGTTATACACAATTTAAACAACTTAGAAACACAGAATCCCCGCCTAGAGCACCGACAAGTTGACTCTACGATCGCTAGAGATGTACTGAGGGAAGATAAGGATTACAGTGCAGGTCTATAGTGACAAGAGCAATGCAAGTTTAAACCTGTCAAAGCATGAAAATTCCTGGGCAAACGTGTGCGCGCGAGGTATTGAGAGCGCCAGCGTGGTACAGTGAATCTTCCGAACTGTTGCTATATATTTTTATTATTGTTGCTATATATTTTTATTATTGTTGCTATATATTTTTATTATTGTTGCTATATATTGTTGCTATATATTTTTATTGTTTGGGGGAGGATGAGGGGGGATGGAAGCTGGAATATGTAGAAAATAAGTGAAAAAACTGCGAAAGAAACGAAAAAATCGATCATTTTTAAGAATTTTTTTACAATTTAAGGAGGCAAATCCCCCCCCCCCCCCAAATATACCTCCTTGCTACAAATATTCATGTTTTGGAACTTTTCACCTCTCTAGCCCCTCAGAAGAAACGTAAAGGCTAAAATAATCCTTTTCATCTCTCCAAATTATCGAAAAGTGATAAAAATAGGTGGGGGGGGGCCTCCCCCGAAAACGGTCGGTGATGGGGGGAAAACGGGGGTCATATTCGGATTCAGGAGGTCATTTTACATAAGAATCAGTAGGAATGGTGTCAGGGCCGATTTTCATGCCGACCAGTGTAACCTTTCTTTACACTTTAACTCGAATTACCAAATGTACATTTCGGACACAAAGTGACCATTATCAATGGATTAATGCTTGTTTAATGTTCGAAAGAGCAACATTGTGAAGATAATTGAGCCTTTAAGTTGACAGTTTTAATAAATTATCGGAAAGAAAAAAACATTTGTTTTTTTAACCCTCTATTGTATAATACTCCTATTTGGGAACTTAATTTCAAATATTTAATAGTTTTAAAATATAAGCAAATTTGAAAATTATAAGCATGCTTTTTCTACACGTGGAATTATTTTTTAAGTATACTTATCCAGATACACTGTAAATTTTGAAGCAGTTGATATTTTTAGAACAGGGTTCCATTTGAAGCTACAAACGAGTGTTTCTACTCCTTGAATAAGCATGATGTAAAATTTCGAGTTTGGAAAAGCCTTAAAATGTACAGCGCTACGCGACCAAAATAAATTTTCAGGCTCTTCTAAACTCAAAATTTTACTGCATGCACCACGCGTATAAAACACTTAAATATTGTGAGGTTGAAAACATGCTGGTAATTCAGTATACTAAAGCAATATATATTTTTAACTTCACTTTAAATTAGTGAACCAAACCATATTTTCAGGCTTATCTAAACTTGAAATTTTATTTCATGCTTAATCTGGGATTGGAAACACTCGTTAGAAGCTTTAAAGATGAAGGAAAAATAGTTAAATTAGAGTATCAACAAAGAAACGACTAAAATCGATTAAAAAAATTAAGATTACGAATATCGTCAAAATTTGAAGAATTTGAAAATTTGTTGATTTTAATAAATAATGAACTCATAGAATTGATAAACAAATTTAATAAAAATAGTACAAAGTAATTAAAATTAATTATAATACATTTTCTAAAAATTGTCAAGAAACACATTTTAAATGAAATCATCAAAAGCAACAAACATGCAAATTTGTCGATCAATAAAATAAGTAAATATCGACAATTCCAAGCAAAAAGAAATGTCTGTAATTTTTCATACAAACTAATCAAATTGAATGTATTCTTCAAAATTAATAAAATGAAAAGATAAATATTCTGAATTTGTCTTTTAGGTATACATATCAGGATTTTTTTATGTATATTTTTAGACATTCGTTGTTTTATTGCAAACTTTTAATTTCAAGCCTATAACGAGTGTTTCCAATCCCAGATTAAGCATAAAGTAAAATTTCGAGTTTAGAAAAGCCCGATAGTTTGGATTTGGACGTTAAAATCCAAGTTTAGGCTTTTCTAAACTAACAATTTTACTTCATGCGCCACGCGTATAAAACACTGACTTAAAGTGTAGTTCAAAATATACTGCTTAGGTTTGATCACATGTTTATTAATTTCACAAATGTTTATATGGAATATGTAAATGGAATAATTAAAAGAAAAAAATCTCTTTATCTTGATTAACATCCAAATTAAGTTAGTTTATTTTCTATTAATTTGAATTTCGGATTTAGTTTAAATGCTGATATGTTCATAAGGGTTGAAGTATTTGTCTAAAAGGAGAAAATTAAATGAAACCAATAAAAATTAACACTGTTGTATCCCTTCTTCACATTTATTTTCTAATCTTTAGATACATATTTCGAGTGCTACGCACTCATTATCAATACCAACTAAGATTAGAAAATAAATGTGAATAAAGGATGCAACAGTATTGATTTTTCTTGATTATACTCTTCACGAAACTCAAAAACATACATTGATAAAATTAAACAATTTTAATTTTTTTAAATCAGCAGCGCGGAACCGGAACCACTGGAGTGCAAGGGTTAATATTGATGTATAGTCAAGTCAGACTAATAATTTAATATGTTATATTACAAAATTTATTTTATGAAATATAATGTGGAGACTAGAGGGGCTTCAAGTCCCCACGTCAACATTGTTGACGTAACGTAACATCCTGTAATGGTACAATTTAGACTAAATATACTGTTGATAATCTAATGTTTAATTTTTGATCAGATTTTCCTCTATGTCATAATCTTTAATACCTCCAAAAGATTTTAAAATAAAGAGTTTCTTCTTGATTGTAATAAAATGTAACGTAGAGAATGTAGGCATAACGCCGCCAGGTTTTGAGAGCTCTAGCAAGGGTTGGCCCCATTCAAGATAATTTTTGTACTTTCATTCATGTTTAGACGTACAGATAAAATAGATACTAGGGATGATTAAACAGTAAGGTTACAAAGCCTGCAATGAAACGTGTACATTTTGTAACCTTACTTTTTGACAACCCCTCGTATTTAAATTGTGTACTCTTGTAATTTGATTATTCATTTCTGTTTATCAAGTTTAAACTTAGTATTTAGACGAATAATTTTTTCTTTATAATAATAATTTACATATTCCAAATATATAATTTAATGATCAAATTGAACCCATCCAGCGGCCCCCACAATACAATAACATTCATTTTTTAAAGTCGTTAATCATTTAACGTCATTGTTTGAGTTCGCTTGCTGTAATGAGATAAATTAATCAATTTTTGTGAAAAGAAATTTAAATTTAGGGTGAATACTTATGTTTATTTCAATAGTATTTGTTTTGTTTTTTCTCTGCCTGTAATAGTTTAGGGTAGAGTAGTGGATTAAAATAGGTATATATTGTAACATGATAAGCTTAAATGCATGACATGAGATCATTTGAGAGTCAAAAAAGCTCTGCCAAAATGCCATCAAGGAGGTCCACTGACCTCCTTGATAGCATTTATAATAAAATGTTATTTTTTATAAATGTCCATGTCACTTATTGAATTACAAAATGTATTCAACATGCATAATTAAATTATATTATATTAGATATAATTATTATCACAACCAAAAACAATCTATCTGTTTTACAGCAAGGGTCACGTGTGATAATATGCCGAGCGATCATAAATTATGTATGTTTGTTTATTTAGTGTCAGTAATTCGACTTTAATTAATAAGTAGACTTAAATTTGACACAGGTCGTGAGGGCCCGACTGTGGGGTAGAATTTTCCAACAACACATCCGATACCCTTGTAATCAGTATAATCTTATCATCCCGGAATTAAACCCTGGCTCCACCACGCTTTCAACGCAACCCCGTGAAACCGACTTAAATACATAAATTAATTGGGTTCTCTTTAAAAATTGATATTTGAGCACCATTTTACATTTATCACATTTTCATTAAAAAAAGAAAATCTTGTAAGAACTATTATGTACACTTAGAAGAATACAATATAAATCATTCTTGATAAATAATAATCTATTAACAATGGTCACCTTTTGTCCGAAATCTGCATATAGATGTAAAATTAAAGTGTAAAGAAAAGTTATTAGTACTTTATTTATTAATTAAATTCGATCTTGACGTAACTTACTCAATCAATTTAATGAATCATCCTTAACCAAGAAGTGGAAACACTTGTTAGAAGCTTCAAATTGATCGCATTTCAAAAACGCCTTTTAAACGCCGTGTACATCAGAATATTTATACTTAAAATTAAAATGTCTTGTTTATAAAAATGATTGTATTACACTTTGTGATAAAACATAAAATAAATGAAAACTTTTTAAATGTTACAAGTTTTAGGTTATATTTTACTATTGACAGTGTGTCAGAATATAATTTTGTGTAATACTAACGTATACAACAATACAAGCATGTAGAATATTTTTAATATTAGTATAGTGCGGAAAATTATGGAAGGAATATTGAACAATCGTGTTCGCGAGCCTGTAAGGAAATTGATCTATCTCTTACCGTTTTTACCCTATAACCGGAAGTTTCATTTACGCCGAACAATTACTTATCAACTAATTCCACACTAATTGGAACCTTGTATAAAGGGTATTCAGAGTTAAGTGCATTGCTAATTTTCTTATTATTTAAGATAGAAGCTACTGATTCGGTTAAATGAGTAAAGTAGTAGGAAATTGTATAAAAGTTATAGAAGATACTGGCCAAATCAAAAAAAGCACAACGCTATATAAATACAGGGATTTTTTTTTTTTAAATAAATGATAAATATATGCGTATGCTGTAATTGTTCCAACACTCGTTGCTTTATAAAGGAGGTAAATTTGAAGCTTTAAACGATTGTTTTCCACTCCCAGATTAAGCATGAAGTAACATTTCGAGTAAATAAAAACCTTAAAATTTAGTTTGGTCGCATGAAGTAAAATTTCGAGTTTAGAATAAACCTGAAAATTTGGTTTGGTCGCTTCGCTTCAATTTGCGACCAAACCAAGTTTTCAGGCTTCTCTAAACTCGAAATTTTACTTCATGCCTAATCTGGAAGTGAAAAATACTCGTTTAAAGCTTAAAATTGCTATAAACGAGTGTTTTTCGCTCCCAGATTAAGCATGAAGTAAACTTTCAAGTTCAAAATTTGGTTTGGTCGCTCCACTTCGCGAAGCGACCAAACCAAGTTTTCAGGCTTTTCTAAACTCGAAATTTTACTTCATGCGCCACGCGTAAAACATTGGTCGAAGTGATGTTCAAAATATACGTCTTGAGCATACTGCTTTAGTAGCATTTTGTAATCTACACAATATTTCAGTGTGCATGAAGTAAAATTTCGAGTTTAGAAATGCCTGAACATTTGGTTCGACCGCTCTGCTTCTCTACGCGGCCAAACCAAATGTTCAGGCTATTCTTAACTCGAAATTTTACTTTATGCTTAATTTAGGACTAGAAAACACTCGTTTAATGGTTCAAATTGAACGCTTAAAAAAAAACAACGAATATCTGAAGATTTTCGGTATATACGCTGTAATTGGGAAATGAAGATAAACTCCCCGTATATTTAAAAATATACAATTTTGCTTTCTCGTCGAAAATGTTTTTATAAATAAATATTGATATTTTGATTAGTAATTGTAATACCTATAAATTGCCAATATTTGCCAATTTTTTTTACCGGTATTTCGGTAAATTAAATAAAGCTTAATGATATATATGTGTATCAAATCGGTTATAAACTTACTTTTAAATGCTCCTAACTAACTTTTATGAATATAACATTGGTAATCGTTTTACTAAGCCACAGAAAAGCAAACAAAAACTACAAATAAAGTTGCCAAAATATAAAAATCATTTAATATTTCTTGAAAATCATACAAAAAAAGAAACAGAATATTTATTGTTTTTACATAACTACCAAAATAACTTCATGAACTTTACGTATTCAAAAAACCCTCATGTGCGGCAATATATATACACTAAAAAATATAAAATAAAAAGATATTGTTTTTCTTATTTGTTGGGATCTTTTTAGAATTCTTGATATCATTTGAGTGAATGTAAAATATATCAATATGTTATTTATTTATGTATTTTTTGTAATAAATTATTATAACTTTTTTGAGTATCGTAAAAAGTCCTGTATTTGTTACTGATATTTGATAAAGAAATTAAATGTCAATAACAAATACAGGATTTTTCATTTAAAAAAAATGTATTTTATCAATATCAACATATATGCTTTGTTTATTTATTTATTATCGAACAGATAAAACAAATAATACAAGAGTAACATTAGTAAAATTAAACACACACAACAATGTGTACATATTAGATTCAATTGGTTTTATTCTCTGACTCCCGTAATTGTCATGAAATTTAACACTATAGTTCGCGCTAAATCGCCAATTTTAAATTATTTTATATGTTGATAATTTTCTCTAATTTAATAAATTTTAATGTGTGAATTTTCTATTTCTTTGCGTATATTTTGGTGCAAGTTCTCACCTATGACAAATTGCATGGGTGCTGTTAATACGGGCTCTGGTCGTGTAAAGCAGGTATGAATGAATCTTATTCATGTGGAGGGGGGCGAACATAGTATCTCTATCTTTGCTCTCAAACAATGTTTTAAGTAGAAATCTTTATATAACTGCTTAAGATGTTTGGTATTGACACACAATGTATAGATGTGCTTTGATGCATAGATGTCGATGCTTTAGTAGGGTGTAACGTGACGATTTTTTTACCCGGCGTGCCCTTCTGTCCATATATATATATATTCAATGTCTAAATCTTTTCTTGCTAACGTGAAACTTTGTCTTGGGTTTTTAGCTTGTAACTTTGTGTAATCTTGTGTTTGTGTTTTAATTATCTTTCATCTGCGCTATTATTCATTTAATTTGCTGCTTTAATCATTCGTTTCTTTATTATTATTTTTTTTTAATTCATTTGTATATATTTATTGATGCACGTTGTTATTAATAACACAAATCGCGTAATAAGTTAGCAATTGTAACTTAAATAACTTAAAAATTAAATTCGTTTTTTTGTAATAAAACAACTGCAAAGTTAATATTAACTTGTGTAAATTAACTCCAAAAATAATTCACAAGAATGCTGTATTAAGTCGTAAATTTGAATTGCTTGTGATAAACTTAAATTAGTACCTCGGGAGCAGTGACAACAATAAAGGGGGAGATTTTGATAAACTGTTTAATAGCTAATAGTTCGTCTAACTGATTGTGTTACTTGGCTCATGTAGCAAAGTAAATTGTTTCCAAACTGATATTAGGTTGAGTTTGAGCGAAAGTAAACTAATAACTATTAGGTTTATTATTTCAGTTTAAAGCAAATTCAGTATATTTTAAATGTACATAAGTAAATACAACATAAATTCTGTGGGGGTATTTTCTAACTGAATAAATATTCAAATAAATATTCATAATCAGTAATACTATGATAAAAGCGTAAATTGCGACAGCAGGCTTTGTCCCCGTTCCACATCGTTCGATCGGAGTGAATCTGGATATTTCGAGCGTGGATGAATGCTCGCCCTGATGATCAACCCCACGTAAAATTATAAATTTTTCTCCCTCGCCGCCGAGTGAAACAAAAATAAAACATAAAATGAAAAAAAAAATGAAATAATCGTAACGAATCTACGTCTAGCAAAGTGTTGTACATTGAAATAAATTTCGCGATTTGCATTTTCTGTCTCCGCTGAAAATGAAACAAAACCAAGAATGGATGCATTTTAAATTGTAGATTTAATTAAGCCCGTGCTAGCTTTCATTAATCATACTGGAATTTATTTACTCGCTCATTGTTAATTGTTATAGGATTGTTAATCGATATTCAATTATGTTGTTATTGTTATGTGGGGGAGAGATATTCCAAATAATGTATTGACATTATTGGCTGATACGGCGAACTAATAATGTACGTTGTTTCCGGTTCAAAGTGATGAATAGGGATTTTTTTAATTCGACGATGTTTACCATAGGCAACTTCACATACGCATATACGCGGAGATTTTAAAATAACATAATTTGATTCATATAGTACAATTGTGGGTAAAATATTTTGATCGTAGAGACTTTCTTAAGTGTAATATTAATTTTTGTTTGAGAATTGCATACCTAAATCAAAAATAAACAAAAAAATGACTTTTCTCTTAATTAAGTATGGCATATGTCTTGTCTATGGAGATTATTGTGGAGCCAATGAAAATTATAAAAATTTCACAAGAGTCGATAAATGTAGTTAAATTTAATGATATTATTAAATATTTAGGCAAGAGCAACTCGACAAATTTTGACACATTGTTAAAAATCATTAAAAAGTGTTAATAATTCAGATGAATGTTATCAACATTTGCAAATTAATCAAACAGAACGAATGCTGATAAACAGGAAATATTTTCTTTAAGTATACATACGCTGTAAATGCTCCGACATTCGATGTTTCTTAAATGAATTTAATTTAAAGCTTTAAACCAATGTTTTCTACGAAGCGGAGCGATCAAACAAAATGTTCTAACCTCGAAACTTTACTTCATGCGCCACGCGTATAAAAAACACTGCTTTTAATTGAAGTTCAAAACATACGTTCTTAGCATACTGCTTTAGAAGCATATTGTGAACTTCACACTATTTCAGCGTTTATTACGGGTGGCGCATGAAGTAACATTTCGAGTTTAGAAAAGCATGAATTTTGATTTGGACGCGCGTACTTCATGCTAAATCTGGGAGTGGAAAACACTCGTTTAAAGCTTCAAATTGATCTCTTTTAAAAAAAAGCAACAAATATTTGAAAATTTACAGCATATTCGCTGGAATTGGAATATGTATACTTAAAAAAAAAACTCCCTGTATTAATAACTGAAATACTGCTAAAGTTTAAGATTTCGATCAAGTTTTATAGAAGTATTATAAATTATGATTATTTTCATAAAATCCAATTCTATCCAATTCATTTATTCCCAAATAGAAATATGATACTTTCATAATAATTATATTGACTAAATTTGACTAGTCAATATAATTATACAAACGTATAGCAAAAAATAGTAAATAGACAGACTCACAAAACTACAACAAAAACAAATAATTAATATTTTAAAAATATTCGATTTTTTATGTCTATTTTGTTGATTTTTTCAATTTTCGAGAATTTTTCAAAGATCAACTGATTTATAATTTTTCTGCGTCTTGTGATTTTAATCGTTTTTCGTAGGATTTTTATTCTGATGTTATCATCAATTTTCAAAGATTTCAGTTTATTATTCTTATTTTAATCAATATCTCTGATTTTTATAAGTTTTCATGAATTTTCTGGGATTTCATTAACTTTTAAAATACTTAATCAATTTTACTTATTTAGTGCATTTTAATAATTATCGTGCAATTATACAAATATTTTCAATTTAATTATTTAATTAATTCGATCAATAATTCAGGATTTTTTTATTTAGATATACATATCACGATTATTCGCTGTAAATTTATAGATATTCGTTGTTTTTGCAAAAGCTTTTAATTTGAAGCTTCGAACGAGTGTTTCCGAACCCAGATTAAGCATGAAGTAAAATTTCGAGTTTGGAAAAGCCTGAAAATTTGGATTGGTCGCTTAGCGCAGCGGAGCGACCAATCCAAATTAACCTTTTCAAAACTCGAAATTTTACCTCATGCGCCGGGCGTATAAACACTGAAATATTGTAAAGTTCAAAATATACTACTTAGGTTTGATCTTATGTTGATATGGAATATGTAAATGTATACTTAAAGAATTGGTTCCCAATTTTAATGTTTATATAATTTTTTATTGATACCGTTTTTATTTACATCACTTTAGTTATTTTTAACAAACCGCCTAACATAATGATAATTTTCCTTAGATCTATTTTTTTAAATATAAACTTTATTAAACATTTCTCAAAATATTTGACTTCTCTAGGTACCCTACTTACAAAAAAAATGTGTTTGATTTCGACTTTTGTACAAGATTAAGAAACGTACGATAATTATGAAATTAACAGAGATTGTTGAGAAATTACGACGTCGCACAGTGTTTCGAGTATATAGGAGCATGGGACTAAAATCGATAAAACAATTTTTAGTGGTTGCAATTTTTGTATTTGTTTATATTTTAATAATATATATTTTTCTATAGTTAAGGGGGTTTTACCGGTGCTCAAAAATGAACTTTTTTATTGTTGTTTTAAAAATTTTAAAATTTTCTATGTATGTTCTTTGATGGATTTATCTTTATAAATTTCCTAAAAAATTTCGAGTTAAAAATTAAAAAAAAAAAAACATCCGACAAAGTTTTTTTAATTTATTTTGTGAATATAAATCCGTTATCAGAAATAAATTATAAAAATTAATAAGCGAGTAAAATAGATTTCAAAATAAGTTCTTAATTATTTTGTTTACAGTTTATGACGCGATTTTTCTCTATTTTTTTTTCAAACATATATTAATAGTGACTAATACATAATATATACAGAGAGTTTTTCTTTAAAGTATAGGTTTTTCAAATTCAGCTTATTTTCTTTAAATCTTTAGATATTGTTTGTTTTTTTAAATAGTTCAATTTGAAGCTTTAAACGAGTGTTTTCCACTCCCAGACTAAGCATGAAGTAAAATTTCGAGTTAAGAAAAGCCCCGTGAAAATTTGTCGATGGTCGCGCAGCGACCCGAGACAAATTTTCTGGGCTTTTCTATACTCGAAATTTTACTTCATGCGCCACGCGTATAAAACACTGATTTTAAGTAAGGTTAAAATATACATACATTTCACAATATGTAAGTGTTTTATACGCATGACGCATGAAGTAAAATTTCGAGTTTAGAAAAGCCCAGAAAATTTTCACGGTGGCTTTTCTAAACTGGAAATTTTACTTCGTGCTTAGTCTGGGAGTGGAAAACACTCGTTTGAAGCTTAAAATTAAACTATTTAAAAAATACAACCAATATCTAAAGATTTAAAGAAAATAAGCTGAATTTGAAAAACGTATACTTTAAAGAAAAACTCTCTGTATATATTTTCACTGGGCTTTTCTACACTGGAAATTTTACTTCATACTTAGTCTGGGAGTAGAAAACACTTGTTCATAGCTTCAAATTGAACTCTTTTAAAAGCACAATGAATATCTAAAGATTTAAAGAAAATAACCTGAATTTGCAAACCGTATACTTTAAAGAAAAACTCCCTGTATTTTTTTTATGAATCCCAGTCACTAATTGAGCTTTGTATTTGATATAAACGTTTTGGACACTTATAAGCGATAAAAACCCCTTAAGAGCGTTTGTTAATATTTTTAAATCAGTATTACCTTATTATAACGTATAAATAATGATTATCAATACTATATTTTAATAATATTGGTATATTCACTTAAAAATAACTTCAAACCTTTAATATTTTCACGTATTTCACCATCACAACCCGCAATATTCAAACGCGAACTTATATCGTCGAATACACACTGTTTATGGTCACTTTTCTGAGCATTTAACCACATATTTACTAGATCATTTTTTTTATGACTGTACCTCTCTCTACAAAGAAATCATAACTTGTAAAAGAGCAGTCAGAAGCAGATGATCCTTATAAAATTTTGAAGTATATTAATGTACTAATAAGGGGATGTTAACACCCCATAATATTTTGATACGTTTTTTTCAAAGTCTCTTAAAGTTTGTAATCGCATAAATTTTATACAAAATTTAGAAGTTTGTTTAAAAATTATTTGCGAAGTAAATCGTACACCAAAAGGTAAACTTTAAATGATATCTTAAACTGCATACCCTGGGCTACAAAATCCATCATAGATTATTTAAAAACACTTCGTAGCAATTGTAGTATAACGCTTAGAACAATTGATAAAATTGCTGTTAAATGGAATTCTTGAAGTAATGGCTTATCTACTTTACTGTGGTAATATGAAAATCCTTAAAATTAAATGTTCATTTTTTTATTTTTGTCCATTGCTCGAAATACTGTGCGTCGGGCTAATCGTAAATACAATTGTACTATTTTACATTATTAAAAAACAATTCCCAATAGAAACGGTATCATTGTTTTAAACAGCTAAAGTTGTTTGTAGTAATTCATTGTAAATCGATTGATAAAAAAAGCATATTCCAGTGAATATTCATTAGGTTGTAGAAACTTTATTATTGTGATAAAAGCTTTTTTAATAGCAAGTATATACCATATAATATATGGAAAATAAAATTGAAGGAGAGAATACATTAAAAACATTAAATAAGATATAGAGTTTTGCGAGGAAATATGTATGTAAGGATGAGGGGTCGTTATGTTATAATAAAAAGAAATAGATCCGTCCCCTCTCTGTATATCCTCCGCATGATATTGAAACAAAATTGTGTTTACTTAGAATAACCATTAATATTGAAGAGTTGTTTTTTCTGCAGGGGTAAATCCGCCCTTAGACACAATCCTGCTGAATCCGGACAGTTTGGCGAGTCCGACGAATTCCCTGTACATAGCCGCCGTTTGCGCCATCGCTCTTATCACACTGGTCGTTATCACAACGTCAACGATATGCATTAAAACAAAGAAAATGCGTCCGCAACAACCACAGTAAGTGATGTAAATTGGCCGTCTCCAGTAAATACCGCTGGGAAATCGATCCCGATCCCCGATCCCTTTTCATAACTAGTATGATTCACCCCGTATGATAATTTTCCATCGTTATTGCATTTTTATATGGCTTCTAATGGGAAATCAATAATGAATTTCTATTACATTAGTTGAGTACTAAATTCAAAAAAAACTTTTTTTTAATAAATATTTAAATGCATGCTAAGCCGCCTGAGCTAACAAATTATGTGTGGATTCCGAAATCAATATTTCCATTCATTAAATGTAGTAATGAGTACAGTTACCGAATGGAACTATTGACTTTAAACTGGTTTGCTTGTAGTAAATCACTAATTTTCAGCTATATTAGCACCCCATACGACAGTAACCAGCATGTTTTTGTCCGGCTGGGATCCACCATCGGAAGGACTCCTAGTGGGGGTAGTGGTAGCTATGCTACCATAGCTAGTATTCACAAAATGCCACCATCACCCTCTCCCTATGCTACAAGTGACGCTCTCAGGGTTTCCTATTATGCTTCATCACAAGTTATGCTATTAACACAGGTAGAGTATAGATGATAATTATGTATGTTTTACCACATATTCAGGACCACCGTTGCCATTAATGGAAATTAGGTTGCATAGGGCGTCAAATTTGTGAAAAATCAATGAAAATTATTGCGTTTCCGTGATTTTCGTAAAGTTGGAAGATGATGTTTGAAAGATGAATATTTGATTTAAAAAATAGTACAAAAATCAATGCATTGTCATTGCTATGAATTAAAACAGCTATATATAGAGCATTTAACTACTGTCAACATTTGTAATCCTTCAGAATCGTTAAAATGTCGTTAGATTCCAAATGTATGAATGTTTGGTTAAGATGCGATCCAATTAGACGTATAAAATATAAGGTATTTTCAGGATTTGTTTAACAAAAAGGAATGCGTGTATATTATTCAAACTAAGAAATTGATTTATATTAGTTTTGGATTATATAAACAACAGTTCTTTTTTCAAAAACATTTAAAAATGGTGGAAATATATAGCATTGTATTGGGCAGGTCCGCGCGTGAGTTGCCCAGCTTCTGGACAAGAAATAAAGCCCGTCTCATTAATCACTGAACCAAGAAAAATAAAATAAGTAAAATATTTTAAGAATTAGACGTATTTAAAAATAACATTTTTATTTACCATTTTTGAACTATACAGATTGATTCTTAAGTTATACGCATAATTGCGAGGAATTATAGTTTGTGATGTGTATTAAGGTCGGAAATTCACATGTTGTTTGGGCATAAGAACGAACAACGATTAATCTTCCACAATAATAAAAATAGATCTTTGAAACTTATTCAGATTGCACATTCAAGCTTTGCGAATAAATTGACACTATTCTTTAAAAAAGTGACTTAAATTATATATAAATCAACTATGGAACACTCTTAAATGATCACATAAATTCGTGCAATACTTCCATAGAAAACATTATTTCTTCTTCAAATTGCTTTAATTTATTAAAGTAATTATTATAAACATGTTTTATTAAATAGATTAATCTAAAATAAATGATAAATAAAATTAATCGTTGCTTAGAAATCTCCATAAGAGCAATGTAAAGTTTGATTATGCTTTTAATAAATAGGGGACAGCATCGTGCTATTTTAGTAATATCTTAAAATTGTACTGTAATTTTCAAAAACATGTGAAAAGAAATTGGGTTTGATATGTAGAATTCCTGTACGGCATTTGTCGCGAAACGGGTTCCCGATGCGCGGCCTTGAATTGCGAATGTAATTTTTCTGCCGCAGACTGTTCATTGATTATGTTGTTGATATACAACAAAGAAAGACATTATTAAAATATTTCCCCATACATTTTTTAAATATAGTTGCATTTCTGGATTCATGTTTTGAATAGGAATGTGGAATGCCGGTATATGTTGATTTAAGTGATGAGTCGGAAAAATTCCTTTTTCAGTTATTTACCAAATTGAATGTGCGACACTCGGCGATTTGATTACCGAGGCACTTAGTCAGCTTAACGTCTAGAGTTCGAATTGGGTTATTGTTATTTCTCATTTTTGTACGGCTTAGCCTACTCAGCTTAAAGTGTCGCCTACCCACCTTAGATAGTAGACTTCCTCTCGTGTTCGCATCTAATTCTTATGTGTGCTTCATTGCAATTCACCAAATTAAGGAGTGCAGCACGCGACAGTCATGTACGATATTTGATAGTAATCATTTAAATCACGTATGTAGTTGCAAATAACCTGAATATATATTTTATGTTGCCAGAATTTAACTGTTTGTCTACAATATAAATACAGAAAATTTTTTTTTAGGTAAACATGTGCATAAGCTGTACATTTTCCGACATGCGTTGTTTTTTAAAGGAGTTCAATTTGAAGCTTCAAACCAGTGTTTTCCACTCCCAGACTAAGCATGAAGTAAAATTTCGAGTTTAGAAAAGCCCGGTGAACATTTGTCGAGGGTCGCGTAGCGACCCGAGACAAATTTTCTGGGCTTTTCTAAACTCGAAATTTTACTTCATGCGCCATGCGTCTAAAACACTGATTTTAAGTGAGGTTCAAATATACATAAATTGTACAGTATTTTAGTGTTTTATACGCGTGGCGTCTGAAGTAAAATTTCGAGTTTAGAAAAGCCCAGAAATTTTCACGGGGCTTTTCTAAACTCGAAATTTTATGTCATGCTTAGTCTGGGAGTGGAAAACACTTGTGTAAAATTTCAAATTGAACTCTTTTAAAAAACAACGAATATCTAAATATTTAAAAAAAATAATCTGAACTTAGAATACATATTCTTTAAAGCAAAACTCCCTGTATATACTCAAATGGAATATCAAACTAAAAAGGCATCTGTTTCATTATACAGTTGTATGTATGTCGATAGAAAATAAAATAGTAAATATTTATCCAGTTTACTTGCGTCTTCTGTATTTCAATACCCGTTCATTCATTCACACGGCGCTATGTAAAGAAACAAACAACGCGCTTCGCACTCATCATTTTTATTATTCGTTGTGATAAAATTTGGCAGGCACTATAAACCAATATATAGTCAAAACTACTTTCTGCAATTTTGCTATTTTTGCGCCATCGCGGATCCCAGAGACACACAATCAGCAAAAATTGACCCTCTTAATAGTAAATTAAAAAAAAGTGAAGTACAAGTTTTGTATTAACAGAGATAACGAATTAATATTGTTGATTGCCTTAAATTGTATCTGTCACTCTCTGTCACTAGTTGCCAAATTAGACCTTCTTTTATTTGTAAAAGAAAAAATAGGTCGTGGAGGCCTTCTAGGTCGCCTGACCTAAATCCCCTTGACTTTTATTTTTGGGGACACTTGAAAAGTTTAATGTACTCAACCGAAGTGAACATTGAGGAAGAGTTGCGAAATCGTATACATGCTGCTGCCATGTTAATTTGCCAACATGCTGATTTACGCCATGTGCTCAGTTGTGCATTGAATATGAAGAACATTACTTCGAACACTTATTGTGATACTTCAGTTTAAGTTTGTTAATCAGAAATGTTTACTATTTTTTATTCAAATTTCTTATCACTACACATCACGAACTATATATATTTACTCGAAATTACGCGTATATGTTAAGAATCACCCTGTATAATTGATTTTTATCTGGAATTTTAAAAACATGATAGTTCATCGACGTTGTACTGGTTATACGAAGTATGTGCAAAATTTCAGCGCAATCTGATGAATAGCTTTTTAATGAGATGTCAAGCAGTGCAGAAAAAAGTAGTTTTGGGAAAAACGCGTTTAAAGATTTGATTTTCATATGCCGGTCACTCGGCAATGCTAACGCCGGAGGCTATAACTTCTGAACGGAATAAAATCGACGAATGTCTTAACAGTATGTATTATAATATGTCATTCATAGAAATCATACAAAGGAATACAGAATTTTATATAAAATCAACTTTTAGTGTTAACTTTATAATTGGTCGGCCGTTAATGGGTTAAACTCTTATTAAATTTGTATATAAGATTTATTTCTTTTAAATATACAAATCCCAATATATACACAGTAAATATTTATTCTTTTTTTGAAAACCTTGATTAAGTAAGTTTCTAACTTAAAAACTTTTATTTATATTTCAGTAAGCAAATTACTCGAATATTGAAAGCGCAAAATTAGTTAGACGAAATAAACATTTGTACAATTTATTAACCTAATTGTAAATATATATAAATCAACTTAATAATAGTTTACAAATGCAACTTAAATAAAAAACTAAAATTCAGTACAACAACTAGATTTTAATAAAAGTCACAATTATTATTAAGAAATAAACATTGTTTGTTTGAATGCTGTAAAAAATACTAAATTGAACAAATGCCAATAAAACAATAGAGAATAATGATTGATCAATCGATTATCCCCGCGCCACTAGTTATTAACAATGTGTACTTTCCATTCTGTCATGCAAGTAAGAAATTACATTTTCTTAAACCAAAGATTTGCTTTAGTACTTTTGTACCTTTGCGAAATATATTTTATTCAGCAACGTAACCAGAAAGTTGTGAAGAGGAGAGGAAGGGATTACATGTGATTGGCCCTTTTTAAGTCGAAAAGGTGTAATTACATACCCTCAAATATGTGAAGCAATATGTCGCACTACGGGTGCCTTGGAGAGGGTTTGAGACTCCCCCTAACCTTGTCGCAGTTTCGTGACTTATTTTATGTATAATTTCATTATAATATGTAAATATTTTGATAATTTTAAGCAATATTAATAACTTCGGATTGCTCGGGCAGTTATTAAGAGTCCATCAACTTGGCTCCGCCTTTTCAAAATTTTGAAATAAAAACTAAGCACCATAAAGGCCGTAAGTTGCACCGCAAAAATTAAAAGTTGCACCAGCAAGAGGAAAAAGTTTGAAATTTAGAGGGGAAAAAATGATGTTAGCCCCCCCATTCCATTATGTATGGAAGTTGCACTACCGAAACCATTAATTTTCATAAGTTGCGCTAGCTAAATACACATACATTTCAACAAAATTTCGTACTTATCTTATAGCCTAGAAGTTGCACTAAGTTGCACCACAAAAGAAAAGAGTTATAAACAAATATTGTTTAAGCTTGAAACCAGTATGCGTATTACCAAATTAGCATAGCAAGTCCTATAAAGCTTCCAATTTATTGCAAAAATATGGAAAACCATGTACAAATTAATATAAGTCTATAAGGTGGAACTTGTTGGAGACTTAGTCGAACATTTTGCATAACATTGTGTTCCAGTGCAACTTACGCGGGGTTGAAAAAGAACAATTTTATCCTATTTTTGACCACTTTTGCAAAAATATACTAAACTATTCGGAAATGAATACGTTTTTGTGAGGTGCAACTTGCAAGAGACCAAGCCAAATATTTTGTATATCTCAGTTTTGCAGTGCAATTTACGAGGGGTATAGAAAATGCAATTTCGCCCCATTTTTTTACGATTTTTGCCAAAATAAACTATTTGGAAATGAATAAGTTTCTGTGCGGTGCAACATGCTAGAGACCAAGCCAAACATTTTGTATATCTCAGTTTTGCAGTGGTAAATTGCACTGGATTGAAGGGATTGAACAAATGCAATTTCACCCCATTTTATACGATTTTTGCAAAAATAAAGAACTATTTGGAAATGCAAGTTACACCACACAGAAACCAGTTCATTTTCAAATAGTTTTCTTTATTTTTGCAATACATAGTCGTAAAATATGGTGTCAAATTGCATTTTCTCAACCCCTTGTAGGTGGTGGTGCTTTTTGGAGGTGCCACATATGGATACCTTTTCGTCCTTGAAATAAAACACGTACGTCATTTTAATGGAAGTAAAAAGTTGCCATAAGAAAGTTTTTACAGTTTGGTTTTTGGTTAAAACAAGTGAGTTACAGTAGCTTCATCAAAATGACATTTTATCAACTTCCGGTTATAGAGCGGAAACAGTAAAACAGTAAAAATAGATCAATTTTCTTTTCGCTATTAAACAAAACACGAAAAAGTGACCCTGGCTCGCGAAAACGGTTTTTCAATATCTCTTAAAATAAAAAAAAATCCCATATGTGGCACCTCCAAAATGCACCACTCTGTACACGTTGATTGTACTGCAAAACTGAAATGTACAAATGTTTGGCTTGGTCTCTTGCAAGTTGCACCACACAGAAAATTATTTATTTTAAAATAGTTTTCTTTATTTTTGCAAAAATTGTCAAAAATGGGGTGAAATTGCATTTTCTCAACCCCTTGTGAAATGCACTGCAAAACTAAGATATACAAAATGTTTGGCTTGGTCTCTGGCCAGTTTTACTGCACAAAAACTTGTTTATAAAATTATATTCATTTGTACATGGTGTTCTTTATTTTTGCATGAAATTGTGAGCTTTATAGGACTTACTAAACTAATTTGGTAATAATACGCATACTGGTTTCAAGCTTAAACAATATTTATGTATAACTTTTTTTTCTTTTTAGTGTTAGGATAATATTTTTTGTGGTGCAACTTAGCGCAACTTCTAAGTAAGTAAGATAAGTATAACATTTCAAATTTATGTGTATTTAGCTGGTGCGGCCAAAAATTAGTGGTTTCGACAGTGCAACTTCCGTAGAATAGATTCCATACAGGGCACGTGGTGGCCGAGCGGTAACGTCGCCGGGCTGTATCGCTAGGTGAGCTACAATGCGGCTTCGGTTCCCGTGCAAGGGGAGATTTTAATTAAAAAATTATATCTCGTCGTTACCCTGGGTGTGGTATGAATATGTGTGATTGTCCGAGTGAAAAGTAGAATTCTGCAATTTGTAAATTATATAAAGTTAATGCAAAATATATAGATTGATGATGGCTAATGGGCAAGTTCCCAAGGCCAGGCAACAAAAAAAAAAGATTCCATGCATTAAATATTTTAGCCTCCTCAAATTTTACACCGTTGTAACTTTTTCCCTTTGCTGGTGCAATTTTTAATTTTTTCGGTGCAACTTAGGGCCTTCACCTTGCAATAGTTTTGATTTCTAAGTTTTGAAAAGTTGACGGACCCAGTTATTAGGGTCTGTCAACTTGGCCCCCCCAACTCAAAATTTTCAAATAAAAAATATTGCGCCCGAAAGGTCTTAACTTGCGCTCACTTGCGCCCAAATATTAAAACTTGCGCTGTTAAGGGTAGAAAGTTATAGCGATTTGAAAACAGGGGGGGCTAAGTTGACGCCAGCCCCCCCATCTCGGAATTTTTAACTTTTTCTTTCATAAATACATTCTATGGAACTTGCGCTGTCGATACCACCTAATTTTACAAGTTGCGCTGCAAAAATACACCCCCTATAAACGAAATAAAGGAGGGTGCCAGCCCCCCCACTTTACATTTTTTAAGTTTTATTGCATTGTACACAAAGCTTAGAAGTTGCGCTCACTTGCGCCATCGAAATTTCTTCAATATCAGTTCTCATGAAAAAGTTATGGCATATTTTATATATACTCGAATCCAGTGCGCGTATTCCCAAAATCTCCATGCAACTACAGAAGAGTAATACAATAAACATACTTAACTCACAACCACTGTCCTTCTTTGTCGAAAAGCATACATTATACAACCAAAACAGTAATTTTCTATAATATTTGCATAAATATTCCAGTGCCGTATCATGGTGGAAATATACATTTTTATTATTACTTAAATAATTTTATTTCCAAAACAAATAACAATAATTCGATTCAATTAATAAATATAACTTTAACAATGTATTTAAAATGCATTTCTGCTGATTAGAAAAGTTGCGCTGTTTTCCCAGTAGCGTTACAAATAATTTATTATTTAATTTAATTAAATATTTTCAAAACCAAACGTGAAAATTTAAATTTTTTAAGTGATATTACTTAAACAATGCATAAGAAATGCATCTATGCCAATGAGATAAGTTGCGCTGTTTTCCCAGTGGCGTCACAATTAATTTATTATTATTTAATTAAATTAAATATTTTTCAAACCAAACGGAAAATTTTGAATTTTCTAAGTGATATTACTTTAACAATGCATAGGAAATGCATTTATGCTAATGAGAAGAGTTGCGCTGTTTCCCAGTGGCGTCACAATTAATTTATTATTACTGAATTAAATTAAATATTTTCAAAACCAAACGGTAAACTTTGAATTTTCTAAGTGATATTACTTTAACAATGAATATGAAATGCATTTATGCTAATGAGAAAAGTTGCGCTGTTTTCCCAGTGGCGTCACAGTTAATTTATTATTATTGAATTAAATTAAATATTTTCAAAACCAAACGGAAAATTTTGAATTCTCTAAGTGATATTACTTTGACAATGCATAGAAAAAGCATTTATGCTAATGAGAAAAGTTTCGCTGTTTTCCCAGGGGCGTCACAATTAATTTACTATTATTGAATTAAATTAAATATTTTCAAAACCAAACGGCAAACTTTGAATTTTCTAAGTGATATTACGTTAACAATGAATAGGAAATGCATTTATGCTAATGAGAAAAGTTGCGCTGTTTTCCCAGTGGCGTCACAATTAATTTATTATTATTGAATTAAATTAAATATTTTCAAAACCAAACGGGAGACTTTGAATTTTCTAAGTGATATTACTTTAACAATGAATAGGAAATGCATTTATGCCAATAAAAAAACTTGCGCTGTTTTCCCAGTGGCGTCACAATTAATTTATTTTTATTGAATTAAATTAAATATTTTCAAAACTAAACAAAAAATTTTAAATTTTCTAAGTGATATTACTTTAACAATGCATAGGAAATGCATTTATGCTAATGAGAAAAGTTGCGTTGTTTTCCCAGTGGCGTCACAATTAATTTATTATTATTGAATTAAATTAAATATTTTCAAAACCAAACGGGAGACTTTGAATTTTCTAAGTGATATTACTTTAACAATGAATAGGAAATGCATTTATGCCAATAAGAAAACTTGCGCTGTTTTCCCAGTGGCGTCACAATTAATTTATTTTTATTGAATTAAATTAAATATTTTCAAAACTAAACAAAAAATTTTAAATTTTCTAAGTGATATTACTTTAACAATGCATAGGAAATGCATTTATGCTAATGAGAAAAGTTGCGCTGTTTTCCCAGTGGCGTCACAATTAATTTATTATTATTGAATTAAATTAAATATTTTTAAAACCAAACGGGTAACTTTGAATTTTTTAAGTGATATTACTTTAACAATGCATAGGAAATGCATTTATGCTAATAAGAAAAGTTGCGCTGTTTTCCCAGTGGCGTCTGTGATCATTCCCAAAAACAGATGGTTCCCGTCGGTCACCCTACATTGTATATAGCAACATATTAACCTCTACTTCTTTTGATCTTGAACAATGATTCTTGCTTGGAAGTAAGTCGTTGTATTCCTCCCATAAGCCATTATGTCTTCTGCAAAATGCTATAAAATGACCCGGTATAAAACCCACAACACCACGTAAAATAAACAGTTTGTTCTGTACATTTAGTTTAAACGGAATATTTTCTAAATTAGTTACTAAGTTCAATGTTTTACTGTCCGTGTTAACGGGTTCTATGAATATGAAATTGTTTAACTGTGTTTCAAATAATAATTTATTATTACACAAACTGCAATTTTGTTTAAATTCCGTGCTTAAATTATGTTGTAAAATGTTTTCTAAGTTATGAATGTTGTAATTTGAAAATTCTACAGAAACAAAATGTTCATTCTTTATTTTTATTTGCGAACATATATCACATCTATAGATATTTGTTTGACATGAAGAGAAACATGTATTTAATAATTTAGTTAAAAACGTAAATGCATTTAAGCATATTATGTTTTCTGGAAGAATTGATTTATGAATTGAATTATGCAGTGTTAAAGTAATCACTTAAAAAAATCAAACTTTTCCGTTTGGATTTGAAAATATTTAATTTAATTAAATGATTATAAATTAATTGTGACGCCACAGGGAAAACAGCGCAACTTTTCTCTTTAGCATTAATGCATTTCCTATGCATTGTTAAAGTAATATCACTTAGAAAATTCAAAAATTTTCGTTTGTTTAGAAAATATTTAATTTGATTACATGATAATAAATTAATTGTGACGCCACTAGGAAAACAGCGCAACTTTTTTCATTATCATAAATGCATTTCCTTTGCATTGTTAAAGTAATATCGCTTAGAAAATTCAAAATTTTTCTTTTGGTTTTGAAAATATTTAATTTATTTAAATAATAATAAATTAATTGTGACGCCACTGGAAAAACAGCGCAACTTTTTTCATTAGCATAAATGCATTTCCTATGCATTGTTAAAGTAACACTTAGAAAATTCAAAATTTTCCGTTTGGTTTGAAAAATATTTAATTTAATTAAATAATAATAAATTAATTGTGACGCCACTGGGAAAACAGCGCAACTTTTCTCATTAGCATAAATGCATTTCCTATTCATTGTTAAAGTAAAATCACTTAGAAAATTAAAAGTTTCCCGTATGGTTTTGAAAATATTTAATTTAATTCAATAATAATAAATTAATTGTGACGCCACTGGCAAAACAGCGCAACTTTTCTCATTAGCATAAATGCATTTTCTATGCATTGCTAAAGTAATATCACTTAGAAAATTTAAAATTTTCCGTTTGGTTTTGAAAACACTTAATTAAATTCAATAATTATAAATTAATTGTGACGCTACAGGGGAAATAGCGCAACCTTTCTCAATAGCATAAATGCATTTCCTATGCATTGTTAAAGTAATATCACTTAGAAAATTCAAAGTTTCCCGTTTGGTTTTGAAAATATTTAATTTAATTCAATAATAATAAATTAATTGTGACGCCACTGGGAAAACAGCGCAACTTTTCTCATTAGCATAAATGCATTTCCTATGCATTGTTAAAGTAATATCACTTAGAAAATTCAAAATTTTCCGTTTGGTTTGAAAAATATTTAATTTAATTAAATAATAATAAATTAATTGTGACGCCACTGGGAAAACAGCGCAACTTTTCTCATTAGCATAAATGCATTTCGTATTCATTGTTAAAGTAATATCACTTAGAAAATTCAAAGTTACCCGTTTGGTTTTGAAAATATTTAATTTAATTCAATAATAATAAATTAATTGTGACGCTACTGGGAAAACAGCGCAACTTTTCTCATTAGCATAAATGCATTTTCTATGCATTGTTAAAGTAATATCACTTAGATAATTCAAAATTTTCTGTTTGGTTTTGAAAATATTTAATTTAATTCAATAATAATAAATTAACTGTGACGTCACTAGGAAAACAGCGCAACTTTTCTCATTAGCATAAATGCATTTCCTATTCATTGTTAAAGTAATATCACTTAGAAAATTCAAAGTTTCCCGTTTGGTTTTGAAAATATTTAATTTAATTCAATAATAATAAATTAATTGTGACGCCACTGGGAAAACAGCGCAACTTTTCTCATTAGCATAAATGCATTTCCTATGCATTGTTAAAGTAATATCACTTAGAACATTTAAATTTTTTTGTTTGGTTTTGAAAATATTTAATTTAATTCAATAATAATAAATTAATTGTGACACCACTGGGAAAACAGCGCAACTTTTCTCATTAGCATAAATGCATATACTATGCATTGTTTAAGTAATATCACTTAGAAAATTCAAAATTTTCCGTTTGGTTTGAAAAATATTTAATTTAATTAAATAATAATAAATTAATTGTGACGCCACTGGGAAAAGAGCGCAACTTTTCTTATTGGCATAGATGCATTTCTTATGCATTGTTTAATTAAAATCACTTAAAAAAATTAAATTTTCACGTTTGGTTTTGAAAATATTTAATTAAATTAAATAATAAATTATTTGTAACGCTACTGGGAAAACAACGCAACTTATCTAATCAGCAGAAATGCATTTTAAATACATTGTTAAAGTTATATTTATTAATTGAAATATTGTTATTTGTTTTGGAAATAAAATTATTTAAGTAATAATAAAAATATATATTTCCACCATGATACGGCACTGGAATAAATATGCAAATATTATAGAAAATTACTGTTTTGGTTGTATAATGTATGCTTTTCGACGAAGAAGGACAGTGGTTGTGAGTTAAGTATGTTTATTGTATTACTCTTCTGTAGTTGCATGGAGATTATGGGAATACGCGCACTGGATTCGAGTATATATAAAATATGCCATAACTTTTTCATGAGAACTGATATTGAAGAAATTTCGATGGCGCAAGTGAGCGCAACTTCTAAGCTTTGTGTACAATGCAATAAAACTTAAAAAATGTAAAGTGGGGGGGCTGGCACCCTCCTTAATTTCGTTTATAGGGGGTGTATTTTTGCAGCGCAACTTGTAAAATTAGGTGGTATCGACAGCGCAAGTTCCATAGAATGTATTTATGAAAGAAAAAGTTAAAAATTCCGAGATGGGGGGGCTGGCGTCAACTTAGCCCCCCCTGTTTTCAAATCGCTATAACTTTCTACCCTTAACAGCGCAAGTTTTAATATTTGGGCGCAAGTGAGCGCAAGTTAAGACCTTTCGGGCGCAATATTTTTTATTTGAAAATTTTGAGTTGGGGGGGCCAAGTTGACAGACCCCAGTTATTAACCTTAATATTCTATTAGTTATTATATCTGCCTGGCGCATTCACCACATTTACAGCGCACCCGAAGACCACTAACAGTTTGTTTGGCTCAGTCAACTTAGCCCCTCGAAGTTGGACTTTTTTTGAAAAAAAAAAACTATTGCGCTACACGGGCCTTAGCTAGCGGCACAAAAATTAGAGCTAGCGCCACTAAGACTTGCTCTTTCGGGGGGCTAGGTTGATGCTGGCCTCCCAAGTTTGGATTTTTCAAGTTTTTTTACGCTATTCGGATTCCTTAGAGCTAGCACCACCAATGTAAAAGCTAGCGCCACCCCTACAACCCCAAAAATCAAAGAGTGAACAAACAATTGTTAGTTACGCTACTGCCTTTATGGCATCATCTTTCTAGTAGCTAGTGTCAAGGAACATAATTGAAGTAATTACAACGAAGAAATATTTTTTTGCAGCGGTATTTTATATGCCGAGCATAATTTTGCATTGAAATTCAGCAAGTGAATTATTACTGAATGGTAATAAGCACATGGGATCTGAAAGCTCTCGCATCAAAATTTGGGTTTAAATATTTTTTTACCTGATTTTTTTAAGACAATATTTTTTTTATATTTTGTTGGCGCTAGCTCTACGCTATAATTTGCACCCAGTTCTACGGTTAAACATGTTTTATTATTTTTGGAGTTGTTACCCCTACTAGCGCTAGCTTTTAAATTGGTGGCGCTAGCTCTGAAGAATTGGAATAGTGTAAAAAAAATAAAAATCCAAACTTAGGGGGTTAGTCCATCGAAAGTTCAAACTCCCGTAACTCTCTCGTCTTAGTCTAATTTTTGTGGTGCTAGCTGGCGCTAGCTAAGGCCCGTCTAGTGCAATAGTTTTTTTTCAAAAAAGTCAACTTCGGCGGGGCTAAGTTGACTGAGCCAGTTTGTTTAAAAATCAAGTTTGGTTGAAATTGCTCTAGGCGTTCAAGAGTGTATAGAGAATACAGGGAATTTTCTTTTAAGTATACATATCCCAATATATACGCTGTATTTGTTTAGACATTCGTTGTTTTTGAAAATCACTCAGTTTAATTCTATTGAGTGTTTTTTACTTCTTGATTAAGCATAAAGTAAAATTTCAGGCTTTTTTAAGCTCGAAATTTTACTTCATGCGTCATCAGTATAAAACACTCTAATATATGAAGTTTAAAATATACTTCTAAATCATTATGCTAAAACAGTATATTTTGAACTTCTCTTTAAATCTGTGTTTTATACACTTGGCGCATGAACTAAAATTTCGAGTTTAAAAAAGCCTGAAAATTTGAATTAGTCACTCCGCTTTGCTATTCATGCTTAATCAAGGAATGGAAACACTCGTTAGAAAGTTCAAATTGAACTTTTTATAACAAACAGATATGTATACTTAAAAAAAAGAGAAAAATACATCACCAATTTGGAGAATTCAGTATTTGGTTTCGAATTGTATTTTTGTGGACATAGATGTAAAAATATTTTGTGTATACCCTTTGTCTGCTCTTGATTAATTTAAATACACGCAATACATATATATACATATATATATATATATATATATATAAGATATAAGCCATATCCATATAGATATATATATATATATATATATATATATATATATATATATTATACTATAATTAATCTGAGCGCTAACTAATGGTCATACAATTATTTAATTGCTGCCAATAAAACAAAAAAGAAAATTGATTTTCTAGAGAATGGGGAAAAATCAGTTGAGTTCATTTGTAATTAAATTCTCTTCAGATAAAAACAAACTTCCAATTAATCACTTAAGACGGGTAGTTTCAAAATAAAAAGAATTAAATAAGGAAATCTGGATATCAGGATGTTGTTTAAAGTAAATTAGCAGAGATTATTTACTTTAACCCGAACAACCCAAAGAAATCCATTAATTAATTAACTTTAATTAGTTTACTTTGACTAGTTGCTCTCCTAATAAATAAGCATCATAAATGCCTCTTATATATACTACTAGTAATATATACTAATAGTATGTAAAAACAATATTTATTTCTTTACAAAATTAAATAATATTATATTGTACAACGAAAGTGGATATGATGCTTATATCTCACGATGGCAACCGAGTGAGATATAAGCCATATCCACTCCAGTTTTACAGTTAACTTTTCTTACGACTAGTGAAAGAAATGGAATTATTAGTTAAACATTATTACAATAATTATTTGTTGCACATTAAAATGTAATTATAAAGAGTACAGTGAACGTATGTAGTGCTTACACACAATAGTGTTAATTTGATAACTGTTAATATTATTTAACATAGCATATATTTCTTAGTAATATGACTTAAGTTCTTGATAGTACAATATCCACAGCAAAGGGATGCATAAAACTTGATTTTAAGAAAATATATTTTAAGGTTTACAAAAAATAAGTACTACCTCTTATTTACCAATACGAGTATCTGTAATCTTCAGTTTCAACAAATAATTAAGTTGATCTAAATCCCAGATATATACTTATATCCCCAATTTTATAAATTTTGCACTTATATACATACAGAGAGTTTTTCTTTAGAGTATACGTAAAACAAACTCAGCTTATTTTCTTTAAATCTTTAGTTATTCATTGTTTTGAAGCTGCAAACGAGTGTTTTCCACTCCCAGACTAAGCATGAAGTAACATTTCGAGTTTAGAAAAGCCCCATGGAAATTTGTCTCGGGTCGCCCAGCGACCCGAGACAAATTTTCTGGGCTTTTCTAAACTCTAAATTTTACTTCATCCGCCACGCGTATAAAACACTTAAATATTGTGAACTTTATGTATATTTGAACCTCACTTAAAATCAGTGTTTTATATGCGTGGCGCATGAAGTAAAATTTCGAGTTTAGAAAAGCTCAGAAAATTTATCTAGGACCCGAGACAAATTATAAAGCTTCAAATTAAACTCTTTTCAAAAACAACGAATGTAGGAAAATGTACTGCTCTGGCGTATGTTTACCTTAAAGAAATTATTGTATTATTTTATTTAAATCTGTAGATATTCGTTGTTTTTTTTAGTTTGAAGCTTTAAACAAGTGTTTTCCACTCCCAGACTAAGCATGAAGTAAAATTTCGAGTTTAGAAAAGCTCTATAAAAATTTGTTGAGGGTCGCACAGCGACCCGAGACAAATTTTCTGGGCTTTTCTAAACTCGAAATTTTACTTCATGCGCCACGCGTATAAAACACTAAATTGTTGTGAACTTTATGTATATTTGAACCTCACTTGAAATTAGTGTTTTATACGTGTGGCACATGAAGTAAAATTTCGAGTTTAGAAAAGCCCAGAAAATTTTACTTCATGCTTAGTCTGGGAATGGAAAACACTCGTTTAAAGCTCCAAATTGAACTCTTTTAAGAAACAAAGAGTATCGGAAAATGTACAGCTTATGCACATGTTTACCTAAAAGAAAAATTCCCTGTATATCCTTTTTCTTATAGGGTTTTCATTTGCAAATTTAATATTTATCGCGTAATTTTTTGGGCAGGCAATCTTGCTCTGTATCTTTGGCAGAATGTCTCAACTCCAAGATAGTACACGAATCACTTTCACACTCACTATCCATAATGTTATTAATTATTAGGATAATTTAAAAAAATTCTTATGACGGAATCTCTTGACATGTGTCGTTTATAAAACTTCAATCGGCTCAGTACGGGTTGTTACCCGGGTACGTTTACAAACGTAACTAACAAATTTTTATATTCTAATAAGAGTGGATATGATGCTTATATCTTTACACTTTAGTGTGCAAATATGTTATAAATTTCGGGGTAGTAGTAAGAATAGTCTATAAATTGGTGGTTCATATTATAACAAGAAATAATATGAATAATACTCCATTTTATTATTTTAGTATTCACCGAAGAAGCAAAATAACATGCTTGACATTCCTAAACACGTCTAAGGTTTTTATTTTAAGTTTAACCAAAAATCATCATAATGTTTAAAGAAAATCGACGTTTCTCTTTATTTCAATAGAGATAATTAGTGAAAGACATATATAATTGCCTAAACTTTGTTTTAGTTAAAACGTTTTAAAAAGGCTTTAACTTCTTCGAGTTCAGTAAGAAATATAAATTAAATGCCATTATAAAATACCTCAACATAAATGATTTTAAGTTAATTCGTAAAAGTATTATTAGGTCCCCCTTTTACAATCTTTGCGTAACGTGATGATAATTCAACTTTTATTGTTTTATTCTTAAGTTAGTTAGTTATCCTTGCGCTTTACTGAACGATCGTAAATGCAAGCATAAGGCGTTAGACAAAACCTTAGTTGGGTAACTTTTAATTACAGCGGAAACAGTAATAACAAAATGATCCTTGTTTTAATGTGCATTTTTTAGTTTTCTTGATTATGCACAATGTAAGTAATGGCATCGACTATATTCGGAATGATAAATGTTAAATGTATTGATTGCAAAAGTCATTACCAATACCTTTGCCTTTAGTGGGAAATAATTGGTTATGTATTAATATATGTATGTCATTTATTTCCAGAACAACATTAAAATTATTCCACTCCCGTAATAAATAATAATGGCACTCATTTGAAATAATTATTGCTATAATGTATAATATTTATAGCGTCGGAAACAGTATGTTATACCTAAACACCTTCAATAAATAATTAATTGAGATTGTTAATAACTTAAAATATTGGAGAATGTTTTAATCAAACCGATTTTATTTTATTGTAAATGAATAATTATACAATGTAATAAGAATTATTTTTAATTTTATAAAAAAAAAACATTATTTGAATTTTGTAAATAGAGATAAAACGACTTTAATAGCGAACGTTTCAAGCTGAAATGGACGCTCCTTTTTGTACAAAGCCTAACCAATTCGATTCGAATGGCAATGGTGTTTCCATTTTATTATCAACAAAAGTGTATATTTATATATAAATGAGTTTTAAAACGCCGAACCTTTAGGCCAGACAACTTTTTTAAATACACCATTGTTATTTTGTGCAAATGAATTTCCACTTCGGTTTTTTCAGAGTGTAATTCGAAGCTCGTTAAACACAGGCACACCCAAATGTTGTTAACGAATATCATTACAAAAACCCTATTGCAGTGTAGATTACGGATTTGAAAATTATCAACTGTTTTCCAACGGGAAAATAAACGCACATAAATATTTGCATACGCAATTAGAATTATTTAAATACGTTTAATTCAGAAAATGAACCAGCAGCATTTACTGCGATTATTTATGCGGCTTTTCCCCGACCATTTGATGATCGATCGTTTTAAGGACACCTAAAGAAATCCGTGTTTACGGTGTCGTAATTTCAAACATTGTTGCCTCCCTAAGGATGCACGCTTGCACAAACGTGGAACTATTTATAAGCTCTAAGAGTCTTTTCCAATGTTATCACCTCTAAGATGGAGTGTTTAATAGCTGGATCTAAAGCTAATATATTATGCAGGGAGAAGTTACCTAAAGGATTTCATAAAGCAGGCGTTTATTTTGCTCCCAAAACATCTTAAACTAGCTCCTCAGCAAGTGCCACAAGAAGTTAACGTTAGAAATTACTAATTAGGCAGCAAATGGCTAAGTGACATGAGGAAACGCAAATCACGAAACGTCGGAAGCACATAACTAATAATTATTTCCTCATTGGGGATCGACGTGTTTGATCTCAGCCCTAACATAAGTAAGGGTTCCCACACTATTTATTTAAACATACACAGCATATTTGATTGCGTTGCTGGATATGAACGATGTTTGCTTATTACATAGAATTATTCGTTGAAATTCTGTGTGTGACGTAAGCAAGTATGGAGAAAATCATTTCTTGCAAGAACTGCGAATCTAAAGTTTTCGTTTATCAAATAAATATGTAATTAATTTTCGTACCTGTAATTATGTTTCTACGCGTCACTGAAGTGCATATAGACCATAAATCTGCAATTATAAGTTAGTTTATTAGTTCAAACCTTTAATGGTAGTAGCCGAATATGCCTGCTAGGGATGTTGTAACTAAATAATGTTTTTCATTATAATTGAATCACGTATTTACGTATTTACCTTTGCTATATATCAGTTTGCACATACAGGTTTTTATTTTAAGTATATATATACCAATTACAGGGTATATGCTGTAAATCTTCAGATATTCGTTGTTCTTTAAAAAGAATTCAATTTGAAGCTTTAAACGAGAGTTTTCCACTCCCAGATTAAGCATGAAGCAAAATTTCGAGTTTGGAAAACCCTGAAAATGTTGTTTGGTCGCGTAGTGCGTAGCGATCAAAACATTTTCAGGCTCTTCTAAACTTCAAATTGTACTTCATGCGCCATGCGTATAAAACACTGAAATATTGTGAAGTTTACAATATGCTAGTAAAGCAGTGTACTAAAGATTTATATTTTAAACTTCACTTATACCAGTGTTTTTTTAATTTTATTTTAAAAATTGTATTTTGTTACTAATAATTAGTTTTCTAGTTATTTTATGCAACCAAATGTTTTTTTTTTGATAGGAAATAAGATATTTTGGGTTATCAACAACATCAGGGAAAATACCTCTTGCCGAAAAGAAAAAGTAAAAATCGTACAACGATTTTTTTCTATTCAGTACACTTACAGATAAAGCAAATTGATTGAATTTTGAAAAATTGATAACCAGTATATGTTAAACCTCACTTGAAGTCAGTGTTTTATACGCGTGGCGCATGAAAAAAATTTACAGTTTAGAGAAGCCTGAAAATTTAGATTTGCAGGGGCGCGATTCGCTTCGCTTGCGCGCCTCGGCAAATCCAAATATTCAGGCTTTTCTAAACTTGAAATTTTACTTCATGCTTAATCTGGGAGTGGAAAACACTCGTTAGAAGCTTGAAATTGGACGCGTTGTGTGACTTAATTGATGCGTGTTCTAGAGAAACAAGAAAAATAGAAATTTCGGAAATCACAAACAATAATGATTAACATAATATATAAAATTACGAACAAAACTATTCGTGAAAATGCAAACAGTGTCTTAATTAATAAGACAATTTAAGACGATAAATATCCATTGAAACAACTACTTCCCGTGCAAATACACCTCCGAATATAGAATAATACAATGAAATATTTAAAATCTTATTTAATTTGATTTGTTACAACGCTCTATTAAAGTATATGTAACATTTAGGTCAAATTCTCTTCAAACCAACTAACAATACAATTTAAAATGAAAGGAGAGTTTGCAACAAATTAGAAGTGAAAGGACTTGGATTAAAACTAATGTCTTAGGCCATCTATAGACGCGTTTCGAGATTTATCTCTCTTCAGTATAGCTTTGCTTATAACGTTTAAAAGAGAGATAAATCTCGAAACGCGTCTATAGATGGCCTAAGACATTAGTTTTAATCCAAGTCCTTTCACTTCTAATTTGTTACAATCTCTCCTTTCATTTTAAATTGTATTGTTAGTTGGTTTGAAGAGAATTTGACCTAAATGTTACATATATTTTAATAGAGCGTTGTAACAAATCAAATTAAATAAGATTTTAAATATTTCATTGTATAATTCAATATCCGGAGGTGTATTTGCACGGGAAGTAGTTGTTTCAATGGATATTTATCGTCTTAAATTGTCTTATTAATTAAGACACTGTTTGCATTTTCATGAATAGTGTTTTCGTAATTTTATATATTATGTTTAAAGTGTGCAAACTATAAGAAGCGTAAGCTTATTTTCTCGAATTAAAATAGTTTTGAATTTGAATTTATCTTAATAATGATTAGTTTAGACATCAAAATGCATTTGAATGTTTTTCTTTTTGAAAATTATATATTTAACTTTGATGCTAAATATTTATGTCATTAACAATGATTGTTAAGCTAAGTAATTATTGTTAATAATAAATTTGGCATTTTTGAAAACTTAACACAAATTTTAAACAGGTTTAATTTGTTTATACACTTGTAACTTCTGTAATTTCATTTCTATTCTATCGATTTTTTTTTTCCTTAACTAGTGCTCCAACACACGACAATAATACATATAATATAGTAATAATAATAATAATGTAATAACAATTATATAATAATTATAATAAATAGTTGTGTAAAAGTGAGAGCATTAAAATACTGTTTTTAATAAATAAATAAAATTTGATAAGAAATGTGAGATCACCAACCCCAAAATAAATTTTCAAATGATCATTTACAAGAATAATTGACGATGCACATAATGTAAAAAGCTGTTTTAAATTCTGTTTTAAAATAAAATAATAAATAAACATTTACACACATTAATTAACACCGCACACAATGTAAAAGATAAAAGTCAGAAGATAAAAGTCAAAGGATAAAAATACTGTTCTTAATAAATAAATAAATTAACATTAAAAATGAATATAATAAACAGACTTTGTTAGGTTGAAAGCAAATCTTATTTATTTCATATCGCTACTAAATTTATTCAGTTATTTTTCTTTTTGCTGTAAAAGTCTAGTATAAAATCTTAATTCAACGATTTAGTCAACTTTCAACTTCTGCAATATGTCACATTGCAGAAGTTGAAAGTTGACTAAAACGTTGAATTAAAATTTTATACTATACTTCAGTCTCTTAATTTTCATATTTGCCATGTTAAAACAAAGTTTGTTTATTTATTATTAATTTTTTGGTTTCATCAACATTTTAAGTTTTGGTGCAGTTTTAATGTTT
The DNA here is from genome assembly GCA_932526585.2 of Philonthus cognatus. Taxonomy (NCBI): domain Eukaryota; kingdom Metazoa; phylum Arthropoda; class Insecta; order Coleoptera; family Staphylinidae; genus Philonthus; species Philonthus cognatus. The sequence continues at coordinate 93,247,177 of OW052243.1, forward strand.
GTTTTTAAACAAGACTTACATTTTCTACACTTAAAAAGAAAATCGCCTGCTAATTTTATTCCCCCTTCCGTACATTTTTGTTTTCTACAACGTTGAAACAATGTTTATTTATTTGAAAGTGTTCTCTGAACATTTTATTAAGAATTTAATTAATAATGATTTTAAATGGTTAATTTTTTAAGAAGAGATTTAATTAAAGTTTCGTACACATTTTGATCATTTTGTGAAATGTTAAGATTTTCATCGAAAATTCATAAATTTCCTCAATTTCATGATATATGCAATTTTTACAATGGACGAAATTTTTGATAAAATAAATTATGAATTGTTCCTGATCTTGATAAAAATGCGAAATAAAAATTTGGAAATTTTGTCTAATCAATTTTTAAAATGTCATAATTTGGTAATTTTCTACGAATTTTATTAATTTCTTCAGTTTGAACTATAATTTGCAAATTTTTAAAATTTTAAACAACTTTAATTATTTCCGTCTTGAATAATGATCTTCTTCAATTTTGTTAACACTATTTTGACAATCCTACTGGCAAATAATATTGACTACCGTTTGACTACATCTGGTCTTTCTGACTGTGCTGATTGTTATTTAACAGCTTTGACTATAGTGATTACATATTCACTATATTGACCATTTCGGCATTATTATTAGCAGATGCGGTTACATTTCTTTTTAGCAATAATGGCTAAAATTTTATTTTACTGGAAATAAAATTGCAAACATTCAAATTTAACTAAGATATGTACTATATTTAAAACCATAGAAAAAGTTTTTTTTATTAACTACATGGAAACTTTTGTAATCAATGAAACTGCAGATTTTAATGATATTCACAGTAAATATTGAAAAGTGAAATATTTTTTCTGTAAAACTAATCTTAAATACAATCTACCAAATCCATTTTACAGTAAAATGTTTACTACAAAACTCACAAACAATAATATTCAGAATTTATCAAACCAAAGGCTAAATTACTGTAAAAAAAATCTTCAACTCTATTTATTTTTATTACTAATTTTAAAATAAAGAAGACTATAAAATGAGATTTGGATTATTGTCTAAAAAACTGCTTTCACTCCTTGATTAAGCATGAAGTACAATTTCGAGTTTAGAAAAGCCTGAAAATTTCTATTGGCCGGGGCGCGCGAGCGAGCGAGTCGCGCCCTGGTAAATCCAAATTTTCAGGGTTTTTCTAAACTCGAAATAATACTTCATGCGGTATGCGTATAAAACATTGACTTATTATATAATTTTTTTTTGTAAAAGGTGAATTTTGATTATTATGTAACCGTCATTAAACTATTCATGGCAATATTATTTATATTAGGTGAAGGTCTCTTAAAAATTGATTTTCAGTGTTAAATAATAATAAATGTTAAATCTAAAATATCTGGTATCGAAAAGAATCGATATTTTGAATATCGATACTTTTCATTACGATATTTTACCGTATCGATACATTGATATACGATATAATTTCAATACTCATTATAAGCTGTGTACTAAATCGCCTACTTTTCGAATGGTTGAAATCAGTTGAATAATCTATGAAATATAGCGCATTAAACACAATATGCGAATAAGAAAATTGCATTTTTTCTTAAAATTGAATGAGCTTAAATTTTTATCAACAAAATTGTGTTCAATTTGGATGTTCAAAGATTCAATATCAGTGTTTTCACAGTTATCAATTGATATAAAATAGACAACATTTTAGCTTTCACATTTTGGCCGACAAAGTCTCGGTGGCCCTGACTACTACTACTACAGATTGAACGTTTTGGAAATAGATGTAATTGCTATGGGATTTAGTTCTTATTTCATAGTTTTACGGACAGACTTCCGATTAAATACTCCGCCTCGGATGGCTCCACACTTTGATTGAACAAACGGCCCGGCGGCAGCGGCGACTGAAAGTGGGCCCTAAACCCCAGTAGAAGTGAAATCCAGAAATCCGCTGGTTATGTGAGAAACAGATAAGCTCGAGGCGCTAGGTAACTGCAATAGAAACATCCGAGACTCGATGTTTAAAGTAAAAACTGTTACTGTTGTTTCCGTCTCACGGGATTAACACAGCTTAGTCATGCCCTAAAGCGCTTTCAATTTACTAGTGTCCCGACACTAGTAAATTGAAAGCGCTTTAGGTTAGGGTTAGGGCTGCATACATTGTCCGACAAAGAGACTTCGACAGAATTCGCACCCTGCTAATCGTGTATTAGTTGTGCTTTATCGGAAAGTAATTGATGTTGCTGGATCGGATTTAGATTTGAATTCGATTTTAAAAAAGGTCACGCTTTTCGTTTATAGATGGCTCTGCATGATCCGAGAAACTGCGATCCTTCCGACCGTTTACAGTCGTTATCTGTTCCACATTCCACCATTACCATGGAGCAGTTAACGCAAGAGGGCACCTTTGGTAGAGTTTATAGAGGAAAAATACGAATGCAAGAAAATGTTTTCGTCAAAACTGTTACAGGTAAGTGATTACATTTACACATAAATAATATTATAATTATTTTCAAATATCAAGAATATGAATTTGTGTTCAGTAGTCATTTATTCACCGGTACATATTATTGATATTTGTATTCCATAAAATACCGCCCTGTTGTGGACGAACAATTGCTGTATACAACAGGGTTGTTATGTTTAAAAGACTTTGTTTAAAAACAGTGTTTTAAACATGTTTAAAAACAGCTGTCGTGTTTTAAGCGGTTTTGTTTAAAACATGTTTCAAATCTCAAATATGTTTAAAACATATTTTAAACGTTATATTTTTTAAAAACGTTTATTTTTTAATTTGCAAAATTATATTTCATACTACTTCATTAAGATTTTCTGTTTATGTTTTTAAATTTTAGCTAAAATGTTGAAGATATTTTAAATAACATTATTACAATAAAATATCACTGTGTGTATAAATGTGATTTTTAAATACAGGGAATTTTTCTTTCAGGATTTGAGTATGAATCTTTAAATGAGGGTTTTCCACTCCCAGACTAAGCATGAAGTAAAGTTTCGAGTTTAGAAAAGCCTTAAAATTTGGACTGGCCACGTAGCGAAGCGGAGCGGCGAATCCAAATTAGGCTTTCCTAAACTCGAAATTTTACTTCATGCGCCACACGTATAAAACACTGAAATATCTTACAGTTTAAAATATACGGCTTTAACAGTCTAACATGTAGATGTAAATAAAACGTGAGTTAATTCTGCGCTGAACAAATTGTTTAAAACAGTGATTATAGGCAACCCAACAACTCTAACGTATATTAGGTTGCCTATAATCGTTGTTATATGTGTGTTTTTTAAACTTCACTGTAAATCAGTCTTTTTAAGCGTGGCGCATTAAGTAAAATTTCGAGTTTAGAAAAGCCTAATTTGGATTGGCCACTCCGCCTCGCTACGCGGCAAATCTAAATTCTTAGGTTTTTCTAAGCTCGAAATTTTACTTCATGCTTAGTCTGGGAGTGGAAAACACTCGTTAATTGCCTCAAAATACCCACTTTGAAACAACGAATTTCCGCAAATTTAAAAAACGGGTCGAATTCCCGTGCACGGGGAGATGTTATTTTATATATGTGTTGCGTGAATGTGTTGTGGCGTCCAAATATACATGTACATATAACTTGGGTTAAAACAAATATTAATACAAAAATATAGATTGATGTTGGCTAATAGTCAAGATACTAAAGCCAGGCAAAAACCAAACCCAAAAAAAAAAGAAAAATAATATGCTCTGTTTTAAACGCTGTTTCAATGAAAAAAACACGTTTTGTAAAAAAAATGTTTGCTTTAATTAAAATAAAAATTTTTTTTTTTTTCTAACAACCCTGGTTAGTTTGTCAGCTATTGACGATGCTACTTAAACTAATGGGCATTAGAAAGAATTTACGCTTTCGAAGATAGATAATTATTTTCGTTCATATATAAAGGAAAGATTATTTACACGAGATTTTTATAATTATTTGTAATTTTGTATAAATTTGAATTAAATAAATTAATTAAGCGTGTTCAATCAAGTATCAAATGCTATTAATTGATATTGTATTAAGTAAAACAGAACAATGAATTCTTTTATAAAATTGTCAAAGTCACTTCTCGTACAAGTCATATGTATTAATATGGTCCGGCGCATTCACCAATCTTAATGTGTGCTATGTTTATTTACAAATATCAATTAATAAATCTTTGTTATACCCTCTGTTACACTCCCGAAATTTTTATAACCCCCTACCATTTTTTTCTTTCTGGCTACTGCCTTGTCCCTATAGTACTTACTAATTAAATTAGATTATGTTGTGTATGCTAATATATTACTTATACACTAATGCCGATTTATATGCTTCTAATTTCATAGATTTAGTATAAATTAGATAAAGCATACGACCGTTCTCAGCGTGCAAACATCTGAGATACGGCTCCGTGTAGAGAATTGTTTAATTTTGCTCTTGGTGCACTGCAGCTGATCTTTGTTTACATTCCTAAGATCGGATAAATACTATATTATGGGCAATTTTAAGTTGCAAGTCATGTTAGTTATTAGTGAATTGTTATTCGTAAATGATTAGTGGATATAATAAGTGTTGTTTTTTAGTTATTTATAGACAAAAGTAAAAAAGTGGAAAGTATAACCTCATTTTAAGATATGCTTGGTGTGCGTAACACCTCTTGCAGACCATAAGAAACTTGCAAACCCTTCCATGATATACCATAGTTTATTTTAATTATAGTAATTTTAATTTTATTGTATTCATCATCTCAATCTTAGGATAATTTGTATTTATCCTAAGATTGAGATCACTCTCAGACCTAGCGAAGCTATTATTGGGCTAAAATAATAGCTACATAATAAATAATAACATAACGAATCATTACAAAAGATTTTAAAATCCCTTTTGTAATTTTAATTAAAAATGACACAAATGAGTTATTAAACATGTTTTCATAAAAATACATTAATTCTTTTTCCTACTCCTACCTTAAAATTCATATCATATTTGCACACTAAAGTGTAAGGATATCATATCCACTCTTTTTAGGATATACAAATTTGTTAGCTGCGTTTGTTTACGTATCCGGGTAGCAACTCGTACTGAGCTAATTGAGGTTTTATAATCGACACATGTCAAGAGATTCCCTCATAAGAAAATTTTCAAATTGTCGTTATAATTGATAACATTATGGATAGTGAGTGTGAAAGTGATTCGTATACCTCCTTGGAGTTAGGACATTCTGCCAAAGATACAGATTCGCATATGAAAACCCTGTAAGCCAAAGGATATAAAGGAAATTTTTCTCTTAAATAAAGATGTGCCTAAGCTGTAGATTTTCCGACATTTGTTATTTTTTAAGAGTTCAATTTGAAGCTTTAAACGGGTGTTTTCCATTCCCAGACTAAGCAAGAAGTAAAATTTCGAATTTAGAAAAGCCCAGCAATTTGTCACGGGTCGCTGTGCGACCCTCGACAAATTTTCACGGGGCTTTTCTAAACAATTTTACGTCATGCTTAGTCTGCGAGTGGAAAACACTTGTTTAAGGCTTTAAACTGAACTCTTTAAAAAAAAACAACGAATAACCAAAGATTTAAAGAAAATAAGCTGAATTTGTAATACGTATACTTAAAGGAAATAGTCCCTGTATGCACCTAAGTGCAAAATTTATAAAATTGGAGATAGAAGTATGAATTTGGGATTTAGATCAATTCAATTATTCGTTGAAGCTGGATATTACTGATACTCGTATTGGTAAATAAGAGGTAATACTTATTTTTTGTAAACTTTAAAATATATTTTTTTAAAATCAAGTTTTATGCATCCCTTTGCTGTGAATATTGTACCACCAAGAACTTAATCTATAGTTCTAAGAATTATATGCTATGTTAAATAATATTAATAGTTATGAAATTAATTTTGAACTTACACACTATTGTGTGTAAGCACTACATACGTTCACTGTACTTTCTAGAATTACATTTTTATGTGCAGCAAATAATTATTGTAATAATGTTTAACTATTGATTCCGTTTTTTGACTAGCCGTAGAAATAGTTGACTGTAAAACTAGAGTGGATATGGCTTATATCTTACTCGGCATTTGGCGCACTCCCCTACGGCGTCGTGCCCCAAACTTGCCATCGTGAGATACAAGCATCATACCCACTCTCGTTGTACATTATACTATTTATAATATAATATTGAATTAGGTAAAATTCGTTGTTACATTTCTATAAATCTGATGAATTAACATATTCAAATTTGTTTACTACTAATATTATTTTAAAATTCGCTCTTAAATTGATCAGCTGTAGTGCACGTCAGCTGGTCGTATTTATTTACAAATATCCGAGATGTTGGCACGAAAGGTAACCCATCTCCACCATCTCATGCTTTATCTAATATATACAAAATCTATGTCTAGTTTAAATAACGTTATGCAAACATCTGTATACAGGAAATGTTTCTTTTTAGTGTACATGTCCTGATGCATACTTTGTAAATGTTCAGCATTTGTTGTTTTTATAAAAGTATTTAATTTGAAACTTTTAACAAGTGTTTTCAAGTCAATATTCTACAATACAAGAATTGTGTTAACAATTTGTAAATATAATTGTCGTCTCTTTTAAAAATACTAATCACTGATTTAATTAAAACTTGGGTGCTTGCGTAATTAAAACTATGTTAATTACGCAAGCACCCAAGTTTTAATTTAATCAGTGATTAGTATTTTTAAAAGAGACGACAATTATATTTACAAATTGTTTTAGAAGAATTAGAGGAATTATAAAAATTGGCCAAAGTATTTGTATGATTTTTGATTTTACAATAAATGTTAATTTAAGAATCATTAAATTATTTAATTCTTCAATATTAAATAATTATAACAGTTCCTTTAGGAATGTTAATGTCGGCTAAATCTAGATTACCATCCTTCCATTACCTGTGCTCACATTTTCACAACCACACATCACAATAATCATTATAACTCAAAAAGCCGATCACATCACTTCGACATATTCTCCTCACTCAAAAACCCATTATTCGATAACTAATCGGACACCACTTCAATATTTTATTTATTTACAATTCAAGTTTTTCGGAGGTGTTCGCTCTTGATTCGAATTCAATTTCGGATTTTTTTTTGCTCACAAATAATATTAGAGAAATTGTTTCGTTTAAACGGATTTTATTGAGTAGCTACATGATTTTTTAAGTTACATTATTGCCTAAGCGAACCAGGCTTCCCACTGAGCAAAAAACAAACAAATAACGTTACATCAACATTGTAGCAACATTAAACGTTGTTTTAATCTTGATGAAACATTACTTAAACGTGTTTGCTTAGTGGGTCGGCTCTCTCGCTTAGGCATTTTGGCAATAGTTAATAATTTGGTGAAATGAATTGAGTCTGATGATATTTACAGATAAGTTAGGTAAAATAGGTTTTAAGTGCCTAAATCAAATAATAAAACTTGCAACTGTAAGTATTTCATTCCCTTTTCTTTTAATGATTTAAATGTGTGTGACAAAATATTACTACGCCACTGCGTGCACGTTTACTTTTTATAGGAAGACACAGTGTTTTAGGTAATTTTAATTGTATATTTACTACTGTTATTTAGAAATATCTAGGAATAATACAGAAGACTTGATCCGCTGGCGCTTAAGTTGCCTACATACTTTCACTTCAACATAGTCGAATTCACAGTTGCTCTATCTAACAGTAGTTCGAAACGTGTTTTTCTTTTTTATTAGAGGCCAATATATTTTTGTTTGTTTTGTTCTTAGCAGGGATCATAAGGGTTAAAAACATTAAACTGTGTTAGTCTTGAAATATAGTTTAATTAAAACTTTTAACATATTCAAATGGATAAATGTTTCGCGGACCATCTTTCGTTTACGTAAAATACCGGTTAGGAACAGGGGTGTTACCCACTAAGCAAATCCATTTAAGTAATATTTCATCAACATTAAAACAACGTTTAATGTTGCTACAAAGTTGATATAACATTATTTGTTTGTTTTTTGCTCAGTGGGTATGTTTAAAACAATTTGATTTAAAACAGTGTTTTAAACATGTTTAAAAACAGTCGTCGTGTTTTAAACATGTTTAAAAACAGTCGTCGTGTTTTAAACGGTTTTGTTTTAAACATGTGTTAAATCTTAAATATATTTAAAACATGTTTTAAAGGTTAAATTGGTTTAAAACGTTTTTTTATCATCTTAAATTTGCTAAATTATATTTTATACTACTTCATTAAGATTTTTTGTTTACGTTTCTAAATGTTAGCTAAATTGTGGAAGATATTTCAAATTACATTATTAAACATAACATTTTATTACAATAAAATATCACAACTGTATGTGCATAAATGTGTTCTTTAAATACAGGTAATTTTTCTTTCAGGTATACATATGCATACGCTATAAATTTTACGACATTCGTTGTTTTTTAAAAATATTTCAATTTGAATCTTTAAATGAGGGTTTTCCACTCTCAGACTAAGCATGAAGTAAAGTTTCGAGTTTAGAAAAGCCTAAAAATTTGGATTGGCCGCGTAGCGAAGCGGAGCGGCCAATCCAAATTAGGCTTTTCTAAACTAGAAATTTTACTTCATGCGCCACACGTATAAAATACTAAAATATCGTAAAGTTTAAAATATGCGGCTTTAGCAATCTAATATGTAGATGTGTATAATACGTGAGTCAAGTTTTGCGCTGAACAAATTGTTTAAAACTGTGATTCTAGGCAGCCCAATAACTCTAACGAATATTAGGTTGCCTATAATCGTTGTTGTATGTATGTGTTTTTAAAACTTCACTGTAAATCAGTGTTTTTATGCGTGGCGCATGAAGTAAAATTTCGAGTTTAGAAAAGCCTAATTTGGATTGGCTGCTCCGGTTCGCTACGCGGCCAATCTAAATTCTTAGGCTTTTCTAAACTCCAAATTTTACTTCATGCTTAGTCTGGGAGTGGAAAACACTCGTTAAAAGCCTTAAATTAATCGCTTTAAAACAACAAATTCACGCAAATTTAAAAATAACGCTGTAATTATCAGGATATGTATACTTGAAAGAAAAATGCCCTTTATGTTCTGTTTTAAACGTGTTTTAAACACGTTTTAAACATGTTTTTAATTGTTAATGTTTCAAACGCTGTTTCAATGAAAAAAAACACGTTTTGTAAATAAAACTGTTTGTTTTAATTAAAATGATAAAAACTTTTTTTTAACAACTCTGGTTAGGAACAACTGATCTAAAACAATTATAGTGGTACCTACTCACCAATAACATTTAATACTAATTTACATTTATTTTCATCTTCACATCCAAGGCTAGACAGAATAAATATAATAATCTAATTAAAATTTAATATTAATGGACATATTTATTACTAAAATACAATATCTTCTGCAATATGATCAATGAAATATTTTTAGCTTGCACTTCATAATGACATAAACACTTTGACATTAATTATTGCAAGCAAATGCCAAAAATATGTGAAATGTAACGTCATGATGGACGGGTATTTCATCAAATCAAATAGCCATTATTAACTCTATGAAAATCATTTCAGTGTTTTCTTTTTTTTTACTTGTAATATAAATCAAAGTTTAAAGATTTGACTGTTATACGGGGAATGTTTCATTTAAGTATACATATAATATCATATGTTGATTTTATTGATTTTATAATAATGTTTAATTCTAACGAGTGTTTCCACTCCCTAACCCATTAATGCAATAAGTCAACATTATTAATTTTTGTTATTGATTAAATTACTAAATAAGTTAACTTGTTACATTGTGAATTTGGTTTGGTCGCTTCGCTACGCGACCAAACCAAGTTTTCAGGCTTTTCTAAACTCGAAATTTCTAATTTAGAAAAGTCTTAATCAAGGAATGCAAACACTCGTTAGAAGCTTTAAATTAATCACTTTTATAAAAATAACGAATTTCTACAATATTACCAAACACTTTAATTAATAATAATAATAATAATAATAATACTTTATTGGTGCTCGTAACGTTGGTTTTACACAGGTCAGATAAGATACATTAAATTACATTATTAAAATTCATCAGGAGGACATCACATCAAAATTACAAAAGTAATACATATACAGTAAAATAATGACTATAATAAAAAAATATATAATATAAATAATAAAATGTAAAACCTTAAAGAATTTAAATTTTGAACCTTGATATAAAATCCAAAAAACATTGGAAGTTTAAAAAATGGTTATGTTCTACTATAAATACTTAGAATTCAAACGAACACATACACATTAAAATTTAAAAAATTACATATAGTAAGTACACATTAAAAGACATTTGGAGTTTGATATCAGAATGTGTGGTCCAGAAAAACCTCCCAACAATAAAAATCTTTTATCGGGATATGTACACTTAAATGAAAAATTCCCTGAATGATGTTTAGAACATATGAATACGTGAAGTTATAATTGTTTTTAAATGCATATGTTTAACAGTTTTAAAAGTATACGTTCATAAAAAAATGACTTAAGCATGTGAGCCTGTTTCATATAATAAGAAACAAAACATTTTATAAGAAAATCTAAAGGGAATCTTAGGAAAAGCCATCTGTTATGGATTCCAATTATTTTTAATAAAACTGCCTTATTAATAGACGTTAAAATGTAATAGTGCTTAAATGAATGGTTATCAATTAAATTCAATTGTGCAATGTTTTATTTTACAAAAGTATGAAAACAAAGCAGCAGGAGAATACTCCGTTTAAGTTTACTAATATATTAAATAAAGATAATTTTAAAAGTAAATAGAAATGAATTCCAATGTGTAATTGTCAATCACAATACATTGATTTATTTTCATGTGTCAAGAAATAACTGTAACTAATTTGTAGATTTTTTTGCGCTTGGATCAATCCCAGAATTTGCAGTTTCTCCTGAGACTCATATGCTTAATCACTTACGAACGCCAATTTTTGCTGATTGTGTGTTTCTGGGATACGAGATGGCGCAGAAATAGCAAAATTGCAGAAAGTAGTTTTGACTATGTATTAGTTTATAGTGCCTGCCAAATTTAATCACAACGAATAATAAAAATGGTGAGTGCGGGCGTTGTTTGTTAGTTTACGTAGTGCCGTGCGAATGGGTATTGAATTACAGAAGACACAAGTAAACTGGATAAATTTTCACGATTTTAATTTCTATCGACATAGAATTTACAGCTTATGCACTGTTTACCTAAGAGAAAAATTCCCTGTATTCATATTGTAGACAAACAGTTAAATTCTGGCAACATAAAATATATATTCATGTTATTTGCAACTACATAAGTGATTTAAATGATTACTATCAAAAATCTTGAACGATATGACTGTCGCGTTCTGCACTCCTTAGTTTGTTAAATTGCAATGAAGCACACAAAAAGATTAAATGCGAACACGAGAGGAGGTCTACCCCCTCGAACACGAGAGGAGGTCTACCCTCTTAGCTGGGTAGGCGACACTTCAGGCTGAGTAGGCTAAGCCGCACAAAAAATGAGAAATTACAATAACCCAATTCGAACTCTAGACGCTAAGCTGACTAAGTGCCTCGGTAATCAAATCGCCGAGTGTCGCACATTTAATTTGGATAATAAATGAAAAAGGAATTTTTCCGACTCATCACTTGAATCAACATATACCGGCATTCCACATTCCTATTCAAAACATGAATCCAGAAATGCACTTATATTTAAAGAACGTATTGGGAAATACTTTAATCATGTCTTTCTTTGTTGTGTATCAACAACATAATCAATAAACAGTCCGCGGCAGAAAAATTACATTCGCAATTCAAGGCCGCGCTTCGAAAAACCGTGTCGCGACAAATGCCGTACACGAATTCTACATATCAAACCCAAGTTCTTTTCACATGTTTTTTGAAATTACAGTATAATTTTAAGATATTACTAAAAGAGCACGATGCTGCCCCCTATTTATTAAAAGCATAATCAAAATTTACATTGCTCTTATGGAGATTTCTAAGCAACGATTAATTTTATTTATCATTTATTTTAGATTAATCTATTTAATACAACATATTTATATTAATTACTTCAATAAATTAAAGCAATATGAAGAAGAAATTATTTTTTCTATGGAAGTATTGCACGGATTTGTGTGATCATTTAAGAATGTTCCGTTAGTTGATTTTTTTAAAAAAAGAATAGTGTCAATTTATTCGCAAAGCTTCAATGTGCAATATGTATAAGTTTCAAAGATCTATTTTCATTATTGTGGAAGATTAATCGTTTTTGGTTCTTATGGCCAAATAACATGTAAATTTCCGACCTTAATAACAACACATAATGACTTCAAACTGTGTTTGTTTTTCTCAGTTGTTAAGCTTTAGCCTGTTTTAATTATTTTCCTAAATATTCTGGTTCTATTGATGAATTAGGTTTATTACATGCTTCGTAAATATTTACACTTAGCATATTTTTTTTCAGATGCGGCGTCGAAGATGCAGGTTGCAATGTTCCTAGCCGAGGGTACGATGATGTTCGGGATGGTCCACAGAAACGTGCTCGCCATTATAGGGGTGAATACCGATGATCCCTGGATGCCACTATTAGTATACCCTTTTTTTAACAGGGGCAATTTGAAAAGGTACATTCCGATAAGGTCAAAAAATCAATTTCACTTGGAGAATTTCGCAGGTTCTTAATAAAGTGCCGACAGAGAGAAGAGGAGCAATATACCTTATCTACGCAGAATTTGGTGGATATGGCCATCCAAGTATGCCTGGGCATCATGTACCTACACTCACAATACGTCTGCTATAAAGACCTTGCTACCCGTAATTGTGTGTAAGTAGAAAAAAAATTGTGCTCACTAAAATGTTTACAAGTTATAAAATTTATTCCGGATTTAAGAAATTCTTGAGATGCTGCAAATGCACATAAACGCGATTTACTTCATTATTTTATTGCAAATTTATATAAAGTTTTTTTTGCTTTTACATAATTATACACTTTATAGAAAACGAGTGTTGAGCGTTTATAAACCATAAAATTACAGAATTTGGAACTCGTTGACATTATAGATTTTTTTTTATTCTATATTCCATTTATTTCTAATAAGTTCAAGTCGTGTTTTGATGAAAGATTCTGGGATAAAATTTTTCGAATATAATCCTGGGACCGTCACAGTAATAAATATTTATTTTTTCTTTATAAGCTTAGTCTAAATATGGAACCACCTGGAGACAGTTAGATTATTGTAAAAAAATAATGTTGTATTTAATAATAAATATTGAAAATATATTTGTATAAATATAATAAATAATTAGGGTATTTTAATTTGAAAAAGCGAATGTTTGAAATGCCATTAACACGATTAGGCCGTTGCGCAACGGCTTCTCGCCGTTTTTGCTCGAAACACTAACATTTTGATGGTGTAGCATAAAATTGATAGTTTTGGTACAAATGAAAGTTAAAGAGGAAATGGTTGATTTGCTCCAAGATTGTTTTCAACGATTTCGTAACCGAAATAAGCGAGGTGACTGGTTCTGTTCCTATTGGAGATTTACTCGGTTTTGAAACAATTGGGATTTCGAGAGGTGGAAGTGTGAGTGTTATTTTCAAGGTTGATTGAGAAAATTACAAACATCCTTTTCTTCTTTCGTCTATTTCGGTGTTCTGAAGGTGAAATGTTTCGACTCAACAACTTACACATACAAGTATACAAGTTGCCGTCTTGGTCTTTTTTCGTACACCTGAGAAAATACGCGCCATATTAAGTTTTGAAAAACGGATTTAATTTATTTACTTAATTACGTTCTCATAATTGATAATCAGTTACTGATTAAAAGCATTGTATTTTATATACATATTTTGATATATTTACATAATATAATGGTTTTTATACAATATGTAACAAAATATGTTTGTTTTCTCAGGAACTGCTTTTAATCCATCAATCAATTTATTTGTTTCCAGGAATCTTTATGTCTATTTTTGAATTAGCGGTTTCCTAACTCAATATCGTTACGGATTATTTTCACACTCTTTCCACTGTAATCCAGTTCTTTTTTGCAAAATTATAGCCATATTTTACATTTATTATATTCTGTTAGCAAAAACATGAAAATATTTGTATTTATTCTTTTAGAAATCTACTTTGCTAAATCAAGTATTTTATAAAATTTAATTACAAACAGTGTTTTAAACATGTTTAAAAACAGCTGCCGTGTTTTAAACGGTTTTGTTTTAAACATGATTTAAATGTTAAATTCGTTTAAAACATGGTTTAAACGTTAAATTTGTTTAAATCGTTTTTTTATTACCTTAAATTAGTTAAACTATATTTTATACTACTTTATTAAACATTTTCTGTTGATATTTTTAAATCTTAGTTAAATTGTTGAAGATATTTCAAATTAGATTATTAAATATAACATTTTATCATAATAAAATATCACAATTATGTGTGCATAAATGTGATTTAAAAGGTGTTTTAAACATGTTCAGCCTTATTAATAGAATTTCCGTTTATATCATAATAGTTCAATGCTAGTTAATCTCTACTAAGCGCATACAAACACTATACTAACAATTCGTATTAATAGAGTAAAATTTACATGTTATTAGTTAGTTTTGAAATAATGATAAAACGATCGTGACAACATTACATTTTCATGTGTTGTAATTTCATTATAATCAAGTAATTTAGAAGGGATATTACACTATTTTTCATATGTTTGTGAAAATGTATTTCTTCCAGTAAATTATTAGATGGAAATTTACTATTAACGAGTGTCTCCACTCCCAGACTAAGCATGAAGTAAATTTTCGAGTTTAGAAAGCCTGAAAATTTGGTTTGGTTGCGTAGCGCGTAGCGCTACGCGGCCAAACCAAATTTTCAGGCTTTTCTAAACTCGAAATTTTACTTCATGCGCCACGCGTATAAAACACAAATTTACAGTGAAGTTCAAAATATTCTGACAAGGTTTATACATTTGTGATTTAATGCAAATTATTAAATAAAATACCTAAACTAGGGCTATTAAATTACATTACACTACATTTTCATGTGTTCTAACTTCATTGTAATCAAGTAATTTAGAAGGTATATTACACTGTTTTTCATATGTTTGTGAAAATGTATTTTTTCTAATAAATTATTAGATATAAATTTACCTTTAACGAGTGTCTCCACTCCCAGACTAAGCATAAAGTAAAATTTCGAGTTTAGAAAAGCCTGAAAATTTGGTTTGGTCGCATAGCACGTAGTGCTATGCGGCCAACCCAAATTTTCAGGCTTTTCTAAACTCGAAATTTTACTTCATGCGCCACGCGTATAAAACACTAATTTTAAGTGAAGTTCAAAATATTCTGACAAGGTTTATACATTTGTGATTTATTGCATTATTAAATGAATTGTAAATAACCCTATATTGTTATGACAATTGAGGTTATGTAAAAGACCTAAACTAGGGCTATTAAATTACATTACATTACATTTTCATGTGTTCTAACTGCACTGTAATCAAGTAATTAAGGAGGTATATTACACTGTTTTTCATATGTTTGTGAAAATGTATTTCTTCTAATGAATTATTAAATAGAAATTTACTTCTAACGAGTGTCTCCGCTCCCAGACTAAGCATGAAGTAAATTTTCAGGCTTTTCTAAACTCGAAATTTTACTTCATGCGCCATGCGTATAAAACACTAATTTTAAGTGAAGTTCAAAATATTCTGATAAGGTTTATACATTTATGATTTAGTTTTATTAAATTGATTCTAAATAACCCTATTTTGTTTGACAATTGAGGTTATGTAAAGGACCTAAACTAGGGTTATTAAATTATTAGTTGTAAACTTACAATAGTATATACTAAAACGTTTTATTAATCCAACAATGTCAATATCATCCTTAGAACTGTGTGCTAACGTCTATTAATAAGGCTGGTTATGTTTTAAACACGTCTTAAACATGTTTTTAATTGTTAATGTCTTAAACACCGTTTCAGTGAAAAAAAAACACGTATTGTAACAAAACTGTTTGTTTTAATTAAAATGAAAAAAAGAAGAAACGTTTTTTTAACAACCCTATAGTGAACGTTTCAACAATACAAACGATTTTTAATGAAAGAACAAAAGCTTGACAGATAACTTCTTAATTAAATCTTAAAAATTCATCTTAATAAATCTGCTGATATTTTGAAATTGTATCGACAGTTAATTCCTTTATCTAGTGATGGGCGTTAACGAATGGTTTTAATAATCGAATAATCGTTACTTGAAGAATAATGAATCGACTGATCATTTGAATGATGATTCAAATGATCATTTCAATCATCATTGGAATGATGATTCAAATGTTATTGGAATGATAATTCGAATGCTCATTCGAATGATGACTCAAATGATCATGATGGCTAGAAAGATGATTCATACATCGTGCTTTTCTTTTAAGTATATAATTTCCAATTATAGGCTGTAAATCTTTAGATTTTCGTTGTTTTTTTTTAAGAGTTCAATTTGAACTTTTATACGAGTGTTTTTCACCCCCATGAAGTAAAATTTCAAGTTTAGAAAAGTCTAAAAATTTGGTTTGGTCTCGTAGCGAAGCGGGGCGACTAATTCAAATTTTCAGTTTTTTCTAAACTCGAAAGTTTACTTCATAGGGGTGAAAAACACTCGTATAAAAGTTCAAATTGAACTCTTGAAAAAAACTACTTCATGTGCCACGCGTATTCGACACTGATATCAAGTGAAGTTTACTTCTTCACAATATTTCAGTGTTTTCAGCGTTTAATACGCGTGGCGCATGAAGTAAAATTTCGAGTTTAGAAAAGACTGAAAATTTGGATTAGTCGCTCCGCTACGCTATGAGACCAAACCAACTTTTTAGACTTTTCTAAACTCGAAACTTTAAACTAGAAACGCCTGATAGTTTAGTTTTACATTAAATTATATTCTTTTTTGTTTAATTTGAAAATAAATGCTGAATTTATTGTGTAGTACCTATATTTTGCAACTTTTTTTCAGGGTGGATGACAGATTAAATGTAAAAATAGCAGACAGCGCCCTCTCAAGAGACTTATTCCCCGAAGACTACTCGTGTTTAGGGGACAACGAAAATCGCCCAGTAAAGTGGTTAGCCCTGGAAAGCCTATTGAATAAACAATTCAGCGGTGCTTCGGACGTGGTGAGTTTCACATGGTGCAATAAAACTTTTATTGGCCGCTTGGTTTTAGGGTGCCTACACACAAAAAATCCTTTCCTTTTCTAATGTCGACAAAAGCGCCGCGACAAAAACTATATATGCACGACATAAAGACGGTCTTCGACGGCCATTTCGAAAGTCAAACCGTCCCCAATTGTACGCAGTCAAAATCCGAAATCCGAAAACCGGACGACCCTTTTGTGGCCTGTGATGATGCTTATTTGGGTTTGTTGTTATGGATGTGGATGTGAATGTGAATGCGATTACCCCGGCTTTTGGGAATTAGCCCGCCGGCGACTTTAGACACATTCTCAGAAAAACAATCTCATTCGATTAGCCATAATGAATAATATTCGCCAAGACCAAACAATGCGCGAAAACAAACATTCGGCACAACTTTACAAAGCTGAATAGAATACACGTTGCTAATTTCATGCATTTTAAAAAATAGTCAACACCTGTTATGTTGGCCGCTCGATTTATAAATTTAAAAGGATGTCAAAATTATAATAAAACTAAACTAAATCAGTTAAAGGTTGCCTAACTAACAACTGGCACCCAAGCGTAAGAATTGGTTAGACGCAATAAACATTTGTAAAATTAAGTAATGTAAGAATAAACATAAAATCACGTTGAATATATTTTAAACTTTACTTTAAATCCATGTTTTTTACGCGTGGCGCATGAAGTAATATTTCGAGTTTAGACAATCCTGAAAATTTGGATTTCCCGGGGCGCGACTCGCTTCGCCCGCGCGCTCCTCAAATCCAATTTTTCAGGCTGTTATAAACTCGAAATTTCACTACATGCTTAATCTGGGAGTGGAAACCCTCGACACGTATTTGATCAGAAATTATTCAAAATGAATAAAATTGAATTTATAAAAAAAAATATTTATTAAACTATCCAAAACCGAAAAAAAATGTTTTAAATGTTAAATGAGTTAAATAAATATTTAAAATAAAGGGTTTCAATAATATTTAAAAAATAATAATAATAACAATACACGCACTGAAATTGTTAGATGGTTTTCTTTGTGTACATTTTAAGGGCGCGAAACGCAAAATTTTGACCCAAATATAATTTAACAATTAACTTTTTTTGTATGACATACTAAATTTATTTCACTTCAACCCAGTTAGTTGAAGATTTCACTCGAAGTCGGTGTTTTATACGAGTGCCGCATGAAGTAAAATTTCTAGTTTAGAAAAGCCTGAAAAGTTGGTTTGGTTGGTTGGTCGGCCTGGGAGTGGAAAATCTCGTTAGACGATTAATCAGAAACTTATTTTGGAGTTGCCTTTATTGTAAAATTTAACATACAAAATAAATTTATTATTTTAATTTAGAACAAACACGAATTCTTGTGCATTAAAAAAATAAGTTTTGTACAACAACATAAAATTCACAGAGTTTAGTTAGAATTGATTGCAAAGTGCATTTTTCAAAATACTAAGCCAAAGTTAAAATAATGCAATAAATTGAACGACTGTAAGAGAATGTTTATTTTGAGAGAATTGTAAAAAATCCGTTGATTTTTTTACAATACTTTCAAAATAAACATAATCAAATCATCCTAAAATTCATAGATTCCACACACAAATGAATAAACTTTGAAATTTACATATTTCCACTGGATTTCCCAAAATATAAAATATCAAAAAGTTGAAATTTCGTAAAACAAAAAACGTGATTAACGGATTTATTTTCTTTAAAAAAAATTATTTGGTTCACACCTTATGGGAAGACAATTAAATTATCTTGGCCTATTTTACTAAAATGTTCAGCCAAATTTTAAATTTTGCTATAAAATTGAGAAATTTAGAATGTTTTCTTTTAAAAAATTAAAATATTAAAATTTTATTCCATCAACATAAAATCGACAGAATTTACTTATAATTCATTGCACTTACATCATGCAGAAATAAAATTAAATTATTTCACCACACTCTTTTACAAAGAAACAGCTAAAGTAGAGTTTATGCAATAAAATCAACGATTTTTGAAGAATTATTTCTTTGAAACAATTGTAAAAAATTAACAGATTATCAAATCAAAATAAAATTGTGAGAATATACACAGAAATGAATAAACTTTAATTGATTGTAATTAAAATTTGAATATCTTTACTGGATATTCCAAAATATCACATGAATGTTAAATTTTTATTTGATTTATATTTATTTTATTAAATTAAATTCCATTTATTTTAAGTAATTCCTGATCATTTTGAACTTTTGCAATTTTGTTTTTGATTGATCGGCTAACGAGGGTTTCTACTCCCAGGTTAAGAAAGAAGTAAAATTTCGAGTTTAGAAAAGCTTGAAAATTTGGATTTTCCGGGGCGCTCCCGCCCCGGCATATCCAAATTTCCAAGCTTTTCTAAACTTGAAATTTTACTTCATGCGCCACGCGTACTAAACACTTACTTCAAGTAAAACCTTTAACCAATTGGTTAAAATGAAATAAGTTTAATATGTTGATTATCAATTGTTTAAATAAGGGGAAACAAATATCACCAACGTTTTTATATTTGGGTTAGAATTTTCGTTTCACATCGTAAAATAATTATATTTTTTTACTATTTGTGTTAAAGAAAAACCAACAGTGATGATGACCTTTGGGTTTTATTTGTATAGAAATTCAATATCTAAATTTAATCTTTATTTCAACTAAAAAAAATCTAAATCAAAAAAACGTATACCCAATGAAAGCTTATAATTACAAAATTTTATAGGACGAAAACTGAAAAGATACATAATGTGAAATTGTCTTCTTAAAAATTAATACAGAAATTTACTGGTTATCAAATATTGATAAAACCCACAAGGATTAGTTAAAAATAGTTAAATACTTGTTTTAAAGTTAAATTCATGTTTTAAAATTAAAACTAAAAAAACGACAGATTCTGAACAATATCACAGAACTATTTTTTTTATGCAAGAATAAGATATTGATGTTAGAAATACCCAATGATTTTTTAATTGTAAATAAGTTTTGTTTTAAATTTCTAAACAGCAAAATAATTCAATTAAACTCATAGTTGACATTTTTCGCAGAATTACGTTAATGAAAAATACTGTTTTCTCTAATATTTCATAAAAGTCAACATCCTGTGAGATTTAAAAAACAAACGCAAAGTTAGTTGAGTTAAGATCGGAAACTCACATGTTATTTGGCCATAAGAACGAACAACGATTAATCTTCCATAATAATGAAAATAGATCTTTGAAACTTATACATATTGCACATTAAAGCTTTGCGAATAAATTGACACTATATTTTTTTTTAAACGTTTCTTAGATTATATATAAATCAACTAATGGAACACTCTTAAATGATCACATAAATCCGTGCAATACTTCTATAGAAAACATTATTTCTTCTTTATAGTACTTTAAATTATTGAAGTATTTATTATAAACATGTTGTATTAAATAGATTAATCTAAAATAAATGATAAATAAAATTAATCGTTGCTTAGAAATCTCCATAGGAGCAATGTATATTTTGATTATGCTTTTAATAAATAGGGGGCAGCATCGTGCTATATTAGTAATATCTTAAAATTATACTGTAATTTCCAAAAACATGTGAAAAGAAATTGTGTTTGATATGTAGAATTCGTGTACGGCATTTGTCGCGACACGGGTTTCCGGTGCGCGACCTTGAATTGCGAATGTAATTTTTCTGCCGCGGACTGTTCATTAATTATGTTGTTGATACACAACAAAGAAAGACATTATTAAAATATTTCCCAATACATTCTTTAAATATAAGTGCATTTCTGGATTCATGTTTTGAATAGGAATGTGGAATGCCGGTATGTGTTGATTTAAGTGATGAGTCGGAAAAATTCCTCTTTCATTTATTTACCAAATTGAATGTGCGACACTCGGCGATTTCATTACCGAGGCACTTAGTCAGCTTAGCGTCTAGAGTTCGAATTGGGTTATTGTAATTTTTATTTCTTGTACGGCTTAGCCTACTCAGCTTGAAGTGTCGCCTACCTAGCTTAGAGGGTAGACCTCATCTCGTGTTCGCATCTATTCCTTTTGTGTGCTTCATTGCAATTTACCAAATTAAGGAGTGCAGCACGCGACAATCATGTACGATATTTGATTTTTGATAGTAATCACTTAAATCACTTATGTAGTTGCGAATAACATGAATATACATGTTAACTGTTTGTCTACAATATACATACAGCGAATTTTTCTTTTAGGTAAACATGTGCACAAGCTGTAAATTTTCCGACATGCGTTGTTTTTTAAAAGAGTTCAATCTCAAGCTTTACACTGTTTTTAGGTGATATACATAAATTTCACAGTATTTTAGTGTTTTATACGCGTGGCGCATGAAGTAAAATTTCGCGACACTCGACAAATTTTTACGGGGCTTTTCTAAACTCGAAGTTTTACTTCATGCTTAGTCTGGGAGTGGAAAACGCTCGTTTAAAATTTCAAATTGAACTCTTTTAAAAAACAACGAATATCTAAATATTTAAAGAAAATAATCTGAATTTAGAATACGTATACTTAAAAGAAAAACTCCCTGTATATACTCGTATGGAATATCAAACTAGAACGGCATCTGTTTCTTTGTACAGTTGTATGTATGTCGATAGAAATTAAAATCGTGAATATTTATCCAGTTTACTTGTGTCTTCTGTAATTCAATACCCATTCGCACGGCACTATGTAAACAAACAACCAACGCGCTCCGCACTCATCATTTTTATTATTCGTTGTGATAAAATTCAATTCGACAGGCACTATAAACCAATGCATAGTCAAAACTACTTTCTTCAATTTTGCTATTTCTGCGCCATCTCGTATCCCAGAACCACACAACCAGCAAAAATTGGCCCTCTTACGGCTAAAAATCAATATATTTCAATTTTAATAATTTCAGTTATCTAAAATATTAATAAACGCTAGTATATATTTTACTTTGTGATATCCATAGAGTTAAGGAGCACTTCAAATACAGTACAAACATTATATGTTTATTATCTAATTCCACACATTTATTTATCTCCTTTAATAATAAATATAAGCAGACAGTTTTAAAGCAAAATAATTTAATTAAACTCCTAGTTGACTACTTTTGAGAAATTCAGTTCATAAAGAGTACTGTTTTCTCTAAAATTTTCTGGGAGATTTTGAAAAAAAAAACGCACTAGTTAAGTTAAGAAGGTTAAGAAAATGATGTATTTTAAATGTAATTTCAATCATTTCAGTTATCTTCAACTTAAGCTACAAAATCATTCAACCGTTATGTTTTGCTGAATTTTGAAACTAAAATCAACCAGATTTGCTATTTCAGATGTTCCACTGGTATGATTCTTTTCTAAGTATTTGATAATTAACTAGTTTTTAGAATTTTTAGAATTTTATGAAGCCATTTATTATTCGTTAAACAAGAGTTTCCACTTCTTGATTAAGCATGAAGTAAAATTTCGAGTTTAGAAAACACTGAACGTTTTTCTAAACTCGAAATTTTACCTTATGCACCATGCGCACAAAACAATGATTTAAAGTGAAAATCAAAATATACTGCTTAAGTTTGATCTCACGTTAATAAATATTACAAATGTTTAATTCGTGTCACCAAAACTTCCACAATTCTAATTTTAAACTCGAAAGTTTGCTTCATGCTTAATCAAGGAATGGAATCTTTGAACATTTACAGTGTATACATCGGGATATATATATGCTTAAAAGAAAAATGGCTGTACATAGAGGAAGAAAATATGTTGAATGGACATGAGTCCAGAAACGCTTTGTTTGCATGTTAGAGCTGGGTTGATGTATTAATCCTTGCTAACGGAGGGCGTTTTAAACATTTAATTTAAGAACGTGTTTCATAAGCTAATATGTACTGTTTATGTGTGCTTTCCATAAATAATGTGGTTATGAAGATAAGTATAAAATGAGCTCCAACATGAAAATTTACCGTTTCCGGACCCATGCCCATGCAACATATTTTCTTCCTCTATGTGTACGGAATGTTTCCTGAAGGTTTGGCCATACCTTTTTGTTACACCCTGTATTTTCGTTTCTTGTTTGTACGTATTTGGCTTAAAAACTCTATTTTTACCTATAATATCCACACGCCACCCCTTCCGATTTTTTTTTGGTAACTCAAAATTCACCCTCGAATTCATTTTTCTTTCGATATGAAAATGAACTTTTCTGTTTGTTCAGTTTCACGAAAACCAACAATAGCACGTGATTTGTTGGGGGCTTTCAAGTGGATATCACGTGACGCATGTTGTATAAAAGCAAACTTCTATAAAAAAAAGAACGAATGAACCACCAGTAGATTCAATAATAGGACGGTAATTCAATTGAGGCGTTGATTTCATAAACAGCATATATCCAAAATTGTATAAATCGATATTTTAGCAGCATCTGGTAGAGTATTTTGCAAGCTATCCGATGTTCTAAGTACTTCTTTAAAAACCAAATGTGTACAAAGTTACAACGCTTTAAATTCTAGCTGATTCGGAAAAAACAGCATAATTCCACATCGTTTCTGATAAAAATTGCACTTGTCCTAGACTTAGCTCCAGTAAAAATCCAAAACCTTTTATTAAAAAAATCTTTTTGAAGAATAGTTGCAGCAGTGGTAGAGAACAAAAATAACGGCAGTGAATTTCAGGATTAGGCGTTATTTCCAAAAATTTTATTTTCAGTTACAAATTAGAACAACATATATCCAACTGTTTTTCCTTATTTTTTCTTAATACAAGTAAACTGACTGAATGAGTAGTCACTTAATACTATCAGTTATCTGTGATAAGTAATAAAATTAATTGTAAAAATAGAAGTTGTAACGGTTAGAAAGGTAAACAGTTTTTTTTTTATTTTCTCAAAACATAATTTTTGGACAAATTTTGTTTATGAAATCAACGCCTCAATTTATTTCGATTTCTGTGTTTTTACATTTATGTGATAGATACAAAAACTCAGCACTAGTACTAGAGTTAATATTAATATTAAGCCAAAGTAGAAAAAAAAACTAGCAAAAATTCTCTAGGTTGGGATTAGAAAATGTTTGATTATATCTGCATATTTTGAGCGAATGTGCCATAAATGCAATAGTTTCAATTAAAAAATTTGTTCAACTGAAAAAATTAATGGAGCTACAAAAAAGTACATGAAAATTATACTTTTTTTTTAAACTATCTTCTTGAATAAGATTTGTGATTTAATTAAAACACTTACTACTTCATTGCCTGAACAATAAAATTAAATTAGCCTCTTCTCTTGTATATATACTGTTTGTAAAAAGTAAATTTCTGTATTCCTTGGGATTATCTCAACGTCGACACTATTTATTAATAATAACCTTTATTATCCAACAGGAAAAAAACCCAAGTACAAACTTAAAATAACATGTTTGTAAGTAAAAATACATGTAAAATATAAAAAATGTAAAATAAGATGATTATTGTTGGAATAGAAAACAAAATATTAATGAAATTTAATCAAGTGTTTTCTTTTAAATCTATTAGACATATTTAACAAAAAAAGTTAACTTTATTAAAAATGAATTTAACCGGAATCAATAGCCTCGTGTATTTGAAATGTAGCCAGAGGCGTATTTTCGCCATGGGTTCCAAAGCATTTGCATCCGCCACTGAATACGAACGTGTGTATTTGATCATCATTCATCATATTGAGTAATAATTATATAACAATCGCTATAATCGCCGTCTAAAATTCCTTCAAATCTAATTGTCAATACGATTACGCTTAGTAATTATCTCCTTTGCCTTGAAGTTTTCGCCCAGGCGATGGAAAAAAATAACGACGCACGCGCTATGTTTTAAAAATCTAGCCAGCTGGTGTGTGAAAGTAAGGATTCATCAATCTTTTATAATCAAGGTTAATTAGAATTGCGAGACCTTCAAATGTAACGACCACAATGAAATGAAGTCTTGAGGCTTCAATTCGATCGTGTAATTCGGCTTTTCAGCAAATAGGAAACGTCACACAAAAACCATCACCTACACACTACATAATGGATATCCTTATTTTTTTTGCAATTTCTCGAGATGTATTTAAATAATAAACTTTTGTTTCATAAACTGATAATGATTACCGTGTAATTAAATCTAGTCACAGAAGTAAAATAAAAGTGGCATAAAAAAGTTAAATGTTTTCTTTATATCAAAATTGAATATGTACCACGAAGTGAACGCCTCCATGATTTAAGAATAAACTTTTTTGTTTAAGCAGTGCCCTGTAATGAGGATGGCGGAAGGGGCACTCACCTTACCTTAGGCGCCGGTTTTAAGGGGCGCTAGAATCAGCATTGCACGCTTTTAAAACCTTGGAATGGTTAAAATTCAAGTGACAAAAATCTATGCTACTAACTTGGAAATCAAATGTATTAAGAGCAGAAATACTCTATAATCAGCTTTCTTGACACTATTACATCTTAAATTAATTTTACATTTTAGTGAAAGTATACAAAATTTGACACTATTATTACTATAATATCAAAACTGTAATTATTTAAAATATGTTCTCACAATATATAATAATTAACAAAACAATCAGTTTCCTTAATATATGAGAGAGAAAAAAGTAAGAGACGGTTGTAATCACGTAATAGTTAGAATGTGCTCGTGCAAAAATAAAAATATCAACACCATAATGACTTTGACATTGATTTTTATTTCAATCGCCCAAGACACAAAATACGACTAAGAGACAAAAACGAAAATTGAATCGAATAGCTATGATGAATCGAGAGTGGCCATAATGAAGGTTATTCACCCAAATAGCCTTGTATTCTCTGGTTTTTTTAATTCACACGATAATGTTTTGGTTCCTTTGCAAATCAGCTTATACGTGTTTGTGTTTTATTCCATTATAATAATTAAGAACAGGTATCGCCTTTTTAATAGCTTGCTTTAATGAAAGATTATACAGAAACCGAGTTAAATATAATTAAGCGGGCCGAATTGTTCCATCCGGTTACTCAATAATTGCATGATGTGTTAAAACATCTTTTTCGAAAGAACTTTCACCGAATCTCGAAGGTAATTGAAGCTCGTCTCGATTTAATTGAAAATCACCAAAAAGCGAATAATCGGATTACATATAACTGGTTCCAACTTTAAGTAACGCCTAAGGATAAACGGTTTGCTTTGACTAGAAAACAAAGGCCATTGGACTTGGGTTCCTTATATAGCAGGAAATATTGTCTCTTTCGTAATAAATTAAGTCTTACTACATTCAACTAATTAGCTTATTTATATAGGTATTACATTCACAATAAAAATAAATACATTTATTTAAGAAACTTATACTAGATTGCACTGTAGTGTATGGAACCCTTAAATTTAATAAAATTCTTACGAATGGACAAGTTCACTTTAAGAAAACTATTTTAAATTGTACGAATCACTTAAAGTGTATGGACTAAGTAAAAATATTAATAGAAATTAGTATAGATTTTAATTTGTGATTTCCTTAGAGTTAATAAGGTAATACTCTTTACTGTCTTATTACTAACATTTACCTTTAATAATAAACATGAGCAGACAGTTTCAAGATTGTATTATTCGAGCTATTTAGTAGTTAACTTAGTATTTTGTTTCATAAATTTAGCTTTCTAAAGTTCTTTAAAAACAAGTACCAAAATGGTTCTATTTTTCACTTAGATGGAAATAAAAATGACAAAAAAATAAAAACAAAATAAATTTCTAAGCAGAGATGTTATGTTTACAACACTTTGTTTTAAAATAGTCTTTTAAACATGTTTAAAAGAAGTGTTGTGTTTTAAACAGTTTTGTTTTAACTGTTTAATTTGTTCTAAATAGTTTTTCTCTTAATGAGATATATATAATAAATGAAACATAACCTGATCTAAAGCCCATGAAAATGTAATTATATTTAAACACCTTGCATATTTATTTGACTTCTTTAACTTCACTTCTGGCAACAATAAATTTTGAATGAGCTGCTTTTAAACTTAAAAATAAATCAGTGTTTTATACGAGGGGCGCTACGCGTCCAAATCCAAACGTTCAGGCTTTTCTAATCTCGAAATTTTACTTCATGCTTAATCCGGGAGTTGAAAACACTCGTGATATTATTGACGTATTAGTTTAGTATAAGTAATTTTTTTAATTTAATTTCTACAAATTTTTATTATTTATTACATTTTAAATATTCTAAAAGATTTAATAATTTTTATTATATACGATTTTATATTTTTATAAAAGAAATTAAGGAAATCTTGAAAGTAACTAAAGTTTGACAAGTATATTTAAATCCAAATTATAATTGGCAGAATATCACACAAATTGAGAAAATAGACGGAATTCAAACGAATAAAAATAATATTGCAAACATTTATGAAAATGATGTAAAGCAAAAATAACAAGTAGTTGCAAATATACATGTAATTTGGAGCAAAAAAACGAAAATCTTAGAATTTTGTTGTCATTGAACAATTTTAAAATGTCTCTGTCAGTAAACGAATTGAAGTTGAGAGGAATAATTACAGCACATTTTTTCATGAAAAACAGGCTGTATATTATATTAATGTAACGGTACAATTCTATGAAAACTATCTAATTTGATATTAACAGATGTTCATTCATATTATAAATTAGCAATTTTTAAGTTTACTAATTTTGTTTCACTAACTATACACAATTGTGTTAATCATAGTTGTGTTAAAATGCTCAGACATTATAATATTTTGGTTCTATGTAAAAATATTGATGTTGACAATATACAATATTTAATTTAAAGAATGCGTTTTTTATTTATTTTGAAAATGACAAACAACAAATACATGTAGATTAATATAATAATCAGTAATGAAAATGTCGTGTCAATATTGACATTTTGTTATAAAAATCGCCTAATTTATAAAAATATTTTCGGAAATTCAATGTGCTATTGAATTATCTGAAATTTTGTTGGAAAATTAACTAATTTTACTTCATGCTTAACTAAAGAGTGAAGTCATTCATTTGAAGTCATTTTCAATGAAATAATTAAGCGGAAGAAACACATTTTTTTACAAACAAACAATACCGACATAAACTATATGTTTGTGAAAATGTGTTTCTTCCGCTGAATTATTTCATTTAAATATACTTCGAACGAATTATTCCACTCCTTGCTTAAACATGAAGTAAAATTTCAAGTTCGCGGAGCGACTAAACCAAATTTTTAGGATCTTCTAAACTTGAAATTTTACTTCATGCGCCACACGTATAATACACGGATTTCAAGTCAAGTTCAAAATATACTGCTTAGGTATTTATATTTATCAACCTTAAATAAATCATGGCATTTTAATTAAATTAATTCGTTTGGCTATGGAGTTTGAGGTTATGTATAAGAGGGATGTCGCGCCTTATACTAGGAGTATGATGTTATTAAATTATTACTTATAAACTAAGTAATAGTAGTAATCTACTAAACTGTTTCATTAATACGAAAATGTTAATATCATCCTTAGTACAGTGTTAAAGCTATATACTAACGTCTATTAATAAGACAGTAAGTTATGATTTTTATTTTTTGAGCGTTTTTATAACATTCTAGTGGTCGTTTGGTGTTGTCCTTTGGGAATTCTCGACACTTGCACAGCAGCCCTACGAAGACGTAGATCCTTTTGAAATGGCTACGTATCTGGGTAATGGATATCGATTGCATCAACCTGTAGGCTGTCCAGATGAACTGTAAGTATCAACAAACACATTTGAAAGCAATTAATAAAACTATAAAATTCTAATTACATCTGATTGACTTTCGCTTCGTCAAAATAATTGATAATTACCATACTTGTTACAATTCTCAAATGAATTATTTATATGTTTACATTCAAAACCTCATTATTTGTGTCAACAAATACGATTCAAAATAATTGATATTTCAAGTTTTGATATACAGGGTTATTCAAAATGAAGGAACAGATTTCATACATTTATTTCTTCCAAACTACAAAAGATAGAAACACAATTTCAAGGTTCCTGGAAAGAGACAAGATCAATTTTTATGCATTCAATATGACCACCATGTGTTACACGACAAATATCAAAATATCATTTCTTGCCACACACTAATCATCTGGTCTCTAGTTATCGAATTCACAGCTTCAACAATTCGATGTCGCATATGTTTAAGAGAGGTTTTTGGGCTCCTTTTCGTAAACTGTTTGAATACGCTCGACATTTTCATTCGATGTGCGTGGACATCCCGTGCTTTTCTGTTTGCAGATGCAACCATCGTCTACTAATTTTCGATGCCACTGAATCTGCTTATGACGGGGCGGTTGTTTATTAAACTGGCGGCGAAAAGCACGTTGAACTTCAATAATGGACTCTAGTTTTGCTAATTGCAACACACAAAACGCTTTTTCTTGTTGTGTCGCCATTTTACTACAGACAATAAACATGACAAGTAACAGCGCCAATGCGGCCGTGGTTGGAATTTCTGCCTGGACTATTCAAAATTTAAACTTTTGTCTGTCCAGGAACGTTATAATTATGGTTCTACCTTTTGTAGTTTGAAAGAAATACATGTTTGAAATCTGTTCCTAATTTTTTAATAACCCTGTATTATTAATATGTGTATTATATATAATTATCCGAGAAAATCCGGATAAACCTCGATTTTTCAAAGGCGCGGAAAATGTGTCTACTTCGGCAAAGAAAAAAAATAATACTACTCAATGCCAAAGCTAGATAAAAACAAAATCGGAGAGGGTTTTTGAACATTTCTGAGTTGATTAATAATAAATATATTCAGCCTTATTAATAGAATTGCTGCTAATATCATTATAGTTTGATGCTAATTAATGTTTAATTATTTTGAACGAATGATTCTACTCCCAGAATAAGCATGAAGTAAAATTTCGACTTTAGAAAAGCCTGAAAATGTTATTTAGTTTTTCTAAACTCGGAAATTTACTTCATGCGGCACACGTATAAAACACGGATTTTAAGTGAAGTTCAAAATATGAAAAACTTTTTTATTTGAAGAGATATGGAAAAACCGTTTTCGTGAGCAGCCTTTTCGTGTTTTATTCAATGGCGAAAAGAAAATTGATCTATCTCTAACCGTTTCCGCTCTATTACAGGAAGTTGAAAAAATATCGTTTTTATAAAGTTACTGTACTGTTAATAAATTCCTTTTGCTATGGCATTTGATGTTATGTATAACACTGATTATGTGCCTTAAAGTACGATGCTATTCAATTATTAATTGTAAACTAACAATAGTAATCTAACAAAATGTTTTACTAATACGAAAATGTTAATATTATCCTTAGTACAGTGTTAAAGCTGTATGCTAACGTCTATTAATAAGGCATATTGTGTTTGCTTTTTATACGCACTAAAATTCGGGGGAATGGGGTTGTTGAATCCTCTAATACGGTTTTGAATTTCATACTAAATTAGTATTTTGCAAAGAAAGTTTGTACATTTATTTTCATAAAAATAAAATCTGAAGAAGCAAATTGAATTTTAGATGCATTCTTCATGTTTTGAGAACGGAGCCGGTTTTCTGCGTAAATGATTAGGTATTTTGAAAATTTTGATGTACTTAAGATGATAGATTTGAAACACAGATACAATTCTTGCCAACCCAATGCACTATCGAAATGTCACTAGTC
Organism: Philonthus cognatus; assembly: GCA_932526585.2. Classification (NCBI taxonomy): domain Eukaryota; kingdom Metazoa; phylum Arthropoda; class Insecta; order Coleoptera; family Staphylinidae; genus Philonthus; species Philonthus cognatus. Next base: position 93,278,054 of record OW052243.1, read on the forward strand.
GTCACCTTACTTACAAATTATTAGTATTTGACCTACATATCATTTATTTATGCATTATGCAAACAGAGATCGTTTAAAAATAGGCAGACTATTTGGAATGCCGGTTAAATACACACGTACACATTTACCAGAGACCACAAATATATTACCTATTATTATTAAATATTTTTAATGATTAATTACTTGCTATCTATTTATTGTACGAACATTTCAATTATTTTTTAATCTCCGTTGGGATATGTGGTTTTCTAAACTTGAAATGTTTACTTCATCCTTCGCTTCGCGACCAATAAAATTTAGTTACATTTATTTTGGTTGAACAATCTATAGATTATTTGCATATTTTTTAAGAATATATCTCTTAAATTGAACAAATTTGCCACAGATTTTTTTTCGCAACTACTACAGACGGGTTAGAATGACCGATTCAATTTTATTTTCTTGGTAGATCATTAGTTTATTAGATACATGTTACTTAGATTAGGTTATAGAAAAATGAATAGAGTTAAAGGGCCTCTTAATGCATTTACCGTTCTCAGTCTTAAAGATTTAATCGTATAGGAGGAATCTTTAGCAAATTAGACGATGTACAGACTTTAATAATCATTAAAATGGTATAAAGCTCGTTTACACAGTCATTTAGTGGTCTACAATAAATTGGCTCGTTTGCAATTATTATTTTGGTTATCAGTTTTTATACAGGGTGAGTTTTTTTCATGTTCTCTATGGTGATCTCCGAAACTATAAGAGATAGATAAACGGTAAATTAATGAAAGTAAAATTTTCGAAATTGCTTATTATATTTTTATTATCTTATTTAATAACCGAGAAAATTCGATTTAAAAAATATTAATACTTTTTAGATTTTTCTAAATATTTAATCACCCTTAATTTTTTTTTTATTTTCCAGTGTCTTTTTATTCAGCTAGTAAAACTGCACTACTTTGACCATTTAACCGTTTTAACATCTCTTATAGTTTCCGAGATCCCCATAGAGAACATAAAAAAAACTCACTCTATATATAAAAACGCACTTTTTAATGTTTCAGATTTGCAGTAATGAGTTGTTGCTGGTTGCTAAACCCGGCAGAACGACCGAATTTCGCTCAATTATTAGCATATCTACAAGATTTCCACACGGCTTTGGGGAAATACATATAAGTCTGATTTCCAATGTATTTAAGTCAATCTTCGAAGAGAAAATTTTATTTTATATAATACCTCAATTGCGATTGAAGAAATGTGATAAACGTATTAAATGTAGACAACTTATCCAAATTTGAAGATATTTATATAACTATAATTTATTGGTAATTATGTTGAATAATTCCATTAGTTCGGAAAATGCAGGGTTTATTTAAAAAAAAGAAGATAGCGTATATAAATGATTATCAAAATTTCTGTACTGTTCCATGAGAAAAAATACTATGTTGCTGTCTGGGACTGCCCAATGTGCGTTTCTTGTACTTCGTATTCTATGAACTGTTCTGTACTGTACTTTACAACTGTATCTAGTCTAGTCTTGAATGTAGTTTATCAGATAACAAGTGGAAAAGATACGAAAGCATGTTAGTTGATCTTGAAAGAAGTCAAGCTTGTTTATCAATGGTAATTTTTGACATACTCACTGGTAAGTGCCGATGAGGCTAACTGGTTGTAAACCTTTGACAAAGACAATTGTTTCCAGTCGTTTATTATTTATAAAATTTTAACATTAAAAAAATAACTATACCATATTGCAAAAGAGTGTTAATTCATTGATGTAAACTTAGTAAATTTTATGGAATTTGAACAATTTGTTGATTTTTTAACAATATTTCAAATGTAATACGAAATTGCAATGTAACTTAAGCTAGTTGAGGTAAATTTTATATTCATTGATGAATTTGTTATTTTTCACATTTTAGATAATATTCATTTTCTGAAATTTCAACGTTAGCAAAAATATTTAATAAATTCAATTAAAATAAATTTACTTGATATGTTTCACTTATTATTATTATTTATTCCGACTAGTTTTAGCTGCTAGCCAGTTTCAAGGAATGTGATTTGCACATTCCTTAAAAATGGCCAGCAGCCCAAGCTAGTTAGAATAAATAATAATAAAAAGTGAAACATTTCAAATGATTTTATTTTATTTTTTTTTAAATATTCAATCATGTTTCATCGAGTGATCAATGAGAAACAAGTTAAAGATATATTAGCGAAAATAATATAAACAAATTTTCGAGATTTATAATTTTCTTTAAAGTAAGTTAAATGTAATTTTAATGTTTAGTGAATTTCATGTTGTTTCAACAATCTCTCGATTGAGAGAGAAGTTGAATCATTTCTTCTAAATTAATAATCTGCATTTTCTAATTAAATATGAAATCAAGCTACTTAACATTTTCAAGTTAGAACTATTACTTCTCATGAACTTGATTTCAAGTAACTTTAAGCTGTGAAATTACGAAAAAAATCCTTTTTTTTCAGAAACAACATTGCTTTTCCTTTTACCAACATTGGAAGCGTATTCAGATTTTATCATAAATAACTATTTGTCTATATGTTAAGTCCTAGTATTTTACGCACTGTCTTCTATAATTGAGTTATCTTAAGTAATTTTAGTAGTTTGGGATGTCGGTACTTACCGGTAAAATAAACAATCATGATGAAGTTGTTGTATCAGAAGGATAGTGAATGAAATAGTAAGAAGCAAACACATCTAAGTACTACCCCTATCGTAGAAACAGAATACTAGTAATGTGTGACCTGTGAAAGACGGAAAGAGTTTTCACCCGCCACTTTATACAGGATCGTTTAGTCGAAGTTTACAAACCGGTTAGAATTACCGGTGCTCATTGGTTTGCTTAATGTAATACTTGTTATTTGATATACTTTTCTTTTAATTAGATGTTAAATGTGAATTTCCTGTCCATATGTTCATTATACATCCACTTACAGTATTTTAATGCCCATCTACGAAAACACAAATAATTTTTATTGATAAATTGGTTGGCGTGGAACGATGATTTTGTGATTTTTTCAATTATATACTTAAGGGAATATAAATGAGTACCAAAGTATTATTTCTACAATGGGCCAATAAAGATCAAAATTATATATTAAGGAAGAAAGTAGAAAGTATTATTTATATATAAACAAAATGTTTTATATGCAAGATTGATGTATTTGTATAAATAAATGAATTTATGTAAACACAGTCCGGTTTTTATTTGCTCTCACTCGTCCCGTTTCCTGCTCGTTGGCCTGTTACATCCAGAAAGTAATGCTGTGAATTTTTCATATAAATGCTATGTTAATTCATGGTATATAATTAAATAGTTGCTTGTTAATTGAATCCTTAAGCTGGTAATTAATCCCGCTATTACTGTAATTTTTTTCGAAATGAGTAAAATGAACAATAACAAACTGTTTCTCTTTTTTTTGCTAAATATAACGATACTTTGTACTTGGTTTCTGAAATAAATTGAATTTAAACGATTATAAAAATTGACATATTAATTACATTATGTGGATGTTACGTTATTGTAAAGTAATTAGAAAGTAATTGAAATTACAGAATTATAGTTTATTATAATATTTGAGTGTTAAAAAATGTACTTGATCTAAAATAGGTGACTTTTGAGAAAGAGAAAAAAAATATATCACACTTGGCACAATAGAAATTCATAACTTTTACTAACTATTTTGTAGTTATCAATGAAAAACGTTTTAACTTTGATAACATAATTTATTTTTATGTGACTGCAGTTTCGGCAAATTTAGCTTGCCATTATCGAACATGTTCGATAATGGCAAGCTAAATTTGCCAAAACTATAGTCACATAAAAATAAATTGTGTTATACAAAGTTAAAACGTTTTTTATTGATAAATTAACATGTATAACGAAGTAGAAGCCTCCACAATACAAAATTTATTTTGTAGTTATTAGAGGCAAATATTTTCGTAGAAGTGCTTAAGAAAGACATTGAACATTTTTTTGAAGAAATTCACGTTTTCTTTTAATTAATTAATTCATCAATAATTATAAAAATGATTACACATCAATTATCATTCATATAATTATTTGAATGATCGCTAAAAAAGGTGATTAATACAGGGTGTTCTTCTTTTAAATATAAATATTCCAATTATTTGCTGTAAATTTTCAGATATTCGTTGCTTTTGTCCTATTTAAAGCTTTAAACGAGTATTTTTCACTCCCAGGTTAAGCATGAAGTAAAATTTGAAGTTTAGAAAAGCCTGAAAGTTTAGATTTGGACGCATAGCGTCGAAATCAAAACTTTTACTTCATGCGCCGCGCGTATTAAACACTGAAAACATTAAAATATTGTGAACCAGTGAACTTCACTTGAAATCAGTGTCTTATAAGCGTGGCGCATTTGAAGCTCTAAACAAGTGGTTTCCACTCACAGGTTAAGCATGGAGTAAAATTTTGAGTTTAGAAAAGCCTAAAAATTCGGATTGGTAGTTCCCTTCGCAACGCGACCTAGCCAAATTAATCTATAAAGAAATAATGCATACTTGATCGTGATTAAAAGCTCATACTTATCGTCCATAAATGAAAAATGTTGTTTCAAATTTGGAAGCTGTAAAAAATATTTGCAAGAAATGGTCTTTGATTTCTTGCAAATATTCGGACAAAGATTTATTTAATAAACAAATAAATAATAAAGATTTATTTTAATAAATTTCACATCTTAGTCAGTCGGGCATTGCGTAAACGCTGTGCCCTGCAAACCGTCACCAAATAGGAAATTAAAAAAATTCCGGTGCACTTCATTTTTTTCTTTCTCCGTTTAAATCACGATTGCGCAAGCGGCGTGTGCGTTGCGCAATGTTTACTTTTGGTCTGGTAATAAGGCTGCTTTAAAAAAAGCAAAGGCTTTTTGAAAATTTCACTTTTTATGTAACCGGTGTGCGTGAGTCGACGCTGAAGAAGTTCGAGCGTCAACCAATGCCAAATTTATGGACTTGTTCCTAGTTATTTACAATGAGCGAAAATCGAACAGGTTCTTTATTTTTTCGCCGGTTTGCTCTGCTGTTCACTGAAATTTCGCCTTGGATGGTCCTGCACGTCCCACTTTGCAAATTTATCCTTCACCAAAAAAAAAAGTAAAAACAATTACTATAAAAAACCAAAATAAAGTTATAAGATTTACATGAAAATTATAAATAATAATTTATTTACATTTTCTTTATGCCCACATAGCTTAATAAATAAAAGGGCCCAAATCAGGCGAAGTGAAGGTAAAAGGCCAATTTAAAATATATATGTTAGCCTAGTTATAAAATATAAATATTGGCTGTGATTGACGAAGCAAAAAAATCACTATCATTTATTCAATGATTTATATAAGTAAAATCATAAGCTGCACCCATATAAAAACACAATATCAGATATTTACATATTTAAGACAGATATAAAAGTGCATAAAATTAAGGTTTGACATTTAGAGAACAAGCTAAGCAAATTATTAACTGACGTTTATAGAGGGTGTATTTGAATAAATGAACAGGCTGTTAATGAGGTATACAGAAAGTATTTTTACATTTACTTTGGCTGTAATAAAATATAAAACAAAAACTTGAATTGTCTATGTGCATTACACTGTTTGAAATTTTGCGTGAATGATTAAGTATGCTGTGAATTTGTTTATTTTAACTACACGATACGAGAAATGGGTATACCCACAGACAAATTCTTCCCAATCCGATCTGTTATTGAAAATTCCTTAGTCTTCAATAAACACCCATGACCTTACTTGAAAATGATTAGTATTTAAGCTACATTTTATTTATTAATTTATTGAGTACAGATCAGAGCACCATATATACAAACTAAGATCGTTTAATAACGTGCAGACTATTTTGAATGCCAGTTAAATACGCACGTGTACATTTATCAGAGACTAAATAGGCCCATTGTGCTAGGTTGTCTATTATTATTACTTTTAATAATTAATTACGGGTTATCTATTAAAGGTACAAATATTTTAATTACAAATTCTAATACAATCCAATATTGTTACTGATATTATGGCTACAAATTGTTGTTTATTTTATAAATTCCTAATCTGTTTTTACATTATCAGTAATATAAAGCAAATATGCATATATTGTAATCATTGTCAAATTGTGTGCGTGAAGGACGCACTATCATTAGGTAAACTTTCATACTTTCATATTTCTTTTATTGTACTTTCAACTGCACTATCATCATTTTTTTGTTCCTTTTTGATATAATTATTCTACATTTCTGTAAATTGACACACTGCAAGATGGAAGCATTACACTTTTTAAATTAAAATGAAATTGTAATTCAGCCGTACTTTTCTATGTCAAAATGAGTTATGATTTACGACCTCATCAAAAAAGCTCCATTGCATCGATTAATAAGCGTGAAGCTTTACATTTTTATCACTAGTGCTTAAAACTCGCAAATCGTGCCCAGAAGCCCTACTTCACACGCTAGTTACCTAAATAATTATTAAATAATAAAGAATATAAACGCAAATTTCAAGTAACCGAATTAATTAATCTATTTAATATTTTTATCCTCGTAAGTCGATTGACGCTAGTTAACGTTATTATCAACCAGAGCTGTTCCGAGTACAAGTAAAATGTACTAAAGTACTAAGAACAAGTACTCTACACAAAATGTACTCGAGTATCAAGTACAATTACGTAACAATAAATAGTTAAGTACATAAGAGTCGTTTGTATAGATACAAAATCGGTTACATCCAATCGAGTTTTTTTTTGGGAAAAATATCGTGGTTTTGGAGAGAATCGGCATTTTAGTGTAGTTCAGTTTCAGTCAAAACAATGGATGTAACTGACTTTGCATCTAGATGACTCATATATGAGTATAAAAAACTAAGTACAATAAATGAAACCCACGAAATGACTGTATGTGTATACAATCGATGAAACATGTTATTGTATGCTGTATATTGAACTCCACAATATTTCAGTATTTTGTAGGCGTTGCGGATGAAGTAAAATTTCTAGTTCAGAAAAGCCTGAAAATTTGGTTTGGTCGCGTAACCAAATTTTCAGGCTTTTCTAAACTCGAAATTTTACTTCATGCTTAACCTGGGAGTGGAAACACTCGTTAAAAGTAAATTTCAATTAAATAATTCACCAGATGTAACACAAAGATAAACGAAAACAGTTTAACATAATCACTAAATAATCTCACACTTCTACCCTTGATTAGGTAAACCTTCTTCACTTAATTACGACAAATTTATTACGAAAATCCCCCTATAAAAACCTTAATTTTTAGGTAACATTTTTCTTTTTTTTAATCTAAAAAAATCACACCCATTCTTATCAAGGTTAGTATTAATGTTGGGCGTTAATTTTTCGCAGAAAAAAGAAATTATATATATATATATATAAATTAGAATTAACGACCTGCTTATAAGTACCAAATAAGAAATAAAAGCGCGTTAGGTCATGATGTAAAAGTTATTATTTTTATCAAGTGAGTGTGCAAGGAGGACAGAAGACGACGACGACAGTTAGTGTCGGTTTTTAGTTTAAACCATCGACTAGCATCGGAGCGGCGAGAAACCCGAACCAATGCGATGATAATATTCAGAACGCCGAATTAAATTAAATAAATTAGAATTAACGACCTGCTTATAAGTACCAAATAAGAAATAACAGCGCATTAGGTCATGATGTAAAAGTTATTATTTTTATCAAGTAAGTGTGCAAGGAGGACAGAAGACGACGACGATCGTTTCGCTCTTTTTATGAGCTCCTCAGGCCGCCACATCCATCATCCCATACACACCCACTTGATCATCGCATTGGTTCGGGTTTCTCGCCGCTCCGATGCTAGTCGATGGTTTAAACTAAAAACCGACACTAACTGTAGAAGCAAAATGAGATCAATGCCCTTATCAATGCAGTAGCATTTATAAATACTGACGTCAATACCGGCTTATGGTTAGCGAAGTCAGTATATATATACAACTTCTACATATCAAGTGAGTGTGTATGGGATGATGGATGTGGCGGCCTGAGGAGCTCATAAAAAGAGCGAAACGATCGTCGTCGTCTTCTGTCCTCCTTGCACACTCACTTGATAAAAAAATAACGTTTACATCATGACCTAATGCGCTGTTATTTCTTATTTGGTACTTATAAGCAGGTCGTTAATTCTAATTTATTTAATTTAATTCGGCGTTCTGAATATTATCATCGCATTGGTTCGGGTTTCTCGCCGCTCCGATGCTAGTCGATGGTTTAAACTAAAAACCGACACTAACTGTAGAAGCAAAATGAGATCAATGCCCTTATCAATGCAGTAGCATTTATAAATACTGACGTCAATACCGGCTTATGGTTAGCGAAGTCAGTATATATACAACTTTTACATATCAAGTGAGTGTGTATGGGATGATGGATGTGGCGGCCTGAGGAGCTCATAATAAGAGCGAAACGATCGTCGTCGTCTTCTGCCCTCCTTGCACACTCACTTGATAAAAATAATAACTTTTACATCATGACCTAATGCGCTGTTATTTCTTATTTGGTACTTATAAGCAGGTCGTTAATTCTAATTTATTTAATTTAATTCGGCGTTCTGAATATTATCATCGCATTGGTTCGGGTTTCTCGCCGCTCCGATGCTAGTCGATGGTTTAAACTAAAAACCGACACTAACTGTAGAAGCAAAATGAGATCAATGCCCTTATCAATGCAGTAGCATTTATAAATACTGACGTCAATACCGGCTTATGATTAGCGAAGTCAGTATATATACAACTTCTACATATCAAGTGAGTGTGTATGGGATGATGGATGTGGCGGCCTGAGGAGCTCATAAAAAGAGCGAAACGATCGTCGTCGTCTTCTGTCCTCCTTGCACACTCACTTGATAAAAATAATAACTTTTACATCATGACCTAATGCGCTGTTATTTCTTATTTGGTATATATATATATATATATATATATATATATATATATATACGACTTAAAATTATTTAAAAAACTCGACTTAAATGAAACTTGTGACTCTGAGCGCTTGTCCTAAACACAATTCTCGTGTTAAAAAAATACACTTCAACTTAAATTGAAACTGCGCTCAGTATAAGGTCTAAAATTAGGCTTTAGTAGATTTAACTAATTTTTATGGTTACTAAAGGTTGCACAAGGTTAGTGTAAATATTTTTTTCTGTGGGAAATAAGTGGCCTGAATTGTTTCTAATGTTGTTTCCCCTAACAAAAATTCAATTTTTTAGGTAAACATTTACATTTTTTTCTCAGAAAAAAGATCTTAATACACCTAGCTCGAAATAAAATTATTTTAAAAAGTTCACTCATTTGAAACTTGTGACTTTGAGCTCTTGTCGCAAACACAATTCTTGTGTTAAAAAGATGCACTTGGGCACAAATTAAAGCTCATTCAATTTTCACCACGCTGCTTTACAACGTATTTTAATTATCCTAAACATTATATATATTCTAAATATTTCTCCTATAAAAATGTTCTCTTTACGCATTTAAAACGCTCCCTTGTTTGAATATCTCAACCGATTGGATTAATTCAAAAAGCATTCGATTAAGATTAAAATAAGCTTTAATTTGAGCTGCAATAGTTTTTAAAGGGATGATAAAAGCACAAGCGCTCAACGTTAGACTTTAGTGGATTTATCTATTTTCCATTGCTACTAAAAGTTGGAAAAATTGGTCTAAATTCCTTTTCTGGAGATAATAGGTAGCCTGAATTGTTTCTAATGTTGTTAAGAAGGTCTATGTTTTTTTTTAATTTTTAGAAAAAATAAAAAATTTCACGCGAAAATTAACTCTTTTTAAAAGTTTAATTTAAAGCTTTTAACGAGTGCTTTTCACTCCCAGATTGAATATGAAGTAAAATTTCGAGTTTAGAAAAGCCTGAACGTTTGGATTTGGACGCACAAGAAATTTTTTCGACCCACCCTAATACCTGTATTAAGATAATGACGACTGGAAACCATTTAATTTTAATTTTCAGAATAATGTTACAGCACAGAAAGTCGGTATAATCAAGAATATAATTATATAGTTTTCAACATTCTTTCTAAACAGATAATCAAGCTGGTTCTGTAAGCGAAACGTTAAATGAACGTACATGTTATTCGGTACCATCACAGTCTAAGCGGGTTTGGTAATCGGAATCGGCCTGAATGTTCATATTTCAAACATACGCTCATCCATTACCTTCCTTTAATATATAAATGTTGAGTTGTGCTGAATAGTATTTCGTTATCGAAGGATAACTTTCTTAACAACGTTCAAATGCAAATTCGGTTGTCAAGGTGTTTCGAAAATAAATAAGCGATAAGCCAAACAAACCACTCATCGTCAAATTATCTACGTCGGATATATTTTCCTCTTGTTGATTGCCAAATAATAACGAGTTCGCGAAATTGTTAATTTCACGTTATCTGCTTTGCAAGGAATAGACGAATTTTAACGCTTAAAATTTAACGGGAAAGTTAGCATTGTTTGGGAGATATGAATAGAAATTTATATTTTTGAGAAAATTATAATTCAAAAGAAATAAGATAATAAACGACATCCATAGTCTTTCAGAAAAGATATTTTTATCTTAAAATTTGTTTCCCTTATTTAGGGTTAGTAAATTTACCGACTTTTTGAATCACCGGTAATTTTGTACATTATTTAAGCCAATAACGGCCGAGCAATTATAGAGTTAACTCTAAAAGTTGAATTTAGGTAAAATTCTCTACTTCATTTTATAATTTCTAGAAATGACTTAAATTTTTTTAAATATACCGGGTGTTTGATTAAGCGTGGCCATCGGCTGTATCTCAGAAACTATACATCGTACCATGTTGCGGTAACATTTTTTACTGTAAAAGTGGCTAAGAGAAATCGCTGGAAATTATTTTTAAGTTCATAGCTTCGCCACAAAAGGGCGCTATCTCTATAGTAAAAGATTAAAACAATGTTTATCAAATAAATGCCAAATTAAGCGATGTAAAATATATGAAAATCTTAATCTACGGTAAATTTTACCTAATTTTAACTATCTTCTCGTTTTTTTATGTCTCACATAAGATGCACGAGAGAACGAATATGTCTAATTATTTAAATGCCTGTAACTTTTGGTAGGTTCCACTGAATTTAATAAACTTGGGCTCATTTGATAGATAATTGAATGCACTTATACATAATTTACTCTGATTTATTTTAGTTTCGATATTAAGCGCCAGAGGGTGCCATTGAGACAATCACAGTATTTTCTCCATTTTTTTAAGTTTTCAAATTAGAAGATATACGTAAGTTACGATAGTTAATTAAAATAGGAAATAGTGTAAAAACTGGCGAAAACCGCATTCAGATATCTTTGTCCTAGCCGGAGATATATTGAAAATTGTGCAAAACGGGGTATTTTGTACTAACAGCGCCCTCTGATCCTTACTATAGACACTAAATTAATTTAGAATACACAGTGTTTAAAAGTGCATTCAATTATTTATCAATGTAGTCAAAGTTAATTAAATTCGGTTAAACCTTACTGAAGTTACAAACATTTTAATGATTAAACTTTTCCATTTTCATCTGCACCTTATGTTAAAGCAAAAGCAACAAAAATGTAATTGAAATCGAGAAAAATTTAGAATAGATTAAGATTTACACATTTTTAACATATGCAGCTTAATTTGGCATTTTAAATAGCATCCTGTTTTTATCCTTTGCGGTAGAGATTGCGCCCTCTACCAGCGAAGCTAGATTTAATTATTGTATTTGTTTTATTTTTTTATTTTTTTGTTATTGTTCCAATAAAGTATTGTAATAAGTGTTGTTAATTGTAAATATACGCTGTTTTAAACATTCTACTAATCTCATAGCCTACTATATTTTGAGATTTTAAATAATAATGGATTTTCTTATATATTCGCTTTCCAAAACATATAAATGGGGAAAATGATCTGCGTTATTCTTTAAATTACTGTTTTTGGCGTCTTGAACATAAAACAAAAATGCCTAAAGGCCTACTAGATTTTAAAATATATTTTTATATGGTACGCGATTGAAAATAGGCAAATCTACCAGACTTTTTACTATATCTAAGGTTAGGATAAAGATATCAAGAGGTTTTCACCACTTTTCTCAGTATTTATTCCTGTAATAAACTAGCGCAGGAGAACTATAGGTAATAATTTGACATTTTAAAGAAAATCTAGAAAATATGTGGGTTGTTCAAAAAACGCCCTTTGGCGTCTTCTGTAAGAACTAAAGTAAACGAAAGTAAGCAGTGATTGAAAGTGCTTTAAATTACCTATCAAATGAGACTTACTTGATTAATTTCGGTTAATCCTAACAAAAGTTACACGCAGCTTAAAGATCACACTTTCCCGCTTTCCCTTGATTCATATGTGCAAGATAAAGAAACAAGTGAGTAGTTAAAATTGAGTTAAATTCAGCGTAGATTACGATTTGTATATTTTTAATCTAGCTCAATTTAGCAGTTTTTGATAAAAATCTGTTTTTGTATTTACCGATAGATGTTACGCTCTCTAGCGGCGGACGTAGGGACTTGAAACTAATGTCCAGTGTTTCTGAGATACAGCCGGTGGCAACGCTTAATCAATCAGCCGGTACATCATGCTTACGCTGTAAATTTTCATTCGTTGATTTTATAAAAGCGTTCAATTCGAAGTTTCGAACCAGTGTTTCCACTCCCAGATTAAGTATGAAGTAAAATTTTCAAGTTTAAAAAACCCAGAAAATTTGATTTGGTCGCGTAGCACTACACGACCAAATCAAATTTTTAGGTTTTTTAAACTCGAAATTTTACTTCATGCGCCACGCGTATGAAACACTGAACTATTGTGAAGTTAGAAATACACTTAAAACACTTTTTTCAAATTAGTAATAACAAAAATATATAAATAACACAATAATTACATTTTTCTACGCTCATTCTCAAATCAGGTTAAATTATACAAAGTATCAAATTAACTTATTTAGTAATTTAATTAACAAAAAATTAATATTGTTGCTTTTTGCATCAATGGCGAGTTTTGGGGATGAAGGTAATTAAATACATAAGAAATTGATAATATTTAATGACTTACCTTTAACAGAAACCCCCTTGATTAAGCATAAGGTAAAATTCACAAAAACTGAATATTTATAGAAACATTTTACAACTTTTATTTTAAAATGTATTTAATATTTTAAAGATTTACTAGGACACAAAAATATTTGTCCAACAAAATTACAATGTTTATTGCTTTATTTTTAGTTATTGGAAAATAAAGAGTTTATTTATTATTATTTATAATACTATAATAGTATACATGCAATTAGTTATATAAAATAAATCAAATATTGTAGTAATCGGCCAAAAAGGCAATATTCAGCCCTATTCCGTACTTCAAACGTTAAGTTTAACAGCACGTTATCCTTAAAGAAAACGTTAAATGACGATTTGGTATTCCGTATCTCCGCAAACCTTTATCACGCTCAACGTTAAGCGCCATGACACCCGTTAAATTTTACAGTTTACGTTCGAAAATTATTCGAACCAAAATCATCGATGTTATGATAACGGTTTCCCAGTTTCTGGTTTAATTGTTTATAAAATAGTGTTAATGGATGCGGATGAAGTGAACTTTGAAGGTTTAGTAAACATTTGTGAGCCAAGTAAAAAAAATAATGTGGAAAACAATTATTTTGTAGCCCTATTTTTAGGTAATATATATTTTTAAACGAATTATGATGCTAAATAAAATCTCTGTGTGTTCATTTATTAGTGTTGTAAGTGTCTGCAATACGATAGATTTACTTTTTACTCAGAAATTTAGATTTTTATTTTTGTCTTCTCCATTACCCGTGGATAGAAGTTTGCGCTTTTACCCACAGCACCAGGTTGAATTTTTACGTCCGAGATCCGGTGGAATGTTAAAGTTTGTTGTCTTTAGTTTACTACTTGAAAATACTATCACCCTCTCTCTCTCTCTCTAAGTCGGTATCAAAACTATCTATTTTTTAACGTTGACCGATCAACATGTGTATCTATACGGAATACGAAATTTTACACAAACGTCACTACGTCTGTTATCTTAAACCTTTATCTTAACATCACAGTCAACTGTTAAACTTAACGTCTGTGGTACGAAATCGGGCTGTTATCGTTTAATATATATTTTTGTGTAATTCATTATTTTCCGTGTGGAGTTGCTAGTCTTCCAGCAGGCGCCTCACCTGGTGGTGGATAGGGGCTTGCCTACTAGAAATGGGAGAGGCGGACCAAAACTAGCAAACCTTTTCAAATGAATAATAAAAAATGGAAATCTAGTCACCAGGTGGGGTACGAAAGCGGGCAGTCGGATCTAGTGTGGGCAATCATTCATTTCCCGGGCAGCAGCCCTCCGGGTATCAGTCGACCCTTAAAGGGGAAACTTACTCACAAATAGGCCGGCAGGGGCAAAGCCAGCGGCCATCAAACCTAGGCCAAGCACATCTAAGGAGACCAAACAGTAGCTCGAGTAAACCTGACGAGGTTAGGCCTTCTATTAGTTCGTTGCGAAACAGAAGAGCGGCCTACAGAATCCGAAACAAACTGGGTGCCATCCCAGATGCACAGCTCTCCGAAAAAGACAAAGCTACTGTGGGATGGGCCCTCAAGGGCCACGAGGAAGCACGAGTCAGGCAGGTTCGTCCAAAATGACAAGGTCCCTAGACCCGGCTCCTCCCGGGACCAAGAAAGCGGGGATAGGTCCCTCTCCAAAACCTACCACACGGCCCCCAAACCGCTCATACAGTGACATCCTTAAGGATCCTCTGGTGTGGGCGGTCATTGATAGGAGCCACAAGGAGGGAACTATATCACAGGCTCATTGAAAGCTGGTGGAGATGGGACCCCTCAAAGCATACCTAGACTTTCTCCGAAAAAATCCAGGTTCTGCTCCCAGACGCAGGTTGGCACCAGGGACATGTCTTAAGGATCCTCTGGTGTGGGCGGTCATTGATAGGAGCCACCAGAAGGGAACTATATCACAGGCTAATTGAAAGCTGGTAGAGATGGTAATATATATTTTTAAACGAATTATGAGGCTAGGGCATACCTAGACTTTCTCCGAAAATAAAAAAGAATAGACCGAGATCTAGAAGCTGGATCCCAGCGGAACCCTCTGACCCGTCCACAATCCTGGAGATAATCCAGGTCAGCAACCCTACGCTGCCCACCCAAGACTGGAGCGTGGCCACAATTAGTGAGGCTAAGGGTAACACGAGGCAGTATATCGTTGTACTCAACGAAGAATCCCTAGCCTCATTAACAAAATGCAAAGAGGTGATAAGCTACGGTTTCGGCTCCATCACCCTAAGCATATATAAATAGGACCAAAAGACCTCCAGTCCTAAAGAGGAAGAGGTTTCGGCACAGTCGATGTAGACTACACGGGCTTAAAGGGCCCTCCGCCCCTGGGAATTGAGGAGACCGCAACGGACGATAATCTGCTACTCTCCTCCGACACCGACGACGACAACGATAGAACGGTCGTCGAGGCGTCGCACAGTATATGGTTTAACTGATCTAGTGGGACAGAATTCAAATTATTGAATTATGTAAATTACAGATGAATCGCAAATAATTGTTTACATACATCAGAAAATGATTCCTGATACAGAATTATTTCAGTTTACTATAAATTCTCTACGATATGTACTAGCAAAATTGTAATTAATAACTCATTTCATTTTCTGTTGATTAATTTCGTTATCAATTATGTCAAAATTGCATTGGTTGATCAAAGCTGGAATATCGTATATAACTTGTGTAAATATAATATTTTATAACAAAAATGTTATGAGTTATAAAATTTATAAAAAAATTAAAGTGAACATGTGATATAAACATTCATATGTGTTATGTCATACATCGTCACAATGTACTACCTATTTTTGAATGCTCCTAAAGATGTCTTATTGACAATAAACCCTGTTAAATCGTGCGATATTTTGCGATTTCTAAGATATTTAACATTTTTACTAGATGAAAAATTAAATATTAAAAAAATCTAAAAATAAAAGTTGTAGATCTCATAAATATACACAAAATAGTTATATTATACTGTCTGTAGATCTAATAGTTACAAAGATGTGCCGTTTTTAAAAGTTAGTAATATGTACGTTTGTTCATATCAACTTATCCGATAGAATTGCCAATAACTCAATAAAATATTTTCTTTACTTTCAATGAGTTTTGTATATAAAAAAAGTTTTATTAATGTCAATCGCTTGTCATTGGTGTAAAAATATATAGAGTAATGTTATGGATAGGAAGAGCCCAACATCATGAGTTAAGTGACATTGATAATGTTAAATATATTGAAATGCAACTACAAGAAAAAACTTGTTTTGTTAATAGTACACCTCAAATCGCTTACTTGATTTAATTATTCAGACATTTATACCATTACTTGTAAAACTATTTACTTTTATATAAAATGTAATCCAAAATAAGCCATAGAATCATGTCCATGAATTTTGTCCCGTTAAAATGGTTAAATCGTATATTGTGCGTCGGAAGAACATCCGGCTCGGGATGGCAGGAATAGTGCAAATTAATCTCCACCACTCTAAGGCAGCCTCGGTTGCTCTGCTCCTCCGCCTTGCGCAAAGGGGAGAGGACATCGCCCTCATACAGGAACCCTGGGTGGTGGGAAACAGGATCTCTGGGTTGGGCTCCAACGACTACAGGCTATTCCACATGCAGATGTCAGGTAACCCAGGCTCCTGCATGCTTATAAATAAAAAAAGGATTACCTCTCGTGTTTTTCAAAATCGGCAATTAAGGGAGAGGACTAATGACCACCATTACAATTTGAAAGAAGAGAGATTATAAGTTTCTATACTTCTTTCAAATTGCAGCTTAATTGTTGTTTGGATTTGAGGGTTCGCTGAAAGTAATTATCTTGTATGCGATAATTACGTTGTAGCGAATTCTCCTGCTGAGAAAAAAAAAACCCGATCTTGACACCGCGACGCCGACGCCCCAGCAAGTCTGCCCTGTAACTCCGTGCGCTGTGTTACTCTCACTTTTAGTTTATTCTGTTTTTGTTTTAATGTTTTTTCTTTTCCTAAATAATTCATTCAAAACAGCATCCGTGTTTTAAAAAGTTAGTTGCTCATCACTCATAACTTCAACCTGAGCTAGTTGGAAATTAGCGTGGGGTACCTTCCCTCACGTTGACAAAGGTATAGTGCTTCTGTCTAATTTCAGTAACGGTGACACTGTCGCTCTCTCACTGGAGTACTAGAATTGCATCCTCTGGCTGGTCTCCTCCTATTTCGCCCACGATGCAGACATTCCTTCTAAGGGTCTGTGTGGGCTTCTTGACGCAGCCAACCGTGAATAAGTAGGCGTCATCATTAGGGCCGATGCAAACGCTCATCATGACATCTGGAGTAGCTCGGATACCTACACCAGAGGTGAGTCACTCTTAGAATTTATTCTCACTACTAACCTCTCTATATGTAACGTGGGGAACTCCCCTACCTTCATAACCTCTGATAGGCGTGAGGTTCTGGACTTCACGTTAGCTTCAGACCGCTCGTTCAATATCATCACAAGTTGGAGGGTGTCGGAAAAACACTATTTTTATCACCATAGGTATATCGAATTCAAACTCAATATTCAAATGCAAGTATGCTCCAAATTTGTAGACAAAAAGAGGACGGACTGGGTCAAGTATAGAACTGCCCTATCTAGTGCGCTACTATCTAAACAACCAACCATACCCCACACAAGGAAGGAATCAGATGGTGGAGCAATTTTTCTCTGCCTGCAACAAGTCAATTGAAGCAATTTCCCCTAGCGCGCTGAAAAAAGGCAAGGGAAAACCACAGCGGTGGACCCCGAAAGCTAGCTCATGTAGCTCATGTAAAGATATGCTCAAAGTACTGTTCGACTTTCATTTCCCGGGGAAAGAACGAGGAGCGCAAGCTGCCAGTTCAAAATTCTCAATGACCAGTTCAAAAGATAGTAAACAGAGAGAAGCTATTATGGAGCATAAAAAGCTTTAAGCCGTTTAAATAGACCGGAATCAGCCATTTCGAATTACAGGAAGGTCCGGACATTGTCACACCCTGGTTGGAAACGATGTTCGCTGCCTGGCTTAGTGTTTCCTATATCCCTAAGATGTGGAAAAAGGTAAAAGTTATCTTCATGCCTAAAAGCGGTAGGACCTCCCACACAAAACCTAAGAATTACAGGCCTATAAGTCTGTCCTCATTTTCGCTTGAAACGCTTGAAAGACTGGTTGGCATTCACATAAAAAAGAGCTTAGACCCCAATTGCTGTCAACCTCTTAACATGCATATACCAATGGAAGATCCGTTGAAGCGGCTCTACACTCCTTGGTTAGTCAAATCAAAGGATTAATGAGACACAAGAGTTAACACTAGTGGCCTTCCTCGACATAGAAGGAGCGTTCAACAATGTGTACCCTGAACCGATTGAGTCCGCGTTAAAAGCAACGGGAACAGAGGAAGCCGTATGTAGCTTCATAGGGAAGTTGCTCCGAGATAAAAACATCAGCTCCAAACTAGACAAATTTTGTATAAAGAGGCATGTTAGCAGAGGCACTCTTCAAGGTGGGGTTCTATCTCAATGCACTCAATGAGCTACTCTTGGAACTAGGAAACTATGGGTACAAGGTACTTGCTTATGCAAATGATGCGGCCATCTCAGGTAAGCATCCTAACATAATGTCGCAGCTGATAGAGCAGGCATTAGCAAAACTAACCCAGTGGTGTACAAGATGCGGCCTAGGTGTTAACCCACACAAGACTGAGTTAGTCCTCTTTACTAGGAAGCACAAAATCCCCAGCTTCAGACTGCTTACTCTGAAGAAGAGATCAAAGAACAAGCCAAGTATCTAGGTATCATAATTGACCCTAAACTTAGCTGGAAATCCAACATTCAAGAGAGTACGGAACGCGACTGTCGCGCTGTGCTCTTGTAATAAAGTGGTAGGGAAAAATGGGGTATGATGTCCAACATCACCTGCTGGTTCTAGAAAGCTGTAGTAAGGCCTATACTGTACTACGGAGCTTTCATTTGGTGGACAGCGCTCGATAAGAGAGTTCAAGAGCAAGCATTTGGGAAGGTGCAAAGAATGGCGTCCATTATGATTACGGGTGCCATGCGGACATCACCCTTCAAGGCATTGGAAACGGTTTTCAACTTGACCCCGGTGGATTTCTTGGGTAAGCAGACCGCGCTATCAACTGCCGTAAGACTAAACGGTATTAGCAGGCTAAAAATTGACTCAGACACACCCGCATCTTATTTGGATACCAGGCCACAGCAACAACCCAGATAATGACAAGAACGGAACGAAGCTACACTCGTTCTCAATTAACCAACACCCAGGAATCCCCTTAGCGACAAGCCAGGCGATCCTCAGTAACATCATTTCAAACCCTGCAAACAGCAGATAGAGAAATGAGAGCAACTGTAGCATCGCAAGGCAGGTATGGCCTTAATGTGACAGGAAAAGAAGTGATTCATTTATCTCACTAAAGAGGATGACATCGCTCATACAGTGTACACGCTCAGAGGTTGGGTATACCATATAATGACTACTCTAAAGGATGCCTTAACTAGGAGGAAGAGGAAAGCGCTCTCCGCTACCTCTGTCAATGTCCCTCTCTTGCTGAAATAAGAAATGCTTACTTAGGCCGACCCTATATAAATGAACTCTCTGACCTTGACTCGATAGACGTCAAGAATCTCACAAAGTTCATCATCGGCTCGAAATGGTTCATGTGAGGAAAGGAACAACCGTGGTATCACAATCGGCCCTATAGGACTAAGTGTGTACTTTCCCGTAGAGTGCAACCACTAGAACCTAATGACCTAAATAGTTTAAACTCCATCTAATTATCTAATTGATTAATAATGTATGATAATAGACATTGCCTATCATGCAGTACCTGTTATCGTACTAATTATGTAACAGAGCAATCATTGCATTACCAACAATTACCTGTCAGTTAAAAAATGTGTCCAAAAGTAAAGGAGTGACATAACACGTACTTGTAATATTTATTGTGATTATGTTATCCTTGTACAATGTCGACAATTATATTCATGTTACGTTTTCTGTTTGGCCGGCTATACAAAACTCACATGGAAATTTGCATGGGATATTTATTAGCAGACATTACCGCGCCGATTGTTCTATTTCTCATTTGCATAGATCTGCTGGTTCAAATTCACTGCATTTTTTCTCATTAGTATTTATAGAAATTACCTATGTATGCATATCTAGTTTTTTTATAATCATGATTTATTTTAATATTTATTGTAACATTAAATATTACAATCTATTTAATACGACAAATTCAAATTTTCAGTCTTTTTTAAAATTGAAATTTTAGGAAAAAAAAACACTCGTTAGAAACTACAAAATTTAAGACATGACACAGAAGATAACTTGACGATATCACAACTAATTTGACAATGTGACATTTAACCTAACGTGACGATATGACATCTAACCCAACCTAACTTGTGACGTTTCCTCTATTTTTTTTACTTTATTTTTAGTTATAATTGTTTTTTTTATAAAGATACCTACCTGATTCCTAGGTTTAAGTATACATATGGACAAATAGTTAAAATGTATTACAAAGTAACCTCCTTTATCACAAAATATAAAAGATATATTTAATATATTTAAGTAAATCAATAGTTCATTAAATATATCTTTTATATTTTGTGATGGAGGAGGTTATTTTGTAACACATTTTAAGTATTTGTTCCCATGTTTACTTAAAAACTAGGAATCAGGTAGGAATCTTTTAAGATCATTAAGGCCTACTATCCCTTTTCAAAAAGCGAGGCATGTCACTTTTGGATGCTGTATTTTTCAACAAAAAATCACAGAAGGAAAATGAATACAGGTCTACATTCCTTGGAATGTTTTATATATTTTTAGAAATAATCCAATTTTTATCACAATTATTTATGGCTATATTAATAATAACACGCAAAAAAGTACCTTCATTTTCTTGTTTTCAACTTCAACGTTTTGTAGACATTTATTGACTAGGCATAAAATAGGAAAGAAAAAAAAATACTAAATAGATAAATCCGTTATTAAACCCCTACTTTGAAAAAACTGGAGCATTACGTTCTCAGTTATTTAACAATACATTCATACAAAAATGTTAACAATTATTCATTACACAATTATAATACAGAATGTATATATTAAATTATGAATAGATGAAATATTAGATTTTTGTAGATTGTAAACGATTTCTCTGCGGCCTGAAAACTGTTTTCGTTATAAAAATGTCTTGATTTTAATAATATTATTCATTAATTAAAATTTACACATACCTTAGTCTAAGTTTAATTTTATACTGTTTTTGAATGTCCGAGATTGCAGTTCATTATATTTTACGCTATAATTCTTATAATAGAAAGAATACAATTTTTGTTTATTGCATCAAACTTGAACTTGATTCTAGTAACCAACTTATTTTTTCCATTATTCTTAAGTATTTAATAACGAGGATACACTAAACTTGATTTTGAAAAGTGCATGAAAAAACACTACCTTTTTGTGTAAACACTCGTTAAACAAGTATTAGTTTTGCAAATAAAATTCTAGAAAAATATAAGCATATGAAGAAATAATGTATCTTAATATGGTTTAAATTTATATAAAAATCGATTATACCAAATCCAAAATATTTAAGTTTAGAGTGATATACCTCGCTTTTTGAAAATGATAGTAGATGAAAGATCAGTTGAGCATTTTTAGCTCAAATTGAGTTTCGCCTTAAGATTTTTAGTTATTAGAGAATAGTTTAATTATAAATAATGTATTCTAAGTTATACATATAGTTTATTATTATTGCATTTGCTGTTTTATGCCACTTTTCATAATTAATGCACTATTTTAACATATTATGATAGATTTCTAATTATCAATTTCGCAATAAATCGAGAGATTTTCTTGTATTTTTTTCATAATTTTTATCCTAACTTTAAAAGGGTATTAAGTACAACCGATTCGAAATACCTCAAAAACTACTTACTTCTGTTTTTACCAAAAAATAGTGAAACAAAATTAGATTGGGGCTAAAATATTATATTGTTCAAATTATTTTAAAAAACATTATTTATGCAAAAGTAATATATGCATTATCTCTCTTCTTAAAATGAAAATTTGTCAGCCCAATTCTTCAAGGAAATATTAGTTAACAAATATTTTCAACCGAATAAAATACAAGGGAGACATAAACTTCGACCTATTTATAGGCTCTTAAGCATATAGAAGAAAAAAAACTAGAATAAACCCAATTACTTATTTTTATTGTTTTTTATATTAAAACAAAGTCTATTTATTTATTTCCTTGCAATTTGTTGTTCATTTTTATCATAATATGGCGTCTTTAATTTAATTTTTTGCGAGTGTCAAAATAAAACATATTGTTTCTAAATTTTCAATAATTTTGCCCAACAATAAACTTAGTTGTTATAGAATGAGTTTTATTTCTAACTTCAAATTAGCCAGTATTATCACGTTACCGGTAATATAACCGAAAATGTCATCCAATTTTTAATTACCGGTAATTTTACATCATGAAGTATACATATTTCAAAGCAAATTGCCTCGCTCAAATTTTGAGTAAAGTTTGGTTAGACGAAATAAACATTTGTAAAGTTTATTACTTGAGATCAAACATAAGATCAAACTGAGTCTACTACTGTGAACTTCACAATTTTTTGTGTTTTACAGGGTTAGCCTACCCCTAAAGATATCTATCACGATATTTATCACGATATATATATATCACGATATTTATTATGATATATATCACGATATTTATTATGATATACATCACGATATTTATAATGATATATATAGATATTTATAAACTCCGATATATATCAAGGATATTTATACAATTAAAAAAACATAAAAACCGCGCGTTGCCAGGTAAAATGTTTCTAAAGAAAAAAATCCAAATTTTCGGGCTTTTCTAAACTCGAAATTATATCAACGTTAAAAAATAAAATACACCAATAAAGGAAATTTTTTAAGATTTAATGAAACCATATTTTTTTAACATATTTTGCTTATAATATTCTTTCAAGATGAAAACATCATGTTGTTTTGGTTCTAAGTAGTTCCACATACAAGTTGTTCTAAATAAAATGACATAATTGTCAAAGTGTTTCAATTGTTTTCCAACAAAACATCGAATTCGTTAATTTGCATTTTTCAGTTTTCAGAGAAATGTTTCTTTTTAAGTATACATATCCTGATAGTAAACGGAAATTCGTTGTTTTTTATATAATAGCGGTTAATTTAAAGCTTAAGGAGTTTTTCCACTCCTTGATTAAGCATGAAGTAAAATTTTGAGTTTAAAAATCCAAGTTTTCTAGTTCCAAATATACTGCTTAAGTTTGATCTCATGCTAATAAATATTACAAATGTGTATTTCATGTTTCCTTTCAATTGTTAAATTGTATTTATTAATAATTATTTATTTTACAAACTTTAAATGAGCTGTAGTTTTGTAAATAATTAATATAATGAGCCCCTAAACAAGATCTCATGTTTTTACAATTGTTCTGAATCACCCTGTGTTTTTCATTATTTTGTAACCAATAGTGTTTTCTTGTAATAAATAAAAATGAAATGAATAAAGTAAAATTAATTATATATCTAATAAATAATATAAATGTTAACATTTATGAACAAAAATTTTATCTATCTCAGAGGTAACAAGCGACTTTATTGAGTTACGCGGAATTTTTGATAAAATCGCCGAGACACATCGATTTTTGTTTTGGGGGGGACAACTTTTGATGATATTTCCACTTTTATAATCTTAACCCCCTGACCTAACCTAACTTCACCTCCTGATTTTGAATAGGGAGAGTGGATCGAGTGATATAACGTTGAAAAGCTCTTGATTCTAAATACAACAGTATCATTTGTTTTCGATTTAATTGATTCCTGAGGCAATAGCAACATTTTGAAATTGCAATTTCACCTGTTTAACGCCACAGAAAAAATTTCAGTAAGGAATGTAAAATTGATGGGTAATTTATTAATACAAAAGATGCATGATTTTTGGCAACAGACAAATGTCAAAATTCACATGTCAAATTAAATATTAAAATCCAATATTTGAGATGTCAACCACATAAATAAATGCACAAAGCTTGTTACCTCAAATGTCATTATGAAGTGTTGCCATTCCCTCAGAAATCAATGAAAACAAAAACAAATGACATCGTTGTATTCGGAATCGAAAGAACGTTTCAGCGATATATTACTCGACCCACTTTCCCTATTTAAAATCGGGGGCGAAGTTAGATTAGATTAGGGATTGAAGTTATTTAGGTAGAAATGTCATCAAAAGTTGTTCCTTGTGAAACAAAAATGGAAGTGTCTCGGCGAATTTTTCAAAAATGCCTCGTAACTCAACAAAGTCGCTTGTTACCTCTGAGATGGACCACCCTGTATACCAGGTAAATATCGATATATATCTGAAATTATGATATTTATATAAATGCCATGATGTTTTCGAATCTTGGTGTTGTATACGTCTGGTGAATGAAGTAAAATTTCATATTTTTATTTTTATTTGATGTAAGTGTACTTAAAATAAATATCCCTGTATAAAATCTGGGGATTTCTGGGGATTTTATAAGATAACATTTTCAGACATCTATAGTTTGCAGCACTTTCATTTTTTTTTTTAAATTATATTGTAGTGAGTTTCTATCGCCAAATTTATTAGTTCGAGCATCTTACAAATTTTTTGTCATTGATTTTTTTCTAACTAAACTTTATAAAACCCAATTACTATATCATCAAATAATTTTAATCATTGGTAAAATTCTAATAAAACAAATGTTTTGTTGACTCTGCATATTTGCAAGGTCATCGGTAAAATCACATCTTTAAAAATCATCAGTTTTTATACAGGGATTTTTATTTTATAAATAAAAATACATATCCCAAACCAAATTGCTAAAAACAATTTAAATTGTATTGTTAGTTGGTTTGAAGAGAATTTGACCTAAACGTTACATATACTTTAATAGAGCGTTGTAACAAATCAAATTAAATAAGATTTTAAATATTTCATTGTATAATTCAATATCCGGAGGTGTATTTACACGGGAAGTAGTTGTTTCAATGGATATTTATCGTCTTAAATTGTCTTATTAATTAAGACACTGTTTGCATTTTCACGAATAGTTTTTTCGTAATTTTATATATTTATAAAATTAATGTGACATTGAACATAAAATCAAGTTGAATATATTTTAAACTTCACTTGAAATCAGTGTTTTATACGCTTGGCGCATAAAGTAAAATTTCGAGTTTAGAAAAGCCTGGAAATTTGGATTTGCCGGGTCGTGACTCGCTTTGCTCGCGCGTCCAGACAAATCCAAATTTTTAGACTTTTCTAAACTCGAAATTTTACTTCATGCTTAATCTGGGAGTGGAAACCCTCGTTAGACAATCAATCAAAAAATTATTTGATCAGAAATTATTCAAAATAATTGGAATTTAATTTAATAAAAATAATACGCTGGTAAAATAAACATACATCACATCATATTTTAACTTTGATTTAATATTTTTAAATATCCAACGAAGAAATTTACATTTTAATTATGGCAAATCAAAGTTTATGCATTTCTGTGTAAATTCTATAAATTGATTGATTTGATAATCTGTTGATTTTTTTATAATTGTTTTAAAGAAAACGTTTTCCTAAAATCGTTGATTTAATTGCATAATTTCAACGTTGGCTTATTTTAAGTTAAGTTGAGATAATTTATTTTCTTAGGAATTTGAAGTTTCTAACAAGTGTTTCCAATCCCAGAAAAGCACAAAGTAAAATTTCGAGTTTGGGAAAGCCTGAAAATTTGGTTCGGTCGCTTGATCAAACCAAATGTTTAGGCTTCTCTAAACTCGAAATTATACTTCATGCGCCACGCGTATAAAACACTAAAATGTAAACTGATTAACAAGCAGACATTATCAGGCATTTATAAACTCGAAATTTTACTTCATACTTAAATTCCTTGTGCACGTCATCTTTATTTAGACATAACTTATTTATTGTTGTGTACAGGGTGAGCGAAACTCGATGTTCCAGCTCTATTATGAGAAAAGGAAAAACGATAGAAGAAATCTGAAAAGAGGATTATAAATGGGATTAGGTAAGGTCCATTTTAAGCCAAAATTGCATATTTATCTAAATTTGGAATGTAAGGTAATGACGTCATCGAATATTTTTCGCAGAAACATACCTATATCTTTGGATATTTAAAAAGAGCTAAGTTTTCTGAATAAACTTTTTATAGAAGAAAATTGTCTATCTTCTTTCGTTAAAAAATTACAAACAAACTTTAAAAAAAGTATTATCAAAAGTTCACAATTGTCACGCCTTAAACAAGTAGCCTTTGAAAGCAAATAAGAAAGTCGCATCTGTCAATAATTAAACTAATGGTTGACAAATATTGTTTTGTTGTCATTTGATTTTGAAAAATGTTCACGCACAACGAAAATTTCGACATGTTATTAATTTATGGAGAATCTCAAAAGAACCCTAGAAGAGCAGTTCAGTTATACGCCCAGAGATACCCTGAACGTGTTATTCCAACCTTAAATATATTTGCAAGATTGGAACGCAATTTACGTGCAAACAACGAGGCAATAACTGCTCGAAAGGCAAGACAAATTGCTAAAAGGATCAATTCTGACAATATTAGTGCCACTGATTTGCAGTATTTTCAAGACCATCCAAGGAACTCGATTCGGCAAGCCTGTCGTGAGTTGAATTTAAAATATTGTAAGGTACCACAAATTTTGAAAGGAAATGGTTACCACGATTATAAACTTCACAACTTAGAATATTTTTCAGATTAACATCAACTAAGAATAAATCATTGTGTCCAAGTGATGGTAAACTTAGAGATCAATGCCAATCGATTTTTCCAGCATGTATTGTGGACGGATGAAAGCCGTTTTGTTAGTACGGGAAGTCTAATAAAAAATTAACATTTTTGGGCTACTGAAAAACCACATTTTGTCAATCCGATTGAAAACCAAGGACACTTCGATATTAACATTTGGTGTGGTATTATTTATGGGCATTTGATTGGTCCATATTTTTACGAAGGAGTTTTACACAGTGAGCAATATTTGCAATTTCTTCAAGAACAACTTAATGTGCTTCTCGAAAAAATGTGCTATTACAGCTGCGAGCAAACATGTGTTTTCAGCATGACGGAGCTCCACTGCATAAAGCAATATTTAACAATATTTAAATGAAACTTATGGAGAAAATTAGATGGGTTTAAATGGATACAGTGGGCGCCTAAATCACCGGACTTGACCCCACTAAACTTCTCTTTGTGGGAAACTTTGAAATACAAAGTTTACAAAACACCATCTGTTAACTTGGAACATTTAAAAGAAAAAATCAGACATGCTTGCGATGAACTATCTAGAGAAATGTTACGTAATGCTTCAGTAAAAGAAGTAAGGCGGAGTTTCTATTAGTGTTTAGAAGCAGGATTGTTATGTTTAAAACACTTTGTTTTAAAACAGTGTTTTAAACATGTTTAAAAACAGCCGTCGTGTTTTAAACGGTTTTGTTTTAAACATGTTTTAAATCTTAAATTTGTCTAAAACATGTTTTAAGCGTTAACTTTGCTTAAAACGGTTTCTTTATTATCTTTAATTTGTTAAATTACAGTTTTTTAAAGACTTTTTGTTTACATTTTTAAATTTTAACTAAATTGTTGAAGATATTTCAAACTAAATTAATAAACTTAACATTTTATTACAATAAAATATCACAACTGTGTGTGCAGTAATGTGATTTTTCAATACGGGGAATCTTTCTCTCAGGTATACGTATGCATCACTGTAAATTTTACGACATTCGTTGCTTTTTTAAAAGATTTTAATTTGAATCTTTAAACGAGGGTTTTCCACTCCCACACTAAGCATGAAGTGAAATTTCGAGTTTAGAATAGCCTGAAAATTTGGATTGGCCGCGTAGCGAAGCGGAGCGGCCAATCCAAATTAGGTTTTTCTAAACTCGTAATTTTACTTCATGCGCCACACGTATAAAACACTAAAATATCGTAAAGTTTAAAAAATACGGCATTAGCAATCTAATATGTAGATATGAATAAAACGTAAGTCAAATTCTGCGCTGAAAAAATTGTTTAAAACAGGGATTATTGGCAACCTAATAATTTTACCATATATTAGGTTGCCTATAATTGTTGTTGTATGTGTGTGTTTTTGAACTTCAATGTAAATCGGTGTTTTTAAGCGTGGCGCATGAAGTAAAAACTTCGAGTTTAGAAAAGCCTAATTTGGATTGTCCGCTCCGCTTCGCTACGCGGCTAATCCTAATTCTTAGACTTTTCTAAACTCGAAATTTTACTTCATGCTTGGTCTGGGAGTGGAAAACACTTGTTAGAAGCCCCAAATTAACCGCTTTGAAACAACGAATTCCCGCAAATTTATAAAACGCTGTAATTATCGGGATATGTGTACTCAAAAGAAAAATGCCCTGTTGTTCTGTTTTAAATACGTTTTAAACATGTTTTTAATCGTTAATGTTTTAAACGCTGTTTCGATAGAAAAAACACGTTTTGTATTGTTTTGTTTGTTTTAATCAAAATGAAAAAAAAAGTTTTTTTTTTAACAACCCTGTTTAGAAGTAGGAGGTGGTTACATTAAAATGTTGTTGTAGTGATTGCCTACATACTTTGTTTCTTTCTGTATTAATTTGTTTAGTGTTTTTTTCTTTAGTGTTAAGCGCGATATTTATTTATTGTAACTTATGCGTATTATTATTTTGTTTTTATATATTTTTTGTAATGTTGTAAAAAGGAGAAATCCGTAAATTAATTAATAAATAATAGTAATATAGTAACATATTATGTGTTTTTTAATGTTCAATTAATGATAATTAATAATACTAATTAATAATGTTTCATTACTGACAGATGCGACTTGGATATTTGCTTCCAAAGGCTACATGTTTAAATTGTGATAATTGTGAATTTTTGATGATACTTTCTTCTAAGTGTGCTTATAATTTTTTAACGGAAGAAAATAGCAATTCTTTTTCTGTACTAAGTTTATTCAGAAAAATTAGTTCTTTTTAAATATCCGAAAATATAGGTATCTTTCTGGGGAAAAAATATTCGATGACGTCATTACTTCAGTTTCCAAACTTAAAAAAATATGCAATTCTGGCTTAAAATGGACCTTACTTAATCCCATTTATGAACCGTTTTTCAGATTTTTTCTATCGTTTTTCCTTTTCTTATAATAGAGCTGAGACATCGAGTTTCGCTCACCCTGCACATATACTATAATATAATATAATATCATTTATTTGTCCTTGTCTGGGCTATTAACCTTTAGTCTTTTTATACGAAATAATAAATTGAAGAATGGTATTAGGTGTATAATTTTTTTTTTAATTTAATTTGGTTAACATTCGAAAGGTAGGGTTGGGTAAAGTAGAAGATAAGGTAAGCAAAAGAAGTGTTCACCTACATAAAAACAAGCACAAGAAACAGCCTTTTGCTCCCATGAAGCGGAGCTCGTGGAGATTTCTGTGATATATTCACGCCTATTCAACTAGTGAAAAAATGAATTAAAATAAATTTGAATATCTCCTGGGCGAAACGCGGGTGCCGAAACCGAAAAAAGTTGTCAAGGTCTCCGGTTCAACACGTTATTCAGCCGGTGTTGCGTTGTATGACCTGCGTAAATCTGCGACAAGGATGACATTAGGAAGTGCGACACCCTTCTATTATTCCAAGAAGCTTTCACTGGCCACGTGAGCATCCCTTTCGGCCCTAGATGGATTCAGTGAGTGGTTGACACAAAGGGAGAGTGGATGTTGAGTAGAGAGGTATACGCCGGTCGGTTGTGATTGTGATTGTGTGTCTAGTGAAAGGACTTTCGTCGATTTTGCCTTATATGTAAGTTTAACATTTTTTTTGCTCTAAACTTCCAACATAAATATTGTACAGGGAATATTTTTATAAGTATGTATACCTATAGTTTTAAGTTGTTTTACATGTTTTAAGTTATAGAATAGATAAAGTATTTCTAATCGTAAATACATACATTCAAAATAAAAGAACGATATGAAATACAGAAAAGAAATCGTCATGCATAGTGAAAATTAGGAACAAAACTTAAATGATACAATAATTTGCTACATCTACAAGAAAAAATCAATCTATTGTATATTAACACATATCCAGTAGAAGGACTTTAGGATATAAGTATATATGAAATTGCCAAGATATGGCAATTTCATATATACTTATGTTTGAACGGTAACGTGACCGCCAGTCTAAGGTGTCAAATTGTTTAGAGGGAATGGCAAAGCTATACTGATGAGAGATAAATCTCGAAACGCGTCTATAGATGGCCTGAATGGTTTGACCCAAATTGTTACATTTGCAGTAGGTTACTGTATGTAACAGCAAACACTTGCTGTATAGTTCAATGTCCGTTGGGGTATTAGCCTGGAAAGTAGTGGTTTCAATGAGTGTTTCATATAGTCCTTGTAAGACTAACTTGTTGTAGATTGCGAAAAGAATCGCACTTTTAATGTTTGACTTTAGGATATTATATATAATTACATTGTCCTGTAAATTGTGAATTTTGAAAAATAAAGATTATTATTATATCGCGATGTTTACACTGTACACTTTTAGGCATTCATTGTTTTAATAAAAGTCTTCAATTTAAAACTTCTAGCAAGTGTTTCCACTTCTTGATTAAGCATGAAGTAACAAATTAGGCTTTGAGACAAAATTTCGAGCTTAGAAAAACCTAAAAATTAGGATTTCCTGGCTTAAATTGTTGATTCTTTCTTAATCAAGGAGTGGACACACTTGTTACAAGCTTAACATTTAACACTTTTATGAAAACAACGAATGCCTTAAAAGAAGAATAAATAAAATACCCTGTATAAGTAGGTACGATTACGCCAAGAAACATCTATTACTGTCAAATATTAGAGGTATTTGACAGGTACTCACGAAAAAAACAATATCACATGACTATAATAATTCTGTGATAAGGTTTAATTTTAAAACAAAGTAGTACCTAGGATATACTATTGTAAGCAGAATTCCATTAAAGATCTGATTTTAAAACAATATACAGGGCATTCCGTTGAAAATAATAACATCGAAATAAATGGTTTGTTGGATTTTGTAGACGGCGTATACTAAGCTTCATGTAATACTTTTTTTATCTTTAATATTTTAGCAGATATAAGCTGGGCAATGAAAAATCAGCCACCCTGTATAGCTGTACCTATGTATATTAAATTAAAATATTTGACTTAGATTTGAATGAAATAACAATGTTGAAAATAATTGGATTTCAAGAGTGTTTAAAAACTGTCATATTTAAAGTTTGTTATGAATCTACAAATGTGAAAAAAAATCAGAAACACTTGATTTCATTAACAAGCGCTTGGATCTTTTGAATGTTATTACAATTATCAATCAGGAATTGGATTTCCATTGTTAACCTTTTCATATTTTCCACTAAATTATCTCACATTTTGCGAGAAAGCATATGCTAATGTTTGAGGTGAAGTTATACATACAGTGTGTACCACTATTGCGTTTTCGGGCAATATCTCGGCTCTCGTTAAAGATAGAAAAGAGAGATTCTTCACCAAAGTTGCTTAACTTACAGAGTTACATAACCTAAAAATATTTTAATATACAGGGTGTCCGTATTTCAACAGAATGTATGGGGATCTCGGTTATATGAAGAGATGGAGAGTCAGTTAAATTGGAGCAAAGTTGCGTAATTTAGAGCCCAATAATAATCTAGAAACAAATTGGAAATATCTCATTTCGTTTTTGAGATATTTTCAAAAAAACAGATTTTTTGAAATGTTGTTTTTATTTTTTAATTCAAAAACTATTGAATCGAGACATTTACAATTTTGACACTATACAGGCACTTTTTAACGATAAATCTAGTAACATATTTTATTTTAAGATAACATTTATAGCCAACTTTCGTTTTTTTTATGGGCGCCATTTTGGATTTTCATATTTTTTAGAAGAATATTTTTTTCTAAATTCAATGATGTATCACACTTATATTGTACATTTTATATGTAAAATTTTAATTTTTTGTTTTTTGTCAAGAGTGCCTTGGAAACAGTTGAGTAACTCACTTATTTGACAACTCCTAGGACCCATAATTTCACCCCTGAAAACGGGCGTCCGACGATATAGATTTTAACAGTTGTGATGTATTTTAAACTAACGAGTGTCTTCCACTCCCAGACTAAGCATGAAGTAAAATTTCGAGTTTAGAAAACCCCCCGTGTAAAAAAAAAACTTTTCACAGGGCTTTTCTAAACTCGAAATGTTATTTCATGCGCCACGCGTATAAACCACTGATTTACAGTAAAGTTAAAAGTATATAACTCTTAGATGTGATGGTGATCAATATTTACCGAGATGTAGCGAAAAAATGCAAAAATTACTTCTTTTGTGAATAGTTTTGGAATAATAATAAAAGTAGAATAAATTTAGTTTTATGCGATAATTGATACTTACTATAATTATTACAAAAGACTGACAGTTATTAATTAATGTTGAGTGCTAACAATGATTGACTGCTGTCAAGATTTTATTGATTAACAGATATGACGTCATTGTTTATAAGGCACTCTTTGCAAAAAAGGAAATATTACAATTTTAAA
Source organism: Philonthus cognatus (assembly GCA_932526585.2). NCBI lineage: Eukaryota > Metazoa > Arthropoda > Insecta > Coleoptera > Staphylinidae > Philonthus > Philonthus cognatus. The sequence continues at coordinate 93,310,889 of OW052243.1, forward strand.
TATCAAATATAAAATAAATTATGAGTGTGATACATCACTGAGTTCAGGAAAAATGTTCTTTTAAAAGATATGAAAATTTGAAATGGCGCCCATAAGAAATACAAAAGTTGGCTATAGTCCCCGGGTAAATGTTAAAGTTATCTTAAATAAAAATATGCTACTAGATTCCTCATTGAAAAGTGCCTGTGTATTGTCAAAGTTCTAAATGTACAGATTCAGTAGTCAGTCAGTAGATTTAAAAAAAATCAGTTTACTGTTGATATCTCGAAAACAATAAAAGATATGTCAAAATTGTTTTCAGATTATTGTTAGGCCCTAAAATACGCAACCGACTCTCTATCTCTTCAAATAACCAAGATCCCCATACATTCTGTCGAAATACGAGCACCCTGTATATAGGGTGTGTAATAAAATTAACTGCGGTCTCAACATACTTATTGTAAGTATATCTCCATCTATATTATTTAGTTTTTGAATTTCTTGTAAACAATTAGCGCAGAATTTTTAAATTACATTCGGTCTAAGTCGTACTGTTTCGAAGTTTTAAATCCTTCGAGAACGCACTAATTAATGAGACTCCCTGTATAATGTAAATGTTACAGTCATAATAATTCATAATAAAATCACGTGGTAATCGATATATTGAGGGGATTCAATTCTAATTAGATGTTAGAAATTAATTTTTGACGCGACCGTACTTCTCTTCTGACACGCCTCTAGACAATCCAACAATAATGGTATTTACAAGATTTGTTTCTTCTATTTCTTCTATTTCCCCGCATAGGGAAAGTATTGTTTTTGTAAACATTTATTTATATATCAAACATTTTAGCGGAAATATCCATTTTGAGGTCCCCTGGGTCGATTAGGACCAGGGTTGTTAAAAAAAAACGTTTTTTTTAATTTTAATTAAAACAAACAGTTTTTTTTTACAAAACGGGTTTTTTTTAGCCAAAACGGTGTTTTAAACATTAACAATTAAAAAAGTGTTTAAAACATAACCCGCCTTATAAATAGACGTTAGCACCCTGTTCTAAGGATGATATTGACATTTTTGGATTAATAAAACGTAGATTACTATTGTAAGTTGACAACTAATAATTTAATAGCCTTAGTTTAAGTCTTATACATAACCTCAATTGTCATAACAAAATAGGGTTATTTAGAACTTATTTAATAATGCAATAAATCATAAATGTATAAACCTTATCGGAATATTTTGAACTTCACTTGAAATGAGTGTTTTATGCGCGTGTCGCATGAAGTAAAATTTCGAGTTTAGAAAAGCCTGAAAATTTGGTTTGGCCGCAACCAAACCAAATTTTCAAGCTTATCTAAACTCGAAATTTTACTTCATGCTTAGTCTGGGAGTGGAGACACTCGTTAGAAGTAAATTTCAATCTAATAATTTATCAGAAGAAGCACATTTTCACAAATACAAAAAAAGTGTTATAAACCTTCTAAATTACTTGATTACAATGAAGTAAGAACAAATGAAAATGTAATGTTGCTACGTTCATTTTATCATTATTTTAAAACTAACTAATAGCATGTAGATTTTGCTTTATTAGTACGAAATGTTGGGAATGGGACGTTTCATCGCCGGGCAAGTTTATCGCCTGGCCAGTTCATCGCCGGGCCAGTTCATCGCCGGCTGTTACATCGCCAAGCCAGTTTATCGCCAGGCCAGTTCATCGCCGATTGCGATAGGATATGTCAGGATAGGTTAGGATAGGTTTGGATGGGTCAGGATAGGTTATGATAGGTTAGGATAGGTTAGGATAGGTTAGAATAGGTTAGGATAGGTTAGGATAGGTAAAGATAGGTTAGGCTAGGTTAGGATAGGCTAGGATAGGTTAGGATAGGTTAGGATAAGTTAGGATAGGTTAGGATAGGTAAGGATAGGTTAGGATAGCTTAGGATAGCTTAGGATAGCTTAGGATAGCTTAGGATAGGTTAGGCTAGGACAGGATAGGATAGGTTAGGACATGTTAGGACAGGTTAGGATAGGTTAGGATATGTTAGGATAGGTTAGGATATGTTAGGTTAGGTTATTAGTAAGGTTTGCAATGGATTCTACATTCCTTTAGTTAAGGTAAGGTTTGTAATAGAATAAACGACTTATTGCTTTGCACATGCTAACGTCTATCACATAACCGAAGCGAAGCGAACGTATGAGTAACGATTACTTGGTTATAAAACCTAATATTAAATTAGTGATTAATTCCAAAATTGGGTAATAATTCAAATTTTGTCATTAGATATGATCTTTCTTTCAAAATTTATTTTATAAAAATATTGGCGATGAACAGGCCTGGTGATGAAACGGCCGGCGATGAACTGGCCCGGCGATGGAACGGCGGCGATGAATCGGTGGCGTAGTTTAAGTCTTATACATAACCTCAATTGTCATAACAAAATAGGGTTATTTAGAACTTATTTAGAAATTCATTTTCACAAACATAAAATAAGTCTTGAATACCGTTTAAAAACTTAAACATGTTTAAAACACTGTTTTAAAACAAAGTGTTTTAAACATAACAACCCTGATTAGGGTGTCTATGTGGATATCTGCGGACTCTTTACAGCAAAAACCGCTACTGATATTGAGATGAAACTTTGAACTTAAGCTTTTTATTACACAAAGAGGATCTGCAGAGGTTTTAGTATAAATGCGGAAACCGGAAGTGGTACTTTCCTCTTAGTGTTTTTTTTTTAGATTTTTCTTGATTTTTTTTTAAATATTGATCATTTCTTAAAATGTTTAGGTTATAGAGCTCATTGAAATACATTAAATTTGTATATTATACTTTCCTGTAGCTTGAATAGCTTAAAAGTTGGAGCATTATTTTACTTTCCCCATATGTAATACAAAGGGTATTGTTTGTTTTGCCAATGAAGGGCTGTGGACGTGATAGCTGGCAGAAGCTGTCAAAATTGTGAAAAGTGAAAAGTGAAAAGCGGTCCAATGCAGGGGGCATGCCCTAGGCCGCGAAAGAGTGATTTCCAACGTAAAATAGCATTGCCTTCAATCTGATATAGGAGTACTTGAAGTGCAAAAACGTCAGATACAAATGTTGTGAGTAAAATGATTTTTGATCGACGCAAATATTTGATTTTGCCCCCCATTTAAACGTTTATTGATTGATTTTATCACCGGAGCGCCCTGTTTTACAAAAAAGACAGTATATGACTGACGGGAAAGGTACCATTTTTTTAATTTCAAGAAAGGCTGAAAGACCTCGGGTCGATTGTGTTATAATTATGTTTTTTTTTTAAATTGTATATGCATTTTTATATATTTTGTATTTTTTCTGACAATAAAGGTTTTTTATAAATACCGTTTTTATATATATTTATGTCTCCGGATAATTTTACGTAAAATGTTGATCAAAAAAAGTAATTTGTAATCAAGAATTAAGTCTACGTGCAACATTGAGTAGTGATGGGCAAGATCGATCAATTGAAGTATCGAGCAGATCGATCAAAAGATCGATCCAATCAAGCCGCTCGGAAAGATCGAGTCGATCAAAAAGATCAAGCCGATCAAAAAGATCGAGCCGATCAAAGAGATCGAGCCGCTCGGAAAGATCGAGCCGATCAAAGAGATCGAGCCGCTCAGAAAGATCGAGCCGCTCGCAAAGATCGAGCCGATCGAAAAGATCGAGCGGCTCGATCATTTGCAAGGATCGAGCGGATCGCGCAGTCGATCTTATTTGATCATCACTAAAAAAAATACTTGTTATTTAAATACTTGTTACTTAATGACTAAATGAATTAATATAACAAATGTAAATTATGCTTTTTTGAGTATTTATAATTAATATTGAATTTGTAATTAAAAAATGTACAAATACGAAAAAGTGAGGATTAACAAATAAATTGCAGACTCGAATTTTCCCGACCTGCCACTATACAATATTTACATCAGGGCTGGCCAACCCAAATTGCTTCGAGGGTCAAAATTAACACTTAGAATGTTTCAAGGGCCGCATCACAGATTTTCTTCTGCAAAATCTAGTTTCTTTGATATTTCATTTCATTCCGAAATTTTAAAGACTTGTTTTGGCATTTTTAACATTTTTAAAAGTTCAGGAATCTAAAATTCCGTTTGGATTGTTTTTTTTTTGTACAGGTAATTTTTCTTTGCCGTATAGATATCCCTTCGCATATGCTGAAAAATGTTCAAACATGATTCAGATATGAAATAAGGAGTATATTTTAAACTTCACTTTAAATTAGTGTTTTGTGCGCGTGGTGCATGAAGTATAATTTCGAGTTTAGAAAAGCCTGAAAATTTGGATTGATCGCTTCGCTTTGCTACGCGATCAATCCAAATTTTCAGGGTTTTCTAAACTCGAAATTTTACATCATGCTTAATCTGAGAGTAGAAAACACTCGTTTAAAGCTTCAAATTGAATTCTTCTAGAAAAACAAGGAATATGTATACTTGAAAGAAAAACTCCCTGTATACAGTGATTTTTTTTAGGTAAACATATGCATAAGCTGTACATTTTCCGACATTCGTTGTTTTTAAAAGAGTTCAATTTGAAGCTTTAAACGAGTGTTTTCCACTTCCAGACTAAGCATGAAGTAAAATTTCGAGTTTAGAAAAGCCTGAAAATTTGGATTGATCGACCCGAGACAAATTTATTGGGCTTTTCTAAACTCGAAATTTTACTTCATGCGCCACGCGTATAAACCACAGATTTCAAGTGAGTTTCACAATATTTTAGTGTTTTATACGCGTGGCGCATGAAGTAAAATTGAAAATTTGTAAAAAAAGTAAAATTGAAAATTTGTCTCGGGTCGCTACGCGACCCGAGACAAATTTTCACAGGGCTTTTCTAAACTCGAAATTTTACTTCATGCTTAGTCTGGGATTGGAAAATACTCGTTTAAAGCTTAAAAACGAACTTAAAAAAAAACAAGGAATATCTAAAGATTTACAAAAAATGGGCTGAATTTGGAATACGTTTACTTAATAGAAAAACTCCCTGTACAATATTTTCTGTTTCTATAAAATAAAAATAATGTACACATACCACAATTTATTTTCTGCATATATTATTATAATTAACAAAACAACATTCCTAAAATTCCTATCAATATTCTATAAAACTAAATTCAAATTATTTAGTAAAAAGAAACCACCATCACCTACGACCAAAATTTAGTAAAATATTAAAAAAATTCCTAATTATAAATGGCGATTATTTTACCAATGATTCAATGTCTATTTAGAAAATTAATAAAAACTCCACAGCACAAGCTTAAAAAAAAAAGTTTGCGATAGTTGTAAGAATTTACATGTTATCATGATTTAGTTAACCGAAAAAAAAAACGGTAAAATTATTGTTTTTGTGTAGGGGGGGGAAGGATTGGAAGGTTAATTAACCCCCCCCCCCCCTACACACACACACACACACACAAAAACAATAATTTTTTACCGTTTTTAACATAATTTCTTTCTTTTTAGTTTTAAAAAAAATTAATGAAATGCACAAACATCTTACTCTTTAACGAGTTACTTTTTGAAGCAGAGATAATTAACTTTTCTTTGAAGAATATAAAATATCGACGAATGCTGTGTAAATTAACAGAATTATATGTATATGTTGAATCATTTGTTTATTTTGCATAAATGAGTTATAGGTCCATTACTCCTATGTAAATTCAGTGATTTTCATAATAGATAAAATTAGGTTAATGTTCGCTTAATTTAATTTTATATATTGTATTTAAGTTTCTAATTCAAATATTCAGTGATTTTTATGTTGATTAGATTAACTGTTGATTTTTTACATTTAATTTTATATAATATATTTAAAGTTTTATTTATGTTCATGTTTATTAGATTAACTGTTGATTTTTTAATACGATAAACAATTAGAACAACATAAGACATTCATAAACGGAGGTCTTTGTAGGGCTAGTTTTTCCGGGGTGTGAAATTACAGGCAAAGTTATTTTATAGGTGGTTGTTTCGGGGGGGGGGGGAGGTTTAGCAGTCATATTTTTACAAGGGGTGGTTTTTCTAAGAAGTGATTTTTACGAGGGTAGTTTTTTAGGGAGGGTCATTAAATGGCTTTACCGGGGGTGGTGATTTTCTGAAATGGTTTTACTGGGGGTGGTTTTTTAAGGGGATGAATCTTGCTTCTTTCAGGAGATCTTGTTTTTGGAGGTAATTTTCCAAAAGTGTTTTTACAGGGAAGGGGTGATTTTCCAGAAATATTTTTTACAGGCGGTCTTTCAGTGCGTAGTTTTTTCAAGGCTTAATGTTCCAAGACGTATTTTAATTTTTAGGGCCCGTGGTTTTTATAAGGGTTTTCTCCGGGGGTGATGTTTGTTGGTAGTGATGATTACATTTTTATATAATTATAATTATTTTGCTATAGCAAAATAATTATAATTATATAAAAATGTAATCATCACTACCAACAAACATCACCCCCGGAGAAAACCCTTATAAAAACCACGAGCCCTACAGCAAAATAATTATAGCAAAATAATTATAATTTTTTTCCTGTGGGGGCCGTCTTCCTTTCGGATCCGGATGCACTGCAGCCTAGGTGGCTTATTGTACTGCTAATTTTAATTATATAAAAATGTAATCATCACTACCAACAAACATCACCCCCGGAGAAAACCCTTATAAAAACCACGAGCCCTAAAAATTAAAATACGTCTTGACTTTCATCGTTTATTTTATGAATTATTTAATACAGAATAACTTTTTATGTGATTTTCTGAAAAGATTTTGCCTGCAAATGTTAAATAATAGAAGCAAAGTAAAAGTAATTCATTTACTTTAAAAGTTCACGAATTAACTATTTAATCAAATTAAATAGTGTGCTCGTTCAATGATACCTCCTAGGCCAATCGATCCGCTCGAAAATAGCTCTATAGCATGCAGCTAGAGTACCTCAAACCGTATAACTTGATCAATTATCTCGAGCCAACCGATTTGATCAATCTGCTTGAACCGATTGATCGATCGACTAGCTTGACAAGTTCGAAAAAATCGAGCTGCCTGAAAAGATCGAGCCGCTTGACAAGATCGAACCGATCGAAAAGATCGAGACGATCAAGAAGATCGAACCGATCCGATAGATCGAGTTGATCAAAAAGATCGCGTGGATCAGAAAGATCGAGCCGATCGACAAAATCGAGCCGACCGACAAGATCGGGCCGATCAAAAAGATCGAGCTGATCAAAAAGATCGAGCCGATCAAGAGGATCGAGCGGCTTGATCGCTTGAAAGGGTCGATCAAACGATTTTTTTTTATCGATTTTGCCGATCACTAACATTGAGCGTAATAAGAACAATCTATTTATTTATTTTCTTATTTATTTATCGTATATTTTGAATTTTACTAATTTTAAATAATTGTATTTCTAATAATTTGTCTCTTTTATCAAATTAAGTAAATTTAGCCAATCTAAATAAATTTGACTTAAAAATTCGGTTTTTTTAAACGTTTTAAATAAAATTAATCAACACTAAAAAAGACTGTTATTTCTTACTTCACTTTTTATTTGTATCGTTAGATGTACATTTCGAGACACAAAGTGCTCATTATCAATAACAAATGAGTTTGTTATTGATAATGAGCACTTTGTGTCTCGAAATGTACATCTAACGAAACAAATAAAAAGCGAAGTAAGGAATAACAGTATTTTTTAGTGTAATAATCACTTCACGTAAACTCAAAAACATACAGTTAAAATTAATCAACATGAGATTAAACCTAAGTAGAATATTTTAAACTTTACTATATTTTAGTGTTTATGTAGAAAAGCATAATTTGGATTGGTCGCTCCGCTTCGCTGCGCGACCAATCCAAAAATATCGTGATATGTATACCTAAAAGATATATTTCCTGAATATAACATTATTTATCAAATTAATTAATAAAATTCATTAATTAATTAACTAATATTGACTATTTATTATAATTTATTGAACACGCATTTAAACAATATGTGTAACCAAAAATGAATAATTTCTTTAAATTAAAATATAACAATCGATCCTTATAAATATTTATATTAACATAATAATTAAACTCGAACGTATTATCTCATAACATGAAAAATATAAATAATTTATTCGCATTTAATTTCAAGATCTGAACGCATTATAACGAATTGAATGAGTGATAATTTCGAATAAATTAAATTAGCTATGCATAGATTCGTAATGTAATCATCCAGTTTCTGAGAAAATATTTTCCGGCGGCGAGAAATGAAAACTGAAAATGGTTTATTGGTACAATTAGACATTCTCACCTCGGCGATGTGACTAATACGTGCTAATTTATGCGACAGCATTAATATTTAATTCGCATTTTGTGGTTTTATGAGTGTTCTTTTACATCGTGTAATGTAATTTGTTTGCAAGATTTTTGTTTGTTTTGTAATGTTTTTTAATATTGGACAGAAATGATATAAAAGCCGCTTCTAATTCAATTATGTAAACAAGTCACGAAGGAGTTTATGAGGCCCAGTGGCGTAGCCTCATGAGACCCAGCAAAATTATGTACATATATTTTAAACTGTATGTTTTTGAGTTTACGTGAAGTGATTATTACACTAAAAAAGACTGTTATTTCTTACTTCACGTTTTATTTGTATCGTTAGATATACATTTCGAGACACAAGGTGCTCATTATCAATAACAGTTTGTTATTGAGCACCTTGTGTCTCGAAATGTACATCTAACGATACAAATAAATAGTGAAATAAGAAATTACAGTCTTTTTTAGTATATTTTAAACTAATTAATGTTGTTCGCAGTTAACATGGAAAATCACATACAGCGAATTTTTCTTAATATAAATATACCGATATACTGTAAATTTTCAGGTATTCGTCGATTTTATAAAATCCTTTAACTTAAAGCTTCTACCGAGTGTTTTCACTCCTTGGGTAAGCATGAAGTAACATTTCGAGTTTAGAAAAGCCAGAAAATTTAGTTTGATCGAGTAGCGAAGATGAGCGATCAAACCAAATCTCGGGCTTTTCTAAACTCGAAATTTTACTTCACGCGCCATGCGTACAAAATACTGATTTTAAGTAAAGTTCAAAATATACTACTGAAGCAGTATGCTAAAACAGTGTAATTTGAACTTCTCATTATTTCAGTGTTTTATACGCCTGACGTATGAACTTAAATTTCGATTTTTAAAAATCCTGAAAATTTAGTTTAATTGCTTCGCTTCGCTACGCAATCAAATCAAATTTTAAGGCTTTTCTAAATTCGAAATTTTAGTTCATGCTTAATCAAGGAGTGAAAACACTCGTTAGAAGATTAAAATTAAACGCTTTTCAAAAACAACGAATGCCTGATAATTTACAACGTATACATCATGATATGTATACTTAAAACATAAATTATTTATATGAAATCCATTTACATCATAATCGATAATATTAGTATTATAATTTTTAACAGTTGTAGATCAACTCCTTGGCATATGCAATCTTCAAGCATAATAATTCAGTAATTGCTTCATTAAAAGAAAGGCGGGCATTTGGATAAATATTTTAATGTCTGTGAAGTTTATCTGTGTGACTAATTAAGTAATTTGCTTAAAAATAATGACATCTAGATACTATAATTTATTTTTGATAAGTTAAACAAGTCGATTCTTAGGACTTTTAGTTTTATGTGGACAAATGTGTGTTAAATTAACCAAGAAAATGTCTGTTAACCCTTGAATTATCGGGTAAGAGTAGTTTCTTCTTTTCGGCTTAATAGCTAGATAATGACCAGATAATTATTAACACGTGTGTAATATTATTAATGTAACGTCATCTTGGTTATGAGGCCAGAATAAACAACCGCAGCAAAACCATAATTTAATCCGAAGACCTACCGAATCTACAGTTGTTGGTACGTACGCTCTGGTAATCTTGCGCGAAACAGTTAAGCTCGAATGAGAAACCGTTCGCGAAATATTAATTGGAAAAAATAATGTAATGTATACTTCTAATTAATGTGTAATTGATTTTTTCTCACAATAGAAAATTAATGCAATGAGTAATATTACTACGTTTTATACCACTATATTATTTATTTTATTCTTTTACTACTCAAGTTTTGACAGAATCTATGTCATTTTTGAAAAATTTGCCGACTTTTTTAATTACTGGTAATTTGGTATAAATCAATGCCGATAATTTACCGATAAATGAAAATATCGTTGCAATAGGGGTAATATTCATTAAATGCATGGTAAATTATAGAGAAACTTTACCGAGTATCTTCTGCTCCTTGATTAAGCATGAAGTAAAATGTCCAGTTTAGAAAAGCTTGAAAATTTAGATTTTGCTGGCTAAGCGAAGCCGGCAAATTCAAATTTTAATTAATTATTTGTGTATTTTTCGAAATTTTACTCTATAGTTTTCCGTATTATTTCACATATGGGGATTTTAATGTGTGCTTACAAATCCCTTAGCAAATTGTTTGAATTTGAAAATTGAATGAATTCATTATAAACATTTGTAAAATGTATTACCTAAAGATCAAACATAAGCAGTGTATTTTGAATTTCACCTGAAATCAGTGTTTTGTACTCTTGGAGCATGAAGTAAAATTTCGAGTTTAAAAAAGCCTGAATTTGGATCCAAACGAAAACGAAAATTTACAGCGTATGTACAGGAGTATGTATATTTAAAAGATAAATTTCCTGTACGTCTTGATTTTAAGGTATTTTCAAAATAAATGTTACCAAATTCTTATTTTATCGACTTTTGTGAGATTTTTGTTATTTTGTTATATACAGGGTGTCCCGTTAATGTGGGGAAATGGGTTAACCATATATTCCTGCGATTAAAATATGATGATTTAACATAACCTTTCTATATCCAAAAGTTTACGGTTAAGCCGGAATTAGTCTTCAAAGTTCAAAAAAATATTATTTTAATTTTATTTATAACAATTAAACGCTATATTCGATCCGACTAAAATTTATTATGGTTGATTATCATAATATAACACATCATTACAGTTATTATGGTCATCATTGATTGACAAGAAGTATAAAAAAACAAAAGTACTACAACATCCAAACTAAAATATGTTTTTATTGGCGCACCTTATGAAAAATATATCTTAAAAGATTAGTTCATATAAAAGCTTTTGTGTCTCTTAATAATGTTTGATATTTTGTACGGTTTTGCCACAAAAAAATAAAATGCAAATAAATTAGTTTGTATAATTTAGTAAAAACGAAGTCTACTTTTTTCTTTGTCGCCGCCATTTTTTAACAAACGGCAATTGTGTATATTATTAAATTACGAGTGTTGTTTGAGAAATAATTGTTATCTTCATTATGGTTTATAATTGTTCATATTCCTCCGAAGCAAACAGATACAGGGAGTTTTTCTTGTAAGTATACGTATTCCAAATTTAGCCTATTTTCTGTAAATCTTTAGATATTTAATGATTTTTTTTTAGGTTCAATTTGAAGCTTTAAACGAGTGTTTTTCACTCCCAGACTAAGCATGAAGTAAAATTTCGAGTTTAGAAAACCCCGTAAAAATTTGTCGAGGGTCGCACAGCGACCCGAGCCAAATTTTCTGGGCTTTTCTAAACTCGAAATTTTACTTCATGCTCCACGCGTATAAAACACTATAATATTGTGAAATTTATGTATATTCGAACTTCACTTGAAATCTGTGTTTTATACGCGTGACGCATGAAGTAAAATAGCGATTTTACTTCATGCCTTATCTGGGAGTGGAAAACACTTGTTTAAAGCTTCAAATTGAACTCTTTTAAAAAACAACGAATGTCGGAAAATTTACAGCTTATGCATATGTTTACCTAGAAGAAAGATTCACTGTATGTTGCTTGTATTAGGATTTTGCCAAGGAAATTGAGGATACCATAATCATATTTTATATTTTTGTCCCTAAACCGTACAAGATATCGAACATTATTAACAGACAAAAAAAGTTTCAAGTTAACCAATCTTTGAAGTTATATTTTTTTAATTTTTATAAGGTGCGCCAGTGAAAACATATTTTAGTTTTTATGTTGTGGTACTACTGTTTTTATACTTCATGTCAATCAATGATGACCATAATAACTTAAATGATGTGTTATATTATGATAATCAACCATAATAAATTTCAGTCAAATCGAATATAGCGTTTAATCGTTACAAATAAAATTAATAATATTTTTTTGAACTTTAAAGACTAATTCCGGCTTAACCGTACATTTTTGGATATAGATAAGTTGTGTTAAATCATTATATTTTTATTTCAGGAATCTATAGTCAAGCCATTTCCCCACATTTACTTGACGCCATGTATATTGTTATACAGGGTGTCAATTTGAAAACAAGCCAGCCAGAATATCTTTGGAACCGTAACAGTTAGAGAAAAATTTTGAAAATCCTTTCTAGGATATGAAGGGGGACCATTTTGACCCACATAATAATCTTCTGCAACCAACCCTTTAGGCTGTAGCCACCCTTGCCCATTTTTTTAAATGGCATGGCCCTACTTGTGATATATCATTAGAAAGATCTTTCAAAATGCTAATCAGTGGTACCAACTAAAATGTTTATGTTCCATAAAAAATGCAATGCGATTTCAAAGTTGTTGTCAAATTAGGTATTATAACAATTTATTTTTACAAATTACAAATGAAAAAGCACAGATAAACACAATAATACCCAATATTTATCAGTCTAAAAAAAATATTAAAATAATAACAAAACTTGGTTCAATGGAATACATTTATTAACTGAATAAATTGCACCCATCCGCAATATAAAAAAAAAATCATTTTAAGCATACTATAATTTAATAATTAATTTTTGTTTTACATTTTCTATGTAACAATAAAAATTTAAGTTGATACCACTGATTAGCATTTTGAAAGACCTTTATAATGATATATCACAAGTGGGGTCATGCCATTTAAAAAAAATGGGCAAGGGTGGCTACAGACTAAGGGGTTGGTTGCAGAAGATTGTTATGTGGATCAAAATGGTTCCCCCTCCATATCCTAGGAACGGTTTTCGAAAATTTTCTCTAACTGTTACGGTTCCAAAGATATTGTGGCTGGCTTGTTTTCAAATTGACACACTGTATATATTGGAACATTTTCATTGTACTTTTCTTATATTAGATTTGATGGCAATTATATAAATTGATTCAGATTATTAAAAATTAGCAATAAAATAAACTCATATCACTAGTAGTACTGCAAAACTTGAAGTAGTATAGCAAGTATTGTCAATTTTATTCCTACATAAATGTATAGTTGTAATTTTGATATAAGCATTTTAAATACGTTTATTACTTTTATACGTTTCTGAGATTGAATTTTAAAAGAAAACACATGGTTAAATTTCGATAATATTTTGTTTTTTATTCCAACTAGTTTCGACTTTGAGTAGTTCTCAAACAATGCAGAAAATTAAATTAAATTAATTGCATTTTCTGTATTCCTTGAGAAAGACTTTAAGTCGAAACTAGTTTTATTTTATTTGTCAAATCAATGGAGCCATTTTCAAAACACATAAATAATTTTTTAATAAAAAACCAAAATATTAGCTAAATGTAACTAAGTGATTGCTATAATAATAATAATAATAATAGTTTATTCATGTTAAAAAAAATATGGAATTTACACATGTCAAGTAGAGGAACTTAAAAACTAATATAGCTTATATACGTAAGTACAGCTTAAAATTTACATTCGGATGACAGATATGCGAGATTTGACATAAACAGTGAATAATAATTAAATAAATAATATAAATATTTTAATGTGCTCCCCAGTGCAGTGTTAAAATCGCATTTCTGTATTCTTGTATATTTATGTATATATGCATGGATATACAATTTGTACTTTTATTTTGAGAGAAAACAATTGTTTATACATTTATCCAACGATTGATAATTTTGTCAAAATCTGGCATTTTGTACAGGTTTGTATTTCATGTTGACAAAATGCCGGATTTTAAAAAAATTATCAAAGATTCTTTGGGCTCCGTCAACTGGCCCCCCCACTTTCGATTTTTTTGAAAAAAATCATTGCGTAGAAAAGCCCTTTAATAGCACAAGCAAGCAAAGCAAAAATTAAAGCAAGCACACAAAAGGTAAAAAAGTTATGGAGGTTTCAAATATGGGGGGGGGGGCTAAGTTGATCTTTGTCCCCCACTTTTGATTTTTTAACTTTTTTTATATGATTTGGATTCTTCAGAGCTAGCGCAAGTTAGCACAACCCCAACTACCCCTTAAAAACAAAACATTAGTTTGAACCCCAGCCCCCCACTTTAATATTTTTTATTATTTTTAGGGGAATCTGTAGCTTAGAGCTGGCGCAGGCAGAACATGCAAACATTATTTAAAAAAGAAAACCGATAAAAATATATTTAAATTTTATTTAACGGGCGTGAGCTTTAAAATCCTGTATGCGTATGGAGATTCGTGTATTTGAATTATTACGCAAAATTTAATTTTCTATCCACCTAAAAAATCCTAAAATTTACTATTAATATAATTTGCGTGATGGGAAAGCTTAAAATAAATACTTAACCTATAACTATTGCGATATTTGATAAACAAATTAATTCATTAGTTAGGATATATATTAAAAGATATGAATTAATCAAATCAAAGTTTTATAACAATAATATATTAATTTATTAATTATTCCGATTAAACAATTATTTTAAAATATAATTCGCTAATGCGAACAGCGTTTGAAACATTAACAATTAAAAACATGTTTAAAACGTGTCTAATACAATACATGTTTAAAACAGAACATGCAGGGCATTTTTTCTTTGAGTGTACATATCCCGATAATTACAGGGTTTTTGAAATTTGCGGGAATTTGTTGTTTCAAAGCGGTTAGTTTAAGGCTTTTAACGAGTGTTTTCCACTCCCAGACTAAGCATGAAGTAAAATTTCGAGTTTAGAAAAGCCTAAGAATTTGGATTGTCCGCGTAGCGAAGCGGAGCGGCCAATCCAAATTAGGCTTTTCTAAACTCGAAATTTCACTTCATGCGCCACGCTTAAAAGCACTGATTTACAGCGAAATTTGAAAAACACACACATACAACAACAATTATAGGCAACCTAATATACGTTAGAGTTATAATAATCACTGTTTTAAACAATTTGTTCAGCGCAGAATTTGACTCACGTTTTATTCACATCACATACATATTAGATTGCTAAAGCCGTATATTTTAAACTTTACGATATTTCAGTGTTTTATACGTGTGGCGCATGGAGTAAAATTTCGAGTTTAGAAAAGTCTGAAAATTTGGATTGGCCGATCCGCATCGCTACGCGGCCAATCCAAATTTTCAGGATTTTCTAAACTCGAAATTTTACTTCATGCTTAGTCTGGAAATGGGAAACCCTCGTTTAAAGATTCAAATTGAAATCTTTTAAAAAAACAACGAATGTCGTAAAATTTACAGTGTGTGCATATGTATACCTGAAAGAAAAATTCCCTGTATTTAAAAATCACATTTATGCACACAGTTGTGATATTTTATATTTATTTATTTCTATTTATATTTGTCTCGGTTATTTGAAGAGATAGAGAGTCGGTTAAATTGGGGCAAAGTTGCATAATTTAGGGCCCAATAATAATCTAAACACAAATTTGAAATATTTTCTTTCGTTTTTGAGATATTATCAAAAGACGGATTTTTTGAAATTTCGTTTTTATTTTTTTATTCAAAAACTATTGAATCCAGACATTTACAACTTTGACATTATACGGGCACTTTTTAAGGAGAAATCTTGTAACATATTCTATTTTAAGATATATAACATTTACCCAGGGACGATAGCCAACATTTGTTTTTCTTATGGGCGCCATTTTGGATTTTTATATTTTTGGAAGAATATTTTTTATGAATTCAATGATGTGTCGCATTATAGTTTGTTGTACATTGTATATCTAAAATTTTAATCTTTCTTTTTTTGTAAAGAGTGCCTTGGAAACAGTTGAGTAACTCACTTATTTGACCCATAATTTGCTTACATATCACCTGAAGATGGGCATCCGACGATACATATTTTAACAGTTGTGATGTATTTTAAAATAACGAGTGTCTTCCACTCCCAAACTAAGCATGAAGTAAAATTTCGAGTTTGGAAAAGCCACGCGTAGGAAATTTGTCGAGGGTCGCGCAGCGACCCGAGACAAATTTTCACGGGGCTTTTCTAAACTCGAAATTTTACTTCATGCGCCACGCGTATAAAACACTGATTTTAAGTAAAGTTAAAAAAAAAGATGTAGCGAAAAGATGCAAGCATTATTTTTTTTGTAAAGAGTTTTGGAATAATAATGATTAAAGTAGATTAAATATAGTTTGTGCAACTTTTATGTGATAATCGATACTTATTATTATTACAAAAAATTGACAGTTAATAATTAATTTTAAGTGCTAACAATGATTGACTGCTGTCAAGATTTTATTAATTAACAGATATGACGTCATTGTTTCCAAGGCACTCTTTGCAATAATGAAAATATTAAAATTTTAAATATCAAATCTAAAATAAATTATGAGTATGGTACATCACTGAGTTCAGAAAACAGTATTCTTTCAAAAAATATGAAAATCCAAAATGGCCCTTACAAAAGTTGGCTATGGTCCCTGTGTAAATGTTAGTGTTATCTTAGAAAAAATATGCTACTAGATTCCTCATTAGAAAGTGTCTGTATATTGTCAAAGTTCTAAATGTCCAGATTCAGTAGTTTTCGAATAAAAAAATAAAAACGATTTAAAAAAAAACAGTTTTTTGTTGATATCTCGAAAACAAATAAGATATTTCAAAATTGTTTACAGATTATAGTTAGGTCCTAAAATAAGCAACTTTGCCCCAATTTAACCGACTCTCTATCTCTTCAAATAACTGAGATCCCCATACATTCTGTCGAAATACGGGCACCCTGTATATCAAAAATGAACACACATTTTTGTTTGTTTACATTATTTGGTTAAATGTATTTTTAATACCAAGAAAAGAAAATGTATCAATTGTTGTTTTAATAATACAAAGTATTTTGCCCTAATCTCAAAGAAATTAGTGATAATTTACACACATGCTAAAGAATAAGTATCTGGAAAAAAATAATTCCTTTGCATGATTAAAACTGTTTCTAAGGAAATCAAGTTGACGAATACAACAAACTGCAAAACGTCACTTTATGAATCATTATAATAAAGAAAATAAAACTCTTTGTAACCAGATCCTTGCACCTGACTATGAACATCCAAGGTTCAGATATCCAGAAAAGAACAAAGAAATCCGGAAAAATGTTTCCAAAAACAAAAAACAGTGCTAACCAAAACTTATCCACAGATTTATTGAATTCATCGATAGCACTTCTTGAAAGTAACGTGAATAAATTATTCGTAATAGTTCAATTATAAAATAGTTATGGGTTTTCATGCAGGTGATGACTATGAGTAACCGTGGAATAATTATGGGCTCTATTTGCAATTCGTTGCATCCATGATTTACACAAACAATAACAAATGCACACCCAGAGACACACATCTGTAAACGTAAATACATACATTACACTTATGTATAAATATAAGCGTATGTATTAGATTGTGAAGTATTTTATACATTATGTAATCACGTGCAGAGCGATAAACATGGCGCGAAGGTTAACTCTTAAATACTTGTTACTGAATATCATCTTTTTACAATTAACACGTAGCAAATTTTGCTCGTGAAGGTTTCGCTTTTTTGGGTAATTGCTCTTATTCCTACGACATCAATATAGTTTTAGAGAAGTAATACAATAATTCACATGATCAGCCCTTACATCTGAATTTATGTAATTATGTGAATTATTGTATTACTTCTATAAAACTGTATTGAAGTCGGAGTTAGACGTTCCATCGTACGAATAAGAAGAGCATATACCCAAAAAAGCATATATATATTTGCACAAAGAAACAGATTTCTTTATATAAACAGGCTCATTTTCATAATTTTTTTATATTGATATCATTTTGAAACGATATAGTAAAAACAAATTCGAATTAATTGATTTGTCGAAAATATGTCTTGCACTTTCGGTTTAACTAGATATACCATCAAATAGAATTTAAATGAATCGCTCTGTTGATTAGTGATTGAAAATTTAAATTTGACAAATCCAACTTTTCAAGCTTTTCTGAACTCGAAATTTTACTTCAGGCTTAATTAGTAGGTGGAAGCCTTTGTTAAAGGCCATTTAATGCTATTAATTGTTCACGTATTTAATGACTTTTACCCACAAAACAACGATATTGTGATCTATCGGTAAATTATCAGTAAACCGGGTTTCAAAAAAAAATTTCCTGAATTACCGAAAATTAAATGTACAATCCTTACTATTGATATTTATATTTCGGATAAAACCGGACTTATCATTGAAATTCGTTTTTAAGTATACATATCTCGATGTGTACTCGTTCAATTTGAAGCTTCTAACGAGGGATTCCACTCCTCGGTTAAGCATAAATTTAGGTTGGTCGCCCCACAAAGCGGAGCGACCAAACCACATTTTCAGGCTTTTATAAACTCGAAATTTTACTTGATGCGCCACGCGTGTGTTACACTGATTTAACTTGAAGTTAAAAATATTCTGCCTTAGCATATTGTTCTGCCAGTATATTTTAAACTTCACAATATTTTAACAAATTTACTGAATTACCGATAACTGAATTTACAATCTTTACTATTGACATTTTTATATTTTGATAATTTCTCATAGAGCCGAACTTATCATTGAAATTAGCTTAAAAACAATTATAACTTTAGATAAGATACAAATTGGCAGCTTTGAGTTTCGGTAATTTTGCATTCAGTGCTTCAATTTTATTCTTTTCCACATTAAAACAAATTTTAATTGTTTCTTAACAATCGTTGTGCGTTTTTATCAAAACTTGTCTATTTAATTTTTATATTTTCGAAAAATGCAATTTGTATTTCTTTCTAAGTTTACTTATTTTTCTATATTTGTTTTGATTTATTCAAAATCTGACAATAGTGTACAAAAATCAACCTTGATATTTTATATGAAATGTTTTGTGGTTTCTATAACGAAATCGCTATTACTACAATTTTTTTAAATAATTTAGTTAATTAACCCATTAACAGCCGACCAATTATAGAGTTAACTCTAAAAGTTGATTTGAAATAAAATTATCTACTGCTCTTTCTATGAATATTATTATCATTTATTGTTACATACTGTTTTTTTTAGGCATTCGTCGCTTTATAAATCGTTCAATTTGAAGTTTCCACTCCCAAATTTAACATAAAGTAAAATTTTGAGTTTAGAAAAGCCTGAAAATTTGGTTTGGTTAAATCTTTTCTAAACTCGAAATTTTACTTCATCTGCCATGCGTATAAAACACTGAAATATTGTGAAGCTAGAAATACTTTTATTTAAAATCAGGAGTAATAACAACATTTAATTAACTAAATATTTACATTTTACTTCACACATTCTCAAGTCAGGTCAAACAATACAATGTTAAAGTTTTGACTGTCTAGATTCAATAGTTTTCGAGTAAAAAAATAAAAACGAAAATTCAAAAAGTCCGTTTTGTAAGAATATATTGAATTATGGGGCGCTAAAATACGAAACTCTGCCCAAATTTAACCGACGCACTATCTCTTCAAAAATCCGCAATCCCCATACATTCTGTCGAAACACGGACACCCTGTATTAATTAATTAAACTGTTCCTCTTGTTTTTTTTTTTGATCGAGGTGTAGATATAAGAAAAGTTAAAAACGAAAAGAAGAAAAAACACATTACGTATGTTTGAATGTATAATTAAGTTCGAATTCATATTTATCATCATATCAAGGTAGCGAGTGAATGTTTGTACTTTTATTTAGAAAGAAACCTTGAGAATAATATTTTGATTGAGTCTGATTCGCGGGAATCGGCAGTGAGAAAACGGTCGGCTTTTCATTTCGGGACTTTTTCCGAGTGTGCGCGGCGCGTATTGGTTTTTTGAATAGAAAAATGTCAAGTGAAGTGAACCGAGCGCGTTTCTCCCACATTCAAATAAATTTCAAAATGGACACTTTCTACTCGGCTGCCACCTTTCTATGTGAAACCATTATGTATTACGATAGAAATGTTTTATTGTAATTGTTACTTAACGTGTATCAAGGTTACGTTTGATAGTTTAAAAGTCTTTCGTCGCGAATTTCTCACTTTTATATCGTGAGCATGACCATTTTAGAATGTGCACAAAGAGCAGATATTTGCGGCGGCGCCGTTCAGGTTTTTCTCGGGCAGATTTAATGGAAATGGAAATGGCCTTTATTGCTTTTACTTTCATCAGACACTCACTTCATGCCTGCTGGATAAAAAACAATCATTCAATGTTAATTGTTGCCATTTGAACTTTTTTAATGGTAGCCAAAACAATAAACTGATCAGAGAATCAGGTTTGAGATTTAAAGTCACCAAACGTTCATGGAATTTAAATTTATAACAAACAAAATATTTCTGGGTTTCACTAGATAATCCGGATTTAATTTTAAATCTGTATGATTTAATTTAAAATCTGTAAGATTTAAACATAATTTGAACATCTTAACCTTGTACTTAAATTGTGTTCACTTCAAAATTTAATAGCTTTACAACTGCAAATGCATAATGTTTCTTGGTTATATACTTAATAATTATGCGATGTTAAAGATGATAAGGAAATCTCCAATAACAAATATTTTTGCTCGACTAAAAATAAGTATTTTGCAAGGGTTTCAACCTTTATAAGGTGAATACATTGCCCAACCGAAGGCCAAATACCTTAACAGCATTTTCTCCCCCTGTAAATAGGGATTATAATAAAAAAATCTCTACCAAATTCATTGGTTAATTGTCAGTCTTTTACCGGTATTTCGGTAAATTAAATAAAGCTTGTTTCGGTGAGCCAATTAAATACGATATTTTTTAATTTCATTCATACTTTGTTTTAAAAAACTATAAAAAACCAACAGCTACCAGTTTTTATAAAAGAAAGTTCAAATCATAATTATTTAATATTAACTCTAAAAATCGTTGATAATAGACTATCTATATTTATAGTTTAGAAAAGCGTACAACATTTGATTTTACTGCATGCTTAATCAAGGGGTGGAAACCCTTGTTGAAGGTTAGTGATTAAATGCTATAAATTTCCCACGTATTTAATAAATTACTTTTACCCTTAAAACAACGATATTATGATTTATCAGTAAATTATCGGAATACCGGTTTTGATTTAAACATTTACCGAATTATGTTAATTGAAAAAGTCTCCAAATTGACAATCCATATCAGTAAGTACATAGCGGAAAAAAATGAGTTTTGTATTATTGTAATTAAATATAAAGTTTTAAATTGTGTCTAACCAGGTTAACAGGTTTATGTGAGTGACATACAGGGTGTCAATTTGAAAACAAGCCAGCCACAATATCTTTGGAACCGTAACAGTTAGAGAAAATTTTTACAAAACTGTTCCTAGGATATGGAGGGAGAACCATTTTGATCTACATAACAATCTTCTGCAACCAACCCCTTAGCCTGTAGCCACCCTTGCCCATTTTTTTTTAAATGGCATGACCCCACTTGTGATATATCATTACAAAGGTCTTTCAAAATGCTTATCAGTAGTACCAACTAATTTTTTTATTGTTACGTAAATAATGTAAAAAAATTAATTATTAAATTATAGTATGCTAAAAATGATTTTTTTTATATTGCGGACAGGTGCAATTTATTCAGTTAATAAATGTATTCCATTGAACCAAGTTTTTTATTATTTTAAATTTTTTTTAGAGTTGTTCATATTTTAATAAAACAATAGATAACTCTGATAAATATTGGGTATTATTGTGGTTACCTGTGCTTTTTGTAATTTGTAAAAATAAATTGTTATAATACCTAATTTGTCAACAATTTTAAAATCAAATAAATTGATTTAAATTTTTTTCATTTTTTCTGTAACAATAGTTTTTTTAGTTGGTACCACTGATTAGCATTTTGAGAGACTTTTCTAATGACATATCACAAGTAGGGTCGTGCCATTTAAAAAAATGGGCAAGGGTGGCTACAGCCTAAGGGGTTGGTTGCAGAAGATTGTTATGTGGGTCAAAATAGTTCCCCCTCCATATCCTAGAAACGGTTTTGAAAAATTCTCTTTAACTGTTACGGTTCCAAAGATATTCTGGCTGGCTTGTTTTCAAATTGACACCCTGTATATTAGATGATACATTTGTCATCGATAATAAATGTTACCAGGCACACTCCTCATGCGCGGTAAAAACAATCCATAAATTAATCAGAGACAACTTATCTCACAGGGTGGTTGATATTTCATTATCCAACCCGTATCTGCTAAAATGTTAAAGATATAAAGACAGTTTAATATGAAGCATATCATACGCAACGAAACGTGATCTAGAAAATAAAAAACAAAAATAATTATTTCATGGCCTACATATTTTTCGAAAAATATCACTATTATTTTTTTAATGAAATGCCTTGTATATTTTTATTT
Organism: Philonthus cognatus; assembly: GCA_932526585.2. Lineage (NCBI taxonomy): Eukaryota > Metazoa > Arthropoda > Insecta > Coleoptera > Staphylinidae > Philonthus > Philonthus cognatus. The sequence continues at coordinate 93,333,453 of OW052243.1, forward strand.
ATTGCAATAACCTGTCAAATTAATATAAATCAGCAAATACTTGTCATATTTGACAGTAAAAAGTGTTTATTGGTGTAATTGTACCTACTTATACGAGAAGAATGGACAATAATATAAACATTGCTATGCTGTGCTACAGGGCCGGCCCGAGGTTTCCTGGCGGCCCTAGGCAAATCAAATTCAAGGGCCCTTTTCGAGGCGGGGAGTAGTGTTAACCCCACTAACTATTTACTCTTTTGGAATTTTGCAGTTAAAATAGGTTTCTTACTAAATGCATCATGAGTAAGAGTACAAAACAATGTCACTTTTAGTAGATTATTTTAATATTGAAAATGCTTATCGTTATGTTAAATTGATCAAATTCGATGTTTTTTTGTTGAAATGATCAATTTTGTTGTTTGTGCAAATTAAATTTGGTAAGTAAGGTTTCACGATTTGTGTACATTTACTACAATTTAAGTTTCAGTAAATTATATATATATATATATATATATATATATATATATATATATATCGATATTATAAATTTTAATGCAATTTAACATACAAATGGTCGAATTCTGGAATTTAACAATTTAGACAATTTTATCATTTTTATCTCAATTTTACCTATTATTGCTGATTTTATTTTTAAAAATTGAATTACGAGATATTAAAGAGGGCACTTAAATATTGACATTTTAAGAACACTATTTGTCCAATTATTTTACTCATATAGGCATCCTCTAGGTAAAAGTAGAAATATAAATCATATTTTTATCTTATTCTTGAGAGAAGTTACAGACATTTCAAGATGCCTTTTAGGAGTCAAAATTTTAGAAATATTTTGTTTTCTTGAAAACTATAAGAGATAGGTTCGAACATATGGAATAAAATATGTTGCAATTTAAACGAGGAATCTAAAAATGACTAATATATAGGGTGTTCCATTTAAAATAACAAATTTAGTGCTACTTCCGGTGGAACCGGAAGTGATAGAAAGTTAAAAATATATCACATAAGGAGAACTGATTCAATGGAATTTGAAGGATAGTTTAGGGTCGAAAGTGATGCCAAGGTATTTACAAGCAGGGGATGGGTTGATTACGGTGTTTGATATGTTTATGCTAAAAGGGGAGTTGAGCGGCCTGTGGAAGGGTATGAATAGATGGGATTTATTGGGATTAATGGAAATTCTCCATTTGGCAAATCAAAGACATAGCAAATCTATTAGCCCTTGGATAGTAAAGAGAACTTTAGGAAGGGTGGGTTCTTGTCTTATAAGTGCAGTGTCGTCGACAAAGAGAAGAAAATATGCTGAGGGATTAAGGGTACTGTGGGTTAGGGTTGTAAATGTCATGAACATAGATATTGTACAGGAGGGGAAATAATGGAGGGCGTCGAGGAACACCTTGTTGGGGGATAAAGGGTCGGGAGATGGTACGCGGACATTAAGGAGTCGATTGTTTAGGAAATTATCAATGAAATAAATTAAGTGTAATGCGATATTAAGGGAGTTGCACTTAAACAGCATCAAAGGCCTTTTTTTATGTAGGAATAATATAGCTGGTTTTTTTGATTTCGAGGTGTGCTGTTTGGCAGTTGAAGGTTAGGATAGTGAGTGGGAGAGTGGTTGATCTATTTTGGAGGAATCCGAATTGATAGCGAGGAATGTTTTGGGAGATATGAGCTAGGAGGTTATTTTTGAAGATGGATTCAAATATTTTTCCTAGAACTGGAAGCAGGGTAATTGGTCTATAGCTAGAGACTTCTAGCGCATCGCTATCGTGTTTTAATATGCACGTAATTATACCATGCTTCCATTCCTGGGGAATGGTTTGCGTAAATGAAATTGAGGATTTTGATAATATATTTATGAATGTTTTCTGAAAGGGATTTGAGGATTGATCTAGGAATGTTATCATAACCAGGCGCGCTGTGTTTAACCTTTATGTAGCACACTGAAATGCTCTTCCTTTTCTATGTCATCATCAGGCAGTTACACCTGGTACACATCCTTCATAAATAACTATAATCCCTAGTTATTTATGAAGGATGTGTACCAGGAGTTTACGATATTATAAAAATCGTCGTTATATGTTATCGTCTGCTTCTCAGAAAAGTTTTCTTTGAAATACCCGGCAAATATTTCGGCTATTTCTTTCGAGTCACATGTCACTTCGGTTGTTTTCGGATGCCGTAGTTTCTGCAGTATGTCTGTCTCTCTGTATTTCGATAGTTTTTTTATTTAATCCCAGTAGTTTTTGCCCTGTCGTGTGTTTATTTCTTCGCAAGCGAGTATTCATATCTTGTTTGTAGTCTTTAATTAATTTCTAGATGTCTTTGTTTAGTGCATTAAAATTTTCTTTCAGAGTTTGTTCGTTCGTTTGTATTGCTGTCTTTTATATTTAATCAGTCTAAGGATATATTTTGGGATATTTATATGTAGATTTTGCATACGTCCGAGTTCTCATTTTAACCAGGTCAGAGAGTAAGGAATTTGTAATGTTTTTTGTCTTTATGCCTGTATAAAGTTTTTGGAGGCCTGGGTATTGGGGGATTTGCTTGTAGGGAAAAGATTATTGAGAGATGATCGGAGCATATGTCAGGGATTAGGCTGATATCTGTAATTAGGTGTTCGATGTTGCTAGTACATAAAAGGACATCGGGAGTGGAAGATTCGTTTTCGGACATAATAAAGGTGGGAGGAGTTGAGAAGGAGAGGGGTGAGTGAGGGGATGGTGGAGTGGGTGAGGAGAGTGTATGAGGAGACATGGGTGGTGGCGAAAGTAGGGAAGGAGGTGTCGGGGTGCTTTAGGACGTGGGAGGGTTTGAGGCAAGGGTGCCCGCTGAGCCCGATGCTATTTAATGTATACGTAAGTGAATTGGAAGAGGTGATGAGTAAAGGGCAGGCGGGGGGAGTGGTGATGGGTAAAAGGAAGGTATGGATGCTGGCGTATGCGGATGATGTGGTGTTGGTTGCAAGAGAGTATGACGGGATGAAAGAGATGTTGAAGAGAGTGGAGAGGTTTATGGATAACAGGGGAATGAATGTGAATGTAGTGAAAACGAAGTAGGTGAAGTTTAGAAATAAAGGGAGGCAGGGGAAGGTGAAAGAATTGGAGTGGAAGGGGGTAGTTATTGAGAGGGTGAAGAGTTTCAAGTATTTGGGGTTTTGGTTTAAAGGAACGGGAGGGTATGAGGAGCATTTGAGGTGGGTGCAGGGTAAGGCGAGGAAGGCGTGGGGAATGGCGTGGGGGAAGTGGACGGGGAACAATGTGACGGTTGCGTGTAAGATATGGGATGCGTGTGTAAGAGCGGTGCTAATGTATGGAGTAGAAGTGTGGGGGACGAGAGGGTACGAGGTGATAGAGAGGGAGCAGATGTGGTTCCTGAAGCACATGTTGGGGGTGGAAAGGTCCACGCCCAGCTACATAGTGCTCCAGGAGACCAACAGAGAGAGGCTAGAGTGGGAGGCAATGGTGAGGGTGGTGAGGTACGAGCTGAGATTGTGGGAACTGGATGAAGAGAGATTGGTGAAGGATGTATGGGTGACGAGTGTGGGTGGGGGTGAGGGTAGATGGAGGGGGGAGAGGAGGAAAATGTATGAGAGGGTAGGGCTGTCGGAGGCGAAGGTAATGGAATGGCTAGGAAATGGGGTGAAGGTGGATGAGTGGGTGAGGGGGAAAGGGAAGGAGGTGGAAGGGCAGGAAAGGCAAGGGTGTATTGACAGAAGCCAGTATAATGATATGTATGGGAGGTGGCAGGTGTATGGGAGGGTGCTGAAGTATTTGATAGAGAAGGGATGGGGTAGAGAGGATAGGGTGATTGTGGCAAGGGCGAGGTGTGGATCGGAGGAGAGAGGAAGGAAAGTATGGATGGGGGAAGAATATGGAAGGTGTGTGTTGTGTGGACAGGGGAAGGATACGTGAGGACACTTGGCGGAGGAATGTGAGGGGGTGAAAGAGGAGTGGCTGGGAGCGAAAGGGAATAGAAGGGTAGTGGAGTGGATGAGGGAGGATGGGAGCGGGGTAAGGACGTTGGAAAAGCTGGGGAGGGAGAGGGAAAAGAGAAGGGAGGGTAAGAGGGATACGGGAATGTAGTGAGGTAATCAAATGAAAATGTGTAATCAATGTAATGTAATGTAAAGATGTGGAGATATGCCAATAAAGGTCTTTTTTTTTAAAGGTGGGAGGAGTCTTAATTCGAACAAAGTTAGAGTTTGATATAAAGAGATTTCGTTTTGTTTATATTAAGGTCGCCGATTATGAATTATTTATTTGGATTGAGGACCAATTTTGAAAGGTATAGGTTTGATTTAGTTTCCACCATCATTGATACATGGATAGGATTGTTACAAAGAAAATGGAAAAGGAGATGAGATTTATGATGTAATAAGTTAATGTTTGTATTTATGAAATTCATGTTAGCCATTTCTGTGGTGCTGTGGTGGTGTGGTGGTGTTAATGGCTCAACAAGGAGGAATGCCGGGGTCTTTCATGTCGAACATTATTATAAACATCCTGTTGCCAGAAAAGCTAACATGAGTGTCTATGTGGAATGAGTCGATGAAGCGTGATTTTAGTTTTTTTATTAGGTCCTGTCTGTCTATTTTGGATGGTCTATTTATTTCAGTCGTGTAAGTGTCAATGACATAGTCGTGGTGCGTGATTGGTGAGTGGATGCGTTTTGTATCCTAACATTGTGTATGCCCTGTATAAGTTCGAGTGGTCTCTTGGGGCATTTTGTTGACCATACTCCGTGAGAAGTGTCGCCGCATGCCTTGCATTTTGGGAGTTGTAATGAGCTGCAGGTATTTGTGTGGAGAGTTCTCATGCATTTTGCACATATTATTTGTTCTTTGCAATCGCTGGTGATGTGGTCGTATTTGTTGCATTTATTGCAGGGATTGGGGAGAGGTGCGAGTGGATTGCTTTCCATTACGGGATAAACTTTGCACATAAATTTGAAATGTTTGTAAAGTAATTTTGTGTATGCTTCGTGATATCCTGTAATGATTCTAATCATTCGTGTTTTTCTGTCGTCCTGTTTCGCGACAATTCTTTTGCAATATCTCTGCGGTATTCCCATTAAGTTAAGTAGGGCAAAGTCAGGTATCAAATTTCAGAGTTATTGGGCTCTTCTTCCTTGGTTGCGGGCAAACAGGCCGTAAATGACGACTCGACCCTCCCAATCTAAACAAACACTTGAGTTCCTTTACTCAATTGGAAGATAGATTTTTTTTATATTTCTCCGCTTATTCAGAAATAACTACTGCCAGCAAAAAGTGTAACGGGTAGTCTTGTGCAAAAGTATTTTTCATTCTAAACTTATTATCATTATTATTAGTAATCGAATTAAATATATAATCAATCAAATACAACTAATATATGTTTCTAAGGTTTTGGCCCCCGTGTTCAAAGGGTAATAAGAAAAAACCGTGAAGCAAAAGATGATTTTTTTACAGATTAATAATTGAACATTTTCCAATAACATACTTATGTTTCAATTTTATTGAATAGTTTAATAAATTATTATTGTAAAAAGTGTTTAAAAAAGTAGATGTTTTTAAGTCGTTTTACGATTAACCCAACTGTAACCTGTCGCAACTTCTTTGTTTATAAACAATAATGAATTAAACTTTACAAATAAATAAATACATATGTTGTGATTCCATTGGTGTAAATGAAAATTGTAAATAATTTATATTGTTAATGATATTAATTTATTTATAACAATACGATATCTTCCTTAATATTCATGTAATCATGTTTTCATTACAACAGTACGTTGATAATGAAGTATTACGACAAAATAATATCATATATTTTATATAACATATTGCGTTTTAATACAATTTAAATAAACCCCTCCTTTTCTAAATGTTCAAATTAAGGGATCTTATACAGGAAGATAATATACATAAATTGAAAAAAAAAATGCCGAGAAATAAATTCGTAAAGTTGAGTTTTTAATTTAAAGGTCAATAAAATCATTCTTCTTCCTGTCTTCCTGTATAACCGTAATTTGAAGATTAAATATTCTACAATATTTGTTAAAATAATGAAATTATTACAAGGTTGTTGATAATTATAAATTGGATCAATTACATTACAAAAATCAAAACCATTTTCGGCGGAATAGTAAAAATATTTTTTAAAACATTAGAAAACTAACGTTGCTTGCGGTTTGATAGTTTATTTAAATTGTGCCAAAACGCAATATGTTGTATTATATGATATTTGGTCGTAATACATTTAATCAACGTACTCTTGTAATAAAAACATGATTACATAAATATTAAGGAAGATATCGTATTGTTAAACACAAATTAATAACTTTAAATATAGATATTATTTACAATTTTGATTTACACCAATGGAATCACAACATATTCATTTGTTTATTTGTAAAGTTTTATTCATTTTTGTTTATAAAAACCTGAGACAGGTTAAAGTTGGGTTATTTGTGAAAATACCTATTTTTCAATAAAATTGAAACGTCAGTATGTTATTGGAAAATGTTCAATTATTAACCTACAAAAAATTGAATATTTTTACTTCACGGATTTTTTTATTACTCTTTAAACACAAGAGCCAAAACTTTTGAAACGGATATTAGTATCAAATTTGGAAATCCGCTCACTCCGCTTACGTCAAGCAATTAAACACTGAAAGGGAAATAACAGAAAAAAGTGTATCATAAAATGTAAAACATTATAAGTTTACATGTTGGTTCATGTCTTGTTACTCCGTCGTAACAAATAAAAGATAGTATTTAGTACTGACAAATTGCGTTCGTTTAGCACCGATTTATTTACGCCTTTTTTACCATTAAGAACACGTGGTTTTATTACAATTTTAGTATCATTCGCCATTATCCATAGTAATATTTGAGTTGTTGAACAAGAAACAACGTATTAGATATAGTTTAAGAAGCTATGTATACATGTATATTATCGACGTTCAAGAATGTTATTTATAAAAATGTAATATTATATGAAATAATAACGTAAAATTCCGCTCCATCATTCTAAATGCCGACACTACAGTAATCCGCCTTCCGCAGCTTAGAGTCCCGTCCAGCCGCAGCGATAAAAGTCACGTGCTACATTCACACCCACAAACTAGTCAAATTTCGTGTAGAAATTTTTTAAAAAACTAAAGGGTTAATAATTGTTTTCTTTGCGGGATTGATCTTATTAAGGCTATAAGCATGTGTTGAATTAATTTCATTGTTAATAAAAAAAAAATCCATTTTAAAAATGGATTTTCTCCGTTATTAATAAAACATTTTTCTTTAACATTTCTCAATAGATGCAGTAAGTTATGGTAAACAAGATACTGAAAACATATTTTCTTTAACTCGATTTGATTTCGAGAAATTCGCTACACACGATTTCAGACACGAATTTACCCCTCTTAAGATGCGCACTCACTGCAGAGTCGGTGATTTCTAACTCGACACTGCGTATGATACCCGAGTAGGATGGCGCATTGAACGTATGGATGATTTTCTCACGTTGCCGCGTTGTAGCTGGGCGAGGTTATCCTCCAATGTAATTTTATATTCATTCGATTTAATAGTGAATCCATGTTTTGTTTTGATTATTCTGTGTTAATGTTGTAATTGTGAGTGTACCATATTTGTACAAATTTTAGTCTTGATATTTCTGTTGTGGTTAGATGTGTTTTTGTATGTTTGTGTATGTGTGGTTTTTGTTGTCGTTGGTGTTGGTGATGGTGATGGTAATTGTGTGTGTGTGATGTATTTGTTATCTGTGTTGCTTATGTTGTCGGTGTTGTTGCGTGTTGTTGAGTGATGGATTGTAATACTGTGGTTAAGTTGTGTGAGGCTGTTGTTTTGCGGGAGCGGGAGGACTAGGAGCTTGCGTCACTTACGTCGCTACTGTAGTGGTCTTCCTTAGCTGAACTCTGACCTTGAGTATTATGGGGCTTAGGCTTTTTCGGGCGGCCTCTTCGTGGTTTAATGAACTATTTCTCCTCTATCTCGGAAAGGTTCATTTTGCAAAGAAATCGCTCTAAGACACTAGCTGCTGATTGACACGTGTGAACCGTAAATGTCATTGTTGATTTTTGTCCACTTTGTTCTTATTATTTTGTTCGTGCTAATAAATAATTTGTACACAAGATATAAATATATATTAATTAATTTATTAATTATAACGTCGTATTATTGTTGTATTTGTAAATTTATTTATTTAGTTAACCGAGTCCATTTAAAAATACATAATACAACTAGTAATATAAATAGAACACATTAAAATATGATTAAAACTAAAAATATAAAATACAATTATAAAACAACACATGACGATGTGTGCTTTGTTTAACTTTGTTGAATTTTATTGAATTCGTCAATTTCAACAATTTTTTTATCATTTCTAATTGATTTTGCAATTAATGTTTGTTTTTTTTTACGAGTTTTATCAGCTTTTAGAAATTTGTTTGTTATTAGTATTTTCCAAATTGTCATTTATGCCTATAAATTATAGTCTTCATGGTTTTCAACAAATATGTAATTTGTAAGTTTTATTCATTATTGTTTTGCTCTGTTATTGTTAATAAGCCATTATTATTACTATTAGGTTTGATTTTTTCAACGAATTCTGCAAATTTTGCAAAGTCATATAAAAATGGTAATTTTTTTATGGATTCTAATAATGTTAGCGGTATTATTAATTTGTTTAATGATATCCGACCGTTATTATATTACATTGATAATACTTATCATGTTTCGATGTTTTGCATGATTTCTATATATTTTGAAATACAATATGAAATATATTTTGATAATTGAAGGGTTTGGCAAATTTGCAGGAATTTCTTGCTTTTACAAAAGTGATAAATTTGAAGCTTCTAACGAGTGGTGGAAACACTTGATTAAGCATGAAGTGAAACGTCGTATTTAGAAAATTCTGAACAATTGGATTTAGACGCGCAGCGTGTAAATCCAAATTCGGGCAGTTCCTATCTCAAAAGTTTACTTCATACGCCACGCATGTTCGAATATTCTAATGGTTCAAATATTATAAATATATCAATTTTCACATTTAAATATGTTTTTCAAAATATTAATAATAATATTTATTATCAACAAAATAAACCCAATTATAGACCAATACTACAAAAAGGTAAATTCTTAAGATAATAAAGTGATGTATCACGACAACATTTAAAAATAATAATAATCCAGTGATATTAATTCATATTTAAATTACAAAAAGTGTATTCTTAAGAATAATGAACAAAATAAATATTTAATGGTTTATTTATTAAATATTTCGCATGGCAAAATATTTATTAAAGAAACCATTACCTATTTATTTCGTTATTTTATTTTAATGGTGGATTGACAATAACTACGTATGTTTTTGAATTTGCGCCTATTGTAAATTTGTACTTATATTTTACATAAGTAGATACAAGGAATGTTTCTTTCAAATACACATATCCCGATGTGTATGCATTTTTAGACATATTATAAAACACTGAACTATTGTGAAATTCAATTATTCTTGTTAAACGCTAGAGATAGAGTGGAAAATTCAAACGTGAGTCATACTTCGAAAACACTCAAATATTGGCAGTATAAACAACGTACATAAGGGCGAGAATAAAATAGGTTATGTTTGGAGGCTTACTGTACCTAAGTTTTACATATTTAAGAATTCAATTGCTCTGATTTGCTAAATATATTGCAATATCTAATGTCTGGAACGAATACATTTGCTGTAAATCACGGAAATATGTTTTAAATTGAAAATGAAAAATATACGGTATTTCAGCGGATTTCGGGTACAGCTGTCTAGCAGGTGCACCGCGAACGTACGTCGTGCAATGCATCAACACTTGCGATCAGCTGTAATACTCAAAGATCAATCTATTTGATTTGGATTGCTTCTTACATAAAAATAACTTTTAAATTTCAAGTCACAAACAAAACAAGAATTCCAAACGTAAATAACAACACGAGGTAAACAACACAAGAATCACAGAACCGTTGGTGCACTGTTCGACATAGGTTCGGATTTTAAGTTAGCTAGCCTAAAAACGGAGGTCAATTGTACCCGAAATCCGCCGAAGGGCCGCATATTTTTCATTTACACTTTAAAACACATTTCCGTCATTTACAGCAAATGTGTTCGTTCCAGACATTGTGCATTATTTTAAGCAAATCAGAGCAATTGAATTCTTAAATATGTCAAACTACGGTACAGTAAGCCTCCAAACATAACCTATTTTATTTTCGCTCTTATGTACGTTGTCAATACTGCTAATAATTTGACAGTGTTTTTGAAGTATGACTCACGTTTTAATTTTCTACTCAATTTTGACGTCATCACTTTCAGACTCTATTTCACAATATTTCAGTGTTTTATACGCGTTGCGCCTAAAGTAAAGTTTCGAGTTTAGAAACGCCTGAAAATATTACTTCATGTTTAATAAAGGCGTGGAAACACTCGTTTGAAACTTCAAATTGAACACTTTTCAGCAACAATGAATGCCTTAAATTTTACAGCGCATGCATCGGAATATGTTATTTATATATTTGGAATATAGACAATTATATTTTCTTCCATATATTTTAGGGTATTTTAAATTAAAATAAATAAACATTGCAAAAATGTTAAGAAAACATATTCATATTTTTTAATATTTCCATAAACATATTTATTATTATTAAAAATGTATAAATTGGCTGGACAAAAATAGATAGACATAACTAAAAAAATATTTATTATAACATTGATTGCCAAAAATTAGATGATTTCTTTTTAATAATGTGTTCAGCATTTAGTAGGGTATCTATTATTGTTAATTACCTTCTGGCATCTTCTTGACATTCAATGAAACAAGTTTATAAAGAAAAATAGAATAGTGTTGATAGCGCCTAACACTATTCTATTTTTCTTCTAATCCGTCTTATTCGTGAATTTCTTTTTTCATCTCTAAGATTTCTGCTCCTGTGGTATAAAAAATACTTGACCGGATTAAGGTTGGATGTGTTTAATAAAGTTTGAACTCATTTCACTAACTTGGACCTGTATTTGAAGTCGTTGTCATGTTGAAACAAAGATCGTAGTGGCATATTATCCTACACACAGGGAAGAATACCTATGTTTCAATATATCCCGACACATAAACCTATCCATAATGCCTTGAATTTGACTGTGTGCATGGTTCAAAACCTGGGGAATTCTAACTAACATGCGGGCGGTCCCGGGTTCAAACCCCGGTGCCGGCATCTCGGATTTGGTTTTTCTGCAGTTTTCCCACATCCCCAGTATCGAATGATAGAAATGTACCTACACCAACCATAAGCCGCCTGCAGGCGAAAGATGGGCCACAATAATAATAATTAAGCCCCCTGTTACCCGCACAAGCGCTAAGCTTAAGGGGCCTGTAGAAATACAAGTTGAGGTAGGAAGCAAAACAAAAAAAATCTATATAATTCTGTCCATTACTATAAAGGGTGGTGCATTTCGGAGGTCATTTTTTTATTTAAAGAGATTTTAAAAACCGTTTTCGCGAGCCAGGGTCACTTTTTTGTGTTTAAATCAATGCCGAAAAGAAAATTGATCTATCTCTAACCGTTTCCGCTCCATACCCGAAAGTTGATAAAATGTCGTTTCGTTTTTGTTTTCCTACACAAATTTACTTTTTTCTTATGGGCGCATATGGCTATATGCATCTAATTGAACAGCATTTTTGATGCTGATTTAAATGATGTGCCACTTGTGTACCATTGTGAAAAAATATTTTTTGTTATATACGACAAGCAAAGTAGCAATTTATGTCAATCAAGAGTGCTTATTTATGAAACAAAATACACAACATCGATAGTAGTCATAAACAAATTGCAAGCATCACCTAGTTACGCAATTGTTTACCGGTTGTCATGGCAACTTTGACTTTTTTGACAAAAGTATGTATGTGGCACATCATTGAAATCAGGGTTTAAAATGCTTTTGAATGATATGCATATCAAAAAATGTGATTTTGATATAAGAAAACTAAAACGAAACTTCCTTAAAATAAGACAGGTACGTCATTTCAATGGAAGTAAAAAGTTGCTATAAGAAATTTTTTACAGTTTGGTTATAACTTTAAAAACAAATGAGTTACAATTACTTCAGAACAACTTCCGGTTATAGAACGGAAACGGTTAGAGATAGATCAAATTTCTTTTCGTCATTGATTGAAACACGAAAATGTGGATCGCGAAGACGGTATTTCATTATCTCTTCAAATAAAAAAGTGTTCCATATGTGGCACTTCTAAAATGCACAACCCTGTACATTAAAAAAAAATCGCTGTTTAAATATTCAGTAAATTGCTAAATTTTCAGGCTTTTCTAAACTACAAATGTTGCTTCATGCTTAATCAAGAAGTGGATAATAATCACTGAATGCCTAAAAATGTATAACGTATACATCGGAATATGTATTTTATTTTCATTCCTTCAGAGTGTTAATAAGAAGGCAAAGCAGGGATTAAAATTCTGCTCCTGCATTGCCAAATATTTATACAAAATTCGTTATCTTCCTTATTGATTATTTTAATAATTCAATTTTAATTCTCATACTATGTGCATTCCATAATTCTGTCATTTGTAGAAACATTACATTTTCATTCGTTAAATTTCTTGTTATTGATATATTTAGCGTTTCGTTATATTTTTTTACATTCATCATTATGAATTATCAAAGTATATTGTTATTTTTTAAAAAAAGATGCATGAGCAACCGGTAAAACAAGTGGGGCAATTATCACGCATGCTAAATATATCGATTAGCCTCAGTTTCCAGGTCCAATCAATTTATCCAACCATAAATTGTGGAAATTTGCCGCGCCTAAAACGATAACAGATAAGTCGCCTATTTATCATTCATTCTGTACCTTCTGTATTATTTTCACGCGAATTTCACAACCATGTTATCGTTTGGCTTTTGTGGTTTCGCCAAAGAAAAATTCGAATTTTCAAGGCGGACGCAAACAAGCGCGACTTTGCACGCTTTTTATTGCATCTATTGCAAACGCGAATAAAGTGTTAATTCAGTTGAACTCAATTAAGAATAACCTAATTAAAATAAGTAAAATTTAATAAAAACGCGATTAAATTAAATACATACTAAATATTAAATAATACAAGCACTAATAACATAGAAATTAATCGATGATTATTGAAATAGTCGCAACCATAATTTTAAGTTAATTAAAACTTTAAATTCGATTAAAAGTAATCTATTGGTGATTTTTTCTTTAACTAGAGTATATGCAGAGCCGATGATATTTTTTGTGGCGTAACCACAATGAGGTATCTACTTACCGAGAGGCCTAAAATATTTGATTTTAGGATTTCACAGAAACACGAACGGAAAAAAATAATCAAAACTTCATTGATCAATTGTAATAAATAGAAAAATATATTTAACTAAGTTCTCAAAAATCAGTTAATTCAATTTGAAAATAAATTTAAAACAAAGAATTATGTGCATTAGCAGAAACTCATGCTGCAAGAGTAAAGTTTAAAAGTAGAGAAATAGATCAACATCCTAGAAAAACTCGTAGTATCACAATGTTTGTCTAGTATGTATAACAACATTCGGATAATTATAAACATATGTATAAATTCACTTTTTGCTTTAACATATTACCAAATTGATCGCGGTAAATGACAAACGATTAATATTTGAAAGTGATATTTCAAGAATATAAATAGAAACAGGTTTTTTTTTATTTTTATCGTAAAAAACTCCTTTTCTAATTAGTAATTCAAGAAAATTGTTTTTAATAAATAAAAGTGTAGAAAAGTAGAATGTTCCAAGGATTTTTAAAGTATCGTTTGAGCAGCGATTTAAAAGAAATAGCTTTTGTTTATTTTCTTATGGAGCTAAAAGAAAATGTTTTATAAACTAAATTGTTTGAACAAACTTATCTTTACCACACGTATAGAATTTGGATATGTTTTGAGGAATGCAATTTGTTTATATATAAGTTTTATTCAATTCATTAAAAGTTTATATACAAATTAGATGTATGTGATGGATTTATTTAAAATTAGTTGATACAGGGAATTTTACATATCACGATGTTTATGCTGCAAATTTTCAGCAATGCGCTCTTTTTGAAAAGCGTTCAATCTGAATGTTCTACTCCTTAAACGGGAAGAGGATGTCTTACTCTTAGCGTATTCTTCGTATCTCGTAAATTTTTAACATAATTGAAAACTCTTGCTAATAAAAGTTCTAGAGAATTAAGAAATAAACATTTAATGTGTATAGAAAGTTTTTCTTTTAAGTATACATATCCCAATTACAGTTTATATGCTGTAAATCTACAGTAATTCGTAGTTTTTTTTTTTAAAGAGTTCAGTTTGAAGCTTTAAACAAGTGTTTTCCACTCCCAGATTAAGCATACAGTAAAATATCTGGTTTACAAAAGCCTGAAAATTTCGTTAGGTCGTGTAGCGAAGCCGAGCGACCAAACGAAATTTTCTGGGTTTTCTAAACTCGAAATTTTACTGCATGCACCGCGCGTATAAAGCAGTGATACATCAATTTGAAATCGTTTCAGAAACAACACAGCGATTCACAGCGTATGTAGTATATTGGGATATGTATACTTAAAAGAAAAATTTCCTGTATATACTTTGTTTATATCAATTTTGTTTTTTTTTAACTTTAGGACAAAGCTTCTAAATTAATTAATATGTATCACAAAACAATGGCTTCAACCATCAATCATAAAATAATAATACGCAGGAATGTAATAAGCAGATTACAAAATATTTTTAAATATGAATTTCCGACTTAAAATGTTTTTGAATTATTTATGTTTTTTATTGATACCAGTATGTTTGCAAACAGCATATAAAAAATATTGCTTATGTACTTTCGTTTTATTATTCATAACCAATCATTTATTCCAAATTGTCGCAATGTAAAGTTTTAAGTAATAATAGTAAATAAATATTTCACTTAGTTTTAATTTTAATACTTTGCTTCTAGGTGGATCATATAGTTATAATAAAAGTTAAGTTACCTCCATAATCTGTCATGAAGTAACCTAATCTTGGACAGTTACTTAAAATGTCTAATCTAACTTCAGAATTTGTCTTTTAACCTGAGCTAATTCAGCAAACTTTCGTCTAACCATACTTTAGGTTATTAGAACACAATTAAGTCCTAGCCTAGTTGAGTTCTAACAATTTAAAGTTAGGTTAGGTACAAGCAGGGTTGTTAAAAAAAACATTTTTTTTTTATTTAAATTAAAACATTTTTTAACAGAACGTGTTTTTTCATTGAAACAGCTTTTAAAGCATTAACCATTAAAAACATGTTTAAAACAGGTTTAAAACGTGTTTAAAACAGAACATACAGGGCATTTTTCTTTTGAGTTTACATATCCCGATAATTACAGCGTTTTTTGAATTTGCGGGAATTCGTTGTTTCAAAGCGTTTAATTTGAGGCTTTTAACGAGTGTTTTCCACTCCCGGGCTAAGCATGAAGTAAAATTTCGAGTTTAGAAAAGCCTACAAATTTGGATTGGCCGCGTAGCGAAGCCGAGCGGCCAATCCAAACTAGGCTTTTCTAAACTCGAAATTTTACTTCATGCACCACGTTTAAAAACACTGATTCACAGTGAAGTTAAAAAAACACACACATATAACAACGATTATAGGGAACCTAATATACGTTAGAGTTATTAGGTTGCCTATAATCACTGTTTTAATCAATTTGTTCAGCTCAGAATTTGAGTCACGTTTTATTTATATCTACATATTAGATTGCTAAAGATGTATATTTTAAACTTTCCGACATTTCAATGTTTTATACGTGTGGCACATGAAGTAAAATTTCGAGTTTAGAAAAGCCTAGTTTGGATTGGCCGCTTCGCTTCGCTACGCGGCCAATCCAAATTTTCAGGCTTTTCTAAACTCGAAATTTCACTTCATGCTTAGTCTGGGAGTGGAAAACCCTCGTTTAAAGATTCAAATTGAAATCTTTAAAAAAAACAACGAATGTCGTAAAATTTACAGTGTATGCATATGTATCCCTGAAAGAAAAATTCCCTGTATTTAAAAATGTATGCACACACAGTTGTGATATTTTATTGTAATAAAATGTTATGTGTAATATTTTAATTTGAAATATCTTCAACAATTTGGCTAAAATTTTAAAATGTAAACAAAAAATCTTAATAAAGTAGTATAAAATATAATTTAGTGAATTTCAGATAATAGAAAAAACGTTTAAAACAAATTTAACGTTTAAAACATGTTTTAAAAAAATTCAAGATTTAAAACAAAACCGTTTAAAACACGACGGCTGTTTTTAAACATGTTTAAAACGCTGTTTTAAAACAAAGTGTTTTAAACATAACAACCCTGGGTACAAGGTATTTTATTTAGATTAGGTTAGTTGTCGGTTGCTTAGAATAAATATGCTTAGAATATGACTAAATTTGACTATGAACATATTGTTGATTTTGTTAAATATCAAGCCTTTTAAATTGACTTTGCTTTGAATTTAAATGATCTCCATAAATAAGGCAATAATAATAACATTTTATGTACATTTCCTCATAGACACAGAAATACGAATTGTACGATTATTTTGACCAAATATATATGTAATATCTACTATAATCTATCTAGTTTAGTTGATCCCATCTACACATCTACGTATTACAAATTATAATACAAAAATAAATACAAACACAAATACACATATAATATTTGCAAAAATGAAAACAATCGCCCACACTACTAAACATAACACAACCACATGAAATGTAAGTGTAAATACGTGAGGAAACAATACTCCATTATGTTTACAATTTCTGGTTTAGATGTCGAAAGAGAGATATTGTTTATGCAATAATTATCACCATAGATTTGCTTTTAACAGGTCTTATGATAACAAAGTGTCATTGTTGATACTGGACACCGGAGGCAGCCATTACTTTTTATTTCCCGTTAAAGCATTATTGACTAGATTTAATTACAATTGGTAAATAACACTTTGTATGATGTTCAAAATTGTTTCTTTGGAATGTTACGGATAAATCATATAGGAATTTAAATACGTGTATGATTATGATTGTGGGATACTGTTTTTTAACGGTTATTTTACATAAATGGAATACAGGAAAAGCCGTCGATATCGTTCAATACTAGGGAATGTATACCGGTACATCGTAAAAAATGCTCACTAGAATTTACCGGTAATTTACCGATTGTTTTATCGGTATTTCTCAGCGATTTATCGTATATAAAGCGATAATTGTTTTGTTGAAACTGTTCAATACGATGTTTATTGTAAGAACATTTATATTTTATATATATTTGTGAAAAGTAAAAGTTGATGTCACTTTCAGCTAAACCTAAAGTGCGATTTGGCCTAAAATAACTAACGATTTTCCAGCCAAGGCCTAAAACAGGGTTGCCCAAGCGCAAATTGTCAATTTGTTTGTATAAGAACATTTGACATCCGTTATTTTGCTCTTGCCCAAATTTTCAGGCTTTTTTAAACGCGTATAAAATACTAAAATATTATAAATTTAAAAACATACTGCTTTACCGTGCTTTACCTTTCGTATATTTTAAACACACAATATTTCAGTGTTTTATACACGTGACGGATAAAGTAAAATTTCGAGTTTAAAAAGCCTGAATTTGGATTTGGACGCTTCGCGTTCAAATCCAAATGTTCAAGCTTTTCTATACTCGAAATTTTGCTTTATGCTTAGTCTGGGAGTAGAAACACTCGCTAAAAGTTTTCAAAAACCATGAATTCCTGATAAATGACAGCGTTAGCATCGGGATATGTATACATAGAAGAAATATTTACTGTATGAATCATTTCTTGTAATTTTATTATCTAACAGATTATTTTTTTAATAAAATTAAAATACTATTGACTTTTTTTCTGTTTATTACATACAAATCCAAATTGTTATTGTTGTTTTTTTTTATTTTTTGAAGTAAAAAAAATCAATATTTGTTTTTTATAGTATGATTTTTGAGTAATCTTTAAGGTTTTGTAATTTTATTTCTAATTGATCGAATTTGTTGGTTCTTAGATGACATTAACTCAATTCTTAACCATTTACGTTAATTATATCCCAATTTGACATTCAATTAATATAATTAAAATAAACCTTTATTCACAGATATTCCATTTTACAGAGTATACAAATATTTTTAATATAAAAATATTTTACAAAATAACAATTCACTGCTAGTAGTAGTAGACTTTAAATAAAATGTTAATTTTATGTATCTTTACTCAATTTTTGAGCTTTTGTAACTTCAGGTCCAATGTGTTCATTTACGTTTTTCTTAAATTAAAACAATGTTGTAATGCACTTCATCAATATTTCTATTATTTACCTAATGTTGTATAGGTTTTTACGTGACTTTTAATTGAATATTGAGCAATTATATTTCAGGTGATGAATTTTGTAAATCTATATTATCTTTTGCATATTTGTCAACTTTGAGCTGGTCATACTTATTAAATTTGCTGACTTTATGAGTTACCGATAATTCGAGAAATTTGTGATTCTAAACTGGTTTACCCATTATTCTCCTGCAAATCGCGATACGTTGTTTTACTGATACAGTCATTAAATGCATAGAAAATTAATAGCATTTAAAGATGTATCCAGAACGAGGGTTTCCACTCCCAGACTTAGCATGAAGCGATCAAAAGATCAAAATTGTACAAATACGAAAAAGTGTGGATTAATAAAAAAATTGCAGACTAGAATTTTCCCGACCTGCCACAATACAATATTTACATCAGGGCTGGCCAACCCAAATTCATTCGAGGGTCAAAATTAACACTTAAAATGTTTTAAAGGCCGCATCACAGATTTTCTTTTGCAAAATCAAGTTTTTTCGATATTTCATTTTGCATTCAGAAATTTCAAAGACTTGTTTTGGTATTTTTGACATTTTTAAAATTTCAGGAATCTAAAATTCCGCTTTGATTGTTTTATTTTGTACAGGGAATTTTTCTTTTCGGTATAGATATCCCTGCGCATATGCTGAAAAATGATCAAGCATGATACACATATGAAATGAGTAGTATATTTTGAACTTCACTTTAAATTAGTGGTTTGTACGCGTGGCGCATGAAGTAAAATTTCGAGTTTAGAAAAGCCTGTAAATTTGGATTCATCGCTTCACTTCGCTACGCGATTAATCCAAATTTTCCGGCTTCTCTAAATTAAAAATTTTACTTCATGCTTAATCTACGAGTGGAAAACACTCGTTTAAAGCTTTAAATTGAATTCTTCTAGAAAAACAACGAATATGTATACTTAAAAGAAAAAACTTCCTGTATACAGTGAATTTTTTTTAGGTAAATACACTGGCGAAATAAATTAACGCATCACATTAATTTTTTTAATTTAAAAATAAAGTTTTGATGTTTAAAAACAAAAAAAATAACAACAAAACCAACTGAACTATAATAATGATTTTGAACACATTTTCTTTCATTAATGACTAAAATAATGTCATAAATAAAAAGAGGAAAAAAGTTAACATGTGATTATAAGATTTAATATCTAGTGTTTCCTCCTCTTGCTAGAATAACTGCCTGATAGCGACGGCTCATACTGTTAATTAATGATCCAATTTCATCCTGGTTAATATCTTCCCAAATTTCCTGCAATCTTTGTCCAAGCTCTTGTTGATTGCTTGGACGCCGAGGAAGTGCTCTAAGGCGTCTGCCCATCGCGTCCCATAGGTGTTCGATCGGATTAAGACCGGGACTCCTGGCTGGCCACTGCATTGTGTTGATACCCACTAGGTCAAGATACTGTTGTACAATTCGAGCACTGTGTGGTTTTGCATTGTCATGCATAAACAGGAAATCGTTTCCTCCAAAGAGAGCAAAAGGCATTACGGATGGTTCTAAAATGTTTGCAATATAAGACGCTGCCGTGATGCTTCCTCTTGGTATGCCCACCAACTCCGTACGAGCCTCTAAAGTGATACCACCCCACAACATAACAGAGCCTCCACCAAACATAACAGTCGGAACAATGTCACACTGCGCATAACGTTCACCTGGCCGTCTGTACACATGCATTCGTCTGTCACTGCCGTGAAGACAAAATCTGGACTCGTCGCTAAACATAACATTAGCCCAATCGGCCTGTAACCAGTTTACATGTTCTTGCGCAAATGTTAACCTGGCTCTGCGATGGTCTGCGGTTAATTGTGGTTCTTTTGCCGCTGTTTTCGGAGTTAAATTAAAACCACGTAACCTTTTTCTGATGGTAACGGAACTTACATGAACATTGTGGATCTCTGCGAGCATATTTTGTAGCCTAGGAGCCGTAATAAACCGTTCGCGTAACGTGTGCATCATTAAAAAACGGTCTTGAACAGAAGTTGTGGCCCTTTTTCTCCCTTGTCCTGGCCTTCTTGAGTATGCCTGAGTTTCCCGATGTCTCTTCAAGACACGGGATACGGTCGATTAACACCAAGACGCTGACTGATGTAACGCTGACTCCTACCTTCTTCTGCAAGTGTAACCACAATCACAGCTTCTTCACTGTTTAAATTAAGATTCGGGCGTCTATCCATATTCATTCTTCACTATTTGGCACTTAATTTTAACAATTACTTAAAAACAAACTCAAAAAGAAATTTTATATGAACCTTTGTTACAGTCAGAATAATGAAAAGTGCTTCATTTTATTTATTGACAGAAAACCATGAGAACAAAAGACAAAACACAACATGTAAAACGGCATGCTTGATAAGATTTCTTATTGTAAAAATATGTTTGTGTTCAAAGAAAACTCGATTCCAAGATATCAAAAAAATCACAAACGATGCGTTAATTTCTTTCGCCAGTGTATATGCATAGGCTGTAATTTTTCCGACATTCGTTGTTTTTAAAAGAGTTCAATTTGAAGCTTTAAACGAGTGGTTTCCACTCCCAGACTAAGCGTATAAAACGCAGATTTCAAGTGAAGTTCGAATATACATAAATTTCACAATATTTTAGTGTTTTATACGCTTGGCGAATGAAGTAAAGTTTCGAGTTGAAAAGCCCAGAGAATTTGTCTCAGGTCGCGCACGGGGCTTTTCTAAACTCGAAATTTTACTTCATGCTTAGTCTGGGAGTGGAAAATACTCGTTTAAAGCTTCAAATTGAACTTAAAAAAAACAAGGAATATCTAAAGATTTACAGAAAATTACTAAATTTTATTTTCTGCGTATATTATAATTAACAAAATAATTTTCCTAAAATTCCTATCACTACTTTAGAAGAATAAATACAAATTCTTTAGTAAATAGAAAACACCATCACCTATCACTTTGATTTTACTTCAAATAGAACACTTATTACTTTGAAACAGTTTATTGTACTAGCGACAATTGTTTCGCCACACTGTGGCTCCTTTAGGCGAAGAAAAATGGTTAAAAATATGTACTAAGCTTATTATATATCTATTACATTAAGGGCGGGGGGTGTCAGGATATAAGTTAAATACGTTAAGTAGGGGCGAATTTGTTAAATCTATTTGGTCGTTAAGTAAATTTCCGGAGAATTTTCTTTTATTGATTTCCATGTTCTCGAGTATGTTGAGCTTTCTACCTTTTCCTTCCACATGTAGTATTTTGTCTGTTCCAACCGTGTGTTTTGTTTCTTGCAAATGGATAGCGTAGGTTGATTTATTTCTTTCGAATTGCAAGTCCTTTTTGTGTTCTTCGATTCTATCCCTGAATGGTCTCCCGGTTTGGCCCACATACATTTTCGGACAGTCGCCGCAAGTTAGCAAATATACCCCACTGTGTTGAGTCTTTATTATTTTTAATTTCCCTACTGAATTATTTCTACGAAATGACAGTGTTAGGTTTTATTTGGTTAACGTTTTAGCTATTTTATTGGTCTCTTTTCCTGTATATGTCAAAGCTATATAATTTTCATTTTCTGTGTTCTTTATAATTGGATATATCTCTTTTATGGTTTGTTGTTTTATTTTCTTGTTTAAAATTTGTGTTATCATTTCTTTTGGATAGCATTATTTTGTGTAATTTTATATATTATATTTTATTCTTTATTATAGTTTTCTACTGTCATTGGTATATTTATTAATCTATGGATCATGCTATGGTATGCTGCTAATTTGTGTGTTATAGGGTAATAAGGATTGTATTGAATTGTTGTATCAGTATGTGTCGGTTTATGATAAATTGAATAATTCTGTTTATTGTTTTCTTTTGAGATGGTCAAGTCTAAGAAGTTTATTGAGTTATTGTTCTCTAGTTCCATTGTGAATTTGATTTTTTGATGAATTGAATTCAATATTTTTAAAAAGGAATCCAACTGTCTGTGCCTAAATATGCATCATCTACATACCTATACCAATAAGCACAATTTTTAAACCCAGGTAATTTCGCTAATTTATTTTCAAAGTTGTTCATGAAGATTTCGGTTAAGAGAGGGCTTAAGGGGTTTCCCATAGCTAATCCCTCTTTCTGTCGGTAATGACTATTATTGAATTGTAGGTAGTTTTGTTCTAAGCAAACATCTAAGAGATTAAGAAATTCCGACGATTTCGTTGGGTTTATATTATTGTTTTTTAGCATGTCTTTGATTATTGTGCTTACTTCGTTCGGTGGTATGTTTGCAAATAAGTTTTTGACATCAAATGATACTAATTTCATATTATCTGTTAAATAAGTATTTTTGGTTTTGCTAATTAAATCTAGGCTATTTTTAATTGAGTAATAGGTTTAAAATTGTTATTGTTAATAATTAAAGTATTCAATATTTTTGCTAATGTTGTACATGGTGCATTTGTGTATGAAAGTACAGGTCTAATAGGATTATTTTCTTTATGTAATTTTATCAATCCATATAATCTTGGTACTTGTGGGTTCATACACATAAGCATATATTTTTCTCTATCTGTTAGTAATATGCTCGTTTCGTTTAGTTCTTGTTTTAGATGTTGTTGGAACTTTTGTGTTGGATTTTTTTTAGCAATTTGAATTCGTTAGTATTATCAAAATTTCTACTTTGTTAATGTATTCGTCTGTATTTAGGGCTATCACTGTATTTCCTTTGTCGACTTTTGTAAAGGTAATGTTGTTGGTTACAGAAGCTGTTCTTAATGATTTTACTATATTGTCTTTACTATTAATCTTTTTATTACATTTAATATTTTTAATTTTTTCGTCAAGGATATTTATTGTTTGTATTGTTACTTGTTTTATTTAATGCTAGTTCTGTTTCTATGGCTAATGGTTCTTTATCTTTTTTGCTAAATTGTTTTCTAATATTGTATTTGAATCCTTTTTGTAATAAATTTACTTGCTCTTTATTAAATGTGAAATTTGATAAGTTAATGAATCTATTATAAAATATATGATTACAACTGTTTATAATTTCTGATTTATTGTTATTCTCTTGTTTCTGTTTTAAAAGTCTGTTAATTTTTTTGTTTTGTATTTTACTTCTGACATATGTTAATTCGTTAGTTTTGTCTCTAGTGTTTTGATCTAAAATTTCATAAGTGTAATAAGTGTTTTATTTAAACTAAAATCAAAGTGAAAATGAACTTTCAACTATTAACTGCCTGAACAATTAAGTTGTCTACACCTATGACTAAAATTTTGTAAAATATTAAAAAAAGTTCCTAATTATAAATGGCTATTTTTTTTACAATGAGACATTAATCTGTAGAAAAGTATAAAAAAACATTTGTCGGTGGTTATAAGAATTTACATGTTATCTTGATTTAATTAACAAAAAAAAAAACAGTGAAATTATTGTTTTTGTGGAGGGTGTTGGGGAGTTAACTAGCATAAACATAATTTCTTTTTTTTAAATTTAGGATAAATGAATGACATGCACAAACATCTTACTCTTTAACGAGTTACTTGTTGAAGCAAGTTACATTTTTTATTTTAATGATAATTAGATTAAGCCGATCGAAAAGAT
This sequence comes from Philonthus cognatus, assembly GCA_932526585.2. Taxonomy (NCBI): domain Eukaryota; kingdom Metazoa; phylum Arthropoda; class Insecta; order Coleoptera; family Staphylinidae; genus Philonthus; species Philonthus cognatus. The sequence continues at coordinate 93,357,437 of OW052243.1, forward strand.
CGATTCGATCAAAAAGATCGAGTCGATTAAAAAGATCGAGCGGCTCGATCACTTGCAAGGATCGATCAATCGATCTTTTTTGATCGATCTTGCCCATCACTAGGTTTTTTTTCCTATTCACTTATTTTGAAGGCGAAGGTAAAAGGTTACACATCCCTGCTAGATACAAACAAACATTCTAGAAAAGAATTAAAATATAAATATTATTATACATTAAAATATTTTTAGGTTATGCAGCTTTTAAAATCAAGCAACTTTAGTGATCAAACTTTTTTCCATTTTTAATAAGAGCTGAGATATCCTCCGAGAACGCACTAATGGGGCACCCTGTATATGAATATATATTTTTCTTAAAATCTAAGGAAAAAGTTGATAATTTAGAGTTTAAAATCACGCATCTGATTTTTTCTGTTTTAAGCCTTTTAAACAATTTCAAGTGGACTTCTTTCGTTATATTTACTGCAGCTGTTCTACTAAAGAAAAATTATATACGATTTTTCACTTTATAAAAAACTAATACATTTGTTCAAGCTTGTGATTTTAACTTCATAGAAAACTAAAAAGTTGTTCAATCATGTATGATTTATCGTGTTTGATATAAGTTATGGTTTTACTATTAGTCGACCTAATTTCGTGCATAAAAAAATAATTTGAAATAAGTGCTTCTTGGTATAAACCTGGGTCTGTATATAAACTACAAGCTTCTTGAAAATGATACCTTGAGATTTGTAATTTAAAGAATTTTTGACGTAACACAAAAATAGTCTCGTAATTCATATCGTTATCAAGCATTTGGAAATTGGGGGAATGGGAATGGTATTGGGCGCCGTGCCGTTACTTTCACCTGCAACGCACTTTTCGGTGGTTAGGATGTGAAATAATTTTTGTGAAATTTAGCGGTTGCGTCAAATTGCGTAAAAATGCTTGGATTTCGATAAAAATAGTGTGATAAAGCGGGCGGTCACGAATTCGTGTGTATTTTGTTTATTGTTGGAATTAGCGTGGCAGGAAGAGTGGCCTCTTAAAAGAGGCCCAGCTCGAATATTCCGCCGCGCTGTCGAATTAGAGTCGCCCATTAAAATTGTTAATAATTCTAATGATTATGACCATGGATGAGGATTTCAGATAGTAGATAGCATCCAGATTCGTATTGCGAATGGAGGGAAAGAATGATCCGTCCGTCTGCGAGGATGCCGTGTTGATGAAATACGAGTACTTCGCTAAACGCCGAAACATCAAAACTGCTCTCCACGTGAATAATTTAAATGGAGCAAACTTGATTACTGTAAATAAGCTAGTCGCGAACTTTTTTACATCAAAACTATTTTCTATGTGTGCACACACCTATTACATAATAAAGTAACGTCTTTGGTTTTGGTGAAAGTATCCCAACAGATTATTATAATGTCCACGGTATCTTAACATTCGCGCGTTTCGACATGAAATGAATTTACTTGCTAATTGCTATTTTGGCGAGCTGCTTTTTTGCTTCTTCCACCTTCCAGTTTCAAGGTTACCACGCTAATTCTAAATGATAAACAAAAAATTTAATGGCCGGCACACAATTAAGTTATATCATTTTTAAATCGCGACGGCTATCATTCGCCCTCTTTCATTTGACATCCGTAAATTCAAGGAATTACTCTCTGATTCGAATGCATTATGTATGCACTGAACGCCTGAAAAATCATTGGTGTATAAGCCAGCCATCCCAACGATTAATATTAATGTTTAGAAAAAATAACGCTTTGCAAACCAAATTCTTGATTATTCGGGAAACATAACCCAATTTCATATATTTATGAACACCAGTGATGAGCAACCTTTCATTCTTTTTTAAAAGCGTTCAATTTAAAGTTTCTAGCGATTGTTTCCACTCGCTCTTCCACTCCCTCACTAAGATAATCCACTAGTAAATTTGGATTATCTGAGCGCTCCGCTTATCTACCTACGCCTGGCAAAAACAAATTTTCAAGATTTTCTAAACTAGAAATTTTACTTCATGCTTAATCAAGGAGTGCAAACACTCGTTAGAAACTTAATGCATTACAAAATCAACGAATTCCTAAAAATAACATATCCCTGAATGATTACGCCTAGTGATGCTAGTGGTAATTAATATACGTCAGTAATTACCATTGTTATTTACCGAAAATTACGTTATATTACCCACCTGTTTCAATAACATTGATAACATTATTTCGTGCGGATGCATTATTTTGTCCGCATGCGATCGGAATGATCAATTGTCAAAAAATACTTTCCCAGTGAATAATATTTTGAGATTACTTACTGTCACATAATTCAAATGGACTTTGTTGACTGAATAAATAAATATTGATGTATATTTTTTTCATTTATTTTATAATAATAAAATACACATTATTTTAAACATCACATCAAATCCAAATTTTTAGGCTTTTCTAAACTCGAAATTTTACTTTATGCTTAATCAAGGATAGGATGACACTCGTTAAAGGTCAGTCTTTAAATGCTATGAATTATCAATGTATTTAATGACTTTTACCACTAAAACATTGATATTGTAATTTACTGGGAAATGATCTTTACACCGCCTCAAGGAAAAAACATTTCCAGCAGGCCTGGAAAATATTCTCGTCTTGTATGGCAATTGTAGTGGATTTTTTTTTCATTCTGTAGATTTTTATCACTTTATATTAAGTTTATCAATTTCGACAAATTATGACGATTTGTGTGTAGATTGGCGTATGATGATTTTGTTTTATTATGAATTAGGTAATTTTTATAATGTTTGTAGAACATTTTTTTGTAAATATTATACATTTATAGCTACCTGTATACATACACATGTTTTGTTAAATTTGTTAAGTTAGGCTATTTTAACTTTTCTTTTTTTTTTCTCAATATTCCTATGAAAATTGTACATTTTTACATTTTTTGATAATTTGTCGATTAGTGTTGTTAATCTTTACAATTTAGAAGATTTTTTTTTTAATTAATAATAATTATTATTTATACATTAAAAAATCAAATGTAATATAAGAACATGTATATTTCTTTTGTCATTTTTGAGATATTTCAGTATTCATTTATTGAGAATTTCAAGAAAAAAAAAGTACAATAATAATTAACAAAGTAGTAAAGAACTATCAAATCTATACTACTTTGTTAATTATAAATGTATTTTTTTCTTAAAATTGTCAATTTTTACGAATGTTGATAATGATACGAGGGTAAGAGCAGGTAAGAAAATAACGACACTCGGATTCCGTTGTGATTAATATGTTATGTAAAAAGTATTGATTTTAATATTGTTTAATTTTCCACCGAGTCTTTTCCACTTCTTTATTTAGCATGAAGTCAATATTTTGAGTTTAGAAAAGCCTGAAAATTTGGATTGGTCGCAAAGCGATGCGGAGCACCAACCCAAATGTTCAAGCTTTTCTAAACTCGAAATATTTTATACGTCAGGCGCGTTAAACGCTTGTATAAAGTGGAATTCAAAAGGTAATCAATTTCTAGTCATTTTTAATATCTGATTATTTTTTATTTAGTAAATAACACAGTTCCTTATTTATATTTATTCTTAATTAAACTCATAATGTACTCGTTTATATGCTAAATGTTATTGTTTCTTATCTGTATGGCAAATTCAATACGTGTGAAAACTGTACATGTCTTTTACTAAATTAATTAAATAAATAAATTGAAATTGCAAATTGAAAATAAAATTAAGAATAATATCTATGATTTTTTAGAGATTAAAAAAATCAATCGATTAAGCATTTTACTTTTTAATTTTGGAAATTATATCAGAAAAAATTTACAGATTTATTTTTTTTTGGAATATATGATTTTTTAAGTTTCGTGCCAAACTTTAAATTACCAGTTGTTACTATTTTTCAAGTAATATTACGGAGAATAACTTCGTTGACGATATTCCAGAAAAAACTGATTTTTTGGTACATTTTGAAATAAAAATCTCTAAATCCACGAAGGTAATGATGAATGAACATTTTAATAGAAATTGATTGTATCAAAGTAATACTGAAAATATTAAATAATCTTTTAGTGAAATTTTAAATAAATGTCTACAGTTTTGCTATACATTTAAAATAAGAAATGCATGTTTATGTCTCATAATTGCAAACTGAAACATAAATATACAGGGTGTTTCAGCGAGGATGGAAAGCTCTATATTTTTCCCAATATAAAAAATAGGAAAAAATGTTCCACATACAAATTGTATGAAATCATTTTCTTCACAACATACAACTATTTTCGCGTATACGGGATGTCCCATAATTTCTGGACGCCATACAACTTTGTTATTTTAAATGGGACACCTCATATATTATTAACTATTTAGACGCTATAAATTCCTAAGAAAATAAATTATCTCAACGCATCTTCTTAAAATATTAAGCCAATGCTCAAATTATCCAATAAAATCAATGATTTTAGAAGCACGTTTTCTTTGAAACAATTGTAAAAAATCAATATAAAATTCATAGAATCTACACAGAAATGAATAAATTTCGATGGCCGTAATTGAAATTTAAATAGCTTCGCTGGATATTCCAAAATATCAAATCAAAGATAAAATTTGATTTAATACATATTCATTTTGCCAGCGTATTTTTTTTATTAAATTAAATTCGATTCATTTTAAATAATTCCTGATCAAATAATTCTCTGATTGGTTTTCTAACGAGAGTTTCCACTCCCAGATTAAGCATGAATTAAAATTTCGAGTGCCCTGGCAAATCCAAATTTTCAGGCTTTTCTAAATTTGAAGTTTTACTTCATGCGCCACGCGTACAAAACACTGATTTCAAGTGAAGTTCAAAATATAATAAGCTTGATTTTATGTTTAATCTTACATTAATAACTTTCGAAATGTTCATTGCGTCTAACCAAATCTTATGGTTTCAAAATTTGAGCAAATTAATTTGGGTTATGTAGATAGATGGGATATGTATACGTAAAATAAAAATCCCTGTAAAAAATCTGGTGATTTTTAAGATGCTATTTTACCGCCGATTTTTAAGATGTTATTTAACCCTGCAAATATGAGTAGTCAACAAAGAATTTGTTTTCATTTCATAGATCGAAAGACGTGAATTATACGCTGTAACTGATAATTTTAACATGTGTTTGTTGTAAGCAACATCAATACTTTTTTGTATACGTTGTTCTACGGACCGATTATTCTGTCCGTTATATCCGTTATAGCCGGTGTTGTTATAAAAATTTTTGACTGTATTGGATAAATAAATACCGGCACATTTATGAGAGACCACTAACATATGACTAATTACGGATATTGCAGATAACGTTTTTCAAAGCGCTAGTAGAGAGCCTGTTCATTAATTCAAATACCCTGTATATAAATGCTACTAATAGAGTGGCGGCGCCAGACAGTAGTTTTGTTAGGACTGGTTTTAAGTTTAATTTTTGTATGACATTTTACAAAAGCACGGAAATCAATATTAAATGATTACATACTTACTTACATTTGTATTTTTTTATTGTCTTTTGGCTCTTTTGACATCAAAACTTGCCCTATCTCTCCAAGTTATTCTACCTCTATATTAATAATAATATAAACAATAAAATCAACCTTTATTTGGCATTATTTTACAATTGTCACATACTTTATCACGTCTATTAATAATTATAATTATGATTTGCTTCTACCCCATCTGTCAATAATATATAATTAAACTTAATAACACACTAACACTTTCTTTACTAAAAACATTTATGAAGAAAGTGTTAGTGTTTTATTAAGTTTAATTATATTGATCTCTTCACGTAACTCACACCAAACACATAATAATATAACAAAATGAACTTTAAACCACCAGAATACGATATTTATTAATGTTATAGTTTCAATGAATAACATAGTAAAACATGTTATCTCGAATTATTTACGCATTCGAGAGTGTAGTAGTAATTTCTAATCTCTGGAATAAATGGTCCGTGCTCGTAAATTCACAACCACCGATAAACATTATTCGCGAATAATATAAATATAATAACAACAACAACAAAATCATTATATTAATTTTGGGAATTTGCTGCAAAGGACAATTAATTGCCCAATTACGTACGGAGCGTTTTCTGGGGAATTCAAGGAAAACGTCCGTTTGGAAAACAATAATTGCGTTGTGAATTTTTTGACTATTCATTGTTCCCGCTATTGTGTTTTAAATAATCACATATTCACGAATTATTTGTCATTAGGATGTAATTGAGCAGGAAGAACTAGGAAATGTAGTCTTGTAATAGGATGTCAATTTATAGTCAAGATTTGCCAAATAAATTCAATGTCATAATTAAAAAATAGATGTGGATTTAAATTACTTTAGCTCCTAAATTATATAGATTATCTCCATAATTCTATAAGCATGATGTTAAATTTAATATGTTATTTTTTAACTTCACACTCTAAGTATGCCTACACAACCAATACCAAATCTACATAGATGTGAGGTAGTAGTAAAAAAAATAGTATTTATAATATAATGTCTATCAAAGTTTATGCATTGATTTAAAAATGTATCAAAACGAGCTCTTACTTTAAAAAATGTTCAATTTGAAACTGATAACGAGCGTTTCTATTCCTCGATTAAGCATGAATTAAATTTCGAGTTTAGAAAATCCTGTTAATTTCTTCTTGTTTAAGAGTATTTTATTAATCTTGCTTTAGCAGTTTATTTTTAATACTGATTCAGCAATATTTTTCTAAATTTTACAATATTTCAATGTTTTATACGTGTGGACTAAACCAAATGTACATGCTTTTCTAAACTCGAAATTTTACTTCATGCTTAATTATGATTGAAAACACTTATTAGAAGCTTCCAATTCACAAGAAATTAAATTATCTTAACGCATCTTCTTAAAATATTAAGGCACAGTTGAAATTATGCAATAAAATCAACGATTTTAGAAGAACGTTTTCTTTGAAACAATTATAAAAAATCAACACATTATCAAATCAACATACAGTTCATACAATCTATACAGATATTAATAAACTTTGATTGGCCGTACTCGAAATTTAAATATCGTCGCAGGATATTCTAAGATATCAAATCAAAGTATAATTTTGATGAGATATATATATTATATATATTCATTTTATCAGCGTATTTTCTTATTAAAGTAAATTCCATTTATTTTGAATAATTTCTGATCAAATAAGTTTCTGATTAATTGTCTAACAAGGGTTTCCAAGCCCAGAATAAGTATGAAGTAAAATTTCTAGTTCAGAAAAGTCCGAAAACATGGTTCATAGTGAAGTTCAAAATACACTGCTTAGATTTAATATCATGTTAATGTACATTTACAAATGTTAATATGAAAAGTATGCCTAAAAGAAAAAATCCTTGTATGTATCTAAATGTAATTTTAGATTTTAAAGACAAGTTAACCCCTTGTTTTTAAGATTATTAAAACTTATATTTATTGTCAATCTTGACAGAAAAATGAAACAATCAAAACGTTAGGAAAAACAGATATGAATGATAAATATTATTACAAAATTTAAAAAATAGTGTTAACTAAAGCACTTTCTAAAACATAAAACAAATATTTTTTTTAAATAATTAAATTACAATTTCGGTCGCCAAAACTTAACGTAATGAAAATTGTAAAATTTTTCATTAAGGTATTTAAAATGCCAATAGAGATTGATATTGAAAACTAAAACAAAAATCTGAATTTATTCATAAACATCAAATTTCAAATAAAAAATATGTATCTAGTGTTTAATTTTTAAAAACATGTTTCACCAAGTATTAAGTGAGAAATTAGTTTATGAATTGTGATATTAAGTATACAATATTTGATATATCTATCTATTGCCTACTATATATAATTAAAGTACTTAATTGCAATAAATTCGTACATTATTTTGAGTATAACTATGTAACTTTTAAAAATACCTTACACAAAGAAGATGGAACTTTAGTTAGCCTTGCAGCAACAACACACCTGTGCTATTAAGTGTTTTCGACGCATTCCATTCATCTACTATCAATTTCATCGATACACTGTTTCTTATTCCACGGGATTACGTAATTAATCCGGAATTGCTACACACAATGGGAACATTCAATAACGAATTCGTAAACCTACAAATCTTTAGCACATTCCTCATCCTCCTCGCACTGGGTATAAAGTGGTCTCCGTAATGACATCAATAAAAACGTTATGTAACCCAATCCGGAATATAATTTAAAAAAAAAGTAGATATATGTACTTGAGAATTTTGATAATGTCTGGCAAAATTCGGAATTAGCGTGAAGGCTACGCGCACGTATGATTCCTTTTCTGCACGAATATTCGGAAAGGAAATTGCGATCAAGGTAAATATAGATGATTAGTAATTTGGGGATTTCGTGTCATCAAAATATGACTCTCGGTTTCGAAATTCTTTCAGGGTCACACTGCCGCTCTCGGGTTGGTCTGTGGGTTTTTGGCATTTCACTTTCATCCGATTCGGAGGTCCGATTAGAACGACTCACGGACACAATGGAATTGTTTTCTTTCCAGCCGGGCCAACGTAAATGGTCATAATCGGATCTAGGGAATATGCTTTTGAATCAATAAATTGTTGCTGTTAAAATACATCATCTGCACTTTCTCTATAACTCATAGACGCATGAATTAGTTATTTAGATAACTAGTATGTGAAGTAAGGCTTTTGGGCATGATTTGTGTGTTTAGGGCACAAGCCGTTAGGCGAGTGCCCTAATCGCAAGCGTGCCCACAAGCCCTTCAGACACAAGTTACCTAAAACAATAAATACAATTAATCTATTGCATACATTTTTTATCATCTATTAAACAACGTTTAATAGATAACTAAACGGTCAGACACGAGTCGCGCGGCCTCATTGGCGCTGTGATCATAATAATAAAATATGAATAAAAACTTATTTAATTTTTTTTTATTTATATTAAATAAATTATCAATTTCACTGGCAATTGGTATAATTTAGATATTCTGCAATAATTATTTCACTTTATATTTTGGATAATTGCGCGAATATGTTTATTTCAGTAGCTCATGAACTGTCATAAGTGACAGATAATAAATAAACAAAAACTGTTTAAAAATGTAAGTCCAATTTAAAATACATTGGCCATTTTAACACTAGTGCTAAAAAGTAGAGCTGTTCGCATATTAATAGATGCATAAATGAAGCTTTGATATTTAGCGAGGTCGTAGATAAAAGTTTTTAAAAAAGTAACTACCATTTTAAATGCATTCACCATTTTAACACTAGTGCTAAAAACTGGTGCTTTGCGCACATTAATCAATACATAAATGAAGGTTTTTTTATGAGGTCGTAGATAATATATATTTTTATAACTCTTTATATGGAAGTTCATTGAAATGCGCAAATTAAAATACAATTCAAAATTGATTTCAAATCTTAATATTAGAGTGGAAACATTTTTCCTTCAGGAAATACTGAACTCAAATTTTAATCTTTAAGATTTTAGCATTTTATTAATGAAATTAATTTTCCTTGTTAATGAATGTTGAAATTATAAAAAAAAACGAGGGAAAGTTGCGCCCGCGCGCTTAGTTGTCACAGGCGTCCCTACGTTAGTTAAAATGCATTTTAATACAAGTTAATACCTTAATGCTCCTCAAAATATTTATCAAAAACAAATTGTTTAATATTATACAGTAAACAAATAATAATAGCATTTATAAACAACCAAAGATAAACTTTACTTTTCTGCTTTTGACCTCCACGAAGTCAAAAGCTGGTGAAAAGTCAAAAAGTGGATCAGACATTAGTGAAAATTCGAATATTAAGTTGGAACTTAAATTTCCTAATGTAAATTCAGATAGCGGGCTGTTGTCTCTTATATTATTATTGAATATATCATAATATATTATCTATAGCTAATGCTTAATTTATTCATGTGCATTCAAGATACTAAAATCATATTTAACTCGTAAATGACATATAAGATATATTATTAATATTTATACGAGATTTTTACAATCATACTTCATATGGTGGGTATACAAGGAATTGTTCTTTTAAGTAGACATACCTCGATATATACCTTCATACATAGTATATTTTTAAGCGTTTGTTGTTTTTGAAATGCGTTTAATTTGATGCCTCTAACGAGTGTTTCAGTGGAAGGAGTGCCTTGATTAAGTATGAAGTAAAATTTGGTTTGGTCGCTTCACAAAGTGGAACGACTAAACCAAATTTTCAGGCTTTTTCACACGTATAGAATTTGAAAATACACAATAAATCATTTTTTTTATGTGGTGCATCAAGTAAAATTTAGAGTTTAGAACACCCTGTAAATTTGGTTTTGTCGCTCGCTCCGCTTCGCTACGCGATCAAACCAAATTATCAGGCTTTTCTAAAGTCGACATTTTACTTTATGCTTAATCTGGGGTTTGAAACACTCGTTAGAAACTTTAAATTAAACGCTTTCTAAATGGAGCGCTTAAAAATATTTACAGGATAAGTATATTTAAAAGAAAAATCCTTGTTTAATAGCTAGATTAGGAAGTCGTTCTTGGGCCGTAATAAATTTTAAAAACGGAATAATTATCAATTTAAAACAGACCTCTCCCCAAATGCTACAGATACTAGTAAATTTAAATATATTCTTAAAACTGAACTCTGTAATAGTTCCAGAGGTGCATAAGAATATAAAGAACCTGCTTTTAATGTTTATTTCTGAGTATAGTTGCGAATAATCAATTTCACTTTCATTTTTGAAGTTATATGGGACTTTAGATTTAAGTTCATTAAATTTTAAAGAAATCTGAATCTATGATGATAACTGTTAAAATCTGTAAAGAAAACATCGGAAGGTATAGTTAAAATTGGTTAATTTTTGAAATCTGTTGCTTCAAATTTTGTTGTGGAGCTGTAATTACTTCATCGAGATCCTTTTAAAAAAGATATTTTCGTTGAAGACGAATACGAACCGATTCTGGAAATATATTTCAATTTCTAAATCTTCAGCAACAAATTTGTCTTGATATAAAATGTTACTTAATTCCGCAGTTATTAAATAAAAAATAAATTAAATTTTATAGGCAATCAAAAGATTGTTTTATAATGAAATATAAATGTAATATAATATTTATTTATATCATTTATATTTATAATAAATATATTAAAATAAATTACAAATTGCAACGCATTATTATTAAGCCTTCTCAAAAGATTATTCTATGCTCCTAAGTAAGTAATTTCGAGTTTAGGAAAGATTAACAACTAGGATTTACCCGCGTGAGGTGTAATCAAACAATGGATAACACTCGTTAGAATTTTTTCTCGCTATCAAAATTGGCTCATGTTGATATTTATATTTGTAAGAATGTCTAAATTTTTTAAGATATTTTAAAAATACAAATCATTTTTAGCCCTGATTTACAAAATCTTAATCGTATATTATTCATTGAAAACGCAATCGATTTAGAATTCATTAAGCTTTAATTTGAGTCGGAAAATATTTTTGGAAATTGTGCCCAAAACAAGCGCTCCAACTTGATTTTTGTGGGGTTTATTACTATTTGATGTATTAAAAAATGAAAAAATCTGAAAACAAAAATATTTAAGCAAAAAATTAGTAATTAACATTGTAATATTAATTGAGAATTTTTAGAGACTTCGATAAAAAGTGCGATCTTTTGATCATTTTTTTGTTATTCTGAAATATAGACTGAATTAAAGTTCTCTATGATATTAAAACAAAACGAGAGCGATTATTTTTCTTGTGAAAATATGTATTTCTGTGTATGTAACTTCTTACTTACTTTTTCAATCACTAAAAAAAAACTAATAAAAAAAATTCAACGTAGAGCGTCCACCAAGAACAACTATTCATTTAAAAAAAAGCAAATAACACCAATTTTAAGCTTATTTCATTTGGAGTCGTTTCATTTTGTGTGAATAAAATCGATTTGCGTTTAAATTACATTAAGCGATTTTTGTAAAAACAGCAAACATAAAACAAAAATGAAAACCTCTAGTAAATAGAAATGTACCAACTTTTTTTTGAAATGTTGAGATTTTTATAAATGAGTATTATGATTATTCCTGTCAAGCACATTTTTGCGCCCTCTAGACCTGGCGCCCGCGTGCAGTGCACGTTCGCTTATTGCGGGCTAGCCTTTATGAAATGCTCAACTAAAATGTAAATATTTATAATAATTATGCAAACTATTCAACTGATAGAAAATTTAGTTTATTCAAAATTTCAGGTGAATGACCATGGGCATAGACAGACGTGTGTTTCTCCAGACAAACTATTAAAGCTTTAACTATTAGTCAATTGGCTCGGAGCATATATAAAATCAAACCAGTCGCTATGGAACCTAAATCGAAGTCAGTAATATATGTTATACGCCCGGTGTATAGAGTAAAATATCGAATATTTGAAAAGCCTAAACCGCAACGAAGCGGAGCACCGGACAAATTTCAATTTGTAGACTTTTTGCACTTTTAAATTTTACTTAATGACTAAACAAATCCGGCAGAGCAATAAGATGCATGTGAGTTCATACAAAAAACCGTTCTAATTTGTTTGTTTTTTTCAAAAACCTCTCGAATAGTTTGACTTGAGTTGTTAACTTGGGTTAGATACTAAAAATAAAAACAAAACAACCTTTATTGGCATAAAACATACAAAATAAAACTTCTATATATTTTAATGGTCTTTTCGCTTTATTTCCCTCAGCCAACTCAGTCTCGCTACAATCCTTAGACCAGCTCCATCCTCCATCGTCCATTCGGTTACCCTCCTGTTTCCCCCCAACCACTCTTCACATACCCCTTCACACTCCTGCGCCAGATGACTCCTTGTATCTATTCCACTTGCGCACAGCATACATCTACCATACCTTTCTCCCATCCTAATCTTCCTCCCTCTTTCCTTCGAGCCACATCTAGCTCTTGCCAGGGTTATCAAGTCACCACCCTTGCCTCTACTGTATCTCCACCTCCTTCCACTTCTCTTACATCCATGCCGCCACATTTACCCCATTCTCTAATCACTCATTTACAATATTCTCTGACTCTCCTGCCCTTTCATACATTTTTCTGCGCTCCATCCTCCACTTACTCATCCCTATTCCCCTGCACGTCATCCACACCTCTTTTACCAATCTTTTACTTTCCAATTCACACAACTTCGTCTCACATTTCACCACTCTCTTCATTGCCTCACTATGCACTTATTCTATTTGTTTCCTGAAGCAGAATGTACCCCGAGACAGATCTTTCCACCCCCAAAATCTGTTTCAGGAACCACCACTGCTCTTTCTCAATACATTCATACTCTCTATCCCCCATGTTTCCACCCCATACAACAAAATAGGCTTCACACCCGCATTTCACAACTTGCACACCAATTGAAAGTTGCTCGCAAACTATTTTCCCCACTTCTTCCTCACCATGCCCCATGGTTTCCTTGGTTTCCCTTGAACCCATTTGGCGTGCTCCCCGTATCCACCAGTACCTTTAAATATGAAGCCTAAGTACTTAAATTCCTTCACCCTCTCAATCACTTCCCCCTTCAATTTAAATTCACCCACTCTTCCTTGCCTTCCTTTATTCCTAAATCTCATCCACGTTGTTTTCCTTGCATTTACTCGCAGACCTCTCTTGTCCATATATCTCTCTACTCTCTGTATCACCTCCTTCATCTCTCCCCAGTCCCTCGCCAAAACATATTTTAATATTTCTTGAATAACTTTCTCATTTATCACTTGGTGAAACATTTTGAAATAATATTGAAAGATAAATTAAAAACACTTGGTTTGTTTCACTATTTGTGAATAGTGAAAAAAAACCAAGTGTTTTTAATTTATCCTTCAATATTATATTTTAATATGTTTTAATGATAACTTGCAATTTATACAACGATGATGACAATAATGTCTCTTCATGACTTGATACCAGAAGATCTTCTTCTAATAGATTAATAAGAAACACGAGCTGATAGTCTGCAATGTTAGAAATGTCTTGGTATTGAAAACCATCTTCCTAGCAACTTAAGCCTTAAGTTCTAACATAACCTGGTGGTTTCAATTTTACTTCCAAAAGCAACGTTTTGTGGCTAGCTATTTCTACATTTTCTTAAAATTAAATCAGTTATTTTCCTTACCTACAACTTGTGAAGAGACATGTTCTTAAGCTTACAAAGAAGCTGCTCAAAATTGATGTTACCTTTTCATCTTATTTTTAAATTTATTATTTAAACACAAGATTAAAGATGATTTTTGCACATACTACCGAGGACTTGATACGAGGAGTTCTACTTCATAGGTTTTGGCCAAATGTTCCACACTAGCTGCAAAAAACATCGCCATTGACCCCAAGTATGTGGTGAAATAATTAATTACCATGGATGAAAAGGTAAAATCAATTTTAAGAAGCTTTCTTATACATTCGGGGTAAACCTGCAACACTAGGTGTATAGGATTCAAGATGCCGATCTGTGAATAGCATATTGAAACATTGTTCTTTCGTCTTAATATTTCTCGGCATATTGTAACATTGTTTATAATTAAATAACAAAAATAATACATTTTGGCTTCAAAACTAACATCTTACCAGAAGAGGCGGATTTTCAACACCACCATTATCCCGGCCGCTGTATATATTATGGGAAACACCCACCCGAACGAGTCAATACAAGCCACACTACTTAAGTGTAGAAAATTGGATGGTAAAGTTCGACAAAACATGATAGGTGAGAACATAAAATCAAGATCCACATCTAACCAGAGGGCATATTTACCTCATGCGGTAGGAGGACTGGGCTTTAGAACGATAGAAACCGAGACAGACATCCAGTACCTGAGGAAATATGCCTATCTAAAACACACCCAGAAATACAGGTCACCCATGAAATGTTCAAAAAACTTCACAACGTAGGACACCTCACACCAATTAGCGAGTTTAACTTCGTTAAAGACAAATTCAATTTGCTTGATCCCCTCACTACAACTAACCTAAACTTCAGATTTTATTCTAGAGCTCTAATCAAACAACTTAAGAACGTCGAGCTAGACATACGAAAAAACGATTGGTCTAAGTCAATGAAATACCCTAAGTTAGTAACGGAGAACTCCAGCATAATCACTTTCCCCGCCGCTAAATATTACAAAATGAACTCTTCCAAACTATCACTGGTCAACGCAGCAGCTAAACAAAAACTGGGATGCAACGACAGCAATAATGCGTACCACGGGACTTCCGTATGCAAGAAGAAGAAGCACGATCAGATTGTATATTAGCTCTTAAAAACTCTACTTGAAGCCACAGGTGCACCGGACCACTTGTAATATTGACTACACGGCGGGGGGGGGGGGCTAGTTATAAAATCAGAGCTGGCCAAAGCATATTGACGGGAAAAAGGCTACACCACAATAAGTCAGATGGAATGCTCCAGAGGTTATCCCCTAAACCTAAAAACTGTTTAAAGTGTCAGAGCCCCACTTACAGAACTACACAATGCAGGAGAAGATAAAAACGGGTTAAATACGGCATTAACTCTTGCAATGAAATAAGTCACCAAAATCGCCGATCAAGTAAATAGGGGCACAAACCTAATCGACGAGCTCCAAATAAAACAAAGATGAGAGGTTGTTTTAGGCTTACTAATAATAGGAACATTTACTAAATTGTTTGTATCAAGCTGGAACAAATATGCATATAGCGTAATCACATCCACATCCCAAATAATACTTAAACACTCCTAAAACCCAGCATCCTAAAACCCAGGCTATACAACACAAAACCTTATTGCTATAGCCAAATATAAAATCGATGCAATAAACGGTGATATATATACATATACATTTTATTTTCTCTACATGGTACCATATATTTTATAAATAGTTTTCATTTTTATATCTTGGACATATTTCTTTGATACTTTAAGATTTTATTTATTTTTATATTCCTTTTATAGTTCTGGAATAAAAATATGTGTGTATAGTGTTAAATTTGAATGCATGTTGACTATATTTATAATTCTAGATTGTGTAAGCCATAGAGATGTACCTGAATATTCATTTAAAATTGTAAAATCTATTGTAATGTTCTGTATGGTAAACTAATGATTATACTGATTTTATATTTAATAATAAATATTTAAAGCTATTTTATAGTATATTTTTTAGAGATTTATTTTAATAATATATTTTTTATTCATGTTTTGTATTTTATAGTTACTATTGTTGATCTCTTTAATAATTTTATTCCAAATCTTGTACATATTTCAATATTATTTTTGTATTTATATATATATATATATATATATATATATATATATATAATTACACTGCGCCAATGCCGGAGAGGCAATCCGGAATTTAATTTGTAAAAATGCTTGAAAAATTCATAAGGAAATAAACGATTATATACTACCAAGGACTTGATACCAGAAGATCTTCTTCATACGATGTGGCCAATTTTTTTACCTCAGGTGCAAAAATCAACTTTAATCATAATATATAATGACATTAGAAGCGTAACACCCAGAAGGAGTTATTATTTTAACTTGATTTTTTGCCAGTATGGTAGTCTTAACATCAAGAATAAAATGATTACATTTTCAAGACATTTTATTAAATAACAATCTAAAAAAATTAATAATGTGTTTGGCGACCCCTTGCTGTATATACTCCTGTAGACGTCTGGGCATCGACAAAATGAGATGGTCGATGTCTTTTTGAGGCATCTCGTTCCAAGCAACTTGAATTTCATCGATCAACTGTGCTAGAGTCTGTGGAGGATGGTGCAAAGAGAATATTCTTCTTCCCATGATATCCCACACATGTTCAATGGGATTTAAATCCGGCGAACGGGGCGGCCACGCCAAAACATTAACACCAGCTTTATTAAGAAAGTTCATAGTTCGACGAGCAATATGGGGACGTGCGTTACCTTGTTGAAAAAGTACGTCTGGGCGGCCATCTAAATAAGGCAACAAAGTCGGTCGTATGACGTCTTCAACATAACGCGCAGCTGTCATACTGCCTCGAATGAATACAAGAGGTGATCGACTACCATAAGCAATAGCCCCCCAAACCATTACTCCAGCAGTCCTGTGTACATGCCTCTCAATAGCAAACCTAAGATCAGGTCGTTCTCCACGGTAGCGTCGTACCCTTCTACGGCCATCATGCATGCCTAGACAAAATCGTGATTCATCGCTGAATACGACATCGTGCCATTCTGCCTCCCAATGCTGCCGTTCTCTGCACCAGTCCAACCTTTGGCGACAGTGTCTCGCTGTTAAAGGAAGCACTAATCTTGGACGGTACGAAAGAAGCCCAAAGGATTGAATGCGGCGATATAAGGTTCGCATACTAACGGGCCTACCTTCTTCTCCAATCCATTGATCACCGATTTGACGCGTAGTAGCGAAACGGTCTCGCAGGGCTATTTGTCTTAAGCGCCGATCTTGACGTTCTGTGGTGCGCCTTGGTTGACCAATTGGTCTTCTTCTTGCTCCTCTACCTTCTTCTGTCCATACCTGATACACACGTATTACAGTTGCTGCAGTGGAATCAATACGGCGGGCAATTTCGCGATAGGACATACCGACATCTCGATAAGCAACAACTCGACCCCGGTCAAAATCGCTCAAATGGTGATATTGTGGACGTCTTCGGACTCGAGGCATTTTATTTAAGCTTAACACACTCAACGGAAACACGAAAACTAAAAACATCTGTACTAAACAGCTCATATAAATAGTTTTATCAAAAAAGAAAAAGTGATTTTTTTTTTTCACAATAAATATAAAAGGCACAAGGTTGAAATTGTTATCAATGTATGCTTTAAATATAGTCACTCTGTTGCTAAAATATGAATTCAAAAAAATCATTCCTTCTTGGTGTTACGCTTCTAATGTCATTGAGTATATATAAAATTACGAAAATGTTATTCGTGAAAATGCAAACAATGTCTTAATTAATAAGACAACTTAAGACGATAAATTTTGCATTTTGCATTTTCAAGAATAACATTTTCGTAATTTTATATATTATGATTAAAGTATGCAAACTATAAGAAGCGTAAGCTTATTTTCTCGAATTGTTTTGAATTTGAATTTATCTTGATCAACTTAAATGATTATAAATAGAAAGGTTGCACTATGTTTTATGCCACAATATTTTTTATTGAGCACTACTTAATTTTCGACATTTTTAATGTGGTATAAAACATAGTGCAACCTTTCTATTTATAATTTAAAATAGAATACCACGTAGAAAAGATCTCAACAATTTTCATCTTTAATGACTCCAATCATGTGTTTGAGTAATAAATTACAAAGGAAGATGAGATAACAACAATTATAGAAATCTTCTTCATAGGTTTAGGGTAAACCTGCAGCACCAAGTGCTGTAAATGCCATTACACATTGTTTGTTGAGAAGTTGTGTGTAATGCCATATAGACAGACTCGAATTTTACTTGTAATGATACTGTAACATTCATAGAAGTCAATATAGAGATTATACTACGAAGGACTTAATACCAGAAGATCTTCTTCATAGGGTCTGGCTAATTTTTTTACACCTGGTGCAAATGTCAGCTTCTTCATAGGCTCAGGGTAAACCTGTAGCACCAGCTGCTCTAAAGACCATTTCAATTAGTAGGTTATCAGGCAAGACAATATACCAAAATATTCAAATGACTACTCTCAATATATACAGCGATGATGACAGTGATAAAAACTTATTTGTAAATTTAGGGACACGTTTCTTCGCAAGTTGTAGCTGAGGAAAATAAGTGGGTTCTTTTATAGAAAATGCAGAAACAGCTAAGGAACTCTTTTCATTTTTTTGCCACAAACGTTACTTTAAGAAGTGATATTGAATTCAAAAGGCTAAGTTAGAACATAATGCTTGAGTTGCTAGGAAGATGGTCTTCCATACCAAGACATTTTTAACATTGCAGACTATCGCCTCGTGTTTCTTACTAATCTATTATATTTAACGATTGCACCTGGTAAAGCAAATTTGACGAGAATCTATGAAGAAGATCTTCTGATATTAAGTCATGGAAAGAAATGATTGTCATCATCGCCGTATAAATTGCAAGTTATCATTAAAACATATTTTCTTGAATAATAACCTACTAATTGAAATGACATTTAGAGCACCTGGTGCTGCAGGTTTACCCCAAACCTATAAAAAAGCTTGCGATAATTTTGTTACCTTATCTTTCTTTGTAATTTATTGTTTAAATACATGATTGGAGTAAAGATCATGTTTGCACCTGGTGTGAATATTTTGGCCAGATCATATGAAGAAGATCTTCTGGTATCAAGTCCTCGGTAGTATAATCATTCATTTACCATACAAAACATTACAATAAATTTAACAATTCTAAATGAATATTCAGGTACGCTTTTATGGCTTGCACAATCTAGAATTAGAAATATAGTCAACAATTCAATAAAATTTAACACTATAAACACATATTTACATTTAAAAACTATAAAAGTAATGTAAAGAAAATAAAATCTCAAAGTATAAAAAAATTTTTCTAAAATATAAAAATTAAAACGAATTAGAAAATATATAGAACTATGTAGAAAAAATTATATATATATATATATATATATATATATCACAGTTTATTGCATCTATTTTGTATTTGGTTATAGCAATAAGGTTTTGTGTTGTATAGCTGCAAACCTAGGTGTTAGGATGCTGGGTTTCGGAAGTGTTTAAGTATTGTTTGGGATGTAAATGTGATTACGCTATATGCAGTTTTTTTTTCCAGTATGCTGTTAGTTTTTGCTCTTTATATACCTAATTCATTAAGTATCTTTTTAAGATTTAGATGCTCTTGCGTTTTTAATATCTTTCCAAATGTTACAATTATTAGTAAACCTAAAACAACCTCGCGTCTGTGTTTTATTTGGAGCTCGTCGATTAGGTTTTTGGCATTATTTACTTGATCAGCGTTTTGGTGGCTTATTTCATCGCAAGAGTTAATGCCGTATTTGACCCTTTTTATCTTCTCTTGCATTGTGTAGTTCTGTAAGTAGGGGGACTTACACTTCAAACAGGTATGTTTTAGGTTTAGGGGATATCCTTTGGAGCATCACATCTGACTTATTGTGGTGTAGCCTTTTTTCCGTCAATATGCTTTGCGCAGCTCTGATTTTATAACTGGCTCTCCCGCTGTGTAGTCAATATTACAAGTGGCTTTCCTAAATTGTATATTCTTACCCAAGTAATCCGGTGCACATGTGGCTTCAAGTAGAGTTTTGAAGAGCCAATACACAACCTGATCGTACCTCAGGTTGCAGTTCTTCTTCTTGTATCTGGAACTCACGTAGTACGCAGTTTATCTTTCGTTGCATCCCAATCTGCATTTATCGTTGGTTGATGCGGGAATTGCGTTGAGGATAAAGAGTTGTTCTTCAGCTGCTGCGGTGATCAGTGATAGTTTAGAAGACTCCGTTTTGTAATATTTAGCGGGGGAAAAGTAATTATGTTGCAGTTCTCCGTTACTAACTTGGGGTGTTTCATTGACTTAGAACAATCGTTTTTTCGTACGTCTAGCTTAACATTCTTAAGTTGTTTGTTCAGATCTCTAGAATAAGATCTAAAGTTTTAGTTTGTAGTTGTAGTGAGGGGATCAAGTAAATTGTATTTGTCTTTAACAAAGGTTAACTCACCAAAGTTAAACTCGCCCTGCGTTGTGAAGTTTTTGAACATTTCATGGGTGACCTGCATTTCTGGGTGTGTTTTCAGGTAGACATATTTCTTTAGGTACTGTCTCGGTTTTTATCGTTCTGAAGCCTAGCTTCTACCGTATAAAGTAAATATGCCCTCTAGTTAGATGTGGGTCTCGTTTTTATATTCTCACCTATTATGATTTGTCGTACTTTACCATCCAATTTTCTACACTTAAGCAGTGTGGCCGTAGTATAATCGTTTATTTATTATATAGAATATTACAATAAATCTTACAATTTTATTATAAAATACAGGTACGCCTTTATGGCTAACACAATCTAGCTATATATAAACTTCATCTAGACTTAACAATATAAATTAATTATTTACATAAACTCAAAACTATAAAATATATAAAACAAAGAATATAAAATATAAAAGGTACAAAACTATTAAATAATATGAAGAAGAATAAAAATATAAATATGTATGTATTGAAATTGAGATCTATTATTTACAGGAAAAAAATTGGTTTGTTTTGTTTCACAGAATATATAAATCACAGATTTTATATTAATGTTGTATCTTGGTGCTTGAGCGGTGTGGTATGTTTACAAGCAGCAACACTATCAGGGGCTTAAGGAATTTAAGGGTTTCGGGCATGTTTAAGAATAATCTGGGACGTGGACGTGATTGCACTGTATGTTACCAGTTTGTTTTAGTTTTAGATAGTATTTTCTTCAGTAGTTGTGCTCTGGGGTGTTAAGTAGTTCTCCATATGCCCCAACGATTAATAAGCCCAAAACTACCTCGCACCTGTGTTTTATTCGTAGTTTCTTCATCATCATCAACACAAGTTGATGCCGTATTTAAATCTTTTGATTTTTTTCTGTGTTCTGATTTTTTCCTGTTATGGTGTAGCTTTTTCTCCGTTAATATACTTTGGCCTGCTCTGATTTTATATTTCACTTCTTCCGCAGTATATTCAATATTACAAGAGGCCTTCCCAAACTGCAAGTTTTGACACACATTTGTAGGTGCTTCGGTTGCTTCCAACAAAGTTCTTATTAGCCAGTATACAACCTGGTCATGCCTTAAGCTGAAATTATTTTTCTTGCAGCCAGATGACACGTAGTATGCTGTCTCCCTTTCATTGCATCCTAGTCTGCACTTGTCGTTATTTGATGTTGGGTTTGCATTGAGGACGAAGAGCTGTTCCTCCGCAGCAGCATTTATTAATGATAATTTGGAGGAGTCTGTCCTGTAATATTTGGTGGCGGGGAAGGAGATTATGCTGGAATTCTCATTGACAAGCTTGGGGTATCTCATGGACTTGGACCAATCGCTTTTGCGTATTTCCAGTTCGGCTTTTTTGAACTGTAAAATGAAGTTCTTTGAATACGATCTAAAATCCAAGTTAAGGTTGTCGGTAAGGGGATCTAACAACGTGTATTTGTCCTTGCCCTATAAGCATATTTCCGCAGGTATTGGATCTCCGTCTCCGCTTTAATCGTCCTGAAGTCGAGTCTTCCTACCGTATGCGGTAAATATGCCCTCTGATCGGATGTCGGTCTTGTTTTTATGTTTTCCTAAGTCATTACTTGTCTAGCTTTGCCATCTAATTTCCTACATTTCAGTAGCGTTGCTCTGCTCAATTCGTACGGTAAACTGTTCCCCATGATATACACGGCTGCGGGTATTATAATACTGTAAACCATTCTTTTTTGATATGTTGTTAATCTCGAAGACATGATATGCTTGACTTTGCCCATGATCTTGTTTTCTAGGTCAACAACATTGTCTTTGGTGTCCTATTCTAACTGCTTAATGCCCAGGTGTTTGTAGCTGTTGCGAGTTCTTAGTATAAATAGTTGTTAATCTTCGTTTCTGCTATAGTGTCCACATTTTCCCTTATTTAGCTCGAGCCCTATTTCTCTGCCTTGTTCTTTAATTTTACTAGCAATTTTTTGGACAGCTTCGGTCGATGGTGCATGGCATTTAATATCATCCATAAATGCAAGTAGTTGGTCTTTCCCTCTCGAGCATCTTGTTATTTTTGGGTCAAAATTGATGTTATGTATCACCCCTGCCGTAATAAGTATAAAAAGAAGGGGACTCAAAGAGTCTCCTTGGTATACCCGTCTTCTGACAGCAATACTACAGCTCATATTTTCCTTCCTTGTTATCACCAGGTTCCATTTTGAATTGAAGGAGGTGGACTAGAGACTTTATTTTTTGCGGAATCGGTAGAGCTTGGACAAGGGTTTTGAGCGTCTTATGGTTAATGGTATCGTAAGCCTTCCTAAAGTCGAACCACGCCGAGTGGTTTTGTTGCTTTCGCATTTTCGCTATCTGCGTAATTGACTTGACTGTCAGAAGCCTAAACGTCCTTCCTGGCCAGCTGTTCTCTTGGTATAGCAGACTCATGCAAATATTTGCTTATTATTGTAGCATATTTTTATAGTCTGTATTGAGAAGAGCAATTGGTCGGTAGTTGTAGGTATCTGTTGTCTATCGGTGGTGTTGTGTATTTGTCAGGTTTGCTGTCCATTTGTCAAAGTTGGAGGAATCATGTTCTTCCGCCGCGCCAAAGTCCAAACCATCACTGCTCTGCTAAGCCTTGGTGCATTTATACGATGGCTGCTGTGAAAATTTATATCTCACTTTCATCGTTTCGTATCTTTTTTATACTCTGGAGTTCAATTCTTTCGCTGGTGGATTTAATATACTGCGATAATGTTATTTTTAGCCTCTTCGTGGTTTTTCTCTCTTCCTGCTCTTCCTTAGTATATAATTCTTTATTGCTCATACGAATTTTACAGTTTACACTATATTTGCAAAGATCAAGCTTGCCTTTGCGGCCTACATACAATTTTTCATAGTACAACAAACAATAGAAATAAAATTAATATATTTAAAATATACATTCAAATAAAAAGTATACATAAAACTTATAAGATATATAAAAAGGATTAATTGTGAATTAAAAAAAAATTAAAATAGGAATATCAGGGTGAGAGTATGTACAAATTACTTTAACTTATTTTTATTATAGTTGGAAGAGTAAAACAAAATAGGTATAGAATACACTCATAAAATATAGAAACAGAAAAAATAAAAATGGTTACTCTGTGTATCAGTTAGTTTAAAATTTATTTCTCGGTGAACTAGGACTGGGAAGAAGATAGAAGCCGAGAATGTTTCATAATAATTTGCACAGAAGATGTATAATTCTTTATTGCTCATAACAAGTTTACAATTTACAATAAATGTGTAAAGCTCAAGCTTGCCTTTGTGGCATACATAAAATTTATAATAGCACAACAAACGTTAAAAAATTAAAGAAACATATTTACAGTTTAGATTAATATAAAATATATACAAAAAATAGACTATAGAAATAAAAAACGGATTAAACTATGCCGTTAAATTTAACAAACAGAATAAAGGTCAGGATGTGAATAAATATATTCAATTTATTTTTATTAATAGGATATAAAAATAGAAAAATAGGAAGAAAAAAATACACAAATGGTAGGTAGCTCTGTATATCACATATTGTCGGTTGAATTTTGGTTTCGCTTTATGGGGTTGGGGTTGAGATGGAAGCCGAGAATGTTTCATTATTATTTGTGTATGATGTAGATGTGTAGTGGTCAGTATCCGTGGTCAGTATCCCCGCCTGTCACGCGGGAGACCGGGGTTCGATCCCTTGCCGGGGAGGGTACTTTTTAATAAATGTATTATTTTTAACATAATATATAAAATTACGAAAAAACTATTCGTGAAAATGCAAACAATGTCTTAATTAATTAGACAACTTAAGACGATAAATATCCATTGAAACAACTACTTCCCGCGTAAATACACCTCCGGATATTGAATTATACAATTAAATATTTAAAATCTTATTTAATTTGATTATTGTTAGTTGGTTTGAAGAAACTTTGACCTAATCGTTAGATATACTTTAATAGAGCGTTGTAACAAATAAAATTAAATAAGATTTTAAATATTTCATTGTATAATTCAATATCCGGAGGTGTATTTGCACGGTAAGTAGTTGTTTCAATGGATATTTATCGTCTGCATTTTGCATTTTCACGAATAGTTTTTTCGTAATTTTATATATTATGTTTAAAGTGTGCAAACTATAAGAAGCGTAAGCTTATTTTCTCGAATTCAAATAGTTTTGAATTTGAATTTATCTTGTTTGTATTATTTTTGTTATTTAATTATAAACAATGTTACAAGGTTCCCAGAATTATCAAGTCAAAAGAACAACGTTTCAATATGCTATCCACAGATCAGGATCTTGAATCTTTTACTCGGTTAATGAAAGATTACCTTATACCAATAATTTAGACACCTGATGTTGCAGGTTTGCCCTGAACGTATAAGGAAGCTTCTCAAAACTGATTTTACTTTTTTACTCTTTGTAATTAATTATTTAAACACATGACTGGAGTCAATAACGATGTGTTTTGCACCTGGTGTAGACCATTTGGCCAGAACCTATGATGTCGATCTCCTAGTATCAAGTCGGTAGTATAATCGTTTATTTCCTTATGCATTTTACAAGCATTTTTACAAATAAAATTCCGGTTTGCCTCTTCAGCATTGACATAGTGTGATTAAAGTGTATTGAAATTATTAAAAGAAATTATATAATTCTGGCTCAGTCAACTTAGCCCCCCGAAGTTTGATTTTTTTGAAAAAAACTATTGCGCTAGACGGGCCTTAGCTGGCGCCAGCTAGCGCCACAAAAATTAGAGCTAGCGCCATTACGACAAGAAAATTACGGGGGATTGAACTTTCGGGGGGCTAGGTTGATGCTAGCCCCCCGAGTTTGGATTTTTTAAGTTTTTTTACACTATTCGGATTCCTCAGAGCTAGCGCCAGCTAGCGCCACCAATTTAAAAGCTAGCGCTACCCCCACAACCCTAAAAAATGATAAAACATTTTTAACCCCAGCCCCCCGAAATGAGAATTTTTTAATCAAATTAGGTGGAAAAGCTTGCTTAGAGCTAGCGCCAGCAGAATATGAAAAAAAATTCTCTCAAAAAAATCAGGTAAAAAATATTCACATCCAAATTTTGATACGAGAGCTTTCACATCCTGTGTGCGTATTACCATTTACTTGCTGAATTTCAATACAAAATTGATTGATTTTTTACTCCTTGATAATTTAAGTCGTTATAACTCGGAAACTAACTGTACGATTTCAAATTTTTTTTCGTTGATTGAATCACTAAAGTAATGTTTATAACCACTGCTAACAAGAAAGCTAGCGCTAGTAAGACAGTGGCGTACCTGACGATTGATTTTTTACTCCTTGATAATTTAAGTCGTTATAACTCGGAAACTAACTGTACGATTTCAATTTTTTTTTCGTTGGTTGAATCACTAAAATAATGTTTATAACCACTGCTAACAAGAAAGCTAGCGCCAGTAAGACAGTTGCGTACCTGATGATTGATTTTTTACTCCTTGATAATTTAAGTCGTTATAACTCGGAAACTAACTGTACGATTTCAATTTTTTTTTTTCGTTGATTGAATCACTAAAGTATTGTTTATAACCACTGCTAACAAGAAAGCTAGCGCTAGTAAAACAGTGGCGTACCTGACGATTGATTTTTTACTCCTTGATAATTTAAGTCGTTATAACTCGGAAACTAACTGTACGATCTCAATTTTTTTTTTCGTTGGTTGAATCACTAAAATAATGTTTATAACCACTGCTAACAAGAAAGCTAGCGCCAGTAAGACAGTGGCGTACCTGACGATTGATTTTTTACTCCTTGATAATTTAAGTCGTTATAACTCGGAAACTAACTGTACGATTTTAATTTATTTTCGTTGATTGAATCACTAATGTAATGTTTATAACCACTGCTAACAAGAAAGCTAGCGCTAGTGAGACAGTGGCGTACCTGACGATTGATTTTTTACTCCTTGATAATTTAAGTCGTTATAACTCGGAAACTAACTGTACGATTTCAATTTTTTTTTTCGTTGGTTGAATCACTAAAATAATGTTTATAACCACTGCTAACAAGAAAGCTAGCGCCAGTAAGACAGTGGCGTACCTGACGATTGATTTTTTACTCCTTGATAATTTAAGTCGTTATAACTCGGAAACTAACTGTACGATTTTAATTTATTTTCGTTGATTGAATCACTAATGTAATGTTTATAACCACTGCTAACAAGAAAGCTAGCGCTAGTGAGACAGTGGCGTACCTGACGATTGATTTTTTACTCCTTGATAATTTAAGTCGTTATAACTCGGAAACTAACTGTACGATTTCAATTTTTTTTTCGTTGGTTGAATCACTAAAATAATGTTTATAACCACTGCTAACAAGAAAGCTAGCGCCAGTAAGTCAGTGGCGTACCTGACGATTGATTTTTTACTCCTTGATAATTTAAGTCGTTATAACTCGGAAACTAACTGTACGATTTCAATTTTTTTTTCGTTGATTGAATCACTAATGTAATGTTTATAACCACTGCTAACAAGAAAGTTAGCGCTAGTAAGACAGTGGCGTACCTGACAATTGATTTTTTACTCCTTGATAATTTAAGTCGTTATAACTCGGAAACTAACTGTACGATTTCAATTTTTTTTTTCGTTGGTTGAATCACTAAAATAATGTTTATAACCACTGCTAACAAGAAAGCTGGCGCCAGTAAGACAGTGGCGTACCTGACGATTGATTTTTTACTCCTTGATAATTTAAGTCGTTATAACTCGGAAACTAACTGTACGATTTAAATTTTTTTTTCGTTGATTGAATCACTAAAGTAATGTTTATAACCACTGCTAACAAGAAAGCTAGCGCTAGTAAGACAGTGGCGTACCTGACGATTGATTTTTTACTCCTTGATAATTTAAGTCGTTATAACTCGGAAACTAACTGTACGATTTCAATTTTTTTTTCGTTGATTGAATCACTAAAGTAATGTTTATAACCACTGCTAACAAGAAAGCTAGCGCCAGTAAGACAGTGGCGTACCTGACGATTAATTTTTTACTCCTTGATAATTTAAGTCGTTATATCTCGGAAACTAACGGTACGATTTCATTTTTTTTTTTTTTCGTTGATTTAATCACGAAAGTAATGTTTATAACCACTGCTAACAAGAAAGCTAGCGCCAGTAAGATAGTGGCGTACCTGACGATTGATTTTTTACTCCTTGATAATTTAGGTCGTTATAACTCGGAAACTAACTGTACGATTTCATTTTTTTTTTCGTTGATTGAATCACTAAAGTAATGCTTATAACCACTGCTAACAAGAAAGCTAGCGCCAGTAAGACAGTGGCGTACCTTACAATTGATTTTTTACTCCTTGATAATTTAACTCGTTATAACTCGGAAACTAACTGTACGATTTCAATTTTTTTTTCGTTGATTGAATGACTAAAGTAATCTTTATAACCACTGCCAACAAGAAAGCTAGCGCCAGTAAGACAGTGGCGTACCTGACGATTGATTTTTTATTCCTTGATAATTTAAGTCGTTATAACTCGGAAACTGACGGTACGATTTCAATTTTTTTTTTTCGTTGATTGAATCAATAAAGTAATGTTTATAACCACTGCTAACAAGAAAACTAGCGCCAGTAAGACAGTGGCGTACCTGACGATTGATTTTTTACTCCTTGATAATTTAAGTCGTTATAACTCGGAAACTAACGGTACGATTTCAATTTCTTTTTTCGTTGATTAAATCACTATAGTAATGTTTATAACCACTGCTAACAAGAAAGCTAGCACCAGTAAGACAGTGGCGTACCTGACGATTGATTTTCTACTCCTTGATAATTTAAGTCGTTATAACTCGGAAACTAACTGTACGATTTAATTATTTTTTTTCGTTGATTGAATCATTAAAGTAATGTTTATAACTACTGCTAACAAGAAAGCTAGCGCCATTAAGACAGTGGCGTACCTGACGATTGATTTCTTACTCCTTGATAATTTAAGTCGTTATAACTCGGAAACAAACTGTACGATTTCATTTTTTCTTTCGTTGATTGAATCACTAAAGTAATGTTTATAACCACTGCTAACAAGAAAGCTAGCGCCACTAAGACAGTGGCGTACCTGACGATTGATTTTTTACTCCATGATAATTTAAGTCGGTATAACTCGGAAACTAACTGTACGATTTCATTTTTCCTTTCGTTGATTGAATTACTAAAGTAATGTTTATAACCACTGCTAACAAGAAAGCTAGCGCCAGTTAGGCAGTGGCGTAACTGACGATTGATGTTTTACTCCTTGATAATTTAAGTCGTTATAACTCGAAAACTAACTGTACGATTTCAATTTTTTTTTTCGTTGATTGAATCACTAAAGTAATGTTTATAACCACTGCTAACAAGAAAGCTAGCGCCAGTAAGACAGTGGCGTACCTGACGATTGATGTTTTACTCCTTGATAATTTAACTCGTTATAACTCGAAAACTAACTGTACGATTTCAAATTTTTTTTTTCGTTGATTGAATCACTAAAATAATGTTTATAACCACTGCTAACAAGAAAGCTAGCGCCAGTAAGACAGTGGCGTACCTGACGATTGATTTTTTACTCCTTGATAATTTAAGTCGTTATAACTCGGAAACTAACTATACGATTTCAATTTTTTTCCGTTGATTGAATCACTAAAGTAATATTTATAACCACTGCTAAGAAGAAAGCTAGTGCCAGTAAGATAGTGGCGTACCTGACGATTAATTTTTTACTCCTTGATAATTTAAGTCGTTATAACTCGGAAACTAACTGTACGATTTCAATTTTTTTTCGTTGATTGAATCACTAAAGTAATGTTTATAACCACTGCCAATTAGAAAGCTAGCGCCAGTAAGACAGTGGCGTACCTGACGATTGATTTTTTACTCCTTGATAATTTAAGTCTGTATAACTCGGAAACTAACTGTACGATTTCATTTTTTCTTTCGTTGATTGAATAACTAAAGTAATATTTATAACCACTGCTAACAAGAAAGCTAGCGCCGCTAAGACAGTAGCGTACCTGACGATTAATTTTTTACTCCATGATAATTTAAGTCGGTATAACTCGGAAACTAACTGTAAGATTTCATTTTTTCTTTCGTTGATTGAATCACTAAAGTAATGTTTATAACCACTGCTAACAAGAAAGCTAGCGCCAGTAAGGCAGTGGCGTAACTGACGATTGATTTTTTACTCCTTGATAATTTAAGTCGTTATAACTCGGAAACTAACTGTACGATTTCAATTTTTTTTTCGTTGATTGAATCACTAAAGTAATGTTTATAACCACTGCTAACAAGAAAGCTAGCGCCAGTAAGACAGTGGCGTACTTGACGATTGATTTTTTACTCCTTGATAATTTAAGTCGTTATAACTCGGAATTTAACTGTACGATTTCAATTTTTTTTTCGTTGATTGAATGACTAAAGTAATGTTAATAACCACTGCCAACAAGAAAGCTAGCGCCAGTAAGACAGTGGCGTACCTGACGATTGATTTTTTACTCTTTGATAATTTAAGTCGTTATAACTCGGAAACTAACTTTACGATTTCAATTTTTTTTTTCGTTGATTGAATCACTGATGTAATGTTTATAACCACTGCGGAGTAATAAGTCAATCGTCAGGTACGCTACTGTCTTACTGGCGCTAGCTTTCTTGTTAGCAGTGGTTATAAACATTACTTTAGTGATTCAATCGACGAAAAAAACTTGAAATCGTACTGTTAGTTTCCGAGTTATAACGACTTAAATTATCAAAGAGTAAGAAATCAATCGTCAGGGACGCCACTGTCTTGCTGGCGCTAGCTTTCTTGTTAGCAGTGGTTATAAACATTACTTTAGTGATTCAATCGACGAAAAAAACTTGAAATCGTACTGTTAGTTGCCGAGTTATAACGAGTTAAATTATCAAGGAGTAAAAAATCAATCGTCAGGTACGCCACTGTCTTACTGGCGCTAGCTTTCTTGTTAGCAGTGGTTATAAACATTACTTTAGTGATTCAATCAACCAAAAAAACATGAAATCATACAGTTAGTTTCCGAGTTATAACGACTTAAATTATGAAGGAGTAAAAAATTAATCGTCAGTTACGCCACTGTCTTACTGGCGCTAGCTTTATTATTAGCAGTGGGTATAAACATTACATTAGTGATTCAATCAACGAAAAAAAAATTGAAATCGTACAGTTAGTATCCGAGTTATAACGACTTAAATTATCAAGGAGTAAAAAATCAATCGTCAGGTACGCCACTGTTTTACTGGCGCTAGCTTTATTGTAAGCAGTGGTTATAAACATTACATCAGTGATTCAATCAACGAAAGAAAAATTGAAATCGTACAGTTAGTTTCCGAGTTATAACGACTTAAATTATCAAGGAGTAAAAAATTAATCGTCAGTTACGCTACTGTCTTACTGGCGCTAGCTTTATTGTTAGCAGTGGTTATAAACATTACATTAGTGATTCAATCAACGAAAAAAATAATTGAAATCGTACAGTTAGTATCCGAGTTATATCGACTTAAATTATCAAGGAGTAAAAAATCAATCGTCAGGTACGCCACTGTCTTACTGGCGCTAGCTTTCTTGTTAGCAGTGGTTATAAACATTACTTCAGTGATTCAATCGACGAAAAAAAATTAAAATCGTACAGTTAGTTTCCGAGTTATAACGACTTAAATTATCAAGGAGCAAAAAATCAATCGTCAGGTACGCCACTGTCTTACTGGCGCTAGCTTTCTTGTTAGCAGTGGCTATAAACGTTACTATAGTGATTCAATCAACGAAAAAAAAATTGAAATCGTACAGTTAGTTTCCGAGTTATAACGACTTAAATTATCAAGGAGTAAAAAATAAATCGTCAGGTACGCCACTGTCTTACTGGCGCTAGCTTTCTTGTTGGCAGTGGTGATAAACGTTACTTTAGTGATTCAATCAACGAAAAAAAAAATTGAAATCGTACAGTTAGTTTCCGAGTTATAACGACTTAAATTATCAAGGAGTAAAAAATCAATCGTCAGGGACGCCACTGTCTTGCTGGCGCAAGCTTTCTTGTTAGCAGTGGTTATAAACATTACTTTAGTGATTCAATCGACGAAAAAGAAATTGAAATCGTACTGTTAGTTTCCGAGTTATAACGACTTAAATTATCAAGGAGTAAAAAATCAATCGTCAGGTACGCCATTGTGTAACTGGCGCTAGCTTTCTTGTTAGCAGTGGTTATAAACATTACTTTAGTGATTCAATAAACGAAAAAATAATTAAAATCGTACAGTTAGTTTCCGAGTTATAACGACTTAAATTATCAAGGAGTAAAAAATTAATCGTCAGCTACGCCACTGTCTTACTGGCGCTAGCTTTCTTGGTAGCAGTGGTTATAAACATCACTTTAGTGATTCAATCAACGAAAAAAAAATGAAATGGTACTGTTAGTTTCAGAGTTATAACGACTTAAATTATCAAGGAGTAAAAAATGTTTCGTCAGGTACGCCACTGTCTTACTGGCGCTAGCTTTATTGGTAGCAGTGGTTATAAACATTATATTAGTGATTCAATCAACGAAAAAAAAATTGAAATCGTACAGTTAGTTTCTGAGTTATAACGACTTAAATTATCAAGGAGTAAAAAATCAATCGTCAGGCACGCCACTGTCTTACTGGCGCTAGCTTTCTTGTTAGCAGTGGTTATAAACATTACTTCGCTGATTCAATCGACGAAAAAAAAATTGAAATCGTACTGTTAGTTTCCGAGTTATAACGACTTAAATTATCAAGGAGTAAAAAATCAATCGTCAGGAACGCCACTGTCTTGCTGGCGCTAGCTTTCTAGTTAGCAGTGGGTATAAATATTACTTTAGTGATTCAATCGACGAAAAAAAATTTGAAATTGTACTGTTAGTTTCCGAGTTATAACGACTTAAATTATCAAGCAGTAAAGAACCAATCGTCAGGTACGCCACTGTCTTGCTGGCGCTAGTTTTTTCGTTAGCAGTGTTAACAAATATTACTTAAGGTATTCTATCAACGAAAAAAAAATTGAAATCGTACGGTTAGTTTCTCAGTTATAACGACTTAAATTATCAAGGAACAAAAAAACAATCGTCAGGTACGCTACTGTCTTGCTGGCGCTAGCTTTTTTGTTAGCAGTGGTAACAAACATTACTTTAGGTATTCTATCGACGAAAAAAAATTTGAAATTGTATTATTAGTTTGCGAGTTATAACGACTTAAATTATCAATGAGTAAAAAAACAATCGTCAGATACGCCACTGTCTTGCTGGCGCTAGCTCTCTCGTTAGCAGTGTTAATATACATCATTTTAGGTGCTCCAACGACGAAAGAAAAATTAAAATCGTACCGTTAGTTTCCGAGTTATGACGATTTAAATTAGCAAGGAGTGAAAACACAATTTTTAGTTACGCTACTGTCTTCCATGCATCATATTTCTAATAGCTGATGTCTATGAACATAAATAAGGTAGTTAGAAGGCCGATATATTTTTGGAAGCAGTATTTTAAATGCCAGACATAATTTTGTATTGAAATTCAGCAAGTAAATGGTAATACGCACACAGGATGTGAAAGCTCTCGTATCAAAATTTGGATGTGAATATTTTTTTACCTGATTTTTTTGAGAGTATTCTTTTTCCATATTCTGCTGGCGCTAGCTCTAAGCTAGCTTTTCCACCTAATTTGATTAAAAAATTCTCATTTCGGGGGGCTGGGGTTAAAAATGTTTTATCATTTTTTAGGGTTGTGGGGGTAGCGCTAGCTGGCGCTAGCTCTGAGGAATCCGAATAGTGTAAAAAAACTTAAAAAATCCAAACTCGGGGGGCTAGCATCAACCTAGCCCCCCGAAAGTTCAAACCCCCGTAACTTTCTTGTCGTAATGGCGCTAGCTCTAATTTATGTGGCGCTAGCTGGCGCTAGCTAAGGCCCGTCTAGCGCAATAGTTTTTTTCAAAAAAATCAAACTTCGGGGGGCTAAGTTGACTGAGCCTATAATTCTTCATTGCTTATAAGAAGTGTACAGTTTACAATAAATGTGTAAAGCTCAAGCTTGCCTTTGTGGCTAACATGAAATTTAACAAAGAAAAAATGAACAAACGATAGAAAATATACAAAAACATAGGCTATAGAGATAAAAAGGTATTAAACTAAGTATTAAAATAATATATCCTGACCCCCATCCTCTTTGTTATAAAGAGGATGGGGGTCAGGATATGTACAAATATATTCAATATTTTAGCTAAATGTTAAAAATAAAATCGACTTAACTATCATATGCAAAACAATCATATAAATGTATACGCACCAAGAGCAAGTAAATAATAGTATATTGTACAACGAGAGTGGATATGATGCTTATATCTCACGACGGCAAGTTTGGGGCACGACGCCGTAGGCGAGTGAACCAAATGCCTAGTGTGATATAAGCCAGATCTACTTGAGTTTTACAGTCAACTTTTTCTACTACTTGTGATAGAAAGGAAATTAATACTTAAATATTATTACAGGAATTATTTGTTGCACATAAAAATGTAATTATAGAAAGTACTGTGAACGTATTTAGTGCTTACACATAGAGTGTAAGTTGTTTAAAATTAATTTCATAACGATTAATTTTAATTAACATAGCAGAATATTCTTAACAATATAGTTTAAGTTCTTGGTAGTACACTACTCCAAATTTTTTTTATGAGGACCCTAGAAGCAAAGGGATGCATAAAACTTGATTTTCAGAAAATGTATTTCAAAGTTTGCAAATGATAAGTAGTAATTTATAAAATATTTGCATTCAGTTTTTTATATTAAACTAGTAATATCTATTGTTTACTAATATCAGTAATATCCAGAAGCAACGAATAATTTCATTAATCTAAAACCCATGTTCATACTTCTATCTCCAATTTTATAAATTTTGCAATTACATCCTTTGGCTTATAGGGTATTCATGTGCAGTTTAAATATTTCTCGAGCAATTTTTTTGGGCAGTTATTCTTGCTCTGCACCTATAGCAGAATGTCTCAACGTCAGAGAAGTACACGCATCACTTTCACACTCACTATCCATAATGGTTTAAATAATAAGGACAATTTGAACATTTTCTTATGACGGAATCTCTTGACATGTGTCGTTTACAAAACTTCAATCGGCTCATTCTGAGTTGTTACCCGGACACGTAAACAATCGTAACTAACCAAACATTTATACCCCATGTGGTATATACAGCATATATCTTCACATTTTAGTGTGCAAATATGACATGAATTTCAGGATAGAAGTAGAAAAAAAAATTAAAGAAAATCGTCTTGATACTGCTGGCATAAAACTAAATAGGTCAAGAATTTTAAACTTTCTTAATATAAATTAAGTTTTTATTGAAGTATTGTAATATCACAACATCTATAAAGCTGTATAAGTATTTTGAAAATCTTTACAAAATAGTGCATTTATGAAAGAAATTATTTTAGATATACATCAGCACTAAGCCACAAACGAAATCTGTTGATAATTAAATCGAGGGAAAGTGATATCGTATCGAAATTGCCAAATATAACCGCATAGCGGTGGCTTTTACCGAATCGCTAAAAATGATGTTACGAAACTGCTTAAAATTAATGTTGTCTTTGAAAGTTTAACTCGTACTGAACATTAAAATTTGTTAAATTTATTGTTTTATTAATACTTAACTTCACTGAACATCCCAATATTTTTGGCAAAATATGGCTAGCATAAGCCTCAATTACAATTAAACACATTTTTTCAATTACAGGTAATGAAATAACATTTGTGAATCAAAACCAATATACCGATAACAACAATATATCTTTAATCAAACTATTACATTTAGTTATATTATTGAATAAGTACAATATTATAATATTTCATTGTTTGTTAGTCTGTCTGGGCTATCGACCTGAAGTCTGTCTGTCTTTCCCTTTCATCAATTTTTTTTATGGGTAAATGTTATTAAATACTTGGAAAATTAAGAGCATTTACTGACTTATCTTTAACGAGGGTTTTTAGTCCTTGATAAAGCATGAAGTAAAATTTATAGTTTAGAAATTATTATTGGACATTTTGGCCGACGAATCCAAATTTTCAGGCTTTTCCAAAGTCTAAATTATGTTCAAAAGCATCTATTATCAACGATCATTTTAATTAATACCGATAGCAATGTTTAAAGGTATATGATTTTGTACAACAAATTATCGTTTTAAATTAGCTAAACAAAACAATAGCTTCGTTTAATTTACCGAAATATAGGTAAAAATTGGCAAATTAACGGTACTTTTTTTTACAATTTTCGGGAAATCGGTAAACCAGTATTAGAATATATATAATAATACCTTTATTTTCCAACAGATATATAAGTATCTTATAACGGAGAAATATATAAAAATTTACAAAAACGTGTAAGTGTATACGTAAATACAAACATAAAAATAAATAAATTGCTATAAATGCATAAGAGATACAAACATTCTATAATATAATATAATAAAAGAAACTAAATGAAATAAATGCAAATAACGTTAACTTAGTAAATATTTGAGACTTGTTTAATAATTTGTTTATAACTACAGTTTACAATGTCGTACAACTTAAGATACCATTGTTATAATTTCGCATCATAGTATTCAGCGGGTAATTATTATATACATTGGTGTTACTGCGATTACACAATCTAGGTTAAAGAACTGCACGGGTCGATTCTTTTCGGCCTGGCCCGGCCCGGCCCGCTATCAAATTTTACAAGCTAGGCCCGGCCCGGCCCGGTCATTTAATAATTGACTATCCGGCCTGGGTAAATCATAGTACAGGCCCGATCAATATTTTAGTCTGAATATTTAATTTTTTTTACAGAGTTTCAAAACATTAGTTTATAAATATTTAACACACTTTAAAATATATGTTTACGTCTTTATAGATATAGTTGGCAAATAAAAATAAAAACAAACTGTTGTGTAACCATCGTTTAGTTTTGTTGTATAACCATTGTTTAGTTTATTATAAGCCTGGTTTGTTTCTACTGAAGCATTACCATAGTATTGTTAAAACGCAACCGAACGTTTAACCCTTGGTTAGCGATCGCAAAAGCGAGCCTTAGCTGTTTTCGTCTGTTTATCAATCCTTCCAAATTTACGCTTAACTTAGTTTATATAAGTTTAAAGCAGGGTTGTTAAAAAAACGTTTTCTTCATTGTTTAAAACAGTACATACAGGGCATTTTGATAATTACAGCGTTTTTAAAATTTGCGGGAATTCGTTGTTTCAAAACGGTTAATTCAAGGCTTTTAACGAGTTTTTTCCACTATCAGACTAAGCATAAAGTAAAATTTCGAGTTTAGAAAAGCTTAAGAATTTGGATTAGCCGCGTAACGAAGCGGAGCGGCCAATCTAAATTAGGCTTTTCTAAACTCGAAATTTTACTTCATGCGCCACGCTTAAAAACACTGATTTCCAGTAAAGTTCAAAAAACACACACCTACAACAACGATTATAGACAACCTAATATACGTTATAGTCATTAGGTTGCTTATAATCATTAACAATTTGTTCAGCGCAGAATTTGACACACGTTTTATTCATATATCTACATATTATATAGCAAAAGCCGTATATTTTAAACTTTACGATATTTCAGTGTTTTATACGTGTGGCGCATGAAGTAAAATTTTGAGTTTAGAAAAGCCTAATTTGGATTGGCCGCTCCGCTTCGCTACGCGGCCAATCCAAATTTTCAGGCGTTTCTAAACTCGAAATTTTATTTCATGCTCAGTCTGGGAGTGGAAAACCCTCGTTTAAAGATTCAAAATAAAATCTCTGAAAGAAAAAATCCCACACAGCATTTTATAATGTTGTGTTTAATAATGTAATTTGAAATATCTTTAACAATTTAGCTAACATTTAAAAACGTAAACAAAAAATCTTAATGAAGTAGTATAAAATATAATTTAGCAAATTTAAGATAAAAAAATTAAGATAATAAAAAAAACGTTTTAAACAAATTAAAATGTACTACACAACGACAGAACTTGGCGATTTTTATTTTAAATAAATTATCACTAATAAAAGTAGGCAATTAAAAATAACTACATTCATATACTTTTACATTAAATTTAAAGAACCTCTTGTTTATTAAAAGCTTATTTTAAATTTTATATAGGTAAATGTTATTTAAAGCAATATTAAACCAGGGTTGTGATGTTTAAAACACTTTGTTGCTTTAAGTAACATTTACCTTTATAAAATTTAAAATAAGCTTTTAATAAACAAGAGGCTATATAGGTATATGAATGTAATTATTTTTAATTGCCTACTTTTATTAGTGCTCATTTATTTAAAATAAAAATCGCCAAGTTCTGTCGTTGTGTTGTACATGTGTGACTTCCGAAACACTTTTGTAACTGAACAAACTGTGCCGGAAGTATTCGAAACGATCGTTGTGTAATAGTTCCTAAATATTTACGAAAGGAAAATATTGCAGCCATTTAAATATATATTACCTTATTATCTGATTTAAGTTAAATTGTATGGATTATATTGAATCAATCGGTGTTTTCAGAAACAACCTAAAGAATTTGTTAAATGCGTTCTTGAATTTTGAGGACACTATCAAAATACATATAAGTGTGAATTTACATAAGTCGCAGTGTTGCTATGCTATACATAGGCTAGATATAAAGGATTTTAAAATAACTGTGGGTCTTATCATAATTGCAATATTCATCTGTTCATATGGAGGCAAATAAATATAACTGTGGCTGGTCGAAAGGGCCTAGTTACTACTAAGAAGAAGAAGATGGATTTTAAATTGAAATAGTGGCAACAAAACTATATTAATACGTGTATACAGGGTCCTTATTTCAAAAAGAGCCACCCTGAATAACTATGGGTATGACGTAGATAGGGTTTTTAGAAGAAACACGTCAATTTTGTTTACAAAGGGGAACTTGAAAAACACGTTTTTTGAATTTTAACTTTCACCTCCTCACCCCCCGCCACCCCAACTTTTCAATTTTAAATGGCACCCCCATCGCGCGAAACCTCATTTTAAAGGGCATACAAATTACTATTAACTTACTATTCAATTCAAATGGGTGCCATTTAAAATTATTATATAGTTGGCGTGGCTGGGGGTGAGAGGGTGAAAGTTAAAATTAAAAAAACAGTGTTTTTCAAGTTCCCCCTCGGAAACAAAACTGACGTGTTATTTCTTAAAACCCTATTTACATCAGATCCAGACCTATTTAGAGTGGCTCCTTTTGAAATGTAGACCCTGTATATTAAAACCGTTAGCTTTCCGCAATTAATGAATTTTCTGACAATTTTTTTTATTAAAGTAAAAATATTTTAGATTTTGATTTAATTTCGTTGAATATTGGAGTTTTATTTTAAATGGACGAAACCTCATAGTTGACAATGGATTAAAGAAAGTTTAAAGTTAAATTAGCGAGTTAGATTAAAGAGAGTTAAAAACCGAATAAAAAATCAACCGCGAACCACATTTTGATTGATTCACGTAATCTGTGAAACCGCTCCATTTTTGTTTGACTATTGAAAGAAATTCCATAAGCTCCAAGGTAAACAATATGTGCCTAGAAAAAATATATCAAGTTATTACAACATTTAATTCATGAATTTGGCTAGATGCTGTTTCTTATGTGAAGTGGAATATAGACATATACCGAAGAAGTTAATGTATTCTTGTAAAATTCCTAAAATATTCATCGCTTATTGAGTTTTCATAAAACCTTTAGTGCGTTATTAGTAGACGTTATAAGAGAACAGAGCTGGGCAGGATTCGAATCATTCAGGATTCGAATCCTGGATTCGAATCCATTTAGAGGATTCAAAAGAGGTATTCGAATACTTTAGTTAAACTGGATTCGTGATCCGGATTCGTTAAATGTTTTAAGTTGATTCGTATTCGATCGAAATGCGGGTGATTCGAATCCTCATAAAAAGATTCGAATATTTATAAAAGGAACCGAATACTTACAAAAGGATTTGAGTCGTCAGAAATAATTCGAATTAATTGTGAGGATTAAAATGAAATTTTTTTTGTGTGTTTTTAAACTTCTCGTTAAATCACTGTTTTATACGCGTGGCGCATGAAGTAAAATTTCGAGTTTAGAAAAGCCCCGTGTAAATTTGTCTCGGGTCGCTGCCCGACCCTCGACAAATTTTCTACGCGGGGCTTTTCTAAACTCGAAATTTTACTTCATGCTTAGTCTGGGAGTGGAAACGCTCGTTCGAAACTTCAAACTGATTGCTTTACTAAGAACATTAAATGACTGAAAATGTTTTTAAAGATAATAATCTAGTTTTTTAAAATTTTGTTTAACATTATTTGAAGTAAAACTGACATGGTAGCCACAATCTGAAATGTTAAAGTTTCCCGACATTTCCCTGATCTAAGATTTTTTTCCTTGACCTTTGAATATAATTTTCTTCTGTGGAAAACCCCCAGGTTGTTAAATTGTTTTCATTGTTTTTGTCAATATTTAAGTTGGTTTTATAAATTTTTACGTGTTTTGTGAATTTTGTGATGCCTGTTGATTTTGACAAATTTAATAATATCATATAGCTTTTTTGTTAGTGTTTTGGTCAATTTGAATAAAATACCATGGCTTTTCCCTCACTTTCCCGGTTTTAATGATATTCAGTAAATTTTTTATTTACGTAATTTTCAGGCATTCGTCGATTTTATAATAGAGTTCAATTTGAAGTTTTGAACGAGTGTTTCCACTCCCAGACTAAGCATGAAGTAAAATTTCGAGTTTAGAAAAGCCCCGCGTGGAAAATTTGTCAAGGGTCGCGCAGCGACCCGAGACAAATTTTCACGGGGCTTTTCTAAACTCGAAATTTTACTTCATGCGCCACGCGTACAAGACACTGATTTGAAGTGAAGTTCAAAAACTCAGAAATACATCTTTAATCAGAGTAACACAGATATTTAGTCAGTTATCAACGATGTTCAGTGTTAATAATAAATAATTAGGTTTTGAATATTTTTGTTAAAACAACTGATAACGATATTTATATGTTAATAAAATCAAATTTATTCTTTAAGGATTTGTATTCGTGATTCGAAAAAACAGGATTCGAATCATATTTATCTCTTACGAATCGAGTATTCGTGATTCGAATCATATTAAGTGATTCGGATTCGTGATTGGAATCCTTTTCACGAGGATTCGTCCCAGCTCTGTAAAAGAATACGTTACTTTCTGTCCACCCTGTATATATTTTCATGTTAACAGTAGGGTTTTTTTACCAGACATAATTTTCAAGCTACTTGCATTGGCTTGTCCTATAAACAATCGTTCTACTTAGATTTTTAAACATTTCAAAAATAAATTCCTGACTTGATGTTACATTTGGAAACTCTTAGTTTTACCTGGAATAATGTAAAATTAGATCAAGTAGCTTGAATAGTAAGTCAAGTAGGTTGAAATTAAGTCATTTGATAAAGTCTAGTTTACAGATTTACGAGTCTCGTTGTATTTGTCATTTATTAGCAAATCTTTTAAAAATATCTAGGAGTGTAATGAAAGAGTCTAAAGCTAAATATGTTTTAAAGTTTAACTTTGATTTCCTTGTATTTGGCCAAATGAGGTGGGAAGTTTCAGAGACTTTAATAATATTTCAAAATGTAGCTCATACGAGCTTTAATTTAATGCTTTCGGTACAGTTTAGCTTTAAACATTATTTAACTTAAAATTTGAGTTTAATTTTCTTAATATTTTTGTAAAGGATAATCCCAGAAAGTTGACATGAATTGCAAAGAGATTTAACTATTGACATGTTTTTAATTATTTTACTTGCACGTATGTAAATATATTATTTATTAAAACATATAGTTTAAAATGTTTCACTACGGGTTAAGTGAGAAATTAATTAATAACTCATGTTGATATTTACACTAAAGTAGGTACGCAGATTTAAAGGTGGTATTGAACCGACATGGGGTTCAAAACTATTTTATATTAGGCGTATTTAAAATAAGAGTGTGTTACAAATACGGGTCCATATTTGTGCAGGTAACGTGGGTTGATAAAAGAACGTTATTGAGAGTAAAAGGGTTGCCCCGTCCGGAATGAAGAATGGAGAGACGAAAAGATGTTCCTACCTGGATTTTTTTTTGTTAAGGGTTCGAAGGCTGTACTTAATTTAATAGTCAAACTGCGTTGGAAAAATTCACGAGTCGCTATATGAAGAGAACAATCGGTGAATGATGTGTAAATTATAAAAGACGCACATCGGACGTTTCAAGGATAATTTTGGATCTTATTGTCTTGAATTTATATGTGATTACCGATCCATATCGGATTATTTAACCTCTCCTATTCATCGAGCCGTTGTCTGGATCTGGCCGGTGTTATTGCATTGCACACGAATTGATAATGTTATCACGGGTAATAATTAGTAAATTAAGAGGGTGTGCTGTGTGCTAGATGTAGAAAATACTTGTGAAGTAAAACGGGTGGAATTGGAATTGGTGGTATGGTATAAGATGCGTGCAATGCTTATGTTGTGTGGTGTTGTCGTGTCGGCGAAGCAAGACCACTTTCACTTCCCTACAAAGCGGAGACCTTGAAGGTTTTAAACAGGTAAAATCAGTCTCGAGGACAGTCGTACCAGCACAAAACGATCAATTACTTAATACAACGCTCGCCTGTATTACGCCATTTCTAATTTATAAGCTTCGCTTTTATTTTTTT
Organism: Philonthus cognatus; assembly: GCA_932526585.2. Taxonomy (NCBI): domain Eukaryota; kingdom Metazoa; phylum Arthropoda; class Insecta; order Coleoptera; family Staphylinidae; genus Philonthus; species Philonthus cognatus. Next base: position 93,399,895 of record OW052243.1, read on the forward strand.
ATTCAAATACGCCGTTTATAGGGTAAATTCGTAATTCGTAATTTCTCGCTAAAATTTAATGACCATGAAAATCTTAATGCACACTCACTGCCGTTTTTTTTTATTCACATGCATTCACCATCAACAATTTTTAAATTGTAACGAAGAAAATAAAATAACATTTTTCTATCTTCAATTATCTATTCAACTGATTAGAAGAAGAGTAACGTTTGAGATAGTATGCCAAATATGTACAAATCAGTATAATTTAAATATACTGCAAAGCTATTGTTCGTACTTTAACTTTATGTCCCACATCGGCAACATCTGATATTGACATATTGACATGTTGGCCAAATTAGTTTTACATAAAGTAAAATTGAATTTGCCATTTCTTTGCAGAACATTTACAAAACATAAAAACGAATAAATATCGACTTTCTGCAATGTGTTTGTCTATTTAAGACATTTCTCCAAATATTCATTGAAACAACTACTATTGTATTATACAAGGAATATTTAAGTTACACAAACAGATTTACTGTTTGTCAGTCCAAATTACCGGTACAATTTGGAAATATTTTTTTTTACGACTTACGGGTAATCCGTTTCGTTTTTCTTGAATTTATTTACAATTTCTACGTGCACTAAACTTGAAAATTGTAGCTAAATTCAATAAAAGAGAAACACATTTTTCAATAAAATGTGAGAATCGTAGATATATTCAATAAAACCAAACACATGTTTATTTAAAACCTGGAAATTGTAGATAAATTCAATAAAAAAGAAACATTTTTATTTAAAAAGTCCTCGAGTTTATATTACGAAAACATTTTATGTGATGTCAAATTCAATATTATTTGTTTTGTTTTCGTCGCATGATGGTTAATGGGTAATAGCAACAAACGGAGTATTATTTGTTTTGTAGTTTTCAAGTCTTTTGTTTGTATTTACAACATTGATCCCATTTTCAAAGCGTAAGATTTGTTTAGACATAATAAACATTTGTAAAATTAATTAATGTAAGATTGAACATAAAATAAAGTTGAATATATTTTATACTTCACTGATTGTTTTATACGCGTGGCATGAAGTCAAATTTCGAGTTAAGAAAAGCCTGAAAATTTGGATTTGCCGGGGCGCGACTCGCTTCGAGACTCGATATTTTACTTCATGCTTAATCTGGAAGCGGAAACCCTCGTTTGACAATCAATCAGAAACTGATTTGATTAGAAATTATTCAAAATCAACGGAGTTTAATTTAATTTAAAAAAATGCACTGATAAAACTAATACATATACAGCTTTTTTTTCGTGTTTTCTATTGGGATCTCGGAAACTATAAAAGATAGAGAAACGGTTAAATGGGCAAAGTAGTGCAGTTTTACAAGATGAATAAAATCTCATTCGGAATTTTTTTTAAAAAGTCAAAGGTAGATAATTATTTAAAAAAATGTGAAGTGTCGATTTTTGCAAATCGATTTTTCTCGGGTGTTAAAAGAGATAGAAAAAAACTATAATTAGCAAAGTTTTAGATAATTTTACACTGACTAGTAAAATTTTATCAGATTTTTTCTATCGACATTAGTTTTCGAGATATAACACAAACTTATTTTTTTTTTTAATGGAATCAGATATGTCACTTGACATACATATTTACAAAAATAACTAAGTGATTTACTATTTTATATTTTACTTACCCACAAAAAATAGTTAGTCATAAAATAATGACAATAATAATTGCCATTGTTTGTAACATTTAGTTTTACTGTTACATTTTTGGTCAATTAATTTTTGTCTTAAAAACAACTGTTTTTTGTATAGACATTATTCCTACCAATTTCAATATCTTCCTAATAATTTCCAAACAAAAAATTTATATTCTCCTATATTACAAAAAGCTGCATTTTTTTATAGTTGTCCTTTTTTTCATGGCCAACTATTTTTTTGTTGCCAAAAAAATAGAAAATTGTTAATAATTTAACAAATAACTATGTCAAGTGATATATCAGATTAAAGAGAAAAAATATGCCTTTCTAATAATGACATAGCTAAACTATGGTTTTCATTAAAAAAAAATCAAGTTTATATTATATCAGAAAAACTAATGTCATTATAAAATATCTGATAAAATTTTATTATTCAGTGTATTTATCTAAAACTTTACCATTTACAGTTTTTTTTAGAATATCCAGCGAAGATATTTAAATTTCAATTACGGCAAATCAAATTTTGTTCATTTCCGTGTAAATTCTAATAATTCTATCTTGGTTTAATAATCTGTTCATTTTTAACAATTGTTTCAAAGAAAACATTGTCCTAAAATAGTTGATTTTATTACATAATTTCAACATTGGCCTAATATTTTAATATTTTACATTGAGATCATTTATTTTCTTAGGCATTTGAAGCTTCTAACGAGTGTTTCCAATCTCAGATTAAGCATGAAGTAAAATTTTGAGTTTAGAAAAGCCTGAAAATTTGGTTTGGTCGTGACGAAACCAAATTTTCAGGCTTGTCTAAACTCGTAATTTTACTTCCTGCTCCACGCGTATAAAACACTAAAATATTGTGAAATTAATAAATATATTGCTAAATCAGTATTAAAAATAAATTGCTTAAGCAATATTAATAAAATACTGCTAAACAAGAGGCTTTTCTAAACTCGAAATGTTTACGCTTAATCAAGGACTGAAAACACTCGTTATAAGTTTTACATTGAATGTTTTTATAAAGTTAAAGCTGGTTCAATATAATAAGGCGAGAAATCAGAACACATAAAACCGAAATTCCTAAAAATTTGTTTAACTTTTCAAAAATAAATTATGGTATCACAATGTCATTATTTTTAGGCAAAAGTCTTAATTAGTCACACAGATAAACTCTACAGTTGGGACTTGGGAAAATTAACTGTGTCTAATAATATTTGAAATATTAATAAACTTTTGATATGTACTAAAGTACATATCAAAGAAACACGTTCGTTTAAAAATTATAGCGACCAGAAAAATACGAAAGCAAATAAACATGTAATGTTTTATCATATCAGTGACCAATATGAAATGACTTCTCCCTGATTTAGGATTTTTTCCCTGGCCTTTTAAAATAACTTTGCTTTGCGGAAAAGCCTCACTTTTGATGATTTTGTAAACTATTGTGAATGTTATCGTCTGTGCAAATTATACATATTTAATATTTGTTTTGCAAATGTTTAGTTTTTTTTTAATCTTTATTAAGTATTGATGTTTATGTTTGAATTTTAGTTGATTTTGTAAACTTGTAAGTATTTTCTAATTTTTATTTATTTTTTATTTAGATATATAAAATATATGTTTTTTGTCACATTTGTTTTTAATTAATAATGAAATTGTAACTAAGAACAAAGTTTGATGTAAAGCAAAATACATTTAAAACTAGCTACTATCACTTTTAAGTTTGTTTTGCTTGAATATGCGTAAATTGGGAAATATTTGATTTCTTAATTAATTAAATGGAATGAGTTTGAGAATAAATAGGCAATAAACGGAGCTATTTATTCTGAAATGAGTTCTATTTCATCAATTAAAAAATCTGATTGTTCTAATTCAAGCAATACAAATAAAGTAGAAGAATTTAAGAATTATATTTCCAATCACTGCGTTTCAGAGAAAAGTAAAAGCCCTTGGCAACTTATATTTTCGAGGCTCTCAAAATGTTATTTCACATCTATCCCTCCACTGTTGGCAATTTCAGAATAAATCAGTGTTTTATACGCCTGGCGCATGAAGTAAAATTTCGAGTTCAGAAAAGCCTGAAAATTTGGATTTGGACGAATTTGGATTTTAGGCATTTTTGAACTCGAAATTTTACTTCATGCTCAATCAAGGAGTGGAAACACTTGTTAGAATAATGTTCAGGACTCAGATCGGTGGTTCCCAGCATTGAGCATACGCTCCAAGTTGAGTTTTGAGAGAGGCAATTAGTAATTAATAGAACCGCTCTAATAATTAAATAAAATGAAAATCGACCAGAAATAAAGTCTGTGCAATTTTATTAGATATTATTGAAAACCCAACCGATTCTATCGTTTTAAATCAAAAGCTGTTTTATAATGATTTAATTAACTCTTGAATTTACAATTTCTTTAAAAATATTTATATTCATAAACTAGCTTTTCTTAAATTTTGGCCTAAAATTACAAAAAGGAAAAAAAACAGCCAAGATAATTAAAGTATTGTATCCTGAGTGATTATTACTGTGATTTTAAATGTTGAATAATTAAAATATTGTATCTTTACTGATTGTTACGGTGATTTTAAATGTTGAATATTCATTTATACATTTCCAAAATATCAATATCTAACTAGAGTAATTTCTCTAGAAAATATTTCAACTTTGGCGTATAAGATTAACATTTTCTTAACTGATAACTAAACTGCATTCAATTTCAAACAAACTTTGTTGGTTTTAAAAGGCTTCAAAATGGCAATTAATGTTTACAATTTATTATAACAAATAATCGAACTATCGAGCAATTTTCTTAACAAAATTACTTATGATTTAATGTAACTATATTGATTATTTTTTCCACAAAATCTAACGATTTCGTAGGTATTTAATAAATTTTTAAACAGATATCTTTATAAATAATGCCATGTTTTTAACAAATTTTCAACTTTACCTAAAATTAGAGAGAAAATAGAGCAAATGAGATATTTCTATTTTCTTCACGGATTTTTAAACTGCATTCATTTTTAAACAAATGAGTTTTTTTTCAACTAAAAAACATACAGGGATTTTTTCTTCACATTACACATATGAATACAAAGTAAATTTTCCAACATTCGTTATTTTTAAAAACATGTTAATTTGAAGATTTAAACGTGTGTCTTAGACTCCTAGGTTAAGCATGAAGTAAATTTTCAGGCTTTTCTAAACTCGAAATTATACTTCATGCGCCACGCGTATAAAACACTGATTTTATGTGCAGTTCAGTATATACGTTTTTAGCATACTGCTTTAGTAGACACTTAACTTGAAATCAGTGCTTTATACGCGTGGCGCATGAAGTAAAATTTCGAGTTTAGAAAAGTCGTTATTGCGTTATTGCATCAATGCCGCTTAATGGGTTTAATTAATACTAGCAATACTCTATTTTACATTAATTTGTAACGTGGGTACTTATTTCTTAGGTCGTGATTATTCATTTTTAACATAACCTCACAATTAATAAAAATATTTAGTTGGCTATTATTTAGCAATGAATTTGGTTTTTAGTTCAATAATATCAGTCAATAAAAACAGAGTTATGGCGTTCGGCGTTTTTTTTTTATCAAAAACCCGGTATATGCCGTGATTAGGACATGTATACTTAAAAGAAAAACTCCCAGTATTACATCAAATCGAGTAATTTCAATTAACAATACATTTTTACTTAAAATAGAAACTAAGCGAGATATTTAAATGTTCATTACCGATTATTAATCTGCATGTATTTTTGAGTTGAGTTTGTGATTTTTAAAATAAATGAATATCCATTTTTCTAAATTAAATGACTCCTTAAACCTTTCAATCTTGATTTAAGTGCTATTTTTGAGTAAGTTCGTCCTATAAATCATCGAGATCAAAATTTTAACGTAGAATATTAAGTTTCAATTTTAAGGTGTTAAAGTACAATAAAAATAATTGGCAGAAAATCGTAAATAATAAAAATTAGTAAAACAGTTGTAGTATTTACAATAGAATAAAAGAATTCGTGGAAATTAGTGGAATAGTTGAAAAAAATCACGAATCAATAAAACAGAATCAAAATTATTTTATTGAAGTAATTAATATTATTGTAAAAAGTGTTTTCCACTCCTTGAATGAGCATGAAGTAAAATTTCTAATTTAGAAATCCAAACATAAGCCTACCCCTTAAATTGAAAGCTTTTATAAAAACAACGATTGTCTGAAAATTTACATAAAAAAATCGTGATATGTATACCTAAAAGAAAAATTCCCTGTATTGATATAGCAAAAAATAACTAAATTGGAATATCAACATAGAAACAGCTGGAATTGATTCGAAAAAATCAAGATTAGAAAAATCGACAAAATAAGAAAAAGGTAGATTTTTATAAATTGATAAAAATAAATAAACAAATAGTAAAAATGTAATAAAAATAGTAAAAAGTAATCAAAATCAATTATAATGCATTTTCTAAAAATTGTCAAAAAATGAAATCAGCAAAAGCAACAAATATACAAATTTATCAATCAATAATATTCGTAAATATTGACAATTTCAACAAAATAGAAAATGTAATTATAATTTTTTCGATGTCTGTAATTTTTCGTACAAATTGATCAAATTAAATATATTTATTTATTAACGAGATCCATTCACAATATAAAATTCCACAATTATATTGATGATAGGTATAAGAAATGAAAAATTATTAATAAAAATAGTATAGAAATGCTGAAATCAATAAAATGAAAAGATAAGTACTGGGAATTTGTTGTTTTATTAAAAACTATTATCAATTTAAAGCCTCTAACGAGTATTTTCAATCCCAGATTAAGCATAAGGTAAAAGTAAAAAACCAAATTTTCAGGCTTTTCTTAACTAGAAATTTCACTTCATGTGCCACTCGTATAAAAACTGATTTAAAGTGAAGTTCAAAATATACTGATTAGTTTTGATTACCTGGTAATTAATTTTACAATTGTATTTAAATGGAATATGTAAAAGCATACTTCAAAGAAAAAATCCCTCTATCTCGATATTTAACAAAAATCACAAATTTTTAATAATGTTTAGAAATTGGGACAAATTGATAAATATGTAAAAATTTACCAAATTAGCAAAAATGTAAATTCCAAAGTGGAATTTAATTTTAAAACTGTTTTTAACTAACTTAATTCAGAATATCATACCAAATGACCAAACTTTTTTAACTAACATTCAAATCAAGTTAGTTTATTTTCTATTGGTTGGATTTGAATATAATTTCAATGTTTGAAGTATTTAGCATGAAAGCTGGAAATTTTACTTTAAGCGCCACGCGTATAAAACAATGATTTAAAGTAAAGTTTAAAACAAACTGCTTTAGTTTGATCTCATCTTAGTAAATATTTTTAGGGTATTCTAATTTCGAAATTGAATTCATGCTTAACCAAGAAGTGGAAACACTCAGTAGAAGCTTTAAAATGAAAAATTTGGTGTATAAATAACATGTGTGATGATCTGAGCTGATAGGAAAGGAAGAGTGAAAAGTGAAGAATGAGAGTGTGTGGTTTAAACGGTAGCAACTGGGCCGCATCCAGTTTTAGGGTCTCCAGATGATAGGACGAGACGGCTGTGCCGATTACGCGATAGTGAAAGTGCTACACTATGGTTACTTTCCCTCGCTCTCGTAATGTAACAAAACAATGCCATATTACATGAGCACACCGGCGCTTACTATTTACTTTGATTCGCATATTAAGGCGTTCTCGTTTTAGCATAGCCGGGGTCTCTTAATAGATAAGTGTGATAAGCACAGGATTGTATTTATTGTGTGTATTTATGTTATGTTATGGAACAGGAATAAGAGTGGAGAGCATGATCTGTGTAATGGGCATGACGTAATGTATTCAAATAAGAGTAGGACGGGAAGGTGAAAGAAAGGACATTCTTCAAGGTTCCAAATAACAAAGGGTAAAAATGAACAAGTTTAGCGTTAATACAGAGTCCAGCAGCATTTGTTACATATTGCAATGGTATTATACAACAGGTCCCCCACCAGATGTGGGTATTGTGAAAGTCCGTTTGCGGCCCCTGCGCGGGCCTCGCTTGCGACGAGTCTCCTTGGCGAACTCGGTGAAAGCAAATGAAACAACGCTCAGAATGCTGTGCTTTGCTTAGCGCTGCTTTTATAATCCCATTGCAATCCGCGAATGCAAATGCGGTCCGGCTACAGCTAAGCTAAAGTTGAATTTAAGCGGGACGCGAAACGAATACTCGTATTTATTTCGCGTCGTGAATGTTGACGGGATTTTCGCGGGCTTTTCACGAGGATTTTATTAAAATAGATAGGATGGCGAAATGCACTTGGAATTGCAGAAGCCGTCTGCGACGCTTGCCAAACGCTAAATTACCCCGAGCGAAAAGTTTTCAAACTAAATATTGCGCGGATGTCTGTCTCTCGCGACCTTGAAAGTAGAGAAAGACGAGCTGCAAGCGAGCTAGCAATAGGAAAAAAAAGACGCTCGTGTGGTGGGGGATTTGAAAAGAAAAGAGGGGAAAGTAAAGGGAGAAATTAAGAACTAGTAGTATTAAGCGTGATCCCGCGCAGACAAATTGAATTGATGTTAATATTTCGCACCGCCACTGTGCGAGGTATTCCTCGATCCTATTGTCACTGATATTTTACATTTGATATCAGGGGGTAGTTGCTAGAATTCGGTCCTCGTTTTCGCGCAAAATTCTCTCGCATTCAATTCCAACACAATCCAAAGCATACCAACTCTTATTGAATCTCGGTGGTCGTCGTGGTATACGTATACCAACCAGATACGAATAGCAGTGTTGTGAAGGCTCGTGCTCGTTCACTTTTACTTTCATTTGTGGCGCAACGCAGTGTCGAGAGTCGTGCCCCAAAAATATAATCCACTCGATACGAAGGCAGGCGAGCGAAAAGAGGCGAACGGACAGCGTGTGCAACGGTTACGACTGCGACGGTAGAGTGTAGTGCAGTGAAGTTATGGCTCGGTGTTGTGGTCCGTCCTCTTGTGCCCGCGGCCAACCCGCGGATACGCCGCTGTAACCGCAAAAATCCTCCTGGAGTTCTTGCCTTGTTGGTGTTTGTGCTTGTGCTGGTGCTGGTGCTGGAGCGCACAACCACCCGCACAACTCCAACAACTTGTTGCATCTTCAACTCAACACTCATGGATTTTGGATTATTACTCTACCATGGACAAATTATATAACTTACGCACGAAGAAGTAACGCAAATACACAAAAATATTAACAAGTGCCACAGGATAAAACAGTGTATATTTTTAATAATTAAAGTTCATCAGACTTACAGTGCATTTCGTGTTCTTGCAAAATCGCAATACTAGTGCGCTGGAAACGCGGAGAAGTTGAAAGTAGCAAATACCGGAAAGATTAATGTATTGCAAATTCAAATGAACACCTGTAAGTAAGGCGTGCCCTCGTGCGATTCACAAAACTCTAAACCACAACAAATACATTACATAAAACTATTCTTAGAACTCCACGCTCACACATACAATTTTTGATTCAGTCCACTTACACTTAATTTATTTCACTCTCACAATATCCTTCGTAATTAACTATCAAATAATGGATTACACCAACAACTATTTTAATTTAATTAGCGAAACACTTTCAAATTTAAATACTTATCATCGAATTATCAACTACCTAATTAATCACTGAGGTATAATGAAGATGCAGTTAATGAGCCATACAAAATTTTCAGCCCACTTATCAATTCTTCTTAAACATATTTTATAATTTAAGTGAAAAGGCTTAATCACTCTACCCAAAAATTGCGAAATATGTTTAAAAATAAGTAAACACAAATAAAAATATATCATTTACATATGCAGATTTTGCGCAAATCACGTGTTAAAACACACTATAAAATCTAAATTGTTGTTGACATGTAAATTTTAAAAATTCTGCAAACAAAATGAAAGAAATTGCATTATTTTTACTTTGTTATTAACATACGTAATAATTTCAGGTAATTTTTACTAAATTATTAAATTCGCCATGTACTCGGACGAACCAGAATCCCACGGCTTATTAACCTTGCATTACGGCAAACATCATGCAACGATAGTAGACGAGATTAAAACTTGCTTTTCATCAGAAAACTTCGCAGACATGACCTTCATATGTGACGACAAAACGACACTAAGTGCACATAAATTAATCATGGCTTCGGCTAGCCCGCTTGTGCGCCACATTCTGGGAGAAAGCGTGCACGCCAATGGTCCCAGCGTGGTACTCATCCCCGGCATTAAAAGTTGCCATTTACGGCACCTGTTAGACTTCCTCTACCACGGTCAGGCTTGCATTAAGGTATTCATTAACATACATTAAATAAAGCGTATCTTGACTCAACCCTTTCTGTTACAGTCGAGTGAATTGGACAGCATACAAGAATTATTCGAGCTGCTGCAAATTAAATCAGACGTGTGGGAATCTAGTAGCAGAGACGAGGCTAAGCAGTCGGAGGAAGGTGGCTCTTCCTGGATCGGTCCTGAGAACGAGTCGAACACGACCACGATTTCGGTGAAGCGCGAGAACGAGGATACTACTGAGGATGATGAGAAAGAGGAAGGTGAAATTAAAGACGATGAGGATGAAGACCCTGAGGATGATAATGAAAATGAAAGACGAAGCAGCTCGCCAAATCCTGTAAATTTATCACTTAACACGAAATCAACTGAAAATGCAACTGATAACGAAAAAGATACCGCGACTTCTGAGGTAGGTCTAACATAAACATTCAAATTCGACAAGACCCACTTAGGAACTATACAAAAAAAATGTAGTACAAGAAATCCACTTCAATATCTGTTGACATATTAATACTTTGACTACTGCATCTGAATGGAAATCCAATTAGACGCATACGAAACCAGAAAAGAGCCTTTGAAAATAATCGGGTCGATTTTATAAGTGAAATGTTAAATTTAACGTATATGTTAGTCATTATCCTCGCATTCTTGTTGGGTATACATAACAAATACCTAATTTGCTTAGAAGTTAAAGAATAACTTATAGGTTAACCTTAAAATTTCGCTTACAGAATCAGCCCGAATGATTTTTTTTAAATTGGCAGTAGAATAGTTTGCATTTTTCGCTAACAACGTTATTTTATTAAATCAAAATTGGAATCAGCACTAATTTTTTATTTTTTCAGAATGCAGAAGAGGAAAGCCCGGATGTTTTAAAAATTGGACAATCAACGGTGAAAATCGCACCAAAAGTTCATGAGCTTTCACAATACCACCATCACAGAATGAAACGGAAAAGTATGTATATAGAGCCAATTGAAATGAAACATCAGGAAGAGTTTTCGCAACTAAAACCTCCGATTGGTGACCAAAAACTGATATCATTAGTACAAAGCCCGGACAATTATGTAGTAACACCTCATAGGAAGCGGAGGCCTGGATTTCATAACTCACCAGCGCAAAATCCGCCGTTCGTTCCGTTTTCTCCTTCGTATATCGATGAAGGTTCGCATCATCATAGATATAAAAGCCTTCAGCATCCATTACTAGCAGCTCACCATCCGCTTTCATTATCAGCCCCGCCATTTTTGATAGAACGGACCCACACCCCTACCCCCGGTCAGCATCCGGACACTACGCCATCGGATAATGTGATTGTCAAATACCGACCTCCAAGCGCAGATCAAAGCATAGCATCGGAATCATATCAGACATTAGATCATACGTGGGGAGCTTGGTCTTTGTGCCAAGCTCAAGTAAACCAACCCTTAGGAAACGACGACATACGAGATCCACCCCCATCATTCCCATCGAACACCGGAGAAGACACGGCAGAAACGTCACATTCAACAAGTACTGCGAAGCAAGTGGGACCTACAGGCCAAGTACGCGAGTACAGATGTGAATATTGCGGAAAACAGTTCGGAATGTCATGGAATTTAAAAACGCATCTCAGGGTGCACACAGGAGAAAAGCCATTCGCGTGTCGATTGTGTGTAGCTATGTTCAAGCAAAAAGCACATTTATTAAAACATTTGTGTTCAGTGCATAGGAACGTTATATCTTCATCAAACGACGGCAGTGTCGGTCGGTTTAATTGCTGTTTTTGTCCCCTTTCGTTTGAATCTCTGCCAGAGTTGATTAGACATTTATCAGGACCACATAATAATTTGTTGCTTAGTAAAAACATGCATGAGCTCAAGTAGTTCGCGTAAAACATTCCATACACCACCTTTTGGGTATTGGGGTTTCCAAGATAACCCTTGTACCGAATGTAGAGAAATTCCAATGGAAAAGAGATGCTGGTCGTATAAAATTTATTTTATGGAACGACTAGCTCTCTCTCCTGTGATATCGTGAGCCCCTAAGTGCCTTTTCCTGAAAGTCGTGGTTTATCCTGGACCCTCAGGGAATTAGTGAGAAGTCCAGGCGAGAAATGGCGCAACCGCCACGACCGCACCGTCTTCCTCATAGTGCTTTAGTTTTTTATGTACTCTCTCAACCGACGCTGTGTTCAAATGACTCGTGTACCTAAAATTACGCGTGGTGTGTATGACAAGTGACAAGATATTTGAATGTGCATGTACCCTTCGGCTGGCCCGAGACATGACTATATATTTGTATTTTATTATTTATTGTCAAGGCGGTACTTCGTGACTAATCTATTTCCTGTTATATACATCACAAGTGGACTAACCGTGTATGATACATGAACAAAAAATACTGCCATAATTCGTACTTCATTTAAGGGCCTTATTGCTTTGGCCACAGTAACCCGCGTCCAAATGGCCGTGACTCGGTAATTGCCCATTAACTGAAGTGTGCCACGAACACTCCTATTTAACTACGTTATGAAAAAGTGTGTTTGTGAAATGTGTAACACGATGTAACATCTATAGAAAGAACAACTAGAAATAATCTGCTAATATTGCAAAATATACAATACATACATCTCCTTTCCCTCTTCCCAAATAGATCCCATTAATTAAATCTACATTTATCTATCTAATTAAAAAGCGTGTTAATTTTCAACAGTATATTTTTTCATAACGCAATCAAACAGTAGTGTTAGTGACGATCGCTACGCAAGAACATGGACGCTGTTTCTTATTCCGCCATCTTGGGTGTATTGTTGTATCAAATGTTGATATTTGCAAAATACTCATGCTTGTAGATTAAAAAAAAGGAATTGCGCTATTTGAACATCTGCATTTGACGCGGCAAGAAACCCGAGTGTCTCCTTTTAGATTTGACCGATGTGGCCACATCGATGTAGTCCCCCCATTCATTCACCTTTTACTCAAGCAATTTTCAAAATCATTTCACATTTCTCAGCTCAATTACTATTTTTACTGTTTCTTACATAAAGTGTTGAAAATTACGCAAGAATTACTCAAAGCATTTTTTGTTTGTGTATGTAACATTTGTATATTTCTTGAATACTTATATAGTTTTTACTACAAAACTGGAAGATAATGACGTATATTTTTTTTAATATACACACCAAAGAAGTAAAAAATAGGGCCACTTTATTATGAAAATATGTTTAAAAAATCACGTAAAATAAGTCAAGAAAACTACGATAGATCTATTTTTGATACCAAGTCAAAATGCCACAAGGCTTTCGCTTGTCAAAGCGAGCCTCTTCCAAATTTTAGAAAAGGGTGCGGAGTACAATTGTAAAGAAAATTGAATTCACGGACACACACCGCACTGTCTTGTTTTAACTAAATTAAATAACTCAGTGATGCGGAATCAATTCGAATGAAAACTTAATTAAATTTTAAATGAATTCGTGGTACAAACGTGGTAAAGTTATCTGGTAGTCTTGTTAAATGTATATAATATACATGCAGTTGTAAATAAAATTATTTAAGTATATTTAATAAAAAAACGTCACTTGTTTTTTTCTAATTATTTTCCACCTACATAATGATTAACGCCAACAACAGAATCAAGAATGTTAAACCAGGCGGATTACGTCACCGGTTATATAATTATATGTTACGATTTCTATCACGGGAACTCGTGAAATTTTCAACTTTCACGTGCTGGATCGGAAGGAAGGAGGATTTGATGAGAGTGATAACACTGAGGTATAAATTTATACATCCATTACGACATAAATAGATTATGTAAGAAATCTTGTAAATTGGGTTGCCTATACTTCAAATCTAGAAAGCTCTTCTTTATTCCTGAAATTAATAATGCAATGTTTTGCTCTTGATACCGTTATTTCACGGCTTATCTGGGATGAACTGGGCGATTATAAATTCTCAATTGCTTCGACTTATTTCAATGTAAAAACCGTTGCTCGATCGAGTTCAGAAGGCCATCCTAGGACGTTGCCTCTTTATGCAAAATATTAACTAATTGTCGAACTTCGTTAGTTTTCTGAATAATAATAAGCTTCTTTGAGATAAATCTTAATTAATGATGGTGATTACAAAAAAGATCCACGCATCCACGCAATTTACAAATTCCTGTTTTCTTGTGTTGTCTGGTAAATAGGGACGAGCGGATTTAGTGCACCGGTCAGGAGTATATAAAAGGTGCTCGCTGGAAACTTGTTGATTATTACGACATGGATTTCAAGTGTGCATTCTTGGTCATCACCTTCGCGGTCCTCGCCAGAGGGCAGATTCCTAGCTTAGGTTTCTGCCCAGATTATCTGCCGATGGCTGATTTTGAGATGGATCGTTTTTTGGGAAAGTGGTACGAAGCTGAGCGATACTTTACATTTTCGGAAGTGGCTAGTAGATGTGCAGTGACTGATTATGCTAAAGCTACTAGCAGTGGAAGAATCTATGTATCTAACGAAGTTACTAGTAGATTGTAAGTATAAAATCATTTTTATTTCAATTTTTCCACGACAACCTTATGAAATCACAGAACCGGCGTCAAGAGAATCATCAATGGAAATTTGCAACTTATCGGAAAAGGCACTGAAGGCAAGTTCCAAGTCAAATACGCGACTTCTCCAATTCCTACAGAATCTACTCTTTTGGTTTTGGATACCGATTATGACGACTACGCTGTTGTTTGGAGTTGCTCGGGATTAGGGCCAATTCATGCACGTATGTATTTTAACATTTTCTTCTTCTCTTTACCAATGGTGTAGAGAAACTCTAAAATATTATCGACTATCAAAAATAATGTAGTAATTTATCACCTTTCTGCAATAATTTTGTCTCGTTGAGGCGTTTCCAAATAGTTATCGAAACAACTACTAATATTTGGAAAAGCCGCAACCAGACAAAACTAAAAACGATACATTCGCTTTGTATATATTTTTTAATTATTCTGCAAATAATTGGGAAATTTAATTTTACTTTAAATTTATTTAATGTAGTAATTAGTAGCAAGAGACTTGTTAAGGAAAGACCACCTGGTGCGGTGTTAAAGAACGCCAAAATCGTTATTGAATAAGATACAGGGATTTTATTATTTCGAGTATACCTATATCTCCCAAAGAAAATTATTCCTCCAAGCGCTCAAAATTTTCAAAGCGCAATATTTGGCTAGACGAAATAAACATTTGTAACATTTATTAACACGAGATCAAACATAACTTTATTTTGAACTTTACAATATTTTAGTATTTTATACGCGACACATGAAACAAAATTCCGTGTTTAGAAATGCTTAATAATTTTAATTTGCCGACGCACTACGCTTGCACCTGCAAATTCAAATTTTCGGGCTTTTTTAAACTCGAAAATGTACTTCATGCTTAATCAAGGAGTGGATACACTCGGCGAATGCCTGAAAATTTATAGCGTATATATCGGGATATTTATACTTAAAACAAAAACTTTCTGTATGCTAATGGCATACAGAAAGTTTTTGTTTTAAGTATAAATATCCCGATATATACGCTATAAATTTTTAATAAATTACTAATTCGAAAATAAGTTTATAATCGCCGACATGAAATCAAATAATATTTATTTTTGTTGGTGTTAATTTTTGAAATAAAATATGTTAGATTCAAAAAACAATCATAGAAAGCATTGATATGTTGGGCCTAAGGCCAAATCTAAACTTGGATCTTTGGGCAATAGTTTAATTATCAATTTTTCAGAAAATGCTTGGTTGATGACAAGAGAACGTTTACCAACCGGGCCAGTTTTGCAAAAAGCGTACGGAGTTTTGGACAAATTTAAGATAAGTCGTACCTTCTTTGTAAAAACAGATCAAGAAGGTTGCTCCTTGGCAGCTTCTGATATCAATGCAGCCAACGGAATTGGAGCAACATCCACAGTACTTGAAGCCACTGGCGAGGATCAAAGAAATGTTCCGGAGGAACTTAAAAAACCAGCGGAGTCCGTTTCCAAGCCCGCTGAAGAAGAGCAAATTGTCGAAAAGAAACCAGTCGACAAAAAAGAAATTGAATAATTTTATTATTTTAAAAGAAAAAAGGCTATCTTATTTATTTGTAGACGTAGAATCCTGTAAATATTTAATAAAATAATTATATTCTTAGATAATATGATTGAATTTAATACCTTTATTTTAACCATAGTAAATACAATTTCTTAAACATTTTAATGACATTTATTTTTTTTATATTTTTGAGTAAAATATTAAACATGCGATTTTTATGAGAGCTACAAAACTCATGAATGATTAAAATATGCAAGCCAGAAATGACAATGGTATTTTACATAGATATTGTGGTACAATTATCTTTTAAAGACAGTTCTAAAATTTAGGTTCTTAAACTCTACTATCAATCAGTCGTTTGGAATTCTAAATTTTTGTTGATTTAGTAGATTTTAAATTTGTTTGTCAATTTGTCTTAATTTTCACAGTTCTGAAACTTTTATAAAATTTTATCATGTGTGTTGGCTTTATGATATTATGTCAAATGATAATAATTATTTAAAATTTGTGATTTTTGTTAAATATTGACATACGGGCATTTTTTCTCTAAGTATACTTGTACGTATTCTATATAAACATTTGTAAAATTAATTAATATGTAATCCAAACTAAGCAGTATATACTGAACTTTCTTTAAATCAGTGTTTTTACTTGTGGCGCATGAAGTAAAATTTCGAGTTTAGGAAAGCCTGAAAATTTGGACTGGTTTTAAGGCTTTTTTAAACTCGAAATTTTACTTTATGCTTAATCTGAGATTGGAAACACGCGTTAGAATTTTTAGTTTAAAAGTTATTATTAAAACGAAGAATGTCAGAAACTGTACATCGAAAAATCGTGATATGTATACCTAAAAGAAACATTCCTTGGATTTATCTTTTCATTTTATTGATGATTTCAACATCTCTATAGTATTTTTTTTTCAATTTTTAAAGTATTTTTATACTTCTAATACCTATTTCAAATAAAGATGGCAAAACCACATTTGAATTCTTTTACATTTACTGATAAATGTATACCAAGGAAATTGGGAAATGTATATATTCACCGGAAAATATACACATTTACCAATTTTCTACGTTTCTCGTAACACATTTTCGCCATTTTATTATATTTTTAATTAATTTTTAAAAGAGAAAACACGCCAAACTTAGTAAAAAAACTTATGATTTTTTTATCAATTTTTTTTTGGAAACGTAAAAAATTTACGATTTCTACTACCTACGGTTGCTAGATTTGGTGTTCGTAAAACCGGAACAATTATTAACAAAAATACAAAAATGTTCAAAGAAATTAAACAATTGTTTGTTGAAAATGACATTTTTCAAAAAATAAGCTTGAGATTGAAACAACATAATTAACTTGACATTTTCACAAAATTGACTAAAAACTTGTATTAACTTAGATTAAATAATGTATATTTAAAAAATATAATAAGTCAAAAACTATGAATTTACATGACATTTTTATGAAAATCTATTATCACGTTTTTAAATTAAAGTTTTTTATTTTGAATATTCAAGAAAAATAAATCATAATTTAAACTTCAAATAAAATAAAAGTGACGATTGGGTATTTTCATTTATTTGCATATTTTTATTAAGTTAGATTTCGTTAACATCGATACAATTTTTTTTTTTTTTTTTAATGTATTTTCCATATAAACCCGACTGTTTTAAAACACATTCTCACTTCAAGCGAAAATTTGTCAAAACCTGTAAAAGAGATTTTTAAGTTTCATAAAAATTCACACGGAAAGGTGCAGCGCTCGGGTAAAAAAATAATATCTCAAAAAGTTTTAAAGTGCCCATACCTTTGAAAACTTAAAAATTCTTAGGAAGGATCAGGGTATAACATATATTTTTTTCAAGAAAATGAAAACATGAGTATTTGATAATTATTTGAGATTTGTTTTATTTATTAAAAAAAACTATCTAAATAAAGTTTTTTCGTTTTGGAAAAATGTATTTTAAACATTGAACATTTAAGCACATAAAGTACACAATAACTTTTTTGTATAGGTAATAGTTTACGATAATTTTGAGTTCAAAATAAAAGTGTACTAAAAGTTTATATTGTTATAACTTTTGACACAATAATTTGTTTAACTTCTAGTAACAACCAAAAAACATGTCTTGATAGCCTTTATAATATATGTAAAATTCGCTAAAATCTCTGATGTACCTCCAAAAAGAGTGCATTTATTTATGGAATGGCCGATATATATAATAAATACTTTTAAATTCGTGATTTACTTTTATACCTGTGGTACCTGTGAATAGAGGATTGAGTGCAATTTTAAGTTATGTATACAAAACCATCGTTGTTTTGTTAAAAACATTCAATTTGAAGCCTCTAACGAGTGTTTCCGATTCCAGATTATGCATGAAGTAAAATATCGAGTTTAGAAAAGCCTGAGCGTTTGGATTTGGACAGGATTGTTAAAAAAACGTTTTATTGTTTCATTTTCATTAAGCAAACAGTATTTTTTACATTACGTGTATTTTTCATTGAAACAGCGTTTATAACATTATCAATTAAAAACAAGTTTAAAACTAGTTTAAAACACGTTTAAAACGTGTTTAAAACAGAACATACAGGGTATTTCCTTTTGAGTATACATATCCCGATAATTACAGCGTTTTTTTAAATTTTCGGGAATTCGTTGCTTCAAAGAGGATAATTTGAGTCCTTTAACGGGTGTTTTCCACTCCCAGACTAAGCATGAAGTAAAATTTCGAGTTTAGAAAAGCCTAAGAATTTGGAATGGCCGCGTAGCAAAGCGGGGCGGCCAATCTAAATTAGGCTTTTCTAAACTCGAAATTTTACTTCATGCGCCACGCTTAAAAACACTGATTTACAGTGCAGTGAAAAGCACACTCATACAACAACGATTATAGGAAACCTAATATAAGTTAGATTTATTGGGTTGCCTATAATCACTGTTTTAAAGAATTTGTTCAGAGCAAAATTTGACTCACGTTTTATTCACATCTACATATTAGATTGTTGACAGTGTATTATACGGGTGGCGAATGAAGTAAAATTTCGAGTTTACAAAAGCCCAATTTGGATTAACCGCTCCGCTTCGCTACGCGGCCAATCCAATTTTTCAGGCTTTTCTAAACTTGAAATTTTACTTCATGCTTAGTCTGGGAGTAGAAAACCCTCGTTTAAAGATTCGAATCGAAATCTATTAAAAAAACAACGAATGTCGTAAAATTTATAGTGTATATGTATACCTAAAAGAAAAATTCTCTGTATATAAAAATCACATTTCTGCACATACAGTTGTGATATTTTATTGTAATAAAATGTTGTGTTTAATAATGTAATTTGAAATATCTACAACAGTTAAGCTAACATTTAAAAACGTAAATAAATAATCTTAATGAAGTAGTATAAAATATAATTTAGCAAATTTAAGACAATAAAAAAAAAGTTTTAATCAAATTTAACATGTTTTGAACAAATTTAAGATTTAAATCATGCTTAAAATAATATCGTTTAAAACACGACGGCGGTTTTTAAACATGTTTAAAACACTGTTTTAAAACAAAGAGTTTTAAACATAACAACCCTGGATTTAGACGCGTAGCGTCCCAATCCAAATGTAGGCTTTTCTAAACTCGGGACAAATTTTCTACGAGGGGCTTTTCTAAACTCGAAATTTTACTTCATGCGTAGTCTGGAAGTGAAAGAGACTTGTTAGTTTAAAATACATCACAACTGTTAAAATGCGTATCGTAACTATCACAAAGAAGAACAGTAACATGGCGATCTCATTATAGTTCAACTCAAACTCGTGTCAAGTTGACACCCTTGGTTAAGTGTCGGCCTGCGCCGACTTATGTCAACTGTTATTATAGTCCGAATGTCGGCTGGCACCGACTTGTATGTCAACTGTTATTATAGTCCATATGTCGGCTAACGCCGACTTATGTCAAGTTGACACAATAGACTAAATGTCGGCTGGCGCCGACTTATTTCAAGCTGAAATGATAGACTTATGTCAGTCAACCTAGTGATTTCCAGTCATAAACTCATATTTTGTCTATTGTGACAATATGACTGTAAGTCACTTGGTTGATTGTCTTTTGAGTATGGTAATATTTTGTCTGATTATGTCTTTATGGACTGTATTTCGACTATTCTGGTATTATGACTGCAAGTTACTTGGTTTGCTATCTTTTAACTTATTAGGATTTTCTCATTGAATAACTATATTGACAGTATTTTATATAGTGATTTAGGTGACTTACAATCATAATATCACAACTGTCGAAATACCATAGAGAGACATAATCAGACAAAATCCTAGCTTAGACAAAAGACAGTCAATTAAGTAACTTACAGTCACAATAGTCAAAACACGGTCAATAAAGATATAATATAACAAAATCCTCTGATAGTTCAAAGACAGCCAAGCATTTTTTAAAGATTTAAAAGTCACTAATGTCAATATACAGTCGATCAAGTAATTTATTGACAAAATTCTATCATACTTAAAGACTTATAGTCAATTGTCAATAAACAGCCGAGAAAGAACTGTAATATCTAAATACTATCATGCTTAAAAAAACAGTTCACTAAATTACTAATAGTTATAATATTTCTGTATTTCGACTATTCTAGTATTATGACTGCAAGTTACTTGGTTTGCTGTCTTTTAACTTATTAGGATTTTCTCATTGAATAACTATATTGACAGTATTTGATATAGTGATTTAGGTGACTTACAATCATAATATCACAATAGTCGAAATACCATAGAGAGACATAATCAGATAAAATCTTAGCTTAGTCAAAAGACAGTCAATTAAGTAACTTACAGTCACAATAGTCAAAACACGGTCAATAAAGATATAATATAACAAAATCCTCTGATAGTTCAAAGACAGCCAAGCAATTTTTAAAGATTTAAAATGTCACTAATGTCAATATACAGTCGATCAAGCAATTTATTGACAAAATCCTATCATACTTAGAGACTTATAGTCAATTGTCAATAAACAGCCGAGAAAGAAATGTAATATCTAAATACTATCATGCTTAAAAAAACAGTTCACTAAATTACTAGTAGTTACTAAGCGATTTTAATTTTCAGTTAAGTTAACGACATAGTGATGTTTTGATGATAAAAAATGTCGTGATAGTCAAATTAACTGTCATTTAATTTTATAGATTACATGTTGATTATGATGACTGTCTTTTACTATTTTGACTACCACTTGACGTCAACATCGATTATTACCTAATTAATCATATAAATAAACTCCACAGAGAACTTTGGAGATGAAAAGTTATCCGCATTTCTCGCCTAGTTAAATGAAATAAGATATATAATATCGATGAATTTGATAAGTTTTCGTGAATGTTGTTGAATGTTTCCATTTGATTGAGACAATCATCGTATTTTCTCCATTTTATTTATCTTTCAAACTGAAAGGTATACGTAAGTTACGATAATTAAAATGAGAAATAGTGTGAAAACTGGCGAAAACCGCATCCCGATATCTTCATTCCAGCCAGAGATATATTGAAAATTGTGCAGAATGGGATATTTGGTACTAACAGCGCTCTCTGTTCTTACTATAGATACTAAATTAAATCAGAATACATAGTGTTTAAAAGTGCATTCAATTATTTATCAACCTAACTAAAATTACAACCATTTTAATGAGTTTAATGATTGTAAAATAAAAAGAAACGAAAATGTAGTTAATCTACTCGAGCAAAATTTAGAGTAGATTAAGATTTACATATTTTTAACATATGCAGCTTAATTTGGCATTTTGATTAAAATCTTGTTTCGTTGATTTAATTGTTGTATTCGTTTTATTTTCTTATGTTTTGTTTGTTATTGTTCTAATAAGGTATTGTAATAAGTGTTTTTAATTGTAGTCAATGTACGCTGTTTTAAACATTCTACTAATCTCATAGCCTACTATATTTTGAGAGTTTTAAATAATCATGGATTTACTTACATATTCGCTGCCCAAAACATATAAATGGGGAAAAGTGATCTCCGTTATTCTTTAAATTATTGTTGTTGACCCCTTAAACATAAAACAAAAAAGCCTAAGGGCCTTCTAGATTTTAAAATATATTTTTATATGGTGCGCGGTAGAAAATGGGCGAATCTACCAGACTTTTTACTATATCTTTAGATGAGGTTTTCACCACGTTTTTCAGTATTAAACTAGCGTAAAAGAAATATAGCTTATGATTCGAAATTTTTAAGAATCTAGAAAATGTGGCGGTTGTTCAAAAAATGCGCTTTGGCGCTTTCTATAAGAAATATAAAGTAAACGCGAGTCAACAGTGATTTAAAGTGCTTTCAATTACCTATCAAATGAGACTAACTTGATTAATTTCGGTTAATCCTAACAAAAGTTGGACGCAGTTTAATGATCACACTTTCCTGCTCTCCCCTGCTTCATATGTGCGAGATAAATAAACAAGTGAGTAGTTATCATTGAGTTAAATTCAGTGTAGATTATGATTTGTATATTTTTAACCTAGCTAAATTTGGCAGTTTTTTGAAAAAAAAAAAAATTTATTTGGCGATAGTTGTTACGCCCTCTAGCAGCGGAGGTAGGGACTTAAAATTAATTAGCAGTGATTTCTTTTGGCCACATTTACTCTGCAATTTTTGACCCCAACATGCTACGCTACATAGTTTTTGAGATACAGCCGGTGGCCACGCTTAATCAAACACCCGATATACCCTACTAAATGCTCTGAACACATTATTGAAAAGAAATCATCTAGTTTTTGACAATCATTGCTTTAGTTTATATGTTTCAAGTAATGTCTCTATATTTTTGTCCAACCAATTTATTAATTTTAAACAATTAATAAGTTTATGGAAATATTACAAAAATATGCATATGTTTTGTTAATATTTTGCAACATAGTTTCATTCCAATGTTTATTTATTTCAAATTTCAATTCCCTAAAAATATATCGGAGAAAATATACTCAATGACATTAGAAGCGTAACACCCAGAAGGAGTTATTATTTTAACTTGATTTTTTGCCAGTATGGTAGTCTTACATCAAGAATAAAATGATTACATTTTCAAGAAATTTTATTAAAAAACAATCTAAAAAAAATTAATAATGTGTTTGGCGACCCCTTTGCTGTATACACTCCTGTAGACGTCTGGGCATCGACAAAATGAGATGGTCGATGTCTTCTTGAGGCATCTCGTTCCAAGCAACTTGAATTTCATCGATCAACTGTGCTAGAGTCTGTGGAGGATGGTGCAAAGAGAATATTCTTCTTCCCATGATATCCCACACATGTTCAATGGGATTTAAATCCGGCGAACGGGGCGGCCACGCCAAAACATTAACACCAGCTTCATTAAGAAAGTTCATAGTTCGACGAGCAATATGGGGACGTGCGTTATCTTGTTGAAAAAGTACGTCTGGGCGGCCATCTAAATAAGGCAACAAAGTCGGTCGTATGACGTCTTCAACATAACGCGCAGCTGTCATACTGCCTCGAATGAATACAAGAGGTGATCGACTACCATAAGCAATAGCCCCCCAATCCATTACTCCAGCAGTCCTGTGTACATGCCTCTCAATAGCAAACCTAAGATCAGGTCGTTCTCCACGGTAGCGTCGTACCCTTCTACGGCCATCATGCGTACCTAGACAAAATCGTGATTCATCGCTGAATACGACATCGTGCCATTCTGCCTCCCAATGCCGTTCTCTGCACCAGTCCAACCTTTGGCGACAGTGTCTCACTGTTAAAGGAAGCACTAATCTTGGACGGTACGAAAGAAGCCCAAAGGATTGAATGCGGCGGTATAAGGTTCGCATACTAACGGGCCTATCTTCTTCTCCAATCCATTGATCACCGATTTGACGCGTAGTAGCGAAACGGTCTCGCAGGGCTATTTGTCTTAAGCGCCGATCTTGCCGTTCTGTGGTACGCCTTGGTTGACCAATTGGTCTTCTTCTTGCTCCTCTACCTTCTTCTGTCCATACCTGATACACACGTATTACAGTTGCTGCAGTGGAATCAATACGGCGGGCAATTTCGCGATAGGACATACCGACATCTCGATAAGCAACAACTCGACCCCGGTCAAAATCGCTCAACTGGTGATATTGTGGACGTCTTCGGACTCGAGGCATTTTATTTAAGCTTAACACGCTCAACGGAAACACGAAAACTAAAAACATCTGTACTAAACAGCTCATATAAATAGTTTTATCAAAAAAGAAAAAGTGAAATTTTTTTTTTCACAATAAATATAAAAGGCACAAGGTTGAAATTGTTATCAATGTATGCTCTAAATGTAGTCACTCTGTTGCTAAAATATGAATTCAAAAAAATCATTCCTTCTTGGTGTTACGCTTCTAATGTCATTGAGTATATATTTGTCTATATACTTTTGTCCATTACTGTATGTTATTACAAGAGTAACTACATAGTAAATTATATGCTTGCATAGATCATAACTACATACATTAAATGGCGATAATTACATCCGTCAATATAACTGTATAAAGACCTCGAGTTAGAATGATTACAGTTTATCGTTCTATACGATCTCATAGAATTTAAAAAATGCAGTTTAACACTTTATGCTAAATGAATTACAATTTAGAAATTCTCATTTCAATGTTTTTTTACCCACGGTACGTACTCGCACATTAAATTATTTATTATCATTTATTACTGTTATAAGTTATGATAATTTTATTATCTCAGGTAATAAAGCAGGATATATTTCTTTGCGTGCGCCAAAGAAATAAGCTAGAAATAAAATGAAGCGTTAAAACGCGGCGGTACGTGCGTAGCGTGTTCCGTTTACAAAACAAAACAATTCAAACATTGTCAGCAATCGCGCCCGTTCGGCTGATTCCGCAACGGAGGGCGTTGTTCCATACGAGAAGAGCTGAGAATCCAACCATTCAATTGCAACAACAGCGCCATCAATGTCTTCGCCCCGCACTGAAACCGCTGTCGGATGGCGATCAGACCCAAAAACCTAACCTAACATGTAATTATTTACATGTCAGAAAATGTGTGTGTTTTAAGTGTTCACGCGAGGATTTGATGTGTAAAAATGAGTGGGAATGCCGGGAACATTTATAAAAATATATTATTATTGTTTATGCTGCACACGCATATGTGCTTGGGATACCTTAATTTTTACCTGAGCCTTTCTGAAGTGCACAGGTTGTTAGGTAAGTGTTGTTTCTATTATTATCATTTCTGGCGATTTTGCAATAAACCGCGAATGCACACTGATAACGAACCCTCGCGCATGCTTACAATTACTACAGATCATCGACCATGTAAGACGGTAGGGTTAGTGTCATTGATGTTTACATTTCGCGTAATTATTTGTATGTTCTTAAATTTGCTTTATTTTCTATTATCCTCCAAGACCTGTCCGCCTATCTATAACAACTTCAAAGAGATTATCTTAAACACAGTCAAGAGAAGGTATCCAGGTATCTCAGAACTGGTTTTCGTCTCACAAGCTTTGATTCATCACCGAGGGTCTTAAATAAATATTGATTACATTACCTCCCTACTGGATTTGCATCTCTTTTGAAGTAAATAGAAGTGAAAGAAGAGCTCATAAATATTTATAGCAAATTATGATCAATACGGGAGGGGTATGCAACTGTAACGCTACAGTTGCATACCTCATACCCCTTCGTTCGAGGTTACATTGTTCAGCTAAAAGATGGA
Source organism: Philonthus cognatus (assembly GCA_932526585.2). Taxonomy (NCBI): domain Eukaryota; kingdom Metazoa; phylum Arthropoda; class Insecta; order Coleoptera; family Staphylinidae; genus Philonthus; species Philonthus cognatus. Next base: position 93,425,707 of record OW052243.1, read on the forward strand.
ATAATTTCGCTCATTGTGTAGGAGAATTTGTTGACAGTAAAGAATGTTTTGAAAGTCCGGAAATTGTAAAGTTTGAATTATGGGTGATCAATAAATTAACAATTTTCTAACGGATGAAATATCGGTAAACTGTAAGAGAAATATGTTAGATATGAACGTTGTTGATATAAAAATATAGTAAAATATTTACTGGCAGAAGAATTAAAAAAGACATTAAATAAATGTATGAATATAGTCTTATTTTAAAACGAGGAAAATAAACGTAAGTAAAGGTAAACGTATAAAATGCAAGACAACTTAAAGACAGTGAAAAGCCCTGCAATATTTTGTATACGTTAACGTAGATAAAGGCTTAAATTGAAAATAAAAATAAACGAGATAAACATGTGAAATATAAGAAAACGGATTATTATGACCTAAAATATGCAATAGCATATTCTTGAAGACACTTAAAATATTTTCTTATGCATTTATGTGGATAAAAGCTTGAATTGTAAATACAAGCAACAAGATAAAACACATAACTACTTTCTTTTGGTTATGTACTTTACTTAATTAATTCAAAGACAAAACAGATTCGTTAGTAATTTAATTGGATTTATAAATCTAGTGAAAACTGATATGATTCTGATTAATGCATTGTTCGCAGTTTATATAGATTAATTAACATATTTATCTATTAAATGAGAAGAAAAAAAACCCTTATTGGCAAACGTTAGCATTGGCAGACTAAACATCTTATATATTGCTTATGGGTGTCTTAAAACCAGGGTTGTTATGTTTAAAACACTTCGATTTAAAGCAGTGTTTTAAACATGTTTAAAAACAGCCGTCGTGTTTTATACGGTTTTGTTTTAAACATATTTTAAATCTTAGATTTGTTTAAAACATGTTTTAAAGGTTAAATTTGTTTAAAACGTTTTTTTTATTGTCTTAAATTTGCTAAAGTATATTTTGTACTACTTCATTAAGATTTTTTGCTAACGTTTTTAAATTTTAGCTAAATTGTTGAAGATATTTCAAATTACATTATTAAACAGAACATTTTATTACAATAAAATATCACAACTGTGTGTTCATAAATGTGATTTTTGAATATAGGAAATTTTTCTTTCAAAGATTTCAACTTGAATCTTTAAATGAGGGTTTTCCACTCCCAGACTAAGCATAATGTAAAATTTCGAGTTTAGAAAAGCCTGAAAATTTGTCAATCCAAATTAGGCTCTTCTAAACTCGAAATTTTCCTCCATGCGCCACACGTATAAAACACTGAAATATCGTAAAGTTTAAAATATACGGCTTTAGCAATCTAATATGTAGATGTGAATAAAACGTGAGTCAAATTCTGCGCTGAACAAGTTGTTTAAAACAGTGATTATAGACAACCCAATAACTCGTATATTAGGTTGCCTATAATCGTTGTTGTATGTGTGTCAATCAGTGTTTTTAACCGTGGCGCATGAAGTAAAATTTCGAGTTTAGAAAAGCCTCGTTTGGATTGGCCACTCCGCTTCGCTACGCGGCCAATCCAAATTCTTAGGCTTTTCTAAACTCGAAATTTTACTTCATGCTTAGTCTGGGAGTGGAAAACACTCGTTAAAAGCCTTAAATTACACGCTTTGAAGCAACAAATGTATGCAAATATAAAAAAAACCGCTGTAATTATCGGGATATGTATACCCAAAAGAAAAATGCCCCGTATGTTCTGTTTTAAAAAACGTGTTTTAAACATGTTTTAACATGTTTTTAATTGTTAATGTTTCAAACGCTGTTTCAATGAAAAAAAAAACACGTTTTGTACAAAAACTGTTTGTTTTAATTAAAATGAAAAACAGAAAACGTAGTTTTTAACAACCCTGCTTAAAACTAGGTATTAATAAGGTATTAAAACTAGGTATTAATGCTTGTAAACTTTAAATTTACCGAATATTCAGATACCAATAATTTGGTAAATTATAATGTCATTCTCCTTGGGATAAAAGTCATGAAATATATGGAAAATTATTAGCATTTATTTACTTACATTTAACGAGGGTCTCCACCACTTGATTTAGCATCGCTTTGCTCCCCCGGCAAATCTAAATTTTCAGTCTTTTCTAAACTCGAAATGTTACTACATGCGCCAGGCGTATAAAACATTGATTTCAACTAAAGTTTAAAAATAGATACATCATCTTAAAATAGAAGAGCTACTATGACAGTGTATTACATTTTACTTTAACAAAAAACGTTTTTTTTTATTTTATAAAATATATTAACAAATCGAGAGAACTATGACAAAAAGTGTGTATACGAAAATAATAAAAACTGAATCATCTGCAACTTTTATAGAAAGTTTAGCGAATATTTCAATATTTACTATGATTTGGCTAACATTACACCAAAATACCAATTTGTCAAAATGTCCCAAAAACTTATGGAGAGAAAAGTTCAATTCAATAAATATTATATATTTTCTAAATATTAAAATAACTAATTGCAGATATGAGCAAAAACTATGCAAGTGAATTTTTTTTTATCTTTCCACGATGTGATTTTGAAATGATAAAAAAAATGTGTTTCTCGAGAAAAACTTTTCAAGTTTTTACTATTTGTCTATTGGATCTTAGTATAAATCAACTGAACTTGATACTACCAAATATAAAACCAACCGATTTTTTTATTATAAAATTATCAAACCGAATTTTTAATTATAAAATTATATTTAGTATCACAGACAACTATACAGACAGTCCATGGGATCCCTAATCCAGGAAACCAAATTATGATTAAAACAAAATCTTACAGGTGGCATCTCCATTTCTTTATTAATCAGATGTAATAATTCTAAATTTAAAGTACGCTATCAATTGATAGATATTATTATGTTATTTAAACCTAAAAGCCTCCTAGCTTTCAAAAACTGTCTCGCAAGAAATCCTTGATTCCATTTTTTTATGTCCAAATAATTAGATTGGACGGACTGTCTGTATACTTGTCTGTGGTAATATCCATATTTAGTAATATCCATATTTTTAACTTTATAGTAAAGTCAAATTTTGTTGTACTTCAACATTTAGTTTATTATTATGGTATAGTAAGTACATTGAAAACGAATTGCGTTTAAATCTTCAATCTGCAGTCTTTTAGTTCTACTAATTCTCATCCCTAATTAACATTGCAAAAAGCTCGTTAACATTACTATTTCCTTTTGGGCAATTAAATGTGTGCTTACATCTCTACGCTAATTGCATGGACCGCTTCCGCCCTTCGCTGTAACCCACAACACGTTTAAAAAAAAAATCGTGACTGGGGTAAAGTATTCCAAGGATTTTAATAAAAAAAGTTATGAACGTAAAACAAAGGGATGAAATTAATTTTTTTATGGACACGCGAACAGAATACCTAGGAGTGTTTGTAGGTCACAAAGGAGCATTTAATTTGCTTTTTGCTTGAAAGTAATTTATTACAATTTGAAAATACTTATGTAGGTCATTCTTTTAAATTGGATCCCACTGTTCTGTTTTAGAAATATTTTATTTAAGGTATGATTTAGTTTTAGATATAGAAATCGATGTCAATTGTTTGCACTTTCTAACCAAGTCCTCAATTAAAATTATCGTTAGAATTCTTGTTAGAATGTATTTTAATTAAAACAAATGTTGATGTGTTCATCATAGTGCTTTCCACATCACTCAGTTTACAAAATTAAAGTGTTTCATTTGTAAAACTTAGGTGTTTTATTAAAAAAAAAGTTGATTACTTTCATTGTAGAGGGTGTTTTTTAGAGGTTTGTTTTTAAAACTGACGACACTTTCCAGCGACAGCTAATTCGACATCTGACAGCTGATTTGTACTCCGTTTAGTTTGCCATTTAACATGAATAGTATTACGCCGAAAAAAACTCTACTAAATTGTTCAAATTTATTTGGACAATCGTGGTTCAATAACCATGGATCGGTTACGCACTACACATACTTTATTGATAATACCCATCCGCAGAAACGCCGTACAGTATTGAGGAGGACTTTTTCCACTCTTTCTTCCCCAATTGAACGGTATTAATGTGGAAGAGCTGTGGTTTTAACAAGACGGCGCAACATGCCACACTGCGCGTACCACAATAAATTTATTGATGGCAACAATCAATTACCGCATAATTTCGAGCAATGGCGTCTAAGATCGTGGGATTTAACACCTTTAGATTACTTTCTGTGAGAAGTCTCCAGTCTACGTCAATGAACTAGAGGCGATGGAGGATTTGGAAGCCAACTTCGGCGCGTTATTGTAGATATACGGTTCTAGCTGCTCGAAAAATGGTCGAAAATTGGACTTCCACATTGCGCTGTATTCGAGCCGCCAACGGCTTCCATACGCCCGTAGCTATTATTTTTATTGGCATAAAATTATCTTTCCAATGAAGCCAATACCATGGTCTTTGTCACGATGTTTATGTAATTTATTTCATTTTAAATTTATTCTAACTAAATTGTTTCGTAATAATGCGATTTGTCACAAATTTTAATTAAAATATTAACATGTGTATTATTTTATTATAAATCCCCTGAATCAACTTATAACTGAATTATTTCAAACTGTTTTGTTCATTCTGTGTAAGTCTTTATGTTACGGATCGATTTCTCTTTTCAAAATCATTTAAGATGTTATAAATGTAGAAGTGATATTTGCTGTAGATTAATTTGCCTGTAAACTGAATAGGTGCTGTTAAAACTGTTGTTATAAGTATGTTATAGTTTCGGTTATTTTAAATTTGAATGATCAAAATCCTTATCCCAGCGGTATCAACGGTATTTTACTAAGATTTAACCTTTTATACAAATCTATAGTTGCGCAGTAATTTATAAAAAAATACAAGTACTTTTTGTTCGTTCATTCATCATTAATAAAACTTCCTCGATTTTTTAAAAATAGAGTAAGCATCGGCGTGCGACATTCATTTGTAACGCTTGTCAGATTAAATGAAAAAGGACGTGCAACATTTCTTGGCCCATATTTCTATTGCATAGAATGGGCACGAAAATATAACCGCATTTCAAAATAAAATACTATTGCACATACGAAAATACACATCGTGTCCAAAACGAAATCCCGCGTCGCCCGAAATATCTCCGTGAGTCATTGCTTGTTTTGTTTGTGTTGAAAGCACACATGCTCGGAACATCTGTAGTATTTTAATACTATGTACTTGGAATTAGATTCGGTCGTTTCTCATTATCAGTTAATTAATAAAATTAACGAATTCTTACATTTGAAACTTTCTTTTTATCTTGTAACTTTAGAGGACGGTATCTTTAACATTTACTGCATTTAGGCTGTTTTTATAAAACCGTTCAATTCGAAACTTATAACAACTGTTTGTTTCCATTCCCAGATTAAGCATGAAGCAATATATCGATTTTAGAAAAGCCTGAAGGTTTAGATTTGGACGCCAAGCGCCCAAACCCAAATACACTTCAAAATATTTTTTTTTAAATGTGTAATAATAAAAATATTTTAATAAAATAATATTTGTATTTTTTTCACACATTCTCAAGTCAGGTCAAATAATACAATGTATAAAATTAACTTATTTAGTAATTAAAAAAAATTAACAAAAAATTACTAATGTTGCGTTACTGCATCAATGGCTTTTAATGGGTTTTAAGCTTTAAATTGAACGATTTTATAAAATCAACGAATATCTAAAAAATGTACAGTGTATCGGCACATGTATACTCAAAAGAAAGATTCCCTGTATGTACGTATTTATTTATTATTAATTATAGGGGACTAGAGCAATTCAGAAGTTACAAACAATTTTCGGAATTCGATATAGACCTATGCTTTGTTATTATTTATTAGTGTAAGAAATTAAGAAAAATCATTTGATGTAGGGCAATTTGAAAAAAAGGCACTTTAATCTATCTTTATTACTTGAATACTATGTATTATAAACTTTCTTAAAATTAGTACCTGTAAGCAAAACAACTTTAGTATTGATAATAAATTAAGAAAACACGACGCCGTCTGAGGTCGTAGAGTAGGCAACTCAATTTTCGCCAAGAATGTGGGAACTTTGTTGTTCAAGAATAAATTGTGATTCAGCTGGCAAAATCAAATGATTTCCCAAAGGACAGAATTAAAGTTAAAAACTTTGACCTATTTTCCCTTGCACATGTAAAAATAACACACGCATTAAACATACGTTAATTCAAATGTCATCTGGAAATTTGCTTTAATAACAGCATTCATAATCCTATTTGAAATAAAACAACAATTTTAAATCCTATTTAAAATAAAACAACAATTTTAATACTGATTAAAACTAAAATTTCAGTCAGAGTTCGGTCGTTCAGGATTTTCTAAACCCGAAATGTTACTTCATGCTTAATCTGGGATGAGAAACACTCGCTAAGCTTCAAATTCCTAAGAAAATAAATTATCTCAACACATCTTCTTAAAATAGTAAGGCAACGTTGAAATTATGCAATAAAATCAACGATTTTAGAAAACGTTTTCTTTAAAACAATTGTAAAAAATCAACAGATTATCAAATTAGCATTCATAGATTCTATACAGAAATGAATAAACTTTGGTTGGTAAATATTAAAATATATTATTTTATAAGCGTATTTTTTAATTAAATTAAATTTCACTAATTTTGAATACTTTCTGATCAAACACGTTTCAGACTCAGCATGAAGAAAAATTTAGAGTTTAGAAAAGCCATAAAATTTGAATTTGACGGGGCGCGCGAGCGAAGCGAGTACACGAAATTTTATTTTATGCATCACGCGTATAAAACCCCGAAGTTCAAAATATATTCAACTTGGTTTTATGTTTAATCTCACTTTAATTAATTTTACAAATGTTTATTGCGTCTAACCAAGCCGTAAGCTTTTAAAGTTTGAGCAATTTGGTTTGGGATATGTAGGTATACTTAAAATAAAAATTGCTATACAAGATGTGGTAATTTTTAATATAATCGCCATTTAAGTAAACATCTTTTAAATAAGTTGAATTTACAAAAAAAAGAAAACATGATAAAACATATTATTTTTTAAATATGTTCAAAGGACGTTTGTTTTGTTTTAGGTTTGGAGATGGAATTATTTTACGTGCGAGATGGCGTAGTAAACGATTACGCTTTGTATTTCGTAGTCCCTGTGCCTTCGAAAATAGACACACTGCATTTTACATGGGAAAGCTTCGCCGGGAGATCGGTAAATATAACTCTTTAACTGAATTTTCAACCCCTAACATATTTCTTACACAGCTTTCCTATTCGATCGGAGTCGACGTTTCAAATACTGTAGCCCTCGGAACTCCAAAACTAAATATATCAAACATTGGCGAAATTCCAACGTCAACCCAAACGTTCAGCGTAAGCCTACCATGTTCCGGTGCTATCACCGCGGAAGTAAACGTTGTAATCCAAGTAAACATTACTTTGTCGCCAACAAACACCACGTATTTGAAGTTCCGTCGGAAGAAGATTTGCAATAAGATCGAGAATCATTCTAGTAACCATGTTTTTATTAACACCGCCCCAGTGCATTCAAATTCAACAAAGATTTTTTATACGGCTATTGGATGCGGGAAGTTTATTATCATCATCTTGTCGATATGTGCAACCACTTATTACTTGAAAAGCAAGAAGGTGCATCGCAATGGAGAGGAAAACACAGTGCCTGCCCATAATTCATATCTTTCGACTACTCCTAGAAATCCTACATCAACTTCATCATATGGTGGCAGTTTTAGGAGGATGGCTAGCTATTCTTTAATAAATGAGAGGTCTAAAGATTTACAGGAAAGGATAGCAGAATTAACGATACAGAGGTATGTTAAAAATTCGAAAAACCTAACACGATTTCGAACGGATCTTTGGTTGATAATAAATGTTATTTTACTTGAAAAATAATAAAATAGCAATACATCGAACATAAAACGTTCCCGAACGAAGACTATCATAATGAAGGTATGCGGACCTAATTAGTGATGATACGCATGCTTCAGAAATGCAATATTATAATAGGCTTGTTCCAAGTCGATCAACGCATGTGAAACAATGTATTCAATATATTGTAGATAAACTCTTTTAAAACGCATGTACTTCAGTTAATTGGTTTGAGGAAAGCATTTGATTAAGAATTTATTTAGTTTATGCAATCCAATCTGCTAAATGTACTATTTGCAGTATTCTAAATAGTACAGCTCTATTTATAATAGAATAAAGGTTCTAATTAAGCCACTAACAATACATTACTAACCTATATACAGTTTATCAATTCAACCAATAAAATCTCTTTGCTGTATGAATCGCATTGATGGCAAAATTATTTTGCACGGGTAATTCTGTTATTGTCTTACGGAACTAGTTTGGTATGAATGCATTAAATTCATACCAAAACATTTCCATAAGACAATAATTTTATAATTGATAAGAATGGCATGCATCTTAGATTTAAATAGGAATATAAACAATAGATCTAAAAAATTTTGCTACCCTGCTCTCACAAATAATAAATATAACTGGCCACACACGATGATATTACTCCACCGGTTTAGGAAGTCATGGGTTTAAACCTGCAGAGATTTTTTTTTTCTTTTAAGTACCTATCCAGATCCCGATCATTATAGCATTAGGCAAATTTGCAGGAATTCGTTGTTTTATTAAACAAGTTAATTTAAAGCTTCTAATGAGTGTTTACACTTTTCAGGCCGATTCTGTAAGCGAAGTGTTGAATTTAACGGATATGGTATTCTTCAATTTCACATTTTACGTGGATTTAGTATTTATTATATACACTTAGAAAGCGATGTTAAAAAATAACACATACGTTAAATTTAACATATTGCTTACAGAATCAGGGGAATTTTGAGATATTATAATTTCATTAAAAATGTTATTGACTTTTCAGACCCCGTGTCCGATTAAACAACATAATTCTTGAAGGTACCTTCGGAAGAATATACCTTGGCTCATATACCAATGAAGATGGGAATGAGGAAGAAGTCATGGTGAAGACTGCTGCCGACCATGCCTCACAAACTCAGATTTCTCTTCTTTTACAAGAAGGAATGTCAATGTATTCGCTAACACATCGCTCAATTCTTAGTATACGAGGGGTTTCCATAGAGGACCACACGCCTCCATTTTTGCTATATCCCTATCATAATTACACCAATATGAAGGTATTCCTTCAGAAATGCAAGAGTAATGTTGAAGGTGTAGCTCATACTCTTACAACGCAGGAGGTTGTCGATATGGCGCTTCAAGTAATCAGCGCTATGCAGTACTTGCACAAGAAACATCTTTTACATAAAGATTTAGCATCTAGGAATTGTGTGTAAGTATTTTACCATTAATCTTAAGATCAATGTTTTCATCTGTTCCACAAGCAAAATGTTAGCTATAGCAGGTGTCATATATATTGCGAGTTAATTCAGAGAATGATGGGGTGTGTTATGGAGGTTCTAAAATGACTTAAACATACTGGCACACTAAGATATTTTTGGGTGTCCTGATTTGATCCTGAGTATATTTTATAGACATAACAAATTCCAACTCTAAGTAAAACCTTGTTATGACAACATTTTTGCTTACAACCACTAAAAAAAACATATTTAAGTAATGTTTGAGCAATATGATAACATTGTTTCATGTTACTGTAATGTTGAATACAATGATGTTTGCTTTGTCGGCTCATTGGATTAACATAATCAACTGTATTGATATATTAATTATATTACCAATAATTCTTGTTACAGTGTGGATGACAAACTGAAAGTACAAGTAGCTGATAACGCTTTATCAAGAGATCTCTTTCCGGCTGATTATTACTGCCTAGGTGATAACGAAAATCGGCCTATCAAGTGGTTAGCTATTGAAAGTCTTCTGCATAAGACTTTTTCAACGAGCTCAGATGTTTGGTCGTTTGGGGTACTATTGTGGGAATTAACCACTCTTGCGCAACAACCCTACGTAGAAATAGACCCATTTGAAATGGCGGCCTATCTCAAGGATGGATACCGATTAGCTCAACCTATCAATTGTCCTGATGAACTGTAAGTATTCAAAATGGTGATTGATAATGCTTTTGGCTAATACCCCAGCAGCTATTGGATTATACAATGAAGTGTTTGCTGGTATATACAGTAACATACTATATAAAATTAGGTCAAATTATTTACAGGCCATCTATAGACGTGTTTCGAGATTTAACCTTTATCAGTATAGTTTTGCCTTTGATTTAAATAATTTGGACCTGTAGAGATACTACAACCAAGTATTGATATTTCAGTATAGTTTATGTTCAAACATTTATTGCTACATTGTTTGGGCTCCAGTTCATAACATTTTATGAGCCGGTCCAATATACTTTGTCCACCCCTGACAGTACGGTTATGGACTGGGACATGAATGTGTAATACCAATTTTTCTGTATAAGCGGGCTTATGAGGCATATTACATCCCGACGCTGTGTTGTTTGATCACGTATATCTGAGCGCAGTTTCGCACATAATGATATTGTCGTTGTCAGTATCGTCGGCGTGTCTTTATTGGTTATTACGGGGCTATCCCTTAGCGATATCGAGGTCGGATCGCTGGCTATGTAAAACAGCCCCATTTAAACCAATGTATTTTAGAGACACACCAACATCGATACCAACAACGACAATTAGCCCGATTTCGGACCTTAGACGTTAATTTTAACAGCACGTTATCTATATAGAAAACAGTAAATGACGATTTTGTATTCCGTATCTTCGCAAACCTTTATCACGCTCAACGTTAAGAGCCTATGAAAAGGTCAAAGTTCATCGACGATATTTGTACCGCAGAATTAGACAAAGACAACTGCGGCACCTCCCAATAATCTGACTGGACTGGAAAGTAGTATCGCAGTTTCAATGACAAAATCAGGTTCGTAAACGACTTTGTATTTGTTTACACGCAATAATAATTATAAGCTAGACCATCGTTTTTTTTTTCTTTACCTATATAACAGTAAAGTGTTATAAACACTCGATAGTTTACTGGATGAGGCGTGCCGAGCGTGCGTGAGGTAATTCGGCGATTTGGGTGCAAATGCACAAGCCGATTACTTTTTTTCTATTTTTGGGATTATTTTCGTATTATTTATGTCCGGTATTATAAACGATTAATAAATCATTAGATAACTATTTGTGGAGTACATTTATTTACGTGTTAAACTAGTTGGCAAAAAAATGCGTATTATAAAACAAACTTATCAAATAAATAGCAATTCTAGACATAAATAATTTAGTTAGTAGATTACCGACCGAAATTATACATTTTCATTGTGGCGATATTTGTAAAATTGAATCGTCAATTTTTCAAATTGAATCGTCAATCAAATTGGAAATTTAGTATAATGCCTTATAATTATGAAGAATACTTAGAATTATCAGAATTTATAAAAGACTTGAACGAGTGTTTTCCATTCCCCGACTAAGCATGAAGTAAAATTTTAAGTTTAGAAAAGCCTAAAAATTTTCAGACTTCTCTAAACTCGAAATTTTACTTCGTGCGCCACGCGTATAAGACACTGATTTCAAGTGAAGTTCACTTGTTCACAATATTTCAGTGTTTTCAGTGTTCAAAATGCGTGGCGCATGAAGTAAAATTAGAAAAGTCTGAAAATTTGGTTTGGTCGCTCCGTAGCGAAGACGCGACCAATCCAAATTTTCAGGCTTTTCTAAACTCAAAATTTTACTTCATGCTTAATCTGGGAGTGGAAAAAACTCGTTTAGAACTTCAAAATGAATTAATTTGAAAACAGCGTATGCATATGTATACACAAAAGAAAAAATCCCTGGTTATGTCAAAGGTTTGCTTCTGACTTAAAAAAACTTCGACGCCTTAAAATTTCTTATAATTCAAATAAATCACTGTTAGGGAAGATACTATAAGCGATGATATGGTAGACAGGATAACCGTTATGAAATTAATAAATACAAGTAGTAGAATCTAAAGTAATTATAGTAATATACTACACTTTTAACTGTCAAATTATTTAGAGAAATAAATAAAGTTATTTTGGGGTTATAATACCGAATTCTTTGCAATAAATTAATTTATTCCTAAAGTAAACCTAATTTAAGGAATAAAACGCTGTATAATACCGGGCATTAATGTATTTTGTACTAAAATTGTGTTAACACTGATTTAAATGTGGCTTACTTGTTATTATTATTATTATTGATTAAGCATTACGTAAAATTTCGAGTTTAGAAAACCTGAACGTTTGAGTTTGAACGCTTAGCGTGCAAATCCAAATTCGGGCTTTTATAAACTCGAAATTTTACTTGATGCGCCACGCGTACAAAACACTGGTTTGAAGTGAAGTTCAAAATAAGGCTGAGATTTTTAAAATTGATGTGTTCGTATATTAATTCAAAAACATATTTAATTTATTCGAATATTTAAATGAATATTGGAACAGTTCTTGTTTAAAAATCATCAAATCATTTTTAAAAATTCCCAGTAATAATCAAGAGATGTATCCCTGTTTTATTTTAACCTTGTGGCAGATTAACAATAACTAAGTTATGTTTTTGAATTTGCGCCGTTTGTGATTTTGTACTCATATTTTAGCAAACAAAAATGAATATAAAATATTTACAAAGAAATATTAATTATTTTTCAATTATTAAAACAGTAAATTGCACCTAATGGAAGCCGGTCTTGGTATACATCAAATTACAGAGATTAAAAAAATGTACAAAATAATTGGCGGATTTTTGTTTTTAATAATTTTATAAACTATAAAACTATTAACTATAAATTAATAACATTTGAAATTAATATAAATATTAACAAAAATTAAAAACAGTATACATGTTAACAAAATGAACAGAAAATCAATAAATTATATGAAACAAAGTGAACAAGTATTTTCATATTACATTTATATTTAAAGATTATGATAAATAAAAAAAACGAGAATTTTAATATTAAAATTAAAGAATTGCTAATATTAACAAACATTCATTTACAAATTAATGAATTATATTTATTTAGATAATTGTCGTTTTTGTTAGACATTTAAAATATGAGGAGGTTCAAATATTTGCGATCCACTAATTCGGGCAGCATGCATGCATCGAAATATATTTTTAGTTTTAGTAATGCTTCGAAAAATATTTTATCATATAGTTTTAAGAATACAAAGCTACATCCCTGTGACAAATAATTGTCCTTGCAAAAAAAGGTAGGTTGCACTTTATGTCGTGTTCTAACAGATGTTCCTTTGTCTTAGGAAAAATCACATTATCGTCCGAATCAACTTGAATCGTTTCGATCTTGAGTCATCTTCCGAACATTTACAAAATAATTATATTTTAATAAATAATAAATCTTATTTATTCAAACATTTTGTAGCGAATTATAATTAAACCATTTTGGATGTCAAAGATGTATTCGACATTTTTCTTTTCTTTTATTTTTTAAATATATTATACGTGATGTTTACAAATAAGATAGATGCGGTTTTTATTCTTTAAATATATAAAAAGAATGTACACAAATTTTATATTAAATATGCAATTTACAATAATTGCTGTAATTCTACTTCAACATATATTGACTTCAAAGTAGGTAAGCGACACATCCATACATACATAAACAAACCACATGAAACTTGTAGATTCGAACCCTAGATTTTCAAGCTAAGTAAGCGCCGGTTCGGCAAAACGAAGACACCGCGCATAACTTATGTGGTAAATCCACATCAGAAATAGAGATTCAAACTCGGGACGTCAAGCTAAGCAAGTGCCGCTATAATTGAATAGACAGATTTTGTCCGACTCGACAATACTTGAATCATCATTTACCCTAAAACTATTTGAGAATATTATAATAATGTATTTCTTTGTTATCTATCAAAAACATGAATGAACGGTTCACGGCCAAAAAATAAAATTCGCATCTACCGGCCGGGAGATAGGAATACATGTCGCGGTCGAATACCAAACATGTCAAACCTAATTTCTATACAAGTTTAATATTCACTCGTTGAACGTGCATGTTTCCAGAATCGATGCTAAACAGCAATTATTAAATTTTCCCTACATATCACATTTATCTAAAATAACCCTACACTTTTTCCTCCTGCTTTAATATACAATTTTTTATGTAAGGAAAAAAAACACTGGTATATCCATGTAAACAGGGCTAGCCGTAAAATTTATTACACCCGCCCGCTCAAAATAAATGTTGGTGCGTACCCGCTCGAAACGACAAAATAACAAATTCTTATTAAATGTATGATTTCACATGGCAACATGTGGTCTGTTACATTCATACGCAATTGATCTTCTAGACTCTTCCCGCCGTAATTTTAGCAGCCGCGGTGAACGCCGACGCCATCTAACGAGAAAATTCTCGGATTTCGAATTTCTCCCATGTATTTCGTTCGATTGAAAATTTGAAAACATTTTTGAACTAATATTTCTTTGAAAAATGGGGCTGACAAATTCTCATTTCAAGAAAACAAAAAACGCATATAGTATTATTGCATAAATCACGTATTATAAACAATATGAATAATATAATATGTCAGCCCCAATCTAATATTTTTTTACTATTTTTTAGTGGAAACAGAAGTAGTTTTGGGCTTACCGTTTTTGAGATATTTTGAATCAGGTGTACTTTATACCCTCTTAAGCGCCATGACACCCGTTAAATTTTACAGTTTACGTTCGAAAATTATACACACCAAAATCGTCGATGTTGTGACAACGGTTTCGCAGTATCTGGATTAATTCTTTATAAAATAGTGTTTATGCATGCGGATGAAGTGAACTTTGGGGGTTTAGTAAACATTTGTAAACCAAGTCTAAGAATAATGAGGAAAACAATTATTTTGTAGGCCTATTTTTAAGTTATATATTTTTAAACAAATTATGATACTAAATAAAGTCTCTGTGTATTCATTTAATAGTGTTGTAAGTGTCTGCAATACGATGGATTGAGTTTTTATTCACAAATTTAAATGTTTATTTTTGTCTTGTCCCCTACCCTTGGACAGAAGTTCACGCTTTTACCCACAGCACCAGGTCGAATTTTTACGTCCGAGAGTCGTTAGAATGTTAAAGTTTGTTGTCTTTGTCTTACTCATCGAAAATACTATCACCCTCTTTCTCTAAGCCGATATCAAAACTATCTTATCTTTTAACGTTAACTGATCAACATGTGTATCGATACGGAATACGAAGTTTTACACAAACGTCACTACGCCTGTTATCTTCAACCTTCGTCTTAACATAACAGTCAACTGTTAAACTTACAAAAGTTAAGGTACGAAATCGGGCTGAATATCGTTGTGTGTGAAACCGCGCTAAGACAGAATACGAAAACTGTTTCTGCATTTACTCAATATTTCCGAATACGAATTCGGCTAATTTTGTTTTTTCGGCTAAATAAAAGAAATAATTTTCTTTGCATATAATTTACAGAAAATGGTTTAATCGAAACTAATTCCATTCAGTGTTGCCAAATCAGTGAAAAATTCAGAGTTTTCAGTTTTGAATGAAAATCAGAGAAAACCAGACATGTCATTTAGGTTTTCAAAAGTTGATACAAGAATACAGTACAAATACAATCAACTTGCAGAATTTTAATTTTTGTATGAAGTTCACAGAAAAACCAGATGCGATATTTCAATTCCCATAAGAGTATTGTAAAGTCTATTCTTTTATAATAAAATCGGTGATTTTTAGATTGTAACAATCCAAACAATGTTTGCTGTTTTTTTTTTTTTAATGAAAATTACTAGACAACTAGAGAAGACACTTCAATTTTCTGAAGAAAATCGACATTTTTATTTATTTATAAGTAACATTCGCGAATTTTAAGTTGATTTAAGAACGAAACATCGATATAATTCACTTATCGATGTTTCGTTTTGTTTTGGCCCAAGTGTCTTACACTTTTTGATTTAAGATAAGTAAGTTGCTAATAATCGAGCCCTATGATATCCCATACATTTTTTATAAAAGCATCCAAATTGAAACTTTTAATAAGCGCTTTCTTTCCCTGATTAACTGTAAAATAAAATTTCAAGTTTAGAAAACTCTGAAGTAATGTCACTTAATGCGCGAAGCGCATAAAATCCTCATCTATTCCGAAGTTCAAACATATGCTTAACTCTAATTGCAATAATACAAGTAATAACAAATAGAAAGACTGTTATTCCTTACTTCACTTTTTATTTTTATGTTAGATGTACATTTCGAGACACAAGGTGCTCATTATCAATAACAAACTACATTCTTAAAACTATGTGCGCGGTATATATAGTTGACGGGTTATCGGAAAAACCAAAAAGTAATTAAACCTATTGTTAGCGGCTAAAGGTTCGAAATGGGTGTCGGTGTCATTACATTATCTGCGGGGTGGGACGGCGCGGGCGGCTTATGGATCGGGAAGGTGGTCGGTAGGATTACATTCGCTGCGGGATTATTTTTGGGTAACAAATCTAATAATGGATTAACTAAGGGACTAAGATCGAAATTCAGCAAAACATTTTTATTTTTATACATTTCAATGGATTCAATGGATAAAAGTTTAATATTGTTTACCGAGAATGTGTGTCCTGTTTCAATTGAATGGTGTGCAACTGCTGATTTGTCCGGGTTTTGAATTTTAAAATAATACTGGTGTTCTTTAAATCTTTTTAATATGTTACGTTGTGTTTGACCTACGTATATTTTATTGCAATTGTTGCAGTTTATTGAGTAAATTCCTTCCCTTAATTACTTTTTGGTTTTCCGATAACCCGTCAACTATATATACCGCGCACATAGTCTTAAGAATTCAGTTTGTTACTGATAATGAGCACCTTGTGTCTCGAAATGTACATCAAACATAAAAATAAAATGTGAAGTAAGGGATAACAGTCTTTCTATTTGTGATTAATCACTTCACGTAAACTCGAAACAATACAGTTATACAAGTAATAATATTAACATGTATATGATATTTGAGAAAACTGAAATCGTTTAAAATGGAATTGAATATACATAACATAAATATGTTGTTCTTGAAAGCTTATTTAAATATTTCTATTTTTTACAGAGTTCTGAAAGGAAATATACAGTTTTTGATAAAGAGTTCAATTTGAAGCGTTAAACGAGTGTTTTCCACTCCGCGAAACCAATTTTTCAGGCTTTTCTAAACTCGAAATTTTACTTCATGCTTAATCTAAAAAAAAACAGTGGTTGTATCTGTATAGGTTAAAGTAATGTTTTGCAATGAAATGAATGGATTAAGATTTAATCATTGAGTGCATAGAATTATGACGCAGTGGAATAAATTAATAATCACGTTATATTTGTTTATCGGGAGAATGATAGTTAAATGTATGACCTGCGGTAATGATTTCCTAGAATATATGTAATGAGTATATTTTGCTTCGATTTCAGTTCTTCTGAATAATTCATTTTTATTTTATAAATTATTGATGAATTCTTGGCGGCCGATATGGATGTTTCGTTAATGGATAAGCGACTTCGGGCAATAATAAATGAACTTTATAAAAAAAACATTACGTAGAATAAAAACCTATTTGTGAGACGTGGACATAAATCAAAGCTATAAAGAGTGAGCGCCTCACACACACGCCCTGACCAATTTAATAGATATTTAATAAAAATGCTGTTGGAAGAGTTTACATTTTTAACCGATGTTCTTTTATTTAATCTCATAAGTCACGTAAAATTAGCATGTTTTAGGGAAATGCGTGACTTTTTAGCATTTTGCATTCAGTTGAAAACTGAAATGACGCAACGTCGTGTTTGCATCTAAAATTAAGCTACTATCAGTGGCGGCTCGGTTAGGCAAGGTAAGCACCGCCGCATACCTTTCTAAATTATCATAATTAATTACTAGTTATTCATTTATTATTGGCAGTAAATATACTTATAATTATAACTCATACGTAAAAATGTAATTAATTAACTGAAACATATTCAGGGATGTTTTCTTTCAAGTATACTCACCCCTAAGTACGAGCCCCATCCCACGTTAGTCAGCTCAGTCTTTACAAATTTTTAAAGACTGTGCCAAATGACGTAAGACGAGGCTTGTATACGCTATAAACTCTTTAGACATTTGTTGTATTATTATGCGCTCAATTTAAAGCTTCTAACAAAGTGTAATTAACAAATGAAACATAATTAGCAATGAACAACTTTTACTATTACATTTAGTCGTGTACCCAGTATCTGAAGCCACCAGCTTGCACTGGCTACTAATCATTAAATTTGAATTTAGTAAAGTATTATTTTTATATTTTCAGATTTGCTGTAATGGCATATTGTTGGGCGATGAGCACCGAAGAGCGTCCAACATTTTCGCAACTTCAGGTCTGTTTACAGGACTTCCACGCTCAGCTAACGCGGTACGTGTGAAGCCGGCTTAACATTCACGAAAGAAATGTTCCTTTTCGCTTCAATGTGCCAAATGTACGTATAATTTGTCCGAAGAGTTTGTAGTTTAGGTTTTACTCTTATCTTCCAAGTCTGTGTTTGTTTTTCAGTATATATTTGTATATGTAACTCGTATTAGTTTTAAGTACAAAATGCTCTACGACGGTCCGCGATGGATTATGTATTCTTAAAAGTACAAAATCTTTTTTTTTATATTATAAGTAATCTATATAGCTAGTCTCCGAGAAGAGGTTTTGGCTCAACTCAATTGCCAATATCGATCATACTATCGAAATGCCTGACCAATGCAAATTGTAAAGTTTTTAATTATTTATAAAATGTTTATATATTAATATCTTATACGGAAAATGTATATCATATAAGACGATTATATGTTTGTATTTTTTATACAGTTGATTGCAGACGAATATATGCCAAATTTTGAATTCATATTTATTTATTTGATTCCTTTCCAAAACCAATTGTGCAAAACAACATTTTTGTAATTGCGACCCGTAATTGATGATCTGATAGATATATGTAAATATACTTACTCAATGACATTAGAAGCGTAACACCCAGAAGGAGTTATTATTTTAACTTGATTTTTTGCCAGTATGGTAGTCTTACATCAAGAATAAAATGATTACATTTTCAAGAAATTTTATTAAAAAACAATCTAAAAAAAATTAATAATGTGTTTGGCGACCCCTTTGCTGTATACACTCCTGTAGACGTCTGGGCATCGACAAAATGAGATGGTCGATGTCTTCTTGAGGCATCTCGTTCCAGGCAGCTTGAATTTCATCGATCAACTGTGCTAGAGTCTGTGGAGGATGGTGCAAAGAGAATATTCTTCTTCCCATGATATCCCACACATGTTCAATGGGATTTAAATCCGGCGAACGGGGCGGCCACGCCAAAACATTAACACCAGCTTCATTAAGAAAGTTCATAGTTCGACGAGCAATATGGGGACATGCGTTATCTTGTTGAAAAAGTACGTCTGGGCGGCCATCTAAATAAGGCAACAAAGTCGGTCGTATGACGTCTTCAACATAACGCGCAGCTGTCATACTGCCTCGAATGAATACAAGAGGTGATCGACTACCATAAGCAATAGCCCCCCAAACCATTACTCCAGCAGTCCTGTGTACATGCCTCTCAATAGCAAACCTAAGATCAGGTCGTTCTCCACGGTAGCGTCGTACCCTTCTACGGCCATCATGCGTGCCTAGACAAAATCGTGATTCATCGCTAAATACGACATCGTGCCATTCTGCCTCCCAATGCTGCCGTTCTCTGCACCAGTCCAACCTTTGGCGACAGTGTCTCGCTGTTAAAGGAAGCACTAATCTTGGGCGGTACGAAAGAAGCCCAAAGGATTGAATGCGGCGATATAAGGTTCGCATACTAACGGGCCTACCTTCTTCTCCAATCCATTGATCACCGATTTGACGCGTAGTAGCGAAACGGTCTCGCAGGGCTATTTGTCTTAAGCGCCGATCTTGACGTTCTGTGGTACGCCTTGGTTGACCAATTGGTCTTCTTCTTGCTCCTCTACCTTCTTCTGTCCATACCTGATACACACGTATTATAGTTGCTCCAATGGAATCAATACGGCTGGCAATTTCGCGATAGGACATACCGACATCTCGATAAGCAACAACTCTCGACCCCGGTCAAAATCGCTCAAATGGTGATATTGTGGACGTCTTCGGACTCGAGGCATTTTATTTAAGCTTAACACACTCAACGGAAACACGAAAACTAAAAACATCTGTACTAAACAGCTCATATAAATAGTTTTATCAAAAAAGAAAAAGTGAAATATTTTTTTTTTCACAATAAATATAAAAGGCACAAGGTTGAAATTGTTATCAATGTATGCTTTAAATATAGTCACTCTGTTGCTAAAATATGAATTCAAAAAAATCATTCCTTCTTGGTGTTACGCTTCTAATGTCATTGAGTATATATGAGCGTTTAAATGTACGCGAGATCAAACGTAAAATCAAGATGAATTCACCATTGGATTACCCAGTAAGTAACGCAATAATATTTCTAGGCCATATTAAACAACATTAAATATATGCAGTGGCGTAACTTCAAATCCTACGTTATTGAATATAAATACATAAGTTATGGTTGCGTAGAAGGTATAAATTGGATTCTCAGCGTAGATATGTCGAAATAAAATATCATCTTCCTAGAGATTTAGCTAAATACCAATTTTACTTTAGTAAAATAGGATTGTATTTAGTTATGCTAGTGGGTAGTAGAGAAGGTGATAACTGGTATTTGATATTGTTTCTTTAAGAAATATAGGAGCTTGATGAAATTTGAGTGACTAGTCCGAAATAATTAGAGACAATGGTATCAGGCTTGGATTGTTTCAGGGATTTCTTTAATGTTAAGAAGCACTTATCATCTGGGACAAAGCCACAATAATACGTTATTTTAATAGAGCGTTGTAACAAATCAAATTAAATAAGATTTTAAATATTTCATTGTATAATTCAATATCCGGAGGTGTATTTGCACGGGAAGTAGTTGTTTCAATGGATATTTAACGTCTTAAATTGTCTTAGTAATTAAGACACTGTTTGCATTTTCACGAATAGTTTTTTCGTAATTTTGTATATTATGTTTAAAGTGTGCAAACTATAAGAAGCGTAAGCTTATTTCCTCGAATTCAAATAGTTTTGAATTTGAATTTATCTTGTTTGAACTGTACCGTAAGGTAAATAATAAGGTCTCACATTCTTCATACCTGCTAATGACATAATCCCCTTTTTTACCTATAAATACCGACCATCATTTTCACTCATTCCATTTCTGTGTACCTGTTCATTCCACACACAACACTTTTTCCAAGTAAGTTTGTTTTAATTTAATTCCAAATTTTTAAACGTCATAAGCAAAGCTATACTGAAGAGAGATAAATCTCGAAACGCGTCTATAGATGGCCTAAGACATTCGTTTTAATCCAAGTCCTTTCACTTCTAATTTGTTGCTATTTCTCCTTTCATTTTAAATTGTATTGTTAGTTGGTTTGAAGAGAATTTGACCTAAACGTTACATATACTTTAATAGAGCGTTTTAACAAATCAAATTAAATAAGATTTTAAATATTTCATTGTATAATTCAATATCCGGAGGTGTATTTGCACGGGAAGTAGTTGTTTCAATGGATATTTAACGTCTTAAATTGTCTTATTAATTAAGACACTGTTTGCATTTTCACGAATAGTTTTTTCGTAATTTTATATATTACGTTATTTTACTTAGACCTATCAAAAGAAAAAGTAGAATAATTCTTTTAAAAAACTGACGGTAGAATGAATTGATATGTTTTAATCCCAAGATAATGCTGATTATTAGGAATAATTCTACTATGTCTGCATTATTAATTCTACAACTTTTAAGGGAGGCCCTGACCAAGGCATGAAGCAACAGGCACCTGGGCGCCTGGATCAGGCATAAAAATTAATAATTTTACGATTATATTTACCAAAGAAGGCGCTAATCTAATATCTCGCATCCACTAACCTTGAACCATTCCTGCTTTAAGGTAACTGAAAATTGACAAAAACAGTTTTAATAATCAGTGCACATCTATTATCAGCTTAGGAGCTCTTTTCTTAGTCACTAGAATAAAAAACACTTAACAATTTTTTGAATGAAACGGAATATAGCAACTTTTTTATATTATATATAATTTTTAGATTGGAACCATTCCAACATTTATATTTTGTCATACCCGTCTCACATAACAATCAATGGTAATTGTGTTGAAAATAACAATTTAAATTAATACTCTCGCATACTAGCTAAGCATCTGATAATCAACTTTTGTATTAAGAAGACGACAATTACGAAATACGAATTGCATGCACAGGATGTTGTGGTGAATGAAATGTTTGCGCGTTGAATAATTGTAATGATCGCAATTACGTCCATGTTATAAAAAGAGAAGATTTCTAATAACCTTGAAATAAATCAAGGATGCCGGGGTTATGAAATAATTTAATAATTCGACTAAGAATTGTCATACCTCCAGGTGTGTTGTTTTTGCACGCAAATTGTAACTTTCAGTTTAAGTCTGTCGTCTGAAGGTGGAACATGGACCATGTGAAATTTGCTGTACTGGCGCTGTTTTTTGCGAGTGGTATGTTTGAATTTGTGTGAGTTGCGATATGGTATTATGATAAGTTAAATATGTTACAGCACTATGCATAAATATTGAGACAAAATTGGATTTTCAAGGGGAAAAGCATCAGAAACCCAAAGTGGTGGAAAAAGTGTTTGTCGTGGAAAAAAATGAGGAGAAGAAGAGTGAGAGTGATGTTAAATTGGTGTGTGGAGATGGGGGTTGCAACGCAACTAGTAGTGAGGAACGTAATAAGCCAGAGAGTAAAAGTAAATTTGGGACTGATATCGTTATAGAAATTAAAACGACTTTGGGAGGAAAGAAAGGCCCCGGGAAAAAGGATGCGGAAGAAGTTGCCGATGTTCCAATTGTATTGGGTTATGGCGGGCTAGGAAATAGTATTAATCCAGAGGGTCACTCATATAATCCTCCCCCGCTGTTTCAAACGGATTTACATACAACTTTTACGGATGTAAGGAACGGTAATGGCTTTATTCCTTCATATGGAGTCCCTCATTTTAATACAGAGCTAAGCCCACCGCGGCCTCTCCTCGTTACTGATGATGACTATAAAAGCGTAAGATATAATGTAGATCGACCTAGTGAACACTATTTGCCTCCCCCTGCGCCACATTATCTACCAAAACCAGCGGTTAATTACAATCCATTAGGGCCTAACAGGGTTCCGAAACCAGACTGGAAAACGCCCAGCCCGTGGAACAGTAGACATTACGGCTACAGCTACCAAAGGCCATACCACAAACCTACAACCCACTACCCTTGGACAAAGTGCAATTGCCACCACCATAATACCGATTGGCACCCTACAACAAGCAGACCCTTCGTCCCAAATCCCGGGACGCAAATCAACGACAAGCTCGCCCCGTTGAACTGAAGTAAATAAATGTTTGTTGGAATATAGATCCAAATACAGTGTCATGTGTTTCATTTCCCTGGATATTAATCCCTTAAATCCCCGACAAATTACAGGCACATTAAAAGTACACGAGCTGCAAAATTAAGCATTTCGGCAATAAACCACAAGCTGCATTTACTCAACTCTATGGGTAATAATCCTTACGACCTGCAAATTGGATTGTGCCCTAGTGCTCTGCTCTCGACACCAGAGGCATTCAAGAGATATAACGATGCAATATATTTCTTCAAAGTAGCTATATATTTTCTATGACTTCTCACACAAGAAACAACATCATTTTAGGAAAAATGCCGACCTTTCTTTCTGGGTTTTCCCCACACAATAATAATATTCATTATTTTTTGTTAATAACCATTACAATCGATTTAATGGTAATTAGTTAAGTTATTCCTTTATTCCTTTTACTTCACTTTTTTATTTTAATTCTATATGTACATTTCGGGTACAATGTACCCTTTATCAATAGAAAAAACTAATTGACATTAGTTTTTTCTATTGATAAAGGGTACATTGTACCCGAAATGTACATATAGAATTAAAATAAAAAAGTGAAGTAAAAGGAATAAAGGAATAACTTAACTAATTACCATTAAACTAACCTTCACGTAACTCAAACAAGAATATCTTAAACAATCGATTTAGTTCATTACGCTTTAAATAATACACGTGCATTGCGTGCAACACCTTATAAAAATGTTATTACTTAATTACATAATGTATATTTTTGTTTTACTATTTACTACATATAGTAAAATTGTTCTCTTGTTTCCATTAAACATTTTTATTTATTTATTTATTCAACATTGTTTCAAAAATCTTTGCTAATCTTAAATGACAAGAACAGCAAGACTTATTGATTTATTAACACGACAAAAATAAGTCTCCAACACTTTTAGTCTGCTCTTGTGTTATTATAATTGATAAGGATATGTTTTAAACAATACATCAGTGTTTTTTAAACGCCCTGGCGCATAGAGTCAATTATAAAAAAAAAACTTATTCAACTAATATTAGCGGATTTTAAGCGACTAAATAGGAAGAGAACAGTTGCAACTGGATACATTTAATTTACCTTTACCATTGAAAAAGGCAAACTCAAACCGGGTATCAGCAACATCCGTCACGCCAAGTTTGGACGCCAGCCTTGAACCGAGCATTTTTTATGACGGCCCATTTTTGCTGGTAGTGTGTTTCTATGGTACAAGATGGCGTAGAGAGAGCAACATTGCTAAAAGTAGTTTTGATTATGTATTGGTTTACAGTGCTTGCCGAATTTTATCACAACGAATAATAAAGAAATGAGTGCGGAGAGCGTGTTTGTTTGTCTAGATCGCGCCGGGAGAGTGAATGAATGGGTATTGAATTACAGTGGACAAAAGTAAACTGAATAAATATTCACGATTATAATTTTAATCGACATACATGCAACTGTTCTTACTTATTTCATTTTTAATACTTATTTTTATAATATAATTATAAATTACAATTATTATAAATATATATTGCTCATAAACGTTTCTTTATGAGGTATACAAATTAAAAAAATATAATTGATGTATATTAATGCCGACCACATTCGAAAGATCGAAAGAAAATACTTCTTTTTTATTTACAATGTCTACAATGATTTAAAAATAGTCTATGTAGATAAACAATCTGGAGTATAGTTTTAATAAAGTTATACAATTACATACAGGGTGTCCCGTTAATG
Organism: Philonthus cognatus; assembly: GCA_932526585.2. Lineage (NCBI taxonomy): Eukaryota > Metazoa > Arthropoda > Insecta > Coleoptera > Staphylinidae > Philonthus > Philonthus cognatus. The sequence goes on from OW052243.1 coordinate 93,450,946, forward strand.
TGGGCAAATGGCTTAACCATAGATTCCTGGGATCAAAATATGATGATTTAACATAACTTATCTATATCCAAATGTTTACGGTTAAGCCGGAATTAATCTTTAAAGTTCCAAAAAATATTTTTTTTTTTTTGTGTGGGAGGGGAAAATCCATTTACGGACGGAGTGTCGGATTCCCTCCAGGCGGAGGACTACCGACTAAAAACCCCTCCCACCTTACCGGCTTCGACTACAAGGTCAAACAAAAGAAACAAGTAAAACAATAAGATAAATATATCATACACAAATAAACGTAAGCCTAAAATCACAGATTTTGTGGTACCAGGGTTGTAAAAGACCCCGACACCGATTATACACAAAATAGACAAACACACCTTAAACCTAATATCACAAGTAGGCCGGAGCCTATTATCACAGATAAGACGACATTGAGATTGTAAAGGACCCCAATGCCGGAATCAACACACACAAGATAATCACAACCTAAACCTAATATAACAAAGGACAACACCGGGGGTGTAAAATACCCCGATGCCGGAGCCTACACGAAACGGACAACACAACTTTATATCACAGATATACGGTATCGGGGCTGTAAAAGACCCCGATGCCGGATCCTAAAACTATATACAAAACGTGCTTCAGAGTTGTAAAAAGACTCTGGACCGGACAGACACAAAATTAAAAGATGACACCGAAGTTGTAAAGAGACTTCGATGCCACTGTACAGAAATCAGACAGAACAATCAATAAATTAATAATAAATTAACACAAAAGAGCACATACAAATCGCTAAAATCGCTTTAAATGACTCGTATCGCGTAGAAAACTAAGACATGTTTTTACGGACCTCTTATCATTCGCAATACAATACAGACGCCACAGTACCACCAAGCCTCAGCCTATTTCGCTGTATAGCGTAGACTGGACAATGTAATAATACGTGCTCCACCGTTAACCGGTCGTGACATAGATGACACTCTGGCTCTTCGTCGCCGGCAAGAAGATACGAGGAGGTTAAGTTGGTATGCCTAATGCGAAGAAGGCACAGGGCAACCTCCTCCCTCCTCGTAAGTGTAACCGGCGACGGCCAGGGAGTCACGGAGAGCTTAATATGTTTTAGTTTGCTCTCGGAGCCATTCCAACTCTCTTGCCAGTCCTCTATAATTTTCCTTTTGATGTACCCTTTAACGTCGCCTGGACGTACGGGTACATCATCTGTGCCGTCCGCTTCCGCTGCTTGACGAGCAGCTTCGTCGGCCAGCTCATTGCCCTCGATACCCACATGTCCCGGAGTCCCGAAGACAATCGTCTTTCGCTTCCGAGACACTTCAAATATCGAGGCTTGTATGAGCTGTACCAGCGGATCGGCCGAGTTTAATGACGCTATACTCTGGATGGCACTCAGAGAATCGGAGCAGATGAGAAATGAGCTATGGTGGTTATTATATATACAGAAACGAAGGGCTTGATATATTGCGTAAAGTTCGGCGGTGTACACGCTGGCCGACTCGCGGAGTGACCACGAATGTGGGATGCCGTCGATAACGAAGGCAGAGCCCACACCGTGATCGGATTTCGAGCCGTCTGTGTACAACCGCGGAGAGTCCGGGTATTCTGCCATAATTTGGAGGAATTGACCCCTTAAGACGTAGGCGCACATATCGCTCTTCTTGACTGAGGTCAGATCCAGCCGACATCTTACCCTTGGCATAAGCCAAGGAGGTACCTCCAGGAATCCGACCTCAAATACCCTTGGGAGACTAAAATTAAGACTCTCCAACAGCTCCTTCGCACGGACGCACACCGGCCTAATGACGGTAGGTCTTCTAGCGTATTTTCTCTGCTGCTCTGTAATCGAAATAAAATGCCGTCGGTTAGTGTGTCCCCTCGTCGCACGCATTGGCGCCGCGTATGGAGGGACACCCGACTCGCAGCAGAGACTCGGTGCGGGACTCGTCCGGAAAGCACCTGTGGCGTACCTAATTCCGGCATGGTGAACAGCATCTAGGGCTTTCAACCAGGACTTTCTTGCCGAAGAGTATACTGCGCAGCCATAGTCGACTCTAGATAAAACTAGAGCCGTGTAAAGCTGCAGCAGCACTTCTCTTCTAGCGCCCCAGTTGATGCTGGCCAAACATTTGATTATGTTTAACGCTTTTTTAGAGCGCTGGACCAGCTCATCGATGTGGGCCCGATAGTTTAGAGTCCTATCGAGCCTTAGCCCTAGAAAACGGATACTTTCGACAACTTGTATCCTAGTGCCCCGGAGAGATAGTCCGGGGTCCCAGTGTAGATGTCTGAGTCTACAAAAGTGGACGCATGAGGTTTTCGTTTCAGAGAAACGAAAACCTCTGGACTCAGCATCGCTGTTCACCTTGTCGATGACCACTTGAAGTTGACGATTTATGGCGGGGATAGTATCTCCCGACATATATATTACTAGGTCATCGACATGTAGACATTTTTTTACAGAGGAAATTTACGGATGCACCGATTTCATTAACGGCGATTGCAAATAGTGTGACACTGATAGTAAAACCTTGGGGAATCCCGTTCTCCAGCACAAATTGTGCTGATTCGGTGTCCCCAATTTTCACTCTAAACGACCGATTAGACATAAAGGATTTGATAAAAATAGGCAGACGGCCCCTAAATCCCCATTCATGTAACTTTTGGAGAACTCCGTACCTCCAAGTCATGTCATATGCCTTCTCTAGGTCGAAAAACACCGCTACGAGGTGCTTTCTCTCTAGGAAGGCATCTTGGATGGAGTTCTCCAGGCAGACTAATTGGTCAACGGTACTAGACTAGACTACGTGTGCTCAGGCTTATACCGGTCGGTGTGTGCCTTTCGACCGTCCGTCTAAGGACAGGTGAATCACCGCCATATCTGCGAACCACTGCCCGCCGGAGACCAACCCACGTGTGGACCGGAGGGGCGAGTAGGCACCCCTGGGCTCTTCAAGGCCCACCCCCGACTCCTCATTTAGCGGCGACAAGCACCAGGGCTGAGTCAACCCCGCCGTGTGTAGGTTAGCCCTATCCAAGATAGGGACACGGAGGTTACCTCAAGAAGGTCTACAACTCCGACTTGGACAATCGTCCCTTTCAGGCATCCGCCGTCCGAAGACTTTGGTCTGCCCCCGCCGCCTCCTTGATAGGTGCTATGACGGGACCCCCGGTCAACGGTACTGTGGTACTTTCTAAACCCCGCCTGGTACTTTGCCAGGAGACCATTCGTCTCCAGCATCCATACCAGACGGTTGTTGACCATTCTCTCCAAGACTTTTCCCAAGCAGCTCGTAAGTGATATAGGCCGGTAACTGTTGACGTTTGTGGGGTCCTTACTCGGTTTAAGAAGAGGCAGTACAGCGGCGACTTTCCAGTGGCTGGGGTAGACGCCCCTATTCCATATCATATTATAGATGGCCAACAAATACTTCCTCATACGTGAGGGAAGCTGTCGGACCATCTGATATGGGATGCCGTCTGGACCTGGGGCTTTAGACTCGCCCATCGATCCAACTCTTCAAATTCTTCCGAAGAAAACGAAGAATTATAACATAAGGACCCCGTCGAGGAGAAATCTAGAGGGACTTCTCGATTACCCTTTACACTCTGGATCGACGTTTCGTAGTTACGAGAGCTACTAGCGGAGCTAAAGTTAGACGCTATTGCATCCGCTATTTCTAGTGTGTCGACAATTTCACGCCCATTAACTTTAAGGATGGGTGCTACTGCTAGGAATTTTTTCCCAGCTATTGCACCCACCTTTTTCCACACCTCACCAATAGGTGTTGTGGGCGTGATCGCCGACACGTAGCTCTCCCATGATAACCTTTTGCTTCCAAGTATAGTGCGGCGCGCTATAGCCCACCGCTTCTTGAAAGCTATCAAGTTTTCTCGGGTGGGGGCTCACTTAAACTTATTTAACGCCCTCTTCTTCTCCTCTATAGCCACCTTTACTTTACGGTTCCACCAGGGAACAGGTGGACCGGCCATTATCCCACTAGACATGGGAATGTGTCTAGATGCTGCTGCTATTACCCGTTCTGTAAAGTCTTGCACGGCGATCTCGGCATCGTCACTATATGACGTAGGCGGATTAAGACTGGCTTGAAAACCAAGCCAGTCTGCCTTGTTGAGACACCATCTCCGAGGTACAGATTGTCTTACTCGTCTGACGATGGTTTTAACAGCGATCGGAAAATGATCGCTGCCGTACATATCATTTAAGACTTGCCACGTAAGACTAGTAGCTAAACTCCGACCCTCTAGCGCTCAAATGTGTTGGGGATCCCGTGTTGAGGAGGACCGCATCTCTCTGATCGAGAAGATCCTCGATCAGGCGACCGCGGAGATCCCTCCTCTGGGAGCCTCATAGTGGACTGTAGGCGTTAAAATCGCCCACTAAAATATACGGCGGGGGGAGCTGATCGATTAACTCGGTGATGTCTGCCATTGCCCAATGGAATTCAGGGAGGTAAACGGTGCAGAGAGTGGTTTTCAGGGGATAAGATATGCGGACTGCCAGTGCCTGGAGCCTTGTTCTGAGATGGACCTCCTCATAAGGGAGGTCTTCTCTCAGAAGGATGGCACCACCACCCTTGGCTCGTACGTCAGGCACGACATCCTTTCTCACGACCGAAAAACCACGAAGCTGAAAAATATCTTGCGGCTTGAAATGTGTCACTTGCAGACACACGCAAAACGGCGTGTGCCTTGCCAAGAGTAGTTTCAGCTCGTAATAGTGTTTTCTGCAACCGTTACAATTCCACTGAATTAGTTGTTCAGCCATTTTTATTTAGGAAGTTTAGACGACACAAATAATAAGTTAGAAATAAATAACACTAAGAGAAACAAAATACAAGTGACATCGGAGTTGTAAAAGACTCCGATGTCAGTACAAATACAATAAATCCCTAAAACTAACGATACAGATAGCACCGAAGTTGTAAATGACTTCGGTGGCAGGACAAATACAACAAAAACCTTAATACTAGTATCACAGTTGACATCGGAAGTGTAAATCACTCCGATGCTAAAACAACTACAACAAATAACCTTAAAACTAGTATCACAGATGGCATTGGAGTTGTAAAAAGCTCCAATGCCAGACCGAATACAGTAAAACCTAAAAACTAATAACTAATATCACAGATTGTGCCGGAGTTGTAAAAGACTCCGGCGGCAGGGCAAAAAATCCTGAAACTAATATCACATATGGCATCGGAGTCGTAAACGTCTCTGATGCCAGAAACAAGAAACACTAGAGTCATAAAAGACTTCAGTGTTAAAACGGACACAACACTAACTTTAAACCTATTATCACAGATTATACTGAAGCTGTAAAGGACTTCAGTAAGAAAACAAGCACAAGTTAATAACAAAATAGTAAAAATAAATGTGAATAAATAAATAAAGATTAAAAGCAAAGATGGCATAGACTATTCCCAGGAATATTACTTCCTAGGAACACCTCTCTGCCACCCAGGCTTTCTCTTTCCTTTGGATTTTATTAATTTGACTTTCTTCTCAACGTTGTAATCCGCTGAGGAGAGGGAAGCGTCGGCAGCTGCCCTTTTATAGGGCAGCTCACTAGACGATATATAGTCGTCTAGGTCGATGGGGGCCTGCTCGTTTATTGGGCTTTCCTGCAACGGTGTTGTTGCCGGCGATGCCGAATTGGCCGATGCAGCCGCCAAAATTTGCTGGACAGTAGAAGTCAGTAAGACTGCCTCCGGCTATCCAGATGAACTGGGACCGGAATTGGCCCCTTGTTGTTTCGACGGTCGTGGGGCGACCGTCGAGGGTGGAGGCATCTGACTTGCCTCCTTTGGAGGAGGCAATCTATTTGCCTCCTGATGAGCCTTAAATTGACTCATTTCTTCCTTAACTGTTTTAATAATTGTTTCCCTTAACTGTGGCAGTAACTGATTTAAAAAATCGGAGTACCCTGGCTTTGTTGGTGCCGCCTGGGAGTATAAATATCCAGGCGAGGGGGTTTGTGGGATGATCTTTTTCCTTGCCTCAAAATACGTCCTTGGTTTTTTATTCCTGGATTGCTACTTCCAGTTTATATTTTGGACAGTTTCTTGAGCGTGCAGAATGCCCGCCTCCACAGTTTACACAGGTCAAAGGCTCTGAACAACTTGTGCCTTCGTCTGTGCTTTTGCCACAGACGCATACTTGTTCGTTTGAACGACGCACTGAGGTGTGGCCAAAAGCTTGGCACTTGAAGCATCTAAGTGGTGCAGGGATATAGGCACGCACTGGTGAAACCCTCCTTTAACGTTTGCCGGAAGATTTGGTCGGTTGAATTTTAATATGTGATTCGGGGTTTCTTGAACCACTCCATCGCGCCTTGTTGTAATGCGGCGAACCTCGATAACACCTTGGCTTGACAAATTTTGTTAAATTTCCTCAATAGTGCAATTGAGGAAATCTCGACAATAAACTATTCCCCTACTATGGTTTAAGGTATTATGCGAGGTGACTGTAACATTAAATTCTCCTAGCTTCTTCATTTCTAACAACTTCTTAGACTGAGCGTTACTTACTGTTTTAATAAGTAAGCCGTCTTTGACCTTTTTAATCGACTTTGTCTCACCCAAGTTGCTGTAAATAACTTTGTCAATAACGAAAGGGGTAACCTTATCAAAGTTTCCTTCGCTTTTAGAAACAAGCAAAAACCGGGGGATGAACTCCTCCGTCAGTTGCCTGTTTTGATTTTCATTTGTTTTTTGCTGAGAATTCATTTTGTTCCCACGAGATGGGCAAAACTAAAAGTCGTCACCGGCAGTGCTCCCTTACCGGTGAAAGGCAATGTACAACCGGAGGTCGCCAGGTATCCGGAGGTCACCGTTAATAGACACACTAACGTAGTGCGATTCATCCCATCGGCACGGTACGTATAACACCGGGGATTACGAATTCTTTTATCGAGGTTTACTCCTCTAGATCCGACATGTTTGCACCTTTAGGGCGCGGGTGTCACTCGTCACCACGCATACCGGTCTTGAGGGAGGAGAGGCTAGAGATACCTAGACGGTATCTTAACATCGCTTCACTCCCTCCTTCCATGTTGGTCCGCGGGAGGCCAATCCTCCTACCGTCAACGAGTGACGGCGTTCCCCTATCCGCCACCTGGGGACGCGCCCTGTAGGGGTAGGATCCCCCCGAGGGAAAAATATTATTAATTTTATTTATAACAATTGAACGCTGTATTCGATCCGACTAAAATTCATTAGGGTTTATTTTGTCATTTTAAAATCGACGCGTGTTAAAATCATTGAAAAATTGTGCGATAGTAAGAGTCAGCACACGCCCTGATTTAACGCGAAATTATATTATACATAAATGTTTTTTATGCGAATTATATTATTTTTCTTTTCTAAGCAACGATTAATTTTATTTATTATTTATTTTAGATCAATCTATTTAATACAACATGTTTATAAAGGTAACTTCAATAAATTAAAGCAATATGAAGGAGAAACAATATTTCCTACGGAAGTATTTTACGGATTTATGTAATCATTTGACAGTGTTACATTATTTGATTTATATTTAATCTAAGAAACATTTAAAAAAATAGTTTCAATTTATTTGCAAAGCTTCAATGTACAATATGTATAAGTTTTAAAGCTCTATTTTCAATATTGTGGAAGATTAATCGTTGTTCGTTCTTATGGCCAAATGACATGTGAATTTTCGACCTTAATAAGTGATTACAGCCATTTAGAGGTCTCATGCCCGATTTGTATGCCTAAAATGATTAAATAATAATAATAATAATAATAACCTTTATTCCCAACAGATAAATCCAATTACAGGGAAAAATTACATAAAAAATAAAGTAAGTATTTTTACAAACTAACGTTAAACATTCAAAAGTTACAAAATGAAGATTACAAAAAATATAAACTAACTAAAAAAAAAAACATATAAAATTAAAAGATTGAAGATTGCAGAAAATATATACAGACTAAAAAACTAAAAAAAACAAAGATATATAGATATAATTAAACAATATAACCAAGAATCATTATAACTGATAGAGAAAAAAATAATAATAATAATAAATGAGAGCATAATATATGTATGTAGTTATTTATTTATTTATTTTATAAATCCGCACCCGCAGGTTTCTTTCTCTATTCTAGTGTACCCGTATCACAAATGATGGATGAATTTACGACATAGAATAATAATTGTAAAAGTCTAACATATTATCTTATTTTATTTTATTCTGATTCCAAGGAGCATCAGTTGGATCCTGGCAGTTAATTATTCTGAATATTTGCTTTAAGAAGTGATAAATGTCATCACCAAGAACAATTAAAACTTCGATCTGGAAGTAGTTATTTCATTTTTGTGACGAAAAATCATAAATAAACTCTTCAATAGCACCGAAGAGAATTGCAGATCCGTCACGCAAAGGAAGACAATGTGGAACACAACAGTGAAAATGATACAAGAAAAATATAAGAATTCATTTCATTCATTAAATTATCTCAACAAATAGTACAGTAATTTGTGCAGGATAAATTATAATTTTAGCACTTGTCGCACCCTCACAAATTTCTTGAATTAATTGCGATTAGACAAAATTCAATTCATTCTCGAAATTTGTATCGATGTGTCCCGTGCAAAATAAAATTGTAACCGTACAAATTTAAACCTTTCATCGCATTACCGTCGAAAATGTCTATATAAATTGAGTCGTTACTTTCCACACACGTACCTATTCATTTTTTGTTATATTCATAGTATAAAACAAAGGGAGCGCACCCTGAAAATGTAAACTGTTATATAATGCTTTTGATGGGAATTTAAATGAGCTGTCGTAAAGTTTCTGCCCCGTCAAAAAATAATCAAAAACAGCACGTTATTTTTGCCAGTACAAAAAAAATTAATTCATCCTACTCGACAGCCCGTACGGTGCACCCTGTGCTAATGCCTGTGAATAGCTCATGCAGCAAATAATCATGTCACCTTCTGTAGCTCCTATGGATGAAGGGTGTATTAATCATACGTTCTTGTTACTCCCTTAAACTTTTTCTTCGTAAAAGTTGTCGCTATCCACAATATAGTAACTACATGATTACAATATTATAGAAACAATACAGTGCCGAGAGAGAAATGAGAGATTCAGGGAGGCGGAGTGACTAGGGTTATTTCCTCCTTCCTTTATATACTTTAAAATAGAAAATGTTTTTAAGCATGGATAATGTATCGCAATAGTGATTTAGTGTTCAAAGATGTGTATATTATTTTCAGTGCCTGTAGTTTTGAAGGTACATACTATTAGCCAGAATAAACAGAATTCCGCATCTAAATTAATGTTTTGCAGTATTGCTTTTTTTTTCTCAATCCAATTTTACAAAATAAAAACATTGCAATACATCTCGATGTTTAAACTCTTTTTACTATACAAATTACTTATATGAGCACTATAATCACTGTAATTAAATAGCCCAAAGTTTAAGCCAAAATCAATACAAATAGCAAATATTAAAGATATTCCTAAACTTTGAAACTTAAGCGAAACTACATATTATTTATAAGATTATTTATTAAAACAACTTGCGTTAATTAAACTACGATTGTGTGAAAATTAAACGACAATCATTCAAACATCAAACAAACGTACTGTAAATTGAATTAGGAAAAATATTGAAACGTTCCCTGAATGACGGTGGATGTAGCTTTTAGTTCAATAATCGTTCAATAGTATCGTTTATACACTGTATCCTCACAATTTAAATAAATAATACAGTGAAAATCGTGTGTAACGACATCGACTATAATTTTCAATCGGATATAACGAACAAAATAGTCGATCCGTAGAATAGCGTACACAAAATAAACAGTGATGTTGCTTATAATAATAATAATATTGATATTTATTCGTGCAATTACCAATAATACATAGTTTACTCAAGTCATAGATACACTTAATAATAGATATAGAATACTGAATTCGATAATAAAAAGCAAAGTTAAAATAAGTGTATAAATAAAATCAAATCAATGAATAAATTAGGAAATAAAATGTGAAAAACAAAGTGTAGTAATCAATTTATAAAACAAAGAGGCGGGATAAACTTACAAATACGGACAAACAACTCAAGAACTTAAAATCAAATCTAAGGAGTAATATAATGATCAAATCCATTACACATCAGGGTCGGAAATTCACATGTTATTTGGCCATACGAACGAACAACGATTAATCTTCCACAATAATGAAAATAGAACTTTGAAACTTATACATATTGCACATTGAAGCTTTGCGAATAAATTGACACTATTCTTAAAAAAAACTATTTCTTAAATTATATATAAATTAACTAATGGAACACTCTTAAATGATCACATAAATCTGTGCAATACTTCCATAGAAAACATTATATCTTCTTCATATTGCTTTAATTTATTGAAGTAATTATTATAAACATGTATTAAATAGATTAACCTAGAATAAATGATAAATAAAATTATTCGTTGCTTAGAAATCTCCATAAGAGCAATGTAAATTTTGATTATGCTTTTAATAAATAGGGGGCAGCATCGTGCTATTTTAGTTATATCTTAAAATTTTACTGTAATTTCCAAAAACATGTGAAAAGAAATTGGGTTTGATATGTAGAATTCGTGTACGACATTTTCGCAACACGGGTTCTCGGTGCGCGGCCTTGAATTGCGAATGTAATTTTTCTACCGAAGACTGTTCATTGATTATATATTGTTGATACACAAGAAAGACATTATTAAAACATTTCCCCATACATTTTTTAAATATAAGTGCATTTCTGGATTCATATTTTGAATAGGAATGTGGAATGCCGGTATATGTTGATTCATGTGATGAGTCGGAAAAATTCCTTTTTCATTTATTAACCAAATTGAATGTGCGACACTCGGCGATTTGATTTCTGAGGCATTTAGTCAGCTTGGCGGAGTTCGAATTGGGTTATTGTAATTTCTCATTTTTTGTACGGCATAGCCTACTCAGCTTAAGTGTCGCCTACCCAGCTTAGAGGGTAGACCTCCTCTCGTGTTCATATCTATTCCGTTTGTGTGCTTCATTGCAATTTACCAAATTAAGGAGTGCAGCACGCGACAGTCATGTACGATATTTGATTTTTGATAGTAATCATTTAAATCACTTATGTAGTTGTAAATAACATGAATATATATTTTATGTTGCCAGAATTCAAATGTTTGTCTACAATATAAACACAGGGAAGTTTTCTTTTAGGTAAACATGTGCATAAGCTGTAAATTTTCCGACATGCGTTATTTTTTTAAAGAGTTCAATTTCAAGTTTTAATCGAGTGTTTTCTACTCCCAGACTAAGCATGAAGTAAAATTTTGAGTTTAGAAAAGCCCCGTGAATATTTGTCTCGGGTCGCGCAGCGACCCGTGATAAATTTTCTGGGCTTTTTTAAACTCGAAACTTTACTTCATGCTCCACGCGTATAAAACACTGAAGTGTGGTTCAAATATACATAAATTTTACAGTATTTTAGTATTCTATACGCGTGGCGCATGAAGTAAAATTTTACTTCATGCTTAGTCTGGGAGTGGAAAACACTCGTTTAAAATTTCAAATTGAACTCTTTTAAAAAACAACGAATATCTAAATATTTAAAGAAAATAATCTGAATTTAGAATACGTATACTTTAAAGAAAAACTCCCTGTATATACTCAAATGGAAAACTAAAAAGGCATCTGTTTCGTTATACAGTTGTATGTATGTCGATAGAAATTAAAATCGTGAATATTTATCCAGTTTACTTGTATCTTCTGCAATTCAATACCCATTCATTCATTCGCACGGCCCTATGTAAACAAACAAACAAAGCGCTCCGCACTTATCATTTTTATTATTCGTTGTGATAAAATTCGGCAGGCACTATAAACCAATACATAGTCAAAACTACTTTCTGCAATTTTGCTATTTCTGCGCCACCTCGTATCCCAGAAACACACACCCAGCAAAAATTGGCCCTCTTAAAATCAAATATTAAAAAATCATCAAAACTGTAAAAAGCATTAGAATGCAAGATACTTTTAACTTCTCTTTTAAACTGTTTACCCCAAAATGACTTGTTCCAGTTTGAGTTCGCGATAATCTGATTTTATGCGGGTACATGTTCTCCTTGTTTCTTGTGTTGTGAGTATGGATGTCATCGTGTAACATGAAATTATTCATATTCCTTTTTACAAACAGCAGGCATTCAAGAATAAACATACTGGGCAATGTCAATATCCGTAGCCTAACAAAATGTGGTTTACAGTCATCTTGGTAATTAATACCTGCAACAATTCTAATAGCTCTTCTCTGCAAATCAAATAACCTAGGCGACATGAAGAGTGAAGAGCTTACAACAAACATATCGGTCAAAGAAACATATTTTTAGGAACAGTGGCTGTTGAAATTATCAGTTACAGCGTACAATTCGTCACTTCTTTTGTTCTATGAAATGAAAACAAATGCTTTGTTGCAGGGTCAGCCATAAAATAACATCTAAAACATCAGATTTTATGCAGAGATTTATATTTCAAGTATATCTTTAAATCCCAAACCACATTGCTCAAAATTTGAAAGAGTGAGATTAGGTTTGTAAAATTAATTAATATCAGATTAAACATAAAATCAAATTGAATGTATTTTGAACTTCACTTGAAATCAGTGTTTTATATGTGGCGCATAGAGTAAAATTACGAGTTTAGAAAAATTTGGGTGGCGCGACTTTTTTCGCTCGCGCGCTCCGGCAAATCCACATTTTCGGGCTTTTCTTAACCAGAAATTTTACTTCAGCTTAGTCTCGGAGTGGAAACACTTGCTAGACAATCAATCAGGAACTTATTTGATGAGAAATTATTCAAAATAATTGGAATTTAAATTTATAAAAAAATACGCTGATAAAATAAATATATATCAAATAAAATTTTAACTTTGATTTAATTTTTTTGAATATCCAGCTAAACTGTTTACAGTTAAATTTTGGTTAATCAAAATTGCTGTGTAGATTCTATGAATTTTATGTTGAATTCACAATCTGTTAATTTTTTACAATTGTTTTAACAACAACAAACAATCTTTATTAATATCAAGCAATTACATAACATGTATATTCATATATAAATTTATAAAAGGTTGAAATTTAATTGCTAATCGGCTATCGACCCGTGAGCTTTCTGCCAAAATTGTTAATTGTCATAGTAATGTCGGTCGGTACGTCAGTTAGTGTCTTGATGAAATGATGAGATTGATATATGACAGTGTTTGGGTTTTTGAATTTAGGGTAGATGTTAGGGTTGCATGTGAGGCACAGGTTGGAAAGTCTTTGGTCAATGGGGATTATTTTTGTTTTTTGTAAAGGAGGGTATTTGAAGGGTTGTGTAAGGAATTATTGGGGTGTATTTGGTACCGAGATATTTGCAGGATAAGGATGGTGGAATTTGATTGTTGTAAATAGTGATTGAAAATGGAGAATTGTTAAGGCGGTGAAAAGGAATCAGGAGTTTGGATTTATTGGGGTTAATTGAGATTCTCCATTTTGCGAACCACGTTTAAATCGTTACGATAAGTTCTTAGAGTGTATTTAGAGCTTTTTCAAACGTGGGCGAATGTGTCAGTAGGGCAGTGTCATTTGCATATAGCAGGGATAAGTGCACGGGTTAAGGAATTTAGGGTCGGGATTATAAATATCTTGGACAATTGTTTCAAATAAAAAGTTCTTTGAAAATCGTTAATTTTATTGCATAATTTCAACTTTAGCTTAATATTTTAAGAAGATGCGTTGAGATAATTTATTTTCTTGGAAATTTGAAGCTTTTAACGAGTGTTGCCAATCCCAGATTAAGCAAGAAGTAAAATTTAGAATTTAGAAAAGCCTGAATTTTTTTTCAGGCTTTTTTAAACTTGAAATTTTACTTCATGAGCCACGCCTATAAATCACTAAAATATTTTGAAATTAAAAAAATATATTGCTTAATAAGTATTAAAAAATAAACTGTTTAAGCAAGATTAATAAAATACTGCTAAACAAGAAGAAATGTTGTGGTTTTTCTAAACTCGACTTTTGACTTCATGCTAAATCAAAAGGTGGAAACCTATAACACTGTTTAGAGCGAACTGTTTACTATAACCGATACTACTGCTTAAAGAAAAGACCAGCCACAACGTACAAATATCGCCGGTCCCTTGAAGTTCGCTATAAACATTTTTAACTGTAATTAAAAAAAATAATAGTTGCATTTTATGATATATATGTACACAAATTGAATGTATAATAAAGTGTCCGCTTTAATAACTGCATTTTATTATTCTTTATAGTTTTCCAACCGCATACATTTTAAATAAAGGAAAACGCCATCTCAGCAAAACAGGTTAGTGTTCTGGAAACGGTAAAGTCCTCCGCCAGAATAATACAGTCGTTCGTCCTTAAACTATATATCTATGTTCACATAACATTTATCTAAGCGACTGAAGTTAAATTTCATTACCGTAATGCTTTTTCAGATGCAGCCGCTCGTCTAATAAAAGCAAATCAAATTTAATCAATTCTCTCGTAAACGACACGTGCGCTTCTTTGCTATAAAATAGCTGGCGCCTTTGTGCAATCTGAGGCCGTGACCTATTCCCTTACAGCTTGAACCATATGAAAAACTATGTGATACGGTGAAAATAGCGAATCATTGAATTGAGTTGAATAGGGGGGTTTTAAGTAAAATCGATATTTATTCAAAATTAACAAGTGAAAAGTTCGGGTTACAGAAGAATTTCTCACTTCTATTTAGTGGCGTAGAAATGGCTGGAGTGCACTTTAGAATACAAGCGATTCGTAAACTTATCCTAAAGTATTACTTGTTTCTTGTACTAATCACTTTCTTAATTATTATGGATTGCATTCTATGGATTGTATTGCAACTATTTTACAATGCGTATATAACGGATTTAGGGACCATAGAAATATGTACTATTTCTTCTCAAGTTTCACAAACAAATGGACTGTCTAATGATGTAAACAAACTTTCAGATACAAGAAGGACTGCTCACTACGGAACTGTATAGTCTTTACATGCTAATTTCAAGATAAATAGAAACTGGCGAACCAGTAAATGATTTTTCTTTTCTAAAACAAGGTGCTCAAACGATGTCAGATGATTCGAATCCCTTTGTAAGTATTCAAATCCTTTTATAAAGATTTGATTCACTTACATTTGTATTCGAATACGAGTCCTCTTAAAAAATGTAACGAATAAATATCGAATAAATATTACGAATCTTATTTCACTAAAGTATTAAAATACCTCTTTTGAATTAACAGGATTCGAAAGAGGTATTCGAATACTTTAGTGAAATAAGATTCGTGACATTTATTCGATATTTATTCGTTACATTTTTTCAAGAGGACTCGTATTCGAATACAAATATAGGTGAATCAATTCTTTATAAAAGGATTCATATCCTGCCCAACTCTGATTTATAAGTATGTCAAATATATCACAATTTTTTATTGTCATACTAATAATTAAAAATAATCTTATGAGTTACAGTACCAAAATCAAAAATATTAATTTTAATGTAAATTATTTTTGTATGGTAATTGGTTATTAATGTTAATTTATCGAATAACATTTTACAGCATTAGATATGCATGTCCATAAATATCACGGCTAAGCCACGCTGGCAATAATTGCCATAAATGTCTCTTGCATAATGTAACAATGAAGGTGACATCGGTGTTCGACTTCGTCGTTCCTCTATTTTCGCTTGATGGCGCTTGTGAAACTGCGAAAGTTCTGTAGCGGATGTTAATAAATAATGTCTTGACACATATTTAATGGTACGGATTACTACGAGGGATCCTAATTGATCCGACATTTAAGCGATTATTTTAGGACCTTCATTGTTATTTAATGATCAATCTTATACTACACACACGATCCTGTATTTATTAAAACACTCGGTTATGTAAAGAAATTTTCATAAAAAATGTGACTAATGATCTATTATAGTCATTTTCTCTTTAATTTTATGAATGAACGTTATTTTGGCTTATTATAAATGGTAGGGGTTTCAAAAATCAATAATTTATTACTACAAGACAAATACATTTTTAGTATTGTATTTTGAGTTATTCCAATAAATGATGAAATATGTGTTTTGCAACTTTACAATACGTCAAGTTAGTGGCGTAGATAGACATATGCAGCCCAAGCAAAAAAACCGGGGCGCCCCTTGTTTCTCAGAAGAAAAAAAAGTAAACATTGTAGAAAACAAATCTTCATAAATTATACCTAAGTAATCATAATTAAAAATCTCTGCGTAATAACCAGAAACTAATATTCATGATCACGCTACTTGTCTCGTAAAAAACTAAATAATTCCCATCCGCGAAAAACGCCATTACTCTTAATATGACACCATCACGCGATTTATGCACCTAAAACCAATGGCGGTGATCACCATAATCCAGGCGACAGTCTTGAGCAAAATTAAATAATAAAGCTGTAAGTTGAAAATTCCATATAAAATCCGAAGTGCAATAAAGAGCGCTGCAGTTTTATAATCAAATTAAATTCGTGCGTCTCTTTTTGCACATTGTTATTCGCAGGCAAAAAAAAACGAAATCCCGACATTGTGTGCTCAGTGGATATCGCTTTGTTAATACTACATTTTTAAATTATATTGCAGAAAAAATATGATATGGTCGTCGTTATTCTTTCCTTGTCATACATATTGCAACGTTTTCAGAAGTATATTACAATTATGTCGTTTAACCCTATAAATTCATATTTTTACAAATATAGTACAGTAACATACTATACAGGGAATTAGGTAACGTAAAACACTTGTTTTGTTCCATATTTTTAATTTCACTTGCCTGACACGTGTTTCGATCCGTTACGATCATTTTCAAAGTTAAAACAGTTTTAACTTTGAAAATGAACGTATCGGATCGAAGGCAACTGAAAATAAAAGAATTTGAATCCTGAATTATTCGAATTCTCCATAGCTCTGAAATGTACAGGTGCATATAGAAAACTTTTTTATTTGAAGAGATATTGAAATACCGTTTTCGCAAGCCAGTCACTTTTTTGTGTTTTAATCAAGGGAGAAAAGAAAACTGATCTATCTCTAACCGTTTCCACTCTACAAACGGAAGTTGATAAAATGTCATTTATTATGTTTAAAACACTTTGTTTTAAAACAGTGTTTTAAACATGTTTAAAAACAGCCGTCGTATTTTAAACGGTTTTGTTTTAAACATGTTTTAAATCTTAAATTTGTTTAAAACATGTTTTAAACGTTAAATTTGTTTAAAACGTTGTTTTATTATCTTAAATTTGCTAAATTAAATTTTATACTACTTCATTACGATTTTTTGTTTACGTTTTTAAATGTTAGCTAAATTGTTGAAGATATTTTAAATTACATTATTAAACATAACATTTTATTACAATAAAATTTCACAACTGTGTGTGCATAAATGTGATTTTTAAATACAGGGAATTTTTTTTCAGGTATACATATGCATACACTGTAAGTATTACGACATTCGTTGTTTTTTTTTCTAAGATTTCAATTTGAATCTTTAAACAAGGATTTTCCACTCCCAGACTAAGCATGAAGTAACATTTCGAGTTTAGAAAAGCCTGAAAAGGATAATTTGGATTGGCCGCTCCGCTTCGCTACGCGGCGAATCCAAATTATCCTTTTCTAAACTTGAAATTTTACTTCATGCGCCACACGTATAAAACACTGAAATATCCTAAAGTTTAAAATATACAGCTTTAGCAATCTAATATGTAGGTGTGAATAAAATGTGAGTCAAATTCTGCGCTGAACAAATTGTTTAAAACAGTGATTATGGGCAACCCAATAACTCTAACGTATATTAGGTTGCCTATAATCGTTGTTGTATGTGTGTGTTTTTTTAACTTAACTGTAAATCAGTTTTTTAAGCGTGGCGCATGAAGTAAAATTCCGAGTTTAGAAAAGTCTAATTTGTATTGGCCGCTCCGCTTCGCTACGCGGCCAATACAAATTCTTCATGCTTAGTCTGGGAGTGGAAAATACTTGTTAAAAGCAAGATAAATTCAATTTCAAAACTATTTGAATTTGACTTCTAATTTTTTATTTTTGCTATCTCTCCTTTCATTTGAAATTTGTATTTGTTAGTTGGTTTGAAGAGAATTTGACCTAAACGTTACATATACTTTAATAGAGCGTTGTACCAAATTAAATGAAATAAGATTTTAAATATTTCATTGTATAATTCAATATCCGGAGGTGTATTTGTACGGGAAGTAGTTGTTTCAATGGATATTTATCGTCTTAAGTTGTCTTATTAATTAAGACATTGTCTGCATTTTCACGAATAGTTTTTCGTAATTTTTATATTATGTTTAAAGTGTGCAAACTATAAGAAGCGTAAGCTTATTTTTTCAAATTCAAATAGTTTTGAAATTGAATTTATCTTGTTTGAACTGTACCGTAAGGTAAATAATAAGGTCTCACATTCTTCATACCTGCTAATGACATAATCCCTTTCTTACCTATAAATACCGACCATATTTTCCACTCATTCCATTTCTATGTGCCTGTTCATTCCACACACAACACTATTTCCAAGTAAGTTCATTTTAATTTTATTCCTAATTATTTTTAAAAACGTCATAAGCAAAGCTATAGTGAAGAGAGATAAATCTCGAAACGCGTCTATAGATGGCCTTAGACATTAGTTTTAATCCAAGTCCTTTCACTTCTAATTTGTTTTTGTATATTATTCCATTGTATAATTCAATATCCGGAGGTGTATTTGCACGGGAAGTAGTTGTTTCAATGGATATTTATCGTCTTAAGTTGTCTTATTAATTAAGACATTGTTTGCATTTTCACGAATAGTTTTTCGTAATTTTTATATTACTTGATAAATGCCTCAAACTAACCGCTTTGAAACAACGAATTCCTGCAAATTTAAAAAACTCAAAAGAAAAATGCCCTGTATGTTATGTTTTATACGCGTTTTAAACATGTTTCAAACATGTTTTTTATTTGTTAATGTTTTAAACGCTGTTTCTATGAAAAAAACACGTTTTGTAAAAAAGCTGTTTGTTTTAATTAATATTAAAAAAAATGTTTTTTTTAACAACCCTGGTTATAACCAAACTCTAATAAAAACTTTTTACGCCCATTTAAATGTCATACCTGTTTTATTTCGAGGACGTTTTGTTTTTGTTTTCTTATATCAAAATCGCATTTTTTGTATGGGCGCATTTGGAGATATGCATATCATTGAACAGCATTTTAAACCCTGATTATAATGATCTGCTACATGCATACTTTTGTAAAAAAAAAGTCATTGGCAAAGTTGCAATGACAACCGGTAAACAATTTTGTTACTCGGTGTTGCTTGCAATTTGTTTGAAAATATGACTACTATCGATGTGGTGTATTTTGTTTTATATATAAGCACTCTTGGTTGACATAAACTGCTACTTTGCTTGTCGTACATGATAATTTTTTTTTACAAAGGTACACAAGTGACACATCGTAGAAATTGGTATCAAAAATGCTGTTCAATGATATGCATATCTGTATATGCGCCTATAAGAAAAAAGTGAATTTAGTGTAGGAAAACAAAAACGAAACGTCCTTGAAATAAATCACGTACGTCATTTTATTGGGCGTAAAAAGTTGCCACAAGAAAGTGTTTACAGTTTGGTTATAACTTTTAAAACAAATGAGTTACAGTAACTTTAGAAAAACGACATTTTATCAACTTCCGCTTATAGAGCGGAAACGGCAAGAGATAGATACATTTTCTTTTCGCCATTGATTAAAACACGAAAGATTGACCCTGGCTCGCGAAATCAGTATTTCAATATCTCTTCAAATAAAAAAGTTTTTTACCTCTAAAATGCACCAAACTGTACACACATTTCATTTTGCACGAACTTGTAGTTTCTTGTAAAACAATTTTTTAAATTCTTTGATAAATCGTGAACCGTGTTGCTTTTTCTGAATTACTTTTAAGAGATTTTGAAACGTGTATTCCTGTTGAAATTATTTATTGTTAAAGAAGCATTTTGTCTGTGGCTGAAGTTGCATTAATGCTGAGATATGGTGACATGAAATAGATGTACGGTTTGAATCAAAGTGAATATGAGCAATTAGCTTCCCTGTAACAAATCTTCATTTATTTGCATTAATTTTACATAACCTCTACAGGCCATGACGTAAAAAAGCAAAATCAGCATTACTATTTTTGGATTTATATCTTTTATATGTAAACTAATAACTGGTATACAATATGAACATTAGAATATTAAATATGAAGTAAAAAATAAGTTGAATTAATAAAAAAATATTTAACTTACTTGTTTTATTAGAAGCGGTGATTTAAAATTATTGTATAATTATATGAAGTAATAATTTACAGTACATGTATACTTATGAAAACATTTTAGGTGTAATATGTGTAGTTTAATTGATATAAATTATATTTTATTAAATTCAAGAGAAAATTATTAAAATAATAATTGCCCTTTAATGCAATTTCATTGTTATATATAAATGTGCAAAACCAAATGAATAAATTTAAATATAAATGCATCGTAAATTGCCGTAATTTATAAAAAATATGAATGAAGTGAATATTTTAGCGTATATAATATTAAAAATTAATATAATACTCCACAAAATACTTTATAAATGTATGTAGGTTGTTTTATAATTAAATGAATATGAAAAATGTTATTGCATGGACATTTTTCCTATTTTAGACATCACTAACATGCTCTCTATTTAAAAAAATCATTATATACTATAACTACATATTACACAAGTGTTTTAATTATATTATAATTATATACTCTATAATAATGTTACGCAGCTTTAATTTATTTAAGAATAATAACAATACCAAAAGTAATTTCAATTCACCATTCCAAGTGTTGTTTAATCCAGTACACGGCTTACTGATTTTTAGTTTAAGTAATTGCTCACATTGTGAAAGCGTATGATTTGGTTAGGCGAAATAAACATTTGTAAAATTCATTATTGTAAGACTAAACATAAAATCAAGTTGAATTTAGTTTGAACTTTACTTAAAATTGCTTCGCTTAAAATGTTCATATTGTATACCAAATTATCAGGCTTTTCTAGACTCGAAACTTTACTTCATGATTAATCTGGGAGTGGAAACCCCTTGTTAGATAATCAATTAAAAACTTTTTTAATCAGAAATAATTTGAAATAAATAGAATTTAGTTTAATAAAAATAATACGCTAACAAAATATATATCAAATCAAGTTTTAAGTTTGATTTAATATGTCCGACTATCCAGCGAAGATATTTAAATTTAAAGTATGGCCAAACAAAGTTTATTTATTTCTTTGTAGATTCTATGAATTTTATGTTGATCTGATAATCTGTTGATTTTTACAATTGTTTCAAAATAAACATTCTAATAAAATCGTTGATTGTATTGTATCATTTCAACTTTGGCTTAATATTTTATAGTGATGCGTTGAAATAATTTATATTCTTAGGAATTTGAAGCTTCTAACGAGTGCTTCCAATCAAAGATTAATCATAAAGTAACATTTCGAGTTTAGAAAAGCCTGAAATTTTACTTCATGCGCCAACGCGTATAAAATACTGAAATATTGTAAAATTAAAAAGTATATTGCTGAATCAATATTAAAAAATAACTAGACGACATTTTCAGGCTTTCCTAAACTTAAAATTTTATTTTACGTTTAATCAAGTATTAGCTTTTTTTATTTTATACTTGACTTAAACTTGAGTTGATTTCAAGTCAAGTAAGAAGCTTGAAAATCAAGCCAAGTCGACAAACAGTAAATATCTCTCATATCATCCTATATATTTTTACTTAATTGAAATCGCTTGTGCGTGGAATTATCTATAAGCAATATGAGATGCAATGTATACGGAGCAAAATTTGATTGAATTTACTAACAATTTACCATTTGTTACCATTTGACAGCTCGTTGCTGGATTATTTATGCCCCTAACTCTAGCCAATGGTATTGCACGATTAATCTGTATGTGTAGTTTAGTAACGCTAAACCAATTAAATGAAAATTGCCGGACAATTACATTATCTAGTTTATGCTAGATGAGCATCAAATTATGTTTACAGGTCATTACAAACCCATAATTCATTAATTTTATAGATGCACTTAGGAATAAGAGCAATTAAATTAATTGGGCGACTGTCAGGAGGTTTCAAAAATTAAATTTGGATTTTAATTAGCGCACAATCAATATTTTAATAAACTCACAATTAAAGTACTTTAGTTGATTAGTATTGCGGTGTAAAGTATTCTAAATAATAAAATGAATTTTATGGAAAAGCTATTTAAATGTATTGAAAATCCGCAAATTCACGAGAATTTAATACTTAATAATTTAATACTTAACTGTCACGTAATCTCACCATTCAAATTAAACTGGAGTGTGTATACAGAGAGATACATATGACAGGTAAAGTCTAAATTATAATTACTTTAAACACGTGTTTATATAAACTATATCATTAGAAAACCAATAGAAAATAAGTGAAAAAAAAGTATTCAAACTAATACATTTATATACATTTTTATTTGTAATATAATTTGCTGAAAATTATGAAAGGATGTGACAAAGAAAGTAATAATAATCAACAAATCGCCCGATTTTTGCTATTAATTTTTAAATATAACAGTTAATAATCATAATATCATTCAGCTATTCTATAATGAGTTGAAATAAAAAGCATTCTATGAATTCTTCTAGTTATTAACATTTTTGTTAATACGTAATTAAATCATCTATACATATAGTGATTGTAAATTTTCCAGCTTTTTATTTACCGGTAATTCGGCAAACATGTGAATCAAAACCAATTTACCTAAAGTAATTTATAATATTGTTATTTTAGGGATACACATAATTAAATACATGGAAACTTAGTAGCATTTAATGACCTACCTCTACAAGTTTCCAGTCCTTGATTAAGCATGCAGTGAAGAGAAATATTTCAAGCTATCCCCAAGTATTTAATTCAAGTGTCAGCCGTACAAAACATTGATTTAAAGTAAAGTTCAAAAACAGCAAAACTTTATCTTTAATTAAAATAACACGGAATCAGATATTTAGTAAATACTATGATGGACACCTATGTTTGTGTACAAAAAAGAGTAGGTACATTTGGAGGCCATTTTTTGATGATTTAGTAGTAAATCAGTAAACTGGATTAGTGGTATTACAATCCGAATATACATGAAAACATAAAAGCATGCAGTAATGATGGATGCGCTGGGAATATAAATTTAAAACTGATATTTTTTGTAATTATTGCTGATTAATAACATGTAGTAACCTAATAATTTTATTACAATAATAAAACAGTAAACAATTTCAATTATGATTAATATCTAAAATAGTTTTCTCTACATAATTTAGTTAATTTCTTGATGAACATTTAACATTACCGTAATGAATCCTGCAAAATTGAATTAAATTTGCTAAGTGATATAAAGGCAATTTCAGAAAGTAATGTCCTAATTAATTATTTTTTTCTTCCAGTTCCCACGTGGGTGTAATAAAAGCGTTCGCTGATATCACTCAGAGCATGGTGATAAGTAAATGAACGGTCTCGCTAATAAATCGTTATTCATAGAAAAGAGACGGTGCAAATGATACGGAAATTTGAATTTAAAAGTCGAGAAAGCTTGTTTTATGTCGTGCCAATGATAAATGCTACACTTTTACCCAAGCTGTATATTTTAATAATAATATAGGATTTTCATAAAATCGAACAAAAATGTGAATAATAAATATCTTTTAAATTTATAAATATAAAAACGGATATTTAATCCATCAAAGGGCTATCCATTTTTATTTAAGAAATGTTCAGGTTAAGTTAGTCACCAGTTACACATATAACAGACTTACCTAACCTAGGTAGATGTCTAATTACTTGACCTAAGAAATTGGTAACCTAATCCAACATGAAAATAGTTACGCTTAACATAACGTAACGTCAAAATCTGTCGTCTAATCCAATGTCTCTTAGATTAATTTCCAGATATTTAGTTTACCTAACTCTATTTTGTTGTTACTTTGCAAGAATCGAGTAGCCGATATTTTTATTTTTTCTAAGCTTCAAAAATTAAAATTCACAAGATATGGTGAAGGTGAAAACAAACAAAAAATAGAATTCGCAGATGGTGGGTTTCTAAAAAGTGGGTTAGAATGTTCAAACATTTGAGAATCCCTGGTCTAGATCAAAGTTCATTAAGATTATACGCAATTACAATTTATTGTGAATAATTTTGATCAGGATCAGGATTAGGCATCAAAGTTTCGTTCGCATTGTTCTGTCGCGCTGATCGGTCATGCGAAGATTTGTCGTTAAATTAATCGAAATGACTTGTGCAAATTTAAATAAATCAGTGGGTGAAAAGGAAAAAAACAGTGTTGTGTGAAGGATAGAAAATGGCAGCTTCTTCTGCCGGGGACACAGGAGTATCCGGTATGGATTTAGATAGTTCAAATTCAGATAAGAGCAACTTTATTTCCGACGCTGTAAATGCGCTTCAATATGATAGTTCTGTGGATTCGCAGACGGTTCTGCAAAATCTAACGAATTTTCAAGAAAATGGAATTAATAGTGCTTGTAGTATTTCCATGAATATTGAGAAAACGCAGGATAATATCCTCAAAACCTAACAAGAAACTATGCGCCTCTTGAAGGTCAATGTATTAATAGAACAATCACAGGTGTTGATTTAAAAACTACGTATAATTTGACGGACACTGGTCCATTTAAAGTTCACATTGAAAGTGCAGATGAAAATGTAGGTTCATTGCACCCAATGTCGATCGGTAAAATGTTACATCAAAAACATAAAGACATAAGCAACTCAATTATTGCTATTGATCGCAAATAATTACTCATATTCAAAAGAATATAATTATAATGTTTACATACCCATGTATCTTACCGAGCGAGTTGGTGTTGTAAGGGACGTAGATGTTAATATGACAGAAGATGATCTAAAGAAGTTTATAGCCCCTTTAGAGGGAAACAACATTAAAATAATAGCCGTCAGAAGAATGAATAAAAAAATAGTTATAGATGATAAGATTACATTCAAACCGACCTCATTTTCAGGTCAATATTTTCCAAATAGAGTGAGAATTTATAGCGTGTCTCGTCCAGTTTCTCCTTAAATTCAAAGAGTAACGCAGTGCTTTAAATTCAGTCATGTATCGAATCAATGCAGGGGAGAACCTGATGTAAGAACTGTGGTGATAAGCATGAAAGTACAGGGTGGCCCAAATTGGATGTTACTTCAGGGAATCTCGGTTATTAGAAGAGATAGAAAAAAATCGATGGCGCATCCTCGAGCTCTTTTTTCGAGAAAAACTCAATGCCGAAAACAGAAATAAGCTATCGTCTTTTGTTTTCAAGTTATAGCCAAAAATTTAATATTTTCCATTTTCAGTCATTTATTATTTTATCAAGATAAGAATTGTATGTTCTACAGGTACTTTTTCGAGGAGAATCGAATGCAATTTATTGTTAAATATTCTTATTAATCGCAATAGGCATGTTTAATATTAAATTAATTATTTCTGGAATTTGAGTAAGCTTATATTAGGATGTGATAATAATTACAATTATTTCGAAAAAAATAAATGAAAATAAATGGATATTATACCTAGGTTTTGTTTATTGACCAACCAGATATCAGATTTATTTTTCTTAGGTTCTTTGATTATTTGTCATGAAATGACATTGATATATGAATGAAAAATGTATGATATGAAACAATAACAATTTTTTTAATAGCATAGCCAACTATGACTTCTATTTAAAAAATATAACTTTGGGCTGTATCTCTTTTATTAATGAAGGTACAAATAATCTGTAAATTGCATTTGATTCTCCTCAAAAAAGTCTAGAACATACAATTCATATCTTGATAGAATAATAAATGACTGAGATATTAATAAAAATCGAATATGGAAAATATTGAATTTTTGGCTATAACTTGAAAACAAAAGACGATAGCAAATTTCTGTTTTGGATATTGAGTTTTCCTAGAAAAAAGAGCTGGATGCGCCATCGATTTTTTTCTATCTCTTCAAATAACCGAGATTCCTTATAGTAACATTCAATTTGGGCCACTCTGTACAGCATGCACTAGCATTATCATAAAATGTGTTCATTGCAATGAGCCACATAGAAGGTTTTTCGAGAGTTTGAAAAACCATGCGCTATAAAAAATGTGATGGCCACAAAGAATATTTCTTACAGGGAAGCAACGGTTAAATTATCAAACAGTTAAGCATCCATAGTTTCACTCAATACTAATAATAATAGTAATTCAGCCAGCAATGGTAACACTTTTTATTCTCGATAAGCTCCTCTATTAAGTAACAATTCACAATTCCCTCAACTGCCTCAGAAAAAACGAAAACCTTCTTATTCATTTTCTACAAGTGAGATACATACGATGCAATAACATAAAAATATTGTAAGACCTTCAATTAGTGAAGGCTCGAACGGACTTTGTTTGAGTAACCCCGGTAGTAGTACAGAATATGTAGAAAAAGAGACGATAAAATTGTCGATTTGGTTATGAATTTAATGGAAGGTAATAGTGTAAATACTATTACTATGGCAAAGGAAGTTTGCGCTAAGGTTATGTCAGCTCTATTTAATAATTGTAATAAAAATGTGCTCGTTCCATTATCGCTAATAAATTTCAATTAACTACTTATTTGTTAATCAACGATATTAATTTTGTTTTATATCAGAAACTTGGCTTAAACCAAGCACTTTTATTAAGTTTAAGAATTATAATATTATCAGAAGCGATAGACTGGATAGAAAAGATGGTTGTGCCATCTTGGTCAGGGATACTATACAGTTTGATTTGATATCAATGAACTATGTACCAAAATATATATCTCGTTGTGCAATTTCAATTAAATTACCATCAAACGAATTTGTATATCTAATCTTAGTGTACATACAGCCGCAGAAACACTTAAGCTACTCAGATTGGTATAGATTTTTGATTAATGTCCCACAACCATTTATATTAGGAGAAATATTAGGTTTTTTTTTAAATATTTTGTCTTGATACATAAATATTTTTCCTGCGCACACACACGTTTCCGCATAAAATGAATGTTAGACATTTTTTTTATAAAAAAAGTCCCTTTATACATATAAAAACGATAATAAATACACATATACGTCAATAGTATTATCGGTCACAGAAAGAAACAAGTTAAGTATGGATTTCTTTGTCCATCCATAATATCGAGCTTTGTTGCGGGCGTATTTGTGTTGTTCAAAAGCGCGAACGATTTCGGAGCGAATTAAGCTTGGCTCCGTCAAGTTGGCCCCCACTTTCGATTTTTTGGAAAAAAATCATTGCAAAAAAGCCCTTAGCTAGCACAACAAAAATTAGCTAGCGCCAGCACAACCAATTTTAGAGATAGCCTAACCCCAGCAACGCCTTAAATTTAGAAAAATAATTTTTAATTATCGGGCGTAAGCTTGAAATAAATATTAAACCCATTAATTGTTCTATTTGATAAAAATATTAATTCATTAGTTGAGATATAAATTGAAACAAATCTTACAAACCAGTTAGCTTTCGCAATAAAGATAATGGCGTAGTAAGTGGGATCAAGCTCTGAGAAATCATATAAAAAAAGTAGAACAATCGAGTGGGAGGCAAATGCCAACTTATGCCCCCCGATATTTCAAACCCCCGTGACTTTTTTAACCTTTTATGCGCTTGCTCCAATTTATGTTGTGCTTGCTAAGGGCTTTTCTGCTCAATGGCGGCTTTTTTTCTAAAAATCGAAAGCGGGGGGCCAAGTTGACGGAGCTATTAAGCTGTAAGCGTTTGGGATGTTGCGAGCTTTGAGTGTTGTTCTCGGTGTACTTATAGTTTTGCCAACGTAAATATTTATATTTAGGAAATTGTGCATGGTTGAGGGAACATTGCTGAGATTACGGGGTTTTACTAATGTTTTTGATCGTAAAGAAGGAAACGTTAGAATTTAGGATTTATGATTATTTGTGTGAATATTAATATAAATGAAATTTCAGATCATATGTAAACATAACTTTATTTTAAAGTTTGTTAATATTGAATTATATAGAAATTAAAATTATAAATGAAACGAGCAACCAAAAAGTGTAAGATATAAATTATAAATTTTTTTACTTGTTATGTTTCAATAGCCAGTAATAAAAAACAACAAGTAAAACATGTATAATTTATGTCTTACACTTTTTGATTCACAATAATGAAGAAAAAGAAAATTAAAAAGAAAATAAATAAAACTTGATACAGATCTATAACTTCACCGTTCACAGTTGGTGTTTAAAATTGAACGTAGTATAGTGAAATAATAGAAATATATTGTTTGTTTGAATTATTTAATTGAAATTTACTTCTAGCAAGTGTTTCCATTCCTTGATTAAGCATGAAGTAACATTTCTAAACTAGAAATTTCACTTTATGCTTAAACAATTAGTGGATACAGTCGTTAGAAGCATTCAAAATACCGCTTTTTATAAACACAACGAATTCCTTCAAATGTACCAAACGCTGTAATTATTAGGATTTGTATGCACACAAAAAATATTCCTTTTATAATTTTAATCAATAAGGGGTTCTGAGGTATTCAACTCTGTAGCAGTGTAATTATAATAAAATGTAAGACACTAATTTTCCCAGCGAATTTTCCAAGGTAACTGCTTAATTAAAGATCATGCTGTTTCCTTATATAATACAATTACAGCCGCATCACTAGGTGTTCTAATTATGAAATTACCGAACAATCCCCCACGTTTATTTTGAAGTGGAATGTTTGGGAGAGCAGACCGTGGATTTATTCCAACTTTACATCGCACCACCTAAATTAGTATAAAATTACTTCATATTCCCCGTGGTGATCTGAAAGCTCCGTGGAGATGGTTTATACGAAACTGTTTGAAGACGAAATACATGAAAGCGGAATCGTATATAGGTAGAAATCGCTCGGAGCGTTACGTTTCAAGAAACTCGATTCAGACCTTCTCAATTAATACATGTATTTCTAAAGAAGTTAGAAATAGAGTTTTTGCAGTGTATCGAATAACTGCCGCTTTGATATTGATATTGTTTGATTACAAGCAAGGTAAACCTTAGTGTAGATTCATTAATGAAGGCGTAGTGGCTATAATGACATTATGCACTCAAAGAGCAGGTTGAGGCTGGGGGGTGGTAAACAAAATTAAATCAAATTCTAAGCGTGGACGGAACACAATCAGAAACAATGCAGCGTTTCAGGCGAAAATTATAATTGGAACTTGATATTTTTATTAAAACAGCTATAAATAGAGATATAAATATAAAATACTAAAACTTCTTTCAGGGGTTCTTAACCTTATAAGTGGTAACTTTTCCATTATCGTTTATGGTTGTTTGTGCTTCGTGAACTTGCGTTTTCTTCCCATCCACATCAGAGCTTGAGCTATGGCTGGATGTGAAAACCCCGTAGAAACCGCCTGGTTGTGCCTGTCCCTGTCCTTGTCCTTGCCCCTGCGTTTGTCCCTGTCCTTGTCCCTCACCCTCTGTTCCTCCAAACCTATTAAAGATATTAGGGTTGTTCTGAAACCAAAAAATACTTAATCCCCATTTTCAATTTCACCGAGACGGCTACATACAGGATTTTCGGGGTAAACAGATGCTGATTGGAAACCGCCCTCTGGTCCAATTCCGGCGCTAGCGGCGGCGCCCCCTGTTTCCGGGGTACCCTGGAAACTACCCCCGAAACCGCCAGCGAAGTTAGCTCCTGCTCCTGGATGGCCTGCTGCCCCGGTGAAAGCCGGAAATCCGCCGGGAAATCCGTAACCGGAAATCGCGTTCTGGTGAGCCGCTTGTAAGCTGTAACAGTTATTTCCTCAAATATTAACAGGTTTGCTGTTACGAGATACAAACAAAATTAAATTTCGCGTACCTGTTGCTTCCCGGATTGTTCCCTATATAGTTCTGATCGTATATTATAGAGGCTTGCGCCTCGGCTCGACTGTTAGGATCATTTGAGGTGTAAGCGTAAGAATTCATGCTATAAAGAAGAAACGTGAGAAAAGACTTGTTAATTAAGAAAGTTTAGTAATAATAGTGTTATAACCAAGAGTTTTATCACTTTGATCCATTATACGTTAACCACATGATAATACGTCATAATTTCTCTACTTATTATTCTTTCCACTGCTATTAGCACCTATTATTTTTTACCGACCGCACTACTATGTAAGAGAGGTATTGTGATCGGACAAAAACTGACCCCCTATTTTTTTTACGGAAATATCTGTTTTGGGGTCCCAGAAATCTGAATCAAGTATTATCTCAATGATACCGGTCTGTGGCGCGATTTCAGCGAAAATGGCTCAGGGGATTGTCATAAAATTGTGTATTTGGGTTCTATTCCATAACATGGGTTAAGACCGAAAACTGGAAGTGGATGCTTACTCTTAGCGTTTTCTTCGTATCTCGTAAATTATTAACATAGTCAAAAAATCTTTCAAATAAAAGTTGCAGAGTATCAAAAAATTAACATTTAATAAGTACATTATTTTTGCCGTCGCTCTTATAGATTTCTTGAAAATGGTAAATATGTTTTTTTTTAAATATCGTTAAAAAAAGGTTGGTCATGGTACCAAATAAATATTCCCTACTTCTCTCCATTTGGACGGAAGATATACATATTTTTTAGTTTTTCCTATTTTCAGAAATTTACGATTTTATGGGTGGGAAATACGTAAGTGTGTTGTTGTTTTAAGATTCTCGCCTCAAATGCGAATTTATTATTCTAATCTAGAAATGACTTCTTAATCAATGAGTCAAATCTTATTAGAATAATGGCTTTCATAAGAGGTGAGAATCTTAAAATAACAGAATGTCTACATTTAATTCAAATAATAATGCAAAATCATACTCTTATGTCAATTATTTTAGATATTCCAATTACTTGAGTTAATATACACATGCATAAAAAATGTATATCTCCTGAATATTCATAGAATATACTATGGATACTCTTTTCACATCCATTATATATCCAGTAAATATGCTCTGGATATTCGTAGGATATTCTATGGAGGCGCTTTTCATATCCAATGTATGTTCATTGAATATTCATTGGATATCCGTTGGATGTGATAAATGTTTGTTTGTATATACAATAAACATGCTATGGATATGCAATGTCCAGACATTTCACATCCAATGGATATCCATTGAATATCCATTGTATGCGCCATGGATATCCGCGATTATTCTAACATTCGGTAAGGGATATCTAATGTATATACATTGAATGCGTTTGTGCTTTGTGGGTATATACTAATATACTCATACAGCGTTTCTTGTAACTCTTGAATTTTGAGATATTATAGTTTTCATAGGTGATCGTCATTTTAATAACCAGAAAATAGTATTATAGTAAATACATAACCAGTTTTATTTTTATTCTTTCGTATCATTTTTTGTCGTTTGATTATTTGGGGGGCTAGGAAATACCCCATTTCCTCTTTCCCGTTGATTCAAGCTTGTTCAAGGCCCCTCAACTTAAATTTGCACCGGGCGTAGCTTTTGTTTGGGCCGGCCCTGTACATCTGGATATGTATAGTTGAAAGAAAAAAAAGGACCTTGACATAAATGAAAATATAATTAAGGTGTAAATATTGGCATAATATTCTCTTTATTCATTTTCTAAAAATCCCACTGCGAATTGCAGGCGTTTTACGAGTCAAATATTTAAAATAAGAAATTGTTCTACAGAATAATAAGTGTACAATCACAATTTGATAAGAATCTCGCCTGCTCTAAAATGTTCTTTGCTTTTTTATGTCATTTTTTGTTTGGTTGCAATATAGACAATTTACTATTATTCTTGTTGTAATTATAATTAATATACTACGAAAAATAAATAAATAAAAGAGCACCTTTAACGTGTTGGACAAGTTTAATTAAATTTTCAGGCAAGATGTATTTTATTGCTAGTAAATAAAGTACAATGGAATTCAAATTAAGACAACTTATTGATCAGGATTTATTGTTAGTAAATAAAGTACAAGATAATTCAAATTAAGACAACGTATTGATCAGGAAGCTTATAATGTGTCACCAGCGACATATATCACACAAAAGTAGGTTTATAAATTTAAAGGGTATATACACTATACTAATGAGGACCAATAGTTCGAAATGCGTATATAGTAGTCCCGTGGTCTTTGGGGTATTGAACACAAACAAAACTTATTGATCAGTTTACTTGAGAATAAAAGAAATGTTATTTCTTGTTTGCAAATGTCTAGTTGTGAACAAAATTGCTTGACTAATTTCTCGGAAAAATTCTTTGAAGCTGCTTTTTTTCAACCACACCGCGAAAAATTTGCTTTGTGGTTGAATAGGGAAACTAAACGAGCAATCAGCATATGTTCTCCGTTGAACAAGGAATTTCTCATTTAACGTGTCCACTTTGTGTTTCTGAGACATTGGCTGTGTCACTGTTTAATAAGCAATGGATGTCGATATTTATCATTCAATAATAATAATTTCACATCGGTTTAAATAGTCAAACGGAAACGTTGTTCACATTGTAATTGAATCAAAGTACACTAATGTGGACCAATAGACTGGATAATAAACGATGTCTGATTCAGTGCAATGCAGTTCGAAATGCGTGGTTTATTTATTTACGTGTGCTGAAATTATGAACTCAAATTTAAATTTAATTAATTATCATTTGATGTTATTGTGCAGAATTCTGGTATTGATGTGAGGATTCAGACGTATAGCTGACATAAAAGAAGAAGGTGGGTCCTAGGTAAGAGCCGCTTTACATACACAAGAATTCTTGCAGAAATTCGTTTGAGAATTTTATATAAAAGTTTCGCTATAATTTTATATATAAAAATATTTGTCCCTGTATTACCAGGGTTGTTAAAAAAAACGTTTTATTCATTTTAATTAAAACAAACAGTTTTTTTAACGAAACGTATTTTTTTTATTGAAACAGCGTTTAGACATTAACGATTGAAAACATGTTTAAAACATATTTAAAACAGAACATATACAGCATTTTTCTTTTGAATATACATATCGTGATAATTACAGCGTTTGTTAAATTTGCGGGAATTCGTTGTTTCAAAGCGGTTAATTTGGGGCTTTTAACGAGTGTTTTCCACTCCCAGACTAAGCATGAAGTAAAATTTCGAGTTTAGAAAAGCCTATGAATATGGATTGGCCGCGTAGCGAAACGGAGCGGCCAATCCAAATTAGGCTTCTCTAAACTCGAAATTTTACTTCATGCGCTACGCTTAAAAACACTGATTTATACACACATACAACAACAATTATAGGCAACCTAATATACGTTAGAGTTATTGGGTTGCCTATAATCACTCTTTTAAACAATTTGTTCAGCGCAGAATTTGACTTACGTTTTATTTACATCTACATATTAGATTGCTAAAGCTGTATATTTTAAACTTGACAATATTTCAGTGTGTTATACGTGTGGCGCATGAAGTAAAATTTCTAGTTTAGAAAAGCCTAATTTGGATTCAATCCAAATTTTCAGGCTTTTCTAAACTCGAAATTTTACTTCATGCTTAGTCTGGGAGTAGAAAACCCTCGTTTAAAGATTCAAATTGAAATCTTTTAAAAAAGCAACGAATGTCGTAAAATTTACAGTGTATGCATACGTATAACTGAAAGAAAAAATTTCTGTATTTAAAAATCACATTAATGCACACACAGTTGTGATATTTTCTTGTAATAAAATTTTAAGTTCAATAATGTAATTTAAAATATCTCCAACAATTTAGTTAAAATTTAAAAATGTAAAAAAAAATCTTAAAGAAGTAGTATAAAATATAATTTAGCAAATTTAAGATAATAAAAAAAACGCTTTAAGCAAAGTTAATATTTAAAACATGTTTTAAACAAGTCCAAGATTTAAAACATCTTTAAAACAAAACCGTTTAAGACACGACGGCTGTTTTTAAACATGTTTAAAACACTGTTTTAAAACAAAGTGTCTTAAACATAACAACTTTGTGTATTACACAGCAAAGAATTATGTTCCAAAGAATTACTACTATACGCACTCGCACTATAGAAAATATCACATGTGCTCAACATCAGCTGTTCCCCACAGCGGCCGATGTGGTGAATATATAACAAAAATAATAACAGTAAGAATAATAAAGCACATATTTAATTGCACAGATTGGTATTAATAAAAATTCTCCACTACCGTTTATAATAATAACTATTAACGACTCATTTTTTAGGTTATGAAAAGGCACGTAAGCTGCATCTGTCAAAAAAATGTTTGTAAATTATATTGAACATACCCAATATTTTTCTCGCGAGAAAAATATTATAAAAATCGCTGTATTATATTTGCATTAACTGATTATATTCTTTTCTATATAAATATATTATGAGTTTTTGCGAAAATTCTTGTGTGTGTAAAACAGCTCTAAGTGGTGGAAATAAGGGACAAAAACCAACACAGCACGCGAAGTTCAAGTTCTTTGTTGCATCTAACTATAAGGTTTCAAAGCTAACATTTTACAGCACAAGAGATCAACGGATTGTGGTTTGATCTTAGTCTATAGAGGTGAACTGGAATTATTTTTGTAGAAAATAGCATCGTTTCAATATTGAATTTTCACTTATCAATGAGTCATCAATAAATTTCAGGTAGCTTAAAAACAGTATTTTTCAGTGTGAAAAGTAATAGCGATAGTAAATAATCGATCACATAGAACAACGGTTCAATCTGCTTTCAAAATCATTTTGTTATAGCCAATTATAGCTTAGTGACCTGAGAAACGTTTAATCATCTTTAATCTTATCATCACATTTTACATTATGTATGTGTTACAGACAAAACATGTCCGTCGTGGTATTAGCTGGGGAAGTAGTTGTTTCACTGAGTGTTTGATATAGTCTTTGTAAGACTAACTTGTAATAAATTGCGAAAAGAATCGCACTTTTAATGTTTGAAGTATTCTGCAACCAAGAATTGGCAATTTTATTTATACATTCGACGTTGTTACCGTGACAAGTTAGGTTATATGTGTCATCGTCAAGATTAGGTTAAGTTAGGTGACATTATGTTAAGTTAGGTTAAGTCAAATGTCATTCTATTGACTAAACGTTGACTCACATTAACTGCTATTATAATACAGATATCGAAAGTCTGTTATGAATTAAATTAACGTAAAACACACAGAATAATTAACATAAAAATGTAAAAGTTAGTTCATCAACAACTCACTTTTTACAAATCAACAAAACATTTTTACGACTGTCTAAAATTTCAAAAATGCTCAAAAAATAAATGTCAGTAAATATATCTTTAACTGGATACTCATAAATTGCTTGGTGATTACTTCATTTGTTTTACTTTATTTGATACTATTATTGAAATCAATTGAATTTGTTTTGTATTAAATATTTTGTTAAATTTTAAATTAAAACAAGCAATTTAAAATAAACATAATGAGTGACATAAAAATGTCGAAAGTGGTGGACTGACAAAAATATTACAATTAAGATAAATAGTGGTAATTTGAAAAAATTATAACTATCAATAAGTTTGTGTTTAACTGGTTTCTCATTGGTCACTTTGTGATCAATGAGAAACTTTGAAGACTTTGTGAATTCCAATAAAATAATTTGATTTGTAATTTAGATAGTTTCTCTAACTTGCTATTAAACTATTTAATTTAAAAAAGTCAATTGTCTGAAAATATTATATACGCCACAACTATCGCAACAGTACCAAAAATAATAACCTAAAAATAAATTTGAAAATGTATAAAAAAGAAAAACTTTTTTATTACATTTGACATATTTGAAATAAATTGCTTTTTTGTATAAATTGCATTTATATGCGTTTTTGCATCATTTGGCTAAATAATAATTATAGGTATTAGTTTTACTTCAAATAATATCAAACCAAACTTGATTATTTGATAATTAATCACTTAAAATTATAAAAAGTAGATTTTTTTATACAAGGTGTATTATAAAAGCGTTCAATTTAAAACTTCTAACGGGTGTTTCCACTCCTAGATTAGGCATGTAGTCAAATTTCGAGTTAAGGAAAGCCTGAAAATTTGGATTTGCCAAATCCAAATTTTTAGGCTTTAAAACACTGATTTGAAGTTGTGTTTAAAATTTACGCCTTATTAATAATTTTTCACTTTGTTTATAAAATAAAACGATGTTTTCCAGTACTTTTTAGTTCAATGTAAAATCTATTAACGCATTTTGTTTAGTAGCCCTTAGAGTCCCCGCACACTACAGACTTTTAATCGGCCGACAGTTTATTCGATTGCTTGTTAGTATTCATACTAATGTATTCATGAATAATATGAATATGAACATTCATGAATGTTTAATGTGAGTCTGCACACCCAGGCGATTCTAGTCGGCCGATAGACCGACCGAAAAAAAGTTGGATAGGCTCCCCGATTCCCATTCAATTAAAAAGTTGGCTAACTATCAGCCGACTTCTTATCAGTATGGTATACTATGAGAGTTCGCACACTCGCCGACTATCCAATCGGTGACCGGTCGTGTGACGTGCAACTGCAGCTCGCATATCTACCTACTACAGTATTATCTTGTGTCAACATAGTTGCAATATTTTATTTTGTTTTCGGCAATGTCGTTAATTTATGAATAGTGAATAGAAACTTTGATTGAAAAAATTGAAAGAAAGTGTAGAGCTTGGTGTACAGACTGTCCGATTGGTTTATCGGACAGTCTGCGCACAAACAATCAACCAAACAGTTTAGTCTGTCTGGTGTGGGCGTATGCATCCCAACCAGACTAAACTATCGGCCGATAGTTTAGTCTGTAGTGTGCGCATTTTGTCTAGACAATGTGCGAAATGACAGATAAATGCAATTTTATTCGGCTATTCTCTAAAAACCTCGGACAATTCATCCAAAAAGTAATATGAATATCGAAATCGAGGAAACTAATCATTTTTTGAAGCAGAAGGAGTAGTTAATTAACATTGTTTTATGTTTAAAATGTGATTGTTTTCAATAGCAAATAAATACGGGGATTTTTATTTTTAAGTATACATTTTTCAAATCAAATTGCTTCAGGTGAATTTTGAAAGATTTGGTAAGACGAAGTATAAATGTATATTTTGAACATCATTTTAAATCAGATGTATTACGCGCCGCGCATAAAGTAAAATTTCGAGATTAGATAAGCCTGAAAATTTGGCTTATAAAACACTGATTTCAAGTGAAGTTCTAAATATACTACTAAAGCAGTACGGTAAAGATATATATTTTGAACTTTACAATATACAGGGTCGCTATAAAGTATGAATACAGCTAAATATTTTCAGAACGGTTTAGTGGAGCTCGTTAAAATTCGGAATACAGTTAGAAGTGTTTAAATTCTATCATCTCAGATTTTTTTCAAATTTCTACCATCATTTATTTTGAAAATACAAGGCTAACTTGATTTTTTTAATGGCACGGGTGAATTCAGTAATGTAACACATGCCCACCTTTATTTTTATTAAAAGGTAAAAAAAAAATGCAATCAGGAATTTCGCGTTTAAGCTTTTTTCTTTTATTAAATTGTGTTCTGTTTCAGTTAAATGTTTTATTTTTACATTTATTATTAACTTTTATTTTTTTTTTGGTCAAAGTTCAGGCGGCAAAGAACTAACGATAGATAAAGATAGCATTTCTAAAGCTACAAAATTTTACATTTTATAAAATTTTGTTAGTTCGATCATTTTTTTTAAGTTTAGATCAAAATAAGATATGCATTTGCTACATTACTGAACTCAGAAGAAAATTGTCTTTTCAAAAATAACAAATTTGACCACTCGTGCCGTTTAAACAAAACCAAGTTAGCCTTGTATTTTTAATATAAATGATGGTAGAAAATTGAAAAAATCTGAGATGATAGCATTTAAACACTTCTAACTGTACCCTAAATTTCAATAAGCTCTGCTAAACCGTTAGCTGTATCCATACTTTATAGCGACCCCGTATAAGTGTTCTATACGTGTGGCGCATAAAGTAAAATTTCGAGTTTAGAAAACCCTAAAAATTTGGTTTGGTCGCTCCGAATCCAAATTTTCAGGCTTTTCGAAACTCAAAATTTACTTCTTGCTTAAAATTTGGATTGGTCGCTACGCTTAGCTACCCGGCGAAACTTGGAGGCTTTACACATTCGAAATTTCTCTTTATGTTTAATCGGAAAACAGCGAATGCCTCAACATTTTTACAGTATATTTGTATATAGTTTATTGTATTTGGTGGAAAACATATCAAAGACATAAAACAGTGCTATTGAAATATTTACTGTTTTGTAGAGAAAGAAGAAGGACCAATCAACAGAAGAAGAACCAAGAATATTGAATTTGAAATAACTAAATTTTAAATGTAATAAATGATAGTATTACATTATTTTTACAAATGTTAATAAAGTGCATTTAATTTTTCTATTGTGTTAACTGACGCCTCACGTCAGTTAACACAGTCTTTAAAAATGCACTTACTAAAACTACAACGCTTGAAATGTGAACAAATTTTGATATATATTTGTAATATTTAGGTCCGCTATATACATGGAGTTTTTCTTCTAAGTATACATACCCATATATATTGTATACGCTGTATATTTTCAGATATTCGTCGTATTCGAAAAAAGTTAAAATTGAAGCTTTAAACGAGTGTTTTCTACT
Organism: Philonthus cognatus; assembly: GCA_932526585.2. Taxonomy (NCBI): domain Eukaryota; kingdom Metazoa; phylum Arthropoda; class Insecta; order Coleoptera; family Staphylinidae; genus Philonthus; species Philonthus cognatus. The sequence continues at coordinate 93,489,814 of OW052243.1, forward strand.
CCCAGATTAAGCATGAAGTAAAATTTTGAGTTTAGAAACGTCTGAAAATTTGGCTTATAAAACACTGATTTCAAGTGAAGTTTTAAATATACTACTAAAGCAGTACGGTAAATATATTTATTTTGAACTTTATCATATATAAGTGTTCTATACGTGTGGCGCATGAAGTAAAATTCGAGTTTAGAAAAGCCTAAAAATTTGGTTTGGTCGCTCCAAACCAAATTTTCAGGCTGTTCTAAACTCAGCGTATATACTATATTGGGGTATGTATACTTAGAAGAAAAACTCCTTGTATATAGCGGACCTAAACATTACAAATATATAAAAATATTTTTGCATTTGAAGTGTTGTAGTTTTCGTAAGTGAATGTTTAAAGATTGTGCCAACTGACGTGGGACGGGGCTCGTATATAGTAAATATATTATTAATCTAAAGCGACAGAAAGGACAGATGTTAAAGAAAAGAACACAATAAATTCGCAAAAACAACGACATTCACCAATTTCCAGCACTGTGCACAGACTACTAATGAAGCGGCTGAAGGAACGATTGGGCAAAAACTTTCTCACAACTTACTTAGACTGAAACTGTTCGTGATATTTCCTCAAAGACTCGAAGTAAGAATTCAGGAATGAGTTGAAATCGAAAATTGGGGGTTGCGGAAAATTCCCGAATCCTGCCCCGGCTCCTGCTCCCTGCGTAGATCCTGAAAAGCCGTATCCGTACCCAGTGCCGTCCACACCGTTTCCTGCACTAGACGAGCTTCCTGCGTAGAATAATGTTATTGTAAAATAAAATTATCTCGAACACCGAAAATCATTCACGAGACAGATCGACATTATTTATATGCAAATGAGCATTGTATAGTCATTCAAAAGAAATTGTTCGTGACAAAAATTGAATTGTGCCTGTGTGGATGTTTTTTTTTGTGGGGAAATTCTTTTATTCATGTAAATTTTTCTGGTAGCTATGTAAATTTAAATCCGTTATGAATAAATTAATTTAAACGGGATATTAAAATCCGGATTTTATTCTGCTTGGATAGGAAAAGTAAATGCAGATAGTTTCAAAATACATATTGATTATAGAATTTTATCTAGCACGTTGGTGACATGTTGATTTAAAAAATGAATACTTTTAAGTTTCTAGTTAAAAAAATAATAATTGTTATTTTGATCAATTACTATATATTACACTAAGAACTGAATACATATAAAATAATAATGAAACAAATATCTACACAACAATAATGAACAATTGTTGTTAATGATTATTTAATTCAACAGCAATCAAATCTGGTTAAATCGTATATAGTATAATTACACTTGTATTCGATTTTCAAGTTTTATTGAGTTTAAACCACCTCACTAAAAATACTTTGTAAATTCCATTGTTGGTTATGAATTATCTCTCTATTAACTTAACGTATGCTAATTATAAATAAACTAATAATAGAGTAGATGAGATAAACAATTTTTGCATTTTGATAATCTCTATATCCTGAAAGTGGTTAATAACGTTTAATATTGTATAAATACTACAATCATATACAGGCAGGGTTGTTAAAAAAACGTTTTTTTTAAATTTTAAGTAAAACAACCGGTTTTTTTAACAAAACGTATTTTTTCCTTGAAACAGCGTTTAAAACATTAACAATTAAAAACATGTTTAAAACATGTTTAAAACACGTTTAAAACGCGTTTAAAACAGAACATACAGGGCATTTTTCTTTTGAGTATACATATCCCGATAATTACAGCGTTTGTTAAATTTGCGGGAATTCGTTGTTTCAAAGCGATTAATTTCCAATCCAAATTAGGCTTTTCTAAACTCAAAATTTTACTTCATGCGCCACGCTTAAAAACACTGATTTACAGTGAAGTTCAAAAAACACACACATACAACAACGATTATAGGCAACCTAATATACGCTAGAGTTATCGGGTTGCCTATAATCACTGTTTTAAACAATTTGTTCAGCGCAGCATTTGACTCACGTTTTATTTACATCTACATATTGGATTGCTAAAGCCGTATATTTTAAACTTTGCGATATTTTAGTGTTTTATACGTTTATACGCAAAATTTCGAGTTTAGAAAAGCCTAATTTGGATTGGCCGCGTAGCGAAGCGAAAAAAAAATCACATTTATGCACACATATTTGATATTTTATTGTGATAAAATGTTATGTTTAATAATGTCATTTGAAATATCTTCAACAATTTAGGTAAAATTTAAAAATGTAAACAAACAATCTTAATGAACTAGTATAAAATATAATTTACCAAATTTAAGATAATAAAAGAAACGTTTTAAACAAATTTAAGATTAAAACATGTTTTAAACAAATTTAAGATTTAAACATGTTTTAAACAAATTTAAGATTTAAAACATGTTTAAAACAAAACCGTTTTAAACAGGACGTCTGTTTTTAAACATGTTTAAAACACTGTTTTAAAACAAAGTGTTTTAAACATAAACATGATTTGGGATTTACTTTAACTCTCGTTGAATATTATATTCTATAAAATATTGTTATTACGTTTATATTAAAACAAAGTGTTATATTAAATAAAATCATTATCCCAAAGAAAATTGCTTCAGTTCGAATTTAAAAGCGCAAGATTTAAAACTTATTAACGTGGGATTAAACATAAGCATTATACAGGGTGTTTACCGGGAATTGCAAGGTTTTCAAAAAAACCACAAATTTTAAAATATTGAACAAAAAATTTACATCATTTCCAAAACGAGATATTACTTTTCCAGGGAAAGCTTGCCGGACACATTACCAGAGTTAAAGGAAGCCATCCGAAGAGAAATCCAAGCCATTCCACGAGAAATGTTACAAGATTCAATGCGTAACTTCAGGGAACGTCTGGAAATATGTGTTTAATCGGCAAGGATTTTCTTAAAATTCCGAGTTTATAGAACACATTGTTTAAAGAAAAAATTGGTTCAAAATTTAAAAATTTATGGCTTTCTGAAAACCATGCGATTCCCGGTAAACACCCTGTGTTTTGACACAGCTTTTTATACGCGTGACGCATGAAGTAAAATGTCGAGATTAGAAAACCTGAAACTTGGAGTTGCCAGTTCTTGATCAAGGATTAGGAACACTCATTAAAAACTTCAAATTGAGCGATTTTAAAGAATTATTGCTTAAACATGTACAGCGTATACATCGAAATATGCATACTTAAATTCCTTGTATGTTGCTATTCAGAGAATTTCATCAATAACTATTGCAATTAATTTAAATTTTACGTAATTTTACAATAATAATGATTAGTCTAACCACTGGAGGTTTTTCTGCAATAATATCATTGGTTTTTAACAATGATAAAGTAAGAAGGTCAGCCTGTATTTTGAACATTATTAGAGTAAATTAGAACAAATTAATTGAACAAATAAATAATGTCTCATTTAAAAAAATCATCATATTAATGCTGAAAGGTCGGTTATTATTTGTAAATATAAAGTGTATTCATTCAAATCTTTTAAACATGGTACTAAATATCGCAACCATTGTTATTTCCAAATGTCTATGGTTAGAGAAATAAATAATAACTTAATTAAGTAATTGGATGATCTGCGGTCCACAGAATCAATCGATTATTATTGATAAAAAAAAGATAAAATAATGATTTAAAGTGAAGTTCAACATATACTACTTAAATTTAATCTCAAATATATATTTGTAAAATGTGTTAACTTAAGCAGTATATTTTAAACTTCACTTTAAATCAGTGTTTTATACGCAGGGCGCATGAAGTAAAATATCGAGTTTAGAGAAGCCTGAAAATTTTGATTGATCGCTCCGCTTCGCTAAGCGTCCAAGCCAAATTTGCAAGCTTTTCAAAACTAAAAATTTAACTTCATGCTTAATCAAGGAATGGAAACACTTGTTAGAAGCTTAAAACATCAACAAATGCTTGAATATTGAAGCGTATACATTAGGATACATATACTTGAAAGCATGCCTGTATAGCGTTTTAATAAATAATAAACTCTGCAGATCTTCAATAATTAGTTAAGGATTTTCATAAGCGAGTGAGAAGCGATATTTCGTGACGTGTTGAACTTTGGATTAATGATCTTGAAAATGAGAAGGTCAAGAGTACATATTCAGTTTACAAATAAAATATTCTAATGATTGTTTTTCTATTTTATAAAGTTATGCAATTTTAACCAATGTCGTATTTGTAGATCCTAAATTGTTAGAAACTTGTTATAGCGGTTTTCTATACCTAAACTTTGAAATAAAACACTTTGGTTTAAGTTACACTACAGCGCTGTATTAAGAGAGTTTTCACGAAAACAATACTTTTTCTTTCTTTACATACGGGGAAAGTAAAAATATATATGTTAATACTTTAACCCATATTAAAGATAAAAGAGTGCAAACTTTAAAAAAATTGCGCCAAAATGCAAAACACTAACATTTTCAGCGATCATTGTAGCTCAATAATTTGAGCTAGAATTGTGAAAAAGGCGATACGATCTTTTAATAACCTTTCGTTTCTATAAAATAAAATATAGAATCATACGAATAATTTTTTACCTAGATTCAAACTAAAATTTTGTTTTTAATTTTCTCAAAAAAACGCATATTCAAAATTGTTACAAAAATGCTCATAATAGTTTGTGCTTTTGTTAATTGATATAGTTAAGTTGAAAATGGAATAATAATGGGTTAATTTTTAAAATATGTTTTAATTATAATATGGCTTTTTCGATATTTATAAAATTAAATATTTTACAATTATTCTCGTAAACAAAAGTGATAGGACAACATATACAACTATCACATACACATTTTTACAATTTTTCAAATAGTGAGAAAACTATTTAGGGATTTTAGAAAAATTAAGAAAAATTGAAGGATCTTCAATTTTAAACCGGAATAAATATGTTTCTGATTTATTTTTGTAATTTCTTAGTGAATTAAGCCAACATTGAATGTTCTAATTAGTGAAAATCATGATGTGATTTTTTATTTGTTTTGTTGAGTAAATTTGTCTTTATATTGAGTAATAATTTATTAAAATATTTTATAATTCGATCAAGATATCCAAACGTGGAGAATATTTTTTTTAACAATGAAGCCATAATCACAATGAAATTTATAGTATTGGTATAAACTTTTATATGTATTTGTTTAATAATTTTGAAGATGTGTTTTTTGAGAAATTCTAAAGCAACATTTTAAATTAGAATTATAAAAACATTATTTTAAGTTTAAAAAGTTTATAAAATGTTAAGAAATGACTTCTTTACTACATTTCTACCTCAATTCAGCTGCAATCGACGTGTAAAAATTTGAAGCCTTATTAATATAATTGCCGTTAATATCATTATAGTTTAATGCTTGTTAATTTCTACTAAAGGATAGTAATTGCATACAAACACGATACTAACAATTCGTATTAATAGAACAAAATCTACATGCTATCAGTTACTTTTGAATTATTGATATAATCAGCGTGTCAAAATTGCATTTTCATGTGTTCTAATTTCATAGTAATCAAGTAATTTAGAAGTTATGTTACACTGTTTTCTGAAAATGTATTTCTTCAGCAAAATTATTTGATTAAAATTTACTTCTAATTAGTGCCTCCAATCCTAGATTAAGCATGGACTAAAATTTCGAGTTTAGGAAAGCCTGAAAATTTGGTTTGGTCGCTCCGCGAATTGGAGCGACCAAACCAAATTTTCAAAAACTCGAAATTTTACTTCATGCGCCACGCGTATACAAAACTAATTTCAAGTGAAGTTTAAAATATATTGATGAGGTATGTAGATTTATGGTTTATATCATTATTTAATGAATTCAAAATAACTCTATTTTGTTATAATAATTTAACTTAAACATTTTCGGATTCATAAAACATTTTAATAGATTACTATTGTTAGTTTACATCTAATAATTTAATAGTGTGGTACCCCTTCCACACTGAATGCTAACGTCTGTTAATAAGGCTGTTAATGTCTATATAAATTCATTGTATTTAAATCTAAGATGGTAAGATAAACTTATTGTGAGGTGGTAAGATAAACTCAATGGGTCGTATGATTTGGCCTTCGTCAAGACTTTCGTTAACTAAATAATTGATTAGAATGAGTGGAAACGTCAAAATTGACATGTATGACAAATACATACAAACTTAACGACCGTCTCTAACTTTAACGAAAGAGAAATCAATCCGACTATTGTGTTGATTTGACATGGAATTACCCTGTGTATTTTTCTAACACATCATTAGAAAACGCAATACATCATTAGAAAATGTACTTAAATCTTACTGTTATAACTTATTATTTAATATTTGTTAGAATATTGTCACAATTGATTTCGTTTCAAGAGGCGGTTTTAAATAATTCATTATACTTTCTCCCCTACATATATAATTTCGAGGTTGAGTTTGCCACATATAAATAAAAGAACAACGATTATTTTCAGGAGGCGTATGTATTGATGTCATGTGTGTTTGAAATTTTCATTACTGTCTTTACTCCTTAATTTAAATCTGTGTCAGAGAGCGCCGGTAAACAAACTGTATTCATTTACGAAGGTGACCCACACTTGCAGAAAAATGATGACCCTCGATCTTGATATTATTTTAAGGTAATTTTTATGTATGCATTTATGCAAAAATTATATATCCAACGACTTAATATTGATTTTATATTAAATTATCTGTATCTGTATGGTGAACTTTGTTAACCCAACTAACATAAATTAAAAAAAAAGATCCAAGGCTAAAGAACCCCTGGTCAATAGCCTTTATACATAGTATAAAGATATGTAAATATAGTGTATGAAATTATTTCTAATAAATGTAGTTGTTGTAAAAGACTTCAAAAAACCGTTTTTTTATAAAGTTAAAAATATAACTAAAACTCTAGAATTTGGACGATGCAAATACAGGCAATGTTTCCTTTAAGTATACAAATTACGATGTATACGCTGTAATTTTTATAAAGCATTCAATTTGAAGCTTAAAGAGTGTTTTTCACTCCTTGATTAAGCATTAAGTAAAATGTCAAGTTTAGAATAACTTAAAAAAATTAGTATAATAGCTACGCTCTACGCTACCAAACCAAATTTTAAGAAGGTAAGGTAATTTTTGAGCTGACTAAATATTAATTGCAGAGAAATTGTTAACTTCTATTTGATCATTTAATAGAATACCTTTCTTGTTATATTTATTAATTTCTAATTCTTCTAACAATTTTAGTTTACTTTTGTTACATTCCTGCAATTTTTTTAAATTTAGTGTTAAAGTAATGTTGGTATTCGATTAAATGATTGGCATAGGTTGAGGAAGTTTTCTTAAATTAAAAGCATTTTTGTATGTTCAGAAATATGATCTGGGAAGCTGCGTCCAGTTTGTCCAACGTATACCTTGGGGCAATCTCCACATTCCAAGAAATATAAGCCAGAATTTGTGGTTTTAGCAGATTTGTCTTTTGAATAATTGATGAATTTATTGAGTGAATTGTTCGTTCTGAAGAAAAATGATTTGAGTTTTCTACTGATGGCAATCGAAGGGAGGCCGTTAAATGTTAATGAGCAATATTTATTATTCTGATTTTGAAAACTGATGGGATATACAAGTTTTAAGGCTTGTTGTTTGTTAATACTAGTATATCCCACCAGTTTTCAAAATGAGAACAATAAATATTGCTCATTAACATTTAATGGCTCTCCTCAGATTGCCATCAGCAAAAAACTCAAATCATTTAATCTAATTCCTTCCTTCAGAACGAACAATTCACTCAATAAATTCATCAATAATTCAAAAGACAAATCTGATAAAACCACCAATTCTGCCGTATATTTATTGGAATGTGGAGATTACGTAGCGTAGCTTCCCAGACCGTATTTCTAAACATAAAAAAAACTTTTAATTTAAGAAAACTTTCTCAACCTATGCCAATCATTAAATCGAATACCCGAATACCAACATAACTTTCACAGTAAATTTAAAATTTTGCACGAATGTAACAAAAGTCGCAAACTTATTTAGAAGAATTAGAAATTAATAAATATAACAAGAAAGATATTCTATTAAATGATCAAATAGAAGTCAACAATTTCCCTTTAAATAATATTTAGTCAGCTCAAAAATTGTTTAAATTAGTTTCAGCCTCATGACCTTCTTAATTACCCCCCCCCCCCCCATCACAGCCGTAATTATATATTAGTATATAAGTCTTTACTTGTAGTTTGTAAAATTAGTATTTATCTGCCTGATGAAGCCATTGTGTGGTGAAATATGTTGAAGTGTTCAACAATAAAAGTAAAACACTCCCAACTGTGTTGTTTTAATAATTTAATAGTTGAGGCTGTTACTTGGTGAAATTCCCTATCAGCACTTTTAGTAAATAACACACCTGGCTAAGATTTCACTGTTTATTGATTGACACTGCAACAATTGTTTCTGTCTCAGCCAGATGAATAATGAATCATTATTCATCTGCCTGATGAAGCCACTGTGCGGCGAAACAATTGTTGCAGTGTCAATCAATAAACAATGAAATCTTAACCAAGTGTGTTATTTTATTATGGAGTTTCATCATGTATCCGCCTCAACAATTAAATATTTCGAATTGAAATTATTGATTAATAACCTAGTTTCACATTTTGTTCTATGAACTGTTGTTTATATAAACAATTTTACGTATGCGTTGACAATAATCCAATTAAATTCCCGCATGTTTGTTTTACTGGGAAACGATAATCTATTCTAGATTTGATAATTATAAAATAATAATTACACACCTGCTCCAGCATTTCCCTGATTGCTTTCTGTAAATTAAAAGAAAACATGTATTTAATAATAATACAAAACGTATCTGTTCTGTATATAACTAACACAAATGTACATAAGTCCCCTGATAAAGAAAATTTAACGTAAAGAAAAAATGAGTTTGTCAATAGTTTACAGAATATTTACAAAATATAGAAATTAATATCGACTTTCTGCAAAAATTTAGTTTCATTGAGACAAGTCTCCAAATATTCATTGAAACAACTACTTCTCGAGCTAATGCCCCGACAGATATTGAATTATACAATGAATATTTGAGTTACACGACAGAATATTTATAAAATATAAAAATTATTATCGACTTTCTGCAAAAATTTAGTCTCATTGAGACAAGTCTCCAAATATTCATTGAAACAACTACTTCTCGAGCTAATATCTCGGCAGATATTGAATTATACAATGAATATTTGAGTTACACGACAGATTTACTGTTCTATGCATCATTTATAGGCAAAATGCAACATAAGGTCAAATTATTCTCTTACCAAACTACATGAACCAACAGGAAATTGAGATAAATTGAAAAAATTACAGGGAATGAATATTAATTGTCTTAAGCCGTCTACAGACGAGATTCGAGATTTATCCCTCATCAGTATAGCTATGCTTTAGACTTTCAATACAAAAAAACATTCCTGTAAGTTTTCTGTTTATCTTAATAATTTTTTTTGTATTAAAAGTCTAAAGCTATACTAATGAGAGATAAATCTCGAAACGCGTCTATAGATGGCTTAAGACAATTAATATTCATTCCCTATAATTTTTTTAATTTATTTCAATTTCCTGTTGGTTCATTTAGTTTGGTAAGAGAATAATTTGACCTGATGTTGCATTTTGCCTATAAATGATGCATAGAACAGTAAACGTGTCGTGTAACTCAAATATTCATTGTATAATTCATTATCTGCCGAGATATTAGCTCGAGAAGTAGTTGTTTCAATGAATATTTGAAGACTTGTCTCAATGAGACTACATTTTTGCAGAAAGTCGACAATAATTTTTATATTTTATAAGTCCTCTTATATGACTTCCAGTTATACCGGAAGTCAACAGCAACTTCCTTATTTTAAAAGAATGCTGTATTGCTTAACTTAACCGTTTTCGAAATATTTAACTTGAAAAAAATAGTGCTTTTTCGCAATTCACTTTAAAATTCGTATCTCCAAACAAAGAAAAATCTAAGAGGTGGTGATTTATTTTTGGAAGTATAATACACAGAATGTTCAAAATTACATTACACATTTAGTCAACCAATGACTATCGATTTTTTTAAATGGAACACCCTGTATATTTTTACTGCAGAATTCAATTCTGCACTAATTTGTAATAGCATTCCCTGCACATATCTTCTTTTGTTTTCAACATATTTTAATTTAAATGGAATTAGTGAAAATAATAAGAGGTTTTGATACAATAGTTTGTATTTTTTTTTTTTTTTTTTTCTAGAGAAAATAAAATAAATATGATTTTTACATACCTATATCTACATCGATAAAAGAAATGTAATACGTTACATAAAATGTCAAATATGCCAAAAGCAATGAATTGACATCCTGCCTAACCTAACTTGACAAAGAAGTTAACATTTTCGTACTTTTTACAGTTATATTTTTAATTTAATAATTTTATTTTGAACTCTGGCGATTAGTTTACGTCTGAATTGTGTACATTAAAGTTCGTTAGTTGTTATTCAATTGCATTAACAAAAACTCATGACATAATCAACTAAAAGTAATAAAATATATTAAAATAAAAAAATATACTTATGTGCGTAACACCATAATCAGCGAAATTTATCAAAATCTTAAATTGAAACCAAAAAATTGAAAGTTAGTTGTAAAATTGTAACAAAAGATAAAAATAGAAATAATTACAAAAAAATCACAATACTTTGGTCAAATGTCTCGATTTCTTAACATTAGCTGTTTTTTTCCTTTTATAAAAGTGTTTAATTTGAAAATTCTAACGAGTGTTTCCACTTAGAAAAGCCTGAACGTGGCCAAATCCAAATTCAGGCTTTTCTAAACTCGAAATTTTACTTAATGCGCCACACGTATAAAACACTAAAATATTGTGACGGTTATGTTGAGTTTAGAATATTTCTATTTTAATTTAAACTCGTAAAAAATTAACTAAATGAAACTTTTTTTAATTATCAAAAATTGCAAATAAATTAATACTTTTATTTTAGTGTTACAAAAAAATCAATTATGGTATTCTTTACAATTTTTGATAATTTCATCAGATAATTATTATATTAGTATATCGTATTTTAAATTTAAAAAATCATATTTATTTAGTTTTCTCTAGAAAAAAAGAAATAAATACATTTATTAAAACCTCTTATCATTTTCATTAGCTTCATTTAAATAAAAATATCTTGAAAACAAAAAAAGATAGAGAATGTTAGTACAGATCAATGCAGAATTGAATTATGGGTTAGAATATGTAAAAATATACAGTGTGTTCCATCTATATTATGATTTCAAAAATAAATTAATATGGTATCGCGTATGTATGTTAAATACATACGCGATTCCTCTAGCGTATGTATTTATGACTTTAAATAGGTTTCTTGAATTAAGTTTAGTTATTAGTATTAATGATAGCCTATTCTTATATTGTTCTTATAGATGTTCTTTGATTGTTCCGTGATCCAGTCTGGTATTTTGTTCGAATCCTAAGTATTTATGTTTCGTTTTTCTGTATGTTCGTTAATGATTGTTTGTTGAGTGTGTGAGGTGTGACAGTGTCCTTCTATTTTCCTTTGTCTATACATAAGGTTCTGCATTTGTTCATTCCAAAATCCATTTTTGTCTGTTGTTATGACTTCTACTAGCGTTAGTAAACCTTTCATTTGTGTTTCTGTTGGGCTGTATAGCTTGATATCGTCGTCGTATAAAATAGATAGTTGATAGTATGTTTTGTATCTTTTCGGTTTTTGATTTGGAATCCATATTTTGTATCGTTTAGGGAATTGGAGAGGGGGTTTAGACATATACAAAACCATAGGGCATTCAGCGAATCGCCTTGGAAGATCCCTCTATTAATTTGGATGTACTCTGTTTGTAGTTGTTCTTTTTCTGTTGTTAGATGTATTGTTGTTCGCTATGTTGTTGCGATTGCTAAGAACTTTTGAAGAGTTGGGTGGATTTTATAGAGTTCCAGTGTTTTATGCAGCCAGAAGTGGGATACAGAATTAAACGCCTTTTTATAGTCGATGTAGCATATTCTTATGTTTCGTTGTTGTTTTTCCGTCTATTTCCGTCTGCTATCGATTATTAGCTGTTCTTTGCAGCCTTGGCTATTTTTTCTACATCCTTTCTGTTCCTCAGTTAGGATGTTATTGCTTATTAGGTGTTGTTCAATTTTGTTGCATATCACTAATGTATAATTTTATACAGGGTTGGGAGGCATGTAATAGGTCGGTAGTTAGCTGGGTTGGTGGTCTCATCATTTTTTGGTTTTATAAAGTCATACCTTCAGTAGGGAATGGTGGAAACAGATCTGGGTTTTCTATTATATCATTTATTTGTCTACACATGTGATTATGCATTGAAGATTATTCTTTATACCAGAAATTGTGTACGTGGTCTGGTCCTGGGCATTTCCAGTTGTGTGTCTTTTTAATTACCCTTGCTAGTTCTTCGGTTTGTTGTTGTATATTTTCATGTCTTTCAGATTTGCACACGATATACGTCCAGCATTTTCATTAGGATAGATCTTGTTGGACTAAATGTTTTCCCAGAAGTTAGTGATTGCTTCCTTAGTTGGTGGCGTTATTTTTTGGGGCTCTTTATTTGTTAATTTCTTGTAGAAAAGTTTTTCATTTTGTTTGAAGAGAGTATTATCTTCCTTTCTTCTATTTGACTCTTTATATCGTTGTAAATGAGCCCATTTACAACGATATAAGGAGTCAAGGAAGATAATACTCTCTTCAAACGAAATGAAAAAATTTTCTACAAGAAACTAACAAATAAAGAGCCCCAAAAAATAACGCTACCAGATTGCTAGTTTCTGTTTATCTAGCAGTGTTGGTAGTTTCGGTTTTTTCTAAAGTTTTCCACATGTTTAATTATGTTCTTTGATCTGTTCCCATTTATGTGCTGTGTTATTCTGCCTATGTTCATTCTTAAGTCATTTAACTTATTTGAAATTCTCTTGTGCCATTGTAGTTTGTATTGGTTATTCCTTTTACATGAGGGATTTTCTCTGATTTTCTGATCGTTGCACGTAAGGATGGACATTGCTGCTGAGTATATTATTGTGTGGGTTTCTTCCAGTTCATTTGCTAATTGCATATATCTGTTGATGATTTGATTATTCATAATGTCTATTAATATTTTCGAATTTTGTGAGTATTGTAGCTTAGGTAAGCTGTTTCTTTTTGTTGGATCGCTGTTCTTCCATTTTATCACATTTTTTTCTATTTCGAAATTTAGTTTTTCAGCTAATTCATTTTTCTTTACAGTAGCAGGTGACTTTTTATCTTTATTTGCTTCTTATTATTATTATTTTCCCTCGCCGCTATATTCGACGCTAGGCTCGCTAATCTAGCATGTTTTTACCCTAAGACGCACATATACAGGGTGATTCTGAATAAGTGTACGAAAATTTCACATCCTGTTTATCTGAAGGTAATATAATAGTAGGTTACATAACTATAGGTCAATGTTGTTAAGATTTTTATTATGTTAGATTACTGCAGTTATAAAATTTGGTTTTTAGGCTTTTTTAAATTCAAAATTGTATTTCCTGCGTTACGCGTAAAATACACTAAAATATTGTGAAATTGAAAAGTGTACTGATGAATCAATATTAAAAATATACTGCTGAAGCAAGATTAATGTACTGCTAAACAAGAATAATTAGCTGTTTTGTGTTGTAGGCGTTCACTTTGTGGTAAATCTTAAATACACTTGTAAATAAAACACTTTATACTTTGTTTAACCACTATATTTTGCACTTAAATTGTGACTATAGTTTCGACTATCTAGTACTCATTATCAAACAAAAAGCCAAATTAATTAATTTTAGTTTGATAATGACTACTAGATAGTCAAAACTATAGTCACAAATTAAGTGCAAAATATAGTGGTTATACAAAGTCAAAAGTGTTTTATTTACAAGAATAATTTGAATTACACAATATTTGAGTGTTTAATACGCGTGGGGCATGAAGTAATATTTTCAGGCTTTTTTAAACTCGAAATATTCACTTCATTCGCCAGGTGTATGTGAAAGAGCTGCTCGGATTGTTAATGTAAGTTTTATGTATTTATTTTTAAATCATAACTTTCAATGCACTATATACAGGGAGTTTTTCTTTTAAGTATACATATCCCAATTGTATGTTGTAGGTTTTTAAATATTCGTTGTTTTCCTAAAATAGGTCAATTTAAAGTTTAAACGAGTGTTATCCACTCCCAGGTTAAGCATGAAGTTATATTTAGAGTTTAGAAAAGCCTGAAAATTTGGTTTGGTCACGTAGCGCGAAGCGCGGAGCGGCCAAACCAAATCTTCAGGCTTTTCTATACTCGAAATTTTACTTCATGCGACACGCGTACAAAACACTGATTTCAGACGAAGTTACTCGTTCACTATATTTCAGTGCTTTCAGTGTTTAATACGCGTGGCGCATGAGGTAAAATTTCGAGTTTAGAAAAGCCCAGAAAATGTTCACGGGGCTTTTCTAAACTCGAAATTTTACTTCATGCTTAGTCTGGGAGTGGAAAAGACTCGGTTTAAGCTTTAAATTGAACTCTTAAAAAAAGCGTATGCATATGTATACCCAATAGAAAATTCCCTGTTGTATATTTAAAAGAAACATTTCTATATACTATATACAGGGAGTTTTTCTATTAAGTATACATATTCCAATTATATGTTGTAGATTTTCAAATATTAGATGTTTTCAATTTAAAGGTCAATTTAAAGTTTAAACGAGTGTATTATTTAAGCATGAAGTAAAATTTCGAGTTTAGAAAAGCCTGAAAATTTGGATTAGTCGCGTAGCGCGGAGCGGCCAAACCAAATTTTCAGGCTTTTCTAAACTAGTAATTTTACTTCATGCGCCACGCGTACAAGACACTGATTTCAGACGAAAATGTGCGGTTTCGGTGGGACACCCTGCATATACAAAGTTTACTACATGTGTGTTTATAATAACATATTGTTTATTATTTTTGTTTATTTTTCTTTAAAATAAATAATAATAACATATACATAATGTACATATAGAATTATTAGCATCATGTTGCTTTAAATAATTAAAGAAAAATAACGCATCGTGTACTTCATGAAATTAAAATCAACGGTTTCGCCCTTTACTTGTTACACTTTGTCCGGATTTTACTTATAATAGCATTCAACCGTAAATTAGTATTTTATATCTACTAAACCCTCCTTAAATGTATAAGGTGGGTTATTCTAAAATCTAGAACACGTGGGTTTTAAAATTGCTAACTTATTCAGTTACCGGTATTTCGGTAAAATTATTAATAAAAAAAAAATTGCCGGTAAATCACAGTATGCTAGTTTTGGGGACAAAAGCGGATCTTAAAAAAACAGAAACCGCTCGTTAAAGGTATGTCATTAAATGCTATTAATGTTCTATGCATTCAATGACCTACTTTTAACGAGTGTTAGCTATTATCAGAAAAAATACGTACTATTACCTCTTAAGAATTATATTAGAAAATTGTCTTAATACTTAGAAAGTATTAAATATTTTTGAATTTTATTTATTTATAGAATACATAATAAATGATAAACATAATCCCACTCATGATATTTCTGAATTAATAAACCAAGTGAACTAACGAACTAATTTCAATCATAATGACTTCAATCAATCCACCTTATGAATGTACAACAAATCCTCATCAATGGCTCACGCAAGGAAAATCAAACTCAATAGTTAATCAACTGACACATTTGCAATTGCATAATCAATATTTTGATGCACACGTTTTGCTATAAATAAGCACAAGTCAACTCTATAATTGTTGACGCATGTGGCCAAAGCACGTAATCCGTCTAAATTCTCTCTAATTACAGCGATTCAAATTGATAGCCATTCACCGCGAAAAAATATTAACAATAAATTAGGTTTTCTTTGTTTTAACGAACAGGATGCAGTTTATGCAGATTGTTATTTCACGGTCGTAGCAATTACCTGTTTTACATCCTCACAATTGATACTATATAATTTTCTCCAGGTATGTTTTGATGGTTCAGGGGAATAATTTATCTATTCGCATATATCATCTCAAATGGATTTATGGAAAATATTTTGAATGTAATCAATCAATCAGAAATAAGCGCTCGTTAGTGTTGAGTAATGTAGTTAACGGAATCTCTAGATTCGGAGTAATTCTTTAGCTTCCATCCGACATGAGCATGGCGTTTCGTGTGTTAGCAATAAAAGAACGCCAACTCACCTTCAAAGGGATCCATGGCCGTAACGAATTTTCCCATTGTCATTAAATATTCTTGTCACGCTATTTTTAGAACATTTGAATATATTACGCCATATTTGGGTGAATATGCTCATTCGAGGATGGTGTGTCTTTCTCTTCCTTTAAAGGAGTCTTGCAGATCTTAAAAAGCAATTTAATTTGGAAATTGCTGCATACAGGGTCTTTATTTCAAAAGGAGCCACCCTGAGTAACTCTGGATCTGACGTAGATAGGGTTTTAAGAAAAAACACGCCAATTTTGTTTTCAAGGGAGAACTTGAAAATCACCCAAACCTTATAATTTTAAATGGCACCCCATCGTGTGATACCTCATTTTATAGGGCATACAAATAGTGAAACAAGTGAACTGATTTCAATTATATTTTGTTTACTGTTTTATATGGCCGTTAAAATGAGGTATCACAAGATGGGGGTGCCATTTAAAATTATAAAGTTGGAGTGGCTGGGGGTGAGCTGAAGAAAGTCAAAACTCAAAAAACAGTGTTTTTTAAGTTCCCCCTTGAAAATAAAATTGACGTGTTTTTTCTTAAAACCCTACCTACGTCAGATCCAGAGTTATTCAGGGTGGCTACTTTTGAAATGAAGACCCTGTATACATAACTTTTATTCTGGTAAAATATTTAACTTCACCTAATATAATACAATTAAAATAATCTTATTAAAAAAATGTAAAGCAATACTGTATATATAAATTACTGATGCAAACGCCATTTATTGCTCATTAAAAAAATACTTATTTGGATGTAATAATTAAACCCGGGAAAGTGTTAAGAAGAAAGTTGGCATATTTTCAACAACAACTAAAAATTGTGTTGAGAATATTCTTAACCAATTTAACACCATTGATGC
The DNA here is from genome assembly GCA_932526585.2 of Philonthus cognatus. Taxonomy (NCBI): domain Eukaryota; kingdom Metazoa; phylum Arthropoda; class Insecta; order Coleoptera; family Staphylinidae; genus Philonthus; species Philonthus cognatus. Next base: position 93,506,979 of record OW052243.1, read on the forward strand.
AATAACGCAAAATTGTTATTATTTTTTTAAATTAAATTACTAAATAAGTTAATTTCATACAATTTATTTTTTGACCCGACTTAAGAATGAGTGTAAAAAATCTAAATATTTTGTTATTCAAATATTACTCATATTAAAAAAGAGTATTTTTGAAATTGAAATTTTCAGGCTTTTCTAAACTCAAAATTTTACTTAATGCTCAATCTGGAATTGGAAACACTCGTTAGATGCTTTGAATTAAAAACTTTTATAAAAACAGGGAATGCCTGAACATTTACATCGAAACATCGTAATATGTATACCTAAAAACAGCAAAAAAAATAGCGAAATTGGAATATCAACAAAGAAACGAAATTGATTTTCTAAAAATTGTCAAAAAACAAATTTTAAACGAAATCATCAAAAGCAACAAATATAGAAATTTACCAATCAATAAAATTATTAAATATTGACAACTTAAACTAAAAATAAAAAGTAATTATAATTTTTTCGATGTCTGTAATTTTTCATACAAATCGATCAAATTAAATTTATTTACGAGATAAAATTACTATACAAAATACCACAATTTGATTGAAAATAGGTAATGGAATTAAAAAATTATTGATAAAAATAGTATACAAATGTTGAAATCAATAAAATAAAAAGATAATTACTACAAATTTGTCTTTTAGGTTTACATATCAGGTTTTTTGATGTAAATTTTCAGACATTCGTTGTTTTATTATAAACTTTTCATTTGAAGCCTTTAATGAGTGTTTCTCATCCCAGATTAAGCATGAAGTGAAATTTGGTTTGGCTTTTCTAAACTCGAAATTTTACTTTATGCGCCACGCGTATAAAACACTGATTTAAAGTGAAGTTAAAAATATACTGCTTAGGTTTGATCAGGGTTGTTAAAAAAACGTTTTTTGTTTTCATTTTAATTAAAACAAACAGTCTATTTTCACAAAACGTGTTTTTTTTATTCAAACAGCGTTCAAAACATTAACAATTAAAAACATGTTTAAAACATGTTTAAAAAGTGTTTAAAATAAAACATACATGGCATTTTTGTTCTCTATAATTACATCGTTTTTTTTAAATTTGCGGGAATTCGTTCTTTCAAAGCGGTTAATTTGAGGCTTTTAACGAGTGTTTTCCACTCCTAGACTAAGCATGAAGTAAAATTTCGAGTTTAGAAAAGCCTAAGAATTTGGATTGGCCGCGTAGCGAAGCGGAGCGGCCAATCCAAATTAGGCTTTTCTAAACTCGAAATTTTACTTCATGCGCCACGCTTAAAAACACTGATTTACAGTGAAGTTAAAAAAACACACACATACAACAACGATTATAGGCAACCCAATATACGTTAGAGTTATTGGGTTGCCTATAATCACTGTTTTAAACAATTTGTTAAGCGCAGAATTTCACTCACGTTTTATTCACATTTACATATTAGATTGCTAAAGATGTATATTTTAAACTCTACGATATTTCAGTGTTTTATACGTGTGGCGCATGAAGTAAAATTTCGAGTTTAGAAAAGCCTAATTTGAATTGGCCGCTCCGCTTCGCTACGCGGCCAATACAAATTTTCAGGCTGTTCTAAACTCGAAATTTTACTTTATGCTTAGTCTGGGAGTAGAAAACCCTCGCTTAAAGATTCAAATTGAAATCTTTTAAAAAACAACGAATGTCGTAAAATTTACAGTGTAAAAGAAAGAAAAATTCCCTGTATTTAAAAATCACATTTATGCACACACAGTTGTGATATTTTATTGTAATAAAATGTTATGTTTAATAATGTAATTTAAAACATCTTCAACAATTAAGCTAAAATTTAAAAACGTAAACAAAAATCTTAATGAAGTAGTATAAAATATAATTTAGAAAATTTAAGATAATAAAATTAAGATAATAAAAAACCATTTTAAACAAATTAAATTTAGAGTTTAAAACATGTCTTAGACAAATTTAAGATCTAAAACATGTTTAAAGCAAAACCGTTTAAAACACGACGGCTGTTTTTAAACATATTTAAAACACTGTTTTAAAACATACAACCCTAGGTTTGATTACATTATTTTAAAAATGTGTTTATATGGAAGATGTGAAAGTATACTTAAAAGATAAAAACCGTGCATGATATTTAACAAAAATGACAAATTTTAAATAATTACTACAAATTACACAAGCTAAACGAATTAGATAACCAACAAAGGATTTTGATGACAAATCATATTGATTGCTAAGAAATTATCAAAATTTCAATTAATATTGTAAAACTATATCAAAAATGCAATTGCCAACAAGATTACAAAACTTAAAAGTTTTGATAATTATAAAAAAAACAACTCAGTTTGAATAAAATCGAATTAATTGTTAAGAAATAAATAAACTTTGTTTCGATGTTAGAAAAATAAACATCCAATGACTGTGAACAAAGTTAGAAACATTGACTGATCATAAAGTTTGTTCGATATCGCGAACGACATGTATTGCACAAAAGAAGGTTGACTAAAATGAGCTTTGTAGAAAATGTGCAATCTAATTTCAACTAATCTAATAGCGACTTAAAATCGGTTGTCGTGTTCTTATTTACTGATTTTCGTGTATTTGGAGGAGCTGGATTTAATAAGCAACAAAAAAACTTTTTGCACATACCTGAATATTTACTTATTTATTATATGTTTGTATATGTTAAGTTTTTTAGTTAATGCTCTAAATCAGGGGTCTCTAAACTACCTTATATTTTAACATATTGTCATCATTTTCATATTTTGAAATATTATAACGATAATTTGTAAAATTTTTGAAAGTGGTTAATAATTAATTGAATCTTGTAAAATAGTTTAAATTTAAATGATTTAAAACTAAAATCAAACCAACTGATTTTTAATATAATTTATTTTATTTATATATTAATATCAACGCGCTTTACTCAAACATAATTTATAAAAATATAAATTAAATTCCTTTAAAATTGTTATCAATTAATTAAATCTTGAAAAATGGTTTGGAGACCCCTGATTGAAATTGAAAATCAAACCAACTGATTTTAATTTAATATGTTTTATGCATATAATATTATCAACACGATTTACTTAAACATAATTTATAAAAATCTGAATTAAATTCCTTTATCTCTCTATCTCTAATTTTATTGAAAACGTTTATCAAATTCTTTATTTTCATTTAAAGTGAGAGACAGACTGATTAATATTTTTTTTTCAATATACACAGATCAATTATTATTCAAAAACGGGATTAACAAAAATCAAAACCATCACTTACTTATTCAAAATCTATCCTAACTAGGTACTCTTCAATAATTTACATCGTCCATTACACAACACCGAGAACTTCCAAAACTTAAAAATCAATCGATATTTTCGAAAAACCGATCACGCGAAATTCACGTCAACTGAATCCTTATTGTTAATTTTACAAAACTCAAATTTCGCCTTGAGCGAAATTGGTGAATTATTGTGCTCTCGGCGCTGGTAATTACATAAATAGGAGAAGTAAATTATTCGCCCCAATAGGTTCATTTTGGATTCTAGTACGCAGGGTTGTTAATAAAATTGTTTTCTTTATTTTAATTAAAACAAACAGTTTTTTTTATAAAACGTTTTTTTTAAATGAAACAGTGTTTAAAACATTAACAATTAAAAACATGTTTAGAACGTGTTTAAAGCATGTTTTAAACATAACCAGCCTTATTACTAGACCTTAGCATACAGCTTTAACACAATTCTAACAATGATATTAACATTTTCAGATTAACAAAATGTTTTAGAAGATTACTATTGTTAGTTTACAACTAATAATTTAATAGCCCTAGTCTAAGTCTTTTACATAACCACAACTGTCATAAGAAAATAGGGTTATTTAGAATTTATTTAATAATGCATGAAATCATAAATGTATAAACCTTATCAGTATGTTTTGAACTTCACTTAAAAGCAGTGTTTTATACGCGTAGCACATGAAGTAAAATTTCTAGTTTAGAAAAGCCTTGTGAAAATTTTCTACGCGGGGCTTTTCTAAACTCGAATTTTACTTCATGCTTAGTCTGGGAGTGGAGACACTCATTAGAAGTACATTTGAATCTAATAATATATCAGAAGAAATATATTTTCAGAAACATAAAAAAAACAGTGTAACATACCTTCTAAATTACTTGATTACAATGAAGTTAGAACACATGAAAATGTAATGTTGCTACGTTCATTCTATCATTATTTCAAAACTAACAATAACATGTAGATTTTGCTTTAATAATACGAAATGTTAGTATTGTATGCGTCTAGTAGAGAATAATTAGCATCAAACTATAATGAAATTAATGGCAATTCTATTAATAAGGCTGAAAATGTTTAAAACATCGTTTTAAATCACATGTATGCACACATAATTGTGATATTTCATTAGGATAACATTTTATTTTTAATAACGTAATTTGCAATATCTTCAACAGTTTAACTAAAATTTGTAAACGTAACCAAAAATTTTTAATAAAGTTGCATAAAATATAGTTTAACTAATTTAAGACAATAAAAAAAACTTTTTAAACAAAATTAACGTTTAAAACATGTTTCAAACGAATTTAACATTTAAAACATGTTTAAAACAAAACCATTTAAAACACGACTGTTTTTTTAAACATGTTTAAAACACTGTATTAAAATAAAGTGTTTTAAACATAACAAAACTGATAATAAGTGAATCGTTAAATTATTTACTCGGTCGGATTAATTCATTTATTGTAAGGTTTTGGTTTTGAATTTTAGAGTAATTAATTGGGTGGTTTTGTTTCCGATGGGGAAAGTAATTAGATGAAGAAAGTTATAAAAAGGTAATAGGAAAATCAAAATTTACAGAGTTTTCTAAACTACAATTTTTACTCGTTATGCAATAATCAATATAGTTATTTGAGTTACGTAAAGATTTTAAGTCGGTTAATTAATACGCAGTTGTATTTCTTTATTCACTTTTATATTTAGATCATCGAAAAATAAAAGTACAAGAATCAATAGCGTATTTTGCCATTTCATTTTTTTGCCCGAAAATATGCAATTTTAAGAAAAGTAATTTAGTATGATTGAATTTCATTTCCTATTTAATTTTAATCATTTTAACACATTCCCAGCCATGCGGATGTTTTAAAAATGTTCCAATTTTTAAAACGTTATAATTTTTAAAATGTTGTAATTTTTTAATTTTTAGTTAATGACTCATTTTTAATAAAAGTGTAAGAGTACATTTCATTGCGAACTAGTTATCGGAAATAAAAAAATACTAGATTTTTTTTTACTTTTTATTACGTTTATGTCACCGGATGTGCTATAAATAAATAGCAATTTCATATTAATTTACTATCTATACAGAAAACACAAAACGTGTTCGTCTCTTAAAAAAATATAATAATTTAAAATTAAGCAAAATAGATAGATTGATAGATTGATTATTTTCATAGATACAGATATCAATTTATTGAGAAAAAGTTAGAGAGTGCGCAACGTTTATTAATTTGAAATAGCTTTAATTATTTCATATTTTTATTTACTTTTATAAAATCGTTAACCAAAACAAATAAAACAAAAAATCGTTAAGGTCTAGTGGGGCAAGTGCAGAGTGGTCTTTGTAAAGTTGGACCTTAAATGTTTTAACCTATTGTATGAATATTCAACAATGTTGATACTTTTCTGTAGTTATTACTGTTTAATTAAAAATTAAAATTTACAAGGAGCGATAATCCTTAAACGTTCCTTGTAAATTCTAATTTTGAGACGAAATTTTAAAGTATCCTGCAAGAAGATGAAAAAACGGATTGAATCTAATTACTGTTGCTATGGGGCAAGTGAATTATGTACAAATTGTTGGTTAAGATTATAGTTATACTTTATAAAAACACTGCATTTTTTGCTCAAATTGAGGAGGAAGTATAGTGAAATAAATAATAAATCTAACGAAGTGTAAAGTTTCGCTGATGGCACTTACCCCACTCCACCTTATTTTCTTTTATTTTTTCTAACAAAGTTTTAAGAGCAGAAAGGCCGCAGGTCGATAGCCCAGACATACTAACCCATTATTAACATAAAGAAAATTTAACATAAAAAAAATTGAGTTTATCAATAGTTTGCAGAATATTTACAAAATATAAAAACGAATTAAAATTAATATCGACTTTCTTCAAAAATGTTGTCTCATTGAGACAGGTCTCCAAATATTCATTGAAACAACTACTCCTCCAGCTAATACCCCGACAGATATTATACAATGAATATTTGAGTTAAACGACAGCTTTACTGTTCTATGCATAATTTATATGCAAAATGCAACATCAGGTCAAATTATTCTCTCACCAAACTAATTGAATTAACAGGAAATTGAAATAAATTGAAAAAATTACAAGGATTTTTTTGCTAACACATTATTGTTTACAAAACTGTAAATAAATTCAATATAAATGCATATATTCTGAATAAAGATATGTGTCTCTCTCTAGACAGTTTTTATTCTCATAAAAACGTTTTTATAGCCATAATTCGAAACTATTAAAAATCATTAAAATATATATTGAAGATAATATTATATTTTATTTAGACATATTACAATCAAATGTGTTAAAGCAAATATACGTACCCAATGGTAAATATAATCGGGAAAGTAAACTAGTTCAGAATTTTATAGATGTTTGCACGATTTTTAATATTTGATTAGCTTATTAAGTGGAAAACGCAGCGCTATTTACCCATAAAAAGTATTTTCTTGGTTTTCATACATGAAATATATATAACCATGTATAAAAACCCATCAGTATTTTTAATTTGTTTGTTAAATTGATTCTCCTCTGTAGAGGTTATACAGGTTAGGGGGGGCTGCTTTTACTCTACAGAGCCCACTCAGCTCTAGCTACGGCACTGCTCAATATTTCCTATTTTAAAATGCTTACCTACATTTTATATGTTTAATTAACAAATAATCAACAAATAAATATTTTATCGTTAAAGAAACAAAACTTCTTGGCATCAAATAATATATTTTTATTTTTTTATTTATTAAATATTGTGAAAAATGCTTTTTATAAAATAAGAAATAATTAATAAATAATTCACACACTAGTTACCTAAATAGCTATTATAGCTATCTGATATAATAATTAATTATTCTTTATTATGTGCAATTTATTGTTTTGATAATTTGAAAATAATCAAAATTTCTTTGTGAATATTTTATATTTATTCTTGTATGCTAAAATATAAGTACAAATTCACAAAGAGCGCAAATGTATATATGTATTATGCAGAGCTGGGACGAATCCTCGTGAAAAGGATTCCAATCATGAATCCGAATCACCTAATATGATTCGAATCACGAATACTCGAATAAAGGATACGTAAGAGTCAAAGAATCAAAGATTCGAATCCTATTTTTTCGAATCACGAATATAAATCCTGTTAGAATAAATTTGATTTTATTATTTTTTTGCAATCATTAACATATAAATATCGTTATTAAATGTTAAACACAAATATTCAAAACCTATTTATTTATTATTAACACTGGATATTGTTGATAACAGACTAAATATCTGTGTTTGAAAAACACATAAATACATCTTTAATCACAGGATTAAAGATGTATTTGTATGTTTTTAAACTTCAGTTGAAATCAGTGTATTATTGTACGCGTGGCGCATAAAGTAAAATTTCGAGTTTAGAAAAGCCCCGTGAAAATTTGTCGAGGGTCGCTGCGTGACCCGAGACAAATTTTCTACGCGGGGCTTTTCTAAACTCGAAATTTTACTTCATGCTTAGTCTGGGAGTGGAAACACTTGTTCAAAACTTCAAATTGAACTCTATTATAAAATTGACGAATGCCTGAAAATTAGTATCATTAAAACCGGGAAAGACGGAGAAAAGTTTTGGTATTTTATTCAAATTGACCAAAACACTAACAAAAAAAGCGATATGATATTATTAAATTTGTCAAAATCAACAGGCATCATAAAAATTACAAAACACGTAAAAATTTGTAAAACCAACTTAAACATTGACAAAAACAATGAAACCAATTTAACAAACCAGTGAAATGTCGAAAAACTTTAACATTTCAGATAGTGGCTACCATGTCAGTTTTACTTCAAATAATGTTAAACAAAATTTTTAAAACTAGAATATTATCTTTAAAAAATGTTAAAAACATTTTCAGTCATTTAATGTTCTTATCAAAGCAATCAGTTTGAAGTTTCGAACGAGCGTTTCCCCTCTAAGTCTAAGCATGAAGTAAAATTTCGAGTTTAGAAAAGCCTCGCGTAGAAACTTTGTCTCGTGTCGCTTGCATTTTCACGGGGCTTTTCTAAACTCGTAATTTTACTTCATGCTCCACGCGTGAAACAGTGATTTAGCGAGAAATTTAAAAGCACACAAAACATGTTAATCCTCACAATTAATTCGAATTATTTTTGATCATTCAAATCCTTTTGTAAGTATTCGAATCCTTTTGTAAGTATTCGAATCCTTTTATAAATATTCGAATCCTTTTATGAGGATTCGAATCACCCGCATTTGGATTCGAATACGAATCCTCTTTGTACTTTGAACTCATGACATTTTCTTGAGCTAAGGTTGGATTTCAATTATGAATAATTAAAATAGTTGAATATTCGAATATTCAAATAACAATTTTTCAATCACTAAATTATTCACATATTTGAGTATTTGAATATATTTTTAAACGAATAATTGAATACTTAAATTTAACAAATTTCCAGCCTTAATAGTATATTTTAAACTTCACTTGAAATCAGTAAAATTTTGAGTCTAGAAAAGAGTTAAATTTGGTTTGGATCAAACCATGTTTTCAGGCTTTTCTAAACTCGAAATTTTACTTCATGCTTAATCTAGGAGTGGAAAACACTTGTTAGACAGCTATTAGATGTTTTAATGGCAATATTGATATCCTAAAGAAATTAGGAAACAAACGCAAACTGTAGTTATTTTTATAATTTATGAGTTTTGTTAATTTTCTTGTTACATTTCGAGTTTAGAAAAGCCTGGAAAATTGGTTTGGTCATACATAATCTGGCAGTGGAAAACACTTGTTAGACAGCAATTAGATCGCAATATTTACTTATGCGCCAGGCGTGTAAAACATGGATTAAATATGAAGTTCAAAAACATACTTGGTTATTACATTTCGGAAAAGTCCAAGCTCCTCTGTCACGTAACAAACGTTCAAAATGAACGGATAATGAAGGGGTCAATGCAAAAAAGTAGGTAAATGCACATTTTTCTGCAATTGTGTTAATATTTTTAATTTTTTATATCCTTACCTAATTAGGTTTTATAATATAATATGCGGGATTATACTTATTAAAAGTATGGTTTATTTGAAAATAAAACACGCATCTTTAAAATATATACAGTGTCCATTTTATGATCTGATTTTTTCCTTTAGTGGTATAAACAATAATGTTAAATTGAATCAACACCGACTTTTTTGTTCGAATATTTGTTCACTATATTCAAGCGAGCTATATTTCAAATAAAACTGAAGAGAAACCAAAAATAAAACCTTTAAAATATACTAGTAGGTAAAGGAATGATTTTAATTTTATTATGATTATTTTAGTTGAATAATAGAGATACCAACTGAAATTGAAATTTTTTAGGTGGGAATTTACTAATGACGCGTTTTTAAATCCGTTTTTTACACGGTATATGTAAAACTACTTAAAAAAAAACCAGCAATAACTTTAAAACTAAAATGCACATGTTTAAATTAATCAGTCAAGAAGCAAACATCGATGTATTTGTTTTACCTTTTATCAAAAGGTAAATAGTTTAGTATTTTTAGTTTTTCGTATAAAATAAATAATACTTAAAGAATTTTGCTACGTCCATATATAATACCATAAAATCTCTGATAACGTAGAAAATAAAATTGTAGAAGAAAACTCTACTGCTTACAACACGGTCCTCATCAGGACCCGCTTAGAACATCCGTACAGATTTTGTCACCCCGAGAGCGGGTTTTGCACCCACTTCAAAACAAACACTTAACACATAATTTAAATATATTTATGCGTTTTCTAAATGATAAAAAAACTAGAACAATATATTTATTGATTTCTTAATTGTTAGAAAAAAAAATACATCATACAAATAAATCGAATCGAATCCTGATTGATTTTTAAGTGCATAAATGTTCGCAATTATTTAACGAAACACCAAAAATTAAATCGGTTTCAATCAATAAATCCATTCGTTTATCACCAAACACGCAAAAAAGGCAGGAGAACATCGAAAAAATGTGCATTCTTCGCCGATTTCAAGAGCGTCTCTATTTATTCAATCACCTTTTCAACTTCAGCTCGGATCGAATATTCAAGCGGTGTTCGATTTTTGATAGCCTTTAATTTGAAGTTTCGAACGAGTGTTTTCTATTCCCAGATTAGGCATAAAGTAAAATTTCGAGTTTAGAAAAGCCTGAAAATTTGGTTTGACAAAACGTGTACAAAACGTGCAAAACGTGTACATCAAGATTTTCGAGATCACGAATTACGAATTAAATGTCAAAAATTCAAAATTTGAAATGACGCATTAAAATTTAATAACATATGAAATCGTACAAAATTTGCAACACATAGGTTTTCGAGGTCTGTGATTACGAATTTGATGCCCGCCAGGTATAAATTATTGTCTGTTGACAGAAAATGCGATTCCCGCCAACGATACCCGTGGCATAGCATGGCCGGTAGCTTACGCGCTGCTCAGTAAAATCGTCATTTGAAGAAAAATAGCAGGTAGTAGCAGCTAGTTCTTGGTTTTTCCTCTTCAGTATAAAAATACGAAGCAGAGAAGCTATTTTTCCGAACGGAGAAACGCGGTGAAATTTTTGTACGCCATAATTTGTAAATATTTTACACTATGAAAATGAGGTTAATGGGAACGCGAGATTTGTGAAAATATATTCAATATATTCGTATGTATATCTGTTAAACTTACTTTTCGGAGTGCAATCTATTATTTGAAGACGCGAATAGAGGCCAGGATTGCAAATTATTCGCGCAGCACACTCGCAATTGCAGCTTTCAAAACAGCCACTTTTCACTATTTCAATTTCACTTATCTTCCGTGGGTCATTCAAAAGAAATTGGCGACTGGAATATCATTTCAGCACTGAATCAGTGTGCACTAATGCCATCTACATTTAATTTTATGAACTAAAATTCATTCGGTAAAGCTTTTTTTGTTTATTTTGGCCAGGTTTTTTCATGCTTTGGCCCACTGTGCGACGTTACCGCTCGGCCACCACCTGCCCAGATAATTTCATTCAAAGATGAAATACCATTATGAAATATTTTTCGATATCTGTAATTATTCGTACAAATTCAATCAATTTATGTACGTGATCTATTTAGAATATAAAATATTACAATTGAATATACTAGAATCCAAAAAGAAGAAAATATTTAAGACAAAGTCCAAATCAAGTGTTTCCACTCGCAGATTAAGCACGAAGTAAAATTTCGAGTTTAGAAAAGCCTTAAAATTTGGTTTGGTCGCTTCGGGAAACGGAGCAATCAAACCAAATTTTCAGGCTTTACTAAACTCGAAATTTTACTTCATGCGCCATAATACACTGAAATATTGTGAAGTTAGAAATCATTTTTTTTTTAACAAAACGTGTTTTTTTCATTGAAACTGCGTTTGAAACATTAACAAGTTTAGAACATGTTTAAAACACGTTTAAAACAGAACATACAAGGTTTTTTTCTTTTGAGTATACATATTCCTATAATTACACCGTTTTCTTAAATTTGCGGGAATTCGTTGTTTTAAAACGGGTAATTTGGGGCTTTTAACAAGTTTTTCACTCCCAGACTAAGCATGAAGTAAAATTTCGAGTTTAGAAAAGCCTAAGAATTAGGATTGGGCGCGTAGCGAAGCGGAGCGGCCAATACAAATTAGGCTTTTCTAAACTCAAAATATTACTTTACGCGCCACGCTTAAAAACACTGATTTACAGTGAAGTTAAAAAAAACACACATACAACAACGATTATAGGCAACCTAATATACGTTAGAGTTATTGGGTTGTCTATAATTAGTGTTTTAAACATTTTGTTCAGCGCAGAATTTGACTCACTGTTTATTCACATCTACATATTACATTGCTAAAGCCGTATATTTTGAACTTTGCGATATTTCAGTGTTTTATACGTGTGGCGCATGAAGTAAAATTTCGAGTTTAGAAAAGCCTAATTTGGATTGGCCGCTCCGCTTCGCTACGCGGCCAATCCAAATTTTCAGGCTTTTCTAAACTCGAAATGTTACTTCATGCTTAGTCTGGCAGTGGAAAACCCTCGTTTAAAGATTCAAATTGAAATATTTAAAAAAAACGACGAATGCTGTAAAATTTACAGTGTATGCATATGTATACCTGAAAAAAATTTCCCGTATTTAAAAATCACATTTATCCACACACAGTTGTGATATTTTATTGTAATAAAATGTTAGGTTTAATAATGTAATTTGAAATATCTTCAGCGATTTAGCTAAAATTTCAAACTGTAAACAAAAAATCTTATGAAGTAGTATAAAATATAATTTAGCAAATTTAAGACAATAAAAAAAAACGTTAAAAATGTAACCTTTAAAACATGTTAAAAACAAAACCGTTAGAAACACGACGGTTGTTTTTAAACATTTTCAAAACACTGTTTTAAAACTAAGTTTTTTAAACATAACAACCCTGTTAGAAATACACTTAAAAATACTTGAACATATTTTTTTTTTAATAAGCAATCGAAATATTTAAATATTATTTTACCTACAAAATTACAAATGAGTAATCGGTTAGTGGAATTAACCTTAAATTTTAGAACTGTTTTTAAAAGACATTGCCCCTCGCCTTGAAAAAAATGGGGCGCCCGATTTTGTTTTGCCGGCCCTATGAAAAGTCATTCGTTTATTAAAAACCTAACTGAACTTTCTCCTAGAAGCTTCACTTTTGCTAAAGAATTTATGTAGTTATCAAATTTTACTACATTCCTGTCAACTTTATCTATATTATTGAACAAAGCAAATGACATTTAAAAAAAATTTAGTCACCTATTTTTTGGATCCATGCATTCAGGTGAAATTAAACAATCTTTGCGAACAATGTAATAGTTAAATATTGAATGTGAATATGTATTGTTTTGCACAAAATTGCTTTTGATTATTCATCATAGATATTATTATATACTACAATGAAAGTTAATTGATGAAATGACTCAATGGATAGGTGATTCCGCAATTGTAATACAACACATGCACATGATGATATTAACATATATTATGCGTAATTAAAATTCATTATAAATAATATCAATAAATTATTATTTATTTTATAAATAATATAAACAATAACCACAACTGACATTGACATTGAACTTGTTTGTTAGCAAAAATTGTGGTTTACATATATGAATGTTTATTTGCATGGATCAAGTGATTTAAGTCATGATGCGTTATTTACCTGCGTATCCAGCCAGAACTGATGCGCAGCTTACTGTCAAGACGAGTAAAAACGAAAACATGATGCACTATTGTTCAATGTTAAACAGAAATAAGTCTTGAAATTGCGAGAGCACACTATATACTTGAAATTTTCGAATCCCCGAGAGGAGCCGACGGGAACCGAGCTGACAGCCAAACTGGTTATTATGTTTATGATGTATCATGTTCTTAACATGTTCGACGGATCTGTCTGTCTAGGGAAATCGATTTATCCTGGTGCCTGCAGACCTTGTGGTTACCAAATATTATTTTAGCAACGATAACGCTATTTAGGTCAATGTGTATGTCAAGTTCAATTTATCATTATATATTTTTCATGGAGAAATCATGTCATGTTCACACATGTATATTCGCCGGTTCATGGAATGCTTTCCGCGTTTTCCAACATTTCCCACCGGCACTCAACGCGCATCAGCGGCACATAAAAAAACTCGTCTATTCATTCACGGCTTCATTTCCGCATAAATTCACGCTGATATTTATTAATGGTGTTCAAGCCAATATTTATTATTGCACTTACAATTGTATTAATTCCACAAATATTTTGATTGAATAATCAATATATCCATTCAATACATTATATTGCATACATAAAATACATAAATAATAACAGCAATTAATATGCTAAAAAATGAAAAATTACGCATTCGAAAATATGCAAATCACAAGTAATTATATGCGCTTTCTTTTAAGAGAGTTTAATTTGAAGTTTTTAACAAGTGTTGTCCACTCCCAGATTAAGAATGAAGTAAAATTTCGAGTCTAGAGAAGCCTGAAAATTTGGTTTGGTCGATTCGCTTCGCGGAGCGACCAAACTCGAAATTTTACTTGATGCACCACGCGTATTTAACACTGAAAACACTGAAATATTGTGAGCAAACGAACTTTACTTGAAATCAGTGTCTTATACGCGTGGCGCATGAAGTAAAATTTCGAGTTGCTTACATTTGTTTATTTCGTCGAACCAAATGCTTATCGGCCTTATGCATAATCCACTAATCGCGACTAACGGGTGACTAACTAAGGTTTAGTAAGAATTTAAAATATGTCGTCTGCATTGCCCAATTTTAAACGCGATTTTAGGAGCTACTCACTGATTCAATTTTTAATCACACCATACCACTAGTTTTACATGTGATTAAACCTAACCTCAAATGTCATTCGCGTGATTGTGAGTGTCGGAGCTCAGTGTTCCTTAAATAATGACCTGTGTTTTTGGTTAAATTAGTGTTGAAAAGTTCGCGAACGAGCGCAAAAATCGTGTGCTGTGCCTATGCTCACAGAAATGCGTAACTGTAGGACCTGTGGGAAATATGAATTACCCTAGAGGTTGGATAAAGGTCACATTTGCTCGTCCGTATACAATCGTAAGCCTAGCAAATGCTGCGTAATCAATTATCTCCATCGTATGTGTAGAGAATTGTCTTTGTTCTATCGAATTAAGTGTGGTGTGCGCATTTTTGCGCGAACAGGCAGAGCGCACGGTTTTTCGTTCGTTCAAGATCTAATTCAAATCACTATAATGTTCAAGATGGATAGTAAGCTATTAAAGGTAATTACAATCCACAATTAAAAATTCAATATTGCTTATTTTACACATAAATAATGTATTAAAGTGTACATTAATTGACGACATTGGCACAGAGAACGGAGCAGCCCTCGTTACATAGATAAATATCATAAATCCATCTATATTGTTCTTGTCCTATAATTAATTTGACATAGAAATGACAGGAAAGACAATGCTGCCAATGCGAGCGACTAAACTTAGGCGCTACTGACAAGTATGTCGCTGGTTCATTATTACAAGGTTCATTTTTGATTTTTATTCTACCATTTTTAAATAAGTTTACTCTGCAAAATTAAGTCAAACTGTCAGTTAACAATGTGAAGACCATACACAAATATTAAATGATTCCCCTTTCCTATTATTTAGATATAATTTAAATATTTTTTTTTATACTAAAAATTTTTATATAAATAATTTGTAATGTTACATAGAACTTTGACTTTCTGAAGTTATACGGGTAAGAACATTTAAAAAAAACAACAATAAAGCACCAAACTGCTCTTTATTATACATAGAAAAAGTTAATAATAATATGAATTATCTATTAATTCTAAATTTTTATTAGGAATTAAAAAAAAATACAAATTTAAAGTTCTAAAAATATACCTGTAGTATACTAATATATATATATATATATATATATATATATATATATATATATATATATATATATATATATATATAATATAATAATTTTTATTATTTTGGGACGTCCATTTACACGTGGATTTGATTGCATCAACTTTATTTTTTGACAAGGGATTTTTCTTCCTTTATTGTTTGGGTTGTGGAAATAACTGATCTGCCATGACAAAGTTTCTTTTGCCTTTGATGGGTCTAATTTTCTGAATAGACATGATTACAGATTCGGTGTGTGAAGTTTTAAACAATATTTAATATTTTGTTTTGGTAAATTTTAATAAAGTGACTTGCGAAAACGGTACACTGGAGTATAAAAGAACAGATGAAAACTCCTGTAAGTTTTTGCAATCGCCTTCTTGCGTTTGAATAATCGTGCATGGCTTATTCCTACTTACTTTTAGATGTAATCTTATTAAAGAAACTGGAGAATTAAAGTAGTATGAACAACGAGGAGATGAAAACACTGGATTGACACTGCAGTTTAATTCAGCATCAGAGTGCTATGTGGTACATACAACTTTGGTGCTGAACTCTAAAACCTCTGATAACATACAACTATGTAATACTTATATTCAAAGCCACCAAGCTTGTGCTATCATCTATTAGTTAATAGTAAGATATGCACATAAAACCTTAGAACATCATAAACAGAAAAAAAATGTCACATAGAACCTTGTAATACTGAGCCAGCGACTTGTTAAAACTTGACTATGCAGCGATCTTAGTAGCACCTTAATCACGATTAGTTAATCACTCGTTACTAACAGTTTAATTACAGGGCTATGCATACGGCCGTATATTTTTATCTTTATTTTAAATCCATGTTTTTTTACCCATGAAGTAAAATTTCGAGTTTGGAGAAGCCTGAAATGTTATTCCATGTTTAACCAAGGAGTGGAAACATTCATTAGACTTCAAATTGAACACCTATATAAAAACAACAAATTCCTGAATATTTATCAAACACTGTAATCATCGGGAAAATAATAATAATAATAAAAATAATCATATTTATTTCTTCTAAGTATATAGCAATCATATTACAATAATGAAATGTAAAGAAGAAACGCGTCAAGTCAAGTATGTACGTATAGTTACAATAAAAAAATGCTGTCTATGTATTTTATTTTAAATTTGAAGAGGCCTCATTTTTCACTTTCGCCAGGGGCCTCAATCGCTTTAAATTCGCCACTGATTATATCTAATAATGTATTGTTTCTCTTTTGAAGATGAGTTGTAAATAATTTAGGGAGATTTTTCGTAATTCGTTTAAAGAATACTGTTTTTTAATTAGCCATGCTAAAAATGTAAAAAAATACTAATAACCTTCATATTTACTAAACAAGCTCTTCATCACAACTGATTAAATCCATAATTCAAACAAATCTAAAGAAATACATTTTACTAATCATTGTCCTCTAAAATCAAACTCCAGTATTTTTTTAAGAGCTTTCCAGTGGCCACCCTTCTATACATGGCTAACCTTTTATACATTCAAAATATTATTACAGCGTAGCGCATCCTAATTGTAATAACACATAATCCATTAAAAATGAATTACCCCAAGTCCCGTCCACCCACAAAACTCCATCACTCTCTGCCATTAACAAAAAACACACCATTAATACAACCTTTTTCCTAATTATTTATTAAAACGTTTATTTTTCCAGGCAATTAATATTTATGCGTGTGGTTGCGTAACGTGCGCCAGAATCCAAGTCCGGAATCGATTTTTTCAGAGGTCGGACGCCAGAAGACGTCACAATGCAGCTTTTGAGTGCCACGTAGGTGGATTTATTAAATGCTCGACGTAGACCACGTATGTTTAATATGTGCACTTAATAATTTAGGAGATAACGCTAGGATCTTTGAAAGGATTCGTCTCTGCGATTCTTTGAAGAATTAGAGGAGTTTTGTAACATGTTTTCGTAATTTTATTAGCTTGATTCATATCAAATTTTAGTATGGATTAGTCCATTTTTATGAAACTAACATTTTAAATCGCGTTAACCGTATCAATAAATGTTGTTATTTAACTTTGATTATAACGCTTAGAACCTTTCTTTTACACTTAATTTTTTAACCAGATGTACATTTCGGACACAAAGTGCCCATTATCAATGGTTTGATACTACTACCTATTTGTATCAGGCCATTGATAATGGACACTTTGTGTCCGAAATGAACATTTGTTTACAAAATAAAGTGTTGAAGAAAGGTTCTAAGCGTTTTAATTAAAGTTATAATTATCTTTAAGCAACTCAATCAATTAAAATGTTGTTATTTAAGTTGAATTAGCGTGAAATACAGCACAAGCAACTTGAAACTAAATTGTTTTTTGTAGATACAGGGAATTTTTCTTTTAAGAATACATATGCGTATGCTTTTTTAAAGGAGTTAAATTTGAAACTATAAACGAGTGTTTTTCAATCCCAGATTAAACATGAAGTAAAATTTCGAGTTTAGAAAAACCTGGAAATTTGAAAAAAAAAACAAATTTTCAGGCTTTTCTAAACTCAAAATTTTACTTTATGCTTAAACTGGGAGTGGAAAACACTCATTTAAACTTTAAATTAAACTCTTTAAAGAAAACACCGAACATTTAAAAATATACAGCACATAATTGGGATATATATACTAGTTATATTTAAAATACTTTGATTTAAAACAGTGCTTTAAATATGTTTAAAAACAGCCGCCGTGTTTTAAACATGTTTTACACCTTAAATTTGTTTAAAACATGTTTTAAAGGTTAAATTTGTCTAAAACGTTTTTTTTATTATCTTAAATTTGCTAAATTATATTTTATACTACTTCATTAAGATTTTTTATTTATGTTTTTAAATGTTAGCTAAATTGTTGAAAACATTTCAAATTACATTATTAAACATAATATTTTATTACAATAAAATATCACAACTGTGTGTGCATAAATATGATTTTTTAAATACAGGACGTTTTTCGTTCAGGTATACATATGCATTGTATATAAATATAAATATGACATTCGATGTTTTTTTAAAAGATTATACTTTGAATCTTTAAACGAGGGTTTTCCACTCCCAGACTAAGCATGAAGTAAAATTTCGAGTTTAGAAAAGCCTGAAAATTTGGATTAACCGCGTAGCGAAGCGGAGCGGCCAATCCAAATTAGGCTTTTCTAAACTAGAAATTTTACTTTATGCGCCACACGTATAAAACAGTGAAATATCGTAAAGTTTAAAATATACGGCTTTATCAATCTAATATGTAGATGTGAATAAAATGTGAGTCAAATTCTGCGCTGAACAAATTTATTAAAACAGTGATTATAGGCAACCCAATAACTGTAACGTATATTAGGTTACCTATAATCATTGTTGTATGTGTGTGTTTTTCAAACTTCACTGTTAATCAGTATTTTTAAGCGTGGCGCATGAAGTAAAATTTCGAGTTTAGAAAAGCCTAATTTTGATTGACCGCTTCGTTTCGCTACGCGGACAATCCAAATTCTTAGGCTTTTCTAAACTCGAAATTTTACTTCATGCTTAGTCTGGAAATAGAAAACACTCGTTAAAAGCCTTAAATTAACCACTTTGAAACAACATATTCACACAAATTTAAAAAAGCCGCTGTAATTATCGGGATATGTATACTCAAAAGGAAAATTCTGTTTAAAACACGTTTTAAACGTGTTTTAAACACGGTTTAAATACGTTTTAAACATGTGTTTAATTGTTAATGTTTCAAACGCTGTTTTAATGAAAAAAACACGTTTTGTAAAAACAACCCTGATACTAACATAAACATTTACGGTCGTATTACTAGACGCAAAATAATTTTTGAATACTGACATAAATGTGCTTAGTGGTGTTTCTAAGGCTCTCTACTATAGGTTAAATAGATAGTTTAATAACTTAACTGAGCATAATATTTATGCCTGTGCACAATATTAAAACTATCTACTTACTTCTATTAATTAGGCAATTACTTTAACAATATAATGAGAAAACTCGAAAATTATCGTGTTAACTGGAAAGTTAATTTGCAATCAAATATTTTGGAATAATAGGTTTACTAAAAATTAAAGATTGGCAAATTATTGCTTTGATGTCTTTTGATTAAGTTTTTGATTTTGATGTAAAAGATGATGTTAAGACATCAGATTTTTTTCAAGTAATTTATATAGTAAAAACAATTAATTGTTTTTCGATACAAGTAGTAATTTTCGTTTTTCGTTTCGCGGTTGGTTGTTTAGAAAACGTTTTTTATTTTATTTAATAAAATTTATTCCAAACTAACACTTATAATACAGACAATACGCGTCAACTCTATGAGGAACTATTAGAAACTATTACAAATCATCACGAACTGATAATAATAGCGTGCATTAGATTATATATAAGAATAAATGCGAATAATGCAGGAATAATATGTAATAGAATAGGCATAATTAATTATCATAAGAAATACATTAGGAGAGATACATAACTCCTTTCCCCTTAATATAATAATATATAAACCACTCTCATATTTTATATAAATAAAAAGGATTTTCTAATTTTCGAATAGGTTCATGATTCCCATTTAAACTATTTTTCTTTACATTATAAGGTACAATAACATATTTATAAACAATAAAACATACACATACAATTACAATAATATATAAAATAACAGTCCAAACACTAATATTATAAAAGTTGTTTACTGTTTTGGGTTTTAAATATTTAATTTGTTAAACCTGATCTTGTAACTTCTTAAGTTTATCTGGTTTAATGTCACTAATTTCAATCGTTGCAATTTTACATAACTTATTTTTGTTGTCGATTACGATATTAGGAAGTAAAATAAGCGAACTCTAAGATTCAACACTATAACTATTAAAAAAGTTAATTTCTTTAGTAGAAAAACTATAATTATGTGGTAAATTAAATAAAAAGTTGCCTTTTAAATTTAAAATATTTTCAGTTTTATAATTATATATATTTTAGTGAAATTTTGAAATATTCTTATACAGTAAGAATTATCTACTTGTTTAATAATGAAATTAGGTATATTAATTGATTGATAATTTCAAGAATTATTATAATTTGTAAGTTGCAAAATTTAAAATATACAATCAGTTTGTTTTTAACTATTAACAAGATCATTATTTATGCAAAAGTAAGTTTCATTTAGATTTCTGCATTCCTTATTTGTGTACATGTAATAATTTTTATATGTAACTAAATACTTTTCAACCGGGATCAAGGTTTGATATTGGCTATTTGAGTTTAAAATAGAAATAGGGTTCAATTGGTAATGACTATAAATTTCTATATGAACAATAGGAATGGATAGTACAAAAGTAACACGAGAATTTGAACTAGTAGAATTTTATAAAATTTATACATCGATTCCAAATTTACAGGAAACATAATTTCGTCTAAAATATATGATAAGGTTGTTGATATTGAATAAAGTAATTCTGTAGGTTTAATAATTGAATTATGAGCGATACCATTTTTTTGCAAAAGTTACAGCATTTTTAGATCCTGTAATAATTAAATAATCATTTTTAAAGTTGCGTTTATTTGATCCAACAGATTTTTAAGAATTATGAACTGATTATTATCAAATAATCGTTCATTTATTTCTTTAGTAATTCAAATTATAATATATTCATTTTGTTGAATGGAAGAAATTAAATTAAAAAGTTTACATTATTTCGTTTGAAAGTGATATTTGTTGATTTACAGTGTTAATAATTCGATTTTGATATTCTTGTAATGTCTTTATATAATTACCATATTTGATAGCATTAGTAGCATTTAAATTTCCAGTAATTGATTTTAATATACTGCCAAGATCATCTATTAAACAACGTTTATTTCGTTTCAAGTGCGGCATGAAATTTAACAATTCTTGTTTTGCATGATTAATTTTAAAGATACAATTTTTCCATAATTTTCTAATTCTTCGTGATATCTAGAATGTGAATTTTCAATAGTATTATTAATTTGTACATAGTGTTTGTTAATTAAATCAATTTTGTCTCTTATATATAATACATCAAAATAATGAATAAATGTACGTGAAAAATAATTAATTTTAGCTTTTCCAATTTTGAAAGGTAGAATACCTTTGTTGTCCTTTAAGTTTGTTATTTCAATGTCGGCGAATATTATTGGGATAATTAATCTGTCACAAGAATATTTATTATATTGGTGGACGTTTAATTTCGTCTTTATGTATTTCAGGGCGTATGTTAGTAGATGTTTTATCTTGAATAGATTGTATAGTATGTGGTTCATATAAATTTTTAGATTTCTAGATTTTCTATTATATTGTTTTACATATACTCTATCTTCTTCTTCTATAGCAACATCGGGCTCTAAATTCTGATTTCTATTTAAAATTATTCTATCTTTATGTTCAATAAGTTTTTTATTTAGTTGTAAATGAATTTTGATTGATCTCTATGTTTTTGAACATAGTCACTAACAACTTGTTGTTCTATATTTAAGTCAAAAGAATTATTATTTTGTTGAGGAATGAATCGAGTTATTGTAACGTAAAATTGCGTATAACATTTTATTTACTAGAAAATTGTTCATTAGAAAATTCAGTATTATTTATAATACGTATATGATCAATTGTAGTAGAATGAAATCGTTCTATCATTCCATTTCATTGTGGATGATAAGGTGTTGTAAAGTGTATTTCTATTTTATTAAATCATTAATTATTGAATTGTAGATCATTATCTGAAATAATTTGTTTTGGAATTTGATAACGTGAAAAGCAGTTTAATAAGGAATTTACAATTTCTACTGAATTAAGTGAATTTAAAGGATAGGCTTGTCCATATTTAGAAAATAAATCCACATTTGTTAACAACCTTTGTTTTTGAATTTGAAAAGTATCAATATGTATACTTTCAAACGGTTCACTTGCAGTAAGGTTTAAACTTAATTGTAATTTACCTGTATTTCTATCGTATTTAGAGACTTTACAAATTTCACATGAATTAATATATTTTTGAATAGCTTTGCGTAAATTTGGATAATAATATTTCTTTTTTATTCTATTCTCTGTTTCACCAATACCTCTATGATTTGATTTTCCTCCATGATGATTTATAATTATATTTTCAAATTCTTCTTCCTTTTTAATATCAATTAACAGCGTTTATATTTATACGAAGAATATTTAAGAGTGCTTCTTATTATATCGCAAAATGGTTTATAATTAGTACTTTCTCTAAAATATATATAATATCCAATATTAGAAAAGATGTATTCTTCAATAAAATTTATCATATCCTTATTGAAACTTATTGAGGATACTTGTACAATAAATTTTTGTTTATCGAATATTTAGATAACTTTTATTTTTAAGGGTGAATGGTAAAAATATTGGAAAATAATCTGATTTCTCCCATAATTTAGAGGGGATTCAATAGGTTTGTTCGTTACATGAACTAGTGCAGTACTTTTTACACTTTTTGCACCGAAACCGTTCTTTACATGCACTAAGTTGAACTGAACTGTGTTCGTTTGTGTCAGTTCACTTGCACCAAACCTGCACTTTTTGCCCCTAATCCAGAGTAGGTGTGCAGGTTAGAAAAAGGAGAGGGTAGGAGATATACAATTTTCAAAGATTGATACGGGATATGACTATGGTTGTGCAATGTGTAAATTAACGAGCAAACATTCTGAAATCGTCACCCAACAACCCTACATTTTTTTAATTAAATTATGAAACGCGGATGTCTTTCAGTTTTCCTAGTTTTATTTGTTTATAAAATACAGTAATAACATTTTATTATTAGTGTTTCCTTAAATTGTTTTGTAGTGTGTTGCAAAAATAATATTTTATTTACATTTTACACCAAAAGCGTTCGTTTATTTTCAGTTCAGTTCATGTACACTGACATGAACTGACCTGAACTGGCGACGTCACAAACATGAACTTAGTTTAACTTAGTGCAATACAAACGAACAAACAGGTAGGTACATCGATTATTGGATGTTGATTAGAATGAACACTTCCTTGTATTACATGTTGTTCTTTATTTTCGGATTGTGAGTTAATTTCTATCATTTCATCTAATTGATTTTGTTCATTTCCATCAATATTAACTTGTACCGATTGATTATGAATTTCTATTTCTCCTGATGGATCTGGAAAGGTTCTTTATTAAATTGTATCTTTCAATTCATTTATATTTAATTTAACATTATTATTCATTAATTTTAATTCGTGATAATGCATCAGTATTAGTGTTTAATGTTCCATTTTAATAATACATAGTATAATCAAATTCTTCTAATTTGAGTTTCCACCTGACAAGTCTTGAAATAGGATCTTTCATATTAAATAAATAATTTAGGAGTTGTCTCTAGTCTTTGGAAAATACTTATTAATCTTACAATATGTTCTTTTAATGAAGTATAATAATATCATCAAGATACAATACTCAAATTTTGTTTTGATAGCCGCATAAAATATTATCCATCGCCCGCTGAAACGTTGCAGGGGCGTTCTTTAATCCAAATGTCATTCTAGCATATTCATGTCCATGTCCATTTTCAACTGTTAAAGCAGTTTTTGCTATATCATCAGAATGCATTTCAATCTAATGAAAACTATTTGCTAAATCTAAAGTTGTAAAATAGTTATATTTGCCTAATTTATCTAAAACATCTGTTATGTTAGGAAGGGGATATCTATCAGTAATTGTTTTATTATTCAATTTCCTATAGTCTACGATTATTCTCCATTTTTGTTTGTTAGAACTATCTATTTTTTTAGGAACTACCCAAACTGGAGACGACCAAGGTGAATCAGTAGGTTTAATTATATTTTGGGTAAGCATATTAGTAATTTGTTTAACTTCCTCTTTATAAATAAAAGGGTACCTATATGATTTCGTAAAAATCGGCTCTTCATCTTGTGTTTTAATTCTATGTTTAACTTGATTTGTAAATTTTTTTTTTTCATCATAAAATATATCTGAATATTCAATACAAAGATTTTCAATTCGATCTTTCTCTTCTCTATTTAAATGTTGAGTTCTAATTTTTTCCAAATCTAGTTTAGGTTTATAGCATTGAACATCTAAATTAAAGGTATTTATTTCATCAATACTATGAATAATAATTTTAGTATTAATATCATTAAAATTTTTCTTATAATAGACAAATTTTATTTATCTAATCCAGAACCTATTTTAGGTATTGCTATTTTATCAATATTTTTATGAATGCGAAACTTCTTTAAATTAATTGATGTTTTAAATATATCTTCATACGAGGGTTTCTCGTGAAATTCAGTTTTTGTAATTAAATATAAAATATATCTATTTTTAACTTTTAAGAAACATACTTTGTGTTTCATACGTTTTTGTGAAAATAATATATCTTTATTCTTAATTTTTTTATTAAATAGTTTTGCTATACCTTGTCACATTTTTAAATCTTCGCTAACACAATGTGCTAGTGAATATTCCTGGTCCTTTAAACACTGGAAACTATGCCTCTGGTTCTTCTTATTTATGGAACTATACCCTGGTTCTATAAGTTCTTCGGTAAATAGCTCAGTGGATTAGTGATGCTTGTAAACACTTTCTGGGTTCACTACTAACTCTTCGCGAAAGTCCACAGATTTATTGGTTTTAATTCTAAGCACTTTTTTCACTATTTTTTTAACTTATCCGTTACGACTGCGCCATTTACGTTTTTCGACCGAGCGGTAGGTTTTTAAAAAAAACATTTTTATTTTATTTAAAATATTTTATTTAAAATATTTAACAAATCATTAACAACTGACTATAATAGCGTGCATTAGATTATATACAAGAATAAATGCGAATAATGCAGAGATAATATTTAATAGAATAAGCATAATTAATTATCATAAGAAATACATTGAGAGGGATACATAATTAGTATGAAAAACGTCATAAAATACTCGACAATCACGTTTTTAAATAAATCACTAACATTACTCGATTTTTAAAATTATTACTCGGCATTAATTAATCTACTTGTTCAAATCCAAATTCGCCTCTCCCAACTTGCAGAAAAATTTGCCTTAAATCTTATTTACCATAATCTTCTGGACCCCCTCTGTATCCCCCGAAATAAAAATATAATCCCAAAACGCAAACATCCCTCCTCTACCATACTCGATTTCATTACAACATTTCATGACATTAGCGATCATGACGATTAAAGAACAGTTCCACCTTGACACTACTGACACTACTGACGACATAACAATCATGACCCTTTTTTACACCAAATATGACAGATGGATTTTTATTTAATGTTATAGTTATTTGTACATACTTATTGTTTGTTTGTTGTATTTACTGTTACTATCTGTCAATAAAGATATGTGTATATATAATCTACTTGACAAAAATATGAGAACCGGAGGTAAGAAATAAATAACATTGAAAATTAAGAAATTCAAATAATAGTTATTAAATTAATACAAATATATTTTGCCGTTGATACCACCCTAATTTCACACTCATCTACACTTGCACTAGCCTTTGATTCCCTTCAAAGACTAATTAACAATAGCTTTCCTAATGGAGACTCAAAATAAACCCAATAAATCCTAAATGTTCCTACCCTACCATGAAATACTACGCAATCCTTTATCAGAGGGACAATTATCTTTTAAAAACAGTTTTAAAATTTAGGTAAAATTTAGGTAATTGATTACTTGTTTTGATTTTAACATTTTTATCAATTTGTCTTAATTTTCATAGTTCTGAAGTTTTTGTAAAATTTTATGATGTGTCTTGGTTTTGACGATTTAATTTAAAATATTAGTCATTATTTAAAATTTGCGATTTTTGTTAAATATTGACATACAGCGATTTTTCTTCTGAGTGTTCTTTCACATATTCCATATAAACGTTTATAGAATTAATGAACATGTGATCAAAATTAAGTATTGTATTTGGAACTTTACTTTAAATCAGTGTTTTATATGCGTGGCGCATGAAGTAAAATTTCGAGTTTAGAAAATCCTGAAAATTTAGTTTGGTCGCTCCGCTTCCGCTTCTAAACTTGAAATTTTACTTCATGCTTAATCTGGGAATTTAAACACTCGATAGAAGCTTTAAATTGAAAGTTTTTAATAAAACGACGAATATCTAAAAATTTACATTGAATAATTCTTCTTTTTTCTTTTAGGAATACATACCTAAAAGAAAAATTCCCTGTATTTATTTTTTTTAATTTTATTGATTTCAACATTTCTATCCTATTAATATTTTTAACATATTATACCCCTCTAGCAATGTCGCCGTCTTAAGGAATGGGTATATTGGGTATTTAGAATTCAATTAGTTTAATTTTAGGCTTTACTGCGTTTTTGTGACTTAAAAATGGCGCAATGTACAAACGGTCAAAGATGAAATATTTATTTAAAACCAACTCTGAAAAGTTTCATTCCAGCAGAAGGTCTCAAGAATATTTTTATTGAAGATAATAACAGCTCACATTGTTTTACTTTTTGTATTAACGTATTAAAATACTTTTGCTTGGCAAAATTCGAATTTTATAAAAAATATATGTTTTTTAAAAATCTAAAAAAAATCACAGACACGCCTTCAAACATTATAAACCACTTAAGGTGCTTGTTTTCTCAAAAAAGAATATGTTCCTCTTTTATTCTACTTATAAAAATTGTGGAGTTTAAGTTCAACTTTGAGCGCTTATATAAACATTTTTTATACATCAAAAAAGTACTTCAACCATAAATATACCTTCTTTAAAAACGAATCACACAAATTATTTGAATTAAAAAAAAAACATTTTCTTAAGATTTTACGAGTGGTAAATTAAACCTGTTCTATTTCTCAAAATTTCAATCAAATTTAAACTTCTGCATTTTTGTTTTTAATACTTGTTTTATAATGCTACACATGGAAACAAGATGTATTAAATACTTAACAATCTCCATCATTTTTATAAAAATCTGTTATATAGCTGCTTTTCTATGCTTTCCAATAATTATTATCATTTCAGTGGTTGTTCAGTATTTTTAATTTAAATTGTAGTTGTTGAATTTTAAATTTTATCAAATAAAACCTAAGTTTAATCATTTTTCAACGATCACTGTTATTATTGACCCAAATCTTACATTTCTTTAACGCGTCTACGACTGGCCAAAATAAATATTATTATTGACAGATGTTTAAGTAAAAGGTTTTATTAGAACTATTGTGGAACAATCTTGATTTAAATATTTTAGTGTAAGGATTGTACTTTTATTTTCTGCTGACTCTGCTGGAGCCTTCTAATTTTATATTATAATGTTTATTCATTAATTTTTTTACTAACATTTTTCATAAATATAAATACTTTTTTATTTTTCCACCAAAATCTGTCTATTTAAAAAAGTCTAAGCGTAGTAAATTATTTAAATATATCTAAGTTTCAAGTCAAGTCAATACAAAATATACCTTTAATCTTATTCATGGGCGTAGCTAGAATTTTGATGCACTAGACAAAACAATATGCCAAATTCCTTTTTAATCTTAAAAAATGACAATTATCAGTGATTTATTTTACTTTATGTTTCAGATGAATTTTGTATAAGGAGTGAAAAGAACAGATAATTTTGAAATAAATGCAAATAAATTTAAATTAAATAACATTAAGCTATATATAGCAATTATAGAGTTAACTCTTAAAGTTGGTTTTAGGTAACATTCTGCAATTCTTTTTATGATCTATATGAACAACTTATTGTTTTATATACTGAAAATTGTTCTTTTGAGAATATATAACGTATACTCTGTACATTTTCAGGCATTCGTTCATTTTTTTAAAAGCGTTCAATTTGAAGTTTCAGACGAGTGTTTCCATTCCCAGATTAGGCATGAAATAAATGTTCAGGCTTTTCTAAACTAGATATTTTACTTAATGCGCCACGCGTATAAAACACTTAAATATTGTGAACTTTATGTATATTTGAACCTCACTTCAAAACAGTATTTTATACGCGTCCCGCATGAAGTAAAATTTCGAGTTTAGAAAACCACAGAAAATTTGTCTCAGGTCGCTGCGCGACCCTCGACACGGGGCTTTTCTAAACTCGAAATTTTACTTCATGCTTAGTGTGGGAGGGAAAAACACTAGTTTAAAGATTAAAATAGAACTAATTTAAAAAACAACGAATATTGAAAAATGTACAGCTTAGGCGTATGTTTACCTAAAAGAAATTATTTTATTATTTTCTTTAAATCTTTATTGTTTTTTTTTATGAGTTCAATTTGAAACTTTAAACGAGTGTTTTCCACTCCCAGACTAAGCATGAAGTGAAATTTCGAGTTTTAAAAAGCCCTGTGAACATTTCTAGAGGGTCGCGCAGCGACCCGAGACAAATTTTCTGGGCTTTTTTAAACTCGAAATTTTACTTCATGCGCCACGCGTATAAAACACATAAATATTGTGAACTTTATGTATATTTGAACCTCACTTGAAATCAGCGTTTGATACGCGTGGCGCATGAAGTAAAATTTTAAGTTTAGAAAAGCCCAGAAAATGTTCACGGGGCTTTTCTTAACTCGAAATTTTACTTCATGCTTAGTCTGGGAGAGAAAAGCACTCGTTTAAAGATTAAAATAGAACACATTTAAAAAACAACGAATATCGGAAAATGTACAGCTTTAGATATTCATTGCTTTTTTTTAAGAGTTCAATTTTAAGCTTTAAACGAGTGTTTTCCACTCCCAGACTAAGCATAAAGTAAAATTTCCAGTTTAGAAAAGCCGCGTGAAAATTTTGACAAATTTTCTGGGCTTTTTAAACTCGAAATTTTACTTCATGCGCCATGCGTATAAAACACTACAATATTGTAAACTTTATGTATATTTGAACTTCACTTGAAATTAGAGTTTTATATGCGTGGCGCATGAAGTAAAATTTCGAGTTTAGAAAAGTCCAGAAAATTTGTCTCGGGTCGCTGTGCGACTCTCGACAAATTTTCATGGGGCTTTTCTAAACTCGAAATTTTACTTTATGCTTAGTCCGGGAGTGGAAAACACTCGTTTAAAGCTTCAAATTGAACTCTTAAAAAACAAAGAATGTCGAAAAATGTACAGCTTCTGCACATGTTTACTTAAAAGAAAAATTTCCTGTATATCCTTTGGCTTACAGGGTTTTCATATGCAAATTTAATATTCATCGCGCGATTTTTTGGGCAGGTATTCTTGCTCTGTATCTTTGGCAGAATGTCTCAACTCCAAGGAAGTATACTAATCACTTTTACACTCACTATCCATAATGTTATTAATTATAAGGACAATTTAAAAAAAATATGACGAAATCTCTTGACATGTGTCGTTTATAAAACTTCAATCGGCTCAGTACGAGTTGTTACCCGGATACGTAAACAAACGCAACTAACAAGTTTTTATATCCTAACAAGAGTGGATATGATGCTTAAATCTTTACACTTTAGTGTGCAAATATTATATAAATTTCAGGGTAGAAGTAGGAAAATACTTTTACAGTTTCTTAACTTCAAACGAATGTTAAAATTATAAATATCTATAATAATCTGAAAAATTATGAAAATTATAATGCGCTCTTGAAACAACTTTAAATTTAGAGAATTTGTATAAAATTAATGTACCTTAATATTTTGTAATGAACAATATTTTGTAATAACAACAATAGATTCTAATTCCTATTTTTGTAAAAGAATTCGCGCCGCCAAATTTTACCTGTCACTAATTCTTATTTATCCCACATACAGGGTGGTCCTGTCTTTTTAAAAATTCAAAAAAATTAACAAAATCTATTTTTTTGGTATATTATTGGTTTATTCGAAAGAGCAAACGTTCCCATTATTTATGGAACACGATTTCTTTCATGTGGCTGCCTCGGCTGGCTTCGCAGTACCGCATCCTGTCAACCCATTTTTCCAAGAGCTTAGTGACGGTTTCTGGCTCTATCTCACGAATGGCTTGCTCGATATTCGCCTTAACGGCCTAAATCACCCACAAAAAAGTCTAACGGCGTCAAATCGCAGCTCCGAAGTGGCCAATTGTCGTCGCTGAGACGGCTGATAACACGAATACTGATCTTGACGATCAAAAGATCGATTGTGGCATGGGCTGTGTGGCATGGCGCGCCATCCTGCTGAAACCAAAGATCGTCCAAGTCCATATCTTCAATTTTCGGCCTCAAAAAATGGTTTATCATGCCTTTGTAGCGCCTACCGTTGACTGAAATGGCATTTTTAGCGCATTTTCAAAAAAAAATTGGCCAATGATGCCACCGCTCCAAAATCCGTAACAAACTGTCAATCTCTGAGGATGCATTGCCTTCTCGACGATCAAGTGCGGATCTTCCGACCCCCAGATGCGGCAGTTGAAAATGCGCCTCGTCAGAAAAGATGATTTTTCGAGCAAAATCGTTGTCCATTTCTAGTTGCTCTAAGGCCCAAACTGAGGAGCGATAACGAAGCGGATGGTCGTGTGCCTTCATTTGCTGAGTCAATTGGACCTTGTAAGCGAACAATGCGAGGTCTTTGTGCCTCATTTCGGCCAAAACTTCTTTTCAATAATCGCTTTGTTTGGGCTACACAGCATTCACTTTGGATTTAAATAGCTTTGCATTATTTCCCAGCATTGTTCAAGCGTACAGCGTTTCATTACGTTCCGCGGAGATATGACACTGACTTTCTGACAAGATTTCAACCGGTAAAGAACTGTCACTGTCAAAATAACATATTATTCAAATAGAAACCACTAGATGGACCACCCTTTACATTGTAATCGGAAACTATAAAATAGAAAATAAAACTACTTCTTTTTTTTAAGTACACAATAATATTGTTAGTTGTCATGCAAATCTTTGTTAATTAGTCTGTCAATTAAAATTAAGAATGATATAATTATATGTGTTAATTATTAATAGAATATTTGTATTGAGTATTATATTAGGATTTTGATTGATACACACATAATAGTGTAAGGTATGGTTGATTATAATTTTGATATGCATTCGAACCGTTGTTGATGTTAGATTCATTAGAAATAATTAGTTGCATAAATAAAGTTTAGTATTTTCCAATAATTTGAAGAGAAATGTTGTATTATACTTCTTACATGGCTCGAACATGCACACCTGCCTATTTCAATTTTCTTTAGAAATTATTAGAGAGAAATGTTGTATTATACTTCTTACATGAACCGAACTTGCACACCTGCTATTACAATTGAAGGTCTCCGCCGTATAACGTTGTAAGCGTCTAAACAGTATTTTTCAGAAATTGAAAAAAGACATATTTTTGATACATTATACCACTTGTTGACAGCTTTATTGACTTTAACTAAAACGCGTTTGCCATTTAAACCCTAGAAATGAAAAGAAAATTCAGTAGGATATGCCGATATTTCGTAAAACATTACTTCGCAAAAGTAAGCGCTTACAACGTCATTCGGCGGACCCCTTCAATTGTTTTGATAACATTTATTTTTTGTGTAAGTAATTAATTCTAATTGATTTATATTCAGTATACCGAGGATAATTATTTGATTTTTGATTCTCTATACAAGTGCCCGTATTTCAACAGAATGTATGGGGATCTCGGTTATTTGAGTAGATAGAGAGTCAGGCAAAGTTCCGTATTTTAGGGCCCAATAATAATCTAAAAACAAATTGGACATATCTTCTTTCGTTTTTGAGATATTGTTAAAAAACGGATTTTTTTAAATTTCGTTTTTATTTTTTTATTCAAAAACTATTGAATCCAGACATTTACAACTTTAATATTATACAGGCACTTTTTAACGAGAAATCTAGTAACATATATTGTTTTAAGATAACTTAAACATTTACCCAGGGACCATAGCCCACTTTTGTTTTTCTTATGGGCGCAAGTTTAAATTTTTATATTTTTTGGAACAATATTTTTTTCTGAATTCAATGATGTATTACACTTAAAGTTTATTGTACATTTTATATGTAAAATGTTTATCTTTTGTTTTCTGTAACGAGTGTCTTGGAAACAGTTAAGTAACTCACTCATTTTACAACCCCTAGGACCCATAAATTGCTTACATATCACCCGTGAAGACCGGCATCCAGCTGATTAATTACTGTACTGAAAATGTATTTGTTTATAAACGAAAAACTGGTGTGACATTTTGAATCTTAATAAATTGCTGGACTGTCTTTGGACTATCATAGGATTTTATCATATTATATCTTTATCCACAGTGTATTGACTATTGTGACTGTAAGTGGCTTGATCGTCTGTCTTTTAACTATACTAGGATTTTGTCTGATCTCTCTATGGACTCTATTTCGGCTATTGTGATGTTATGATTGTAAGTCGTAACATCACAATAGCAGTCAATATAGTGATTTAATGACGAAATACTAATACGATACATATTTTAACAGTTGTGATCTATTTTAAAGTAACGAGTGTCTTCACTCCCAGACTAAGCATGAAGTAAAATTTCGAGTTTAGAAAAGCCCCGCGTAGAAAATTTGTCAAGGGTCGCGCAGCGACCCGAGACAAATTTTCACGGGGCTTTTCTAAACTCGAAATTTTACTTTATGCGCCACGTGTATAAACCACTGATTTACAGTAAAGTTAAAAATATATAACACTGGTAATCAATATTTATTAAGATGTAGCGAAAAATGCAAGAATTACTTTTTTTGTGAATAGTTTTGGAATAATAATAATAAAATTAGATGAAATTTAGTTTGTGCAACTTTTCCATACTGTTGCTATTTAAGTCATCATATCTTAAACGGGGAAAGTGCTTTGATGGACACGTTACCATTTTTTTACTTGAGGTTTTGTGTGATAATGGATACTTATTATTATTATTACAAAAGATTGACAGTTAATAATTAATTTTGACTGCTAACAATGATTGACTGCTGTCAATATTTTATTGATTAATAGATATGACGTCATTGTTTCCAAGGCACTCTTTGCAAAAAAAAATATTATAATTTTAAATATCAAATCTAAAATAAATTATGAGTGTGATACATCACTGAGTTCAGAAAAAAATATTCTTTCAAAACATATGAAAATCCAAAATGGCGCCCATTACAAAAACAAAAGGTTTCTATGGTCCCTGGGTGAATGTTTCAGTTATCTTGAAAAAAAGTATGCTACTAGATTCCTCAATAAAATGTGCCTGTATATTGTCAAAGTTCTAAATGTTCAGATTCAGTAGTTTTTAAGTAAAAAAATAAAAACCATTTTTCATAAATACAGTTTTTTGTTGATATCTCGAAAACAAAAAAAGATATTTCAAAATTGTGTTCATATTATTGTTAGGCCCTAAAATATACAACTTTCCCCCAATTTAACCGACTCCCTATCTCTTAAAATAACTGAGATCCCCATACATTCTGTCGAAATACGGACACCCTGTATAACAGATATTTTGTTCACTAAGCCATTGTGTATATTTCTGTTAACTTATTTTATTTTTGTATTAAATATTTATAACCATTAAAAAGTCGATTATATGTGTATTGTCTATCGTATTACACAAGATAACATGTCGTGATGTAAACTTGACTTTATGGTTCAAGTTTCGTACTAAACTTTAGGTCATGGAAATGTATGACAATATGTATTTTTATTGACGCTTAAGTGTTTACCCGCATAAAATTACAGCACCGATTGATAATCGCACAACTTCCAATCGTTTCAATGGCAATTATGATAATCTAACGTCATAGTAAAATGTAAATGTATGTGTATAAATGTCCAACCCATCTAACTTTGTTATATCTGAACCGATTTAATTTTTTTTTTAAAACATTTGAAATAGTTTCTTAGCGAGATTTTATGCACCATACACAAATATACAGGGTGCCCAAAATAAATGAAATATTGGGTTGTAGTTGTTATTTTTTTTAAACACCCTGTATTTTATTTTACAATCGGTTAAAGATTTTAATTAAGAATACAAAGATACCGGGTTTGATAAGGTTATGTCAAACGACTAAGGAGATATGGCCGATGTTCTGATACTTATGCACAATAAGTCTG
Organism: Philonthus cognatus; assembly: GCA_932526585.2. Taxonomy (NCBI): domain Eukaryota; kingdom Metazoa; phylum Arthropoda; class Insecta; order Coleoptera; family Staphylinidae; genus Philonthus; species Philonthus cognatus. The sequence goes on from OW052243.1 coordinate 93,541,778, forward strand.
ACGCAGGGGGTGGATTGACTGAAGTTGAGATTTTAAATGGAACACTCTGTATTTCACTCGAATATTGCGTATCTTATAGGTTTTATAATTATACAAGCAATATTTGCATTTATAAACAAAGAAAAAAATTAAATAGGCCTCGAGAACGATTAGACGTCATGCTAGTGTCAATCTCGAATTAGAATGAGTAGATTTCGTTGCTTAAACTTTTATAAGAGAATTATCTTGTCTCTACATAATGATGGTTTTTACATGTAATAATCGCTAAAAAAATTTATTGTTCCTTATTAAATGATTAATTACTCTGTTAAATAATGTCATTTTTAATTTTGTTGCATGATGTGTCTTCGTTTTTAAAGACTACTTTAAATGTTCGTTAAGTTTGTGCATTACACCCATTAAACATATGTATCAGAAAATCGGCTATATCTCCTTAGTTGTTTGACATATACCAGGGTTGTTATGTTTAAAACACTTTATTTTAAAACAGTGTTATAGACATGTTAAAAAAGAGCCGTCGTGTTTTAAACGGTTTTGTCATTAAATATGTTTTAAATCTTAAATTTGTTTAAAGCGTTTTTTTATTATCATAATTTTACTAAATTATATTTTATTAAAGTAGTATAAAATATAATTTAGCAAAATTATGATAATAAAAAAACGCTTTAAACAAACTTAACGTATAAAACATGTTTCAAACAAATTTAAGATTTAAAACATATTTAAAACAAAACCGTTTAAAACAGGATTAGGATTTTTTGTTTACATTTTTAAATTTTAACTAAATTGTTGAAGATATTTCAAATTACAATATTTAACCTAACATTTTATTACAATAAATGCATAAATGTGATTTTTAAATACAGGGAATTTTTCTTTCAGGTTTTCTTTCTACGCATACACTGTGGATTTTACGATATTCGTTGCTTTTTTAAAAGATTTAAATTTGAATCTTTAAACGAGGGTCTTCCATTCCTAGACTAAGCATGAAGTAAAATTTCGAGCTTAGAAAAGCCTGAAAATTTGAATTGGCCGCGTAGAGAAGCGGAGCGGCCAATCTAAATCAGGCTTTGCTAAACTCGAAATTTTACTTCATGCTCCACACGTATAAAACACTGAAATATCGTAAACTTTAAAATATACAGCTTTAGCAATCTAATATGTAGATGTGAATAAAACGTGAGTCAAATTCTACGCTGAACAAATTGTTTAAAACAATGATTATAGGCAATTCAATAACTTGAACGTATATAAGGTTGCTTATAATTGTTGTATGTGTAGGTTTTTTCAACTTCACTGTAAATCAGTGTTTTAAGCGTGGCGCATGAAGTAAAATTTCGAGTTTAGAAAAGCCTAATTTGGATTGGCCGCTTCGCTTTGCTACGCGGCCAATCCAAATTCTTAGGCTTTTCTAAACTCGAAATTTTACTTCGTGCTTAGTCTGGGAGTGGAAAACACTCGTTAAAAGCCCCAAATTAACCGCTTTGAAACAACGAATTCCCGCAAATTTAAAAAACGCTGTAATTATCGTAATATGTATACTCAAAAGAAAAATGCCATAAATGTTCTGTTTTAAGCACATTTTAAACGTGTTTTAAACACGTTTTAAATATGTTTTTAATTGTTCATCTTTTTAAACGCTGTTTTAATGAAAAAAGCACGTTTTGTTAAAAAAACTGACATAAACCCTTTAAACCCGGTATCTTTGTATTCCTAATTAAAATCTCTAACCTATTGTAACATGAAGTACAGGGTGTTCCATTTAAAAATATTAACTACTACCTACTAGTTAATTTATTTTGGACACCCTGTATATTTAAATATTTTGTATAAAATCTCGCTGAACTATTTCAAATGTTTTTTAAATTTTTCAAATCGGTTCAGAAGTAACCAAGTTTGAGGGGGGGGGGGCATTTATGGTGTTAATATATTAAGTTTTGAAATTAGCAAATTAAAGCATTTGTATCCAATGAAATTACCAAAGGGAAAACAGAACTGCAGTGGTAATAATTATAGATTTAATGAGTATTTTTATATGAAAATATCTTTCATATTTTTTAAAAAATATAAAAATTAATCAAAATGAATATTGATTTTCTGCAAAAATTTAGTCTCAACGAATATTTGGAAAAGTCTTAAGAAGACTAAATTTTTGCCGAAAGTCGATATTAATTTTAATTCGTTTTAAAATTTTGTAAATACTATGTAAACAATTGGCAAATTCAATTTCACTTCATGTTCCATATTTTTCTATCATATACGATGAGTTTAGTCTTGATCTATAAAATAATCATTTACATTTACATAAAATTAGGAATTTTAATTTTAGACTGGATTTATAAAATAATATAATTCCTATTTGTAAGGCCTATTGGCCGTAAGTCTTTATGCCATTTATTTTTACTATTAATATTTGTAATACTGAGCTAATATATTATTACAACACTTTTGTAAATATTTATAATCAAAACATGCTTCAACATGGATACCATCTTATATTAATAAATACAATAATTGTCGAACAACAACCATGTGGTCAAACTCGCATGTCACGAGTGATTCATGATCACCCGAATAAAATTATGGTTTAATTACGAAAATCGGTCATCGCAGTGAACAAGATTTGTTTATGTGCATGAGCTGTAGTAAATCTTGCTTTTTGTTATTATTTCACTATTACAAATTACAGGTTTTGGTGGCTATAATTCATACATTCTTATAACAGGATCTAATATGTTTTTGAACTAAGATGATTAGGGTATTAAAAACGTGTTATATCATAAGATTTTGATAAAAGTGTATTTTGTTATCCAATAGTAATAAATCTTCTAACAATAATAATAGTCGTATTGTGTAACAGTTCAGATATAAACGCTGTGCTACAGTCAAGAAATACTGAAACAATTTAAGCCACTTGTGGTAGAAATTTGAGGAATCCTAACATTTTTAAAACGTAGTTCAAGTTGTAACTATCACTTTTAGCTAAATTTATGCAGTGAGTTTTTCTTTTAAGTATACATATCCTAATTATGTGCAGTAATTTTTCAGATATTCGTTGTTTTTTAAAGAGTTCAATTTGAAGCGTTAAACGAGTGTTTTCCACTCGCAGGTTAAGCATAAAGTAAAATTTCGAGTTTTGGGTTGATCGCTGCGCGAAGCGGAGCGACTGAACCAAATGTACAGGCTTTTTTAAACTAAAAATTTTACCATATACGCCACGCGTATAAGACACTGATTGCAAGGGAAGTTCACTTGTTCACAGTATTTCAGTGTTTTCAATGTTTAATACGCGTGGAGCATGAAGTAAAATTTCGGGTTTAGAAAGGCCTGAAAATTTGGTTTGGTCGCTCCGCTTCGCGAAACGACCAAACCAAATTTTCAGGCTGTTCTAAACTCAAAATTTTACTTCATGCTTAACCCGGGAGTGGAAAACACTCGATTAAATGGAACTCCTCAAAGAAAACAACTAATATCTGAAGATGAAGAGAATACACTCGTTTAAAGCTTCAAATTGAACTAAAAATAGCATATGCATATGTATACTAAAAATAAAGCTTCAAATTGAACTAAAAATAGCATATACATATGTATACTTAAAATAAAAATTTCCAGTATATGAAGTGAGTTGACAATGACAATTATGTAATCAAAAATCTAATTTAAATCTGGGGTTTAGTTCGAGAGCTGACCCTTCTACACGATTTTACTAATCCTTTAATATCCTATCAATGACATCGTTTTCAATATTAATCTTCCTAAATTCCTTTCTAGTAAATATCATCCTTCAAAATCCCACGTGTATTTTCTATTTCCAATCTTTTATAGGAGAGAGCAGAGGATGAAACATTTGTTTAGATTTTAATTTATTACTTTTTTACTCAATACTTTATACCAGTGTGCCCAAACTTTCAACACGCACGCACAACTTTTGAGATAAGGATGTCACCAAAATACCACAGTTTTATGAAATGTTGATGGGGTTTATCAATTCATTAACTTCTATTTAAACATTTTAATTTACATAAAAATACAACGTAAATATTATTCCTAAACTTATAATGCAAACATTTTTTAAAAAATCTGCTGGGGCCAACACACGTACCGATCGCAAATTAAAATAATATAGGATCATTTAATTTATAATTCCAATTACTTATTGAAGTTAGTGTGTACAATAAAATGTCTGCTATTGGTAAAATATTTTTTTTTCAACTTTCTCACCTAAGAAAAAAGTACTTGCCGTCGGCATAAAAAGATAGCATACACAACGTAGAAAAAAGTAAGGAATTTTTTGGTAGCATATGAAAAATATTTTTTTTACCAAAAATCAAAAGGGGCAGGCCTTAAATCAAAATTTAACATTGAAACCTGCATAAGTCTATCTTACTTCCACTCACGTATTTTTCACCCTTGAAAATCGTAAATTTCTGAAAATAGGAAAAACTAAAAAATATTTACAGGGTGTTCCAGACCATCCGTATCAGGCTTTTTTTGAGAAAATGGCTAGTCCTAGAGAGTTGGGATAAAAAATATTACTAAAGCCATATTAAGGAATCGAATAGTGATATTGTTTTTTTCCCAAAGAGGTTGGCATCCTTGAGAGTTTGCTTAAAAATGTCAAAAACTCAAGAATTTTGAATAGCATGATAAGTCAAAAGTGGTGTTATTTAAAAGGTCTTTGAAAAATAAGCAACTTTTGTACGAAACATATTTTTGTAACTGACATTAGTTTTGAGTAATATTGGATTGAAGTTACCAGATATCAATATCTCATGACTCCCTTATTTTAAAAGTAGATACCTAAAGCTACTGGTTTTAGGACCAGAATAGCTCATCAGTGTTTAGAAGGAAATAGGAAACAGTTTGAATAAATGCTGTGGACTCGCAGTTGGATTTAGAATCAAAGGTGTGAACTGGGAATTTAAGTATTTTTGTGATGACAGAATCAGAACCGTTGAGTTGAAATGTTGGTATAACTCCTACTCCGATTTTCAATATAATTATTTAAATATAATTTTGCTAAACATATTTCTTTTTTTTTTCTAAAATTTAAACCCAAATAGAGTTTGTAATTAAAAACTCTATTTGAGTCTATTTGAGTTGTATGTAATTTGCATAAAAGGGAAAACCAAAATTTCGATATTTTTTCCGAAAACTATTAGATTGCAATTACGCAGATGCAGTATCAATCAAACATTTATTTGTATTGTAAAAATGGCATATTAAGTAAAGTTTTCAAATGTTCACATGATTTGGAGCAGGAGTGGAAGTTGTCGTAGAATTCTCGAAAAGTAGAGGAGTCAGAAATGGAGTCGAAGTCGAATATTTTATTTAGCGACTCCGCAGCACTGGTTAGAATTTATCTGAAAGGTATAACTGACATTTAAAACTCAATCTTTTAAAATAAGTTAGCCATGAAAAATTTAAATAATTTTAAAATAAAATTTAATAATTTTAATCAGGTATAACTCAAAATCGATGCCAATAACAAAATTATGTTTCCTACAAAAGTTGCTTATTTTTTAAAGATCTTTTCAATAATACCACTTTTGACCGATCGTGCTATTAAAAAGTCTAGAGTTTTTAACATTTTTAAGCAAACTCTCAGGAATGCCAACCTTTCTGGGTAAAATCAATATTACCATTCGATTCTTAAACACGGCTGTTGTAATAATTTTTTTATCTCAACTCTTTAGGACTAGCCGTTTTCTCAAAAAAGCCTATTATTGGTGTTCTGGGCACCCTGTATGTCTCACGTCATAATTGAGTTAGCTCAATTAAATTTTTGTTGTTATTTCGCTATAATTAAAAGAGGAGTGGGACATTTTTATTTGGTACCATGACCACCCTTTAGGCTAAAAGAAGCGGTTAGACGATATTTAAAAAATCATATTTATCATTACGACATGTATTCCTTGAGTGTTTATTTTTTTATTCTCTACAACTTTTATTTGAAATTTTTTTTTGACTGCGGTATTCCGTCTTCATCCATTTTTAACTGGGGGCGAGATATTATAGAATAGAACCCAAATACAAAATTTGAATATATATATATATATATATATATATATATATATATATATATATATATATATATATATATATATATATATATATATATATATTATTACGGCCTGTCGGTCCGTCGTACGGTCTGTAGCAAGATTTCAGCAAAAATGGCTCATGGGATTGTCATCAAATTTTGTATTTGGCTTCTATTCTATAATATCTCGCCCCCAGTTAAAAATGGATGAAGACGGAATATCGTAGTCAAAAAAAAAATTCAAATTAAAGTTGTAGAGAATTAAAAAATAAACACTCAAGGAATATATATATATATATATATATATATATATATATATATATATATATATATATAACATAACAAAACGTAGATTTTCACTGTTTCACTGTTTTTCAGTGTTTTCACTCTTTCTTCGGGTTTGGTCCCGCGTATTTTCTTGGCTCTGGTCCATCGTATTTTTGATTCGACGTTTCGATGACGTCGCAGTCATCATCGTCAGGAATAACTATTAAAATTCCATTGCTCTAGTAACCACTTGTTTGATTTCTACGTACTACTTGATGAGTGAATTTCTTGTTTGGCTTAGTGTTATTCTTCTATTTTGTTCTTCTAATCCACAATCTTCTTTATTTCAACACGTCAACATTTTTAAACATACAATAAATTTTGAAAAAACGAGAATTTTAAAAAAGACAGACTTCTTCCACGCGAGGATTATTAGAGAAGCGATAAAAATTGAAAAGCGGCCGAACAGTCTAAATCAAAGAGATGATGCTAAAAGACTAACACCAATTTGGAAAACTTGTATAAATTCTGGACAAAATATATTATCTCCGAACAACAACCAAGAAATTCAAAGTCCAATCCCTTCCGAAAATAATATTGAAATTGTCACTACTACATCATTAGAAGAACAAAATAGAAGAATAACACGAAGCCAAACAAGAAATTGTTTAAAATGACTGCCACTTGTCAACAGAATTGTACGCAAAGGAGAAGAAGTAATTTAAACTGCTGTTCAAAGATAAAGATGGTTAAACAAAAAGATTCTGTCTATTTTAATAGCATACACATCAATTTTTTACATATTACCATTTATTGGAATGTAAAGGTATGTACTTTTCAAAGAGAGACCCCTAATTGTTGATTGCCTCGAGGTCACATGCAGGATTAAATCTAGAATTGTTTTTACATTTCTAGAACAACTAGATTACAAAATACATTCTAAATTTTCTTAGATGCTGTCCAGGAATTAATTGTTATTGGACGAACCCGCATATCAACACTGACATAATATGTTTTTTTGTAACGTGATTGAAACTAATCTCTTTAAGACGGTAGTTTTAATTGTGAAATGCAAAAATAAACGATTTGCAGCCAAACCGATCAATTGGATGGTTAAAATTGTAAGTAAACTAAAAACATTTTTTTTAAATTTTATAGAAATCCGTGTAGTTATGTAGCATAAGTAGAGATTTAATCCTTAATTAATGTAATATTTCACAGGTAGAGAAGAGTGGTAATTGCTGCACAATTAAAAGCAATCGAGATGATTACATTTGTTTATTTGATTAAAACCGGCCCGAGGATTAATTCGGGGAATATTCATTGTCAGAGCCGCATGTGGTCATTCTAAATAATTGAACGCCATTCAAAGCGACAGCGTCACTTTATCGATATAACATCCTGCTCAGACGAAACACAAAAAATATACGAAAAGAAATAACAAAATATTCGAAGCATCATTTCATCTGCAGATCTATCATATAATTGAGAGTGTTTCGGTATTGTTTCGTGGAGCATCCAAAGGGAAATACAATGAGATCACCGTTTCTCCTTGACTTGACATTGCCGGGATAATTACAGATGCGGGGTACTCGTGCTCACGAATTTTTTTTAATGGTGATTTAGATAAATCGATGATAAATTCTAATCCAGGTTGTTTTGGGTTTGTTTGTGTCGTGCTGGGAGAATTAAAGCTTTGTGCTTTTGTTTGGGGCGCTACTTATTATCAATCCCCGTAAAGTGCTAACGTTTCGTTTTCTAATTAATTGCTCTTAGGTATATTTTGTTAAAGCTGGTCTATATTAGGAGCAACATAATCCCAATTTAATCCTCAGATAAGACTAATAGAAGCGATCTATATAAATTTCACCCACAATATCTAATCATCAGAACTCATCGTATTACATATGATGTATTATTAATAAATACCAGGAGCATAATACTGATTACAAAATTAATCATAAAATTAATGCAATAATTAAAATTTGAATAAAGAGAGCCCTCTTATAAATAATAAATCGTCTATGGATTTTAATCTAAGAGTATATTTTTAATCGATAATATTAGAGGAAGATGTGTTTTAATCAATTTAAAAACGCTTTATTGGCTTACTTTAACTAACCGATTCTCGAGAGTCTGTTAGTTAACATATATTTGTGCAGTTTAATTTAAATATTGTTAATAAGAAACGAATTAGATGTTATCAATTACTGGCAATGCTTTGTTAAATAATTTACTAAATTTCAGTAAATTTTACGAATAACGCTTACGTGTTCATAGAAATTCATTAAGATGTGTGGAATAAAACGGTGTCTGGTCTAAAATCAAGTTTGGTGATGGTTGTATACTAGGGCGGGCCGAATTTTAAAGATTTTTTTTTCAAAAAGTGAGTCTATTTTTTGTGATTCTACGCTCAATTCTAAGAAAAATAGTCCATGGGACCATAGGTCTACGGTGAATTTCAAGCCGCATTAATTATAATTGAAGATTTTACTGCTGCCGGTTGTAATATTTATTTGGATTTTAGTTCTAATTTATTTATTTATTTACTCAAAACCCAACAGACTAGACGTCATATTACAGGGTGGTTACAATATATGTATTATATATGAACGACTTAAAACTAGAACTAAGATTAATACGCTTATACATAATATAATATAAAAATATAAGAAATAAAATAAAAATATAAGAAGTAAAATAAAAATAATTATTTTAATACAGATAATAATTCATTAGAAAATATCTTAATTCAAGGTTGAAATATGTCTGTCGCATATTGAAATTCATTGTACAGACGTGATAACCGATAAACTGGTGAATTTAAACAGTAATTACTATTTGGAATGGAGTAGGTAAATGTTCGTCGATTTCGTGAAGTCAGTCTAGGCACACAAAATTTGAAGTAAGATAAGAAATTAGTATCGTCAATTGAATTATGTTTTAATTTATACAAATAGCATAACAATATATATATATATATATATATATATATATATATATATATATATATATATATATATATATATATATATATATATATACAGCGTGTAAACGAACTACTGTACAGCCTCTCTACCACATAAGGGGCAGCGTTTAAATAAACAATACCTGCGTTTGAAATTACCATACCTTTAGTAGATAGCTCACAAATAATTATTAAAAATAATTAATAATAATAATAATAATAATAATAATAATAATAATAATAATAATATATTTATTTCCAGAAACAAATGATTACATTCTTGGGAGTGTCAAATTGTGTGATGTGGCTTACATATTAAGCTTATTACATTCAATAATTAAAATTCTAAATAAATGGACAATACATACATATTAAAAACAAGATATAGTAATACAGTTAAAACTATCAATAAGTTAAAATATAAATATACAATTAAAATATCAATAAGTTAAAATATACATATAAAATAAATAGGCTGTATTTGTAAAGGACAACGAAACAACACATTAAAAATGTTATAACTACAAATTGTTACAATATTACGCCGTAGTTCTCATCGTATCACAGAATGTTGTATATTCACTGGTTGAGTAAAACACGTTTTCCAGTATTAATTGTTTAACTTTTTGATTGAATTTCTTATTGGTTAAATCTTTTAGATTGCCTGGTAGGGAGTTATACAGTTTAGCACATTGTACTATACAAGAATTGTGGTAATAGCTATGTTGATGTTTTGGTAGAGTTAGGTACCGCATCCTAATATTGTAGTGGTGTTGGCTCTGGTGTGTACTAAATGACTGGAGATTATTTTTGACAAACTTTAGTGATTCATATATGTATATGCTTGCGATAGGCATTATCTTTAGTTTTTTAAATAATGGTCGACAACTGGTGTTTGGTCTCTCGTTGCAAATAGCTCTAATTAGTCTCTTTTGCGTCGTAAATATCTTTTGGAAATTTATATCTGTGGTACAGGCCCAGAATATAATGCCGTATGTCATCTGTGATTGGCAGTATGACAAATATACTATTCGTGCAGCTTCTTCATGAATATCTAACCTGGTGATATAAATTAAATACGAATATTTTGCTAATTTAGTGCAAATATATTGAACATGCTTATCCCATTTTATATCTTTTTGGATAATTACTCCCAAAAATTTTACGTGGTCTGTTTCCTGTATTGGCTCACCCTTAAGCTGTACCTCTGTCTGTTCCATCGGCATGCGATAGTTCATGATGTGTGTTTTCGACACATTCGCATTAAGGTTATTCTTGGTTAACCATTTGTCTAGGTCCCTCATAATTTGATTTGTGGCATTATTTAGGGTTCGGATGTCCCGATCTTCCAAATTAATTGTCGTATCATCTGCGAACATTGTTATGTGCCCGTGGATCTCGTGTGGCATGTCATTAATGAACAATAGGAACAGTAATGGGCTCAGAATACTCCCTTGAGGCAATCCGATTGTTTGTTGAATTATGCTTGACTGATAGTTTTCGTGATTTAAGTAAGCCGTTGTAACCTGTCTTCTCTCAGTTAGGTACGAGGATATGAGGTTGAAACAGTTTCCTCTCAAGCCATATGTATACAGTTTATTTAATAGGAGCTCGTGTGGTACACAATCAAAAGCTTTAGTTAGATCGATGAATACTGAAAATAGGCCACATGTTTGTGGTATCTGGTATACGCGCCGCGCACATTGCGTATTTTAAGAGAGATTCCACATAGACTGGTAGTTTTTAAACGATTTTTATCGTTTTCATAAGTACCCATTGCTGACTAAATTCCGAATATTTTCTAAACGTGTTAATGAAATTCAATATTTTTCCTTATTAAGTTCACACTTCACTTTATCTCCACTCTTATTGAAATGTTTAGATAAGAGCGGCGAGGGTGGATGATTTTTAAACATAAAAATAGTTTGCTGTTTAGTCTATGGTGAAACTTATTCCATGAAACATCTACATTTTGTAACATGGCGCGATACGTTTATTCAAACATTGAATTGGCAGACATGTTTCTTATTTACGGTGAAACTCGGTGTAATTCCGCGGAAGCTGTAAGAATGTATCAAGAGCGATTTCCTGAACGACACTTACCACCGCCAAACCGATTTAGAAATTTATTACAAAGAGCACGCGACACTGGAAGTTTGCAGCCCGTCGCCGTCGCCGGAGCCGTCGGAGGTGGTGACCGTCCAATGCGATATTTGCGAGCGGAAGATGAAATTTTGAATCTGTTGGAAGCGGATCCTGGTTTAAGTACCCGTATTATCGCCGCTCAGCTAAATGTATCGCACACATTTGTCAGCAGTGTTATACGAGACAATAATTTTTATCCGTATCACTACCAGCGTGTACAACATCTTCAACCCCATGATTTTCCCAAAAGAATTGTATTTTGTCAATGGATTTTGGCACAAAATGTTCAAAATCCTAACTTTACCAAAGACATTTTAGTGACCGACGAATCGTGCTTTAGGCGTAATGGAAGTTTTAATTTCCATAATATGCATGTTTATGCAATAGAAAATCCTCGTGTTACGCGTAGAACTCATTTCCAGCATCGCTTCTCCCTTAATATCTGGGCAGGTATTTTAAATGATCAATTAATTGGGCCATTTATGTTCCCATTTAATTTGAATGGAGAACGATATTTACGATTTTTGCAAGATGACCTATTAGATCTTCTAGAAAATGTACCCTTAGCGGTTCTTAGAAGAATGTGGTATTTGCAAGATGGTGCGCCAGCTCACTATGAAAGGCGCGTTCGAAGATATTTGGATGATGAGTTTCCAGGACGTTGGGTTGGTCGTGGAGGCCCTGTACCATGGCCTCCAAGAAGTCCGGATTTAAACCCGTTAGATTTTTTTCTTTGGGGATACTTTAAAAGTGAAGTCTACACTACGGAAATTGATAATGCTGAAATGCTGATACAACGAGTAAACGCCGCGGCTAATACCATTTGTGAAAAACCTCGTGAAATGTTTGCTACTGTTCGTGCAAATTGGATATGTACAGCCCAAATGTGCATTGAGTGCGGCGGACGTCAATTTGAACACGTATTGTGATTTTTTTTATACGTGACCCAGTTTCATCTAGTAATTCTAGACAGTGTGTGTGTGTGTGTGTAGTGCTTGCTAAGTGATTTATACGTCTCGCAGTAGTAACAGTAAATAAACAATACCACAAATGAGTGACCTAGTTTCATCTAGTCATTTGAGACAGCGTGCGTGCGAAGTGATTTATGCGCCTCGCAGTAGTAAAAGTAAATAAAAAATACAACAACTTACGCATCCACGAAAAATATCATGAACACAGGTAACCAGAAGTTCTCAAAAAGTAAAAAATGCATGAAAAATTATGAAAAATTCAATATTTTTTTTCCCATTTTATTTTTGCTGCAATTGGTGTCAAAATATTTTGTGTATATGCCCTTAAGAGGATGTACATTAGTTCGATTACACGCTGTATATATAAATTAGAATTAACGACCTGCTTATAAGTAGTACCAAATAAGAAATAACAGCGCATTAGGTCATGATGTAAAAGTTATTTTTTATCAAGTGAGTGTGCAAGGAGGACAGAAGACGACGACGATCGTTTCGCTCTTTTTATGAGCTCCTCAGGCCGCCACATCCATCATCCCATACACACTCACTTGATATGTAGAAGTTGTATATATACTGACTTCGCTAACCATAAGCCGGTATTGACCTCAGTATTTATAAATGCTACTGCATTGATAAGGGCATTGATCTCATTTTACTTCTACAGTTAGTGTCGGTTTTTAGTTTAAACCATCGACTAGAATCGGAGCGGCGAGAAACCCGAACCAATGCGATGATAATATTCAGAACGCCGAATCAAATTAAATAAATTAGAATTAACGACCTGCTTATAAGTACCAAATAAGAAATAACAGGCATTAGGTCATGATGTAAAAGTTATTTTTTATCAAGTGAGTGTGCAAGGAGGACAGAAGACGACGACGATCGTTTCGCTCTTTTTATGAGCTCCTCAGGCCGCCACATCCATCATCCCATACACATTCACTTGATATGTAGAAGTTGTATATATACTGACTTCGCTAACCATAAGCCGGCATTGACGTCAGTATTTATAAATGCTACTGCACTAACCATAAGCCGGTCAATGCCCTTATCAATGCAGTAGCATTTATAAATACTGACGTCAATGCCGGCTTATGGTTAGCGAAGTCAGTATATATACAACTTCTACATATCAAGTGAATGTGTATGGGATGATGGATGTGGCGGCCTGAGGAGCTCATAAAAAGAGCGAAACGATCGTCGTCATCTCCTGTCCTCCTTGCACACTCACTTGATAAAAAATAACTTTTACATCATGACCTAATGCCTGTTATTTCTTATTTGGTACTTATAAGCAGGTCGTTAATTCTAATTTATTTAATTTAATTCGGCGTTCTGAATATTATCATCGCATTGGTTCGGGTTTCTCGCCGCTCCGATGCTAGTCGATGGTTTAAACTAAAAACCAACACTAACTGTAGAAGCAAAATGAGATCAATGCCCTTATCAATGCAGTAGCATTTATAAATACTGACGTCAATACCGGCTTATGGTTAGCGAAGTCAGTATATATACAACTTCTACATATCAAGTGAGTGTGTATGGGATGATGGATGTGGCGGCCTGAGGAGCTCCTAAAAAGAGCGAAACGATCGTCGTTGTCTTCTGTCCTCCTTGCACACTCACTTGATAAAAAATAACTTTTACATCACGACCTAATGCGCTGTTATTTCTTATTTGGTATATATATATATATATATATATATATATATATATATATATATAAATCTTCAATGAACAGATAGTAAATTAAATTCAGATAACAACTCACCATAAGGAATATCGCACCGATATACTTACACTTTAAATAGTATAGATACCAAAGAAATCGTTTTTGCACGCTCTTGAGTAAATTTATATATTTATAATACATAGGTGACCATATAACCGAACAATATGTTAGTTTGCTTAATATATAGTGGAGAAAGTGTCTTTTAGACATTAATATTTCGGAACGATTTACAATTTCTACGTATGAATCCCCATAATTTGAAGCAACCTTGTGCAACATTATTAATATGCATATTAAAACTTAAAGAATTATCAATTGTAAACCCTAGATCTTTTATCTCCGTGCTGCGACCTATTATAATTGAATTTATTGTATAATTAAAACATATTGTATTTATTTATGCAAAAACGATACGACTGAACATTTAGATATATTTAAAGCCAATTTATTTGAGTTACACCACTCTCATATTTTGTCTATATCTGTTTGAAGATTAATACAATATCTGTTGTTTTCAACAATATTAAACATTTTTAAATCATCCGTATACATAAGAGTGGGGCACTTCAGATTTTTACACACATTATCGAAATATATTATCAATAAAAGAGGCCCTAAGTTGGATCCCTGTGGTACCCCACTTGTTACTCTACGCCAATGTGAACGTAGATTCTCCTTCGGTAAGTTTAACATATTCAGAATGTGCTCTGGTGATATTATATTTACATGATTTTCTTAAGTTATGATATTCACTTTTCTGCTGTGGCAAATGATATTTAAAATAGAGTTTACGGTACTTGTCTTTTTGTTTTAATTGTTCTTTTATCCATTAATTATTAATCCAAGGGGTATTTATTTGATTATTTGGCTTGTTTGTAGTTAGAGGAGCATGCTTATTAAATATAGAGTAAATACGATCATAGAAAAAGTCACATGCATTGTTGACATCTACAATATCATATAACCCTTGCCAGTCGATCAGTGCAATATCTCTATAGAGACCTAAAACGTTTGCTCTCCGAAGATTGTACCGTTTACATGTGTTAGAGAATTTGATCGGTTCTGCTTATTCAGCTATTTGTGATATTAAATGTTAGGGTCGGATGGTGAGAGTTTTCCTTCACTAATGGAAACATGCTTCTTTCCAAGTTGTTAACGCTGTTCGAATTACTTAAATTACAAAATCTAATATTCGTACGTTAGAGTTCAAAACATGATTGTGTTGTGTATGATTATTAATATTTAAATATGTGTGTAGTGCACTCTACATTTCAGTAGTTGCTTCAGAAGTATAACTCGGTATGTTAAAGTCACCAACTAAGATTACATTTTGATTAAAAAATTCTTGTTCAATTTGCTCAAAGAATATATTGTATATTTCAGCACTAGTCGAAGGTTTTATATAAGTGCAGATAAGTACGTAGGTGATTTATAATATTTCCTATTTTTATTTATATGTTAAGGTTCATAGGGGCTTTGAGTGTGACGAATTTAATGTTGATATTTGTTTTTGTCTTAGCCATTTTTAAGGAAAAAATTTATATAAATGTTTTAAATACTACTGCTATTTATTAATGATCTTAGCAACAAGTTTAAAAACTGTAAATATTTGTTTTTAAGCTATACAAACGTATTGTCTGTCAAGAAGATCAGATTGTAATGCAACATAATGTAAACACATTAATTGCTTAGTGTAAACAATTTAGGGCGGGCCGAATTGTGAGTCATTTTTTTTGAGTCTAATTTTTTGTAAATCTACGTTCAATTCTAAGAAAAACAGTCCATGGGATCATAGGTCTACGGCGAATTTCGTTCTTCTTCGTTTTTATAAGATTTTTATAATAATTAAAATAATTAATTATTGTATTTGAAACGTTTGTATAAACCTATTCCTTATAAATGGTCAAAATATATTGAAAAAGGTTTTTAGCGCCCCCCTGCGGGACGCCTAAGGCAAAAATAAACATCAAAACAAAATTCTCCATACCCAAAAACCCAACATACCGGGTGGGTGTCCGATAAAAAAAACGCCCAACGCTATAACTCTGTTATTTATTAATCGATTTGAATGAACTAAAATCATAGTCAATCGCAGTTTCAATACTATAAATTGACACTAAATATGTATTTTTTCAAAATTAACTTCATTGCCAAATAAAAGTCAACTTTAAATTTTTAAATGGCTGCATATACTTTTCTTATTTTATTATATTAGACATTGTTTTCTGAATCCAATTATGCTTGATATGTTGATTTTAATTTAATATTTATGCTACAAAAAATGTATAATAAATCTGGTTCACGTGATTTTTTGGCAATAAATGTAGTGTGCCTTTAAACAAAATTGGACTTTTAACACTGATCAACATTTATAAATAGAATTAGTATGTATAATCAGCTTAGAAGATTCAACACAATTTGTCAACCAACCAAACAAAATAAAGGCTAGTATTTTTTAAACTTTACAATATTTCAGTGTTTTATACGCGTGGCACATGAAGTAAAATTTCGAGTGTAGGAAAGCCCCGCGTAGAAAATTTGTCGCTAGCGACCCTCGACAAATTTTTACGGGGCTATTCAAAACTCGAATTTTACTTTATGCCCCACGCGTACAAAACACTGAAATTTTATGAAGTTATAAATACACTTAAAAAAATTAGTCAAAATCGAAATATAGAAATAACAAAATATTTACATTTTTCGTTTACTTTCATTTTACAATAAGTTGTAACGTAGGTACTTATTTCTTGTTTCGTTATTATTAATGGCATAACCTTACAATTAATGACATTTGTCACTTTTTTACAAGGCACACTAATTATAATTTTAAATAGAAGATTTAAAAAAAAATCGACCAAACCACTGAACAAAAACATAAAATTGAGCGTTATTGGGTTTAGAAAAATAATGTCTAATGTAATAAAATTAAAAAATTATAGGCACCATTTAAAAATCTTAAGTTGGCTATTATTTAGGAATGAAGCTATTATTAAAAAAAAATATATTCATGTCATTTTTGAGTATCTAAACTGCCATTGACTTTGGTTTCTAGTTCAATAAAATCGGTCAATAAATAAGAGAGTTATGGCGTTGGGCGTTTTTTTTTATCGAATACCCGGTATAAATAAAAATATGAAATATCTCAAATCAGAACTAAGATACAAATAAATATTACAACCAGCAGCAGTAAAATCTTCAATTAAAATTAATGTAGCTCGAAATTTACCGTAGACCTATAGTCCTATGAACTTTTTTCCAAGAATTGAATGTAGAATCAGAAAAAACTAGACTCACTCTTTGAAAAAAAATCGACCCACCCTATTGTATACGTTGAAGTAAAATTCAATATAAAGCAAATTTAACCCATTAACGGCCGAGCAATTATAAAGTTAGCTCAAATTTAAGTTAAAACTCTGCACTTCTTTTTATGATTTTTATCAATGACTTATTATATTAAATACTACGATTTTTACTTTCCCCCATATGCAAAACAAAGGGAAAGTATTGTTTTCGCGAAAATATTCAAATCAAAAATGTGAGTAGATATATCCATTTTGAGGTCCCCGAGTTGATTAGGACCATTTTTGAAAAATGTCTGTCTGTAATTCTGTTACCACGATAAAGTCTTAACCTTTTTCTTTATTACAATAGTAGTATTCGATCAACATTTGGTGAAAATGCGGAAACCGGAAGTGGTAGTTTACTCTTAGCATTTTTTGGATTTTTCTTTAATATCGATCATATAAAAAGTCTTGGTAAGATTCGTAGCTCTTTTAGTTATTTTTTTAATATTTTTATAAATATTTGATTTATTGAAGTATTTGAATTAATTTCTATAAATCATGCTGACATGATAAATATTTTGTGGAAACGGGAACCCACAAGTGAGGCGTACGAACAATGTTTTAAAGAAATTAGCGAATACATTCAAATAAAATAAGGTAGGTGAACTTCTGAAAGGTTTCAAGTAATAATAATTGAACATTTAATGTGTGCAATCTGCCACTGTGGAATCCATAATTGAACTTTAACTGTGTCCGTTATTCCAAGATACGAATACGTACAGGTGGGTATTAATGAACATCAAACAGACGGTAGTCAAGAATATACAATTTATTTTATGTGGATAACATGGAAAATTTCTATTTTAATCGGTAATTTAGTTGAAGATGGTGAAACGGGACATTCATTTATAAATTTGTGCGATAACTACTAAAATGATCAAAAATCATGAGATTAATTAAAAATTTTACAACTTGAAGAAAGTCAATAAAATTTACGAAAACTTGTAAAAATCATCTATGTTAGTTAATACACGAATGTTCAAAACATAAAATATAAATAAAAACCCTAAAAATAAGTCAGAATTTGAAAAAACTTGCTAAAACGTTCTACTTTCGTGTTTTTCTAAATTCCTATGATTTGTGTATCTTAAGATTTTCTACCACTGTTTAATTTTATCAATGATCTCATTTATTTCCACATTTCGATGCTTTTTGCAATGTTTGGTTGCATCAATGCTTTTGAGACATGTCTGATAAAATCATTAAAATATTCCATATTTATGAAGATGATAATAACTTGAAATAAAACACCTTTGACCTTTCTTTACAAATTTATTCTATACCAGATGTACATTGCGGACAAAAAGTGATTATCAATGGTTTCATAATGATCGGTATCAGACCATTGATAATTATCACTTACTGTACGAAATGTACATCTGGTATAGAATAAATCTGTGAAGAAAGGTTAAGTGTTTTATTTCAAATCAAAACTGAAGTTTCAAAATGCACTAATAATTAATAACCAGTATGTTCGAACTTGATTACGGAAATATTTAATCGAGGAAGCTATAATTTTATAAAACTCTATCGCAAATCAATAAATTAATCAAATTTAAGACTTATATTATGTTTTTATATATTTTATCTGAATGATAATTACGCACGTTTCTAAACTGATTCTGTGATTCATTCGCCTCTTCAATTATCAAAATAATAAAAAATGTATAATTCTAAATAATCAAAGCAGGAAGGGCAATGTTTGGATGACTAGAAAAAACTATATTGAATTCAATTTTTAAATTTGAATCTAAGATGTACGTCGTTTGCTTTTTTTGTATTGCTAATACAATTATTGAAATATTTCCACTATTTTCATGACAGGCTGCAAATTGTTGATGAATTTATTTTTCAATTTATGAATTAAATGCAAACCTAATTTATTTTTAATAATATTGAGATATTTATGCAAATTGACCGAAATTACTCCTTCTTTATAAAAATACAGTTTACTATATTAATTAATCATGCAGATTACAATAATGAAATCCCTGGTCCGTGTGACTTTCCCTTTTAAGAGGGGTAAATTCGTGTCTGAAATTGCGGTTAGCAAATTTTTCGAAAACAAATCGAGATAAAGAAAATATGTTTTCTGTATCTTTTTTACCATGACTTACTGCATCTATTAAAAACTGTCAAAGAAAAAATTGTTTAATAAGAACAGAGAAAATCCATTTTTAAAATTGAATTATTTTATTTGATATGAAACTAATTTAACACATGCTTATAGCCTTAATGAGACTAATCACGCAAACAATAAATTATTAGCCCTTTAGTTATTGAGAAATTTTCTACACAAAATTTGACTAGTTTGTGGGTGTGAATTTAGCACGTGACTCTTATTGCTGTGGCTGGGCGGGACTCTAAGTGGTGGGAGGTGGATTACTGTAGTGTCGCCATTTAGAATGATGGAGCGGGATTTCACGTTATTATTCCATATAATATTACATTTTCATAAATAATAATCTTGAACATAGATAATATACATGTATACATAGCTTGCTAAACTATATCGAATATGTTGTTTCTTGATTAACAATTTAAATATTACTTTGGATAATATTGAATGATACTAAAACTGTAATAAAACCACGTTTTCTTAATGTTAAAAAGGGCGTAAATAAATCGGTACTAAACGAACGCAATTTTACAGTAGTAAATACTATCTTTTATTCATTACGACGGAGTAACAAGAAATGAACCAACATGTAAACTAATAATGTTTTACATTTTATGGTATTTTGTTATCTGCCTTTTAGTGTTTAATTGCTCGACAGAAGTGAAGCGGAACGGACTCCCAAATTTGATGCTAATATCCGTTTCAAAAGTGTTGGCTCCTGTGATTGAACATTTTGATGATTTTTTGAAACATTTAGAAAAGGAGCTCTGCTTACGGTGAGGGTTTATTTAAATTGTGTTAAAACGCAATATGTTGTATAAAAAATATGATATTATTTGGTCGTTATCCATAATCAACGTACTGTTGTAATAAAAACATGATTACAAAAATATTAAGGAAAATATTGTTATAAATAAATTAATAATATTAAAAATAAAAATTATTTACAAGTTTTATTTACACCAATGAAACTACAACATATGTATTTGTTTATTTGTAAAGTTTAATTAATTATTGTTTATAAACAAAGAAGTTGCGACAGGCTACAGTTGGGTTAATCGTGAAACGACTTTAAAATACCTACTGTTTTAAACACTTTTTACAATAATAATTTATCAAACTATTCAATAAAATTGAAACATAAGTATGTTATTGGAAAATCTTCAATTATTAACGTGTAAAAAACTCATATTGCTAAACGGATTTTTTTTATTACCCTTCAAACACAGGGGCCAAAATTTTTAAAACGGATATTAGTTGTGTTTGATTGATTATATATTTAATTCGATTACTAATAATAATGATATTAAATTTAGAATGGAAAATAATTTTGTACATGACTACCCTAACCCGTTACACTTTTTGCTGGCAGTAGATATTTCTGAATAAGAGTCGCTTTACACACCCAAGAATTCTCGCAGAAATTTGTTAAAGAATTTTATATAAAAGTTTTGCTATCATTTTATACATACAAATATTTGTCCCTGGATTACACAGCAAAGAATTATTTTCCAAAGAATTACTACCATACGCACGCGCACTACAGAAAATACCATTTGTGCTCAACATCAGCTGTTCTCTATCTCCTGCTGCGGCCGCTGTGGCGAATATATTACAAAACGGCAAAGCACACATTTAGTTGCACAAACTTGTATTAATAAAAATACGTCACTACCGTTTGTAATAATAACTAGTAACGACTAATTTTTAGGTAATGAAAAAGCGCGCAATTTGCATCTGCCAAACATTCTTTTCTAAATTATTTTGAACATGTCCAATATTTTTCTCGCGAGAAAAATATTGCAAAAATTGCTGTATTACACTTCCATAAACTTATAATATTTTGTCCTTATTTAATATACTATGAATTTCTGCGAGAATTCTTGTGTGTGTAAAACGGCTCTAAACGGAGAAATGTAAAAATCAATCTTCAAACTGAGCAAAGCAACTCAATTGTTTGTTTATATTGGGAGAGCCATGGACGCCGATTCGTAATTTATGGCCTGTTCGCCCTCACGCCAAGGAAGAAAAGGCCTCTCTCTAATTCTGAAATTTGATACCCGACTTTGCCACTCTTAAGGCTTTCGTTTTTCGAGGGTCCGCATTCAAATAATTAATTAGACTGAATAAATGCATTTGCAAAATCGACAAGAATAACTCGCAGATTATCTTTCCGAATGAAAAATCATACAGACTATTGTTTTTTATGGGTTTTTATTAATAAAATATAATAATTGTATTTATCTTCTAATTTCATCTTGAGTGAGAGGGATTACAGGAATTTCGTCTATATACAATAATGTAGTTAGTTCAGCAGTTGTCGTTGATTCCGTCACTTTTGATTCATCTGTCACGGAATTACCATTACTTTCGGTGTTAACCACTGGTGTTACATACGGAGGTCTTAGTGGGATTCGTCTAAAAGTAAATGTTTATACATTAGATTTTATTGTAATTTGATATGCCTGCATATACATCGTGTTAATGAATTGTAGGGACAAACTTCTAGGGCTTGACAAACACAACAAAGGAAACAACTTTTGTTAATAAATGTGTAGTCAAAAGTGTTTCCTTCTTGAAGATTCTTTAAGAAGTACCTAAGAAAGGCAACCTAAATTGCATTTTTAATTATTTTGCTGAGGTCACGCGGAATATTGAAGAAGAAAAAAACGATCTAGGCATTTATGCATTCAACTCGATATTTTTGTGATATTTTTTTATTTTGCATTAATTCCTGTAGTAATGGAAACAAATAGTAAATTAAGTTGCCTACATTTAGGCGTTTCTTAAAAAATCTTTGAGAATCTTTATCCCTGAAAGAATACAAAAAAATGCTTGTTTTTATGTATATTTTAAGCCCTAGAAGTTTGTCAACACGAACCTGTATTATTAAAAAATTAACTGCGGTCATAAAATGGCGATGTGTCGTCCATCATAGTACTTTTTCCGTAAATTACGTGCCGTTTCGCGACAAAGCTCGCTTCGACGATCAAAAAATCAATTAATTGACAACTTTTTCACTCTGCGTTTTTGCGCATTCGGACCGTAATCAGACTGACAGGCGAGCCATTTTTTCAGAATTGTCTCCTCCCCGGCAGGCATGGGACCTCTGGACGGCATAATTTTGATTATTCTTACGTCTTGTCAGATTTACGGTGACCTTAATGGATTTAATATTTATTCGGAGCGCCCCGTTTTATAATAATAAACGAATAATTTAAAAACTATTCAAGAAAAAGAAAAGTATAATATATGGATTTTAGCTAAACACACACAGGCAGGCATTATTTAAAAATGGCCTTAATTGACTTAAAACCGATATTTCCACTAACATTTTTGATTTAAAAATAATTACGAAAACAATACTTTTCGTTTGTATTGCTTACAGGGAAAGTAAACATTAAAAAATAGTAGTAGAATGGTCTATACACAAACTGTTAAAAATACTAACTTATTGTAAGAATTACAAGCCCATTTCTGACTGGGCTTGAAAGTGAGTGAGTGTCTCTCACTTTTATTTTTCGCCTGTGACTAGTTTCGACAATGTTTGCTTGTCATTATCAAACTGATACGTTAAAATTATAATACTTAAGTGGTGTATATTATAATACTGATATGATGATTAACAATATTATCAATATATAAGATTGTCTTAAACTAAATTTGCTGTACCTTTTCATTATTATTAAAATATTTAAAATAAAGTAATTTTTGCATTTTTTCGCAATATCTCGGTAAATATTGATCCATCACAGCTCAGCAGTAGGTATATATTTTGAATTTTCCTTTAAATCAGAGTTGCATACACGTGGCGCATGAAGTAAAATTTTGAGTTTATAAGAGCCTGAAAATTTGGTTTGGTCGCATAGCGCGTAGCGCTACGCGACCAAAACAAATTTTCCAAATTTTTAGGCTTTTCTAAACTACAAATTTTACTTTATTCTTAATCTGGGAAAGGAAGACAGTCGTTAGTTTAAAATATATCACATTTAACTATAACATAAATTAATGAAGACCTCAAGGAGAAGCGGTGAAAAGTGCTTTTTTTTTCTCAAACGATTTTCAAAGTTTCTTACTTTTTTGACATAAACTGTCATTGAAATTTATACTGATGACTTTAACACGAGTCGGCTTCAGTCAACATTTAGTCCATCGTTTCAACTTGGTACAAGTTTGACTGGAATTATAATGATGGTCATGTTATTTTTTTCTTTGTGACAGTTATGACACATATTTTTGACAAACGTGATTTGTTTTAAACTTTACTTCCACTAAGCGTGAACTAAAATTTCAAGTTTGGAAAAGCCGGTTTGGTCGCGTAGCGTTACGCGACCAAACCAAATTTTCAGGCTTTCTAAACTCTAAATTTGACTTTATTCGCCACGCGTATAAACACTGATTTCAAGTAAAGTTGAAAATATATACTGCTGAGCTGTGCTGGATGAATATTTAAAGCAAACATTTTTTTGTAAATATTTTATAAAAAGTAATAAGAAAAATACAACAAACAGTAATAAGACAAGTATAACAAATTTAGTTTGAGACACTTTTCCATATTCTTTATATCGTATGTTCAGTAAAATAAAAGCTAATTGTATTTTTAACCTATAAATCACTTATAATAATAAAAATAAAAATACATACGTGGGTTGAGTATTATCAGTTGGATTTGTAACATCGTTGGGTGGAACGTAACCACCATTCAAAAATGGATTGTTATAATAGTTTACTGGATAATTTCCTTGATGGACATTTTGATAAATCGACGCTAACTGGTTGTTGAAAGCCATTTGTTGATTTGCCAATGATGCCTGGATCTGCTGCTGCAGCAGCGCATTTTGATTGTTAATAGCCTGCTGATTTTGCCAAACGTTATTCCAAATTTGATCAAAAAATGGGTTGTTTCTGTAATGTACGTTTGAATTCGCTGAAACTAAAAGTGAAATATTTGAAGTTTCTGTAGGTATTCCGACAATGAATTGTGCTTACACGCACCGCTGAGCACGTAGACTATTAGTACGGCACTTATTTGATAAATTTTGCTGGTCATTGTTGAATTGTCGAGGGAATGATGATTACTAACAATAGAACCAGTTTGCATGTTGAGTATTATTAGTGACAAAGATTATATGGAGGTTATTTATTGATGATAGATGCGTGTAAATGGAAATTCCTTCCATATCAATTAGATAACGATTTTTAGATTAGTTGACAACAAAAAAGATTTAAAAAGTATAAAAACAATTTTAAAAAAACAAATGGGACACTAACAATTTTTCAAATATAAATATGAAGTACTTAATTTTTAGAGCTACTAATTATGTTTCTGTATATTGCCAAAAGGATGTGCAAGGTAAATATTGTGCTAAATTTTATTGGTTTTCATCAATAAATTTGTGTTAAGCAAAATAAATCTGTTTTTTATCGAGTTAATATTTTTCAAATAAAAATATAAAATGCCTAATTTTTTAGAATATGTTTCTGTATATTGCCAAAAGGATGTGCAAGGTTAATATTGTGCTAATATTTATATGTTTTTAACAACAAATTTGTGTTAGGCAAAATAAATCTGTTTTATTATAGAGTTAATATGTCATCTTCTTATAGCTTCTTGGGAAAACCAAATTACGTAAATATTCAAAATGATATTCATAGTTACGTATAATAATCACTAAATTGTATTTTCCTTTAATATAATACCACAAAAAACGTTTTTAATAGTTTTTAAGCAATTACTATTTACATTTGTGTACTTGTTGTCCATTACATCAAGTTGTTTAAACAAATTGAATAAAAGACGTTGTACTTCTTAAATAATCTTAATTAAAATATCAAGAAGTACAACGTCTTTTATTCGATTTGTTTTTTAATTACTATTTACATATATTAGTTTTGGAACAGGTGGTTTGATGATCACTCCATTAACTTCAGAACAAAAATGTAATTACTAATTTGAATTTTTAAAATGCAAATACTTTTCAAGGTTCTAAATAAACTGTCGACATGCATATAAATTAAAGCCAGAAACAGCAAATGTGGGAATCGAGCAATTTCAAACAATTAAAAATTATAAATAATATAACAATAATACCATTAAATACTATTGTTCATCAAGTTAACAACAAATTAAGATAGCCTAAGTACCTTTCGTGAGCAACAAGACACTAAAACACCAAACCACTTTACAGGTGTGCATCTTGTTTTGACTTGGGTGACAAACTGACAATAATTACAGAAACTGGAGGAAAACTAGTTTTCTAATTAACTAAATTACAGACAACCAGGATGCCCGGTACAAAGGTCATTAGACTGAATTTAATCTTAATTAGCAACTGATACGGATGTTTATGTTTACAACAGGATTTGATTTTTAAATACGATATTTTTAGCTTATTGTTAGATCTGTTACAGCTAGCATCAAATCTTCCTTATACTTCAAAGGTGATTAAAAATAAATTAGCAATGTTTCAGATTGTATACAGTGTCCCATTTATGAGTTCTTGGAAGATATCCCGCAGCTTAGAGATTCTTTTCCATTCTCTTCTGCTTTTGGCTTTGTTCTTCCAGTCCCTAGTTTTAGATTATGGTCGGCATAAATATAAACATTGTTTTCTTGTGTAATGTAAAACATTGTAAACATGATTTTCGATTTAACCAAAAAACTATAATCATAGATAAGACTCTCTTGGCAGTGTACTGTTTTTATTTTCGAAAGTCTGTTTATTATTTATGTTTTTAACAATACCAGTTAATTTTATTAACTTAGAATATGAGAATTTACTGTACGTTTTTGTCCCTTGAATTAAACACCATTATTAAAACACATTTAATTTTTATGAAATTCTAATGTTTTCTTATGATAAATGAGCCTTCAATTTTATTGACATATACACAGAATCAAATACAATAAAAGCACTGATATAAACTTAATTTAAATAAATTCACAAAATAAAAAAAAACACGTCCAATTAATTTCAGTTTATATCAAAACAGACTTACTAAGAACAAAAAACTACAAGTATCTTGAATCTAAGCAATATGTAAATTTAATAAAAATGAGACTGGAAATTTAATTCCAATAATTAAAATATTTAAATAGTTAATTAATTGAATATTCTATTATTTAAATAAATATTCAGATTCGTTTATTTAATTTTATTGTTTGAATATTATTCGATATCGCTTTACTTTCCGCATTCAAATACAAATTTTGTAGCTTTTTTAAATTCGAAATTTTCCATTATGTTTAATCAAGGAGTGAAAACACATACTAGAAGTTTCAAATTAAATCCTTTATAGATAGTGAATGCGATAAAAATGTATTAAATTTCATATAAATGTTATACATTCACTAAATGTTCAAAAAAGTACCAATGAAAACTTTTATTTTTTTAATCGATGAAAACGTTCATGTATTTATATAATTAATAACTGTACCTTAATTTATTATATTCGTCATTTATCTAAAATATAAAACATTTTTGTTCGGTTTTGGAAAAGAATCTACAAACGCACATGCTTGAAACAGCATAAAGACGGATTTCATTTGGAAGAAATGTGATTTTTAAATAGCGTTATGTGAATAGATGAATAGTAAATACATTTAAAATGCAGCGGTATTTCGGGTTATTTAAACGCGTCGTTCAAATTGCACTGTTTACTTATGTGAAGTAATTTGTTTGTTTTCAAATTTCATAAAAGGTGCGTGGGAAGAACAGGTCGTGTAACGGGTTGTGCAATTACTCAGTTGAGAATTGCGCAATCTATTAAGTGCCAATTCCAGAGGCTTACTTTTTATCCTTGCACCTAAATATAGCACAAGGGTTGAACGGCTTTGTTTTACAATTAGTGGTGAATATATTGTCTCTGCTAAAAAAAGCATTTAAACTATATTTAGTTTCTAATTAGGAATCGTGTCAAATGTAAAGGCAACAGGTTTAAAACGCGAGATTTTTCCATTAACCTGGAATAGTTCACGAGAATTACAGCCCGAATGCAAATGCGGTTTGTACATTCTGTTTAAATTGATGCGGCGAAACACATGTATCTTTTTGCATTCAAATTCCTTTATGTTTTGTTTTAATTATTTTTTAAACAGAGCGATAATTTATTAAGTGCATAATTTAAACGGTTCCAGAGCTTTGCGCGTGGGTTGAAACTTTTTAAGCGATAACACTACCTAGTGCCTAATCGTGCGTTAACAATTCGATCGTATTAATTTTTCAACGAAACATAAAGAGTATTATTCATCCATCAACCCCATTGCTATTGGATTAGCAGTATTTAGCATTCAGTGCACTTATTGCTAGAAGCGAGCATCGGAGCCCTTTTTGTGTTTTCGGATCGTATCATTCAATATTCGTAGAGGATCATCCCGCTTTGTTGCACGTACTTAAAATATACAATATTCAATTCTGTTCCACAATATATATTTTCTGAATTTATATTAGTACAAGGATTTTTTTAAAGCATACATATCTCTATGCATACGCTGTAAAATTTTAAGCAGTCATTGTTTTTGAAAAGCGTTCAATTTGGAACTTCTAGCGAGTATTTCTACTCCTTGATTAAGCATGAAGTAAAATTTAGAATCAAAATGTGCATCCTTTTCTAAACCCAAAATTGTAAACATAAGCAGTATACAGGGTGTCCGTATTTCAACAGAATGTGTGAGAATCTACAAGAATCTACATGTAGATTCTAAAAAGTATCGCACATTTAATAGTTCTTGAATCTTACTAAGACTAAATATTTTAAATAGTCTTAATAACACAAATTTGTTGTATATTGCGAAGAGTATCGTACTTTTAATTTATTATTTCTATCGGTGTAACCGATCTTTTCAAAAGGTCTTTAGGTGAATTGTATATGAAGTAGGACTTTTACGCAAACTGCTTCACACACACACTATCTATAATATTATGTCTATAGTAAACATGTCTTGTTGCTTCGTAACATTTGTAAAATCTATTGACGCGCGATCAACCATAAGCAGAATATTTTGAACTTCATTTGAAATCAAGTGAAGTTCAAAATACAGGGTGCTCGTATTTCGACAGAATGTATGAGGATCTTAGTTATTTGAAGAGATAGAGAGTCGGTTAAATTGGGGCAAAGTAGCGTAATTTAGGGCTCAATATTAATCTAAAAACAAATTTAAAATATCTTGTTTCGTTTTTCAGCTATTGTCAAAAAACGGATTTTTTGAAATTTCGTTTGTATTTTTTTATTCAAAAACTATTGAATCCAGACATTTACAACTTTGACATTATACAGCCACTTTTTAAGAAAAACAAAAGTTGGCTATGGTCCCTGGGTAAATGTTATACTTATCTTAAAATAAATATGCTATTAGATTCCTCATCAAAAAGTGCCTGTATATTGTCACAGTTCTAAATGTCCAGATTCAGTAGTTTTTGAATAAAAAAATAAAAACGATTTAAAAAAAAATAGTTTTTTTGCTGATATCTCGAAAACAAAAACAGATATTTCAAAATTGTTTTTAGATTATTGTTAGGCCCTAAAATACGCAACTTTGCCCCAGTTAACCGACTCTCTATCTCTTCAAATAACTAGGATCCTCATACATTCTGTCGAAATACGAGCACCCTGTATTTTGAACTTCACTTGATTTCAAATGGAGTTCAAAATATTCTGCTTATGGCTGATCGCGCGTCAATAGATTTTACAAATGTTTAACGAAGCAACAAGACATGTTTACTATAGACATAATATTATAGATAGTGTGTGTGTGAAGGAGTTTTCCGCACTTGCGCAAAAGTCCTACTTCATATACAATTCACCTAAAGACCTTTTGAAAAGATCGGTTACATCGATAGAAATAATAAATTAAAAATACGATACTCTTCGCAATATACAACAAATTTGTGTTATTAAGACTATTTAAAATATTTAGTCTTAGTAAGATTCAAGAACTATTAAATGTGCGATACTTTTTAGAATCTACATGTAGATTCTAAAAAGTATCGCACATTTAATAGTTCTTGAATTGACAATTTCAAACAAAGTTTAATAGAAAAGAGTTTAATGCTCTACTAAGAACTAGGTAACATGTATAGTGAAAACACAGAACTATCTACTAATGTCTAGTAAAAAGTTAGAAAACATATAGACTGCAACTATAATTATGAATTAAATACAGTATTTGAGATGAGCAAAACGAGTTATTTATTGAGTTCCTGTTTAAACTATTATTAATCCTGTTATACGTACATTTCCTATTATTTTCTTGACTTTGAGTATAGAAAAGCTATTATTTTCAAATAATTATTCGTGTGCATTCATATTGATAATAATTATGTTTTTCAAACGAGCATCGTTAAAATTCAACCACAAAATGTATGATTAACGAAAAACAATTATACAGCATATCGCGTATTATAAGATAATTGGTTAATTAAAAAAAATATTTCACTGTAAGGTGAATTCCAATTTTAGATAATGAGAATCGTAATTAAATGATTTGTTATAATTGATTGGATTTTACTCTTAGTTAAAATAGTGTGGTAATTAATTTATAATTTTACGTTTTTTATGCAGAAAAGCAGGATTATACAGCAGATTAAGAAACTCTAAAAATTAGGTAATTCTAAAAAATGAAGACTTAACTTCGAGTCACTGATTTCTTGAATTTTTTAATACCTCAAAGTGCATTCTACGTACCTACTGTGGACGTTGAGTTTCGTACATAGTCCTGGGTTGGTGTGTTTAAAACACTTTGTTTTAAAACAGTGTTTTAAACATGTTTAAAAACAGCCGTCGTGTTTTAAACGGTTTTGTTTTAAACATGTTTTATATCTTAAATTTGTTGAAAACATGTTTTAAACGTTAAATTTGTTTAAAATGTTGTTATTTATTATTTTAAATTTGCTAAATTATATTTTATACTACTTTATTAAAAAAATTTGTTTACGTTTTAAATTTTAACTAAATTGTTCAAGATTTTTCAAATTACATTATTAATCATAACATTTTATTACAATAAAATATCACAACTGTGTGTGCATAAATGTGATTTTTAAATACAGGGAATTTTTCTATCAGCATACACTGTAAATTTTACAACGTTCTTTGTTTTTTTTTAAGATTTCGCTTCACTACTCAGCCAAACCAAATTCTTAGGTTTTTATAAACTCGAAATGTTACTTCATGCTTAGTCTGGGAGTGGAAAACACTCGTTAAAAGCCTCAAATTAACCGCTTTGAAACAACGAATTCCCGCAAATTTAACAAAACGCTGTAATTATCAGGCTATGTATACTCAAAACAAAAATGCCCTGAATATTCTGTTTTAAACATGTTTTAAACGTGTTTTAAACATGTTTTAAACATGTTTTAAACATGTTTTAAACATGTTTTTGATGAGTAATGTTTTAACCGCTGTTTCAATGAAAAATAAACATGTTTTGTAAAAAGAACTGTTTGTTTTAATTAAAACGTTTTTTTAACAACCCTGACATAGTCACGTCCTATGTACGTACAGCTTCGTCCGTTTTTACGTTATGTACATACACAGTACGTCCATTTGTCACAATATTGTACTAATTTAGGACGTACATAAAGTTGCGTAGATAGGACGTACACAAAATTACGTACATAAGGTATGTACGTCCTATGTACGTAATACAGCTGTCCATAATAAATATTGTAACGAAAGTAGAAAAAACAAGATAAACAAAAGCGCCCGACAAAATAAACAACGGGGAATCACGAAAACGTCGGGATTCTTCTCGAACATTCGATGAATGATCAGCCCTTTTATATAGCGCGCGTTAGCAGGAACGAGGAGAGTTTTTTTTAGTACGAACATTCGCATCGTCAACGACTAGTTATAAATAAACAGTGCGTGCTAATAATTAAATTAGTGACATTATAAGTGATAACTTATAATTTAGAATATAAATATTTGTGTTAATTATTAAGTTTATTTTAAATGAATAAATAGACATTGATTTACTTATTTCCGAGTTTATGTAAACCCGATTTCGTAACAACTGGGGTCAGAAGTGGGATTACTCGGAATAAGTGAATTAAATAAACGAGCAAAAATTAATTAAATAATTAACATTAATCTAAAGTGCAGTGACTAATTAAAACAATTATGGCGACCATCGATAAACTCAAAGTATGCGAGTTAAGGCGAGAATTAGAGGACCGAGATTTGGATACAGTGGGCAGGAAGGAGGAGCTCAAAAACCGATTGCGACAATTTTTAATCGACAATGGCGAGGATCCTGACACGTATGTATTCGAAAGCGACTTTGAGAGGCTGGGTAGACAGATCAAAAAAAAAAAATAAGTGAACAAAAAGAAGAGCTTCTAGAACAATCCAGAATCCTCGAAAATAAAATGAGTGAACAAAAAAAAGAGCGTCTAGAAAATTCAAATAAATTGAAAGATGAGCTTTTAGAAACTACCTTTCAACAATGTAAAAGTTTGGAAAATAGACTGCTGGAACATTGCGAAGATTTACGGCAAGGGTTGCTCGAACAAACAATCGAGGTCGACAACAAGATGACTAGACTAGAATATAAGTTAAAGGTCTTGGAAGAAAAAGCCGCGAAAACTGATAACCACTCAGACGACGGTGCTTCAGATACATTCCAATTAAACCGATTGAT
Source organism: Philonthus cognatus (assembly GCA_932526585.2). NCBI lineage: Eukaryota > Metazoa > Arthropoda > Insecta > Coleoptera > Staphylinidae > Philonthus > Philonthus cognatus. Next base: position 93,574,007 of record OW052243.1, read on the forward strand.
GGAAGAACTACAAGATGGAGTGACACATCCTGAGATAAAGAATACTCCCGAAAAAGAGTTTCCGAATGTGCCCTGAAATCTCAAACCAAATGTGACATTAACGAGCAGTGTGGGAGGAAATAAATCACATGTGAAACCGCCGACATTTGACGGAACAGTATCATTAGAGAATTACTAGAAACAATTTGAAGTTGCTGCCAACAGTAATGGGTGGTCTATGGAGGAGAAAGTTATCGCGTTAACGATGGCTTTAAGAGGAAACGCTTTGGATATCTTACAAACCCTCCCAGAGAGCGAACTAACTAATTATTCCAGGCTCTTACAAGCAATTGAACTGCGATACGGACACGCACATCTTGAAAAGGTTTACCGATCGCAGCTTAAAGCCAGAAACCAAAAATTGATGGAGTCACTTCAAGAATTCGAGACAGACATCGTACGACTAGTCAGGTATTCCCACCCTACTGCGTCTGAAGAGTTCTTGGAAAAATTAGGAGTACAAGCATTCGTAAAAGAAATACAGGATACAAATATCCAACAGCTTCTTCGGTTAGCCCGCTCAAAAACCATGCTCTGGTAAACGCGTTGGAGATTAAGGCTGCTAAGGAAGCTTCTAGAGCACAGACACGCATACAAGAAATGGAGGTCGAAGAAATTGTTAACCCCACTTTTTCAACCAAGAAGAAAATGATTAAATGCTGGCACTGTGGAAAATTAGGCCACGCGAGGAGCAAGTGCGAGAAATACTCGCAAAAAGTGGCAGAAGAAAATTAGGAAAAATGTGGAGTTGTGACTAGAACTACTGTGACGGACGAATCTTGGTCTAACGAACAATTGGAAAAGGATCAAGAGGCTGACTCAGATGTAGGACTCCTGAAGACCTGGAAATTGGAGGAAACTCGCCCCCAATGGGAAGATGTGGCTAGTAAGACACCAACCTTAAAACCATATTGGTCTCAATGGGACTCGATTGGGATGAAGGATGGGGTCTTGGTGAGAAACCTAAAGAGCGCTGATGGAAGAACATCCGTATCGCAGATAATTCTTCCAAGGAATAGAATTTTAGAAGTTCTGCAGCTGGTACATGATGGTGCTTCCGGAAGACATTTTGGTGTTAGGAAAGCAACAGAGAAGGTATGGGAGCGTTTCTATTGGTCAGGATATCAGAATGATGTCAAGCAGTGGTGCCGCAAATGTAAAGTATGTGCAGAAAGCAAAGGTCCCTATAGAGCACCTCGAGCCCCAATGAGGAAGTATAATGTAGGAAGCCCTTTCGAACGTATAACTATTGACGTTGCAGGCCCATTACCAGAAACCGATAAAGGAAATAAATATATCGTGGTGGTGATGGACTACTTTACGAAGTGGACAGAGGCATACGCCTTACCAAATCAACTTGCAGCTACGATAGCAGATGTTCTTGTGAACAAACTGATATATCGGTTTGGTGTCCCATTGGAGATACATTCGGACCAGCGCAGGAATTTTAAAAGTGGCCGATTCAAGAATTTATGTACACTCTTAGGTATCCAGAAAACTAGGACAACCCCTTTGCATCCACAATCTGACGGCATGGTGGAGAGAATGAATAGGACTATGGGAAATTACCTATTTAAAGTAGTGGCTAACCATCAAAGGAACTGGGACCAACATCTACAGCTATTTTTGCTTGCAAATAGATCTGCGGTTCATGAAAGTACAGGTTATAGTACTGCAAGTGTTTTATTTGGAAGGGAACTCAGACTACCATGTGATTTAAAATTTGGATGCAAACCCGAAGAAGACTTAGCCGGAGACGATTATGTTTCAAAGCTAAGAAGGAAACTGGAGGATACTCACCAACGAGTAAGAAGGAATATCCAGGATGCGAGCGATAGAATGAAGGACCATTATGACATTTAAGCTACCAAAGGAGGATATCAGGCCGGAAACTTAGTATAGTTATATAACCCACGAAGGAAGAAAGGGCTAGCTCCGAATCTACAACGGAATTGGGAGGGACCATAGGAAGTTTTAAAACGTTTGAACGATGTCATATATCGCATCAAGAAGTATCCATTTGGAAAAAGATTGTAGTCCATTTCAACCGATTAAGCCCTTATAAAACTAACGATGTGGACGAGCAGCAGGTGTGCCAAATGACCAAGGAGCATGTGAACTCAGATAGCTCTGTGGCCGAGTTGGCAGGAAGCCGGAAGATCCGTAATGGTGTGACCAGGGAAGAAAGGAGAGATCTATTCACAATGCCCTCTGACTACGCACTGGCACATTGTGTAGGGAAAGATTTGCTTATGAAGAAAGGGATAGCGGCCGTATTTGGGAGGAAGTTTGGAGGTATAGGTTACCTCAAGAAACAGAATCCTGTGGTCGCAAAAGCACTAGAATTAGAAAGGGATGGACAGAAGGTGTTTTATTTGGTTACAAAAGAAACACCATATGGAAAACCGTCATACCAGTCGATATGGCATGCGTTATGCGATTTGAAGATTCGGTTGAAAGCCCACGGAGTCAACAAATTAGCTATACCAAAAATAGGATGTGGCCTGGATAATCTTAATTGGCGAGTGGTTAGAAACATTGTGGAAACCATATTCGATGGGACTGGAATTGAAGTATTAGTGTGCTGTTACAATGAGAAATTACTTCAAGAAAAAGTAGAAAGGACCATTTAATCGAAAATGAGTATAGTAAGCAATTGGTAAACCAAAAACACAAAATCAGTAATTATTCAGCCCGATTCCGTACTTCAAACTTTAAGTTTAACAGATGACTGTTATTTTAAAATAAAGGTCGAAGATAACAGGCGTAGTGACGTTTGCGTAAAATTTCGTATTCCGTATCGATATACATGTTGATCGATCGGCCAACGTTAAAAGAGAAGATAGTTTTGATACCTGCTCAGAAACAGAGGGTGATAATATTTTCAACTAGTAAAACAAAGACAACAAAGTTTAACATTCCACCAGCTCTCGAACGTAAACATCTAGCCTGGTCCTGTCGCTAAAATCGCGAACTTCTGGCCAAGGGTGGTGGAGAAGACAAAAATAAAAATCTGAATCTGTGAATAGAAAGTAGATTCATCGTATATTAGACACTTACAACACTATTAAACACACAGAGGTTTTATTTTCTATTATAATTCGTTTAAAAATATATAACCTAAAAATGTGGCTACAAAATCTTTGTTTTATTTATTTTTATACTTGGCTTACAAATGTTTACTAAACCCCTTCAAAGTTTACTTCATCCGCATCCATAAACACTATTTTATTAACAATAATGTAACATTCACGATTTTGGTGCGTGTAATTTTCGAACGTAAATTGTGAAATTTAACGCATGTCATGGCGCTTAACGTTGAGCGTGATAAAGGTTTGCGGAGATACGGAATCGCCATTTATTGTTTTCTTTAAGGATAACGTGCTGTTAAACTTAACGTTTGAGGTACGGAATAGGCCTGAATAATCTATTAAAATAGCCATATTGCTCTTATTACACAATAAGAGAAAGGGCGTAAAAATTGAACTCGCACGCATGCTACTGATAGGCGAGGACGGGCCTTCACTGTTCCAAATGGTATTTTAATCGCAGATTTCTTGTGATTATAAAATTATGGTTAAAATGTTATAATCACAAAAAGTCTGAACGAAAAGTTACTGTTGATGAAAAGTAAATGAATAATATATGCAACTTATTCTACAGAGATTCTTATTGTTTTAAAAATGTTTTACACAAATTATTATAACTAACGTGCTGAAATTTAAAAATAAATGATTATTACCAATCGAAAATGTTTTTACTCAAAATGGCATGTCTATAATTTGTAGTAAATGGTTCTACTTAAAAAAACGTATTAACAATAGCAAATAAAAATAATTTTCAATAATTGCAATTTAGATATTTAAGCTTTAAACCAGGGTTGTTAAAAAAAACCTATTTTTTCATTTTAATTAAAACAAACAGTTTTTTTAAATACGTATTTTGTTCATTGAAACAGCGTTTAAAACATTAACAATTAAAAACGTTTTTAAAACAGAACATATAGAGCAGTTTTCTTTTAAGTATACATTTCCAGATAATTACAGCGTTTTTTAAATTTGCGGGAATTCGTTGTTTCAAAGCGGTTAATTTGAGGCTTTTAACGAGTGTTTTCTACTCCCAGACTAAGCATGAAGTAAAAATACACATACAACGATTATAGGCAACCTAATATAAGTTATAGTTATTGGGTTGCCTATACTCACTGGTTTAAACCAATTGTTCAGCGCAGAATTTGACTCACGTTTTATTCACATCTACATACTAGATGGCTAAAGCCGTATATTTAAACTTTACGATATTTCAGTGTTTTGTATGTGTGGCGCATGAAGTAAAATTTCGAGTTTAGAAAAGCCTAATTTGGATTGGCCGCTCCGCTTCGTTGCGCGGACAATCAAAATTTTCAGGCTTTTCTAAACTCGAAATTTTACTTCATGGTTAGTCTGGGAGTGGAAAAACTCTGGTTTAAAGATTCAAATTGAAATCTTTAAAAAAATAACGAATGTCGTAAAATGTACAGTGTATGAAAGAAAAATTCCCTGTCTTTAAAAGTCACATTTATGCATACACAGTTGTGATATTTTATTTTAATAAAATGTTATTTTTAATAATGTCATTCGAAATATTTTCAACAATTTAGCTAACATTTAAAAACGTAAACAAATAATCTTTATGAAGTAGTATATAATATAATTTAGCAAATTTAAGATAATAAAAAAAACGTTTTAAAACAAACTATATATATATATATATATATATATATATATATATATATATATATATATATATATATATATATATATATATATATATCAATAGTTTAAAGCAGGGTTGTTGTTTGAAAACAGCCGTCGTGTTTTAAACGGTAATATATATATATATATATATATATATTTATATATAGTTTGTTAGGATTTAATTAAACCTTACAATTGTTTTGATAATTTCTTCATGTTAACGTATGCAACTTTATAAACAAAATATTAATTGACGAAGATCTGTGAATCATTAGATTTAAAAACAAATTTTCAGAGATACAGCGGCCTAACTAGAATGTGCAAGACCCCGCAATACGAGGGGCCCCTAGCGAGAAATTTGAAAAATGTGGAAAACTTGATTCTGCAAAAAAATATATATTACTGGGGTATATATTTTTTGCAAAATCAAGTTTTCCACATTTCAATTTTTTTTTCAAAAAGTTCAGGAATTTAAATCGTGAAATGATTTTTAAAATAATAACAAGTATTTATTTGAGTAAAGTATAAAAGAGCAGGTGTTTAAATAATGAGAGTATTGTACAAAAATATATACTGCTTAATGAATATAATTTGAGGTTCCATTTATATATACTACTTAATGAATACAATTTGAGGTTCAATTTAAAAAAATAAATACTTACAGGGGTTTTTAATTTCAATGTAATTACATATTTTAAATACGCATTTGATTAGATAGAAATAAACATTTGAAAAATTGATTAACGTGAGATAAAACACAAGCGGTATATTTTAAACTTTAGTGTTTTATACGATATATGAAGTAAACTTTTCAGGGTTTTCTAAAATCCAAATTTTACTTCATGCTTGATTTGAACTTAACAAAAATAACATACCACATTTTGCTATTTATTTATAAAATAAAAATAATTCAAATTCGATTTGATTTTGATAAAAATTAGAAATATTTATCTGAATTAAAAAAATCGACTAAATTTAATTTCCTGCATATATTAACCAATGAAACAAAACTCCTAAAAAACAACCAAAATATTAGAAAATCAAATACTAATTAGTTATTAGATCATCATCAGAGTTGTCTACTAAAATTACTTCAGTGATTTTCATATTGAATTTTTTACAATTTTGCAAACTTTTGCTAAAGTTAGTAGGTTTTCTCTTTATGCTTAAAAATTCAATTTAAAAAAGCCCTCAAGTAAAACATAATATTAAATGATATCTATATAAAATAAAATGAAGTTCATTCACTTTTGATTAAACTTTTTGAAATTTATTTTATTATATACAAACATCTTTATTCAGACAATATAATATACGGTACAGAAATGTATATACCTATCATACATATTAGTGTTAGTCTGTCCGGGCTATCGACCAAAGGTCTTTCTGTAGGTATATTTAGGAGGGATATTAGGAATTAGGGGGGATACAGAACTTCCTAAGAAGGGGTTGATTATAGGGATTATTTGCGAACTTTTTAGTATGGTTGGTTACATGTTGGGATATGGGTGTGATTTGAGTGGAATTGTAAAGGTATTGATTGGAAGGATTGTGGAGAGGATTGTTGGGATATCTAAGTTTAGTAGGGATTCTTAGAGAGGATCGTTCGGCAACTTGGAAGTGGTATAAAGAAGATGGTTTGATGAGTGTAGCTTCGTAATCCAATAAGGGCCGGCAAATTGTTTTATAAATATGTGTGGCCTTCTTGCTTATAAGTAAGCGACCTGAAATGGCGGGCCCTTACTTGGATTTTTGTTTTTGTAGATAGGATGTGGAGTTGGAAGGAAAGTTTGGGATCGAAAAGGTAGGTATTTGCATGTGTGGAAGGGAGAAATTATGAAATTGTTAAAAGTAATTGTGGGGGATCGGGGTGTGATTTTGTGGAATGGGATGAAAAGTTGCGTTAAAGCAGGATTTATTTTGATCAGCTATTTAGAACACCAGGCTTGGATGGAATCAAAGGATTTTTGGAGGGCTTGTTGGGCTATCTGAAGGCAATGAGCGTGAGTAATAAGTGCGGTATCGTCTGCAAATAAATGGGCGTATTGAGAAGGGTTAAAATGTGTGGGATCAACGTATGGATATCATGGCAGTAAATATTATAAAGGAGTGGGGATAATAAAGAACCTTGAGGGACTTCTTGTAAGATAGGGAATGCGTGAGATAATGTTTGACGATATCTTATTTGGCAGGATCTGTTGGAAAAAAAGTTATGGATAAGAATGATTAAGTGGTGTGGAATTCATAAATGGAAGCATTTGTAGAGGAGGCCAATATGCCAAACCGAGTCAAAAGCTTTTTGTATATCTAGGAAAAGCACTGTCGATTTTCGTCCTTCTAGATGGGTGGCTTGCAAATTGGAGGTGAGAATGGATAAAGGGAGTGTGGTTAATTTGTTGTTAAGGAAACCAAACTGGTATTCTGTGATAAATTTAATGGATGCGGTAAGGAATTTTTCTTTAATTAAGGATTCAAATAGTTTTCCAATTACTGAGAGAAGGGTAATGGGGCGGTAATTGGATACTAGGGAGGGATCGTTATCTGGTTTGGGGATGCAAGTGATTATACCTTTTTCCATAGGGGAGGGAAATACTGGTTGGAGTAACAATAGTTAAATATTTTGAGAATTAATATGTGGATTTCATCAGGTAGTTTTTTGAGGATGGGTCTGGGAATTTGATCAAAACCTGGAGAAGAATTTTTACCGGCGTGTAATATAGTAAAGTAATCTATTTCATGTATTGTATCATCCATAGGAGGTGGAGAGGAGGATATATCGTATGCATTAAACCAGTCATTTACAAAATTAAAAAAGTTTTCGTCATAATTGTTATTAACTGTCGGCTGAAACGTATTCTCTAAATGTCGGGCAGAAGCCTCTACAATTAAAAAGTCGTCCGTCATTATTGAACCGTCTATTGAATTTTTTATGTCATTTGTGTACTTTGTCTTTTTATATTTTGATAATTTTTTGATTTCAGTCCAATAAGTTTTTCCGTGCATGTCATTTATATTATTGCAGGTCTCAAGCCATTTCGATTTTTTGTACTCTAATAATAATTTTTTTATTTCTTTTGTCAGTCTGTTAAAAGCCTGTTTTATTGAACTGTCTGTGTAGAATTGACTGTCTTTATAAATTTGTCGTTTGTATTTTATTAGTCTAAGTATGTAGTTCGGTAAAGGATATTTGTGATGTTGTTTTTTAATTTTTGGAGTATGTTGGGAGATGGAATGAGAAAGAAGAGAGTTAAAATAGGTTATGCTTTCGGGAGTTATGTCTTGCATGTCGTTAAATTCTAACATTATATCAGTTGTCACTTTTTTCGTATCACATCTTTGGTACTGGAAAATGTATTCGGGAGTGATGGGCAAGGGTGGTTTATATTATTATTTTCCCAGATTTGTTGTAATATTCGCCTTAATTATTTAATTTTGAAATACATGTTTTTTTTATACCAAGTATATATTTATTATTATTTATTAACATTTATTTAAATAAATTTAATATAAAAATAAGTATTTAGTTTGATTTTTTTTTAATCTTCATATTTATTGAAGTATTCAATAATATTCCAACGAGTGTTTGCACTCCTTGTTTAAGCATGAAATAAATATTTTGAGTTTAATCACACAGCTTTTGTAAAAATATTCCAAGGCGTCAATACATCCGTCTCTCTATGAATGCTCAAATTCTATTTTTAAATTTTATTGAGGTTTTACTAGTACATTATGTATAGGATTTTTTCCCAATAACCATTTTTACAATCAAAATATAAAAACTAATTAAAATGAATATCAGCTTTCTGCAAAAATGTAGTCTCATTGAGACAAGTCTACAAATATTTTAACAATCCCTAACGCGGACATACGTTTTCTTTGCTCTTCACTCAAAAATATGCGAATCCTAGGGGACCCTTTGAAGTTTCGCGTGGGAGACATTTTACGCTACGCTACTGATGACTAGTATTAAAGAGGGCTTTGAAATAGAATAATATAATAAAATGTAGATGCATATCTTCATTGTACTTGTCCACAAGGAAGCTTTTGATCTGAATGTAAATAGGAATTCAGAGCTATCCACCCTAAGTAAAATATGGATAAAAGGGCAAAGAATGCAATAATGAATGAATCAATGTGTTGAAAAGCATATACAAATTAAGGCATTTTTAGATGAATTTTATAGTAATATGCATACAAGGATTTTTCATTGTAAGTATACAATACATATGCCGATGCATACTCTGTTAATGTTCAGGCATTCGTTGTTTTTATAAGTGTTGAATTCGAAACCTCTAACGAGTGTTCTCATTCCTTGATTAGGCATGCAGTAAAATTTCAAGTTTAGAAAAGCCATACAAATTTTTCCTACTCCTACCTTGAAATTCATATCATATTTGCACACTAAAGTGTAAAGATACAAGCATCATATCCACTCTTGTTAGGATGTACAAATTTGTTAGTTACATTTGTTTACGTACCCGGGTAACAGCTCGTACTGAGCCGATTGAAGTTTTGTAAACGACTCATGTCAAAAGATATACAGGGAATTTTTCTTTTAGGTAAACATGTGCATAAGCTGTAAATTTTCTGACATTCGTTGTTTTTTAAAAGAGTTCAATTTGAAGCTTTAAACGAGTGTTTTCCACTCCCAGACTAAGCATGAAGTAAAATTTCGAGTTTAGAAAAGCCCCGTGAAAATTTGTCGAGGGTCGCGCAGCGACCCGAGACAAATTTTCACGGGGCTTTTCTAAACACGAAATTTTACTTCATGCGCCACGCGTATAAAACACTGATTTCAAGTGGGGTTCAAATATACATAAAGTTCACAATATTTTAGTGTTTTATACACGTGGCGCATGAAATAAAATTTCGAGTTTAGAAAAGACCAGAAACGGGGCTTTTCTAAACTCGAAATTTTACTTTATGCTTAGTCCGGACGGGGAAAACACTCGTTTGAAGTTTCAAATTGAACTCTTAAAAAAAACCAACGAATATTTAAAGATTTAAAGAAAATAATAAAATAATTTCTTTAGGTAAACATACGCCTAAGCTGCATATTTACCGACATTCGTTGTTTTTTAAAAGAGTTCAATTTGAAGCTTTAAACGAGTGTTTTCCACTCCCAGACTAAGTATGAAGTAAAATTTCGAGTTTAGAAAAGCCCCGTGAAAATATGTCGAGGGTCGCGCAGCGACCCGAGACAAATTTTCACGGGGCTTTTCTAAACACGAAATTTTACTTCATGCGCCACGCGTATAAAACACTGATTTCAAGTGGGGTTCAAATATACATAAAGTTCACAATATTTTAGTGTTTTATACGCGTGGCGCATGAAGTAAAATTTCGAGTTTAGAAAAGACCAGAAAATGTGTCTCGGGTCGCTGCGCGACCCTCGACAAATGTTCACGGGGCTTTTCTAAACTCGAAATTTTACTTTATGCTTAGTCTGGACGGGGACAACACTCGTTTGAAGAAAATAATAAAATAATTTCTTTGGGTAAACATACGCCTAAGCTGCATATTTACCGACATTCGTTGTTTTTTAAATGAGTTCTATTTGAATCTTTAAACGAGTGTTTTCCACTCCCAGACTAAGCATGAAGTAACATTTCGAGTTTAGAAAAGTCCCGTGAAAATTTGTCGAGGGTCGCGCAGCGACCCGAGACGCGTATAAAACACTGATTTCAAGTAATGTTCAAATATACATAAAGTTCACAATATTTTTGTGTTTTATACGCGTGGCGCATGAAGTAAAATTTCGTTTAAAGCTTCAAACTGAACTCTTAAAAAAAAAACAACGAATATCTAAAGATATAAAGAAAATAATAAAATAATTTCTGTTGGGTAAAGATACACCTAAGCTGTATACTACTATAATATCTTTATTAAAAAAGAAATACATCGTAATAAAATACATTTTATAATATGTATACATATATGTAAATAATTTATATTTCCTTTTTCTGTAAGGGCTATCAACCATAGGTCTTTCTGCCCTGTGCTATATGTGTGTTTGTTTTTGTTCACGATTTCAAGGTAGGAAAGTAGGGTAAAAGGAGGAGATGTATTCATATAGGGATATGGGTGGGTTTTTGTATTTTGGGATTATATCGGGGTTTCTAGGGATGCACATTTTTTTAAGATGTTCGTAATTCGACTCGTTACATGCGAATCGTTCTGCAAGAAATCGAAGTCTTTCTTTTATTGGGGTAATTTGTGTTGTTTCGTAAAGGAGTACATTGGATGGGTTGTGGAGAGGATTTTGAGGGTGTCGAAGTTTGGTGAGGGTACGGAGGGAAGATCTTTCAGCTACTTCAAGGTTGTTTATGGTGACATTGTATAGATTTATATATAGGATGGAGCTATAGTCTAGGATGGGACGGCAAATCATTTTATAAATTTTAGTACAGGTATTGGTACTAATTCCTTGATTTTTGTAAGTCAGGCAATGGAAATATTTCGCTGGCTTTACGATGTTTGTTTTTATATCGGAGGTGTGTTTTTTGAAGGATAGTTTTGGGTCTAAAAGGATTCCTAGGTATTTACATAATGGGGAGGAGTTGATCCGTTGATGGTTATGGAAAGAGGATTTAGTGGAATACGATGGTAGGGTAGGACGAGTTGGGATTTGTTGGGATTATTTTAAGCCTCCATTTGGAAAACCAAGTGGCTGATCGGTTTATAAATTGTTGGAGGGAGTTTAGGGTTGAGGCTAGGGTTAATGAATGGGTGATTAAGGCAGTATCATCCCCAAACTGCAGGGGATAACAGGTTGGATTTATGAAGTTAGGATTGGGATGGTATAAGTCGGAGCAATATATGTTGTATAATAGAGGAGATAGAGGGGAGCCTTGAGGAACACCTTGTTCGGGATAAAATTTCGAGGATAAGGTTTGTTGTATACGGATTTGAAGTTCGCGATTGAGAAGGAAGTTTTGGATTAGGTTGATGAGGTAGTTGGGTAGATTAAGGATGTTGTATTTATACAAAAGGCCTCGGTGCCAAACGGAATCGAAGGCCTTAGATCGGGGATGATGTGGTTTTCATACCAACTGGTTACTGTCTCGAAAAAGTCATTGTCAAAAGATGTGTCGTGTGTCATTTTATAGACGTTTTTAAAATTGTTTACAAATATTTCTGATATGTTTTGGTCTGTTGTTCGTATGTCGTTTGTTGTTGGGTCAATAATTTCAGAGATAACGTTGTAAGTTTTGTATTTGCTGAGTTTTTTTTTATTTCAGTCCAGTATTTCTTGCCTTGTCGGTCGTTAATATTATTGCACGTTTCCAGCCATTTGTGGGTTTTGTATTCAATGATGAGTTTTTTTACGTCCTTGTTTAGTCTGTTGAATGTCATTTTGACTTGTTCGTCCTCTAACTGTCTATAGTCTCGGTATAGTTGTCTTTTATATTTTATTAAGCGGAGGATAAATTTGGGCAAAGGATATTTGTAGTATTATTTGGGAATTTGTGGGGTATGTAGGACTATCGATTTTGTCAGTAGTTTGTTAAACTGGGGAGTGGTACAGGTTTCTATTTCTAGGTGGTAATTTATAAATTGTTGGATGTCATTCGTTATTTGTAGGATGTTTGCATTTTTAAAGTCTGGTATGGATTCAGGTAATATTTGGGTAGGATTATGTTGTACTTTGAGTTTGAAGGAAATGGAAAGATGGTCTGAACATAAATCTGAAACTAGATGGACTGAGTGGATAAGGGGTTTTAAATTGTTGGTACATAATAGGATATCAGGGGTGGAAGCTTGGCGTTGATTCATAATAAAGGTTAGATCGGTTTTAACTTGGATAAAATTGGAGTGGGAGAGGAAATGTGACAAATGCTTCTTCTTGGCAGTATTTGTATTGAAGTCTCCTATAATAATAGCATTGTCGTATAGGGAGGCTTTCGTGAATATTGTGTCTTCAATGACCGAAGAAGGATGGATGTACACCAGGAATAGATGGATTTGAAAGGAACGGAATTTGAGGGTTGCATGTATACATTATAAACATATTGTTTATACGAGGCGGATTGGCTTTCCCCAATGATATGGAGGGATGGGTTAATATAGAAGCGCCACCTCGTCGGTTTTGGTTGTATACTGAGGCAGGGATTTGAATAGATGACCAATTACGGAAAGCGATGGGGTTTGGGGATTTGCTTTCTACCATCATAAGCTGTATATTTTTCGACATTTGTTGTTTTTTAAATGAGTTCTATTTGAATCCTTAAACGAGTGTTTTCCACTCCCGTACTAAACATGAAGTAAAATTTCGAGTTTAGAAAAGCCCCGTGAAAATTTGTCGAGGGTCGCGCAGCGACCCGAGACAAATTTTCTGGGCTTTTCTAAACTCGAAATTTTACTTTATGCGCCACGTGTATAAAACACTGATTTCAAGTAATGTTCAAATATACATAAAGTTCACAATACTTGTTGTTGTTTGTGTTTTATACGCGTGGCGCATGAAGTAAAATTTCGATTTTAGAAAAGCCCAGAAAATTTGTCTCGGGTCGCTGCGCGACCCTCGACAAATGTTCACGGGGCTTTTCTAAACTCGAAATTTTACTTCATGCTTAGTCTGGGAGTGGAAAACACTAGTTTAAAGCTTCAAATTGAAATCTTAAAAAAATAGATATTCGTTGTTATCTAAAGATATAAAGAAAATAATAAAATAATTTCTTTTGGGTAAACGGCGTACGTTGTATACTGAGGCAGGGATTTGAATAGATGACCAATTACGGAAAGCGATGGGGTTTGGGGATTTGCTTTCTACCATCATAAGCTGTATATTTTCCGACATTTGTTGTTTTTTAAGTGAGCTCTATTTGAATCCTTAAACGAGTGTTTTCCATTCCCAGACTAAGCATGAAGTAAAAAAAAAGCCCAGAAAATTTGTCTCGGGTCGCTGCGCGACCCTCGACAAATTTTCACAGGGCTTTTCTAAACTCGAAATCTTACTTCATGCGCCACGCGTATAAAACACTGATTTCAAGTAATGTTCAAATATACATAAAGTTCACAATATTTTTGTGTTTTATACGCGTGGCGCATGAAGTAAAATTTCGAGTTTAGAACCAAAGACCCGAGACACATTTTCACGGGGCTTTTCTAAACTCGAAATTTTATTTTATGCTTAGTCTGCGAGTGGAAAACACTTGTTTAAAGCTTCAAAGAAAACTCATTAAAAATAAAGCAACGAATAACTAAAGATTTAAAGAAAATAAGCTAATTTTGTAATACGTTTACTTTATACAGGGTGTCAATTTGAAAACAAGCCAGAAAGAATATCTTTGGAATGGTAACAGTAAGAGAAAATTTTTCAAAACCGTTTCTAGGATATGGAGGGTGTACCTGTTTGACCCACATAACAATCTTCTGCAACCAACCCCTTGGGCTGTAGCCACCCTTGTCCATTTTTTAAAAATAGTTACATATTGTTACATAAAAAATGCAAACAAAAAAAATTATATCAATTTTTTTGATTTTAAATTGTCGTCAAATTAGGTATTATAACAATTTATTTGGATTCATTGCCTATCGATTTACCATGATTTTTAAGATTCTGAAAATGGAATCAGAGTAAATGTGTATGGGAGGCACGAATCTAAAGTTCGTTGGGTAAGGCGACTTACCGCTTGGCCGCAAATCGAATTTTAAGTTCCACTTTTAAGGTTATATATGGTCGTATTTTCGGCTAAATAACCACATTACAGATACAAATTACACACATGATGCAATTATCTCCAAAATTAGGACGTAATTCATCCAATTTGTAGTGTTATCTTCATTAATTTAGCCAATATCACGATATTAGTTTTACGCTAGAATTGACGTCTACTGACGTTTATTTAAAATAATGGATATATACATCGAGATTGATTATTAAATCATAGATATTTTAATTTACGATAAAAAAATAGATGGTTCCACCTTCGTACGATAACTAGGATTACTGCAATAATAAAATATCAACAAATAATATAACAATATATAATAACACCTACAAAAGTTACTTTTATATTTAATTCACTCATTTTACAAAAATTTAAATTTGTACGGCATTTCCAGTTTGGTTAGTAGACACACAGCTAAATTTGGCAATATAGTTTATAGTTTATAGCTAAGGCGATTGTACATGCTTTTAAGTTAGGTTAATAGAAAGGTTTGCAATAGAATTAATTGCGGGAGTCTTTTTGCGCAAGTTAAATATTTCACATACTTCTGGGTTAGATTAGGTTAGGTTAGGAGAAAGGTTTGCAATAGAATAAATTGCGTATGTCTCTTTGCACACGATGACTATTTCACATACTTCTAGATTAGGTTAGGAGAAAGGTGTTCAATAGAATAGACTACGTAAGTCTCTTTGTGCACGGTGACTATTCCACATACTTGTGGGTTAGGTTATGTTAGGAGAAAGGTTTGCAATAGAATAAATTGCTTAAATCTCTGCGCACATTAATTATTCTACATGCTGCTAGGTTAGGTTAGGTTAGAAGAAAATATGCAATAGAATAAATTTCGTAAGTCTCTTTGCGTGTACGGAATAGCCCCTGAATATTTAAATATGAACACTAATATTTTACATAATTCCCAAAGATGTCGATGACAGTTTTGGTAAACAGTTAATATTTATTACATTTAAATACATCTAGCGCCATATATTTATTTATATCGTAAATTAGAATACCTATGATTCACTAATCAATCTTGATTTATATATCCAATATTTTAGATAAACATCAGTAGACGTCAATTTGAGTGTAAAATTAATATCGTGATATTGACTGAATTAATGAAAATAACACTACAAATTGGATAATTTACGTCATCATGTATGTAATAGGTATCCCATAACCTCAAAAGTGGAACTTAAAATTTAATTTGTGGCCAAACGGTAAGTCGCCTTAACCAACGAACTTTAGAATCGTGCGTGCCATACACGTTTACCTCGATTCCGTTTTCAGAATCTCAAAAATCAAGGTAAATCGATATACAACAACCCCATTTATTTTTACAAATTACAAATGAAAAAGCACAGATAAACACAATGATACCCAATATTTATCAGAGTTATCGATTGTTTTATTAAAATATGTACAACTCTAAAAAAAATATTAAAGTAATAACAAAACTTGGTTCAATGGAATACATTTATTAACTATATAAATTGCACCTGTCTGCAATATAAAAAAAATCATTTTGAGCATACTATAATTTAATAATTATTTTGTTTACATTTTTTATGTAACAATAACCATTTTAGTTGGTACCACTGATTAGCATTTTGAAAGACCTTTGTAATGATATATCAGAAGTAAGGTCATGCCATTTAAAAAAAATGGGCAAGGGTATCTACAGCCTACGGGGTTGGTTGCAGGAGATTGTTATGTGGATCCATATCCTAGGAACGGTTTTGGAAAATTTTCTCTAACTGTTAAGGTTCCAAAGATATTGTGGCTGGCTTGTTTTCAAATTGACACCCTGTAGAAAAACTCCCTGTATGTACATAAGTGCAAAATTTATAAAATTTAAGACAGAAATATGAATCTGGGATTTAGATCAATTCAATTATTCGTTGAAACTGGATATTACTGATACTCGTATTGGTAAGTAAGAGGTAATACTTATTTTTTGTAAATTTTAAAATATTTTTCTTAAAATCAAGTTTTATGCATCCCTTTGCTGTGGATAGTGTACTACCAAGAACTTTAACTATATTACTATGCTATGTTGAATAATATTAATAGTTATGAAATTAATTTTGAACTTACACACTATTGAGTGTAAGCACTACATACGTTCACTGTACTTTCTATAAATACATATTAATGTGCAACAAATAATGATTGTAATAATGTATTACTATTATTTCCGTTTCTTTTACTAGTCGTAGGAAAAGTTGACTGTAAAACTTGAGTGGATATGGCTTATATCTCACTCGGCAATTGAGGCACTCGCCTACGGTGTCGTGCCCGAAACTTGCCTTCGAGAGATATTAGCATCATATCCACTCTCATTGTACAATATACTACCTTATGCGCAAGGCGTATACCATACTGATTTAAAGTGAAGTTCAAAATATTCTGGTTTAGCATACCGCTTTAGCAGTATATTTTGAACCTTAAAAAATTCAGTGTTTTACGCCCGTTTATGAAAATTTTCAGGCTTTTCTAAACTCGAAATTTTACTTTATGCTTAATTAGGGAATGGAAAGACTCGTTAGAAGTTTTGAATTAAACGCTTTTCGAAAACAACGAATGCTTTAAATATTACACAGTACACATCGCGGACATGTATGTATACTTTAAAGAAAAACTCAGTATGCACATTGTTTAATTTTTCGAATATTCAATATTTCCACTAGTAAGCGTAATCGATTTTAAGTTATTCTGTCTAGATATGTGTGTAACTGCTGCCAATATAAAAGTATGACAGGAGGGTAAAACAAGGATATGAATTTAAATGAGGTTACATACAGCAAGATTAGGATATAATGGGTTTTGCTTAGATGCACATCCTATTGCGTATTTCTGAATTGCTTCACAGCACGTGAATCGTTTCGCGAGAAATAAATTGAAATCTGTCTTTTATAAGGATAACCTAATTTAAGGGAATTTTTGTAAAATAATGCAAACGAATTTGAAGGAAATTAAATTCAGTTATTTTTTCTATTGTATGAGGGCAGTTTTATTTTTCTTTTCTTTGAGATTTGTAAATTGCACAATGAAAACGTTCAATTCGTGATTCTTTTTAAAGCGAATTTTACAATTGTCAGATAACTATTTTAAAAATGTATTTTCAACAATTTATTTTGAATATTCATATAACCTCGTTAGGAAACATTTAATACAATTTCTACGTAAAGGACAAACTTGAGTGGATTTTTCTTATAGTATTTCCTGAGTAGATGTGAGACCTCTATTACCCAATAACATGAGCTACTATTTCCCTTTAGATTAAGATAGTTCATTCCATTCTTCATTCTCTTTTACGCCCAAATTAAATACCCGCACAGTTCACCCAAATTGAAATACGTTGTAAATTATCTTAAATTGAAGTAGTTTACATAGCCCTATTAAATTATAATGTATGCATGAACTATACTTTCATTATCTTTAAAAAGGACAACCAAGCCGTATATTTTAATAAAGTCAAAGGGCCCGATTTTATTACACCATACTAAAATGTTCGGGTTTATTCGCAGTAATAAACTTTATAGTATATAATAGCAGAACGTAAATCGGTCTTATTCAATTTTAGCATGATACACTGCAATATAAAATTCTATGTGATTCTCGAAGAGCCTGTCCTGAATTATGATCTATTCGGGCAGCCAGCACTAATGAGGATCGTCAAACTCGGATAGACATGGAGTTTGGGCGCACGTATAATTTACAATTACAGAACATGTCTGTATGTTGCAGCTGATTCATTTTTGTCCAGTAGTTGCATAGGTTGATGGCTGCGGGTGAGTGTTATCTGCAACACACATAAGCGATCACAGTGAACATTGTTTATGTTATAAATGCGTTCATTTCCAGTTTACTCCGTGCTGTATGGTTTTGGGATTATGCAGAGATGACAACACGTGCGAGGCAAATTTATAATAATGAAAAATGAAGGATTTATTATGGAAATATATAACACATTTGTTTTCCTAAATTCGCATTTTGTTTGGAAAAGCTTTACGAACGACCTAAATAATGATATAAATACCCATAATAAATTTGTTAAAAAAACATAAAATAGATACTTTTCTAAAATAAACTTGTTTTGCGTAGCATGTTTTATATTTTTACTCCAACAGCTATCAGTTTATATAAAATAATCAAAACCTTATTATTTATTATTAAGGGGGGACTTCGCCGGCTCTGTTTCAAAATATTATTTGTTTATGGTCCAAACATTTTGATTTTTTTATGCGTAAAATAGGCTTACTTTTAAGACTTTTGTCATATAGATTTTTTGCATCTATAATTTTTTTGTAAAAGATTTTAATTATAGAAATTATAATCCGAATCAAATTTCATCTGACAAATTGTTTGTAAACAATTCACAAATACAGAATTTATTTTTGGAGTTACGTAAAGATTCGAACAAAACTTGGAATGAAAAAAAACTAACACAAGTACAGATTAGTTTAAATAACTAAAATATTTTGATAAATAAAGAAGAAATTGCAATTTTAAAAAGGTGCTATTTTTATTTTTTACTGATTGTGACGCGTTCTTTAACTATTTTTTCTGCCCTATCTCAATACAGGTGATTAACACTTATTATACATTTTTTTCGCGAATCCCGGTCACTAATTGAGCCTTCTATGAAACAAACACGTTTTAGACACTTACAAACGGTAAAACCCCCTTAACACTAAAATCGTTGATATTAGAATAAATATCTGATCCCATGTTATTCTAATTAGATGTATGTACTTTTGAACTTCACTTTAAATTAATGTTTTTAGGCCTGGCCTGGGTAAAACTTTAGAGTTTAGAAAAGCCTGAACATTTAAGGTAACACTAATAAGCAAATATTTTATAAACGACTCAAACTGGGGAGACTGAAAGAAATCCGCGTTTTATAATTTAATAAAACTTTTAGGGTTGCTGGGTGACAATATCTAGGCCCTCCGTAAGCGGGCGTGCAAGGTGTGCACCGCACGCGGGCGCCTTCACTAGGGGGGGCGCCAAATGGTACATGAAAGGAAAACTCGTATGGCAAATATTTTTAATATAACAAAGGTAGAATAAGTTGATCAAAACTGACAAGTTAACAAAATTCTTAAAAAATTTAAAACACTGATCAAAATCTTGTAAATTATTAACAATCTCAACACATTGCAAACTTATAACTGACCAAATATTTCAAACATTCATTAAAATCTCAAAACTTAGTAGAAAGAATTGGAAGAATCAAAACGAGATAAAACATTTATTTTTACTATAGGTTTTCCAGTCTTTCTTCTGTTCTGACAAACATTGCTTTAAGTAATTTAAACACAAATTGATTTTAAACATTTAATCTATATTGGACTTGGAAGTAAATAAACTTAATTCGTTTAACTCGCATATTTTTAAGTTGAAAACTGTGTTCCGAGTGGACGCTAATTTACTTTGAGTTATAAAAGTTATAAAAATACATTTTTTCACAAAGAGAAGAAATAGATCTTCCTATCGTTATGAGAAATTTGTGATTTTTCTGAATTAAACCGATATCTCAATAAACATAGATCTATTTCTATGCCCGGGCAGAAAAACTTGTGAAAAGGTAATACCTTTTCTTATCCTTTCCCACCCGTCGCCCCCCAGGAGAAACTGTTTGGCGACCGGTCTTCCCTGGTAATAATTAACATTATATGCTCGTTGTACAATAATATACTATTTGTAAAAAGTGGTTAAAAAGTAGGTATTTTTAAGTCGATTCACGATTAACCCAACTGTAACCTGTGGCAACTTTTTTGTTTATAAACAAAAATGAATGAAACTTTACAAACAAACAAATACATACGTTGTGATTCCATTTTTGTAAATCAAAATTGTAAATAATTTATGTTTTTAACGTTATTAATTTATTTATAATAATACGATATCTTTCTTAATATTCATGTAATCATGTTTTTATTACAACAGTACGTTGATTATGAAGTATTACGACCAAATAATATCATATATTTTAAATAACATATTAAGCTACGTTCCTTTTCTAAATGTTTTATAAAATTATTCCACCGAAAATGATTTTGATTTTTGTAAAGAAATTGATTCAATTTATGAATGTCAACAACCCAATGTAAGAATTTCGAAAATTACCCTATCCATTTCCATAATATCACCTTATAATATATTAATTATTCAAACAAATATTATAAAATATTTAATCTTTAAATTAAGGGATCTTATGTAGGAGAATGATATACATAACATATAGAAAAACTATTGATTTCTATACAGCGCAGAAATAAATTCGCAAAGTTGAGTATTCTAAAATAATGCCAAAAATTGGGTACCTTTTTTCATTTAAAGGTCAATAAAAACATTATTTGTAAGGGACAAAAATCAAAATTAAAATATGTTACGTAGTTTATTTGAAATGATGAATATTGAAAAAACATTATTTGTTTTATTGGCATTCAAATACAGCGGCCAAAACTTATCTATACTATCCTTTTCAAAAAGCGAGGCATGTCCTTTTGAATACTGTATTTTAAAAATAAAAAATCACAAAAAGAAAATGAATACGGGTCTACATTCCTTAGAATGTTCGTAATATTTTTTGGCAAAATCTCATTTGAATCACAATTATTTATCTAGATATTAATAATAATATGCAAAAAGCTACCTACATTTTTCTGGATTTTTACAATGGTTAACTTTAACGTTTCGTAGAAATTGATTGATTAGAAAAAAACGGGCAATAGAGATATCCTTTATTAATATATCGACACAAAGAAAACTTAAATATTTCAACCCGTTAACCCCCAATTTAAAAAAAGTCGAGCACTAAGTTCTAGGTTATTTATCAATTAATTTATACAAAAAAAAAATCAACAGTTGTCCTTTACAATTATTATTACAAATAATGTTTTTTTTTAAGAATGAAAACTGTCTAAAGAAGCCTGAACACTGATTTCGAAATAAACATTTCTTTTGCGGGATTGGTCTCATTAAGGCTACAAGCATGTGTTAAATTAATTTTATTGCAAATTGAAAAAAATATATAAAAATAGATTTTCTCCATTGTTAATAAACATTTTTTCTCTAACATTTTTCAAGGAATGCAGTAAGTCATGATAAAAAATAAACAGAAAACATATTTTCTTTATTTCGATTTGTTTTCGAGCAATTTGATACATACAATTTCAGACACGAATTTGCCCCTCTTAGGTAATAGCTTGTTATTTAAAAAACCAGTTTTGTAATGATAGTAACATATTTTTAAATTTATTACTTAAAACTTTCTAGTCAATATCACTTAAAACAGTTGATGTGTCGTCTGCATAAATAATTATAATAGCGGGTATTGTATTTACAATATCGTTGATATAGATTGTGAACAGAATTGGCTTTAATATAGACCCTTGAGGTACACCGATATTAACATCTGCAGTTTCTGATAGCGTAATCCTACCGTTCTTAACAATACGGACGCGGCGGTCTTCTGTTTTTTTAAATATTAACTAAACCAGTTTTGAGCAACGCCCTAAAACCATAAATATCAAATTTTTCAAGTAGTATACCAATATCTACATAGTCGATGGCCCGACTAAGATTGAAAAATAACTTTATTATAAATCGAGTGTATTGCAGTAATTGTAGACCTACCGCTTATAAAACCACGCTGGCTACTGCTCAAGATATTTTTTTTTAATGATTTTAAACATGCAATCTAACATAGCAAGTTCAAATATTTTGTGAAGAACTAAGAATAATAAGACTGGTCTGTAATTGTTAACATCAAAATGGTCTCCTTTTTTATATATTGGAGTCACTAAATTTAATTTTAGTTTGTTTGGAAATGATCCTGTTTCAAAAGAAGAGTTAATTAAGTTAGTTAGTTACAGGATCTGTACTCCTGTAAAAGAGCAGTGTGCAAGGACTGGGGACTGAAACCAACCGTTGTTCACTGGATGTACACAGCCGTGGTAAGGCCCATTATGTTCTACAGTCTGGCGGACTGCCCCGGACAAAAGGATCTACTAAACTGCACTGTGCAAGGCTCAGAGAGCCGCCGAATTGCTCATAACGGGGGCGGTCAGGTCCATCCCCTCCAAAGCGCTAGATATAATACGAAATCTAGCTCCAGTTGACCTCTACTGCAGATATGCTGCAGCTACCACTGCGATCAGAATCAACTCGGTTGGAATATGGAGCACTAGCAAACAGGGCCATGGAAGGATCCTGAATGAGCTTGTTGATATCCCCCTGAAGACTGACAGCTGCACTCCAGAACTTAATTTTGAAAATAAGTTCTCCACTTCCATCCCAGACAAAACCAAATGGTTAAAGGGCAAGATAGTTCAAGGCAAGGACGTCTGGCTCTTTACGGATGGTTCCAAGTCTATAAACAGAGTAGGGGGAGGCATCTTTTCACAAGATTTCAACCTCAAAGAGTCTTTTAGACTCCCAAACCACTGTAACATTCTTCAGACAGATGTCATGGCCATCCGAGTGGCAGTGGACTGGATCCACAAAAATGACCTTTAGGGGAACCGCATCAGGTTCATTACTGATAGCTAAGCCGCCATTAAGATACGTATTGCACCGTACTGCACCGTAGTGCACCTCGAAGGTGGTCAGAGACTGTAAAAAATCGCTAAATAGGCTTGCAAATAAATGTGACGTGGAACTCGTGTGGGTGCCTAGTCACAGTGATATCAGGGGGAATTCAATTGCCGATGACGTTGCAAGGAAGGGGCAAGAATGTGGAATGCAAGAGACTACTTAGGGCCCAAATGATAGCATCGGTCAACCATAGGTGGAGAGAAGAAGATACGTGTCTCATAACAAGGCAGCTATGGCCTATATGGGATACTATAAACAGCAACAGATTAATTGCAGAACCGACATAAAGAAGGCGGTAGGCATCCTCACGAGCCACTGCCTCCTAGGCAGGCATGCACAAACGATGGGTCTTGAGCACAACGACTTTTGCAGAGGATGCCTGAATGTAGAGGAGGAAGAGACGGTACTCCATTATCTGGGACAATGCCCTGCTCTTGAAGGTAAAGGAATCAAGTACCTTGGTATACACTACGCGAATGGACTAGCGGACCTCACACCTCTAGATGTGAGACATCTGATCAGGTTCATTAGGTGCTCGGATTGGTTTGCATAAGTGGGGAGGGTGGAGAGATCTGATTCCTGTTTATGGTATCACAAGGGGCCCTTTAGGCCTAAGTGAGCGGTCTAACTGCTGCCATTAAAACCTAACCTAGTTAGTTTGATCGCGAAGTGATCAGCCGACTTTTTAATGATACGGTCCGTGATTTCATCGAAACCAGGCTGTTACTATTTAATTTATGAAGTAATATACTCATAATTTCAAGTTCCGAATAAGGTTTTAAAAACATACTATCTGAAATCCTTTTTGAAGATACACACGTAGAGATATCTGAATTGATAGATGCTTGTATTTTAAGAGGTTCATTGTTAAAGAAATTATTGAATATTTCTGATATCTCAGCGGGGACAATAGTTGTGGTTTCTATAATTAAGTTCTAAGTTAAAATTTTATAAAAAGAAGGTAAATCCCTTATTATTTGGTTAGAATTTAAATAAAAAATCAAAGTATTATATAAACCATATGAAATTCACAGAATTGATTTCACTTACATCTGCTTTAAATTATATAAATTATCTTAATGAATTTTCTTAAAATATTAACCCAAAGTTGAAATTATGCAATAAACTAAATGATTTTAGGAGAATGAGTTAAAAATCAACGGATTATCAAATCAATATAAAATTCATAAAATCTAAACAGAAATAAATAAACTTTGATTTATAATTTTAATTTAAATATCCTCACTGAATATTTCAAAATATTAAATCAAAGTTAAAATTTGTGTTGATATAATTTTCTTATATCAGTGTATTTTTCATTCATTATTATAATTTCACTTTAAACCTTTGAAGTTTTGTTTAAATTGTTTGATTTATTTTTTTTAAGTTATACTAAAAATTGTTAAATCAATAATTTCATAATCTGTGTGATTTTATTATCGAAATTGGTTCTTTAGTAGTTTATTTATTAAGCTTTATTTTAAGTAATTTAGGTATAATCTAAACTTTTGAATTTTTTTGTCAAAAGTTCGATTTTTATTTTTATCCTGCGAAAACAAGGTTTGTTCATTCTTTACATCTTTTATCAAGGTTTATATTTCAAAATTGTAGACGTTAAGTTTACTAAAACACAAATAATGCACACGAATTTGTGTTTGTTCCAAATTTGAACAAAAAAAACCTATCAATTCTATTTATTTAAATAAATAAAATATAAATTTCAAAAAAACAAAACTGCAAAATAAGTTTCTGATTGAATACAGTCTATCGATGGTTTCCACTCCCAGATTAAGCATGAAGTAAAATTTCGAGTTTAGAAAGCGAGTCGCGCCCCGGCAAATCCAAATTTTCAGGCTTTTCTAAACTCTCAATTTTACTATTAGGTAATTTCAAATTAAAACACTTGTTTAGTTTCATGTTGTTGTATTCAGTTTCCTCACACGTGTTTCGGTCAATGATGTTCCCGTGGTTTGTTTTTCTATTGCCTTCTTGTGTTCGTTATGATCTTGAAATTTCTTCCTGTTTGCCCTATATATTTTCCATCGCAACCACGGGAACAGGATTATCTGTGCATAGCGTCACAGCGGGACATCAATTAGCCGACATCAAACCAATCCGCTTCGCAGAAAAATGCCGAAAATTAAATCTCCTGGAGATTAAGAGAGCTATTAGGAATGGTGATAATCTCCTAAACAACCAAAACGAACTATTAACGAGTTCGAATCTCTTAATCTCTGAACTTTCCCGCAATCAACCACATAATATAAATACATTGTAACCTCTTCTTTTTAATTCGTTATTTTTGTAATTCCTTTGAGAATGATCGTCATTGACTGAAACACGTGTCAGGAAATTGAATACAACAACATGAAACTAAACAAGTGTTTTAATTTGAAATTACCTAATATTATAATTTCGTTTCATCAAGAGTGCAGTGAACAAAGTATTTACCGTCTAAATTTTACTTCTTGCGCCCCGCGTATAAATCACTAACTTTAAATAATATCTTCAACTAATTGCTTGTAGTGAAATAAATTTAGTACGTCAATTATCAATTGTTCAAAGGACGGGAAAAGTGCTATGATAGACACATTACTATTTTTACCGATCTTGACCCCCCATTTTTTTACGGAAATATCCGTTTTGGGGTCCCAGGAATCCGAATCAAGTGTGATCTCAATAATGTCGGTCGGTCGGTTTGTGGCACAATTTCAGCGAAGATGGCTCATTGTCATCAAATTTTGTATTTGGTTCTTTTCTATAATATCTGGCGCCCACTTAAAAATTGGCGAAGACCGGAAACAGGAAGTGGATGTTTACCCTTGACGTTTTCTTTGTATCTCGT
This sequence comes from Philonthus cognatus, assembly GCA_932526585.2. Lineage (NCBI taxonomy): Eukaryota > Metazoa > Arthropoda > Insecta > Coleoptera > Staphylinidae > Philonthus > Philonthus cognatus. Next base: position 93,599,908 of record OW052243.1, read on the forward strand.
AAATTATTAACATAGTCAAAAAATCTTTCATACAAAAGTTGTAGAGAATCAAAAAATGTACATTTAATGAGTACATGCTTTTTGTCGTAGTTATTTTAGTTTTCTTGAAAATGGTAAATTTTATTTTTTTTAAAACTCTGTTTAAAAAGGTGGTCATGGTACCAAATAAAAATTCCTAATTCCTTTTCTAATTATAATGAAACAAAAAAAATTTTATTGAGCTAGCTCAATTTTGACGGGAGATATTAATATTTTTTAGTTTTGCCTATTATCAGAAATTTACGATTTTTAAGGATGGGAAATACTTGAGTGGGAGAGAGTTAGACTTATCCAGGTTTCAATGTTCAATTTTAATTTAAGGTTTTTTGTATACAATTTTGATTTTAATGCTACCAAAAAGATCCTTATTTTTTTCTACGGTGTGTATGCTATTTTTTTAGGCCGACGAGAAGTATTTTTTCAAGCAACAAAGTTGAAATAAAATCATTTTACTAGTAGACGACATTTTATTCTACAAATAAACTTCAATAAGTAATTCGAACAATGAATTTAATATTCCTATATTATTTTATTTTCCGGTCGGTACCTGTGTTGGCCACAGCAGATTTTTTAATAAATATTTTTAATAGTATTTAGTTATTGTTAACATATTAACTTGTATAACAATCCATTTTTATTTACTAAGGTAGGGGCGCCTGTGATTGTTTTGCACGTGGGCGCAACTTTTAGTTGCGCCGCGGCGCCGAGGCTGACGATATCCAAATGATGGCTCGTGAATTTGCACATTGCCCAGCCGTAGACAAGTCCCGAATCCATCTTCAAAAATTGCTAATGCAAACAAACATAGTTCAGTTAACTTTGTGCATGTAATGTACGAACGGTTTTAGTGCAGAACGTGTAAAGGTGCTGCACTAGTTTATGTAACGAACAGAACAATATGAACAGAACAGATGTTTGTGACAGGACCCGAGCCCTCCGTTTACATTTTGAACAATATAGCAATTACTCAGATTCTATTTCTTAAGTTTAGTTGCATTTTTTTTCTTACTTTTAAATTTAGATAAGATGAATTTAAATATCGTTTCAATATTATTGTAATGTAACCTTGAAATAAAAATAGCTAAAAAGAAAACCATACATTTATCTTCATTTAAAAGTTTAAATGATTAAATTGAGAACTACATTAAGCCTTGTGTATGCCTTATAAAGTGTATACAGTTATTTATTATACTATAGTTTTAGTTCAGACCGAATATGTTGAATTGTTTAAAATTTACTAGTCTTAATTAAAAATCAATAAAATTATGTTAACTATAAATTGACATTCAAACATTTTTACAGATGATTAACAAAATTTAAAAAAGAACAGCGGAAAGTACATCTTATAGTTATTTGTAGAAAAAACAACAATGAAAACACATGAGAGACATCTAACATGACAAATTTGTAGTGAAACGTCAGAAATGTCTTAAAATGATGAATTAAAGAAAAGTATAGATAAAAATATATTTCTATATTTTATCAATTTTTAAAATGATCGTCTATGTTTTGATATGTTCATAAAACTATTCATTAAAACGCTTAGTATTGTTTTACTGATTTGAATGATAAATCAGTAAACCAATACCAAGTATTTTAATTAATACTTAATAGTTTAAAATATTTCACCACGGGTTAAGTGAGAGATTAATAAAAGCTATATTTTCATAAAGTATGATGACTCGTCAATTTTCATGATTTTAGTCAGTTTTCGATTGCCATGATTTACGCCAATTTTTATAATTTTTATCATTTATAAATGTGTTCAGAATTTTATTAATTTACAAGATTTTTGTAAAGTTTGTAAATGAATAGTAATCTGAACACATTTAAAACTGACGAAAATCATATAAATAGACGTAAATCGTGGCAATTGCAAAAATGGCGTTACGGTAATACGCAAAGGGTGAATGTTTTACTCGATACGAGCCGTTAGGCGAAATCGTAGCTGCGCCACTGGCTTGTTTGTGATAACAAGAAACAAGATTGAATTTGTGTTCAGTATTCCTGTTCAGGATAACACATTTCAGTCGTCAAGATCCTCATTGATTGCCCAAAATAATGAATTGAATTTATTATATAATTACAGGACTGAATTTTTATCTTAAAATGTTTGAGCTACATATTCCATCAAAGTTTGAAAATGCATGTAAGATTTTATACAAAAAAAAGTGCTTTAAAATGTTGGTGTGGTCTTGACTGGATTTTCTGGCTATTAATAATTTTAATAGCAATTCATTCAATCAATAAAATAAATTGCCACATACGCACACTCAAAGCCTGGAAAAAAGGGCTAAAAGTTCAATTCAGTAATGCATCACACATAATTTTCAGCAGCACGTTTCGGCATACATAAATTCTGTAATTGCTGCTTTTAAAAGAAAATGCCACATCAATTTTTGCCAATGTTACATAGAAAAAAAAAAGCTTTGGAGGCGTAGTGGGTACAAATCCTGACCAAAAATCAAGTTACGACACTGATTATGATTTTCATTAATTTATGCAATATTAGTAACTTTCGTAGTTTTGAGGTTTTCGCCAATGTCCTAATATGACGACTTTCGTTGATTTTTATCAATTTTCATTTATTGTTTCTTTATTTTTATTAATGTTCCGACATTCGATATTTTTTTAAAAGAGTTCAATTTGAAGTTTGAAACGAGTGTTTCCACTCAAAGATTAACCATAAAGTAAAATTTCTAGTTTAGAAAAGATTGAAAATTTGGTTTGGTCGCGTAGCTTCTTATTGCACTCTTTTAAAAAAAGCCTAAGCATTTGTATACTCAAAAGAAAAATTACCTGTATGCATACGCTGTAAATTTTATTACGTTTGTCATTTTTTTAAAGAGTTCAATTTAAAAGTTCAAAATATACTTCTTTAGCATACTGCCTTAGTAGTATATTTTGAACTTTAAAATATTACAGTGTTTTATACACGTGGCGCATGAAGAAACATTTCGAGTTTAGATAAGCCTGAAAATTTGGTTTGGCTAAAAATTTTCAGGCTTTTCTAAACTCGAAATGTTACTTTATTCTTAATCTGGGAATGGAAACACTTGTTTAAAGCTTTAATTTAAGCTCTCTTAAAAAACAACAAAATTCTAAAGATTTACAGCCTGTATTTGGATATGTAGGTATACTTTAGAACTCGCTGTATGTGTTTGTGTGAGGGAGAGGGGTGATAAAATAAATTCCCGCACCGGGCACCAGCTGACCTGTCTACGCCACTGCGTCTATGTCTTTCATGCACATATTTTCTATGTTACTTCATGTTTTGAAATGATGCTTCTTTTGTCGCAATTAGTCTGTCAGCGATTTATTACACCATCCATATAATTTTGATGTCAAGCACGCTCCTATTAAGTGATTGCTATTGAGAAGCAACCACTTTTGTATGCATTGAATATATTGTATACACTTTTATACCCCACATTTACATGAACATGCTGGTAAAATCTGTATCCCTTTTAATATGATTATGTGTGCAAAAGCAAAACTCCTCTACAAGTGCGTCATTCGAAGATTGATGGTATTCATCATGTAGTGGTTTTTATTGTCTTAAATATGCGTTTCGAGCAAAGTCTCAAGTGAGCAAATCCGGACAGTAAGAGGAATTTTACGCCGTTCAAGATGTATTAGTAAGTGAACATTTGTGTTCAGTTCACATCCATCAACATAAAATAAAACCAACACGCAAGCCTTGCTCCAATGCGCTGATAAAACTAGGGTAAAGGTAACTTTTCTCCATTCCTTTTACGAGTCTTCGTCTTTCAGGAAAATTATCACGTCAGGAACAAAAGGCAGTTAAATTTTATATTGACAATGTTGCCTGTTATTATATTACATTATGGTATGGTTTAAAATATTGTTCAGATTTATTTCTCATTGAATTTCAGAATAATAAGTGAATATAAAATATCGTAAGTGATTACAAAGTATAAACAAAGATGATTTCATAAAAAATCTGCTTTGGTATTAGTAATAATTTGTATAATTTTTATTGCTAACTACTAAATTATGTCTTTATTATCAAACACTAATCTACACTTCCATACATCTTCTCAATCTCAATGTAAATAATGTTCAGTATTTCTCATAAATATTATTTTTACAAGCATAACATTATCTGTAATATTAGAGGGGGTCGGTGGAAGATAGTGCTAGTTCACAATCAGATATTCCGTTTTTAAAGGTCTGCTGAATCTATAAATCTGGTTATTTAACATATATCAGGTTTAGGAGCGTATACAAATTCTATATACATTTAATTTATTACTAGACTATCCCCCAGTTGCACCAAAAACGTTGAACTCGAGTTCAGAGTTGAACCACTTCAACGTGTTTGGTTCAACTGGTCCTAAGTGATTGCAACTAGTTAATTATTATTAAGGATAAATGACACTGTCCGTTTTGTACAAAATGTCGGTCAGCACATTATTTTACCGACCCCCTTATTTCATCGGCTTAAAGGTAGAATTTATTAAGTAAACACGGCCCTCGGATTTCAACATATTTAAATAATAAACATTATAACAACATAAAACGTTGTAATGCTGATCAAACCGTGGAGGTGTATTTGAAATACTGAAAAGGCTTTTAGCAGTATATCAAAGCCGATAATAATCCCTGCAATTCAAATACTCTGACCTTTAATACGTATTCCGTCAATAGTTATTATTAGTAATAGTTAGCAACATTTTTGTTCGGTGATAAATAATAGCGCATCTATGCTATATTAAACAGTTTTTAAATTCTATCGGTTTGGGAGCAAATAACTGCACTAAATGAATGAATAAATTAGATGCTGGTCAAATACAAGTAATGTCTGATAAGTTAATTTCTCACTTAACCCTGGGTGGTTGTAATGTCCCTTGATCAAGTTTTTGACGTGTTCTGGGGATTTTTTTAAATCTTTAGCTTTCAAAAAATTGAATTAAATAGAAAGGGAAAGTATTGTTTTCGTAAAAATTTTCAAATTCATTTTATTAGGGAAAATACTAGAAACTATGTACTGGTTTTTCTTTTCATTTAAGTATACTTTTACATGATAAATTCAAATTCAAAACTATTTGAATTCGAGAAAATAAGCTTACGCTTCTTATAGTTTGCACACTTTAAACATAATATATAAAATTACGAAAAAACTATTCGTGAAAATGCAAACAATGTCTTAATTAATAAGCCAACTCAAGACGATAAATATCTATTGAAGCAACTACTTCCCGTGCAAATACACCTCCGAATATTGAATTATACAATGAAATATTTAAAATCTTATTTAATTTGATTTGTTACAACGCTCTATTAAAGGATATGTAACTTTTAGGTCAAATTCTCTTCAAACCAACTAAGAACACAAATTTTAAATGAAAGGAGAGATAGCAACAAATTAGAAGTGAAAGGACTTGGATTAAAGCTAATGTCTTAGGCCATCTATAGACGCGTTTCGAAGAGAGATAAATCTCGAGACGCGTCTATAGATGGCCTAAGATATTAGCTTTAATCCAAGTCCTTTTACTTCTAATTTGTTGCTATCTCTTCTTTCATTTTAAATTTGTATTGTTAGTTGGTTTGAAGAGAATTTGACCTAAAAGTTACATATACTTTAATAGAGCGTTGTAGCAAATCAAATTAAATAAGATTTTAAATATTTCATTGTATAATTCAATATCCGGAGGTGTATTTGCACGGGAAGTAGTTGTTTCAATGGATATTTATCGTCTTGAGTTGTCCTATTAATTAAGACATTGTTTGCATTTTCACGAATAGTTTTTTCGTAATTTTATATATTATACTTTTACTATTCCATATAAATATTTGGAAAATTAATCAATATAAGATCAAACCTAAGTATATATATATATGTATATATATATATATATATATATATATTTATATATATATATATATAGTATATTTAAAACTTTACAATATTTCAGTGTTTATACGACTAGCGCATGAAGTAAAATTCTTCACGACCAATCCAAATTTTCAGGCTTTTTTAAGCTCGAAATTTTACTTCATGCTTAATCTGGGATTGGAAATCCTCGTTAGACGCTTCAAATATACTACTAAGGCAGTATGCTAAAGAAGTATATTTTGAACTTTCAAATTAAACTCTTTTAAAAAACGACGAATGTTGGAAAATTTACAGCGTATGCATACAGGGAATTTTTCTTTTGAGTGGATAAGCTTGTTTTAAAAGATTGTAATATTAAATTATTGAAAAGCATTTCACTATTGATGTCTTCATTTATCTTAAAAGATAATTGTAATAAAATTTCAGTAGGTGCTTAAGGGTATTGGGAAATGGGATTTAACTTTACATAGGCACATAACAGTTTTAATTATTAATGAATATCCATTACCTCGAAAAAATTTTCTCTGAGTAAAATATGATTGTTATAAAATTATTCATGTTTATATTCAAATTATTTATTATATTTTATTTGTTTAATTTCTTTTGCGATATATTTCTCAGAAAATTTTTAATTATAGTCCGATGAAAACGCGCAATAATAAATATACATCCATAGTGACTAATCACGCATTCCATAATGATTGGTACGGTAGACAGAAACACATGACTAATGAAGTTGATGCCTGAAAATTAGTTAACAAATTAAATTAATCGGTTATAAATAAGCACTTTGTTAATTCGTAAAAATGTGGCTTCGATGTAATAGTACGTTCGAAACCGGCGACCTTAAATGCCACCAATGCAGCCTTGCCATTTTTTATTTTTACTGTTAAAGCCTGAGTCACTAATTAATAACTAATAACTCTCAATAAATAAATAAACAGTTCCGTTCTTGCCGAGATGAATCGTGACTGGAATCCACGTGTGAATCCGCATCGATTGCGAGACGCAAATTGTGCAGTAATTGTTGGGCAAAAAAGAATGATTAGCATATTTGCTAGGTTTTACATACCCATACCCTCTGACCCCAGTTATTCCACCTTAATTATTAACCGCGTACTTCCTGGATATCATTTTTGCGTGTTAATTATATGTATTGTACAAAAGATAACCTTCTTGAAATTATGATTAGATCATTCTTTTGTTGGGCGCATAGGGGATGTAATTCTTCGGGCAGGAATTAATGGAGCAAAAAATATAGTGGAGGTTGGTGTGTGCTCGTTCTATTTCGTTCCGTGCAATGGATTTGTAAACTGTGCGTGTCCAGGAAATTCCAAGACCCTTAAGCTTTTTAGAATTATCTAGGATACATCCCTGGAGCTTCTCGGATCATAAATCCTTTCTGTGTTCAAAACTATTATAGCTACTCTCGAAGGTTTTTTGTTAATAAATATTCCATATACTGGATCATTTAAGTGTACTTTTCCATATTCTATATAAACATTTGCAAAATTAATCATTATGAGATCAAACCTAAGTAGTACATTTTGAACTTCGCAAGATGTCATTGTTTAAACGCCTGGCGCATGAAGTAAAATTTCGAGTTAAGAAAAGCCTAATTTGGATTAATCGCTTCGCTTCGCTACGCGACCAGTTTAAATTTGCAGGCTATTCTTAGATCGGATTTTACTTCATGTTTAATCTGGGAGTGGAAACACTCGTTAGATGCTTCAAATTGAAAGCTTTTACAAATTGTCTGTACATTTACAGCGAGAAATCGTGATACGCATACCTAAAAGAAAACATCCCTGAATTTTGCATTATTTATCAAATTAATTTATTAATTAAGTTGAAGATTGTGGGAGCCAGTAGGGCGACTCACCACAAAGCGACACGTGAACGCACGCGTTCCCACCTACGTCACGCGGTACGATTAATTCCTTCTAACCACAGCACGTCAAGCAACAAGAGCCCACAAGGTGATGTCGAACTCTTCCACGTTCTTCGAGTTGACTTATGTACCGGGTACTCATGCCCGGTTACGTTGAAGCATTCACGCGGCGAGGAGGTCAGCAAAGTACTTTGTGGTACCCCTGTCAATATTGCCTTTACCTCCATCGCCCAGAAATATGCCCAGGAGAGCAGCGACAAAGCCCCCAGGACGCTGAATTACCAGGAAGACCGATCGCCGGATAGAGACCTACGCCACACTCCGGAAGCTGGACACTTCACCACCGCTGTAGTGGACCCGCCGGAGTGGACCCGCAGCGAATTCTACTAGACGATCGACGCCGATTCAGTGTCCGGGCTAGCTACCGAAGAGCCGCTGCCGCAAGCGCATAAACATCGGTGTAAATGGATAAAACTATTGTAAATAATATATAAACATTTGTGTAAATACATGGCCCTGTTGTAAATAATAAATATACATAAATATCGATTATTCTTTTCATTCAGTGAACATGAACACGCAACCACCCAAATTGGTGACCCCGACGTGACCAAGAGAATAATTAAACAGTGAAATGGCCAACGACGAGGTAAACAGAGTGCAAGTACGCATCCCACCGTTTTGGGCAGAAGATCCAGAAGTATGGTTCGCTCAGGTAAAGGGTCAGTTCGAGCTGGCAAAAATCACTACAGATAACACTAAATGCAGCTATGTAGCTGAAAACTTGGAATCACGACACGCACAAGAAATAAGAGATGTCCTGAAAAACCCACCACCAAACGGAAAATACGAGAAGCTAAAAACAGAACTAGTTCGACACCTCAGCGTAAGTCAAGAGCAAACTACCGCTGGTCTACCAGTATCCAACAGGCCGTGACGACTCGCACCAGATAAATTAGCAATCGCAAAAAACAAATTCAAAACTATGTGTCAGATGGGAATATCGCGACCATCCAAAAGTGCCTGGTCTTCACCCTTACACCTGGTCGCTAAAAAGAATGCATAGTGGCGACCATGTGGAGATTACCGAGCCCTCAACGCAAGAACAGTACCCGATAAATACCCTGTCCCGCACATCAAAGATTTTTTACAACAATTGTAAAGGCAACCAACCGATCGTCTGGAATGAAGAAGCACGAGAAGCGTTTAGTAAATGTAAGCAGCAAATAGCCAGATCAGCATTGCTGGCGTATCCACAGCCCAATGCCAAGCTGCTTTCATATCACGCACTAGCTTTCATACCACGCAAACTGTCACCAGCAGAACAGAAGTACGCAGCATTCGACAGAGAGCTCTTGGCAGTGTATGGGACAATCAAACAGTATCAGCATCTACTGCAAGGACGAACTTTCACCATAAGCCAATAATATACGCGTTCGCGCAGAGGCTAGAAAAATGTTCGCCAAGGCAATTCCGGTATCTCGACTACATTGAACAATTTTCTACAGATATTCAACACATAAAAGGGAAAGACAATCTAGTCGCCGACACACTCAGCAGAATCGAACAAGTAACAGCCGAAATAGACTTCGCAGTACTAGGAGCTGGCCAGACAACAGATGTAGAGCTCAAACGCATCCTAAATGAGAGAAACACGAATCTCCAGTTCAAGAAAATCCATTTCTCAGAGTACAGTGCAGTAATATATTGTGATATCTTGACCAACGTGGTTCGACCATTTATAACAAACAAATTTAGAAAACAAGCGTTCAACAGCCTACATCAATTGTCTCACAAGAGCTGCAACCAAACTCGTTACAGAGAAATTCGTGTGGCCCAGAATACGAGCAGATTGTAAAAAATGGAGTAGTCAACTACACAACGCACTATCGGCAGGAAAATTCCGACTGCCATCCGCAAAATTCGACCACGTGCATATCGACATCGTTGGACCACTAAAAGAAGCAAACGGAAAGAAATACATTTTAAAGTGTATAGACCGGTTCACTGGATGGCATTCCAATGGCAAACGTTGAAGCTAGCACAGTAGCTGAGTTATTTGTTACACACTGGATAGCCAGATACGGAACACGACTCAGAGTAACAACAGAACAAGGACGTCAATTAGAGTCACAGTTTTTCAAGAGATTGAAAGAGATCATAGGATCTTCCAGACTGAGAACGACAGCATAAAAGACGGCCCACCGGATTTAAATAGGGCGTACGTCTTCAATCAAACAACAGTTCCTTCTATCCTGGCTTGCTAAGAAGGAACAGGCCAAGCGGAGCTAACCACAGCACGCCAGGCAACAAGAGCCCACAAGGTGATGTCGGACTCTTCCACGTTCTCCGAGTTGACTTATATACCGGGTACCCATACCCGGTTCCGCCGGAGAATTCGCAACGCGGTGAGGAGGTCAGCAAAGTACCTGGTGGTACCCCGGCCAATATCGTTACTACCGCCATCGCCCAGGAAAATGCCCAGGAGAGCAGCGACGAAGCCCTCAGGACACTCCGGAGGCTGGACGCACCACCACCGCTGTACGCTGGAGTACTAGACGATCCGCGCCGATTCAGTGTCCGGGCTAGCTACCGAGGAGCTGCTGCCGCAACTGCATAAACATCGGTGTAAATACATAGAACAATTGTAAATCATAAATAAACATTGGTGTAAATACATGGCCCTGTTGTAAATAATAAATAAACATAAATGTCGATTACTCTCTTGATTCAGTGAACACAAACACGAGCACGCAACCACCCAAAAAGATATTTATATATTTGTGCGATAATTCTTAAAATCCACTAAGTAAGTGAAATTGATTCAATATTCTATAAGTTGACGAAATCCTAGAAATTCCTTAGAAATATTGGATAAAATAGGAATATTTAACTAAAATCTTTGATCATTAATGAAGAACTTAGAATAAGTAATCTAACAAAAACGAACAAAATCATGGGTCACAGAAAAATTAAAGTTCAGTTGATAATTGAAAAATTATTGAAAATTAAAGAAGTCAACAAAATAGATATTAAAAATCGAAAATGTTTCAAATTGTAATTATTTGTGTATGTTGTATTTTTATGAGTCTGTCTATCTACTATTTTTTGCTATACTTTTGTATAATTATATTGACTAAACTTGACTTACCCATGAAAGTATCATTACTTCCATGTGAACATTCATAAACTGGATTCGATTGAATTGGAATTCATAAAATTCACCATAATTTATATTACTCCTGTAATAATTGATGGAAATCTTAAACAATGACGAAAACGAAACATGAAACTTTAGCAGGATTTCAGTTACTAATACAGGGACTTGTCTCTTAAGTATACATATTCCAATTACAGCGTATATTCTGTAAATCTTAAGATATCCGTTGTATGTTTAAAAAGAGTTAAAAGCTTTAAACGAGTGTTTTCCACTCCCATATTAAGCATGAAGTAAAATTTCGAGTTTAGAAATGCCCTAAAATTTAGTTTAAATTTACAGGCTATTCTAAACTAAAACACTGAAACATTGTAAAGTTCATAATATGCTACTAAAGCAGGACTGTAAGGACGTATATTTGGAACTTCAATGAAAACTAGTTTTTTATACGCGTGGCGCATGAGGTAAAATTTCTAGTTTAGAAAAGCCGGAGCGACCAAACTAAATTTTTAGGCTTTTCTAAACTCGAAATTTCACTTCATGCTTAATTTGGGAGTGGAGAACACTTGTTTCAAGCTTCAAATTGAGCTATATTAAAAAAACAGCGAATGTCGGAACATTTACAGTGGACTAATAATTAATCAGTCTTAAAAAATTATACAAATCGTAAAAATTGTCAAGTCTAACAATGTCAATTTGGACATCCTTAATTTAAATACAATATTCATGATTTTCATAATTTTATGACATTTTTGACGGTTCATGTGAAAATAATTGAGATTGCCTAAGCTTTTTAACTAGGTATTGTATTTGTGCTCAAAATCCTAGCTACGCTCAAGACTTTTAATATTAAATAATAATAAAGCTTTGTATCTTTAGTACTTTTGCTTTGTATCTTTAGTACTTTTATAATATATCCACAAAGACAAGATATAAAATTAATTTAAAATAGAAAAATTTAAAATAAAATCTAAATTTTCATGGAAACTAAAATGTAAATAACTAGTATAGTATTTTTAAGTTTCGTGAGAAAGACTGTTAGCAATATACTTAATTAAACCAAAAACGTATTCATAAATTGTTAACTGTGGAGGCTTCTATTTCGTTATACATCATTCGGCCTAATTCCGTACCTCAAACGTTAAGTTTAACAGCTGACTGTTATGTTAAGATAAAGGTCGACGTCAACGCCGGAGCTGACGTTTCTGAATAATTTCGTATTACCTATCGATACACATGTTGATCGGTCAACGTTAAAAGATAAGGTAGTTTTTATACCGGCTTAGAGAGAGCGAGTGATAGTATTTTCAACTAGTAAAACAAAGACAAAAAACTTTAACATTCCACCGACTCTCGGACGTAAAAATTCAACCTAGAGCTGTGGATAAAAGCGGAAACTTCTGTCCAAGAGTAGTGGAGAAAACAAAAATAAAAATCCAAATTTGTGAGTAAAAAGTAAATCCATCGTATTGCAGATAATTACAAAATATTAAATAAACACACAGAGATTTTATTTAGTATCATAATTCATTTAAAAATATATAACCTAAAAATGTGGCTACAAAATAATTATTTTCCTTATTATTCTTACACTTATCTTACAAATGTTTACTAAACCTCTAAAGTTTACTTCATCCGCATCCATAAATACTATTCTATAAACAATAAATCCAGAAACTGCGAAACTGTTATCATAGCATCGACGATTTTGGTGCGTGTAATTTTCGAACGTCAACTATAAAATTTAACGGGTGTCATGGCGCTTAACGTTGGGCGTGATAAAGGTTTGCGGAGCCAAATCGTCATTTATCGTTTTCTTTAAGGATAACGTGCTGTTAAACTTAACGTTTGAGGTACGGAATCGGACTGATTATTTACACACTTTTGATAATGACAAGTTAGTCAGTGACTATAGTCACAATAAAAACCATAGTAATAAAAACAAAGTTTAAGTATCTTATTTGTGTATTCACAAATGTCTATTTTGAACGCAGAGGTGTAGGAAGGGGAGTGCCCCATTTGCCATCACGAAGGGAGTGACAAAATCACAAAAATACATTTATAAAAACATGTCACTTAAAAAATTATATTAATTAAAACGAATTTTATAACTTCGTCTGAGAGTTATTTAACTTTAACAAATCAACAACATTTTTATTAAATCTTTTTAGTCACCATAAATATTTCAAATTTATGGATGGAAAAAAATCTAATTTTGCAAAAAAAATCTCAAAAAGTAACATGTACACTTAACAATATTTACAAAATATTTACATCAATTTTTCGTAATCTTGAGTAACGATAGAAAATAAAAAAATTGAGTTAATCCAATCTGTGATAACTTTGTTTCTTAGCAACATTTAAAAAACCTAACATTTGAAAGATATTTGTAAAAATGTCCGCTTCGGATACTACCTGACCTTGCTACGCCACTATTCGACCGAAGTTCATTGTAGCAAAATAAAATGTACAGTTACGTTTTACTAACGCTTATTCATACTTGTTCCAAATTTTTTTCGCCAATAACTGTTAATTAGTTTAGTTAAAGCTAGTGAACACAGGCATACAGTCAATTACAATAAAATTAAATGAAGGCAAAGAATTCTATTAGTGAATTGAGGAGTTCAGTCTATCTTTAGTATACATTTAGTATAAAAATAATTCAAATAAATTAATCAGTCGAAGAAATTGAATTCGCGAAGGATGCCAATTGAAAAATGTAATTTCAAATCATTAAACGATAAGTATCATAAATCATAAATATTAATTAATGTTAGTGATCGCCTGAGGAAGTGCAAGCCAACGAAATTCTATTCAACGAATAGTTTCCGATCATATTGATTAAAGCTATGCACGCAACAGTTACACGCCCTGGCCCTTAATAAATACCCTTTTCCAAATTGTGAGCTTTCATTATTTCCAGTTTGAAGGTAATATCAGCTATGACAATGGATGAAATGAAGAGGGCGTGGGCAAGTCCGAAAACAACGTCTGCTTAATGAAGCGCATAATTCTCAATTCGGAAAATAAATAAGATGTCGCGCGTCCTGTGATGAAAAATCATCCTTTGAAGTCGCCGTGGAATTAACAGTTCGGGAATTTATTCACGTGGTTAATTAAAAATCACCCGGGGCGAGGGATAATCGATAACAAACCTAAGGATTGGGGCCTGTGGGAAAAAATCACAGGGGACAACCCATAAAGGCGCAATCAGTCAGCCGGCTCTAAAGCGTCAAATCTAATCAAAACAGATAAAATAAAAATAAACTGGACCCGAACTTTTACGCGAGTAAACAAATCCCGGAGAGCCAATGATTTCAATACAGCAAACAATTTTCTTCGCCGGACACATAAAGTAATTTGCTGCGAAAATACCGCTCCTCTCACTCACTCACTTATTTTATTCATTAAACTTTCTAGGGCACTTAATAACGTCTTCAACAAAAATCATGAATTCGGATAAAAACGCCCGCACTCCTCACCAAAGCAATCTTGAAAGCCCGCACTTTTCCTAATCCGTATTTATGTAGGTTAAGATGTTTTATATATGTTTTAACGTAAGGCGTTTTTATGAAATTGTTCAAAACAAAATATTTTATGTAATTATAAAGCATAAATAATGCATCTTAAAAAAATATCAAATAATTTTTAGCGTTAACAGAATTCTTATACAGTAATTACTTAGTTTTCACTTCCTCAATTCATCTCCAAACTTAAAGACATTAATATTTACTAAATTTATTTTATTCAAGTGCATGCTAATCATTAATCATAGACTAGGCATCACGTTCTTACACAAGCTTATGCGTGATCGTATTGACAGCCCTGATATTTTACAGCTAGTAGGCTTGCATATTCCTACGTTCAACAGTAGATATAAGACTACATTCAATATGAATTATAAGAGAACTAATTTTGGATTAAAATCGCCTATGAATGTGATCTCCAATATGTTTAATCAACTTCCACCAACGTGTGACGTAATTTTTCAACCATTAACATTCTTGTTATAATTTTGTTGATTACGAAATGTATTGCTATTATTTTTAGTTTATATTTTTTAAGGTTTTTTGTTAAAACTAAATTGTCTTGTAATTAGGAATGTGTTTTCTGTTAGACAATAAACATTATTATTATTATTACAAGTTTATTTTATTCCTAGGATTGACCCACCTATTTGTTTAAGAGGGCCAATTTTTGCTGGTTGTGTGTTTCTGGGATACGAGATGGCGCAGAAATACCAAAATTGCAGAAAGTAGTTTTGGCTATGTACTGGTTTATAGTGCCTGCCGAATTTTATCACAACGAATAATAAAAATGATAAGTGCGGAGCGCGTTGTTTGTTTGTTTACATACCGCCGTGCGAATGATTGAATGGGTATTAAATTACAGAAGACACAAGTAAACTGGATAAATATTCACGATTATAATTTCTATCGACATACATGCAACTGTATAACGAAGCCGATGCCTTTTTAGTTTGATATTCCATATGAGTATATACGGGGAGTTTTTCTTTAAAGTATACGTGTTCTGGATTCAGATTATTTTCTTAAAAAATTTAGATATCCGTTGTTTTTTAAAAGAGTTCAATTTGAAATTTTAAACGAGTGTTTTCCACTCCCAGACTGAGCATGAAGTAAAATTTCGAGTTTAGAAAAGCCCTGTGAACATTTTCTGGGCTTTTCTAAACTCGAAATTTTACTTCATGCGCCACGCGTATAAAACGCTAATATACTGTAAAATTTATGTATATTTGAGCCTCACCTGAAATAAGTGTTTTATTCGCGTGGCGCATAAAGTAAAATTTAGAGTTTAGAAAAGCCCAGAAAATTTGTCTCGGGTCGCTGCGCAACCCTCGGCAAATTTTCACGGGGTTTTTCTAAACTCGAAATTTTACTTTATGCTTAGTCTGGGAGTGGAAAACACTCGTTTAAAGCTTCAAATTGAACTCTTTTAAAAAACAACGCATGGTAAAAATTTACAGCTTATGCACATGTTTACCTAACAGTTAACAAACGGTTAAATTCTGGCAACATAAAATATATATTCATGTTTTTTGCAACTACATAAGTGATTTAAATGATTACTATCAAAAATCAAATATCGTACATGACTGCCGCGTGCTGCACTCCTTAATTTGGTAAATAGCAATGAAGCACACAAAAGGAATAAGATGCTAACACGAGAGGAGGTCTACCCTCTAAACTGGGTAGGCGACACTTCAAGCTGAGTAGGCTAAGCCGTACAAAAAATGAAAAATTACAATAACCCAATTCGAACTCTAGACGTAAGCTGACTAAGTGCATCGGTAATCAAATCGCACATTCAATTTGGTAAATAAATGAAAAAGGAATTTTTCCGACTCATCACTTGAAACAACATATACCGGCATTGCACATTCCTATTCAAAACATGAATCTAGAAATGCACTTATATTCAAAGAATGTATTGGGAAATATTTTAATAATGTTTTTCTTTGTTGTGTATCAACAACATAATCAATGAACAGTCCGCGGCAAAAAAATTACATTCGCAATTCAAGGTCCGAGCACCGGGAATCCGTGTCGCGACAAATGCCGTACACGAATTCTACATATCAAACCCAAAATTTCTTTTCACATGTTTTTGGAAATTACACTATAATTTTAAGATATTACTAAAATAGCACGATGTTGCCCCCTATTTATTAAAAGCATAATCAAAATTTACATTGCTCTTATGGAGATTTCTAAGCAATGATAAATTTTATTTATCATTTATCTTAGATTAATCTATTTAATACAACATGTTTATAATAATTAGTTTAATAAATTAAAGCAATATGAAAAAGAAATAATGTTTTCTATGGAAGTATTGCACGGATTTATGTGACCATTTAAGAGTGTTCCATTAGTTGATTTATATTTAATTTAAGAAACTTAAAAAAAAGAATAGTGTCAATTTATTTGCAAAGCTTTAATGTGCAACATATATATAAGTTTCAAAGATCTATCTTCATTATTGTGGAAGATTAATCGTTGTTCGTTCTTATGGCCAAATAACATGTGAATTTCCGACCTTAATAGCAATTTTTATAGTCTGGACATTTACTCTAAAGAAACTACTAAATGTATTCAAACTTTTTGCCTGTATCTTTATGAAGCACAAATATTCTACTTTATGTTATAAATAACTTACTTGTTTTATTTCGTATAGAACATTGTTATTTTTTCCACAAAATTTTTGATATTCGAAGCTATTAGAAAATTGTTTAACGATCGCGTTTTAAACTTCACGTTATCATTAATTATTAATTCGAGTTTAGAAAAGTCTGACAATTTGAATTAGTCGCTCTGCTTCCCGGAACGACTAATTAAAATGTTCAGGCTTTTATAAACTCAAAATATTTACTTCATCAACTTACTTACTTAAACTTAAAATCAAGACAGCTCTCTCAACATATCAAATAGAGTCGGAAAGTGATGACGTCAAAAATGAGTGGAAATTTTCCACGTGAGTCATACTTATACTTCGAAAACACTGTCAAAATATTGGCAGTATTGACAACTTACATAAGGGCGAGTATATGTAATATTTAGTTCAAATTCTCTTTAAACCAACTAAAAAAAATGAAACATTTTTTTTTGTCTTTTTTTGTTGGTTGGTTTAATGAGAATTTGACCAAAGGTTACATATGGGGAATTTTTCTTTTAAGCATACCTATCCTGGTAATTAAAACGTTTCGTAAATATGCAGGAAGTCATTGTGTTTATGAAAGCGTTTAATTTAAAACGTTTAACGAGTGTTTCCGCTTCTTGATGAAGCATGAAGCAAAATTTAGAGTTTAGAAATGCCTGAATATTTGGCTTGGTCGCGTAACGAAACGGTTAAACATTCCTGAACAAAAATATGATACTAAACAAATTTGTAACTTTGAGCGATTGCTCTTAACACAGTTATGAAGTTATAATTTTATAATTGCGTGAAGTGCTCCTATAAAATATTTTGGAATGTTCTTTATTTATCATTAATTTTTGTATCTATTCATACTTGATTTTATGATTTCTTTCAACTTTCTACATTTATAATACGCTCTAGCTTGAAAATCTCAACAAATTTGATGTTTTAATAAGTTCAGAATTAAACAAGATTTTATTTGACTAGAGGTTCATTTTTTAATTTTAGATTTGTTGCACACTACGTTGTCTAAAATGACTAATTATACTATCATTGTCTTTAATAATTAGCAAATATCATTGAAATAAGGTTGAATTTAATTATAAAATATTCGATTCTATTCAACATTAATATATTTAAAAAAAATTAAAAGTCTTATATATGTTCATAGTATGTCGAAAATTACAAATATTACTCACAAATGTTCATCATCAAAATGACTAACCAAGAAAAAAAAATATGAATAGCGAAGATTACCATCCTACAAGTAAAATGCAAATATTAACCAAACTTTGCAGAAAACCCGCATTGCTGCCACATGAGTCATATAATTAATGTAAGACGGCACACATTCCCCGAACAAATATGATTATCTGCCAGATAAGAAAGGTGATAACATCGATAAACAGACATTCATTTCTGTTTTGAAACACGCTAATCAATTTAATGCGATTGGGCAAGGTTTCGTCGGTATTAATTGCGCATCAATTATTAACAACAATAGAGCGGCAGATCGTGGAGCTTCATTTATTTATTTACGGCCAGCCTGCACAAAAGGCAATAAAATGTTGGCAGAAAAATCGTGAGCAAACTTGAATTCAATATGATTTTATTGTTATGGAAATGGAAAATACCATCAGGAAGTGGACAGCACACGGATGCGAATTTTCTGAACGTCTCTTTCGAATCCTGTTTTTGTGAGCCTTCAGTATTTTTTGTATATAATATTAAAAGTATAATTTATAGAAAATTTATTAGGTACTCATTATTATTAATAATAATAATTAAAAACAAACACCAAATTCATTCAGAAGGTGAAGTTAAAGTTAATATATACGTTAAATTTATCAGTTACCTTACAGTCAATACAAACTCCGTACCTTTTGTCCAACGACATTTTCGTGTGCCACAAAGAGCACATACAAGGCGTTTTTATTTTCAGTAAACAAATCTTAATAACTGTAAATCTTTAGATATTTTCGTAATGAGTTCAAATTGTGGCTTAAAACGAGTGTTTTCCACTTCCAGATTAAGCATGAAGTAAAGTTTCGAATTTAGAAAAGCCTGAACATTTGGTTTGGTCGCGTAGCGACGCGGAGTGACCAAATCAAATTTTTAGGTTTTTCTAAACTCTAAATTTTGTTTCATGCTTAATCTGGGAGTGAAAAACACTCGTTTCATGACTCAAATTAACCTTTTTAAAAAACAACTAATGCCGTAAAATTTACAGCGTATGCATATATATATTTAAAAAAATAATTCGCTGTATTGAACACCTGTGAGCTCCCAAAGTAAACTTTAAAAATCACTTTTTTAAACAGTGTAAACGAATTCAAAATAACATTATTAGTTTTAGATTAATAAAACATTCAAAGTGTCTATTTCTTTTGTAGTGACCCTGTATATACATTAAACTATAGTACAACTTTGATATTTCTACGAATTTCACTAAATATTATTAATACTACCTACTAACTTTACTGGATCGCAAACTTTGCGACGTAAGGTAATACGGAATAACGGAATAGCGAAATATCCTATTAAATGTTCCTTTCATTTCTAGGTTTTAAATGGCTAACATGTTTTTTTGCCATTTAAAACCTGGAAATGAAAGGACGGACAATTCAATAGGATATTCCAATATTCCGTATAACCCTACTTCGCAAAAGTTGGCGCTTACAACGTTATTCGTTACTGTCTATTAAACACCAATATTTCTTTATTTCTTTAAATAGCCTTCATATTTTCACGTTTATTTATTAAAAGTTGGCAGTAAACTTTTAATGTATTTGTCTGATAAACGAGCCTATAATCAAAGTAAGAGCCGCACAACAATAAATAACCGTAAAATTCAATACTCAAGCTCAACCGTGATTATTAGGAAATAACGAATTTATTTCTTCCTATTTAATATTAATAACCAGCCGTTAAAAAAAGTACTGGCATACCGATATAAATTTCATTCTAAATATTCGCCATATAAACAGATATAAAATCAGAAATAACCTTTCGCTTTACGCGGAAAAAATCGATATTTATTCCTGCAGCGAATGAAAATGACTGATAGATTTTATCGTCGAGTTATTGCCAAAACCAGACACGTATATTTTTTCTCGTTTATTTAGTTGTACAGTTCTTTAATACACTAATTTTAATTTAATAGAATGAGTTTTGATAAAATCAAATATAATTATCATAAACTTAAAATAAAATTCTGTATTGCATTAATGAAATAATTGCTTTTCCACCAGATAATAAAGTTTAAAGCACATTGTATTGTAGGCTTTGTAGGGGAATTTTTGCACCATTTTCATTTCATAATTATAAATTAAATTACGTCAATAGAAAATCAACAATTTAAAACAATTAGTTATTACGGTATAATCAGTTGTAAAATTAAAAATGTCCTTAAGAAATGTAACATTAATGTAATATTGAAAACCCTTAAACTAAACAATATAATTTTAAATCCAAAAACAAAACTTAATCGCAATCTGGTCGTAGATTTGAAATAAGATTAATACAACACGAGCGAGATTAAAACAAAATAGTTCCACCACATTTTAGAAGTAATTCAGTAATTCATTTTGCCGAAAAAGGTCGTAAAATGGATTTACTGGAAGTACTAGAAGTACACAAGTTAATGTCGGAAATGTTATTTAGCCATAAGAACGAACAACGATTAATCTTCCACAATAATGAAAATAGAGCAATGAAACTTATACATATTGTACATTGAAGCTTTGCAAATAAATTGACAGTATGACAAAACAATGTTTCTTAGATTAATTGTAAATTAAATAATGGAACAGTGTCAAATGATTACATAAATCCGTGTATTACTTGCATAGGAAATATTATTTATTGTTTATATTGCTTGAATTTATTAAGGTAATTATTATAAATACGTTGTATTAAATAGATTGATCTGAAATAAATGATAAGTAAAATTAATCGTTGCTTATAAATCTCCATGAAAGCAATGTAAATTTTGACTATACTTTCAATAAATAGGGGGCAGCATCGCGCCATTTTAGTAATATTTTAAAAATATACTGTGATATCTAAAAACATTGGAAAAGAAATTAGGATTGATATGTCGAATTCGTGTACGACATTTGTCGCGACACGGGCTTGTGACTCCCGACCTTGAGTTGCGAATGTATTTTTTCGGACCGTTCATTCATTCATTATGATACACAACAAAGAAAGACATTATTAAAATATTTTCCAATACATTTTGTAAATATAATTGTATTTCTGGATTCATATTTTGAATAGGAATGTAGAATGCCAGTAAATGTTGATTTAAGTGTTGAGTCGGAAAAATTCTTTTTCATTTATAATTTACGAAATTGAATGTGCGGCATTCGGCAATTTGATCACCGAGTCAGCTTAGCGTTTTTTTAGGTCCCCATTTTTTTATTATAGATTATCACTTTTCACATACTTCAAATTGTTGTCAAATTTCAATATTTCTTGACATTTCATCACTTTTTAATATTGTGTTAACATTTTATCAAATTTAAACATTTCATTGATTTTCGACAGTTTTCGATTTTTTCATAATTCTGGCAAATTTAAACATTTTTACCATGACATTTCATCACTTTTCCATGGTCTTTGCTCCACGAACAGAGCATAAGATTCTAGATAAAGACATTAAGTTTTTCTTTAAACCATACGTAGTTCAAATTTATTGTAAATCTTTAGATATTCGTTGTTTTTTTTAAAAGTTCAATTAGAAGCTTTAAACGAAAGTTTTCCACTCCCAGACTAAGCATGAAGTAAAATTTCGAAATCCCACTTCATGCGCCACGTGTGTATCACTGATTTCAAGTGAAGTTCAAATGTACGTAAATTTCACAATATTTTAGTGTTTTATACACGTGGCGCATGAAGTAAAATTTCGTGTTTAGAAAAGCCCAGAAAATTTGTCTCGGGTCGCTGCGCGACCCTCAACAAATCTTCACGGAGCTTTTCTAAACTCAAAATTTTACTTCATGCTTAGTCTGGGAGTGGACAACACTCGTTTGAAGCTTCGAATTGAACTCTTAAAAAAAACAAAGAATATCTAAAGATTTACAACAAATACGCGGAATTTTAAATACGTATACTTTTAAGAAAAACTCCCTGTATACATTATATATATATATATATATATATATATATATATATATATATATATATATATTATATATATTTGTAATAATTATAATTCCTAGTTATATAATAAAAATAAGTATTGGAAATTAGACAACCAAAACAGTTGAAAGTTTGCCGATTGAAATTAAAATCGTGAATATTTATTTATCCAGTTCACTTGCCTACTGAAATTTAATACCCATTCATTCGCCAGGCGCTATCTAAACAAACAAACAAGGCGCTCTCTCCACACTCATAATTGTTATTATTCATTGTGATAAAATTCATCAGGCACTATGAACCAATACATAGTCAAAACTACTTTCAGCAATTTTGCTATCTCTGCGCCATCTCGTACCCCAGAAACACACTACCAGCAAAATTTGGCCTTCTAAACTACCAGGTTGACCTCTCTTCGAAGCCGTATAAATAGTTTTAAACGTGTAATTTTTATTTACTTCTAGTTGCATAATGACTACTAGATAGTCAAAACTATAGTCACAAATGAAGTCCAAAATATAATGGTTAAACAAAGTAAAAAGTGTTTTATTTACAAGTACACTTTTAAATAAATATGATAAATAAAATTACACTTGAATATTGCTTCACGAAATTGTATTAGTTTTAATCGACTACTTTCGCTTAATAAAAAATCAGTAATAACTTACGAAAGACTGTCGCTTTCTATCATATCTGTAAACAGCACTCACAAAGTTGAAACTTTTTTCAAACCGTATACAAGTTAAAAACTTATTTGGAAGGTTTCGGTAATATATTACTACAAGTAAAGCCTAAAAGCTGTGTTCTTAAAGTTGCTTCCAAATTAGCAACATTACATACAAATTGTTGTGAGTTTTGTATCTGTCAACTTTAGAAGATATATATGAACATTTTTATTAAGCTAAGGTTTGTTTACATCTTATACACATATTTTGTCTTGGATCTAGGGCTATCGATTTCGACATAGTTTACAAGATATGTATGTTGCTAAATTCAAATTTCCTCAAATAAGCGTTTATAGATAGATTATCAAATCCAGTTACTATGATACGGCCGAGCAATTATAGAGTTAGCTTTAAAAGTTGATTTTAGGTAAAATTTTGCACTTCTTATTATGATTTCAATGAATGACCTATTACACTACTCAAAAGAAAAATGTAGTCGCTTTTTCAAAGTGGCATACATTTTTGCGAGTTTACGAATCTTGTTGAAGCTTGATACATATATAGATACATTGTTTAGTTGAATGATGCTACAATTTCAAGTAGTAACCACAGTTCATATACATCCAGTTAGCCAGTCCCCATATAAAATTTGGGAACGCGGATTTGGATGCTGTGGGCAGGATGCTGGGACTGGTGTATATAGACTATTGGTCGGGCACGACTATTTTACTCCAGATGTCGCGAAACCAAGTCTCAGAGAGAGATAGAGTGGGAGATAGATAATTGCTCTCTATCTCTTCCGGCCTTCTCGTTGTTTAATATTCTAGATGTTTGTTTTTAAATCTTGAAAACATGTTTTTTAACATGCGTGTTTTATTCATTCATGCCTATCTTTCTACAATTTTATTTTCTGCGTTATCAGAGAGTAGAATTTATGGTATACATATATAGACGTAGTAAAATTCATTAAGTATTATTTATTTTATACGAATAACGAAAAATACAAAACTATATAACTATTTATGAAAAATAAAACAAATACATCAACTTATACATCATTTTTTGCTTGTCGACTGGTTAATTTAAACATGACCATTTTATTTACTAATCAGATCAATCCTATTGGTCGATAAGGGTTACTTTTTTAATTTAAGGGGTCAGTGCAAAATGTAGTTAAATAAAATTTTTAAGCTATTACTATTTGAAAGTTTTTTAATAGGAAATTCCCATGTACAAATTTTAGTTTTAGTTTGTGTCTCTGTTATTAAACTAAAATGTTCACAATAAAATTAGAATCATTCTTTCATCTACCAGCATTATTTTCTAGATTTTATTTTTGATTTCTCTTAGTTATATTTAAAATAAGGCTTAAATAGTGAACAAATATTCGAAAATAAATTCGTCAAAAAGTAGTTTTTATGAAAAGTCGGTTTTTGGCATTCAAATTTAATAAAAAACGAAACATTAATTTAATTCAACATTAGTGTTTATATTACAACAGAAGGGCAGATGGTGGCCGAGCGAGCCAAAACTCGGGTCCCCGTGAACGGGGAGACTTTATTTGAAAAATAATGTCTCGCCGTGACCCTGGGTGTGATATGAATGTGTGTGTTTGTCCGAATGAGAAAATGTGCAGATTGAAATTGTAAAAATTGATATAAAAAAATATATAAATAAATGATGTGGCTAATGGGCAAAACGTTCCCAAGGCCAGGCAAAAGCAAAAAAAAAACTACAACAGAAAAATATCAGACCATAAAATGGACACGGTAGTAATTTTCTTCGATTTTGAGTTCGCGTAAAAAGTGAGAAATGCAAAATAACAATGCTCGATGCAAGTCACTTACAGAATCTGTTTATTCGTTTCATTACAATTAGTTTTATTACAATAAAAATATATGGTCAGCGTAATTGCAGGTGCATGTGGGCGCGTCTGAGTGAGCAGTAAAGCGCACATAACTCCTCCCGACGTAGAATCTGGAATACGGGACGAATGGAGGATTAAATTACATCTTCTTCATAGGTGCCGTTGTTCGGATCCTTGTCGTTTATCTTGAAAATCTTCAATCTTCGATTGATGTAACCAAAACCGGAATAGCATATTAAAGTAATTAATATTACGTAAAGAACAATTGTTCCAACACTGATTGAATTATGTTGTATGTTCGACTTTATTATTTTTCTTAAGACAGTTGGTTAATGGTTTAGTAATTTTAGAAAGGTTATGAATAAATCGTCTATAATAACCTATCAGTCCGAGGAAAGATTTAATTTCTCTAGGATTTTTAGGAATTGGAATTTTTTTATTGTGTTTAATTTGTCTGGATTGGGTTTTATTCCCAAAGGTGTTATGATGTGTCCTAGGTATTGGACTTCCTTTTTCAGAAATTCTGATTTATCTAATTGAACTTTAAATCTTGATTTACGAAGTCTATTAAATACCTTTTTTAAATTGCAAATATGTTCCTGAAGAGAGGTGCTAAATATTACTATATCGTCTAAGTAAACGAGGCAAATTTCGTTTTGTAAACCTCTTAATATACTGTCCATTACACGTTGAAATATCAAAGGAGCATTTTTGAGTCCAAACGACATTCGTGTGAATTCAAAATGTCCATTTTCGGTGGAGAATGCTGTTTTTTGTACATCGTTGGGGTCCATTTCTATCTGATGAAAACCATTAGCAAGGTCTAAGGTCGAAAAATATTGACTTCGTCCAAGTTTGTCTAAAATTTCAGTTATGATAGGTAATGGGTATTTGTCGTCTATTGTTTTGGAATTTAAATTTCGATAATCTATAACCATACGCCACTTGCGTTTTCCGCTAGCACCTAGATTCTTAAGTACAATCCATATTGGACTTGACCAAGGGGATGTTGAATTTTGTATAATTCCTTGTGTTAATAATTTTCCAATTTGATCTTTCACTTCAGTTTTCTGTATGTGAGGGTATCGATAACGTTTAGTATAGATTGGTGAATCGTCGGTTAATTTAATTGAATGTTTAATTTGGTTTGAAAACGTTAAAGGAATTTTATCTGAATGGAAAATGTCTCGGTATTCATAACATAAATGTCTAATTTGTTGTTTTTCTTCAGAGTTGCAATGATCTAATCTTAATTTGTTTAAATTTAATTTTAAAATATTATCTTCTTCGATTGAAATGTTTTGATTTCTTAACTCCGGCGGTGATTCAATAAAATTTAATTCATGTACGTTCATGGGTTCTATTTTAAATGGTTTGGTAATAGTGATTTTTGTTGAATTTTCGCTTGAATTTATAATAGTAGTGTAAGCAAAATAATTTTCTACGTTTACAAGGGCTTCTGGCATTTCAGTTTTATGACTAAAATTTGTGTATCTTAGTATACCTAATCCTTTTTCTAAATTGACTGGAATTTTAACATTTAATTCTGTTATTGCTGGTAATATAAAAGAATAAAATTGTTTATTTTGTTGTTGTGGAATTTTAGCGTAAACTGTTTCGTATATAATTGAAATTTCGGATAAGGGTGTGCTTAATTTACGATTTTTAATATTTATAGTTGCGTTTAATAATTCTAAAAATTCAGCTCCGATAAGTCCATCATATTTATTAGAAAATTTTAATAAATATAATTTATTAAATCCATCTACATTAAATATGTCAAAAATTGGAATATTAGCCATTTCGTTGTGTATAGTAATTCCATGAGCAGTTTCTATATTAAATTCTTCTTTAGTAATAACATTTTGAAAAAATGTATAAGCAATATCTGGATTTATTAAGCTCTTAGTACTACCTGTATCAATTAAAAGATTTAGATTTAAATTTGGAATATGAATATGAGGTAAATCATTAGAAAATGTGTTTATATGAATCAAGTTAGGGATTTGTGAGGGTTGGTCAAATGAAAATTTTGATCATTTTCAGAATATTCATCGACTTCATATGGTTCTGGAAAATTGTCATTTATTGGTTCATTATATTCGTTTTGTTCATTTTCATCATAGTTGAATTCATAGGGGTTGTCATAACATTGAAATTGATCGATATTATCATCTCCAATATTTTCATTTACAGTATTTAAATCATTTTTATTTTCAGAGATAAATGTAGGGTTTATTTTAATCTTAGAATTTGTAGTATTAGTTTCCATAGGTTCAGGTTTGTATTTATAATATTGATGAGGTGGAGAACATTTCTTTGTTGGGATTGAAGCTGATGATTGTCCAAAGTTATTAAATGGTGTGAATTGTCTTTTTTGAGAATAATTTTGGAAAGGCAATTTACGAATTGGATTTAATTTTGGCAATGTATTATTAAATTGATTTGCTTGATAACATTGAGGTTAGTATTGGGGTTGAAATTGAGATTGAAATTGGGGTTTATTTTGTAGTTGAAATTGAGGTTGAATTTGAGGTCGATATTGATAATTATTTTGGGGTTGATTTTGATAATTATTTTGGGGTTGTTATTGATAATTATTTTGGGGTTGATATTGAGGAAAAAAGTTTGGATTGTAAGGTGGTTGTCTATAATATTGTTGTTGAGGAATTGATTGTTTGAAATTAGGAGTATTTCTGTTAATCATTGGTTCATAAGTATTTCGTGATTGATCGATATTTCTAAACTTTGAATTTTGATTTTGACAGTTATTAAAATGCATAAAATTTTCTTCTTCGGTAACGTATGAAATTGCTTCTTCTAAGCTTTGAGGGTCTTTTAATCTAACTACTAGCTGTAAGTTGTATTGTAAACCATTAATAAATGTTTTAAGAGGAAAATCGTCATAATGACTAATTTTAATTCTATTTTCGGCATCATCTTGAATTTGTGAGTTAAAATTTGAAAACAACAAACTACGAGCATCTTGGATTCTCATTCCAAAATGAAGCGGTTTTTAATTTTTTAGAGGTTTTATGGAAATCAAATCTTGTATTAAACAATCTATGCTTCTTTGGTCTTAAATTTAAGGCATTTTTAATTAAAGCCCACGTGTTTAATTCTGATCGAGAGCCAATTAAATCAGCTGCGCGGTGTTGTAATTTACTTTGAATTGTGTCAATTAAACAAATATTAATTGGGTCATTCGGATTTCTTAAATAATGGAACGCTCTAAGAAAGTATCCGCAAGAGTTAATGAAACGATTTAGTTGTTTTGGGTTTCCGTCAAAATGAGGAATATTATCTGCTTGATATCTCAAAAGTGCAATATTTAATTGTTCGTTGGCGACTTTGAATATTATTGTATTATTATTATTAAGTACTTAATTCTAATTCTTAATTATAAGCTAATTATTATTAATTTAAATATATTTTAAAATATAAAGGAAAGCAAATGCGTTGAAAAGTTAATCTTTGAATAGAGAAATTTGAAAGGAAGAGCACTTACATTAATGTGAGAAAAATCTTGAAAGTCATCTTGTTTGATGTTGTAATCCTTGGTTTCTTCTTAAAACTAACTTAACACTAAGTCCAATAGGTTAATGTGTCGGATGCACTCGAACCCTGGTACGAAACTCAAAGATGTCCGAACTTTTTGGATTTTCGTTGTATCAGTTTACGGGTTGAAACACTACGATTCGCGATGAATTTGGTGTTGAATCGATTGATACAATCCTACCGACTGCGCCAGTTATTTTCTTCGATTTTGAGTTCGCGTTTTTAAAAAGTGAGAAATGCAAAATAACAATGCTCGATGCAAGTCACTTACAGAATCTGTTTATTCGTTTCATTACAATTAATTTTATTACAATAAAAGTATATGGTCAGCGTAATTGCAGGTGCATGTGGGCGCGTCTGAGTGAGAAGTAAAGCGCACATAACTCGGTATATATTTTAATCACGATGCGTATTTTTTTAAATCAAGCATTCTTTTAGGGACCTCTTAGATGGACGTTATGAACGCGAGGCGGAACGGGAGCGGGCGCAAGCGTTTGCGTTTTAACACATAGGTTTATATGAGAGTCCGTAGACGGACGGGTGCGAGGCGGAGAAAACGCCAGCGTTCGCGTCTGTTTAATTTGCGCGGAGCGGGACGGACGCGTTTTTCAGTTTTAACACATGGTTTCTTATGCGCCTTCTTATACGGGCGGGTGAAACGCGTTTTCAAAGCGGGCGTTTTTTTCAATATTTTTGTAAAAAATCGGCCAAAGCGAGTTAAATTCGTAATATTTTCCTTACAATATTTAGTCGTAACGCAAAAATAAATATTTTTGCGTTTAGATAAGTGTCCAAAATTAAGAAATAAATAAAGAAAAAATATAAATTATAAACTTTTAGGTAAACTTCCATCTCTAAGATATGAGTATAATTTTATTTAATATTTAAAAAATGTATGATATTTTCTAGAAATTGCGAAAAATAAAATAACTAACAATTTAAAATCTCCCCCAATCTCTTGTAAAAATAGTGTGATGAGAACAAAATAATTAAAAGAATTAATAATAATTTTTTTGAGAGCGGTCTCTGTGCTCGTAAATTTTGTACCGCCAGCAGCTTCTCTTTTCCCTGACTCTCCAATTGGCCAACATACTAGGGAAATGCCCATTTCACTGTCTATTTTTAATATGCAGGTTATTACCCATCAAAGTGTGTGAAATTTTTGACAGAAATTTGTATACCGGTTACGGGTTAAATAAAAGGAAACAAAAGTGATTGTCTATATCCTAGCGCTAAACCGTGATTTTATAAGTATATTTGATACAGAAAGTTTTATCTTAGAAATGCAGGCACCGCCCAAGAAACAAATCCATTTAAGTAATGTTTCATCAACATTAAAACAACGTTTAATGTTGCTGCACTGTTCATATAACGTTATCTGTTTGTTTTTTGCTCAGTGGGCGGAGTGTGGAATTTAGGTAAGTAATATTTATATTTATAAAAACATTAAATAATAAATACAGTAACGTCTATGTATAATAAAGGATAAATAAATAATAATATGACGCAAAGAAATCTATTTCGTCCATGCTTATTACTCAGCGTAGCACAACTGAATGATAGACGGCACCGAAGGCTCGGCGGCGAACTCCCCTAGCACTCGCTTGCAAAACGCGTTCAATCCGCTCCGGTATTTTAAATTTCACAATATTTCAGTGTCTTATACGCGTGGCGCATGAAGTAAAATTCCGAGTTTAGAAAAACCTGAAATCCGGAGCGACCGAACCAAATTTTCAGGTTTTTCTAAACTAATAATTTTACTTCATGCTTAATCAAGGATTGGAAACAGTCGGTAGTAGCTTCAAATTTCAAATAAGCGAGACCCTCATAGTGCAGCTCGACAAACGGACACCCTGTATTTCTTGTTTTGGTAGTATGACTCGACGGGAAATCTTACTTTAAAAATTTGTCGAGCTTGCAAACGTTCGTCTACGTTCACGAACGCTTTACGCGTTTGGAGTATAACGGCTTACATTTTTTAAAATTATCTTAATAATGGCAAACACCTAATTTAATTAAAAAAAATGTTAAAGGAAAGAGACATTTATTCAATATATAAAGTAAACCTTTTTCTTCTATATTTTTATTGGCGCTGAAATCCGTCTTTGTCGGCCGATTACCCACGATTTTTTTACGAAACATATACATTTGTGTCAGTAAATTATCGCTAATAAAATAAATCATCTTCTTGAGACATGTTATGAATTTGTATGTATCTGACATCTGAAAAATTCGAATACAGAAACAATACACACATTTTGATGGACATTTAAAATATACCGGCTCTCGCTTGGACAACCTATATATTGGAAAATGCCCTTAGTAGGTAAATGTTTACGTAATACCCTTTTTAAAATACAATGTGATATTGATCTACATTATACCTGCAAATGTAATTATTGTCGTTCAGCGCGGAATGTAATACCTCAGCATGGCTGAAGTTAATTTAAGCCGAAGATCCATAATTGCGTGGGGCATTAATTACTAGATTTGGAATATAGAATATAATATGGGTTAAATGATCCTCGTTGTGTATGCAAATTGCGTCCCGTAAATCCCGACGATATTATAAACATGAGAATCAATATGCGTTCCAGCGGTGATTTTCGCTGGCGTTGCAAGAAAGAAGGGCAAAAAACCGTCTGGGGGAATTTAGATTTTCGCAAATCCCACTGGACGTTCCTGAAAGGGCTGTGACGTCACCCTAATTCTTCCAGGATGTATTGAATCCATCCTTCAATTTCATCTTGAAAACGAGATTTATCCGCAGTCAAATTCGATATTTGTTATTCTTGAACTTATGATAGAATAAATGTTTAAAGCGAAACAATTTCTTTCCTCCCGTGGCAGCTTCTGATATTTCAATCGGATGATCTGCTCGTTAACATATTGGTGAATAATTAGAAGCTATTAATATTTTCTGCATGGATGCTCGAAAACGTATTATTACAGCGATCAATTAATTTGTGTTTGGCAATTAATTAGTTTTATCAGAAACGAAATCATTAAAATACGTTGATAAATTAATTGAACAAAAAATGCTGAATTAATCAGCAACTATTAACTTTAGTATATTTCTTATGAATGTTCTTTTATATTTCAAGAAATTATTAAGAATTGTATGATTTTTTTAAATTTAGTAAATTAAATTTAAGATAATCATACAATTCTCAATAATTTCTTGAAATATAAAAGAACATTCATAAGAAATATACTTAATTTAATGGTTGCGATTAAAATATTAAAGAGAATAAGAAAAAACACAATCGCCAATCATTTAGCATTAACATTCAATGTAACAACCGTAAATACTATTAATTTACGCGATTCTTTAATTGTATTGCATTTCTCGCCATAAAACTTTTATTTCCTGTTCATCATGTATCATAATGCTCATGTAATTTTTGTTTGTCCAACCTTCGAAGCCATTAGAACTCGCAGCGACCTTTGTTGTTGGTAAATACTCCTATATATCCAGAAAAAAGTAATGCCTTAAGAAAATACCGAATTTCATAATTGATTTTCTGTGAGCTTCGCAACTTTATCTGTATCCTGTTACAGGAGCATTGAAGATTAATTATCCGCTTAACGTTAAAAAGACGCTGTCATTCATCAATAAAATATGATACTACTAATTTAGTTATGAAATTAGATTAATTGTTTTATTGCGTCGTTTAAAGTAGTGACAAGATCGTGTACTTTATAAAGACACTCAAGCTAAGCAACAAAAACAAAGTTAAGTTAAACCAGTGGCGTAGATAGAGGGGGGGGGATTTAAGAGATCACCCCCCCCCCAGTCTTGAAAAATAAGACAATGAAATAAATAAAAGGCTCTTTTTCTGTTAGTGATTTATTTCGTTATAATTCCATTTTCGGAATCTGTGAAAAAATGCATTCAGATACACCTATTTTTTAATTCGATTTTCAGCTTTAAACGAGTGTTTTCCACTCCCAGGCTAAGCATAAAGTAGTCTTTCGAGTTTAGAAAAGCCTGAAAATTTGGTTGGACCAAACCAAATTTTCTGGCTTTTCTATACTCAAAATTTTACTTCATGCGCCACGCGTGTAGGACACTGATTTCAGATGAACTTGTTAAGAATATTTCAGTGTTTAATTACGCATGGCGTATGCAGTAAAAATTAGAGTTTAGAAAAGCCCGAATTCAGGCTTTTCTAAACTCGAAATTTTACTTGATGCTTAATCTGGGAGTAAAAAACGGTCGTTTAAAGCTTCAAATTGATTTTTTTAAAAGCCTATGCATGTATATACTTAAAAGATAAATTTTAACATGTTCTCTAATGTATTGTCTTTAATTGGAAATTCCGTAATAAATCACCAAATACAAATTCAAAAAATGTCTAAAATAAAATCTATTATTTTCATTTATGAAAATCTGCTTCAGGGTCTCATAACTTTAAGAGGTGAAAGAATTGCATATTTTTTTGTATCGAATAATAAAATATGCTTATTTTTTGGTGGATCTTGAGAATGTTAAATAAATTCGACTATCAATACGTTTTTGGTAAGTCTTTGATTTAAAGTTTCAATTTAGAAGTTAACAAAAGTCCAAAGGAATGAATTTAATATTTTAAACATTAAAAGTGCGATTCTTTTCGCAATCTACAACAAGTTAGTCTTACAAAGACTATATCAAACACTCATTGAAACAACTACTTCCCGGGCTAATACCCCGACGGACATTGAATTATACAACAAGTGTTTGCTGTTACATACAGTAACCTACTGCAAATGTAACAATTTGGGTCAAATTATTCAGGTCATCTATAGACGCGTTTCGAGATTTATCTCTCATCAGTATAGCTTTGCCATTCCCTCTAAACAATTTGATACCTTAGACTGGCGGTCACGTTACCGTTCAAACATAAGTATAAATGAAATTGCCAATTCTTGGTTGCAGAATACTTCAAACATTAAAAGTGAATTCTTTTCGCAATCTACAACAAGTTAGTCTTACAAAGACTATATCAAACACTTATTGAAACAACTACTTCCCGGGCTAATACCCCGACGGACATTGAATTATACAACAAGTGTTTGCTGTTACATACAGTAACCTACTGCAAATGTAACAATTTGGGTCAAATTATTCAGGCCATCTATAGACGCGTTTCGAGATTTATCTCTCATCAGTATAGCTTTGCCATTCCCTCTAAACAATTTGACACCTTAGACTGGCGGTCACGTTACCGTTCAAACATAAGTATAAATGAAATTGCCAATTCTTGGTTGCAGAATACTTCAAACATTAAAAGTGCGATTCTTTTCGCAATCTACAACAAGTTAGTCTTACAAAGACTATATCAAACACTCATTGAAACAACTACTTCCCTGGCTAATACCCCTGTTTAGAGGGAATGGCAAAGCTATACTGATGAGAGATAAATCTCGAAACGCGTCTATAGATAGCCTGAATAATTTGACCCAAATTGTTACATTTGCAGTAGGTTACTGTATGTAACAGCAAACACTTGTTGTATAATTCAATGTCCGTCGGGGTATTAGCCCGGGAAGTAGTTGTTTCAATGAGTGTTTGATATAGTCTTTGTAAGACTAACTTGTTGTAGATTGCGAAAAGAATCGCACTTTTAATGTTTGAAGTATTCTGCAACCAAGAATTGGCAATTTCATTTATACTTAATATTTTAGAGATGACCTTGGAAGATCGTAAAAAAAAATAGGGAAGACAATTTGGTTATAAGATATATTTCTGGTGTTCCTAAAATTATTAAAGTTCCTTAAAAGCAAGTTAAAGCAACGCCTACTATTACATCGCCAAAAAACTAAACATCTACTATCACAACGCAGGAGGGACTCGCACTAAACTAAAAACTTTTATGTCAAATGTTATGTCATGTGTGTATGACATCATAATTATTACAGAAACTCGGCTGGATAGTAATGTTGAAGATATCGAACTTAAACTTCATAACTTTACTGTTTTCAGGCAAGATCGTTCTTTAAATTCCACTAACAAGTGCTGCGGTGGTGGTGTATTAATTGCGATTCATAATAATCTTGCTTTCAGTCATATTGATATTAGTGTTAGTTCAGTGGAATAGCTTTTTCTTTCTATTACTTCAATACATAATATTATTTTAATAATAGGTGCGGTTTATATTCCTCCTGGATCTGCCATCGATAAATATAAGGATCATAGTTATACGGTTTTAATGGCAATGAAATCAAATATGGCACATTGCTTAATATCCAATATTAAATCAAATGCAGCTGTAACTATAAAACCTTCATGTGCAAATATTAAGTCATTCGACCAGACTGCTGTTGGCAGATTATAGTCACCGCAAATAAGAAAATTAAAACTAGCATATTTATTCCCAAGCATGAAGTAAAATTTCGAGTTTAGAAAAGCCTAAACTCGAAATTTTACTTCATGCACATATAAAACATTAAAATATCGGAAAGTTTAAAATATACGGCTTTAGCAATCTAATATGTAGATGTAAATAAAACGTGAGTCAAATTTTCAGCTAAACAAATTGTTCAAAACAGTGATTATAGGCAACCCAATAACTCTAACGTATATTAGGTTGCCTATAATCTTTGTTGCATGCGTGTGTTTTTTTAACTTCACTGTAAATCAGTGTTTTTAAGCGTGGCGCATGAAGTAAAATTTCGAGTTTAGAAAAGCCTAATTTGGATTGGCCGCTCCGCTTCGCTACGCGGCCAATCCAAATTCTTAGGCTTTTCTAAACTCGAAATTTTACTTCGTGCTTAGTCTGGGAATGGAAAACACTCGTTAAACGCCTAAAATTGAACGCTTTGAAACAACGAATTCCCGCAAATTTAAAAAACGTTGTAATTATCGGGATATGTATACTCAAAAGAAAAATGCCCTGTATGTTCTGTTTTTAACACGTTTTAAACCTGTTTTAAACACGTTTTAAACATGTTTTTAATTGTAATTGCTTTAAACGCTGTTTCAATGAAAAAACACGTTTTGTTAAAAAAAACTGTTTGTTTTAATTAAAATGAAAAAAACGTTTTTTTTAACAACCCTGCTTTCAACGTTATCAAATTGAGAATTGGTCAAACTGGAAGGAAAATCGCATACGCCAATACATTTTACAATAAATAAACTGCAAAATAAGTTTATGATTGATTGTCTAACAAGTGTTTCCAATCCCAAATTAGGCATGAAGTAAAATTTCAAGTTTAGAAAAGCCTAAGGCAAAGCGACCGAGCCAAATTAGGCTTTTCTAAACTTGAAATGTTACTTCATGCGCCACGCGTATACAACGCTGATTTAATGCGAAATGGCCTTTAACCAATTAACAAGTGAAATACGTTTAGTGTATCAATCATCAATTGTTACACATCGTCATTTTGTTTGTACTTTTTTTGTATAACTTTAAAAAAATAAATTTATGAAACTAAATACTAACTCAAATCCCCCCCTTTTTCAAACAGCAAACTAACACTGTTTCTAACAATACGAGTATAACCGTTTCGAAAACTCTATTGCAAATTGTTAAGAATAAAAGTTTAAATTAAAAACAAAAAATAGTCGGTAGGAAATAAATATAAGTGATACAAACACAAAGGGATTTGTTATTTTAAGTATACTTATCCCGATGATTACAATGCTATCAATATTCAGTAATTCGTTGTTTTTATTAAAAACAATTATGGAGTAAAAATAAAAATCAGTGAAACAAACCAAGCGTTTTAATCAATGTTCTACTAACAGTTATACAAATTTTAAATGTTTCGCCTGTAGCTATACTTTTGGTTCCATTTTCTTATCTCTTTTCGAAAACTAAAGGCGATATGCCTTAAAGGAAATGCCACTGATTTTTTTGAAGCTATTGAAGATTTTAAATAAACTTGGAATCTTGATTTAAAATTTTAAATGGCATAGACTTAAATTTTCAGAAAGACACGTTCAAAATATTTTGTTTCACTTAATATTCTAATTCTCCTTCACTTAATATTCTAAGATATTCAACATATATTTGTTGTTCTACAATTCTACAATTTCACACTTAACCCCTGGTGAAGAAATTTTTGCATTTATAATAGAATATTAATTAAAATGCTCGGATTGTTTTACTGGTTTATTTTAGCTGAAATTTGTTTTGGCCTTCAGTTATTATATCTCCTCGATAATGACCTAAAGTTAAAACTAGTTGGAGTTAAAATAAACTAAGTGTTTTAAATAATTTTTAATTATTAATTATTTGTCATTTTAAGGTTTAATTAATTATTCGATACTTGTTCTGCTACTTTATTTATTAAACTAAATTTTTAAATTGTGTAAAGTAAAACACTTGTTTTGTTTCATATGTTTATTAATAAATAGAAATGTGAAACAAAACAAGTGTTTTACTTTACCCAATTTATAATGTATTAAAACTATCTTTAACTTCTTTCTCCTTGATCACTTGGTGAAACATGATTAAATATTAAAAAATATATCAAAATAAAATTAATTGATTTGTTTTACTTTGTTAATTATTTATTCTGACTTGTTTCGGCTTCTAGTCATTTTCAAGGAATGAAAATGGCTAGAAGTCGAAATTCGTCGAAATAAATAATTTCAAATGTGAAACAAAGCAAATGATACGATTTTGATTTATTTTAATTTTATGATTATAAGAACTATAAGCCCTAATCTGATATTCTGAAAACGACCTCATTAATAAACGCAGCTTAGTAAAATTTGTGTTATATCAAGTGGCGTTTTCATTTTATTCGCAACCGATAACATAACTTAAGTATTGGTGCAATCAAGCATAACTGAAGATGAGTAATAAATTATAGATGAATTAATTTTTAATCTAGATGTAAAGATTAAATTCAGATTATGGCTGCGGGATCCCAGCGAGCGGCAAAGTAAAGGAAAATGAAATCGCTAGAAATAAATTGGCTAAATTCGAACAGAAATATGTAGCAGGTGCGATTAGAAGAACGAAAAGGAATCGATTGTTAGAGACATCCAGCTACACAACCGAATTTATTCCTATTTCAGTCTAGCGCGTTTGAGAGTAAGGTAATATTTGAGGGATAATTCACATATAATCTCTCGACACAACGGAAGCAATTATTCAAAGGATCGTCGTGTTTTTATTTTCCAGGTGAAAATTGAGTTAAGTGCGGTGCAATTTTCATTCGCATAATCCGTAAGTACGGGGAGCCATTCACGTACAAAGACAAGCGAAACTTTTGAATGTGTACACCTGAGCAAACCCGGCAACTTTCCTGTAAAGGACTTTAATAGCGCGCCGTGTAATTACGTTTTCCTGGAGGAACGCCTCCCGCGAAAATCAGTAATTGCCCCGCGGCACTCTAAGCCGTTTTGGGAATTTCAATTCGTTGATATTTATAAAGTTAAATTTATACATGTAAATACGGATACCGACAACATCTATTTATAGACACTAGATTATATTATATTTAACAGAGTCCATTACGCACCATAAAATACTGCAAATAGGTTTGATTTAGGGCACGTACGCTTTTAACCCTTGACGTATGTCAACAAATAATGCCATTGTATAATGACATCATTTTTTTATTTATTAATGGGCAAGGGTTAGTGCCTACCGGTTTGGTTAAAGATATACAGGGAGTTTTCCTTTTAAGTATACGTATCCCAATTATGTGCTGTAAATTTTCAGATATATTAGTTGTTTTTTAATAGGGTTAAAGGTTGAAGCTTTCAACGAGTGTATTCAACTCCCAGGCTAAGAATGAAGTAAAATTTAGAGTTTAGAAAAGCCTTAAAACTTTCAGGCTTTTCTAAACTTGAAATTTTACTTCATGCGTCACCCGTATAAGACACTGATTTCAAGTGAAATGGAGTAAAATTTCGAGTTTAGAAAACCCTGAAAATTTGGTTTAAAGTGAAAAACAGTTTTGCATATTTTTTTAAACAAATGCTGTCTTACAACTACTATAAAATCTTTATTACTTAAGAATGTACATACATTTTCTTTATAAAATACATGAAATTTAAATTAATTGATATATACATATGGGGCATTCCACACCAAATCGGATACCATCTGGCTTTTGCATCTCCGATTTTTTTAATAATTTTTTATGTTATAGTACCAAATGAGAGAGGCCTCCGTGATTTTTTCAATTTTATTTGTGTAGCCGCTTTCGGGATATCGATTTTTGAAAAAAAAACGTTCCTTTTTTTTAAATGCTAATAACTTTGCGAAAAATGGGCCGATTTTAAAGGTTAAAAGGAACATGGAATTTAAAAAATTCGAAAAAAAAACAAATCCCATCGTTATCCCAGTATCGGACTAGGCTTAAAAGTTGCGTAATGAGTGACAGTTTTTTTAGAAAAAAAATTCAAGAAAATCGATCAGTACGTGTTTATTGGAAATCAACATTTTATATTAAAAATTTGAAAATTTTATAGAAATATTTTCCGAATATTTTTGTATAAGTGACCTTGGTTCTAATTCATCAAATTATTAAAACATATCTATTACATTTCATAAATGGGAAAAACTATTGCTGGTGGACCTGAGAGAAAAGTTATTATTAACTTTTAGTACTGATGGCTGAAACATGTAATTTTAAAAATTCGAAAAAAAATAGATCCTATTGTTAGCCCATTATCGGACTAGGCTTTAAAGTTGCGGAATGAGTAAGAGTATTTAAAAAGAAATCAAGAAAATCGATCAGTACGTGTTTTTTGGAAATCAACATTTTATATTAAAAATTTGAAAAATTTATAGAAATATGGTTTTTAAAATTTTTGGGGTTTTATATTTAAAAAGTATTTTAGAAAACAAAAATTTAAAAAAATTAAGGTTAAAATCGGTCATTTTTTCGCAAAGTTATTAGCATTTAAAAAAAAGTAACGTTTTTTTTTAAATCGATATCTCGAAAGCGGCTACACAAATAAAATTGAAAAAATCACGGAGGCCTCTCTCATTTGGTACTATAACATAATCAATTATGAAAAAAGAGGAAATATATTCAAAAAAGTGATGGGAGGGTTTTTGTATTTTGGAGGCATATCGGAATTTCTCGGGATGCACATTTTTCCAATTAGTTCGAAGTTACTTTCGTTACATGCGAAACGTTCTGCGAGAAATCGAAGTTTATCTTTTATTGGTGTTATGTTTGTTGTTTGATAGAGGAGGATATTGGAAGGGTTATGGAGAGGATTTTGGGGGTGGCGAAGTTTAGTCAGGGTGGACTTATAGGGGTTAATGTAGGATTGAACTGTAGTCAATGATAGGGAGGCATATCATTTTATATATTTTGGTACAGGTCTTTGTACTGATTCCTTGATTTTTGTAGGTGAGGCAGCGGAAATATTTAGATCTCTTTATAACCTTTGATTTCATTACTGATGTGTGCTTCTTAAAGGACAATTTAGGGTCCAAATGAATACCAAGGTATTTACAAATGGAAGATGGGCTGAGTATTGTTCCGTTAATGGATACTGTTAGAGGATTTGGTGGTATTCGATGGTAGGGTAGGAATAGTTGGGATTTATTAAGGTTTATTTTGAATCTCTATTTGAAAAACAACCTGGAGCTTTTACCTATTACTTTTTGTACGGATTCTAAGGCTCGTGCTAGGGTAGAGGAGTGAGAAACTAGGGCGGTATCGTCGGCAAACTGAAGGGGATAGCGATTAAAGTTAATGAAGTTGGGGTTAGTATTATACAGGGTGGGGCAGAAAAACCTATCCGATTTCAAAACGTTATAAAATTAAAACCACTCAACTTGACAAAATTTTTTTTTTATTAACATATCGCAAATTTTATGCCATTTTAAAATTTAAGTTTTAAAAAGCACATCACTCAAATGTCGTCCTTGGGAGCGGATACACTGATTTAGGCGCTCGCGGTAGCTTTCCATGACTTTCACCGTCATTTCCACAGGAATTTCTTTATTAAGGTTTAGTCACATGGAGTGAGATCCGGTGAGCGCGGCGGCCAGCCAATATCACCTCTCAGAGATATGAGGCGTCCGGGAAACATTTCCCTGAGAATGTCCATTGATCATCGCGATGTGTGGGCGGTTGCACCATCCTGTTGAAACCACACATTTTCCACGCCATTTTCTTCCATTTTGGGTTGAAGAAAATTTTCCAGCATGAAACAATAGTGCTCGCTGTTGACCGTTACGGTTTGCCCATTTTCTTCAAAAAAGTAAGGCCCCCAGACGATTAGGCGGGAAAGAGCACACCACACAGTTACTTTTGGGCTATGGAGGGGTTTCTGATGGATTTCCTGAGGATTTTCGTCACTCCAATATCGAAAATTCTGCCTGTTTACGGCGCCACAAAGGTGAAAATGGGCTTCGTCCGTGAAGAGCACAACATCGTCTATTGGGAGTTCTCGGAGATCGCGACACAGGTTCATACGGGTTTCAAAATCTCTTTCAATTAATTCCTGTGCAACAACCATTTTGTAGGGATGCATTTTGAGGTCCTGGTGCAAAATTCGCCGAATACTGCGGTTGGAAATCGCCAAAGCGAGCGAATGTTTTCGTGCCGAACGACGCGGGGAACGTTCAATCGCGGCTCTCACATTGGCCACGTTTTCAGGTCCTGTTGCTGTCCTGGGACGTCCAGGCGACTTCTTTTTCAATGCTGAACCCGTCTGTCGAAAATTTGACACCCACACTTTAATCGTAGCGTGATGTGGAACAGGATCATGACGCCCGAGTCCGAAATGAATTCGAAAAGCACGTTGTGTAGCAATTATCGAACCGCCGTTTTCGATAAACCGCTCAATAACAAAAGCACGATGTTCACCAGACCAAGGCATGTTGACTAATGACAAATGGCATAAAACCGACTTTCTAACGGTTTTTACCCCACTACTCTACCTGTTCCCTCTTCTGAGAAAAAGGGATTTGAAATCGGATAGCTTTTTCTGCCCCTCCCTGTATAGGTCGTAGCAATAAATATTGTATAGAAGTGGAGATAGTAGGGATCCTTGGGGCTCACCTTGTTCGGGTTAGAATGTAGAGGATACAGTTTTTCGGATTCGAATTTGTAGTGTACGATTTAGGAGGAATTTTTAGATAAGGTTAATAAGGTGATTAGGTAGGTTAAGGGTACTGCACTTATATAATAGTCAGCGATGCCATACGGAATCGAAGGCCTTAGCTATGTCTAAAAATAGCGCGGCGGATTCGTTTCCTTCTAGGTGTGTGGTTTGGCAGTTGGACGTCAGGATAGTTAAAGAAAATGTTGGGGAGCGTTTAGGGAGAGAGCCAAATTGATAAAGGGGAATATGGTTTTTTATTTGATTCAGGATTTTGTGTTTTAATAGTGATTCATACATCTTTTTAAGGACAGGTAGGAGATGTTATCTTATTTTTCTGTTTATTCTAAGTTTTCGTCATTTTCTTAAAAAACTTGTCTTGAAATAGGTTATAGATCCATTCTTTGTATGTGAATTCAGTGATTTTCATGTTGATTAAATAAATAATATTATTTTTCACATTTTTTAGAAACTTTTGTCGAGTTTCGCGGTTGTTCTCTTTATGAAAAAATGCAACTTTAAAAATTTAATTTTTGAAGAAATTAGTATTATTTAGTTTAATTTCCTTCTTTCATATTTTCATATTTATTAGTTTTCAATAATATTTGAACAAGTGCTTACAGTCCTTGTTTAAGCATGATGTAACATTTCGTGTTTAGAAAAGGATGAAAATTTGGATTTGCCAGCGCAATGCACCCGGCAAATTCAAAATTTGTAGGCTTTTCTTAACACAAAATTTTACTTCATGCGCCAGGCGCGTAAACACGAATTTATTGTGAAGTTTAAAAAACACGGTTCATAACCGAGTTTTGTAATTTATTTTGTTCCGCAAGTCACTTTAAATTTTAAATAAAAGTTTGATTTAGTGTTGATTTAATTTCAATAAATATATTTAAAAAAATGTTGCAATTATTTTACAATAATACATTAGTATTTTCAATGTTAACAACACTGCAATTAAGAATTTAATATATAGAGATTTACGAATATCGCAAAAAAATAGCTCAAGATAGATGAAACCTGTACAAATTATTTCAAATCATTTACAAGTTTTATACATTATTTTCTTTCGAGAATCAGTATAAATCTGAGCGCAGCGTTTTTAGTATTTATTCAAATGTTTTCATATGTTACTACCAACAATGTTAACGCTTAAGTAGCAAAGTAATTATAAATATGTTTCAATACTAAAAATCTGTGAAATCTTTCACTAAAAGTTGTCACCATTGAAGTGTAAATCATATGGATTTTTATTAAGGCAACGTATACCAAAAAAGTCCACAAAACAATATTTCAATATATCGTATTGGAAATGCAAAATTAGATAAATAATGATGATGAAAATTCATCAATAATATGCATATTTGTTTAATAAATATTCGTAGGTACTCCTTTTGTTGTTTACATTATTTAAAAAGAAATAAAGATGAGTACCCCTGGGTGTTGATTGATGAAGATATGTGATGATTCGAAACTTAGATGAAGCACGATGATGAATAACTTTAGTTAATCAAACGTGTGTTTTTGTCAACAATATCCTAATGTATTATCAAGTTTTGAAATGTGTCTATATCTATTGATTGTATTGCTATTGTGATTTCATAAATTATGTGTTTTTTATACTTGACTTCAAATAATATAGTACATCATTTGAGCGTTATATGTTTTGAAAATATCTTTGATTGTAACGTAATTTATTTAAAGCTAATTTAAATATTAGCAGATTTCTAGTTATGGCTATTTGTTATGCAATAGAATTAAATTTTTTATCTGACTAATGCTCCGAGCACGAGCTAGACCAGAGCTAGCCAACTCAAATTACTTCGAGGGCCAAAACTAACACCTAATGAAAACAATGCCAAAAGTGTGAGTAAATATAAAATATGTAGAAAAATTTGATTTTACAAAGATGTATATTACTAAGGTGCGGCCATTAAACAATGCCGCTCCTTAGTAATACATATTTTTGTAAAATAAAACTTTTTTATGTATTTTCATATTTACTAAGACTTTTGACATTTTTTATTATTTTTCCAAAAGTTCAGGAACCTAACATTCCGATACGTGTGCATGTTGAGACGCTCCTTTTTCGTTGTTTAGTTTAATTTGAAGTTTTAAAGGAATGTTTCCACTTATCGATTAAGGATGAAGTACAATTTCGAGTTTAGAAAAGCCCGAAAATTAGGTTTGGTCTCGTAATACTGTACTGAAACATTGTGAAATTAAAAATATTTTTATTTAGCAGCATATATTTTTAATATATTTATATGTATATATAAATATATATATATATATATATATAAAATATAAAATATCGATAAAATCTGTATAAACCGCAAACAGTTGGTCGTCTTAATTAATAAAACAAAGAAGACAATAAATACATATAATGATTTAAAAATATATTTTGAATTTCACAATATGTCAGTGTATTATACGCGTGGCGTATGAAGTAAAATTTCGAGTTCAGAAAAGCCTGAACATTTTAAGGGTTTTCTAAACTCTAAATTTTACTTCATGCTGAATCAAGAAGTGGAAATACTCATTCGAAACATCAAATTAAAATTGTGAAAAAAGTGATAATGCTTAATTTAAAAAAATATATACTAATGAATACAATATTTCTATATGCAGATGTACTTCCTTTTCTTTATAAAATAAAAATAATTCAAACAGCAGATTTTGTTAAAACACAATTACAAATATTGGTGTAAGTTCTGAGGTTTGATAAAAATGAATGAATAATACTTTTCACATCTTAATGAAATTACCT
Organism: Philonthus cognatus; assembly: GCA_932526585.2. Classification (NCBI taxonomy): domain Eukaryota; kingdom Metazoa; phylum Arthropoda; class Insecta; order Coleoptera; family Staphylinidae; genus Philonthus; species Philonthus cognatus. The sequence continues at coordinate 93,644,031 of OW052243.1, forward strand.
AATTAGGAATTTAGAAAACGAAATAGTAAATTAGTAAAAAAAACACCATTAAATTTGACTGTATTTTTATAAAATATTAACAAAAAATAAGCATTATTAAATTTAATTACACTGCAGAAACTGTATAAAAACTAGGGCTGGGAATTCGAATATTCGTGAATATTCAAACATGAAACATTCAAATTAGTCGAATATTTAAATAAATTAACTATTTGAATAAATAAATTGTTTAGTTATAGAAAGTATATTAGACATTTTCTACCACTAATTTATTCAAATATTTAAATATTGAAATAGCTAAATATGTGAAAAGGTGAGTGATTTAATATAAGTAATGTGGTGGATGAATATTCGCGAATATTAAAATTCCCAGCCCTAATGAAAACTCTACAGCACGAGTATAAAAAAGTAATAAAATTATTTTCATGGATCCTTAAAATCGACTGCATTTTTGTGCTTAATTGAAATAAACTTCTTTCTTAATAACTTGATCATAACTAAAGTAAAAATTAACAACGCGAAGTTGTAAAATGTCTTTGAGTTTGATTGAAGATATATAAAAAACTAGTTGAAGTATATGAATATTTTGAATAGCAAACTATTTGAATTCAAATAAATAAGCTTAGGATTCTTTTAGTTTGCAAAACTTAAAACGTAATATATAAAATTATAATAATGATTGTTTTTAATATGTCTAATACCAAATTATGTTTTAACCGTATCATTAAAATACTGCACGAGTCTTAGCATTAGAACAATAATTATATATTTGTTATGTAGACTATAGTTAGATATAAGTAGCATACAACTATACTTAGGAAATTTGTAAAGTACATTTCTGTAATTGTATAACAAATAAATAATTAAATATTAAACATGTTTGTAATTGAATGTACTAGATGAGGTATTATTTAAATTTTAAGCAAATTTGTAAAACACATTTCTATAATTGTATTACAAATAAATAAATAAATATCAAACATGTTTGTAATTGTATGTACTAGATGAGGTATTATTTAACTTTTCATCTTAAAATTTATTCAGTTGTGTGTAAATTCAAGCAACTCTATATTAATCGATTTTTGTTTTAGATTTTGTACATTTTTTTAAACATTTTTATTCTAAGTTTGTCAATTTTTTAGAAAAACTTGTCTATTAGAAAGTTATAGATCCATTTTTTTATGTAAATTCAGTGATTTTCATGTTGATTAAATAAATAATCTCATGTTTTTTTTTTACATTTATTACAAACTTTTATTGAGTTTCGTAAATTTTCTTTTTATAAAAAAATGCATTTTTAAAAATATTTTCTTTTTTAAAACTAGTAATGTTAGAGTAAAATTTCGTGTTTAGAAAAGCCTGAAAATCTGGATCAAAATTTTCAGGCTTTTCTAAACACGAAATTTTAACTCATGCGCCACGCGTGTAAAACACGAATTTAATGTAAAGTTATAAGACACTTCATTTTTAGAATAATACAATATCAACCCAAAAAGTAGTAATAGATGAATTTTTCCCAGTTGATAAATCGGCAATTTCTATTTAACTTATTAAAATTCTGAGTTTAGAACAGCCTGAAAATTTGGATTTGCCAACAAAATAGATTTCAGGGATTTTTTTTCGTCTATTTCTACAAAGGTACATGTAAAAAAATGGCTGTTAAAGAATAAAATCATTTTAAAATGATTCTGTTTTAATTGTATACTGTCGGGCTGCAGAGCCCTTTTGGACGATCCGCCACTGATTGTATGATTATAAACTAATTCTATAATGTATAAATAATAGGGAAACAGATTGTGGGCTTGGTAAACATTGTTGTTTTTATATAATTGTTTCGATAATTAGTAGGAGTGAATAAATGTGCATAGAAAATGCGGAAGATGGAATCATGTAAACGATGGAGAATATCGAAAAGATTCGCATTTTAACGAATAGAAAGATGATGCTTATATAAAAGGTAATCTCGAGTCAATGGCCAGTCACTAAGTGAGTATCAACCTTGCTGTGTGGAGTTGCCATCATTCGAGATGCTCTACAGGATTTTGCTAGTTTTTGCTGTGACTGTTTTCCACAGCCGCGAAGAAGCTGGTACGTTAAAGTGTGCGTGAGTGATTTTGTGTCGATTAATTGAAACTGAATTGAAAGCGATGCCTGGGGATTTGATTTTTTTTAATTATCGGTTGTGGATGTGTTTTAGAAGCAGCACCGGCTGTAACGGACCTGCATCAATTTTTACCGCCAGTACCCGGGTTCATCCCTGTCTACATCAGGCCTGGTGATACTCCTCTCGAGGATATCAACTTGGACCTTGCTGAAGCTTTCAGAAGTTACGCGGAAAAGCACTCGAGATTGAACGCGATCGGCGCTAGGTCAAGGAATATTTTAATGCCGGATGAGAAAAAGGGTTCGAATGAAGAAACGAAGAGGCCGCATTCTTCGAAGCACGACGAGGACCTTTTGACCCTTGACGATTTTGACCTCGAGGAAAACGAGAGCTCACCCGCCATAACGCAGAAGCCGGTCCGGCCACCCCAACACATTCAAAAGATCAAACCCAAGAAAACATAGCACTCTCTTAGTTATTTTTTATATATAAAAATCCGTACTATACAATAAAATAAATTACGTTATAAAATGGATGTTGCATGATTACCTTATCTTATCTCATATATCTCGCGAGCAAGACCCGCCTGATAACCGGTATAGTCGTGTTTGTGGTTTAGTGCAGGTACGTAGATTTAATTATCCTTTTAATACCCCATTTCCATTAAAATACCAACAATCACTATAGCATTTTAAAACGATCATTAACCCTGTGATGCGCTTAAATAGAAAAATTAGCGCAAGCAATGCATTTTTAAATCTATTTAACCACTTGACAAACACGACCTATTTATAGTCCAATCTAATTTACGCTAGACGTAAATACACGTGACCTTTGGATCCCCAGCTGCCAAAATGCTGCATTTTCATCTTCAATTACTTTTAACGGTACACCAGAGTACGCTTTTTCAAAATAAAGCCGTGCTCAAGGCGAGCGTGTCTGTCATTCGAATCAGGAATCAGCTTGATACGGGTGACTCACAAAGGTGACCTCCACATCCAGTTTTTTTGCAAAACTTTAAGTTTTCAAAATCGAAGAGGCCGGATATGTAATAAGGGCTCGACCTCAAATATTGCAGGAGTTTAATTAACAATGGCGCAATGTTTTATCTTATCTAAAATATATAGGTTTTTCAGATAAAATGGGTGCTCGCAAAGTGTTCATTTTGGCGATCTTCTACATAGCCTTGGCGAAATCAGAGAAAAATAACTACGGATATAACGTTAATGAACTGCTACAGGAATGCTACAATACCTCTTACTTAATCGATAAAGAGTCCAGGTTGCCACTTAGTTTGCCTGTTCTCATAGACTTAATTAGGAGAGTTGAAGATAGTAAAACAGCAATTGATGCTAGAGTACTATCATACACTCTTCTGCACAGGTAAGAATATTTTTCTAATATAAATTAGAAACAAAAAACTAATTATAATAAGGAAACCGTCGTCATTCTTTTTGTATCAATTAAATTAACTGGCATAGGTCGTCTTCTTATTGAGTTTTATAATTTGATGATTTTTTTCCATTACTTGATTAAGCATAAAGTAAACTTTCTAGTTTATAAAATCTTGAAAATTTGGATTAGCCCTCGCGAAGCGAAGCGTAGCGCGCTGGCAAATCCAAATTTTCTGGCTTTGTTAAACTCTAAATCTTACTTCATGCGTAACGCGTATAAAGCAATAAATTATTGTGAAGTTCAAAATATACTGCTTGTGTTGGATAACATATTTTACAAATGTGAACGCAATATTCCAAATATTTCCCTATGCACTCGAATTCTGAAAACGCAAAATTTGGTTACACGAGATAAACATTTCTAAAACGTATGAAAACGAGATCAAACATGAGCTGTATATTTTGAACTATACTTCTAATCAGTGTTTTATACGCCAAATATTTTCAGGCTTTTCTAAACTCAAAATTTTACTCTATGCTTAATCAAAGAGTGGAAAACTCTTGTTTTTTAAACGTTTTTAAATAAAAAACGAATGCCTTTATGTATACTTAGTATATAAAGTCACTGTATTTTTAAGGCACTGGGATGTTTGTGTCTAGTAATTTATTAAAGATATCGATATGACCTAAAAATCGTAAGTGTTGATTGAATACATGTTATATTTCTGTAGCCAAAAGTCGTATTGAAAGTGTTAAGTAAATTAAATTAAACTCTAAATTCATTTTCATATACATACAAATAATAATCCAGAGTATAGTTTACATCTAAACAGGATATGCACATGACCATTTAATATTCACATATCAAAGAAGTCATTTCTAAAAATATCCAAACAATAACAAAACATAATTTCTTGGTATTAATATTGCATATCAGGATGAATAACTTAGGTCAATGGCCAATTGTATTTATTGGTAAATTAATTTTAATTAATTATTTAAATCAGTTTTTTACCGAAAAAAAGGCCAGTTGCAAGTGGCCTACAAATGATCAAATTAATTTTATCAGTTATTTATTCAGATGTTCCGAACTAAATAAAATGTTTGCGCAAATATACGTCCAACATTGGATAGAAAATAGGATTGGTAAGTTGTAAAAATTATACAACATATACCTGATTAAATAAATTGGATCGTTTGTATGTGTGTAATCGCTTGACAGGAAACATTAATTAGGGACCAGTTTAATTATATACAATCAGTGAAAAGCTTTTTGAACCAAAGCAAATAATACAAATTTTGTTGTAGATTCCGCCAAGATGGAATAATTAAACTTCCGAGTAAGAATACCCTTAGTCTTCCATTTAGTCCTAATGGATATCAAGCTGACAAAAACAAAATAATCCTTAAAACATTTTTACCTGGTGATGCCGTTTTATTTCCTGAAGAATCACTGACACCGCTACAAAAGGTAAATAATCACACTCACATCAAAACTATAAAAACCTTTGGTAATTGGATAGCAATGAAAACTAAAATAGTTTAATAGCATGTATTATGTACGAACTATAAAAACATAAATCTATAACCCATAAAAAATGCTTTGGTTATTATACGTGAAATGTTACTTCTACTCACTAGTGCGTGTTTTCTCAGTGCAAATGGATCTTTCACAAGCCACTGTTTTACCCTTAAATGCATGATTTTATTTTTTTGATTATTTTATAAAACAATGTGTGTAGAAAATATCAAATAAAATTAATGTGTAAAAATGATTTATTACATATTTGGGTTTGTTACGAAAACTGCTACATTCACAGTGTAACAGCGAGAACTCGCGAGGTTCACTGACTGTTTTTGAAGCAAAATTGAAAATTGAAATTATAAAAAAAATAACTTATAGCATTCTATTTAATACATTTAAAAACTTATAAAATCAAAGATTCAGATTTTTGGATGCACTCCTGAGCAGGGTTGTTATGTTTAAAACACTTTGTTTTGAAACAGTGTTTTAAACATGTTTAAAAACAGCCGTCGTGTTTTAAACGGTTTTGTTTTAGACATGTTTCAAATCTTAAATTTGTTTAAAACAAGTTTTAAACGTTAAATTTGTTTAAAACGTTTTTTTATTATTTTAAATTTGCTAAATTATATTTTATTCTACTTCATTAAGGTTTTTTGTTTACATTTATAAATTTTAGCTAAATTTTTGAAGATATTTCAAATTACAATATTAAACATAACCTTTTATTACAAGAAAATATCAAATATGTGTGCATAAATGTGATTTTATTTTGTGAAATACAGGGAATTTTTCTTTCAGGTATAATACATATGCATACACTGTAAATTTTACAACATTCGTTGTTTTTTAAAAAGATTTTAATTTGAATTTTTACACGAGGGTTTTTCACTCCCAGACTAAGCATGAAGTAAAATTTCGACTTTAGAGAAGCCTGAAAATTTGGATTGGCCGCGTAGCGAAGCGGAGCGGTCAATCCAAATTAGGATTTTCTAAACTAGAAATTTTACTTCATGCGCCACACGTATAAAATACTAAAATATCACCAAGTTTAAAATATACGGCTTTACCAATCCAATATGTAGATGTGAATAAAACGTAAGTCAAATGCAGCGCTGAACAAATTGTTTAAAACAGTGATTCTAAACCTATAATCGTTGTTCTATGTGTGTGTTTTTTAAACTTCACTGTAAATCAGTGTTTTTAAGCGGGGCGCATGAAGTAAAATTTCGAGTTTAGAAAAGCCAAATTTCTATTGGCCGCTCCGCTTCGCTACGCGGCCAATCCAAATTCTTAGGCTTTTCTAAACTCGAAATTTTACTGCATGCTTAGTCTGGGTGTGGAACACACTCGTTAACAGCCTCAAATTAACCGCTTTTAAACAACGAATTCCCGCAAAATTAAAAAAACGCTGTAATTATCTGGATATGTATGCTCAAAAGAAAAATTCCCTGTATGTTCTGTCTTAAACGTGTTTTAAACACGTTTTGAACATGTTTTTAATTGTTAATGTTTTAAACGCTGTTTCAATGAAAACAATCTGTTTTATTAAAAAAAACTGTTTGTTTTATTAATTAAAATGAAAAAAACGTTTTTTTTAACAACCCTGTTCCTGAGGCACAATTTACCCTCAAAGTTCCAATATTTTTTAAATACAATCGCTTCGTTATCTTGAAAAAATCTGAACCACGCATTTTATGAACGTTTTTTTTTTTGATACAGTAATAATATTATATCCTCCTATTAAATGCCACATAGTTCGATTGAATTAAATAATTGGTACCATAATGAAAAATCACTAAAAATTAAATGTATTTATTATTATATTATGACTTTAAGTAGTAGTTCGTAATTAAATTTGAAAAATAGTAGAGGTCTGGCACTACCTGCAAAAAATCGCCTATAACTGCCGGGGTTGTATTAAATTCTTTACAAAAATATCACAACTACTTGCTTACGCCCTTTGTCCCCACCATTTATTTACTTAATGATAACATTATATCCTTTTATTAAATGTTTGGTTGATTTAATTAAGGTAAAAAGTCATGCGAGCTAATTACAAATGGATAATTTTCATTGTAGAATTTTAACTTTAGTAGTGCCGTAATACTGTTAAAAAAAGTAGAGGTCACGTACTACCTGCAAAAAATCGCCCAATATCTCCTTTATAACTTTATGTAAAAATGTTACTTATATCGGTCCGACTTCAAAAATAAATATATTTTTTTAGCGGATTATCCAATGCAACACAACACTGGAGCGTGTAAACACATTATTTTCAAAAATTCGCAACTTCCGGCATAAGTAATTTAGTGTCAACGTTTTTTGACACAACAACAATTTTATATCCCTTTAGCATATAACATGCAGTTTAATTAAATTAATTTAAATTAATCAATTTGAAACATAACGAGAGCTGATTAAAAGTAGACAATTTATATATAATATATAAAATTACGAAAAAACTATTCGTGAAAATGCAAACAATGTCTTAATTAATAAGACAACTTAAGACGATAAATATCCATTGAAACAACTACTTCTACTGAAACAAACTTGAAACAACTACTATAACAACTACTATATCACTGGATATTTATCGTCTTAAGTTGTCTTATTAATTAAGACATTGTTTGCATTTTCACGAATAGTTTTTTCGTAATTTTATATATTATGTTTAAAGTGTGCAAACTATAAGAAGCGTAAGTTTATTTTCTCGAATTCAAATAGTTTTGAATTTGAATTTATCTTGTTTGACAATTTATATTATTACGTTTTTACTTTTAAAAGGCCATAATATTATTTAACTAAAAAGAGAGGTCTAGCATCACCTGCAAAAATTGTCCAATACGGACCAGGTGTAAAAATCATATTTGTATAGATCTGACCGAGAGAATTATAGACTTTTGTATCGGCGAAGCGTTCAACGTAGAAAAATATGCCATTGTGAAGCGCCAGTTATGCGTTTCCGCTGAAGGAAATAATCAATAATTCTCAATAATTATAATTTTTACACACGTTTTTTTTTTGCACATCGTACCAGTTCTCTGCTTTTAGTTTAAATTTATTTCGACCCTACAAAAGTTACAATTTTATATTAAAAATGATTTATTTTTAATAATTTCTAATATGTTTTCTAATTAAATTAATCAACAAAACTATATGTTATTTGATAAAGGGATATAATCGGTTCATAGTGTTAAAAACATAGTGACGGTAAAACGAGTAAGCAAGAAGGTCTAGATTTTTAAAAATAATGTAACTTACGCGCGCCAGTTACGTATTCACTAATCCGCTGATAGATAAAGGCTATAGAAGAGACATTAGGCGATTTTTTGCGGGTAGTGCCAGACCTTTACTATTTTTAAAATTTAATTACGGCCTGCTTAAAGTTCAAATTTAATAATTAAAATAATTAATTATTTCATATTGTATTCCTAATTATTTAATTAAATGGCGATGATAGAGTACGTGATAGTAAAGTTGTGATTTCTTAAAGATAACGATAATTTCGCGCACCGATCGTATTTCAGAAATATTTTAACTTTGAAGGTGAATTGTGCCTCAGGAAGTGCATAGAAAAATCTGGAACTATGGCTTTATGAGTTTTGAAATGTCTTTAATAGAATGCCATAAGTTATTTGTTCACATTTTCAATTTTCCTTTGAAAACTGACAGTGAACCACGGGAGCTCTCGCTGTCACACTGTGCATTACGCGTTTTAAAAATATTTAAAACACATAAGCCTCCTTAATTGTCAACTGATCAAAAACTAAACAAAAGGAGGTTTACTATTTCTTTGTTATTAAAATGACCATTTAATATGAAAAAATAAATATTTTAAAATCTAATAGTTACAACAAAAGGTGTATAAGTATACCAGGTGTTCGAGAAAAAAACGCCCAACGCGTTAGTTATTGGCCGATTTGAATGAACTAAAAAACAAAATCAATGGCTGTTTCAATACAAGAAATTGACACTAGTTATTTATTTTTTTAAAATTAACTTCATTGCGAAATAATACTCAACTTTCAATTTTTAAATGGCTGCATATACTTTTCTTATTTTATTATATCAGACATTGTTTTTCTGAATTTCATTATGCCTAATAGGTTCATTTTAGGGTCATATTTATGCCAGAAAAGAAATCTCGTTCACATGATTTTATTGGCAATAAATGTAGTGTGCCTTGAACAAAAGTTGGCCTTTTAATACGGTTTAAATTGTTTATTAGTTTATATTTAATCTGATTGATCCGTTAACTAATTTATCATATAATCACAGTTTGTTATTAGTTGAAATGCAATTTTAATATTTAATAAATACTTCTTTTCTTAGAAATTAAATAATAAACCATTAACGTCCTAGCAAATTATAAACTTAATTCTAAACATTGATTTTAGGTAAAAAGGTGCACTTTTTTTTATGATTTCAATGAATGACTTATTATATTACATACTAAATTTTTGTTTTAAATATACATAATGTATACGCTGTAAAATTTCAGGCATTCGTCGATTTTATAAAAGTGTTCAATTTAAAGTTCGAACGAGTGTTTTCGCTCCCAGATTAAGCATGAAGTAAAATTTCAAGTTTAGATAAGCCTTAAAATAAAATTTTCAGGCTCTTCTAAACTCGAAAATTTACTTCATGCACCACGCGTATTAAACACTGAAATATTGTGAAGTTAGAAATACACTTTAAAAATTAGTAATAATCGAAAAATTTAAATAACAAAATATTTACATTTTTCTTCACACACTCTCAAATGAGGTCAAATAATACAATGTATCAAATTACCTTGTTAAGTTAGTAATTAAATAATAATATAATAATGTTGCGTTATTTCATTAATGACGCTTAATGGGTTAACATAATACTAGCAATAATTATTTATTCTATTCTACATTCAATTGTAACGTATGTACCTATTTTTGGGACTTTATTAGTCATGTTTGACATAACCTCACCATAAATAACTTACCACTATTTTTACAAAGCACACTAATTATAATCTTTGATAAATACAATTTTAATTAGAAGAAAATATAAAACAAAAAGTAACAAATTGAGCATTATTGGATTTAGAAAAATAATGTCTAATGTAATAAAATTAAAAAATTGTAGGCAGCCATTTAAAAATGTTAAGTTGGCTATTATTTTGCAATGAAGTTATTATTGAAAAAAATCTAAGCTAATGTCATTCCTTAGTGTTTAAACGGCCATTGGATTTAGTTTTTATTTCAATAAAATCGGTCAATAAATAACAGAGTGGTAAGGTATAAGTAAATATTTGTAGAATATATTGAAGTGATGATCAAACATAAGGGGTAAGTGTATTTTAAAATTTACTTTAAATCAGTGCTTTATACGCTTGACGCATGAAGTAAAATTTCGAGTTTAGAAAAGCCTGAAAATTTGGTTTAGTTGCTCCGCAACGCAGAGCGACCAAACCCAATTTTAAGGCTTTTTACTTTATGCTTAATCTGGGATTGGAAATATTTGTTAAAAGCTTCTAATTAAAAGCTTTTATAAAAACCTAAAAAAAATTCCCCTTATATGGCCAGGCCCAAATACAGAAAAAATGTAACTAAATTGAAATATCAACAAAAGAACGACTGAAATTGATTTAAAAAAAACAAGATTTGAAAAATCATCAAAATTTGAAGAAAAATACATAATAAAATATTAAAAATAAAAGACAAAATTCGTAAATATTGACAATTTCAACCAAAAAGAAAATGAAATTATAATGTTTTGATGTTTGTAATTTTTCGTACACATCGATCAAATTAAATTTATTTATTTACACACAAAATCTATTTACAATAATAAATATTACAATTATATTTAGAATAGGTATTACAATTATTAAGAAAAATAATATAGAAATGTTGAAATCAATAAAATGAACAAAGTTCGTTGATTTATTAAAAACTTACAATTTGAAGCCTCTAACGAGTGTTTCCGATCCTAGACTAAGAATAAAGTAAAATTTCGCTTCAGAAAAGCCTGAACGTTTGGATTTGAATTCAGGCTTTTCTAAACTCGAAGTTTTACTTCATGCGCCACGCGTATAAAACACTGATTTAAAGTGAAATTCAAAATATACTGCTTAGGTTTGATTACATGTTCATTAATTTTACAAATGTTTATATGGAATATGTGAAAGTATACTTAAAAGATAAAATCCCTGTATCTCGATATTTAACAAAAATCACCGCTTTTAAATAATTATTACAAATTAGGACAATTTCACAAAAACGTAAATTTCAAAGTGAAATTAAACCTAAATTTCAAAATTGTCTTTGCAAGATAATCGTTTTTGACTAATCAAGCAATATTCTACTTAATTCAGTATGTCATACCAAATAACCAAACTTTGTAAACATTCAAATCATGTTAGTATATTTTCTATTGATTCGATTTCGGATTTCATTTGTATGCCACTGGTATGTTTATAAGGAGTAAAGTATTTGGATTATAATATAAAAGAAAATGAAACAATTTGATTTTTAGATCAGCACCGCGAACCCTTCAGAAGCGCGGGGCCGTTTGCCGTTGCCACCGCCCTCCGGTCGGCCCTGCATATAAGGGTTAAACATATTCTTACATCTCACGGAAATAATAAAAATAACCTTTACTTTTGTTGAGAAAAATAATCAATTCATAGATAAAATATTGTAGCTATAATACTACTGATTTGTTGTGAACAACTTCAAAATAATTTTCAAATAAGACACACGCTTTCAGTATTTTTGTGCAATCTTCGCGCAAACATCGCACTCTGATCATCATTAGTCAATTAACCATTAATTAACCATTAATAGCTATCAAAACTTGTCAACTGTGGTGTAACTTAAATTGCTGTGCCTTACATTTTGGCATCCTGTTTCTCAGAGATTCATGCTTTGGGGCCCTAGGCGCGGAGGCAACTGCCGTCACGTCGCTCCCTCTTAGTTATAAATAATCATTATTATACATTTCAGTGTTCATTGCATTTCATGCTGTCAAATAAATTCGAATTGACCAAAAGGGATGATGAAGACGTTGTTTGCAACAAATTAGGCAGATACCGTATGAGGATTAAACGATCCAAAGATGTAGAAATGATTAAGGACCGAAAGTAAGTATAAAAAAGGTCTAAAACGCACTCTTCTTTACGTGCCGTATAATTCCAGAAGTAGTGATGTAGAATCGGTAAACGGTGTAGCCCCTCCAAGAGGTTATGGATCGGTTGAGATAAGCGATTGTCCGGTAGAAGGCGGTGTTATTTACACTCCATGGGGATCCATACAGGCTGGAACAGTTTTAGCGGGAATTTCCAGCGGTTTTGAAAACCAACAAGTTGAAAAAGAAGGTTTTGTGGCAAACAGCAAATTTGCTACAACTTTGGCGGGTAACTAATTAATTACTTATCTATTCATTTAAAGTTCATTCAATTCTATTTGGCCTCAGCGCCGCAGTGAAGAAACTTTGCGTCTGGAGCCAAATATTCAAAATATCTGTCCTAGGCCCATACCTAAATTAAGGCCAAAAATTGGCATAGATATTTCGCATTGACTCATGTCATGATTTTTTCGACCACTTCAAAGTTTCATGCTTTTGTTTTATAAACTCGAAATTTTTACGTTTGATCTCACGTTAATAAATATCGCCAATGTTTTAAATTAAACCTATCAATTCTAATTTCAAGGAGATATAACAGAAACTGCATTACAACAAGGGATTATGGACAATCAATACAAAGTCGGATTGAAAGGCGATTGGCTCAGCACCTTCGTCCCACGTTGGTACCTAATAAACCGCAAAAATGGCGAGACTCTAACCGAAATGACTGATGCCGAGATCAGAGCTGGATTGGATGGATTGATACTGAGCAATAAAGTTCAGGATTGGAAAAGCAAATACTCTACCATAAAACTATCCCAAATTATCGATGCCTATTATTCATCCAGAGGAGCATTTAATAGCAACAGTAAAGCTTGTTACCGCAATAATGAAGCAACCACTTATGTAAAGAAAGACGAATTAACAAATGAAGTATTAGGGTTTTCTTCTTGGTACAACGATTTAGGTGTTATTGCCGGGACTGTTTCCCCAGATAATTTACCTTTGATAGTTGAACCAGCTGTAACTTCATTCCTAGATAATTATGGTGAATATACAATATTTTAACAAAGAATAACCTATTAAAGGCTTATTTTTAGCAAAAACTGCTGTGAAGCAATGTGAAACTGATTTTCCACTGGATAAAATTAATACAGAGCTTACCATAATTCTGGATGCAGATTGGGAATATAGAATTATACAGCCAATTTTAGCGCACGTTCTTGATATTCTGGACACCAACAAATACGAGACTAATTACACTTTAATGTCAGCAGGAAATGGTGAAGTAATTGTCAATGCTAGTTCTAGTATTGTTGATTTTCATGAACTTTATAATGAAACCATTCACAAGAAGCGTAAGTAAAATATATTCATTAAGATAGTAAGTATTATATAATATTTTGAAGTTGTTTGGAGATCTGCTACCCTATTTATTTACAACATTTCAATTATTAATATTATTTTATAAATAATTCTTATAGCATATAACATTTCGTTTAACTGATGAAAGAACGACATACAGTGAATGTTTCTTTTAAGTATCTATACTTTTTTTTTCTTTTTAGTATACATATGCATACGCTATTCATTTTTCTAGCTAGAGTTCAATTTAAAGCTATAAACGAGTGTTTTCCATTCCCAGATTAAGCATGGAGTAAAATTTCGAGTTTAGAAAGCGATTAAACCCAATTTTCAGGCCTTTCTAAACTCGACATTTTTTTAAATGAATACGTCATTATCTATTGCTCTAGTATATTGTGAACTTTACGATGTATGAGTGTTTCACAATGTACGCATGAAGTAAAATTTTGAGTTTAGATAAACCAGAATTTTACTTCGTACTTAATCCGGGAGTGGAAAACACTCGATTAAAGCTTTAAATTGTACTCTTTTTAAAAAAAACAACAACGAATATCTGCAGATTTATAGTATAATTGGGATATGTATATTCAAAAGAAAAACTCGCTGTACTTATCCTGATGTATACGCAGTAAATGTTTAGGGATTCGTTGATTTTATAAAAGCGTTAAATTCCTGAAAATTTGCCAAAGGGTGAAGTCATCGGGATGTGTATACTTATGAGAAATGTTCTCTGTATGTTCATATAAAACAGTTTTAGATTACTGTACTGCTATTTCTTCTCAAAATCACAAAAAGTTTTACTTCAATGCTTATAATCACTTTTATTATAAACCAGATTCGTTTCTCACAGAGATTGAAATTAGAACCAAACCGATTGGGAACGAACAAAAGTAAAAATGCCCGAACAGAAAGCTAATCAAAACGGTATTTTTTAAATATATTTCACTCCTTTTCGTTCCGGTTCATTATTGCATATTGCAATGTTTCCGGGTGATGCATCGGCTTAGGACATATAGGAAATCCAATATACATTTTAAAGAGGCCAATTATTGTCTCCCCTGTACATTCTTGGAGAAACTTGTTTCAAAACTTTTTAAAGTACTAGATTAGATAAGAATACCTACCAACCCTGAATACTTTCTACTAAGTCGTTTTGAAGTTACTTTCAAAATTATGTCCTAAAAAAAATGTAATTTACATAAGATCCCAATAGTGCAGTAACATGATAGTCATGTCCTCAAAAAAATTAAATTTATAATAATAATACTGATAGTTACTGGTGACTGCAGTAGTAGGATCTTATGCAAATAACATTTTTTAGGACATTATTTTGCAAATACTTTAAAACGGCTAAGTAGAAAGTATTCAGGGTTCGTAAGTATTCTTATCTAATCTACTAACTTAAAAAGTTTCTATACTAGTTTCTGCAAAAGTGAATAGGGGAGCCAATAATTGCCCCATTTAAAATTTGCATTGGATTTCCTATATGTCCTAAGATTTACTGGAAGCCGTTGAAATACACAAAGCAAAAATTAATCCGGGAATTTCCATCCTTAACGACCAGGTTGACCTGATGTACACCCCTCTCTTCGAAGCGCTTTAGATTTAATATATATACCTGTGTAACTAGTGTTTTAAGTACTTAGTTTGAGAATGATTACCGTGTAATTAAACTAGTCACCGAAGTAAAATATAAGTGGTATAAAAAGTTTTCTTTATATCAAAATGGCACGAAAACATTTACTAGGAACAATAATTTTGGTTTAAATCTCTGGTTTTCAAACAAATTTTTATATTTTTAGAGACGCCTGGTTTTAATTTAAATGAAGTCATGCCTGTGGTAGAGGAACGTTTAAAGATTCGTTTACAAGCTGAACAGGACATTGGAAAATCAAGTGGAAAATCTCAAATTGTGCTTTACGTACCTCATTTAAAAACATTAAACTCTGAAGCTTCATCATTCATAAGCAACCGTTTGGAGTCCATGTATAGAAATAACTTTCCAGGTAAGCTGGTTGCTCAAAGGGCAAGATAAATCAAAAACAGTTCGGCATAAACATACCTTTTCAAGAAAAGATTCGTCAATATGGTACAAGCTCATTGATCTTATATCATTGATGTATTTTGGTGGGCATGGTTCGCGTTAACGCATCATATTTTAACTAACGGTACATATCAAAACAAATCAAGTTTTTCATGTAGTTGGTTACATAATACCTGTGGCACAGCCGGATTTCGTCTTAGGGGAGCACCATACAAATCAAATCAAGGCTATGCTCATAATTTATTTACTTGAAAATTGACAGAGTCGAAAATATGTATCAAAAATTGAGAAATTAACAAAACTCTTGTAAATTAATGTGTCTTAACACATTTAAAGCTAACAAAAATCAATAAAATTGATGTAAATCGTGGTAATTGCAAAAGCTGACAAAATCCTCAAAATTCTCAACAGACCCAATTTATCCCTATCGACGAACCTTACGTTACGGCAAAGTCGAGTATCAAATTTCAGAGGCCATAAATTACGACTCGGCCCTTCCAATCTACCCAAACACTTGAGTCACTTCACTCGGTTGGAAGGTTAATTTTTAAGGACCCGACCAAAACATCCACACAGTATCTCTGAAGAATGCCTATGAATGAAATTTTAAAGAACAGAGATTTCTTTTACAAAATTAATTCTTTTGTTTAAGCAAAGTGGGCTTTGAAAACAAAACCATCACGGTTGGTTTTAATGAAAATATTTACAATTATGCATTAAGCACATTACATTTAATGTAAATTGCATATTTGAATAGACAAAATATTACAGGTATTTTATTTTAATTTCTTAAAGTTTGTACATACCAGAGCTGGGCAGGATCAAATCATTCAGGATTCGAATCCTTATAGAGGATTCAAAAGAGGCATTCGAATACTTTAGTTAAACTGGACTCATGATCCGGATTCGTTCCATTTTTTTAAGAGGATTTTCTCCATTAAATAAACATTTTTTTTAAATTTTTCAATATATGCAGTGAGTCATGGTAAAAGCGATACATAAAACATATTTTCTTTATCTAGATGTTTTTTCGAAAAATTGGCTACACAAAATTTCAGACACGAATTTGCTTTTCTTAGAGAAATTCTTTTGACAAAAATCTCATAGACTTGTAATATATTGTCATGCCACTTTGACAGTTTGTATTTATTAAGTGTACTTCCAAAAAGGCACTGAATAAAATTGATGAAAATCATCAAAATTAACGATAATTTTAAAAATTTATTAAATATGTAAATTTATTTGTAATACTTAATAAAAATTTTACGACATTTCTGACATTTATTTTCATTGTTCTTTTTTTAATAACTATAAAATGTACTTTCTGCTGCTGTTCTCATTGTGTTGATTATCTGTAAAAATGTTTAAATGTCAAGTTATAGTTATTTAACATAATTTTATTTATTTTTTATCTAGACTAGTAAATTTTAAGCAATTTAACATATTCGATCTGAACCAAAATATATAGTTTATATATACACTCAAACTTTTAAATTAAGATGCATGTATCGTTTTCTATCTTTATTTGAAGATTAATTCACAATAATATCGATATTTAAATTAATTTTATCAAGTTATTAAAAAGAAAAAACAAGTTAAGTTAAGAAATAAGATCAAAGCCTTGAATAATTGCTATACAGTTCAA
Source organism: Philonthus cognatus (assembly GCA_932526585.2). Lineage (NCBI taxonomy): Eukaryota > Metazoa > Arthropoda > Insecta > Coleoptera > Staphylinidae > Philonthus > Philonthus cognatus. The sequence continues at coordinate 93,661,215 of OW052243.1, forward strand.
AATATTCAGGGGGAGGGCGTCGCTGCGCTCTTGTATAATACAATATTCAGTCATGATCGAATGACGCTGACTTATAGAATTTCGATTCTCATTAATTACATTAGATATTCTTTTGTTTGTGCAACCGGCCACCTCAATTTTACTAAACTTAAAATGCGATTTAATGAAGATTTTTTTCAGATACCAAATTTCTGGTTCTTGGATCTGGTAACAAGGAAAGCTACACAAGCTTGGTTATAAACGACAATGATGACATATTCACAATTCCTGATAACTACAACAAAGAAGATGAAGTTAGGGATAAGCTAGCTTTGTTTAAAAACAGAGTGGCTGAGAGTTAGTATTCATTGCGTGTACCTATTATGATAATTACTGACTTGCAAATCTTCACTTTAGTTCCAAGAAGAATTACGAATCCGAAATGTGGTCCTTTCATGTCAGGTGGACTGAATACAAACACCGTAGAGCTATATGCTGAACCAGGTACCATTAACTATTACAAAGTATCGCCAAATTATTTCCACGGGGATGGCAAGCACGCTGTGAAGGTGCGCGTTCAAGCGGATAGTCTGTCAATTTGTTTCTCAAGATTTGATACACGCCCAAGATCAGGTGAAGGTAATTCCGAGTGCAAGAATGTTGCTACGATGGCAGAGGAGTCTTTTGATTTAAACGGTGCTTGTAATGGAGAAATAGGTTCGTGTTCTCCTTTGTATATTTCTGTAGAAGCACCAAGGACAAATAATTCTAATGCTAGATGTAGCGGTGAGTACCATTATTTTTGTATTGCTGATAAATCTGTACAGAAGCAAACTAGCGTATGTCATAATAAAGCCACTCTATATAAGTAGGTTATAACTTCTTTTTTGTCTAAAAAACGGCTAAAAATACAGCTTATTACAGCTTTTGTCCTCATAGAGAATGAAAGTCTTCATACTAAACGCAGCATTTGGATCCGCGCCAATCTGGTTCTAAATTTGTAGATTTCCTAGAGATATTGATATCGTTCTATATGTACACTGTTACCAATTTTCCAGAACATAACTTTCTATCGAGTACAAACATTATTGTTTAGTTCTTAGTTTACATAATTCGATGTCTAGTAAATTTAGATTTCTCCTTAGAAGCATTCTACTATATGAACCCCCTCTTAATAGAATCCACGTCTAGATACAAATAACTTACGCTGATTGCAGGGACCTAGTTGCCAATGTTAATAAATTAGTAGAAAAATCCACCTCATCGACTTATATTTGACATGATATCACGCTAATTTGCTTGCTGGGGCTAAAACATATTTTATTCATTTAAGTTAAAATCTTTATATATGCAATTATGCCAAATAATTCTTATAATAGTACAATGTTTAAACACTATTTCGTTATTTTTGTAGATCCTGGTTGTAGATTCCCAGACAACGTTAAGTTCACTATCACTACAGAAGAATTCGGCTGCTACAGCTCGTCTACGCAAATACTTAGCAATTTCATGTTATTAATTGTGATGCTGGTTATTTTACGATAAACTAGGTTTATTAATAGCTATATGAAAATCATTTCGTTTGGAATAATAACATCGAGGTTTATTGGGCGTCTCCGACAAGGTCAATTTCTCCATTCCATTCGACTGGACAACCAAAAAGTATTATGTTTTTAATAACCTGTTAAAGTCATACGTAAAGTGTTAGTAATTAGTATTTTGGATTTATATTTGTACAAACTTAAAATATTTTCGAGAAATATAACCACCTTTTATAAATATGTAATTAAATTTTGAATGATTTATTATTGAATGTCTTATTTAAAGAATTATTCAAAACTAAAGGTAAGATATATCACCAGGATATGTTTATGTACTACATTCTCATACATTTTTTTTATTTTACTAAAATTAAAATTGTTTTGTACGTTTTTTGTAAGATGCTATGATTCTTTGTACAAAAAATATGTTGTTCTCCAACCGAATAAGACACTTTATTTTATAGTTATTTTATTATACGTTATTTTTGTTATTACGTTACTATTCTCCATGACAATTGTACAAAAATATTAACGAAAAAGTCCTAGGCCGAAATTCTAATTAAACATTCAAGTAAAGTAAGTGCGTGATTGAAATTAACAGTCATTCTGATGAATTGATTATCTGCACACGGTGCACCTGATTAACTAATAAGGCCCCTTTGGAATTGTTACCTTCAAAATCAAGATAAGTGTATGAACATAATTATTCGCGATTCATAGTATTGCGTAAGTACAAATAGGATCATAAATGTTATTACATATTTAAAACAAAAATCTCATTCATACCACATGTTGGTTTAATTGAAACAGTCTTCTTTTAGCGTTTGTTAAATCCTAAAAAAAAATCACTTGATGCTTCACCATGTGATCAATGAGACACTAGTTGAAGATTTATTGAACGCTGTTAAAGAAAACATAGTCTGTTTTATTCTGACAAAAAAAATTTTGTCCTAATGAAACAAATATCTATAACATTTTGTGTATTATCAATTACAGATTTTCTGGAAGAATCGTTAACAGAAGAATAATGCCTTATTTTGTTCTAAATAAACATTAATTTAAAATAAATCTTAAAACAGCGCAAATTTCATCATTCTAAAAATACAAGCTACGTCTTTTCTCCAGATATTACGTATTCCATAAAATAGAAATATCGGTTTGTAGTATACAATGGAATTCATGCTTTTCGCATAGCCAGCCCAATAATCTACTTTCATTGCCCTTTTTATGTCAGGTTTTATATCCGAAGACAGGTATCGAGTTATAAATCAAGGGAGTTTTCATCATCAATGGCAATCATGTCATTGATTCACTCTGCACACAAACCTAACAAACTCACCGGAATAAAAATATTTCTTTGTTTACAATTGTTGACTACATTTTTCTCATTTAATAATATAATGACATCATGCATCAAGAATAATAATATTTTAGGTGTTAACAAATCAATCAAGTGAAAGCATAATTAATTTCTTTTGTGAATAAAGCTTTTTCATAAATATCGTTATTAATTAATTAAAATGTGAGAAATATTAAATTCTTTCCACTCAGAAAACACATTTAAGTAATATTGCTACAACGTTTCATTAAATAATGTTGATCCAAAGCAAATTTCTGTTTATTTATTTTTTTATCACTGACTTTTATATTTTACAAATATGTAGGTACTGTTAAAATACTAGTACTGTGCAGTCACAAAAATAGAAAATATTGTGGTATACAAACAAAGTTAAAGTGTTTTATTTTATTTAATGTTAAAATACTGTCTCATACCTACATTTCAATCGTTAGGTAACGAGGGTATAATTATTTAAATTGTTGATGCTGTATAATTTATTAGGTATTATAGGAAAGTTTGTGTTATATAATGGCGAATAACAAAATTCCACTATTGAAAATCATACTCTTTTGGCAAAGAAGGGCTAAGTTAATGTATAAACAGCATAATTTCGTCTAAAACAGGTAAACATCATTTATTAAATACAATGTATATCTTAAGGACAAGATATACAGGGAGTTTTTCTTTTAAGTATACATATTCCATTTATGTGCTTAACATTTTCAAATATTCGTTGTTTTTTAAAAGGGTTCAATTCAAAGCTTTAAACGAGTGTTTTCCACTCCCAGGTTAAGCATAAGGTAAAATTTCGAGTTTAGAAAAGTCTGGTAATTTGCGTATAAGACACTGATTTCAAGAGAAGTTCACTTGTTCACAGTATTTTAGTGTTTTCAGTGTATAATGCGCGTGGCGCATGAAGTAAAATTTCCAGTTTAGAGAAGCCTGAAATTTAGTATAAAACACAGATTTCAGTGAAGTTCGAATATACATAAATTTCACAATATTTTAGTGTTTTATACGCGTGGTGCATGAAGTAAAATTTCGAGTTTAGAAAAGCCCAGAAAATTTGTCTCATGTCGTTGCGCGACCCTAGACAAATTTTCACGGGGCTTCTCTAAACTCGAAATTTTACTTCATGCTTAGTATGGGAGTAGAAAACACTAGTTTAAAGCTTCAAATTGAACTTAAAAAAAACCAAGGAATATCTAAAGATTTACAGACAATAGGCAGAATTTGGAATATGTATACTTAAAAGAAAAACTCCCTGTATCTGTTTGCTCCGAAGAAATATGAATAATTATAAACCATAATGAAGATAACAATTAATTCTCAAAAAACACTGGGTAATTAATATTATACACAATTGACGTTTGTTAAAGAAAAAACGTGTGTTTTTAATCACCCGAAAAACTAGATTTCGTTTGTATTAAATAATAAAAAATAATTTATTTGCATTTTATTTTTTTATGGCAAACCTGTACAAGATATCAAACATTATTAAGAGACAAAAAGCTTTTAAATGAACTAATCTTTTAAGTAGTATTTTTAAAATATTTATAAGTTGCGCCAATAAAATCATATTTTCCTTTTTATGTTGTATTACTATTATTTTTTATACTTCTTGGCAATCAATGATGACCATAATAACTGAAATGGTGTGTTATATTATAATAATCAACCATAATAAACTTTAGTCGGATCGAATATAGGGTTTAATTGTTATAAATAAAATTAATAATATTTTTTTCAACTTTGAAGGTTAATTCCGGCTTAGCCGTAAACTTTTGAATATAGATAAGTTATGTTAAACGGGACACCCTGTATATATAAATATATATAAATATATATATATATATATATATATATATATATATATATATATATATATATATATATATAAAAATATATTTAAATATATATATGTCCTTGCAATATCACTTAGCCTATTAAGTCGATGGAAAGGAAAATTGATGCGTATCCGGGTTTCCGAAGTGCAATTAACTTTGAAGTAACTTTACAAAGAAACGCTGAATTTTCTACGTTCAAAATTGAAATTCGCAAATACAGATGCTTTATTTTTCGTCTGGAAAATAGTGGATACTTTTAAAATTGTATGTTAGCATGACGTATAATTTCGATTATAGAATAGCTCTGAAATGTTATTTGGTTGCTTTAATAAATAGAAAACATTGCGAACAATAATGGATACAGCACAGGAATAATACACAATTCAATAGAAAAACATAAATTAAAACAAATCAAAAAATATATGTGTATGCAAATATTAAAACTAATCATAGTGAACAAAAATACTGACCTTTTTCTGCATTTTAAGTCTAAAAATTATAAATATATTAAAAAAAACAAAATATAGCCCTTGCATTTGAATCACTTATATATGAAATTTTCAACCCGAAAACAAAAACCAATATTTACAATAAATCCGGGATACAAAAGTTAACATGTCAGTCTTGTAAAGGTGTGGTTAGGTCACCAATTTCGTAGATCAAGTTAAACGCTAGTCTAGGTTAGTTTGTCATACATAACTATTTTTAGGTTAGTCTAAGTTACCAATTTCTCAGATCAAGTTGGACGATAGCCTAGCTAGAATTAGGTTAGCTTGCTGTTCCTAACGCTATCCAGATTTGTAAAATTATGTTATGTCTTACGTTACCGTTTTTCGATTAGATTGATTTACGATTTGTTTGATTGAGTTTGTCAATTTAAAACTAAAACGAGTGTTTTCCACTCCCAGACTAAGCATGAAGTAAAATTTCGAGTTTAGAAAAGCCCCGCGTAGAAAATTTGTCGAGGGTCGCGCAGCGACCCGAGACAAATTTTCACGGGGCTTTTCTAAACTCGAAATTTTACTTCATGCGCCACGCGTATAAAACACTGATTTGATGTGAAGTTCAAAATACGTATACTGCTTAAGTTAGGTTTAGTTTAGATTTAATATATATACCTGTGTAACTTGTGTTTTAAGTACTTAGTTTGATAGTGATTACCGTGTAATTGAAACTAGTCACAAAAGTAAAATGAAAGTGGTATAAAAAAGTTAGGTGTTTTCTTTATAAATTTAAAAGTATACCACGAAGTGAACGCCTCCAAGATTCAACAATTAAGTTAGTATAGGATTCTTCTATCAATAAAAAATTATAGTTCAGCTGATTGATACAAATTACTTCAACCGCTGGATTATCACTTATTCGATTATTGAGATACTCGATCTTCTTCATCGCTAATAAATATACATCTTTTTACGACTCACAGTTTAAGTAACGCTGCTCTAGAGTTCTTTTTTGTTGCAATTCAAAACAGAGTGACTAATTTCACTCTGTTTTGAATTGCAACAAAAAAGAACTCTAGAGCAGCATTGAGGAAATAATAAGGGGGAGGTTATAGTGTAAATAAATAGCAGTTGTTATTGATAATAAGTGCTTAGCACCTGAAATATGGATCTAACAAGAACAATCTCTATTTCTACCAGAATTTCGATGTAAGACTAAAAGAATATATTAGAGCGTATAATTTAAAACAATATAAATCCACCTTTTCTAATCACCTTATAGAAGAAGGACATACTTTTGGTAGATATGTACGTTCAGTCTTACATTGTGTGGAAAAGGGCCGTAAAATTAACCTTTTGGAGTCATTAGAGATTCACAAAGTGAAACTTAATCCGGGAATCCCTCTAATAAACGACCAGACCGAACTTGTGTATACTCCTCTTTTTGATGCATTTTAACCTGATAATTTTAAGTATATATATAAAATCCCAATGTTAGTTTAAGTACTTTAGTTTGACAATGACTCGCTGACGAATCGAAACTGGTCACAATTTAAAATAAAAAAGTGAATACAAAACAGTAATCAGCGTTAATTATTTAAATAATACACTGTATCAAATTAACTTATTTGGTAATTAAATAACAAAAAATTAATAACTATTAAACATATGGGTGACTACTTCACATTAAACGATATAGTTTTAAGCCATAAGATGAATTTTATACCCAATTTGACCGTGTGGATGGATCAAGTACCTCATCAAGGTGTGCGCTAATGTATTAAGTGAACTAATATCGAAGATTTTCAACCTCATACTCATGGGAGTTTTCCGATTGCTGGGAAATGGTTCGAGTATTACCTGTTTTTAAATCCGGAAGAATGTACGATATTTCAAATTATAGGTCGATATCACTTCTTAGTACCCCCAGTACACCCCCTCCCCTTGAATATGCACCTGTGGTTAGCCATACTTTCGACAAAGGTTGTTTAGCGTACCAACACTAGCGCCGTTTTGGCGTTTTCTGTTCAGCAAGCGCATGTCGCATGCTCGAAATGGCGCGCCAATCAAATTTGAAAGGTATATTTTAAGCAATGTAATAAATGCAGCAATAATATTACACTATTATAAAAAAAATAAATAAATATAAATTATTGATAACGAACTCTATTGTTATTGAACATATATTTTTTTTAAAAATGCCATATAGCAACGAAATATACCCATTTGTAATTTTCACATAAAAAATTAACGACGTTATTTTTCTATTGTTATTTAAGAATAGGAGCAGTTAATTTTAATATAAGAGGCTATTTTTTTACAATGATTCAATTATTGCTGCATTTATTACATTATTTAGAACATAGCATTTAAATGTAATTGTCGCGCCATTTCGCGCACTCGACATGCGCTTGCTGAACAGAAAAGCCGTTAGTGTTTTGTTTTTTTAAGACAGTACAAACAGGAACTGATTGTATAATTTTGCAGAATACCTTCAATAAGTTATATAAATGGTGTTCACTTAATATTAATGTAAAGAAATGCAATATTTTATAATTTAGTTTCAAGATAAACCCTATACTGTTTGATATTATAATCTACAATATGTCAGTTAACAGAGTTACCGAAACAACTAACTTGGAATCAATTTTTGGCCAACAGTTAAAATTTGTGTCGCATATTTATATACTTTACAGGTTTTACACATTTACACATCAGTGAATGAGTTAAAAGTGAATTGTAGTGAAATATACAGTTTGCAGTAGATGGATTCACATGCATAAACTAGCAGTTAGTAAGTACATATGTGTGAAGATTTTAGCTTTAACGCAGAAACAGTATTGTAGAGCAATTAAACAGACATTACAAAAGTTGTAAATTAACCTCAAAATAACCTCAAATTCCTTTGTTATTATTTATTTATTCAACGGGATCCATTTACAAAACGAGACTACAGTTCAAGATTCTAAAACTAACAAAAGTACATATAAGACTAAAGTACAAGACAAAAAAAAATAATAATAAATATGCAAATACAATGATAATATAATATATAATTGGCAAACTTGCCATTTACACAATAACCTATTCCTTTATTAGGAATGCGCGTAGCTGTTTCAATGTCCCATTAAAAATGTCAAAATTGACATTATTGCAATTAGCACAAATCCTATTAATACCAAAATTATTGCAGTAGTTAGTTCTGCACATTTGTTCATAAAATGACTTACTGCTCCGTAATAGGCGACTTGGAGCATGGAACTTTACTCAACTTAACAGTTCTGGACAGATTATCACACCTGATATTAATTTTTTAAGAAAAATAACATCTGCATTTAAGCGTCGTCGCTCGAGCGATTGCAAATTAATAAACGACAATATATTTGGAAAAGTGCTATCAAGCTTGAATTTGAAGGTTGTGTATATAAGGAACCTATGTTGAACCCTTTCCACTTGGTTGATGTTTTGGGATGTATTTGGGCACCATACCAAGGAGCAATATTCGATATGCGGCCGAACGAGAGACACATACAGATTTACGAGAGTTCTTATATTAGAAAAATCTGTACACTGTCTTTTAATAAAGCCTAACATTTGCAAGGCTTTCGAGGTTACAGTGTCTATATGATTAGTGAAGCTCCAAGTGTTCGTAAAAGTAACACCAAGATCTCTTACAACATTAGTGTGTGCTAATGGTGTGTTATTAAGAGAGTAATTTCTGAGTCCCTTTAATCTCTTTTTAGAATAAGACACAACAAAACATTTGGAAACATTCAGCTTCAATTTGTTTATAATACACCAACGACTTAACGCTTCCAGGTCGAGTTGTAGCTTATGGCTAGAATAATTGTCCTTAATAGGCATGTACAGCTTTAAGTCGTCCGCAAAAAGAAGGCAATTGGAATATTTGAAACACTTTACAATATCATTGATAAAAACATTAAATAGTAATGGACCAATATGTGATCCCTGCGGTACCCCCGAAGTTACAGGTATGGGACGAGAAGTGAAGTTACTGATGCGGACTGTTTGAGTTCTGTTGCTGAGGTATGATTTAATCCAATCGAGCAAAGACCCATGCACACCAGCCTCCAAAAGTTTTTCGACCAAGATTTGATGGTCAACACTGTCGAACGCTTTAGAAAAGTCGGTGTACACGGTATCAACCTCGTACCCCTCTTCCAGCGATGTAGTAATTGTTGCCCCAAAGATTAGTAAATTAGATACTGTAGAATGTCCTGGCCGAAACCCATGTTGTTTATCGGTTAAAATAGAGTTCAAGTCCCTACTAACGCAATCAGTAACTAGCTTTTCAAATATCTTGGGAATGTGTGATAGCAATGATATTGTTCTGTAATTCTCAACGAGGTTCCTCTTGCCCTTCTTGAAGATAGGTGTTATTAGTGAATGCTTCCATCTGTCAGGAAAAGTGCCAGATTTAAGGGATTTATTAAATAAGAGCCACAAAGGTCTAGAGAGTGAAAACGCACACTTCTGTAAGAAGACGGGCGGTAAACCATCCCAGCCCTCTTTTCCACTAGAGGTCTGCCCTGACAGCTCCTGAAGTATGGCAGAAATAGAGATATCGTTAATTCGGTTGATCGATATATGATTAAGACTAGTCCTACACGAAGAGGGTTGAGAAAGCACTGGTTGTGAGGTATTATAAACTGAACCAAAGAAGTCTGCAAATATATTTGCTACATCCTGAGGGTCGGTGTATGTACTCCCCTCTGAAACGAGGGTATCCGGGAAATCGGGTGATGACCTATTGGAGTTTATAAAACTCCAAAAGCGTCTGGGGTTAATATTAATGGACGACTCAATCGAATCAATGTAATTTTTGAAACAAGCCTGTGTGAGTTCCTTGCATTTTGCTCGTGTAGACTGGAATCTAGTATAGTCGATCACGTGTTGTGATTGTTTAAATTTCTTATGCTGTTTTTTCTTTAAAAATATCAAGTCAATTAGTTCCTTACTAAACCATTTAGGAAATTTAAACTGAGCTGACGACCTAATCTGAATGATTGGAACGCATTTCTTAATTGAGTTGAATAAAATATCGTAAAAGTAATCCAAGTCGCAGTTTACATTATCACTTGTTAGTAATGAGTCCCAGTGAGTATTTATTAAAATATCATTGAGAAGGTCAAAGTTACTGTTATTGAAGTCATATTTTAAACTACTTGAGAAATTAGAATTATTACTTTGAGCGAATAAGTTTAAATCTAATACAAGCGCGGGATGATGGCGATCACAAGTAACAAGCGGAACAACAGCTGCAGTAACTTCACTTTGTTCGGCCAAATCAGTTTGTAAAAATATAAGATCAAGCATGACCGCATTATCATTTAAGACGTTATTAGTTTGCATAGTATTGGCATAACCATAAGCCATAGCAACCTGATTAGCGAGCGGACAGGCTGATTCCGTATAAACACCAAAGCTGCTGTTTACCCAAATTATGTTTGGGAGATTAAAATCACCAAAAACACATACATTATGATGAGGATACTCTATGGTCAGTCTTTCGAGGTTAGCACTATGGTCTTGATACACAGACAAAGCAGACCCAGGAGGGATATAAATTTCACAAATGAACCCTTACCGTGGCCCTTACTATCTGTGGATCTTAGTTAGTCACTACTATATGCCCAGTAGTGTGAAGTCTGTGTCCTCGTTTGTATCAATGTATGACATGATTGTTAATGCTGATTGGTCTCCGATTCTTCTATGTGATTTCCCAGATGATGGCTGCGATTATTTTTATTACATCTTAAACAACATACTCAAATCAACGGTTCCAGTAAAATCTAACAAAAATTATAAATTTCTGTTATGGTATTCTTCGAATATAAAGCGTTCGTTAGAGAAAAGATGAACATAAGCAAGAATGTTTTAAAAATAATTTCCATTTTAATAGATTTCAATTTAAAAACTGTCGGAAAAAATTAAGAGAGAGCATAATGTTGATTATAAAAACTATATCAAAGGTGCTGAAAACAATATTAAGGCGAATCCTAAAAATATATGAAATTTTATTAGGGCACAGAAAGACATACCGCGCATACCAAACGAATTATTTCACATTGGTAATATGTATGGAAATCCTAAGCAATTTGCTAATTGTTTTGCTGATTTCTTTTCGACTGCATTCTCGCCGTATTCTTGTAAGTATAGTCTTGTAAGTACAGTCAGTTGAAGACTTAAATTAGGCTGTACATTCTGTCAAACCAAATTTTACCCGAGGTTCCGATAATATTATTAAAGATGCTGTGACTACCTCGTAATCCCTCTCTTACATATTTATAATCTAATGCTGAAGATGTTAATGTTTCCAGATTGTTGGTAAGTCGCAAAAGTAGTTAATAAAAAAGATTAATGCAGCATGGTTTCATACAAGGAAGATCCATTGCTACTAATCTGTGGAATTTTATAGACGGCATTTCCTTAGATCTTGACAATCGTTTAAAATCAGGTGTATTTACACAGATTTAACCAAAGCATTTGACAGACTGACACATAATTTACGATTCATGAAATTATTAAAGTATGGCATAAGCTTTTGATTACTTCAACTGTCAACTGTAGTGGTGTTATCTCGGAAGAATATATTTCTACAAGCGGTGTTCCTCAACGGTCAAATCTGGGGCCACTGTTATTTTTCGTATATATATAAACGATGTGCCCTTATTGGCGTCCAGATCCTTAATTTATGCCGATGATTTAAAGTTGTATAGAAGAATAGAAAATATATCTGATTGTGGTATTCTTCAAGATGACCTGTCTATCGTAGTTGACTGGTGCACTTCGACTATAAGATATGATACATCTTTAACACGAGTTAACTGTATTAAGGATCAGGGTGTAAATATTGATTCTAAATAAAATTTTAAAAGCCACTACCAAGAAATTGTCAATAAATGTCAAAAGACATTAGGATTTGTCTTGCGGAATACGAAAATGCTTCAAGATTAGAGCCGTTAATCGCCTTTTACATCAGCTTTGTGAGTAGCAAACTGGAATTTGCGGCAGTGGTGTGGAGTCCACACTACAAAGTCGATGTTATTAATTTAGAGAAAATTCAACGAGCATTTCTAAAACCGTTGTATCTACGTAAACATAATATATATTTGTCGCACAATTACGAACATACTGATCTCTTAGAGGAATTTGCATTTGAAAGCCTTGAGACGCGCCGTATTATTTCCCATATTATCATTATGTATAAGCTACTAAATGGCAAAATATCAGATGGAATTTTATTATCGAGACTGAATTTTAATGTTCCGTCAATTAGTTCTCGCTAAAAAACCTTTTTTATTTAAAAATATGTCATTCAAATTATCGCCTCAATTTACCTGTCTACAATATTTTTTCGTATATAAACACACTGCAGTGATATAGACCGTTTTAGTGATTAGTTAGAAGATATAATCAAGTGTGTCACTTTAAAACCAAATACTTGCTATATGGGAGAACGCAACATTATATTTCATTATATTTGGATGTTTAACATATTGAATGTACTTTGTTTCATTATTTGTTTTAATTTTTGAAAATAATAGCGATTTGTGTTTATTTTTTTATTTTATTTATTTGTGTTTTTTTGTTATTTTGGTTCTTCGTTTTTGTTTGTTATTATAGCAAATACTGCTATTTATATTTTGTGAGTGAATTATATTTATCCTGTAATTAAAATAAATTTCTGTTGGATAATAAAGTATTATTATTATTTTCATGTTCTTGTTTTCTCGGAGATATTCAGCCGGTGTCTTCCTTGCTGACGAGTTATACCAAGTCTCGCAAGTATTCACACACTTTCGCGTAATACTGCAGGAATTATTGCCTTTTGGATGTTATTATGAATAAATGGCTCTATATGTAAGCATTTTAGGTTTGGTTTAAATTCTTTATAAGTAATTCCGGTGGTGGATATAATACACGGTAGAATGTGTACGATCTTGTTTTCATATTCTTTCGATTTCTATGGCTAACACTGTATATTTTTTGATTTTCTCTGTCTACTTTTTGGTAGTATTGTTTTCTACCGGTATAGCAATATCTATAATATTTGTCGTTTTGTTTGTTTTTTCTTGGAATGTGATGTATGGTCTATTGCATATGATGGTTTTGTCAGTGTGTACGGTTATGCCATAGTACAGTTTGTATTTGTAATTGTTTATTACAGTAGTCGGCACATAGGGTACTTGCTCTTGAATGAGGCTATATTTTAGAGCTATAGCTTAAAGAATAATTTTTACCGCAGTGTTATGACGGTCGGTATAGTCTGTTTTCGCTCGCATTTTGCATCCTCCTATAATATGGTCTATTGTTTTTGGTTATAACTGGCATTTTCTGCAGGAGTAATTAGTTATAGGTGCGTTTTTTATTATATAGTTTTAATAGTTTTTCGTGGCTATCACTTGATCCTGAATGGCTAATAGAAAACCTTCAGACTCGTGGTGCAGTTGTCCTTTTCGTAGTCAGGCGTAGAAGTTCAGGGCCCGTATTCACAGTACCGATGCAATTTATCATCGGTGAGAAGTGGCGTAATTTTACTTCATACGGTTTAGTAAATTCTTCCCAAAATTACGCCATTTTAGTGCGATTCTCACCGATAACAAATTGCATCGGTGCTGTGAATAGGGTCCCAGCTTGTCTATGCTGTTGTTGTTTATTATGTATAAGTGTTTACCATGTAGTGTTTCTGTGCCCATTTTCTCAATCGCGATTTTTAGTTTTTTCTTAACAACTTCAAAGTTTTTAGATTTTTAATTTATTTGTTAGTAAAATCTCAATAAGAACATAAAACTGCACAACTTTTGTCATTTAACCGAGTCTCTATCATTAATAATAAGAAAGTTACCCATACTGTCCTACTCAAAGTGGGACACCCTGTATTCTTAATATCGTATATTCAATAAAAAAATGATTTAATCTTTGTTTTCAAATTTAAGTGGGCTATATGCTTCAGGAATTGACTAATCAAATGATTTGCCTAAACATAACGATATTTTAATACCGTATTTTAATACAACAAACAAGTCATATCTTGGAATTTTTAGCCGCATGTTGCATATGTACTAATTTCTTGCCTAGTTAACTAGATGGAGCTATAATTGTATTAAAGCTTAAATGAAATGAAACTTTAAACTTTAGTAAGTTATAAGTCACAGTTTCTAGCCTAGCAAAGTGATTGCACATCGTGTTTCTTTCCATTTTGTAATTAGGTGTAATTAAATTCATTTTTTAAATATTTCTTTATCACAAAGTATACTAAGAATGAAAATGAAACTAGTAATGTAAATGAAAATCAATATATCCTCCATTATAATATGGTATAATAGGTACACGAACTGATCGGATTAAAAACTCACAGAAATCTAATATCATATTGCCTCTTCTTAAATCGAGATTTAGGTAGGTACATTGTAACTATAACGTATAGGTTTCAGCGTTTATGTAAGCTATATTATAATCAATAAACAAGCTCATTCAACAAATATTGCAAATCGAGCACAATTAAGTCTGAACCCCTGAAATACGAACAACAAACATTGTTATCAGAAACCGTCGTTATACGATAAGACGAATTTAGATAGCAGGTGTATAGTAGTGTGAATCTGTACTTCAAACGTGACTATGCATCCGATAATAATATTCCGTGAGTATGGCGTGTATTTTGAAGTGACTAAGGCCTTCTGTAGTGGTTTTTGTGCGGCTAGTTTCAGGGGAGACATCATCGGCTATCCCGAGCATTTTATTAAATTGTTATCGAGACAATGTGACGGATAGTTTGCCGAGACCACCACTCACCGCGAAATTGTTAGTAGAATTAATTAGGAAATTGGAAACCGACAAGAGCGATCCGCACATTAGGATCCTGAGCAATGCTCTTCTGCACGCGTGAGTTTACTTGATCGAGGGGTGGGCGGGTGATCAATTACATGTGTCGTGCTTTTATTTCAGAGTTAAGCTGGATGGGGTTGTTAGGGGTACGAATGCGGCTAGCGAAGACGTAGTCCCGTTCAGGGCCATCGGAAAACAATTCTACAGATATAAGTTCCTGGTGGATCATTTAACACCGGGTGACTCGCTTCAATTTCCTAAAGATGCCCTCAACGACACTGATTTATGTATTCTGCATTATACCGTTTCCAGCAGTATTGGTTATGAGGAAAGAGGGACGGGAAGGTTTACTTGCTCGATGGAGAAGGATTTGCCATTCGTTAATGGAAGGTAATTGTAATACCTGTCTAGTTCATCATCCGAAAATAAACTACTACAACATTATATCAAATTTAAATACAGGGATTTTTTCTTTGAAGTGCACATATCCTGATGATGAACACATTTTTGCCCGCCTTTAAGAGTTTTGAAATTCCGGGAGGGTTCAGAAATAGTATGCCCTAGCATCCGTGACTGCAATGCGTCTTTTTTGCTTCGAAATTGAAAACACAAATTAAACAACCACAATTGGTTGTGCAAATACGAATGCGTGAAAATTTTTTTAGTTGTCGGCATAGGACATTAATAAACCTGGCACAATTTTAAAACACTGCCTCTCAAAATATTGCGACGGCCCTGATCACTAGTCTAAATTATATTTACGGGAAACCTATGCCCAGGTCCGGCCCAAACAAAAGGGAGGCCCGGTGCAAACTTAAGTTGCAGCGCCTTGAACATGCGTGGATCCATGGGGGAAAAAGGGAAATACCCCCAAATAGTCAAACGGCAAAAAATAAAACGAAAAAAGGTTTACTATTTCCTCGTTATTAAAATAATTATTAAATATGAAAAAGATAATATCTCAAAATCCAAGAGTTACAACAAAATGTGTATAAGTAAATAGTAAACATTTGTAGAATGTATAAAAGTGGGGATTAAACATGCGCCCCGTATTTTGTATTTTGAAATTCACTTTAAATTAGTGTTTTTCAAGCGTGCCACATGAAGTAAAATTTCGAGTTTAGGAAAGCCTGAAAATTTGCAGGCTTTTTTAAACTCGAAATTTTACTCATGCTTAATCTGGGATTGAAAACTTTTATAAAAACAACTATTGTCTGAAAATTTACATCGAAAAATCGTGATATGTATATAAATTACCGGTAGTTTAAATTTGGGTAATATTCTCAGTAATATAACTAGTAACATAGTAATATTGGGTAATTTAACGTTAAGAGCAAAACTCATGGTATAACAACAAAATAATTTTTACACAAATTGGTAAACTTGCAATATTTATTTAGTTTCGTGTCATTTAAATAATTTAGTTGAATTTAAAGTTCAGTTTTTGTTTTTCTAAAAATGATTAATTATATAAATAGATACTACACAAAGCTGACAGAAAATATAAAAAAATTGTGCTTTATTTTGACACTCTTAAAAAATTAAAGAAATGTCAGATCTTATACAATTAGCAGAAATTGTAAAGAAAATTATAAACCGTGTTTACATACAAAAAAACTTAATAATATAATACGAGAAATTCTTGTTTCATTTCAAAGTTAATAATAAAATCATACAAAAGCCGAACTGTGATAAAATGAATAGTATAATTTAATAATGAATACTCACATATTTTAATATATTAAATGTATATGCTTTGTTTTAAGAATGAAATACATTGGAAACATTACAATTAAGTTAAACTTGCTCAGGAGCAAAATCCGGGTGCACGCCTGAACTAACAAGAATTGTTAGGAAATGACTAAACTTTGTTTAGTAAAAACACAAAATTGAGCGATTAAAAATAAAATTATAAATGAGAATTGACCAAAAATTATTTTAATTATTGTAAAATTGATATTTTTTATTTAATATTTATAGCTTATACAATTCTCTGTAAATTGAATTTATTCTCTAGAGAATTAAATTATCATTACTATTAATTGCATATTCAATTTGGATAACAATAATAGAACTCGCTAAGAAATTATTCAACTATGTTATGATTTTTGGATTCAATCAAATTTAATGATATTAATCATTAAATTTTAGAAAAAATTAAATCATGTTATTATTAGATATTTAAATACTAACAGAGTATGGAGTAACCAGAGTATTCATGCTGGCTGTGCGGGGTCAGGGGGGGCGGCTCTGTCAGGTGGCTCACCCAGCAGACGTGTGATTTAGAGTAACTACTAGGTTTCCCCACTCTTCCCAATTCATTTGTATATCGGATCCGCAGAGGAATTTTTATATTTTTTCCTCTCTAACTGTACCGACGGAACGAAAAATGATGACCCTCGGTTTGTTTATTTTATCAAAATAAACAAATCGAGCGTGAATCTACACCATTCAATTTTTAATTCCACATATAATATTGAAATCTAGATTTACTCTCACGTAATGCAATTTAAATTAAAATAAATACAGTTATATGATACAGGTAGGGATTGGAATACCGGCATACCGGTTAATCGCAAAAATTGCTCTTCAAAATGTACCGGTAAATCATATCAACATTATGTACATTTATTTCACATCTTCAACTATACTTCTGACAAAAATAGTAGATCGATTATGTGTTTTTGAACTTCATAATAAATCAGTGTTTGTACGCGTGGCGCACGAAGTAAAATTTCGAGTTTGGAAAAGCCTGAACTCGCTTCGCTCGTGCGGCCAAATCCAAATGTTCAGGGTTTTTTAAACTCGAAATTTTACTTCATGCTTAATCGGGGAGTGGAGAACACTCACACAAATCCATGTTTTATAATTATAGATTTTTTAAATAGGTTTTTCACTAATTTCCACGATTTCTTATTAATCCACATCTTTTGAAATGTTGTAACAGGTTTCAAGTTTTTGCCAAGATTTTATAAATAAAATTCACTTTGTATGCATTGAATGCAGGCTTTGTGCAAGTTATTTTTTAAACTTTTACGAATTTCTTTAAGCTTATCAATTTATTGATGTTAAAAATATTTAAAATACATAGGCTGATATTTCTGTAATTTTGACCCAATTTTAATCATAAATTAATTTGTATTTTTAAAAGTGCGGTTTGGATTTATTTTAAAAATCAAGAACACGAAAAAAGAAATTTCATTATGATTTTGAATCCACCGTTTTTAAGACAATCATACATATTTGGTTAAAAAAATGTACGTTTGTGGAAATATTTTAGGCAAATCTACTTTACTATACAGGATGAGTTTTTTTTTAAATTCTCTATGGGGATCTCGGAAACTCTAAGAGATAGAGATACGGTGCGGGTCACGTTGACACAAACCTGTAGGAAACTTTAACTCAGACTTGTATTTAAATTTTACACAAGTATTGCATTTGTCATTATTAACAAAAAGGGCAAGACATCTGATCACCCCAAAGGCTGAATCTGTTCTCAAAAATCAATTAAAATTTTAAAAGTAAACTCAAAAACATTATAAGTGGGGAGAAGACGTGTGCAAAAAAAAATCATTAATGTCCTTTTGTGTATCACAATATTTGCACATACATTAAATGCCGATGAACGCTAATTACTAATATGTGATGATTGAAATTTACAACAACGGTTAAATGGGCAAAGTAGTGCAGTTTTACGAGCTGATTAAAAATAAACTTTGAAATACTTCGAAAAAGTCAAGGATAACTATATTTTGGTTTAAAATTAAATAGAAAATTGTTACAGATACAGATCTGTTAAATGGTAGAAAATATGCAAGACGATGAGTACCAACTATACCCGGTGTTAAATTAACAAAAAAGTTGAACCATCAGAGCACATTGTGAAAAAACTGATTTTTGCGATTTTTTTTATTTTCCTTTATAACTTGGTTATTATTGATGATAGAACGATATAGAGCAAAAACCGCTTGAGATATCGAGATGAAACTTAAAACTTAAGCTTTTTGAAAGGAAAACCGGAAGTGGTACTTTACTCTTAGCGTTTTTTAGTTTTTTCCAGATATTCACAAAGCTAAAAAATGTTTCAAATAAACATTGTATACAATAAAAAATGAAGATATATTGTATATTCACTTTTTATCATAGCACTCTTAGTTTAGGAGTTATTTAAAAATAGTGTTTTTTTAGATAATTATTGTTGGTTATAACACCGATAGGCCATGAATTGTAGGCGTTAATTCCAAAGACAATATATGTATTAAATAATCATCAATTTTATTTATTAAATTTGATTATACAATAAACAAAATATATACATTTTCAGGCGTTTCTAAACTCGATTTTACTTCATGCGCCACGCGTATAAAACACTGATTTAATGAGATGTTTAAAAAACGTATTCTTTTTAATCACTCTTGTTCCTTCATGAACACCGATAATAATAAAATAAACCGTTCAAAATACACGTTTTTATTTTTCAAATATTATATTATAAGCTCCCCCAGTACATACAAAAATTTAAAATTTTAAAAATTTTCGGGAGGGGTATATTTAATCAAGGCCATAGCCAGAGGGGGGAATATGGGGTTCAAGCTCCCCCCCCCCCCTCCCCTATATAATTTTTATATGTAAAAGCTTTTACGTACAAAAATTTAACATTTTAAAAATTTTCTGGAGGGGTGGGGGTTTGTTGTTCGTTCTTATGGCCAAATAACATGTAAATTTCCGACCTTAAGGAAATAACAATTGTTACAGTGTAAGCTAATATTAAACAAACTTAGAATTTTATGTAGAAATTTACGGTAAACTACTGGTGGTAAATACCCCCTTAAATTACCACTAACATCACTATGCATACCTAAAGAAAAATTCCCTGTATGTGGCCAGGTACCGATAAAGCAAAAAAATACCTAATTTGGAATATCAACAAAGAAACGACTGAAATTGATTCAAAAAATCAAGATTGGAAAAATCGTAAAAATTTACAGAGAACAAAAGTTTGTCGATTTTTATAAATCAGTGAACTAGTAGAATTGATAAACAAATAGAGAAATTAATTAAAAATAGTAAAAAGTAATCAAAATCAAGTATAATACATTTTCTGAAAATTGTCAAAAGACATCAATTTTAAATGAAATCGTCAAATGCATCTGTATTGACAGATCCAAACCAAAAGAATGTTTTCGGTGTAATTTTTCATACAAATATATCAAATTAAATTTATTTATTAATTTACGAGATCCATTTACAATATAAAATACCGCAATTTTATTAAAAATAGGTATTAGAATTAAAAAAATTATTAATAAAAACAGTATGGAAATGTTGTAATCAGTAAAATGAAAAGATACATATTGAGAATTTATCTATTATTTATACATATCAAGATTTTCGATGTAAATTTTCAGACACTTGTTGTTCTATTAAAAACTTTCAATTTGAGGCTCCTAACGAGTGTTTACAATCGCAGATTATGGATGAAGTAAAATTTCGAGTTTAGAAAAGCCTGAAAATTTGGTTCAGCGACTAAACCAAATTTTCAGGCTTTTCTAATCTCGAAATTTTACTTCATGCGCCACACGTATAGAACACTGATTTGAAGTGAAGTTTCAAATATACAGCTTAGGTAAAATGAATGAACATTTTACAAATGTGTTTATATAGAATAAGTGAAAGTACACTTAAAAAAACTTGTATGTCAATATTAACAAAAATCACAAATTTCAATTATTAAAATGAATACACTGCTGTACTGAATTACTTATTATCCTTGTTAATTGACAATTTCTTTTATTTTATTCGATATTCGTTTAAACATTATAATAATTGAAGAGAATTAAATATTTTATTTATTCCAGTGCCTTTGAAAAACAACGTTCTTTCCATTTAGTATTGACTATTAAAATGTATTTTTAAGAAATTTAGTAGTTAAAAGAGCATTTTTACCGAAACCTAAATTTATAATATGATTAATTACTTGAAAATAGTATTTTTTGTATAGAAAAAAGGACGTTTGCGTGGTGGAGAAGGGGGTGGTTGAGTCTGGCTGGGGGCCTGTTTCGGCCGGGCATTTGATAGCCGGGATCGCATCAGCGCTACAAAAAGAGACCGCATCCGTAGGTAGGATCTTCGACGATATGAAAAAGAAAAGTAACTTTTCTGAGGAGACGAGGGAGCAGGAGATTAATAACGTTTGGGCGGCCACCATCGCCGGTGACTTGGCAGAAGTGTTGATTAATCAAGGGCTGGCAGACCCTAAATTGGGATCGGCTGGATATTGGAACGACAGTTTATTGCCTAGGTATCACTACTTAGACGAGGATAATTGGGACATGACTGATGCCGAACTGCTAGGAGGAGTGGACGGTAAAAATCGATATTCGTTGCATGCATTATAAAACGTCATTGAATCGATTTTATTTATTGTGGTCTTGTTTAAATATGCACAAGGGTCGCATCACTTTGTTAATGGACAAACGCCGACTTAGGTACATTCCAATCAACTCGAGAACACAGAGTAGACTTTCTCGGGGAATAAAATCGATATCACTTAGTAGCGTGCTTTTACTACCCAGCTTGTATTACAAACTAATTCAAAGTATTAGTTTAGCAAAATGTATATACTTAAAACATATAACAATATTTTTAATTATAATAGAACTTAAATCAATAATTAATTTCGTTGATACATTAAACGACTCTAGATTCAAGGAAATAATACTTAAAATCTAGTATGACAAATATGACAATCACTTTTGCAAGTTTTAACATTATTATCACGTAGTCTATATATTATATCACATTTAATATTCCTCTAAAATGTAGAAGTAATTTTACACTCAGACACTTGTGGAAATTGCTTTCAATTGCAACTGTATTTACATAGAAATTGTCTTCATATTTTTTATGACATTAATTAATCACTTGTAATTAACATAACCGTTCTAATTTTATTTTTCTTCAGTATTATTTTAAAATACACTTGTTCTTTAACCCATTTATTCTTATAATAATTTTTCTTTTCATATTATTTACTTGAAAATGTGCCAATGATTTATTAAAAATAATTTTAAAAAAAGGAATAATCTATTTTTCAACCCGCGATAAAAGTTTATAATTTGTAAAAAAAATGTGTTTGCGATTTTTGGTGCTGTATGTACTAAACTAAGTACGGTGGGATAAATTGGGTTGAATGATGCTTGTATCTCTTGAACTTAAAGTGATTTAATGTAATCAGAAAAAACTTCAAGTAAACTATTACATGAGATCATACGTAATAAAGCTTAATTAGCTATAATTTACTATCCAGATCACTCTGCATATTTAAAAGTGGAGATTTTTGAAGGTTATTAGCCAACAAAGTTAATCAATATTACAAGTATATTGTTGCCATAATATAAATTGAAAATTCATCAAATCGATAATAAAATGTATTTCTATCATTCCCATCTTTGGTATAATTTGTCCTTATTTCTGTGGTGTTAAAAAATGGTTTAAGAGAAAATCTCGCAAAATTTGTTTAATCATACCAATAATCATGCTTGATAACCAATGTTTTTTGTTCTGAGTACAGTAAAATTAATATATATCCTTCGGCGTAGACTCGTTAAGAAGTAAAGTAATGATGCAGTTTAATCAACTAAATTCGGTTCAACATTTTTTCCATATACTCTGTTATTCATCAGATAGATTTTATTCATAACACAGAAAATATACTCTAGGAAGCAGGCACGACAAAAAATGAAACGAATGATTGGTTATACAGGGTGTCCCGTTAATGTGCGAAAATGGCCTAATCATAGATACCTGGAATAAAAATATGATGATTTAACACAACTTATCTATATCCAAAAATTTACAGTTAAGCCAGAATTAGTCTTTAAATTTCAAAAAAATATTATTAATTTTATTTGTAATGATTGAGCGCTATATTCGATTCCACTGAAATTTATTATGGTTGATTATCATAATATAACACATCATTTAAGTTATTATGGTCATCATTGATTGATAACAAGTATAAAAAACAGTAGTATCACAACATAAAAACTAAAATATGTTTTTACTGGCGCACCTTATAAAAATTTAAAAAAATATTACTTCAAAGATTGGTTCATTTCAAAGCTTTTTTGTCTGTTAATAATGTTTGATATCTTGTACGGTTTTGCCTCAAAAATATAAAATATGAATATAGTATCCTCAATTTCCTTGGCAAAATCCTAATACAACCAACACACAGTGATTTTTTCTTTTAGGTAAACATATGCATAAGCTGTAAATTTTCCTACATTCGTTGTTTTTTAAAAGAGTTCAATTTGAAGCTTTTAACGAGTGTTTTCTACTCCCAGACTAAGCATGAAGTAAAATTTCGAGTTTAGAAAAGCCCCTTGAACATTTTCTGGGCTTTTCTTAACTCGAAATTTTACTTCATGCGTCCCGCGTATAAAACACATTTTTCAAGTGAAGGTTAAATATACATAAATTTCACAATTTTTCAGTGTTTTATACGCGTGGCGCATGAAGTAAAATTTCGAGTTAAGAAAAGCCCAGAAAATTTGTCTCGGGTAGCTGCGCGACCCCAGACAAATTTTCACAGGGCTTTTCTAAACTCGAAATTTTACTTCATGCTTAGTCTCGGAGTGGAAAAGAAAACACTCGTTTAGAGCTTCAAATTGAACTTAAATAAAAAAAAAAACAAGGAATATCTAAAGATTTACTGAAAATAGGTTGAATTTGGAATACGTATACTTAAAAGAAAAACTCTCTGTTTCTGTTTGCTTTGAAGGAATATGAATAATTATAAACTACAATGAAGATAATTACACATTCTTAAAACAAAAACACTCGTTAATTAATATTATACACAGTTGACGTTTGTTAAGCAATGGCGGCGATAAAGAAAAACATGATTTTTAATCACCCGAAAAACTAGATTTCGTTTTTACTGAGAAATAAAAAATAATTTATTTGCATTTTATTTTTTTGTGGCAAAACCGTATAAGATATCAAGCATAATTTAGAGACTAAAAAGCTTTTAAATAAACTAATCTTCTAAGATGTATTTTTTAAATTTTTATAAGGTGCGCCATTAAAACGTTGTGGTACTATTGTTTTTTATACTTCTTGTCAATTAATGATAACCATAATAACTGAAATGATGTGTTATATTATAATAATTAACCCCAATAAATTTTAGTCGCATCAAATATAGCGTTCAATTGTTATAAATAAAATTAATAATCTTCTTTTGAACTTTAATGACTAATTCCGGCTTAACCGTAAACTTTTGGATGTAGATTAGTTATGTTCAAACACCATATTTTAATCCCAGGAATCTATGGTAAAGTCATTTCCCCACCTTAATGGGACACCCTGTATATTTATAATACAATTTCTGGGCCAATCCATTTGAAATCACCCAAATACAATAAAAATTGTTGCTCAACATTTTTGTTTTTCATATTGTTTTTACCAGTTATTGCCCAATACTAGGTGAGTTCAAAACTAAAGTAAGAAAAATTTTTAGTCTCCTACTTTTTTTGACGGACATTTCAAGTTTGCTCTATAACCATTAATCGGCCGAAAACAAGTTTTACGTAAATGTATCTAACTCTATTAATTTTATAGATATCAAGACAAAATGAAAAGCAAAATTATCAGAATAATGCTTTAGATTTTTTGTCCTTTCATAATACTATCTGAATAGTTAAAAAAATGCAGAAAAAAATTCACAACTATAAATTGAAAAATAACCTAAAACAGGAGTTTTAGTGCTGTAGAATTATTAGAAGTAAGAACGACTCACTTTTAATTTTTTTTCTTGTATAGATTTATTATAGGACTACTTGCTGTAGAAGTTTGAAGCTTAAGAAGTATGTCCTTTTTTTTATATAGTTTTTCAAAATGCCAAAAATCGCATTTTGGCAATATTTAAAGTAGATTATCTCAAAAGGGATTGAGTGAAAAATTATAAAATTAATATAGATAACACCCCTTTATGACATATGATATGAATTTAATGACTGAGACTCAATTGGTTCCAGAGTTATAGTGCATGATGCAGTCGAGTCTTAGTCATCAAATTCATATCATATGTTTATGTCATAAAGAGGTGTTATCTGTATTCATTTCATTATTTTTCACTCAGTCTCTTTTAAGATAATCTACTTTAAATATTGCTAAGATCCAATTTTTAGCATTTTCGAAAAATTAGACAAAAAAAGAACTAAGTTCTCAAACTTTAAACTTCTACAGCAAGTAGTCCTATTAAAAATCTATGCAAGAAAAAAAGGTAAGTCTTTCTTCTTCCTTCTAATAATTTCGCAACACTAAAACTTCCGTTTTAGGGTAATTTTCAGTTTATAGTTGTGATTTTTTTTCTACACTTTTATATCCGCTTGGGTGATATTATGTAAATACAAAAATCTAGAGCATTATTCTGATAATTTTGCAGTTTATTTTGTCTTGATATCTATAAAATTAATAGAGTTAGATGCATTTGAGTACAACTTGTTTTCGGAGGGAAACACGGTTACGAAGCAAACTTAAAATGTCCATCAGAAAAAAGTATGAGCCTAAAAATGTTTCTAACTATAGTTTTGAAGTCACCTAGTATTGGGAAATAACTGGTAAAAAAAATTGAAAAAAAAGTTGAACAACGTGGTCTAGGTGATTTCTAATTTCTATATAAAATAGGCAATATCTCAAAATTCAAAACATTTATATAATGTATTGACGTAGGGATTAAACATAAGGGGTAAGTGTAATTTCAAATTCACTTTAAATCAGTGTTTTATACGCGTGGCGCATGAAGTAAAATTTCGAGTTTAGAAAAGCCTGAAAATATAGTTTGGTAGCTCTAGTTCGCTACGCGACTAAACCAAATTTTAAGGCCTTTCTAAACTCTAAATTTTACTTCATGCTTGTTGATCTGGGATAAAAAAACACTCGTTATTCTATTTGAAAGCTTTTATAAAAACAACGAATGTCTACAAAAAAAAACTGTTGCTAGGCCCAGATACAGCAAAATAAAAATAGCTTGATTTTAATCGTGAAAATTGACTAAATCATTAAAAACGATTTTTTTATATAACTACAAAAATTACAGAATTCATTAACAATGTAAAAGTTGTCAAAAACATAAAAATCATCTAAATTCACAAACAAAGCTTACATATACAGTATGTTTTTTTTTCGTGGTCCATAGGATATTACATGCTAAAAATTATACCTTGTGTTAATGTATTTTATCATATAATTTTGAAGCAAATTTTTATTGTGTTGGTAAAATAACTAACTGAGCAAAAATAATCAAAATGCCTTGAATTTCCGAAATGTCAGATTGATTAGTGAGACAAGTAATTAAAAGCATTTCGAAGATTTTCTGTGCTTTTTTTAAAATTTTTGTTATTCTTCGATTTCTATTGTTTGGTAACATATTATTAATTAATTTCATTTTTTATTTGAATAAAACATGTTTATATTATTCTAATTAAGCGCATCACGTAGAAAAATAATTGGTTTATTACTAACAATAAGAATTTGCTTCTAAATTATATGATAAAATACATTAACACAAGGTATAATATTTACCATGTGAAACCCTATGACCCACGATCAAATAAAAATATACTGTATAAAGCGATTTCTAAAAATTACAAAATACTGATAGAATAGCAAGATTTGTGATAAATAGATAAAAACAAATTCAATTAAATTATGCAATAAAGTATACAAATATCAACAAATAAATGACGTCTTGAATTTGTCATGATTTTTATCAATGAAATTTGGGTCAAGGTAAACTTTGCTTAATTTAATTTAATTTGTTTTTTTATCAAATAATATCATTAAAGAAAC
This sequence comes from Philonthus cognatus, assembly GCA_932526585.2. Taxonomy (NCBI): domain Eukaryota; kingdom Metazoa; phylum Arthropoda; class Insecta; order Coleoptera; family Staphylinidae; genus Philonthus; species Philonthus cognatus. The sequence goes on from OW052243.1 coordinate 93,688,075, forward strand.
AACTGAAGTTGATAGAAAAAATCATGATTTTAAAAACTCTAAACATTTAAAGAAAAACAAATTTTGTGGATATAGATAAATTGATAAAACTCGTAGAATTGATAATTGAAATTTAATTAAAATAATAAAATGTAATCAAAATCAATTATAATACATTTTTTGAAAATTGCCAAAATCATAAATATTAAATAAAATAGTCAAAGGTAACTCAACATTAAAATTTACCAATCAATAAAATTAGTAAATCTTGAAAATGTTTCGATGTCAATCAAATTTAGTTTAGGTATTTTATTAGAGATCTATTTATAACATAAAATACTGCAATTTTATTGAAAATAGGGATAAGAATTAATTAAATACGTAAAAAATATTGATAAAAATTAAATTAATTGACACTTTTAAATCAGCGACACATTTTGATTTAAGTTTAGGTTAATATAAAAAAGTATCAACCGATTTAATTGAATCATAGATACTAAAAATCGATTTTTGCAATCGAAAATATTTAGATGTAGGTACATATTATTTTATTTTGTTTGGTAATCATTGATATGGCGACGAAGCTTGTAATCGATCACAAGCAGGGATGGGCCTCGACGCGTCGACTATAATAGTCGACGTGACAACACGTCGACAATGTCGAGAACGTCAACAATGTCGACAATGTCAACAATACTATTTAAAGGTTATTTTATTATAATGTATATGTGTATATGCGGTTTTGGGCATGGTTGTTAAAGAAACGTTTTTTGCATTTAAATTAAAACAGTTTTTTTCAACAAAATGTGTTTTTTTCATTAAAACAGCGTTTGAAACATTAACAATTAAAATTATGTTTAAAACGTGTTTAGAACATGTTTAAAACACGTCCAAAACGTGTTGAAAACAAAAAAATACAGGGCATTTTTCTTTTGAGTGTTCATATCCCGATAATTACAGCGTTTTTTTTAATTTTCGGGAATTCGTTGTTTCAAAGCGGTTGATTTGGGACTTTTAACGAGTGTTTTCCACTCCCAGACTAAGCATGAAGTAGAATTTCGAGTTTAGAAAAGCCTAAGAATTGGCCAATCCAAATTAGGCGTTTCTAAACTCGAAATTTTATTTCATGCGCCACGCTTAAAAACACTGATTTACAGTGAAGTTCATAAAACACACACATACAACAACGATTATAGGCATCCTAATATACGTTAGAGTTATTGTGTTGCCTATAATCACTGTTTTTAACAATTTGTTCAGCACAGAATTTGAGTTACGTTTTATTCACATCTACATATTAGATTGCTCAAGCCGTATATTTTAAACTTTCCGATATTTCAGTGTTTTATACGTGTGGCTCATGAAGTAAAATTTCGAGTTTAGAAAAGTCTAATTTGGATTGGCCGCTCCGCTTCGCTACGCGGCCAATCCAAATTTTTAGGCTTTTCTAAACTCGAAATTTTACTGCATGTTTAGTCTGGGAGTGGAAAACCCTCGTTTGAAGATTTAAATTGAAATTACACACACAGTTGTGATATTTTATTGTAATCAAATGGTATGTTTACTAATGTAATTTGAAATATCTTCAACAGTTTAGCTGAAATTTAAAACTGTAATCAAAAAATCTTAATGAAGTAGTATAAAATATAAACTAGCAAATTAAAGATAATAAAAAAAACGTTTTAAACAAATGTACCGTTTAATACATGTTTGAAACAAATTTATGATTTAAAACATGTTTAAATGAAAACCGTTTAAGATACGACGGCTGTTTTTAAATATGTTTAAAACACTTTTAAAAAAAAGTGTTTTAAACATAACAACCCAGGTTTTGGGTGATTTTGAGAGTTTTGGATACTCTGTTGACTTCCAATCTGCTAAAATCGCATCGCATTAGGCTAAATAGTTCAAATGTTATAAAAAAACCATTGTCGACATCAGGAACGTTGCACAAATAGTCGACGTCGACGTGAAATTCGATGCGTCGACAATGACATTGACGCCGTGAAGCCGCCCATCCCTGATCACAGGTCATGTTCAAAATATGAACATTGCTAAGGCTCTATATATTTTTTAAATTACGTTATATTACATATTTACCATCATGATGGTATTGACCTTTACTACGTGGTTATCCATATCAAAATTAAATGAAGCTATTACTATTCTTTTTACCGCTTTTAATAATTATAGGTATATATACAGATGTTACATCCCCTTCTACCTCTTTATTTTGATAGTAAAGTATAAAAAACCATATATATTTGTTAACGGCAGGAAATTCTCCAATTAATAGTGTCACCGAATTGGCAATACGATGACAACTGTCAAGGTAGCGATATTCAACTTTTTTTCTTAAATGACACCATATTTATTTTTTGTTCAATTCGAATAGAGGCCACTTTTCTACATCCACATATTTATCTCAAGTATACATTTAGATAAAAAAAAAATAATAAATCGGTTTATTTTATAAAAAAAATCATATGTCTACAGAATAGAAATATAAGGATTTACCAATATATCCACTTTTTATCTTCATTAAACACTTAATAAAATAATTTGTTTAATTTTTCATAATTTTTGTAGCCACATGTGATTTTTTATCATTTTTTTGTTATCTAAGCGACAACTATACGTTATATTGTTGTTTGGATGCAGGAAAGTGTCATCTATCCGAATTGAACAAAAAATAGGTATGGTGTCATTCGAAAAAAAAGTTGACTATCGCTACTTTGACAGTTGTCATCGTATTATCAATTCGATAATTAATTAGAGAATTTCCTGCCGTTTACAATTATATATGTTTTTTTGCTTTCCCCCGTATGTAATACAAAGGGAAAGTATTGTTTTCGTGAAAATTTTCGAATCAAAAATTTTTGCGGAAATATCCGTTTTGGGGTCCCCTGAGTCGAATAAGACCATTTTTGAAAAATGTCTGTCTGTGTGTGAGTCTGTGTGCGCTGTACCGCAAAAACTGCTAAAGATATCGGGATGAAACTTGAAACTTAAGCTTTTTGTCACAATCGGAAGAACTGAAAAGCTTTTGGTGAAAATCGGAAAACCGGAAGTGGTACTTTACTCGTAGCGTTTTTCAGTTTTTTCTGATTTTTTTATTAAATGTTCATCAAACAAAAAATTCTTTCAAATAAAAGTAGTAGATAATAATAAAATGAAGATATATTGTTTATTTACTTTTTGTTATAGCACTCTTAGTTTTTGAGATATTTTAAAAGTTGTTTGTTTTATCTAGTTATAGACAGTGTATGTGTCGATACAATTGAAAAATGTTTCAAATAAAAGTTGTAGGAAATAAAATATTAAAGATTTTTTATATCTTCACTTTTTGTCATAGCACTGTTAGTTTTTGAGATATTCAATAAATAGTGTTTTTTATCTAGTCATTGGTTTGTGTCAGTATGTGTTGATCCAATTGAAAAATGTCTCAAATAAAAGTTGTAGTTATCAAAAAGTTGAAGACATTTTGAAAATAATAATGCTACAAATATTTTAAAAGTGATTTAATACGCAATTTACGGGGGAAAGTTCTATGATGGACACATCACCATTTTTATACTTTACTATCAAAATGAAGAGGTAGAAGGGGGTGTAACATCTGTATATATACCTATAATTATTAAAAGTCGGTTTGTTATACTTTACTCTCAAAATAATAAAGTTAGAAGGGGGTGCAACACCTTTATATATACCTATAATTAATAAAAGTGGTAAATATAATAATATAAATAATAAATATTTTTACGACTTAAGTTTCGACAGTGTGAGTGTCATCATTAAGTATATAATTATTACATATTTAATTTGTAACTCCCCCCCCTCTGACCTAAAAAATCCTGGTTGCGCCACTGGATATTTAAATGAAATAACCAAAAAGCAATTCGATGGCATCCGAAACATGAAATTGTTCTATATCATAACAGTCTGTTCCAGGGATGATTCTGTCCAGCAGAGTGAAGGAATGGGTATCATCCTTCGAAAAAGTGCGACTCTCTCAGCTTATTGATATGTATTATTCTCGGAGGGGCATTGCATTCGATCGATCCTACGGGGCATGCCAGAGGACGAAGCTTTTTAAGGAGGTCTTAAACGAAATCAATTTGACAGAACAGGTAACTCCTCATCTCCTCGACTCGTCGACTCCTCGACTTCTCTGTCTCCTCTCCGCCATTCGTGATTGTGTGTACTTTTTTTTAGGTAAGTGGAACGGCGAAGAGTTTGCAATGTTTCGAGCGCTACGGGGTGCTCATGCCGGAGGCAGCTATCGACTCTCTGACCCCTGGCTTACTCGAGACCTACAAAAAGTTTGCTGGTTCGTTTCTTTAGTATTTATATACATAACATTATATACTACATTCAAGTCATTAAGTGCAGAGGGAATTAATGGCACCTAATGATTAATGACTTTTTTCTATAGCGATGATTTTATTCTTTCATTTTAGAATTATTGTTTGCGAAGTACGATGTATGTCAGGAAGATGAGAAGAATAATATAGGCCGGCTGAAGATCATCGCCGTTCTTGATGAGACGTGGAGTCGATACGATGCTGAAAAATACATAGCGTTAGTATAACTCATTTGTTCCTCCCCTTTCGCAAAAAAACACAAAAAATACGTCACGCTAATGACGTCCCCTGACAAAAAATCCGTAAATCCGCGGATTAATTCCCTGCTTTCCATATGTGTTTATTTTAATAATAACACAACGAGAGATTGTCGACAGCTCATGAAAAAGTAAAAGGATAACTTTCTAATTCACATTTGCTCCAATTCAGAAAATTGATTAGCGAAAATCGCGCTCGCATGAGAAGCGGACAAATCTCGCCGCAGTTTATTACTTGTACCATCATTCCTTTTACGATTTTCTACCTGGAACATTCTAGAACGTCCCAGATTATATCTACCGCCGGAGGCGAAGCCCATTTCATTAAATTTTTAAATACATCCCTCGTATCACCGCGCCGCGTCGTTTCTAACCATTCAACGTGAAAAATCAATTCCTACGACAACGCTTCGTATTAATCGACACAACATTTATATACTTCCACAATCGTTTTAATTAAAACTAATTTAAAATGTATCGTAACATGAATGCTAAAACTGAACAACTCGAAATAGTCACATTTTCCGATATCTATAGCAGTGGTCAGGGCAGCCGAGAAAAATGCTCGGGCCCGTAATAAGTTTGTGGTCCGTGCCCTATTTGAAAAGTTAATTGTTTAGCATTAAACATCTTAGGTGGAAAATTGATCTAATTGTTTATATTGACCGCCTACTTATCCGATGGACGCAAGTTTTACATACAAGGAATTTTTCTTTTATGTGTAGATATCCCGATGTAAACGTTACATTTTCAGGCATTCTTTAATTTTATAAATACGTTTAATTTAAAGCTTCTAATGAGTGTTTGCATTACTTGGTTAAGCATAAAGTAACATTTCGAGTTTGGAAAAGGTTAAAACTTTGGCTTAGTCACGTAGCGAAGCGAAAAGCCTGTAAATGTTGATTGGTCGCGCAGCGAAGCGAATAATGGAAATTTTCAAGCTTTTCTAAACTCGAAATTTTACTACATGCGCCATGCGTATAAAACAGTTTTCTAAAGTGAACTTCAAAATATACTGCTTAAATTTGATCTCACATTAATAAATTTTACAAATGTTTATTGCGTCTAATCAAATTTTACTCTTTCAAATTTCAAGCAATTTGCTTTGGAATATTTGGAATATGGATATTTATTGTTTTAGTAATATTATTAATTAATACTTACTGTTAGTGTTTTATGCGAATATTATCGTAATTTTATATGCCTTATATAAAGTTTCAGGTTAATCTAAACTCGAAATATTTACTTCATGCTTAATCGAGGAGTGCTTACCCTCGCTAGACAATTATCAAATGCTTAGTCTAAAGTTTCCTTATTGTAAGATTCTTTAGTTAAAATAGAGTTGATGATTTTTATACAATTAATTGTGTTCATTAAATATTAGAAGAAACACAAATGTTGAATTTTTTTATTAATTTTCTTGAAGACTTGTAGACAAACATTAATAAAAATTGTCAATTGTTAATAACCCTTGACTTCATCAAACATTTTACAACTGTCTTTTTATTTATTTGAAACTATATCGATTACAAAGTAAAATCTTTAAATAGTTTTACAAATATCTTGAACCTGAATCAGTTCAACTCCGTGCTTAATTCGAAAAATAAATTGTTAGATCTTGTATTTTTACCCTAAATATATAACACTTTGACTTATATCATGAGCGCTATCCCTTGGAAGATAAATATCATCCATCGCCAGCCGGTACTATGTATATTAAATTAAATGATAAACCTTTTAACTTTCCCTTAAATCACAATGTTAGATATAATTTTGGTAGGGCAGATTTTCTTGGCTTGTACAGGGTGATTTACCTAAAACTCCCCAGATTAATTAACAAGAAACTAAAAATGTTATTAAAGTTTTGTTTGTTGTAAATAAATTAAATTAAGATAGAATTGATGCGCATCACTCATAATTACGGTTAAGCTGTCAGACGCGTGAGAAAATGTCATTCGATAATCGGAACTTAGTAAGTGACTTTTTCCAAAAGAATGGAATAAATTAATAGGTATAACTTAGAAATGGCCAATGCAATTTAAAACATGCAAATAATGAAAATTCATTTGCATGTTGTTAATTGCATTGGCCATTTTTAAGTTATAACCAATTTTTATATTTTTAATCATTTTTAATACACACATTTAAAGTTGTGTAACTTCTCAAAATTTGCTTATCAAACTATGAAAATAATTAAAATACATTGAAAATTACATATAAATAATAACAACAATAATATAACTCAATTATAGCCGACAGTTCTTATAAAAAAATTCCGAGTCGTTGACACCAAACGCGTGTTTAATTTCTTCACGTTCCACCACCATAAGAGAGTCGAAAATAGTCAATATTTTTAAAATATAGCATTGAATAACATCTATTGATTACAAACAAAACTTTAATAATATTTTTAGTTTCCTGTTAATTACTCTGGGAAGTTTTAGATATAACACCCTGTAAATGATATATTTACAGACGAAATAGAAAATATTTCATTTATGACAGATCTTCCACTATCATAAAGAAAAGTGTGAGAACCTTAATTGTAAATTGACATTATTTCAGTTAAAATATGGTTAATTTTTCCCATAATTGAAACAATTGGTAATTGACATACTAAATTTATTTCACTCTTAACAGTTGGTTGAAGATTTCACTTGAAGTTAGTGATTTATACGCATGGCGCATGAAATAAAATTTCGAGTTTAGAAAAGCCTGAAAATTTGGATTTGCAGGGGCGCGACTCGCTTCGCTCGCGCGCCCCTGCAAATCCAAATTTTCAGGCTTTTCTAAACTCAAAATTTTACTTCATGCTTAGTCTAGAAGTGGAATCCCTCGTTAGACGATCAATCAGAAACGTATTTTATAGTAAAACTTATGACATAATAGAGTTGGTGTTGTTTTATTTTGTTGTTTTAATATAGAACCAACACAAATTTGTATTTTTTATCTGTGTTTTAGTAAACTTAGAGACTTCCATTTTAAAATATGAATCATGATAAAAGTTATAGAGAATGAACAAACCTTGTTTTATTGCAGAATTAAATAAAATCGAACACTAAACTAACAAATTGTTAAATCTTAAATCATAGCGAAATTATGTAAAATAATGCTCAGTAAATAAACTACTAAAGAAACTATTTTAATAATAATATCACAAAGATTATCTAATTATCTTTTTTCACCAATTAGATAAATAAATGTTAACCAGAAGTAAGTTATATTCAAGTTAATACAGTGTTTTATAATTTTCAATATATTTTAAGTTATGTATGCTAATTTTGAGAACTTGTACCACTTAAAATACGTGTAATAAAAGTTCTTGAAAATATAAAAATTGTTTATAATTTAGAAATAGCCAATGCAGTTTAAAATATGCATATGATAAAAATGTCTGAAAATGTTCCATTCTTTAAGAAAAAGTCACTTCTAAAGTTTTGATCATCCAATCACATTTTCTCACGCCTCTGACAGCGAAACTGATATTATAAGTTATACCAATTCTATCTTAATTTGAAGCCTTGAATAACATCTATTGATTAAAACAAATTAATTAGTCTGGGGAGTTTTAGGTCAAACACCCTGTATAATGATCTTACTTGTATAAACTGGTCATTCTTAGACAATGATACTTATGTTAATGTTGCCGTTGACAATCTGTATGAGGTATTGTATCGTAGTTTAGACAAGTATGTTCCTCGGTATGTGTATCATCAAAGTAATCATCCGCAATAGATCTGCAAAGGTCGCGGTGGTACAGGCCAAGAGGCCACCCCTAAAAATATCAAAAAATGTGTATCATCAAAATAATCAATTTCCATCTCGGATTTGGTTTTAAAAACTAAGAATTATTATCATCGTAAATGAAAACGTTTCAAAACACCTCACTATCGTTTGCAATTCGAAAGGCTTCGTATTCTAAGTAAAGAATAAATAAAAAAATAATATAATACACACATTTCTAATATTAAAACAGATTTAACCAAAAACCCTCGTGAATTTTGGAAATTTGTACGTGAAAGAGAAAATTCGCTAAGAATTCCTGGTGAACTATATGTCGGTGATAATCATTATGACACACCACATGACATTGTGAATGCTTTTGCGAAGCATTTTTAGATTCAGGTAAATAAACAATTTACCTGAATCTAATGTGCAATTTGTTGAAAAACCTAACTACCGTAAAATGCTTTATATCAGCACTGTTACTGAACATCAGCTTCTGCATAGCATAAATAAGCTAAATAACTCCACATCGTATGGAACTGATTATATTCCGAGTTTTTTAATCAAGGATTGTAAATATTTGTTTGTCCAAGCCTTAACTAAAATATTTAATTTAGCATTATCTTCAGGTGAATTTCCGACAAAGTGGAAGCATGATAATATGGCCAGTCTTTAAAAAGGTGATTCGCATGATATAAACAACTATACACCAATTTCAATTTTGTCAAACGTTTCTAAAATATTTGAACAAATATTATTTACGATGATTAACGATCATACAAAAGTCTACCTATCACCTAATTAGCATAGGCTTACACGTGGGCGTTCAACAACAAACTTAGTGGCAATAACCCAATACTTGTCAGAATCACTTGATCATTGTAGACAATCTGACGTAATATATACTGATTTCTCCCGTGCTTTTGATACGCTAGATCATACATAGTATTTTGCTGCAAAAATTATCAATATTTGGGTTTACATATAAATAAATATTAGATTTATTCCTTCATATCTACATAATAGACTAAACTGTGTTTATTACAATGGTTTCACTTCATATACATTTATCTCCAGTTAGGGTGTTCTGCAAGGTTCCAACCTTGGTCCACTATTATTTAATCTTTATATAGATGACTTAATCACATCAATTACTGCCCAGTTTTGGCCTATGCTGATTATCTCAAGATATACTCGCATATTAACTATAATCTTGATACTATCGTGTTACAAAATAATCTTGATGTTATTATAAATTAGTATACTGAAAACAAGCTCAAATTGACTCTAATATATACTATGTAGTTTCATATTGTCGCAAAAAATCAATTATTACACATAACTATAATATTCAGGGAAAACGGTAAATTATAGACCTAGGCGTACTTTTTGATGTAAAACTAACATTTTCGATGCATATTAATAACGTTACATCGTCTGCAATAAAAATGTTAGGCTTTATTATGCGTATATCTAAACAATTTAATGATATAAATGCGATTGTATCACTTTATTAAGCATTTGTTAGGTACAAATTAGAATAATGTGTTAGTCTGGTATCCGCATTATACGAATCTTTCATTAATTGTATACAAAGTTCAGAAACGGCTTTTAAAATACCCATCATTTAAATCAAATGGTACTTATCCGGAACGTAATGTCAACTACGATTCATTATTAACACAATTTAATTTTATTTCGGTCATAGATCGTAGGGATCAATATAGCGCTATTTTTGTTAAAAAGGTAATTCATAGCTCCATAGATTTCGATTTCGTGCAGCTTCGCGTCACGCTAATACGGTTTTACTACCTTTTTATAAAACAAACGTTTTAGTTAAGTCACCTTTAACGCATATGTGTCGAAATCCGAACAAATATTTTAATGATATATTTTTAGGCTCTATAGAATCTATAAATTAAGTTTAGCATTTGGATATAGTCAGCATTACCCTTAATTATTTATTATTATTATTTGGAATGTTATACTTTATGTAATAATTAAAATTTATTTTGTTACTTGTCCTGTATTGGTTTCTCCGTTGGATAATAAAGTTATTGTTATTTGAAATCAAACAACGCAGTTGGGAGGGTTTCACTTTTATTGTTGAACACTGCAACATGTTTCACCACACAGTGGCTTCATCAGGCAGATGAAATAATGATTAATGAATTATTTCATCTGCCTGATGAAGCCACTGTGTGGTGAAACATGTTGCAGTGTTCAACAATAAAAGTGAAACCCTCCCAACTGCGTTGTTTGATTTCAAATAGTATTATGGAGTTTCATCATGTATCCGCCTCATCAATTAAATATTTAAAAGTTATTGTTATTATTATTATTCGGCGCGTAGAACTGCAATACTTTGCCCATTTCTCTCTCTGTTATAGTTTCCGAGATCTCCATATAGAACATGAAAAAAAACTCACCCGTTATATAAAGTTCATGAATTTGTTTAAATTCGTTAAATGTTAGTTGTTGAAATTATTAAGAACTAGTTAAGTCACCCCTCATTTTTATAAACGGAAATATACGTTTTGGGGTCCCAGGAATCCGAATCAAGTCAAATCTCATTGATGTCGGTCTGTCTGTACGTCTGTGTACCTATTTCAGCGAAAACGGCTTGATTAAATATTTTACTCCAAAATATCTCGAAGTGATCAATCAACTTTTGTATAACATGTGGAATTGAAAAGGGGATGTTTACTCTTAGCGTTTTCTTGCTATCTCGTAAATTATTAACGCTATAAGAAATACGTTCAAAAGAAAATTGTGCAGAATCAAGAAATAAACAATTATTTTAGATACACTTTTTGGTGTAAGTGTGTTTTTGATTTATTAAAATGAATGCTATTTTTTCCAAATGATTGATGGAAATAGTAGTGGTGGTCGTTAATGAATGATTACAATTATCAAATGATCGGTAGTTAAATGATCTTGATAATTGACTGATCATTTGAATGATCATTCGAATGATGATTCAAAATGGTTTCGAATGATTCATACAAATATCTAAATGATCGCTAGAAATATGATTCATATAGGGTGCTTTTCTTTTAAGTAAACATATCCCAATTTTAAGAGTTCAATTTGAAGCTTTAAACGAGTGTTTTCCACTCCCAAGTTAAGCATGAAGTAAAATTTCGAGTTTAGAAAAGCCTGAACTTCCAAATTGAAGTTTGTCTAACCTCTAAATTTTACTTCACGCGCCACGCGTGCAAGACACTGATTTCAAGTGAACTTCACTTGTTTTAGTGTTTTGAGAGTTTAATACGCGTGGCGCATAAAATAAAATTTCGAGTTTAGGAAAGCCTGAATTTGGATTTGGAGGCTTGGCATCCAAATCTAAAATTTCAGGCTTTTCTAAACTCAAAATTATACTTCATGCTTAATCTGGGAGCAGAAAACACTAGTTTAGAGCTTTAAATTAAACTATTTCAGAAAAGACCAAATCTAAATTCAGGCTTTTCTAAACTCAAAATTTTACTTTATGCACGCGTACAAGACACTCATTTTAAGTGAAGTTCACTTGTTCGCAATATTTCAGTGTTTAATACGCGTGGCGCATGAAATAAAATTTCGAGTTTAGAAAAGCCTCAATTTGGATTTGGACACTTCGCCTCCAATTCCAAACATTCAGACTTTTCTAAACTCGAAATTTTACTTCATGCTGAATCTGGCAGTAGAAAACACTAGTTTAAAGTTTCAAACTGAACTATTTGAAAAAAGCGTATGCATATGTATAGTTAAAAGAAAAAAATCCCTCTACAACCATTTAAATGATCATTTATATTGCCATTTGAATGATCAATAATATTATCATTTGAATGATTATTCGAATGATAGATAATAGATCATTAAATATGATTTTAATAATCGAATGATTTGATTATTCTACTCGAGTCGGTCCATCACTAGGGAATAGTATTAACAATGATCTGTGGCTGTTACTTTGATATTCATTATTTCTGGAAGAATGAACACATAAGACAATCTTTCGAAGTTTTACAATCTAAAGGAAGATATAAAAATATATGATAAATATGGTAGGTGCACTTGTTCTTAGTTTTAAGTGTCAATAACGTTATAGTTTCGGTCCATACCTGTGTTGGCCACAGCAGTTTTTAATAAGAAACGAACAGTGCTTCTTATATTCTAAACAAACGGGATTCGGAAAGAACGGAAAAATTCATATCATTTTTGTTAAAACTACATAAAAAAACAAAAGTGTCAAGAAGCCCTGTTTATGAATAACATTATAGTTTGAATTTTGTTATATATTAAAACTTGGCATTTAAGTCGGCACGGCACGGGTTAATGTTATCCGATTGAACTTAAACTTCGTATATAGGTCTTTATGGACTAAATGAACAAATTTAAAGGGCAGGACTAAAAAAATGTCTTCGGCGAAATAAGAGACACCCTAATATACATGCACAAAGGCAACGTCCTCGAAAAGGGCACATAACAACAGTTGCCTTCCGTAACCTCTAGACGGACTTGCATATTGGTCGCATGAAGGACAAATTTTTAACAAGTACTAATTAGCGTTTAAATCTTTAAATAGTCTTCCTTTGGTGGAGAGTAACTTTATATCAACACAAAAGTTAGGAAAATAATTTAAGCAACAGTAACTTTTCTCATTTCTGCAAGAGAAAAGAAATAATTACGTAAAATTACTCCATGTTTAATAATAACATCGTCACGAACAGAATAGCAAAACATATTTTATATAAATGTAAATAAATATCAAAATTAAAAAAATATGGCGTAATTTTTATAAATACAGAATCACAGTGGGACACAATATAACTCAAGCTTTTTATTGGAATATTAATGAACCAAAGATTTGATTAGTTTCTATTAAGATTGGGAATTTTTTAGATTTATGTATGTATTTGAATATTCATTCAAAAACATATTAAAATATTAAAATTGTTCAAATTATTACAATATTGAATTATTTGAATAATCGAATATTTCGAATATTTGAACATTATAATAATAAATAAATCTTTATTGATTGTATACTATACGAATATAACATAACATTTTTTCGCTTTACTGCACGATTTTTTTAATTTCAACTAAACATATGTTTTTTAATGTTAAAATTGTCAAGGAACACCAAGGAACACGGAAAAAATAATGAAAAAAATTGATGGTATTCCTTTTTTATTATTATTAATTAATTAATAATTAACGTTCATACCTTTTAAACAGTAAAGTATAAAAACATGTAATTTATATGGAATGTAAATACTTTTTTGAAAGCAGTATATCGGAGAACGCAACTTAATCTAAACGCTAGACTTGAATCCGCATGAATAAACAGCCATAAAACGGATGCCAAACAATTTTGTAAGTTAAAAAATATGTACACACGTCTCTGATACTTACATAGTTAATATGCAACACATTCCGCAAACGGAAATATAAAATTGTATTTACTATGACGTTTTTATAAAGTGTATCACATATGTTACTCCGTGCAGTAAAGGGTTAAAGTTAAAAATTAACCAAAGGGTTGCCGACCATAGGTCTTTCTACCCTGGTTTGTCATTTCTTTAATCTGTCTTGATTGTTAACTGTCATTGTCCAACGAGATGAAATGTTTGATGAATTCGTATGTGGTTTTAGATGGGTGTTTGTATTTAGGAGCGATATCGGAATTTCTGGGAATACATTGTTTATTTAGGAGCTATAGATTTTTTGGGTTAGCGCGGTTTTACATATAACGATATTGTAGTTGTCGCTGTCGTCGTCGGATCAGGTATTCACGCACAACGATAAATGTATATTTGTCGTTGAAATGCTGCTATTTTTGAAGTCAGTGCCATTAAAACTCATGTTGTTACAAGCGACAATTTATTTGTTAAAATAAAGTATAGAAATTTGGTACGCCGCTGAAATTAAACTGTACATCCGAGCGCCAAAACGGTGTCGTTGTGTATGAAGAGGCGCATTTAGTTTACATTGCGAGTGGAATCGCATCGCTGGCTATGTAAAACCTCCTCATTTAAACCAAATTTTGGAGACACAACGACACACTCGACGATTCCGACAACGACAATATCGTTATGTGTGAAACCGCCCTTAGGGGCGGGATTGGGATAAAAGAACGGCTCCATAGTCCAACATAGGTCTACATATCATTTTATAGATATGCGTGGCAGTGTTTATATTTATACCTTTACCTCTATAAGTGAGGCATCTGAAGTGTTTTACTCTAGCGCAAATTTTGTTTTTAATGGCCAGTGTATGCTTTTTAAAATTCAATGTTTGATCAAAAAAATAAAATAATGGTACAAATAATTATTCGAATATTCGAGTATTTAAATATAGGTTAATTCTAAATCTAAATTTGTCTTAATCAAAACATGTATCATGTATTTGCTTTATTGTTTATCCATATTTTTCAATTCAAGTATTTGAGTATCAGAAACATAATAAAATATTTAAATTATTAGAATCCCAGCCAAAGTTCCTTTCTATATTTAATTATATTCATGGAATGGAATTTTGTTCTCTTGATAATCTGGAAAGATAGATGTAGAATTGATTTTGTTAGAAAGATGTATTACTTACATTTATTAGAGCTAATGTAGCAGGAAAGTACATCGAAAACTGGGAGCAGACGGATTTTAAAAACCGAAAAAAATAAATATCTTGGCAACAGCTAGTGATGAGTTGACTCGAGTGAGAATAATCGAATCATTCAATTATTTATTTCGTCGATAATTTAATACTCTATTGTTATCATTAGAATGATCATTCAAATGATAATATTAATGATCATTCAAATAGCAACATGAATGATTATTCAAATGGGTATACATCGAATTTTTCTTTTAAGTATACATATGCATACGATTTTTTTAATAGTTTAACTTGAAGCCTTAAACGAATGTTTTTCACTCTCAGATTAAGCATGGAGTAAAATTTTGAGTTCAGAAAAGCCAGAAAATTTGGTTTGGTCGCGTAGCGAAGCGGAAGTTTATTTCATGCGTTACGCTTATTAAAACACTGAAAACAGTAAAAGTCTTATACGCGTGGCACGTGAAGTAAAATTTCGAGTTATAAAAATCCTTAAATTTTTAGGCTTTTTTAAACTAGAAATGTTACTTCATGCTTAACCTTAAACGAGTATTTTCCACTCAATACTCGTTTAAAGCTTCAGATTTAACTCTTTAAAAAAACAACTAATATCTGAAAATTTGCAACATATAAAAGAAGAGCACCCTGTATGAATCATCTTTCTAGCGGTCATTAAAATATTTGTATGAATGATGATTAATGTGTAATCATGTTTATAGTTATTGATTAACAATAATAAATTAATTCTTTAAAAGATCTAAAAAAATATTTAGCAGTATTCCGTATAACTTTAATACATTTGTGGTGCAACATAAATGTTATTATAAATATTAAATATTTATAAGTTATATATAATCGTTAGTATTATCAAATATGCTTGCCGAATTCATATAATGATGACTTCATGTTCTACACGCCGAAAATAAATGTAACTTGATAAAGTGGACCGCAAAATGGTCAACAAAATAAATTAGTGTACGTGATCAGACGCTAACCAAGATTTTATGAGGTGAATAATTCTGTCACTCATTTATTTTTGCACAAATAACTGCATTATTTACAACTAATTTTATAAAATATAACAACATTTAAGGGCACTTGCACCAAACCTGATTATTGATAATTAAGTAACCATCATTTATATTAGTAAAAAAATAAATCAATTTGTTACATATTACGAATATGATTGTTTAATAAATATTTAATCATGTGAACAATTCCAGATAGAAATTGTCGTGGTGTAAATGAAGTAATAATCAATGATAAAACCCATTCAGCTACAATTAAAGTTGTAACACACAAATTTATCTCTTATGTAGATATCTTGATGATTATTATTTGTAATTAAAAATTATGTATGTATGCATATTATAACTGCTCACTTACATAGAATAATGACCATAAACTCTTATGTTACTGGCTAGATGGAGAGAAGTTATAGTTTTATAGGGCACTTAAAAAGTTTGGTACATTCTGCAACAATGTATATCTGCTAAGAAATGAAGTAAACAAGTCACCGAAAATGACCAACCAAATATATAGAACATTAATAATGACTTGCCTTTAAGGAGGGTTTCCACCTCTTGGTTAAGCATGAAATAAATAATTGGAGTTTAAAAAAGCCTTAACATTTTCAGGCTTTGCTTCAATTCAAAGTGAATTTCAAAAACACACCAAAACATCATATTTAATTAATTAATATTTGATAAGTCTATGATAGACATATTATTGTTTTGTGTACAAAAATAATTGTATTAAATTAATTAAAAAAATCGCAAAAACACGTATGCATATATACCGATCAAATTACAAACTAAATAATTCGGCAAACGTTAAATCGGTTTACCAGTATTACACTCCCTTATGCGGAGAAACAGACACACAGATATAAACCATTGGAATTCATCAACATTTGCAATAGTTTCACTATACGATTCTAAAGATACGAAATTTTAAATATACCATTATTTAAGATATTTATCTTAAATATCCTGGTGTTTTATCGATGTTATTAGAAACGCAATACCCCTTATATTGTATCATTTTTCTTGCAAATTTATTATCAGTCTGAAGTGTGTCGTTTATTTGTCCATATTGTATGCTCAGTTGAAGGCGGCAGTTATTTATCAGGACATTTAAAATATTTACCGCAAGTACTCAGAAAGCTTAAAATTGGGGTCACACGTCAAGTTCGAAAGCAATAAGCAATAAAATTTAAAAATATATTCGTTGTAATTTAAGCGGAATGAAACCATAAACTCGAGTCGATTAAGACGTAAACGTGTTGAGAAGTTATTGAGACACTTTTGTATGTTGCAGCGAGATGATTAAGATATGACTTAAATTAAACTGAAATGATAATTATTATGAAATACAGTCTATATTGGATATATCTTAACTTAAAACAACAAGTTACATTTTATAATTTTTACAGGATTACAATAGGGACTTTTTCAATTACCGGAAGTTCTGTAAGTTTGTTAATCAAAACCAATTTACCGGTAAATTATAATAACGCTGTTTTAGGTGTGAAAATCAAAAAATACATGGAAAATTAATAGCAATTATAACCTTTAAAGAAGATTTTCGCCTATTTATTGAGCTTGAAAATAGTTATTTTGAGTTTAGAAATGCATAAAAATTTAGATTTGCCCGCGCGGCACAAAATTTTGAGGTGCTTCTAAACTCGAAATATTTACTTCATGCGCAAGGCGTACTGATTTAAAGTAAAGTTGAAAAACACAAACATCATCTTTAATTAGAATAACTCGAAATCAAATACGTCCTAAACTTGTAAGGTGTAGGTAACTTGACCATACATCATGCTCTCAGGCAGTCTGTCCCGCTGTCCCCTGCTAGAGGAAAAATGTCCCGCTTTCGCAAACACATCTAACGATTATTTAAGTAATATAAATAAGTATAAGGTTTTGACGTTGACTATTAATAAGTATTTTTTACAGAATTCTTTAGGCGTCCCACTTTGATAAAGAAAACAAATAGTCACTTTAGGTGTAGGGCATGGAAATTAAATGTATGTACATTTTTAGTCAAATATCACGCCGAGATATTAAAAGAGTGTTAACAAGTAAATAGATTTTGAACTTTTTTCATATAGAAACTGGTTGCTGGTGGTTTTTCAGAAAATTAAAAAATACACGTAAAAAATCAGCAAATTGCTAGTAAATTTTTTATTAATTATTTTTTATTGCCTCTATATTGAATGATATATTCTCTGTTTAAGCAAGATCTCATAAATTACAGAAAATAATGATAAATAGTAAAAAACCAGTGTGATGAACTCGCATTTATTTACAACGTAGAATTGCGTCGTTTTATTATGTATATACGGAACATTTTGTTATTCAGGTAAGTTTATTCCTTGCGACACATTGAGAATGATAAATAATTTCGTCACTTGAATATTTCAACAAAGTTCATAAGATAGAAACAAGAAAGCAATATGTAACTATCACAATATTTCCTTGTAGATGTCTTGTTTCTGTAACATATTTTCTAAAATTGAACTATTTTATTCAATGAACTATACAAGTTGTTCCACGTAACAATTGATGTTTTTTGTATAATAATTATAATAATAAAAATAATGTTTCCATATAATAATTATAATAATAATAATAATCTTTCCATATAATAATTATAATAATAATAATAATCTTTCCAAACTCAGCTTATATATGAAGCAATAAAAACAAACAAGCGTATATTCAGTTGAATTTTGGGCTCATAGGGTCTTAGTTTTACTTGAAACGCCATGTATATTTATTAAGTAAATATACAGAGTGCTTGTTACAAAGATAAATTGGTATTACAAATATATGTATATTTTTATTATTATTTATCGGTAAACCTCTTTTACCCACACTGAGTGTCTGTCTGTCTGTTTTGACTAATATCCGTTTCAACAGTTTTGGCCCTTGTCTTTGAAAGGTAATAAAAAAAATCCGTGGAACAAATAAAGTTACATTTTTTACAGGTTAATAATTGAATATTTTCTAATAACATACTGGCGTTTCAATTTTATCGAATAATTTGATAAATTATTATTATGAAAAATGTTTAAAAAAGTAGGGTATTTGTTAGTCGTTTCACAATTATTACAAAAATGAATCAAACTTTACAAATAAACAAATACATATGTTGTGATTCGATTGGTATAAATCAAAATTGTAAATAATTTATATTAATAATGTTATTAATTTATTTATAACAATACGATATCTTCTTTATTATTAATGAAATCATGTTTTTATTACAACCGTACGTTGATTATGAAGTATTAGAACAAAATATTATCATATATTTTATATAAAATATTGCGTTTTAATTCAATTTTAATGAACCCTTAAACCGTGAGCAACGTTCCTTATCTAGATGTTTTAAAAAATCACAGTAACTATAAAGCCAAAACTTATTTTGATTTTTATAAAGAAATTGATCCAATTTATGAATATCAATAACCCACTGTAAGAATTTCGAAAATTACCCTATCCATTTCCATAATATCACCTTGTAATATATTAATTATTTAAACAAGTATTATAGAATATTTAATCTAAAAGTTAAGAGGAAGATGATATACATATCATATAAAAAAATGATTTGTTTCTATACAGTACAAGCCGAGAAATAAATACGTAAAGTTGAGTATTCTGAAATAACTCCAAAATATGGGTAACTTTTTGCATTTAAAGGTCAATGTAAACAATATTTTTAAAGGACAAAAATCAAAATATGTTACGTAAATTTAATTGCACTTTATGCTTATTTTTAAATAATGATTATTGAAGAAATACTTTATATTTTATTGGCATTTAAACACAGGGGCAAAAACTTTTAAAACGGACATTAAGTAGTCAAATTTCCAATTCCGTGATTTTTCCTGTTTCTCTGACAAACGTTCTCTATTTTTTTTATCTTGTGCCATTTCCAGTGCTTCATTCCATTGCAAATTCCTTTCACTGACGATCTCCGCCATTTTTTCATTCCACTTCTTTCTAGGTCTCATCCTTCTATTTCTACCGGTTGGTCTAGCTTTCCATGCATATTTTTAAAACCATGTAAATTAAGCTCTAAACCTCATCTAGCAATTGAAATAAATTGGAATCTATTGACTTCTCACATCTCATTTTAAACAAATCCAGATGATTTTATAAAGAATAACATTTATTCATAAAATTAAAAATACAAATGTTTATATAGAGTTCCATCTATACTCAGAGTTGTTAAAAATAACATTTGTTTCATTTTAATTAAAACATACAGTTTTTTTAACAAAACGTGTTTATTTTTAACAAAACGTGTTTTTTTCATTGAAACAGCGTTTAAAACATTAACGAATCAAAACATGTTTAAAACGTGTCTAAAACATGTTTAAAACACGTTTAATACGTGTTTAAAACAGAACATACAGGGCATTGTTCTTTTGAGTATAGATATCCTGATAATTACAGTGTTTTTTTTAATTTGCGGGAATTCGTTGTTTCAAAGCGGTTAATTTGGGGTTTTTAACGAGTGTTTTCCACTCCCAGACTAAGCATGAAGTAAAATTTCGAGTTTAGAAAAGTCTAAGAATTTGGATTGGCCGCGTAGCCAAGCGGAGCGGCTAATCCAAATTAGGCTTTTCTAAACTCGAAATGTTACTTCATGCGCCAGTTCAAAAAAACATACATACAACAGCAATTATAGGTAACCTAATATAACTTAGAGTTATTGGGTTGCCTATAATCACTGTTTTAACAATTTGTTCAGCGCAGAATTTGACTTACGTTTTATTCACATCTACATATCAGATTGCTAAAGCCGTATATTTTAAACTTTACGACATTTCAGTACGTGTGGCGCATAAAGTAGAATTTCGAGTTTAGAAAAGCCTAATTGGGATTGGCCGCTCCGCTTCGCTACGCAGCCAATCCAAATTTTTAGGCTTTTCTAAACTCGAAATTTTACTTCATGCTTAGTCTGGGAGTGTAAAACCCAAGTTTAAAGATTTAAATTGAAATCTTTTAAAAAAACAACGAATGTCGTAAAATTTACAGTCTATGCATACGTATACTTGAACGAAAAATTCCCTGTATTTAAAAATCACATTAATGCACACACAGTTGTGATATTTTATTGTAAGAAAATGTTAGGTTTAATAATGTAATTTGAAATATCTTCAACAATTAAAAATGTAAACAAAAAATCTTAATGAAGTGGTATAAAATATAATTTAGCAAATTTAAGATAATAAAAAAAACGTTTTAAACAAAGTTAACGTTTAAAACATGTTTTAAACAAAGTTAACGTTTAAAACATGTTTTAAACAAATTTAAGATTTAAAACATGTTTAAAACAAAACCGTTTTAAACACGACGGCTGTTTTTAAACACTGTTTCAAAACAAACTGTTTTAAACATAACAACCCTGTCTATACTGAAACAATCATAAACACATTTTTGTACAGGAATTGTTTTTTGAAATACACATATCTCGATAATTACAGCGTTTGGTAACTTTGCTAGAATTCGTTATTTTGATAAAAAGTAGTCAATTTAATGCTTCTACCCAGTGTTTCCACTCCTTGATTAAGCATGAAGTGGAATTTCAAGTTTGAAAAGCCAAATTTTTAGGCTTTCCTAAACTAAAAATTTTACTTTGTACGCCAAAACACAGGTTTAAACTGAAGTTCAAAATATACTGTTTCTTTCAATTATTCTTACATATCCTAAAGAAAATTGCTCATCATTTGATAGCGCACGATTTGGTTAGACGCAATAAACATTTGTATACTTTATTAACGTAAGATCAAACTGATTTAATGTGAAGATCAAAATATACTGCTTAATATTTTGAACTTCACATTAAATCAGTGATTTATACGAGTGGCGCATGAAATAAAATTTCGAGTTTAAAAAAGTCGTTAATTTTACTTCATTTTTAATCAAGTAGTGGAAACACTCGCTCGAATTTTCACATTGAACGCTTTTATGAAATTTACAGCGTATACATATACAGGGTGAATTTTTTTCATGTTCTCTATGGGGATCTCGTAAACTATAAGAGATAGAGAAACGGTTAAATGGACAAAGTAGTGCAGTTTTATGAGCTTAAAAAAAAGACGCTTGTAAAGTTTTCGAAAAAATCAAGGTTAACTAGATATTTTGAAAAATGTGAAAAGTGTCGATTTTCTCAAATTGATTTTTCTCAGTTTCTCACTGTAAATGGCAAAGTTTTAGATAATTATACACTGAATAATAAAATTCAATCAGACATTAGTTTTCGAGATACAACACAAACTTGCATTTTTTAAAATGAAAACCATAGTTAGCTATGTCATCATTAGAAAGGCTTATTTTTTCTCTTTAATAAGATATATGACTTGACATACTTATTTATAAATATAGCTGAGTTATTAACAATTTTCTATTTTATTTACAACAAAAAAATAATTGGCCATGAAAAAATGATAAATATCAAAAAATTGCAGCTTTTTGTAATATAGGAGTTTGTACATTTTTTGTCAAATAAGTTTATTTGCAAGTTACGTATAGGAAGAAATAAAAATTGGTAAGAAATAATGTCTATAAAAAAAAACAGCTGTCTTAAACAATTAATTAATTAACAAAAATACAAAAATAAAATAAACTGTTACAAACAATCGCAATTGTTTTATTGCAGTCATTATTTCATGGCTAACTATTTTTTGGGTGTAAATTAAATAGAAAATAGTTAATAACTTAGCTGTTTTTGTAAATAAGTGTGTGAAGTAACATATCTAATTAAAGAGAAAAAAAAATCAATTTTTAATGATGGCATACCCAACTATGGTTTGAATTTTGAAAAATGCAAATTTGTGGTGTTATATCCTAAAACTAATGTCGATAGAAAAAATCTGATAAAATACTATTATTAAGTGTAAAATTATCTAAAACTTTGCCGCTTATAGTTTTTTTATCTCTTTCATCAACCGAGAAAAAATCGATTTGAAAAAAACGACACTTTTCACATTTTGTAAAATATCTAGTTACACTTGACTTTTTCGAAAACGTTACAAATGTCTTTTTATTCAGCTTGTAAAACTGCTCTACTTTGCCCATTGTTACGTTTCTCTATCTCTTATAGTTTCCGAGATCCCCATAGAGAACATGAAAAAAAACTCACCCTGTATAAAAAAAAATTCTCTGTAGATATTATCATTAAAAAATTATGATCTACAAATTTTAAAAATATGCTTGCAGTAATAGACCATCAAATTTCATTAAGAAACAATCAAAATTAAATAAATAATATTTAAATACCCTGTATTTAGAAACGCCGAGTATAAAATTTAATTCAGATGATGGGTTTAGACTATATAGCAACGTTCATAAATGCAATCTGTGCTTCTTACAATGGTTTTATAAAATAGGTACCTTATATTAATTTAAGTTTACACGTTCACATTTTCCAGACGTTACCTTAAATTTGAAGCAGTCTCCGAAAGCCAATTCGAAGGACGTTGAATTATAAACTGAGTGAGTCTACGTACAATGATACAATACAGTTGCAATGAATAGTATGAAAAGGCTCCAAAGTTAAAGAGTACTGAATTGAATCAATACATACAAGAAGGGAATAAATCAAAATATTTGATTCATCCTTTTTCATTGGCATTATTTTTTCTCCACGATTTAAAATTGTTACTATATTTCAAAGCACACACTTTAATTTTTCTTTTTAACATGTAAATATCCAAGCAAATATATTTTGTGAGCATTACATTTTTGTGAAAATATAACCCTCCCTTTTTGTAACTACGGATTTA
The DNA here is from genome assembly GCA_932526585.2 of Philonthus cognatus. Classification (NCBI taxonomy): domain Eukaryota; kingdom Metazoa; phylum Arthropoda; class Insecta; order Coleoptera; family Staphylinidae; genus Philonthus; species Philonthus cognatus. Next base: position 93,711,804 of record OW052243.1, read on the forward strand.
ATTAGGAATAACCATTCATTAAAGTGATTATTAAGAATAGTATTCAGCTTACAACTAAAATAGCACGCGCATATCATTTGTCCCTAACAAAGTTTAATTTAGCGTTGTCGACGTGCTGGCACATCGACTATTAATGTCGACACGTAGAAGCCCATCTCTGACTTCGGATAACTAAAGATGAAATAGTTGTTTGTAAAATTAAGTTCAAAATTAACTTATGTTATATTTCGAGTTGAGAACAGCCTAAAAATCTAGATTTGCCAAGTGCTTTGCTTTGCCCAGCAAATCCAAATTTACAGACTTTTATAAACTGGAAATTTTACTTCATGCTCAATCAAGGAGTGGAATCGTTAGAATGACATTCAGGACTTGAAAACATTAACATACGTCAAAAAACGTATACAAAGTTTGTACTGTATTGAATTTCTAAGTTCTTAAACATCTGGTCACCCCCACTCATATCACAGATCACTGTGATTTTTAAATATTACAAGATATTGTTACGAAAATTCTAGGAATCGTGAATAAATACTAAACCGAGAATTTATCGCTTCAGCCTACGGCTAAGATCAAAGTATAAATTCATAATTTATATAATAAAGTTGCGCTTTTGTTGCCCTGATTGGCTACATCATCGAAACCGTTTAACAACTATTCAGTATTATTTAAGAACTCGCGTAAAATTTCGTCATGCCATTGTTTGCAACTAAGTAATTCCATTTACAATTGCGCAACAGTAATAAAATGTAAAAATTGTTCCTGCGATTATTTTCTTAATAGTACTCAATCTGAAAACGTTCTGCGTTTCATAAGATGATCTCATGTTGGATATAATTTTATATATTTACTAATATTAAAACTTATCTTCGGCGTGCATTAATAGCGAAATAACTATATCGCAACAAGTAATGAATGCACGTAATTCTGTAATCCTGTCATTCAATTGGCAAATTATTTTTAGAGAAATAAAGATTTGTAAAATCTAATAAACATAAGTAGTATGCTTTAAAGCATTGTACTTTTGTTACACTTGAAAATGACATAAATGAATAAAGTTGTGTAAAAACATAGAAATACTCCTTAGTCATTAATTCATAAGTAATATACTTCTAATTTGGATATGCGGGCGCGCCCCGGCAAATCTAAATTTTAAGGCTTTTCTATACTCGAAATTTTACTTCATGCTTAACCTCGGAGTGGAAAACACTGGTTAGAAGCTTCAAATTGAACCCTTTTATAAAATCAACAATTGCCTAAAAAAAACACGCAGGGTTGTTAAAATAAAACGTTTTTTTCATTTTAAATAAAACAGTTTTTTAACAAAACGTGTTTTTTATTGAAACAGCGTTTAATGCGTTAACAATATTTAAACCGTGTTTAAAACATGTTTAAAACGTTTTTAAAACAGAAAATATAGGGCATTTTTCTTTTAAGTATACATATCCCGATAATTACAGCGTTTTTTTAAATTTGCGGGATTTCGTTGTTTCAAAGCGTTTAATTTGAGGCTTTTAATGAGTGTTTTCCACTCCCAGACTAAGCATGAAGTAAAATTTCGAGTTTATAAAAGCCGAAGAATTTGGATTGGCCGCGTAGCGACGCGGCGCGGCCAATCCAAATTAGGCTTTTCTAAACTCGAAATTTTACTTCATGCGCCACGCTGAAAAACATTGATTTACAGTGAAGTTAAAAAAACACACACATACAACAACGATTATAGGCAACCTAATATACGTTAGAGTTATTGGGTTGCCTATAATCACTGTTTTAAACAATTTGTACAGCTCAGAATTTGACTCACGTTCTATTATCATCTACATATTAGATTGCTAAGGCCGTATATTTTAAACTTACCGGTATTTCAGTGTTTTATACGTGTGGCGCATGAAGTAAAATTTTGAGTTTAGAAAAGCCTAATTTGGATTGGCCGCTCCGCTTCGCTACGCGGCCAATCCAAATTTTCAGGCTTTTCTAAACTCGAAATTTTACTTCATGCTTAGTCTGGGAGTGGAAAACCCTCGTTTAAAGATTCAAATTTAAATCTTTTAAAGAAACAACGAATGTCGTAAAATTTACAGTGTATGCATATGTATACCTGAAAGAAAAATTCCCTGTATTTAAAAATCACATTTATGCACACACAGTCGTCATATTTTATTGTAATAAAATATTATGTTAAATAATGTAATTTGAAATATCTTCAACAATTTAGCTAAAATTTAAAAATGTAAGCAAAAAATCTTAATAAAGTAGTATAAAATATAATTTAGTAAATTTAAGATAATAAAAAAACCTTTTAAATAAATTTTACGTTTAAAACATGTTTTAAACAAATTCAAGATTTAAAACATGTTTAAAACAAAACCGTTTAAAACACGACGGCTGATTTTACAAATGTTTAAAACACTGTTTTAAAACAAAATGTTTTAAACATAACAACCCTGATTACAGGGTACGTTAACATCGCTACATGTCTACTTTTAAGAAGCGTTTCCTGTATTGATCGTTTCTGAAATAAAAAATTACATTCATAGATTCAATTAATTAATTGTAGATTTAAAACAAATAAAATTGTTTATATATTGTATTGAAACTTAATCTGAAATTTGTTGAGTAATAATATAATATAACAATAATATCGGAAGCACCAATAGCTTCTGATTCTTTCCCCCTCGTCTCTGTTGGACAATCGTTTTTTTTAAAGCATGAAGTAAAGTTTCGAGTTTGGAAAGGCCTTAAAATTTGTTTTTTTTTTCAGGCTTTACTAACTAGCTTCACTAAATTAAACTCGAAATATTACTTCATGCGCCACGCGTATAAAACACTGATTTAAAGTTCAAAATATACCTTGGCTTATGTTGGATCTCATGTTAATAAATTTTACAAATGTTTATTTTAATTAACTCGAACGTCTAAAGCAATTTGTTTTGGAATATGTAAAAGTATAGTTAAAAAGAAAAAAATCTTCTGTTGTTTCTTAAGGTCGGAAATTTACATGTTATTTGGCCATAAGAACGAACAACGGATAATCTTCCACAATAATGAAAATAAATATTGAAGCTTATACATATTGTACATTGAAGCTATGCGAATAAATTGACAGTATTTTTTTCAAAAAAATGTTTCTTAAATTAAACATAAATTAAATAATGGAACACTATCAATCACATAAATCCGTGTATTACTTCTATGGGAAACATTATTTTTTCTTCATATTGCTTTAATTTATTGAGGTAATCATTATAAACATCTTTTATTAAATAGATTGATCTAAAATAAATGATAAATAAAATTAATCATTGCTAAGGAATCTCCATAAGAGCAATGTAAATTTTGATTATACTTTCAATAAATAGGGGGCAGCATCGTGCCTTTTTAGTAATATTTTAAAAATATACTCTGATTTCTACAAACATGTGAAAAGAAATTAGATTTGATATGTATGATTCTTGTACATTTGTCGCGACACGTGCTTCTGGCTCCTGGCTCCCGACCGACCGTTCATTAATTCATTATGTTACTGATACACAACAAAGAAAGACATTGTTAGAATATTTCCCAATACATTTTGTAAATATAATTGCATTTCTGGATTCATGGTTTGAATAGGAATGTGGAATGCCATTAAATGTTGATTCAAGTGCTGAGTCGGAAAAAATCCTTTTTCATTTATAATTTACCAAATTGTATGTTTTTTGTTATTATCGACATTTTAAAAGATTTTAATTTATTTTTGTTATGTTTATTTAAAATATTAATAATATTGGGCCCCGTGAATTTAAAAGATTTTAGTTTATTTTGAAAGTTTCGAGAATTTTTGATGAATTTCCAAAATTTTAATTAATCTTTAACGCTTTTTGTAACTTTTAAAAGATTATTTTTAATTTTTAAAATTCATGAATTGTTTAAATTTTTCTTAATTAATTTCCCCAAGGTTTTTATTAATTTTCAAAATTTTGAGGCGTGTTATGAAACTCTAAAATTGTTGTTAATTTATAAAATTCTAACGGTTTTTGTGAATTTCGTAATTTTTTAAATGTTGATGCTATTCATGAATTCTTGAGATTTTTGTCATATTTTAAAACGTTAGCAATTTTCGTGAATTTCCTAAACTTTTGTTAATTTGCATGAATTCCCACGATTTAAGTTAATTTTCATAATCTCATTTTTCGATAATTTTCAACGTTTTAGTCAACTTCAAAAACCAAAACGTTTTTCGTAAATTTCCAAGATTTCCGTTAATTTTAAAAAATTCGACGGTTTTCGCGAAATCCAAAGATTTTCGATAATTATCAAAATCTAGACGCCAATCATGAATTTTTCAAGATTTTCGTAAATCTTTACAATCGAGAATTTCCAAGATTTCCGTTAATCTCCAAAATGTTCATACAAGTGTGAATTTGCAAGAAGTGATTAAGATTTATTATGAATTTTTAATAACTTTTAAAATTTATCATACAATTTTCAGCATCGAATAATTAATTTAGGCGTTATATTAATAAACGTTTTAAAGAAAGCCGTCATATTTTTTGTCAAATAAATTTATTTGAAATTTGCGAATCTGAAAACGAAATTCTCTTGAATATTTAAAAATTCATCAATACCGGGATTTTTATAAATTAACGAAAATCTAGGAAATACATAAAAGGCGTCAAAGTTTTAAAAAGTAACGACAGGAGCCAATAATTTGAAAATCAGCAATAATCTTGAATAATGCATGATTTTTTTTAAACTTTTAAAAACTGTTATAAATCTTGCAAATTAAAAATAGTTTGAAAATTCGGGAACGCAATGAAAAATTCACGAGTCGACAAAATTTTGAAAATTAATTCAATTCTTGGAAGTTCACGAAAATTGACAAGATTTTAAAAATTGAACCAAAACTTGAAAACCCTCAAGATTTTGTAACTTAATGAAAATATTCTAAAAACCCAGTGATTATTTTTTAACGAATGTTTTCCACTCCCAGACTAAGCATGAAGTAAAATTTCGAGTTTAGAAAAGCCCCGTGAAAATTTGTCAAGGGTCGCGCAGCGACCCGAGACAAATTTTCTGGGCTTTTCTAAACACGAAATTTTACTTCATGCGCCACGTTTATAACACTGGTTTTAAGTGAAGTTCAAATGTACGTAAATTTCACAATATTTTAGTGTTTTACGCGTGGCGCATGAAGTAAAATTTCGAGTTTAGAAAAGCCCAGAAAATTTGTCTCGGGTCGCTGCGCGACCCTTGACAAATTTTCACGGGGCTTTTCTAAACTCGAAATTTTACTTCATGCTTAGTCTGGGTGTTGGAAAACACTCGTTTGAAGCTTCAAATTGAACTCTTACAAAAACAACTAATATCTAAAGGTTTACAAAAAATAGGCGGATTTTGAAATACTTATACTTTAAAGAAAAACTCCCTGTACATATTAGACATATATTTATAATAATTGTAATTCATAATTGTATAGTAAAAATAAGTATTGGACATGAGACAAAAAAAAGAGTTGAAAGTTTGTCGATTGAAATTAAAATCGTGAATATTTTTTATCCAGTTCACCTGTCTACTGAAATTTAATACCCATTCATTCACCCGGCGCTATCTAAACAAACAAACAACGCGCTCTGTACTCATAATTTTTATTATTCGTTGTGATAAAATTCGGCAGGTACTATGAACCAACACATAGTCAAAACTACTTTCAGCAATTTTGCTATCTCTGCGACATCTCGTACTTCAGAAACATACTACCAGCAAAAATTGGCCCTCTTAAGTGTAATTTTGAATCGTGAGTCAACGGATTAACGAAGCAATAGTAACTGATACTGTTAGATATCTACCTTTTTCAGGTTTTCCTTTGTGCATCAAGCCAATCTAAAAATATGACTTCAACTTAAGTCCCCTTCATTGTAGTAAAGTAGCTCATCAACCTGGATAGATGTTAAATCTTCTTTGTTGTAAAGTTTCCATAATATACAGTGAACATCGTAAGCATGATCCTTGTACTTTTTGAGGAAATACGGACATCTTTTCTGAAAACATATAATAGAGTGTGTACAGAATATAACGCAACAGGGCAATATCTTCTTTTGTGATGATTTTATAAGAACCTGTTTCTAATAAATGTTCTAGCTAATAATTAAAACTATCAGTTATTTTTGATTTATAAATGGGAACTTTATTTGTATTTATTTTTGGTATTATAAATAAATAGTTTTTATTTGAAACAAAACTCAACACAAACAAAAATTGACCTGTTATGTTACTTTCTGCATACCCTGTATAAACATTAATGCATTATTATGAACATAATCAGGGGAGGGCAGGGGGGGCGCTTACATCCCCTCGTTTTTACATTTTACAGTTGGGTAACTTGTCGGTCAATTAAAACTTCGTTATTTTACTGTTATTTACCTGTAAATCTGCAACGAACAATGCTTAGCCAAAGAACGAACAATGAATAATAAATACACACTAAGATACTCGCTCAGTTGTTAATGAAACAAACAACCCTTTTAAATCGGGAGTTTTGTGGTTTTATCGACGCTGCTAATTTAAAACGATTAGTCCAATTAAACACCGTAGTTTTGCGGTTGAAAATTTGATTAGAAAGGCATAAAATTACATGCTTTGCGGTTAGATTTGAACATCATCAAAATTCCACGGCGCTGATGTTATCTGAAACGTTTAATGGCCGACGTAGCATGAAAGTGGCCTCTTAAAATGCTAGGCTTGTCAAAATAGCTGGAAACAAGTAGAAATATGAATTAAGCTGGTTGAAATAGCATGAGACTATAGTTTAATTTTACTTTAACAATAATAAAAATCATTAGCTATTTATACGTTCAAGTCTCATTAAATTTTATGTTCTTATACATGTGAGAAATTTCAACATTTTACTTACTAATTTATTACAATTTTGAGCATTTTTTATGATTTATAAATTGAAGGATTGAAGATTAATAGAAGATACGACTTTTAAGTTACAGAAATACAGGTGTTCTATTATCAGAATCTCTATTTCCTTAAGGGGGTTTTACCGCTTATAAGTGTCTAAAACGTTTTTTCCTACTCCTACCCTGAAATTTATATCATATTTGCACACTAAAGTGTAAAGATATAAGCATCATATCCACTCTTATTAGGATATAAAAATTTGTTAGTTACGTTTGTCAACGTACCCGGGTAACAACTCGTACTGAGCCCCTCTTGTTAGGATATAAAAGTTTGTTAGTTACGTTTGTTTACGTAACCAGGTCACAACTCGTACTGAGCCGATTGAAGTTTTATAAACGACACATGTCAAAAGATTCCGTCATAAGAAATTTTTTAAATTGACCTTATAATTAACAACATTATGGGTAGTGCGTGTAAAAGAAATTCGTGTACTTCCTTGGAGTTGAGACATTCTGCCAAAGATACAGAGCAAGAATACCTGCCTAAAAAATCGCACGATAAATATTAAATTTACATGTGAAAACCCTGTAAGCCAAAGGATATACAGACAATTTTTCTTTTAGGTAAACATGTGCACGAGCTGTAAATTTTCCGACATTCGTTGTTTTTTCAAAGCGTTCAATTTGAAACTTTAAACAAGTGTTTTCCACTCCCAGACTAAGCATGAAGTAAAATTTCGAGTTTAGAAATGCCCCGCGCAGCGACCCGAGACAAATTTTTAGGGCTTTTCTAAACTCGAAATGTTACTTCATGCTTAGTCTGGGAGTGGAAAACACTCGTTTAAGACTTCGAATTGAACTCTTAAAAAATACAACGAATATCTAAAGATTTAAAGAAAATAATAAAATAATTTCTTTTAGGTAAATATACGCCTAAGCTGTACATTTTCCGACATTCGTTGTTTTTTAAATGAGTTCTATTTGAATCTTTAAACAAGTGTTTTCCACTCCCAGACTAAGCATGAAGTAAATTTTCTGGACTTTTCTAAACTCGAAATTTTACTTTATGCGCCACGCGTATAAAACACTGATTTTAAGTGAGGTTCGAATATACATAAAGTTCACAATAACTTAGTGTTTTATACGCGTGGCGCATGAAGTAAAATTTCGAGTTTAGAAAAGCCCAGAAAATTTGTCTCGGGTCGCTGCGCGACCCTCGACAAATTTTCACGGGGCTTTCCTAAACTCGAAATGTTACTTCATGCTTAGTCTGGGAGTGGGAAACACTCGTTTAAGGCTTCGAATTGAACTCTTAAAAAAAAACCATGAATATCTAAAGATTTAAAGAAAATAATAAAATAATTTCTTTTAGGTAAATATACGCCTAAGCTGTACATTTTCCGACATTCGTTGTTTTTTAAATGAGTTCTATTTGAATCTTTAAACAAGTGTTTTCCACTCTCAGACTAAGCATGAAGTAAAATTTCGAGTTTAGAAAAGCCCCGTGAAAATTTGTCGAGGGTCGCGCAGCGACCCGAGACAAATTTTCTGGGCTTTTCTAAACTCGAAATTTTACTTCATGCGCCACGCGTATAAAACACTAAGTTATTGTGAACTTTATGTATATTCGAACCTCACTTGAAATCAGTGTTTTATACGCGTGGCGCATGAAGTAAAATTTCGAGTTTAGAAAAGTCCAGAAAATTTACTTCATGCTTAATCTGGGAGTGGAAACACTCGTTTAAGGCTTCGAATTGAACTCTTAAAAAAAACCATGAATATCTAAAGATTTAAAGAAAATAATAAAATAATTTCTTTTAGGTAAATATACGCCTAAGCTGTACATTTTCCGACATTCGTTGTTTTTTAAATGAGTTCTATTTGAATCTTTAAACAAGTGCTTTCCACTCCCAGACTAAGCATGAAGTAAAATTTCGAGTTTAGAAAAGCCCCGTGAAAATTTGTCTTGGGTCGCGCAGCGACCCGAGACAAATTTTCACGGGGCTTTTCTAAACTCGAAATTTTACTTCATGCGCCACGCGTATAAAACACTGATTTCAAGCGAGGTTCGAATATATACAAAGTTCACAATATTTTAGTGTTTTATACGCGTGGCGCATGAAGTAAAATTTCGAGTTTAGAAAAGCCCAGAAAATTTGTATCGGGTCGCTGCGCAACCCTCGACAAATTTTCACGGGACTTTTCTAAACTCGAAATTTTACTTCATGCTTAGTCTGGGAATGGAAAACACTGGTTTAAGGCTTCGAATTAAACGCTTAAAAAAACAACAAATATCTAAAGATTTAAAGAAAATATTAAATAATTTCTTTTAGGTAAATCTACGCCTAAGCTGTACATATTCCCACATTCGTTGTTTTTTTAAATGACTTCTACTTAAATCATTAAACGAGTGTTTTCCACTCCCAGAATAAGCATGAAGTAAAATTTCGAGTTGAGAAAAGCCCCGTGAAAATTTTTCGAGGGTCGCGCAGCGACGCGAGAAAAATTTTCTGGGCTTTTCTGAACTCGAAATTTTACTTCATGCGCCACGCGTATAAAACACTGATTTCAAGTGAGGTTTGAATATACATAAAGGTTACAATATTTTAGTGTTTTATACGTGTGGCGCATAAAGTAAAATTTCGAGTTTAGAAAAGCCTAAAAAATTTGTCTCGGGTCGCTGCGCGACCTGAGACAAATTTTCACAGGGCTTTTCTCAACTCGAAATTTTACTTCATGCTTAGTCTGCAAGTGGAAAGCACTTGTTTAAAGCTATAAACTGAACTCTTAAAATAAACAACAACGCATAACTGAAGATTTAAAAAAAATAAGCTGAATTTGTAATACGTATACTTCAAAGAAATACTCTCTATATGTATATAAGTGCGAAATTTATAAAATTGGAGGTAGAAGTAAATAATATTAATAGTTTTAAAATTATTTTGAACTAACACGCTACATACGTTGACTGTACTTTCTATAATTACATTTTTATGTGCAACAAATAATTACTGTAATAATAATTAACTAAATTTCGTTTCTTTCACTAGCCATAGGAAAAGTTGACTGTTAAACTCGCATGGATATAGCTTATATCTCACTCGGCATTTGAGCTTTCCGTCGTGAGATATAAGCATCATATCCACTCTCCTTGTATTATTAAATTCAAGGCTTAATTAGAGACAGGGAATCACGAAAAAAAATATATATTATGTATTAGTCACCACTGTTAATATACCGGCTGAATATTCCAAAACCGAACATAGGCAATTAACATGGAAAAAAATTCGCAGATTGCTGCTCCCTATTTTAACTTAAGGTTTAGGTTTCTAGTGACACCAATCGAAAGAAGATTTTTTTTCCTCTACTTATGATATACAAATTACCTAATTTTCAGTTATATTTTTCATTATTTTATCAAAAGTTCACAATAAATTCAATTCGGAAAATCATGTTGAGCTATTTCTTAAGACAAATAGATTCAAATGTCATTCAAGTGACAGAATCATTATTCCATTGACTATGATTCTAAGATTTACAATTTTCTTTACTGAAATAAATTGGAAATTTAAAAAAAAATTAAAAAGCTTTGGTTGAATTTCTAGTAAATGTAAAATTCAGTAATTTTTATTAACATCGGTCGCATCGTGTTTATTAGAAAAAATTAATGACAGTTATCATAAACCAATAACTTGATTTTAGGCAAGCCATGATTCACAGTAATTTTTTTAATGACATTTTTGACTAATTCGATAAAATAATTATTAGAAATAGAAATGAAAACTAACTGATTTCAAGTTAACATTTATTTGAAATTTATTAATGTTTAACTACAGCATTTTTCAGTTTTTTATTTTCTAATTAGTGATACATAGCACTAGAAATTTCAAAAATGTGGTTTTTTATATCAGATTTATTCCAAATGTTCGATAAAATAATAAAGAAATACAACTGAAAATGAACTAAGTCGGATATCATTAGATGAAGAAAAACATCTTTTTTCAATTGGTGTCAATATAAGAATGGGGAGGCGCAATCTACAAAAAGCGGTTTTCTCATGTTATTTGCCTATGTTAGGTTTAGGTTGGAAATCATTAGAACAAAATCAATCATAATCTGTAAAAAATATAATTAAAAACTAATTTTAAAATCTATTTTACTTGATTATTAATTTTTAGATTTTATTTCTGAAAACAAATTTATATTCGCAAAACGAATTATAAAGTTTTTTTAATAAAATATTTTTATCGGAATTTTTTTTTTTAGAACTCGAAAGTTTTGAGGAAATTTGAAAAAATAATTCACACAAAGATTTTGTGATGTAATCTAGTTTATACATAGGTAGTTTCAACATTTTTAAAGCAACAATAAAAAAAGTTTATTTATGAGCACCGGCAAAACTCCCTTAAATCAAATAAATGCATTTGTAATAAACGCTCATAAACCCTTAAACTAAAAATTAGAGACCAGGTAGAAACTTTTCTCCAAAGTTTAGTTTCAATTGGACCCTTACATAAAAAATTATCCTGAAAGTCAATTATAAGAGCTGTAATAAATAATTGCTTTCTGTGTCATATCCCATTGAGGTGCATTGTGTTTCGGACTTGAGTCAGAGTATTCCTTCAGTCTCCCGAGATATTTTTAGATCGCCGCCCATACATTATTCTTTATTCATAACATGCTAAGCGATATTTCTATTTTTACGGTAAGGTGTAATAATAAACAATATTTATTTTATTAATATTTTTTCTTGTTATATATTTTGAACAATTAAGATTTTGTCCGTTTCTTAGTTATATTATGTCATTTTACATAATATCACTAAGAAACGGACAAAATCTTAAATGTTCAAAATTTATAACAAGAAGAAATATTAATAAAATAAATATTGTTGTCATTAATTATGCATTAATCACTAAAGGATATATATCCTATAACGTTTTAATATGCGGTCAGTATACAGGGAGTTTTTCTTTTAAGTATACATATCCCGATGCATACTCTGTAAATGTTCAGGCATTTGTTGTTTTTATAAAAGTGTTTAACCTTCTAGCGAGTGTTTCTACTCCTTGATTAATCATTAAGTGTAAGTTTGAATTTAAAAACGCCTGAAAACTTGATTTGGTCGCGGATTAAACAATAAATTTTAAAATTAAATAAAACTGCTTATACTTGGTTGCAGAAAATTGCAATAAAAATTAAACATTAAAAAATATTCACGTAAAGAATTTAAACAGGATCTAGTGTAATTTCACAGAAATAGAGAAAGTATAGTTTTACATTTAAAATTCTCACTTTAGACAAAACTGAGAGGACTAAAAATATCAATAAATGAAACTGCCAATAATTGTTTGTGGGATATTTTATTTCAAGAAATATAAAAAACTGTTGAATATTAAAATAAATAATTTTAACAAACGAATTTCACTCAAATAGGGAAGGTATTATTCGAAAATATTTAGAGCAATACTTTCCCATATTTATATTTTAACCAAAACTGGGATGGTTATTTTTATTCGATTTTAATATATCAAGTAAAACAATATGTTTACTCAAGTACAGGAAATGAATTAATTATTAAATTGAAAGTCTTCCTATGGATATAACTTACATTAACCAAATATATTATATATCAAGATGTTTATGATTTCCCTGTCATAAAGGTAATTACATTCCAAATGAAATATTAATCGTTATGATTACTTATTTTATGGACCTTATAATATTCTATTACTTAAAAATGAAATAATATTTATTTTATGATAGCCTGTCGTTTAAGAAAAAAACTATGGTTTTACAATTCCGTGGCAACTAAACTTTTCGTGTTTTATCTTTGTCTACACCGTAGAGCTTCTAATGAGACATCAGATTAGCTTCAAGAGATATTATGGGTTAAAGAGTTTAGCGCTCGGATTAGCGTAGAATTGCACGTCAAGGGAAATAACTAAACTGTTTCACTTAGACCGTTTTAATATATCAACAATGTTCTCATATAAGTATTATGAAACAAATAGAAACAAATATATACAGAATAACTAATAATATTCTAATAAATGATTTCTTACACAAAAGATACAATATTTCAATGTTAGAAAGATATTCAAACCAAAATACTGTTAGTTTTATTTACGATTATGAAAATCTGTGTTGTCAAGTTACTTATAATTTTGTTGCTATAAATTTAATTAACTTAACCTAATTGTTTTAAGTATTTATTTATGTTTCTATCATGCTATTAGGTATGTAAAAAATAAAATAAGAACCGTTCGCCCCAGGTCACGTTCTGCTGTCCGTATTGTTCATTAAAATTTATGGTGGAGTCTTCGGGTTCCTGGTTACAATTTCCTGCGTAAAAATAATTTCTTAATTAATTCGCTTGATCAAATCAGGTATTTTTTATCTTTTATTACAGCCCGCTTTAATTAATCGTGAATGCTTTAAGAGAATATTATAAGCTAAAACGGATATAAAATAGATTTAATTATGCTTTAATACAACACAACCAATTGAGTGGTAAGAGAATAAATTAATTAATTAAAAAAATTAAATGATATTTATTTGTAACAGAAGAAAATGCATATTCACTATAAATGTTTTGTTATTTAAGTAAAAGCTAATTTATTGCTAAGCTAACCACAATTGTTTCTTCTTCGTCTGTAAAAACCACAGTGTGAAGAAATAATTCCCGCGAGCTTAACAAATAAAATAGTGTTTTAATTTTTAAAACATCGGAATTAGTAAATTTCCATGTAGACACCCTGTATATACACGGTGGTCCGTTAATACGTTCTCGGAGGATATCTCACCCTGTATTACCTAATCCATTTATTGAAACTAAATGGAGTTACAATAAGAGGCTATCGATCGAGGTCTTTTAGCCACTGCATATCATATTTATTAAATAATGCAGCTTTTTAACTTTTGAGCGCAGCTACTAGGGAGCAGTTAAAGCAAACTGTTGTAAACGCTCGAATTTTGATTGCGCAAAATTAAGGTAGACGAAACAAAGATTTGTAAAATTTATGACAACAATATGTTGAATTAATTTCACATTTGGCACTTGGTGAAATATATTATTGCGATGCATAAGGTATTAGGTGCTGTTTCACTAATTAAATTTCAATTTGAACTATTTTATAAAAACAGCGAAAGCCTAAGAAATGGTTAAATTTCGAACAAATTGTTTTGCTTGCCCTAAATCTGAGAAAAAAAATCATTCAGAATTTCACATCTTGTTAGGAGCTCATTTCAAGGCAATATGTTAAACATAGGTTCGATTTTTATTTAAAAAACTACAGCTGATTTAAATTTTGTGTAATAAAAAATTGCTATTAAATACAATTTAACAATTTAAACAAAACTAAAATATAAAATCACAAATTATTACGCAAGAAAACATAATGTTAGTCAAAAATGCCCTCCTCTAGCTTGAATGAGCCAGCAATATACACAAGATATTGATGGACCATCTTGACGAATTTGGTTAAACCTAATATTTATTTAGTTGACTAATTGTTGTCGTGTAAAACATTTAAGTGTAACCATCGCAGGTGGCAGTGTCAAAAGTATTTGTCAGAAAGAATAAATTGCAAAGTTAACGAGTTTAGTTAATTGCTGAATACGCATGTTGTTTATTTGTGATTTAAAATTTCCAGGCCTGTATTCGAACTAGAAGAAGGCATTTGAACAACTAATATACTTCCTACATAATATTTTGTTATTTAATTTTTCAGTTATTAAATTAAAGTAATCATAATTCGGCATTTCGCACAAATTGAGTAAGCTATAGTTTTTTTTAAATAATGCAAATCAGACCTATTTTTATCTAACCTATTGTCTTCAAATGAGCCCCTGAATAAGATGTAAATGACCGATGTGAAGATAGCCACGGATTTTGGCGCCTCCACCATCACACGAATTATAAAACAGATTCCCCAGAATTTTAAAACTTCATACCTCCCAAACCACATATTTTATTTTCAAAATTTCTTCAGTAATTGATTAAACAATATACATAGAGCGGTATAAATAACCAGAATGTTGTAACTGTTAATTGTTCTTTATTTATACAATATATTGCTGTCCCGCGTATGTCACCTTTCATACTAAATATTAAAAAAATCATATCTCTAAAAACTCCTATTTTATTTTCCAAATTTCTTTACTAATTGTTTAAACAATATATCTAGACCGGGCATAGATGTTGTCACTCTCATTTGTTAATTATTTAAATAATATATTGCTATCCCGCGTATAGCACTATTCATACCAAATATTAAAAAAATCTTATCACCTAAAACTCCTATTTTATTTTACAAATTTCTTTACTAATTATTTAAACAATATATCTAGAACAAGCAAAGATGGTCAAAATGTTGTCAGTCTCATTTGTTAATTATTTATTGCGGTACAGCAATATATTATTTAAATAATTAACAAATGAGAGTGACAACATTTTGACCATCTATGCTCGTTCAAGATGTTTTGTTTAAACAATTAGTAAAGAAATTCGTAAAATAAAATAGAAGTTTTAAGAGACATGATTTTTTTAATATTTGGTATGAACGGTGCTATGCGCAGGACAGCAAAATTTTATTTAAATAATTAACAAATGAGAGTGACAACATTCTGGTCAACTATGGTCGTTCTAGATATATTAGTTAAACAATTAGTAAAGAAATTTGTAAAATAAAATAGAAGTTTTAAGAGATATGATTTTTTTTAATATTTGGTATGAATGGTGCTATACGCGGGACAGCAATATATTATTTAAATAATTAACAAATAATAGTGACAACATTTTGACCATCTATGCCCGGTCTAGATATATTGTTTAAACAATTAGTAAAGAAATTTGGAAAATAAAATAGGAGTTTTACGAGATATGATTTTTTTAATTCTTGTTATGAACGGTGCTATACGCGGGATAGCAATATATTATTTAAATAATTAACTAATAAGAGTGACAACATTCTGACTATCTATGCTTGTTCTGGATATATTGTTTAAGCAATTAGTAAAGAAATTTGTAAAATAAAATAGGAGTTTTTAGAGATATGTGATTTATAAATATTTTGTATGAACGGTGCTATACGCGGGACAGCAATATATTATTTAAATAATTAACAAATTAGAGTGACAACATTTTGACCATCTATGCTCGTTCTAGATATATTGTTTAAGCAATTAGTAAAGAAACTTGTACAATAGAATAGGAGTTTGACAAGATATGATTTTTTTAATATTTGGTATGAACGGTGCTATACGCGGGACAGCAATATATTATTTAAATAATTAACAAATTAGAGAGACAACATTTTGACCATCTATGCTCGTTCTAGATATATTGTTTGAACAATTAGTAAAGAAATTTGTAAAATAAAATAGGAGTTTTACGAGATATGATTTTTTTAATATTTGATATACACGGTACTATACGCGGGACAGCAATATATTATTTAAATAATTAACAAATTAGAGTGACAACATTTTTACTATCTTCGCTTGTTCTAGATATATTGTTTAAACATTTAGTGAAGATATTTGTAAAATAAAATAGGAGTTTTAAGAGATTTGATTTTTTTAATATTTGGTATGAACGGTGCTATACGCGGGATAGCAATATATTATTAAAATAATTAACAAATGAGATTGACAACATTTTGACCATCTATGCTCGTTCTAGATATATTGTTTAAACAATTAGTAAAGAAATTTGTAAAATAAAATAGGAGTTTTATGAGATATGATTTTTTTAATATTTGGTATGAACGGTGCTATACGCGGGACAGCAATATATTATTTAAATAATTAACAAATAAGAGGGACAACATTTTGATCATCTTTGCTCGTTCTATATATATTGTTTAAACAATTAGTAAAGAAATTTGTAAAATAAAATAGGAGTTTTACGAGATATGATTTTTTTAATATTTGGTATGAACGGTGCTATACGCGGGACAGCAAATATTATTTAAATAATTAACAAATTAGAGTGACAACATTTTGACCATCTTTGCTCGTTCTAGATATATTGTTTAAACAATTAGTAAAGAAATTTGTAAAATAAAATAGGAGTTTTAGGAGATATATTTTTTTTAATATTTGGTATGAACGGTGCTATACGCGGGATAGCTATATATTTAATTAATATATTGCTATCCCGCGTACAGCAGGACAGCAATATATTAATTAAATAATTAACAAATGAAAGTGACAACATTTTGACCATCTTTGCTCGTTCTAGATATATTGTTTAAACAATTAGTAAAGAAATTTGTAAAATAAAATAGGAGTTTTAAGAGATATATTTTTTTTAATATTTGGTATGAACGGTGCTATACGCGGGACAGCAATATATTATTTAAATAATTAACAAATGAGAGTGACAACTTTTTGACCATCTTCGCTTGTTCTAGATATATTGTTTAAACAATTAGTAAAGAAATTTGTAAAATAAAATAGGAGTTTTAGGACATTAGATTTTTTTAAAATTTGGTATGAACGGCGCTACACGCGGGATAGCAATATATTATTTAAATAATTAACAAATGAGAGTGACAACATTTTAACTATCTTTGCTTGTTCTAGATATATTGTTTAAACAATTAGTAAAGAAATTTGTAAAATAAAATAGGAGTTTTAGGAGATATGATTTTTTAAATATTTGGTATGAACGGTGCTATACGCGGGATAGCAATATATTATTTAAATAATTAACAAATGAGAGTGACAACATTTTGACTATCTATGCTCGTTCTAGATATATTGTTTAAGCATGTAGTAAAGAAATTTGTAAAATAAAATAAGTGTTTTAAGAGATAGATTTTTTTAATATTTGGTATGAAAGGTGACATACGCGGGAGAACAATATATTGTTTAAATATAGAACAATTAAGAGTTACAACATTCTGGTTATTTATACTCGCTCTATGTATATTGTTTAATTAATTAGTGAAGAAATTTTTAAAATAAAATATGTGGCTTGGGAGTTATGAAGTTTTGAATTTCTGGGCAATCTGTTTCATAATTCGTGTGATGGTGGAGGCGCCAAAATCCGTGGCTATCTTCACATCGGTATGTAAATGTTGTATCCCTATTCTAAATCACTCTGTATACAATTTACTCATACTATTTTTCATAAACTAACGTTTTACAAATTTAGAAAGAAATGATTATGGATCGTGAAATGACATGGTTAGCGGGTTACGTATTTAATATTAATTTATTAGAATGAAAGTATACACATATTATTCTTAATGTGTACATACGTATCTGGGATCAATGCCTCATTATTAGATATCAAGTATGATATAATATTCAAATATATTCACCAAAAGCCTCACCACAAAACAATATTTGCTAATCAAACGATACTCGAAACGAACATCGGTTGTATAATTAATGTATACCTATTATTAAAAGATCATTTCAATATTTTTAGTTATTTATCCGAAAAATTAGACGTTTCCCATTATGGTAGTAAACTTGGAATAATCAATGGAGAAACTGGTAACTGGATGACCAACATAACAAATGACTTAGTCGAGTTATATTCAAATCTAGCTAATAAAAATGAATGTAAGTAATGAACCAATTAAAATAACTGGACTTCTAAAATGAATGATGAATTTCTTCTAGGGCCTACTAGACTTACATTAAGTCGTAGTTTAAATACAGTGATAGAACATTATCAAAATGAAAGCGCTAAAGAATATTGCAGATATATGACGCCGCATGGTAAGGTGGTGCTTGTTATGGCTCAATCAACTATACTCTCTGATGATGATAAACAAATGTCGGAGAATTCTTTGAGAACACTAGCGTCCTCACACCCGGAAGTCAGGATATTTTTTATAACAGAAGCAACCAGCACGAGAAATTTTAACGAATTAAAATATTTAGCTTTCAATAAGGATGAAAACGTGGCCGGTATAGTCGATGGTATTACCAAGGCTCTAAATAAGCACCCTGCGAGTATTGTGGATTTTTATTGTAACGAAAGCACCGCGCATTTCGAGGATTACATAAGTCCCGGATTAGAAACCTACTATGAGATACGAAAGGAATACGCTGAGAGAGCTAACATTTCTGTAAAGGTAGTAATACCCCTGGATAAGGACGAGGGTGGAAATTAATTATTTTTTTATAGTTTAAGGGGCATGGTTATGGCGACTTTTCGGTATGTGCTTACCGCGAGGAATCGATGGCAGATAAAACATGTAAAGACATAACGGTGAACAGTGAGGTCACCTTTAATTTTAAAGAAGTGTGTTCCAGTGAAACATGCTCTGTCCAATTTGCGGTTTTAGCCAATGACAGCGCGCGCAAGTGTTCAGGTATGAATGTCTGATTTGCGATTTGTGAAGTGGGTATTCTTAAGGCGCAGGTAGTTTTTGGGGATTATAAGAATAATTTCACTGTAATGTTTATGATTTGATTTACTTGCTTTGTCAATTGTTTTGTATTTATTTACAGAAATGGACTGTCGGTATCCAGATCAGATTAGATTGGATGTTTTTACGACGAGATCCAAAGGTATGATTGGATGTAACAATTTTGGACATTTACTAATAGTATTTTTAATTGTATTGTATGTTAATTTTAATTAAAAAAATATTAATTGTTTTAAAAACTCGATAGTAAATTCGTCCCTTTGGTGGTACGATACG
Source organism: Philonthus cognatus (assembly GCA_932526585.2). Taxonomy (NCBI): domain Eukaryota; kingdom Metazoa; phylum Arthropoda; class Insecta; order Coleoptera; family Staphylinidae; genus Philonthus; species Philonthus cognatus. The sequence continues at coordinate 93,731,356 of OW052243.1, forward strand.
AATGTTACTAACCGAGTTGGAATGAGTTAGTAATGATTTATAATTATATTTATGGGTGATTACCTGTAATTGGGTTGATTAAAATATTCGTTCCCGCTCGGCTCTCGAAGAGTAATGATAAAATCGATTTGTATTGATTCTGGATGTATGGGAACTGGTTTTAACTCCGGTAACCTAGCTTTATGACGTTAATCAACTCATACAGCTAGATAACCAAAGAAAATATCAGTTCCACATTATGTTTTTGAGTAAAAATGACAATTCTATGAGATGCTGTAAACGCCGGAGATTTCGCGGTAAACTAATCGGCGCATGTGATGCGCTAATTGGCGGGCACACACGTTTTCAATTTGCACCGAAGCAAATACGGATCGCGGGAAAGGCAGACACATGACCTGTTGCTGATGCCGAGTCCCGGAACGGTATTGTTACACATCTGAGTCCCGCACAAGTGAAGTGAAGTGAATCGATGTGTGAGGCGGTTAGAAAACAATTAATTAAATGATGCTCAACGCGACCGTGAACGGACCATCTAAAGAACTGAACGAGCTGGCGAGTTGGTCGGCCAACATTTCGCTTTCCCCATCGCGTTCGGCTAGTCGTCGAACTTGATCGTTGAGAAACCAGTTTCAAAAGCCAAGCCTCAACCTGTTCTGTATGCCACTACGTTGCCAAACTTTCTAGGCCCAAGGCAATATTTGGAAACTGATGCTAGCACGATTTACGACGCGACACTAACAAGTGCGACTCCGGTCAGCGTATTTTTGGTGCCCAAACCAGCTTCGGTACCCGGTACCCGGCAACCGGTACCCCAATGCCCCATGCTAAGTACCAAGCAACTTACTGCGGCGACGAACGCACCACAACTGTACTTTTCGAAACTGAAGAGAATTTCACCCCTCTCGAGGACCACAATGACGTCACTAAACTGCCCATCTTGTTTCCTCGTCCCATCTCATCCCATCACCGTCTTGAATCTCGATTACCTCCAAATACCTCGACTCGTACTAATTATGGTATACGCGTTTCACGGCCCCATAGTACCCACCATTATTGGAAAAAATTGATATTCGCCGCAGGAAACAGACTGATTCTAAAAATAACTGTTTCTGTAAAAGCGACTTTGGAATATTCAATACAAGTCACCGCAAAACGTAATTACGCACGCGGAATATTTAACCGTGGAAGTTGTTTGCTCCGCGGAATAATGTTACAATGGTAAAATAATGTAATATATGCTCCGTACCAGATTTCCATTATTTTACCTTGTTTAGATATTTGCTATCTTAGGCCAAGCAACGCAATCACGCCCCACAAATTCGAGCGAATATGTACACGTAGCTTAAATTCCCAGGAGGAGAAGGTAGAGCTAAGAAGAGATGAAGCAAAGAGACCGTGCGTCATCGAATCGAACGTTACCCATTATAAATTACCATAACCGGTTCTTCCAGTCGGGCCTCATTCCTCCGCGGCTGTGTCCAGCCTCCCGCGCTGAAGTAGCCATTGTACAGCGGAATGTGGTCTTCGGCACGAAAACCGAACACCGAAGCTTGGGACCTGACTCTTGTTCTTTGCTCTAGCTTCCATCCTTCTATCCTTATCCTTCCAAAACCCACAGATCGCTTCATAAATATCATTATCTCAATGAAAATAATTCACCTGTTATACGTCAGGTCCCCACCGAATAATTCAATACCCCGGCCGGTTCGACCCTCGCCCTACCTGGTCACCGACCCTTCTCATCGGCCATACATTTAATCTACATGCGTTCTTTAAGATACAATTATACAGAGCTTTTAATATGCGGGTGGTAAAGTCAAATCGTTACTATGCCACTCTGCACCCCGCAGACTCTTCTTTCTTTTCATTTCTTTTCTCTTCTCTTAACTTCGGTCCGGCTGAAGTGGCCACTGGCTAACCAAGGTCGCCCAGTTAGAACGGACCCCGACGGTCAGGCGCATTCTTGGCGTAGGCGATTACCTGGAACCTGTGAACTTACCATTGAAAGAAGAAAGACCCACGCCGGAGAACCAGACTTATTTTACATCTCCTCTCCTCGCATATCTATATAAAACATACCTTCTCCCAATGTTTTAATGCAACCGCCATGAAAAAATCTTTCGCCCACTTTCAAAGACTGCCATTATTTAATTCATTTCAATAGGGATAAATGACCCACCGAAATTCCACAATACCGACGAAAATATGGCAAACATTTAGAAAATATTGAACAGCATATTACCAACAAACAACATTCAAAACTGTATTATTTGCTAGAAGCACTGGTGGTCCAAAAGGTCTAGCGCTCCGGACAAATATTTTAAATTAACGCTTTTTTTCAGTTCTAAATGATATCCTTAGTATTGCGTCCCCTTGTTTCGGTATCCCAATCTGGGACCCGGTACATCGGTAGCCACCCATAACCAGGGTTTAGGTCCAGATAGGAAAAAATCATAGGTCACGCAAACAGGGACGCCCACATATCTGGGCAAGGGGGGGCAAAGAGAAAGTAAAAAAAGTCGTAAAACGTTTCAAAATTAACGATTTTCAAAAACAAAAAAGTAAAAATGTATATTCTTCATTATACGAATCTTCATTGTTTCGAGAAATATAAATTAAAGTTAAAATTTTATAAAGATTTAATGTTTGGACTTTGAGTAACATTATTTAAATTTATATAAATATTAATATTCGGAACCATATATTATTTTTATTCATTTAAATATATACATAGTCCATATAAACATTTGCAAAACTAATCAACATGAGATCAAACCTAAGTAGTATATTTTAAACTTCACAATATTTGAGTGTTTATACGCCTGGCGCATGAAGTAAAAGTTTAGAAAAGAGTAATTTGGATTGGTGGCTCCGCTTTACTATGCGGCCAAATTTTCAGGCTTTTCTAAACTCGAAATTTTACTTTATGTTTTATGTGGGATTAAAAACACTCGTTAGACGCTTCAAATTGAAAGCTTTTGCGAGAACAACGAATAAAAAATCGAGATATGTATACATAAAAGAAAAATTCCCTGAATATTGCAGTATTTAAAAAATTAATTAATTCATTAAATTGAAGATACTCGCATTTACGTAATTTTGCGATATTTATTAAAATGCCCTAGATTGATTGAACATTTTATAAGTTAATATAATCCTAGAAAATTCACGAAAACTTATAAAAATCACAGATATTGGTAAAAGAGAAATATTTAACTGAAACCTTTGATATAAAAACTAAGCATAAGTAATCCTACGAAAACGATCAAAATCATTGGTCACAGAAAAAATAAAGTTCAGTTGATCATTGAAAATTTAAGAAATCAACAAAATAGACATAAAAAATCGAATATTTTTAACTATTAATTATTTGGCTATACTCACTTTTGTAAGTCAATCTATTTACTTTTATTTTGCCATACTTTTGTATAATTACATTGACTAAATTTGACTCACCCATGATAATGTCATAACTTCTATTTGGAAATAAATAAATTGGATTGGATAGAATTGGATTTCATGAAAATCACCATAATTTATATTACTCTTAAAAAATTGATCAAACCTGAAACTTTAGCAGAATTTCAGTTATTGATAAAGGGAGTTTTTCTTTTAAGTATACATATTCTAATTACAGCGTATATACTGTAAATCTTAAGATATTCGTTGTTTTTTAAAAGAGTTCAATTTTAAGCTTAAATCGAGTGTTTTCCACTCCCAGATTAGGCATGAAGTAACATTTCGAGTCTAGAAAAGCCTTAAAATTTGGTTTGGTCGACCCGGGACGCGGAGAGACCGAACTACATTTTTAGGCGTTTTTAAGCTTTACTTCATGCGGCACGCGTATAAACACTGAAACATTGTGGAAGTTCATAAAATGCTAGTAAAGCAGTATGCTAAGGACGTGTATTTCGAACTTCAATTATAACCTGTGTTTTATACGCGTGGCGCTACGCGACCAAACCAAATTTATAGGCTTTCCTAAACTCGAAATTTTACTTCATGCTTATTCAAGGAGTGGAAACACTCCTTAGGAGCTTTAAATTTGGTGCTTTTATATAAACAACGAACTTCTGCAAATTTACCAAACTTTGTAATTATCAATATATGCATTCTTAAAAGAATTATTATTCGTGTGTATCACTAAGTAACTACACGTATGATGTATGACTTTAAAATAAAATACAAACGGTATTTTTATGATTCTATAAAAATAAATGTTTTGATTAAATCCTGAACTAAAGCTAATGTCAATATTGTAATAAATATTTGGAGTTTAAATTAAGTATCGATTTTTCAATAACTAAGAACGTTCTACGAGTGGGAATAAAACATCAAAGCGCTATAAAATGGTGAAAAAATAGATGAAATTTAAGCGAATACATAAAAACGCCATTTATTAATTTATTCTAAGCAAAAATGGCAGATGACTATTTCTTTGCGCTTTCCTGTTTATTAATCTTAAACTTACACGGAATAAAAAACACATTTCGGTGATTGTTATTAACGCTAGACAAGGGCGCTGATTACATAGTTCAAAAGAGAAATAATTTACCCCTGACAGGCCACGGTTCTTACATAATAGACCCACGAAATTCATAAAGCATACTTCTGCCCGCATTGTATTGTTGAATTAAATTATATATATATATATATATATATAAATCATATTTATAAAATATTAGTACAGAAACGAGTGCAACTGAAATTTAATTAAAACTGCACCACAGCTATACTCGTAACATTTACACAGCATAAAATGTGACGAAAACGCTTGTAATTCCATTTGACTGCAAAATTTGATGCAATAGCATGCAGCACAGCACAATCGAATACACAATCCATCAAAATCGGTGTGAATATTTATAATTCGGTATCACTTGAATATGTTTAATGGCTACGCTCAGTACTAGTACAAGCTTTAAATTTTGAATCAGAAACGCGATTGATGAGTCAAACATAGATAGCATATGCAAGTTTACAGTTCTTGCCCTGAAAAGGACCCAGTTAAACTTTTTGAGCCGATGAAATTACCTGGAGCAGGCCGGTAATTAATAATGCAAAAAATATTACATCGACTAGGCTGTTTTATTATTGAACACGAAATACATTCGGAATTTACCAGCGATAAGCAATTGCTGTAGGGGTCATTTATTATCAAGCGTAAAATTACAAAAGTTCCATCCGCTTACGCATTGTAATGTGCGTGGCTGAAAAAACTGATTTTTGAAAAGTTCTCTGACCCACGAGAATTAAGCGTACCAGAGGGAGATGAGGGCAATTTCCGACAATTTAAGTGGGAATTGTGACTTTGTAAAAAATAAATAAGGCACAATCAATATAACTACCGAGTAAAAACAGAAATATTGAAACCATTCAATGTAAGAAGTTTGTTCGTGCTTAAGAACAAGAATACGGTTCATTGACTCCCGCTAAAAATGAAGTCTAGTATCTGATATATTCATTATTGGAACATTTTTAAGTACATTTATTTTTAGTTTATTTATTTGTATCTATTGTTACCATAGGCGGGCGCCCATGGTAACAATGCCTCTTCCTGTAAAAGATTCTGGGCGCAGAATCTTTTTCAGGAAGAGGCAATGTAAAATAATAATAAAATTGAATATTATCGAAAATTGCGAAACAAATAGAAATTGGTTTATTTAAGTATTGCAATTCTTAAAATTTCAAAACTAAAATGATTTTTTTTTAAATTAGTAAAATGTAGTGTAATAATCATCGGTAAGTGTTAAAAATTAAGATGTTAGAAAATATTGACAAAATTTATTAGTATTGCAAAGTGATGAATTTCAACATTTACAAAATAATAAAGGAATGCTGATTTACGGGAAATATTTTTTTTAAGTTTACATTCGTTGTTTTCTTAGAGTTCAATTTAAAGCTTTAAACGAGTGTTTTCGACTCCCAGGATAAGCATTAAGTAAAATTTCGAGTTTAGAAAAGTCTCACAATTCGGTTTGATCGCAGCCAAACCAAATTTTCGGGTTTTTTAAACTCAAAATTAAAACACTGGTTTTAATTTAAGTTTAAAATATACGTCCTTAGCATACTGCTTCAGTAGCATATTGTGAAGTACACAATGTTTTAGTGTTTTATACGCGAGGCGCATGAAGTAAAATTTCGAGTTTAGGAAAGCCTGAAAATTTGGCTTGATCGCGTAGCGCTACGCGACCTAACAAAATTTAAGGCTTTTCTCAACTCGAAATTTTACTTCATGCCTTATCTGGGATTGGAACACACTCGTTTAAAGCTTCAATTAAAAAAAAATAGCGAATATCTAAAGATTTACGGCACATACGCTGCAATTGGAATGCGTATACTTAAAATAAAAACTCCCTGTATTAACAACTGAAATCCTGCTAAAGTTTCATGTTTGATTTATGTCAATGTTTAAGATTTCGATCAATTTTTATAGGAGTAATATAAAATATGGTGATTTTCATAAAATCCAATTCTATTCAATCCAATTTATTTATTTCCAAATAGAAGTAATGATACTTTTATGGCTGAGTCAAGTTTAGTCAATATAATTATACAGAAGTATATCAAAAAATAAAAACAGACAGACTCACAAAAATGCAACATAGAGAAATAATTAATATTTTAAAAATCCAAACTAGGCTTTTCTAAACTCGACATTTTACTTCATGCGCCAGGCGTGTAAACACTGACATATTGTGAAGTTCAAAACATACTACTCAGGTTTGATTTTTTTTTAATTACTAACATTAGTTTTACCTAACACTTTCAGGTAAAAATCATGTTAATAATTAAAAAATAAAAAAAAAATTAATACTTGTTCTTATCGATATTTGTCTCTTTTACTTAAAAATATAATATTCCATTGAATCCAAGTTTTAAAAAATGTCTATCTCTCAATGAGGCTACACTATGCAGGAATATTTGGTGGTGTTCATACTTTCAATCTTCTACAGATCATTTTCCATTGCCGTTACATTACCAAAAACCCGTCCTGTTTGTTGCCCATCTTTAGTAAACTAATAATACTAGTTTATATCTTATTGTGCAACTGTACGTCAGAACTGAATTCGGCTACAAACTCAGCACCAGCACAAGATAGTTTATTGCTCCAATTATATTTCACGCCGCTTTTGGATCAACCACGGGTCGTAACTGGAGTTAAGGATAACACACTAGAGATGAAATCTCGTTTGTCGTTCGAATTTGAATTTTCGAATTTCGCCCTTTATTCAGATCCCACTTCATGATTGTCTCTTGGTAACAACGGCTTATCTACCTTCAATGCGAGCCGAATGTATTGCCCGGGAAATGGATGGAAAGGTGACAGAAAACGGCAACCGTTAGAGAAAATATTAAATAAATAATCAAGATAGTGAATACTCATTCATTAAAAAAATTGACACAACACTTGAATAAAAAACAACAAAGATATTTATTCAGACTACACTGAGGCCCACTTTTACAATCTTTAGGTAACGTCTCGGTATATTAGACCTTCGTTATTTTATTCCTGAGTTTAAACTGTAAAACCTCAACCGAACATTTAACCTGTGGGTATTGTTACACTTGGTTTTCCGAACGATTGTAAAAGCGAGCCTAAATAGTTTATTGTCTATGACATCAAATGAAAGTATCTAATAATTACGATAATATTAGTGTAAACCGCAAATCTAAATTATTAAGATTATTAATATCCATTGAAGCAACTACTTCTTGTGCAAACACACCCCGGATATTAAATTATACAATAAAACATTTAAAATATTATTTGTTTACTTACAACGCTATCAATTGTGTATGTAACTTTTAGGTCAAATTCTCTTCAAACTAACAAACAATAAAAAATGAGTAATTACAAGAAAAATTAAAATGGAAGAGTCTTAGATTATTGTTGTTGTAATTATTCATTTTATCATTAATTATGTAAAGTTATTGAAAGGAAAAACACTTGGTATTGTTTCACAACATAATTTAATTTGTGAAACAATATCAAGTATTTTTCTTCTCAATAACTTTACAAAGTATAATATGTTTCACCAAGTTCCAGATGAGGAATTAATTCAAGAAATTATCATTGACTGTTGGTTGGTTTAAAGAGAATTTGCCGTAAAAGTTGACATGTACTATCGTTGATACACGTATTATATGTAGTCAGTGTCTTATTACCATTCATCTACCTGATGAAGCCACAGTGTGGTGAAACAATTGTGGTAGTACAATAAATATAATTTAGAAACCTAGACAAATAAAGTGTTTTATTAGAGCATAGCGTGGGTTTCTGCCGTCCGGGGCGTAGGAAAAATTCGCCGCCCCCTTCATTTAGGTATTTAAATCTATAAGGCTCCAAAATGTATAGTAATTCTAAAGATCTTTTCGACAAGAATACATTTGTTACTGTGTATTGTACAAGGTATAAATGATGAAGTAATGAATGTATGTTTAATAATAAACTTCAAGATTTTTTTCCCCTGTCTTTTTAATATAAATTCATTTTGTGTAAAACCCCCATTTTGATCAATTTTAAAGATTTGTCAACTGCTGTATTATTATTTAAAATTCAAAATTTGTAATTGTTGAATACCAATATTTAAGTTTCATTTAATTTTGATGTTTAATTTATATACTGGTAAATTTTATCATAAATCGGAAAAAATATATATTTCTTTTTTTAATTGTAAGTGTTGGCAGTTATGATATATTTAAAAGTGAATACGCCCATGATAGTTGACATTTAGTCTGTAATGACATATTTAATGTATATGTTTAATGTTTATTTACGGAAATTCCATTAAAAGTACACAATGCTTAATACTTACGATAAATTAAAAGTAATAAATAATTTAAAATATAAAATCACAAACAATATACACATAGAATAAACAATTGTAATTTATTATTCCAGATTTATCTTATAATGTCACATGGCATTTACATTATTATGACAGTTGACATTAATTATATTTCTCAGTTTGAAATGCCAATATCTTTACTTTAAATCAGTGTTTTGTACGCGTGGCGTATGAAGTAAAATTTCGAGTTAAGAAAAGCCCGAATTTGGATTTGGACGGTGCGCGTCCAAATCCAAATTCTTAGGGCTTTTCTCAACTCAAAATTTTACATCATGCTTAGTCTGGGAGTGGAAGACACTTTCAAAGTTTTAGTTAATTTTTAACGCTTTTTGTAAATTTCTAAGATTTCCTGTAATTTTCAAAATTCTAACGGTTTTTGTGAATTTCCTAAATTTTCGTTGATTTGAAAAATTTCAATACTTTTTATGGTTTATAGTTTTCAAATTCTTAGCAATTTTCATGAAATTCCAAGATTTCCGTTAATTTGAAAAAAATCCAACGGTTTTCCTGAATTTCTTAAATTTTCGGTAACTTTAAAATATTTTACAATTTTAATGAATTTTCGTTGATTTTTAAATCTTGGCAGTTTTCGTAAATTTCCTTAATTTTCGTTAAATTTAAACATTTTGACGCTTTTTATGAATTTTCAATTTTTATTTTTTTCATGAATATTCATCATCTTTTTTTTAAAACCTTAATAGTTTTCGTAAACTTCCTAATACATTCGTTACATTTAAAAATGACTATCTTCGAAAATAAAAAAAATGTACATTCATAAATTTTCCACAATTTTAGTTAATTTTAAAAATTTCGACAATAATTTAAATTATTATTAATTTTCAAAACTTTTCCTAAATTTCCTTCATTTTCTTATATTTTACAAATCTTGACAGTTTTCGTGAAATTGAATTTTAAAAATATTGGCGCTTTTCAGGAATTTCTAAGAATTTCTAAAATATCCGTTAATTTTTCGTAAATTTTATAGATTTCCGTTATTTTCCAAATTCTTAATGGTTTTCGCTTTTGTTAATTTTTTTCGTAAATATCCAAGATTTCCGTTAAATTTCAAAATCTTGATGTTCAAACAGCATCAAGAATATTTTGAATATTTCGTCGATTTTTGAAATACTGACTCTTTTTGTAAGTTTCCAAGATTTTCTTATCAAATTTTATAAAAATTGATGATTTTTATTTTTAATAGAAGATTTTTTTTATTTTTAACTAATTTCATTTCTCTTCCTTATATTCATCATTTTACAACGTTTCCTAAAATTGCTTATTTTAAATAATAAATAACTTATTTTGTTATTGATATTAAAAACGTTAAAAATGCGTTCGTTTTTTCGGAACTATTAAAATTATTGACAATTTTTCTAAACTCGAATTTTTACTTCATGCTTAATCAAGGAGTGGCAAAACCCGTTAGACATTTCAAATTAAACTTTTTAATTATAATTAAAGGTGAGCATCTTTAATCCAGAACGTCACAATTCACAAAAGAACAGGAGATATTATTCCCGCACCATCATGATTCTGATTCGCGACCAGAGATACATTTTAAGTAATGAAATATTTTATAACAATTTAGTGTTAAGATTTTTTTAAATTAATATATAATTAGTAATATAAAATTACCGGTAATTTCAAATTGGGTAATATTCTCGGTAATATTACTGAAAACATAGTAACAATTTATAATTTAAAGTTAGAAATAAAACACACAAATTCTAATAAATAATTCTAAGTTATTCCATAATTGTTAAAAAATATAAGTTTTTAAGAATCTTTCAACAAACTGTCATTGTTCTCTAAGAAAGAAGATAGTTACGAAAAAACTTGAAGATAGAAAAATTGTCCAAAATTTTATTGTATAAAACTTCTGTTTAAACCATTTTTGTTTTCAAATTAGTTATTGAGTTATTTGCAACTTTTGTGAAGTACATAAAAAGCGAGCGAACTTAAATTCTCAACATTTTTCAATTTTGACAAAAAACGTTATAACTCAAAAACTATTCGAGCTACAGAAAAGTATTGACATGTATTTCAGCTATTGCGACGAGATCTACAAAATAAGCATATTTGTTTTTATACAGGGTGATCTATAAAGTATCTAAAAGAAAATGTCAATTGTTTTTTTTCTAAATCAAGCATGCGGGTGTTTATCAAAGTTATCACTATTATATATAAGAGTGTTTTCCACTCCCAGACTAAGCATGAAGTAAAATTTCGAGTTTGGAAAAGCCTTAAAATTTGGTTTTGTCTCGTAGCGCGTAACACTACGCGACCAAACCAAATTTTCAGGCTTTCCCAAACTCACAATTTTACTTCATGCGTCAGGCGCGTAAAACGCTGATTTATCCCGAAAAAACACAAACACAAATTCCAATAAATAGTCCAAAGAAGTTATTCTATGATTTTGTGAAAATTATAAGTTTTTACGAATCTTTCAACAAACTATCGTTTTTCTCTAAGAAATAAGAAAGCTACGAAAAAACTTGAAGATAGAAAAATTGTAAAAATTTTACTATCTAAAACTTGTATTGTGACAATTTTTCTGTATTCCCATTAGTTATTGAGTTATTCGCAACTTTTGCGAAATACAAAAAAAAAACTAGCGCACTCGCTTAAATTCTCGAAATTTTTTAATTTTGACAAAAAACGTTGTAACTCAAAAACTATTCGACCTACAGAAAAGTATATTACATACATTTTGGTTATTTCGACGAAATCTACAAGATGGATGTATTTGTTTTTATACAGGGTGATCCTAAAGTATCTAAAATAAAATGTCAATTGTTTTTTTCTAAATCAAATAGGCGAGTGTTTATCAAAGTTGCCAATATTTCCACTCTTTGGTTAAGCATGAAGTAAACATTTGGATTTGGTCATGGTAGCGACCAAATCCAAATTTTCAGGCTTTTGTAAACTGAAAATTTTCCTTCATGCGCCACGCGTATAAAACACCGATTTGATGTGAAGCTCAAAATAAACTGTTAATAATTTTTTTTAAATAAATTACCTTATTAATAATTATTATTATGTAACAGTTATTAAAAATAGAAGTTTTTGAAAAAGCTTATACAATTATTTAAATCTTGGCCCATTTGATTATGTAGAATTGTATATGTGGTTTGCAGAAGAAAAAGTTTTGAGACCCCTGCCCTTGCCTATTATAAAATCCATTAATCACATTCGTTAGTGTTTCAGGGTTAATACACGCACATACTTCAAAAATTGCATCCCTTTAAGAATCAATATTTTGAGTGACGTATTTGATAAATTTTGTTTTTCATATGGTCGGTCCCACAGAAAATAACCAAAAGGCGCTAAACCACCACGATTACGACCAATAATCCGACCAATAATCCAGCGATTTGGAAAGGTTTTTTTTAAATATTCCCGAACATCTTCTCTAAAATGCGCTGATCTGAAACCCAACGTCCTGATTGTCACGTGTTGCTCCTTCTACTGCAAGGCCAACTTTGTTGATTCAAAGTTCTAAAAATGATAAACGTATTATTGAAAATTCCCGCTCAAATATTGATTTTTTAAGTGTACTGCGTCCTTGTGCAAAAACTAAATAAATCACGCACATTCTATATGCGGCCTCCAGTGTAAAACGTTTTTACTATGAAAATTCTTTCTTCAATGGTATATTTGATACTCATTTTGCAAATTAGGTTTGACAACTTATAACAATAGATAAATTTAAAGTAGCTTACCTAATTCATCTTATTACATGTTCCGGATTGAAAATACTCACCCGGTATATGGATATGTATAGTTTAATGAAAAAAATCCTGTATGAGCACATTTACCAATAATCACTCTATCTATATTTACCAAGCGGATTTTTATACGTATACATTTACCGGAAATTATACATATTTCCCAATTTTCTAGTTTTATTGTTAATTTTTCTATGTTCTGGTGTCCTCTGATTTAGGCGCCCCTAGGCGGTCACCTTGGGTCACCTAATAGAAGAGCCGCCCCTTCTTATTGATAAATGCACAACGTTTATGATATGCGTCAACAAGATTAAGTTATTATTACATGATATTAAGAACACATAACGCATAACAGAAAATAGAATATAAGACACAAATCAACTTCCAATTAGAACTAGAATGATACTATTACCATATATATGTACTTAAAAAAAAATAGAATTACAAATAAAACTTCTATCTTTAACTTAAACTTTATTCGTCTACTTTTTCTAAGAGCAAAGTATTTTATTGCAATATCAATGTCTATCGCATCACAACACACTTTTTGCTCTATAGATAAGATAGACATTGGTTAAGCTTACAAGATATAATTTTTATTTATTGTGAAATTTTGCCGCCACCTAAACGTGCCGCCCTGGTGGGACCGGCCCCCACCTGTTTCCCCCACTACGCTACGCCTCTGTATGTAGGTAGTTTCAAGACTTACTGTTTGCGGTTTATACGACTATCATAGTCAATTTATTGAAATAATTTTACATATTTCAAATGCGAAAATTAGGATCAAAATACTCAACTTTGCCCCCATTCAACCGATTCTCTTTCTTTAAATACGCGAGATCCCCATACTGTATTCATAAAAAATTTATAGGTGCCGTGGTAAGCTAGTTTGTCGCCTGGTACCAACATTTTAAATAGCGCCTTTTTGTTTGCTTTCTACTTGGCCTGTATGGAATACAGAATATGTATATTGTTATCGTAAACATTTGCAAATAGAAAAATGTATTCCAAATTAGAGGCGATTGTATAGCTCTATAGAAAATTGATAATGTAGTTTCAAATCGACTAATGTAATTGTCAACTGATGTCAATGACGGCTGACACCGACTTATGTCTGTATGTCTCAATATACGTCAAAAGTGACACTAAATGTCAAAACTTACTTCAAAAATACGAAAATTGTGTTAAAATATTAGTAGTGACAAGTTGTGTAAGATTATTTTATGCACAGAAAGTTTCAGAAATGTCAAAACTCTCCAAAAATGAAAAATGCGATTTTGTCATTATGAATTCAAGATAATTAATCGAGTGTCTGACATTACTCTTTTTAATTAGTTTTCCTAAATTTTTGTCAGAACGGTCAAATATCTCAATTGGATTTACATGATAGTCACTGATCTTAAGTTAGGTTAGATGACACTTTCATCGTATAACTCAATATACATATTTTGTATTTGTCTTTTGTGTGTGTGTTTTTTTTTTCTTTAGTAATCCTGCGTATGCGTCTTCGATCGTCTCCACAGTCACTTTTTCATGTAAGATATTGACACACATTAAGTAAACATTTACCAAATGAACAAAAATTAATGTAAAAACGACAATTTCTACTCTAATATCCACAAGAATCAAAAACTGACAAAAGACTGTTGACATAGTTATTTTATCGACAAGAATCGCCGGATAAATAAAATAAGTAGGATGGTCAGAAATGATAAGTTGTAAAAAATTAAGAAAGACAGTCGATAAAGTGATTTTATGTTGCAATAACAATAGACAGTGTATGTTGCTTTTTAACATTATACGTCACTTTTGAGTATAATGACAGCTGCGTTTTCTGCGTTTTCAAAAATAGAATAAATAAATGCCCTAATAACTCTGTCATTATTGATGGTACTTTACTGTATTCTACATAAAATTAGATTAAAATTCGCCGTAGTTTACGAATCCGCAAATTGCTCTATCTTTGAAAATAACCTAGTTATGCTCCTCAACTGTCTTTATTTATTACGTGACGTCAGTTTTGACATTCGCAAATGGTCTTTTGGTAAATTTTAACTTACTTTGACGAAAGTGCTCTACTCTCGAAAATAACCGAGTTAAGCTGTTCAACTGTCTTTATCTATTACGTCACGTCAATTCAAACCTAATTTGACGTATCTCACTCGTGACTTGGTCTCTGTTAAAAGTTCCGACTGCTTGAATTTTGTCCACTCCTCTACTAAAATCTTGTTAGTAATGTGATGCTGACAATTTTCGAAATTCTATAAAAAATATTAACACTATACAATACTGAGTGTTATTTCACTTTGTAAACTACGATTACATTGACTATTTTGACCATAATTTAGTAAACATTGTGACAGATAAGTATAAATGAAATTGCCAATTCTTGGTTGCAGAATACTTCAAACATTAAAAGTGCGATTCTTTTCGCAATCTACAACAAGTTATTCTTACAAAGACTATATCAAAGAGATAAATCTCGAAACGCGTCTATAGATGGCCTGAATAATTTGACCCAAATTGTTACATTTGCAGTAGGTTACTGTATGTAACAGCAAACACTTGTTATATAATTCAATGTCCGTCGGGGTATTAGCCCGGGAAGTAGTTGCTTCAATGAGTGTTTGATATAGTCTTTGTAAGACTAACTTGTTGTAGATTGCGAAAAGAATCGCACTTTTAATGTTTTATTGTGACAGATATCTAAAAACAGTTATACATTTCAAACATTAAAAACGTCGAAAGTAGGTACGTGTCGAAAGTAATGAAATGTCAAAAGTTAGGTTAGATAAGTTGTCTTATTGTCAGTTAGGTTAGGTAAGATGTCGCTCTGTTTTTTTTGTTCGTACTCAAATGTGCAGTTTTCTTGTCGCTTTAGCTCAATGAGAAATCTCGGTCTTAATCGACTCAAGAGACCTTACTGCGTTGATTTAGACTATTTTTGAAATATCTGTCAGTCGCAAACTAGCAAACGCTAGTGATGGTCAAGATTGAGTATGTCAATGATCGATCATAATGATAGAGCAATTAAAGTATAGAACAAATAAAGCAAAAAATCGAGCCGCCGGAAACGATCTACAAAAATATTCTAGCGTAGCCCGTCGCGGCCAGGGTTTTTATGTCTAAAACACTTTGTTTTAAAAACAGTGTTTTAAATATGTGTGTGCATAAATGTGATTTTTAAATACAGGAAATTTTTCTCTCAGGTATACATTTGCATACACTGCAGAGCTGTGCAGGATTCGAATCATTCAAGATTCGAATCCTGGATTCGAATCCTTTTAGAGGATTCAAAAGAGATATTCGAATACTTTAGTTAAACTGGATTCGTGATCCGGATTCGTTACACTTTTTTAAAATGATTCGTATTCGAATCCAAATGCTGGTGATTCGAATCCTCATAAAAGGATTCGAATCCTCGTAAAAGGATTCGAATCCTCATAAAAGGATTCGACCCCTCATAAAAGGATTCGAATCCTCGTAAATGTATTCGAATCCTCATACAAGGATTCGAATCCTTATAAAAGGATTCGAATATTTACAAAAGGATTCGATTCGTCAAAAATAATTCGAATTAATCGTAAGGATTAACATGAAAAATTTGTTTTGTATGTTTTTAAATTTCTTGTTAAGTCACTGTTTTATACGCGTGGCGCATGAAGTAAAATTTCGAGTTTAGAAAAGCCCCGTGAAAATTTGTCTCGGGTCGCTGCGCGACCCTCGACAAATTTTCTACGCGGGGCTTTTCTAAACTCGAAATTTTACTTCATGCTTAATCTGGGAGTGGACGACACTCGTTTGTAAGTGATAAAATCAATTAAATTAATGATTTGTGTCAAATTTAACAGATTTGAGATTTTTAATTGTTTTTCGGTAATTGCGCCAAATATAACATTTTGATGAATATGAATTGACATTCCCAATCAAATTTTTACACTTATCATGTCGATTTATAACATTTTTATAAGATTTTCAACAAATCGATTCATAAAATTATCCTTATTTCGAGATTTTCGTCGATTAATCAAATTTTTATCAGATTTTGCAATATTTCCTCAATTTTCCTTAATTTATCGAATGTTGATGAAATTTTCAATATATCGAGATTTTTAATTATTTATGAAAATGTTTATCAGATTTTCAACATATCTTGATTTTTGATAATTTGTCATTTTTATCGATTTATAAAATTTTGATAAAATTTTCGATATTTCGAGATTTTCTCGTCAAATATATGAAATGTTGATATGTAAGATTTTCAATATTTTTATTCAGATTTGTAACGATTTTCAAAAATTATTGAATTATTATTTGAACACACAAATTTGAGATTTTTTTTTCTACAAGACATATTTAATCATTTTTAACATTGAATGACATTTTTGATATTCTTTACCTTTTGAGATGACATTTTTGACAATAGATTATATTCTAGATATTAGACTACGTTTTTTGACATTAGACGACATGTTTCACATTAGATGTTACTTTTGATAAACAATGAAATTTTTTACTTATTTACTATTTCTGATGTTGACAATAAATGACGTATTTGACATTAGATGGCAGTTCTGACATTTTATATTTTTTTACTTTTTTGACAGTAGACGACCATTTTGACATTTGATATTTTTGATATTACATATTTACTTGTTTTACATTAGATAACAATTTTTATATTATTAGATAACTTTTTTGACATTATTACTGATTTTAACTGAAATTTTCGTTTCTGTAAGAACGTTTTTGTCAAACTGTCACGTACTGACATAAAATGATAATTTTAACGTAAATCGATTTTATCAGCACGCCAAATTTTTTACGTTTTTGATATTTTTTATATTTACGAGATAACATTTTGGTCATTTTGTTATTGGCAATTTTAAATAATTTTGACATATTTTGATAACTTTTAAAACTGAAAACAGTTTTAATATGTTTTTATATTTTTAACTTTACTTGAAATCAGTGTTTAATACACGTGGCGCATGAAGTAAAATTTCGAGTTTAGAAAAGCCCCGTGAAAATTTGTCTCGGGTCGCTGCGCGACCCTCGACAAATTTTCTACGCGGGGCTTTTCTAAACTCGAAATTTTACTTCATGCTTAGTCTGGGAGTGGAGACACTCGTTCGTAAATTTTCGAATTATCATAAAGTTGTGTATTTATTTTCAAAAAAAATCTTTCTCGGTTTATTGAACAAAAACAAAAGAGCTGAGGTGAAAAGTGTTTAGGTAAAAGTGGTTTATTTTTTCGTTGGCTACAACTTTTGTTTGAAACATTTTTTGATTTAGACGTCGAAAGCCATAATCGGTGAGTTGTTGATGTCCACTAGATTTTTTAGTTTCTAATTCAGAAACAAAAGAGCTGAGGTGAAAAGTGTTTAGGTAAAAGAGGTATATTTTTTCGTTGGCTACAACTTTTGTTTCAAACATTTTTTGACTTAGACGTCGAAAGCCATAGTGGAATTCGTTTAATCAAAAAACATCTAATGATTTCTGGTGATTTTCAACGCAAGACTTTTAGACATTTGATGGTATAATTAATATTGAATTAAGTATTTATTTTAATATATTCGTAAATATAACAATGTAAAATATTTATTTAATTAAAATATTAAGAAAATAACAATACAATAAATTTTATATTATTATTATTATTATTATACTGGGTGTCCGTATTTCAACAGAAAGTATGGGGATTTCGGTTATTTAAAGAAATAGAGAGTCGGTTAAATTGGGGCAAAGTTGCATAATTTAGGGCCCAATAATAACCCAAAAACAAGTTTGAAATATCTTATTTCCTTAATGAGATATTGTCAAAAAACGTATTTTTGAAAATTCGTTTTTATTTTTTTATTCAAAAACTATTGAATCCAGGCATTTACAACTTTGACATTATAGGCACTTTTTAACGATAAATCCAGTAACATATTTTATTCTAAGATAACTATAACATTTACCTAGAGACCATAGCTAACTTTTGTTTTTCTTATGAGCGTTATTTTGGATTTTGATATTTTTTGGAAGAATATTTTTTACTGAATTCAATGATGTACCACACTTATAGTTTATTGTACATTTTATATGTAAAATTTTAATCTTTTGGTTTTTCAAAGTGTGCCTTGGAAACAGTTGAGTAACTCACTTATTTGGCAACTCCTAGGACCCATAATTTGCTTACACATCACCTCTGAAGACGGGCATCCGACGATACATACTTTAACAGTTGTGACATATTTTAAAGTAACGAGTGTCTTCCACTCCCAGACTAAGCATGAAGTAAAATTTCGAGTTTAGAAAAGCCCCGCGTAGAAAATTTGTCGAGACCCGAGACAAATGTTCACGGGGCTTTTCTATACTCGAAATTGTACTTCATGCGCCACGCGTATAAACCATTGATTTGAAGTGTTGTTCAAAAACACACAAATACCTCTTTAATCAGAGTAACACAGAAATTTAGTCTGTTATCAACGATGTTCAGTGTTAATAATAAATAATTAGGTTGTGAATATTTTTGTTAAAACAACTGATAACGATATTTATATGTTAATGGTTGTAAAAAAATAATAAAATCAAATTTATTCTCAAACGATTTGTATTCGTGATTCGAAAAAACAGGATTCGAATCATATTTATCTCTTATGAATCCTTTATTCGAGTATTCCTGATTCGAATCATATCAGGTGATTCGGATTCGTGATTCGAATCCTTTTAACGAGGATTCGTCCCAGCTCTGATACACTGTAAATTTTACGACAATCGTTGTTTTTTATAAGATTTAAATTTGAATCTATAAACGTGGATTTTCCACTTCTAGACTAAGCATGAAGTAAAATTTCGAGTTTAGAAAAGCCTGAAAATTTGGATTGGCCACGTAGCGGAACGGAGCGGCCAATCCAAATTAGGCTTCTCTAAACTAGAAATTTTACTTCATGCTCCACACGTATAAAACACTGAAATATCGTAAAGTATAAAATATACGGCTTTAGGAGTCTAATATGTAGATGTGAATAAAACTTGAGTCAAATTCTGCGTTGAACAAATTATTTAAAACAGTGATTATAGGCAACCCAATAACTCTAACGTATATTAGGTTGTCTATAATCGTTGTTGTGTGTGTGTGTTTTTAACTTCACTGTAAATCAGTGCTTTTAAGCGTGGCGCATGAAGTAACATTTCGAGTTTAGAAAAGCCTAATTTGGATTGACCGCTCCGCTTCGCTACGCGGCCAATCCAAATTCTTAGGCTTTTCTAAACTCGAAATTTTACTTCATGCTTAGTCTGGGAGTGAAAAAAACTCGTTAAAAGCCTAAAATTAAACGCTTTGAAACAACGAATTCCCGCTGATTTAAAAAAACGCTGGAATTATCGAGATATGTATACTCAAAAGAAAAATGCTCTGTATGTTCTGTTTTAAACACGATTTAAACGTGTTTTAAAGTGTTTTAAACGTATTTTAAACACGTTTTAAACATGTTTTTAACTGTTAATGTTTTAAACGATCTTTCAATACAAAAAACACGTTTAGTAAAAAAACTGTTTGTTTTAATTAAAATGAAAATGAGAACGATAGTGCATATCGTTGTTTTGACGATTACATTAATAACTCTACTCATATCCAATATATTCTATATTCACCAGAAGTCGCACATTTATACTTGTGCAAAATCACTTATCATTAAGAGTATATTGGGATTGTATTAGTACGTAAACAACAAAACCTAAAGCCTATTAAACTTGCTGTTATAAAAACAGGGTGCTTTTCTTTTAAGTATATTTATTATTATATCCCAATTATATGCTGTAAACCTTCAGATATTCGTTGTTTTTTTTAAGGTCAATTTGAAGGCTTAAACGAGTGTTTTCTACTCCCAGGTTAAGCATGAAGTAAATTTTGAGTTTAGAAAAGCCTAAAAACCAAACCAAACCAAATTTTCAAGATTTTCTAAACTCGAAATTTTAATTTATGCGCCACGCGTATAAGACACTGATTTCAAGTAAAGTTCATTTGTTCAAAATATTTTAGTGTTTTCAGTGTTCAATAAGCACGGCGCATGCAGTAACATTTTGATTTAGAAAAGACTGAAAATGTTATTTCATGCTTGACACTTGACACTCGTTGAACGATTTTAAAAAAAGCGTATGTATAATTTAAAAAAAAATCGCTATATAATCATTTGAATGATCATTCGAATGATCTTCTTATTACAATTTGAATGATCAATTATATTACCATTTAAATAATCGCCACGTCACTATCTTGAATCATTTGGCAATGGATTGCTCGGATAGGTCAATTTATTCAATAACTCGAGAGGAACGCCTAAAATAACTATAGTCATTTACTTATAGTGATCCAAAAGATGCTTGCCGATTTGAACTATAAGATTTCAAAAGAAGTTGGTATCGAAATATTTCTTATTTCAAAGATTATACAATTCTCTTTACAGATGTACTTGTATTTTTCTAAATTGTTTCCCGATAAAAATGCTCCTTAACAATCTGGCAACAATGCAATATTTATTGTTTATTCAAAATTATATTCAAAATTGACAGATACAACACAACACAACAACATTAAAATCATCAAAATGTTCAACATATAACATGTTTGGATTTGTTTGTGATGTATGTTGGTACCTAATAAACGGTACTTCGGTCGGTCTATTTTGCACGATTGCAAAAATCCCAAACACGTTCAAGATTAACAATCCGGTCATCAGAGAATTCGCCAACAGTTGGCACTAAACTCCAAAACTTAGTTTTGTGTATCTCTTTATAAAATATCATTGTATTTATTTATTTTAGTTTTAACTTTGCCCTGAAGAAGCTGACAAATGTTTAGCGAAATATTGGCTAATTAAAATAAAGTTCTGGGTAAAAAATAGAACTATAATTTTTGAATTCTGCCGCTTTTCCCTAAAAGTTTACAGAAGTTATTGATTGAAATATTCTTATTTGCGTAATCGATTATCTGAATAATTCGTATTCGAATCTTAGCTTTTTTTATTAATTCAATAAATACTAAATACCCTATTTATTGGATGAATGTTGATATTATTTTTTAAGATAATTTTGATATGCTTGGGTTTATAGGGTTATACGTGTATCTTCATCTTATCTTACGGATGTTTAGGATTAAATATTCGTATCTTTAAAAAAAAATCGAATGTTGCTATTCGTAAATATGAATATGCTAATAATAACAATAAAATTATAATAATAATACTTTTATTTGCCAACAGTTACTAACAAAACATTGCTTCAAATTTATTTTTACTATAACCCTATATTTCATTTATTAAGCTCAGTTAAAAATAAGGATTCGTGTTCTACTCCACATACGAGTAAATTAAAAGTGGAAGGCATTTTCTGTCTAAAATAGGGATAGTTTACATTCTCCCGAGGGGAAAGTTGTTTATTCCAGGGTTGTTAAAAAAACGTTTTTGCATTTTAATTAAACAAACAGTTTTTTTTAACAAAACGTGTTTTTTCATTAAAACAGCGTTTAAAACATTAACAATTAAAAACATGTTTAAAACGTGTTTAAAAGAGGTTTAAAACGTGTTTAAAATAAAACATATAGGGCTTTTTTTTTGAGTATACATATCCCGATAAGTACAGCGTTTTTTAAAATTTGCGGGAATTCGGTGTTCAAAAGCGTTAAATTTTAGGCTTTTAACGAGTGTTTTCCACTCCCAGACTAAGCATGAAGTAAAATTTCGAGTTTAGAAAAGCCTAAGAATTTGGATTGGCCGCGTAGCGAAGCGGAGCGGCCAATCCAAATTAGGCTTTTCTAAACTCGAAATTTTACTTCATGCGCCACGCTTAAAAAAGCTGATTCACAGTGAAGTTCAAAATACACGCACATACGACAATGATAATATTCAACCTAATATATGTTAGAGTTATTGGGTTGCCTATAATCACTGTTTTAAACAATTTGTTTAGCTCAGAATTTGACTCACGTTTTATTTACATCTACATATTAGATTGCTAAAGCCGTATATTTTAAACTGTCCGATATTTCAGTGTTTTACACGTGTGGCGCATGAAGTAAAATTTCGAGTTTAGAAAAGCCTAATTTGGATTGGCCGCTCCGCTTCGCTACGCGGCCAATCCAAATTTTCAGGCTTTTCTAAACTCGAAATTTTACTTCATGCTTAGTCTGGGAGTGGAAAACCCTCGTTCAAAGATTCAAATTAAATCTTTTAAAAAAAACAACGAATGTCGTAAAATTTACTGTGTATGCATATGTATACCTGAAAGAAAAATTCCCTATATTTAATAAATAAATTTATGCACACACAGTTGTGATATTTTATTGTAATAAAATATTATATTTAATAATGTAATTTGAAATATCTTCAACAATTTAGCTAAAATTTAAAAATATTATTTTTTAAGATAATTTTGATATGCTTGGGTTTATAGGGTTTTACATGTATCTTCATCTTATCTTACGAATGTTGAGGAGTAAATATTCGTATCTTTAAAAAAAAATCGAATGTTGCTATTCGTAAATATGAATATGCTAATAATAACAATAAAATTATAATAATAATACTTTTATTTGCCAACAGTTACTAACAAAACATTGATTCAAATTTATTTTTACTATAACCCTATATTTCATTTATTAAGCTCAGTTAAAAATAAGGATTCGTGTTCTACTCCACATACGAGTAAATTAAAAGTGGAAGGCATTTTCTGTCTAAAATAGGGATAGTTTACATTCTCCCGAAGGGAAAGTTGTTTATTCCAGGGTTGTTAAAAAAACGTTTTTTCATTTTAATTAAACAAACAGTTTTTTTTAACAAAACGTGTTTTTTCATTAAAACAGCGTTTAAAACATTAACAATTAAAAACATGTTTAAAACGTGTTTAAAAGAGGTTTAAAACGTGTTTAAAATAAAACATATAGGGCTTTTTTTTTGAGTATACATATCCCGATAAGTACAGCGTTTTTTAAAATTTGCGGGAATACGGTGTTCAAAAGCGTTTAATTTTAGGCTTTTAACGAGTGTTTTCCACTCCCAGACTAAGCATGAAGTAAAATTTCGAGTTTAGAAAAGCCTAAGAATTTGGATTGGCCGCGTAGCGAAGCGGAGCGGCCAATCCAAATTAGGCTTTTCTAAACTCGAAATTTTACTTCATGCGCCACGCTTAAAAAAGCGGATTCACAGTGAAGTTCAAAAAACACGCACATACGACAATGATAATATTTAACCTAATATATGTTAGAGTTATTGGGTTGCCTATAATCACTGTTTTAAACAATTTGTTTAGCTCAGAATTTGACTCACGTTTTATTTACATCTACATATTACATTGCTAAAGCCGTATATTTTAAACTGTCCGATATTTCAGTGTTTTACACGTGTGGCGCATGAAGTAAAATTTCGAGTTTAGAAAAGCCTAATTTGGATTGGCCGCTCCGCTTCGCTACGCGGCCAATCCAAATTTTCAGGCTTTTCTAAACTCGAAATTTTACTTCATGCTTAGTCTGGGAGTGGAAAACCCTCGTTCAAAGATTCAAATTAAATCTTTTAAAAAAACAACGAATGTCGTAAAATTTACTGTGTATGCATATGTATACCTGAAATAAAAATTCCCTATATTTAATAAATAAATTTATGCACACACAGTTGTGATATTTTATTGTAATAAAATATTATATTTAATAATGTAATTTGAAATATCTTCAACAATTTAGCTAAAATTTAAAAATATTATTTTTTAAGATAATTTTGATATGCTTGGGTTTATAGGGTTTTACATGTATCTTCATCTTATCTTACGGATGTTTAGGAGTAAATATTCGTATCTTTAAAAAAAAATCGAATGTTGCTATTCGTAAATATGAATATGCTAATAATAACAATAAAATTATAATAATAATACTTTTATTTGCCAACAGTTACTAACAAAACATTGATTCAAATTTATTTTTACTATAACCCTATATTTCATTTATTAAGCTCAGTTAAAAATAAGGATTCGTGTTCTACTCCACATACGAGTAAATTAAAAGTGGAAGGCATTTTCTGTCTAAAATAGGGATAGTTTACATTCTCCCGAGGGGAAAGTTGTTTATTCCAGGGTTGTTAAAAAAAACGTTTTTTCATTTTAATTACACAAACAGTTTTTTTAACAAAACGTGTTTTTTCATTAAAACAGCGTTTAAAACATTAACAATTAAAAACATGTTTAAAACGTGTTTAAAAGAGGTTTAAAACGTGTTTAAAATAAAACATATAGGGCTTTTTTTTGAGTATACATATCCCGATAAGTACAGCGTTTTTTTAAATTTGCGGGAATTCGTTGTTTAAAAGAGTTTAATTTTAGGCTTTTAACGAGTGTTTTCCACTCCCAGACTAAGCATGAAGTAAAATTTCGAGTTTAGAAAAGCCTAAGAATTTGGATTGGCCGCGTAGCGAAGCGGAGCGGCCAATCCAAATTAGGCTTTTCTAAACTCGAAATTTTACTTCATGCGCCCCGCTTAAAAAAGCTGATTCACAGTGAAGTTCAAAAAACACGCACATACGACAATGATAATATTCAACCTAATATATGTTAGAGTTATTGGGTTGCCTATAATCACTGTTTTAAACAATTTGTTTAGCTCAGAATTTGACTCACGTTTTATTTACATCTACATATTAGATTGCTATAGCCGTATATTTTAAACTTTCCGATATTTCAGTGTTTTACACATGTGGCGCATGAAGTAAAATTTCGAGTTTAGAAAAGCCTAATTTGGATTGGCCGCTCCGCTTCGCTACGCGGCCAATCCAAATTTTCAGGCTTTTCTAAACTCGAAATTTTACTTCATGCTTAGTCTGGGAGTGGAAAACCCTCGTTCAAAGATTCAAATTAAATCTTTTAAAAAAACAACGAATGTCGTAAAATTTACTGTGTATGCATATGTATACCTGAAAGAAAAATTCCCTATATTTAATAATTAAATTTATGCACACACAGTTGTGATATTTTATTGTAATAAAATATTATATTTAATAATGTAATTTGAAATATCTTCAACAATTTAGCTAAAATTTAAAAATGTAAACAAAAAATCTTAATGAAGTAGAATAAAATATAATTTAGTAAATTTAAGATAATAAAAAAACGTTTTAAAGAAATTTAACGTTTAAAACATGTTTTAAACAAATTTAAGATTTAAAACATGTTTAAAACAAAACCGTTTAAAACACGGCGGCTGTTGTTAAACATATTTAAAACACTGTTTTAAAACAAAGTGTTTTAAACATAACAACCCTAGTTTATTCTATTGCAAACCGTTCTCCTAACCTAACCTAATGTGTGTGGAAAGTATGTGGAATCGATAGCGTGTGCATAGAGACTTTGGCAATGCATCTATTGCAAACCTTTCCACCAATCTAACCTAACCTAGAAGTATGTGACCGTGTACAAAGATACTTAAGCAATGTATTTAATTGCAAACTTATCCTAACATATCACCTAATAATGTAGCATCGCCCCCCAATCGCCTAAATATAAAGAATTGCTTTGGCAATGGAGAATCGTGTAAGTATGTGAGATTGTGTAGATATCGAGTTGCTTAGGTATTTTAACACGCGTATGCTAAATAAATTCACTGGCATAAAAGTAATATTTAAGGTATTCCTTTCAAAATGAAATTCCTTGAAATATTTGATTATCTGGAGCTGTTATCGTTTACCGAGAGGGATATTAAAACAGGTCGAGCATTGAAATCCGCCTGTTGTCGCAAGGATTAATGAAATGCTGGCGGAGAAAAATATGAATACTCAAGACAAGCGAAGTAATATTTTAATTAAGCGCTGATTGGACAACTGAGATTATTCGCAGGATTTGTAATTAATGACGATATATTCGCGAATCGGGCAGATTTTATTACGATAGTAAAAGGGGGCCCGAGCAAATGAATTGAGTAATTAGATATTTAACGCGGAGTTAAAACATAAGGATTTGATTGATTTTTAGGAAAAGGAAATTACGCGTTTTTTTGTTTTTCGATAAGTTTAACGATATTTGTTGCAAGTAGGGAACTTGTGCAGGGGTTGTAAATGTGCGTATGCCGCCAAACAACTCACCGAGTGGAAGCGAAATTTCACGATGTAGAAAGGAGGATAACAAATGTTCTATTGGGGATGAGACGGATGCTGGGGGCGGCAGTTCGCGTTCAGCTCGGGTGTAGAATGAGTGTAGTTTGCGAAGAGAGCCCGGTTGCGACGAAACAAAATTAAATTAAAGTTGCGGCAATGTTAAACGTGATCTCAGTATAAAATGTATTACTGCTGATTGAATTGTTGTTGATAATGGATTATATTTTGAGTTTCTACGGAGGGATTTTCTTGGTGGGAATTTTGGGGAACGGGAGTTTGGGGTTAGCGCTGTGTAACGGACCGGGTGCGCGGAATAGGAGTCCCTTGCTGCTGGGATTAGTGGCGGCCGATTTTTTTGTGTGCTGTTTAACTGGGCCCGTAACTGCAGCACTTTACGCTATTTCCACTTGGTCGCAGCATATTACTTGGTTCAGAGTGGCGTTGTTTTTTCAGGTAGGTTTTTAAATCGGGGTAAACTTTTCTACATATAGTTTATCCGTGTAGGTCTGGCCGGCTTCTGCGAGTACTCTCTCTATGATGGCCCTGAGCATAGATAGATATCTCACGGTTAAAAACTATAGACCTGCTGGGCAAGTGGCTAGAAGACGGCCTCTGCTGTTGTCGGCCGTCGCTGCTACGTGGTTGTCGGCTGCAGTTTTTTCAAGTCTACAATTTGTACAAAGAAATACACCCCTGTGGAAAGCCTTCGTGATCATTAGAGTTATTTTTGTACATATTATACCTATGTGTACAGTTCTTGCAAGTCATTTAGGGGTCCACGCTAAATTAACCGCCCTCTCTCTCACGGCAAGAGCCAAACACGGAGAATTACCACTACCCATGCCTTTGCTTAGACGACCGACTCACGTTATTATCGTGGCCGGTATTTCGAATAGAATGGAAACTGAGGTATTTAAGTTTTTACTGGTGAAATAACAAGTGCATTGATCCCCTGATATAGACTGTTTTACTGCAGGCCCGTAAAGGACTAAGAAAACCTGAATACGATACCGAAGATATCGGCCAGCCTCCGACTAGCACGCTGCGGAGCCGCCGGCGGCTGGGCAACTCCTTGCTATGGGTGGCCGTCATTTTCGCCGCCTGCTGGCTACCCCATGTCGTGTGCTTGGTCTACGAGGAGGCAAGCCACCCGCCTCCACTCATGGTGCAGCGCTACTGCCTCCTGGTGGGCCACATCCATTCCGCCCTTAGTCCGATACTGTACTGGACTCTCAACCACCAGTGGTTACAAAGGCCCTGTCGGTTTCGTCTGCCGGCCCTTTACAGAAGCGCGTCCTCCACGAACGAAGCAGCCCTGGGGCCGTTCAACCCCAGATTAGTGCGACCGCCGCCGATTCGCCGACGCTCTTCGCACTATCTCTACTAAATCTGTGATTGTCAAGCCTCGCCGCGAGTAACTACCTCAGGGCACTTGTATTATACCGTACACCGATTTCATTCCATTCCATTAAACTATTTATTTATTTGATTATTAACTGACAATCAAGCAGCATGTATGTTTCTGTGCGTGCCTTTTCGTTCCTAAATTCATAGTTCTATTCTTCTATCGACAAATAAATGTACTCACTAAACTATTTCACAAAGTAAATGTACAAATAAAATATATAAACATAAAAAATGATGTAATATTTTATCCTTATTTTTATACTCTATACAATGTATCGTAAATGTATATCACCATGTATGATATTTGTAAACTAGTCTAAAACTTGTTTTACTGTCTCACTAATAATAAATTGTCTTTTCATTTCATAATGTACTGCTCTTCCAAAATAGTTTATAGGGTATAAAAATAAGTCAACCGACCAACGTAAAATAAATAATTTGTTGTATACTGAATCGCACTTTTTATTGCCACCTTGAAACCCGCCGCCCCTTTCGCAGGGATGGCGAATAAAAATAAATATCGATATATCGAACAATCAATGAACTTATACAAAATCTTTTGATTTTATAAAAACAAATAAATATAATTTCAGTCCGATCTTGGGACAGAATTCAATTATATTAGAAGCAGGGTTGTTAAAAAAACGTTTTTTTCATTTTAATTAAAACAAACATTTTTTTTAACAAAACGTGTTATTTTCATTGAAACAACGTATAAACATTGACAATTAAAAACATGTTTAAAACGTGTTTAAAACAGGTTTAAAACGTGTTTAAAACAGGTTTAAAACAGGTTTAAAACGTGTTTAAAACAGAACATACAGGACATTTTTCTTTTGAGATAATAACAGCGTTCTTTTAAATTTGCGGGGGTTCGTTGTTTCAAAGCGTTTAATTTTTGGCTTTTAACGAGTGTTTTCTACTCCTAGACTAAGCATGAAGTAAAATTTCGAGTTTAGAAAAGCCTAAGAATTTGGATTGGCCGCGTAGCGAAGCGGAGCGGCCAATCCAAATTAGGCTTTTCTAAACTCGAAATTTTACTTCATGCGCCACGCTTAAAAACACTGATTCACTGTGAAGTTAAAAAAACACACACATATAACAACGATTATAGGCAACATAATATACGTTAGAGTTATTGGGTTGCCTATAATCAATGTTTTAAACAATTTGTTTAGCCCAGAATTTGACTTACGTTTTATTTACATCTACATATTAGATTGCTAAAGCCGTATATCTTAAACTTTCCAATATTTCAGTGTTTTTACGTGTGGCGCATGAAGTAACATTTCGAGTTTAGAAAAGCCTAATTTGGATTGGCCGCTCCGCTTCGCTACGCGGCCAATCCCAATTTTCAGGCTTTTCTAAACTCGAAATTTTACTTCATGCTTAGTCTGGGAGTGGAAAACCCTCGTTTAAAGATTCAAATTTAAACCTTTTAAAAAAACAACGAATGTCGTAAAAACTACATTTATGCACACACAGTTGTGATATTTTATTGTAATAAAATGTTATATTTAATAATATAATTTGAAATATCTTCAACAATTTAGCTAAAATTATAAATGTAAGCAAAAAATCGTAATGAAGTAGTGTAAAATATAATTTAGTAAATTTAAGATAATAAAAAAAACGTTTTAAACAAATTTAACGTTTAAAACATGTTCTAAACAAATTTAAGATTTAAAACATGTTTAAAACAAAACCGTTTAAAACACGACGGCTGTTTTTAAACATATTTAGGACACTGTTTTAAAACAAAGTTTTTTAAACATAACAACCCTGATTGCTATTCAGTATCTATACTGGATTAAAAACGAATAATATATACAAAAAATCTGTGAAACCAACTATTGGTGTACATTCCTATTTTGTTTTGATCACATTATAACAATTTTAATATTTATTTATAGTGGTTGTCACATTAATTTGTTCAATTATGTTTATTTATTAATATCGATATTCTATATAATATAATATAAAATATCGATATTCGATTTATCGAAACAGAAACTATAGCTGTGACTTTTCGATATTTAGAATCGATATATCGATATATCGTTGCCATCTCTATCCATTATACTGCATGTAAAATCAAGTCTAACTCAACACATCTTCATATTTTCCAACTGTATCCAATACCACTTCAGATAATGCAATCACCACTTGTACTCTCATTCTACAACAGCGAAAATTTACAACCACAAGCAAGCAGGGCCGCCGAGAAAGATTTAAATTGAGGTCTGGGCTCCCGTTTACACACGAATATAATTAAAATTAATCCATTAATGGCCGAGCAATTAAAGAGTTAACTGAAAAAGTTGATTTTAGGTGAAATTCTACACTTATTTTTATGATTTCTATGAATGACTTATTATTATATTTACATAGTCCGAATTTTTAAATAAGCCTTAAAATTTGATTTGGTCGAGCGATTAAACCAAATTTTCAGGTCTTTCTAAACTCGAAATTTTACTTCATGCGCCACGCGTACAAACCACTGAAATATAGTTAAGTTAGAAGAGCATTGAAATATACTTGTTTTAAATGATTAAATATCTAAATATTTAAATAACAAAATATTAACATTTTTCCTTACACATTCTTAAGTCAGGTCAAATGATATAATATAGAAAATTAACTTATTTAGTAAATTAATTAACGAAAAATGAATAATGTTGCGATATTGCATCAATGACGGTTAATGGGTCAACAAAATGGTTAGACCACAATAATTAATACTACACACTTTTGATCTACATCTTAAACTTACCACCACGAAAACAAAACAAAACATTTATCTACAGGGAGTTTTTCTTTTAAGTATACATGTTGGGACATACAGATATAGGTTATTATTTAAAAAAGTTTAACTTAAAGCTTAAAACGAGTGTTTTCCACTCCCAGCATGAAGTAAAATTTTGAGATTAGAAAATCCTGAAATAGTATAAGGTTTGGTTAGACGCAATAAACATTTGTAAAATGAATGAATGTGATATTAAACAATAAATTAAGTTGAATATATTTTGAACTTCACTTGAAATCAGTGTTTTATAGGCTTAGCTCTCGCGCCCTGGCAAATCCAAATTTTCAGGCTTTTCTATTTCTCGAAATTTTACTTCATGCCTTATCTGGAAGTGGAAACCCTCGTTAGACAATCAATCAGAAATTAGTCAAAATGAATGGAATTTAATTTAATAAAAAAAAATACGCTGATAAAATAAATATATAGGAAATAAAATTTTATCTTTGATTTGATATTTTGGAATATCCAGCGAAGATATTTAAATTTCAATTACGGCCAATAAAAGTTTATTCATTTCTGTGTAGATTCTATCAATTTTACGTTGATTTGATAATCTGTTGATTTTTTTACAATTGTTTCAAAGAAAACGTTCTCCTAATCGTTGATTTTATCGTATAACTTCAACTTTGGCTTAATCATTTATTTTCTTAGGAATTTAAAGCTTCTAAAGAGTGTTTCTAATCCCAGATTAAGCATGAAGTAAAATTTCGAGTTTACAAAAGCCTGAAAATTTGGTTTGGTCACTCTGCGAAACGGAGCGACCAAACCAAATTTTCAGCCTTTCTACTAAACTCGAAATTTCACTTCATGCTGTACCTGTTTAAAACACTAAAATATTGTGAAGTTCATAATATGCTATTAAAGTAGTGTATGGAAAAGACGGATATTTTGAACTTCACTTAAAACCAGTGTAGTGTTTTAGAGGCGTGGCGGCGAATGAAATAAAATTTCGAGTTTAGAAATCCGTGAAAATTTGGCTTTGAATAGAACGCTTTTATAAAATCAATGAATGCCTGAAAGTGTACATCGAGAAATGTATACTTAAAAGAAAAATTCGCTATCTGTATATTATATGATACAAAATTTATAGGTAATTGTGGCAACTTGTATCTCGTGATATTGTCTATATATAGCCCGAGATACATTTTTTATATTTCACATAAATGAAACAACTCTCATATACTTTTACCGGATGTATCATTCAGTAAGTAATATCGGTGAGATAACATATATTTTTATATAATAAAAAGATAAAAATAAAACTTTTTTAAAAATGATTCTTTTAAAAAAAATCGTACCAGAAGCGGTATTTGCTGAATATAAAAAATGTAGGTTAATACAAAAATGACTGAAAATATGTATTGCTGACATTTGTGAAGATAACATTGAAAAATTATAAAGTAAGTGTGAAAACAAGAAAAATTACAGCAGATCGAAGAAACTTGTACACTATCAGCTTCAGTTAATAATTTTTGATGCCAATACCCACTGAGCAAATCCATTTAAGTAATGTTTCATCAACATTAAAACAACGTTTAATGTTGCTACAATGTTGATTTAACGTTATTTGTTTTTTTTTTTTTGCTCAGTGGGTAGCTTTTATAGTTCGGCCGCAAGAATTTGAATTCTTTTAATTTTAATTAACAGCATTTTAAAATCGATTCAAATTTTTATGGACCTAACAAAGATAATATATAAGTGTATTTAATTCTTTTAAAAATAAGTAGTTTTCATAAAGTAAATATTAATATAATATGAAAATTTTTAATATAATACTAAAAAACCTTTTTTAAATGAATATATTGTTAACCCTTTACTGCACGATTTTTTTTATTTTAACAAAACCAATGTTGTTGATGTTAAAACGGGAAAAATAATGAAAAGAGATCTATATAATTGCCTTTATTTATTATTATTAATAAAAATATGCAACAGTCTGCATATATGCTACGTATATTTTAAACGTTTTCTGATTTAATTTATACGATAATTTTAGCTCAGCAGATAGATAAAATCAACGAACGAACTTTTTAAACAATAAAGTATAAAAACATGTAATTTATATGAAGTATAAGTACTTTTTTGAAAGCAGTATATCGGAGAACGGAACCCAATCTGAACGCTAGACTCGAATCCGCTTGAATAAACGGCCATAACACGGATGCCAAACAATTTTGTACGTTAAAAAATATGTACATAGGTCTCTGATACTTGCGTAGTTAATATGCAATATATCACGCAAACGGAAATATAAAATTTTATTTACTATGACGTTTTTTATGAAGTGTATCATATATGTTACTCGGCGCAGCAAAGATTTAAGTAGGTTATTCCAAATTCACAAGTGATGCATTGTTAAATATGAGCATATTCTAAAGAAATTAGATTTTTTTATAATATCCCTTTCTTTTCATTTATAGCACATCACGTCTATCAACTCGTCAATTGTTAATCATACTACTTTCTTTCAAAAGTAATTGGATTATGATAAAACCGTCTGTTTCTTTACAGCTTAATAATAATAATAATAATAATAATAATAATAACTTTATTGCCCAACAGTTTTACACCAATTATAGGACAAAATTAATACATTTCTTACAGCTAGTCAACTAACATAAGATTATAAGATAAAATTTGATTAGAAATTAAATAGAAAAAACAAATTAAATTAGAATAAACATAATTATACATACTAAATTACTATTAATTGTTCAACGCAAGAACATCATTGTATACTCACATATTTTTCCATAAATTTAAATTTAAATGCGCATACACACATAACAATAAAGTAAAATGAAATTGTTTTTTGTTTTGCTACAAAAATATATCGTCGAACATCATGTTTGCGTTCCTACTCATGAGATAAATCGGGGATTTTTGTAACGCGATGGTTCTAGCAGCTGGAATATAACAACTTGTATTAAAAACATTTTTTAATGGTGTCAATATTTTGTTTATTTGTATAATTTAAAACATTTCTATAAAAACAAAAGCTTTACAATATATTATGTTTTAAATGAAATTAAGCTAAATCATTTAAATGACATGAAACTTAATAAAAAACTATATAGGGTAAGTCCGTTTAGATGTTTTCCCCACAAAGAAAATCTAATAAAAATTGTATATTGAAAAATAAATAAAACAGAATTAAATGGAATAAATGTGAATGAAAACTAAATTAATGTGTATTAAGTTTAATTAACTAAACTACTAATACAACACCATACTTTTAAAAATATACATGTTTAGAATGTTTAAAATTCAAAACTATTTGAATTCGAGAAAATAAACTTACGCTTCGTATAGTTTACACTATAATATATAAACATAATATATAAAATATAATTCGTCCAAAATGCAAACAATACGTCTTAATTAATAAGACAACTTAAGACAATAAATACCCATTGAAACAACTACTTCCCGTACAAATACACCTTCGGATATATTGTATATATATATATATATATATATATATATATATATATATATATATATATATATACAGGGTGTCCGTATTTCGACAGAATGTATGGGGATCTCAGTTATTTTAAGAGATAGAGAGTTGGTTAAATTGAAGCAAAGTTGCGTATTTTAGGGCCTAACAATAATCTAAAAACAAATTAGAAATATCTTTTTTTGTTTTCGAGATATCAACAAAAAACTGTTTTTTTTAAATCGTTTTTATTTTTTCATTCAAAAACTACTGAATCTGGACATTAAGAACTTTGACGTTATAGAGGCACTTTTTAATGAGGAATCTAGTGGCATATTTTTTTAAATAACTTTAACATTTACCCGGGGACCATAGGCAACTTTTGTTTTTCTTATGAGCGCCATTTTGGATTTTCATATTATTTCAAAGAATATTTTTTTCTGAACTTAGTGATGGATCACACTCATAATTTATTTTAGATTTGATATTTAAAATTATAATATTTTCTTTTTCGCAAAGAGTGCCTCAGAAACAATAACGTCATATCTATTAATCAATTAAATATTGACAGCAGTCAATCATTGTTAGCAGTCAAAATTAATTAATAACTGTCAATCTTTTGTAATAATAATAATAAGTATCGATTATCAAACAAAACATAAAGTAAATTAATGGTGGTGTCCATCATAGCACTTTCCCCGTTTAAGATATGATGACTTGAATATCAACAGTATGGATAAGTTACACAAAGTAAGTTTATTCTATTTTTATTATTATTATTCCAAAACTATTCACAAAAAAAAATATTCTTGCATTTTTCGCTACATCTCAATAAATATTGTTTACCATCACATATAAGCGTTATATATTTTGAACTTTACTGTAAATCAGTGGTTTATACGCGTGGCGCATGAAGTAAAATTTCGAGTTTAGAAAAGCCCCGTGAAAATTTGTCTCGGGTCGCTGCGCGACTCTCGACCAATTTTCTACGCGAGGCTTTTCTAAACTCGAAATTTTACTTCATGCTTAGTCTGTTAGTCTAAGACACTCTTTACTGTTAAAATATGTATCGTATTAGTATTTTGTCATTAAATCACTATATTGACTGTATTTGATATAGTGACTTAAGTGACTTACAATCATAACATCACAATATCCGAAATACAGTCCAAAGAAAGATATAATTAGACAATATCCTAGCATAGTCAAAAGACAGTCAATCAAGCCACTTACAGTCACAATAGTCAAAAACACGGTCAATAAAGATATAATATGACAAAATCCTATGAAAGTCTAAAGACAGTCAAACAATTTATTAAGATTAAAAATGTCACAACAGTATTTCGTTTATAAACAAATACATTTTCTATCAGTACAGCAATTATTCAGCTGGATTCCCGTCTTCAAGGGTGATATGTAACTAAATTATGGGTCCTACGAGTTGTCAAATGAGTGAGTTACTCAACTGTTTCCAAGGCACTCTTTACAAAAAACAAAAGATTAAAATTTTACATATAAAATGTACAATAAACTATAAGTGTGATACATCACTAAATTCAGAAAAAAAAAAATTCTTCCAAAAAATATAAAAATCGAAAGTGGCGCCCATAAGAAAAACAAAAGTTGGCTATGGTCCCTGGGTAATTGTTATAGTTATCTTAAAATAAAATATGTTACTAGATTCCTCGTTAAAAGCGCCTGTACAATGTCAAAGTTGTAAATGTCTAAATTCAATAGTTGAATAAAAAAATACGAAATTTCAAAAAATCTGTTTGTTGACAATATCTCAAAAACGAAAAAAGATATTTCAAATTTGTTTTTAGATTATTATTGGGCCCTGAAATACGCAACTTGTTTGCATTTTAAACGAATTTTCGTAAATTTATATATTATGATTAGAATATGTTGAAAACTAAAAGGTCTACGACAAAAGCTATCACAATAAAAATAAATATTGTCAATATTAACAAAAATTCATTTAAAACAAAAAATGGTGCCACTCAAATGCTACTTAGGCTATAATTTATGACGTTGTACTATTTGGACAAGATCTACAACATTTGCTTCTAACATTTTTAAAATGTAATCAAATATAAAAATAAAAATCAACAAAAACGCCAAGAGTCAACACCCACATTCAGTTTCCGGAACTTCATCAAAAACTTTCAATATCATTAGATTGCAACAAAAAGCAGAAGCTCCATCTCTATCTAAATATGTATTCAGAAAATCCCCACTTAATGATGGTTTTCACAGAAAAATGCCCTTACAGTGCCGATTTCCAGCATTTGAAATATGATTTCAATGCAACTTGCAAAACAAAATCGGGAATACTAAGTAGTGTAATAATTTTAACTTAGCATTCATTTGCAATGTCAGGCAATGAAAACATTAAAAACCAGACGAGTCAACAGCAACAAAACTGAGTGTATTTACAACTGCTTCCATTGTACGAAAAAAATATAGCAATAAAAACATTTAGCGCATTAATAAAATAAACTTAAAACGATTTCGTTATATCTCAGTGACAAATAGAAAACACACATCAAAATTCCACGAATGGCCAAAGCTATTGAAGCTTATAAAATCCAATTCCGTCGAAGTTCGGACCCGTTCTCTGAGGCTTAACAAATAAGGTCTGACCTCAATAAATCTTTATACATAAACAAAAATATATTATTTTTAGAAATATATACATATCACAGTTCTGTTAACTGAATACATAAATTTAGTTTCAATCTACACGAATATTAAAAGAATTAATAAAAAACGGTACATATACTGAACTTTGTATTATGTTTGTAACTATATTAACTTCACTGTCATTACAAATATATTCAAATCAATGTTTAAACAAATATATATCCTTAAATATGGTTGTCAAATGTTGTACAGCTAGGATTTTGACCAGTTATGTTCACGACACAAAACAAATGCCAGACTTAGTTTAATTCTTCAAAAATCTCGATTATTAGTGTTATATATTATTTTTAACATAGGTTTGTCCTTATTGCATGAACTAACATTTTGAATTTAGAAAAGAGTTCTAATATAGAAATTTGACTTCATGTGTCAGAATAAAGGAACAGATTTTAAACATTTGTTTCTTTCAAACTACAAAAGATAGAAACACAATTCCAACGTTCCTGGAAAGAGAAAAGTTCATTTTTTATGCATTCAATATGAGCA
This sequence comes from Philonthus cognatus, assembly GCA_932526585.2. Classification (NCBI taxonomy): domain Eukaryota; kingdom Metazoa; phylum Arthropoda; class Insecta; order Coleoptera; family Staphylinidae; genus Philonthus; species Philonthus cognatus. Next base: position 93,768,894 of record OW052243.1, read on the forward strand.
CCATGTGTTTCCCGTGCTATAGATTTTTTTGGGCTCCTTTCATAAACTGTACGAATACGCTTGACATTTTCATTCAAGTACGAGGACGTCCAGTGATTTTCTGTTTGTAGATGCAACCATCGTCTACGAACTTTTGATGCCACTGGTAAATCTGCTTATGACGAGGCGGTAAAAAGCACATTGAACTTCAATAATTGACTCTAGTTTTGCTAATTGCAGCACATAAAGTGCTTTTTCTTATTGTATCGCCATTTTACTACAGACAATCAAAATGACAAGCAACAGCGCCAATGCGGCCGTGGTTAGAAATTCTGACTGGACTGTTCAAATTTTAAACTTTTGTTTGTCCAGAAACGTTGGAATTATAGTTCTACCTTTTGCAGTTTGGAAGAAATGAATGTTTGAAATCTGTTCCTTCTATTTGAATAGCTCTGTATATATGAACTAAGTGACGCATAGTAACTTTTTGCCTCGAGAAAAATTTTTTTTGTCATTTCAAACGTATAGTAAAATTAATAAAAAAATCACTTACATAATGTTTACTCATATCTGAAATAATTTTAAAGTTTATGATTTGAATGTATAAAATGTCTGATGTCCAGTGCCCTCCACTGTCCCCTTAGTTACGCCTATGTATATTCTAATGCTCATTTGCACTACACCTGAGTTAATTATTAATTAATAATTCTTTAATAATTTTACCCTCTTTAGTTCACCAATGCACGCATTATTGAATATTGATTAGTTAAACACGTTCCAGATACTTAATACATTTCTTCGTTATTTATTAATTTTTTACTTAAATAGAGTTTTAATGATAATCTATGATTAGTAGATGCTTGAAGTTAATTAAAGTTTATGCAAGTGAACCTTTGAATCATCAAAAAACCGTCTAAAGTCCGACATCAAATGTAACCTTGTGCGTTATTTTCAGATTTCTGTAAACTAAACTTTTCAGGCAAGTGTGTCTATGACATCTTCCTCATTTTTTCTTTGTATGGGTTTTAAAAGTGGTTTAGATAAAATATAGCAATTTATGAAATAAGACTAATTAATATTTGTGTTTAATTGCAATCATTTAACTCTAAATTGAACTAAATTACATCTTGCGAGATTTGTAATGGAAGAGGAAAATTAAAATAGGAGCGGAATCGAGTTTAGTTTAATTAATATTACGTAATTAAATCTCAAATTGAAGTAAAGCAAATGTCTATATGATATAAACTATGTTTGCTTTTCTTTTACATAACACAATCCTAGTTTAAATTCAAAGAAAACGGAATTAATTAACTTAAACACAACTTATTACCACCTAGAGATTCGAACTGATTTAATTTCTGTTTCAATTTGCAACAGTGCGTTCTCAGTACGACTGATTATATTTAAGGATTCCTTAAATTGCGTTACAATGCGATAATAATAATCCACATAAATCCCGACATGAATTCATAATATTTTGTATGCAAATTTCTTTTATGTCTACACTAATAGTTTTCATGCGAACATGTACATATAGATATAAAAAAAATATAATTATCGGATGGATATATCATTCACCGCCGCACAAACCCAATTATTTTTGTGAAAAAAACATTAATAGGTGTATTAGCCAGGGCCGTATCCAAAGAGGGGCTGGGGGCTGGATATACTGCTAAATCAGGGTTAAAAATAAACTGCTAAAACAGGAATAAAAATATACTGCCAAACAAGAATATTTGTATGTTTACAATATTTCAGTGTTTTATACGCGTGGCGCATGAAGTAAAATTTCGACAAGCCTGAAAATTTGGGTTGGTCGCTCCGCGAAGCAGAGCGACCAACCAAATTAACAGACTTTTCTAAACTCAAAATTTTACTTCATGCTTAATCTCGTTAATAGGTTTAAATTTCAAATAGGCGAGATTTCTTGTTTGCTTTAGCAGAATTAGTTTTGGAGTGGGACCCAACGAGAAAACTTGTTTTCAAAGTTTGGCCCGACTGAAAAAAAGGTTGGCCACCCATGCCCTATATAATTATTTGCATGATTATTTTTACATTTTGTGTATACGTTAATTTTAAAAAAATGCTGCCATTTCAAAATGTAACTTACTTTTAAATAATTACAGAATATAAAAATAAAAAAAACATATAGCCTTATTAATAGAACTGCCGCTAATATCATTATGGTTTAATGCTAGTTAATTTGTATGAAACCCGTACAAACATGATACTATTATTTTGTATTATTAGTACAAAATTTACATGTTATTACATAGTTTTGAACTATTGATAGAATCAACGTGGCAACATCGCATTCTCATGTGTAACAACTTCATGAACTTCATTCCAATTAAATTTTAACCGTTTAGAGGCTATGTTACATTGTTTATGTTTGTGAAAATGTTTCTTGCGCCAAATTATTTCATAGAAATTTATTTTAAACGAATGATTTCACTCCCAGATTACGCATGAAGTAAAATTTCGAGTTTAGAAAAGCCTGAAAATTTGGTTTAATCGCGTAGCGCTACGCGCTACGCGACCAAACCAAATTTTCAGGCTTTTCTAAACTCGAAATTATACTTCATGCGCTACGCGTACAAAACAAGGATTTAAAGTAAAGTTAAAAATATACTATTTAGGTATTTAAATTTATAAATCTTAAATAAATCGTAGCAATATAATTAAATAAAGTCGATTTGCTGTGGCATTTAAGGTTATGTATAACACGGATCAGGTGCTTGAACTAAGAGTACGATGCTATTAAATTATTTGTTGTAAACTAACAGTAGTAATCAACTAAAATGTTTCATTAACACGAAAAGGTTAATATGATCCTTAGTACAGTGTTTAAGCCTTATGCTAACGTCTATTAATAAGGCAGTTAATTTATAACATAATTAGATTCAAAAATGTATTACCACGGGTTAGGTGAGAAATTGATTAAATATACAAAAAATTATAACATTTAGGTTTTGCTCAGACCTATAAACAAAATCCTGAACTTATTCTAAGCAAAAAAATGTGCATACAAGGAGATTTGTTATTTCTGCTTCGCCGCAAACATGCGGGGTGTTTGTTGCGAGCATTATATAATATAAATGAGCTTGAAGGTATGCATGTAAAGCAGTTCCACAAAAACTGTTGCAGTGCAAGATTTTGGAGTTTATCATACTGAAGTGTAGTGCATTCGCAGACAGCCTATAGGCGTCGTTTAACAAGGATGGAAGTTTTTAGGACGATTCCCTCTCCGCTTATAATTTTGTTTTGCGTTTATTGCGAAAGATACCATACTTTAAATAAGGTTATTATTAAATAGATTTGTATAAAAACTTTCTTTCTAAAACACGAAAGGTAAATAAAATGAAACAATTTACAGTAAAGAATAATTAATTAATTTATAAATACATACATACAATATTTATCACTTAATTTGTCTTCGTCTCATCGTACAAATAGGATTTCACACTAATATTGTTACCAGCATATAAGACACTATTAAATTCTACTAAATAGTTTTCTTAAACCAGGGCCGTATTACATATTCAGAGGTCTATCGCAACCAACTGCGATCATCAAATATGTTTCTGGGGATGCGGTGGCCGAGCTGTTGAGCCATTGAACTCGTCTAATCGGCCATCGTGGAGTTCGAGTTAAAGTCTCGACCGGGGCGAGTAATTTTATTCACGAGAAATACTCATCCCGAATCAGTGGCGGATCCAGAGAGCAATTTTGGGGGGGAACATTTACCAATAAACACTGTTTTAAAAATGTATTTATTGTATATAAATACATATTTTATTCTCTAATTTGTTAAAGTTATAATAAACTATTTTTTTTGTGTGGGAGGGGAAAATCCATTTACGGACGAAGTGTCGGACTCCCTCGAAACTAGAGGACTACCGACTAAAAACCCCTCCCACTTACCGGCTTCGACTGCATGGACATTAGCCGGTTTGCTTGTGTTATTTAGAAAGAAAAACAAACAATAAATTATTTAAAATAAACAACACTAAGCAAAACATAAATAGAATAAATAACCCTAAACCTAATATCACAGACATTGTGGTGGCAGGGTTGTAAAAGACCCTGTCACCAATCGTACATAAAATGGACAAACACATCTTAAACCTAATATCACAGAGCGGACGACATCGGGGTTGTAAATGACCCCGATGCCGGACCCTACATATAACAGACGACGCAACCTTAACCTAATATCACAGACTGATGGTATCGGGGTTGTATATGGACCCCTATGCCGGACCCTAAAAACTATATACAATATGTACTTCAGAGTTGTAAAAGGACTCTGGAGCGGACGGACACAAACTAAAAGATGGCACCGAAGTTGTAAAGGAACTTCGATGCCACTATACATAAATTAGACAAAGATAATTAATAAATTAATAATAAATTAACACTTAAAAAACATACACAAATCGCTATAATCGCTTCAATAGACTTGTTTTAGACTTACTATTCGCCAATATGGACGCCACATCACCACCAAGCCTCAGCCTATTTCGCTGTAATGCGTAGGCTGGGTATTCGACTAGTATATGCTCCACCGTTAACCGGTCGTGACAAGATGGACACTCTGGCGCTTCATCGTCGGCAAGGAGATACGAAGAGGTTAAGTTGGTGTGCCCTATGCGAAGACGGCACAGGGCGACCTCCTCCCTCCTCGTAAGTTTCACCGGCGATTGCCAGGGAGTCACGGAGAGCTTTACAGACCTTAATTTGCTCTCGGAGCCGTTCCAATTCTGCTGCCAATCCTCTCTTAGTTTATATTTAATGTACCCTTTGACATCATCGGGTCTTACTGGTATATCATCAGTGGAGTCCGCGTCAGCTGCCTGACGGGCAGCCTCGTCGGCCAGCTCGTTGCCCTCAATACCCACATGCCCCGGAGTCCAGATGAAAACAATCGTCTTTCGCATCCGGGACATTTCAAATATCGAGGACTGGATGAGCTGGACCATAATAATAAACTATTATTATGCTATCAATCTACATTTAAAAAATTTAAACAACAAAACAATACAATATATTTTAATTGTCGAATTACCATTTGGGAGGCAAGAAATCCCCCCGTGGATCTGCGCCTGTCCCGAATAGGGATGAGCGGTATTTCACGTATCAGTGATTTTTTACTGATATTGAAATATCACAAGTGGCAACTGTTACTAATAAGCGTATTTCTCTGTGATTATAATAATGATAATAATAATAAATCATTTTACAAATCTAATTACATAATTAAAACAAAAAATAAAAAGATAAATACAAAGTTATTGGTCAAAAGGTCCTGAATCAGTTTCAGTCTAGGGTCTGTAATCAAACACTGAAACTGATTTTCCTTCAGGCCATAAAATTATAACAATACATATAACATATAACTAGCAACTAATAGTGAACTACAATGCATTCAACATTTCCATATATTTGCGCCTAAAATCCTTGTATGAGCCAAATCGAAACAGTACCGAGTTCATGCAACTTGTGATTATAGATTTGAAGCACTTTTTAAATAATTGTAACCTATGTTTTATGATGAATAGGAGCCCTCTACTTCGAATATTTATGTTATGTACATCACTTCTATAACTTATTTTGTTAAAGAGATATGGAGGCGTTTTTTCACGAAATTATTTTAAAATAGAAACAAGCGGTATGCAATTCTCGTCTGTTGTACATGTTCAACCCCCCCACACTCATAAAATCTGTGAAATGATTGTGATTGCGACTGTTAAATAATTAGACAGTATTTTTTTTTAAATGTTTCTTAAATTAAATATAAATTAAATAATGGAACACTCTCAAATGATTACTCAAATCCGTGTATTACTTCCATAGGAAACAATGTTTCTTTCTCATATTGCTTTAATTTATTGAGGTAATTATTATAAACATGTTGTATTAAATAGATTGATCTAAAATAACTGATAAATAAAATTAATCGTTGCTTAGAAATCTCCATAAGAGCAATGTACATTTTTATTATACTTTCAATAAATAGGGGGCAGCATCGTACCTTTTTAGTAACATTTTAGAAATATACTGTGATTTCTAAAAACATGTGAAAAGAAATTAGGATTGATATGTAGAATTCGTGTACGACATTTGCCGAGACACCGGCTCCTATCTTCCGGCTCTCGACCCTGAGTTGCGAATGTATTTTATCTGACACAGACCGTTCATTCATTCATTATGTTATTGATACACAACAAAGAAAGACATTATTAAAATATTACTCAATACATTTTGTAAATATAATTGTATTTCTAGATTCATGTTTTGAATAGGAATGTGGAATGCCAGTAAATGTTGATGCAGGTGTTGGTCGGGAAAATTCTTTTTTCGTTTATAATTTACCAAATTGAATATGCGGCATTCGGCGATTTTATCACCGACTGAGCTTAGCGTTTTTTAGGTCCTGTAAATATTTAGTAGACATTCTTCGCGTACTAGGTATTTTTGACTTATTTAGTATCAATCAACATTTATTATGTATTTATGCTATTATTTGTAAATGTACATACATGATCAATATATTTTGAGCTTTGGAATAAATCAGTGTTTTGTGCGCGTGGTGCATGAAGTAAAATTTCTAGTTTAGAAAAGCCTGAACATTTGGATTGGTCGCGTAGCGCTACGCGCTACGCGACCAAACGAAATGTTCAGACTTTTCTAAACTCGAAATTTTACTTCATGCTTAATCTGGGAGTGGAAAACACTCGTTTAAAGCTTCAAATTGAAAGCTTTTAAAAATCACAAATGCTTGAAAATTTACAGTATACATATTTCAATATATCTTAAAAATCTAATATTTAGTTATTCCTTTGGAATAATCTAATTTTCTAAAACTAACATTAGATTTTTATATTCTGAAGATCCTAACATTTTATATTGAATTCATCAATTTGAAAATGTGTTTTGAATCTTGTCGTTTCTGTAAATTATACTTCTGTTAAATTAGGCAATTTTAACTTTTTTTATGTCAATTTTGAAGACTTGTGTATGAAGTGACTCGAGCTGTTGATTTTTGGGAATTTATTCAAATTTTACAATTTTTTTTTCTTGGATGTATAAATACTTATAGTATTATTATTTGTATTGCTTTGTTTTTGTTAAAATTCACAATTTTTAATGTATTTGATGATTAGCAAAATTTTTAGGGTTTCCTCAATTTTTGTTATTTTCGACATTTTAAAAGATTTTAATTAATTTTACTTATGTTTATCTAAAATAATAATAATTACTGGGCCCCGTAAATTTAGAAGATTTTAGTTCATTTTCAAAGTTTTGAGAATTTTTAATGAATTTTAGTTAATTTTTACCGCTTTTCGTAACTTTTCCAAGATTTCCTTTAATTTTTAAAACTCCTGAATTGTTTACATTTTTCTTAATTTTAAAAATGTTGATATATTTCGTCAATTTTCCAGTTTTCGTGAATTTCCCCAAATTTTTATTAATTTTTAAAATTTTGACGCGTGTTATGAAATTCCAAGAATTTCGTTAATTTTTAAAATTCTGACGGTTTTTGTGAATTTTGTAAATTTTTTAAATGTTGATGAATGATTCATAATTTTTCGTGAATGTTTAATGTTTTAGTCAATTTTATAAATCTAAATGCTTTTCGTGAATTTTTAACGTTTTACTTAATTTTAAAAATCGAAACGCTTTTTGTAAATTTCCAAGATTTCTGTAAATTTTCAAAATTTTGACGATTTTCGTGGAATCCAAAGATTTTCGATTATTTTCAAAATTCCAAAATTTCCGTTTTTCTTCAAAATTTTCATACAAGTGTGAATTTGCAAGAAGTGTTGATTTATTGTGAATTTTTAATAATTTTTAAAATGAATTTTTCAGCATCAATCAATTAATTTAGACGTTATATTAATCGTTAACGATTAATAAACGTTTTAAAGAAAGGCCTCAAATTTTTTGTCAAATAAATTTCTTTGAAATTTGCGAACCCGAAAATTAACGAAATTCTTCACAATATTTTTTTTTTAAATCAACGTGAATCTAGTAAATACATGAAATGCGTCAACGTTTTAAAAAGTAACGAAAGGAACATTTGAAAATCAGCAATAATCTTGGAAAATGCAAGATCTGTGTCAAAATTTTAAAAATTGTTAAACTTTTGGACATTAAAAAATAGTTTGAAAATTAACAAACGTATTACAAAATTCCAGTCGTCAAAATTTTGAAAATTAATTAAAATTTTAGAAATTCACCAAAATTGACAAAATTTTAAAAATTGAACAAAAACTTGAAAACCTTCAAGATTTTGTAAATTAATGAAAATATTATCAAAAGCCAGTGATTATTTTTTAACGAATGTTTTCCACTCCCAGACTAAGCTAGAATTTGGAATTCTTAGGGCTTTTCTTAACTCGAAATTTAACTTCATGCGCCACGCGCATAAAAATACTGATTAATTGTTAAGTTTAAAATATTTAAAACATTTTTTTGTTATAGATTATCACTTTTCACATACTTCAAATTGTTGTCAAATTCAAATCACTTTTTGACACTGTGTTGACATTTTATCAAATTTAAACGTTTCATCGATTTTCGACAGTTTTCCATTTTTCAAAATTCACTTTTCCATGGTTTTCGCGCCATGGACAGAGCATAAAATTTCAGATAAAGACATTAAATCATTATTTTACAGGGAGTTTTTCTTTAAAGTATACGTATTTTAAATTCCGCCTATTTGTTGTAAATCTTTAGATATTCGTTGATATTTTAAAGGAGTTCAATTTGAAGCTTTAAACGAGGGTTTTCCACTCTCAGACTAAGCATGAAGTAAAATTTCGAGTTTAGAAAAGCCCCGTGAACATTTTCTGGGCTTTCTCAACTCGAAATTTTACTTCATGCGCCACGCGTATAGCACCGATTTTAACTGAAGTTCAAATGTACATATATTTCACAATATTTTAGTGTTTTATACGCGTGGCTCATGAAGTAAAATTTCGAGTTTAGAAAAGCCCAGAAAATTTGTCTTGGGTCGCTGCGCGACCTTCGACATATCTTCACGGGGCTTTTCTAAACTCGAAATTTTACTTTATGCTTAGTCTAGGAGTAGAAAACACTCGTTTGAAGCTTCAAATTAAACTCTTAAAAATAACAACGAATATCCAAAGATTTACAACAAATAGGCGGAATTTGAAATACGTATACTTTAAAGAAAAACTCTCTGTTTATATTATATATATATATATATATATATATATATATATATATATATATATATATATATATATATATAATAATTTTAATTCATAATTATATAATAAAAATAAGTATTGAAAATGCGACAAGCAAAATTAGTTGAAAGTTTATCGAATGAAATTGAAATCGTGAATATTTATTCATCCAGTTCACTTGTTCATTCATTCGCCCGGCGCTATCTAAACCAGTGGTCTCCAAACTACGGCCCGCGGGCCAAATCCGGCCCGCGACTTGCATGAATCCGGCCCTCGATTGTTTGTAATTTTTTTTGTAAATGTCATATTTTGAAATATTGTAACAATTGTTCCTTAAATTTTTCATAATTTTATAAAATTAATCGGATCTTGGCCGACTTTATTATGTAGAATTGTATTTGTGGCCCGCGAAGAAGATAGTTTGGAGACCCAGGATCTAAACAAACAAACAAGGCGCTCCGCACTCATAATTTTTATTATTCGTTGAGATAAAATTTGGCAGGCACTATGAACCAATATATAGTCAAAACTACTTTCAACAATTTTGCTATCTCTGCGCCATCTCGTACCCCAGAAACACACTACCAGCAAAAATTGGCCCTCTTAAACTCCGCTTAATACCAAAAATCACAACTGTTACCTAAACTGTGATTGCTACGTTAAAACGTAAATGCTATTTACAATCACAACTGTTACCCAAACTGTGATTGCTACTTAAATTGCGATTGTTACTTAAAAGTGATTATAAGAAAATAGGATAAATTGTTCCCCTTCCCTTTAATTCATAGTATTGTTATTTAAACGCATTACTTGCTTTTAAATTTCAATGAACTATTTAATCAAAATGGGAACTATTTAGTATAAAAAACAGAACACAAAATCAGGTGATTTCAGATTTTTAATGTAAGATTTACAGAGATCTGACGGTCTAGAGTTGGTAACACTGGTTCCGAGTATTACCCTGTTTCATAACTAAACCCTTTATCCCTGTTTCACAACTATACACGTTCACAAATCCAAAAATCGCTGCAATTTATTCCACATATCTCAAATGAGGTAAGAATAAGTATTGATATTTTTTAATTTAATTTATGGCTGATTTAAAAAAAATGTGCATGTGCAACTATTAGAAAGTTGCCGACTTTTTCAATTACCTGTAATGCGGTAAATTTGTTTGCCGATAAATCAATCGTTGTTTTAGAGTAAGAAGTCAATAAATACATTGAAAACGAATAGCATTTAATGACAGCTTTAACAAGGTTTTCTACCCCTTGCTTAGGCATGAAGTAAAATTTCGAGTTTAGAAAAGCCTAAAAATTTAGATTTACCGGCGCGAAGTCTGTCTGCTTGTCTGCGAATTTGCTAGAATTCCTGTTAATACAATATACAGGCTGGTCTAATTTCGATATTGCTTATGGGCACCTCGGTAAATATAAGAGTTAGAAAAAAACCGATGGCGTAATCGCCATCTCCTTTTTTTAGGACTAGGATAATGCCGAAAACAAAAATCCTACATCTTGTTTTTTTCAGAAGTTATGGGGCAAAATCGGGTTTTCTTGATTATTAACTTTAATTAATATCTTGCGTAATTTGTAAAATAGACAAAAACTATAAATACCTTCTTAAGATACTTTTTTCAGTAGAATTCAGTGTCGTAGGCATTTTTTTATTTTATGCACACATTTTAGAGTTATAGACAAATTATTATTTTTTTAAATGCAAATAATAGTTGGCTTTGACACTGTTGAAAAGAGTGTTTTTCACTGATTTCAAAAATAAATTCTTTTGTGAATTTATCTTAAAAAACAATGGTATTATAGAATAGGAACTAGCTTTTAATCTGCTGAATAATATAATACGGAAGATAATAACCGTTTTTGATCTTTTGCATGCTCAATTTTAATTAATTATTTCATTGCAACAACAAAGAGTTCTGTTCTTCCAAGAAGATTAGAAAATAAAATTAATTTCTACCTAATAAAACATTTGTTACTCAAAAAGAATTATTATTATTTAAAAACCATTAGTTAATAATGTTTATCATAATTAAAACTAAGCATGCAAATGATCAAAAATGGTTATTGTCTTCCGTATTATATTATTTAGCAGATTAAAAGCTAGTCTCTACTCTATAGTAACACTGTTTTTTAAGATAAATTCACAAAACTTTATATTTTTGAAATCAGTGAAAAACACTCGTATTAGCTATATTAAAGCCAACTATGATTTACATTTAAAAAAAATTATTTTGGTTATAACCAAAAAATAAATAAACATTGAAATGAAATTGTGGTGCAAAATGTTAACAAAACATATTTATATTTTTTTAATATCTCCATAAACTTACTTATTATTGTTAAAAATGTATAAATTGGTTCGACAAAAATATATAGACCTAACTAAAATCTTATTTATTATAACAATGATTGTCAAAAATTATATGATTTATTTTTAATTATGCTTTCAGCATTATATAGGGTATCTCTTATTGTTAATTACTTCTTGGCATCTTCTTGACATTTAATGAAAAAGTTTATTAATCAACATTATTTTATTTTTCTTCTAATCCCGCTAATTTCTATTTTATTCTTTTATTGATCTCTTAATTTTATTGTTCATGTAGTAGCATAAATACTCGACCGGATTAAGGTTGAAAGTGTTGAATAATGTTTGAACTTATTTTAAAACAAGATTTAACTGCTTCACTAACTTCGACGTGTATTTGCAGTCGTTGTCAAGTTGAAACAAATATCGTAGTGGCATATTATTCTGCACGAGTTTAAAAAAGCCTGAAAATGTCGATTTGTGAAGCACCGCCAAATCCACATTTTCAAGGCATTTTTTTATTAAAGGCTCACATATTGTAATGTTCAAAATTGACTGCTAAAATAATATGCTACAGAAGTGCATTTTGTACTTAACAATATTTCAATGCTACGCTTTGCTACATCTGGCAAATTCAAATTTTCAGTCTTTTTCAAACTTGAAATTTTACTTCACGATTAATCAAGGAGTTTCCACACTAACTTTTGTTATTTGTTTAAAACTGACTGTTTTTTTTTGTATACCTAAACGAAAAACTTAATGTCGAAACAATTATAATATTGTATCGTTTTACAAACTCAATTATACAAATGGTATTGCCTCTTCGTAGGTATGCATACATATTTGCCAATATTATTATATACACACAAACTCATCGATATGAAATAAAATTAATGAAATGGTGTCATATTTCGACGCATCTAAATGAATATCTGCATTATCCAAGAGTTGTTCTCTATAATTTTCTGGGGATTATTCTAGATGTCGTATACCAATCTAAAAATCTAGAAAATGTTATAAGAGCAAATTTATCTTGATGTAAGTTCTAGTAGTATTTCAAGTCAAAGAAAGTTGAAAGGAAAGACTACTTCTTTAACAAATTTTTATTGTCAAAACAGTGGCGCTGAGTGGGTCCTGTAGAGAAAATTTATAGAGAGCCTACAAAAATCTAAATAAACATAAACCATTAAAATAACAAATAATGCAGGACAACACCCCACTTTAACCTGTAACACTGCCTTGCCAGTTAAATGCAAGAGTTGCGGAGAAACAGACCACGGCGCATGGTCAACGAAATGTACCAAGAGACCGCGCCAACCGATCAAGGGAATTCCGATTAAAGTTATAAACCAAAACAAAAAATCATCCCAAATCGACAAGGACCTGACAAAAAACGTACAAATCCACAACCCTACCACAGTTCACGATTACACCATCGACATTTACACGACAATAATCAACGAACCGACGGTGACGGACAGAGATGCACTCATCAAAAAACTGAAAGCTCGTTTCATCGATTCATTTAACGTAGATACACATGTCAATTTTTCAGGCAACAAGATGTTCGTAATCATTTTTGACCTTGAATCCCCTAATGTCATCCCTCCTGTAGTCCCCCTATCCGGCATCCAAACTCGTTTTTCACAGTTAAGTGTAAGTAACAATGGCGAAGTTTAATTTTACATGTGGCAATATTAACTTCCTCTCCTTGAAATCTCATCTAGTATCAAATTACCTTACCAACAATCCCATAGATATCATAATGATGGTTGAAACTAAAACTAAAAAAACTTTTTCATTTAATAATTGTTCCTGTATACAAATCCCTTCCTCGATTCCCCTACAAAACTAACGAGGTGGCTCATTAGTGGCAGCTAGACCAGAAATAATATTAATGAAATCCACCTAAACTAAATATTGTTATGAATTAATGTCTGCACTGTGCCATTAAGCTGCCTCAATTCATACTCCACAGTTTCGGTGATTTTAATATCAATAAAACCAAATCCAAGCAACTCTCCTCCTTTATAGCAAACTCCAACTTTGTGCGTATTCACACCAATCCTACATTCATAATGTCAAACAACCAATCTACCACTCCTTATATCCTTCTTTGTACAAGCAACATAAAACACCTCATACATAATGTCGCCCTCGTCCCCGATTTACGTTCAGACCACATGTCGATTCAGTTCTCCCTCAGTGTCTGCTCTCCTCTTTCTTCCCCTCCTAAGACAATACCATGCTATAAAGACTGCAAAATTACAAAAGTGACTGACGAAATGACTACATTTATCTCCGAAAAAGAATCAATTAACCATAACACGATTTCCCTTTTCCTGGAAACGCTATCTAAATCAATTCAACAAAACACACCTACCATCACCAAAAAGCGCTACAAATACTCCCTTCCTTAATATATCCTCTGCTTAATAAAGTAGAAACGACAGTTATACAGAGACTTTAGACAGACTGACGACATAACACTTAAACAAAAGTTCAATAGACTAAACAAGGACATACATACACTGCACAGTACAAAAGTGATCTTTGGGTTACATCGTGTCAACAAATAAATGATCTGCATGGTAAGCACTACTGGCAGGAGATAAAAAAGCTAAGTAAATACCGGAAAACCGATTTCATCCAAAAGATCATTGACCCTACGAAAAAAAATACAGTGACGGACGACATCGACATTACCAATATATTTACGACCTACTTCAACCAAACATACACAATAACAGAACATACAGTCTATGACAACGACTTCCTTGGCAATCTTAACTCTTGGTATACGTCGTTTAAAACCACCCGAATTCCTCATCCTCCAAATGATGCTATAAAGGAGGAAGAATACTTCGAAAACCTTAAAAGGGAAAAAACACTTCTCCTGGTTACGACAAGATTTCTAGACTCATCATAAAATCCCTTCCAACAAACATCCACACCTACATAATCCAGATGTTTAACCACATATATTCCACTTAGGTCTGCCATCGAAATGGATTAGGGGTATAATTACATGCATTTTCAAACCCGAAAATGATTCTTTAGATCCTTACAACTATCGCCCTATTACCCTTCTCCCTGTCCTTGGAAAGCTATTTGAAACCATTTTAATAAACAAAATTTTGGCCTGCACAGCTGACCTCATCCCACCCTACCAGTTCGGATTCTTTGATAACCGCTCCACAAATCTACCTTTAACTATCCTCACATCCAACTGCCAAATGGCAAGCCTCGAAGGTCGCAAATCTGCCATTCTATTTTTAGATATTAAAAAGCGTTTGACTCCGTCTGGCACCGGGGCCTGTTGCTTAAATGCAGCTCCCTAAGGATACCTCCTCACCTAATTAACTTTCTAGACTGTTTTCTCCATAATAGATCCCTTCAAGTCAAAATACGCCAGTCTGTCTCCAACTCCTTCACACTGGATCCGGGCTTACCTCAAGGCTCCCCTCTTTCACCTTTCCTCCATAACCTCCTCGTTCATGACATCTACAATCTTGATCCCAACTATATAAACAAATCCGCCTATCCTCTCCTTTATGCCGATGATACTCCACTAATCGCGCATGCCGCCACACTCCCTCAAACCCTTAGCACTCTACAGAGCCTGATCGATTCGATACAAACGTGGTTCCCGAAATAGCGAATATCAATAAATCCCAACAAATCCTAGCTCTTGATTCCTTTTCACCGATTAAACAACTCCCCTTTAACAGTTTCCATAAATAATGACATAATACATCCCTCAGCCACGTGTAAATACCTAGGTATCCATAATCCTAAAAGCAAAAGTCAAGAATCGGGTGACACATTTCAGTAGTCTGATCTTCAAACAGCAGGGAATAAGTACCAAAACAGCTGTACATATTTACAAAATAATATGCCGCCCCCTACTTGATTATGCTGCCATCCTTTCCCATAACCCTCACCCAGTCACCGTTAAAAATTTGCAAATAGCGGAACGATCGGTGGAACGAGTGCTAACTAAAATCTGACACCCCAAAACCCACTCCACAATCCCTTGAACATACTACTCTATAAATTAACCAATGTTGTTCCCATCCAAATTCGGCTCTCCCAACTTGCAGAAAAATTTGCCTTAAATCCTATTTACCATAATTTCCAAGACCCCCTTCTGTATCCCACGAAATAAAAATATAATCCCAAAACGCAAACATCACTCCTCAACCATACTTAATTTCATTTCAACATTTCATGACATTAGCGATCATACCGATTAAAGAACAGTTCTACCTTAACACTACTGACGACATTAACAATCATGACCCTTTTTACACCAAATACGACAATACGACAGTGACACACAAGAATCATTTCAGGCGGAAAGACCATTGGTCGATAGCCAATTGACAGATGGATTTTTAGTTAAAGTTATAGTTATTTGTACATACTTATTATTTGTTTGTTGTATTTACTGTTACTATCTGTCAATTAAGATATATATTTAGATATATATATATATATATATATATATATATATATATATATATATATATATAACAAATAATGAATAATATAAAACGAGAAAAACGACGAAACTATTATGCTAATCATGTACGTTGTGTCAAGATCCAAGCGACAGAATTCTTGAACAAGATGTCAGGGATATTTTAGGTTAAATCAGAGACTAAGATTAAGTTCGAATTGTAGGTTATTTAGATTAGACTTTAATTCTAAAGTTAAGTTAGATTACAGCGCATACCTAATCTAACCTAAGTAATCGTTTTTAGGCCGAGATAAATCGCATTGGTTTAGATTCAGTAACTATCAGTTAAAATGTAAGTCTATAAAATTCACCATTTGAAATAATATCCTACCTTATTAACCAGCATTTTAATATGGTTATTTAAGTGGGCCGTATAGCGAAAATGTATAAAGGGCCCTATCTGGAGAAACGTAGAATTCCAATCGGGAACCCCCTAGCGTGGGGTCTGTATAACTGCTACATTGCTATAGCGCCCCTGCTGTCAAACCGAAGACGAAAATATAAGTAATAACAAGTATATGGCAGCAGTTCGGTAAATTTCATTAATTAAACAGCAGTAACTCTAATTAAAAGGAAATAAACAAAGATACATAAAAATCGTACTGGAGTAAAACATTTTTTCAAACAGCCGAAGCAAAAGTTTTAACTAAACTAATATTTTTGCTGCAATCGCAGTTTCTAAAAATCGTATTCTTTACTTGGCTACACTCACAGTACAATGCGTTTGCATCTTTAGGGGCTGCGACTGTGTTCACACAGTCGCAGTTTGGACTGCGCAATATTCTAATTGTGCTCAAGGTAAATTTAATTCCTTTTGAATTGAAAGTTGCGGTATGTGACCGTACCTTTATTCTCTTTGCATTTAATACATAAATATACTTTTCACAGTGCATCTAGAAAGCACATACAGGGAATTTTTCGTTTAAGTATACATGTCTCGACATGGACGCCCGCACATATTGGCAAGGGGGGGACTTCAAGTTACACGATTTTCAAAAACAAAAATTGCCTGAAAATTGACAGCGCATTAGATCAACGTAAGATCAAACCTAAGTAGTATATTTTGAACTTCATAATATTTCAGTGTTTATACTCCTGGCGCATGAAGTAAAATTTTGAGTTTAGAAAAGCCTAATTTATATTGGTCGCTCCGCTTCGCCACGCGACCTATCCAAATTTTCAGGCTTGTCTAAGCTCGAAATTTTACTTTACTTTACTTTTAACACTCGTTAGAAGCTGTCAATTAAAAGCTTTTATAAAAACAACGAATGGCTGTAAATTTTCAGCGAAATATCGTAATTTATATTACTCCTATAAAAATGTACCGAAATCATAAACATTGACGAAAATGAAACATAAAACTGCAGCAGGATTTCAGTTATTAATACAGGGAGTTTTTTTATATATTCCAAATACAGCGTATATGCTGTATATCTTCAGATATTTGTTGTTATTTTTATGAGTTCAATGTGAAGTTTTAAGCGAGTGTTTTCCACTATTAGATTAAGCACGAAGTAAAATTTTGAGTTTAGAAAAGCCTGAGCGTTTGGATTGAACGCGTAGCGTCCAAATCCAAATTCAGGCTTTTCTAAAATCGAAATTTTACTGCATACGCCACGCGTTTAAAACACTGAAACATTGTGAAACACAATATGCTACTAAAGCAGAATTCACGAATACTCGAATAAAGGATTCGAAAGAGATAAATATGATTCGAATTAAAGATTCGACTGCTGTTTTTTCGAATCACAAATACAAAACAATATTTTTTACAACGCCAATTATTTATAAAATTAAAAAAATTATAATTCTCCAGTACAAGAATTGATTTAAATAATCAATTTCTGTTGGAGATAAATTTCTACAGCAAAAATGGTTATAAATAATAACCAAACAGTAAAAAAATTCCTTTAAGAATAAATTTGATTTTATAATTTTTTTGCAACCATTTGTTATCAGTTGATTTAAGAAAAATATTCAAAACCTAATTATTTATTATTAACACTGAACATCGTTGATAACAAACTAAATATCTGTGTTACTCTGATTAAAGATGTATTTGTGTGTTTTTGAACTTCACTTCAAATCAGTGTCTTGTACGCGTGGCGCATGAAGTAAAATTTTGAGTTTAGAAAAGCCCGTGAAAATTTTCTACGCGGGGCTTTTCTAAACTCGAAATTTTACTTTATGCTTTGTCTAAGAGTGAGAACACTCTTTCAAAACTTCAAATTGAACTCTTTTATAAAATCGACGAATGCCTGAAAATTACGTAAATAAAAAATTCACTGAATATCATTAAAACCGGGAAAATCAGAGAAAAGTCATGCATGGTATTTTATTCAAATTGACCAAAACACTAACAAAAAAGCCATATGATATTATTAAATTTGTCAAAATCAACAGGCATCATAAAAATTACCACACATAAAAATTTATAAAACCAACTTAAATATTGACAAAAACAATGAAACTAATTTAACAAACTAGGGGTTTCCCGCAGAAGCAAGTTGTATTAAGAGGTCAGGGAAAAAAATCTTGAATTAGGGAAATGTCGAAAAACATTAACATTTCAGATTGTGGCAACCATATCAGTTTTACTTCAAATAATGTTAAAAAAATTTGAAAACTAGATTATTATCTTTAAAAACATTTTTAGTCATTTAATGTTTTTATCAAAGCAATCAGTTTGAAGTTTCAGACGAGCGTCTCCACTTCCAGACCAAGCATGAAGTAAAATTTCGAGTTTAGAAAAGCCCAGCGTAGAACATTTCACGAGGCTTTTCTAAACTCGAAATTTTACTTCATGCGCCACGCGTATAAAAAAGTGATTTAACGAGAAATTTAAAAACACACAGAACAAATTTTTCATTTTAATCCTCCCAGTTAATTCGAATTATTTTTGACGATTCAAATCATTTTGTAAGTATTCGAATCCTTCTGTAAGTATTCGAATCCGTTTATAAATATCCGAATCCTTTTATGAGGATTCGAATCACCCGCATTTAGATTCGAATACGAATCCTCTTGCAAAAATTTAACGAATCCGGATCACGAATCCAGTTCAACTAAAATATTCGAATGCCTCTTTTGAATCCTCTAGAATAGATGCGAATCCAGGATTCGAATCCTGTATAATTCGAATCCTGCCCAGCTCTGCTAAGGACTCATATTTTGAACTCCAATTAAGAGCAGTGTTTTATACGCGTGGCGTATGAAGAAAAAAAATGAGTTTAGAAAAGCCTAAATTTGCGTCCAGGCTTTTCTAAACTTGCAATTTTACTTCATGCTTAACCTGGGAGTGGAAAACACTCGTTTAAAGCTTCAAATTGAACTCTATTAAAAAGACCAACGAATATGTGAATTTATATTGCAAAATAAACTAATTATAATTTCTCGTTTATAGTATTGCATTTATTTTAAACCAATATGTACCTAATTTAACATCTTATAAATTAGTTGTTTTGGTATCCTGCAGTTATTTGAGAGGTCTAATGAATGTACGATGATTAAATGTATGAAAAGATATAAATGATATAAGTGAGCAAGATTATTTATAAAAAGATAGAAAGGTCAGAATGAAAAGAAAAAAAGTGTACGGATACGGCAGCTGCGGAATATATTTTAAAATGAAACTAAAGTAACATTCAGATACGTATATGGAAAGTAGAGAGAAAGTCGGGCGCTCGGGTGATAACGTGCTCAAATTCCATGTAGGAGAGCTTCCCATCGCCGTCGACGTCGGCCTCTTCGATGACCTTTTCGACGATTTGCTGCATGTCTTCGGGTGATAACTCCTGGTGAGTGAGAAGCCTTATTGTTTGGTCCAAATCCTCGGGGCCTATGTGCTGATCTCCGTCGAAGTCTTGAACAATACACGTTTACTCAATGTAAATGAATCAGATTATAAATCACCCTAACCGTATATCCTAAACGCGTAGAACACTTTAATATCCCGCGGAGCTTGCTCGCTGAAGACGGACAGTAAGTCGAGGAAATCTTCAAAGGATAAGTTACCCTTTCCATCCCTGGAGAAGACTCCGCATATCCGCCTTCGGAACGGGTTTTCCTAAAAGTAATCGAAAGTCATGTGAACTAAACTTCGTTCAGTTTTTTATTACTTACTACAACTTCTGAATGCGTGCGGTGGACGAATCAGTGATACTTATTTACTCATTGTATCTGACATTTTTAATGCATCCATGTATTTCGATGTCGTTTTAATTACACCGCAAATTGTAAGATTTATACTTTAATATGTAATGTATTCTAATACCTCTCATGTACCGGGTGTTTGATTAAGCGTGGCCACCGGTTATCTCAAAAACTATGTAGCGCAGCATGTTGGGGTAAAAAATTGCACAATGAAAGTGGCCAAAAGAAATCACTGGAAATTAGTTTTAAGTCCATATCTCTGTCGCGAGAGGCGTAATATCTATCGTTAATACAAAAACAGATTAAAAAGAAAACTGCTAAATTGAGCTAAATTAAAAATATACAAATTGTAATCTACGCTGAATTTAACTCAATTTTAACTACTCACTTGTTTCTTTATCTAGCACATATCAAGCAGGGGAGAGCGGGTAAGTGTGATAATTAAACAGCGTGTAACTTTTGTTAGAATTAACCGAAATTAATCAAGTTAGTCTAATTTGATAGGTAATTGAAAGCACTTTAAATCACTGTTTACTCTCGTTTACTTTATTTCTTATAGAAAGCACTAGTGAGCGTTTTTTGCACACCGACAAATTTTCTAGATTTTCTCAAAACTTTCAAATTATAACCTACAGTTCTCCTACGCTAGATTATTACAGGAAGGGATACTGAGAAATGTGGTGAAGACCTCATCCTGATATCTTTATCCTAACTAAAGATATTGTAAAAAGTCTGGTAGATTTTCCCATTTTCAACCGCGTACTATATAAAATTATATATTTTAAAATCTAGTAGGCCTTTAGGCTTTTTTGTTTTATGTTCGACAGATCAAAAACAATAACTTATAGAATAAAGGAGATCGCTTTTCCCCATTTATATGCTTTTGAAAGCAAATATGTAAGTAAATTAAAAATTATTTGAAATCTCAAAATATAGTAGGCTATAAGATTAGTAGAAAGTTTATATCAGCGTATATTTACTACAATTAAAAATACTTATTACAATACTTTTTTGGAACAATAACAAACAAAACAAAAGAAAATAAAACGAATACAATAATTAAATCTAGCTTCGCTGATAGAGGGCGGAGTCTCTACTGCAAAGGATAAAAACAAGATGCAAAGGATAAAAACAAGATGCCAAATTAAGTTGCATATGTTAAAAATATGTAAATCTTAATCTACTCTAAATTTTTCTCGATTTCAATTACCTTCTCGTTTCTTTTGCTTTTAGATAAGATGCAGACGAAAATGGAAAAGTCTAATCATTAAAATGGTTGTAACTTTAGTAAGGTTTAACCGAATTTATTAAAATTTGACTAAATTGGTTATTAATTGAATGTACTTTTAAACATTATGTATTCTGATTTAATTTAGTGTCTATAGTAAGGATCAGAGGGCGCTATTAGTACAAAATACCCCATTCTGCACAATTTTCAATATATCTCCGGTTAGGATAAAGATATCGCGATGCGGTTTTTGCCAGTTTTCACACTATTTTTTGTATTAATTATCTATCGTCACTTACGTATACCTTCCAGTTTGAAAATTTAAAGAAAATGGAGAAAATACCTTGATTGTCTCAATCGCACCCTCTGGCGCTAAATATCGAAACTAAAATAAATCAGAGTGAATTTGGTTTTAAAGTGCATTCAATTTTCTATCAAATCAGCCAGAGTTTATTAAATTTAGCGGAACCTAACAAAAGTTACAGGCGATTAAATAATTAGACATTTTCGTTCTCCCGCGCATTTTTTGTGAGACATGAAAAAACGAGAAGATAGTTAAAATTAGGTAAAATTAACCGTAAATTTTTTGATCGCAACATGCTACGATGTATAGTTTCTGAGATACAGCCGATGACCACGCTTAATCAAACACCCGGTATATAGTCAGTGCCTGACTAACCACACATAGATAGTCGAAACTTTGAGGCCATTTAAAAATCACTTACCAAAAATTCTTTCTATATATTTAAATCATTTCGTACTTAACCAGTGGTGAAACTTTTTTGAATCTAGTTATGGTCTATTTAATTAAAACACTTTGTTTATGTTACTAATTTCATATTTATTCAAAACTAGTCGGAGTAAATATAAAATTTGTGAAACAATCCAAATCTTTTAATTAAATAGACCATAATTAAAAATACATCCTATTTAACAATCCACACTACTTAGTATAATAAAAAACTACTTAAAGTTACAATTGTGTATACAGCGCGTTTTTGATTGACACCTTTGATTTAGCAAGTGTAAGCAATATTGTGAATTTCCTTCAGTATTAACTCTCTTAGTCCTTCTGATGTGAAGACTAGGAGCGTTAATAAGAGATAAATCTCGAAACTTTTTCTTTAAGATAGCCTAAGTTTCATTTAATTAATATTCATTCCCAGTAATTTTCTTAACATTTTAATTTCTTGTTTGTTCATTTAGTTTTTTGAGAGAATATTTTGCCCTAATGTTACATTTTGCATATAACTTATGCATAAAAGCAGAAGATTTGTTTGTGTAACTCAAATATTTATTGTATAATTCAATATCGGTCAGGGTTTTAGCTCTGAAAGTAATTTCAATGAACATTTGGAAAAGTTTTAAATAGACAAAATTTTTTGCAGTAAGTTGATATTTATTCGTTTTTTATACTTTACTGTTAATCTGGTTAATACTGAATTTCAATTATTATTAATATGTAAAAACTCAGCAAAATATTTATTATTCCATGGAAGGTAAAATGTCCACCAAAACGCCAATATTTTTACACACAGGCCTTTTTTCTACAAGGTAAGATTTTTTTTCTTGTTCTCTGTGGGGATTTTGGAAACTATAGGGGATAGAGAAAGGGTTCGTAAAATGTTCGAGAAAGTCCAGGGTAACTAGATATTTTAAAAAATATCAATAGTGCCAATTATTTTAAATCGATTTTTCATGGTTATTAAAAAAGATAGCATAAAACTGTAAAGAGCAAAGTTTTAGATAATTATACACTAAATAAAAAAATTGTATCAATTTTTTTCTATCGACATTGGTTTTCGAGATATAACACAAACTTGCATTTTTTTTTAAATGGAAACCATAGTTGGCTATGTCACTATTAGAAAGGGATTTTTTTCTCTTTAATCAGACATATCACTTGACATACTTGTTTATAAAAATAACTAAGGTATTAACTATTTTCTATTTTATTTACAACAAAAAAATAGTTAGCCATGAAATAATAATTATAATAAAACAATTGCGATTGTTTGGAACAGTAAGTTTCATTATTTTTTTTTATCAATTAGTTTAGTGTTCAAAACAATTGTTTTTTTATGGACATATTTTCATTTTTCCATTTTTTTATCCATGACTTCCAAATAACCTTATTTGACAAAAATTTAACAAATTCCTATATTACAAACAGTCGTAATTGTTGTAATTTTCTCATGGCCAACTATTTTTTTGCTGTAATTAAAATAGAAAATTGTTAATAACTCAGCTATATTTATAAATAAGTATGTCAATTGTATATCAGTTTAAAGAGAAAAAATCCCGTTCTAATGATAACATAGCCAACTATGGTTTCCATTTAAACAAATGCAAGTTTGTGTTATATCTCGAAAACTAATGTCAATAGAAAAAATCTGATGTAATTTTATTATTTAATGTAAAAGTATCGAACACCTAGCTACAGTCTTTTTCTAAAAATGTCACTTTTGACATTTTTCATATTATCTAGTTACCCTTGACTTTCTCAAAAATTTTACAAGTGTCTTTTTGTTCAACTAGTAAAACTGGACTACTTTGCCCTTTTAACCGTTTCTCTATCTCTTATGGTATCCGAGATCCCCATAGAAAGCATAAAACAAAAACTCACCCTGTATGTGAACGCACAGTGCGTTTGCGCAACCCACGATACCCACTGAGTTCCGGCACTTTTTCATTTCGAATAAAAGCACTGGCTGTAGAATTACTACGTTGTATGTATTAGATTATTACTTGGAAAACATGTCTCTTGTGTATGGGATCTTACATTATTTGTAGAAATTTATGATATCAAAAATTACTGATTTGTGTCGAATATACCAAGAGTAAAAATATTAAAAATATCAATAGTAAAAATATTAACAAATAAAATCCTCCAAAAACGTAAATGTTAGGGTAATCGAAAATTCGGATAACGTGGATTTATCTTTTTATAAATGTATAAAACCTGCACCGGATTCCCAATTAAATACTACATTTTTGAATACACTAAAATGGGATAAAAATTCCAACTTTTATACAGTGTATGCGTAAATAATGACATGTATTTTGGGAAACCTTTTTTATAAATTGACCCATTTTTAATAATAAAAATGTTGTGTCTGTGTTTTTGTTTTCTCTTTTATTTAAACAGGCTGGACGTATACAATTAGTAGAACTCTGATAAAATAGAAGTTTATGATCGTAAGATCGAATAAAACCTAAGATTTTTCGAAAAGTCGGATTGAGATAAGCCCTCCGGCTAATATTTTGAATTTTACTATATTCGAATCCATTATAAACGGAAAACGGAAAAAACCAACGAATCCGGATCATAAATCCTTTTTAATATTTTTTTGTAATCCTACACGACTCTGAATAACCTAAAGGTGCGAAGATACCAATACCTCGATGTCGTTTAGCTCACTATATTCGAGGTCACATTCTGGTGAAACAAATGCGTGTTATCAACTGACAAGTGCATGGTGAAAGATGTCATTTAAGCCTGAATATATCGCAGGTAGTCATATTTCGGCAGGCACGTGTCAACACATATGCACGCATTTGTTTTACAAGAAAGTGACATCGATGTAGCGACCTAAACCGTGACATTAAGGTAATGCAGTAAAGCTACTTTCACATACTACGATATTATCAGTATCGGCGTTGGTGTCGGTGTGTCTTTAAAATACATTGGTTTAAATGGGGAAGCAGCACACAGCCACCGATCCGACACCGATATCGCTAAGCAATCAAATTATCAGCGTGCACTGCGGATGGTCGAGTTGAATTGGTGGAAAAATGTTTGCTCCGATTCTACTCGCAATGTAAACTAAATACAGACTATTAAAATGTCCGGATTTTTGAAAAGAACCAAAAAAAGGTAGTTTCAGTTCATAACAAAAAGAAAACTTGCTAAAACCGTTAATATTTACTTTAGTGGTTAAATAATTGGAGCAGAAGAATAAAACCATTAATTAATATGAATTTATAATGTATTTAATAAAAGAATTAACATATATATGTAATATACAATATGTACATACATATGTATTTTTTTTACCGGAATTGAATCCTGATTATCGACGGTCCGGATTTTTGACGTATGGATTATCGACGCTCTACTGTACGTCTTTTTAAACACAACGATTTTGTCGTGTCGGTGTCGGATTCTTCAGTTTGATTTCAGGGTCGTCACACCTTAGACGCAAACTATTAAAGTTTTGCCTTGACGTGGCAAGTAACTTTCTATATCTGTTTATGGTTTTATTTCTTAAATATAATTATAAATGCCTGTTCTCTATTTTAGGAAATACGTTTTAGCTTGTAAATACAAAATCCATTTAATAGTGATACGGCGCTACTGACTTGTATGAAAACGATACATTTCAACGACACCGACAATATCGATGTGTGTCATGGTCGCCCGCAGATTCTTTTTCAGGGAGGGGCAAAATATAATAATAATAAAATTGTAAATCATCAAAAAAAACAAAATAAATAGAAATTCGCAATTATTGAAATTATATAAATAAAATGAAATATTTTTAAATTAATAAAATGTAGTAAAATTTAATGATTTTAGTGAACTCGACACATTTGGACACATTTAATAATGATCAAAAACTGTTAGCAATCGAAATGATCGAAAGCATTTACAAAATAATCAACGAATGCTTATATACAGGGAATATTAAATGTTCCGATATTCGTAGTTGTTTAAAAGAGTTTTATTTGAAGCTTTAATTTAGTGTATTCCACTCCCAGATTAAGTATGAAGTAAAATTTCGTGTTGAGAAAAGCCTGAAAATTTGGTTTGGTCCAAATTGTAAGGCCTTTCTAAACTCGAAAATTTACCGCATGTTTAATCTCGGAGTGGAAAACACTCGTTTAATGCTTAAAATTGAACTCTTTTATTTACAGCATATACGCTGTAATTAGAATATGTACACTTAAACGAAAAACTCCCTGTATTAACAAGTTTTTGATCAATTTTTATAGGAGTAATATAAATTATGGTGATTTTCATGAAATCCAAGTCTGCCCAATCCAATTTATTAATTTCCAAATAGAAGTAATTACACTCTTATGGGTGATTCAAGTTTAGTCAATATAATTATACAAAAGTATAGAAAAAAGTAGTAAATAGACAGATTCACAAAAATACAACATAGACAAATAATTAACATTTTAAAAATAGTCGATTTTTATATCTATTTTGTTCACGACAATCTTATAATATGTGCATTATTTAATTTTGTAGGTAGCATAAATGGGGTTCATGAACACTGAATTTCATTAAACACGGCATTTGCGTGTTTAATGTGATTTTTAAATCACGCTAATTCGCGTTTTGATTGGGTTACAGAACGCGATTTATGATGACGTCAGTTACAAGCGCTATTACACAAATCATGATACCGCAATCTGTCAAATTATTATAAAACAAAACGGAAAATAAAAAATGTTAAAAATGTGTTAGTGAGTCAGTGACTCGGTGAATCTGTGAATCAGGGAATTAGTGAATCAAGTAGGCAGGTAATTCAAAAATAGCGCCTACAGTAGCCAACTCAGATGAGAACACAGAACTTCCTACAAATTTAAATAAAACAGAAACATATTCATTGGTTTAGAAATATTTATGTACTTCTAATATAATATCAACAATAATATAATATTAATAATAATACTTTATATAATTGTCAAAATTCATTTAAATAAACATATTATACAAAAAATGTTGTCTTGTATATTTTTGTTGTCGTGAATAAAGTATAGTGTATAACTCATATAATGGCTATTAATCATTCGAACGACTTGCTCGACTCTATGATTATATGATCTACTCAACTTTAAATTGTCTGTAACTCATGATTTTGATCGTTTACGTTGGATCACTTATTGTAAGTTTTTAATCAATTTCCAAAGATTTTAGTTAAACATTATTTTTGTGAATTGTCTAGGATTTTATCAACTTATAAAATGTTCATTCAATTTCACGTATTTAGTGCATTTAAATATTTATCGCACAATTATATGAATACGAGTATTTTTAATTTAATTAATTAATTAATTTTATAAATAATGCAATATTCAGGGATTTTTTTTTTAGATATCACGATTTTTCGCTGTAAGTTTACAAACATTTGTTGTTTTTGTAAAAGCTTTCAATTTAAAACGTTTAACGAGTGTTTCCAATCCCAGATTAAGAATGAAGTGAAATTTCGAGTTTAGAAAAGCCTACAAATTTGAATTGGTCGCATAGCTTTTCTAAACTTAAATTTTTACTACATGCATCAGGCATATAAACACTGAAATATTCAAAAGTTCAAAATATACTATTTGGGTTTAATTTCATGTTAATTAATTTTACAAATGTTTATATGGAATATGTAAAAGTATACCTAAATGAAAAGCTCAGTATATGGTTCCTAATATTAATATTTATACAAGTTTAATTTAATTTACCGTTTTTTATTTACATCACTTTGATTATTTTCAGCAAATTGCCTAACAGTTGATAATTTTGCTCAAGTCTAAACAATAAATCTTTTTAAAATCTTAATTTTAATGAACATTTCTCAGTTGCCCATATGTGCGGGCTCCCATTATGTCTGTAAATGCAGCCTAAGGTAGATTTGGCATGTTCATACCTTAAGGGTATGCTGTCCACTCGAGTTTTAGAAATTATTGTAATTTTATTGAAATTATTTTTTTTCTTCGAATAAAGCCAATATCTGTTTGTCGGTTAGTGCATAGCCCCTTAATCTCCTGAAACCCAGAGGCAGCTGCCTACTCTGCCTATTTAGTAATCCAACACTGTATGTAATAAATCATTTAAGATAATATTTTACTTGGAAAACTCCTGTTGCCTTGTGCATGGGGTTTAAAATTATTTGTAGAACATTATCATGGCTCATTTTGATGTTACCCTTTCCACAAACTGGCAAGCATTATGAAAACTTCGCAGTGTTAAGCGCGAAATGTATATTCCTCCCCTGAGAACAATTTTCTCTTGTCACTTCCTCGATACAAACCCTTAATTCCGGCAGCGTCTCCATGTTGTCAAGTGGTATCCGAATCGTCACTGGTTGGTTTTCGGTCATACTCTTCGGAACTAGGTCAGACCGCACCTCTCTAAACCTCTTATGAACTCTACAATTAAACCATCGCAAATTGTAGACTCGACTGGCAATAATTCAATACCTTACCTCAATATCTCCTTGCGAGTGAAGAACGTACAATCCTGTTCGGACATAAATCACAAATAAAAGAAATATCGCACTGTTTTCACGTTCGAATAAAGCACTGTCTCACCTGGTAATTTTCGAGTTGCTGTTCCGTAAAAGTCACTAATTTATTACCCATGTTTCAGCATTGCGCGCCGACTTGCACTCTAACGCTCAAATGTTCGCGAAACTTATGATAACCCCCTACAAAGTCATAGTTAGCGTCTCCGTAGCAACCACAGGCGCGGCAACAAGTCATTTGTTTAATAGTATTGATTTTTTTGACCAGGTTCATCTAATTGTTCCCTGTAATCATCCCAGTTTTTTCAGAGAATATGTGAGTAGGCCGTCCCTTTCGATTTAAATCATTTAATTAATTACTTACTTCGCTGCGCCGCCACACCAAACCTAATCACTCAAACACACACTGTAATTACTTTTTATTTTTTATCTCTCCTTCTGGCACATAATAAGGGGCTGCAAGAAGAAGGGTGGGAGGTTAAAGATGCTGCTTTTTGTCTTCACAAATTAGAGGTAAGACTTCTCTTTGAAACTCCGCGGGAACTTTACAATAAGAAATTCGATCATCATTCTAAAACGTTGCAATTATTTTAAAACTTTATCACGAGCATTATCTACATGTGTTCTAATTACTAGTATTTATAAACAAGATATAATTATTGCAAGTTAACACTTTACGACGGACACATTTACTACTGAAAGACAGACACCCTATGATACACACTTTTTAAATTCATTGCTGTAATTTTATACATAAATAATATAAAACTGCCCTGATAATTTCCCCATGAATTATTTTCAATTATACAGGTAATTTTTCTGTTAAGGATACATATCCTAGTAATTACAGCGTTTGATAAATTTGCAGGAATTCGTTATTTTTATAAAATCCACTCCTTGATTAAGCATAAAGTAAAATTTTGAGTTTAGAGAAGCCTGAAACCTGAACCAATCCAAGTTTTTAGGCTTTTCTAAACTCGAAATTTTACTTCATGCTCAATCAAGGAGTGGAAATACTT
The DNA here is from genome assembly GCA_932526585.2 of Philonthus cognatus. Lineage (NCBI taxonomy): Eukaryota > Metazoa > Arthropoda > Insecta > Coleoptera > Staphylinidae > Philonthus > Philonthus cognatus. The sequence continues at coordinate 93,798,581 of OW052243.1, forward strand.
GTTAGAAGCTTTAAAAACAGCAGTCCACTTTTATTAAAATAACGAATTCCTGCAAATTTATCAAACGCTGTACTTATCAGGAGTGTCGTCTATCCCTACTGTTAAGTATACATAAGACGACACTTGTTAGCATCTTCAATTGAATTATAAAGGTTGTTAAAATTAAGAAACACTTGTAGAAAATTATGAAATGTTTAGAACTAGATTTGTATTTATCAATATTCAGGATTTTCATATAAATGAACAATTTAATTCAACAGTTTTGCAACATTTTAATATTTTCATCGAAAATTGACGCATATCGAAAATGTTCACCATACTTATAATTTTTAGAAACAACAAAATTTTAATAAAACAAATAATGGAATATTCTTGATCATCCATACCAGGAACTTTTTATAAATTGTTTTATCAAAATATGGAAAAAAATTCCTGGAAATGTCGAATTAATCGTTAAATTAAATGTGTGAAAATTGGTAAACCAATTAAGTGTTTGATCTAGAGCTTTAAAAACTTGGAAACATGCATACAATTAATCAGAGTTTAAGATGATAAAAATGCATTTGTAATCTTTCACATTAAGATTTCAAGTGAAATTACAATTTTTTTATTAGTCTTGTGTTTAAAAACTAATAAAAAATTCAAATTTTGCTTTAGAGCTTTCAAATCTTGTAATTAGGAATAGAATTAATCAGTTTAAGTTGATGGAAACAAAAATGATATCTGGGAATTAAACATGCATTTACAGCCATATTCACATTAAAATTTCAAGTAAAATTATTGAATTTTTGCTAGTTTTATATTTGAAAATTTATACAAAGTTAAATGTTTGCTATAGAGCCAAAAAAATGTACATAAATGTCATCATTTCTTATTATATTACAAATTTAATTCATTCATTCAGTTTTGATGATTTTTGCCAATTTTTAAAATATATCCTTAATTCTGTTCAAACTATACTGATAATACTGAGTATACATGTATATTGACTGTAATTTGACAATATAGACCAGGGCTGGCCAACCCAAATTGCTTCGAAGGCCAAAATTATACTTACAATGTTTCAAGGGCTGCACCACAGCTTTTTTTCAAAATCAAGTTGTTTTTGATATTTTATTTTATATCCAGAAGTTTAAAAGAGTTCTATAGCATTTTTGACACTTCTTACAGTTTAGACATTTTAAATTCCGTTTTAATTGTATTTTTATATACAGTATGTAAAAATAACTATAACATTAAATAAATATCCATCTGTCAATTGGCTATCGACCAATAGTCTTTTCGCCTGAATTTATTCTTGTGTGTCACTATCGTATTTGGTGTAAAAAAGAGTCATGATTATTAATGTCGTCAGTAGTGTCCAAGTGGAACTGGGAAATGGGAACAAGATTGGTTAATTCATAGAGTAGTATGTTCGAGGGATTGTGGAGTGGGTTTTGGGGGTGTCGGATTTTAGTTAGCACTCTAAGGGCCGATCGTTCCGCTATTTACAAATTTTTAAGGGTGACTGGGTGGGGGTTATGGAAAAGGATGGCAGCATAATCAAGTAGGGGGCTGAATATCATTTTATATATATGTACAGCTGTTTTGGTACTTATTCCTTGCTGTTTGAAGGTCAGACTTCTGCAATGTGCCGCCCGATTCTTGACTGTTGCTTTTAGGATTATGGAGTGGTTCTTAAATGTGAATTTTTGATCAAAATGAATACCTAGGTATTTACACGTGGCTGAGGGATGTATTTTGTGATTATTTATGGAAATTGTAAAATGTATTTATTGATATTCGCCATTTCCCAAACCACGTGTTTATCGAATCGATCAGGCCCTGTAGAGTGCTAAGGGCTTTAGGGAGTGTGGCGGCATGCGCGATTAGTGCAGTATCATCGGCATAAAGGAGAGGATAGGCGGGTTTGTTTATATAGTTGGGATCAGGATTGTAGATATCATGAACGAGGAGGTTATGGAGGAAAGGTGAAAGAGGGGATCCTTGAGGTAAACCCTGTTCCGGTGGGAAGAAGTTGGAGACAGACTGGCGTATTTCGACTTAAAGGGATCTATTATGGAGAAAACTGTCTTGAAGGTTAATTAGGTGTGGAGGTATAATGCTGCATTTAAACAACAGGCCCGGGTGCCAGACGGAGTCGAACGCTTTTTTGATATCTAAAAATAGAATGGCAGATTTGCAACCTTCGAGGTTTGCTGTTTGGCAGTTGGATGTGAGGATAGTTAAAGGTATTATATATATGCTAAAAAATGTTCAAGAATCATTCACATATATAATGAGTTGTAATTCTGGAACTTCGAAAAATTTCAATTTAAATGCGTGGCGCATGAAGTAAAGTTTCGATTATATCTTACTGGAAATAAAATTTCAAACACTCAAATTTAACTAAAATATCTATAATATTAAAAAGCTCTTGCGAAGAGGTTTTTTGAAATATCTACAAGGAAACAACTTTTTATCCACGAAAGTACAGATTCTACTGATTTTACTTATATTTATTGTGAAATATTAAGATGTAAAATATGTTTTCTGTAAAACTAATCTTAAATAAATCAATTATTTAACATTTATTCTAAATATTTATTGTAATTTTTATAGACATGCATTTATACCCATACTGGACAACCACATTCAAGTAATGTTTAATTAACATTACATTTTAAATTGTTGTGATGTTCAAGAAATATTATTTTTCTTTGTATGTACATTAACTGTAATATCAAAATGTACGGATTTAAAATAAATAATCAAATGGAGCCAATGCTGATATACAGTAAAAAAAATTTTACAAGAATAATTCCAATTCAAAAATATTTGAATTCGAGAAAATAAGCTTACGCTTCTTATAGTTTGCACACTTTAAACATAATATATAAAACTACGAAAATCTTTTTCGTTAAAATGCAAACGATGTGTCTTAATTAATAAGACAACTTAAGACAATAAATATCCATTAAAACAACTACTTCCCGTGCAAATACACCTCCGGATATTGAATTTTACAATGAAATATTTAAAATCGTATTTTATTTGATTGAAGTAGTTTAAATGCATAGTTATTGTCTTGAGTTGTCTTATTAATTAAGACACATCGTTTGCATTTTACACGAAAAACATTTTCGTAATTTTATATATAACATTTTTTTAAGTATGCATACACTCTAAATGTTCCGACATTCGTTGTTTTAAAGGAGTTCAATTTGAAGCTTTAAACAAGTGTTTTCCGCTCGCAGGTTAAGCATGAAGTAAAATTTCGAGTTTAGAAAAGCCTGAATTTGGATTTGGACGGTTGACGTCCAAATCTAAACGTTCGAGCTTTTCTAAACTCACAATTTTACTTCATGCTTAATCTGGGAGTGGAAAACACATGTTTAAAGCTTCAAATTGAACTCATTAAAAAAAACAACGAGTATCTGAAGATTTACAGCATATACACTGTAATTGGAATATGTATACATACAAGAAAAACTTCCTGTAATTGACTCATGATTTTGATCGTTTTCGTAAGACCACTTATTCTAAGTTTTTCAATTTTCAATATTTCAGTTAAATATTCCTATTTTAACCAATATCTGTAGGTTTTAGAAGTTTTCCTGAATTTTCTAGGGTTTTATTAACTTATAAAATGTTCAATCAATTTCACTTATTTAGTGCATTTTAATAATTTTCCAACAATTATATGAATATCTTCATTTTGTGAATTAATTAATTTAAAAAACAATGCAGTATTCGGGAAATTTTTCATTTAGGATATATACCTAAATAAAAAATGTCACGATGTTTCGCTGAAAATTTACAGACATTCGATGTTTTTATAAAAGCTTTCAATTTTAAGCTTCTAACAAGTGTTTCCAATCCCAGATTAAGTATGAAGTAAAATTTTGAGTTTAGAAAAGTCTGAAAATTTGGATTGGTCGCATAGTAAAGCGGAGCGACCAATGTAAATTAGGTTTTTTTTAAACTAAAAATTTTACTTCATGCGCCGGGCGTATAAACACTGATATATTGTGAAGTTCAAAAAAACTACTTAGGTTTCATCTCGTGTTGATTAACTTTGCAAAAGTTTATATGATATTGATATGATATTGATATGTATATCATTTTAATTAATATTAACTTTTTTATTTACAACACTTTGGTTATTTTCAACAAATTGCCTAACAGTTGATAATTTTCCCCAAGTCTAAACATTAAATCTTTCCAAAATCTTAACTTTGAACATTCCTCGAAACTTTTTACAATTCTAGGTACCCCGCTTAAAAAATGTTTGATTTTGACTCCTGTACAAGATTAAGAAACGTACGATAATTATGAAGTTAAATCACTATTAACTAATTATTGTACGCTTCTTAATCTTGTATAGGGGTCGAAATCAAACACATTTGCTTGGGAAATCACTAAACATATAATGAAAATCTAATTTCTATAATAAAAAGTATACATATTCCAATGCACGCGCTGTCGATTTTCAGACAATTGGTGTTTGACGACTCTTTTCACTTTTCTAAACTAGAAATTTTACTGAATGCTTAATCATAGAGTCGAAACACTTGTTAGTAATGCCCCGTTCGTATATTTAAACATGAATTTATTTTTACATTACATTATTTTATCTTACATATGGTTTGTAAAATTCATTACACCCCCCTTGCCTACATGTGCGGGCGCCCATGATGGCAATGGATTAATTTTATGTACTCGTATATTGTAGGAAATACTGGTTGTAGATAACATGTTGTAGGCAACTTGTGTGTGTTTGTGGCATCTTAATATAGTAAATTACAAGTTACCTATATAACTATTATATGATTGTTTTCATACAATTTTATATAGAATTATTATCATATTAACAACAAAATAATAGCTTTATTTAATTTACTGAAACTTTGGAGAGCATTTTTTGCAGTTTTTGCGGTTTACCGGTAGGATGGTTTACAGGAATTACGATCACTAGCCGACCTTCATAAATAAATAAATATTTATTTCTACATCTTGTGATTTTAATCATAATTGATTTTTATTTATGATTACCAGATTTTTATAGATTTTTATTTTTGTGGAGAAATTCAGTTAAAAAAAATAAATTTGCCACAAGATACATAACAATTTACTATTTACTTTCTATGAAACCAATATTATTTATTATTTTATTATTTAAAACGCAAGATAAGAAAACATCTTAAAACACCAACGGAAAAGTCATAAAATAAGCGGAATCGATACCACGTAATGTAAAGTCTATTATCTTATCTCCTTCGTACAGGAAAATTAAACTTTTTTATTTAATAATATGTAAAAGCACCATCATTTCCCTCTTCCGAATATTTGCATTTCGTTACCCATCATTTAATTTCGTCGTTCGTCTAGGTTGCAATTAAATTTAAAATAAAAATAGGTTACAAATTGATACAAATGCTATTTTCTGAAAATTTGGTTACCGAAAGCAAAACATTGATATCTTATCTCTAATATCGTGGCAATCGAAAATGAAACCCAGTCAATTATTGACATACATAGAAGTATGTACTCTACTCGAATCATCGTGCTACTTTTAACAGCAATACCAGGTGTTGTTTTAGTTTATAATTGTGAACAATTTAGACAACTTTGCAACGAGGAATCGCCACACTCTTGTGTTCAATGCATTAACGCACACGCCTGCTGCGTTTGGATATTTGATGAGAATGTAGATACGCCGAGATGTACAATAAAAATCGACATCCCCGCTGGAAGTAATAATGTTGTATATGGTGGGATTTCTAGGATTGAAGTTATAAGAAACGACAATTTTTCCGTGTCTTTTCCGAAGGAGGATGAACCAGCGGTACAAATTAGGCCTCAGAGGATAAAAGCTTATCTCAGGCGAGGTGATCCTATTTCCTTCAAGTTGACTTATAAAGCGACGCCGAATTATCCGTTAGATCTTTATTTTTTGATGGATTTGACGTATTCCATGCTTCCTTATAAAGAAAATTTAAGTAAGTTGGGAATTAAATTAGCGCAAAAACTTAAAGCTATGACAGCAAATTATAAAATCGCTTTTGGATTTTATTCCGATAAAGTTCTGAGTCCGTACTATAAAATGGAGAGAATTAATCTGAAAAACCCGTGTCGACAGAAAGATTTTGAATGCGAGCCTGGATTTAATTTTAATCATGCGTTTAACTTCAGTCAGGACTTGGAAGAATTTACGAAACAGGTAATTGCTAGTCAGCACACGGCGAATTTGGATGATTTAGAGGCTGGTTTGGATGCGTTGATGCAGATCATCCTTTGTCAAAGAGAGTTGTCTTGGAGGAAACATTCTAGAAAAATCGTTCTTATAGCCACTGATTCTTTACTACACGTAGCTGGTGATGGGAAGTTATCGGGTGCCACAGCGAAAGTTGCCGATGTTTGCAAGTTAAACCCGGAAAAGAGTTATCTAGTGTATGGGGGTTTAGAGAACGATTATCCATCCGTTGAGGAGATTTATCGCAGGCTTTTAAAGTACAAAATGAATGTGTTGTTTGCTGTGTGTGAGCCAGTGCAAGAATATTACGAGTCTTTAAAGAGTATACTTGAAGAGGTCGCTTATATAGGGATTTTAAAAGATGATCCTGAGAACGTTTTGAGCTTAGTTGAAAAAGGTTATATGGAATTATCAAAGAAAGTGCATTTCAGTGCAATAGGAAATGATAATATTAAGGTAACTTTTAAAACTGATTGTAATTCGAAAACTGTTAAAGAAAAATCGTTTTGTAATAACATAGAGATTGCAACGGAGTATTCTTTTAATGTTGAGCTCGAAGTACAAAACTTTCCTTCGGATGGAAGTAATAGCGCCATAATCAAAATTGAAGAAATGAATCTTGAGGAATTTTTGGAAATTGAGGTGGAATATTTAGGAGCGCATTGCGTGTGTAATGGATCGCAGGGTGAACCTATTGAACATGGAATATACGATTGTGGGAAGTATGTTTGTAATAGTGGATGGATTGGGGACGATTGTTCTATTCCATGTGATCACACTAAAGGCCGATTCGAGAATGAGACCTATACATCGACAACTTGTTTCAATAAAGGCGAATTTGACATAGACACTTGTAAATGTGAATGCTATGAAGGTTATATCGGGAAATACTGCCAACACAGACAATGCCGAAGAAATAGATTGGGGAAAATTTGTAGCGATCATGGTACTTGCAATAACGGTGTTTGTGCTTGCGATGAAGGCTATATCGGAAATATGTGCGAATGTCCGCTAAACACTGATACATGTAAAGCTTACGAAAAAGCGGCTATTTGTAGCGGCAGAGGAGAATGCGTATGTGGTATGTGCAAATGTAATCACACTGACGAGATTTTATACGCAGGGCGCTTTTGCGAAAAATGCAGGGGATGTGAAAATCTTTGCTCTAAATACAACGAGGATATTATAGCGTTAAACGATGGAAGACAGGTGGATCAAACCAAGTATGACCATTACGAAACACAAGAGGTTCAAAACTTTGATGACAGTGATGATACCTCGAAATGTCTCGCCATCTACTACAACAACAACTTTCAATGCTCAATTGAGTACACATATGAAATCTTACAAGATGCTAGAACCAAAATAAATTATAAGAAAAAGTGCCAGGATTACATGAAAGCTGAAGTTTTTGGATCCATAATAGCTGGTGCTGTTTTTATGGTATTGTTTATATTGTTGTTTGTATGGAAAGGGTATGCACACCTTAAGGATAGAAAGGAATACTACGCTCACTTAAAGAGTCGAGAGTGCACATCTTTCCATGAAGGAAATCCATTGTATAAATCCCCTATTACACATGTTGATTTAGCTCCGTTAAGAGAGAGGTTTAGTATTGATTAAAATATAAGTACTTTATTAAATGTATTAAATAATAAAATTATAAGATTCTTTTGTAACAAATATTAAAATATAATATTTTATAGAAATTTTTAAAAAAGACCAAAAGACGATAACATGTTTGAGAAACAAAAACCTTATTGTTAAATGGCATGTATATTTTACTTTGTCAAATAAAGATAATAATGATGTAAAAAAATAGTAAAATACTTTTCCAAATTGGGAGATAGAAACGATGCCCTAAAACAAACTTTTTTTCCCCAAGGCTAACATTTCTAAAAAGACAACTGCTACCAATTCTTATAAAAAAAGTTTAAAATATAATTATTTATTATTAGCACTGAAAACAGTTCATTACAGAGAAAGATTCCTTCTTATTCTAATTAATAATTACGTAAGTTTAGAAAATCCTGTAAATTTGGATTTTCCGAAGCGAAGCTGATTCTAAGTGATATTAAAAAACCATACACTATATTTAATTACAATAACACAAAATCAAATATTTTTCAATGCTTTTAATTTTTTTTTATAAAAGCTGCAGTTTTTCTCGCTTATTCAGAATTTTTAAAAATGCTTTTATATGATTTTGTAAAAAAATATCATATTAACTTGGCTGAACGATAACATAGTTTTATTTAATTTACCAAAGAAAAGGTATAAAATCCACAAATTTTGTATAATTATTATTTTTTTGTTACGATTTACCATAAATTAAAACTTAAAACTTACCTTTAATAAAAACAAGTTAAATCATATCAGCAGAAGTTTATTGTAGCATACACTGACTGCCATTTTTTTAATCAAACTACATTCATATTGTAACACAAATCAGCAATCGTATGTATTAATTATATGTGATCCTATTAGTAATGGGCCGCCTTAAGTGAGAATAATCAAATTATTCGATTAATAAAACCATCGATTATTTAATAATCTATTATTATCATTCGAATTATCATTAGAATGATAATTCAAATGATAATATTAATGATCATTTAAATGGTAATATATATGATCATTCAAATGGTCATCCAAATGGTAAAATGAATAATCATTCAAATGGTAATATGAATGATCATTCAAATGGTTATACAGGGAATTTTTCTTTTATATGCATACGCTTTTTTAAAATAGTTCAATTTAATGCTTTAAACGAGTTTTTTTCCACTACCAGATTAAGCATGAAGTAAAATTTCTAGTTTAAAAAAATCCAAATTCAGACTTTTCTAAACTCGAAATTTGACTTCATGCGCCACGCATATAAAACACTGAAACACTGTGAAGTTCGCAATATGCTACTAAAGCAGTATATAAAGGAGGTATATCTTGAACTCCAATTAAACTCATTGTTTTATACAATTGGCGCATGAAGTAAAATTTCGAGTTTAGAAAAGCCTGAATTTGTATTTGGACGCTACAAATTGAAACGTTCAGGCTTTAATAAACTCGAATTTTTACTTCATTCTTAACCTGGGAGAAAAAACACGAATATCTGATGTTTCAAGCATATAATTGGGATATGTGAACTTTAAAGAAAAGCAGTATAAATCATCTTTCTATCAATCATTCAAATATTTGTACGAATGATAATTAATGTGTAATCATTTTTATAATTATTTAGGAACATTAATAAATTAATAAAAAACGTGAATTTGTTTAAAATAATGTTTATTATCTTTCTTGAGCATTTCTACGACAATATAAGCTTCTAATAACTACAAAACTGCCATCTATTTTTAGATGTGTATGCAATTAAGTATATTTGTTCTTAGTACTAAAATAAATAACATTAATTAATTAAGTAATATTTTACTTAATTTTATGTAAATAATTACACAATACAAATTATTTCTATTCATTTGATTAAACCATCTGTGCTCATTAAACCGAAATATTTGCAACGTTCTATCACAAATTAAATAGTTGCGTTTATTTCGAGTCAAAATAATACACACACGAATTGAATAAAATCTGAAACAAAATTTAAATGTTCATATTGCTATAGATTTTATTGATAAAATTATACGTTTAGTGTACATATGCCGCTAACAGTCAAAATTCAGTTCACTCGAAAATTTTGTGCATACATTTTATGAATTAAAATAGTTTGCTTAAAACCCCGCATTTCGTATTATTAATCAACTATTAATTTAAAAACTTGGTATTATTACAGATCAGTGCCAAGCGTTCTAATCAATAGTTACTCAAAAAAGATATTAGTGGACACTTTTAACTATGTTTTATAGAACTTAAAGAAATGTTTTAAAAGTGCATTGTTAAAGCAGAATATCGATCAACTACTTCCGAAACCTCGTATGTTCAAAATGTCAAATTTTACAGGTTTACAGGAGATACAAAATACTAGTAAATTATTATATGAGCTGCGTAATCCTTCTGACTTTTTTATGGTACGGATAACGTTATCTTAAACGATTTTTAATAAATATTTTGAGTAGATGGTTTATAATAATACTTTTAAATTAATAATATCTAGCATACAAGGAAAACTGTTTGCAAAATTGGAACTTACGAGGTTTCGGAAGTAGTTGATCGATATCAGAGCTGGGCAGGATTCGAATCATTCAGGATTCGAATCCTGGATTCGAATCCTTTTAGAGAATTCAAAAGAGGCATTCGAATACTTTAGTTAAACTGGATTCGTGATCCGGATTCGTTACATTTTTTTAAGAGGATTCGTATTCGAATCCAAATGTAGGTGATTCGAATCCTTATAAAAGGATTCGAATATTTATAAAAAGATTCGAATATTTATAAAAGGATTCGAGTACTTACAAAAGGATTAGAATATTTATAAAAGGATTCGAATACTTACAAAAGGATTCTAACACTTACAAAAGTAAAAAATAATTCAAATTAATTAATTAATTGTGAGGATTAACATGAAAAATTTGTTTTGTGTATTTTTATATGTCTCCTTAAATCACTGTTTTATACGCGTGGCGCATGAAGTAAAATGTCGAGTTTAGAAAAGCCCCGTGAAAATTCGTCTCGGGTCGCTGCGCGATCCTCGGCAAATTTTCAACGCGGGGTTTTCTAAACTCGACATTTTACTTCATGCTTAGTCTGGGAGTGGAAACGCTCGTTCGAAACTTCAAACTGTATGCTTTGATAAGAACATTAAATGACTGAAAATGTTTTTAGAGATAATAATCTAGTTTTCGAAATTGTGTTTAATATTATTTAAAGTAAAACTGACATGGTAGGCACAATCTGAAATGTTAATTTTTTTCGATATTTCCCTGATTCAAGATTTTTTCCCTGATCTTTTAATATAACTTACTTCTATGGGAAACCCCCATTTTGTTAAATTTTTTTCATTGTTTTTGTCAATAATTAAGTTGGTTTTATAAATTTTTACGTGTTTTGTAATTTTTGCCTGTTTATTTTGGTAAATTTAATAATATCGTATGGCTTTTTTGTTAGTGTTGAAGTTTTGAACGAGTGATTCCACTAGGTTAAGCATGAAGCAAAATTTCGAGTTTAGAAAAGCCTGAAAATACGCGCTACGCGACCAAACCAAATTTTCAGGCTTTTCTAAACTCGAAATTTTACTTCATGGGCCACGCGTACAAAACACTAATTTAACTTGAAGTTCAAAAACACAAAAATTCATCTTTAATCAGAGTAACACCGAATCAGATATTTAGTCTGTTATCAACGATGTTCAGTGTTAATAATAAATAATTAGATTTTGAATATTTTTGATAAAACAACTGGTAACGATATTAATATGTTAATGGTTGCAAAAACATAATAAAATCAAATTTATTCTTAAAGGATTTGTATTCTTAATTCGTAAAAACAGGATTCGAATCTTTGATTCGAATCATATTTATCTCTTATGAATCCTTTATTCAAGTATTCGTGATTCGAATCATATTAGGTGATTCGGATTCGTGATTCGAATCCTTTTTACAAGGATTCGTCCCAGCTCTGATCGATATGTTCCATTTGCATTAAAGAGAAGGGTAATGATATGTTCTAATTCTTTTCTACTAAGTTAGCCTGCAACTTTACAATAAGTTATGTTTTCGGAAAGAACATTCTAAATATTCAAAGGAATAAGGCACGGTTTTACGATCATTCGACAAAACAGGGGTAACGCTATTCATAGTTTAAACGACCAGGTGTGGTTTAACAGTATCAATTTAATCTGTAGGAATCAAGTTTCAAGTCAGGAATAAATGAATTACGAATATCTAAAGATTTTCAAATTGGTAAGAAAATGTAATTTATTATGTATTATTAATTAAATACAAATGTTTCTACAAAAAATTAATATACATACATCCAAACGCAATAATTCAACAATATTGTTGTAATGATATATAAACATGACAATGGCAAAATCCGCGAGTAGTCATCCAAAAATCAATTTATTATATGTTCTCCCTGATTTAATAAAGATATACATCCCTCCGAATTCCTTAATATGGTTCAACAATATTTTATTGCTGGAAAATGTTATATTCCGTACATTCCCATTCTTTTCACGATTTTTTTCCCGCGGAAATATTGAGATACCTTAGATATATAGCCTATACATATATCTAAATATATATTATATATATATAAATGCAAATATGTGTCTCTGTGTCGTATCTTTTGGATTCAGGAGGAAAGCACCAAAAATGTTATAATGTAATATGTTTATAATTCCTTTAGATTGTTTCAGTTGTAGCCAGGGTTGTTAAAAAAAGGTTTTTTTTTTTCATTTTAACTAAAACAAACAGTTTTGTTTTTTAACAAAACAAGTTTTTTTCTATTGAAACCGCGTTTATGACATTACCGATTAAAAACATGTTTAAAACGTGTTTAAAACAGAACATACATAGCATTTTTTTTAGTATACATATCCCGATAATTACAGCGTTTTTCCAATTTGCGGAAATTCGTTGATTAAAAGCGGTTAATTTGCGGCTTTTAACGAGTCTTTTCCACTCCCAGACTATGCATGAAGTAAAATTTCGAGTATAGAAAACTTAGGCTTTTCTAAACTCGAAATTTTACTTCATGCGCCACGCTTAAAAACACTGACTTACAGTGAAGTTCAAAAACACACACATACAACAACAATTATAGGCAACCTAATATAGGTTAGAGTTATTGGGTTGCCTATAATCACTGTTTTAAACAATTGGTTCAGCGCAGAATTTGACTTACGTTTTATTCATATCTACATATTTTCAGTGTTTTATACGTGTGGCGCATGAAGTAAAATTTCGAGTTTAGAAAAGCCTAATTTGGATTGGCCGCTCCGCTTCGCTACGCGGCCAATCCAAATTTTCAGGCTTTTCTAAACTCTAAATTTTACTTCATGCTTAATCTGGAAGTGGAAAACCCTCGTTTAAAGATTCAAATTGAAATCTTTTAGAAAAGCAACGAATGTCGTAAAATTTACAGTGTATGCATACGTATACCTGAAAGAAATATTCCCTGTATTTAGAATTCACATTAATGCACACACAGTTGCGATATTTTGTTGTAATAAAATGTTAAGTTAAATAATGTAATTCGAAATATCTTCAACAATTTAGTTGACATTTAAACAAAAAATCTTAAAATATAATTTAGCAAATTTAGGATAATAAAAAAAACGTTTTAAACAAAATTAACGTTTAAAACATGTTTGAAACAAATTCAAGATTTAAAACAGGATTAAAACAAAACCGTTTAAACACAAGGGCTGTTTTTAAACATGTTTAAAACACTGTTTTAAAACAAAGTGTTTTAAACATAACAACCCTGGTTGTAGCATTAAAACTAATATTACAAATAAATAAATCAGGTAAGAAATTACAACTGCTTTACACAACACAAGAAATGTGTCTTCTAGAATTGTATATAAAAGTTTCGCAATCATTTTATGAATAAACATATGTTTCCCTGTATTACACAGCAAAGAATTATAGATGGTCGGAACAGTTGACATTCTAATATTATACTTTTCTGTAGCTCGAATAGTTTTTTCAGAAAGTTTGCTTAGAGATGTCACCTTCCACAATTGGCGCGGATAAGTTAGAAATTCTCCATTTCTTGAAGATCCGATTGCATCAACGATTATCGTTACAAAATAGTATGTTGATGCTAACAACCCAAGTACATAGCAGAGCTAGGACGAATCTTCAAAAAAAGAATTCGAATCACGAATCCGAATCACCTAATATGACTCGAATCACGAATACTTACATAAAGAATACTCAAATAAAGGATTCGTAAGAGAAAATTATGAATAAAACACTTGAACTTTGTTTGTGTAACTGAGGTTTTTATTGTGACTATAGTTCCGACAACTTTAATTTGTCATTATCAAACTAGAAGTAATTTAATCTAACGATTCCTTAGGTATATATATAAAAAATGACGGTAACAAAACTGCTTTAAAAATGGGGGTGTATATTGGGTCTAGCTGGTCGTTAATTACGGGAATTTCCGGTTTCGGTGCAATTTTCGATTCCGGTTTCGATGCAATTTGAATAAAATAGAATTTTTCGATATTTTAAAATTTCCCCTATCTCCGTTATTTTTGATTTTTTTCCCAAATTAGTTAAAACATTCTTAGAGCAACTTCTTACAACATGACTAATGAATTAGTTTTAAATCTGCAGATATGCATATCACTGAACATACTGTTCATATCACTGAACAGTATTTTTACGCTGATTTCAATGATGTGCTACATGTTGAGTTTTAAAAAATGTATTGTTTTTACGGTATGTTGCCATGGAAACAATTGCACAAAGTCCACAAAAACAATGTATTTGCGTAAAAAAAGGTAACCAATCAATAGTCTTCCTGTTAAATAAAATGTTAACTGTTGCATAGCTACCTGATATTATTTGGTTGCCATAGCAACTTGAACAACAACAATAATTAAACAAATGCATGCTTAGTTTAGTTATATATATATATATATATATATATACTCTAAATTCAATTCATATAACATTAAGAATGCACATATAAACTTAATAATATTTAACAAAAGTTATCAGGAAATCTAGATAAGTAAAAGTAGTAATTTAAATAGAAAAAATAGGAAAAACGGGAAAAACGGAGTTAATAATAATATAATATAATTAAAATAAAAGAAATAATATAATGATAAAAAAGTATAAAGGATCAGTATTACAAACAAATATTAAAATCTATAAGCCGCAAACGATTCTTAAATCTAATAATCGAGTCATCAAATACATCAAAATTAGGATTAGAATTTAAAATGTTACAATATTTCATAACTCTATTTATAGGACTATGCATTGCATAATTAGTGGTATGCGGCATTAAGCGAAATAATGCTTTGGATCGTGTAATCTTTGTGAAGCAAAAGTTAAAGTTCAAATTAGATAACAACACACTACAATCAACAAAGCCATTAATTAATTTAAAGCCATATGATACATCATATATAATCCGCCTATACTTTAAAGATGTTAAATTTAAAGTTTGTAACATATTTGAATTACTAAAATTGACGTAACATATTCCTAACTTAAATGAAATCATTCTCAAAAATGTCTTCTACCTTGTTAGAGTGTATAGCGTAGAACGGATTCCAAATTATCGAGCCATATTCAAGTTGACATCTTACTAATGTGATATAAGAGTTTAAATTTAAAAATTAAAAAAATATCTACTTATTGCACCAAGTGTTTTAAAAGCCCTGTTTGAAATTGAAATTATATAAGAAGAAAAGGTCAATCTACAGTCAAAAAGAATCCCTATATCCCGAACTTTATCAACACATCTAAGTTCAGAGTTATGAATGGTGTAGGTACATTTCAACAATTTGCAATAACTAAACGAAATTAATAAAAAAGTTTTAATATTTAAATTAAGTTTATTTACATTAAGTTTATTTAAGTTTATTTGCAATGTTGCTTATGTTTTGAAGTGCAATACTATCATTAACACTCCGTATTATTAAGAACAATTTTAAATCATCAGCAAACATAAAAAAAATAGAAAAGCGGATACACTGGCTGATATCATTAATAATAAATAAAAACAAAATGGGCCCGCAGTGGAAACCTGGAGGTACCTCTGACGTAACATAAATCAATAAAATATAACACTTTAACTTTGTATAACACAATATTTTTTATTTTTGTGACTGCAGTTTCGGCAACTCAACTTGCCATTATCAAACGGAGTGATTTAAATTACGATATGGTACAGGTATATACACAAGAATGGTTCTTGTATATATACCTGTGCCATATCGTAATTTAAATCACTCCGTTTGATAATGGCAAGTTGACTTGCCGAAACTGCAGTCACAAAAATAAAAAATATTGTGTTATACAAATAAAGTTAAAGTGTTTTATTTTATTGAATTAACATGTATAACGAAGTAGAAGCCTCCACCGTTCATAATTTAACATAAATCACATTAGATAAGAAGTTGTCAATTTTCACATACTGCCTACGAGATGAAAGAAAGCTTTTAAACCATTGAACTACTGTTTCGCTAAAGCCAAACCCCGATAATTTGTTTAGTAATAACTTAGAAAAGTCGGTATAAATAGCGTCTATTTGGTATTCTGCATCCTGTATGCGGCACATCGTTGAAATCAGTGTAAAAAATGCAATTCAATGATATACAAATCTTTGTATGTTTCCATAAGAGAAACAAAAGATGAGTGTAAAACACAAAAACTAATCGTTCTGAATATTTTAAAAATAAATTTGATTTTTTAAAATTTATTGTTAAATGAAAAATAGTTTGATTTTATTTAACAATATATTAATTTTATGATATAAACATGCTGCCTGTATTGTTCGACGCTCTTGTTATCATAATCATTGTCAATATTTTTTAAATCTATTTTTCATAATAAGAAGTGATTCCTTATCGAATAATCAAGTTATGTTTGATATTTAAAGTAAAAGTGATACCTATAATTTTTTATTATTAAACGAGTTTTTCCACTCGTTTTTTTCTTTCCACTGAACGTTTGGATTTGGACGCGTAGCGTCAAATATAGAAATATTAAATGAAAAATAGTTTCATTTTATTTAACAATAAATTTTACAGTCAACATGAAGGCTTAGCAATGGGGTCCCCGCTGAGCCCATTGCTAGCTGAAATATTCATGAATATTACAAATACTATTTTAAATCCCACGTTAGGTAAAAAACACATATTTTATTGGTTTAGATATGTAGACGATGTTCTAGCATTCTTTAAAGGTACAGATAGACAACTCCAGCAATTCCTCAATTTCCTTAACACAATACACCCTTCAATAACGTTTACAGTAGAAACAGAAACCGATAACAAAATTAATTTTCTAGACCTAACCATTACAAAAATTAACAACAAATTAAATTTTAATATATATAGATAACCGACCTATACTGATTCCGTTATCCCTAACCACTCCCGCCACCCACAAATTCATAAAAAAGGTAGTTTCTATACAATGATAAATAGAGCATTTAAAATTCCGCTAAATATAAATGATAGAAAGAAAGAGATCAATACAATAAAGGAAATAGCATTGAATAATAGCTACATAACTTCACTAATAGACAATTTAATTCATAATTATGAAATGAAAGAGGTGCAGAAATTCTTCTTCCCTAGAATTAGGTCAATAGTTAATCAGCATTTTAAAACAATCAGCTACTATGGTACAATAAGTTGTAAAATTAAAAACATCCTTAATAAATGTAACATTAATGTAATATTAAAAACGCCCCATAAACTTTATAATATAATTTTCAACCCAAAAACAAAACTTAATCCCCTATCCCCTAGTTAGATCAGGCATTTATAAATTGAACTGCGAAAATTGTAAAGGTGTGTAGATTGGGCAATCTGGTCGTAGAATCGAAATAAGATTGAAAGAACACGAGCGAGCCTTTAGATTAAAACATAATAGTTCTACCTATGCTAACCATCTTTTAGAAGAGAATCACACTTTTGGTGAGGATGTACTTTCAGTAATCCATTTTGCCGAAAAAGGTCGTAAAATGGATTTACTGGAAGCACTAGAAATACACAAGGCCCGAATTAATCCCGGAATTTCCCTTCTTAATGACCAGGTTGACCTAATGTACACCCCTCTTTTCGAAGCCGTATAAATAGTTTTTAACGTGTAATTTGTATTTACTTTAGTTTGAGAATGACTACTAGATAGTCGAAACTAATCACACAATTAAATGTAAGATTCAGTGGTTAAACAAAGTAAAAAGTGTTTTATTTACAAGTGTATTTAAGATGTACCACAAAGTGAACGCCTACAACACCAAATAGCTACAAGTTTAAATTAACAAAAAAATTGAAAACGTAATTGTTTAATATTAACACAGTTGATAGCAGATTAATTATTTAATTCCATGTTATTCTAATTAGAGATGTGTTTTTGATCTATACATTAAATCAATGTTTTATATGCATGGTGCATCAAGTAAAATTTCGAGTTTAGAAATGGCGGAAAAGATAGTTTGATCGCCCCGCTTCGTGGAGCGACAAAACTTTGAGCATTTTGTAAAAATCGGTCAATTTTAATAACAATTTTAATATTTTTGATTTTAGTACAACATTTATTCATTTCTTAATATCTCTGTTGATTTTATCAAAATCTGATATTACTTTGAGAATTTCAGACAAGAAAAGAAAACTGCACTTTTTAATATTTCCAGTCAAATTGGTAAAACGTTATTCAACTTTGGGCGCTTATAGTTTTTTTTAATGTCAAATTAGTGTTAAATCTGTTCCTAATTGTCAAAAGACGTCAAGCTTGGTTAAAAATTATAATATTTTTAATAAATATATACATTTTGTAAATCGATGACATTCATGGAAGTGATTTTTAACAAATCGTCAAAATTAATAGAAATAGTTAAAATATATTATATTATAAGTATATAATATTCTATAATTTCAATAAAACAAAAAACAAATAATTAATCAGATTCAATTGCATTGAAACAAAGCAACGCATTTAGCAAAACAAATAATAATAATAATAATCTTTATTCTCATGTTCTCAATACAATATAAAACATACAATTATGAAGAAGATATACATTAAGAAACAAGTGAATCAATAGGTGGGATTCAGTTAGGCTTACGCCCACTGTTCTTCCATCCAAACCTAACAAATATGAGTAGCATAACACATAAACTATATTTCGAAATAATAAAAATAAACAAAAACTAAAATACAGCTAGGCATATGAGTTACAAAACTTATATAAAAAACATGAATAAAGAACCATTGACATAGATCGCATCAATTTATTACCAGACCATCTGTTAAAACGGCCTTTTTTAAATTTTGTTTGAATTTGTGTAGAGAGAGAGAGATTCTTAAATTCTTGGGGTACATCATTATAAAGTCGATATATATTGTAAGAAAAGGATTGTTCAAATAGTGCGGACCGATGTTTTGGAGGTGATAACCTACCCTTGAAACGGGTGTTGATGTTATGTACGTCTTCCCGAAAAGAAATTTTGTTGTATAAATATGGCGGGTGTTTAGTTGTTATAATTTTATGATATAAACATGCCGCCTGTATTGTTCGACGCTCTTGTTATCATAATCATTGTCAACATTTTTTAAATCTATTTTTCATAATAAGAAGTGATTCCTTATCGAATAATTAAATTATGTTTGATGTTTAAAGTAAAAGTGATACCTATAATTTTTTATTATTAAACGAGTTTTTCCACTGAACGTTTGGATTTGGACGCTTGGCGTCAAAATCCAAATTCAGGCTTTTCTAAACTAAAAATTTTACTTCATGCGCCAGGCGTATAAAACACTGACTTAACGTTAAGTTTAATAACAAAAAAAAACAACAATTTCATGTGAATCCTCAGAATGAATTCGAATTATGTTTTAGAGGATTCGAATCCTTTTGTAAGTATTCGAATCTTTTTATAAGTATTCGAATCCTTTTATAAGTATTCGAATCCTGTCAGAAGGATTTGAATCACCTACATTTGGATTCGAATACGAATCCTCTTAAAAAAAATCCTTTTTCACTGAGGTATTCGAATACCTCTTTTGAATCCTTTAAAAGAATTCGAATCGACGATTCGAATCCTGAATGATTCGAATCCTGCCCAGCTTTCGTACATAGTACCCAAAATAATTTTAAAATAAAAAGTTAAGAGTGAGGGAAGGAACTGTGCTTTTATTAAGTGATACAAATCTGCGCGCAAGTTAAGAATAATAATAGTTTGCTTCTGTAAAACCAGGTTTTTGATTTCCATCGAAAATAACTCGCATGTGTATATTTAACAGAGCTGGGCAGGATTCGAATCTTTCAGGATTCGAATCCTGGAATCGAATCCTTTTGAAGGATTCAAAAGAGGCATTCGAATACTTTAGTTCAACTGGATTCGTGATCCGGATTCGTTACATGTTATTTAAGAGGATTCGTATTTGATTCTAAATGTGGGTGATTCGAATCCTTGTAAAAGGAATCAAAATCCAAATTCAGGCTTTTCTAAACTAAAAATTTTACTTCATGCGCCAGGCGTATAAAACACTGACTTAACGTTAAGTTTAATAACAAAAAAAAACAACAATTTCATGTGAATCCTCAGAATGAATTCGAATTATGTTTTAGAGGATTCGAATTCTTTTGTAAGTATTCGAATTGTAAAAGGTAAAAGGATTCGAATCCTTGTAAAAGGATTCGAATATTTATAAAAGGATTTGAATATTTATAAAAGGATTCGAATACTTACAAACGGATTTGAATTGTCAAAAATAATTTTAATTAATTGTGAGGATTAACATGCAAAATGTCGTTTGTGTGTTTTTAAATTTCTCGTTAAATCACTGTTTTATACGCGTGGCGCATGAAGTAAAATTTCGAGTTTAGAAAAGCCGAGAAAATTTGTCTCGACAAATTTTCACGGGGCTTTTCTAAACTCGAAATTTTACTTCATGCTTAGTCTGGGAGTGGAAATGCTCGTTTGAAACTTCCAAATTGAATGCTTTGAACATTATACGACTGAAAATGTTTTTAGAGATAATAATCTAATTTCCAAAATTTTGTTTAATATTATTTAAAATCAAACTGACATGGTAGCCACAATCTGAAATGTTAAATTTTTCCGACATTTCCCTGATTTAAGATTTTTTTCCCTGGCCTTTTAATACAACTTTCTTCTGTGGGAAACCCTCATTTTGTTAAATTGTTTTCATTGTTTTTGTTAATATTTAACTTAATTTTATAAATATTTACGAATTTTGTAATTTGCCTGCTGATTTTGACAAATTTAATAATGTTATATGGCTTTTTTGTTAGTGTTTTGGTCAATTTAAATATAATTTCATGACTTCTCTGACTTTCCCGGTTTTAATGATATTCAGCGAATTTATTTTTTTTGCTTAATTTTTAGGCAATCATCGATTTATTAGAGTTCAATTTGAAGTTTTGAACGGGTGTTTCCACTCCCAGGCTAAGCATGAAGTAAAATTTCGAGTTTAGAAAATCCCCGTGAAAATTTGTCTCGGGTCGCGCAGCGACCCGAGACAAATTTTCGGGCTTTTCTAAACTCGAAATTTTACTTCATGCGCCATGCGCACACTGATTTGAAGTGAAGTTCAGAAACACACAAATACATCTTTAATCAGAGTAACAGGGAATCAGATATTTAGTCTGTTATCAACGATGTTCAGTGTTAATAATAAATAATTAGGTTTTGAATTTATTGTTAAAACAACTAGTAACAATATTTATATATTAATGGTTGCAAAAAAATAATAATATTAAATTTATTCTTAAAGGATTTGTATTCGTGATTCGAAAAAACAGGATAAAATCCTTTATTCGAGTGTTCGTGGTTTGAATCATATTAGGTGATTCGGATTCGTGATTCAAATCCTTTTTACGAGGATTCGTCCCAGCTCTGATATTTAATACGCTCTTTTACTTGCGTGTATAAATCGACAATCTGAAAATATTTTTGCTATCAATGCATTAAACTCTTTCACAAAAAAATACTGAAGTTTAACATTTGAGTCTTAGCCCAAGAATTGAGTTTAGATAAAAGGAATATAAACCCCGATCTTTTCTGTTATAGTGCTGATGATAAAGATAAACATTATAAACCAAATTAATAACATGTATTAATAAATGCTGTTTCTTACGAAAATATAAACCGGATGGGATAATGTGAGTGGGAGCATTGCTTTCATATTATGTAGGTCGAGTTTTTGACATAGTTATTAACAGATTTAAGAAATATTCACTCAAAAGTTTTGGTTAAAGAAAATTTATAAAAAAATTATATTGGCATTACATGTTTTAGTTGATGAAACTTATGAGTAGTGTGTAACATTTTAAATTAGCTTGCGTTCAGTAAGCTTAGGATTTGATGCAATAGATCATTAACCTGAGCTATAGCTCATAGTGGGCTTAAAACATTTCAAAGTTATTCATATTTTTCTTGATTGTGCATGACTATGAGTTTCTATTCAGTTGTCGTTGGTTAAAAGTGAGTGCTATGAGCGGCAAGAAGAGAAAAGGCATTGAACCAGGCCTGTAATCATCTATGTGTGTATTTTTATGCCGAATCTATAGACGCGGAGTTTCCATTAATTAGTACATACCGTGGATATTATATTTCTTTAAGGTAATACAAACGGAAAAGTGAAATATTTTTAAAAGTGCTTCAATGCAGCACATCCGGCACATTTACTGAAATAGCGGATTTTTCGATCTGAATACAGACCGGAATTCTATTACTTTTCGACTGATTGGAGAAAAGAGTCATCCTATTAAGGCCAATACTTTTAATGGAATTAATTATAAACTAAAAATAACTATTCAATTAGGTTTTTATTTTCAACAAGCAAACCGGAACGAACCGGAATGTTAGTTGCACCGAAAATCCGAACCGGAACGAAGAAAACAAAATTTCCTCCCCAAATAGTCAGACGACAAAAATGAAACAAAAAAAGGTTTTTTTAAATTTATAATGCTATTTCCTAATTATTAAAATGACGAATAAATATGAAAACGACAATATCTCAAATTCCAAGAGTTACAACAAAAGATGCATAAGTATATTAGTAAATAGTAAACGTTTGTCAAATGGTCAAACATTAAAGGTGGGTGTATTTTTAAACTCGCTTTAAATCAGTGTTTTATACGCATGGCGCATGAAGTAAAATTTCGAGTTTAGACAATGCTGAACATTTGGTTTGGTGGCTTCGCTTCGCGGAGTGACCAAATCAAATTAGAAAGCTTCTATAAAAACAATGAATGTCGAATAGAGCTGGGACTAATCCTCGTAAAAACGATTCGAATCACGAATCCGAATCACCTAATATGATTCGAATCACGAATACTCGAATAAAGGATGCGTAAGAGATAAATATGATTCGAATCCTGTTTTTTCGAATTAAATCCTTTAAGAATAGATTTGATTTTATTAGTTGCCATTAACATTTTAATATTGCTAGCAGTTGTGTTAACAAAAATATTGAAAACCTAATTATTTATTATTAACACTAATTATCGTTGATAATAGACTAAATATTTGATTCCGTGTTACTCTGATTGAAGATGTTATTGTGTGTTTTTGAACTTTACTTCAAATCAGTGTTTTGTACGCGTGGCGCATGAAGTAAAATTTCGAGTTTCGAAAAGCCTCGTGAAATTTTGTCTCGGGTCGCTGACCATTTTACAAAGGCTACAGCTCGAAGGACCAAGATGGTCTTCGGAGACCGAAGGACTTCAGGGAATTGTTTTTTACAAAAAAAAAACAACGAATATCTAAAGGTTTACAGCATGGATAGTAAAGAAAACATGTAATTTAAAAAAATATATCGAAGTTGGGTTTCTTTTCAGAGCATTTTTAACTTCACTTTAAATCAGTGTTTTGTACGCGTGGCGCATGAAGTAAAATTTCGAGTTTAGAAAAGCCCCGTGAAATGTTGTTTCGGGTCGCTGCGCGACCCTCGACAAATTTTCTACGAGGGGCTTTTCTAACCTCGAAATTTTACTTCATGCTTAGTCCGGGAGTGGAAGATACTCGTTACTTTAAAATATGTCACAAGTGTTAAAATGTGTATCGTAACTGTCAGAATGAAAAAAAATTGATATGTCCATCATAGTAATTTCCCCCATGTTACTTGAGCTTTTTCAACAAATGTTTCTTATTCCTGTTAAACATTTTTTCATGCTTAACCGGGTAGTGGAATCACTGGTTCAAAACTTCAAATTGAACTATTTTATAAAATCGACGAATGCCTCAAAACTACCTTAAAAAATGTCACTAAATTACATTAGACCCGGGAAAGTCAGAGAAAAGTCATAGAATTTCATTCAAATTGACAAAAACACTGAAAAAGCGTTTAAATAAATCGCGAAAAGTAACAAAATACACAGAAATTATAAATAATATCATAATTATTGGCATTTATTAAGAATCATGAAGCAATAAAAAAAAATATTTATATTAGCAGAGTAATGAGAAATCATGAATATATATATATATATATATATTATCAAAAACCCCATCTACCCATAAAGAGTGTGGAGAAATCATGAAAATATATAAATACCGTCAACAATTATAAAAATCTGGAAAATTATTAAAGTCAATAAACTTGAATATTAGTTGTGTAATGTTTAATTTTGAAGATTTTTATTTCTAGTTTATTTTATCAATTAGTTTTGTTAGCGTCGACAACATTTATCATCATTGTTATTCCAATTATAAATTACACAAATTTAAACAATAACAAATTCTATAAATAAAATTTATAATGGGAATAATAATAAAAATGTTCAACAGTTTATTTGATAAAATAAAGTAGAAATGACAGAAATCTTCTAAATTAAACATTATATAAATAATACTTATTAACAGAAAAACGTTAAAATTAAAAAAACTCATCTACGTAATCAGCAAAAAATTGTCAATATTGATAAATTTAAGAATAATACGACGTCAAAAATATTAATTAATAATAATCGGCAAACAAAATTAAAAAAAAAAACTTGTAAAAAAACAAATAATACCAAAATTGGCAAAATCTTTATTGTTAGTAATTTTGTTCTCTTTGTATGTATTATTTTTTTATTCTAAGAAGTTATCTTTTTGTAATATTATTCTGTAATTGGATTGTGTGATTGCCTGATTATTATTAAATTAAAAAGACGTACACACTGAAAATAATTTAACATAACTGAAAATATTTTTTTTAGTAATAAAAAAATTATAACATTTTATATTGACAATTTTTCTAGTTCGATAACACTTATAGAAGTGATTCTAAACAAATAGTCAAATTGATAAAATTGACTATTTTTTTTTATCAATTTCACGATATCTCTAGAATCACTTCTATAAGTTTTATCGAATTAGAAAATTTATCAATTAAAAATGTTATAATTTTTTTATTAGTAAACACATGAGTATTCCAAAAAACTACAAAAAACATAAACTTTCAATAGAATTGTCAGAACAAACAAACATTGTTAATTAAGTTTTAATGTGTATTTTCTATTTTTAGTTGTTATATATTTTTAAATGTACCCCGTTCACTGAATAAATAAATCAATAAATTGGCAAATACTTGTCAAAATCTTTAAAATCAACAATAAAGTATAATTATATATTTTTTTGTAAAAAAAAAAAAATGGATAAAATTCAATTGTAACCAGAAAACATCAAAATTAAAAACCAATATCTCAAAAATTACAAATTAATAATTTAAAAATT
Organism: Philonthus cognatus; assembly: GCA_932526585.2. Classification (NCBI taxonomy): domain Eukaryota; kingdom Metazoa; phylum Arthropoda; class Insecta; order Coleoptera; family Staphylinidae; genus Philonthus; species Philonthus cognatus. The sequence goes on from OW052243.1 coordinate 93,824,164, forward strand.
CTCCAATACCGCTAGCCCGAGATGGGTGAAAAAAATCACCATACCACTACAGACTCATACAATACGTTGAATATGGATTATTTAATTATTTATATGTATTATAACTGTAGTAATAAAGAAACTGTTAAAAAAAACAACAAAACATATTTTTATTTTATATAAAATCTATAAAAGTAACAGATGATTATAAAAATAAAAAAAAATATATTCAAATTAGTTAAAATTAACACTAAGCAAATATTTACCAAATAAAAATATGAAACTAATTAATTTCTAATTTTATACAGAATAAAAACACATAAATAATGGCAATAGTAAACGAAAAAAAAAATACCTAATTGACAAATTCAATAGTAAACAATACAAAAAGTAATAAAATAGATGGCATCAAAAAATTTAGTAACCTAATGATATTACTAAATTTGTCAAAATCAGCAGGCATCATAACAATTACAAAACACGCAAAAATTTATAAAACCAACTTGAATATTAGCAAAAACAATAAAAACTATTTTACAAAATGGGGGTTTCCCCCAGAACAAAGTTATATTAAAAGGTCAGGGAAAAAATCTTGAATTAGGGAAATGTCCGAAAAAATTAGCATTTCAGATTGTGGCTGCCATGTCAGTTTTACTTCAACAAATATTAAACAAAATTTCAAAAACTAGATTGCTATTTTTAAAAACATTTTCAGTCATTTAATGTTCCTATCAAAGCATTCAGTTTGAAGTTTCGATCGAGTGTTTACAATCCCAAACTAAACATGAAGTAAAATTTCGAGTTTAGAAAAGCCCTACGTAGAAAATTTGTCGAGGGTCGCGCCAGCGACCCGAGAAAAATTTTCACGGGGCTTTTTAAACTCGAAATTTTACTTCATGCGCCACGCGCCACTGATTTAACGAGAAATTTGATAACACAAAATAAATGTTTCATGTTAATTCTCACAAATAATTCGAATTATTTTTGACGATTCGAATCTATTTGTAAATATTCGTATCCTTTTGTAAGTATTCGAATCCTTTAATAAATATTGAAATCCTTTTATAAATATTCGAATAATTTTATAAGGATTCGCTCACCCGCATTTGGGTTCGAATACGAATCCTCTTAAAAAAATTGCCTCTTTTAAATCCTCTAAAAAGATTCGAATCAACGATTCGAATCCTAAATGATTCGAATCTTGCCCAGCATAATAACATAGCAAAATAGTGATATGTATAACTCAAAGAAAAAATGCCTGTATGTCCCAGATACAGCAAAAAAAATAACTCAATTAGAATCGTGAAAGTTAATTTCTTTTTTAATATTTATTCACTTTATTGATATATAAAAAGGGCCAAATTATTCCATTTAATTGAATTTTAATTACAAACTAAAGATTAAAAATAAATTGAACTTCTTTTTAAACTGTTAGTAAAAATTCAAATAACCCCTCATTTTGCGCCAAACAGTGCCCTAGCCTATTATAAAATCTATCACCATTACTTCTTCAAAAATTGAATTCCTTAAAGAATCAATATTTGAGTACCGTATTTGATAAATTTTGCTTTTCGAAACTATTCACAAGGCGCTAAATCAAGAGATCTAGCGGGCCAGTTAATCCGCTACGACCAATCCAGCGATTTAAATATTCCTGAACATCTATTCCGAAGTGCACTGGGTAGCCATCGTGTTGAAACCAAACCTCCTGATTGTCACGTGTTGCTCCTTCTACTACGGAGCCAAAATTGTTGATTAAAAGTTCTAAATCTGATCCAGAGTTTAAATTTCCGATAATTTCAAATGGTCGAATAATTGTATTATTGAAAATTCCCTCCCAAATATTGACTTTGTAAGGATACTGCATCCTTGTGTTAAAACTAATATACGGATTTTCGTGGGCCCATTCGTCCGTAAAACAAAATAAATCACACACATTCCTTGTAGTGTAAAACGTTTTTACTGTGAAAATTCTTTCTTCAATACTATAATTGATATTCATTTTGCAAATGAAGTTTGACAACTTAAAAGAATAGACAAATTGAAAGTCAAGGATAGTCATATTTATATAATTAATTATAATACATGTTCCGAATTGAAAATGCTCACCCTTAATTATATATATCGTTAACTTGTTTCTCATTGATCACTTGGTAAAACATTTCTATTAATATATAGGTATTTGATTGAAATTCACTTGGTTTGTTTTACAAATAAATTGTTTTATTTTCAACTAGTTTCGGCTTAATGCCATTTTCAAGAATGGTGTACAAAAGAGCAAAATTGATTATATATACTAGATGTCGGCATTTCAGGTAATAAGCGCTCTAATTATCGGGGAATTCCAAAGATCCTCGTTGTCATTGACCACGTTTTTTCCCGCCTTTATGGCTTTACTTATTTATAAACCCTCCCGATAATTCAAAACTAATCCCTTATTACCCGAATGCAACATTTTACAGTCGTTTGAGCTGAAAAAGTGATTAGCCGCGATGCAATGTTTTGCGAACCCCGTGGTCTGTTTATTATTTAGAATATCTTTCCTATGTTCTTTTAATCGCGTTTCAAAAGACCTGCCCGTTTGTCCTATATATATTGCATCGCAGTCATCACATTTCAGCTCATATACTCCGCTTTTTTTAATATGACTATTGTCTGTTTTATTTTTATTCACTAATATTTTCCCTAAGTTAAGAGATTTAGTCAAAATTATGTTATTGTCCTTTGCCTTAACTGTTTGTTTAATTTTCTGTGAGAGATTATTGACGTATTCTAATCTATTCTTAATTATAATGTTCCGGATTGAAAATGCTCATCCGGTATAATTCTTATAATCCAATAAAACTCATAGACTTGATAACCAAAAAGTGAAATTTAAGTAAAATGTAATCTAAATCAATTATAATACATTTTCTAAATCTTGTCAAAAACATACATTTTAAATTAAATCGCCAAAAGCAACAAACATACAAAATCACTAATCATTCGACAAGTTTAACCAAAAATAAAATACAATTATATTTTTTCGATGTATGTAAAATATTTACACAAATGGATCAAATTAATAACAATAGTATAGAAATGTTGGATTTAATAAAATGAATAGATAAAAACTGGGAATTTTTCTTTTATGTATACATATCACAATTTTATTAAACGATACATATCATTATTAAAAAAAACTCTTAACTTGAAGTTTCCAACGAGTGTTTCCAGTCCCAGATCAAGCATGAGATAATATTTTTAGAAATTTAGAAATGCTTTAAAATGTTAGCTTCACGGAGCGACCAAACCAAATTTTCAAGCTTTTCTAAACTCGAAATTTTACTTTATGCACCACGCATATAAAACAGTGATTTAAAGTGAAGTTTAAAACTCGTGATTTTTCGTAAATATTGAACAGGCATTTTTTCTTTTAAGTATACTTTCATATATTTTATATTAACATTTGTAAAATTATTAAACATGTAATTTAACCTAAGCAAATTACATGTTTAATAATTTTACAAATGTTAATATAAAATATATGAAAGTATAACTTAAAAGAAAAAGTGCCTGTTCAATATTTACGAAAAATCACGAATTTTAAATGATTATTACTATTTTAAATTAAATCATCAGTCATAACATTTTACTGTGAAAATTAGGAAACATTGACAAAAACTTAAACATTTACAAAATCAGCAAAAATGTAAAATTCCAAAGTGGAATTTTACCTAAATTTTAAAACTGTCTTTGAAAGATAATTAAATTAAATAAACAAGATTTGCTTAGTTCAGTATGCCATACCAAATGAGCAAACTTTGCAAACATTGAAATAAACTAAATTGATTAAATTCCGGATTTCGTTTTTATGCCACTGGTCAATTCATAAATGTTGAAGTATTTGGAATGAAAAAGAAAATTATACCTTTTTGATTTTTTAAATCAGCAGTGCGGGGCACCGTTCGCACCACCCTCAGGCCGACCCCGACTGTAATTATCGGGGTATGTATACTTAAATGAAGAAATCCCTGTATACGCGAATTATAGATGAATATTCATTTTAGTGCTGAGCGATTTTCTATAGAAATTTAGTAAATTAAAATTGTTCAACTTTGTAAATCAATTGCCTGATAGGGAATTATCCAAATGCATTGGTAATGTATACTCCTGGGTTTTTAGAATACGTTGGCATACATTTAATCTTCAAATTTTGAGTTTTAATTTGCCTTTCCAAACCACCGCTCGATGAGCGCGTCGCGACAATGTGCGGCGGTTCTATCCGCCCCTGCGTACAATTTCAGGTCATAAAATTACAAACCGGAATACAGAACCGAACCGGAGCCATAATTCATGACAAATCCGGATCTGAACCGAAATAAAAGACGTAACCAGCACGCAAAAAATCCTTTACAACAAGTGCAAATAATATTTATATCTTAAATGAGAGATGAGCAATATAGTTTTAAATTTTAGACGACAACAATACAAAATGTAGACTTATGGAATTATAACATCTCACTTCATATAATCAACTTAGGATATATGTCATTAACCCATTATATTGGGATTCCATTGTGCTGCTCTCCTGCGGGGAATAATTTCGCACACTAATTCCTAGAAGATTAAATGAATACAAACATCCCGCCCGCATTCCATTTACGGTCTTTAAATTGTCAGTCAGATATTGACAATTGGTTGTATATACAGGGAATTTTTCATTTAAGTATATATCACGATGTACGAGTATACGCTGCAAACTTACAGCCATTCGTTGTTTTTGAACAGCGTTAAATTTAAAATTTCTATCGAGTGTTTCCACTCCTTAGTTTAAGCACGAAGTAAAATTCCTAGTTCAGAAAAAAATATGTTTATATAATTCAATGTCCATCGAAGTATTAGAAAGGTAAGTAATTATTACAATATTTTTATTTGAATTTAATGAAATAGTAAATTAAAATAAATCAATACGATAATTTCAAATACGCAATTATTTGAATGTATTTTAAATATAATTGGAAATTAAATTATAATGCTTCCGACAGAACACATAGATATAATAGTTTTTAGACTTTTCGTTTGTCGATTGCAAAAAGTACTAATACCGGTTATCTTATCTTTATAAGTAATTAGATTTATATTTTTAAAAGACTTCTATGCAGCTTTTTTAACCTCATTCAAACTTTCTTCGAAATTTCGATAATAAGGTGCTAGCTTATTATCGAAATTTCGCAAACAAATTTCTATCAATAGAAAGAATAATTGAAATAATTAAGTAAAATTACAGAGAAACTGAGCTTTATGAGCAACTTTTATAGTTATATTAGGCTTTCCCATAGCAAAATGCGTAGAAATCAACAGAAATTGATAATTTAACAAAATGACTCTCACCTAGTGTAATCAATCTCTCTATCAATAACAAAAAAATATACAAGGCTTCTTTTTCAAAAATTTAGAATAAGTTATTTTAATCTATAAACTATTAATTAAAGCACTTGGTATTGTTTCAGTGACAATAAAACAATGCCAAATGTTTTATGTAATAGTTTATAGTTTAAAATGTTTCACCACGGGTTAAGTGAGAAATTAAATAAAGATATTTTAATATATTCGATACTTGTCTGCAACTTTTTTGGTCAAACCAAATTTTCAAATTTTGTAAAGCAAAACAATTGTTTTGTTCCATATTTTTATTTTCAATTACTTGACACGTGTTTTGATCCGTTACGATCAGTTCCAAAGTTAAAACTGTTAACTTTGAAAATAATCGTAACGCATCAAAACACGTGTCAGGCAACTGAAAATAAAAATATGGAACAAAACCGTTGTTTTACATTATCCAATTTAAGTAATTTTAGTTTAAATTGCTGCAATTCCATCAGTTAAACTGCAAAAGAATTTACACATTTTTTTTATAATCGCAATACAATTCTAGTTGCACTAGAAAACGTTGAACTGGTTAATCTCTGAACTTGAGTTCAAGATAACAGTTGCTATTGTTCTAATGTCACTTTGAACTCGAAATTAGAGATGAACCAGTTTAACGTGTTTGGTGCAACTGGCCCTAGAAGTTATGAGTGTTTCAAGAACATTATTTTAACTAAATTCTTCAAGATTTTTTTATTAAAACCAAATTTATCGAATTATATTAGTCCAAACAATTCTGAAGTTATTTCTATTGCAACATTAAAGTTATGAGAGTTAGAAAAACATTTTTTAACTCAACAAAATTATTTTTATCATGTTAATATAATCCAAGATTTGAGTCCAAACAATTCTGCAGTTATTATCAGAGTTATTAAGGTCATTTTAAAATCTCTAAATTCCTTTGAGATTAAACCAATTTCTTTTTTTTAACGAATCCAAACGCGTAGCAAAATTACGGAATTGTTCTGAAATGATACTAGATTAGAAAAATTTAATTGAGTGAAAAGTATGGATTGATGAAAGCAAAAGTATTTCTACAACTTACAGGAATTTTTTCTTTTAATGTATAAATATGCACACGCTTTTATTAAGAGTTCAATTTGAAGCTTTAAACGAGTATTTTCCACTTCTAGACTAAGCATAAAGTAAAATTTCGAGTTTATAAAATCCTTAAAATTTTCAGGCTTTTCTAAACTCGTACTTTTACTTCATGCGCCACGCGTGCTAAACATTGAAAACACTGAAATATTGTGAACAAATAAACTTAACTTGAAATCAGTACCTTGTACGCGTGGCGCATAAAGTAAAATTTCGAGTTTAGAACACCCTGAAAATATCTTAATAATTGGGGTATGTTTATATAATATTATTTTTTATAATCACTATTCTTATTGTATTTTCCCACATAGAGAAAAGTATTAGTTTCATTGTTTTGTAAAAAGTTTATTTAACAGAATTGTTGGGGTCCCCTGAGTACTTTAAAACCATTAATTTAAAATACAAACAAATAATGCACTTTATTGAACTCAGCGAGTTACAAAAAGTCATCAACCGTTGTCGTTTAGCCTATAAATTATAATTATAATAATAATAATAAACTGTTTATTGATCAACGTATGCAGCGAATAACACAATTAAAAAATACAATACATATAAACACAATTGTTGATCAAAACGGCTGTATTCAGTTTAATTAAAAACAATTAATTAAACTGATCTTCCATACAACCGTTGGACATGTTTATGTAAAAATTATTATTATTATAAACATTTAATTGAGAACTAAATTAACAGAACTATAATTAGTTATAGTCAGTAATAACTGACCATAAGATTAGATTTCTATTTACACTCAATGTGTAAAAATGTACGTCATGTTTTATTTAATTATACAATTGGTCTGATTCTGTAAGCGTTACTTCATTTCAATTCATTTCTTCATGTTAAATTTAACGTATATTTTATTCTTCAACTTTACCTTCTAAGTATACATAACAAATATAAAATCTACTTAAAAGGTGAAGTCGAAGAATAACATATACGTTAAATATTTCATTTCGCTTAAAGAATCGGGCCTAATATATTTCGTTGTCAAAAATTGGATTATTATTTTTTGTTGTTTATTTATTTAATTTTATTTGGATATTGGCAATGAAAACCAATCCACTAGTCATCTTTCTTAATAAGTTAGTGGAACTATAAAATATAAATAATTTTCTAATCCAAGAGGTGATAAATAAAGAGATGAATGTTGATCATAATTAAAATTGAATCGTTTATATTTAAAATAAGACATGTACACTTTGTACATTTTTATTTCATTTAGATGAAACATCAGTTTGTAATATTTTAGAAATACATTCTCTATCATATTTAATTATTTTGTTGAAACTGGCCCTAAAACAGGCTACAAAACAAACTTCAACTCACGAACCTAAAACTTAATTTACTTAATAAAAGAGTTGATTTAACTAAAATCAATAAAAAATAAATATATATTTAGCGTGTTAAAGAAAGAGTAAAACAAAAATTCTTCAATATAATACCGTCTTGATTCACATGAATAAAATAGAAACAATCAATTTCAGGCTATTAATCCCCCCAATAATTTAAAAACAATCAGAAAATGTGAAAATAGTTTCGCTCATAACGAAAGCTGTGTTGTCTATAGTAAAATAAATTGGGTAATTTTCTCTGGTTTGCTATTGTAATACAGGCAACCCAATTTACGAAAATTCAAACGGTTATAGTCAATTCACAATGATTTCAATAAGAAAATATTAAAACTAAGGTTAGGCTTATAGAATCGGCTAAAGAAGTTGTGACCCCCTTGAGTGCATATAGTCCACGAAATAACTTACCATCAAACATTCATAAAAGGTAAGTAATATATCTAATTAGAATCAAAAGGGGGGTCAGGCCCCTTTAAAGGGGTCCCTGATCCCTTTGAGGATTTGACCCCACAGTCTCCACAAACGAGACCGGACATAATGCCCCTTTTACGTGCTATATCGCTACTGGTAGACCACGGGGTGTCAACAATATAGGGAATTGCGAAACCAAAATTTCTTCCCTGTCTAACAACAGTAAAATGCCTATAGCTCTATTTCACCGATGGTTTACCCAAGGATCACGGCGCAGCCGGCGGCGCCACTAGAAAATTATAATAGGAAACTGTAAATATGCTTTAACAAAAATGCTCTAACAAAAATTCACTAGATGTCTCTACATCTGTCTGTTTACCTCCAATTTTGTGTTCACCACGTGACACGTCATATGTAATTAATGTTTTGCTCTGTTTGCAGTTAAGACCGATTTTTCCGGACATTTTTGAAACCAAATTTGCAATATGAGTCGAGAGAGAGTGCATGATTTGTGGTTGTGCAGAAGATGAATGAAGAAATTGTTCTATTTACCACGAAATCCGAAATTGTAATTATTACAAAGTATTTACAATTACCCATTTCATCCTCATTACCATTACCATTTATATTCACCGAATACTTATATTATTACAGAATTACATAAAGTGAAATCACGTAAGTGAGTTTTGATTTTAATTTTAAAATATGGGCTGTAGCTTAAATATGTAACAATGCACACTTTTGTACAAGTGATATCTATTTTATAAGGTTTTAATTCAGTTATTACATTAGGAATAAACATATTCAATATAACGTGATGAGCTGAATCGATTGTGATTTAATCGAACGGCACTTCCTTTTTATGTACGCACAAATGTAGTACCATTCCAAAGATTATAACTGATTAGGCACATCACTAATATAATGCATATGCATGTTGTTTCTGTGTAACAAATAAAACATGATAACAAATTAACTTAATTTATTGTTTAATTAGCGCTAAAATGTAGTATATATTAGCTGTTTGCGAAAGCCAGGTCTTGTTAATTTGAGACGAGATGTATTAAACTTAAAAAATCCAATTGATCTGTGAAGTTGGTAGAATAGATTTTGATAAACGGCTATAGAAATCCGATAGCTACGAATGTTAATCTTACTTATTAACAAATTTTGAACTAAAATGGAGTAGATTTTTGTTGATGTTGTGACGTTAATTACTGCCCCCTGTGATAATATTTATTATCAACCTAAAATCGGATTATGATTATCAACATTTAATGCTGATATGATGCTTGTTTGCTTGATTCCAGCTGATTAAAACAGTGTTTAATTTAAATGTACCATTTTAGATGTGAGACGTGGAAACATATTCTCGGAATTGTATCTGATGTGTCCCGATGCAATGGGAGAATCTGCGACAGGCAGTTTTCTAAGGAATGTTTTGTTCCCTTTAATGTAAGTATGCGATTATTACAAGATGCTATCCCATCTCTTTTTGTTGCAGACCTTAGTACTGTTTCTTCATATATTAACAGTGATTTAATTCCACTAAAGGTAAATGTGTAACAAGGAAATATGTGCATATTTATAAATGTTTTATTTTAGGTTACATGTACGGAACCGTCCACTTCATCAACACTTCCTCACATTTATACTCCCCCTATTAGACAGTTCAGAAAGCCTTTGTTTGTTTGTCCAAATATTGACATTACCCCTCAAAATAAAGCTTTAGTAAATACTATTAAAAAAAAAGGAACGTCATATCGGGGTATTGAAAAATGGCAAATGTCAGAACCGTGTAGCAGGTCCCATATTTTTTCTTTGTAATAAATTGTTAATAATTTAGTATTGCTATAATTGATTTCCCTTCATTTGTAGTAATATTTTGTTTCAAATAGAAGTGACTTTATGGATATAATTAAATAAATAAAATTAACTTAGTAATGTGTTGTATTTATTGTGTACCCTTAAATAATATTCATAATGAAATTATTGCTTACATCAGTGAAAGCAATAATTTTATTATGGACTTAGATTTAAGTCCGTCAGAGGAGGAAGTAAGTTATGGTACAAATTAGAACATTTTGTAAGGAACCCCCCACCAAATTTTGAAGTTCCTTACAACATGTTCTTCCTTGTACCATAATGTACTTTCTCCTCTGAGGAGTGTATACTTTCGTCTTAAATAACGTTTTTTATCAACTAATATTTAGAATCGATTAATTAGCATTCAGCTGTCACAATCGTAATAACATGTGTTCTGGTCAAAGCAATTAGGCTTTAACATGTTATCATAGATGTCGCTATCAGCGCTTTGTTAATAATTAGATTTATTGGGGTTCTTGCACATTTATTGTCTTAATTAATTCTTTAGAAGCAAAACCATTATGTCCTATGTGTTTATTTTATTTTGTATATCGGGTGTGTATAAATTGGCGGATAATCTACACGTGGCGATGTTCTACATAAAATTCTGAAACGAAAATGTCGACGTAAAAATGTTGTATCATGCTTTGTATACCATCAGGAGGCATTTAAAAGAAATGGAGATTTGGCAACGTCGCATTTACGGGCTTCCATGTTTTTTCATTTATCTCATGATTAATTACGTGGATGCAAGAGTAATAAACGTTATAGGCTTAGTAAATGTGTGGAAAAGAGTCTCTTTTGGAAGTAGTAGATTGTCGTAGTTGAGTGATTTATGTTGACTGCAGTACTGCGGCGTTTTTTCTTCTAATGATACAGAATAATTCATTTATTTTGTAATCCATCTGCTTGTAAGCACAGTTGCAATCTCTTTTGTATCGTATTTATTACTCGCTCCAGTATTTCTGGTGGTGTAATTTCCAGTACCACCGCTTCAATTCTGTTTTTATCCTTGTTTTAAACCATCTCAGAACATAAAAGGTTTTCTTGTAGGACCAAATGAACGGTCTTGTTACTGGGGATATCTAACGTGCCAGCAAATTTTCGGGTACTTACGGTGGGATCTTCTCCTATTGCACCTAGAACTTGCTCTTCAAGTTGTAATGTCCGCCTCTGCCGTGGCCGACCACTGTTCGCATTTTTGGGGACAAGCATACTCGTTTCACCAACTCGTTGATTCATATTGCTCGATATTCTAGTTTTGCCATTTGTGCATTTCTATTAGAGAAACCGTACACCATATATCTATGGTGACACCACGCTAGTCAACATAACCTTCCATATATCGCATACAAGAAACGTAACTGCAGTAAAGTTAATATTTAAAATGAGTTATTGTTACTGTATTGTATCAATGTGTCCTAACAACTTAAAAAGAAAGTTTCTACCTGAAAATAAGTATTCAGTTAGAAATACAATTTTTATTTTATTTTAATATTTAAATTACCGCGATTATGTTGCAATGCGTATGACTTTTTATGTACTTCCAGTAAGAATGTGTTTTTGGAAAAGCCGGAATTTGTTTAAAATTAGCACTTTTCAATTTTAAATTACACCTAAAATTATTTTTATTTAATGTTTCTTTCTGGTAGACAATGCTTTTAGAACTTAAAATATTATGGTATAATAATTTTATTTTAAAGTTCGTGCAAGCACCCCATTATAGAGACATCTATTATGAACCGCCGAGGTGTAAAGATCTTTTGCGTATGGTCTGCCACACAGATTACAGATGCACAACTATGGGGGAAAAAACGGTCGCAACATGGCAAACCACACTGTGGTGGCGCGACAGTCGATTAATGCAAAATATGGCAGTTTTTTTAAATTCCTTTATATTTAATATTATTTAATTTAAATCTAAGTCCATAATAAAATTATTGCTTTCACTGATGTAAGCAATAATTTCATTATGAATATTATTTAACCAGAACACATGTTATTACGATTGTGACAGCTGAATGCTAATTAATCGATTCTAAATATTAGTTGATAAAAAACGTTATTTAAGACGAAAGTATACACTCCTCCTCAGAGGAGAAAGTACATTATGGTACAAGGAAGAACATGTTGTAAGGAACCGTCAGAGGAGGAAGTAAGTTATGGTACAAATTAGAACATTTTGTAAGGAACCCCCCACCAAATTTTGAAGTTAATATATATATATATATATATATATATGGGATCTGATCGACTGGTAAAATTACTTGTAGTTGAAAAGTGATTGAACAAGTAGTAGCTCTTATTATTTTGAAAGTGCATATACACATATTTATTTAAAAGTATAATTTCAGTGAAACGACATAATCCGTATAATAAACTCTGTAATAAAACCTCCAAAACATTTAATGTACATGAGGAAAGTAATAAAGATCATATACGCAGTGAAAATGTCAATCTTGTTGACGTGCCTCAAATGAATAATGGGTGTGCATTAGAAGAAGTGGACTTGGGATATTGTGAGGATAAGTGTGAACATAGAATTTGCTCGTTTCATATGTCAAATGAATACAAAACCGCTACTGAAAATCAATGTAATATTAGTGTGAACAATGTCAATCTCAGCAATGTTAATAATCAATTGATACAACAAAAGAAGAAAACTATGAAACATTTACTTTCCTTAATACGTATTTTTTAAATAGTAGTATTTCTAAATGGTCCACCGTATGATTAGATATAGATAATAATTTCGAGCCAGTAATTAGAATATTGGATAATAGGTGGCAAGGGATTTCTATGAACGAACAAATGTGGAAAGTGTTTATAGAAGAAAAATGAAACATCAAACATTTTTTCGAATGGATATGAGCCAAACTATTAATTTAAACGATGTAATTATTTCATTTTCTTGCGTTGATAATTCCGAAAAGTAATCAAAATTGAAATCGGTGGAAATTATATATACTTATCGTACGAAGGACTTCGTGAATTGTGGAAAGTCTCTCATGTATTATCGTCTCGCTTAGAATATATAAAAAATAGTAAGTTTGCAGAATTTTATCAATCGCATTTGGGATTATTGAGTGAGCTAGATGAAGATTTAGAAACTCGTTTCTCCGCCGTGGTATCTCAATTTCCGAAAATATCGAAAGAAATGAAATCCGGTTGGTATTTAGAATGAGAGAATTTTACTATTCAGCATAAAAAAATACCCGACTGTGTTAGAGTTATAAATTTTAATAAAGTAAACAAGCCGATAAGCTATTCACTCGAGGAATCATTAACACGGATAAATAAAGAATGTGATGCACACATTGGCCCAAGCACAATTTCATACGGGTGCATTTAAAGGATAAACATATTTATTTTTCAATGAACTAGAAAAAGACGTAAGTAATAATGTTTTGCAGTGACGACTCTCAGGGACGGCAGGGTCGGCCAGGCCGTACCATTAAATTTGATTAAACACGCGTTTTATATAATAAATATATAACAGGCTAATTAGTAGTAATATTAATAAGCACTTAGTATAAGGCCGATAAATGCGGGAATTTATTTTCATTTAATATATGTTTACTAAGCAACTTCATATCCGCAAAATCGGCCAGCCGTAGTTAAAACATATTCGTCTAAAATGTTATTTCAGAAATCAGAACATATCTTGCATGTTTAAATATCGTTAAACAACAGATGTAATTTTAAAATGCAAACAATAGCTAAATAGTTACCTAATTGTAATTTACAAAATATTACCTAGGTATTTTAGGTAGATATAACATGTTTAAAAATATTATTTTAACTCCGAGAACATTCTCTCTTTTGAAAGTCGGGCAAAATTATTTAATTTAAAGCATCGTTCTAGAGAAGGTGTATGGTTCGGTACGGTAGGCCGTTTAGTCTTAGTGCGCGTGCGCCAAAATACATTCGGCCGACCCACTTCCTTAGATCACGAGCCGTCACTGATGTTTTTCCCACGAATGAATAGGCGTAGAGGCAATTTTGCCTCAAAAGTTCGACACATGTTCCGAATATTCATGTATGACTAAGCATTTATTGTTTTATGGTATTGATAAATTATTGTATGACTGATTTGCAACAAGCTATTGTAGAGTCTTATAATGGAAAGTAAAAAGAAAGTAATATTATGTGAAACAAAACACATTTTTCATAATATGTGAGTATGGAATTTTGCATATAAACAAGCTAGATTGGGTAAATGGCATTTATATTATTATAATTCTTTAAGATTCAAAGCAGGAATATAAAGAATTGATTTAGCGATAAGTTTTTGTTTAGAAAGTAGTTTTAGAGAGAATATATATAAGACAAGGTTTAATTAGTACGTAATTAGTGTTAGTTTACTAGGCTAAGTGGTAGTATTAAAATATATGTTATTGTAAACATATTTTGAAATAAATATATACCTTTTTTGTACTTGTTTTATTTGTGGCTTAAAATATTATGTATGTGTACCAGAGCTGGGATGAATCCTCAAAAACATGATTCGAATCACGAATCCGAATCAGCTAATATGATTCGAATCACGAATACTCGAATAAAGGATTCGTAAGTGAAAAATATGATTCGAATCAAAGATTCGAATCCTCATTTTTGAATCACGAATACAAATCCTTTAAAAATAAATTTGAATCTATTATTTGCAACCAGTAACATTTTATTCCATCAGTTTCTATTAACAAACATGTTCATTTACCGACTAAATATCTGATTATATAATGATTTTAATTAATGATGATATATGTGTTATTGAACTTCATTTTGAATCTGTGTTTTATACGCCTGGCGCATGAAGAAAAATTTCGAGTTTAGAAAAGCCCCGTGAAAATTTGTCTCGGGTCGCTGCTAAAATTTCGACTTTAGAAAAGCCCCGTGAAAATTTGTCTCGGGTCGCTGCGCGACCCCGGACAAATTTTCTACGCGGGGCCTTTCTAAACTCGAAATTTTACTTCATGCTTAGTCTGGGAGTGGACCGTCAAGATTTTCTACATGTCGAGATTTTCGATATTTCTAGATTTATGTCGATTTATTCACAGTTTGTTATTGTATTAAATGCAACTTCAATATTAAATAAAAACGGTTTTTTTTAGGAATAGAATATTCACCCATTAAGAGCCGAACAAATTATAAAGTTAACTCTAAAAGTTAATTGTAGGTAAAATTTTGCATCTTTTTCTATGATTTCAATGAATGATTTATTATATTACATACGTCGATTTTTTAAAAGAGTTAAATTTAAAATTCAAACGAGTGTTGTCCACTCCCAGACTAAGCATGAAGTAAAATTTCGAGTTTAGAAAAGCCCCGCGTAGAAAATTTGTCGAAGGTGGCGCAGCGACCCGAGACAAATTTTCGCGGGGCTTTTCTAAACTCGAAATTTTACTTCATGCGCCACGCGTATAAAACACTGATTTAAAGTGAAGTTAAAAAGGCACTGAAAACCAACCCAACTTCGATATTTTTTTCAAAATTAGATGTTTTCTTTCCTATCCATGCTGTAAACCTTCAGATATTCGTTGTTTTCTTGTAAAAAAACTTCGATTCCCTGTAGTCCTTCGTTCTGCGAAGACCATGGTTGGTCCTTTGAGCTGTAGCCTTTGTAAAACGGCAATAAACTTAGTAATCTAGAGTAATCCTTCAATTTAAAACTTCTAAGAACGAGTGTTGTCCACTCCCAGACTAAGCATGAAGTAAAATTTCGAGTTTAGAAAAGCCCCGCGTAGAAAATTTGTCGAGGGTCGCGCAGCGACCCGAGACAAATTTTCACGGGGCTTTTCTAAACTCGAAATTTTACTTCATGCGCCACGCGTATAAAACACTGATTTCAAGTGAAGTTAAAATATACTATTAACGTTGGATATTTTTCATGGTTAAGTAACCAAATATGCATTCACAAATATTTGAATTATTCGAAAATTTTAATATTTATATTTAAATATGAATAATTTAGTGATTTAAATATTCATATTAGAATATTTAACTATTTGAATTAATCGAATTCGAATCCCAGCCTTAATAGCGATGATTCGAATTATTTAGGAGGATTTGAATCCATGTATCAGGATTCGAATTTTATAAGGATTTGATTCCTTTTATAAGGATTCGAATCCTTTTATAAGAATTCGAATCCTTTTATAAGGATTCGAATCCTTTTATAAGAATTCGAATCCCTTTATAAGGATTCGAATCATCTACGTTTGGATTCGAATACGAATCCTTTTAAAAAAATGTAACGAATCCGGATCACGAATCCGTTTTCACTAAAGTATTCGAATACCTCTTTTGAATCCTCTAAAAGGATTCGAATCCGGGAATCGAATCCTGAATGTTCGAATCCTGCCCAGCTCTGATGTGTACTATCCCGTCAGTCGTAAAAGAACTGCCAAATAGACTGGTCGTGGACTACTGAATAGAATAATAATTAGGTCACCTTTTGAAATTCATTTACCTGGATACAGTTATTGTAGACCTGGGACAAAATCAGAAAAAATATTAGTGAGAGGTGATAAAGGTATAAAAAACAAACTTGACAAAGCTTGCAAGGAACACAATATAATGTATTATAATACAAATCATTTAAACGAGAAACAAATCGCTGACAAATAATTAGGCAGTAGAGCAAAAGAATTAGTTAAAAAAGTTGGAAAAAGCTTTGAGGTAAGGGTTGCATCATCACCAGTTGCAGCAATAATGAAAGGCAAAACATCATTTGGAATGGGTATAAAAAAAACAACGTTAGAAATCGCAAGCGGAAAAGAAAACACATTGGTGGCGCTGTAACGTTTAATAAGTGAATTCGAATTGCTAGAAATGCTATTAGCAAAAGTAAGAATAAAAGTTTATTTGACGCTCCAAAGGCGGCTTATAAAGTTTTGAAACGATACAAAACAAAAATCAAGTTTCTAAAACGTAGAATTATTCCTATCCCAAAACAGGGAGGATTTCTTCCATTAATTCCATTATTTGCAGCTTGAGATGCATTAGGTTCACTTGGTGGTGGTGCCGCAGCGATTGCTAAAGCAGTAAACGAGGCAAAGACTGCCAAAGTGCAACAATAAGAAGCTGAAAGACACAATAGAACAATGGACGCTAGATCAATTGGTTCTGGATTTTATATAAAACCACATAAAAAAGGGTGCTGCTTATATTTTCCTGAAAATTCAAATAGCTAAAGTTGATGTTCCTCCACAAAAGACCACTAAGTAATGTGGAGATTTTAAAACTTGCAAACACATTGAAAATACCTTATTTTAGAG
Source organism: Philonthus cognatus (assembly GCA_932526585.2). NCBI lineage: Eukaryota > Metazoa > Arthropoda > Insecta > Coleoptera > Staphylinidae > Philonthus > Philonthus cognatus. Next base: position 93,841,559 of record OW052243.1, read on the forward strand.
GTGTCTATATGAGGAATGCACTGGAAAAAAAAATGTAAAAAATGAGAGTGCAGTCATTAATTTAGAAAATAAAGAAGGTGAAGGAACGCATTGGATATCCTATAAGAAAAGTGGTAATATAGTAAAATAGTTTGACAGTTTTGGTGATTTAAATCTTTCTATTGAAATTGAGAAGATATTTAAGATTTTATGATATCAGATAATAACAACAACTTTATGAGTTATAATTATGAACATTATCAATCAACTGATGATTTAAATTGTGGACAATTGAGTTTAAAGTTCCTATTAAACAATTAATAAGGATGTTTGCCACTAACTAATTACAATGGTAAAAGCAACGCATTCAATTACATTTACCTTGACTGGATTAACTGCCGATTTGAGTCGCATTTTAACCCACTAATTTTTTAACTGTATTGTTTCGAGTTTACGTGAAGTGATTAATCACAAATAGAAAGACTGTTATTCCTTACTTCACTTTTTATTTTTATGTTAGATATACATTTCGAGACACAAGGTGCTCATTATCAATAACAAACTAGTTTGTTATTGATAATGAGCACCTTGTGTCTCGAAATGTACATCTAACATAAAAATAAAAAGTGAAGTAAGGAATAACAGTCTTTCTATTTGTCACTAATTTTTTGAGTCATTTAATTCTATACCAAACATTGATACATTAAATAATTTATTTCACTACAAAGATGGAAGTAATACAAATAAAGTGATTGAATAACCTGTTTGAACTTAAGTGTAGATGATATAATGTCTCATTGGTTCGTATCCGCGGTAATTACAATACCTAAAAAGTAAACATAAAAACTGCTGCAGAAATAGACTTTACACCAAATAGAAGTATAGGAAAATTATTAGGATTTGATAAGAAAAAACTTAGCGCTGGAAAAAGTCACGTAACTGAAAATATTGTTAATATCCACACTGTCAATGCAATTTAAATTTCTTGCAATTTAGTTAGCTGTTCAGATAATAACCGAGAACCAGTACATGCTCTGTATCATTTTTTTCCTAAAGTACCAACAGGCTATAAATTAATAATCACCACATTTGCCTGTATATTTACCTGTTAACGGAGAAATTGTTGGTTCAATCGGAGTTAGAGTCTTGGATCAATTTGTTGAACTGATAAATTTTAGAGGAGAAGAAATAACTGTAAGATTAAAAATTAAAAATAAAGATATACAATTCAAAAACAAATTTAAGCTGCAGCAGCAACGGTAAAAATGTTAAAATAGAAAAGCGACCAAAGTCTAAATGGGGTAGCGGCACAAAAAACGTGTGCAGTAGCAAAAGAAAAGTGAGTGAATTAACACGAGAAAATTGTATTTTTTTAAGAGTTTAGGCCACAAAGTACTTAAATTATGGATGTTTTAAATGTTACCGACAAAGTGAAATTTAATCATTCAATAATAAGTCATGACCATCATTCACACCAACCGTTTGAATCTGCCAGTTTTGATAACAATGATGAAATTAGGATAACGGTTCCTGAAATCGACAACTATACATTACCAGCGGAGAGTGTTTTGTATACAGAAGGTACTTTAAGAACAGTTTGGAACGATGGAAACGTGACCAAGGAGGCGAGTAAGACTGCAAAATTAGTTAACAATCCGGCAGCTTTTATGTTTAGTGATATTCGATATTCAATGAATGGCGTTCAAGTAGATTTTGTACGAAACGTGGGAGTAACATCGTGTATGAAGGGATATTTTTTATTTAATAAAAATGAGATGATTAAGTTGGAAAATGCAGGATGGAATGTAGAAAAAAATGGTGTTTGTGATATAGTTGATAACAATGGAAATTTTGAACTATTTTGGAGTTCGCAGAATATTTCAAAAAAAATGTGCTAAATGTTAGACAAGAGTTGGTACTTATTAAAAATATTGACGACAACGATGACATTTATCAGACAGAAGCAGCAAAAACTGAAAAAGTAAAATTAACAGTAGATAAAATTATTTGGAGAATACCTCATATTACAGTTGGCCTGCGAGAACAATTAGCTCTAACAAAATTGACAGAAAAAAAATACAAATATACATGTACCATTTAGAAACTGGGAAATTCATGAGTATCCATAGCTGCCACAAACTACAAAACACACATGGGCTGTAAAATCGGCACCACAACTTGAAAATTCTAGATACATTGTAACGGTTAGTTTTCGCATTGCGAATATTTAAATTCATTTTTAATGATTTATTATCTGCAACTTCGTATGCACGCAATCTGGTTCCAAAAAACCACGCGCGCATGATCTTTCGTCGCGTAGGGTGTTTTTATGTTCCGCGAGGACATTTCTTTTTCCTGTTAAGTGTGCTTGTACGTGTGCCATAATTTTTATTGGTTTTATTGGAGTTATCGAATTAAATAATTCCGACGTATTTGTCGGAGTATTGGTGGCCATACGTTGCATCGAGTGGAATTCATTCGGATGTTGGATTATTGGGATTTCGAGAATTTCATTCATCGACTTTGTCGGATTTAACTAGGCAGCACGGGAGGAAGAATTGTTCCATCTTCATCCGGGAACGAAAATCATAAACCTTGGGGATTATTCATCAATATCAGGAATCATCCGAGTTGCTTTAAGAACCACACATCGTTAAGTGTTAACCTATTGATTTAGTGTGAAACGATTTACTAAAAGTGGTTATTTTAGGTTCTTTTACTTTCTATCATTGTATGTGCTTTCGTTACTCGACTTCCATCTTCCTTCGTTGTGAATATAAGCAGACCACTTCGACTCCATATGATTCTGTAAGTTCACATATATAGTTGACCGACCCACTCGATGGGAGGGCTCATATGTCGGAATTTCAAATTTCCCGCAATTTCGAACGTGGACTCTAGTTTTCAATCAACAGCTGTCTGATCTGAAGGCACAAAAATGTCGATAAGGCGAAATCGTCTCGAGATAGGCGTTAATAAATATAAATAATTACAACCGTAAGTATATATAATATTTTTAAGCTATTGTGTATTATTTTAAACAATTCTACAGTCAAACAAATTTAGAACCAGGGTGTTACTACATTATTTCTCTTTATTTCTTCGTAGCACATGTGGATGATCTTCAAGTATACAAAATACCCATGGTCGTGGATATTTTCATCATACTGGACTAGGAGCATTTTTTCATGGAGTATATTCCCGTTGTTGTTGGATTAAGCAATTCTGAATCTTTGGGGATGGGCGTTAACAAAAATAATTAAAACCGTAAGTTTATATAATATTTCAAGTTTCAAGCTATTGTGTATTCTTTTAATTAAGTCTGCAGTCAAACAAATTTAAAACCAGAGTGTCTACATTATTTCTCTTTATTTCTTTCTAGCATTCGTGAATGATCTTCAAGTACTATGCAACAGCCACGGACGTGGAGATTTTATACACATCGGGCTAGGAGCATTCCGCCATGGAGAATGTTCCTGTTGCTGTTGGATCAAGCAATTATGAAATTCCATCTAGTCACAAAGTACGATCCCAGAACATAAAGTAATGCCTTAGATTCAATTATTTCTTTTTAAAATATACATTTAACATATTCATTATGACTTTATTTCTCGCATCGTACGGTAATTTAATACCGTGCGGTGTTCCCCGCACCGCACCCTCCCATCAATGTTATGAACCGCTGCACCAGCGAGTGGGTCGGTCAACTAAAATCATTATACGTGGTGCCCCCTAGGAGTTATCAATCTAAGTTTATCTATGAAGATAGGATTCTTTTCAGAAATAATTATTCCTTATTATCCATTGGCGTCCGTATTATCTCCGGGGAGAAATCTGCCCGAGCTCTTATCAACCGTACGTTAGAATCCTTGGATGCTGTTGGATAAGTTATATATGGTTCGCGCTGATCCGCGTTAGAAGTCGCAGTAGCAGTTAGCAGAAACGGAGCGGTTCAGTGGCGTGGTTTTTCCAGTGGCGTAGGAAGGGGCCGTATGACAGGTTCAATGCCGTAGATTTTCCAGTGGCGTAGGAAGGAGCCGCAAGGTACAAACAGATAAGCTTTTAAATGTTAGTCTTTTCACGGTTGAACTGACTCAATATTATCGAATAATTTATTTCAAACTGAGAAGTATAGGAATGAAGTATTTCCAGTCAATTTCATCTATTAATAATATTGGATATTAAATAATAAACTTTTAGATTTTTTTTGGTGCAGAAGAAATTGATTCGGATTAATCTTGGTATATTTTGTTTGTGTTTATCGTGCTTTTTTTTATGGTAACTTTCACATCACTTGTTTTTTTTTTTATTTACTTGCGAATTATTAAATTTGATTATTTTGTGAATCCGCGTAGTTTTAGAGCTATTTTAATGTTTTGATTATTACTTTTTAAATAATTTACTTCATTTTACTATTTATTATTTAGTGTTAATTTATGAAGAGTTGATTTTGAAGAAATATAATTTATATTTACTTTTGGGATTTTCTGAGTATTGCTTTTATAGTTACCCTCACAACCTTAGTTTAATTATTTTGCTAGGTTGGTTTTCTTGGTTGGGTAAATATTTTCGTCATTTAAATTAATGTCCTGTAGTGATCGTCGTTGAACTTTTAAATGACGTGGCGCTTTAAAATAAACATCTTCACTGAGTTATTGGATCGACGATTATCAAATATTTTGGACAGGGCAGAGAAGTGCACGACGTTACAACATTATTATCGGTTTTCAAAATAACAGAAAAGGATCAACAACAACCTTAATGGCACAATTTGATAACATAAAGTTAACAAACCTAAATGTATTTCTACATGGTACACGATTCCATTATGATAACTTAAATATTGATTTTGATAACAATAGATTTGCCATTTTGTACGACATGTACAGTAGATTTCAACAATCATATTACTTCCAAGGAAGTGAGCCATTGTTTTCACCGATGCAATTTAAGGAGAAAATACCGTTAATTGGAATCAACTGCACCTACCAATCAAATAGTATATATAAAAGTGGTGTGGAAATTAAGATTGAATTTACTTCAAAACAACCTGTTCCTGACAAAACAACAGCATATTGTCTAATTATGCACGATAAAGCGTGTTTTTATTCTCCTTTAACAAAACTGGTAAGAGTTAGTATTAAAGGAAATTTAAGTTGATCCAGAAATCAGTAGACAATAATTCGTTAACAAATAAACATTAAATAATGGATACATTAGACTATATCATAATTGAGATCCAAGGATTTTATGAAAGTAATGAAAAATTACTTCCAAAAGAAGTTGCAATTTGTGATAGTGAACGTCGAATCAGTCATTACAAATTTTAATCACCATATCCGTTACATTATCTGCCAATGAAACACCGAAGAACTGCAAAATGGTTAACAACAAATCATCATCACTTAGAATGGAATTGGGGATATACATCACTTGAGCAAATTGACAAAATTATTCGGTTCTTTAGTAAAAAAGCTAAAGTAATTTCTGTAAAAGGCGAGCAAAAAGCTGAGTACTTGTCAAAACTATTGGACAGACCAAGTGAAGATATTAAGAGGATAAACGGTAAATTAGCTTTATCCCAACCAAAGTGCATGTATCATAAAAATACAGATTATATAATGTGTGCACTTACAAATGTATTTTATTTATACGATATATTGACAACTCCTCAAAATAGTTACATTCAAGAGAAAGATGAGGAGGAATTGTAAGTTTAAATCCAACATACTAGTATGTAAACAAAACTTCATGCAGATTATAATCAGTCTTTTTCAAAAAGTTTAGACCCAACATACTAATATATAAGCAATATTACAGAAATTCCATTAGTCTTTTTTAAAAAGTATGGGCACTGCGCAATATTACGCTTATTATTTAAAATATTATATTACATATTGTGTAAATAGTATTAATAATGCAGTGTCAAATTTTATCGGTAGTGATATGTTAAATAACAGTGATATGGATGTGCAGAGTTCGGCGCTCATTCATTTATTAAAACGGATGAAACCTATTGACCTTTTAATATTGTGTCCATTATTAGCAATTCAATTACGTACAACAGAGTGTCTTCAGAGAAGATTACCCTGCATTAACCATTTCAAAAAGGATAGTTGGATGTCGCATTTTGATGGACCACTCCCAGCAAAGGACTGCATATACTGTTTGAATAATAATAGTAATAATAATTTCGATTGTATACATTGTCTAAACAAAAAAAAAAAAAGACCTTTATTGGCATATCCTACAGTTATTTACAATGTCGACACTATATCCATCTTGTCCTCTTTCTTCCGTCCCACTTTCTCCAGCGTCTTTACCCTAGCTCCGTCCTCCCTCATCCATTCCGTCACCCTTCTATTCCCTTTCACTCCCACCCATTCCTCACTCACACCCTCACACTCCTCCGCCAAGTACCTCCAAGTATCCTTCCCCCATTCACACAACCTACATCTCATATATTCTTCCGCCATCCATCTCTTCCTTCCCCTCTCCCCAGACCCACACCTTGCCCTCGCCATTATCACCCTTTCATCCCTGTTCCACCCATCCTCACTCATGTATCTCGGCACCCTCCCATATACTTGCCATCTCCCAAACATATCATTATATTCACTTTTGTCTATCCGTCCCTGTCTCTCCTGCACTTCCACCTCCTTCATCTTCTCTCTCATCCACGCCGCCACCTTCACCCCCCTACCCAACCATTCCTGTACCTTCCTCTCTGCCAGTCCTCCCCTTTCATACATTCTCCTTCTCTCTTCCCTCCACCTCCCCCTTCTACTTTCATGCACGCCTCCCATACTATTCTCACCAATCTCTCCTCTTCTACTCCGCATAATTTCATTTCATACTTCACCACTCTCTCCACCGCCTCACATTCCAATCTCTCTCTTTTCGTTTCCTGCAACAGTATATATCCCGGTGTCGACTTCTCTAGTCCCAGCATCCGTCTCAGGAACCATAGTTCTCTTTCAATCACCTCATACGCTCTCGTTCCCCATGCTTCTACCCCGTACATTAGTATCGGTCTTACACACGCGTCCCACACCTTGCATGTCACCTTAATACTATTCTCCATCCATCTCCCCCATTTTCTCCATGCCATTCCCCATGCTCTCCTCGCTTTTCCTTGTACCCACCTTATATGCTCTTCATACCCACCCGTCCCTTTAAAAATAAATCTCAAGTATCTGAAACTTTTCACTCTCTCAATCACCTCTCCCTTCCATTCTAGCTCTCCCACTCTCCCCTCTCTCCCTTTATTCCTAAACCTCATCCATTTCGTCTTCCCCACATTCACACACATTCCTCTCTTATCCATATATCTTTCCACCCTTTTCAACATGCCTTTCACTCCCTCCCAATCTCTCGCCATCAACACTATATCGTCTGCATACGCCAGTAACCATACTTTCTCCTTTCCAATCACCACTCCCCCTTCCTGCCCCTTTCTCAACACCTCTTCTAGTTCACTTATGTATATATTAAACAGGACCGGACTCATGGGGCACCCCTGTCTCAAGCCCTCCCATGTCCTAAACCTTTCCGATACTTCTTCCCCCACCTTCGCTTCCACCCATGTTTCCCTATACACCTCCCTTACACACTCAACTACTCCATCACTCACTCCCTTTCGCCTCAGACACTCTACCATATCTTCCCTCGGTACTGAATCATACGCCGCTTTCAGATCTACAAACACCGCATACACACACCCTTTCTCTTCCATCACTTTCTCTGTCATCCTCGCTAGGGTAAATACCTGGTCCCTCGTTCCCCTCCCCCTCCTAAATCCCCCTTGCGACTCTGGTAGCATCCTCTTCTCTTCTACCTCTACTTCTAATCTGTTCTTCACCATAATCATCAGTATTTTGTATCCCGTGCTCATAATCGTCACCCCTCTATTGTTCTCTGCTTTCCTCTCATCTTTCCCTTTATATATCGGGCATATCCTGCCTACTCTCCATGCCTCTGGCATGCTCTCCCATCCCCTCCATATTCCATTTACTAGCTCTCGGAATTTCTTCTTCCTTCCTTCTCCTATCTCTCTCCACATTTCCGCCTTCAATCTATCTCTTCCGGCCGCCTTTCCTCCCTTCACCTCCTTGAACGCTCTTTCTGTTTCCTCTTCCGTAAATTCCTCTCCTCCAATCCCTCGCCCTACTTCTCTTACTGTCCCTTGTTCACCGCACTCCTCCTTACACTTTCTGGTCCAGTCTTCTAACGACACCCCTATCCTCCTCATCTCTTTTCCTCTTCTCAATACATTCCATATTTCTCTCTCGTTCCTACACTCCTTCATTTCCTCCCCTGCTCTCTCTGCCACTTCCAGCTTCTTCCTTTCGCACACCTTCTCGTATGCCCTTCTCGCTTCCATCATCCTCTTTCCCTCTCCTCCGTTCTTTATATATTCTCCCATTACTTTCCTCACCTCCCTCTTCGCTCATTTACATTCTTCATCAAACCACTCTTGCCCCTTCCTCCTTGTTCCCTTCATCTTTCTTCCGCATCCTATTATGGTCTTCTCCATCTCCTCCATTGAACTTATCTCCTCCCATTGTACCTTCTCCATTGTCTAAACATTAATATAGTTTAAAAAATATGTTTTGTCAATAAATAATGTTTTAATCTTATCCCAACACTTTCCCCTTAATCCTGTAAAACATCTCGGCGCTTTTACCATTTTTGTCTACGGGCCCCTCACATATATATATATATATACTCAATGACATTAGAAGCGTAACACCCAGAAGGAGTTATTATTTTAACTTGATTTTTTGCCAGTATGGTAGTCTTACATCAAGAATAAAATGATTACATTTTCAAGAAATTTTATTAAAAAACAATCTAAAAAAAATTTATAATGTGTTTGGCGACCCCTTTGCTGTATACACTCCTGTAGACGTCTGGGCATCGACAAAATGAGATGGTCGATGTCTTCTTGAGGCATCTCGTTCCAAGCAACTTGAATTTCATCGATCAACTGTGCTAGAGTCTGTGGAGGATGGTGCAAAGAGAATATTCTTCTTCCCATGATATCCCACACATGTTTAATGGGATTTGAAAGTTCATTAAGAAAGTTCATAGTTCGACGAGCAATATGGGGACGTGCGTTATCTTTTTGAAAAAGTACGTCTGGGCGACCATCTAAATAAGGCAACAAAGTCGGTCGTATGACGTCTTCAACATAACGCGCAGCTGTCATACTGCCTCGAATGAATACAAGAGGTGATCGACTACCATAAGCAATAGCCCCCCAAACCATTACTCCAGCAGTCCTGTGTACATGCCTCTCAATAGCAAACCTAAGATCAGGTCGTTCTCCACGGTAGCGTCTTACCCTTCTACGGCCATCATGCGTGCCTAGACAAAATCGTGATTCATCGCTGAATACGACATCGTGCCATTCTGCCTCCCACTGCTGCCGTTCTCTGCACCAGTCCAACCTTTGGCGACAGTGTCTCGCTGTTAAAGGAAGCACTAATCTTGGACGGTACGAAAGAAGCCCAAAGGATTAAATGCGGCGATATAAGGATCGCATACAAACGGGCCTACCTTCTTCTCCAATCCATTGATCACCGATTTGACGCGTAGTAGCGAAACGGTCTCGCAGGGCTATTTGTCTTAAGCGCCGATCTTGACGTTCTGTGGTACGCCTTGGTTGACCAATTGGTCTTCTTCTTGCTCCTCTACCTTCTTCTGTCCATACCTGATACACACGTATTACAGTTGCTGCAGTGGAATCAATACGGCGGGCAATTTCGCGATAGGACATACCGACATCACGATAAGCAACTACTCGACCCCGGTCAAAATCGCTCAAATGGTGATATTGTGGACGTCTTCGGACTCGAGGCATTTTATTTAAGCTTAACACACTCAACGGAAACACGAAAACTAAAAACATCTGTACTAAACAGCTCATATAAATAGTTTTATCAAAAAAGAAAAAGTGAAATATATTTTTTTTTCCACAATAAATATAAAAGGCACAAGGTTGAAATTGTTATCAATGTATGCTTTAAATATAGTCACGCTGTTGCTAAAATATGAATTCAAAAAAATCATTCCTTCTTGGTGTTACGCTTCTAATGTCATTGAGTATATATTGTCACGTTCCATTTGTCGAAATGTTACGTTTTTTTTGCATTCTCACAATTTTGTTGCTACGCTCATGTTTTGATGCCTTGCATTTTCGCGATGTCGTGAGCGCGCTGAGTAATGCGTAGGGAGCGTGCGCGCGGCGTGCGCACGAAGAGGGGATTCGGTGACGGGAGAGCGGCCTGAACGGAGGTGTGTGCCAGGTAAGCTGGCTAAATGCTGATGAGAAAATTTTAATTGCTGCGGGGAAAATAATAAGAATTCATGAATTATGATTGAGCTCATTTATTATTAAAAGTAATAATAATAATGATAGTGATAATGTTTTGATAGCGATTAGGATCGATGGCTTAAGGCACACACTACGTTCAGCCCGTTTCGTGTTATTTTTTGTAGTGGTTTAGTCTCCTGTTTTGTTTTTTTGGTCATGGTGGAGGTTAACCCAGTCCGAATACTAGTAAATGTCTTAGTTACAGTTTGTTAATTTGTTAAGTAAAACCCCAATCCCTATATTTGCGCTATGCGTAGAGTCGCGAGTTTGTGACGCAGTAGCCACTTAGGCCTCCAATTAAAATTGATACTGCCTTGTACTTTGTACCGTAGTTAACCCGGGATCTATGAGGATAACCCCAAGAGGAAGGAGAAACTTAAAGCCCGGAAGAACTGCCGCCGATCCAGGAAGCTGCCTGAGCTGCTACCCTTGTCCTAACCTGCATGACAAGCTTGTTGCCGCCGCATTCCGCTTCTTGTGCTTATCTAGACCGGGTGCTGCTTCTGGGACGTTGCCACCGATTAACGCCTTCCGCTAGCTGCTTACTGTTAACTGATAGCTGCTTACAGGTTACCGATGGCTGCTCGCTGATTGCATGGATCCTGCTGTAAGCACCGGAGGCGTTTCGCAAAGGAATTTGTCTGGTGAGGCTACACTTTCCCATTTACGAACGGGCCAATATATCCTCGTGATTCACACAAGTACAAGGCAAAGTAATTTATTCTATCAGTTTATTTAGTGGCTACATGAAATTGTAGATTATTCTTACCCCATTTTTATTTAATTTTTAGTAATAAATGTTCATTGTTATTCGCTATCCGTGTGTATTTGTTTTTATATAATACATGGAATTGTTAAGTTAATCCGCGTGCGTTCCTTACTATTTACTAACCTGCAATCTGAAAGATTAACAGTACCCTTTTTTTTCTGCCACGCATGTGGCTGGCGCCCAGTTGAGCCAAAGTAAGAGAAAAGAAATAAATTAACCCACGACCAGCGCCGCAAATATTTAAAATCACTAGCCGGTGACACAACTGACAAGAAAGCCTGTCACAATATATAACTATGTATTTTCTTCAGTTCACATATATTTCCTATTCACTTAAGAATCATGATTTTAAAATAAGCATAAACTATTTTAAAATTAAAACTTTAATAACATTTTATAGTGTAAGTAAAAACAAAAATATAAAAAATTATGTCCACAGAAGCCTTGATCATAACTAACGGATAATAAATAAGGAAAATTAAAGCTTTTACTGCAATCAAGGAAGCTTTGTGTGACTCCGCTGTTTTTTTACGAGATAAATCAGATTTCAAATAATAACTCAACTAATGCATTTTTAATAAAGTTATTTCAATATACCTAACATACATGTAATTGAAATGTAGGTAATTTGGCCTTAACAGAAAAAGTAAATTTATATAAATACATTAAAGCTCTGCTAATCCGGATCACTGAAACCGGATTTTGGAATACATAATGTACAGTTTTGAAAAGCTATTAAAAAAAAACGGCGCAATTTAAAGAAATGGGGTTTATTTTATCTTAATCGGTACATCATGCCGGTTTTTGCATTAAGTCCTGAAGATGACATCAGAAAGATGTTGACCCCCAGCAGCGATACATTGATGAAGGCGATTTCTGAAATTTTCGGCTGCATTTTGGCACATCTCGATGGGTATAGTGGCGATTTCCTCCCGAATTCGATCCCTGAGTTCTTCCAACGTGCGAGGTCGATGCCTAGAAACCTTTTCCTTCAGGTAGCCCCACAGGAAGAAGTCGCAAATGCTCAGATCAGGGGAGCGTGCGGGCCACTCACATCACCTCTCAGAGAAACAAGGCGCCCAGGGAACACCTATCGCAGTTTCGTCATTGATACTCGAGCAGTATGGGCTGTAGCCCCGTCCTGCTGAAACCAGATGTCTCCCAGATATGCTTCCTCCATCAGTTCTTCCAATCAAGGTTGAAAAAAAAAATCCAACACAAAAGCATAACGTTGAGCAGTGACAATTACGGTTCGTCCGTCCTCTTCAAAAAAATAAAGCCCAATCAGCCCAAATTTGGAAATCGCACACCACACGATGACTTTTGGGGAGTGAAGTGGTCTCTCGTGAAGTTGCCTTGGGTTATTTACAGCCCAGTATCGAACATTTTGTTTATTCACCCCTCCACAGAGATGGAAGTGGGCCTCGTCACTACTGAAAAAAGTTGACCTCGCATGGATCCGGTTCAACATTTCGTGGAAGCGATTCATTTGGTTTTCATAATCAGGGGACATTAACTTTTGAACAAGCATCATCCTGTAGGGGTGGAAGACTCACTTCATGCAATATTCGTCTATTATAACAATATTTCTTTTAACTTTAACATTCCGACAATGCAGATATAGTAATATTCAAACATTCATCATTATCGCAAGCATTTTCATTATGAACAATTGTGCACAGTGCCTGAGATGGACTCGGATTTTGAAAAATAGACTAGATTTTATGAGCCGATTCTGGCTCTGGTCGGTAGTAATGAAACTATTTATCTTTAGTGATTATAATTTATTGCACTTAAATATTGTTGTTAGTTTTGATACTTTCCGATAGATAAAAATGTAAAAATAATAATTTACCCATTCAATAATTCATCTTCATGTACCGGGTGGGCAAATAAGCGAGGTAAGAGGCTGTATCTCAGAAACTAACGATCGTAGACAGTTACGGTAACAAATTTTATAGGTAAAGTGGGCAAGGGAAAATGCTTGAAATTATTTTCAAGTTTCTAAGATGGCTGCCAGTGGGCGTTTCCACCATCTTGAATTATATAAAGCTACGTTTCTCGCGATTTTCCCCAATGAATATAACAAATAAGTATTTGCGTTTTAATGTAAACTTAAAGTGGAACATTTTTTGCAAAAACAATTTTTCTCTATCTTTCGAAATAAAGTGGTGGAGGGTATTTGAATGTTGTTTTAAATAAATGCCTGTAACTTCGAAACGGCTTAATGGATTTGGATAAATTTGGTATCATTGAAAAGAGCATTTCTTGGGCTTCTCGTAATTATGACAGTTGTGACCTACACGGCCGCCGATCGAGGGCGTTATTCGATATTATAACCAAAATATTGGATTTTCTCAAAAAATTTAAATGCGATGATATGATTTTTTTAGACTAGAAAATAGACAAATGACCAACCAATAAGCCTGCGCAAACCGCATCTTAATATCTAATAATAATAATAATCTTAATAATAAAGATATTAAGATGCGGTTTGCGCAGGCTTATTGGTTGGTCATTTGTCTATTTTCTAGTCTAAAACAAGTCATATCATCGCATTTAAATTTTTTGAGAAAATCAAATATTTTGGTTTTAATATCGAATAACGCCCTCTATCGGCGGCCGTGTAGGTCACAACTGTCATGAAACCTAAAAGCTCTTTTCAATGATACCAAATTTATCCAAATCCATTAAGCTGTTTCGAAGCTACAGGCATTTACTTTATTTCGAAAGATAGAGAAAAATTGTTTTTACAAAAAATGTTCCACTTTAGGTTAGCATTAAAACGCAAATACTTTTTTGTTACATTCATTGGGGAAAATCGCGAGAAACGTAACTTTATGTAATTCAAGATGGTGGAAACGCCCACTGGCAGCCATCTTGGAAACTTGAAAATAATTTCCAGCCCACTTTACCTATAACATTTTTTATCGTAACTCTCTACGATCATTAGTTTCTGAGATACAGCCGCTTACCTCGCTTATTTGCCCACCCGGTACAAATTCTTCCTTCCCGCTATGTTTCACATAAAATATTTCATGGAAAATGTGCAAGATGTGTAAGTAAAATAGGTTATCGATGTGTATTTTCGTGCGGCCGCATGCCTTTCGCACAGTCCAGACCAAACGTTAAAATCATGCGATGCGAACGCACGTTTCGTCCTATGATTTAATTTCGAGAATACCTGATCGTATAAAACGGCCACACGTCATGCGATCGGATTGTGCGATCAATTTCGGGAATACCGGCCTAGAAATGGAATTAGAGAGAATTAGAAAGAGAGTATTTGCAGGGTAGTTTTATTTTCAGAAAAATTAAAAAACATGCATTTTGTCTTAATTTTTCAACAACCCAGCAAACCATCGTGTGCCGATCGGATGCCGATGTGTCGAACGTCGCTGCCGATTCGATGTCGATGTCCGACAACGAATCGGCGTCATTATGTCCTTTCAAACGGCAGCCGCTCGCATGACGACGTCGACATCGAGTCGGCGAAATAATACGAAACGACGACGTCGTCGTCGAATCGGTAGCATTTCGATACCTAAATCGTGACGACGTCCTCATGGAATAGACAACACTCATTTATTGGACGACTTTCTGCGGAAAGGAACCAGTTCATATGTAAAAATGAATGAGTTGGTTCCATTCTACAACGCTCCAATTGATAAAATAAAAATCATCAAATGTAATTAATATCTTTTTATTATAAAATATATAAAAATTGTAATATATATACTAATGACAATGTAAAACATATATTTAAAAAACGAAACACATTGTAATTAATTAAAAATATAGTGGTAATGTAATATACTATACCCGTGGATCCGCGCCTTGCTGTCCACAGCATTTCGGATTTCATTAGGATTATCTAATCAAAATTAATGAATCTCATTACAACTACAACTGACACATTTATATCAAAAATAATCGGGCTAATTTGCGAATTAATAAAATTAATAAACGCCGTTTGTCAATATTTGGACGAATATAAAATATTCATTGTATTATTTTGGTAATTTTAATTTTGTGAATTGAAAGCACAGACGAGAACGAACTCAAACAAGCATTGTAATTGTATGTAATGTGCATAGAAATGTAATTAGTATGATGATGTGTAAGTGATGTTAATTTAGACCTTTTTTTATTAAATACAAGTTTTTGTTAATTATTTATTGACTGATTAGATTGTTGTAACCGTTTCTTAAAAACCCATTATCACTTAATATAATAAAATAGTAAACCATTTATGACAACTCACTACAATTGTTTAATAACTTATTTAAATAAGTTTGTAAAATGTATTAATTATATTTCTTCACCTGAAGAAGCTACAGAGTAGCGAAACAATTGTAGTGAGTTAATTAAAAGTTGAAAATCATAAATAGTTTATTATTTATTTATTATATTATGTATTATTGTTAAAAAAATACTTCAAATATACATATTTGTTATATATTAATAATAACAATAAAATATGAAAAATAAGGATATGAATGACCTAGCAGCAAGAGTGTATATGCTAAGAATATATATTTTTTAAATCTAGTTCTAAACTTCAAGTGATTGTGGTTAAGTGGAGCTTCAAAAATATGCTGTAATTAACAAACATTTTTAAAAATTATAATTTACACCCATTCGCTTCTAAGTGACACATATTTTATTCTGAATGGAACAAATATTCATGGTAAAATTTAAATAATAATAGTTTTAAAATTTATACTTACATTGTACGTATGTTTAAGGCTTAGGTAACTTCAACTTAAATTTGACGAAAAAAATACGAGAAAACACTCACTCACTCACTTTGATGATCAAACCAGGAATGACTCAACCTGGCAATAGGGACAGCGTTAGTGAATCAGTAAAACAGCCACCCACTGTACTCAATGCGGCCTTTTTACTGCCATTTTCAAAAATTAAGTCCAGTACCAAATAGCAACACCAATTTATTTTAGAAACGCACAACTCTATCCTTTTCTATACAAGACTTAGAAAAGGTTCGAGCATTCTCCTCTGCATAAGTTCTGTGCTCGGGCAAAACGACGAAATTAGCCGAAGGTCGTAGAAAAGGGAATATAGTTAGGCGAGCAGTCCGTGCATTTTGGGCGCGTAAATTTAAATCCAATTATGTTAATTTTCTAAATTTGATCAACTATATACATATTGTAAAGACAGTAAAAAGCAGCAAAATAATACGATATGCACCATGAACGGATGAGGTGTGTTAGACCGGCGCTGTAAATATCACCTGCCTACGCCGCGGGTCCAATAAAACCAAATTTATGATTTTAATATAGAAAATTTGCCGCCCCCTTATTTAGGTATATAAATCCAAATGCCTCCAAAATATACAGAAATTCTATTTATTGTGAAAATTTGCCGCCAGTTATGGTATCCCAAAATTAAGGACCTCAACACTTTGCAGTCCTACATATAAACCACTCATGGGGATGCCCGCCAGTTTTCACATCGACTCGGCTGCGGACGATTCAAAATGCGACGCAACAAAATAATTTAAATTTAGATTTAATCAACTTGTAATCACAAGTTTAAGTTTTCATTCCATTAAAGTTTGTTCTTAAAATTATAAATCTTTTTAAAAACATTCAAACCGGACCCGAAACCATGACTGGCGCTGCCAACAGGATACCCGCGACGTATAAAAATCGACGGTTCATTTTAACGATTTACGTAGAGTGTCAAAAGAACTGTAGTGACTAGAAATATTATGAAAGGTGCATAGTGACTAGAAATATTGTAAAAAGTACATTTTAGATTATCTTATTGGACTATGAAAATATTATTTGCAATGCTTGCAAGTACGAATTTCTCTTAGCCCAACAATTTATGTCTGATATCGATCTTTCCCGATTAGTCGAATTATTAAATTTAGACCCAGACGACACAATACCACCTTGTAAAGTAAAAGATATTACGGTTACGGCAACATCCTAAATGCATACATCGCCGCATGGGACTTTAGTCAGAACATTCTTGGTAACTCCTGACGCCAGCATACAAGCCTTGTTGTTAAGGATTTTTTAAGGAAAGCTACGAGGGAAAGCATTACAAGGCGTGAGCAGTAACGAAGAAATAAATACGTGGACGGAATTGAAAGAACTACTTTTGAATAGCTTTGGAGACCAAAGAAGTGAACAGTGTTGTTTGTTCGCCGACCTTGCCGCTGCTTTGGAGACCAAAAAAGTGTTTGTTCGCCGACCTTGCCGCCCTACGACCACACAAAAATGTGTGACCGTACGACTACTGTAAACGAGTGAAAAACACATTACAAATTTTACTTATACAAGTAAAATTACGAGACAACAATAACCAGAGCACAGAACTGAAGAGTATTAATTACAAAAACAGTGCGTTGCAGATTTACCTGCAAGGACTTCTGGAAACTGATAACATTACCGGAATAATGGTGCACGTGAAACAACCAGCTGATCTGGAAGCCGCTATGTCATACGTCATCGAGGCGGAAAACTTTAACTACCGCGCTGGCAGATCAAATAACCTACAGTGCATTACACCAAGAAGTTCTAAGACCGATAAGGCTAAACAACAGATAAAAGCTCAAATGATACGACCTGTAATCATGCCCCAGTTTCATCCTTTTAATAGTCATAATGAATATCAACATCCACGCTTGAACTTTATTAATCAACAGCCAGCAACAAAATAACCCATCGACCTCGCGTTGGCCTAATGCTTAACAAAATTTTGGAAAACCTTATCGTCAACCTCTTCCAAAACTAACACCTATGGAAGTGAATCCAAACGCATTAAAGAGACCAGCCTCTACACTACACTGGTTCTCAATTATATTATCAAGAAGATGAACAAGAAGAAATTAAGTACTATCAAGCGAAAGAAGAGAATGAAATAACAACACTCGAACCCGAACACGAAACACAGAACGATGCTGAAAAGGAAAATGTTCAATTTACTCGCCTTCACACCATGAAGAAATAGCTCCTAACAGATTATACATTCCGAACGTGAAACCTGAATACGATTGAATTAAATAATATTAACTGTAATGTGCCATTTATAAAATTTAACGGACTAAAATTTCTTATTGACACCGGTTCAACTAAAACACTAATAAACTCTAAATTATTTAAACAACTAAAAGAATTTCCTTTCTCAATGCACTTACTAAACATGATGATGCAGTAGTTACAAGCATTCCTGAAATTTTTAATGATGATATAGAACACACCTTTTTTAAATTCGATTTTAGTAAAACATTTTCATTTCTATTAATAGGTATTGACTCGCTAAATAAACTTGAAGCAGTTTTGGATATTCAAAAAAGATTACTGAAAACAAAAAACACCGACATCATTATTGAGTTCGATTCTAACAAAGTAAAATTTGAACCCCTTTAAGCCAAACCAATTAGGATACCTGTAAATATTTAAGAAGGAACAGTCTATTTACCTGAGATAGAATTTCGTCCTGGAATCAAAGTCAAAGAATCAATTGCTAATGTTATAAATAATAAGCCAATTGTTATTGTCGCGTTTCATAATCGCGATTCCCAGAGCAGGTCAGAAAAGGGATCCTGACCAGCATCCGTCGCCACAGGGCATTTATTTTGTTCCCTAATCCGCAGCGACCGTGAAAGGCATTCTGGAGGAAGATTTATTGGTGGGTCATTAAGGCCAACGGAATTTATGTATATATATATATATATATATATATATATCTATTGTAAATATCTTGTTATGGTACGCAGATCTCTAATTTGCTGTAGCAGAGATTTTCTGAAATTTGGGCCTTGTTGCCAATACACCCTTTATATTCCGTCTCATAGCCTTATCCCTATCTATCAGTCTCCTCCCACTAAATACTTTGACCAATAGGAGAATGCACCCAAACCCTCGGTCTGTGGGGGTAAGTTATTAAATAGCTTGTAAATGTGTATATTGGTGTGATTGACTCTCGAGAAGTAAAAGGAAAAACAACAAAACGTAAATCGTGTTTAATTTTTACTCAAAAACCCAACGTAACGAAAAAGTGCAACGAAGCATTGGTCCTTCGAACCGGATAAGTGAAAAGTGTAAACTTGTTCCACATCTTCAAAGAAGAAATACAACTTCCGATGAAGAAAAGTCCGAATCAGCTACATCGAGGTGTGCAGTTCCGTTCGTTGAAGAGGTCAACCCGATCAATTTTGCAGTCTTTTGGAGAAAATTCCGTAGGTGAGGTGTCAATTAAATTATCCTTTATACCTGGGTTCCATCCGTGTCAGCAAATTGTTTCGATTTGAGTTCATTAGAATTTTATTACATTCAATTGTTTATTTTTTATTAATTGATAATAGTTTTGTCTCATTAATACTTATTATATTATATTATTATCATTATTATGACTGAAGAACTTAAAAGCCTGATATATAAAAGGGGTCAGGCCAAGGGTACGGTTACAAGATTTAACAATTATTTAAACGGTCTAAATGTCAATAAATTACCGTCAACACTTGACGACAGACTTTTAGATTTTAAATTAGTTTTGCAAGAGTTCAATTTAGTGCAAACAGAAATTTATAAACTTAACCCTACAGCGGGGAAGGATGATGAAGAGCGTGTTGCATTTGAAAACAGTTATTATGACGTGTTAGGTAAAGCAAAAGATTTAAAAAATGCATGTGCTTCAAGTAGCGGTAGTAGCAATGCTAGTATTAAAAATAGCTATGATATGCCTAAAATAACTTTGCCAACGTTCTTAGGTAGATTTGACCAATGGACTACACATAAGTCAAATTATTTATCAATGGTTCATAATAATAAGGAATTAAATTTAATGCAAAAATATCATTATTTGCGATCATCTCTACAAGGTGATGCTGCAGAAGTTATTAGTGGAATGAATATAGACGATAAAAACTATACAGAAGCATGGCAAATAGTGCTGAATAGATTTGATAATCATAAGAAAATTGTATATTCTCACTGTAGGGCTATTTTACAACTTCTGTCTGTACGCAAGGATTCAATTGAGGGATTACGTTCATTTATCGATGATGTTTCAAAACATGTACGCTCCCTAAAAACTCTAAATGTGCCTGTTGAAAGGTGGGATGTAATTTTAATTTTGATCTTAGAGCCTAAACTAGATTCCAAATTAATGCAAGAGTTTAATTTAAAGGGTGATAAAAATACTTTGCCTACCACAGAGCAGTTGTTAGAGTTCCTAGCACTTAGATGTGAATCCTATGATTCAAAAACAGCTCAAAATTTAAATTATTCAAATAATAACAATTTAAAAAAGAAATTGCATTTAAATTCCCACGTCGCACAACAAAATAATTTAAAGTCCTGCAAGTTTTGTAAAAAGCCGGGACATTTTATACAAAATTGCCAACAATTTAAGAATTTAAGTGTCGAGGAGAGAATTTACAAAGTTCAAGCAACTGGTCTTTGTACTAATTGTTTAAAACCTGCGAATCACTCGACTTCTAAATGTTTTGGTCCAAAGTGCTCTGAGTGCCATAAAGCTCATCATTATTTATTACATGTGGCCAAACAACAAACTATTCAACTCGAAAACAATAGTTCAGCTACAGTTAACCACTTTTCGGGTCAATTTGAAGAAATGTTGTTAGTCACTGCTGTTGTAAGTGCATCAAACACTAAAATGTACAGAATGCAAGAGCCTTATTAGATCGTGGATCCCAAGTTAACTTTATTACCCGTGATTTAGCCGATCGATTAAATTTAAAAATTGATAAAACTACAATTAAAATAAGCGGTGTTAGTAAAACATCTGCAAATATTAATTTAAGAACAACCGTTAATTTAGAATCGATTTATGACAATTTTAAAACCACAATTGATTGTTTAGTCGTTGATAAATTAACGGAAAATTTGCCTAATAAATCTTTTGACAAAAGTTGTTTAAATTTACCGCACGGGCTTAAATTAGCTGATCCAAGATTTAATATTTCAAGTCCGGTTGATTTATTAATCGGAGCTAGAACATTTTGGAGTATTCTAGGGGACAAGAAAATTGAAACCACTAATAAGAATATTATCTGCCGGGAAACTAATTTAGGTTGGATAATCGGAGGAAGCATACCGTCTAGTTATCCAATAAATTCAAAAGGCATTTTTTTTAATCGTCAGGATTCGTTATCGCAGACCAGATCTAAGTATTGGATATTAGGCGGATCAAACGCTATAAAGCGCGGGATCAGAAAATGCACTACTTGCTTTAAAGCTCGACCAATTAATTTTCAACCATTCATGGGTAATTTACCTCAAGAACGCATTACTTTGGTTAGGCCATTTTATAATTGCGGTATCGATTTTTGTGGCCCAATATATTTAAAACATGGATTACGAAAATCGACTGTAACAAAGGCATACGTGGCGGTATTTGTTTGTTTTGCGTCAAAAGCCATGCATTTAGAGCTTGTTTCTAATTTGTCAACAGACGCATTTATGGCAGCACTTAATACATTCTTTGCGAGACGCAGAAAATCTGTGAATATTTATACAGATAACGGCACTAATTTTGCAGGCGCAGCACGTAAATTACAAGAGTTTCATACATTTTTTAAAATTGAAATGAACAAAAACAATTTTTAAATAATTTTGCTAAAAAAGGAATTAACTGGCATTTTATTCCGCCTAGAGCGCCACATTTCGGCGGTTTATGGGAAGCGGCAGTTAAAACAGTAAAAAGTCATCTGATAAAAGTAATTGGTGAAACAAAACTTAATTTTGAAGAGTATAGTACGCTCTTAGCTCAAATCGAAGCAATTGCAAATTCTCGCCCCCTGTTTCCCCAATCAAATGATCCTAATGACCTTAATTTCCTAACACCCGGTCATTTCCTTATTGGCACCTCTATGTTGGATGTACCGGAAGCGACTTGCTACACTTAAAACCTGGGCGGCTGACGAAATGGCAGCATATACAGCAGATTAAGCAACATTTTTGGAAGCGATGGCAGAGAGACTATTTGCATCACTTGCAAACCAGGAAAAAATGGCAAGTACCCGGACAGGAACCCCAAGTGGAGCAGCTGGTCCTAATAAAGGAAGAAGGTGTCCCATCCATGTGTTGGAGTAGTGGCCGAATCATGGAGTTACATCCTGGATTAGATGGCATCACCAGAGTCGTCACTATCCGGACAACAACTGGTGTTTACAAGCGCGCTCTGAATCGTCTGTGCGCGTTCCCAACCGACAACGAATAAAGTGTTGTGTAAATTGATAAATTGTAATAGTGATTATTTAACGTAATTTAATTCGAAAACAATCTTGCAATGTTTTGCAACGCGGTGGTGTATGTCGCGTTTCATAATCGCGATTCCCAGAGCAGGTCAGAAAAGGGATCCTGACCAGCATCCGTCGCCACAGGGCATTTATTTTGTTCTCTAATCCGCAGCGACCGTGAAAGCCATTCTGGAGGAAGATTTATTGGTGGGTCATTAAGGCCAACGGAATTTAGGTATATATATATATATATATATATATATATATATATATATATATATATATATATATATATATATATATATCTATTGTAAATATCTTGTTATGGTACGCAGATCTCTAATTTGCTGTAGCAGAGATTTTCTGAAATTTGGGCCTTGTTGCCAATACACCCTTTATATTCCGTCTCATAGCCTTATCCCTATCTATCAGTGTCCTCCCACTAAATACTTTGACCAATAGGAGAATGCACCCAAACCCTCGGTCTGTGGGGGTAAGTTATTAAATAGCTTGTAAATATGTATATTGGTGTGATTGACTCTCGAGAAGTAAAAGGAAAAACAACAAAACGTAAATCGTGTTTAATTTTTACTCAAAAACCCAACGTAACGAAAAAGTGCAACGAAACAGTTATTGGTATCAACTATACCCAGGACGAAAAAATAATTAATTTTTGTGGCACACTGGAAACAGAAGCAGTGGGAAACATTGAAGAAGTTTACTATTTTAAAACATTTTAATCTCCAGAGAAGCTCGATCTAAAGAAATTAAAGAAAGAAAATATTAAAAACAACTTGAACACAACAGAAATGAAAATAGAAGAGGAAGCGTTAATAAGAGCATTCGTAACTAAATACAAGCACGTTTTTTATATTGACGGACAAAAATTAACTTTCACTCATTGCGTAAAACATAAATTGAATTTAAAAGATGAAACTCCTATACATGTCAGAATGAACAGGCAACCACTAGAAACAAAAAAGGAAATAAAGAAACAAGTATAAGAACTTCTTGATCAAGACATAATTCAAGAAAGCATTTCCTCCTGGAGCTGCCCAGTAAACATAGTAACGAGAACGCTAAATGGCAACCTGGTTATGGTTATCGACTATCGAAAGCTTAACGACCAGACGATTGCCGATAAATACCCAATACCGAACATATCATATTTTGGACAAGCTAGGTAGATGTCACTATTTTAGCTGCATTGACTTCGCATCCGGATACCATCAAGTAGAAATAAAGCTAGCTGATTGCGAAAAAACAGCTTTTTCTACAGAACAAGGTCATTTCGAGTTCAAGCGAATGCCCTTCGAACTTAAGAACGCCACAGCTACGTTCCAACGGATATTGGACAATATTCTTAAAGGATTATTGGAAGACACGTGTATGGTATATTTGGGCGACATTGTGATTTATTCAGTATCTCTTCAAGAACATATGGTAAAATTAGATAACGTATTACGCTTCTGCCACTGCAATCAGTGCTATACTCCCCCAATGGATCGTAGGACAAGATAAACCGATATGCTATGCATCGAGAACACTCAGCCCAACAGAGCAAACATATTCAACCATCGACCGAGAATGACTTGGCACAGTATGGGCCCTAAAGTGTTTCAGACCCTATGTTTATGGAAGACATTTCAAAATGTATACCGACCACCGACCCCTAGCCTGGTTGTGTAAGATGAAAGACCAAAAAAAATGGAAAATCAAACTCAACGAATTCGATTTTGAAGTAATTTATAAAAAGGGTAAATACAACTCTAACGCCGATGCCCTTGCAAAAATTGAATTGAACTAACTCGTGAACGCAATTGAAGACGATAATGCGTCAATGATACCGCAAGTAGATCCAGATGATATACTAGAAGAATTAATCAAAGAGCTAGGAATTACACCTAATACGACAGCGGGAAGAATTTATCAATGCTTTGACAAGAACTTGAAGTGCAGACTCCTAATCAACCAATGCCCCTACCTGGAGAAAGTGATAACACGATTCACTCTAATCGAGAGCTAGAACCCGTTAAAGAAATATAAATTCTAAAAGAAACGGTAGATACAAAGAAAAGGCAATACATTATCAAATCAACAGCTGGAGATGTGCACGTTACCACTGACAATAAATCAATAAATCATATCGTCACTGCGAAAATACCAACGAGATATAACGACAAAAAGATTTTAGAATTTATGAAAGGATATATAATAGCAGAAGGAAATCATTATATATATTTTGAAAATGAAACAATATACAAGTATTTCAGTAGAGTGTACATTAAGAATTTGTTACTTAAGTAAATCACTTTGTTTATAACTTTCAAAAATTGTTTATTTTGTATTCACAACAAATGTTTCGCCAGACTGTGGCTTCTTCAGGTGAAGAACAACTGATTAACTTAACCTAATTACAACGTATATATAGGGCTAGCTGATAAGTAAGAGGGGTGGGGGTTACAGTTTTAAATTGAGCAATGGGGAGTTATTAATATCTGTCTGATCGTTTAGTAATTGATCGCTGAATTTTCTTTTGTTTATTTCGGTGCTTTCCAGGATGTTTAATTTTCTTCCTTTCTTCTCGATGTGTAGTATTTGGAAGTCTTCGTTGAAGTTGTGGCCTTCATCTAGCAAGTGGTTGGAATAAGTCGAGTTGTTTTTCTTTTTCTCGAAGCTGGTTTTATGCTCGTTCATCCTTTCTTGAAAGGCTCCCCTAGTTTGGCCGACGTATACTTTAGGGCAGTCACCGCAACTTAACAAATAGACACCGCTATGTCGAGCTCTGGATATTCTATCTTTATTATTTTTTATGTATTTTCCTAATTTGTTGTCTGTTTTATACGCAATTTTAATATTTAGTTTTTCTAATTTTTTAGTGATAATATTAGTTTCTTTGCCTGTGTATGTGAAAGATGAATAATTTGTTTGGGGGTTATTTTTTATTAAGGGGTAAATTGAATTTATTATTGTTTGTTTTTGTTTTTTATTTAATATTTTATCTATTATTGATTTTTTGAAACCATTACTAGTTGCTATTTGATAAATTATGTTTATTAAAAAAATTAATGACAACGAAACGGTATGCGTCAAGTCAAAAACTGTTGAGAGAAAATTTCATACCCGAAGACTGAAACACTCAATTGTTACAGATTCGTCGGATGCTGTCTCTACTACGTCATCGGAGACGCCGCAATTAAACGATTGACTGAAACTACGGGTCTTCTTCCGATAACACTAGGCAATGCCGAAGTTGTAAGCAATAATTGGAAAGTAACAACAATATACAAATTAGAACCACTAATAGATATCTATTCTTGATTTCATATGAAATCAAGATACTAAGAAATAATGGAGAAACCTGGATTGCAACTTTTAATAACACTCAACACGGAGAACTTTATTAAAAATAAATGCACGATTACCTTTGCATAATCGAGGCAAGACAAAACCGGATGAAAAAGGTATTATATCAGATACTACCTACATTTCAAGAAAATCGATTTAAAACTAGGAGAGGTGCTGTAAATTGTATGGGTAACATAATAAAAGCCATTATTGGAAATTTGGACAACGAATATGCTAGAAAGTAGAATTGATTCAAAACCAAAATGAATTAAAAATATTGGAAGAAAATCAAATTTGTCTTTCACTAAAGACTATCTCAGAATTTAATAAAACCATAAAAAACTTGAAAAGTAACCAACTGATATTAACTTCTAGAATGATGCAAATCAATCAATACCTACAAAACATCACGTTCTACAAATTGTAAGAAACCAAACAAGTCATGATCTATGCTATCTTCAACCAGATTATATTTATGATGGATAACATCATCGCAATTCTGGCTACTCTAACGAATGCTGTTACTTTTGCCAAACTGAATATATACCACCCATCAATAATTGAACCAGAAATGTTACTTCATGAGTAAGAAAAGCTGCGACCATTCCTGAAAACAACTAGTCAAAGGAACTAAATCTACTAGAAGATTTAATCTCGGTTAAGGCATATGTTAAACAAACTAACCTTGTATTTATCATTACGATTCCTCTCGTGGAAATAAAACCTTTTACCTATTATAAATTATTCCCATTGCCGATTTCTGATAACGAAAACAACTATCATTTCATTATTCTTGACCATACTTACCTGGCTATAAATAATGAGAAATTCGTAACCATGTCATCAGCTTGCAAACAAATCGGTTCGACAAAATACTTTTGCCAACTTACTGTGAGTGCAAAATTCTCTAAAGACTCACCGTGTGAAGTTCAACTGCTGACTTATTCCGAGAATTACCATAGCTGAGCACATCATTAAAAAAAATTGACCGCACTATGGATTAACAATTTAAATTTCAATTTAATCAATTTGTAATCATAAGTTTAAAAAATTGAAATTGTGACTGAATTCTTATATGAGTAGAAGTATTTTTTGTTCAGCGTGGCAATAAAAGCTTGCGCATTCTCAGCTAGTTTTAATTAAATTATTGTTTAAGAATGTTATTATTATATACATTAAAAACGGCGAAAGCAAAATGAACCTTGACGACTAGCAAGCGGATCGTAGTCGACACGTAGTAAGCGATGATGGTGAGGAATGGCAAACCATTAGGCAACGACGCATCGCGACGTGTTGGATGCAGATTTGAAGGTTCCTAAGAGGCAGCGGATACGTATCGGCATCGGGGCCGTATCGCCAAATCGACAAGAAATCGGATGCCGATCGGCACACGATGGTTTGCTGGGAAGTTAAGTGGTCCTTTGCTCTTTTATTATATACATTTTTTCTAAAATAGGAAAACACAAAAAAATGTTATTTGTGTTCCAATAAGGGAAATACGGGAGATAAAATAGGTTTCCATAAGTAGGTAAGAATTTATACTTAAATAAGATTACAATATTTCATTAAAAAATAATTTAAGCGTAAAGTTATTAAATTTAAGCTTTATCGCTATTGAATTTAAATGATTGGAATTTAGTTTTTCATATAAAATTAGATAAATAATTTTACATCTTTGAATATATTCACCGTAATAAAAATAAATATTCTCAATAATAAAAAAAAGTTAAACTTTAATTGAAGTTTCGATTTTTTAAACTTACGCATAAATTTACTATTTCGCAATTATTCAATTGAGTCACATATTTCCAAAAGCAACTAAATCCATTTGAAAACCATGGACTTATTATAACTTTTGAGGACACACGCTTGTTAACTGCTATGTTCTTTTAGAATGTTGATTTTCTATTTCGGCAACGTATGTTCGTATTCTAAACATAAAAAGTACAGATATAGTTTTAACAGCTGATCAATTCAAATGTCTCCGAGGGGTAAATCCGGACATGCGCAATATTCGAAAACGCTCCTAAAAGTAGTGCATCCGCGTAGACGCTTTCCGACCAGGGCTCCTATTCACAGCACCGATGCAATTTGTCATATAATTTTGGGAAGAATTGACCAAACCGTATGGGGTAAAATGACGTCATTTTAGTGCAAATTCTCACCGATGACAAATTGCATAGGTGCTGTGAATACCGGCCCAGGGCCCGTGTCGAGTATGTTAATATGGTCGCCTTTTTAGGTTTGTTCGTTACATGAATTGGTGCAGCACTTTTTGCACCGAAACCGTTCGTTACATGCACTAAGTTGAACTGAACTGTGTTCGTTTGCGTCAGTTCACTTGTACCGAACCTGCACTTTTTGCCCCTGGTCCAGAGTAGGTGTAATTTTCAAAGATGGACAGGACATGTCTATGGTTGTGCAATGTGTGAATTAATGAGCAAACATTCTGAAATCGTCACTCAACAACCCTACATTTTTTTTATTAAATTATGAAACACGGATTTCATTTAGTTTGCCAGAGCTGGGCAGGATTCGAATCATTCAGGATTCGATTCCCGGATTCGAATCCTTTTAGAGGATTCAACAGAGGTATTCGAATACTTTAGTGAAAACGGATTCGTGATCCGGATTCGTTACATTTTTTTAAAAGGATTCGTATTCGAATCCAGACGTAGATGATTCGAATCCTTATAAAAGGATTCGAATTCTTATAAAAGGATTCGAATCCTTATAAAAGGAATCGAATCCTTATAAAAGCATTCGAATCCTCATACACGGATTCAAATCCTCCTAAATAATTCGAATCATCGCTATTCAGGCTGGGATTCGAATTCAATTAATTCAAATAGTTAAATATTCTAATATGAATATTTAAATCACTAAATTATTCATATTTGAATATAAATATTGAAATTTTCGAATAATTCAAATATTTGTGAATGGATATTTGGTTACTTAACCATGAAAAATATCCAACGTTAATAGTATATTTTTAACTTCACTTGAAATCAGTGTTCTATACGCGTGGCGCATGAAGTAAAATTTCGAGTTTAGAAAAGCCCCGTGAAAATTTATATTTCATTTCATATTAGCTATTTATATATACTGCCTTTCAAAAAAATCAGAACACAAAGTATTTATTGGACGATTTTAATGAAATTTACAGAATTTGATCATGTAAATGAACTGCATCGATGATCAAAAAATCAATTGTTTTGGTTACTATTTAATGGTATTTTTCCTTGATTTCACCATTATGAAGAGCTGCTGATTTTTTAATGTAATTGCTTCTAATATCCAAGTAGCCTCTGAGTAGTTTGACGTTTCAGTTTGTAAAACATAAAAAGATGCCCCGTGTTCGTCGGCGTGCACAATATCATCATCTAAGTAAATCTGAAAGGGGTCGCATTATTGGAATGCGAGAAGCGAGTTTTTCGGTTCGTGCTATTGTTGAAAGGGTAGGCCGTAGTGTATCGGTGATCGTACGCTGCTGGTCTAGATGGTCCGAAGCTGAGGAGAATCGACGTAGACTTGGATCAGGACGTCCAAGAAGCACCACTGAGCGTGAAGATCGAGCTCTTCGTCTTACAACTTTAAGTGACAGATTTACAACGTCGCGGGCATTGGGAAATGACTGGTTGGCTCTAAATAGCCAAAGAGTATCCATGGCTACTGTTTACAGAAGAATCCGCAGTTTTGGTATAAGATCCTACCGTCCACAATTGTGTCTACCTCTTACTCCGCAGCATCGCAGAGCAAGACTTGATTGGTGCAGGGAAAGACAACATTGGACCCATGAATGGAATAACATTATCTTCAGCGATGAGTCTCGGTTCTGTTTATGGGCTCATGATGGTCGCAGAAGAGTGAGACGTCGACGCGGTGAACGCATAATTTTACAATTTGCTGTTGAAAGACATAGGGCTCTTACACAGGGAGTTATGGTTTGGGGGGCGATAGGATATGGTAGTCGGTCTCCTCTAGTTTTTTTAGAAGCAAGTCTTAGCGCGATTCGGTATATTGACAACATTTTACGGCCAGTGTTAGTGCCCTATGTAAA
The DNA here is from genome assembly GCA_932526585.2 of Philonthus cognatus. Lineage (NCBI taxonomy): Eukaryota > Metazoa > Arthropoda > Insecta > Coleoptera > Staphylinidae > Philonthus > Philonthus cognatus. The sequence goes on from OW052243.1 coordinate 93,871,335, forward strand.
TGGCTTGCAGAACCCCATTTTTCAGCAAGATAATGCTCGACCTCACACAGCGGCCATTACAAGACAGTTTTTTGATAGTGCCGAAATCAATTTGTTACCTTGGCCATCTCGTTCTCCAGATCTATCGCCAATAGAACATGTTTGGGATATGATAGGTGTTAGAATAAGTAACTTACAGCGCCCCGCTAACACTGTAATGGAACTTAGAGGTCAAATTATCGAAGTTTGGAATGAAATACCCCAAGTCGATATTGACAGCCTGATTTCTAGCATGCCTCGACGTGTTAATGAGTGTTTGGGAAATCGTGGAGGCCCAACACATTATTAATTGTTATTCATTTGTTTTTTTGTTTTTCAAGCTGATTTTTTGCGCTCTCTTGAACGCTAAGCGTCTGTACCTTTCATTTTATGCTTACTAGAATTTCTGGATACAGATGTTTATTTATTTCATGAGTAAGTTATGGCTCGCTCTTGAAAATGAATTCGTCATCATTCCTAACTTATGATTAAAAAATCATAAGTTAGGAATGATGACGAATTCAATGTTAATATTTAGTTTCAATTTATTTTTTTATAATTTTTTTTTTGTTTAGTCATTATTTCTGTGCATTTTGCAAGTATTTATTTCTTTTCATATTCTTTTAGTGATTAGTTTTGTTGAATGAACGAAAATATATTTAGTCTTGGTTTGCCATATATTTCGTGTTTACCCGTGTTTTTTCATATACCTATTTTTGATTGTTTATTTTATTATTTTTACCTAAGTGTTGCTAACTAGCATTACCGAATTTTGAATGTTTTTCCTTGTCTTATTTGTGAATTTATTATGCGCGCTTTGTGCATTCCTGCATTTCTATCCTAATAATTTTTTTTGTTATTCTTCCTTTTTTAGTGTGTTTATTTTATAAAAAATAGGCCAGCGATTGAACTTGAAATACCAACACGTTTGTTTTGATTTTTGAACCACTTGCGTTTGCATTTTTTTTTTATTGGTGTCTGGAATGTCGGTTAGTGCTTCTTTATGATTATTCTGCCTCGTTTTGCTTAAGCGCCTATTTTCTGAATATAGGTCAGCGTTTGGATTTGAAATTAAAACTAGGGATGGGCAAGATCGATCAAAAAAGATCGACTGATCGATCCTTGCAAGTTCGAAAAGATCGAAAAGATCGAGCCGCTCAAAGAGATCGAGCGGCTCGATCTTTTCGATCGGATCAATCTTTTCGATCGGATCGATCTTTTCGATCGGCTCGTTCTTTCTGATCAGATCGATCGGATCGAGCGGCTCGATACTTCAACTGATCGATCATTGCTTGATCGATCTTTGCAATGATCGATCTTGCCCATCACTAGTTATAATATTCGATCCAACATTATATATCTATTTATTTGATTTTATTTTTTCGAAACCTGTTTCTGTTTTCGTTTATTATGAGTATCACATGCTAATAATTTTGTCTTTTCTGCTGGCATATACGTCTTTGCGCTCTCTTGAACGCTAAACGTCTGTACCTTTCATTTTATGCTTACTAGAATTTCTGGATACAGATGTTTATTTATTTCATGAGTAAGTTATGGCTCGCTCTTGAAAATGAATTCGTCATCATTCCTAACTTATGATTTTTTTTTCCGTTAATATTTAGTTTCAATTAATTTTTTTATTAATTTTTTTTTTTTTAATCATTATTTCTGTGCATTTTGAAAGTATATATTTCTTTTCATATTCTTTTAGTGATTAGTTTTGTTGAATGAACGAAAATATATTTAGTCTCGGTTTGCCATATATTTGGTGTTTACCCGTGTTTTTTCATGTACCTATTTTTGATTGTTTATTTTATTATTTTTACCTAAGTGTTGCTAACTAGCATTACCGAATTTAGAATGTTTTTCCTTGTCTTTTTTGTGAATTTATTATGCGCGCTTTGTGCATTCCCGCATTTCTATCCTAATAATTTTTTTTGTTATTCATCCTTTTTTAGTGTGTTTATTTTATAAAAAGTAGGCCAGCGATTGAACTTGAAATACCAACACATTTGTTTTGATTTTTGAACCACTTGCGTTTGCATTTTTTTTTTTTTTATTGGTGTCTGGAATGTCGGTTAGTGCTTCTTTATGATTATTCTGCCTCGTTTTGCTTAAGCGCCTATTTTCTGAATATAGGTCAGCGTTTGGATTTGAAATTAAAACGCTTGCTTTGTTATGTTGAATTATTAATGATGAGTGTGTTATTATTAGGGATGGGCAAGATCGATCAAAAAAGATCGACTGATCGATCCTTGCAAGTTCGAAAAGAGCGAAAAGATCGAGCCGCTCAAAGAGATCGAGCGGCTCGATCTTTTCGATCGGATCGATCTTTTCGATCGGATCAATCTTTTCGATCGGATCGATCTTTTCGATCGGATCGATCTTTTCGATCGGATCGATCTTTTCGATCGGCTCGTTCTTTCTGATCAGATCAATCGGATCGAGCGGCTCCATACTTCAACTGATCGATCATTGCTTGATCGATCGGATCGAGCGGCTCCATACTTCAGCTGATCGATCATTGCTTGATCGATCTTTGCAATGATCGATCTTGCTTTTTCTAATTCTTAAGAATCAATTAGTATATAGATTACATTTTGCTTTGACAATATTCTTTTATAATGTGTATTATGTGGTGTAATTACATTATCTACTGAATAAACGTATTAAACTAAAAAAGACTATAAATAGTCAATATTTTATGTTGTTGTAGGATTATATTTTTAACTTTTTTTTTCTTAAATACTCAATATGATAAATTCATTTACTTGTTTTAATCAAACTGTTCTGATTTTATAAAATCTTTATCGTATATCAATAATTAAAGCTTATATTCAATCCTAAATCGATCACTTTTTCAGATCAAATTTTCAGGAATTTCTTAACTGGAAATTTTGCTTCATGCACCACGCGTAAAAAATACTGAAATATTGAGAAGTTTAAAATAAACACTGGGTAGGTATTTGATGGTATGAATTAATTGACAAAATTGAAAACTTGAAAAGTTTATCTTGATAAACATATTATTGTGATGTTCACTTCAAAAATTGACAAAACGCATAAATATATATCTAATGTTAAATTTATTATTTTACATTTCTGGTGTTTAACTAAATATGACATATTTTTTGTGTTATTTTATAGAAAAATGTCATGAATGATAATCAACATGAAACTATGGTAAAGAGACATAAAATGTTTATAAAAATTATTACTTAAAGGTAATTAAAAGTCAAAAACATAAATTACAGAAAAAGAAATAATTCAAATATTGAGAAAAACATCATTCATTCATTTTAGTCTTTTGTCGGTTTGAAACCTAAAATTGAGTAATTAATGCTGTTTTGAAATATTTATATTCTGATTTTCTATTTCAGTAACGTATATTCCTATTGAAAACTACAAATATATTATAACAGCTGATCAGTTTAAATTTCTCCGAGCGGTAAAACCGAGCATGCGCAATATTGTAAAACGCTCCTGCAAGTATATTTCTAAAATTTACTGTAGACAATAAGAAACTAAAATTCCCACTTTAATATTTTGCTTATCCAGGAAATTTTTCTTTAAAGTATACATATCCTGGGGCTATTGGACAAATTGCATCGGTGTTGTCAATAGCTCCCCTGAAGCATAATACTCTGTAAATGTTCAGGCTTCCGTTGTTTTTATAAGAGTTTAATTTGAACTTCTACCGAGTGATTAAGCTCCTTGATTAAGCACAAAGTAAAATGTCGTGTTTAGAAAGAACTAATGTTCGGAGACACAATGCGTATCCCGCATATACCGTGTGTAGCGGCTCTATTTTTGAATAAAAATGAAAAATAAAATATATTATAAAATATATATTGAAATAAACTAATTTTTAGTAAGTTTCACTAATAATATAATGGAATAATATATATTTCTTTTTTATTTCAGATGTGTTGCTAAAGTTTGGCACAATAAATTCAAACTAATTTTGGGATTACGAGATTCAGTCTCAGGATTGAGGATGCGTACATCAAAATGAACAGATGAGATTTAATTGACAAAGCCTCTCCTCAATCAGGACCGTCTGTGCCTGACGAAGAGTCACATCCTTCATGAGGTAATCCTGTCGTAGCAATAAATCTAAGCTAGAAAAAGCTAAAAAAATAATCATTAAATACTTTCTATTTAATTTTTTGTATGAAATTTGTATTTTATTATGTAGCTATACATTCGTTGTTTCTTCTTGTACATTTTATACATAATCAAATAAATTCTTATTTTTTTTAATATAATTTTGATTTTCCCGCTTTTTAATATAATTTGATTTTCCCGCTTTTTAATTTCCGTTCTTTCGTAGCGCCCCCTACCGGCAGTAATATGCACATAACTGCATTTTAAATTTCCCGCGGTCAGTAAAATTCTGGGGTCCCTAAATAAAAATTCGACTGATCGCCAGCGCCCTCGCAGCGATCCCAGTAAGGTCGCACTCAGACCCAGGGCCTGTCAACTCTATAGGGCGTCAAAATTCTTGTTTGAGTTGTTTCACCCCATACCAGCAGAGGCGCATATGCTGCTAATTCTTCTTATTCTTCCATATTTTTTACAGAAATGTTCGCTAGATGGCGCAATGAGGCATTTCTGGTGTGAAAATATATTTCACATTTTTGATAATTCAAACCCATCAATGCATCAAGTGGTCTTAAGTGCTAACATAAACAAATCTGTAAGTATTGGAATATTTTCGTAGTTTCAGCTATTTTATTCCCATTTTAAATCCGTGTGGCTCACATGTGTATTTAATTAAATTGAAAAATTTCTGAAAATTGTTAAAAACATTAAAAAAAATGAGTTATTACTGTGCAGTTAAAGTGTGTTACAATTCAAGTAAAGACACCCGGATGCACAAGTTTTCGCAAAAAAACGGGGTAAGCTGCTCTTTGTAAAAACAATATGTTTAGATGTTTAGAAAGAAGATCTAAATTATTTGATTTGACATTTTTAATCTGACTTAAGTGCCTAATTATGAGCTAATTTGACTACAAATTATACTCATTTACTAATTTGCGTTAGTTGAATGCATTTTTAAGTGTTGTCAATTCTAAATGTAACTTGGTTTATTTGTTTCATTTTGCTAGATGTTCAAGTATTTCTAAAAATTAATACTACAAATCAGTATTTAATTCTTAACTGCGGGGACGCGTTCCTCTGAGAGATGAGAGGGGTTGGGGCACAGGACAAAATATATGGGGGCCTCAGTAAATAATTTCAATCAAAAGTATTCAATGCTTTTTTGTTTTTTCGTCAACATGATTTTTGTCAATTTAAGTATTTATTGACTGATATCTCCATTATTAATACACAAAAAATACAAATATGATATTACCAATTGTCACATATAAGTTTAAAAAAGAATACTTAAATTAATAATAAATCAAAAAAATGTCAACATTATAATATACAATGTGGACAAAAAAGTGTAATAATCTTTATTAAGTGGAAAAGACTGAAAAATAACTAAAAAATTAATAAAAAATAAAAAAAATAAAGAAAATATATTTCATCATTATTCAGTAAGCATCACGAGACCATTAATATTTTAAATATGAAATATAATATTTATTTATGAAAATTTATATTCATTATTAAATATATTTTCATGTATGTGTTTTATCACTGTCTTGTCAGAACTTAACTTTGATAAAACTATGCAAGTCTGATTGATTACAGCCGAAAAATAATTATAACTATTATTCTAATTGGATCCCATTCTTTTACATAATATATGTTAATATATTATAATAACCTTAAGACAATTGATCACTCAAAAGATGCAATCAGTCTTTCTTACAGCTATTCTATTTTAAAATACAATAATATACATTTAATTTGTAATAATCATATTCTAATACATATGTTCAATTGATTAGCATTCAAATAATATTAAAATATTTCATTTTTAACTATGTTTGTCCATGACTATCTTATAATATACTCATTATATTTAAGTGTTTCTTCAATTATAAATATATTCATTATTCACTACTGTCAGTGATTAATCATTATTCACTGTTTAATATACACTGTTTAATATGATATCATTTTCAAAATTTTATCTAGTAGTCTGCAAAGTGTCATATAATTAAATTGAAACGTCAAAATCATTTACATTATAAGAGAGTTTTGAAGTGGTTTAATATAAAAAATTAGAAGATACATGAAATCGACAGCAGTAGCAGAAGGCTATATAGACGACTACATTAAAAATAAAATAGACACAGCTAAAAGCCAAACCTACCAATGCAATAAAAATGTTTCAACAACTAATCAGAATCTTAGTTTTGATATAAATTCTATTCCTGCAATTAAGTTAACAAATTGTTCAAGTATTACATTTAATATTACTAAATAATATTGTATTGTATTAAATTAATGTTAAAAATAAATACTATTCCTATTTATATAACTTCTTAATAAAAAAAAAAACAAAAGCATTATATTGTCGTGAACAAAGTATAGTGTACAACTCGCATATAATGGCTATTGATCACTCCGAACGACTTACTCCACTCGCCTAACGGCTTGTTCCGCAAACATCGTTCTCGTGATTAATAGCTATCATTATATGCTCGTTGTACAATATACTATTAATAAATATACTTATTTCAGCAATAGCATAGATTTCTTGGAAGTGTATTAAACTATAATTTTACTATATTAATATTTCTAAAATTTGGAAATAAGCCTTTAGAAAAAATAAATATAAGTATACTATATTATTTCTGGTTTTAGGTCTATCAGAAGTGGCTGGAAGCAGTTAATCGGCCTGAGTTGTATACAAAATCATTAAAGCAGCTAAGTAACTATTATGTTTGTGACAGGCATTTTGCGAAGTAAATCCAGATCCAGGACAAATTTACTACCTGGTAGTGTACCAACACTATTTTTGAAAACAGTTGGTAAGTTAATGATGCACTCCCCATTGATTAATTATTTTAAAATAGGTATTAATTGTTTGTAAGCTACATTTCTTCATTTTGTTCATAGATGTACATGATCCCCGAGTGCATCGACCAATGATGTACAGGTGGCAAATGCTGAGTTGGCCAAACATGAAGACAATCCCTCGTTCGTGATGGATGTAGTTGATCCCTCATCGGTGATAGATCATCCACATACATCCACAGTATCAGAGGTGCCACCTGCAACAGCTCATTTAGCTGTATGTGTGGACCATTCCTATTCGGTGATGGATCAAGCACCTACATCCACTGATGCTCTGCAGGTGCCACCTGCTAATTTGGATGTATGTATGGAGCATCCCTATGCGATGATGGGTCAACCACCTACATCCACCGATGATATACAGGTGTCTTCTGCCGATCAAATGTATTCGGTGATGATGAATCCATGTTCATCCACAGGTGCTGAGCTGGTTACATCATCTATATTTATCAAAAACAATCCATATGATCTCAAGAAATCCCGGACCAAGAAAGAATGTAAGTTTAAAAATTGCCTATTTCATTTTTATATTTCAGTAAACATATCCCTGTGAATAATTTCGTTATTGATGTATTGGCCTCTACAGCTAAGAAAACGCCCGCTGGTGGCGATGCCGGTACCGAGAAGACGCATTTAACCGCTTTATACATCTGCCTCCTAGAGATACATTATAATATTTATAAATTTGGCTCAAGCTTGCAAAAATCCACCATGTGGACTACAAATAACGTGAGTAGGTTAAGCCCAAAAACCTCCATGTAAACACGATTTGGACACACTTACTTGCTTAAACATATACTATATAAACCACTGTAACAATGCCACTTCCTTTAAGATATCGGCAACGACACATTTTCAAAAGAAATACACAATGTGCGAAGTATACGTGTTTTCTACAGCTGGTTTCGGGGTTTGGAGCGCCCCCACTGGTAGCTTTAGAGGCCAATACATAGGGGAATGTATACAAAACAAATGATTGTGCCATTTACTTATCTAACATTTTTATTTTTTTATTTACAGGTTTGGAGGTGAAGTTGTTGACAACTGTAAATGCGAAAAGTCAAAGAAAGCTTACCCCTCAAGCTCGGAGGGTATATTCATATGCACGTGACCTTCAACGGATTGCTAGAAAATTGAATGCTCAAAACGCTGGCGTGCAAAATTGAATAAAACATCCTTTAACTTTTTGTTGTCGCAAGTTAGGTTGCAACAGTATAAACCTCGGGGTAGGCGGTTTTCGATGGAAGACAAAACTTTTGCTTTGGCAATGTTTAAGCAAGGCCCTAAATTGTACAGGTTCTTAGCAAAAGTGTTTGCTCTTCCATCGAGGCAATCCCTACAAACCTTGTTGAATAGAATTCCCATTGGTCCGGGTATTAATAACCCAATTTTGGAGTTGTTGAAAATTTCTTGTGATCAGATGGATGAAGCTGATAAGTATTGTGCACTTCTGTTTGACGAAATGTCACTTAGTGCAGGCTTATATTTTAATAAGGTTGAATCCTCCATTGACGGTTTTGTTAATTGTGGTGAGAGTACCAAAGCACGCTTTGCTGATCATGTAATGGTTTTTATGGTTCGTGGAATACTGGTGAAATGGAAACAACCCATAGCATATTTCTTTGTGGAACACGGTATGAGTGTTGCAGACCTTACCAGGAACATAAAAACAATTATAAAACAATTACAAGACATTGGTTTGCATGTTTTTGCACAATATGCGACCAACATGCAACCAATGTCAAAGTAATAAAACGGTTGAGGGAGGATACAAATCGAAGACACATTTTAGGTGGTGAGGAGAATCGGTATGAAGGTTTCTTGATACGTGATCAAGAAATAATACCTCTGTTCGATCCACCTCATCTTCTGAAATGTGTGGAATAATTTATTAAAATATAATGCGTCATTCAGATGGGAGGGCACAAACTATATCGCTTGCTGGTCGGATATTGTGAAGCTCCATGAGATGGATAATGGGGACTTTAACTCTAAGATGCTGCCTAAGATAACTGATTGCCATATATATGAACAGAAAATGAACAAGATGAAGGTGAAACTTGCTGCACAAGTTTTTTCACAGCGAACTTCAGCAACATTGAGATTCTTAGTAAATAATGGTAATGAGTTATCTCAGACAGACACTATGTTAGGTACGGCAGAGTTCCTATTGTTCTTCGATCAATTATTTGATAGTGTGAATGGTTCATTAATTAATGGCGATGATAACAAACCTTTAAGGTGCGCGATTTCTAAAAAGAGTGGATATGTTGCATTTTATTCCAATGCGATTAATATTTTGAGAACTATACGATTTATTAGACCTAATGGAAAATTTATTCCGCCATGCATTGCAAACTGGATAAGTACATTAAAAGGTTTGCAATGCCTGTGGAATAAATTATCTTCTAAGTCTATTGAACACGTATGTCCTCGAAATATTAATCAAGATCCCATAGAAAATTTCTTTGGGTGTATAAGGAGTTATGGACGGCGCAATATAAATCCAACATGTTCATCTTTTAAGTCCTCATTCAAAGCTTTAATTGTAAACAATTTTATGACAGTCAATTCTCCATATGTTAATTGTGAAACTGATGGTACTGAGGGGGTACTGAATTTTTTACAAATGTTTTTAACTAATGATATTTCCCTACCACGTACATATCCACCCCCGAATATATCTGCTATGTTTGCATATAAAAGTTCATATAATTTTTTATGTGATAATACTATTGCCTACATAGCAGGATATATGGGAAAACATATATTAAAGAGAGTGCAGGGCTGTAATACTTGTAAACAAGAATTAGTGTGCGATAACAAAGAGTCTTTCAATTGCTACATTGAATGTAGAAATTACTATAGGAAAACTCTTTTGAAGTTGCACACTAATTTTTTTAATTACCTTTCAAAATCATTTCAAATTATTCAACATTATATTTCAAAAATTTGCCCATATAGTGATATTGCTCCATTTTTAAAATCAAAAATAAATTTATTCAATTTGTCCACTGCCTTCACCTGCACAGAGCACAATTTAATTGATGTCATTGATAATTATATGATTTCTTTTTATGTACATATGTGGGTACGTAATGTAAATAGGATTTTGAATGGAACAGAACATATAAAAATCAATGACATTATTAAAAAGATGGCTCTACAGAAATACACAAAACTGAAATCACGTAACTCTCGTATTTCAAAAAATAAAATGTTAATTAGTTAAAAATATTTGAAAATATATGGATGATCTTATTGACAATGAGATTGTTCATAATTAAAGTTTTTAGGTAGCTTAAAGATTGTCTCATCATAAATTAATAAATTTATTCCACTATCAATAATGCTTTACAGTATCCACCAATAGAATAAGTTAATTTAAGATTATGTGGGGTACATATTTTTAGAGGCAAAAGGGGCAAACAATATATACATATATAATTTTAATGTGTTAACATCTTGTTTTATACATCAATTATAATGTTAAAATTGATAAGTATATGAAATGTTGACAATACTTTTGCCTTTAAATTAATTGTTATCTTAGATTTATATAAATCCCCTTATTTTTAATGTTATTTTATTTTAAAATAATATTTATTAACACTGAAAGCAGCAAATGCCCGACGTACGTAATATAATACAAAAGAACGAATTTAAAATATTTGTTTAAATTTAAATTAATTAATATAGGTGTTAAAAGGTTCATTAATATTGCAAAACGAATGCAACTAAATAATGCTTGTATTTTGTATTATAATTTTTATTTATTATTATTTATTATTTAAGAACAATTATGAATTTAACTGAAGAAGTATTCTTTGTTCTTAATATACAATATAAGTATTTACATAATACATAATATATGCAATGTGTATTACATTCATTGAATACTTTTGTATATAATAATAATAGTTCAAAGCAATACATACGTACTATATATATATATATATATATATATATATATATAAGTGATGCACATGCATGAGCGAGTAAACACACTTGTGACAATTACAAAATAAATAAATGTTTAATATATATTTGAGAACTCATGAACATTTTCAAAAATAAATAAGTATTTTCAATTTCATGTATTATTCTGTTGTTTATTATACTAATTAATATAATACATTTATACGTAAATATGAATGAAATCGAGTGTTTTATTCTTGTCTTTGTATGACAATTAATGTGTTGTAGATTTGTACATTTAAGAATCGCACATTATATGTTTTGAAATACATTTATGTTTATACTTCATATTTTTATAAATATATACTTATAAAACATTCCAACTAAAAGGATGGTGAAACACATTTGTTTATATCTATATTTTTCATTAAATATTTATGTTTGTATACAATAATTAATTATTTTTTTAATAAATGTTTTAAATTGTTTATGATTTTATTATTAGTCTTACCTTTCATTTTAAATAAGCTCAATTTGAATATAGGAATATACCCGCCAAAACCCCGCCCGCCCCGCATCCCGCTAATTATTCGTCGCCAGCGCCTCTCCTGGTATGGGGTGAAACGAAAAAAAATTGACAGCTTGAAACGTTCCAAATATTAACATGGGAGTCATGTATCTATAAGTAATCTATGCTCAGACCTCGTCGACTCTTTCCGACCAAAAGACGCGATATAGACTAATCCATATATGCGTTCATCAGATGCCAACATGCACCACAAACAAATCCAAACATGTTGAATGTTGAACATTTTAATGAAGTTTACGAAATAGAATTGGTATAGTAGCGTTCGCTAGATACTAACGTAAGGCGTAAAAAAATCCAAACATTTTGAAAGTAGGGGCTCGTTCATCAAAATGTTCAACATTTAAAATGTTTGGATTTTTTTGTGATGTATGTTGGTATATTGGTACGATTGCAAGAATCACAAACACGTTCACGATTAATAGTCCGGTTATCAGAGAAGTCCCTAACAGTTGGCAGTATACTCCCAACTGTTGTCTCTGATGAACGGGCCCTTCAATTTTCTGATGAATTGGCAAGTTTATCAGAGACAACAGTTGGGAGTTCACTGCCAACTGTTGGGGAATTCTCTGATGACCGGTTTGTTAATCGTGAACGTGTTTAGGATTTTTGCAATCCTACGAAATAGACCAACCGAGGTACCGTTCATTAGATGCCAACATACATCACAAACAAATCCAAATATGTTGAATGTTGAACATTTTGATTAACAATCTGGTCATCAGAGAATTCCCCAACAATTGGCAATAAACTCCCAACTGTTGTCTCTGATGAACGAGCCTAATTGCACGTTTGAAATTTAGTTATTTGCTGTTGGCGCTAGATAGCGCAAAGTCGGGACTCGAAGTGCGGGACTCCCTGTGTATAACCGAAAATTATATTAGGTATTTTTTGTCGTTACGTTGGCACTGCAAGTTATCGCGTAGCGCCCCCCTCCACTTCACATCAGTTTTGTTGTTTAACAAGGCGGGAGAGCGTCCAATTTTTGTTTCGCTTCATTTCAAGTTATAAAACGCCAAAAAGCCCAAAATAAACCATGGCATCTGGAGGAGGTGACCGCAAAAAGGGTATGAAGAGTCAAGCTTCCCTTGAGAAGATTCGCAACGAGATCCGCAACGTAAATTCATCCAACCCGTTGTAAACGTAAAAATTAACCTAAAAATATGTTTTCTTTTCCTCAGGAATTCCGTACTAGGATTCGTAACAGACGTGCTATGCTGACAGACGCCCAAAGGAATATGGACAATGACCAGGGCTTAAGGCATGATGTGAATGAGGTAGGTCAAGAGATTATTCGCCAGTTTGAGGACATCGAAGCAGGCAGCAGTGCATTGATAGCCGAGAGCCTTGAAGAAATAAAGGATGCAGTGTACGAGCAACAGATGCGGTTTGAAACGGAGCAACATGCCGCAGGGGTGCAGAGAGAGCTGGACCTTATTGTGCAGAACTTGTTTACTTGTAGGATCTGTGACCAAATTATCTCACCGGAGAAGGAGGTATGCGATAACTGCGCCAGTAACCATTTTAATGGCCATTAATACATTGAACGCCAGTCTGTGTTCGTCTGCAACTTAATGCGATGGCATAGCACAGGTCCACGCCATTGGCGTTCAATAAGTTATTACATTTGTTATCATTCTTACGTTTATTTAACGATTTAAACTATCTTATTTTATAAAATGATATGGCATAGGTGTAATTTTGGGGCGTTAGCTAGCACGCATCTATTCTGCACTAAATAACAAATTATGTGGGGCCTTATCAGACTCTAGGATCATACTTAATTATGAAATCTATCGCACCCTAACCTAAGAAATGTGATTTAACCAAACCGGGAAATAATATATTTAATAAATCATACATTCTGCCAGCCGACATGACGCTGCCGTCCTATAATTTCACGTTCGCCTATGATACGTAGTAAATCTCCACAATGGATAGATTACTTTGGCCTTAAATATAAGTGTGTTTTAAAAACACATATGTGATATTAACAAAATAAAAAGTAAATCTACTATTAAATTAAATATACAGTGGAACCTCGGTTATCTGTAGTGCAAGATATCAGTATAAGATTGCAGATGTGCTCCAGCATTTTAGTAAGTTAAGAACACAAAGCGTGCGTGTTTTTGTTAAAAAATATGTTGGCGAATTCTCAGTAGCCAGCGAGCCTCACCCTTTACAATCTTCCAGCTGTTTGTTTAACAATAAGTCCGATGTAGTCCAGGCAAACCAATCGATAAATGATTGTGTATACGTAAAACTAAAAACTAAAACAAGTCAAAATGTCTCAACAACATAGTGTGGTTTGTGTGCTTCATTTGACTGAGACCCTGGGGCGTGTCTACGATCCCATGGTATAGTTATATGACATAGTAAAAATGTCTCATTCATTTAAAACTGGCTGTATGATCTAAAAGGAATTGCAAATGAGCCCCAGCATTGCAAAGATTTAAATACAAACAACGTGCACAGATTATTATTAAATTATTAGCCAGTCGATTATTCTTGCTGGCAGACAGATCCAATTGAGCAATTACCAGTGACTTTTACACGATGATATTTAACTAACCCCCTTGTTGCTATCCCTTGCAGCTTAAATAAACTCTGATAAACACCTTGAATAAAATGAACATTATTTAAAAAGTCTAACTTTGTTAATGTTGTATTACATATAATCGAAGTATTACTGTATTATATTACCCTTTCCGTACAATATTATGCTCTCTTTAAAGCTGACCGTACACTAGCAAGATTTTCAAGGAAACGTTTCTTTCACATAAATAAAACGTATTATTTTTAATTGAATGTACACATTTCAATAAAAAATACTAACGTTTTGCTTCTGTTATTAAAAATACCTTTTAGAAAAAGTTGAAAGTGAATCAGCCTAGTTATAAATTAATTAAATATTTATTATAAAAGGTCATTTTTGATAAGGGTGATTCAATGTGATAATGTTTCAAAAATTGCCCTTAAGTTCCTACTAAACGGCATTCATTACCCACAGTTTGTTATTACATTGTTGTTCACTTATATTTCAAAGATTTATGTTACAATGCCGTTATAAAACAATTAATGTGATATATTTAACGTGATAGAATTGTTTTAAACCTCTGGGTACATGAGGTATTCACAAAGTAGATTGAAAGTTATATGAAATGTGAATTTGTACCATGTGTCTAGGGTTAGTAATTAATTATTCGTTTTTAGAGTTATATGTTACCTTGTGTTCAGTTTGATATTAACAAATAAAGACTGTTTTTTCAATATTATCTTTTTATAAAGCAGTTTTCGTCTGTCTGAGATCATGAATATACCTTCCTTTCCAATTCCAAAAGCACTTCCTATTAACATATCCCTTATTAACTCAACATTTTACGTAGTCTTCTAGTATAACAAGGTTTGAAAAAGAAACTTTAGAGAAGTGTTGTCCACATTTTTATTAAAAAGAAAAATTAAATTAAAAACTTTGTCCTGACTAAACTGTTAAAGTCAAATTACCAAAACACGTATCATCCCCCAACCCAATTTCCCGTCCATCTATTAATAAGTAAAACTTTAGAGAACTTCTCTACCGTATTGCTGCTAAATCTGACTTTAGAGGTTATGCTATTTATACTTCACTTTTAAATGATGCATACCTTCTGTGTCCTACAAGGCCTTTAAGAGTAATTTAGAGCCAGTTCAATAAAATATGGCCTTTAGAAGAGTTTTGTGATCACATATAAATGTGAGGTACGAATACAGGCAGGCAAATGTAAATAATACGTGGTTTATTGCTGTTGTCTGTGTAGATCAGTGGTTCTTAACCAGTGTTCTGATAAAATTTGAAAATCGGTGAACAAATTCAAATGATTATCAAGACGAATAAAAATGTAAACAATAAAGTTATTGTTATATTCCGAGTGTGTACCTGTGTTTCGTAATTTTAAAATGGTTAGGAACCACTGGTGTAGAAGATGCCGATTAATATGGATATATCATGTTTGTTCAGTTTTGACCATGATGTTCTTAAGATGGATGGTTATACCAGAGATCTGGTCTCTCATAAGTCTTGCGATAAAGTTCTTGGTATTTCAAGAGCAGGTTCAGGGAATCGGCTAGTTTGTGTCCCTGTATGCCGGTCACGGATACTCACATCAAACTGAAAACTGACCCTGTTTACCTTTATCGATGGGCAAAGTATTTGTTTTCTCATAAGTATAAATTAAATTGCCAATTCTTGGTTGCAGAATACTTCAAACATTAAAAGTGCGATTCTTTTCGCAATCTAAAACAAGTTAGTCTTACAAAGACTATATCAAACACCTATTGAAACAACTACTTCCCGGGCTAATACCTCGACAGACATTGAATTATACAACAAGTGTTTGCTGTTACATACAGTAACCTACTGCAAATGTAACAATTTGGGTCAAATTATTCAGGCCATTGTTTAGAGGGAATGGCAAAGCTATACTGATGAGAGATAAATCTCGAAACGCGTCTATAGATGGCCTGAATAATTTGACCCAAATTGTTACATTTGCAGTAGGTTACTGTATGTAACAGCAAACAC
Organism: Philonthus cognatus; assembly: GCA_932526585.2. Taxonomy (NCBI): domain Eukaryota; kingdom Metazoa; phylum Arthropoda; class Insecta; order Coleoptera; family Staphylinidae; genus Philonthus; species Philonthus cognatus. The sequence continues at coordinate 93,887,396 of OW052243.1, forward strand.
TTGTTGTATAATTCAATGTCTGTCGAGGTATTAGCCCGGGAAGTAGTTGTTTCAATAGGTGTTTGATATAGTCTTTGTAAGACTAACTTGTTGTAGATTGTGAAAAGAATCGCACTTTTAATGTTTGAAGTATTCTGCAACCAAGAATTGGCAATTTCATTTATACTTATGTTTGAACGGTAACGTGACCGCCAGTCTAAGGTGTTAAATTGTTTAGAGGGAATGGCAAAGCTATACTGATGAGAGATAAATCTCGAAACGCGTCTATAGATGGCCTGAATAATTTGACCCAAATTGTTACATTTGCAGTAGGTTACTGTATGTAACAGCAAACACTTGTTGTATAATTCAATGTCTGTCGGGGTATTAGCCCGGGAAGTAGTTGTTTCAATAGGTGTTTGATATAGTCTTTGTAAGACTAACTTGTTGTAGATTGCGAAAAGAATCGCACTTTTAATATTTGTTTACTGTTCCACACAACCAAGGAGAAGCATCAGTTTAACTGCAGGGGTCTTACCCTATTCCCTGCTGCAGATGCATGCCAGTAATGCCGTTCATGTACACAGGGTGTCCCGGCTTAAGCGGTCCGTGCATCGGTATCTTCTAAACGGTAAGAAATAGAGAATCGGTTCAATGGGAGAAAATATGCAGAATAATGAGTACTATCAGTTGCAGTGTAAAACTAACTGAAAAGTTGAACGTTCAGAGCACACTGCAAGAAAACTGATTTATTTTCCTACATAATTTGGTTGTTATTGATGATAGAGGGATAATATTTGACATTATTAAGGCACTTTTTATGCTTTCTAATAATACGTAGTTAGTTTGTTAACACATTGCGTGCTAAGGTGTCATCGGGGAAATAACGCTGGGAGCCAAACTGTTATTTTACATTATTTGTATGTATTTTGTACTAAAATAAACACTGTGGCGTCATTCATATTTAAATGACATAGCTGTGAATAAAAACGTACCTGTCTTACAGAAATGAAAGACGTGGCCTCTGCCGGTATATCACTGTCCATCATATCTGTAAAACATGGCACGCAATGTGTTATTGAAGATTATATTTTCGAAGATACAGATATTAACTTCAATATTTCATATGGATGTTAAAATTGGCTATGAGCTCAGTTTATAGAATTTTATTTCCCTTCTATTCTATTGAAAGTGAGTGGGTAGTTATGCTACCCTCCACTGCGACCGCAAGGATCTATTGTGGCTCACAATTAAGGTCGAACATCCGACCTTACAGCTCACCTTCCAAGTCCATCTTCTTGATGAAGTCAAGGATCTTGTCAGGTGAAGTTTTTTCCAGGTCCTTCAGGTTTAGCTTCGGTGTGCCAAACACCGTGGTCCTGATCTGGTCGCCAGCTGGACAGGCACATATGACGTGCTCTGCTGTTTCATCATCCTCTAGGCATAGGCGGCACTCAGTGGTATCGCTTAGTCCTAGTTTATTAAGGTGATGCCTTAGACGGCTGTGTCCAGTGAAGAGAGCAGTTAATGTGTGAACATCTGATCTGCTCAGCTTCAACCATCCTGGGCGCAGATGGTCCACTTGTTACCGCTCTGAAATGTCTCATCCCAGGGCGGTTTTGCCAGAAATCCTGTACCTCGTGTCTCATCCATCCGTTGTTACGGTCTCTAGCTGTTGATCTGGGTATCCCCAGAGCGGGTTCTGGTCCGATGTAGGCTGTACGCGCCCCCTCTCTGGCTAGGGAATCGGCTAATTCGTTTCCCTTAACGCCAGAGTGGCTTGGCACCCACATCAGACTGACCCCGTTTACCTGTGCCATTTGGCAGAGGGCTTCCTTGCAGTTCCTTTGAAAGGATTTCGTGGGCGCACATTTCAATGGCGTATATTCCAGCCTGAAGTATGGTAGCATACCTGCCAAGGCTGTAGTAAAGTTCAGTCCTTGGTCCGACGACTGAGGCTCCTGTTCCAGTGGACAGTTTTGAGCCCTCAGTGTACCAGTAGGAATCAGCCTTTTCTGGGGTGATTTTGTGTCGCTCCCAGTAGTCCCTGCTTGGGAACAGGACCTTGTACGGCTGATCCTCGCAGTAGTCCGTGACTGCGTAGTCAGTCCTCATACTTAGGGTGTCATCCGCCTCAATGGCAGTTGACAGCCCATTTGGTATGAAGACTATCACCTTCGGATCTAATAGGGCCGCGTGGTGATATCGATACGTTGCTAATCTGGCCTCGCCCTGTATTAGGATATGCAGGGGGGTGAGGTTCAGTAGCATTTCTAGAGCCGTTGATGGGGTAGTGCGTATGGCTCCAGTTACCGCCACTGTCGCCATTCTCTGCAGTGAGGAAAGCCTTGATATGGCCGTTTTTCGAGTTGAATCGGCCACCAGGCGATACTGCCATAGGTTATTATTGGTTTTATGACCGAACCATATAGCCAGTACATTTGCTTGGGGTTTAATCCCCATGACTTCCCGCAAATTCTATGGCACGTCCACAGGGCGTACCTTGCTTTGCGGATTGTCTTGTCCAAGTGGGAGTTCCAGTTCAGCGATTTATCCAGGGTGATTCCTAGATACTTCGCCTCCTCCACAAATGGTATGGTTTCTCCCCGTAGAGTAAGAGGTCTCACTTTCAGGATCCTCTTTCTCGTGAACGGGACAACTAATGTTTTGCTAGGGTTTACGTTTAACCGTTCCCCTATACACCAGTTCTGAGTCGCATCCAGTGCCTCCTGCATGGCTTCACAGATTGCAAGAATGACTATGTCATCAGCATACGCTTGCACTTCGACGTCAAGCGTATCTATTATTGCAAGCAGATCGTCTACCCGTACAGCAGGGGGGAAAGAACCCCTCCCTGCGGGCATCCCCTGGCAGTCCTCAGCTTGACCGTGTCGCCACATAGTGACGTTGTCACGGTTCTGGTGTCGAGCATTGCTCTGATCCAGCCTGTAATAGCCGGTGGAACCCCTCTGTCCCTCGCGGATTTGCAGAGTGATCCCGTCAGAGCAGCGTTGAAGGCCCCTTCTACGTCCAGGAAAGCTGTTACCGCAATTCCCTTGTAGTCCAGGGTTTGCGCAACTTTCCCGGCTAGGTTATTCAGCGCCAAGTCCGTTGACTTCCCCTTTTGGTAGGCATACTGGTGCACACTAAGAGGGTTAATACTCAGTATCTCCTTCCTGATGTAGCCATCCAGCACCTTTTCCAGGGTCTTTAGGATAAATGACATCAGGCTTATAGGTCGGAAGGATTTTGGTAGGGGATCTGTTTTTCCCACCTTAGGTAGATAGACTACCTTTACTTCCGACCAGCTAGTTGGAATGTAATTCCACGCTAGGCTCGCCCTGAACAGTCTTATAAGGTGGAGGATTAATTTCTCCAAGCCTTTTTGGAGTAAGACAGGGAAGACCCCATCTATTCCTGGTGATTTGTATGGTTGGAAGGATTTGACCGCCCAACTTACTGATCTGTAGGTAACGATTTTGTTTACCACCTTCCAGTCCTGCTTCCCCGGTCTCTTAGTTTGATCCTGTGGAAGCATTGTATCCGGTGTTTCGTTACTTAGAAGGGAACAATCTGGGAAGTGATTTTGGGCCAGGATCTCTAACGTCTCTTTACTAGAGGCCGTATATGAGCCATCAGGTCGTTTTATCGACCCAAGTGCTTGCGCCGGCTCTCTGGCTAGAATCTTGTGGATTCTTGCACTACGGGAAGTATCATGAATACCCTCGCAGAACTTCCTCCAAGATTCCCTCTTGGCCCTGCGAATTTGTTTATTGTACTCTGTTAGAGCCGTACTGTACAGTTCCCATTTGCCCGCCTCCTTAGCCCGGTTGAATAGTTTCCGGACTTCTTTTTGCATTTTTTCTAATGTATTGTTTCACCAGGGGACATTTCTACTGTCCTTTTTTCTTTGTAGTGGACAATTTTCATGGTACGCTGAGACGATTGATCGACAGATATGCTCCGCCGCCGTCTCAATGTCCTCATGACTTTTAATAGTGGGTGCCGTTGATCCTAGAAGCTCTCCAATTGTACGCGTATAACCGCCCCACTTAGTGCTTCTAGCATTACGGTATTCCACTATTGGTCTAGTGCCTGCTTCAATGTTAAATTGAATGTTCCGATGGTCAGAGCAGGAGGGGTCTTCTGACACCTTCCAGTCGGAAATTTTTGTGCTCAAGTAGTTTGAGCAGAAAGTAATATCTAATACCTCTGCGCGATTTTTCGTAACAAAGGTAGGTTCGTTGCCAGTATTAAGTTTTCTAGCCCTTCCCCCATAATAAAGTTTAATAGAGACTCACCCCTCGGATTGGTGTCAGTGCTGTCCCATGCTAGATGGTGTGCGTTGGCGTCACATGCCACAACAAGCTGGATATTCTCCCTCTTGCTGTGGGCCACCAGTCTTCTCACAGCTGTTGGAGGTGGTGGGTCTGCGCTGTCCCCCGGGAAGTATGCCGAGCAGGCTATTACGTCCAGCCTGCTCTTCCCCACCGGAAGTTTCAGCTGCACAGCGACTACATCTCTGGTGCAGTATCCTGTCAACAGAAAGTATTCAATGTCCTTACGGACTAATATACAAGCTCTGGGTTTTTGCCCCGAACTATATGTAATTACCTTACCTGGTATATTGCTCAGGCCGCTTATCCGGCCTGTGCCAGTCACCCATGGCTCCTGTATGAAGGCGATATCTGCACGCTCTTCTCTAAACCGTTTGCCAAGGAGAAAAGAGGCTCCTTTGGCATGGTGCAGGTTGGCCTGCACACATCTCACCGTCGGATACATCACTTACCCGGCGGTGATTTGGCTCCCCAGAAGGTCGATTTACCGCCCCTCTTTGAGTGTGCCTTGCCCCTTAGTGGACCCTTACCCTTGGCCGATGTAGGCCTAGGAAGTGTCCTTTGGGGCTCACTTCCCCCCTCGTCCGGGGCTTTGTTGGTTTTTTCTTCATGGTCCATAAATGATCCCACGAGATTGGCAGAAATAAAGGTCCACTCAGGCCGTGCTCCCTTGCCTGAGTAAGCCCATTGAAATCTGGAGGTCGGCAGGTATCCAGAGTCCGCCTATTGGTGACCAGACTTACCCATCTGGCCAGCTACCAGTGCTTGCTGGCAGCCATGGGAGTAGGCATAGGCTGTTCCACCGTGACCATGGGGTTTATGTGAGGTTGTCTCCTCTCGGCCCGGGCGGTTAAGCCAAGACCCCCTTCACCCTTGGGTCATATCAGATATGTCCCAAGGGCACGTGGTATAACGGCTGTTCTAAGACAGCCGGCATCGTTAGGAACCCTGTGCAGTCCCTTAGCCACGACACGACGGCCAGGAAGGGCTTGATGTGAGGTGAGGATACATAGTGTAGGACTTCGGACAGAAGGCCCTATTAGTCGCCTTTTACAACAAGCGGGTATACTCTGAGCCTATTCTTACACCGAGCTCAGACGGTTTCCCTTAAATTTGCTTTATGTGCTCACCGTTGGGATTTCTTAAACTATTAGAGATACAAAGATAGTTAAAATAGACAAAAATGTTCATTTTCAACACAAAATAAAACTTCATTTAAATATTTAGCATCATTTGTTTTCAAGATATGATAAAAATCGATAAACTTTCCTTTTTACTTTAACTTTCTTAATTAGAAAATGACATCCGAGAAACAACAAAGTTGTAATATTTCATACGCTCCTCGCTGGCTGTAGGGAACTGCAAGGAAGCCCTCTGCCAAATGGCACAGGTAAACGGGGTCAGTCTGATGTGGGTACCAAACCACTCTGGCGTGAAGGGAAACGAATTAGCCGATTCCCTAGCCAGAGAGGGGGCGCGTACAGCCTACATCGGACCAGAACCCGTTCTGGGGATACCCAGATCAACAGCTAGAGACCGTAACAACGGATGGATGAGACACGAGGCACAGGATTTCTGGCAAAACCGCCCTGGGATGAGACATTTCAGAGCGGTAACAAGTGGACCATCTGCGGCCAGGACGGCCTCATGGTTGAAGCTGAGCAGATCAGATGTTCACACATTAACTGCTCTCTTCACTGGACACAGCCGTCTAAGGCATCATCTTAATAAACTAGGACTAAGCGACACCACTGAGTGCCGCCTATGCCTAGAGGATGATGAAACAGCAGAGCACGTCATATGTGCCTGTCCAGCTGGCGACCAGATCAGGACCACGGTGTTTGGCACACCGAAGCTAAACCTGAAGGACCTGGAAAAAACTTCACCTGACAAGATCCTTGACTTCATCAAGAAGATGGACTTGGAAGGTGAGCTGTAAGGTCGGATGTTCGACCTTAATTGTGAGCCACAATAGATCCCTGCGGTCGCAGTGGAGGGTAGCATAACTACCCACTCACTTTCAATAGAATAGAATAGAATATTTCATACAGGGTGTCCTATTTTCAATATTGGACATTAAGTTTCAATGTTTCTTATGGCAGCCATATTGGATTTTTATATAATTAAATAGAGCAAGAAATTTGAGTTCGAAGTCATGTGTCAAATTAAAATGGTAATTGTTAATTGAACATTCTGCATAAACCCTGAATTTCTTCGTATTTCTAACAACTCATTTAGATTAAGTAGTTAGTCGAATTAACCCTACATTTTAAAACTGTTTGCAAAAAATTGGAGCGACTGATTTTTGTTTTGTTTTTTTGAACTTCGCAATATTTCAGAGTTTTATACACCTGACGCATGAAATAAAATTTCAACTTTGCGCCGGCAAATACAAATTTGGCCCAAAATTGTATCCAAACCATGTTATTTGAAAAAAATATGATTTAGATATTCAAAATATTTGGGATCAAGCCTAGTGATAGGCCGACTCAAGTGAGAATAATGGAATCATTCGATTATTAAAATCATTGATTATTTATTATCATTCAAATGACAATATTAATGATGATTTAAATGGTTATGTTGTACAGGAGTTTTTTCTTTTAGGAGAGGGCTTAAGCCATGAAAAATGTGTATGTTGTGGCTACGGTTCCAGTGTTGTTATACGATAATATTTTACAAAGATTGAACCTTTCGTAACAAAATGGCAGAAACAGATTTTTTTTAACTGTTTTATTTACCGCAGAAATATTGTTTAGACATATATTGAACCATATGAACCATCTTTCTAGCGATCATTCAAATATTTGTATGAATGATAATTAGTGTGAAATCATTTTTATAATTATTGAGAGACAATTAATTAATGGAAAACGTGAATTTGTTTAAAATAATGTTCGTTGTCTTTCTTAAGCACTTCTACAAAAGTATTAGCCCCTCATTTTCTAAATTGTTAGTCAAAGTTATGAATTTCTCTTGTGACCAATGTGTATCATTTCTTTTTTTTCTCTCTCAAAAGCAACCTATTTTCAGATGTGTATGCAATCAAGTTCTTTATACTCAAACAAATAATAATTATTAATTAAATAATATATTACTTAATTTACCTACTGTAAATAGTTACATAAGGTGTAAAAATGAAATATTTGTTTCCAAAAAAACTTTTATTTTAACACGGAAACTGTAACAATTTTAATGTGTTACAATTCCAAAAAGGAATAAGAATGATTGAAAAAAATAGATAGATAGGTAATTCGAATCACCATTTAATTGATCATTGGAATGATGATTTAAATGATCAGTTGATTATCAAGATAATTCAAGAACCAATCATTCGATTATTGAAATCATTCGCTAACATCCATCACTAGTGAAGCCTACGATAAGGTTTTTTTTTCACGTGTGTCATTTGATATTTAGTCGGTAAATTTATCTTTATTTGTGGTTTAATTTTGTATACCTACATCTATTTTTGTTATATATTAAATAAACTCTAAAACTAAAATAAAAAAATTGTGTTCTGTCCCATTTTTTTACACAATGGGAAAGGGGGCGTAAAATTTGTACTTGCACTCACACTACTAACGGACCAGGCCTTTTGTCTGGGTTGGGATATATGCCGGCATGCAGCCAATTTATTCATGTTTGTTGGGTTTGTATCTGGTAAATTATTAACTGAAAAATCTTGTAAATAAAAGTTGTAAAGAATCAGAAATAAACATTTAATGTATATGGACTTTTTGTTGCAGCCTTTTTAATTTTAAAGTTGTTTTTAAAAATGTGAATTTTTTATTTTGTTGCTTTATCTGTAAGCTCTGACAATAAATAATCGATATACTAATCCCATAACATTGTGTTGGCAACAGCAGATTTTTATTATAATGTGTCCCTTTTTTGTCGCTCTAGCCGATTTTAATAGGTCGCGAGACTCGGGAATTCTGCAGCAATACTGAATGAGGTAATTATATTCAACAGTGAGTAATGATATGTGAAATATGAAATTTGATTCTTCCTCATCAAATATTTATAGTTTATTAAACAAATGTTATATGTTAACAGTATATCTTTACAAAATAGTGAAATAGTTTTATTAATATCATATTCTGTAGGTATTTATCAACGTTGGTAGAGTATTTCTTATACAGGTTACCTCATGTAAGTTTGCATGCGCCAACTGACTCCAACTGTGACGTAAATGGAAGTGAAAAATATGGCAGTCTGGATATAATAAAAATAATAATCTGTGGCTATAATAAATAATGTACAATCACTCTCACTAATTTAATTGGAAATTAATTATGCACTTAGTGTAACAGGTAGGGTCGTGTTCATATTAATTTTAAAAGTGTTAAATAATCATAGATTAAGTTTTAGCTTACGATTAAAGATTGTATTGAATCTATTCGTAATAATAATATTTATTAACAATGTAAATTATTTTAAATAATTAGTAATTTGCATGGAGTTTAAAGCTTCTACAATCTGAACAGCCAGAAATGCAAACTAACAAAGCCCGAAATCAATGGTCCGAACAAAACTATAATTTTAATAAATTCGGATTAACGATGAAGAACCTGTAAAATGTTTTGCAATGTGCTTAAGATGGACTTGTGAAAATAATTTAGCCTCTCAACATGCAGGTCCGGAAACAAGGTGAGAACTGCCCAGGAAATACCTTCCTACCGCTCCATTAGTAGCAAAGGCTCGGCCTTGGCTTGGTGTTCCACTTGTTGTATCCGAGCCTGTCAACATGTAACACTGCTCCACACACTACATATACTTTTTAGTGGTCCCTTTGACTGTACATTAGGTACATTAATTAATACTCTATTGAAAGATATACATTTATTTCTTAATATTTACAAAAAAAACATATTAAATTTAAATTACTGAAGAGTATATTCAATATTATTTTATTGTAATAAATTATTAATAGAATTATTACTTTAGTGACAACAAGCAACCATTCGATAATTATTAAAGTAACAATTCGTGCAATGTCTCAAACAATATTTCAGGGGTAATCATTCTAACGATCTCTGGAGCAAACATTTGAGCCCATCACTAGTTACAACACATGAAATATGAATAATCATAGTTTTTTATTGTTTAAGAGTTTTTTAAGATGTTATACCGGGTGTTTGATTAAGCGTGACCATCGGCTGTATCTCAGAAACTATACATCGTAGCATGGTGAGGTAACACTGCAAAAGTGGCCAAGAGAAATCGCTGAAAATTATTTTTAACTTTAATCTTTATTGAACGGAAGGCCAATACATAAATATAAACATACAGAATAAGAACATATAAATAAATATATTTTTTTTTATTTAATCTTAATCCTTTTTACCTTGCGGTGTAAGGTATTAAATAAATAATACAATACAAAAATCAGCACAATAAAAACATGGTACTAATGATAAAACTGTATAACAATTAGGGACAAACCAAAATAAGACAAAATTCACAAAGATTTCAATAAGCGCAATAGGGTGTTGAAGGAGTCAGCAAAGAAGTCAATACTGACTTCGTTGGCGTTCCTTAAAATAGTTAGTGGGTTCTTTTTCTGAATTAAATATGGGCCTGACTCTTAACATGTTTAATAGATAAACGACTCAGTTTAAGACTAAAAATCAAAAACCCGCGAATACCTCAGTTATACTGTTTACCCAAAACACATAAAGAGGGTAACAAATTTAGACCAATCGTCTCAAACTTAAACTCACCAACATATAAAATCGCGAAATGGTTAGTTACTCAATTCCAATCATTAGTTATTGAAAACAACATGTCAGTGAAAAACTCCATAGAACTTGCCAGTAAATTAAAAAACATATATATCTCCGATAATTCAAAACTAATTTCCTTCGATGTCGAATCTCTTTTCCCCAGCATACCCATTAAAGACACTTTATCCATTCTTGGGAACATATTAGTCAAAAATAAAATTCCATCTGACCAAATCGAAGTTTATATTCAACTTACAGAACTAGTAATGAACTGTAACGTTTTCGAGTTCAATAACAAATTTTACAAACAAACCTTTGGCACTGCTATGGGAAACCCCTTAACCCCCTTTTTAGCTAATATTTTCCTAAATCACTTTGAAAATAATGCCAAAAATACTGTAACCCAGTTCCCGGACATTTGGTTTCGTTATGTTGATGACGTATTTGCAATAGTCAACTCAGATTTTAATATTAACACTTTTATCACATCGCTCAACAGTTTTTATAATAGTATTAAACTCACCCATGAAATAGAAAATAATAAGTCATTACCATTCTTAGACCTTTTAATTTCAAGAAATAATAATAAACTAGAATTTAACATTTTTAGAAAACCCACACAAACTTTTAATTATCTCCATGCTAATTCTTATGCTCCAATGAAGTACAAGTTAGCAGCTTTCAATAGCCTCATCCACTGAGCCTTCAGCTTACCTTTATCCACCAAAAATAGGGAAAATGAATTAAAAGTTATACACAACATCGCAAGAAACCTTCAATACAATAGTCATACCATCCAAAAATTAATTAACAAACATGTTTTTAAAAATAAACTTAACAGTACCACATTCTTAACACCTATCAATTCCAATAAAGATAAAAAATTTGTGCGACTAATATATTCCCCCATCTCAGAAATCTATTTTAATAAATTATATAAAAAATGTAACTTAACACCAGCCTTCTATGTTAATTCAAAACTTAGCCACTTATTAGGGAATACATTTAACAAAATAGAAGAATTAGACCAATCAGGTATTTATTCAATTAGTTGAAGTAACTGTGAAAAGTTGTATATTGGTCAAACGCAACGCAACCTAAGAATTAGATTTAAAGAACATATAGCACACGCACGTAATCTAAATCAAGATAAATCAGCGGTAGCTAACCACATAATCGAAACCGGTCATAAAATCACTGTCAAAAATATCAAATTACTGAAGCATTCGTCGAATTATCAATTAAATATGCTTGAAGCTATCGAAATGAAAAAATCCGAAAATTATTTAATGAATTTTGATCTCAGCCCACTCCAAAATACCTTATTAGATTTAATTTGTACACCTTAAGGGGAATATAACAGTGGTCTGAAATTTAATGTTAGGTTTATTTAAAAACTAAAGGTCCTAGAAAGTTGAAATTTTGACAGCGTATATTAAGCCCAATTATCTAGTAAAATATCGAAGTACTTTTTTTTTTAACAATTTGCTTTCAGAGGTATGAAAAAAATAATGTTAAATTTTTCAAAATTAAAAAAAATATTCCCATATCTTACTAGTTTATACTATAAGGAATATAATGTGAACATTTCATAAGGATGCGATAGCTCATGCCCGAGTCAGGTTAAAATAAAAATCTTGAAAAGTAAGACCGTAAAATACCGCCGCCTTGCGGATCTTCTCTTAGTTGAACGCGTTGTACACTTATCTGCACAATTATTGGAGGGGCGAGCAGCATGCGGCCAGCGTTTATATCTGGGCCGGTGAACGCTGTGCGGCTTCGCGTTTGTTTTTCTTTTCTCTTTTCAATCATAGTTAACAAAAACGGCTCGCGTCGTTAGCATTTATTCTCGTAAAATTAATATTTTGCAATTATAATCGATATTTTATTGTACTAGTGTTTTATTTTCATGCTTTCTGACTACTAATGGAATAAGTATTTTTTTATACTGCATGTTCACTAATATAGAAAACACGAAATATTTCACTAATTTAAATAAAGATGTGTAATATACCTTTAATATTGGCTTTCCTTATTATTTGACAGTGTCGGTATTATTAAATTATTTTTAAAGTTTTTTTAAGCTGATTAATAAGCCAGAAGCAATCGAATAACAATCAGTCTTGTTCAAATCATTATTTCGTCTTAAATCTTTCGTTATTAAAGCAGTTGTTAAATGCCATTAAACTTCTCGCAATAAAACTATTAAAGTAAATTGTAAAGTTCCTAGCAATCGGACCTATTTGAACCAACTGCGACTTCATCAACGAATCAATGATATCAAAACTATAAGAATAGTAAGAATAACACCAATATGGCGTTGTCGTAGATTAATGTTATAAATCAACTATTTTTTACTGAGCACAGGTAATATTTGTTTGACGAATGTTTAAAAAAATGTAGGGTTTAACTGCGTGCATATTCATTGTTAATTATTTTAGAAAAAATAGAACTATAATAATAATAAGGTAGTTATTATAATGCATTTCAAATAATAAGCTTCTTGCTCAACATTGCACCGAGCCCAATATATTTTTTTCAAATTTGGCTGAATTATGATGAGTCATATTTTGATAGTAAGTAAATAAGGAATAAATGAATTGAAATTGAATGTTATTGCAATCCTCTATTTATACGGCTCAGTCAACTTAGCCCCCCGAAGTTCGACTTTTTAAAAAATAACTGTTGCGCTAGACGGGCCTTAGCTAGCGCTAGCTAGCGCCACAAAAATTAGAGCTAGCGCCGTTTAGACAAGAAAGTTACGGAGGTTTGAACTTTCGGGGGGCTAGGTTGATGCTGGATGTTTCAAGTTTTCTTACAGTATTCGGATTCCTCAGAGCTAGCGCTTCCAATTTAAAAGCTAGCGCCACCCCCACAACCCCAAAAGATTATACAACATTTTAAACCCTAGCCCCTCGAAATGAGATTTTTTTAATCAAATTGGGTGCAAAAGTTCAATTCAAGGCTTTAAACGAGTGTTCTCCACTCCCAGACTAAGCATGAAGTAAAATTTCGAGTTTAGAAAAGCCCCGTGAAAATTTGTCGAGGGTCGCGCAGCGACCCGAGACAAATTTTCTGGGCTTTTCTAAACTCGAAATTTTACTTCATGGGCCACGCGTATAAAACGCTGATTTCAAGTAAGGTTCAAATATACACAAATTTCACAAAATTTTAGTGTTCTATACGCGTGGCGCATGAAGTAAAATTACGAGTATAGAAAAGCCCAGAAAATTTGTCTCGGGTCGCTGCGCGACCCTCGACAAATTGTCACGGGGCTTTTCTAAACTCGAAATTTTACTTCTTGCTTAGTCTGGGAGTGGAAAACACTCGCTTAAAGCTTCAAATTGAATTCCTGTAAAAACAACATATATCTAAAGATTTAAACAAAATAAAGTGAATCTGGAATACGTCTACTTTAAAGAAAAACTCCCTGTATATCGTAGAATCAGGATATTGAGATAGATTGTGTTAGAATGAAAATAAAGTCAATTGAATAGCAACGAAAGGAGCTTAATCACAATTTTGTAGCATCGAAAAGATACCCATGTTTTGATTAGGTACATACATAACCCGATGTGTACTAGGTAAATTTTCAGGCATTCATTGTTTTTGAAAAGCGTTCAGTTTGAAACTCCCAACGAGTGTTTTCCACCGAGTAATAATGATTTAAGTTATCATAAAAAAAACAACCGTGAGGTACGCCACTGTCTTGCTAGCACTAGCTATCTCTTGAATAACTTTCTCATTTATCACTTGGTGAAACATTTTGAAATAATAATAAAGGATAAATTAAAAACACTTGGTTTGTTTCACTATTTGTTTCTATTTACTTGACTAGTTTCGCTTTTTACGGCATTATCAAGAGTGAATCAAGAGCGAATCAAGAGTGAACTTTGATAATGCCGTAAAAAGCGAAACTAGTCGAGTAAATAGAAACAAATAGTGAAACAAAGCAAGTGATTTTAAGTTATCCTTTAATATCACTAGCTATGTCGTTGTTAGTGTTTATAGACTTCAGTATAGCAATTACAATGCCAAAAAAAAATTTGAAATCGTACGGTTAGTTTCCGAGTTATAACGATTTCAATTATCAAAAACAATCGTCAGTTACCCCACTGTCTTACTAGTGCAAGCTATCTCGTTGCCAGTGTATATAAATATTAGTATAGTAATTACAATGCCAAAAGAGTTTCTTAAATCGTACGGTAAGTTCTTGCGTAATAACGATTTAAATTAGCTAGGAGTGAAAACACAATTGTCAGTTACGCTACTGTCTACTAGGCATCATGTTTCTAATAGCCAGTATCTATGAACATAAATAAAGTAATTACAACGCCGAACTATTTGTTGAAAGCGGTATATTATATGCCAAACATCATTTTGTATTAAAATTCAGAAAGTAAATGGTAATACGCATACAGGATCTGAAAACTCTTGCATCAAAATTTGGACGTGAACTTTTTTTTACCTGATATTTTTGAGAGAATATTTTTGTCATATTCTATTGGCGCTAGCTCTAAGTTATATTTTCCACCCAATTTGATTAAAAACATCTCATTTTAGGGGGCCAGGGTTAAAAATGTTTTATCATTTTTTGGGGCTGTGGGAGTGGCGTTGGCTTTTAAATTGGTAGCGCTAGCTCTGAGGAATCCGAATAGTGTAAAAAATCTTAAAAAATCCAAACTCGGGGGACTAGCATCAACCTAGCCCCCCGAAAGTTCAAATCCCCGTAGTTTTCTTGTCTAAATGGCGCTAGCTCTAATTTTTGTGGCGCTAGCTAAGGCCGGTCTAGCGCAATCGCTTTTTTCAAAAAAGTCGAACTTCGGGGGGCTAAGTTGACTGAGCCTATTTATACACATCATCATTTTGTAAACCCTGTACTAAACATAAAAAAAAACAGGGCAGCTTTCCGTTTATTTTTTTTCAATCTATTATTTATTTGTTGCATTCATAAAAACTAGAATATTTGACCGAATATAAATTGAAATTCTCCCCAAAATTGGGGGTATTTACCCAATTGGGCAGAGGCCAAATTAATACACATTATTTTCATGGCAATAGCAGTTAGGGAAGATAATATTCCCATTTAAAAAATATGATTGAAAATCCTATGTTTTTTTTCTTATATATGTGCGGCATATAAATATTCACAATGAGCTTATGAACATGAATTATTTTATTATTATATTTTTAAGAAATAATCTATAATTTAATAAAATAAAACACATAGTTTGTTCGGCTGTCGAAACTGGAGTCTTAAGAGTAAAAATAATGTGTTATAATGACAAGAATAAGAATCATCAGTTTTGTAAATACCGAAAAATAACACAGGATCCGATAACGCTTTCTAACGAATTGAAAACAATACATAGCTTGTATGTATTATCAGCGTGTTTAAATAATACGAATCGACACTTTCGTTCGATCCGTCTTTTTTATACGCTTTGTTTTTTTCGTCTATTCCACGCGACGCGAGACCCCATCCGTTCACGCCAAGGAGCAATGCACAAATGCACAGCGAACTGCCGCTTTTCTCTCTGACTGTATTCTCCCCACTTGTGCTGTAAATTTGACATCGGATGAGCTACTCTAAACTATGTGGGTCTTTCCAACACGATCGGCGTGTTACACTGCAATAATCCCCTTACGGGGATTATTGCAGTGTAACACGCCGATCGTGTTGGAAAGACCCACATAGTTTAGAGTAGCTCATCCGATGCCAAATTTACAGCAAAAGTGGGGCGAATACAGTCAGAGAGAAAAGCGGCAGTTCGCTGTGCATTTGTGCATTGCTCCTTGGCATGAACGGATGGGGTCTCGCATCGCGTGGAATAGACGAAAAAAATAGTGTATAAAAAAGACGGATCGAAGGAAAGTGTCGATTCGTATTATTTAAACACGCTGATAATACATACAAGCTATGTATTGTTTTCAATTCGTTAGAAAGCGTTATCAGATCCTGTGTTATTTTAGGTATTTACAAAACTGATGATTCTTATTCTTGTCATTATAATGTTACCGGCGTGTCATTTTGACACGTCGTAACTCGTTTAATTTTTAATCCGCGATATAAATTTCTTCAATTTAACATCGGATCCCATTGCATTTCATTTCATTTGATATTATAAGAAAAATTAAACGTAATTTAATTCGAAAATCCGTTAAGTTCGTAAAGAAATGTTTTCCTTTTTGTATTGTTAATAGGGTCATAAAACAATAAACCGCCGGCGTATTTTCGGGATAGGTAATAAAACCTTTTCGGTCCAGATTAGCAAAATCTCCGAATTTCAGTTTTGGATTAACAAAATCTTCAAAGCTCAGCTGGACAAGCAATAAAACCAAAATTGCCTAATTTTTCGAAATTCCCAAATCCGTCCGATCGGGATTATTAATATCCCGAACGTGCGGATTGCGAAGAACACCGGCTTACAGACAACAAAAGGGAAGAGTATGCCCACTGTTACCGCCCGGTGTTCCAGTCCCGAAAATACGTCGACCCTAATTAAGGCATCGTAAAATATTTCTATAGTGTACAGTTTTAACAAAACATATTTTTCTCCAACATAATTTAATTAAACATACTCTTAATTAATTTAACTTATTCTAATCTGATGCCTTAATCGAATTTGTACATATTCATAAGTTGAAATATAATTTCAATCAGACTTTAAAATCAGTTTTCCTTTTGTATATATTTCATTAACTATATCACGTAATTTGAGTACACGCATTAATCGTGACGTTTATTTTCGAACATCATATATGTAGGTATATTTTGTATATGTATTTTTAATAGTTTAGACAAACATTTTTATTTTCAACATTTCATTTTAAATTCATAAAAGTGCTAAAAGAGCACCAGACCGTCAATCAGCGCTCCACCAAAAACAAAAACACCAAATAGTACACAAATGTACAAAACTAAAAGACTAAGCAAATTATAAAAATATTTGAAAATATTCGTATAATTTGCAAAATCAGAGACGTGTCACTCAATTCCGCTGTTGCTAAAATGACGCTCAGCAAATCAGCGTCGAGCATTGGATCAGCCAATGAGAATTGAGAGTGATCATTCACGCCAAGGGTTGACCAATGGGCCTCGGGGAGTAAGCATCCCTACCACGTCCTCAACCAATGAGGTAAGGGTGAAGATACCCTTCCAGGGCTCATCACCTGGTGAATTTTCGGGCTATAAAGTCGCACGACGGCCTGAAAAGTATTCTCTAAGTATTCTCTCAGTATTCAAAACGTCTTCAAAAAGTATTCTTCGAAGTATTACCCATGCAAGTGTTTTTCAAAGTGTCAAGTCAAAAGTGGTGTTTTTGGTGGTGACCGATCGACGGTAATTTCAATTAATAGTTCTTTTGAATTTATGAGATTTTAAATCATTATTATTTAACTTGTTTGTCTAAACATAATTTTCTTGTGAAATTATTCTATCTCTTAATCAACTTTTTTTCTGATATTTGTTGTAACTGTTTGATTTTTTTTAAATTTATTATTTATTGTTGAAATTTAAAGAGAGAGTTTTTTTTATTAAATTTCAATTAAATCTCATAAATTCCCCGAGTGAAAATGTGGTTCGAGACGAAACGATTCAAAACATGGTAAGTTTACAGTTTTTTTAATTGAGCTAACGGAACGTGATAGGGTTTTGACCGGAAGTGGCATATGTCGTAATTTAATTATTTAAACAACTCAAGTATAATTTATTATTTTTCACAAAAATACATATAAAGCCAACCCCGGTTCGACCGCCCCGTTACAATAACACATTATTTTTACTTTTAAGACTCCAGCTTCGACAGCCGAACAAACTATGTGTTTTATTTTATTAAATTATAGATTATTTCTTAAAAATATAATAATAAAATAATTAATGTTCATAAGCTCATTGTGAATATTTATATGCCGGACATATATGAAAAAAAACGGAACATAGGATTTTCAATGATATTTTTTAAATGGGAATATTATCTTCCCTAACTGCTATTGCCATGAAAATAATGTGTATTAATTTGGCCTCTGCCAAATTGGGTAAATACCCCAAATTGGGGAGAATTTCAATTTATATTCGGTCAAATATTCTAGTTTTTATGAATGCAACAAATAAATAATAGATTGAAAAAAATTAAACGGAAAGCTGCCCTATTTTTTTTAATGTTTAGTACAGGGTTTACAAAATGATGTGTATAAAAAGGCTCAGTCAACTTAGCCCCCCGAAGTTCGACTTTTTTTGGAAAAAGCGATTGCGCTAGACCGGCCTTAGCTAGCGCCACAAAAATTAGAGCTAGCGCCATTTAGACAAGAAAACTACGGGGATTTGAACTTTCGGGGGGCTAGGTTGATACTAGCCCCCCGAGTTTGGATTTTTTAAGTTTTTTTACACTATTCGGATTCCTCAGAGCTAGCGCTACCAATTTAAAAGCCAACGCCACTCCCACAACCCCAAAAAATGATAAAACATTTTTAACCCTGGCCCCCTAAAATGAGATGTTTTTAATCAAATTGGGTGGAAAAAACTTAGAGCTAGCGCCAACAGAATATGACAAAAATATTCTCTAAAAATATCAGGTAAAAAAAAGTTCACATCCAAATTTTGATGCGAGAGCTTTCAGATCCTGTATGCGTATTACCATTTACTTCCTGAATTTTATAACAAAATGATGTTTGGCATATAATATACCGCTTCCAACAAATATTTCGGCGTTGTAATTACTTTATTTATGTTCATAGAGACTGGCTATTAGAAACATGATGCATAGAAGACAGTAGCGTAACTGGCAATTGTGTTTTTACTCCTAGCTAATTTAAATCGTTATAACTGAAGAACTTACCGTACGATTTAAAAAAACTCTTTTGGCATTGTAATTACTATACTAATGTTTATAAACACTGGCATCGAGATAGCTTGCGCTAGTAAGACAGTGGCGTAACTGACGATTGTTTTTTAATAATTGAAATCGTTTTAACTCGGAAACTAACCGTACGATTTCAAAATTTTGTTTGGCATTGTAATTGCTATACTGAAGTCTATAAACACTAACAACGACATAGCTAGTAATATTAAAGAATAAATTAAAATCACTTGGTTTGTTTCACTATTTGTTTATATTTACTCGACTAGTTTCGCTTTTTACGGCATTATCATCACTCTTGATAATGCCGTAAAAATCGAAACTAGTCAAGTAAATAGAAACAAATAGTGAAACAAACCAAGTGTTTTTAATTTATCCTTTATTATTATTTCAAAATGTTTCACCAAGTGATAAATGAGAAAGTTATTCAAGAGATAGCTAGTGCTAACAAGACAGTGGCGTACCTCACGGTTGCTTTTTTTTTACTACGTGATAACTTAAATCGTTATTACTCGGTGGAAAACACTCGTTGGGAGTTTCAAACTGAACGCTTTTCAAAAACAATGAATGCCTGAAAATTTACCTAGTATAGATCTTCCAGCGCTATATGAAAAAAAATGACTTCAAATTTGCTTTTATAACACCATAAACCATAATCCTCAATAAAAGTATCCCTCAGCAAACAGCTTATTGCATGCTCGGCCGTGAGTCGGCTGCATAATTTCAGGTCCGTATTAGAACATTTCATTCCAATGACTGACGTAGATATGTAAAAATGCACATTCGGTGGTATTCTCTATCGAAAACGTTAAATTTAACGTTTGACAGCAGAGTTAAATCTAGTCTAAAATAAAGGGAAATTGATTAAATTCCCTATAATTTTAATAGTTTTTGTTGAACTTATAATTTAATTTACACCAGTTGTCACCATTTATTTTAACGCGGATATCAATAATTAAATTTTAACGTTTTCGAGATAGATAGTATAATAAATGTATACCAAGAAAAACACTTTAATTTGCAGCTCTTACGATACAAACGTCAGTTATCTGATTGAAAGAGTTAAATGACGGTTGCAACTTGTTTTCTAGTCGATAAATTGTTTCATACTCTTATTAGCATGAAGTTCTGTTTCTTAACACTTCTCTATCAATTTACATCTTATTAATTGATACACAATCTACATCCAAAATATGTCACCCCTTTATGATTGAATTTTTGTTAATCGCATGTTATTTTTGTATGTATATAAAAGTTTTATAAAAATGATGTATTTTTCTTGATAGTCGATAAGTAAATATTAATTTAATTATAATAATTTAATTAGTAATTAAAATTTAAAATGTTTCAATGTTGTATATACAACTGTATATATTATGTTTTATTAAAGCAGTATTTTCAAAAATCGTAATTATAGCCAAAATAACTGAAAATCAAATGAAATAATTTTGACATTTTAAAAATATTGGTATTAAATATATACAATAATATTAATTACTCTTTTTAAATATTACAAAGTATCAATTACAATAATCGAACTCAATTGTCCATTATCGTGAAATAGGGAATGAGCGGCTCTTAGCGATTATACAGGTAAAGGTTATTAAGAAAATTGTATTAGGGCCAATGACAGCATTATATGTATATAATCCTGTCATTGGCGGAATTAAAAGGTACTGGGGATATCCCAGATTAACTCAACTTCTGAAGATCTCAACATTCCTCGAAAAACTAATGGTCAATTTGACCCTTTATGTAATAAGGAACCAAGAGGCCCAGGATTAAAAGATATTGGGGATATCCCAGATTAAAGATTTAATCTTTTACCAGTATTTATTTCAAATTTTTATACTTAACTGATTAGGATTTATAAAGAGTTAGTAAAAATCCGTCGAAAAAATAATTATTTATGATCAAAATCTGATTTCTTCAATAATAATAAAAAACACTCAGGATTACAGAAACGTGCTCGGATATTTTTTAAGATTTTTTGTTTTGAAAATACAGCACTTCAAAGTGAGGCGCCTCACTTTTTGAAATGGATGTAGGTATTTTCACATGTTTGATGGTTTGATAAATCACACAATTTAATATTAGTTAATGTTAAAAGAGCATAAATGTTTTGAACTTTTCATTCTTACACTTGAATGAACTCGGTTAAACAATCAACATTTTTAATCTCAACATCTCTGAACATTTTTTCTTCCGCTGTTTGCCTCGCGCCCCGGGGACAACACACCTTGTAGCGACCCTGTTCATTTCGGTCATGAATTTTCTGTGCAAATCATCTGGCCAGCGCAGGTTAGTTTTATTGCGGTTATGGTCATAAACCCCCAATTATCATTTACAAGTTAACCGCAAACTGAAGTCACTTTTTTCATATAGCGCTGGAACTACTATACACATCGGGTTATGTATGTACCTAATCAAAACATGGGTATCTTTTCGATGCTACAAAATTGTGATTAAGCTCCTTTCGTTGCTATTCAATTGACTTTATTTTCATTCTAACACAATCTATCTCAATATCCTAATTCTACAATATACAGGGAGTTTTTCTTTAAAGTATACGTATTCCAGATTCACTTTATTTTCTTTAAATCTTTAGATATATGTTGTTTTTACAGGAATTCAATTTGAAGCTTTAAGCGAGTGTTTTCCACTCCCAGGCTAAGCAGGAAGTAAAATAGGCTTTTCTAAACTCGAAATTTTACTTCATGCGCCACGCGTATAGAACACTAAAATTTTGTGAAATGTATGTATATTTGAACCTTACTTGAAATCAGCGTTTTATACGCGTGGCGCATGAAGTAAAATTTCGAATTTAGAAAAGCCCAGAAAATTTGTCTCGGGTCGCTGCGCGACCCTCGAAAAATGTTCACGGGGCTTTTCTAAACTCGAAATTTTACTTCATGCTTAGTCTGGAAGTGGAAAACACTCGTTTAAAGCCTTGAATTGAACTTTTTTTAAAAAAACAAGGAATATCTAAAGATTTAAAGAAAATAAGCTAAATTTGGAAAAAGTATACTTTAAAGAAAAACTCCCTGTATGTTATTATGTTGTATTCAACTTAAATATTATTAGGTTATTACTAATATTAAGTTTAAGATTCATTTCTTGCCTGATGAAGGAGCAACTCTCTAAGCAAACCTAAATATCTAATCCATGTTACATATCAAATATTTAGCTTAAATGTTTTGATAGTTGTTGCTTACATTATACGGCTCAGTCAACTTAGCCCCCCGAAGTACGACTTTGTTGAAAAAAACTTGTCAGTTAGGCTACTGTTTTCTAGGCATCATCTTTGTAATAGCCAGTGTCTTTGAACATACATAAAGTAATTACAACGCCAACATATTTCTTGGAAGCGGTATTTTATATGCCAATCATGATTTTGTATTGAAATTCAGCAAGTAAATGGTAATACGCATACAGGAGCTGAAAGCTTTCACATCAAAGTTTGGATGTGAACTTTTTTTTACCTGATATTTTTGAGAGAATATTTTTTTCATATTCTGCTGGCGCTAGCTCTAAGCAATCTTTTGCACCCAATTTGATTAAAAAAATCTCATTTCGGGGGGCTAGGGTTTAAAATGTTTTATAATCTTTTGGGGTTGTGGGGGTGGCGCTAGCTTTTAAATTGGTAGCGCTAGCTGGCGCTAGCTTTTAGGAATCCGAATACTGTAAGAAAACTTGAAAAATCCAAACTCGGTGGGCTAACATCAACCTAGCCCCCCGAAAGTTCAAACCTCCGTAACTTTCTTGTCTAAACGGCGCTAGCTCTAATTTTTGTGGCGCTAGCTAGCGCTAGCTAAGGCCCGTCTAGCGCAACAGTTATTTTTTTAAAAAGTCGAACTTCGGGGGGCTAAGTTGACTGAGCCGTATAAATAGAGGATTGCAATAACATTCAATTACAATTCATTTATTCCTTATTTACTTACTATCAAAATATGACTCATCATAAATCAGCCAAATTTGAAAAAAATATATTGGGCTCGGTGCAATGTTGAGCAAGAAGCTTGTTATTTGAAATGCATTATAATAACTACCTTATTATTATTATAGTTCTATTTTTTCTAAAATAATTAACAATGAATATGCACGCAGTTAAACCCTACATTTTTTTAAACATTCGTCAAACAAATATTACCTGTGCTCAGTAAAAAATAGTTGATTTGTAACATTAATCTACGACAACGTCATATTGGTGTTATTCTTACTATTCTTATAGTTTTGATATCATTGATTCGTTGATGAAGTCGCAGTTGGTTCAAATAAGTCCGATTGCTAGAAACTTTACAATTTACTTTAATAGTTTTATTGCGAGAAGTTAAATGGCATTTAACAACTGCTTTAACAATGAAAGATTTAAGACGAAATAATGATTTAAACAAGACTGATTGTTATTCGATTGCTTCTGGCTTATTAATCAGCTTAAAACACTTTAAAAATAATTTAATAATACCGACACTGTCAAATAATAAGGAAAGCCAATATTAAAGGTATATTACACATCTTTATTTAAATTAGTGAAACATTTCGTGTTTTCTATATTAGTGAACATGCAGTATAAAAAAATACTTATTCCATTAGCAGTCAGAAAGCATGAAAATAAAACACTAGTACAATAAAATATCGAAATATTAATTTTACGAGAATAAATGCTAACGACGCGAGCCGATTTTGTTAACTATGATTGAAAAGAGAAAAGAAAAACAAACGCGAAGCCGCGCAGCGTTCACCGGCCCAGGGATAAACGCTGGCCGCATGCTGCTCGCCCCTCCAATAATTGTGCAGATGAGTGTACAACGCGTTCAACTAAGAGAAGATCCGCAAGGAAGTATTTTACGGTCTCATTTTTCAAGATTTTTATTTTAACCTGACTCGGGCATGAGCTATCGCATCCTTATGAAATGTTCACATTATATTCCTTATAGTATAAACTAGTAAGATATGGGAATATTTTTTTTAATTTTGAAAAATTTAACATTATTTTTTTCATACCTCTGAAAGCAAATTGTTAAAAAAAAGTACTTCGATATTTTACTAGATAATTGGGCTTAATATACGCTGTCAAAATTTCAACTTTCTAGGACCTTTAGTTTTTAAATAAACCTAACATTAAATTTCAGACCACTGTTATATTCCCCTTAATCCGGGTTTCCCCAATACGCTTATCCTGTCCATACCGAATAGCCTCAATACCCTTACCCCGCTCATATCGCTACCCTTATTTTTTCTTGGAATTGTTAATTTTTTTTCCCCCAATTTCTTCCCTTCACTCCCACCGCTTTGTATGTAATCGTTTGTGTATATATGTGTTAAATTTAAGGTTTGTTAGCTAGTACCACTGAATCTTACATTTAATTGTGTGACTAGTTTCGACTATCTAGTAGTCATTCTCAAACTAAAGTAAATACAAATTACACGGTAAAAACTATTTATACGGCTTCGAAAAGAGGGGTGTACATTAGGTCAACCTGGTCATTAAGAAGGGAAATTCCGGGATTAATTGGGGCCTTGTGTATTTCTAGTGCTTCCAGTAAATCCATTTTACGACCTTTTTCGGCAAAATGGATTACTGAAAGTACATCCTCGCCGAAAGTGTGATTCTCTTCTAAAAGATGGTTAGCATGGGTAAAACTATTATGTTTTAATCTAAAGGCTCGCTCGTGTTCTTTCAATCTTATTTCGATTCTACGACCAGATTGCCCAATGTACACACCTTTACAATTTTCGCAGTTCAATTTATAAATGCCTAATCTAACTAGGGGATTAAGTTTTGTTTTTGGGTTGAAAATTATATTATTAAGTTTATGGGGCGTTTTTAATATTACATTAATGTTACATGTTTTAAGGATGTTTTTAATTTTACAACTTATTGTACCATAGTAGCTGATTGTTTTAAAATGTTGATTATCTATCGACCTAATTCTAGGGTAGAAGAATTTCTGCACCTCTTTCATTTCATAATTATGAATTAAATTGTCTATTAGTGAAGCCATTATTCAATGCTATTCCCTTTATTGTATTGATCTCTTCAACCCAAAAACAAAACTTAATCCCCTAGTTAGATCAGGCATTTATAAATTGAACTGCGAAAATTGTAAAGGTGTGTACATTGGGCAATCTGGTCGTAGAATCGAAATAAGATTGAAAGAACACGACCGAGCCTTTAGATTAAAACATAATAGTTCTACCTATGCTAACCATCTTTTAGAAGAGAATCACACTTTCGGCGAGGATGTACTTTCAGTAATCTATTTTGCCGAAAAAGGTCGTAAAATGGATTTACTGGAAGCACTAGAAATACACAAGGCCCGAATTAATCCCGGAATTTCCCTTCTTAATGACCAGGTTGACCTAATGTACACCCCTCATTTCGAAGCCGTATAAATAGTTTTGAACGTGTAATTTGTATTTACTTTAGTTTGAGAATGACTACTAGATAGTCGAAACTAGTCACACAATTAAATGTAAGATTCAGTGGTTAAACAAAGTAAAAAGTGTTTTATTTACAAGTGTATTTAAGATGTACCACAAAGTGAACGCCTACAACACCAAACAGCGAATGAACTTTCTTTGGATGCATTCAATCCTGTCTTTGTCTACCGCCGTGTATGGAGACCAAATACAAGAGCCATATTCCAAATGGGAACGCACTTAAGTGTAGTATAGTATGAGTATGATCTTCGAATCCGAGAACTCTCTGGTATTTCGTTTTACGAATCCGAGAAGCTGATAGGCTTTGGCAATAATATTCGATATATGTTCGTTGAAAGAGAGCACGGAATCGAAGACCACACCCAAATCCCTGATTGATGTTACGCTTTCCAATAGATCATCCATCAATCGGTATCCATCCACAACAGTAGACTGACGTCGAGAAAAAGTTATAACTTTGCTTTTTTTTAAGTTAAGTTGAAGTTTATTCGACTGGCACCATAATTGAAATGATAGCAAATCATTCTGTAAGCGAACGGCATCTTCGCATGTGCTAACTCGCATGAAAATGTTTATGTCATCGGCGTATAGAAGACATTGAGCGTTAGAAAAACATTTAATTACATCGTCCACAAACACGTTAAAAAGCAGTGGTCCGAGGTGAGAACCTTGTGGAACACCCATGCTAACGCGAGACACACTGGCCAATCCGAACGCGTTGAGATCTTCCTGTAATATACGACTCGATCCATTGGAAAACAAAACCTAAAATGCCGAGGTTACGTAATTTATTAATAAGAATACAATGATCCACACTGTCAAACGCCTTCAAGAAATCGGTATAGATGGAATCGACTTGTACTCGATCGACAAAGGCACTGACAATGTATGTAGCTTCGCCGCAAAAGGGCGCTATCTCAATATTAAAAGATTAAAATAATTTTTATCAAATATATGCCAAATTAAGGGATGTAAAAAAATATGAAAATCCTAATCTACGGTAAATTTTACCTGGTTTTAACTATCTTGTCGATTTTCTATGTCTCACATAAGAGGCACGGGAGAACGAAAATGTCTAATTATTTAAATGCCTGTAACTGTTAGGATATACTGAATTTAACAAACTTGATCTTATTTGATAGATAATTGAATGCACTTTAAAACATAGTTTACTTAAATTTATTTTAGTTTCGATATTAAGCGCCATAGGATACGATTGAGACAATCACCGTATTTTCTTTAAATCTTCAAATCGGAAGGTATACGTAAGTTACGATAGTTAATTAAAATGAGAAATAGTGTGAAAACTGGCGACCGCATCCCAATATCTTCATCCTAACCGGAGATATATTGAAAATTGTGCAGAATGGGTTATTTTGTACTAATAGCGCCCTCTGATCCTTACTATAGACAATAAATTAAATCAGAATACATAGTGTTTAAAAGTGCATTCAATTATTTATCAATTTATTCAAAGTTTATTAAATTCAGTTAAACCCAACTAAAGTTACAACCGTTTTAATGATTAACTTTTCCATTTTCATCTGCATCTTATGTAAAAAAAGCAAGAGAACAGAGAAAGTAGTTGAAATCGAGCAAAACTTTGAGTAGATTAAGACTTACATATTTTTAACATATGCAGCTTAATTTGGCATTTTAAATAAAATCTTATTTTATCCTTTGCGGTGGAGATTGCGCCCTCTACCAACGAAGCTAGATTTAATGATTGTATTCGTTTTATTTTCGTGTTTTTTTTTGTTATCGTTCCAATAAAGTATTGTAATAAGTGTTTTTAATTGTAGTAAATATACACTGTTTTAAACATTCTACTAATCTCATAGCCTACTATATTTTGAGATTTTAAATAATCATGGATTTACTTACATATTCGCTTTTCAAAACATATAAATGAGGAAAAGTGATCTCCATTATTCTTTAAATTATTGTTTTGGACCTCTGAAGCATAAAACTAAAAAGCCTAAAGGCCTACTAGATTTTAAAATATATTTTTATATGGTGCGCGGTTGAAACTGGGCAAATCTACAATACTTTTTGCTATATCTTTAGTAAGGATAAAGATATCAGGATGAAGTTTACACCACTTTTCTCTGTATTCCTTCCTGTAATTAACTAAAAAGTATAGCTTATAATTTGAAACTTTTGAGAAAATCTATGAAATATGGCGGTTGTTCAATAAACGCCCTCTTACGCTTTCTATAAGAACTAAAGTAAACGAGGTGATTTAAAGTGCTTTCAATTACCTATCAAATGAGACTAACTTAATTAATTTCGGTTAATTCTAACAAAAGTTACACGCAGTGTAATGATCACACTTTCCTGCTATCCCCTGCTTCAAATTTGCGAGATAAAGAAACAAGTGAGTAGTTAAAAATAAGTAAAATGCAGCATAGATTACGATTTATATATTATTAACCTAGCTCATTTAAGCAGTTTTTTTTTTATAAAAATCTGTTTTTGTATTTGGCAATAGATGTTACGCCCTCTGGCGGCGGAGGCAGGAACTTTAAACTAATTTCCAGTGATTTATTTTGGCCACTTTCACTCTGCAATTTTTTACCCTAACATGGTACGCTACATAGTTTCTGAGATACAGCCAATGGCCACGCTTAATCAAACACCCGGTATATTGTTTTTGAAGTCATGCCTTATTTTTGTAATGAATGTATAATGTCAATGGGCCATATGATTACCCTTTTATTAAAATGTTCGTTAAGGGGAATATAACAGTGGTCTGAAATTTAATGTTAGGTTTATTTAAAAACTAAAGGCCCTAGAAAGTTGAAATTTTGACAGCGTATATTAAGCCCAATTATCTAGTAAAATATCGAAGTACTTTTTTTTTAAACAATTTGCTTTCAGAGGTATGAAAAATATAATGTTAAATTTTTCAAAATTAAAAAAAATATTCCCATATCTTACTAGTTTATACTATAAGGCATATAATGTGAACATTTCATAAGGATGCGATAGCTCATGCCCGAGTCAGGTTAAAATAAAAATCTTGAAAAATAAGACCGTAAAATACCGCCGCCTTGCGGATCTTCTCTTAGTTGAACGCGTTGTACACTCATCTGCACAATTAGTGGAGGGGCGAGCAGCATGCGGCCAGCGTTTATCCCTGGGCCGGCGAACGCTGCGCGGCTTCGCGTTTGTTTTTCTTTTCTTTTTTCAATCATAGTTAACAAAAACGGCTCGCGTCGTTAGCATTTATTCTCGTAAAATGAATATTTCGCAATTATAATCGATATTTTATTGTACTAGTGTTTTATTTTCATGCTTTCTGACTACTAATGGAATAAGTATTTTTTTATACTGCATGTTCACTAATATAGAAAACACGAAATTATTTTTAAAGTTTTTTAAGCTGATTAATAAGCCAGAAGCAATCGAATAACAATCAGTCTTGTTCAAATTATTATTTCGTCTTAAATCTTTCGTTGTTAAAGCAGTTGTTAAATGTCATTAAACTTCTCGCAATAAAACTATTAAAGTAAATTGTAAAGTTTCTAGCAATCGGACCTATTTGAACCAACTGCGACTTCATCAACGAATCAATGATATCAAAACTATAAGAATAGTAAGAATAACACCAATATGACGTTGTCGTAGATTAATGTTACAAATCAACTATTTTTTACTGAACACAGGTAATATTTGTTTGACGATTGTTTAAAAAAATGTAGTGTTTAACTGCGTGCATATTCATTGTTAATTATTTTAGAAAAAATAGACTATAATAATAATAAGGTAGTTATTATAATGCATTTCAAATAACAAGCTTCTTGCTCAACATTGCACCTAGCCCAATATATTCTTTTCAAATTTGGCTGATTTATGAGTCATATTTTGATAGTAAGTAAATAAGGAATAGATGAATTGTAATTGAATGTTATTGCAATCCTCTATTTATACGGCTCAGTCAACTTAGCCCCCCGAAGTTCGATTTTTTAAATAATAACTGTTGCGCTAGACGAGCCTTAGCTTGCGCCACAAAAATTAGAGCTAGCGCCGTTTAGACAAGAAAGTTACGGGGGTTTGAACTTTCGGGGGGCTACGTT
This sequence comes from Philonthus cognatus, assembly GCA_932526585.2. NCBI lineage: Eukaryota > Metazoa > Arthropoda > Insecta > Coleoptera > Staphylinidae > Philonthus > Philonthus cognatus. Next base: position 93,916,822 of record OW052243.1, read on the forward strand.
GATGCTAGCCCCCTGAGTTTGGATTTTTCATGTTTTCTTACAGTATTCGGATTCCTCAGAGCTAGCGCCAGCTAGCGCTACCAATTTAAAAGCTAGCGCCACCCTCACAACCCCAAAAGATTATAAAACATTTTAAACCCTAGCCCCCCGAAATGAGATTTTTTTAATCAAAAATATCAGGTAAAAAAAAGTTCACATCCAAACTTTGATGTGAGAGCTTTCAGCTCCTGTATGCGTATTACCATTTACTTGCTGAATTTCAATACAAAATCATGATTGGCATATAAAATACCGCTTCCAAGAAATATGTTGGCGTTGTAATTACTTTATGTATGGTCAAAGACACTGGCTATTACAAAGATGATGCCTAGAAAACAGTAGCCTAACTGACAAGTTTTTTTCAACAAAGTCGTACTTCGGGGGGCTAAGTTGACTGAGCCGTATAATGTAAGCAACAACTATCAAAACATTTAAGCTAAATATTTGATATGTAACATGGATTAGATATTTAGGTTTGCTTAGAGAGTTGCTCCTTCATCAGGCAAGAAATTAATCTTAAACTTAATATGAGTAATAACTTAATAATATTTAAGTTGAATACAACATAATAACATACAGGGAGTTTTTCTTTAAAGTATACGTTTTCAAAATTTAGCTTATTTTCTTTAAATCTTTAGATATTCCTTGTTTTTTTAAAAAAGTTAAATTCAAGGCTTTAAACGAGTGTTTTCCACTCCCAGACTAAGCATGAAATACAATTTCGAGTTTAGAAAAGCCCCGTGAAAATTTGACAAATTTTCTGGGCTTTTCTAAACTCGAAATTTTACTTCATGCGCCACGCGTATAAAACGCTGATTTCAAGTGAGGTTCAAAAATACATAAATTTCACAAAATTTTAATGTTCTATACGTGTGGCGCATGAAGTAAAATTTCGAGTTTAGAAGAGCCCCGTGAAAATTTGTCGAGGGTCGCGCAGCGACCCGAGACAAATTTTCTGGGCTCATGCTTAGTCTGGGAGTGGAAAACACTCGTTTAAAGCCTTGAATTGAACTTTTTTAAAAAACAAGGAATATCTAAAGATTTAAAGAAAATAAGCTAAATTTGGAAAACGTATACTTTAAAGAAAAACTCCCTGTATATTGTAGAATTAGGATATTGAGATAGATTGTGTTAGAATGAAAATAAAGTCAATTGAATAGCAACGAAAGGAGCTTAATCACAATTTTGTAGGATCGAAAAGATACCCATGTTTTGATTAGGTACATACATAACCCGATGTGTACTAGGTAAATTTTCAGGCATTCATTGTTTTTGAAAAGTGTTCAGTTTGAAACTCCCAACGAGTGTTTTCCACCGAGTAATAACGATTTAAGTTATCACGTAGTAAAAAAAAACAACCGTAAGGTACGCCACTGTCTTGCTAGCACTAGCTATCTCTTGAATAACTTTCTCATTTATCACTTGGTGAAACATTTTGAAATAATAATAAAGGATAAATTAAAAACACTTGGTTTGTTTCACTATTTGTTTCTATTTACTTGACTAGTTTCGCTTTTTATGGCATTATCATTAGTGAACTTTGAACTAGTCGAGTAAATAGAAACAAATAGTGAAACAAACCAAGTGATTTTAATTTATCCTTTAATATTACTAGCTATGTCGTTGTTAGTGTTTATAGACTTCAGTATAGCAATTACAATGCCAAAATAAATTTTGACGGTTAGTTTCCGAGTTATAACGATTTCAATTATCAAAAACAATCGTCAGTTACGCCACTGTCTTACTAGCGCAAGCTATCTCGTTGCCAGTGTTTATAAACATTAGTATAGTAATTACAATGCCAAAAGAGTTTTTTAAATCGTACGGTAAGTTCTTGAGTTATAACGATTTAAATTAGCTAGAAGTGAAAACACAATTGTCAGTTACGCTACTGTCTTCTAGGCATCATGTTTCTAATAGCCAGTGTCTATCAGAGCTGGGATGAATCCTCAAAAACAGGATTCGAATCACGAATCCGAATCACCTAATATGATTCGAACCACGAATACTCGAATAAAGGATTCGTAAGTGAAAAATATGATTCGAATCAAAGATTCGAATCCTCATTTTTGAATCACCGATACAAATCCTTTAAAAATAAATTTGAATCTATCATTTGCAACCAGTAACACTTTATTCCATCAGTTTCTATTAAGAAATATGTTCATTTACCGACTAAATATCTGATTAAATAATGATTTTAATTAATTATGATATATGTGTTATTGAACTTTATTCTAAATCAGTGTTTTATACGCGTGGCGCATGAAGTAAAATTTCGAGTTTAGAAAAGCCCCGTGAAAATTTGTCTCGGGTCGCTGCGCGACCCTCGACAAATTTTCTACGCGGGGCTTTTCTAAACTCGAAATTTTACTTCATGCTTAGTCTGGGAGTGGACAACACTCGTTCTTAGAAGTTTCAAATTGAGTGATCACTCTAGATTACTAAGTTTATTACCATTTTACAAAGGATGCAGCTCGAAGGACCAATCATGGTCTTCGGGGACCGAAGGACTACAGGGAATCGATTTTTCTTTACAAGAAAACAATGAATAACTGAAGGTTTGTAGCATGGATAGGAAAGAAAACATCCAATTTTGAAAAAATATCGAAATTGGGTTGATTTTCAGTGCGTTCTTATCTTTAAATCAGTGTTTTATATGCGTGGCGTAATAAAATAATTGAAGTTTTTTTTACAAGAAAACAATAAATATCTGAAGGTTTAGGGCATGGATAGGAAAGAAAACATCCAATTTTGAAAAAAATATCGAAGTTGAGTTGGTTTTCAGTGCGTTTTTAACTTCACTTTAAGTCAGTGTTTTATACGCGTGGTGCATGAAGTAAAATTTCGAGTTTAGAAAAGGCCCGTAAAAATTTGTTTCTGGTCGCTGCGCGACCCTCGACAAATTTTCTACGCGGGGCTTTTCTAAACTCGAAATTTTACTTCATGCTTAGTTTGGGAGTGGACCGTCAAGATTTTCTACATGTCGAGATTTTCAATATTTCTAGATTATTGTCGATTTATTCACAGTTTGTTATTATATTAAATGCAACTTTAATATTAAATAAATATCGTTTTTCTTAGGAATATAATATTTACCCATTAAGAGCCGAGCAAATTATAAAGTTAACTCTAAAACTTCTTTTTAGGTAAAATTTTGCATATTTTTCTATGATTTCAATGAATGATTTATTATATTACATACGTAGATTTTAATAAACAGTTAAATTTAAAGTTCAAACGAGTGTTGTCCACTCCCAGACTCGCGCAGCGACCCGAGACAAATTTTCGCGGGGCTTTTCTAAACTCGAAATTTTACTTCATGCGCCACGCGTATAAAACACTGATTTAAAGTGAAGTTAAAAATGCACTTAAAACCAATCTAACTTCGATATTTTTTCAAAATTGGATGTTTTCTTTCCTATCCATGCTGTAAACCTTCAGATATTCGTTGTTTTCTTGTAAAAAAACTTCGATTCCCTGTAGTCCTTCGGTCTCCGAAGACCATGATTGGTCCTTCGAGCTGTAGCCTTTGTAAAATGGTAATAAACTTAGTAATCTTGAGTGATCACTCAATTTGTAACTTCTAAGAACGAGTGTTGTTCACTCCCAGACTAAGCATGAAGTAAAATTTCGAGTTTAGAAAAGCCCCGCTTAGAAAATTTGTCGAAGGTCGCGCAGCGACCCGAGACTAATTTTCACGGGGCTTTTCTAAACTCGAAATTTTACTTCATGCGCCACGCGTATAAAACACTGATTTCAAGTGAAGTTAAAAATATACTATGTAGGTTGGAAATTTTATATGATTAAATAACCAAATATGCATTTACAAATATTTTAATTATTGAAAATGTAAATATTTATATTCAAATATGAATAATTTAGTGATTTAAATATTTATATTCAAATATGAATAATTTAGTGATTTAAATATTCATATTAGAATATTTAACTATTTGAATTAATCGAATTCGAATCCCAGCCTTAATAGCGATGATTCGAATTATTTGGGAGGATTTGAATCCGTGTATGAGGATTCGAATCCTTTTATAAGGATTCGAATCCTTTTATAAGGATTCGAATCCTATTATAAGGATTCGAATCATCTACGTCTGGATTCGAATACGAATCCTTTTGAAAAAATGTAACGAATCCGGATCACGAATCCGTTTTCACTAAAGTATTCGAATACCTCTTTTGAATCCTCTAAAAGGATTCGAATCCAGGAATCGAATCCTGAATGATTCGAATCCTGCCCAGCTCTGGTGATTATGAACATAAATAAAGTAATTACAACGCCGAAATATTTGTTGGAAGCGGTATATTATATGCCAAACATAATTTTGTATTAAAATTCAGGATCTGAAAGCTCTCGCATCAAAATTTGGATGTGAACTTTTTTTACCTGATATTTTTGAGAGAATATTTTTGTCATATTCTTTTGGCGCTAGCTCTAAGTTATATTTTCCACCCAATTTGATTAAAACATCTCATTTTAGGGGGCCAGGGTTAAAAATGTTTTCTAATTTTTTAGTGTAAAAAAACTTAAAAAATCCAAACTCGGGGGGCTAGCATCAACCTAGCCCCCCGATCGTTCAAATCCCCGTAGTTTTCTTGTCTAAATGGCGCTAGCTCTAATTTTTTTGGCGCTAACTAAGGCCGGTCTAGCGCAATCGCTTTATTCAAAAAAGTCGAACTTCGGGGGGCTAAGTTGACTGAGCCTATTTATACACATCATCATTTTGTAAACCCTGTACTAAACATAAAATAACAGGGCAGCTTTCCGTTTAATTTTTTCTCAATCTATTATTTATTTGTTGCATTCATAAAAACTAAAATATTTGACCGAATATAAATTGAAATTCTCCCCAAAATTTGGGGTATTTACCCAATTTGGCAGAGGCCAAATTAATACACATTATTTTCATGGCAATAGCAGTTAGGGAAGATAATATTCCCAATTAAAAAATATCATTGAAAATCCTATCTTCCGGTTTTTTCATATATGTATGTCCGGCATATAAATATTCACAATGAGCTTATGAACATGAATTACTTTATTATTATATTTTTAAGAAATAATCTATAATTTAATAAAATAAAACACATAAAAATAATGTGTTATAATGACAAGAATAAGAATCATCAGTTTTGTAAATACCGAAAAATAACACAGGATTGCTTTCTAACGAATTGAAAACAATACATAGCTTGTATGTATTATCAGCATGTTTAAATAATACGAATCGACACTTTCTTTCGGTCCGTCTTTTTTATACGCTTTTTTTTCCGTCTATTCCACGCGACGCGAGACCCCACCCGTTCATGCCAAGGAGCAACGCACAAATGCACAGCGAACTGCCGCTTTTCTTTCTGCCTGTATTCGCCCCACTTATGCTGTAAATTTGGCATCGGATGAGCTACTCTAAACTATGTGGGTCTTTCCAACACGATCGACGTGTTACACTGCAATAATCCCCTTAAGGTGTTGTTAACTAAATAATTGATTAAAGTAAACAACTTTAAAGAATATTTTAATGAGCACCTTATAATTTCCTCAATTTTAGCGATTCATTAGTTAATTAATCTTTTTAACGAATAAAGTTTGGCAACATCGTAATTTAGAATGTTGTGTTTGGTAGATTAATATTTAGAACAAATTTTGACTTATGGTAACAATAGAAACTTCAAAATATTAATCAAAAATGTAAACAACGATCTTGCAACAATAGAAAGAATTATAATTTCCATAATCAATTAAAAAATGTAGATTCCTATTAACATTAGAAAAAACCTAAACGTTCTTTAAACTTTTAAACCAACTTTACTCATTTATAATAAAGTATAATGGAATCAGAATTAATATGAATAAAATATAAAAAACAACCAATAAAACACAGAAGTAAGGTTATATATTATTATATTTTATTTGTTTGTAATAAAGTGCAGCAGATTTTAGTAATTAGAATGGGGAATTCTATGAGTGCTTGAATTTCTATAAAATTACATACCAATTCTCCTTTGACATTTTTTTAAAATCAGATTTAAGGTTGAATTCTTTCCATTTTCGATGTGTGGTTATATTTTTAAGAGGACCATCGATCTTTTATATTTATTTTCTTCCAAACTATTGTAAAACTCAACCACTTTTGACAAACGTCAAGTTAACGAATGGCTGAAAGAATGATCCCTGTTGTTTACAAAATTATTTCAAGTGAATTCACTGACAACAGTCTCTAAGGCCTTAATGAATAGAAAATCATAAGGAATTTTTAACGACTGTCGTTAAACCCTTAACAACTGTCTTTAATTTTTAACGAAAGGCCCAATGTCTTTTTAAAAATACATAATCTTTTATAAAATAGGTTTATTAAAAGTAGTTACGTTGACAAAGAAAAACGTAATTTATATAAAATATATTTAAGTGTCAAACCATATAAAATGGGAAAACCGCGCGCTATGGCATGCCAAGCGATCACCCGCCTTGGTGTAGAAGATGGACCTCCACTCCTGTAATTTTGAGTTAACATTGTGAGATAGGATAGTGGGCCACTTTATTAACATACTCTACATACCTTGGGTATTTATTACACTATGTAGGTATTTACAACACTATATATATATCATAAATAGAAATATTATTACTGTTTATTATTTAAGGACGTAATTTTAATACAGATAAAATAATTACTTGTGACAGGTATAAAGTAACGAGTAGTCTACTAAAAAGTAACGATTAGTGACGAGTAGGTACTAAAAAGGAAAAGAATTTTGTATGTCTAGTTCACAGACCTGTACATTCTTTTACGAAAGTGAATGCCTGATTATCTATCCTATTGAGTTTCAATTGGTGTGCTCGAAAAATATATGATTATTCTTTTCAGGGACTGTACTCTACTCACAGTACGTGTCTCTTTTGTTTGCTTTTTACTCCTTCTTAGCACGTCTGACAAAGTTAGCCCATTTTTGTTTCAATTATATTATACAGGGTGTATGTGAATTAATGCATATACAAAGAATTTTTACATTTATTTCTGAACTTTCCATGTAATTATTACTTTCTGTGAACCTCCAGTTTTCATAATATATTTTGTGGATACTTAATTATACCGTTTGTTTTAACAGAATGATGGAAGGAATAGGAATTCTGTGCGAAAGACAGGTGCTGACGATGATAGATTTAATGAAAACAATAATTTTCCCAGCCCGATTTACTATCAAAAACTCATTAGTCGTCAATAAACATCTATGACCATCCTTAAAAATGATTAGTACTAGAATCATATATTTATTCGAGTCAAAGTAATGGATTAATGTATGACCATTTTGGTTAGTCACCACTGAACTATATCATTAAGAAAATGTAGGTAAAAATAAAAAATAATATAAAAATATAACTCATTTTTTATTATAAATTAGTACATATTCTATAAAATGACAGTTTGACATTTAAAAAATATGACTATTGAAAATGTCAAATTATATTTTGTGTTGATTTAATTTACCTAATGATTTAATAACTACAAAATTAAAGGAATTAAAAACAATGAAGCTATTACAAACGCATTATAAGGTACTAAAAATATGGAACATTTATATCAGTTGAATCGCACCACTTAACTTTTTGGCAATAAATCATTTAGAAGATGTGCAATGCCTAATGTATAACTTTCACTCCCCATTTAATAATTTTTGCTAAATTTGATCATTTTTCAAAATTTCAAGTAAATATGGTTCTCAAGTATTTGTTTGTACATAGACCATGTAATTTTTAAAAAAATGTGATCAGTGGCAAATTACAACCTAGCATCTATTCACTCTTTGAAAGCCTTGGAATTTCAATTGTGTGCCATGTTTTATTAAGATATATTTGTTTGGCAAGTAGTAATTAGTCTACAAATTGGATTCTGCTAGAGCCACTAATTTAGGTAATTTGCTACTGATTAGAACATCAGTTTAGCAAAATATATGATAACAAATAATTAAAGTATGTATTAGAAGTAAAAACAATAATTAAAAATATGTAGGTACATACAGAGTGCACTAGAAAAATGTACACACACTTTAAGGAACGAAAACTATTTTTTGTGTGTTTGATTTATTTTTAAATACTGATCACACATGTAGGTAATTTGCTACTGATTAGAACATCAGTTTAGCAAAATATATGATAACAAATAATTAAAGTATGTATTAGAAGTAAAAACAATAATTAAAAATATGTAGGTACATACCTAGTGCACAAGAAAAATTCAACTTTAAGGAACGAAAACTATTTTTTGTGTGTTTGATTTATTTTTAAATACTGATCACACATGTATTACTGTCTTCAATTAAGCACATGGTTACTTTAAATGTTCAAAATGTTATTTATGTATTGGCGGCCAGACACACAATAAAAAGTTTTCGTTCCTTAAAGTATGTATACAGTTTTCTGGCGGACTCTGTATATTCATAATATGAACACCATCATATTTAACCCGAATGTATATATACAGGATGTATCATTTTACTTGAGAAATAAATATCGCAAAAAAAATCTACCAAAAACTCCTCAATAGTTTCTATATTAATCTGTTCTGATGATAAAAAAAGTTTCGATATGATGTTTAAATCTCCTGATACTTTGTACTTCAAGTTAAATGAATCACCCTATATAAAAAACTTGAACAAAATCTGATTGCATTATCTAGCACTAATCTTAAAAAAATCTCAGACTAGAATTAGTGCACAATTATTTAACTCTGATTATTTTATGATCGCCTCATAGTTAGCATGGTGTTTATCTCCCAAATAATCCTTCTTAAATGATCGATAACTTCTTTAAGTTGCTTGTTTTTCAAAATAACTTGCTCCATAACATCTTTACTCTCCTCGCACGCTGAACGATATGCTTCAGAGTTCTTCTTCTCGTCATGTTTTGGATCAACTTCATCTTTGTAAGGTATTAAACTCTCAATGTGTGTGTACTCCATTCCTTGGATTTGACAGTTCTCGTTGCACTTTTCATAGATTAATCGCAACCGTTTGAAAAGTATACGGATTGTACGGAATTGTTCTTGAACTTTCAGCTTCTTTTCATTATTTCCATTTGTTCCTTGTGGGGTCCCATTTGGAGGCTTTGTAAATATGGTTGATTTTAAAAAACTAGTATACAGGATGATTCTTAATACATGCGACAAACTTTAAGGGCTGATTCCTGGGGTTATTTTGATCATAAAAGTTTATATGAATACATTTTCAAAACAGATTGATATATTATTGTATAAACCAGTGGCCTATTCAACTCATTACTCTGGGCGGAAAACATGTCTATAAATTAAAAAAACAGCTCAGTCTTACAAAAAATAACGTATAAATAATAGAAATCGCCAGGTCCTGGGGAGGGACAGTACCTCCTGTACTGTCCCCTTGAATAAACTCTTAATTTATTATTTATTTATGTCCATTAATAATAACTAAACATCCTACAACTTTTAAACTAAGCTTAACATATGAACTTTTATGAACAAAATATCCACAAGAATCAGCCCTTTAAGTTTCTCGCATATATTAAGAATCACCCTATATAGTATGGCACACCGTAAACAAAACAGCTGTTTTAAGGAATTTTAAAAAAATGCTAAGACCGGTACATTTTTGATTTGAGGGGGACACCAAATTTTACATTTACCCATAATCAACTATAAGTGGCGGCTATCTTCAATTTTAAATGAGATATCCATTGTTATTGAAATGATTCTAATAAAGCTTTATTGGAATTGATTGACAAATATGTTTTAATTATTCAAATTCGTCCATTACTACGTATGAAAGTACTCTCTTAAAAAAAATCAAGAATTTCTGGTAAATCTAGCATATGATAATTTTCTATCAATTCGAAATGAAAATCGTATTTCTGGTTAATAAATGAAATTGTTGCAATATTGTTGAACATTGTTGCTTTAGAGCAGTGATGGGGAAACTACGGCCCGCGGAAAGGTTCAATCCGGCCCGTTTAAGAGTGCCGTGGTGAGAATGTTTGAACACGTTCTTACTTCGTAATGTGACGACCCGCATAAAAACTACCTACCTACAATTAAGCATTATTCTTTGGCCCGCTACGATTGTCTTGTTATTACAAATGGCCCGTCTTAAAAAAAGTTTCCCCACCACTGCTTTAGAGCGTATTCATAGAGGACCACTTTTAGTTGCACCACAAACACACGCTAGTGGGTCCACAGCCGAGCGCCACAGACACGTCACAGAAAATCGCCCATTTCAAGCTTGTTTTCACTAGTTTGATATATTCTTGTAATAATGGATATTGAAAGAGATACACTCTTGGCAGATCATAGATTCCATATAGTCGTTATCAAGTCTTCGATGTTAATACTCTCTTCAGATACAATATTGTTCTATATTACATATTCCACCTATATCTATAAGAGATATTATGCCTCACTTATAATCCTCGTATGTATTGTCTACTTTTGTTAATTTTACAAAACTAGTAAATTTAAACTTTAGTTAAGTGTCATGTGTTGTACATGGAAATGTTCCCTGTAATTGGATGTACTTCTGTTGGGAAGTAAAAGAGTTATTATTATTATTATTATAATTGTCATGAGGCAGTCGCTCCACATCGCGCGACAGCACTGGCCTCTAAAAAACGCGTGCGTGTGTGAATACGTCAATCTGATTCTATACTTCGTGAGCTGTCGCTCCACTTTTTGTGGTTGAAACTTGTGGCGAAAAGGATTGCTAGAACAGTTTGTGGTCCAACTTTTTTTGCACAGTGTGGCTGGGTGTAAATGCTCCCATTTATGTCTTGGTCATGTGTGAATACGCTCTTAGAGAGTATTTTCTTGGGAACTAATTGATGGATTTGAAAAATAAAAATGAATCAGTAAAACCCGCTCCTATTTAAAATGTAAATGTAACACCTTGCATGTTCTCCTTGAATCAAAAATTGTGGCAGATGGGAATGGAACTATTATAAAATTCCAAGCCACAAAATGGTTTAGATTTTGTATATTGGGCCAAAAATGCTTTACTTAATGGTCCCTGGCTTAGAAATTAGAAACAAAAATTACCTGTATGTGTTTAAGTGTTTGGAAGACTTCTTGGGTTCGACTAACAATATCTTGCACTGTCTCCTGTCCTATTCTACAAAGTGAAGCTGTATTTAACTCTTTAGACTGTTGTGGTTGAGATTGTGCGGGTGGCGTAGGTGTTGGAACAACATTCGCTGCTGGTTGTATCACAGGTTGTTGTTGCTGTTGCATACTATGATGTTGCAAACCTAAAAATGTAAAAGATGAAGATCTGCAATAATATAATACATCAAAACATGGATATATAAATTATTTTTTATATAATCATTTATATAACTGTGAACATTTACTGTAAAATAAATATTATACCCATGGTCTGAGGTTGCATTTGCATTGGATTTCCGGGTTGCTGTTGCATCTGTGCACCAGCGCCCATAGAATACTGTTGATTAAGTTGCCCCAACATTTGATTTCCGGTCCCCATTCCATTCATTTGCCCTCCCATGGCACCAGCCATTTGAGAAGCCATCGGATTTCCCATCTGCGTGTTCATTTGATTTCCTAGGGCGCCCCCCATCTGAGACATCATTGGATTAGTCATCTGAGGGCCCATTGGGTTAGCCATCTGAACGGGCATTTGATTTGAAAGTTGATTAGCTAATTGATTCTGCATCGCGCCACCCATTTGATTTTGCATAGCATTTCCGAACTGATTTCTCATCCCTTGTTGGGAATTTGTAAGGCCCGGAAGAAAATGATGCGGCCCTGACATTTCGGTGAATATCTGCAAGAAAACATTATTTAATTAAAACTTACTTTTTTATTTTGACAAAAGCTAAAGCAGTCTTTACAGTTCGAAAGATGTTCATATTATTTGTGAAACCTTTCACTTTACTTTTATTAAAAAATTCAACAATCAGTGGTTAAAAAGTATAATAAAAAAAATCTATGAACTGAAATTGTCAATAAAGGACTTATGCTATTTTAATTGAAAAAGAAACAAAATTGCCAGTTAAATCTATATTCTTCTTCTTTCGGTGACGTGCTTGTTGCCAAGCTTTGACTATCATCATGTTAATAAGTTGCTGGAATTCATTGTGATCTTCAGTTATATGAAACATTTCTTCTACTCCATGACCTGTTTAGGCTCTTATGTTGCACAGCCAGGTTTTCTTCCGATCCACCTTTTTCTCTCTACTTTTATTATATTGTTTGGAGCAATTCATATTTAGGTTCTCTCATTATGTGTACAAAATATTGCACTAATCTTGAATGGTTCGCGTTTTTTGCGTAAAGATTCCAAAATGCGTTCACTGAATATACTAGGGATGTTCAAATAAAAAGATACGAAAAGGCACTGTGGGTATAATTGAAGACTTTATTCAGAAGTATTCACCAGAGGCCTGAGCACAACTATCCCACTGTTTCACGAGCCAAAGGATTCCATGTTGCTAGAAGTCCTGTGGCTGTGACAAGAGCCAGTTCTTCACTGTGTCCTTCAGTTCGTCATCCGAGTTGAAGTGCTTTCCTTTGAGATGTTGTTTTAGTGGACCAAACAGATGGAAGTCGCAGGGCGATAAGCCCGGGATGTAGGGTGGATGCTCGAGCTTCTCCAGCACACTTCGTGTGACCTTGGAGACATGGGGACGCGTGTTATCGTGGAGGAGAATCACTCCCTCCATGAGCAGCCCACGCCGTTTAAATTAGATGGAACAAGTGCGTGGGTGGCGGCACATATGCCTAACCATACCGGGCAATACAATCGCATCCCTAGATGTCTCACTATGTTCTCCCAAAGCGGCATATTGAAATTTCAACCGGTGTGGTTGTAATGACGTTTCGTACCTTTTCATTTGAACACCCCTCATATAAGCTGTCCATGGAACTCGGAGCATACGGCGATAACACCACAGCTCGAATGCTTCCAGCTTGTTTAAACTTTTGAGTCCAAGTTTTGCAGCCATACAATAGAACAAACAATACGTAACACTTTTAAAGTTCTTAAATGTGTGTTTATTGTGAGGTTTCTATTACTCAATACAGAATGCCAATTAATGAAAACTTTGCGTGCTAGTTATACACAATTTCTTCATCGCATTCTGCGCTGCAATTAATCCAACTTCCTAAATATTTGAAATGCTTAACTTTGTCCAGTAGTATGTTTTCTAATTTCAGTTATAGTTGCCCAGTATCGATATTGCCAGCCACCATCCATTTTCATTTTGATGTTGATCAGCAGCCCCCTCCTAGTACATACCTCATTCACTGCATTCAATAGGGTTTGAAGATCTTTAAAATTTTATGACATTATGGCAGTGGCGTCAGCATATCTAATGTTGTTTATTATTTCTTTATCGATTTTAACACCCGCTTTACTCTCTTTTAAACCTTCTTCCAATTTAGTTTCTGAATGAATATTAAAAAGCATGAGTGACTAACAGATACCTGTCTAACTCCGATTTTATAGGCACTTTGTTTGAACTTTCTTGCTGTATTTTTATTGTGGCTGTCTGGTTGCAATAGAGGTTACTGAGCACTCATGTCATAGTTGTCAATGCCAATAGTATCCAGGTATTTAAAGAGTAACTCATATGGCAAATATATTCACTTTTTTATTTTAAAACAAACTCTTACTTCTATCTTCAGAACAAATGCAATAATAAATAAGAGTAGATGTAAAATAAGAAAAACTGAATTAACACAACCAAAATACAAAACAAAAGAAAGTGAATAAACACAATCTTAATTAATTCATTATAAATTTAGTGAAACAGTCATTTAACCTTCCATCACTGGCAAGCAGACTTTCGATTTGCTAAGCATTTTGTTCTTGATTTTGATTTCTAGATTTTTTTATAAAAGAAACATAGTTTGATTATGCATTTATTTCTTGATTATTTGATTTAAACAATATCTACAATAACGTGCTATTCGATTTGTATGAAAAATGGTATGTAAAGCAACAGTCCGCCAGTAATGGTATGCATTAAATGAGCCGCAGTGATGGAAAGTTACTAACGAAAACTATCATTTTATTTTAAGAATAAAATTGAAATTAAATCAAAACAAAATGAAGGAATTCAGATTTAATTTTAGTTAAAACAGATGATAACCATAACAAATAACTCATAGTATTAATCATTCAATAGATAATCTTCACATATTTTAGTTGCTGTCAAACATGCCAAATAGCGAACACAACAATCACTAAACATTTTGCAGTCACACTTAATTAACAGTTTATTCTTTTTATATTATTTTAAAATCATACAATTATAAAACAGTTACCAATCCATTTGAAGTCATATTTTTTTATTAAAATATGAATGAAAATGAATATATGTCACACATGTTAACAATAATTTGAATAATTAAAACACAACTAACCGTTTATATCAACACCATAGATACCCTTGTTTCAAATTTAATAAACTATCACATTTTTAACCACAACATATTTGTGTTATTACGTCTTAAAAACACTCAGTCACTGCACAAATTAGGTCACGTATGGACTCATAAATTAAACGTTCATGAAATAAATTGTTGAAGAGTATCATGTATGTAATTTAGGGAGAGATGAAATTAAACAAACATAGCAAATTCCGTATTTTATAAGAATTTTTTTACCCAACCTTTCCGTTTGGTTTCATTAGTATTTATAGACATTATAGATAGAGGGCGTGGAGAGGTGACATGCTTTGAACCGTTGTATTGTAAATGTTCATTCGGGAAATAAATTTTAGATGGCACTAGTCTAGATCTGTACAGTGAGCGCATTTATCAGAAAAATACTCAACATTGCTAAACACATTCGTTACATCAAATGATACGAATTTTGAATTTGGGGGTAATTCTACGTTTTTAATTTTATTAACTAGTTCTTTACTGTTTTCAACATGTTTGGATTTTTTTTCACGCTTTACGTTAGTGTCTAGTGAACGCTACTCTAGCCATTCTATTTTGTACGCTCGCAAAAATGACGAACGTGTTTATTGTGCGCTCATCAGAAAATTCCCCAACTGTTGCCATCAAACTCCCAACAGTTTTATCTGATGAATGCGCCCAGTGTAGCGGTCGTTAAATTTGCAAGCGTAGAAAAATTATGCTTGGTGTCGAAGTTTCACGACCCTGACGGCCATAACAAAATGTTGGGAGATATGAACCCTTATTCACAGTACCGATGCAATTTGTCATTTGTGAGAAGTTGTACTGAAATTACGTCATTTTAGGAAGAATTTACCCAACTGTTCGGAGTAAAATGCCGTCGTTTCAGTGCAACTTCTCACTGATAACAAATTGCATCGGTACTGTGAATCTGGCCATGGAAATTTCAAAAACATACAAATTTAATAATACATTATATGATATTACAGAAACCAAGAAAATCCACGAATTAGTATTATTTTGCCAACTATGTAGGGAACAATTCGAATTGTGTGGAGAATATCAATTCCCTCCTCTGAGGATAATAAGAAAAAGTAAGCGGAGCAAAATATCCGGAGTAGCATTCATCAAGTACTAACTTCAGCGAATAATCAACAAAACGTATTGAATTCAGCACATAGTCTGATGAATGCACCTTTTGATTAAATAAACATGGTCACGAAATTCGACAAATTTTTATATTCTCAACGTTTGACTTGATCAAAAATTTTATAATGTTTTAATGTATGATTAAAAGTTGACTGTAAGTGGTCCGAAGTTTTATTAGTCACAGTTTAAAAGCTTTTATTCTTGATAAACTTTGAATTACAAATATTAATATGCATAATTTTATTTGTAATTGTAAGATGACGTAACATTAAAAGTGTGAGAGATTTATTTTTATAATTAATATTTATATTAAATCACTGAAGATATAATTCGTTTTTTTTGTACTTCTCCATATTTCAAATATTTATTTATCTCTGTGTTGTTGACATCACAAGGGTGCTGTTGCTGTTACACATGTTGCATACAAATAGTATACTTGGTAATACACTGTATAAACATAAACCATAGGTATAAACCCAAGGCGTGTAAAGTATATTAACAAGGTTCAGAAGTGGGGGTCCATCTTCTACGTCACGGGGAGTGATCGCTTGGCATGCCATAGCGCGCGGTTTTTCCAATTCCTATTGTTTTATACGTTTTGTGTTTCTTTGAATTTATGATAGGACACTTTTATATATTTTATATAAATTATTTTTCTTTGTCAACGTAACTACTTTTAATAAACCTATTGTATAAGAGAACATATATTTTTAAAAAGACATTGCGCCGTATGATTTCCCTTTCGGTAAAAACTAAATACAGTTATTTAGGGTTTAACACAGTCGTTAAAAAATCCCTATGATTTCCTATTCATTAAGACCTTACAGACTGTTGTCAATAAATTTTGTAAAAGATCGATGGTCCACCTATAAATATACCCACACATCGAAAATGGAAAGAATTCAACCTGAAATTTGATTTTAAAAAAATATCAAAGAAGAATTAGTATGTAATTTAATAGAAATTCAAAAACGCATAAAATTTCCCAATTGTAATTGCTAAAATCTGTATACTTTATTACAAACAAATAAAATATAGTAAGATATAAACTTACTTGTGTGTTTTATTGGTAGTTCATTATATTTTGTTCATATTTATTCTGATTCTATTATACATTATTTATAAGTTAATAAAGTTCATTTAAAAGTTTAAAGAAGAATCAGTTTTTTTCTAATGTTAATAGGAATCTAAAAATTCTAGTTGATTATGGAAATTATGAATTTTCCTATTGTTGCAAGATCGATTACATTTTTCATTAATATTTTGAAGTTTCTATTGTTACCATAAGTTAAAATTTGTGCTGAATATCAATAACACAACATTGTAAAGTGCGTTCATTAAATAGATTAATTACTAACGCATTGCTAAAATTAAGGAAATCATAAGGCGTTCATTAAAATGTTGTTTAAAGTTATTGTTTACTTTAATCAATTATTTAGTTAACGAGTGTGTAGGAGGCGTAGGGGGAGAAAGGAGAGTGGCGGAGGTAAGGAGGAGGTATGAGGATGCATGTGAGAAGAAGAAGATAAAGGCGGTGGAAAAAGCGAGCGAGGATTTGAGGGAATGTAAGAACGAGGCGGAAATGTGGAGAATATTGAGGAGAGGGGAGAGAAGGAGGCAGGTAGGGGTGTCGCTGAGGGAATGGACAAGGAAATGCAGAGAAGGGAGCGGAGTACCAGGGGAGATTGGAGAAAGCAGATGTGGAGACAGAGGGGAAGAGTTCACGGAGGAGGAGGTGGAGAGGGCGTTCAAGGAAGTGAAGAGTGGAAAGGCGGCAGGGAGGGATGGTCTCAAGGTAGAGATGTGGAAGGAGATTCGGGAAAAGGGGAAGAAAAAATTCAGGGAGCTGTTGAATCAGATGTGGAGGGGGGAGGTGAGCTTTCCAGAAGAGTGGAGGGTTGGGATGATGTGTCCGGTGTATAAAGGAGGGGATGAGAAGGAGGCCAGTAGCTATAGGGGGGTAGCGATAACGAGCATTGGATATAAGCCGGCGATGATGATTGTGAGGAATCGCATGGAGGTGGAGGTGGAGGAAAAGAGGATACTACCAGAGACGCAGGGGGGGTTTAGAAGGGGGAGGGGGACGAGGGAGCAGGTTTTTACCCTGGCGCGAATGGTGGCGAGAGTGATGGAAGAGAAGGATGTGTGTATGCGGTATTTATGGATCTGAAGGCAGCATATGACTCGGTGCCGAGGGGGAGTTTGATAGAGTGCTTGAGAAGGAGAGGAGTGAGTGAGGGGATGGTGGAGTGGGTTAGGAGAGTGTATGAGGAGACATGGGTGGTGGAGAAAGTGGGGAAGGAGGTGTCGGGGTGTTTTAGAACGTGGGAGGGTTTGAGGCAGGGGTGCCCGCTGAGCCCGATGCTCTTTAATGTATATGTGAGTGAATTGGAAGAGGTGATGAGGAAAGGGCAGGCGGGGGGAGTGGTGATGGGTAAAAGTAAAGTATGGATGTTGGCATATGCGGATGACGTTGTGTTAGTGGCAAGAGAGTATGAAGGGATGAAAGAGATGTTGAAGAGAGTGGAGAGGGTTTGAGGATAGAAGAGAAATGAATGTGAATGTAGTGAAAACGAAGTGGGTGAAGTTTAGAAATAAAGGGAGAGAGGGGAAGGTTGAACAATTGGAGTGGAAGGGGGTAGTTATTGAGAGGGTTAAAACTTTCAAGTATTTAGGGTTTTGGTTTAAAGGAACGGGAGGGTATGAGGAGCATGTGAGGTGGGTGCAGAGTAAGGCGAGGAAGGCGTGGGGAATGGCGTGGGGCAAGTGGGGGAAGTGGATGGGGAACAATATGACGGTTGCGTGTAAAATATGGGATGCGTGTGTGAGGTCGGTGCTAATGTATGGAGTGGAAGTGTGGGGGACGAGAGGGTACGAGCTGATAGAGAGGGAGCAGATGTGGTTCCTGAAGCGCATGTTAGGGGTGGAGACGTCCACGCCCAGCTACACAGTGCTTCAGGAGACGAACAGAGAGAGGCTAGAGTGGGAGGCAGTGGTGAGGGTGATGAGGTACGAGATGAGATTGTGGGAAATGGAGGAAGAGAGAATGGTGAAGGATGTATGGGTGACGAGTGTGTGTGGGGGTGAGGGTAGATGGAGGGGGGAGAGGAGGAAAATGTATGAGAGGGTAGGGCTGTCGGAGGCGAAGGTAATGGAATGGCTAGGAAATGGGGTGAAGGTAGATGAGTGGGTGAGGGGGAAAGGGAAGGAGGTGGAAGGGCAAGAAAGGCAAGGGCGTATTGAGAGAAGTGAGTATAATAATATGTATGGGAGGTGGCAGGTGTATGGAAGAGTGCCGAAGTATTTGATAGAGAAGGGATGGGGTAGAGAGGATAGGGTGATTGTGGCAAGGGCGAGGTGTGGATCAGAGGAGAGAGGAAGGAAAGTATGGATGGGGGAAGAATATGGAAGGTGTGTGTTGTGTGGACAGGGGAAGGATACGTGGGGACACTTGGCGGAGGAATGTGGGGGGGTGAAAGAGGAGTGGCTGGGAGCGAAAGGGAATAGAAGGGTAGTGGAGTGGATGAGAGAGGATGGGATCGGGGTAAGGACGTTGGAAAAGCTGGGGAGGGAGAGGGTAAAGAGAAGGGAGGGTAAGAGGGATACGGGAATGGAGTAATAACGAATGAATTGTAAATAGTTTGTAAGATATGCCAATAAAGGTCTTTTTTTTTTTATTTCTAAACATAATTCACAATTATTTTGTTTATAGTTCTAACAATGAGGTCGCAATTAATTATTAAAATAAATGAGTAAAAATAGACAACATTTTTGGAAGCACTGGCAATTAGAAATAATTTTTAAACGGCATGCGGCATCAGCTTTATCAAATTACAACAAGCGCTTAGGGAAAATATCGGAGTGCACTTAATGCAAGGTCGTCACGCCGTATTGTGTCAATGGAGCAGGTCGACGGCCGAGCCTCGGGATTTATGGCACACTTGTAAAAACATTTATTGCTTACACATTTTTAGAAATTTACAATGAATTAAGTAGGGGTGGTAAGGGCGGATTTCAAGAAAAAATATGTTTGTGTTTAGTCTTTGCTGAAACTTATTCAAACATCTTTTTTTTGTGAAAATGGCGCGACACATTTATTCTAATATTGAACTAGCCGATATGTTAATTATTTACGGCGAAGCTAGGTGCAATTCCGTGGAAGCAGTAAGGCTTTGTCACACCAAATCGTTTTCGGGAGTTACTTCAAAGAGCACGTGATACAGGAAGTTTGCAACCCGTTGGCGCAGTTGACGGAGGTGTTAACCGAGCAGATCATTTGTTTGCAGTGGAAAATCAAATTTTAAATTTGTTAGAAGCGGATCCTGGTTTAAGTACACGGATTATCTCTCGGCAGTTGAGTGTTTCTCATAGCTTTGTGCATAAAATCATCCGCGAAAATAATGTTCACCCCTATCATTATCAACGGGTTCAACATCTTCAGCCAGGTGATTTTCAACAGAGAGTTGCGTTTTGTGAATGGCTTTTAGAACAAAGTGCCCGAAATCCAAACTTCACTAATAACATTTTAGTGACGGATGAATTGTGCTTTACGTGAAATGGCTGTTTTAATTTTCATAACATGCATGTTTGGGCAGAGAATAATCCCCATTCTACGCGCCGATCGCATTTTCAGCATCATTTCTCCCTTAATGTTTGGGCAGGCATTGTAAATGACCAATTAATTGGACCTTTCATTTTTCCATTTAATTTAAATGGCGGCCGTTATTTACATTTTCTAGAAAATGAACTTCAAGATCTTTTAGAAGATGTGCTTCTAGCTGTGCTGAGACAGTTATGGTTTCTGCACGATGGTGCACCTCCGCACTACGATCGGCGTGTTAGAAATTATTTAAACAATGAATTTCCAGGACGATGGGTTGGACGTGGAGGTGCTGTTCCATGGCCTCCTAGAAGTCCGGATTTAAACCCATTAGACTTTTTTCTTTGGGGGTATTTTAAAAGTGAAGTGTATGTCGAGGAAATTGACGATGCTGATACACTCAGACAACGAGTTCACGACACAGCTAACGCAATAAAAGAAAAACCGCGGCAAATGTTCACTTCGGTTCGTGAAAACTGACTAAGGAGAGCCCAATTGTGTATTAAGTGCGAAGGGCGTCAATTTGAACATTTAATTTAGTTTCATGTGACTTTTTATAAAACAATTGTGGCCGACTTTTAATTGTTTTATACGTGACCTACTTTTAACAAATTGCATGCACGAGTGTGTGGTAAGTGTTATCGTAGTAAAACTGCTATTTATACACGAAAATAACATGTGTAGAAGATATCAATTTACTAGCTCAAGTCAAGTGCATTTTTCTTAATGAATGTGAATGAACTTGAGGAATGTTTATCTTTTACAAAAAAACGTGATTACACTTCAAATTTCGAAGGCAAAGACTCTCGCGTTTAAAGTAAACAAACACGCATTCCATGCAGACCGAATTAAATGAGAAAAGCATTGGTTCTCAAAATGTATAGAAAAAAACTCGAAAAATGTTGAAAATTAAAAAAAAAAAATTCAAAAAAAATTTGGTGGAGATGGGTTCACACATATTTTGTGTATGTGCCCTTAAATGCTTGTTCTTTATTTCAAATACACCCTGTATAACATCTTTAAAAACTGGATTATTTATAAACTTTCATGTGTTGAAACTGGTAATGGGCTTAATCGAATTATATCGATAGTTGATTATGGTGATTCGAACTAAATTAATAATCGAATAAGTGCTTAATGTTTGCTCCAAAGATCGCTACAATGATTACCCTGAAATATTGTTTGAGACATAGCATGAATTGTTACTTCAATAATTATCGAATGGTTGCTCGTATGGTCGCTTAAATAATAATTCTATTAATAATTTATTACAATAAAATAGTATTGAATATACTCTTTAGTAATTTAAATTTAATTTGTTTTTTGGTAACATTTAAATATAAATGTATATCTATCAATAGACTATTAATTAATGTACCTAATGTTAAAGGGGACACTAAAAAGAACATGTAGTGTGTGAAGCAGTGTTACATATTGACAGGCCCGGATACAATAGGTGGAACACCAAGCCAAGGCCAAGCCTTTGCTACTAATGGAGCAGTAGGAAGGTATTTTTCCTGGGCAGTTCTCACCTTGTATCCAGGCCTACAAGTTGAGCTAAATTATTCACACAAGTCCATCTTAAGCACATTGCAAAACATTTAACAGGCTCTTCATCGTTAAACCGAATTTATTAGAATTATAGTTTTGTTCAGACCATTGATTTGGGGCTTTGTTAGTTTGAATTTCTGGCTGTTCAGATTATAGAGGCTTTAAACTCCATGCAAATGACTAATTATGTAACTCATTTAAACATAGTTAACATTGTTAATAAATATTATTATTACGAATAGATTTTCGTTTAATACAATCTTCAATCGTAACCTAAAACTTATTCTATGATTATTCAACACTCTTAAAATTAATATAAACACGACCCTACCTGTTACACTAAGAGAATAATTAATTTTTAATTAAATTAGTGAGAGTAATTGTACATTATTTATTATTGTCACGGATAAATATTATATCCAGGCGGCCATATTTTTTACTCCCATTTACGTCACAGTTGGAGCCAGTTGGCGCATGCGAACCTTCATGAGGTCACCTGGAAAAGCGTTGACTAAATACAACGTCACTGTTCTCTCTCGCACGAACTTTGGCCTGCGCGGAAAAGGGGGAGGGTAAAGCATCGAAAGATCCAATTCTGTCATACCTTGTAACACAATCTGTACATCATCGCCCATCGATGTACCTTGGTATAAACCTGAAGGTTTACAAATAACTAAAAAAAAAATCCTCTTTAAACCAATAATGTATCTTTAGTATGTTGCACCATATTCTCCTAATTCATCATTATCGGCATATTTGCGAAAATATTAAAAAAGTTAACAAAACATTACGAATTTAATATCTAGGCATGACTAATTTATTTATAATCATACATTTGTTTGTATATACCTGTATTATAGTTTTATTTATTTCGTGTGGCCATACAAATTGTAAAGTTATATAGGATATTAAATAAAATATATTTATCAATGCCTATTTCAATTTTGCTAGTAATAATTTTGGCTTTTGCCAGTTATTTTGACACCTCAGCTAAAGATTTTTTTTTAACGATAAAATTATATATGAGTCGACAGAAATGGATAACTTTGGGGAATATAGCTTACTTACTTTTTATCACGTGTAATAAATATATTGAAGTTTTAATAATCCAATAATATTTAATATCTTTTTATACATTATTTCCCAATCAATTTTGTTTTTGTATAATAACAACTCAATTATATTGTGTATCAACTATTGATTGAACTTTGTGTAACAATACAGACAAACATGAAGATAAATTATGAATCATTATTATTAAAATAATGGAAAATTTATTTACAAAATATGTGATGAAATGGACTCACTTATCGCGAGAAAGAGACATCTATTATTGCAATATTAAAATATGTTTCATGACTAATCAAAATTGAAATCTTTTTCAGATAATGCGAAAAATACTTCGAATGATGATATTGAGTTTTTATCGGTGTTAATGGTGCCTTATAATAAATGGTACGTAATTTTTTTATATAGAGCAATAGACGATAAAAAATGGCGCGATAATTCATAGCAGTGTCAATGTCATTAGTCCGCCATATTAGTCTTGCGCAGTGCGTCAGTTCATAGACAACTGATAGGTTTGCAAGAGGCCTATACGTTTGTGTGGTTTGCCGTAGCGAAACGTGCGAAAATTACACGTTTTGTGTCGATAAGTATGCGTGGAAAATTGGTGCGAAGGAATTAGATGTTCTGAAGCCGAGAGAATAGTGTAAAGCCGTGTAAGAGAGACTAGATATAGCTGCAGAATTTTGCGATTTCTATAACGAAAATGGCAGCTTTACCTCGTAGAATTATTAAGGAAACTCAACGTCTGATGCAAGAACCCGTGCCAGGTATTAGTGCGGTTCCGGACGAAAGTAATGCACGTTATTTCCATGTAATTGTGACCGGCCCAGAAGATTCGCCGTTCGAAGGAGGGCTGTTCAAACTAGAATTGTTCCTCCCGGAAGACTACCCCATGTCGGCGCCAAAAGTACGGTTTATAACAAAAATATATCATCCTAACATCGACAGACTTGGACGCATTTGTTTAGATATATTAAAAGACAAGTGGAGTCCAGCGTTACAGATCCGTACAGTCCTGTTG
Source organism: Philonthus cognatus (assembly GCA_932526585.2). Lineage (NCBI taxonomy): Eukaryota > Metazoa > Arthropoda > Insecta > Coleoptera > Staphylinidae > Philonthus > Philonthus cognatus. The sequence continues at coordinate 93,940,673 of OW052243.1, forward strand.
TCAATTCAAGCACTGCTTAGCGCACCCAATCCAGATGACCCACTGGCCAACGACGTAGCTGAATTGTGGAAAGTAAATGAGTCTGAAGCAATCCGTAATGCGAAAGAATGGACCCGAAGATACGCAATGGATAACTGAATAGTTTGTTCGCATTTTGTAACAAATATGATTGTTCTACTACTATATTTTCACTGTTGTACTCATCAGATGCCAATTTCAAACCGTGCAGCGTACTAGAACACGTTCAATGTTCTGTAATGCTGCTGTCACCGAACCATCAGTAGAATAATATTATCTTTGTTACTTTTTTAAAAAACAAAAAACTTTGCATCATCCAAAAAATGTTGCCGACTACATTGTACCATTTAATAATACATATACAATATCATTTATTCAACTGTTGCTATTTAGTGTAGACTATTTATATAAGTACCATTTATTTACAGTTTATGATCCTATTTGGAAAAATTATATTTAATTTTATGAGTTGTAAAAATATAGTTGGTTGAATTAACTCAATGGCCCATTTGGATTACACATGATTTTGTTTAGTGCGGTTAAATGGTTTACGTAAATATTTATATATCTTTAAATTTGGGACCATCCTTAGTGCGTATTTTGTTCAGTGGACATTTAAGTGTTCATATTGTATTAGATCAATGTTACGTCACAACTTTTTCCTGAAGTTGCATCGGCACTGTAATCTTGTATGGGACATCGAAAAACCAACTATGTCATTGTACTGTCAAATGTGTGATTTATTCATATATAGTCTTTTAAAATTCCTGTACAAAATGCAACCGTATCCATATGATTGAGTATTGTTATGAAATGTTCAGCACTATCAGAAACAAGCATATATTTCCCTGTAAAGGTTCCGTTGGCTTTTATTCTTTAGACTGCTTGTACTGATCCTGATACCACTGGAATTCTAACTGTAAGGTATCGGCTAAACCGATGCTCTATCTCTTATCATTAATGATTGATCTAATTGTAGAGCGGAGGTGAAGTAGCGTGTTGTAAATATTGGTATGTAAGGCTTTTTACAATAAATTCTTTACACAAGTGGTTATTTATTTTTATTACCTTACCAAGTAAGAAAATAACAGTTCAATTTTTTAAGTAATCAAGATTGCTGCACAGTAACAATAATTTTAACACTATTGCAGAACTCGAGTAAGCGTTAAGTGAGGTTATTGCTTCAAATACCGAATGAAATAAAATACTCGCTGAATAATTATAAGTAGTGGAATGCTGTATTGTGAATACTTTGTACATACATACACAGTAAGTTATGGTATTAATTAGAATTATTAGAATAAGAACTGCGAACTTATTTAATTAAATTTAGGCTTAGAGTTAATTTTTAAGGGATTTACTTAAGAATACTAAAGGACCAGTGATGAATAGACTTGATATGGTTAGGTACTAGAAGTTTTGGGCTTACGGCAGTCAAATTTAAGATAATAACAAAGATTTTACATAACTTTATGGTTTTCAAGGAGGTACATACAAAAAAGAAAAGTATATATGGAAATTTAATATTGCTAAGACATATTTAAATAAAAATCTACAATAATTATAAAAGGGAAAAATTAACTATTTAAAGAGTATTTAACTCCTGGTTAAAATCAATATAGCAAAAATATTTATCATTAAACATAAAAATTTAAAAATTCCATATATATATATATATATACTATAGATGTAAATATACAATTACGTTGTTAATTCGCAGCAGTCAATCACTGCTGACAAAAGAAACATGGATACAATTGAAAATAATAACAATAAATTGCTGACTAGATATAGTGCTACATTGATTTTTGAGCCAGCAACTTTGAGGTTGGATAAATGAGGTATTTCTTAAAAATGTTACGTCACAAATTTAGCTTATCACAATTAGAAAAAAGCAACAATATATACACACACATAAATATATATCACTTATATATACATGTGTATTTATATATAACTATAAATATACGGAACCAATTGAAATGTTTCATTGATCCAACCTATGCATCTTTGGTTTACGCTCTTCACATTCACAACAAATAAATACAGTATGCGACAAAGCAGATATGATCTATCACGAAAGCGCAGCACATGTGCAGAGCGCAGGTCTTCGCATGTATTGTCTTCAGTCTGTTAAACTTATACGTACAATAAAAAATATATTGATCTGCGACTCAAGCACGACCAAACTTAAACAATTCCCAATGACAGTTTAATATCAACTATAGGTAGGCACTTTCAGACCTTCAATTAGTCTATCTAGATATACACTGGATTCTCTTGACCTGTCAAAAGTCGAAACATCGACGTCGGCATTGTCTTCATTAAAATCTGAAACCAAGGGGCTTATGAGATATAAAAGAATGGATTAGACTTCAGTACTACCTCGCCCACAGATGTAGCTAGCAGGTTTACTATTTTCTCATGAGGTACTGCTACTACACTCTGGTTATTTATTTCAATGATTCGGTGTCCGACACGCACCCCTCCTCTTTCGGCTATTCCACCTCTTAATAAGCTACATATCTAAAATTCATACCATATTTATAAGATATACATTTTAAATGAAACCTTATTGTACTCACCACTCCATTTTGCACACTGAAACCAAGTTGATATTTTGTGTCAGGCCTTTTAATTTTTACTTCAACCACTGGGGCACAAGGAACAACTGTTAGCTTAACAACAGTTTGATTCTTTGAATTCTTTATGTAATTTTGACAGGTTGATAGTGGAAGTCCAACTAAGCTGACGCCATTGATAGCAATTATTTGGTCCCCAATGTTTAATTGCCCACATCTAGCGGCAGCTCCAGCCGGAGCCAAATTTGCTATCACAACTGTCGGTAACATGGAACCCCAACCAGATTCAACAATAACAACACCTAATATTTCTCCTTTTGCTTTTGGAACAACAACCTTAAATATGATAAAATGTTTTAAATAATCATCTCTTACGGTGGATTAGGATTTTGTCTAAGATCTAACTAACTGTAAATAAACCTTACTTCTTTTTGCATTTCCTTTTTAGCAAACATTTGCAATTCATCGCCGAAAATTTCTTGAGAATTTAGAACTTCCTGATAATCCATTTCCTTAACAAAACTATGATCTTCTATGCCATTAGCTTTCAAAAACTCCATATAAGCTACTTGAAATGCTTGACCAATAGATTGTGCAATAAATTGAGCTTCTTCGCTTTCAAATACGTGGCAAATCATTTTAGGCGTGCGATTTATTTTCGGAGCTTCCTCCATTTCATGCGGTACAAATCTTCTACGAGCCATTAAAACTACTAAGTCACCGATGTCTGCGATATACGAAATTGTTCGCAAAGCGTGGTCCATCATAATTTCTTTTAAATCAGTATTTAGCACCATAATTTTCTCGGTTGAAATGAATAAATCTACTTCAGTGCTAGGTTGCGTTTCACCATCCGGGGCCTACAATAAAAGGTACACTTTCCAGTAACAACGTAAATGCATTCTACAATCTATAACTCACCAATGCCTGCAGATCCAAGAGGGGAAGCATTAATTTGAAAATGATCAGTTAGTATTATTATAATAATGTCGAATACAAACTTAAAAATTAAGCACATACAATCATTCAAAAACAACCGACCTTAATTTTAGTTACTGCTACTTCGACCATGTTTTTCTTGAGACGTTTGCGTCTTTTGCGTCCCCCTTCCTCATCCACTTCGACAGAGCCCAAGAAATGTAGCCGAAATACTGTACCGGTAGCTCCGACTCCAAGTGGAAGCGGGTTAGTGTTAAATACATGTGCCCCTTCTACAGAATAACTTTTCAAAAACATTGCTAATATTCCGGTAGATTAAATAATATAGGAATGATAACAAGGTATATTAAATGCAGGTATAGCAATGCTGAAGAAAAGCTCACCCTGTATAGGTTGTGGTGATGATTCAACTACGGGTTCAGCTTCCATTTCGTTAGGCGTTTCATCATCGAAACTACTTTCAGGGCTGCTGGGGCCGTAAGTTTGCAACATTTGGTTGGATGCCTCCTGCAATTTTACCCTTTCTTACCAACAACAACCCCCAGTTATTTAACTAAAGAAAACGTGTACGTACTAAGAGGAGCAAAGAAGAGATAAATAACTATGCATTAAACTAAACCTAAAACATGACATCTAAATTGATTATTAAAAACGGAAATTAAATTAAATGTAGATTAAATCCAGTAGTAAAAGAATAATAAATCTCATGTGCAAGAGATTTTCAGGTATATACAATCAGAAGAGTAATAACATCCAAAGCTTAATTACAGATATGGGGAGTGCGACAATATGTGTATACCCAGGGTTTTACAGACATGGAGCAGGCAACCAACCAAATATAGCACATGAAGCGTGCGTCGTTGTCGAAAGTGGGGGAAGGGGCACACTTTATTTCATAATTTCGCACATCTTCAATATAGCAGGTCATTTCATTTCACTTCAAAATTTCCCAAGTGAAGATCCATTTAAGTAATTTTTTTGCATATAACCATATTTTGATGTATAACTATACTACAGACATGCTATATATGTGCTCGTGTTTATGCATATTACTAATCACTAGTATAGTATTACTAGTCATGTCAAATATTCAGTGTGTGATCATTGCGCTAACAGTGTGAATTTTAGCAAAATTCAAAAGCATTTTAAACAGTTTGTACAACTTGGCCGGTGACTGATTTTTTACACCAATGACATGCAATAAAATTCAGAAAAAATTATACTTATAGTTTTCTGAATGAGATACATGTAAACCTGAGACCAATAATTTAAAGTTACAAATGGGATAACAATTAAAACAGGTGAGAGTATATGAGTACTCTGATTATCTGATTTTCCTTGTTTTCACATATTCTACACATTTTTTTTTTTAATAATATTGTATACTTATTTTAAGCCATAGCAGATCTAGAAGTATCAAATATACTCGTTTATTTTTGTACAAATAATCTTGCAAATTATGTAAGTGAAATGTTAAATTTAACATATATATTATTCTATAACCTCACAATCCAAGTATACATATCAAATATTAAAAATAACATTTACGTTAAACTTAACATTTTGCTTACAGAATCAAAATTAATATGTTTGTAGTATTTATAAAACTCCAAATTTTAATGCATAAAACTATTGCACAAATTACTTTGCACTAGTAGCACAACATTCACAGCACCATAAACATTATTCACCTTATTCTAAAATATCACAAATACTGCAGTCGCAGTCGAAATATGCATTATTTGTGATAGCTGTTTAGTTCTATTAGAATTAAACAATCATAACAAAAGGACAGAATAGATTAGTGTATTTAGTGCAAGAGATAGTGTTGTAAGAAAAAATAAACATGCTTCACCTTAATACGACTAACTGCTTCTTCAGCCTGCATCATTCGAGTAGTCTTTGTAGGTTGCCCCTCACACACCAATTGAGTAGATCCTAAGTACCTCGCCCGAAACAACACTCCCTCTATCAGCACTGATGGTTCCAATATATCTAAAATGAATGAAAACATCAGTTTACTGAAAAATAATATGTTAATACAAGCAAGCACGTTTAACAACTTCACTTACCAAAGCAAACATCCAAATGTAGCATATGAAAAATAATTGTATTAGTAATCATAAACTTATTGTTAATTATTATTTATAAATAAGGGTCTGATTACAAAAATATGACAGTCAAATTTTGAAGGAATGATGAAAACTTCCCATCTTCCCTCATTATGCTAGAATGTTCATTTTTTTTAACATTAATTTGTTCTATACCAGGGACCATTGTCAGAGAGTGGGGAAAGTGTTGGACAAGTTGGGATTTTTGACAGAATTTTCTAAAGACCATACTAGCCAGGCATTTAGTATTATTATTTTAAAAGTTTGAAATTAGGTGAATGTACAACTTATATACATAAAAACAGGTTTCATTTCAATTTATACAGTTTTGTAAAATGGTCAAATAATGACAACATTTGAAAAGGAGTCAAAGAATCTTTCAAAACATAAAATACTTTGATCAATTCGACAGTCTGAGTTATTGGGTTTTAATCGAGTTTAGCTACCTAGCAATGTTGCACGACCTCAACAAAGGACCAGATGGCAAAAATAATTAACTTTTTACTTGCCGAGTTTGTGTAATCAGAACCTCAAATGTATATTCTTTTAAGAATCCACATACCTTCTTTATTTCTCCCTTTCTTTTTGTTCTCTTTATCCTGTAAAAGAGTTCAATTTATAAATACTATTACAGTTGACGTTTCTTTTATTCAAATCACAAACAAAATAAAATATACTTTAGTTTTATTTAAGTAATTAATAAAAAATTAATAAGTGCTTTATGTGCCAATTCAAAAATTTACTCAATAATAAAAAAATCCTCTCGTGTTGCAAGCGTGTATGAAAAATACTGGTTTTGTTTCAAAAGTTAGTTAATTTGTAATGATATAATCAACTATATAAACTACACTAAATACAAGCAAGAAGCACAACTGTTTACACTATGTTTGTTTCTACGGCATGCCAGGCTAAGCCACACCTTTTTTAGTTTAACCGATGATATAGATCCTTTCTGGCTTTGGGGCGACTGGCTTTTATCAGATGTTACGTTAGGTGATGAGGGATTCGAATTTAAGGAATCGGGCATAACTAAAGGCAACGTTCCCTCATCTATATGGTGTATTTGTTTGGGAGTAGATAAGGATAATGGAGGCATAATAGTCCGACTTTTAGGTTTTCTCCAGCCCTATTGATTGATACAAATACAATTAGGTATCATGCTCTAGAAACTGGTAATTAATTTTGTTTAAAATTTGTTACTTTGTTTTTAAATTATTTAACTAGTTAAGCAGCTATGTTTATATTTAACACTAAAAAATTATGGTTTTAATTAATGATTCAGGTTTAATTTTTATCCTTTCATTTTAAACATTAAAACAAACAATCATACACATTGAGTAATAAAAGTATACTTTAAGTGGTCTTTACCTTGTCATCGTAAAAACCCTGGTCATCAGTCCGTTGCTGCCCAAGCAGTCGGTCCGTTTCGAGATCGGTGTCAGCTTCTTCTAAAAAATATTTTTTTTAAATTCACAAGTAAATTTACTTTATATGAAATACCTTCATCGCCCCCTTCTTCCCCACTTTGTACTTTTCTATCGGAATCCCCGCTGGTGGCGGATAGTCCTCTTTGCCTGAAGAAATAAATTAGTTTCAAAATTAACTAGTTAATTTACATAATTACCTAGGCACCCACACTGGGCTGCTGACGGCGTTTTCTTCGCACTCTTCCTCAGGATGGCACTTCAGTGGGAGCGTTTTGGTCCTCTGCAACGTCAACCTGATGTCTTTTATAGCTGCCTCTACATCACTTGGCTCACCGGATACACAGCGGTGTGGAGCGGGCGCTGGTGGCGGTGGAGTCTTATCTACAAAACAACAAAACACAACTCCCATTAGAATACAGTATTTTTCAAAAACACCTAGAAGCCACCTGAAGTATCGACTTGTTGATGATTAATTTCATCGTAGCTATTTAAACCGTTCATAACATCAATTGGTGTTGATGAAATGCATTCCTTTCCTGGGGAAAGACCACCATTTTCCTGCGCTTTGTTATTTATTAACTTATTCTTAATGCCTTGATTAATTTCACGCTCAATCTCCGTGATCTGGCGTTTCATGAGCATTACTGTAGGATTATTGTTGTCCGTATCACTAGCATGTCCAGATGATAATCCGTCTTCAAGTACAGGCATACTTGAGTAAAGTCTTAAGGAATCATTTGGTATTGCTAAATCACCACTAGAACCTGTAATATATAAAATTTATAACATGACTATATATTATATCCAAATATTTACTTACCAAGAAGCCCAGATGAAGGCCCTAATTCATTTTCCATTAACATTAAAGACACTTCACTATCTAAATCCCCACAATTTGAGTCACAGTCTGTAGTCTCTGGAGAAAGCGTAAAATTTCGACTATGCCCCACCTGAAGCCCGTGTTCTGTTTCACCTAAATCACCACTAGATCCAGTTCCTATTGATAAATCTAAGAAGTTATTTTCATGCTCCGTTATATCATGATCCTGTAACAATAATAACTTATTTTCACTATTGCTTCTTATAATAATCATTTTGTGTGCAAATAAAAACAGTCAATCACACAAACTTAAACTAAATTTAGACATACACTCAGTTACTAATTTAAATAATCCTAAGAGTGATGTAACGTGTGATTCATCCATTCATGCTTATACATCGAACTGTGAATGATTTTCTCATCTTTACCTGAAGTCCTAATAAATTGGTGCTATTGTGTTTTCTGGGCGAATCAACCCTGAGGCAAAAATCCCCTTGTTCGGAGGCTCTCCCTTTGGCCAGCCTCTGCCCGACATACGAATTCCCCGAGTCACTGGCTTGTCGCCTCAGTTCGTACTCAAGATCTTGAAATTCGGCTTCGAGCCGATTTTCCTCCTCCGGCGGGGGACATTTAAAGAACTCTTCGAGAACCTTTCTGGTTTCTGAGAACTCGTATAAATAATCGAATGTAGAGGAGGTCGTTCGAGGAGAACCAGGTTTACTATTTCTCTACAAATAGAGGATATTTTAAGAAAATAGTGATAAGTACTGGATGAAAGCAAATAAGCAAGCTACTTCACTGTCTACTGTTTAACATGTTAAACGAAACATACTGTTAAAATATAGATGCTCTTGATCAGTAAGAGTTCCAAAATGTTATTTTTAACAAGCGAATAAATGTGTTTATGCTAGAAGTTATAGTTTTATTTAAAACATACAAATCTAATGAAAAAAAATATCATTAATAATCACTGCGCCTAAATTCGCAGGGTTCGCTCGTGAACCTTCCCACTCAATCGAGTTGAGCATGTGACATGCACGACTGGGCGTCCACTACACAAGTGGACGATTGCGGTTGTCTCTCGCGATGCAGTCGTCCACTTATGTATTTAGAACGCAGTTGCGTGCGTTGTGTGCACAACTTGACTTGGCGGCTGCTGTTCACGAGCCATCCCTACCAAATTCCTCCCTGCTAATAATACACATGCTAAAAATAGAAAATTTATAGTATTACTGTATAGATAAAACTTGTATTAAAATGTGAGTTAATAACATGAATAATATAAAACACACCGAATATTCTAGTCTCAAATAACAATAAAATTTATATTAAAAAATGGAAACACCCTTGACCACAAGTTGGGTACCAAAGAAATCGAAGAAGCTACGAGTATAATACATATGTACGTTTAGTGTCTAATTTCTTTTATTAATTACTTAACTAATAATAGAACTGTGTCACATTTGATTGAATTGCTAAACAGTAATTTACAGCATTATTTACAAACATATGCATAATTTTGCTAAAGCAGTGTCTATAAAACGGGCCGGAATATGGGATAGAGGAACAGTTGTATAAAGAAGCAAGTGAATTAATTATCACAACTGTCTCACTCAGTCCACCCTCTGGACTGTTCTCTTGCAAGCACTGGTCAAAGTAAAATAATGTTCTTGAATCATATGTATTTATAAATAATCAAGTAAATACGGCAAATACGCAAACGGGATTGTTGGTCTTCTATTCCTGATATAGGTATTAATAACAAAATAGGTGTTAAGTGTCCGGCACTAGGTGTTAAAATTAGTGCAGGTGAAATAGCAAGAGCCTAGTGCCGGTACAAGGTGTTACTAGGAAGACTTACATTATAGTTATCAGCAATAGAAGAGGGGGCATCATTGTCACTAGGGGAACAAACAACCCTTTGTGGAAATCCGGGCCTAGGTGGATATACACTAGGGGAAGCAAGCAAACTCTGCGCACTAGGTAATTGTGGGTGCGTGCAGTTAGATTCCACTTGTCGGGGGCCATATCGACGCGGTGACCCCTCGTAAACAGCAATTGGAAGATTGCCAATCACCTTTGTAACCCGTTCAGATTCCATTTCATTATTAAACATAGTTGCGGCAGTGTGATTGTATGGAGATGTCGAGTCGGGGTGTTCTTCTTCCAATCTATTCTCATCTTTCCAATTTTCGCCGATATCATCGAATACAACTACTTCACTGGGCACAGACATGTTTGTCAGAGTAGGGATCACACCCTCATTTTCGGGACTGCTTCTAGGTGGTTGAGTTTGAGGTTGTGGCTGTTGCTGCTGCTGCTGTTGCTCGGACTGAGGATGGGTGACCGAACAAACTTCAGACGAGAAAACGGTCTCAGTGAGTTCACGAGAATTCCTCGACTTTTTTGAGTCATTACTTCTAGAGCCACGCAGTTCCCAAATACCTTGCCTGGAGGGTGATTTTTGGTTTTTCTTTTTTTCTAAATCATCTCCTAGTGCTATGTTTCTAGACTTTTTCACAGCCTTGCTACGGCTCTGGGAGTAAATTTCACGCCCACCGGCTATTTCGATTATCCTAAAAAGCATCATGGATATATTAAATGTAGCTAAATGAGAGGGTTCATTAGTTAAGGGTGGTTATAATTGAAGAATCTATGGTTCTCTAAAAAGTAGTAGGGTAAAGACTAGTTTATATACAATTGGTTCAGGTATGTAGTAGTGCATTTAATGACTGAAAAGAATTAAAGTGCATCTACTCTAAAGACAGATAGTTGTACTACATGCATGTGAATCAATACCATTTATATTCAAGAATGAATTCATAAATATATGTGTTTTTAAGAGAATATAAATACACATTTCATGTATGTAGGGTGTAAACATCTCATGCTATACAGATATATTGAGCATGTACCTAGAGTCACGTAACTTGTACGTTCCTCCGATATGCTCGTGGTCGATAATGTCATCATCATCAGTAGAATGCACTTGGCTTCCGCTATCTCTATTGTCTGTATAGGAACCATCCATGACCCATCTACTAAATTAATAATAATACCCTTAACTTTACGCATTAAATGTGTACAGCAAAAATGAGGAAGGCGAGTTGTAAGTGCAATTAAAAATGTATATATACCTATCATTATCCCTGTCGATATTCATGACATTAAAAGTAGAATTGTCTGTACGTTCATGATCACGACCCGAAGCAATAATAGGATTTAGATTAATGTCACTACGTGGGCGACACTTTGGAAAGAGTTTGCTGATTTGTTCTGTGTTCTCTGTAACGTCATTATCTAAAGCCAACGTCAAACTAGTCATTGCGGTGCAATTACAATATCCATTGAAATGATATTTCAGGCATCTACAAAAAATTCGTCATTACTGCAACAATAAGGGGAGCAAAGTATCAATACAAAATGAAAAAAAAAGAGAAGGGAAAAGACATGCAGATGGTGTATAAAAGTGAAACCAAAACAGGACTGTAATCCCCCACCCTATGAATCATCGCTCACCGCTGAAAACGTGTGTCGACTTAATTAATTCAAACTTCCGTCACTTTTAATAACACTACTCTTAGCAATATTTTCAATAATCACCGCCGCCGTGCGATCAAATCCGCCGTGGGATTTAATCGATATAAACATAACAACGTGTTAAACACGGAAAATATCCGAACCGTACCATTTTTATATATATATATACAGCAGGGATGTGAAGAAATATGACCGTTGTTAATTAAAACGTTAGCAGAGTTCCATTTTCACGCGAGTTTGATCGTTATCAAATCCACAGGGGCAAATCCGTCCAGAGAATTAACACCCGACAGCATGTTTTCCATCCACTGAATATCACAAAATCGTTAATAATCCAACGTCCATACTAACATTGAAATAAACAATTCAATTCAACTAGAGCCACTAGAAACTCGAAATTGAACAGCACACACCGACTTAAAATCAATATTAACTGTCCCACCACCACTCCACTCATATATTCACAATAATTATGTTAAACCGACTTACTGATCACTGCATTTAGAATATTTCGTCAAATACGGGCCCGATTTTTCGATTTTAGGGACGAGAACACGTATTTTAGTAGGAATTTGTGATCAAAAACAACGTCGCGACGCCTTGCGCCGGTCTCTGCGGCGACGCACGATACACAGATGACGGCAAAATTATTGAACGTCTTGTGAACTCGTTTCTGTTATGACACGATATAAAATCAGAAAATGTATCGCAATGATACAATTTCAACAGTTTTTCTCGCTTTTACTTTCGGCATCAACTGACGCTCGTGAAAATTCTATCATTTTTTCATAAACGGCGATTGCGGCGCGCACGCAATTGTGCACCTTCTGTATTATTCCCTATGGGAAATCCGATCTGTTCCTGCTCCGCCAGACGCGCATTCGTGCCTTCCTTCTATGTAATCTTGCCGAAAACCGTTTAATTTCTATTCAGTTGATTTGATTAAAAAAATATGGATTTATTTAGAAGTCAACAATTTTTTTTCTTTTTTAATTATATTCGAATAATTGGGAAAGTTAGCGCATTAAAAGAAAAATTCCCTTATACAACATATAATTTTGTTTCAAATAAAACGTGAATCAACATTTTAATTTAATGTTAGTTCACGTTTTATTTGAAACAAAATAAAATGTTTGTATAAGGGAATTTTTCTTTTAAGTATCTCGATAAAATAAGGGTTTAATTTAAAGCTTTAAGCGAGTTTAGAAAAGCTTTAAAATTTGGTTTGGTCGACCAAAACAAATTTTCAGGCTTTTCTAAACTCGGAATTTTACTTCATTCGCCACGCGTATTGAACACAGATTTGATGTAAAGTTCAGAATATACGTCCTTAGCATACTGCTTTAGTAGTATATTTTAAACTTCATTTGCGATCAGAGTTTTATACGCGTGGCGCATGAAGTAAATTTCGAGTTTAGAAAAGCCTGCAATTTTATTTCATGCTTAATCAAGGAGTGGAAACACTCGTTAGAAGCTTTAGATGATCGTTTTTATAAAATAAACGAATGGCCGAAAATTTACGGCGTATACATCGGAATATGTACAGGGTGGCCCAAATTCGATGTTTTCATAGTGCCTCTTTTTTGAGATATTAATAATGTCGTTAACAGATTATGGCTAACTTGATTAGTTTAGAAGATATCAGGAGTTTTTCAATTGTTGGCCATTTTAAAATATGTATTTATCTTAATAACTATAAGATATAAAAAAAAAACAGTTTAATAGTTGTTTGTGTTGTTTTTACCGTAAAATGCAGTGGCATACTTATATTTTTAGTCAGACTTTTAATTTCCGAGTTATGATATAACGTGTTTTTTTAATGGAACACCCTGTAATTTTATGTCATTTAATAGCACATTAAATTAGTTTTACATTTATATATGAAAAATTTTTTTGTGTGTTTCTAACTCTGAAGGTTTTAGATAAATATTTCATAATACGTATATTTATAGTAAACTTCGTTTTCAATATAATCGTTATTTTATTTGCTAATTTTTATGAATTTTTCTTGTATTTATATATCAATGTAAAGCTAATTTAAAATGCCATTTAATGACATAAAAACATACAGGGTGTTCCATTTGAAAAAATGCAACTTTGTGTCATAACTCTGAAATTAAAAGTTGAAATAAAAAAAAAAAATATTCCACTGAATTCTACGATGAAAACTACACAATTTACTATTTAACTACTTATTTGTATATCTTATAGTTATAGGGTCGGAAAGTGATGACGTCAACATTGAGTGGAAAATTCAAACGTGAGTCATACTTCGAAAACACTGTCAAAATATTGGCGGTATTGACAACGTACATAAGGACGAGAATAATATAGGTTATGTTTGGAGGCTTACTATATCGTAGTTTTACATATTTAAGAATTCAATTGCTCTGATTTGCTAAATATAATGCATTATCTAATGTCTGGAACGAACACATTTGCTGTCAATGACGAAAATATATTTTAAATTGATAATGAAAAATATACTGTACCTCGGCATATTTCAGGTACAGCTGTCTAGCAGGAGCACCGCGAACGTACGTCGTGCAATGCATCAACACTTACGATCAGTTGCAATATTCAAAGATCAATCTGTTTAATTGGGATTTGTTGTTACATAAAAATAATATTTTTATTTAAACTTACGAATAAAACAAGGAGCTCAAATGTAAACAACTAAACCTAATCACACATACGAGGTAAACAACACAATAATGACAGAACCGTTGGTGCACTGTCCGACATACGTTCGGATTTTAAGTAAAGTTGGCTAGCCTGGGAACGGAGGTCAACTGTACCCGAAATCCGCCGAAGTGCCGCATATTTTTCATTTACAATTTAGGACATGTTTCCGTCATTTACAGCAAATGTGTTTGTTCCAGACATTAGATAATGCATTATATTTAGCAGATCAGAACAATTGAATTCTTAAATATGTAAAACTACGCTACAGTAAGCCTCCAAACATAACCTATTTTATTCTGGCCCATATGTACGTTGTCAATAATGCCAATATTTTGACAGTGTTTTTGCAGTATGACTCACTTATTCTTTGACGTCATCACTTTCCTATTGAGAAAACGATGTTTTTAAAATATCGGGCAATTGAAAACGCCCGATATCTCTACAACTAATCGAGCAAGCCACGATCTGTCAATGCTATTCTTATTTTCTTAGAAAAAGAAGTCATGATGTATCAGATTTTGTCTAATTATTCGGGTTACTGAGATCCCTGTGAAAACATCGAATTTGGGCTACCCTGTATACTTAAAAGTAAAATTCCCCATATGAAATCGTGCAATAAATATGATACTTTGCAATCCTCTGCATATATTTCTCACATCTAGAAATAATTTGTTGACCAAATTGATAATTATTGCATATTAATCACCAGATATTCGTCAGACGAATCATGTCATCAAATAAATCTGTATGACTAAACTGGATTTGCGTGATACCATCTCATCTTTTACTTGAATCATAGTTTAAGCCGGAACCCAACACAAATTAGGAATTAACTGAATTACATTGATATTTTTGTTAAACTGAAAGCCTGAACCCGAACAAACGATTTTCAAAATGCGCGAATGAAAACCTGGGCGATATTTTTTAATTCCAATACACATCTCCATACTAATTAATCCTCTTGTATTTTTTTTATCTTAACTTTTTTTAAATAATTCATACAGTGGCACAACATCCAAACATAAATTTAAAAAACGGAACTAAACCGGAATGATTTGCATACGAAACCGAATCGGTGACATTATTCGCGTATCGGCGTCAACTAGAATTACAGGAAGTTTGACAAATAATAAAAAAATATGGAGAGATTATTGAATTTTAGATAAAAAATGTGTTTTCTTTAGGTATCCTTTTTATTCTGAGACTTTTTATTTAGCTTCAATCAATTTTTGGCATTCTGTAGGGTTAGAAAAGATGAGTAATGTTGTGTAATAAATTACGGTCGTAGTAATAATTTCTAAAAGAATGCGTTAAAATGCTCCACAAAGCATACTTGTGTTTACTGAAGTACCTAATACTGATTGATTCGTGGGCTAAATATTTAAATAATTCATTTACAACAGAATACTTTTTTTTCTGGTATTTATATTTTTAAAATTATATGAACACCACAAATCTAGTATTAATATTTATATTAACTTATGTTGAACTGAAAATTACTTTTAAGAATTAATTTATTTGAAATGTCTCCTATCTTATTGAGAATAAATGCAAGATAGTTCAATTAAATTGTGTGGAAAGGCTGATATATGAGTTTACTTGCCTTCATAACCTCAAAATTCTCTCAGAATAAATAACCAAAACAAATATTCACAAATTAAATCTTAGAGGCGATCACTTCATGGTACATTTTCAATTTTGGTATTAAGAAAACACTTAACTTTTTTATTTGACTTATTATATGATTTGACAAATAAATAACTAAATTAAGTAATGAAAATGATAACTAATATTATATATATAATAGATATATAAACATTTAGTGCTTTATTAGTAATATAATGTGTTGTTTACTAAATCATCCAGTTTACATATTCACTTTCATGCCAACCCAATTACTTCAATTTGCAAAAGTTTTCATGTCTTTAAGCTAATTACTTTTACTTTCACTTCATATTTAATACCACTTTCCTGACTGTAACAGTTTCTTTTGTAATACATATTTTAAGGAATTGCAAACACCGTTCGTTTGCTTTATTGTACTCACCATTAGGATCTCGTAAACTATTAGAGGTACAAACATGGTTAAATTAGACAAAAGTTTCCAGTTTTAATACAAATGAATCTGCGCTAACAAATTTCATCTAACAATATTTGTTTCCAAGATATGGCGAAAACACTGAAAATTGACAAAATGTTCTTTTTACAATAACTTTGTTATTTAGAAAGATAACGAGCTGAAATTTAAAATGTACCCGTTTTCCAGATACGATATCGAAGTTCAATTTTTCTTATGAGAGTCATAAAAAAATAAATTTATAAAACTATATACTAAGTCAAATCCCCCAACCGTAGATAGCGACTATGGCACGGTTTGGAACTGTCAAATACAATTTTAAAAGATGATGCTCCCACTGAGCAAAAAACAAACAAATATTGTTGTATCAACATTGTAGCAACATTAGACGTTGTATTAATGTTGATGAAACATTACTTGTTTGTTTTTGCTCAGTGGGCTCCTTGTTCTGTAAGCAAAATGTTAAATTTAGTGATTATTCTTCCTACTTCACCTTCTAAGTTTATATATCAAATACCAAGTCCACTCAGAAGATGAAGTTTAAGAATAACATACATTAAATTTACAGAATCGGCCTGAATATTGGTTTAAAATATGCATTTAATTTATATAAATTTATTTGAATCAAATGAAATTTTGTGACATCACAATAGGAACAAAATATTAAACAAATTTCACAATGAAATGTTGTTGCGATTTAAATTATTAGTACAACACATTTTTCAATGCCATAAGCATCTGAGCACTCTGATTCTGATAATTATATTTACTTAATAAACATGGTTGCTCGCAAATATTTGTGACCTAATTTAAAACATACAGCAGGAAACAGTAATATACATTGCGACTGTTGTAGACATACACATGTTTATTAGCAATCTTAAAAACTAGATAGATTAGAGAGCAGCAGTGCTCAAGTAGTCACACATTTTAACTATTACATTTTTTAATTAAATGTCTTGTCCTTTTTAATTTCAACTACGACTATTTTAAAATCAAATTTGCATTACTACGGTTTTTCATCACAGGTATAAATGTTGACCCTCCATCCCTTGAATGATGAATAAACAGAAGTGCATATGAATGGTAAATTTAGGTGACGATAAACTTATGAAACCCAAAATGTTTGAATTTTATTCTATCTCTTTCAATAGTATCAGTAATGCATCGCTCTGTTTCTTTCTTGAATTAGTATTAGTTGATCGTCAGACTGAGAGATGTTGATACTCAATCGGCATGAATTGACCATAATGCGAAGAATACATGAAGTTGCACTTCTATATGAGTTATATTTCTTTAATATTAGATATTTACAAAGTGGGGTAGCTAGTATATTGCACACCTTAACATAATTTAGCCTTTTCGTTATAAAACAAATTGTAAATATTCTCAAACTCAATAAAATAATAATACATGTGAGATATGGCTGTGGTTAGAACCCAGGCCAGGATCATCGAATCCAAATTTTAAAAAAATATTTTGAAATATCCAACAATCCCTCTTACACTACTCGCTAATGCTAATTGTTGAGGAAAAAAAAACTCTTTTACATCTAAGATATAAGACAGTTGAGGACTCATACAGCCCAAAGTATTTCCAATAGTGCAACATGAAGATGTCTTCATTATTAAATAACGAATATAAATGCTAGAAACTTTAATTATTTAAAATAACTTGCTAAGGTTTCTATTTTAAAATAAGTTATAAAAGTAACTATGAATATTTATTTAATTTAGTTTTGCATTGCTATTCATATTAAACAAAACCATTATAAATTAAAATCTAATTATTAAATGCTATTTAAAGAATATTTAAGATCATTTAATCTTAATATTTAAGATACATAATAAATTGCTTTTTACATTTATTAAAAATCACCCACCCTTCATACATTTTAAAATAAATATTGATAATAGTCAGTATTTGGGAATAGTTGACAATTTATCATAATAGGCACAATATATTTAAGATAATATGTACAGTTAAGATAAATAATTCATATTTTTTTTTATTTTCTCATTGTAATCAAGTCTACAAAATCATCATCTAAGTCGAAATTCAAATGATAACACATGGTGCACTTTCTCTTAAATTAGCGATACTGCCAACTTGAAACTGTAAACACGTCTTTAAATATGGGATAAATTCGGTGCGCAAATGACAGTACATTATGGGATTTCATAAAAATAGGTCGAAAATTAATGATAAATTACATAAAATCAATAAAATAACTTGTTTAATTATCTTATCAGGCAAGTAGTATCAGGTAAATAGGGGTGAAAACGAATATTCAACACCAAACACGAACCGTTTCCAACAACGAAATTAGCTACATAGGATGTTAGATGCTGCTAATATTTACATAGCCTATATGCAATAACAACACCTTGTTAAAATCCATCCCGAGTAACGTGTAACAATGCAGGGAACACCACAAGGCAATGAGGGTTCCATGCAGACAAACTACCCCCTTTACCAGGTGAAAAAACATGCCTTTGCCACTGTACACAAACTATATTTTAGAGTATCACATCAAAACAGGGCCCCGCGTTATTAGCAATTACCTTTATGAGGTGGGTGCCTCCAGATGTTCATTCTCATTTTCAGGAGAAGGACGTATCCTAGAGGGTTCGCATATTTTTTAATCCAAGTCAATTACGATCGAATGTATAATAAAAAAAAAACTAACAGAACTCTGAGCAAACACCACAACTGGAATGAAAGGTTTTCATGACAGTACTAAAGTTCTATTTACGCACACTAGAACGCGCCACTGTCGATTTTAGTTAATTAAAAATTGTTTTTTATAAACAAAACGCAATAATTATATAAACAATTAGGAGACCATACATTATAGAAATGTGATTAAAATTAGCCATTTTTAATTTAAACAAATTAAAAACATATATTGAGAAAGAATCTAATTCGAAAATACACAATTATTTGTAAGTGTGGTTATAAAACACTGCTGTTATTTTTTAATAATAAATATGAATAATTTACAGTCAATTTCACTTCAAAAATAGTTGTAAATAAAAACATGAAGACTATTTCAATGTAGGCAACCTAATATACAACATTAAATTAACCTACTTTCTGTACAGATTTAATTCAAGAATATTTATTATTTAAATTAATGCATTTTACAATAAATTATTAATACAAAGTTTCAGATTAGGTGTTCTATACATTTTTTAAATCTTTGTTATCAATTATAATTCACATAGGTAATCTCTTTATATAAGGAGTTTTTCTTTCAAGTATACATATCCCAACTATGTGCTTTAAATTATCATATATTCGTTGTTTTTTTTTTTAAGTTCAATTTGAAGCTTTTAACAAGTGTTTTCCACAAGAAGCATGAAGTAAAATTTCGAGTATAGAAAAACCTGAACGTTTGAATTTATTTTTGGACGCGTATCCAAACTAAGGCTTTTCTAAACTCGAAATTTTACTTTACGTGCCACGCGTACAAGACACTGATTTTAATTAGGGTTGTTAAAAAAAAGACTTTTTTCATTTAAATTAAAATAGGCGTTTTTTTTACAAAACGTGCTTTTTTCATCAAAACAGCGTTTAAAATATTAGCAATTAAAAACATGTTTAAAACACAACCAGTCTTATTAATAGACGTTAGCATTCAGTTAAACTCAGTTCTAAGGATGATATTGCCATTTTCGGATTAATAAAACGTTGTAGTAGATTACTATTGTTAGTTTACAACTAATAATTTAATATCCCTAGTTTAAGTCTTATACGTAACCTCAATTGTCACAACAAAATAGGGTTATTTAGAATTTATTTATTAATGCAATAAATCATAAAGTACGCGCTACGCGACCAAACCAAGTTTGCAGGCTTTTCTAAACTCGAAATTTTACTTCCTGCTTTGTCTGGGAGTGGAGACACTCGTTAGAAGTAAATTTCAATCAAATAATATATCAGAAAAAATACATTTTCACAAACATAAAAAAAAACAGTGTAACATACCTTCTAAATTACTTGATTACAATGAAGTTAAAACACATAAAAATGTAATGTTACAACATTAATTTTATCATTATTTCAAAACTTACTAATAGCATGTATATTTTGGTCTACACAAATACCCGAAAAAATAATATAATAAAAATCACCATTTTCACGAAAATAATAGTTGCTATGAAATTATTAAAAAATAGTGTAGCTTCAGTACGCTAAATTCTAACAAGACCTTAAGATACAAGTAGTCCGTCGACCTTCTGGAGACCTGTGGGGGGGGGGGGGGGGGGGGGTGATAAGCTACGGCTTTAGGTCGATCACCCTCAAAATTTACAAGAAAGACAGGGAGACCGTCAAAACCAATAAGAAGACGGCCCCTGAAGAGCCGATGGAACCGGGTCCCCATTCCGACATGGAAAGCGAACCGGTTCTTGAGGCTTTGAGCCGGCTGCGCACGCACTCGGAAAAGGCGGGAGAGAGTGAAAGAGACGAAGATCTTACTCTCTCTTCCAGCTCCGAAGACGACGACCTGAACATCACGGTCGTCAACCCCTAAGCGGCAGACCTGGCGAAGGTAATCCAAGTCAATCTGCATCACTGCAAGGCAGCCTCGGCTGCGCTAATCCTCGCCCTAACAAGGGGGAGGTATGATGTCGCCCTGGTCCAAGAACCATGGATCGTTGGAGATCGGGTTTGCGGACTAGGCTCCACTGACTTCAATGTCTATTACAAACAGGGAGGAGGTAAACCAAGATCATGTATTTTAATTAACAAAAAGCACCATGCTTTCCTACTTCCCTGTTTCAGCAAAAATGACACAACTGTCGTCTCCATGGAGAGTGGCTTCCACCAACTTTGGGTGGCCTCCTCCTACATGGCCTATGACAGGGAAATACCGCCAGAAGACCTGGTAAATGCGGTGGGAGAGGCAAACCAGAAGAGGGTTGACATCGTCATCGGCGCTGATGTGAATGACCATAACACCATATGGGGGAGCTCCGACACGAACAACAGAGGTAAGTCACTATTTGAGTTTATTCTGGCAACTAACCTTTCCATATGTAAAATTGGTTCCGAACCCACATTCATTACTTCCAACAGGCGCGAAGTTTTAGACATAACATTGGGCTCGGACCTGGCGCACAGCAAAGTTGAAAATTGGAAGGTCAGTGGCGAACACTCCTTCTCCAACCATAGGTATATAGAGTGTCAGGTAGATATGCACTTTCCAGTGAACCCTATAGTTACCAACAAAAGACTTACGGACTGGGACTCTTATAGGACCGTCCTTATTGGGGCTCTGCCTAGCGATACACCACGTAGACCCAACACTGAGGGGGAGTTGGATCGCCTGGTAACTACCCTCACAGAGGGCTGCAACAAGGCAATGGAGGCTGCTTATCCTGGTAAAGTGTACCGAGGCAAAAAGAGGCCTCCATGGTGGAACCAGAAGATTTCCTCCTTAACGAAGGAATACAATAGGCTGTTCAACAGGGCAAAACAAACCAGCGAATGGTCTCTGTATAAGGACAGCCTAAGAGCCTTTAAGAAGGCTGTTAGACAGGCAAAGAGGGCCTCTTGGAGAACCTTTTGCAACAAAATTGAGGAAACCTCCGAAAGATACTATCGGGAAATCCAGCTATCCCGGGTTTTCTCATGAAGCGGGGTGGTGACTGGACCACTTCATGCGAGGAAACCCTAACGGCGCTGATGGATACCGACTTTCCCTCCGACTCTGGCGGAAAAAGGGGGTCACCCAGGAGGAGCTGTCCCATATATGATATCTTGAGCGAGCACAAACTGGCTTGGAGTGTAAAAAGCTTCAAGACTTTTAAAGCTGCAGGCCCTGATGGGATCATTCCTGCTGAATCACAGATAGCCTCAGATATTATAAATCCCTGGTTGGAAGTAATATTTGAAGCCTGCCTAACTCTGTCGTACATCCCTCAGATATGGAAAGAGACAAATGTGGTGTTCATACCCAAAGCAGGGAAAATAACCCACTCAACACCGAAGGACTATAGGCCAATCAGCTTATCGTCCTTCTTACTCAAGACATTGGAGAGACCAGCTGAAGCGTACATAAAGGAACGCATCAATCCAAACCTTTGGTCAACTAGCCAACACGTTTATACTAAGGGCAGATCAGTGGACACGGCGCTGCACGCTCTCTTTAGCCAGGTTGAGAAGTCCACGTGCAATAAGGAGTTTACGTTGGCGGTATTTCTGGATATCGAAGGAGCCTTCAACTTTGTGCAGCCAGAAGCAATTCTGTCTGCCCTTAGAAACCTGCACATGGACGAGTCGATATGCCTCTTCAAAGGGGGCTACTGACGGAGAGGCACGTTGTCTCCTCGCTGGGTGGCTCGCACTCAAGAAGAGAGGTTAATAGGGGTACCCCTCAAGAGAGGGTCCTCTCCCCGCTACTATGGAACGTAGTCATAAATGACCTACTGAAAGAACTAGAGTCTGTAGGGTGTAGGGCAATTGCCTACGCTGACGATGTGACTCTTACGGTCTCTGGCAAACACTTAAACATCCTATCCGAACTTATGGAGCAGGCACTCTGCAAGGTAATCCGCTGGTGTGAGAAGTGTGGACTAGGGGTAAACCCTCTCAAAACTGAGCTTGTACTCTTCACCAGAATGCATAAAGTACCGAACTTCAAAGTCCCTACTCTAAACGGCATGGAACTGGTGGTAAAAGAGCAAGCTAAATATTTGTGCATTCTAACCGACAGGAAGCTTAGTTGGAAGCCCAATATCCAAAAGAGAGCACGGAAAGCGCTCGTCGCGCTGTACTCCTGCAAAAGAGCAGTGGGCAAGAACTGGGGACTGAAACCAACCGGTGTTCACTGGATGTACACGGCCGAGGTAAGGCCCATTATGTTCTACGGGGCCGCAGTCTAGTGGACTGCCCTCGACAAAAGGATCCACCAAACTGCACTCGGCAAGGCTCAGTGAGCCGCCGAATTGCTCATAACGGGGGCGGTCAGGTCCACCCCCTCCAAAGCGCTAGATATAATACTAAATCTAGCTCTAGTCGACCTCTACTGCAGATATGCTGCAGGCACAGCGATCAGAATCAACTCAGTTGGGATATGGAGCACTAGCAAACAGGGCAATGGAAGGATCCTGAATGAGCTTGTCGATGTCCCCCTGAAGACTGACAGCTGCATTCCAGAACTTAATTTTGAAAATAAGTTCTCCACTTCCATCCCGGAAAAAAACCAAATGGTTAGAGGGCAAGTTAATTCAAGGCAAGGATGTCTGGCTCTGGAGTAGGGGGAGGAATCTTCTCACAAGATTTCAACCTCAAAAAGTCTTTTAGACTCCCAAACCACTGTAACATTCTTCAGGTAGAGATCACGGCCATCCGAGTGGCAGCGGACTGGATCCACAAAAATGATAGCCAAGCCGCCATTAGGATACTGAATAGTCTGTACTGCACCTCAAAGGTGGTCAGAGACTGTAAAAAATCGCTAAATAGGCTTGCAAATAACTGTGACGTGGGACTCATGTGGGTAACTAGCCACAGTGATATCAGGGGAAATTCAATTGCCGACGACTCTGCAAGGAAGGGTGCAAGAATGAAGGACCTGTCTACTGAACTCTCCATCCACATTCCTCTTGTGGAATGCAAGAGACTACTTAGGGACCAGATGATAGCATCGGTCAACCATAGGTGGAGAGAAGAAGATACGTGTCTCATAACAAGGCAGCTATTGCCTATATGGGATACTATAAACAGCAACAGATTAATTGCACTTAGCAGAATCGACATAAAGAAGGCAGTAGGCATCCTCACGGGCCACTGCCTCCTAGGCAGACATGCACTAAAGATGGGTCTTGAGCACAACGACTTTTGCAGAGGATGCCTCGATGTGGAGGAGGAAGAGACGGTACTCCACTATCTGGGACAATGCCCTGTTCTCGAAGGGAAAAGGATCAAGTACCTTGATATGCACTATGCAAATGGACTAACGGACCTCACACCCCTAGATGTGAGAAATGTGAGTGGTCTAACTGCTGCCATTAGAACCTAACCTAACCTAACCTAAGATACAAGTAGCAGAAATTGAAGAAGCTGAGGTGAAATTATGGCCACTTAAAATAGAAACTAATGAAACATCATTGATTATTTCACTGAGATTGTTTGAAAATATCTAAGAAAAACTTTTTTTGCAATTTATACAGAATTACCTACTGAGCAAAAAACAAACAAATAACGTTATATCAACATTGTAGCAACATTAAACGTTGTTTTAATGTTAATAAAACATTACCTTAATGTGTTTGCTCAGTGGGTAATTAAAGTTTCAGATACAAATATCAGAAATTGATTTTCCATCCAGAAGTGGAATTACAGTTATTCAAAAACAGAATTTAGTGTAAAATGATTGCACTGGGCAACACCGAAAATGTTTCTGGCTCAAAAATAAGTATTACTGAAGTATTTTGTCTCGCTAAACACGAATCAGCATGAAAAGTTTAGATTAGCTTTTGTTTTCATGATACAGAACCTACTTGGGCTTTTTGAATGGGACTTTTTTGACCTTAAAAATCAAGTTATAAATGTTTAACTACTTTAACAGATCACTAAAAACGCAAAGTTTTTAGTATCAGATCAGAACTAGTGGATAAAGATGCCCCAAGAGGAAATCGAAAAGAAACGTCTACATAAATAGGATAACATCGACCACTACTTTGGAACAAAAATATTTATTACACAAGAATTTTTTTCTTCTTCAATTTACCGTTAAATCGATGTCTTCAGTGCGCTGTTGAGTATCTGGAAATCAAGAGCTAATAAAAAAATATCATCGCCATATTCGTTTTTCTCGACCCAAAATTAATAAGATTTGCCTATTTAGAACTAGGAAACAGACAAAAAGTGTTATTTTGTTGCCCAGTATTATTTTTCAGTAGGATTTGTTAAAAAATGCAATTTTCCTTTAAAACCTTCAAATCTTGGTAAATCATGTAGAATTGATCAAATTTTATGAAATAATAACCAGAAATTCAATTCATCACCCAGAAGTGTAATTGCTGCCATTCAAAATAAGAACAAGAGAATATCTTTGGGACTTTGCAAAAAATTTGTGAAAAAATCCGTTTTACCCTTAAAGCTTTCAATTTTTGGTATTTTTATTCAGAATGAATAAAAGTTTGACACAATCAACAGAAATGAAATATTATATTTTAAAAAGAAGATAATTTTTCTCTCACGAATATTAGATAAATAAATAAAATTCGGATTGTTGAGAAGTTTATCAATTCTCAAAAAAATGTCCAAAGTAAAATACAAATTATTTAATAAAATTTTAATAAAAAAACACCTCCAAAAAAAGATTCTTTAGAAAATTTTAAATATTGGAGACACACTTTTGTTACTTTGGATAACACAAATGTCTGCACTACTTTTCATGAGCAATTTTTGTGGAATTCATTCATTCAAAAAAGCTACAAACAACAATACTCAATAATTTTCGTAACATAATTAATTTCAATACAAAGTAATCAATAATTAGTTAAAAGTTTATTAACATATTAACAATAAATAATGTACATTTTGACATAAAAGGTTGATACAAATCAATTAAAAAATGCATTAGAACAATTTAATAGAAATGAAAAACAATGAAGATGAAATTGGTGAATGAAAACAATGAAAAACTGAATTAAAGCTTTTGATTAAGTTTAAAAATTTGACTTTTGAATATAACTCACTGGCACTTCATGTGTAAATATTATGTAAAACTGTAAGGCAATAGCCAATTCTGACGAACAGGAGACTTTGTTTGGCCCCTGTCAAATCAAACTCAAAAGAAATGAACTGAAAGATAATAGTGAGGTGTTTATATACTTCTATTTAATGAAGTAAAAACAGGTTAACTGCATCTTACAGATGTGACGTGTATCTCAAAATGTAATTAGTGTCATTGTAACATTTTATATTAATTGTGCTGAGCGTTTCTTGGTCAAGAATTTGACAATGATAAATAGTAACTGTAACACATGGTATTAATCTTTTTTGAGGATGTATTGATTTTTGCTTTTATTTTTAATAAAATATAATTACTAAAAATCTTAAATTATATACATCGATTGATTCGCTTTAATAATTATACAATTTATCACAAGAATGTAGTGAAGCTAGAAGTAATAACTCTGTTTAAGTCAATTTGCTTTGATCTCAATCAGTCTCCCCTATGAACAATTGTTAAAATGAGATGAACGCACACTGTAAATAAAAATAAACATTAATGGACTAGATGAATATCACAGCAAAAAAAAAATTTGAAAAAGAACTTAGTGTGTAGCTTTTGACATCATCGATTCGACCCGATTTGCAGTCTCTCGAACCACATCCGATAGCTCTGGCAATTCAGGTAGATCTATCGTGATGTGAGCCGAGAGCCGCTTATAAACCGAATTTGTCTCGGGTTTTTTTTTTCTAGACTCTTCATACTTCAGTTGCTGTTTTAGGAAGATGGCGTTCTTCAGGTGGTCCTGGATATTTTTAAAGCTCTCTTCTGCTTTATCGATTGCTTTGAGTGCACTGAAATTTCATAAATTATTTATTGAACATGTAAATACATGTGCACAAAATAATAGTATAAAATCACTTAAACCATTTATCACCGGCCTAATCATTGACAAACAAACAAACTGATTATGTAGCAAAGATGGAGTTTTCTTTTGATTATAGGCATATTTTTTAAGAATAAAATTAGACTATTCTGATGTTGTAATTTATCATTAATTATAGCAATAAGTTCTTTAAATTTACTAATTTAGGAATCAGCTTACCCGACTGCATATTCAATATCATAACATCGCCCTTGCAGTTCTGTGTGCAATTTATTGACATCCACCCTTCGATCTACCATTGGATTCAGAGCTTTTCTTACATGTTCTTGTAAGCGATAGAAGGCAAGAGATGGTTCATTAGCCACGATATGCATATTTTCAGATATCCGCTCTGTAGCTATATTGACAGGTTAGATAATCATTGTAAATTAAAGAAATTGTAACTACTTACATTTTTTAACTTTAACTTCAAGGTCTGGATCTGAATTAAACGCCATATTTTAATAATTAAAAATATATTAAAATTTGCATGTATTTTGAATGATGTGTTTAATTAGCATACATACGACATGAAGTTAGCAGTGAAGTGCTTTGACATTTGATATCTCTTAGCGCCATGCGGTGAAAGTAGAAACCGTAGAAACTATATTGCTGATTGCACTAAAACGTGGCGCTTGTTGTCCCAAAAAGTGGTCACGTCACAAGTTCGGTTTAGTTACGTTTCAGTGCGGATTAAGTTTGTTCATTTCAATTTATACCTCAACGCGAACAGTAAGTACTTGAATGAAACTAGCGCTAATTATTACCAAAAAACGTTTTCTAATGTACCACTTTACAATTCCAGATGAATTACAACGTACTCCTCGGTTTTTTCGTGGTTTTCGTCGCCGTGACCCACGCAAATGAAGAAGAAACGGGGCCCAGATTGTTGGTTTCCAAACAGATCCTTAACAAATACCTAGTCGAAAATATGGATATTGTAGTTAAGTACACTTTATTTAACGTCGGAAACTCTGCTGCTATCGGTGTCCAGCTGGTTGATCACGGATTTCATCCAGAAGCTTTCGACACTGTAGGGGGCAAACTTGAAGCTAAAATCGACAGGATACCCCCTCAGACCAACGTCACACATGTTGTTGTCGTGAGGCCTACAAAATACGGGTATTTCAACTTCACAGGTGCAGTCGTCGAATACAAATTGTCGGAAGATGTCCCCGATGTAGGTAAACTATCTTTAAAATAATTGCAGATTATAACATCCATATTTTTCATCGTGTAGGTACAAATTTCAATGAGCAGCGAACCTGGTGAGGGTGCCATTATTGCTTTCCGTGACTACGATAAGAAATTCTCATCTCACGTTTTGGACTGGCTGGCGTTCGCCGTTATGTCACTGCCATCTCTTGTGATTCCTTTTGGTTTGTGGTACAATAGCAAGTCAAAATACGAGAAGCTGTCCAAGTCTTCCAAGAAGGCACATTAGTGAAAAGTGGTAGTTTTAATTTATTGTTTATTATTTAAACTCAATAACATCTTGTAAAAATGTACCAAATCATCATGTCTTACATTATGTGCAGCAATATCCATCCCATGCCATGTTGTTTCCACTTTTGTTGTAATACACTTTTTGAATTAAAATTTTGATAAGAAAACAATTATTTGTTATTATGCAGTCAGGGGATTTCACAACTAAAACAGTGTTCCCAGTGAAGTGCATTGCAAGGGCATATTTGCCTTTCAGTAGTGGTATAAGTAACCCAAATTGCTTAGGTCTGATTTTGTTTCCAATTATTTTTTTGATATTTACTAAGACGAAGTTTCATTATACCGATAAAATTGATTATGCTTTGTAAAACATTTATTTCAAATTTCCTTAAAAAAATGTCTTAACATAGGTGAATTAAACGATTTTCTGAACTGATTCCGGCATCCTAAAAATATGCTTGCTATGTTGTTTTATGAAGTATCATTAACTTAACAGATAATTGTAATTATCTTGAAAATATTAGTCCTGTTTGTTTAAATTTCATCAACATTATCATCAAACATTTCACAAAAGATTTTGTGTGATGTAATGCGATTTTAATTATATTTGATGTAATCAAATAATACTGTTGGTTTAGTGGATACATTTACTGAAGAAATTCAAATCCTATTGATTAACCAATTGAAATTTACAGTACCTAATTAGATTTTAAATGATCTTTTATTTTTATTTTATTAATCCAACAGATAAAGAAATAAATATTTTTTTTTCGTTTTTTCATTATTTGTTTTTGTTTGAATTTTCGCACAATTCAATGTTTTTTAAACCCGATTCTGACTTTTTTTAATAAATACTAGGTGGCGACTAACCGGAAAAGTCGAAGGATTTTATTCATCGGGAAAAGTCAAGGAATTTTTATAATAATAAATATGCAAATAACACGATTAAAGAACTGACAAATTGTTAATTCTGCTCAGAGCACGAATTTACCACATTAAATAATAATATTAAACAAAATTTAAAAAAAAATGGTGATGTGTCCATCAAAGCACTTTCTCCGTTTTTCGAACAGTTAATATTTGACATACTAAACTTATTTCATTCTAAACAATTAATTGAAAATTTCACTTGAAGGGTGTGAGTTATACGCGTGGTGCATGAAGTAAAATTGAAAATTTGGATTTGCTGGGGCGCGACTCGCTTCGCTCGTGTGCCTCAGCAAATCCAAACTTTCAGGCTTTTCTAAACTCGAAATTTTACTTCATGCTAAATCTGGGAGTGGAAACCCTCGTTAGACGATCAATCAGAAATTTATTTTGCAGTTTCCTTTGTTGTCAGATTTATGACATAAAATAAATAGACTTGAAATCGTGTAAAATCAAACAATTTTCAACTTTTATTTGGGATTTTTACGCTTACAGAGCGATACCACACTGTGATGAGCCCGAAAAGTTTTACCAATTCTAGCATCTGGCGTATTTTCATCTGTCATCATGGATTTTATATCTATTTGTTAATTTAAAAAGAAAATAGTAACCAGAAAACTAATTTTGAGTATTTCTTTAGAACTTTTTATTGAAATATTTTTTGCTATTCTCAATATTTCCCAAGATACACAAAATGTTATATAAGGAAAGTAAAAATTGTATAAATGTCAACTGATTGTTCAATTAACATAAATTTACAATAGATTTTTTTCACTATGTTTTCATCAACCACTCGGCGAAACAAACATTTATTGCAAATTAAGTAATTATACAAATTAGTAAAATGACAGATTTTAATGATTTTTATAAATATGTTGGAGAAAGTGACATCGTCGAAAATGATCAAAATGTGTTAATAATTGGGATATTTCACATAAATATTAAAAAATAGTGGAAAATCATGTTAAGTGATGAAAATCAAAAACATTTAGGAAAACGACAAGATATATTTTAATTTAATAATTCAACACACAAAAAGTATAATAGATTTTCTAAAAATGTTCCTTTTTTCTTACACAAATAAGACAATTAACTTTGTATAACTGAGGATTTTATTGTGACTATAGTTTCGACAACTTTAACTTGTCATTATCAAACACAAACATAAAAATTTATGTTTGATAATGACAAGTTAAAGTTGTCGAAACTATAGTCACAATAAAATCCTCAGTTATACAAACAAAGTTAATTGTCTTATTTGTGTAAATAATGATGTATAACGAAGTAGAAGCCTCCACAGTGAACCTTTTTTTTTATACTTTCTTGACATTTTGGACTATTTCATTATTTGGCATCTACTCATGACAATCAAGGAATTTTTGTATTAAGTACTTAAGCATTCGTTGATTATATAAGAGTTAAATTTAAAGTTTGTAACAAGTGTTTCCACTCCCAGATTAAGTGTGAAGTAAAATTTCGAGTTTAGAAAAGCCTGAACGTTTTGGATTTGGCTGTGTGGCGTCCAAATCCAAATTCAGGCTTTTCTAAACCTAAAATTTGACTTACAACATTGACAATATTGTGAAGTTCAAAATATAAATTTTTTTACAAAAGTATTATCAAATCTTACAATTTCTAAATCCATACTTTATAATATGTTTTCTTTTCACCTCATAAATTATTTACCACTATGAGTGTTTGTTGTTCATTTATCTGAAATTTAGAATTTAGATATTTGAAAGGCAGGCACTTCGCTGTTTTTTCTGAACTAATGAATAACTTTTTTCTCTCTTATATTTGGTTTGGTTATATAAAATTATTTTAATGGGTCAGGAAAAAAAAATCTGGAATCAGAAGTCGGGGAACTTAAACATTTAAAATTTTTCGCCACCATGAAATACCTTTACGAACTAGATTTAAGCGGGCCATCGACTGCTGTGACTACAAGAACAAATAGTGAATTGAAAATGGAAGGACGTTTCAAAATTCAAGTGGTGACAGATATTTTGTACGTCGTGTGAATTTACCCACCCCCTGCATGAACGTCCTACATGCCAGACAGTGGGTGGCTGTATGACTATATTTTCATTGTTGTTTTAATCAAATTATTGACATTCTTTTTTTTGTAAACAGTCAATATTATTTATTTGCTGAAACAAAAAATAAAACATGCAGGTGATCCTTAATTCATATGGTATATGGTGTTGTGTTAAGTTGGCGAGTCAGGTCGTTAAGTGAGAAGCAGGGACGGAAAAAATGTAACGAGGTTCATTGAAATAAGGTAATTTATCGTTAGATACAAGTACTAGTAAAAGAACTTTATTATATGACAAAATACATATGATATATTTATATATTTATAGATATATACAATTATTAATTATACATATTAAAAAAACACTTTATTAACCCAGTAATGAGCACTCTTTTTTATTGCTGAACTGCATAGGAAATATAAAATGTGCGGGCTGCAAAATTTCACCAGGCGTATAAAACACTGATTTATTGTAAAGTTCAAAAACATACTTCATTTATAATACTTGTAATAATAAAACATCACAGGATAAGAAAAATATTTTGTCTATATTTTTTGAGAACAAAAATTAGATAAAACTGATAAAAATCATCAACATTAAAGAAAGTTAATCAGAATCGTTAAAATTGTACAATCAACTCCAAGAATGTCAATTTTACAGACTTAATAAAACAAAATATTTTCATAATATTCAGCATTTTGCGACATTTCATGAGAAAACAACTAATGTTTCTTTTGACTAAATTTGGCATATTTTTGTTTCGTGCTTCTCCCTGGTGAACATCCTAGCTAGGCACATGCCTAAAGAAAAAAGTCTTTAGGTGCTACTAAATTCTGATGTACTCGAACAGTTTTAGCCCTGAAATAACGATTTACCGGTATTGATTAATAAATTTATGAAATTACCGGTAACAGAAAAAGTTTGTAAAATTACAATCTCTAACTCTGATAGCAAAATATTCTTTTAAGCAACCGGGTGTTGTATAAACTGTATCTCATAACCGCATGATGCCGCGGGTTGCTCATCACTACTTTACCTTATAAACATATGACAGGGAATTCGCAAATTTATTCCGAAATAATTAATACTTAGGCATTGTCTAAACACAGAATTGCTTTTAAAAATAAGGTTAACATTAGTAACAAAATTCAAATGATCTGTTTTAGTCTAGGATATATAAAAAAAAATAAAATAAATTAAGAAATAACTTTAAAGCTTTTGAAGGTAATAGTAATTAAATCAAAATCTCACTAGATAATGTTTCACAGCCTGGCCGTAATCATTCGGGAAATTTAAGCTACTGTTGAAGAAGTGGAGTTTGTCGAAAGCCTGTTACTGAATTCGTTAATTGTAGATGAACCATAATCTGGTTGAGTTATAACGGTGCTTTCTGTATTGATTAGGTTTTCCGAGCTAACCAATACGGGAGCTATGTAATGTTCGTTTGGTTCGGGGAAACTGTTTATGTTGTGCATTTTTGGCCGGCAAGAGGGAAAGGGGGAAAGGATAGTGAAGCACATAAGGGTTGCGAAACAGCCTAGGAGGGTTACGATCGCCATTACATTCAGACCACCTCTGACTACGGCAAACGCGGCCATAGTTAATTGCAATAAGATGATTGCTACTCTGACCATCCTTACAGCAGTTGCGTGTATTTGTTGCCCATCCCCACACATGGTAATGGGTTTGTAGACATAGTAAATGTTGTGTTTGTCAACTAAATGTTTAAGGCATAAATATAAGAATCCAAATGGAGTGATTAATGGACATATAAGACTGTAAACAGTTGAAATTGTGAATATCAAAAGTGTCCAAGCGTAGTGTATTCCAAATGGAAAAACTGATAGAATTTCCTTGCGGATTGTTGATTTCTCTGCTGAAGATTTCATAAGCAACAAACGCCAAACATACATTGCAAGTTCTGGGAACCTAAGTAGTTCCAGAGCTGTTCCAATAAGTGCAGATGTAATGACATAGTTGACAAAGAATGCACCTTTATCAGGGAGGAAAATACAGTCCCATCTTAAAGTCGTGTTTTTAGTGTGTAAAGATGATTCAAGGAAAGCTTGTGCACTGGTCAAACCTAATGATGGTAATATTAAAACCATGAATAGGAGGAAAAAGAATGCTTTTAACATAGTGCTATGATTTTGTTTGGATTTAGTCCAATGGGACATCCATTGATCTGTATAAGCAACTAAAACTGGCATCAGTGCAGACATTGTTAGCAAAAGTAAAGTTGGAATAAATTCTGCCAACAGAGGGCTGAATGATTTAATAAAGTTTTCCTGTACTGTTGTGTAAGTATTTAGCATATTTACTATAATAGCAGGTGTAGTTAAGAAAAACAACAATACAAAAAGGATCAAGTTAATTGCAACTGCTTTTGAATACCAGTTTCTTGTTGATATTTGTAAATTTTCCCAATTTATGTCAGATGGTGATGGTGCACGTGAAATATTCCAATTCCTAACAGAGCCTGGAATAAAAGTATCGATGATACATTTAGCTTGATCTTCGGTTTCAACAGTAACAAATGCAATTCCCAAAGGGTTATTTAAAGCCTTCCTCCTCTCATGAATAACAAGATTTGTTAGACGTTCTTCTTCTTTACTGTAAAAATTCAAAGCATTTACCGTCCCCCATGGGCAACAAATTATACATCCATACGGCTGCAATTTCATATTGATTTTATGATTAGTAAGACAATATAGCCGTGCTTCGTGTGCACAAGCACGCAGTTGCTCAACGTGCAATAAATTTTTTATTTTATACGTTATCTTCACATCCTTGATTTGTATACTAGGATATCGTACATCAAAATAGCTCCTGATATCATCCGTGTTACGGTGATTGTGAGAAATGTGGGTTACCATGACTGTGCGTGACGATAGGAGTGAAGAACTAGGAATTCGACTAGAACACTGTCTCATGATCAAGATGGTTATTGGTACAAAACAAAATGAAGCTATTACGTGCACCCAAAGCCATTTTGATGTTGCTTCTAAATTGCTGAGTGTTGTATGTCCAAAAGTGTATTCATTACCTTGTAATGTACCTTGAAAGTTAATAGGCAAGATGACACATATGGAAAATATTGTTATTACAATCATTAAGATTAAGAGGTGTTTTTGGAAGGACAGATAATGCGAAGCATCAGGGCCACACCTTCCTAATATCCTCGGACTGTTGATTTTAAAAATCGCAGGAAACCATGAACATCCCACATCTGCTGATAAAGATCCTTCGGTACTTGATTCTTCAACTGCAACCGCCTCCTCGGTGTTTTTATAAAACAGCTGCGTCCACTTTTCGCTCTGCACCAATGCAAGTCGCCCATAATCCCATGCCTTATTCCTTAAAATTGCGAAAATAAGCAGCAGCATGCACCATGAGAAAAAATTCAACAGCAGCGTTTCTGGAATACCCTCGTACACATTTCCAATAACTGTTTTGTTCATCCGCTTCATGGACAAGCAGGAATCATTCTTATACTCATCTTCGATGAGGTTGAACACTTCGTACTCTCTCATTTTGAACTGAAGAATAATAAAATATGCTAGAATATAGGTTAACCTAAAATGTTATATCTTTACCTATTTATAGTGTTCCTTCCTCAGCAACAAATACTAGTTGTTCTTTTTTACTACAACATTATTATTTTTATTTTATAAAAGCGTTTTATTGTGACTTTTATTGCTGATAAATACTTTCTGACAGGTAACAACTCGGCCGATAAAAAATGAATGTCAAATGTTTAGTTCGCAGTTTAGTAATGTTGTTGTTATTAGGTTGGTAGTACGCAAATATTTAAACACGTTACACGATAACGATTTATTTTCATAAACAATTATTTTATTTAATGACGAATAACACGGTCGTGTTTATTGGTATTTTAATATAATCCATAAATTGTGCAAATTGTTTGTTAATTCCATAGAGATATATAACAATGAAAACTGTTCACCGTGGAGGCTTCTACTTCGTTATACATCATTATTTACACAAATAAGAGAATTAACTTTGTTTGTATAACTGAGGATTTTATTGTGACTATAGTTTCGACAACTTTAACTTGTCATTATCAAACATAAAGTAATTTAAAACAAACAATTCGTCAGGTATATTTACGAAAAAATTACGGTTACAAAACGGCTTTAAAAATGGGGGTGTATATTAGGTCAAGCTGGTCGTTTATTACGGGAATTTCCGGATTAGCGCGTGCTCTGTGAATTTCCAGGGACTCCAGGAGGTCCATATTACGACCCTTTTCATCTAAATGTATTATTGACAGTACATCCTCGCCAAAACTATGATTGTTTTCAATCATATGTCTAGCGAATGACGACTTCTCAATCAAATTAAGCCGAAAAGAGCTAAGATGCTCCTTGAGTCTGATTTTAAAATTACGACCAGATTGACCAATATACACTCCTTTACAATCGCTACAAGTTAGTTTATATATCCCTGATCTGTGAGCACTGGGTATTTTTGTTTTCAGATTAAAAATACTGTATCTAATTTTTGTAAAAGGTTTAAAGGCTATTGAAATGATATGTTTAGATAAAATGCTTTTAATTTGTAATGAGATGTCACCAAAGTAGGTAAGGGATCTGAATATTTGTTCTTTTTTAGATGTGTCCTTGCCTGCATATATATACTTAGTTACTTTTTTCATGAAATTTTAAAATCAGACTCAAGGAGCATCTTAGCTCTTTTCGGCTTAATTTGATTGATATGTCGTCATTCGCTAGACATATGATTTAAAACAATCATACTTTTGGCGAGGATGTACTGTCAATAATACATTTAGCCGAAAAGGGTCGTAAGATGGACCTCCTGGAGTCCCTGGAAATTCACAGAGCACGCGCTAATCCGGAAATTCCCGTAATAAACGACCAGCTTGACCTAATATACACCCCCATTTTTAAAGCCGTTTTGTAACCGTAATTTTTTCGTATATATACCTGACGAATTGTTTGTTTTAAATTACTTTATGTTTGATAATGACAAGTTAAAGTTGTCGAAACTATAGTCACAATAAAATCCTCAGTTATATAAACAAAGTTAATTCTCTTATTTGTGTATATAACAATGAATCATTTGTTTAGTATTTGCAAAATTATCGTTAAATTAATATTTTCTTTTATCTCATAAACTGATAAATACATTTCTTTGTTTATACTATTAAAAATAAATGCAAACACAAAAACTGGATCATGCTAACTGATAAAAAACATAAATGCATTTAAATAAAACATGATAAAATGACCTTTATAGTATATTTAATAAATCAGAAATTCAAATAGTTTTTTCGAATCATTAGGTCGATTCTCTTGTTAAGTGTTTTCTGTATCTACATATATAGTTTTCCGTTTACACAAAATTTATGGGCACCAGTGACGGCTCGTCATCTAAGGAAGTGGGTTGGCCGAATGTATTTTGGCGTATCTGTTGTTTAACGATATTTAAAAATGCAAGATATGTTCTGATTTCTGAAATAAAATTTCGGACGAATATGTTTTAACTGCTTTTTAATACCGGTCAATTGTTGGCCTTAGTGACCAAATTGTATTAAAGTAAATACTAGAATAAAAATCTGTGATCTGTAACGTAACCAAATTTGAAGTGTGCATCGACACAGGCATCGGTGTATTGTGTGGAAGAACGGCGAGTACGGCCCCGGCAAATTTGCCGTACTCGAGTAAACTATTTGCGGATGTACGTCCACGCTGCAGGGGAAATGTAACGACAGAAACTGCACTGACACTCGTGACGACGTAGTGCTTGCATTAATATTCATATTTTGAAAATGTACGGCTGGCCGATTTTGCGGATACGATTTGTTAAATGAAAATAAATTCCCACATTTTCGGCCTTATACTGAGTCCTTATTAATATTACTACCTATTAGCCTGTTATATATTTATTATAAAAAATGCGTGTTCAATCAAATTTAACGGCCGACCCTGCCGTCCCTGACAAGCCGTCACTGATGGGCACCAAAGGCGGGGAGTGACGTCATTCCACTGCTGTGGTTTTCAAACCGCGTTATTATGACATTACACACTAAGCAGAAAACATCATTATTTTGGGATAAATTATCTATTTTATAAAAAGCCAATATTTTCTTGAAAAGTGTGATATTTCTTGTGTTTTATTATATTGATGATTATTAAACGAATGACAATTAATTCATTTTAAAATTATACAGTTTGTTTAATTTGAATTTTGACATGTTCCACGAAAGTTATATAGAAATTTGGTCAAACATGTTTTTCTTTTGTTGCAAATTAAGCGTTTGCCCAGCAAACCATCGTGTGCCAATCGGCATACGATCGGATGCCGATGTGTCGAACGTCGCTGCCGATTCGATGTCGATGTCCGACACCGAATCGACGTGATTATGTCCGCCCGATCGGCAGCCGCTCGCATGCCGGCGTCGACATCGAATCGGCAACTATATGAAACTTCGTGACGTTGTCGTCGTCGAATCGGTAGCATTTTGATACCTAAATCGTGACGACATCTTCATCGAATAGGCAACAATTAAAAAGTTCACACGTTTCGAAACCTAAATCGCAACAACGTCGTCAGTCCTTTATAGGACGACTTTCTGCAGAAAGGAACTAGTTCATACGGAAAAATTAATGAGTTGGTTCCATTATACAGAAACCGGTCCAATTGATTAAATAAAAATCATCAAATGTAATTAATATCTCTTTATTATAAAACATATAAAAATTGTAATATACAGGGTATCCCAGACCACCCGTATCAGCCTTTTTTGAGAAAACGGCTAGTCCTAGAGAGTTGAGACTAAAAATTTTATTACAAAAGCCGTATTAAAGAATCGAATGGTGATATTGGTTGGCATCACTGAAAGTTTGCTTAAAAATATCAATAACTCCAGATTTTTAAATGGCACGATAGGTCATTGAAATCATTGAAAAGGTCTTTTAAAAAATAACTTTTGTAAGAAACATAATTTTGCTACTGGCATATATTTCGAGTAATATTTTATTACAGTTATTACATTTCAATTTTTCATGATTAATTTATTTTAAAAGATTGAGTTTCGAATGTCAGCTAGACCTCTTAGATACATTCTAACCAATGCCGCAGAGTCGCTAAAGAAATATTCGACTTCAAGTTCGTTTTCGACTTCTCTATTTTTCGAAAACCCTACGCCAACTCCGACTGCTGTTTCGAATCATGTGAACATTTTAAAACTTTACTTAATGCAATTTTTTTTTCAATAAAAATAAGTTTTTAATAGTTACCGTGTCTGCATAATTCCAATCTAATAGTTTTTTTGGAAAAAAATCGAAATTTTAGTTTTCTCTCATATGCAAATTACATACATTTCCATTGTAATTAAAAATTCTATTTTGGTTCAAATTTTAGAAAAAAAAAAAAAAACAAAATATGTTTAGCACAATTATATTTAAATAACTATATTGAAAATCGGAGTCGGAATTATACGAAATTTCCAAAATACATCACCAAAATACATAAATTCCGACTCTACAGTTTTGACTCTAACTTCGACTCAGAGTTCACAGCACTGGTTCAAACTGTTTTCCATTTACTTCTAAACACTGTTGAATTGTTCTGGACTCAATACTAGTGGCCCTAAGTATCTACTTTTAAAATAAGGTAGCCATGAGATATTGATATTTGGTAACTTCAATCCAAAATTACTCAAAAAAGCCAGTTACATAAATATTTTTACTGTATAAGTTGCTTGTTTTTCAAAGACCTTTTCAATGATACCACTTTTGACCTACTATGCCGTTTAAAAATCTTGAGTTATTGACATTTTTAAACAAACTCTCAGGGATGCCAACCTTTTTGCCAAAAATCAGTATCACCATTAAATTCTTCAATACGGCTTTTGTAATAATTTTTTTTGTCCCAACTCTCTAGGATTAGCCGTTTTCTCAAAAAGCCTGATACGGGTGCTCTAGGACACGCTGTATATACTAATGAAAATGTAAAAAAATATATAAAAAAACAGAACACATTGTAATTAATTAAAATAAAGTGGTTAATATGTTATATACAAAAAATGTAATATACTAATAAAAACGTAAAAACATATAAGTACAAAAACGGAGCACATTGCAATTAATTAAAAATATAGTGGTTGGTATATAATTTATAAAAAATGTGGATACCCTACTTTGTATAAATGTACATTTTTGATTAAAAAAAGTTAGAAGTATATAAAAAACGGAACACATAGTAAAACAAAATAATCCTCATTCAGTTTAGTCGTTAATTTTTATTTGCGCTCTCTTTACTCTGCCACTTTCCCTGTCCACTAGTGGCGGATCCAGAGAGCAAATTTATAATCTACATCTAAAAAATTTAAACTTAAGAAACAAATACAATATTTTTTAATCGTCGACTGACGTGGATCCGCGCCTGCTGTCCACAGCTTGGTTGGATTACATTAATTAATAAATCTCGTTACAACTACAACATTTAAATCAAAAAGAATCGGGTTAATTAATGTATTATTTTAGTAATTTTAATTTTGTGAATTGAAAGCACAGACAAGGACGAACTTTAACAATGCAATGTAATTGTATATAATGTGCATAGAAATAGAAATATAGTTAGTATGCCTGAATAAAGATGATGTGTAAATGATGTTAATTTAGATTAGATTGTTGTAGCCATTTCTTGAAAATCCATTATCACTTAATTTCTATTATATTTCTTCACCTCAAAAAGCTACAGAGTAGCGAAACAATTGTAGTGAGTTAATAATAGTAACAAGTGAAAAGTGAATAGTGAAAAATTGAAAATTATAAATAGTTTACTATTTCTTTATTATATTATGTATTAATGTACGGTACTTCAAATATACATATTTGTTAATAAATTAATAATATCAATAACAATAAAATATGAAAAATAAAGATGTGAATGACCTCGAGCGAGAGTGTATATGCTATAAATATATATTTTTTAAATCTAGTTTTAAAGTTCAAGTGATTGTGGTTAAGTGAAGCTTCAAAAATATGCTGTAATTAACAAAAAATTTTTAAAATTGTGATTTACATCCATTCGCTTTTAAGTGACTAATATTTTATTCTGAAGGGAAAAAATATTTGATCATGGTGAAATTCAAATTATAACAGTTTTATAATTTATACTTACATTGTACGTATGTATAAAGCTTCGATAACTTCAACCACTTACTCACTTTGATGATCAAACCAGGAATGACTCAACCTGGCAATGGGGACAGCGTTAGTGAATCAGTAAAACAGCCAAAAAACATTTCCAAAAATGAACGTTTTAGTCCAGAACCAAATAGAAACACCAATTGCGCTTTTTATGTTACAAACGCACGAGTCTATCGTTTTCTATTCAAGGCTTAGAAAAGGTTCAAGCATCCTCCTCTGCACAAGTTCTGTGCTCGGGCAAACAGATGAAAACGACGAAAATAGCCAAAGGTCGTAGAAAAGGGAAAGTAGTTAGGCGAGCAGTTCGTGCATTATAGGCTCGTAAATTTCAATCCAATTATGTTAATTTTCTCATATTGTATAAAGACAGTAAAAAGCAGCAAAACAATACGATGTGCATTAGGAACGGATGAGGTGTTAGGCCGGTGCTAGAAATATCATCTGCCTACCCCGCTGATCCAATAAAACCAAATTTATGATTTTAATTTAGTCAATTAATTAAAAATATGCTTGATTTTCGGTAAAAAATTTCCTAAAACCTTGATGGATATATTTGACTAAGAAAAACTTTGTTCCTAATTCGGCGCCCCCTTACCCGGGGTAGAGGCCTAATCCGCCGCCCTATTACCCGGGCGCGCATTCCTAATTCGCCGCCCCCTTAGTTAGGTATATACATCCAAA
This sequence comes from Philonthus cognatus, assembly GCA_932526585.2. Lineage (NCBI taxonomy): Eukaryota > Metazoa > Arthropoda > Insecta > Coleoptera > Staphylinidae > Philonthus > Philonthus cognatus. The sequence goes on from OW052243.1 coordinate 93,981,775, forward strand.
TTGCTCCAAAATATACAGAAATTCTATTTATTGTAAAATTTTTACGGTCCAAAAAAATGTTTAGAAATAAAAAAAATGAAACTGTGGCTCAATTCTAATAGGAATAGAAGTATTTTTTGTTTATCATGGCAATAAAAGCATGCGCATTTTCAGATAGTTTTAATTAAATAATTATTTAACACTGTTTACATTATATACATTAAATACGGCGAAAGCAAAATAAATATGCTACCTTGCCGACTAGCATGCGGATGGGAGTCGACACGTAGTAAGCGATGATGGTGTTGAATGGCAAACCATTAGGCAACGACGCATCGCGACGTGTTGGATTGCAGATTTGAAGGTTCCTAATAGGCAGCGAATAGGAATCGACGCATCGGCATCGGCACCGTATCTTCAAATCGACAATAAATCGGATGCCGATCGGCACAAGATGGTTTGCTGGGCGCGTATCTACGGGCGCATTCATCAGATAAAACTGTTGGGAGTTTAATGCCAACAGTTAGGGAATTTTCTGTCAGTAGCAAACACTTTTGTCATTTTTGTAAGCGTACAAAATAGAAAGGCCAGAGGAGCGTTCATTAGATACCAACGTAAAGCGTAATAAAAATCGAAACATGTTGAGAGTATATTTTTCTGGTGAATGCGCCCTATGATACTAATAGCTCTTTATTGAAATGCCGATTTAATGATAATGATAATATCCTTAATACAAATGTTACAACAATATATATATGTATATTAACGAATAGTTAGACAGCTATTTTATCTTTAATAAAAAAAGATACTGCATACAGTGTATTTTAAACTCCACAGCAATTATTAGTTTTATAAGCGCGGAGAATGAAGTCAAATTTGGAGTTTAGAAAGGCCGGAACAAAAATGTTAGGCTTTTCTTGAAATTTCACTTCATGCCTAAATAAGGAGAAAAAGGTGCAAATTGAAAGGTATGAATGCCTGAAAATAGACATAAAAAAAGAAAATACTAACATATGAACATAAATACTTAAAAACTATTCTCGGACAAATTCAAGTTCAACAAAAACTACAAATGAAAATCAACAAAAAACGACTATATATGACAAAACATCAAAATGGAAAAATATTCCAATTTAAAAAAAAAATATTTGTGGATTTTTGTAAATCGATAAAATTCTTAAACTTGAAAAACAATTGTCGATTTGTTTGTATTAATAAAAATACTAAAAAAACAATCAAAATTAATTATAATATATTTTTTTTTATATATTTTTTTTTGATTTCATGTAATGTTTAGGAGAAATTGATAAAATTCAATTTATTTATTTAGTAGATCCATATACAATATAAATGACTACAATCATGGGCGTTTGCGCATAGGGGCAAGGGGGGCACTTCATAGAAATCTTAAACATTGACGAAAATCAAACATGAAACTTTAACAGAACTACAGTGATTAATACGGGGACTTCTTCTTTTAAGTATACATATTCCAATTACAACGTATATGCTGTAAATCTTCAGATATTCGTTGTTTTTTCAAAGAGTTTAATTTGAAGCTTTAAACTAATGTTTTCCACTACCAGACGAAGCATGAAGTAAAATTTCGAGTTTAGAAAAGCCTGAGAATTTGGTTTGGTCTCGTAGCGAAGCGGAGCGACCAAACCAGTTTTTCAGGCTTATCTAAACTCGAAATTTTACTTGATGCGCTACGCGTATAATACACTAAAATATAGTGAAGTTCACAATATACTTCTAAGGTAGTATGCTAAGGACGTACGCGTGGTGCATAAAGTAAAAAATCAATTAAAACTTTAGTAAATATCAAAGTCAATCGGCACACAAATCGTCACAATTGATTAGAGAAAACGTTAAAATTGGTAAATTCAACAGTCAGATAATTATAATTTACACGAACCACAAAATCGTAATAGTTAATAAAATCGCCAACATTGAGAACAGTTAATAAAATTGTAAACATTGATAAATTTTACAAAAACTTGATACATTAAATTTAAAAAAATCTTAACAGTTTTCAAAATAATTTGATTTTATTAAAATATACATACTATTATAATATTAATGTATTGTATACATAAATATTGATCTATGTTTGTTGTATGTTAAACAATCTATATTTTGAAACTGCTTTTAGAAAACAATTGTTAATAATTGGTATTAACTTTTATTAATTATTTTTGCAAATATGCTGTTGTCAAATTCACTTTAGTGTATAACATTTATACCTACTTGCACAACAGCTGATTAACTTTAAGTGATCAGTACTTCTTAAAAAACGATTTTATTCACAAATTGTTTACACGTTTGCATTTTGATGAAAGAGACATGCTTGAGATATCTTACAAATTTAAAACATTTTTACATTCTAGAATTTTGACTTAGTCAGAGGTTTAATCGTGCATAACTTCTTGCCACGATTAAGTAACTGTGGTGTATATATTTTATATGCTGATTCGATTTAAAACAAAATTAACATATCTATCTACACAATGCATAATTAGTTAAATAAATACATGTGTTATTGTTGGAGCAGTAATTTCTATTATTTTTAAGTATATATAACTTTCTATTGAAACTTTGCCAGATTTCTCACTTAATCGATCTTAATATTTAATAAATTGATTGTGAGTTACGTGAAGATCTGCCTGTCTATATATAGTTTAAAATTCTGTTTTGTATTTAGTGTTAATCCACACAAAGTAACCATTATACTTTGTGTCTGAAATGTATATTTGGTAATTCAAATAAAAGTGTGAAGAAAGGTTATTAGTGTTTTATTCGTCAAATTAATATTTAATGTCAGATTTAGAAATTTCTTTTTATTATTCAACTGGAAAATGTGTATATTATAAAAAACCTAACAGTTTTGAGTCAATTGGGAAGAAAGAAATATTTATTCTGTAGAAATAAGTAAAATGTTTTTTTATTAATGACAGGGTAAAAACCCATTTTCACTCAATTATAATTTCAATCTTAGTATAAAAATACAATATGCAACAATTGATATAAAATAACAAATTATATAGCAGATAGACTTTGTTTTTCTATCCGTGTAAGTTCTGGATGCCAAACATCAACGATTAATACCAATCTGGTTTCAGTTCCATTGTGCCAAACTTCATGCTCAAAACTGTCATCAAATATCAGCACTTTTCCTTCTTCCCAACTTCTGAAATATAATAATGCCAGTTTTTATTATAATTGATATTTAGTAAGTAAATAGATATATTAAAAATGCTTGATATATGTAGGAGTATTTACCTGGTTTGCTCAGCCACACGAATAAAAGTGTTCTTAGGCACTTTAAGTCCTAAATGCACTCTTAATCGGCAATTAGTGGGCCCACAGTGAGGCCACACATGTGTTCCAGGATGAATTACACTAAATTTGATTTGCCCCCTTCTGCAGTTTGTAGCATCAGGAAAACTTTCAACTAGTTTACATGTAAAGGGGCATTTTTTGCAATGTTCTGCCTTCTTCAATCCCCTTGCGTAAAGTTCGAATTGTTTCCATTCGCCGACATCGCGCAAGTTTTCAGCCTCATCTTGAAAATATCCCTTTTCATTTAATAAAGCTAAACCTTCTCTCCTAATAGATAAGTAATTTTTTTCCAGCATATCTAAGAAGTTTATATATTGGGGAATATCAGTTCTTTCCCACCACGGTTTTCCTTTTAATCTATTTACATTATATAAAGATCTTTGGTAGAAAGATAGGAATACTTTATTTTTAACGCCTTCATTATAAACCTAAAATTATATCATTAGACTGCATTTTTTTTTAAATATATTTTTATAATTACTTTAGACGCTTCTTGTTTCCTACCTAGACGAATCAACGCGTCACCTAAGTGGAAGTAAAACCTTCCATCAATCACACCTTCGGCTTTACTTTCTAAACCTCTTTTCAAGTAATCAACACTTTCTTTCAACTTGTCATCATTTACTTTTAATATAAAGCCATAGTGAACTAAAGCAAACCCATCATTAGGCCATCTTTGTAGTGTTTGTTGTAAAATTTTACGTGCCTCTGCAACTCTAAAATATGCATCAAATTAAAAAATAGTTACATAACAATAATAAAGAATATATTACCGATTACTCATTAAATATGTAACAGCTAATTGATTCCTGTATTTGATCTCGTCAGGAAATCGAGATATTAATAAGTTCTGAACAACAGCTGCTCTTCCATATTGTCCTAAAATGTTATCGTTTATAAATATTGACTAGAGGTTAATTTATATAGCCATACCAATAAATCTCGTTCTATTGACGCATCTTTCTCCGGCCATAGCGAATAGTGTGGAAGGGACTTTTGAAAGTTTCAGCAAATTAGAGTAAGTAATTATGGCTTCTTTTAGTAGCTCATTACTTCTTTGTTTATCAGCTAGATTATCTAGAGATTTCGCTTTTCCATACGTAGCTCTTGGGGATGTAGGGTGTTGTTGAAGGATGTTGTTAAATAACGATACAGCTAAAGCCGCATTCTGTTAGTGAAAATACGGGAATCCGGGAAGTTGGAAAAGGAAGAAAATACAGATTAGTAAAATTCGTTTAGTTTAGTCAAGTAATAACCATTTGTGAAAGTGTGCGGATTTGACAAATGGAAATTACGTACGCATATTGAACCAAAAATACTTGTCAAAACACAAACAAGTTGTTAATAGTAACCTTAATAATAAACAATCCACTTATTATATAATTACGTTAATTCAGAAAAAATCACACAGCAAACAAATTAATAAAGTTAAGTAGTAAGGGAGAAATTGATTTCATTATTCCTATGACGAAATGATATTTAATAATTTGATTTTGGTATGGTATTGTTCATTTACTTACAGTCTCAATATGTTCATGAGCACCATCTAGTTGATCTTTAATAGCCATGTCATCGTCATTTGTTAAACTTTCATATTCATAAGGAGCCGGTGTTTCAATTATTTGACTGAATTCGTCCTCTGAGGGTTGCGCTTGTGCCCCACCTGTGCTCCCTGAAAAATATAGATCTAAGAGACCATACATAATGTTATCAATGCTAATTATATTATTAAAATTATTATTTTATAATTTCCGCCATTTTCTCAATTACTTTTCCAACAATAATCATATTCTTCTTCCTTGTCTTCTTCAATAGGTACTTCTTCTCCTTCCTCTTCTTCTTCTTCCTCTTCTTCTTCTTCCTCATCACCATGACTTGTTTCTAATTTTCCATATTTAGCTTCAATTTTTTTGAGCAGATCCTCATCATCTGCATCTGATATAGGCTCTTCATCTTCTGCTTCTTCATCTTCCTCTTCACCTAAATTCTCTTCATCTTCAGCTTCTTCGTCTTCATACTCAACATCTTCTTCACCTTCATCATCATAATCATATGATTTTCCTTGTGTCTCTGGATCGCTTTCTGGCGTCAATGATCTTTCATAAGTTGATCTTAATTGCTGGTAATCTTGCTTTACCTGAGGGTGTAGCTTAATGTCTTCCTCTTCTTCTTCGGAGTATTCTAAAGATAACCAAATAAGACAAGTGCGTGCTAAAGTTGGTAGAGATACCTTCGTCATCGTTATCTATTACTTGCTCGACTTCTTCTACTTTTGGGGGAACTACAATGGTGTTTCTTCTTGACAGGTCAACGGGTATCTCTTTCTTTTCAGCCTTGTCATCTTGGTTATTGTTATCTGTATGTTTTTATAGGGTATAAGTTTGATACTAGTGGCGTAATCTAGCAACGCACGTTAAGCTGTACACAAATATTAATAAAAAGTAAACCACACACAAACATATAAAAGTATCAGGAAATGCCAGCTGTTAGTTGCTATTAAACAACATAAAAGCCAGGGAACTGTGTGGATTTAGAAGATAAGATTTTTGTACGTTTAGCTAGGTGAATTATAGCAACAATATCACATGCGACAACAATGTTACAGACCGGATTTCCATTTTCTAACCAGAACAACATATGCGACTACCAATATGGTTACTCCGACCCCGATCTTTATGACCACTGTAAAATATATACAGCGGTTGTTAACTTGCATTTCCTGATTTACAATAATTATCGTTTCTTAACTGTTAATTATTGTTGTTCTGAATACCCACCTCCAGTATTTGATTCATCGTTTTCAGCTTCCTTGCCGGGTTGATCTTCGTCACCGGTTTCTGGCATTTCCTCATCGCCATCATTATTCTGTTATACGAAAATATATTTTTAAATTTAGTATTGGAGGTTTTATAATAGATACTTACATCTTCTTGTGATTTTTGCGCTTCTTCTTCATCATCATCATCGCCACCATCATCTTTTTCTTCACTAGCTGCTTGTACACTTTGATTGTCTTCATCATCGGCAGCCTTTGAATCATCATCATCATCGTCATCAACATCTTGGTCATCATCATCATCATCATCTTCAGGTTTTTCCATATCTTCTTCGTCATCGTCAATGTCATCATCTTGAGCTTCTTCCGAAACTGCTGCACTTTTTTCATCTTCCTCGTCTTTATCATCCTTCTCTTCATCATCATCTTGTTGAGCACTTGGTTCTTCTGCTTCTTCTTCTGCACTTGGTTCTTCTGCTTCTTCTTCTGATACAGCAGTCTCTTCCTCCTCCTCCTCCTCCTCCTCCTCATCCTCATCTTCATCATCCTCACTAACTTGTTGAGTACTTCGTTCATCTTCTTCATCTACAGCAGAGTCTTCTTTATCATCATCATCATCATCATGTTCCTCTTCTTCACTAGCATGTTCTTCCTCTTCCTCTTCCTCCTCTTCTTCACTAGCATGTTCTTCTTCATCATCATCTTTATCGTGGTCATCATCATGCTCATCATGGTCATCATGATCGTCGTGTTCTATAGCATGATGTGCATCGTCATCATGACTTTCCGGAGTCTTATCGATCCATCCTTCAAAAATTTGTGAGAACTTGGTTTCGGTTTCAATAGTATCCACTGAAATATTACCGTAGTTATTTTTTTGGATTTTTATTTGTTATTATTGTACTTACAGTCAGTTAATCCTCTGTGTTCAGTGATGATTAAACCGATGAGAACGGCGAGTATACTAAGGAGAATGAAGAATACAATTTTAGCACAGATGCCTCCACCTGTGCTAATTTCTTTATAAACATGAATTACTTCGTCGTTGCTATTAGATGGTGTTGGGGCCCTTGCATGGAAGTGGTGTGGTGTTGTTTCTTCAAAATCATCTAAATAATAATTTGTGTTAAAATTGAAATAAAATTCCGAAAAAGAAAATGGAATTAGTGTGTCTATTAATAAAACAGCAAACGTAAGAGAAAGTATTAATAAACCAAGAAAGTTCACCTCTTTGGGAAAATGATAAAGGAATTTTAATAAAGAGTAGATTTGTGCATTTCATTCGGCATTGCCATGGCAATTGTGAATTGGTGCCAATTATAAAAATAAGTGTCCTATGAAAAATGCGGTAGGTACTTACCCTTCTTTTTCTTCTTATCACGTCGTCTCCTCGGCTGTACATCTCCCGACATGTTGGGTCGGGGATTTTTATTTATTATGTGCGTCTGTTCACTTTCATATAAAACGCAGGCCTCGTTATCTATTTTTGCGTAAAGCCACCATGTGAGAGATCGACAGACGCTACTAACGACGTCAACAACAATTTAAACTATTAAAAGACGCCGGTCGTCCCCGAAATATCACGATTTACTCTGAAACTAAAAATATTTCAAAATTACAAAAGAATATTTCAGACGTCGCGCGATGAGATGGCGCGTGTTGCGGTGGCAGGTATGGCCCCCGGAGCCCGGGCCATGTCCGACCTATACCCGGTATCTTGAATTACATTAGCCTTTTAGTGGGCATTATTTGATTTTTAATTAGACAAAAATAGACTGGCTGCTATTTTCCATACAAATACTTGAACCCCGATTCAATGGGTTTCTCCTGGTCGCGTGGCAGTGTGACAACCTTCTCCCAATATTTCCCACGGCTTGGGAGCCCGGTATAACCCCAGCCGTATACAACTCACCCCCTCCCCTTCCGCATCATTATTATACCCGACAAATTATCTTTTCTTGAATTTATACCACGTTCCCCACGCCTCTATTAATACAAATATTTGCACCACTTCATATACACAATTTCATTACATGTCCATATACACTTTTTTAATATTAACTTTTATTAATAAATGATGAATAAATAGTACAATAACATACAGAGAATTTCTTTTAAGTACGTAGATGAGATTTCCTGTATCGGTCTGAGGTCTATTAGACCGATCCGCCTCTGTACCTAATAAAGTGGTACAGATAATTATTATCAATGATAGAGCTTCTACTTTATTTGAATATATTACTGTATTTCTAGACGAACGATCGCACAAAGAATGTCTCCCACGAAGTATCAAAGTGAACTGCTGTCTTGCGATTCATGTATAAAATACTTTTCAATATTTCACAATATTTTTAGTTAGTTTCTAAATTAGTATATTAAAACACACATAATTCATAGTTTAAACTAAATATATTTTTAAGCATACTTTACAGTATTTCTTGAAATACCGCGAAAATGGCGTAACCACAGACTCCTGAGTTCAAAATAAGACGACTTGAGTTCAAATATTCCGCATAAATATATACTTTTGATTCTACACGTTCAGTGTTCATATAGCAAAGTTGGTATTTTACAGAAACGGGAAAGAATGTTATTCGAATTGGAGGAAACAACAATGCTTCATTAGTATATTAAAACACACATAATTCATAGTTTAAACTAAATATATTTTTAAGCATACTTTACAGTATTTCTTGAAATACCGCGAAAATGGCGTAACCACAGACTCCTGAGTTCAAAATAAGACGACTTGAGTTCAAATATTCCGCATAAATATATACTTTTGATTCTACACGTTCAGTGTTCATATAGCAAAGTTGGTATTTTACAGAAACGGGAAAGAATGTTATTCGAATTGGAGGAAACAACAATGCTTCAGCAAAAGCTCTTGTACAAAATTGATTTGAGTGGAAAACTAACTTTTCCAAGATAAAGACGATTTTAAAAATATGGAATTTAGTTTTAAGATCAAAATAAAATGATTTTTGTTCGTGGCTGATTCTGGAAGCCATTGTGGTACAACCGAATGTCAACCGAATCGGTAATTCAGCACTGATAGTATGTACAAATGTATGTATGATCACTATGATCAGTTTAGAATAAAATATTTTTAATTTTATTGAATAGGTTAGAGAACATTCCAAAGTTTAATTTAACTTTAACTTTAATTTACAACATATATGTTATGTTACACTGTTATATCTGTATAACATTAAATTAAAAGAAAATATTATGTAAGCACATTACATTGAAATGAGTAGGTGGTAGGTAGTGAATAAAAAACAATATTCACAATATAATGTCTATCAAAAATTATGTATTTATTTAAAAATGTACCAAAATGACATTATACATAGTCAGCGTGGCGATCAACCGGGGAAACCGGGAATGTCAGGAAAAAGTCGGGGGATTTTATTCATCGGGAAAAGTTAGGGAAAAGTCAGGGAAGTTCGGCCTTTTTAGTAAAAAGTCAGGGATTTTTTAAATAAATAATAATATTAAATATTAAAATAACACGATTAAAGAATTGACAAATTTGACAAATTGTTAGTTCTGTTCGGAGCACGAATTTGATAATAAATAAATAATATTAAACAAAATATAAAAAATGGTGATGTGTCCATCATTGCACATTTCCCGTTATTTGAACAATTGATAATTGACATAGTATAGTCTCCACAGGTTTAGAGGAATAATATGGCTTAATGGTATATTTAACTTGCGGTAATTTTTACAAGCGCCCACTTATTGAACCATAAAATAATTTTCATAAACAGCCCCTTTTACCATCTATTTGTTCGGGTCGGCTAGGTGTGACGGACACAACAATAGATAAGGAGATATTACCGATAATTTGCTATTATTGTTTAGCTTAATGATATAATTAATAGTTCTTAAAAAACGATTTGTGGATTTCATGAACAAATGAATACACTATGTTACAAAAATATAAATATATTATAAACATAAGATACAGGTTTTTTCTATGAAATAAAAACAATTTACATTTAATTTAATTTAATTTAATTCAGGAAAATGCAATAAATTGAGACATGTTAAATGCATTGATTTGAAGGACGTGAATGCTTCTTATAAAATTATTTGGTTTTGTGATTAATGTAATAAAATGAGGTTGCACTTCCCTCGGATTTATAGTCTCAAGATTTATTAAGATAATTTCTTATTGCGCAATTTAATCTATTCAAAGATGACATTAAAAATTTAATTGCATCTCGATTTAATGACTTAGAGACTAGAATCGAGAAACTGGAATCCAAATGTAGTTTAATTAACAGCGAATCGATACTAAATAACAATATAGAAGAAATAATGGAAAAATGATGATCGAATTAGATAAGAGAAGTAGACGGATAAAGAATGTCATCTTATTTAATTTACCCGAACCAACTTTGAGTGATTTTCAATCAAAAATAAAAGAAGATCTTCACAACATTGAACGAATCTTACAGCCACGAGGTCACGTCCATTAAAAATTATCTTTGAAAGAAATGACGAAGCATTGGAAGTACTAAAGAGTAATGCACGGGAGGAGAATAAAAAGTTCAATTTTAAGTCAGCTAGAACGAAAAAACAAGTTGCGTACTTTAAAAAAAAAATGAACTGAACATGCGTAAATCTAAAGGTGAATTAAACCTAACAATAAAATATAACAAGAGTGTCTCGTTTGTTACTTCTCGTCAAACACTGATCTCGCGGACCTCAAATTCTGAACAAAAAAAACTAGTGGCTTATTACCAAAATTGTGGGGGGATACGTAGCACACTTAGAAATGTTATGTTATCTATTAATAACAATGATTATGATATAATTATCTTGACCGAAACATTGCTGTTCGAAAACATATCTAATAACAAACTACAGTTAACAAATTATAATGTATATAGAGTCGAACGTAGTATTAGGGGTGACAAAATGCGTGGTGGTATTTTAATTGCTATCAAACGTTGTCTTACATCTTCGGTTATTTTAAGTGATAATTCTATTGAACATTTATTTGTGTTATTATCAATTAATACCTCTAATTATATTATTGGGGGTGTCTATATACCGCTATCATCGTCATTAGATATATATTCATACCATTGTAGAATTATAGAAAATATAGTTGAACAATATTTTAATAGGCAATATTTAGTTTGTGGAGATTATAATCTCTCTAGCATTAATTGGAGTAATAATAATTTAGTGGACAGTTGTAATATAGATTTAAAATTTTAAATCATTATAGACACGTTCAACTTTCTCAATTTTAAGCAAATGAATACAATACCTAACTCCAGAATCATATTTCTCGATTTATTTTTTTCTAATATTGTTAGTCCTGTTGTAACACTTTTTGATAATTTAATATCAAATGTAGGACAGGACCACTCGGCTTACAATATTTCTATATTCTTCAACGCTGTCAATTTAATACAATCTGAGAGTAAAGTTTATATGTATCATTTAACCAATTTTAATTTATTAAATACATTCTACAATAATTCATTTAATAGAAATGAATGGTTATCATATGTCAAGAATGCAAATGTTAATGACTTGATGGAGTGTTTTTATTTATTTATACCTCAAAACGTATTTAATAATAGTTACAATAAGTATCCTAAATAGATGACACAGGAACTAAAAGTCCTCGTAAATAAAAAAAGCAGCTCATATTAAATCTAAACAAACTGGTAATTATGACGATTATGTAGTTTTTAAGTCAATATGCAGCCAATGTAAAACACTATCAAATAATGTATATTACAATTACATAGCTAATGTTGAAGCAAAGGTTAACGTCAATCCTAAATATTTTTGGAACTATGTTAAGGACTTACAAAGTGATAACGGTATACTAAAATTAATGCATTTGGATTCTAGAAAAGGATCCGATGTTAAACAGATCGCAAATTTGTTTGCAGATTATTTTACTACAGTGTATACGACGGATAATGGTTAAAATAACATGAATTCACCTTCTATACACGCAATTGGTAGCAGCCCTTTCATTATCTATGGAAGATATTTTTAATGAAATATTACATCTGAAAGTAAGCAAAGCCCCAGGTCCTGATAGAATCTCAACTTATATTCTGTTAAATTGCATTTATCCACTTTGTATTCCCTTATATAATATTTTCTCTAAATCCTTAACTTCTGGAGTATTTCCATCAATCTGGAAGATTAGCTTCATTAACCCAATTTATAAATCTGGTAATCGTAATATGATTTCTAGTTATAGAGGTGTTTGCCTTCAATTACATCTAAGAGTGAGCAAAATTCTAGATAAATTGGTTTGCAATCAGATTTACTGGATGGCTAAATCCGTTCTCTCTAATAAACAACATAGTTTTATATCCAATCGATCGACAGCTACAAATTGTTTATATTACCACCAATACCTGGTTAACGCTTTTCATGATAACTGTCAAGTTAATTCCATTTATCATTGCTTTTGATGAAGTAGATCACTCTATCTTATTAGATAAATTAGTATTACTTCGGTTTAATGTACTTACGATAAAATGGCTCTCTGATATTTTGCATAATAGAACACAAATGGTAAAAATCAATGTCTTTACATCAAAACCTATATCTGTTACTTCGGGGGTTCCACAAGGTACACATTTGGGGCCAATTTTGTTTTTATTATTCAAATATGATATTGAACGCAGCATTTGTAATAGCAAAATTCTTTTATATGCAGATAATGTAAAAATATTTAGAATTATTAACACCTTAGATGACTGTAAATATTTACAAGAAGATTTGGATAGAATTTATGACTGGTGCTTGAATAACAAGCTTTATATATAAATAAGTGTACTAAGATTTCATTCTCTCGTAAGCGTTCAGTTATTAATTATTCTTATAGAATTGGTCAAAACACCATCTCTGAATTGAATGAAACGAAAGATTTGAATGTTATATTCGACAGCTAATTATTTTCATATCTCATATAACCAATATATGCAACAAATCATTAAAGATGTGGGGTTTCCTGTGGAGAGTATGTAGAATTCTGAGTCCATCACGTTTGAAAACATTATATTGTTGTATGTTTCATTCTAACTTGGAATACGCATCTATAATTTGGTCACCGCATACATTGGGTATCACCAACAGATTAGAAACCATACAAAAAAAGTTCTTTCGTACGATGGAGTACAAGTTGGCTAAATACCATTCACTTGGATCTTATTCGGATATAACGGCTCAATTAAAAATGAAAACCCTAGCAATTGATTGTCGAGAGATTTTATCCATGCTTGACTTCTACGTACCCTGCAATGATCGTAGACTAAAGTCTAACCCAGTTTTTTGCCTGAGGAAGTTTTCATATAACTATGGTCATAATAATCCCATTGCAAGGATGATGCGACCTGCGAATAGTTTGGACATAGAATTTATATCGTTATTCGGATCCAATTTGGTTACATTTAAGAATTATCTAAACCACTTAGAGGATTTCAACAAATAGTCGATGAACTGTGCGATAATTAATTCATATTTATTGTTTATTGTTTTTGTAATGTTTGCATGTTTGTGGTGTTTAATAAAAAAAAAATAACTTGATTTGAGTGCGCGTAGTATAATTAATTATTTTTATTTCAAATACTCGTGTATTGTATTATTATCTGAATTATCTATATTTTTTATTCCAAATTTAGTATAGTTTATACATGTTATATTTAAGCATTAAATTGTTTTTGTAAAAGGTGTTTCCCGTTGATAAATAAATAAATTTGAATGAAAATCGGTGTCATCTGAATACTCATCTTATTTGGTAATTACATGTTTATTGCAGTTTTTCCAATTGGCAGCTGTTATATTGCCAACTTCTTGTCGAATTAACTCTATCGTTGCGTTATTCATTTTTGGTGCGGTATTCTTCCGGCGGATATGATTTTTTTAACTCTGAGCAGATCATTTCGATAGAATTAAATTTACAGTAATAAGGGGGTAGACGAATCACTTTATAGCCTCTCTCTTCCGCAATTTGGTCAATTTTGTAGGTTTTCTTATGATCCTTGGTTTTCAACACTTCATGATTTTCAATAAAAAAATGGCTACTTCATCCTTCGTAGAATAATACGGTGCGTTATCCATTATAGTGTATTCATCGCTCTTTTGCTGAGCAATAAAAATCGAACTTGAATACCCTTAATAAAATTATAATCATTATACAACCTTGCGGCTACCGGCACTGCGGGTGACCAGCGCGGGGGGTAGTTGGACCGGGACGACAAAGACGCTAAATGGTTTGGTTTGCTGTTTCTTCTTCTGCCGGCTCAAAATATACCTGCGATCCTGACCCTTCGCACTATTCAGAGGTCGTGAGTAAAATAAACGTATCTTCCAATATTTGTTTTCTTCGGATGCAAAGCATGCCCTGATCAGACGTATATTTGTATTATTGAAAATTGTAATAAGATGTTTATCTAACACTTAGGGGAAAGTGTAAGGTTAGAAATAAATTTTAATTAATTGAATTACATTGTCATTTAATAAAACAATATTTACATATGCAAATATAAAATTTTAAACAAAATACTCTTAACTAAACATTTTACTAAAATTGTTATATACACTTCTGTGCAATATAATTAAGCACAAGTCATAACTATTTTTTACAATATTCTAGTTGTATAATTCGGGTCTGTTTTAATTGCCTAGCAGCAGCTTCAATAAATAATAAAACACCATAACACTTCTTTACTGCTTCCACCGTTTCTTAACTCTAAAAACAGTGTCTTTACTGATGTTCACCAATCGAACAATTTGTATAATAGAATAATCATCTTCTATTTTAGTTAGAATTTAAAGTTTTGAATTGTAGTCTAAATGACGCGGCATTTTGACATTAAGGAATTGACATATTTACGTAACTAAGAAACTCATCGTGTCCGCTTTAAACTATAACATATTTTATGTACTTCATTTTATTGCACAGAAGTGTTCATTCATAATTAATAAATTAAAAGTTAAATTTCTGAATCTGAGGAGTCTTCGATTTCGTCGTCGGTATCTTTCATATTAATAATAAATTGAAAATTTGAGTCATATGTATTATATTCCTTTTCCACTCTAATAGTATGTTTCACACATCTCGACCAGTGAAGCGAGGTAATTTTTTTCATTTCCATATTGATACTATCTATAACTGTTTTGTTTAAATTCGGTGATGTGTTATTGTTTCTTAATGTTCGCTTCAATTGGGCCCAGATTAATTCAATTCGGTTAAAAATACAGTGATACGGGGGTAGCCGTACCACCGCATGCCCATGTTTTTCCGCCAATGTGTCAATATAAAATTGTTTTTTGTTTCTTTGTGTTTTCAACACTTCCAGAAGCTGGGCCTTTGTATAGTTGTCCTCGTAAAATAAATCATTTTTATATAAATAATCAGATATTTCTGATTTTTTACTAGACGTAGTCGGTGCCTCATCAATTTGTCGACTATGGTATGACGCATTGTCCATAACTATTACGGAGTTTTTGGCCAAATTCGGTATTAGTTTATTTTCGAACCAGTTTTCAAATAAAACCGCAGTCATATCGTCATGATAATCAGATGGCATTTAGAGATCTGCTTTCCCGATAGAAGTAAACAATCGTTTACCCATCCATTTTCGCTGCCGCAATGTAAAATTGTTATTCGTTTTTCTCTAGATGGAGGAACTTTCATGATACTATTATCTGTCTGGTCTGACCACATTTTTTTTGAAGTATCATGTGTATCAAACCAAGTTTCATCTAAATAACAAATATTTCTTCCAGCGTCTCTATATTTTTGAATTTTCTGTAAATATTCGTATCGCCATTTTTTAATATTTTCCCTTTCCAATAGATGCTTCCTTTTATCTATAGTGGCGAATTTAAATCCGATATAATTTCCCTTTCTTTCAAAATATTATTAATAATTTTTAGTGTAGGTGTCTTTTTAGCCTTTATTACTTCATAAGTAATTTAATTTTTCTAATTTTATTGAATACTTTAGGCGTATTTTTTTCACAACCCCTTTATCGCACCGATTTGTTATTTGGTTCGTAGGATTTTTTATTATGTGGCTAATTGATCTTGCAGAAACATTGGTTAAAATTTCTGCTATTTCCAAAAAATTCTTTACTCCAAGAACATCTTTATGACCTCGATATACGTCCTTTATAATGCGTTTCGCGTCGGGTGAAAAATTATTATGTTTTGCCTGTTTATTTCGTTGGCGGGAACTTGGGATTTCTATAACTAATAAAAACCATTATGAGATAAAGATTCTATAATTAAAAATGTAAAGCATTGTTCAGAGTTTATTATTTACACCATTCACACTTTCCCCTTTTTTTTTATGTAGTGGTGGTTTGAAGTATTGCAAATTTAATTGTAACATCATTTGTTTAAATTTATAACTTGTGTCATGTACTTACGCATCTCTACATTAAATATAATACTTAGAAACTTTCATCATTAGGCGAGATATTTTTCTAGACTGAATTCTGCACACTTTTTCATTTTAAAGATTTTATTTAACTGTCAAAACAAAAGAACTACGGACGATTACAACTATCGAAACAAACGAGCTATATCTTCAAAACGGTGACAGCTGTCTTAGTTCTGTTAAAACAATTAAAAACTATACTGAATTCAGAATTTGTGTTCACTATATTATAAATAGCTATTTATGTAACGAGAAAAAAAACTTAATAAATTTCAATAATTTGAACTAGTTTAGAAAAGCCTGAAAATGTGGCTTCGCCGCGTAGCGCGAAGCCAAATTCGGGCTTTTCTAAACTCGAAATTTTACTTCATGCGCCACGCATGTGAAACATCCAAATATCATGAAGTTCAAAATATTCTCGGTTATCAATATGTACATTTTTAATCAATTGTTACAACTATATTATATGTGAGAAAGCAACATCATTTTAAACATGTTGTAAAGTTTTAAACGGTGTTTCAATGAAAAAAAACACGTTTCGTAAAAAAAACTGATTGTTCTAGTTAAAATGAAAAAACATTTTATTTAACAACCCCGGTACAAAATAGATTTTTTTGTTTTAACATATTTATTTAAAATAAGCGTATTTTTTTATTAAAATCAAATATTTTTCATCTAAAATAGGCATAAAAATTAAAAATAAGCACAAAATGACAAAAAAGCAAAAAAATTCTTAGTGCCAAATTATCACATTTGTCGTGATTTGTATACTATAGCTAGAAATCCGCTGTCTAAATCACACTTCTTGTCATAGCTTTCGGTCAATAAGTGTTGTGTATTATAAATCAGAATTGGCTTTGCGTATTCTCTAGCTATAATGCGCTCTTATATAGTGCGCTTTACCCTATGAAAACTAATATTACTGATTTTTTTGTTATTATTTCGAATATTTTAATTCTTTCTTAACACATCCGTCTAAAATTAATTTGCAATTTTGATTTAATTTAATTTTTTATTTTAGAATTAATAAAATTAAAAAAACCTAAAATATGACTTCATCATGCACTCTATAACGATTTTACGATTATATAATTCTAATATCATATTCTCGTAATATTAAAAAACCGTTATAAAAACAACTTTTTCCATTAAAAAAATTAATCGTTTATAATATCATTACAGACCATTTTATTAGACAAATAATATTTTTTCAAGCAAGAGTTGACAATTATGACCAAAATATATATTAGTATACCACCACTTTGTGTGCCTTCATAGTATAAAACGATTTTATACTATTAACGATTTAACGACGATAAGGCTTGAGCGCAGCCTAAATTTAATCGACTCAAGGAATCCCACGCATATATCTTGTTATTCTTTTTTTACGTAAAAATATGATATTATTTTGTCAAAATAATAAAACATGTAATAAAGATATTATTAGATATTAAAGAAGTGTTGTTATAAATAAATTAAAATTGTTCAATGTATATTCTTATGTTTTAAAGTATGTAGAATACTATAACATAAATGAATTTTTAATGCGCTGGACACTGCTATTCTGAACATGGCTTTAGCGATTTCAGTAAAAATATTTTTAAAATACTTTCAATAATATTATATATTTATATGATATTATTAAATACATACCCTGGCTCTTTACTGAAATTCTAGTGTTGCTATTATCTGCTTCAACGGCGCCCTCAATCAATTGATTTTGGTCCATGATGAAACAATTATCCCAGGGTCGCCACATATTTTATCAAAAATAAGTAGTCGTCACAAGCAAAAAGTAAACAAAATCCGTGAGTAGGCACAATAAGAAACAATGAGAAAACCGAGAACGAAATATGCACTAACACAATTGCTGATAAAATGATGAATTTTGAACCAAGCAAAACGACTTGTACTCACAAAAATGGGGGTAAAAGGAACATTAAAAGCTAATTATCAAACCAATTCACAGAAAAACATTCCAAAAATGATTGGAAATGCATACAGGGTTTTCCCATTGGAAATCCAATGGATACCCCTGGATCGGAGTAGGTTTTAGGAAACATTTCGAAAAAGATTATTTTTGCTTTCCAAAAACACGCAGGTAGTTGTGCGAGGCGAAATAGAACCGATTTAGCATCCTTGTCGGCGCGCACCAACTACCCCCCGCGCTGGTCACCCGCAGTGCCGGTAGCCGCAAGGTTGTATAATGATTATAATTTTATTGAGGGTATTCAAGTTCGATTTTTATTGCTCAGCAAAAGAGCGATGAATACATTATACAATAGCATTATGTGGTACAAGTTTTGGCAATAATTTTGTTTGGAACCAATTTTCAAATAAATCCGCGGTCAAGATAATCAGCTTTGACCGTTTTAAAATCTTTTGCAGAGAGAAGCAATGCATCTTCAATAAATCCGTTTTCGCCGACCGCGTGTAGAATAATTATACGCGTACCCCGTAATGGTGGGACGTCCAAATTACGTCTATTAGTGCCATCGGTCCACCCTCTCGAAATAGTGTAATGGGTGTCATACCATGTTTCATCTAGGTACACTATTGACACATTTTGATTGCGTAACTCTCCAATTTCTTTCAAATACTTAATTCGCCATTCTGAAATATTTGTCGATTCCATTGAAACTTGCCTTTTATCGATTGTTTTATAGCGGAACCCAATCTGTATTAGAAATGTTCTTCACAGCATTGAATATTTAAATTTTCTGATGTAAAGTGGGAATGGTAAGAACAACTTTTTTGTGTACTCTTCGTATATAAATGTCCTTATTATATCCTGATTAGTACTATTAATTATTCTTTTCTTACCAACGTCGGCTCGTAGCTTTCTTGGTTCAAAACAATTCGTTATAATTTTCCATACAGTAGTATATAGAATTTGTACCATTTTCGAAGTTTTTAAGATCGCTCTAGCCTCTTCTTCATTTTTAAGGTAATTATAAACATTGATCACCATGTCCGTAATTTTCGACTTCTACTTACAACTCTTCATTTAATGGTCTCCACATTTTATAAAGAATTATAAAATATAAACTAAAATAAAAATATTTTTTTGAATTCGTACCTTTATCTAGTTTAGAAGGAAGTCTCGATAAAGTCATATCAATAAGATTTAATGTAAAACTTCAGTGAAAAAGAAGTACACGATAAACAAGGACAAACTAATATTGCATTATTAAATGCCGAGCTCGCTTAGATATATTAACCCTCTCACCCACTTTTAGAAATAACCAAACAAGAAATGGTATTTATTTATAACGTGAGTCAATAATTTTATTAATCCTTCGTAAACAAGATTAACCAGGGATTAACAACGAAGGGATTAAAATGGATACAAAGAACCCCGATACCCCCCCCCCTGGCTACGGCCTTGATTGTACGTGTATAGTATTGTTTTTCTTCTTTCAATTAAAGTGCAGTATGCGCATTTTTGAGGGCACATAGAAAGCGCACGTTTTTGTGCTCGTTCAAGAACTTTACAACACTAGTTCAAATGACTATGAGGTCTATGGTGAATAGTAACTTATTAAATATTGCTAATTCTTCGCTGAAAAAATGTGTTATAGTGTAAATTAGTTGGCGACATTGGCACAGAGGGCGTAGCAATCCTCGTTACATAGATAAATATCGTAAAGACATCTATATTTGTTGTTCGTCTATGATTCCATTTGACATGGAAATGACAGAAAAAACAATGCTGGCCGCTACCAGCGGCTAAAGATAGGCGCTACTAACAAGTGTGTGTTAAAACACGGCGTACTTAGTAACACCTTAATCGCTATTAGTTAATCACACGTTAGTAACAGTTTATTCACAGGACTATGCATAATGCCGTGTATGTTAATTTTTTTGTTATCTACGACTTTTAATTCAATTTTTTTATCGATATGAACAATATTTAAGAAATTATTAAGAATAATTGAATAATAATAAATTAGCTAAACAAATCACAATTAACAATATTATAGTTATTCTAAAAACTGGCAAAAATCAAAAACTTTCAAATAAATTGTGGAAATAAACAAACATTGGCACGTATTTGCAATTTGCATTTAAACTTATATGTATTATGAATGTATGTATTTATATTAATTTTTATTATTTGTATATTATTATGAAATTGCTCTGTAATTGGACTGTAGTCTGTGGGGCAATAAATTGTTATAATTAATTATAAATAAAACTTAAATAAACCTAGAAATTGAAAAAAGCAAATAAATAAAATTCGCGTAAGAAATAATGGCATAAGTTGACTAAAAATAAATCTTAAAAATAATTACAAATAAACACGTATGTTAAAATTGATCAACTCTACGAAAATTGAAAAATTCAATAATATTAATTAGTTGTAATTTTCACAAATAGAACAAAAAATAATGTTTTAAATTCAAGTTTTAGATCTGTAGAATTACCTACTAGAAATCGTGTAAAATCAAATTATTTTCAACTTTTATTATTCGGGATTTTTACGACGTGATGAGCGAGGAAAGTTTTGATAATTCTGGCATCTAGTCACATTTTTATCTGCCAATATGGATATGGATACATTCGTTAATTAAAATGAAAAAAATAATAACCAGAAAACCTATCACTTACAAGTATTACTTACAACTCTTTATTTAAAGATTTTTCGATAATCTCAATACTTTCCAAGATGTGCAATTTTTTTTGGTCTGAAAATATACGAGGAAAGTACAAAATTATGAAAATCGTGAAAGTATAAAATTGAGAAAAACGACAAAACAAACAAACATTTATTGTAAATCAAGTAATTATCGCTTTAATCATTATTAGGTATAGAATTTCAAAAAAAAAATGTGAATTTTACTGTATGGATAAACCAGATTTTATACAGGGATTTTTATTTTTAGTATACCTACATATTCCAAACAAAATTTCTCAAACTTTGAAAGCGTAAGATTTGGTTAGACTCAATAAACATTTTTAAAATTAATTAATGTGAGATTGAACATAAAATCAAGTTAAATATATTTTAAACTTCACTTGAAATCAGTGTTTTTTACGCATGGCGCATAAAGTAAAATTTCGAGTTTAGAGAAGCCTGAAAATTGGATTTGCTAGGGCAAGGGGGGTTTAAACTCCCCCGAAATTTTCAAAATGTTAAATTTTACTATGTAAAAGCTGACCCGTTAGGTCAAAAACAAAATGTTTACCATTAAATGTTGTTCTGGCTACGGCCCTGTGCCAGGGCGCGCGAGCAAAGCAAGTCGAGCATACAGTAAAATTGACATACTTTCCTTTGAAATTTTACACCTAATACTGATTTAAGCGATAAGGAAACGATTACTGTTCTTTTTTCAAATTTAGACGTATACATGTGTATGTCTATCCTTTTCTGCATACTCACGAGTAAGTGTATCCTATTTTGTATCCACTATTAGTTTTAAAAAAATAACTTAGTCATAACAAAAATTACAAAAAATCACGATAACGCATCACAGATGTTGGCAATAAACCCTTTTCTCATTTCCAGGAAGGTAGATACGGTTAGCAAGTACAGTTAACCATATGTGAACTCTCCCTTTGAATAAAAAAAACACGGAAGCGATCTCGTATCGTTTTTCGGCGCAAAAAAGCTCCCAAGTAAGTATACAGTTAGATTTATGGCGTATTCATAAAAATTAAGAATACGGGGCAGGTATTGCGGTCCTTATTCAAGGACGAGAGGAAACTCGATGGGACGGAACACCATACGATCATAATCGGTATCCTGTAGTGAAAGTACACAGAAGTCACGCGCCCAGGTAAATATTTTGTTCAGATAGGGCTCACATATCCACTTCTTGATGAAGGTTTCCCTTTGTGGTCAGCCTTTCATCGTCTTCAACCCTTTGCCCTGGACCTGTGCTTCTGAATCTTTAGTATTTATTTGGGGGCATATAAAAAGGGTTATATTATATGTTAATAAATTTAATAATTCTAAATGATAAATGAAATAAATTAAAAGCAACGAGAGAAGGAAAATAATCAAATGTCCATTCGGGATGCTCAGATATTCTATTAACATTTTCATTTATAATATTTTTATATTAGTAAAGATAGAGTTTTTGAGGATAGTATATGTAACATTTAGGTCAAATTCTCTTAAATCCAAAATATTACATATATTATCATATAGCGTTGTAAGAAATTAAATAAGATTTTAAATATTACAATGAAATTTAAAAAAAATCTTACGAGTGTTTTGCACTCTTTCATTAAACCCCGCAAGGGCACATCTAAATTTTCTGGGAATGAAAACCCTCATTAGACAATCCATCAGAAACTTATTTGGTCAGAAATTATTCAAGAATAATGGAATTTAATTGAATGAAAAAATACGCTGATAAAACAAATATATATCAAATCAAATTTTAACTTTGATTTGATATTTTGGAATACCCAGCAAAGATATTTAAATTTCAATTATGGCCAATCGAAGTGTATTCATTTTTCTGTAGATTCTATCATTTTTATGTTGATTCGATAATCTGTTGATTTTTTACAATTGATTCAAACAGCCCTACCTCAAGGGGAAAATGCGCTCGTGTGCAAAGCGCTCAGAGGCGCCCCTACCTTAGTAAAAATAGCATTTTAATAGTAGTTAATATGAAAACAGTACCTAAAAACAATTACAAATATTTCTTCCAAGATATACTTTTATTTTTTTAAATTTTAAACTAAACAAATAAGGTTAACTCTAAAAATGTACAAACAAAACAAGATTAAAAGATAACTATAAATACAGGAATTGTCCTTTTAAGTATAAATATCCTGATGTGTACTCTGTAATTTTTCAGGCATTCGTTACATTTTAAATACGTTCAATTTGAAGCTGTTTCCACTCCCAGGTTAAGCAAGAAGTAAAATTTCGAGTTTAGAAAAGCCTGAAACTCGAAAATTTACGTCATGCGCTACGCGTATGCAACACTGATTTATAGTGAATTGATGTAATTTAAAATATACAGCCTTAGCACACTGTTTTAGAAGGACATTTTAAACTCCACATTAAATTAGTGTTGTATACACGTAACGCATACAATAAAATTTTGAGTTTACAAAACCCTGAAAAGATGTGCTCATGCGAGGTTAAATGAAAGAGTGCAAAACACTCGTAAGAATTTGTTTCTCGCTGTAAAAATTGGCTCAGATCAATATTTATGTTTGTAAGAATTTCTGAATTGTGAAAGGTATTTCAATACTAATCTAAAAATCGTGATTTTCCGCAACAAAATCTACGATTTTTTTATTTGTTTTTCCCAGAAATAAAAAAATCCAGTTTGAATAAAAGATTCATGAAAATAATAACAACAAACAGGGTGCCTCAGGTTTATTTAAAAAGCTATAATTCATCTTTAACTTTTTATATCGGACTTGATTTTTAAGTTACTAAACCGAAAACAACTTAAATTAAATCCTCTTTATATTTAAATAAGTAAATTTTTAGCAGTTTTTTATTTTCTTGTAGGTTTATTATTGTATTACTTGCATCATTTAAACCACTCTGATTTGAAAATAGCTAGCATTGTTTTTAGTATTGAAAAGATTATCTCGGATTTTTTTAAGTTTTTTTTTTATGTATTTTTATTTTGATGAATATCAACAAAAAGTACGAATGTTGATTTTGATTAGTGGTTGAAAAAAAGTGAGCAAATTATAATAATTATAATAATCAGTGGCGCAACCAAATGCGGGGGATTTAAAAAATTAAAAAAATATCGAGAATAACGAAACAAATTGAAATTTATTTATTTAATTATTAAGAGTCGATAAATGTAGTAAAATTTAATGATTTTTTCAAATATGTTTGCGAAAGCAACCTAAAAATCATCAATAAGTGTTAATAATTGAGATGATCGGAAACATTGACAAAATTAATAAATATTGCACTTTATTAACATTTACAAAATAATCAAATTTTCATTCATTGTTTTTTAAAAGTTGAACACTTTTAAAAAATTAAAGCTTTAAATGAGTGTTTTCTACTCCCAGATTAAGCATGATGTAAATGTTCAGGCTTTTCTAAACTCAAAATTTTACTTCATGCCCATTAAACGCGTAGTGAACACTAATTTGATGTAATGTTTTGAATATACGTCTTTTTGCATACTGCTTTAGTAATATATTTTGAACTTCACTTGAAATCAAAGTTTTATACGCGTGGCGCAGGATGAAAAATATCGAGTTTAGAAAAGCCTAATTTGGATTGGTCGCGTAGCTTTTCTAAGCTCGAAATTTTACTTCATGCTTAATCTGGGAGTGGAAAACACTCGCTTAAAGCTTTAAATTGAACTCGTTAAAAAAAGAACGAATCTCTAAAGATTTACAGCATGTGCGCTGTAATTGGAATATGTATACTTAAAAAAAAAACTCCCTGCATTAATAATTGAAATTCTGCTAAAGTGTTGTTTGATTTTTCAATTTTTATAGGAATAATATAAATTATGTCGATTTTCAAGAAATTCAATTTTATACAATCCAATTTATTTATTTCCAAATAGAAGTAATGATACTTTTATGGATGAGAGAAGTTTAGTCAGTATAATTATACAAAAGTATAGCAAAAAATAGTAAATAGACAGACTCACAAAAATACAACAAAGACAAATCATTAATACCTTAAAAATATTTAACTTTTTATGTCTATTTTGTTGATTTCTTTAATTTTTAATATTTGTCGAATGATCAACTGATTTGTTATTGTAACTTGACTTAATTAAAACGCAGTTATATTCCTTTCTTAACTTTTATTTTTCGATGCTGGTTGTACATTTTAGGTAACTCAAGTAACTACATTTATGTAACTTGACACACTGAAAATAAAGATTTATTCTATTCTTTTCTATTCTATAATTTCCTTACTCATAATTTTTATCATTTTTGTGGGATTACTTATTCTAACTTTTTTATCAATTCTCGAAAATTTAGTTAAATATTCCTATTTTAACCAATGTCTTTAATTTTTATAAGTTTTCATGAATTTTCTACGGTTTCATTAACTTACGGACAATTATACAAATATCTTCAATATAATTAACTAATTAATTTGATAAATAATGCAATATTCAGGGAATTTTTAATTAAGGTATACATATCATAATTTTTCACTAAAAATTTAAAGACATTCGTTGTCTTTGTAAAAGCTTTCAATTTGAAGCTTCTAACGACTGTGTCCAATCCTAAATTAAGCATGAAGTAAAATTTTGCTCTTATCTGCCTGCATGATTTTTTAGTATCTAGCGGCCATTCATTTGCCGCGCCTTTGCTACGCCCCTGGTTGTTTTATCTTCGTTTTATTAAACATTTAGCTCTGTGGTTTTTTCTGTCAAGCACAATTTGGCGCCTGGATTCAAAGGAAACGTTCTACTAAAATCGTTGATTTTATTTAATTGTTTCAACGTTGGCTTAATATTTTAAGAAGATAAGTTGAGATAATTTATTTTCTTAGGAATTTGAAGCTTCTAAAGAGTGCTTCTAACCCCAGATTAAGCATGAAGTAACATTTCGAGTTTAGGCAACCCTGAAAATTTGGTTTTGGACCAAACCAAATTTTCAGCCTTGCGTAAACTGGAAATTTTACTACATGCGTTACGCGTATAAAACACTGAAATTAAGCAATATATTACTGAATCAGTATTAAAAAAGAAACTGCTAAGATAAAAAAATATACTGCTAAACAAGATTCTTGTTCACACTTTTCTAAACTCACATATTACTTCATGCTTAATCAAGGAGTGGAAACGCTTGTTATACGTTTCAAATTGAACGTTTTTATAAAGTTAGAGCTCGTTTCATTTAACTAGGCGAGAAATCAGAACACATGAAACCAAAATTGCTAAAAAGCGATTTGTTTAACTTTTCAAAAATAAATGATGGCGATGGTTAGTCACACAGAAAAACTCCACAGATGTGGATTTCACAAAATTGTAAATTACGGGATTTTATCAAAATCACAGATTTTATTAAGAAATTGATAATTTTTGTTATAACGAATGTCAAAAAAATATACACAAACACTGAAAAACTGAAACTATTTAAAGTACATCAAAAATTAAGCATTCACTTGAGAATCATTTAAAAATAATTTAAATATAAACGAAAAAAAAAAAACCATAAAGAATGAATAAAAAGTAATCTACTGGTGATGAATGGTACTCGAAATATGCATCTAGCAAAACAAAAATGATTGTAAAGGAAGTGTTAGTCTTTTCATTCCAAGTTTAAAGTGAATAAAATTTGTTTTCTTACAGAATGAAATGAAATGGAAGAATTATAAAAACATTGGTAATACTCAAATATACCGAAATTAAAAGTAAAAGTAGTAGTTATCGAAAGTGCATACAAATCCGTGTATCTTAAAAAATTAAAAAAACGAACATGTACTGTAAAGAATGTTTTTTAAGCGTAATAAACATTCTAATAGAGACAACTCTGACACCAGTTATCATTTTGTTGAATATAAGAGGTTTTTTTATTCAGAAATGTTTGGCTTTTCATAATGCATAAATGAACACGTAAGTAATAACTGTAAATGGTGAAATTTATTTTGAAAATCATGGTTATGTTTGCGTTACTTTTACGATACATGGTGATCGTCCATTTCGCACCTAGTTCATTCTATGACCCGAAATAGAGGGTGTACTAAAGAAAATATTGCCACTGTTGAGCAAATATCGCAGAATATAACAAAATCTTGATTCGGTACCGTGCGCAGAAATTGGTGCACTATTTGTACAAGTTTAAGCAAAGATCTTGGTTAATGACCTTACAAGATGCAGAACGTACAAGAATTGAAGTAGGCTGACTATCGCTTGCATCGCTTGTTTGACCAATGGCCTGGAAATCAAATGTACGTTTAGCGATTAAGTTATTTCGCAAAATGTGCCTTCAATCCTGTCACTTGACGCCCCTGGATTATTTTCTGTGAGAAGTCTTTGGTATATACTGGTAGATCAACAACGCTGAACTATTTGAAGACCAACATTGTGCGTGTTTTGTGGCAGATAATAAGACCTCCAGGATGGGCCATATTAAAACCAGTCGGGGGGTCATAGCCTCGAAATATTGAAACACTAAATGACAATATTTTCTATCGAAAGAAAGCAAAATTTCGTTCATTTAGTTAAATTTTCTATGTTATATTTCAATTTAAAGTTCTATCATGCTTAAAAACACCCTTCATATAATAATCTACAGGGTGTCAGTATTTTGACAGAATGTATGGGGATCTCAGTTATTTTAAGAGAGAGTCGGTTAAATTGGGTATTTTAGGGCCTAACAATAATCTGAAAACACTTTTGAAATATCCTTTTTTGTTTTCGAGATATCAAGAAAAAAATGATTTTTTAAGAAATCGTTTTTATTTTTTTATTCAAAAACTACTGAATCTGAACATTCAGAACTTTGACAATATACAGACACTTTTTATTGAGGGATCTAGTAGCATATTTTATCTAAGATAACTATAACATTTACCTGGGGACCATAGCCAACTTTTGTTTTTCTTATGAGCGCTATTTTGAATTTTCATATTTTTTTAAAGAATTTTTTTTCTGAACTCAGTGATGTATGACACTTATAATTTATTTTAGATTTGATATTTAAAATTATTATATTTTCTTTTTTGCAAAGAATGCTTTGGAAACAATGACGTCATATCTATTAATCAATAAAATCTTGACAGCAGTCAATCATTGTTAGCAGTCAAAATGATTTAATAACTGTCAATCTTTTATTATTATCACACAAAGCATAAATTAAATAATGGTGATGTGAATCATAGTATAAAAAAGTTGCACAAACAAACATTCTCCTTTCCGAAGAACAGATTAGAAGAGATTCCAAAATTCTCAAGATTCGTCGAATGCCTGTAATTGCGATGGATTCGACGAATTTCGGCCGGCTGGTCACGTCCACCAAGAAAACTACCCCTCTCCACCCCCGTTTTCGGCATTTAAATAATGGAGGACGGCACTTCTGCAGTGGCAAACCAATAATGAAAGCGGCAACAAGTTTATACAAGTGCAGTCTGTGGTGTTTAAGTACTTTTCAACTTCGTTTTTATTTGTGTAACTTTTCTTTGATTAGCGCAAGTGCACTAATCAGAAGAGCCGGAATTGCTCCCAATGCCGCCTGTCACCGCTCCGGTCTTCGTTACTGCCAAAGCAGCCTTTGGTCGATGCTTTCCGGAACCCTTCGGACTTTTTCCGACACCGCTCGCCTCCCGACGACGCCTTCCGGACTTTTCCGACGCCGTCCGGTCTTTATCTCTGCTCTCCGGACTCCGTCGACGCCTTCCGGATACATCCGGACTTTTCCAAAGCCGTCCGGACCTTATCGTCGTATACCGGAATTTGCCGTTTTTGTCTGGATTTCGCTGCCGCCACTCACCACCTCTCACAACCAGGCTGCCACTGTCCACGCCCACTACGCCCACGTATTAATTATTCTTTTGAGCTGTGTTTTTTTTTGTGTAAATATATTTGTTGTTTTTGGATCGGTGTTTTAAGGACTAGTTGCACGTGCTTTCCATCCCCAAACCCCCGAGCTAGCTGGAAGTGCATTCGGTGTACCTTCCCTCTAAGACACAAAGGAATAACATTTTACATATAAAATGTACAATAAACTATTAGTATGATACATCATTGAATTCAGAAAAAAATATTCTTTCAAAAAATATGAAAATCCAAAATGGCCTCCACAAGGAAAACAAAAGATGGCTATGGTCCCTGGGTAAATGTTATAGGTATCTGAATATAAAATATGTCAAAGTTGTAAATGTCTGGATTCAATGGTTTTTGAATTAAAAAATAAAAACGAAATTTAAAAAAATCCGGTTTTGACAATATTTGAAAAACGAGAGAAGATATTTCAAATTTGTTTTTAGATAATTGTTGGGCCCTAAAATACGCAACTTTGCCTTTGTCCCAAATTGACTCTCTATCTCTTCAAATAACCAAGATCCCCATACATTCTGTTAAAATACGGCCACCCTGTATATTAAAAGAGGTTTACAAATACAAATACAAAAGTAAATATGTAATTATTATTTAATAAAAATTAAAAAAAAAAAACTCTGATAATTAGCTATCGACTAGTCTTTCAGCCTGTCTTTATCTGTTAATTGATAATTCAAATGATCATTTGAATGATAATATTAATATTAACGATTATTCAAATGGTTAAACTGGAAATTTTTCTTCTAAATATACATATACATACGCTTTTTTTAAATAGTTCAACTTGAAGCATTAAAAATTTTACTGAAATATTGTGAACGAGTGAACTTCACTTGAAATCAGTGTCTTATACGCTTGGCGCATGAAGTAAAATTTCGAGTTTAGAAAAACCTGAAAATTTGGTTTGGTCGCTCTGCTTCGCGTACAGTATTTACATAACTAATTTTGCTATGGCCAGGTTTGGTGGTTAACACTCGGCATATTTCCAACAATGGTAGGTGATACGCAAATAAACATAATAATAGGTGCTCCATATTTCACTGCATAATAATAAAATTGCAATTTAAGGATCAGCGGCCCCAGCAATTTGGAGCCCACCGGTGTTTTCCTGGTAGCTCTTATGAACATACTTTAATTCTATAAATTATTGTCTCCAATTTGTTATGTTCAATTTTATAAAATATTTACTATGTTCAATTTCAATGAATGCACTCATCTTGACACGATTTCGATCGATTTCGATTGTTTGTCGTATGCAAAGGGCCTAAACATGAATGAATACAAATATGGTGAGAGTGTACTCGGCCACGCGCCTTTAATTGTATATGGCTTGGATTGGATGATACATTTGGGTTTATTTCCTGTCGTGCTTCGTCGATTACACGATGCTTAATTAATTGTTGTGATTCAATAAGTGCTTTTTTTGCATTGATGAAATATATATTTTAGTATTGTTTGTATACAAGTTATATAAATTGTATCTATTAATAAAAGGTCCCAGGACATGCTGATATTTATTACATCAGGATTGTCCTTTGTTTCTGAGGCTCTAGACACAATATATAAAAGTAAGGCTGGGATTCGAATACAAATAATTCAAATAGTCGAATATTCAAATATAAATATTTTAACCTCAAAATTATTCATATATATATAAATTAAATAATGGAACACTGTCAAATGATTACATAAATCCGTGTATTACTTAAATAGGAAACATTATTTCTTCTTTATATTACTTTAATTTATTGAGGTAATTATTATAAGCATGTTGTATTTAATAGATTGATCTAAAATAAATGATAAATAAAATTAATCGTTGCTTAGAAATCTCCACAAGAGCAATGTAAATTTTGATTATACTTTCAATAAATAGGGGGCAGCATCGTGCCTTTTTAGTAATATTTTAAAAATATACTGTGATTTCTAAAAACATGTGAAGAGAAATTAGTATTGATATGTAGAATTCATATACGACATTTGTCGCGACACGGGCTCCTGGTTCCCGGCTTCCGACCGTAGGATGCGAATGTATTTTATCTGACGCGGACCGTTCATTCAATTATTATGTTATTGATACACAACAAAGAAAGACATTGTTAAAATATTTGCCAATACATTTTGTAAATATAATTATATTTCTGGATTCATGTTTTGAATAAAAATGTGGAATGCCAGTAAATGATGACTCAAGTGCTGAGTCGGAAAAAATCCTAATCATTTATATATTAATAAATTGAATGTGCGGCACTCGGCAATGTGGTCACCGAGGCACCGAGTCACCTTAGCGTTTTTTAGGTCCCGAGTTCAAATTGGATTATTGTAATTTTTCGTTTTGTACTGCGCGCGGCGGTTTAGACTATTCAGCTTGGATTGTCGCCTAGAGCTAGGAGAAATGGCTCTTTTCGGTGAGCTGGTTCACAAGATCTGACTCACTTTAAAGAGCTGGTTCAGTGAGCTGGTTCAGTGAGCCGGCTCAAAAGAGTTACGTGACTCAGTAACGAGCTAGTGATCTGCTAAGAGTTCTGACTCTTAGAGATCCATCTGAGTCGCCAACTTATTGAATTGAGCGACGCACAGTAGTCTGAAACCGACCAAAATGCAATTTAAAATTTGGTATGCTTATACTAAACACAAATTCGAGTTTACAGATCTTCCATAAACCTTATTTGCACTTCCAGTTTTACCGGAAATGACATTAATTTAAAAAATAGTGTCCATCATAGCACGTTCCCTGTTAAAGATATGATGAATTAAATATGAACAATATGGAACACTTGCTCAAACTAAATTTATTCTACATTTATTATTATTCCAAAACTATTCACAAAATAGTAATTTTTGCATTTTTTGGCTACATCTAGGTAAATATTGATCATCATCACATCTAAGCGTTATATATTTTTAACTTCACTGTAAATCAGTGTTTTATATGTGCATAAAGTAAAATTTCGAGTTTAGAAAAGCCCCGTGAAAATTTCTACGCGGGGCTTTTCTAAACTCGAAATTTTACTTCATGCTTAGTCGGGGAGTGGAAAACACTCGTTACTTTAAAGGAGGGTGCTCGGGCCCCCCTCTAGAGAGCAAAAATCATGCATTTAAAATTGTTGCAGGCAAGTTTTCACCAAAATTAAAATAAATAATTAATTATCTAACGATTAGAAAATAAATTGTTCTTAACTAAGAAAATTATCTATTTGAAAATTAGCAAAAAGCTGTCAAAATTTATATGTATAATCAGCTCAGAAGTTTTAATACAATTTGTCAACCAACCAAACAAAATAAAGGCTAGTCTTTTGTAAACTTTACATTATTACAATGTTTTATACGCGTGGCGCATGAAGTATAATTTCGAGTTTAGAAAAGCCCCGCGTAGAAAATTTTCACGGGGTAAAATTTCGTGTTTAGAAAAGCCCTGTGAAAATTTGTCTCAGGTCGCTCGACAAATTTTCTACGCGGGGCTTTTCTAAACTCGAAATTTTACTTCATGCTCAGTCTGGGAGTGGACGACACTCGTTTAATTTTCGTTAGATTTTCAATATATCGAGATTTTCATTATTTTCTTGAATTTTTCAGCATTTAGACGTTATATTAATCGTTAACGATTAATAAACGTTTTAAAATTTGCGAGGCCGAAAATGAACAAAATTCTAGAAAATTCATAAATACCGGCATTTTTTTTTGTTTATTGAAAATCTAGGAAATACATGAAAGTAGTCAAAGTATTAAAAAGTAACGAAAGGAGTCAAGAATTTGAAAATCAGCAATAAAATGCATGATTTTTGTCAAAATTTTAAAAATTGTTATAAATCTTGGAAATTAAAAAAAGTTTGAAAATTAACAAACGTATTGAAAAAAAGTTTTGAAATTAATTACAAGATTTTAAAAATTGGACAAAAACTTAAAAACGCTCAAGATTTTGTAAACTAATTAAAATATTGTAGAAAGCCATTGATTCTTTTTTAACGAATGTTTTCCACTCCCAAACTAAGCATGAAGTAAAATTTTGAGTTGAGAAAAGCTACGCGTCCAAATCCAAATTCTGGCTTTTCTCAACACGAAATTTTACTTCATGCGCCGCGCGCATAAAAAAACTGATTAATTGTTAAGTTTAAAATATTTAAAACATTATTTTAATATAGATTATCACTTTACACATACTTCAAATTGTTGTCAAATTTCAATATTTCTTGAAATTTCATCACTTTTTGATTTGTCCTAAAATTTAAACATTTCATCGATTTTCGACAGTTTTCGATTTTTTCAAAATTCTGGCAAATTTAAACATTTTTGCCATGACATTTCATCACTTTTCCATGATTTTCGTACCACGGACAGAGCATAAAATTCTAGATAATGACATTAAATTCCATTAATATTATTATTATGTATACACATAAATAAATGTTTATATGTAATATATTTTTATAATGGTTGTAATTCATAATTATATAATAAAAATAAGTATTGGAAATGAGGCAAGAAAAACAGTTGAATGTTGAATGTCGATTAAAATTAAAATCGTGAATATTTATTTATTCAGTTCACTTGTCTACTAAAATGAAATACCCATTCATTCGTCCGGCGCAATCTAAACAAACGAACAACGCGCTCCTCACTCATAATTTTTATTATTCATTGTGATAAAATTCGGCAGGCACTATGTTATCTCTGCGCCATCTCGTACCCCAGAAACACACTACCAGCAAAAATTGGCTCTCTTAACGCCTATCACTAGCCGGAACGCTGTCCATATAGAAAAAAGTCTTGATTGTACCTAATATGTTCTAACTTAACCTAATCTAACCTAAAGAAACTTTTACTCGTAATAATAATTCATTTTAAATTATGAAAATCTTTCTCGTGCGCTCATTTCCCCGTGATGTTGATTCTGAGTATGGTTACTTCCGCATAGGATAGCCTTCTATGTAGGGTTAGATATACAAATTATATTTCCGCATATTGTTAGTTTTCCAGTGAATTTCTATTTACATGCGTGTTTCCTATGTATTAAATTAATATGTGCTTCTGGATGTATACATATTATAATGGCATTTGCCATTAAATGTACTGATCATGATTTCTAGGAATAGGATAGCAAACCTATCTTACTCCATATTTTTGAATATTTTGTGTATATTTTACTGATGATTTTATGAATTAATCGTTTCCCTATAAGGAAAAGGTTGTAGTAAAAGAAAATATTGAGTTGTCACATTGTAAGTGTCTGATCAGATATGGGTGATATCAGAAATGGTAGCAAATTCGTGTATATGTGGTGAGTGATAAGAAAGTGCAATAAAGGGATATGAAATAGAGCGTGCTCGGGATTATGTGCATTGTATTTGATTAGTGAAATTTGTGTGGGAATATTTGGTCGGTAGGGTACACACGCGTCTAGTACGAATTGAAGCAGCAGAGAGAGAGGGAGACTGGGTGGCGGCAGGGTGCGAAAGCGAAAGGGCTTGAATGGGACGCGTGCACTTTTTTCTGGTGGCGCGAAGTGGGGGCAGAATAGTGGGGATGAAAACGTGTCAGGACGGCGCTAGGACAGCCGTCAGATCAACAGGGCACATTCAACCGCGGGTTGTGCGTGTGTTGCAACGTTTCGACCTTCTGCTGCCACGCGTGTGCTTCCGTTCGTCGTCTTCATTGCACTTGGTCACTTATTAATAACCGATATGGATCAGTTATCTCAAAACCCACCCTTGCACTGGGAATACCCCGCCAACAACACTTCATCTTGGACTCCGGTCACTCGCGGACTCAAACGTCCGCTCTCTGAAAGTGATGATTGTGATGATGTATTTTCGGAAGGATCTTCCAAGGACCAGTAAGTGTTTGTGACTTCTTAACATGCCACCAAACGTTATGAGACTCTAGATCAAAACAAATCACGTATGTCACACTAGAACAAGGAGCTTATGATTGTTTTCTTTTACAGGTGTACTTCTCCTGGAGATACTGACAGTTGTCAGATGCTTTCGAGGAAGAAGCGCAGAGGTGTCATTGAGAAGAAAAGGCGCGATAGGATTAATACTTCCTTATCGGAACTGAAGAGGCTAGTGCCTAGTGCATTTGAAAAACAAGGATCAGCCAAATTGGAAAAAGCTGAAATTCTACAAATGACTGTTGATCATCTGAAAATGATTCATTCTAAAGGTAAGAGTCTTAACCATTTCATTTATATTCTTTGAATTCAATATACATCCTAATTGCAATACCAAATATCCCTTGGGACCATCTACATTTGTTAGCTAATATCAGTAGTTTAGTCAGACATCATTTTAAAAAAAAGTTAAATTAATGTTTTTTTTGTTAAATTGTTTAAAACGTTTGTCACATAAATATTTTTGAAGGGTTATATTATAGGAATAATGTTAACATATTCATGCATGTTTAAATAAAATACAAGAGTTTATTTTTATCTATTTCCAAATACTGTTTGTATAATTGTTTTGCAAACACACCCTTAGTGGAAATTGATAAACGGCCCACTATGTTATGTAAATACTATAGGAATATATCTGGGTATAGTATTACAAAGGGGTATCTCATTGATGCGTATAAGATGCGTACGGTAGAGTAGTACGGGTGGGCGCGGGGTGCCGAAACCGGTGCAGGTGAATGAAGGGTTAACTCACTTACTGCGTGGGAAAGAATATCAACCAGGTGGCGACTCGTGGGAACGGGTGTGCGTATAAAGTTTCGTGTTGGTATACGCGAAGCAACAGGTGTTATTGTGCTACTATCTCTTGTGCAATTTTTGCATATATAATTATGATTACTGTTACGAATGGTTGGACTCATTGTTTTTT
Source organism: Philonthus cognatus (assembly GCA_932526585.2). Taxonomy (NCBI): domain Eukaryota; kingdom Metazoa; phylum Arthropoda; class Insecta; order Coleoptera; family Staphylinidae; genus Philonthus; species Philonthus cognatus. The sequence goes on from OW052243.1 coordinate 94,017,604, forward strand.
TTATTATTGTTTCAGGTTTAGATTCTTTTGCGTATGATCCTCATAAGTACGCAATGGATTACCATGGAATGGGCTTCAGGGAGTGCGCAGCGGAAGTCGCGAGATATTTAGAGAGGATTGAAGGATTGGATATTCAGAATCCTCTGCGTCTTCGACTGACATCTCATCTGCAATGCTGCGCCGCACAACGGGAATTAGCTTCAAAGCAACCGTCCAGCGCACCTTGGGGTTACGGGCCAAGCCAAACGTATCCCCATTTGAACCCACTTCCACCGTCACCTGCGGCTAATAACGCTCAAATTGGAAATATCCCTTCACTTCATCAACCGCCTATGCATCAGAGCATGCACGACGTTCCTCACTTCACGGATTTATCAACATCCTGTGCTCAAACGACAGTTCCTAGTGACGTGTCTTCGAGGTTAGCACCGTCGACTGCAGTTTTAACTCCTTTGACCACGACCACTTCATCAGCTTTAGGATACAGTCCACACCAGTATTCAGTTAATTCGTTTACAATTCCCACGTCTCATCATCAAAACTATAATCAGAGCAACCCTGGTTCGCAAGGAATGAAACCTTACAGGCCGTGGGGTGCCGAAGTTGCTTACTAGGATAATAAAAGTGTCTTAATAAAATGAAAGTGCCAATCCCAGTGTTTGTGTTGTGTATATAGTTGCTTTATAAAAAAAACATAATGTTGCTTATCATGCATTTAATACACGATCAATCTTATCGCAAATGTTGTATGATACATATCAGTTTTATAATAAAAAGCCAAATATGTTAATGACCTGCGTTTAGTGAATGAAGTTTGAAGAATAACTGTAAATAAGGCATTTAAGACTGTCAAATGTCATTCAACCTTGCGTTGAATGGAAACATATTGTAAGAATTAGGGTGTATTTATATTAGAGTACACACACATTCTATTCATTCAGTATTAAAGCCCAATATAAGTGTCAGTCCAATATTATTATGGTGCTAAATGTTGCCCAGTATAAGATTACATCTAATATAAAGAAGACCCTAGAACAAATAAAGAGCACGCTCTTTATTTGTGTTACTTTTACTTTTATATACATATAGGCATGTATCAGTTCCCAAATCATGTGATTATTGAATGAAAGTGAGGTTTGAAATATTGAGCTCATTTGGGTAAAAATACTGTAATTGCCAGCTAGTCATTATCAATCTAAGTTAATTGTATAGGTCATGGCATGAAGTACATGCGATAAGTTTGACCGAGCTAAGCTTATAGAACACGACTATGGCATTTTTTTAGTCATTAAATGTACCTAACTTTGTGAATTTTTATTTATTTTATAACTATGTACATAAGTAGTTTAGATAAAGAGAACCCATATTTTTTATAAATACAATTTTATGTGTATGATCTCACCTTGTCAACTAAAGTATGGTCTACACACATACCGATTATATAAATGTGATTTTTGCAATTCTGCAATAAATATATTTTAAAATACTAAATACTGTTTTTTTTTATTTTTCAATTACCAGCCAAAGGGGTGCAAATTAGTCTAGAAACACGTGCGAGTGATTATCCAGAAAAATATAAAAGCCCCGTCCCTTTTGTGGAATCCCATACACACGCTCGCGGATTTGTTGGGAAAAAAGATAAAAGTTCATCTCCATTGTTCTATATGTTTCCACGTGAAAAATCGCAATGTTAACAGAGCAGGTTCTCACAATTCATTAGATAGGGCGAAGACAAGGGTCCAGTTTTTTTTTCAAAATTAGGACCAGTTCCGTAGGACCAGTTTGTTAAAAAATTGCGCATTACAAGGAGGGTTGGATTTTTGCGATTTTCTAATTGCGCCCGGCGTGACATTTACCAACGTGAGTGAAGGTGCGCTGTTACGATTAAAAGTTAAAATGCAAATAGTGGCGTTATGGGGTTGTAATGACACGATTTTCATGGGGTGGCCTAACGTGGGAATTGAGCGAGGAACCAACTCTCATAACACTGACTACCGCCCGACCGCTGCTTGCACACGCCAAAACCACCCTTCTCCCCTATTCAATATCGTCCACCTCGCCCTATATGGGTAGGCTAAGATATAGTTTTCTTTTGAATACGAGCTACAATTATTTTATTGTTGTAATATAATAGCCATTCACAAAAATTAATTAATTTAAAATAAAACAAAATGTCAAAACAATAAAATAATCTAAAAAAGTGGACTTATATTTTTTTTTACATAAATACATGAATAGTAAGTGTATCTTTTGCAATAAACAAGAATTTTACTTCTTAGTAAACAAATTTATAGAAGATTGTAGTAACTGTGTTCAGATTGTATAATCATTTTTTGGCGAATTTTTTAGCACTTAGAAGTATAAGATGGATTTGATAAATTGACATAAAATGTTTCGTCGTCTTATCTTAGACATATTGTCTAAGATAAGACGTTAATTAACAGATTTTTCTACTTCAAAAATAAAATGGCCATAGATGTAATAAAAGATTGTAAATATTATATATATAAATATTACTAACCATTACATACGTACATATTAAATCAAAAGTGTAGTGGTCTTCATCAAATCTCATAAGTAAATTACCTCTAAAATCAATATTAATTCATGATTCACAAAAATAATTATGTCCCTCTTTTGTGACCACTTTTACGCTTGGACGCACCATTAGGCATTACGGACGCGTTTACGAGTAAATCATGTTCACACCACTTCGATTCCTAAATAAAAGAAGAAAAAAACAATTTACGACCTAATGGTCTGTGTTGCTTTGGCGGAAGGACTTAAAAATTAATTGGATACTAGCTCTAAGATGTGTGCACTATGGCGTTTCGAGCGGCTCTTGATTGTGGCAAGGTGCATTAATGCATTAACGCAGGTGTCCCCCTAATATGCATTACTATTAACTGATATCAACTTATGCGGGCTACAGGGGTTACAAGTTTATCAACGTTGCTTTTAGATTATTCGGAAAGGAAGTCATATGGAAAGCCAACGCGGAATTATGTATTTTTATTAGACTTGAGTGTTCCTATCAAGTTAATGGGAAACCTATATATCTACTACAAACATTTGCAAAATAAGTTCTAGTGATAATTATTGTTGATAAAACACCAATGTGAGCGGGGCTCGCTAGTAGATCTTGTATTATATTTTAATATTTTTAAGAACACCAAGAAGTTCTCATGGCTTCAGTTTTTAGGTTTAGATCCTAGGTTCTCAATGTATTCCCCTGTAGGCCTTTAAGACTTTCAGGGGAGCAGTAGAACACCCAGAGAAAATTAGGGGGCTTATAATATTACACGTTTAAATATAATCGAGGCAAAAGATGTTTCAAATTCGCGACAGATGATAAGTAAAAAAAATGGGGGGATCTAGAAAAAAAAAAATATTCTCGAAGTGGGTGGTGGGCAAAATAAGGTTAAGTACCTATGGTTTAGATCGTTTGTAATGCGCGCTCCTAAAAATGATTGCAGAATACCTCATAGGAAGATATTTGAAAAAAATGCACGTTATTAGTAATTTCAATTTTAGTTACAGATACGATTTGTATCGAAATGAATCAACTCATAATCATAATTATAATTATATTTTCTAATTGATGGATTTTGAAATTGGAATTAATCGCAAAAGAACAATAAGTTTTATTTGATATTTATCACTTGTAATCAGGGTTGTTAAAAAAACTTTTTTTTTTCATTTTAATTAAAACAAACAGTTATTTTACAATACGTGTTTTTTTTAATTAAAACAGCGTCTAAAACATTAACAAATAAAAACATGTTTAAAACGTGTTAAAAAACATGTTTAGAACACGTTTAATACGTGTTTAAAACAGAACATACAGGGCATTTTTCTTTTGAGTATACATATTCCGATAATTACAGAGTTTTTTCAATTTGCGGGAATTCGTTGTTTCAAAGCGGTTAATTTAAGGCTTTTAACAAGTGTTTTCCACTCCCAGACTAAGCATGAAGTAAAATTTCGAGTTTAGAAAAGCCTAAGAATTTGGATTGGATGCGTAGCGAAGCGGAGCGGCCAATCCAAATTAGGCTTTTCTAAACTCGAAATTTTACTTCATGCGCCACGCTTAAAAACACTGATTTACAGTGAAGTTAAAAAAACACACACATACAACAACGATTATAGCCAACCTAATATACGTTAGAGTTATTGGGTTGCCTATAATCACTGTTGAAAATAATTTGTTTCGCGCAGAATATTTGACTTACGTTTCATTCACATCTACATATTAGATTGCTAAAGCCGTATATTTTAAACTTTACGATATTTTAGTGTTTTATACGTGTGGCGCATGAAGTAAAATTTCGAGTTTAGAAAAGCCTAATTTGGATTGGCTGCTCCGCTTCGCGGCCTATCCAAATTTTTAGGCTTTTCTAAACTCGAAATTTTACTTCATGCTTAGTCTGGGAGTGGAAAACCCTCGTTTAAAGATTCCAATTGAAATCTTAAAAAAAAAACAACGAATTTCGTATAATGTACAGTGTATGCATATGTATACCTGAAAGAAAAATTCCCTGTATTTAAAAATCACATTTGTGATATTTTATTGTAATAAAATGTTATGTTTAATAATGTAATTTTAAATTTCTTCAACAATTTAGCTAACATTTTAAAATGTAAAGAAACAATTGAAGTAGTATAAAATATAATTTAGCAAATTTAACATCTAAAACATGTTTAAGACGAAACCGTTTAAAACACGACGGCTGTTTTTAAATATGTTTAAAATACTGTTTTAAAACAAAGTGTTTTTAACATAACAACCCTGCTTGTAATACCAATTGTTTTAAATAATGAATAAAACTCCAATGCTTATGGAGTCGAATATTGTTTATAGAATTCTTTGTGAAGCTTGTCTCATAAACGCTGGTAAAACTAGTGAATGTGTTGTGGCATCGAAGTGTAGTTTATATACAAAATCATAAAGGTGACATGTAAATTAAAAAAAAAATGTTTAGTTGAAAGATACATTTTGATGGCCCCGGGTTAAAATAAATCTCTGTTTGTATGTACCTCAATAATCGTATTTAAGATGAACCATTATTAAACTTTTATATTTTTATTATTACAGCCTCACGATCTGAAAATAATGTTGATAAGTACAAAATAATGTTTCATAAGTGTTTCTTTTATTTTCAATTATTTCTTATAGAAAATATTTTTTGTATGAGAGTATTTTACAACTGTGTATTTTTTGCCCTTATTCAAAGGATCGCTTCGTTATTCCAGAAATGTGTTAATGAATGTGACCGTTACAATTCGTTGTAGAAGCACTGAAGCACGATACGTAAAATATGCGGTCAACAGAAGCCCGTTTTTATGGTTTGTTATTAAGCTTTATTTTAATTCAATGCGAAGCGTACCAATCTATGAACTGTCTGATGAATAGGCGTTAGAATAGAGTTTTAATACTTTACTATGCACTATGAAAAATGTAGGAATCTCAATTATGTGACAATTTTTAAAACATGAACACTTAAAAGAAATAGAGCCTTAGATAATAATCAGGGTCGACCCAAACAGAAGCAGGGCCCGGTGCTAACTTAAATTGCGGGGCCTTGAACAGGCGCGGATCCACACGGGATTTTTGTCGGTTGACCACTGGGGGAGAGATTTCCCCCCTATCCCTCCCCCTGTGGTCAACCGAAAAACAAAAAACGAAAAAAGGTTTACTATTTTCTCGTTATTAGAATGACTATTCAATATGAAAAAAATAATATCTCAAAATCCAAGAGTTTCAACAAAAGGTTTATAAGTATATAGTAAACATTGTAGAATGTATTAGAGCCGTTTTGCACACACAAGAATTCTCGCAGAAATTCATAATATATTTACTAAGGAAAAAATATTACAAGTTTATGCAAGTGTTAGAGCCGTTTTACACACACAAGAATTTTCACAGAAATTCATAATATGTTTAATAAGGAAAAAATATTATAAGTTTATGCAAGTGTAATACGGCAATTTTTACAATATATTTCTCGCGAGAATTCTGGCGAGAAAAATATTGGGCATGTTCACAATAATTTAGAAAATAATTTTTGACAGATGCAGTTCAAGCGCTTATTCATAACCTAAAAATTAGTCGTTATTAGTTACTATTACAAACGGTAGTGAAGTATTTTTATTAATACCAGTTTGTGCAACTAAGGGACCTCTTAGATGGACGTTTTAAACGCGAGGCGGAACGTGAGCGGGCGCAAGCGTTTGCGTTTTAACACATAGGTTTATATGCGAGTCCGTAGGCGGACGGGTGCAAGGCGGAGAAAACGCCAGCACTCGCGTCTGTTTAAATTTGAGCGGAGCGGGACGGACGCGTTTTTCAGTTTTAACACATGGTTTCTTATGCGCCTTCTCATACGGGCGGGTGAAACGCGTTTTCAAAGCGGGCGTTTTTTTCAATATTTTTCTAAAAAATCGGCCAAAGCGAGTTAAATTCGTAATATTTACCTTACAATATTTAGTCGTAACGCAAAAATAAATATTTTTGAGTTAAGATAAGTGTCCAAAATTAAAAAATAAATAAACAAAAAATATAAATTTTAAATTTTTAGGTAAACTTACATCTCTAAGATATGAGTATAATTTTATTTAATATTTAAAAAATCTATGATATTTTCTAGAAATTGCGAAAAATAAAATCTCTTGTAAAAATAGTGTGATAAGAACAAAATAATTAAAAGAATAATTAATCATTTTTTTGAGAGCGGTCTCTGTGCTCGTAAATTTTATACCGCCGTCTATTTTTAATATGCAGGTTATTACTCATCAAAGTGTGTGAAATTTTTGACAGAAATTTGTGTACCGGTTACGGGTTCAATAAAAGGAAAAAAAAAGTGAAAGTCTATATCCTAGCGCTAAAACGTTTTATAAGTATGTTTGATACAGAAAGATTTATCTTAGAAATTCAGGCACCGCCCACTGAACAAATCCATTTAAGTAATGTTTCATCAACATTAAAACAACGTTTAATGTTGCCGCCCTGTTGATATAACGTTATTTGTTTGTTTTTAACTCAGTGGGCGGAGTGCATGTCGAATTTAGGCAAGCAATATTTATATTTATAAAAACATTAAATACATAAATACAGTAATGTCTATGATTAATAAAGGATAAATAAATAATAATTTGACGCAATTAAATTTATTTCGTTCATGCTTATTACTCAGCGTAACGCAACTGAATGATAGACGGCACCGAAGGCTCGGCGGCGAACTCGCCTAGCACCCGCTTCCAAAACGCGTTCAATCCGCTCCGTATAAGAGCTAAAAGCGGACCGGTAAAAACGATCCGTCCCGCTCCCCTATCGCACTAAAAACGTCCATCTAAGACCGCCCTAAATATGTGCTTTGCCGTTTTGTAATATATTCGCCACAGCGGCCGGAGCAAGAGATGGAGAACAGCTGATGTTGAGCACATATGATATTTTCGGTAGTGCGCGTGCGTATGGTAATAACTCTTTGGAAAATAATTTTGCTGTGCAATACAGGGACAAATATTTTTATATATAAAATTATTGCGAAACTTTTATATAAAATTCTCAAACAAATTTCTGCGAAAATTCTTGTGTGTGTAAAGCGGCTGTAATACAGAAGTTTTTCCAATATTTTTCTCACAAGAATTCTCGCGAGAAAAATATTGGGCACGTTTAAAATAATTTCGAATTTTTGACAGATGCAACTTACGCGTCTATTCATAACCTAAAAATTAGTCGTTACTAGCTACTATTACAAACGGTAGTGAAGTATTTTTATTAATACTAGTTTGTGCAACTAAATGTGTGCTTTGCCGTTTTGCAATATATTCGCCACAGCAGCCGCAGCAAGAGATGGAAAACAGCTGATGTTGAGCACATATGATATTTTCGGTAGTGCGCGTGCGTATAGTAGTCATTCTTTGGAACCTAATTCTTTGCTGGGAAAAATATTTTTATATATAAAATTATTGCGAAACTTTTATATAATATTCTCAAACAAATTTCTGCGAGAATTCTTGTGTGTGTAATGCGGCTCTTAAAGTGAGGTTCACACATAAGGGATGGGTGTATTTTAAAATTCACTTTAATTCAGTGTTTTATACACGTGACGCATGGTATGGTCGCGTAGCGCTACGCGACCAAACCAAATGTTCAGGCGTTTCCAAACTCTAAACTTTACTTCATGCTTAATCTGGGATTGGAAACACTCGTTAGAAGCTTCAAATTTAAAGCTTTTACAAAACAACGAATGCCTGCAAACTTACATCGAAAAATCGTGATATGTATACCTAAAAGAAAAATTCTTTATATGTGGCCAGGTCCAAATACAGTAAAAATATAGCTAAACTGTAATATCAACAAAGAAACGACTGAAATTGATTGAAAAGAATCAAGATTGAACAAATTCTTGATTGATAAATCGTCAAAATTTAAAGAAAAACAAAATTGGTGGATTTTATAAATCGATAAACTGGTAGAATTAATAAACAAGTAGAGAAATTTTATAAAAATAGAAAGTAATCAAAATCAAGTATAATACATTTTCTAAAAATTGTCAAAAAACATAAATTTTAAATGAAATCGTTAAAACCAACAAACATACAAATTTATCAATCAATAAAACTCGTAAATATTGACAATTTAAACCAAAGAGAAAATGTAATTATATTTTTTTCGATGTCTGCAATTTTTCGTATAAACTGATAAAATTACATTTATTTACGAGATCCATTTACAATATAAAATACCACAATTATATTGAAAATAGGTATTAGAATTTAAAAATACTATTAATAAAAATTGTATAAAAATGTTAAAATCAATAAAATGAAAAAATAAACACTTTGAATTTGTCTTTTAGGTATACATATCAGGATTTTTTTATGTAAATGTTTAGATATTCGTTATTTTATTAAAAACTTTCAATTTGATGCCTCTAACGAGTGTTTCCAATCCCAGATAATAATAATATTATTATTAACAGTAAAGTGATATTTACAGTATATTTACAATAATTTGAGATGTGCTGTTTAAATGAATTAATGTTAAGGTGTAACTGTCACTATCACTGTCAAATCGCTATCGATCTGAGGTCTTTCTGTCTAGATTATTATTAGTGTCGTACGTCAGTCCTTAATGAGTGTATAAGTGAAATGATGAAATGAATTCAAATATGGTTGTTAAGGGTTTTTTTATATTTGGGAAGCATAGTGGGATTTTGATGGAAACAGTAATGGGAAACGGTACGGTAATTAAAATGATTTTTAGAACATTTTTCGGAAAGGAATTGGAGGCGTTCTTCGATGGGGGTTATCTGGGTTGTATCGTACAGAAGTTGGTTAGATGGATTATGTAGCGGATTTAGGGGGTTACTGATTTTGGTAAGGGTTCTTAGAGATGCTCCCTCACTAACTTGGATGAGGTGGAGGGTGGGATTTTAGGATGTGGAAAATATAATGGATCCATGATCAATCAGGGGACGACATATCATTTTATAGATGATTACAGCTGTTTTGGTATTTATCCCAGACTGTCTATAAGTTACATTTCTGAACAGTTTTTTTCGAGTTGTTATTTTACTTTTTACATTATATGCATGGTTTTTGAAGCTGAGTTTTTGGCCGAAAGTAAATCCAAGATATTTTATATGGGAGGAAGGGTGGATTTGGTTTTGTAAAATGGAGATAATAAACGGATAGTTATCGATTTTGCGGTAGGGAATAAAGAGTTGTGATTTGCGGGAATAACTTTTTATTCTCCATTCTGCGAACCATCGTTCAAGGGTGTCGATAAGTTCTTGAAGAGTTTGGAGAGCTTTAGGAAGGATGGGAGCGTGGGCAATGTCGTCGGCGAACTGTAGGATGCATTTTGTGGGATTCAAGTATTTTGGGTCAGGATGGTATATTTCTGAACAGAATATATTGTACAGCAATAGAGAGAGGGGGGGGGGGGGCTTGGGGAACACCTTGTTCTGGAAAAAGAAAAGGAGAAACGATGCTTGATTTTTACTTTAACTGATCTGTTGAAGAGTAATGAATGTAGTATGCGGATAAGAGGTGCAGGGATATTAAGGGAGTGACATTTAAAGAGGAGGCCTTTATGCCAAACAGAATCGAAAGCCTTTTGGATGTCGAGAAAGAGGGTTGCAGAGGATTTACCTTCGAGGTAATATGTCTATAGGTTAGATGTGGTAGACTGGTGGAGCGCTTGGGGAGAAATCCAAATTGGTAATTGGAAATACGGTAGAAGATTAATGAGAGGATTTTGCTTACGTGGAAGGATTCATATAATTTGCCAAGGACCGGAAGGAGTGTTATAGGACGGTAGCTAGGAATGATGGGTTGTGGTCGCGTTTCGGTATGCGTATGATGATGTCTGTCTTCCATTCAGGTAGGAAATAGTTATTTTGGTAGTTGTAGTTGATTTAAGGATGCGTCCATGTACGTAGTCATATCCGGCTGCAGTGTTTTTCCCTTTTCCATAATGTTGTTGTATTCAAATTTAGTAAATATCAATCAATAAAACTCGTAAATATTGACAATTTAAACCAAAGAGAAAATGTAATTATATTTTTTTCGATGTCTGCAATTTTTCGTATAAACTGATAAAATTACATTTATTTACGAGATCCATTTACAATATAAAATACCACAATTATATTGAAAATAGGTATTAGAATTTAAAAAAACTATTAATAAAAATTGTATAAAAATGTTAAAATCAATAAAATGAAAAAATAAACACTTTGAATTTGTCTTTTAGGTATACATATCAGGATTTTTTTATGTAAATGTTTAGATATTCGTTATTTTATTAAAAACTTTCAATTTGATGCCTCTAACGAGTGTTTCCAATCCCAGATAATAATAATATTATTATTAACAGTAAAGTGATATTTACAGTATATTTACAATAATTTGAGATGTGCTGTTTAAATGAATTAATGTTAAGGTGTAACTGTCACTATCACTGTCAAATCGCTATCGATCTGAGGTCTTTCTGTCTAGATTATTATTAGTGTCGTACGTCAGTCCTTAATGAGTGTATAAGTGAAATGATGAAATGAATTCAAATATGGTTGTTAAGGGTTTTTTTATATTTGGGAAGCATAGTGGGATTTTGATGGAAACAGTAATGGGAAACGGTACGGTAATTAAAATGATTTTTAGAACATTTTTCGGAAAGGAATTGGAGGCGTTCTTCGATGGGGGTTATCTGGGTTGTATCGTACAGAAGTTGGTTAGATGGATTATGTAGCGGATTTAGGGGGTTACTGATTTTGGTAAGGGTTCTTAGAGATGCTCCCTCACTAACTTGGATGAGGTGGAGGGTGGGATTTTAGGATGTGGAAAATATAATGGATCCATAATCAATCAGGGGACGACATATCATTTTATAGATGATTACAGCTGTTTTGGTATTTATCCCAGACTGTCTATAAGTTACATTTCTGAACAGTTTTTTTCGAGTTGTTATTTTACTTTTTACATTATATGCATGGTTTTTGAAGCTGAGTTTTTGGCCGAAAGTAAATCCAAGATATTTTATATGGGAGGAAGGGTGGATTTGGTTTTGTAAAATGGAGATAATAAACGGATAGTTATCGATTTTGCGGTAGGGAATAAAGAGTTGTGATTTGCGGGAATAACTTTTTATTCTCCATTCTGCGAACCATCGTTCAAGGGTGTCGATAAGTTCTTGAAGAGTTTGGAGAGCTTTAGGAAGGATGGGAGCGTGGGCAATGTCGTCGGCGAACTGTAGGATGCATTTTGTGGGATTCAAGTATTTTGGGTCAGGATGGTATATTTCTAAACAGAATATATTGTACAGCAATAGAGAGAGGGGGGGGGGCTTGGGGAACACCTTGTTCTGGAAAAAGAAAAGGAGAAACGATGCTTGATTTTTACTTTAACTGATCTGTTGAAGAGTAATGAATGTAGTATGCGGATAAGAGGTGCAGGGATATTAAGGGAGTGACATTTAAAGAGGAGGCCTTTATGCCAAACAGAATCGAAAGCCTTTTGGATGTCGAGAAAGAGGGTTGCAGAGGATTTACCTTCGAGGTAATATGTCTATAGGTTAGATGTGGTAGACTGGTGGAGCGCTTGGGGAGAAATCCAAATTGGTAATTGGAAATACGGTAGAAGATTAATGAGAGGATTTTGCTTACGTGGAAGGATTCATATAATTTGCCAAGGACCGGAAGGAGTGTTATAAGACGGTAGCTAGGAATGATGGGTTGTGGTCGCGTTTCGGTATGCGTATGATGATGTCTGTCTTCCATTCAGGTAGGAAATAGTTATTTTGGTAGTTGTAGTTGATTTAAGGATGCGTCCATGTACGTAGTCATATCCGGCTGCAGTGTTTTTCCCTTTTCCATAATGTTGTTGTATTCAAATTTAGTAAATAAGTCATTTGGTTTTGTTAGGTTAGTGTTTTTAAAAGAGATGTTTGAAAAATGTATGGTCAAAGTTCGTGTCTTCTGTGATCTTATATGTTTCATTGAAGTGGTCAGCAACATTTTTCTACGATTATGTCTACGTCCGTAATTGTCTCGTTAGTATCAGGGTCTGTTATTTGTTGAAGTTGATCAGTTTTTTATATTTCAAGAGGTTTTTTTTATTTATGTCCAGAATGTCTTACCATTAAGGCCGTTTATGTCTTTGCAAGTATTTAACCATACGTCCGTCTTTTATTGAAAAATTAATGTCTTAATGTCTTTGTTCAATTTATTAAATACCTGTCTAAGTTCCGGTGTGTCCATAAGTCTAATGTCGCGATATAATTGTCGTTTGTGTTTTAGACGTCTTAGGATAAATGTAGGGAAGGGGTATTTGTAGAATGTTTTGGTAATTTTCTGAATATTTTGTTGTATGAAGTCGGATAGAATTTTGTTGAATTGCTGGAGTTGGGATTTATATCGGAGTTACAGGATACGAATTAAGTCAGGTCAAGTGAAACTGTGTCTACGTCACAGTTTTTGAAGTCATAGATGAAGTCAGGAAGGGTCTGGGGTATAGGTTGGTTGGATTTAATTTGGAAAGTGATAAATAGGTGATCTGAGCACAGGTCGGGAGTAAGGTTTAGAGTAGATAAGATGTTGGATATTTTGTGTGCAGAGGAAAATGTCTGGAGTGGTGGCTTGGTTTTGGTTCATTATAAATGTTGGAAGTATATGGATACGTACAAAAGTTGAATTGGAAAGGAAAGAGGATAGGTGGCGGGATTTACTTCTGTTTATATTAAAATCTCCTATAATTATGGTGTTTGGGTAGAGTGAAGCTTTAATAAATATGGTGTCATCTATGGGAGAGTGAGGGTGAATATAAATAAGGAATATATGGATTTGAAGAGATTGGTGGGTTAGGATAAAATGTAGGCATTTATTAAGAGGATAGTTGTTTTTACGGGGGTTACTATCACCCATTTTTAGACTTGGGTGGAGTGCTGAGATTAAACCTTCCCGAGGGTTTTGGTTGTGTCTAATCCCAGATTAAGCATGAAGTAACGTTTTCAGGCTTTTTTAAGTTCAAAATTTCACTTCATGCGCCCCGCGTATAAAACACTCATTCGAAATGAAATTCAAAATATATGTTTGATTATATGTTCATTAATTTTACAAATGTTTATATGAAGTATGTGAAAGTATACTTAAAAGAAAAAAAATCTGAAATGTTATTTCATGCTTAACCAAGAAGTGCAAACACTTGTTAAAAGTTTTTATAAAAATAACCAATTCATGAAAATTTACCGAACGCTGTAATCATCAGTTTATGTATACTTAAAAGAAACATTTCCTGTATAGCATATATTATATAAGGATCGGGATTTATTAATTACCTTGAGCTTCGTCTACAGCTTTCTTTAGTCGCCACAACAAACAAATATTACATGACGTGTTTTATCAAGAACGTTATCAAATATATATTATATATTAAAATGCTATACGTAAGAGTAGGTTAATGCAAAATGTAATTAGCTAATGCACGATAAACATAAATCAAGGGGAAAAAACATGCAATATCAAATTCGAATTTAATTCGATAAGTGCCCCGTGCGAACGGCGGCGAAACTCGAATTCCATGCTGTCGTTGGCTCTCGTGGGTAAATAATTTCGACCAAGAAATAATGAATGCTTGTTACGATTATTATATTAGAGGGTGGTTTTTCGGAGGGTGCCGAGTCAAGTGTTTCTCCCACGGAGAGGGGGCGACCGCATAAATATAAACCCCGCTCACTAAACCGTATCATTCCGTTCCCAGCATTCATACAGAAATGGCTCTGAAAAAGCTTATCACTTGGATTAGATGCACTTGTTTAAACGTAAGTTTTATACATTCATTTAAAACACTAAATATTAATATACATTACTATTAATTAATATATTTTTTTGTAACTGTTCAATCTGTTGATTTTTATTTTTGTGGGCTACTATCAATTAATTTAGATGATTGTATCTATATACAGCCATTGACAAGAATTTTTCAAATAGAATATTAATTATTTTCGTTTTATTTTACAGGCCTTCAAAGGTACACATGATGTCGAACGAGAGACAGGCTGGATATGCATTCCAATTAGAAGAAGGCAACAGATCGAAGATGAAGATTTCAACTACGAGTTTTGTACTTGCTCTCAACTCTACAACTCGGAACTTCTGGATAACAGCTTGAATGAAAACATTGAAAACTTATGGAAAATCACTTAACTTTTTTCTGAATTTTTTTTTCTTTATATTTAAAAGGCTGTGACTGTATATAGATATATTTATTTAAATTATTTATTTTTTATAAATTTCAATAAAGTAGAATAATAATAGCAAATGTTAAAGTTGTTTCAATTTTTACGGAAATATTTATTTACCATAATCCTTACAGAGAAAAATAGTAAATGGTTCGATTTTTCCATTGCTAAGGATTTCCTTAACTAATTATTTACCTAGTTCATTGAGTAAGTGAAAACCAATCTACATGTGGTACGAAGACAAATTAGTTGTAGATTGCGAAAAGTATCATACTTTTAATATTTCTTAAAGAATATCCTTAACTTTTAACAAATGGTAAATCACAAAACACAGTTTGTTTTAGTTTTAATTTGCTGATTGTTTGGTCAACCGTGCTGTAGGTTTTACAGGTGTGTCATTTTTGGAGATTAGTTGGGAATAGTTTTCTTTTGTATGTTTATGAATCTGTCATAAGTGTTTTGCCATTATAATTCAGTGAAAGATAAATTCATATTATTATTTATATTACTTTTATTCTGGACTTTTGTTGATTGAGAAGTTTAACTCAACTCAACAATTAAGCCGAAACTAGTAGAAAAATAAAATACATATCAGTGACATAATATCAAGTAAATATATAAATATATAACCAATATATTTTTAAAATGTTTTACCAGGTGATTAATGAGAAAAAGAGTGTTCGATATCTCTCCCCCTCCCCTGGAAACCAACAAATCGTATATTTTTGATGTTTCAAGTAAAAATAATTGACATATAAGTTTTTAACAAAATTTGGCATATATTTTGACTCTTGATTGCTTTTGAATGCTATATCAAACCCCAATTTAAAGTTTATGCATAGTTTATTTTAGAAGTTTCAACACTGTTATAGTACATGTAATTTAAACTATTTTCAAGTAAAACTCAGTTAATTATTATCGCCCTAATTGTTTTCTGCTTTATTAATAGACCTTAGCATACAGGTTTAACACTGTACTAAGGATAATATCAACATTTTCGTATTAATGAAACATTTTAGTAGATTACTATTGTTAGTTTAAGGAATGAGATCCGTTTTATATATAACCTCAAATGCCATAGTAAAACGAATTCATTTAATTATAATGCTATGATTTATTTAAGATTTATAAATGTACATACTCAAGCAGTATATTTTTGATTTCACTTGAAATCTGTGTTTTATACGCGTGGCGCATAATGTAAAATTTCGAGTTTAGAAAAGCCTGAAAACCAAAATTTCTGGCTTTTCTAAACTCGAAATTTTACTTTATGCTTAACCAAGGAGTGGAATTATTCGTTAGACATATAATTCATTGAAATAATTCAGCGGAAGAAACATTTTCACAAACATAAACAATGTAACATCATAACTTATAAATGGGTAAAATTTAATTAAATTGAAGTTAATACTCATGAAAATGCGACGTGGCCACCTTTATTCTATCAATAGTTCAAAACTTACTAATAACATGTAGATTTTGTTCTATTAATACGAACTGATAGTATCATGTTTGTACGCGTTTCATAGAAATTAACTAGCATTAAACTATAATGATATTAGCGGCAATTCTACTAATAAGGCTGTATGTGTTCAGAGAACATTTTCTGTTTCTTTTAGTTTGCGTTCCCTTTTTTACTCAAAACAATCACTGCAAATTCATAACAAAACTATAAATTCTCCACTCTATTTTCATGTATTATTGAGAGTATAACAACCCGAAATTTATGTAAATCTGTTCAGTGTTTTCCCAAAAGTGAATGCAGTTTTGCATTTCGATTCGGTGGTTGTAGGTAAAAAAGGGTTGCTGATTTTTCAAGAAACATAAAGAACCTTTTGTGCGCAATAGAGTTGTCTTTCTGGGGTGAGAGGTATGATCATTAGGATAACAGAAAAGGAGGAGCCCGGATCGGGTCGTCCATCCCTGGACGAAAATATTTTTTCCCCTCAGCGGGGCGAGGAAAGCAGTTTCTTACGGAAGAACACGAAGACTTACTACTTACTATTACTAAAATTATTTATTCTCAGTTAAACAATGTTTTTGTTACACAAAATTGAAACTGTCTTATTTACAAATAAGATTTATTTTCCGTTTTCAATATAACAAATGTCTTCTTCTTTATTTTCTGTTTACTTTCAATTAAATTTAAACTAAGGCTTCTGCTTCTAATTATAACAAATTTATTTCTTTTAACTTTTAATAAACATTTTATTGGAATTCAATGGATATAAATGAATATTTTACACATTTTGCAACAAAAAAATGTATACAAGAAAAATACATTTGTTTTTATATATATATATTTTCAGAACGGTTTAGCAGAGCTCGTTGAAATTTAGAATACAGATTTTTTTTAATAGCACAGGTGGGCAAAATTGTTATATTTGAAAAGAGAATTTTCTTCTGAGTTCTGTGATGTAACACATGCATATCTTATTTTAAGCAAAACTTAAAAAAATTACCGAACTAACAACATTTTGAAAAATTTAAACTTTGTTAGCCTTGGAAATGTTGGCTGTATCTATCAAAGTTAATAATAAATGTAAAAATAAGACATTTAACTGAAACAGAACACATTTTAATAAAAGAAAAAAAGCTTCAACACAAAATACATTTTTAAATTTAAAAAAATAAAGGTAGGCATGTGTTACACAACTGTATTCAGAAAGAAATTATCTTCTTAAAAATAATAAATTTGACCACCCTTGTATTTTCAAAATAAATGATGGTAGAAAATAAAAAAAATCGGAGATGATAGAATTTAAACACATCTAACTGTATTCTAAATTTCAACGAGCTCTGCTAAACCGTTCTAAAAATATTTAGCTGTATCCATACTTTTTAGCGACCCTGTATATATAAAAGATGTGATAGAATTTTACATATTATATAGAACTTAGTATTTTGTTTCATACATTTATTGTTGTGAAGTTCTTTAAAAACAAGTACGGACATGGTTTTATTATTCACTTAAGAGTAAAATAAAAATTAAATAAAATTTATAACAAAAAAATCTCGAACTGGGGTTGTTTTGTTTAAAACATTTTGATTTAAAACAGTGTTTTAAACATGTTTAAAAACAAGTGTTGTGTTTTAAACGGTTTTTTTAACGTTTAAAATGTTTGCTTTAATAATGTGTGTATTGAATGAAAAATAACCTGATTTGAAGCCCTTGAAAATGTTATCATATTTTAAAATCCTGCATATTTGTTTGACACCTTTAACTCCACTTTTGGCAACAATAAAAGAGCTGCTTTTGAACTTTAGAATAAATCAGTGTTTTACACGAGCGGAGCATGAAGTAAAATATCGCTGAGCGACCAAACGAAATGTTCAGGCTATTTTAAACTCGAAACTTTACTGTATGCTTAATCAAGGAGTGAAAGACACTCGTTAGAATAATATTAATAACTTCAATAAAAAGATGTTAGTTTAGCTCTAGTGATTTTATTTAAAATTGACGATTATTTTAAATTTTCACAAATTTCCGAAAATATTTATTGTTTATCCCATTTTAAATATTCTAACATGAATAATTTTCAATATTTAGGTACGATTTTCTATTTGTGTGGGCAAATTAAGGAAATCTGAAAATGAACTAAAATTTAACAAGTATATTTAAACCCAACCTATGATTCGAAGAATATCTACAAATTAAAAAAATTGACGGAATTCGTACGAATAAAAATAAATTTGTAAACGTTTATGAAAATTATGTAAATGAAAAACGACTAGTTGTTAAATAGTAGATTGTTTGACTAGTTTTAAAAGCTTCGGTTTACATGCGAATACCAATTTTCTTTTATGAACCAGCAGGGCGATTAAATGTAAGTATGAAAGCTACATTGCATGCTTTCAGAACGTGTTTAATACTCTGCTTTTCGGCTCCGTCAACTTGGCCCCCCACTTTCAATATTTTGGAAAAACATCATTGCGCAGAAAAGCCCTTAGCTAGCACAGCAAAAATTAGAGCAAGCACACAAAGGGTAAAAACGTTATAGGGGTTTTAAATATGGCGGGGCTAAGTTGACGTTTGTCCCCCACTTTTGATTTTTCAACTTTTTTTATAGGATTTGGATTCCTCAGAGCTAGCACAAGCTAGCACAACCAAATTTAGAGCTAGCACAACCCCAACAACCCCTTAAAAATACAAAATTAGTTTGTACCCCAGCCCCCCACTTTAATATTTTTTGATTATTTCTAAGGGAATCTGCAGCTTAGAGCTAGCACAGGCAGAATATGCAAAACTTATTTAGAAGAAGAAAATGGTTAAAAAGATATTTTAATTTAAATTATCAGCCGTGAGCTTTCAAATCCTGTATGCGTAATTTAAATTATTATGCTAAATGAGTATTTTCTAACAAATCACAATATTTCAACGGATTTGTTGACAATTACTTTGCCATTTACTCAACTAAGAGTTCAAAATATTGCTTTCAAATGCTGTGACCAGGAAAGCAAGCACATTAAAGACAGTGGCATAGTAAGTGATTAATGACTAACCCTCGAATAATTTAAAATGTAATAACTCCACCAAATACTAACAGATTTCAAAAATTCTTTTAAAATAAAAATGACTAATGCATTGGAAATAAATGCTGTGACTAAGAAAGCTAGCACAATAAAGACAGTGGCGTAGTAAGTAATCAATATTAAGGACTCGAATAATTTAAAATGTAATAACTTCACTAAATACAAACAGATTTCAAAAATTCTTTCAAAATATAAATGACTAATGCATTAGTAATAAATGCTGTGACTGAAAAAGCTAGCACAGAAAAGACATTGGCGTAGTAAGTAATCAATATTTAACACTCGAATAATTAAAAATGTAATAACTTCACCAAATACTAACAGATTTCAAAAATTCTTTCAAAATATAAATGACTAATGCTTTAGTAATAAATGATGTGACTGAAAAAGCTAGCACAGATAAGACAGTGGCGTAGTAAGTAATCAATATTTAAGACTCGAATAATTTAAAATGTTATAACTTCACTAAACACAAACAGATTTCAAAAATTCTTTCAAAATATAAATGACTAATGCATTAGTAATAAATGCTGTGACTGAAAAAGCTAGCAAAGAAAATACATTGGCGTAGTAAGTAATCAATATTTAACACTCGAATAATTAAAAATGTAATAACTTCACCAAATACTAACAGATTTCAAAATATAAATGACTAATGCGTTGGTAATAAATGCTGTGACTGAGAAAGCTAGCACAATAACGACAGTGGCGTAGTAAGTAATCAATATTTAACCCTCGAATAATTTAAAATGTAATAACTTTACCAAATACTAACAGATTTCGAAAATTCTTTCAAAATATAAATGACTAATGCATTGGTAATAAATGCTGTGACTGAAAAAGCTAGCACAGACAAGACAGTGGCGTAGAAAGTAATCAATATTTAACACTCGAATAATTTAAAATGTAATAACTTCACCAAATACTAACAGATTTCAAAAATTCTTTCAAAATATAAATGACTAATGCATTGGTAATAAATGCTGTAACTAAGAAAGCTAGCACAGAAAAGACAGTAGCGTAGTAAGTAATCAATATTTAACACTCGAATAATTTAAAATGTAATAACTTGACCAAATACTAACAGATTTCAAAAATTCATTTAAAATATAAATGACTAATGCATTGGTAATAAAAGCTGTGACTAAGAATGCTAGCACAATAAAGACAGTGGCGTAGTATGTAATCAATATTTAACACTCGAATAATTTAAAATGTAATAACTTTACCAAATACTAACAGATTTCAAAAATTCATTTAAAATATAAATGACTAATGGATTGGTAATAAATGCTGTGACTGAGAAAGCTAGCACAAAAAGGACGGTGGCGTAGTAAGTAATCAATATTTAACCCTCGATTCATTTAAAATGTAATAACTTTACCAAATACTAAAAGATTTCAAAAATTCTTTCAAAATATAAATGACTAATGCATTGGTAATAAATGCTGTGACTGAAAAAGCTAGCACAGACAAGACAGTGGCGTAGTAAGTAATCAATATTTAACACTCGAATAATTTAAAATGTAATAACTTTACCAAATACTAACAGATTTCAAAAATTCTTTCAAAATATAAACGACTAATGCATTGGTAATAAATGCTGTGACTGAGAAAGCTAGTACAAAAAAAAAAGATTTGTGTAGTGAGTAATCAATATTTAACCCTCGATTCATTTAAAATGTAATAACTTTACCAAATACCAAAAGATTTCAAAAATTCTTTCAAAATATAAATGACTAATGCATTGGTAATAAATGCTGTGACTGAAAAAGCTAGCACAGACAAGACAGTGGCGTAGTAAGTAATCAATATTTAACACTCGAATAATTTAAAATGTAATAACTTGACCAAATACTAACAGATTTCAAAAATTCATTTAAAATATAAATTGCTCTAATTTTTGCTGTGCTAGCTTGTGCTAGCTAAGGGCTTTTCTGCGCAATGATGTTTTTCCAAAAAATTTCCTACGATCAAACAGCGGCGGCGTTAATTGTACTTCGTCACTACTCATTTTATTTTAATAATTTTGACACTGACGTTTAAGGATTTCACTTTCAAAACTAGTTTTGAACATTTAATTTTTAAGCGTGACATTAGTTGTCAAAATACAAATATACAATTGTTACTTTTCAATGCACAGGTATAGCGACGAAATGTCTGTTTACAGGAGCCGTCGTGGGAGAAATATGTTGTACATGTATATAGTTATTGTAATGACATAATTAATTTGTATTACCAAATGTACATACATTTTGGACACAAAGTGACCATTATCAATGGATTAACACTCTGTGTGTGTGAGTGATGACCGGATTGTTAATCGTGAACGTGTTTGGGATTTTTGCAATCGTACAAAATAGACCGACCGAAGTACTGTTTATTAGATACCAACATATATCACAAACAAATCCAAACATGTTGAATGTTGAACATTTAGATAACGGGCTCAATGGTCTGAAACGTGAGCCTTGAGACTTGTTTGGATGCTGTTCAAAAGTGCGGCCGAGTGAGGTTGAAACCCTCGTGGCATTGTGCACCAGTGCGCGCGTTTAAGAATTTGGGTAAATGGGGAACTATACCGATTGAAGTCTGTCTTATTCAACCGTGTATCTGGAGTAGAGATTGTCAGGTTAGTACAAATCCTGTACTGGTTATTGTACAGAAATGGCAATATTTAAAAAAACGATGCAATATTTTATTGAAAAGTGACATTCACAATTACTTAGATGATGAGTAATTTTTAGATTTGAAAAAGAAAAGTTTGGTACCTTGTCAATTAGTACTCATGGCAATCAATAATAAATAACAATCTAATATACATACATGGATTTTTGTATGTAAAAGGTTGTAATTTTCAGGAATTTATTGATTTTATAAAAAAAGCGTTCAATTCTAAGTTTCTAACGAGTGTTTCCACTCCTTGATTAAGTATGAAGTAAAATTTCTAGTTCAGAAGAGCCTGAAAATTCTACTTTATGCGCCACGAGTATAAAACACTGATTTCAAGCGAAGTTTAAAATATACTGCTTAAATTAAATCTCATGTTAATTTAAAAAAAATTTATTCTGCCCAACTAAATCTTACGCTTTCCAAATTTGAGCAAATTTCTTCAGGATTTGTAAAATATTTTAGAAGATTTGGTTCCACGAAATACTTATTTGTAAAATGTATTAATGTGAGATCGAACTTAAGCCGTAAGTTTTAAAGTTTACTTTAAACAATATTTTCTGGCTATTCTAAACTCAAAATGTTACTTCATGCTTAATCAAGAAGTAGAAATACTCGTTAGAAGCTTTGAATTGAATGATTTTGTAAAATCAACGAATGCCTGAAAATTTACAGCGTATGCGCCGGGATTTGTATACATAAAAGAAAAATTCCTTGTATAAATAATTAAAACTAAAACTAACTTTTGGGGGTAGGTAGGGGAAGTAGGGGAATGTAGGTTAGGTTAGATTAGGTCAGGTTTGATATTCTAAAGTGATGCTACAATTCGACAGTACTGCATGTATCATTTTATTTTGATTTGAAAGGTATGGCACAATAGCGCAGCTACATTTTATGACGCCCTTCAAACTATTTCTACATGTTAAAATTTTGAAATGCATCAAAATCATAATTTGCCCTTTGGATTAAAAAGCCGCTCCACAATTCGCTGCATTGGTTGGACCATCCCCTTCTGGGTATAGTACAACGTATTTTCTCTTTAATATTTTTTAACGGTATTCTGACGATAAAATAACTTAGTTTTTCCTTTTTTTGCACCGCTTTCTAAAAGCAATCTAACAATAATGATACTTCAGATTCTGTGTACCTTATCTGCTAAACTTTGTTGAAGAGACACATATTTTTATTTTACAGTTCATAAATCTAAACTAATCGTCACTACACATTAATTGCACGGCAATTGTAATGAATGTAAAAAGTTCATATACAATATATATAGCACTAGTGAATTAAGTTGCTGAAAGTGTAAAAAAAGTACTGACAATTTAATTAAACGTGCAAATAGACTATGTTTGTACGGTTCTATTTTTGTAAGCAACTATCTGGGCACCATTCCATTCTAGGATTAATCTAGGCCTTTCATTTATTTCCCATTAATTGATTTAAGTAATATTGCTTTCAACTGAAAACAATTAATGTTCAACTATTTATAAATAAAATAAATAATATTCCGAATAATTATTGATTTTATGTGTGGTGAATGCGACAAGTGCAACATTGATAATATTAGAGCTATTTCAAATGGGAACATTAAGATTTCCACACAAGAATAACGCTGCACTATTGGCTAATCTTTCAAAATGTAGGTTAACTAATCGTGATCAGATTTAAGTAAGTATCTTTAACAGTGGCGTAGCTAGAGCTGAGTAGGCCATGTAGCAACTGGTTTTCCCTAGAGAAATATGAAGAAAGATGCATTTATTTAGTGTTTTAACTGAAATGTTCATTATTTTTATAACAGTTCCTCGTACTCCTCTTAAAAGCATGAAGTAAATATTTCAACTGTGAAATTCCGTAAACATTTTTATTTGTCGGCGTTGCGTTAGCAGATTCGCAGCGCCGGCAAATCAAAATTGGGTAACTACACTCATGTTTTTCAATCCATCGATTTGACTTATGAATTGTATAAAATGTATTGTCGGAGTGCAGAAACTCTAGTTCACTGGTGAAATACTTCAAACACTTTTGAAATTCAATAGTTACACTTACGCAAACCTAACATTCGTGCTTGACTCTAATTAAATGTCTAACAGCCGATAATCATCCCCTGCAGTAAGGATGTATTCAAATTTCCCTAGTAATTCCTTACGTCAAATTAGTCGACGGTGATGCTTTATGAATCACGCTAATGCCTTTTCGGAAGGACGAAGCGCACATAACATATAAAAGCGTAAATATAAAATTTGAGTTATGACGTCAGCAACGCGTGGCCGGCGCACGGCCATCGTATGCCCATTGTTTCCGTTTTGCGACAGGCACGTGGCGTATATGGAGGATTTAACTCCTTGGTGCAATTACCGAGGGCCGTACTTCAAAGCTTCCAACGATTTTGCTTAACGGTTCGTGCTAATTGCGACTGGATTTTTTTGGGGCGGCTTTGGGGACCGTTACGGCCCTGCATTCTAATCAATTTGTAGCACTGTATATCAGTAATTTATTTAAATTGGAAAGTTGTTAGTTTTGGCTTTAGATGTGTTTTATGTCAAATGTATTGATGAGTAGATGAGGTTTAGCAATTTAATTAGATTTCCAGTAACATTTTTTTACTTTCCTTGTATTTATACAAAGGTAAAGTATTGTTTTCGTGAAAATGTTAGCGGAAATATCCGTTTAGAGGTCTATTAAAAAAATTTACATTTTTCTTGATATTTTCTTAAATATTGATCATGTTTTATAAATTAAAAGTTGTAGATAATAAAAAAAATGAACTTTTACTCACTCAGTTTTGAAAAAATGAATTTTCGCTCCATCTCGGTAAGTATTGAGAATATCGAAAAATGGTTAAAATAATAAATTACAGATCTCGTCGAAATACTTAATTATACCTTTATATTATACTTTTCTGTACTTTTATTAGTTTTCGAGTTATTCTATTTTTGTAAAATGGGGCACTTGGAATGAATAGATCGACGATTATGTCAAACGAAAATCCGAGAAGACGTTAAAACTGTCAACATTTTGAGCGACCTTTGCAGCAACCAGGGGGCGCATGGCCATAGGATGGGTCATTTCGAGAGTAAAAGTCTTGCCCATTAATTTGGTTGTGGTCCGAAAGAGCGAAAACGCTGAATTAAAAAGTAGTCAATAAATTGAATTATAAACGATGAAATGAGCGCTGCTTTGGCCCCACACACAATTTCCGGGGAAAGTACTATGATAGATACATTACCATTTTTTTGTTTGGTAAGCAAATAATTTAGATACGGGTAAAATATTAAATGTTTCTTTTTATTTTATACAGGCAAATATAAACTTCAAGCACTTATCTGCCTCGTTTAAACGTTACACAACAAGGGTTGTAGAATATGTGGGTGGAGGTAAGGATTGGAGGGTTGGGCACTAGGTTATTAGGGTGCATTATTTCTGAGGGATATTCATTTATTTACTTCTATTATAAAGAGTTCACTTTTATTAGATATTTTAGATTATTTCCTTGCGAAAAAACAAGTACAACTGATAATTGGTGGATGAGTACAATTTGAAAATATTATTTATGCTTCATATTAAACAAAATCATATTTTCTTATCACTAGTAAGAACATTATTAATTAAACCTTGAAAGTAATATATAGGTCCGCTGTATACAGGAAGTTTTTGTTCAAAGTATACATACCCAATATACTGTATACGCCGTAAATTTTTAGATATTCGTCGTATTTAAAAAATAGTTCAAATTGAAGCTTTAAACGAGTGTTTTCTACTCCTACATTAATAATGAAGTAAAATTTCAAGTTTAGAAGAGCCTGAAAATTTTGATTGGTCGCGTAGGAAAGTTGAGCGACCGAACAAATTTTCAGGCTTTTCTAAACTCGAAATTATACTTCATGCGCCACACGTCTATAACATTAAATTGTTGTAAAGTTCAAAATATATATCTTTACCGTACTGCTTAAGAAGTATATTTTGAACTTTACTTGAAATCAGTGATTTATACGACCAAACCAATTTTTCAGGCTTATCTAAACTCGAAATTTTACTTCATGCTTAATCTGGTTGTGGAAAACACTCGTTTAAAGCTTAAATTGGAACTTTTTTCAAACACGACGAATATCTGAAAATTTACAGCGTATATAGTATATTGGGGCATGTATACTTAGAAGAAAAAGTCCCTGTATATAGCGGACCTAAATATTACAAATATACAAAAATATTTTCCCATTTTAAGCGTTGTAGTTCTAATGCAATCTTAAAGACTGTGCTAACTGACTCGTATTTTATATCATGATTTTAAACTCAACAAAGGTATTTGTAAAAAAATTAAAATGAACTTTATTTTACAATACGGGCTGTCCCACACCACCCGTATCAGCCGTTTTTTGAGAAAACGGTTAGTCTTAGAGAGTTGGGACAAAAAAAAATATTACAAAAGCCGCATTTAAGAATCGGATATTGATATTGTTTTATCGCAAAAAGGTTAGCATCCCTAAAAGTTTGCTTAAAAATGTCAATAATTCCAGATTTTTAAACGGCACGATAGGTTAAAAGTGGTATCATTGAAAAGGTCTAAAAAATAAGCAACTTTTGCAGGAAATATGATTTTGCAACTGGCATCGATTTTGAGTAATATCTGATTAAAATGATTCAATTTTAATTTTTCATGCCTAACCTATTTTAACAGATTGAGTTTCAAATGTCAGTTAGACCTATCAGATACATTCTAACCAAGTCTGCGAAGTTTTTAAAGAAATATTCAAATCTAACTCCGTCTCCGACTTCGCAATTTTTCGAAAATCCTACGCCAACTTCGACTACTGATTCGAATCATGTGACCATTTTAAAACTTTACTTAAAAATGCAATTTTTTGCAATACAAATAATTGTTTAATCGTTATTACATCTGCTTAATTGGAATCTAATAGTTTTTTTGGAAAAAAAATCGAAATGTTTGTTTTCTCTCATATGAAAATTATTACATACAGTTCCAATCAGAGCTGGGCAGGATTCGAATCATTCAAGATTCGAATCCTGGATTCGAATCCTTTTAGAGGATTCAAAAGAGGTATTCGAATACTTTAGTTAAACTGGATTCGTGATCCGGATTCGTTACACTTTTTTAAAAGGATTCGTATTCGAATCCAAATGCTGGTGATTCTAATCCTCATAAAAGGATTCGAATCCCTATAAAAGGATTCGAATCCTCGTAAAAGGATTCGAATCCTCATAAAAGGATTCGAATCCTCGTAAAAGTATTCGAATCCTCATAAAAGGATTCGAATCCTTATAAAAGGATTCGAATATTTACAAAAGGATTCGAATAGTTACAATAGGATTCGAATCGTCAAAAATAATTCGAAGTAATCGTAAGGATTAACAAAAATTTGTTTTGTATGTTTTTAAATTTCTCGTTAAATCACTGTTTTATACGCGTGGCGCATGAAGTAAAATTTCGAGTTTAGAAAAGCCCCGTGAAAATTTGTCTCGGGTCGCTGCGCGACCCTCGACAAATTTTCTACGCGGGGCTTTTCTAAACTCGAAATTTTACTTCATGCTTAGTCTGGGAGTGGACGACACTCGTTTATAAGTGATAAAATCAATTAAATTAATGAATTGTGTCAAATTTAACAGATTTGAGATTTTTAAGTGTTTTTCGGTAATTTCGCCAAATATAACATTTTGATGAATATGAATTGACATTCCCAATCAAATTTTTACATTTAACATGTCGATTTATAACATTTTTATAAGATTTTCAACAAATCGATATTTTCATAAAATTATCCTTATTTCGAGATTTTCGTCAATTAATCAAATTTTTATCAGATTTTGCAATATTTCCTCAATTTTTCTTAATTTATCGAATGTTGATGAAATTTTCAATATATCGAGATTTTTAATTAATTTATGAAAATGTTTATCAGATTTTCAACATATCTTGATTTTTGATAATTTGTCATTTTTATCGATTTATAAAATTTTCGATATTTCGAGATTTTCTCGTCAAATATATAAAATGTTGATATGTAAGATTTTCAATATTTTTATTCAGATTTGTAACGATTTTCAAAAATTATTGAATCATTATTTGAACACACAAATTTGAGATTTTTTTTTCTACCAGACATTTAATCATTTTTGACATTGAATGACATTTTTAATATTCTTTACCTTTTGAGATGACATTTTTGACAATAGATTATATTCTTGATATTAGACTACGTTTTTTGACATTAGATGACATGTTTTACATTAGATGTTACTTTTGATAAACAATGAAATTTTTTACTTATTTACTATTTCTAATGTTGACATTAAATGACTTATTTGACATTAGATGGCAGTTCTGACATTTTATATTTTTTTACTTTTTTGACATTAGACAACAATTTTGACATTTGATATTTTTGATATTACATATTTACTTGTTTTACATTAGATAACAATTTTTATATTATTAGATAACTTTTTTGACATTATTACTGATTTTAACAGAAATTTTCGTTTTTGTAAGAACGTTTTTGTCAAACTGTCACGTACTGACATAAAATGATAATTTTAACGTAAATCGATTTTATCAGCACGCCAAATTTTTGACGTTTTTGATATTTTTTATATTTACGAGATGACATTTTGGTCATTTTGTTTTTGGCAATTTTAAATAATTTTGACATATTTTGATAACTTTTAAAACTGAAAACAGTTTTATATGTTTTTATATTTTTAACTTTACTTGAAATCAGTGTTTAATACGCGTGGCGCATGAAGTAAAATTTCGAGTTTAGAAAAGCCCCGTGAAAATTTGTCTCGGGTCGCTGCGCGACCCTCGACAAATTTTCTACGCGGGGCTTTTCTAAACTCGAAATTTTACTTCATGCTTAGTCTGGGAGTGGAGACACTCGTTCGTAAATTTACGAATTATCATAAAGTTGTGTATTTATTTTCTCGGTTTATTGAACAAAAACAAAAGAGCTGAGATGAAAAGTGTTTAGGTAAAAGTGGTTTATTTTTCGTTGGCTACAACTTTTGTTAGAAACATTTTTTGATTTAGACGTCGAAAGCCATAATCGGTGAGTTGTTGATGTCCACTAGATTTTTTAGTTTCTAATTCAGAAACAAAAGAGCTGAGGTGAAAAGTGTTTAGGTAAAAGAGGTATATTTTTTCGTTGGCTACAACTTTTGTTTCAAACATTTTTTGACTTAGACGTCGAAAGCCATAGTGGAATTCGTTTAATCAAAAAACATCTAATGATTTCTGGTGATTTTCAACGCAAGACTTTTAGACATTTGATGGTATAATTAATATTGAATTAAGTATTTATTTTTAATATATTCGTAAATATATGGTAAACAATGTAAAATATTTATTTAATTAAAATATTTAGAAAATAACAATACAATAAATTTTATATTATTATTAATATTATACTGGGTGTCCGTATTTCAACAGAATGTATGGGGATTTCGGTTATTTAAAGAAATAGAGAGTCGGTTAAATTGGGGCAAAGTTGCATAATTTAGGGCCCAATAATAACCCAAAAACAAGTTTGAAATATCTTATTTCCTTAATGAGATATTGTCAAAAAACGTATTTTTGAAAATTCGTTATTATTTTTTTATTCAAAAACTATTGAATCCAGGCATTTACAACTTTGACATTATAGGCACTTTTTAACGATAAATCCAGAAACATATTTTATTTTAAGATAACTATAACATTTATCTAGGGACCATAGCTAACTTTTGTTTTTCTTATGAGGGCTATTTTGGATTTTTATATTTTTTGGAAGAATATTTTTTACTGAATTCAATGATGTATCACAGTTATAGTTTATTGTACATTTTATATGTAAAATTTTAATCTTTTGGTTTTTCAAAGTGTGCTTTGGAAACAGTTGAGTAACTCACTTATTTGGCAACTCCTAGGGCCCATAATTTGCTTACATATCACCCCTGAAGACGGGCATCCGACGATACACACTTTAACAGTTGTGACATATTTTAAAGTAACGAGTGTCTTCCACTCCCAGACTAAGCATGAAGTAAAATTTCGAGTTTAGAAAAGCCCCGCGTAGAAAATTTGTCGAGGGTCGCGCAGCGACCCGAGACAAATTTTCACGGGGCTTTTCTAAACTCGAAATTTTACTTCATGCGCCACGCGTATAAACCATTGATTTGAAGTGTATTTCAAAAACACACAAATACATCTTTAATCAGAGTAACACAGAAATTTAGTCTGTTATCAACGATGTTCAGTGTTAATAATAAATAATTAGGTTGTGAATATTTTTGTTAAAACAACTGATAACGATATTTATATGTTAATGGTTGTAAAACAATAATTAAATCAAATTTATTCTTAAACGATTTGTATTCGTGATTCGAGAAAACAGGATTCGAATCTTTGATTCGAATCATATTTATCTCTTACGAATCCTTTATTCGAGTGTTCCTGATTCGAATCATATCAGGTGATTCGGATTCGTGATTCGAATCCTTTTAACGAGGATTCGTCCGAGCTCTGGTTCCAATGCAATTACAAATTCTATTTGGGTTCAAATTAAAAAAAGAACGATATATATTTAGCACAATTATATTTAAATAATTACATTGAAAATCGGATATGGAATTATACGAAATTTCCAACTCCACGGCTCCGATTTCCTCATCAGAAAAATACTCAAATTCCGACTTCACAGTTTTGACTTTAACTCCGACTCAGAGTTCACAACACTATTTTAAACTGTTTTCTATTTACTTCTAAGCACTGTTGAACTGTTCTAGTCTTAATACCAGTCGCCCTAAGTATCTAATTTTAAAATAAGGTATCCATTAGATTTTGATATTTGGTAACTTTAATCCAAAACTAGTCAAATATTTTTCCTGTATAAGTTGCTTATTTTTCAATGATACCACTTTCGACCTACCATGCCAATTAAAAATCTCTGGGATGCCAACCTTTTTTCGAAAAAAACAGTATCATAATTCGATTCTTTAATACGGCTTAGGAAATACATTTTTTTGTCCTAACTCTCTGGGACTAGCCATTTTCTCAAAAAAAGCCTGAATCGTAATTTCGACCAAGTCTTGGTTTTATTTTAAAACAACTACTAATGTTTATACTAAATATATTCTAATCATTTATTATTATTTTACTCACAAAAAGACGCTTATATTATAATTCCACAGCCTCTAGTGGTTTTTGAGTTACAACGAAAAAGGACTGACAAACATTTTGCTAAAAGGACTTAGGGGACCTCACAATGAAAATGTTCACTAAAATTTCTGACTTGAAAATATTCAAGTAAACAATAGATATAGAAAATATTCAAGAAAACAATAGATATCCATCTTGCATCTCAAAAATAGTACTTGTGGTATTTATGCTCATTGTAAAATTATAAATTAACTAAACGACGAACAACATAAGCTTAAAAAAAGATTTACTAGTTACGTATCTCTCTCAATGTATTCCTTATGATAGATAATTATGCTTATTCTATTAAATGTTATCTTTGCATTATTCGCATTTACTCTTATATATAATCTAATGCATGCTATTGTAGTCAGTTCCTGATAGAGTTCCAGCCTGTAATTAGTATTTGCGCGTATTGTTCTTGTAATTCAGTACTTATGTGTAATAAAAAATATATAATTAAATAAAAACGTTTTTTAAAAAACCAACCGCTTGGTCGAAAAACGTAAATGGCGCAGTCGGTAGGATAAGTTCCAGTGAAAAAAAAATAGTGAAAAAAGTGCTTAAAAATTTAAAACCAAAAAATCTGTGGACTTTCGCGAAAAGTTAGTAGTGAACCCAGAAAGCGTTTACGAGCATCACTAATTCACTGAGGTATTTACCGAAGAACTTATAGAACCAGAGGCATAGTTTCCCGTGTTCAAAGGACCAGAAGGCA
The DNA here is from genome assembly GCA_932526585.2 of Philonthus cognatus. Classification (NCBI taxonomy): domain Eukaryota; kingdom Metazoa; phylum Arthropoda; class Insecta; order Coleoptera; family Staphylinidae; genus Philonthus; species Philonthus cognatus. The sequence goes on from OW052243.1 coordinate 94,049,458, forward strand.
TAGTTCCAGAGTCCAAAAATCAAAAATCAAGGATCGAGAGGCACAGTACTCCAAGGCATAGTTCCCATAGTCCTATCCAGCAACTTTACACAACTGTAACAACACCTGCGAAGGCAACTCGAAATCAGAACTCACCACAACTCAACTCAGCAACACCATTTTAGGATAAATATTCAAGAATGAAGACAGTGTTTTTAATGTAAGTCGAATTTAAATTTTTGCATTTTTCTCAAAAATCAGTTTTATTTTATGTCAACTAATTCTGACAGTTCACAAAATTCTATCCCATCGTCCCCTAATTCCTACGGATCGATCGGAAATAATATAAATCTTGAAGATAATTTACTAAATTTATTAGACTTATTCGATCATTTACAAGTCAACGAAATGGCTCAATTTAGCCCGGAATTTTTAAAGTGCGTTCCGGAATTTAACGGAAATTCGAATGAATTGAATCATTTTATAGAGGTGGCGCAGAAAATTGTGGACACATTCTATAACAATCAGAATAACTTTCAAAATCAATTTATTTTAAACAGTTTGATCAATAAACTAACAGGACGAGCAAAGCTTGTTGTTAATGTAAATACTATCAATGATTTCGATACATTAAAAAATGTTTTAATCCGAAATTTCTCAGATCCAAGAGACGAAGCATGTCTTAATAGAGACTTAATTAGTTTAAAACAAAATACAAATGAGACACCTACACAATTTTATGAGAGATGTTTGGAGATGTTGAACATTATTTGTTCATACGTTAATATTCACGAACAGTTATTAAATAATAGGAATTTGAAAAATGACTTATATAAAAGCTTAACCTTAAAAACTTTTCTAGCAGGCTTAAAAGATCCTTTAGGTACCACTATTCGTTCTATGAGACCAGCAGACTTAGCTGAAGCATCCCAATTTGTTAATCAAGAAGAAAACATTTATTATTTGCAATCTCAAAACAAACACAATTTTAAACCAGTTAATAATAATCAAAGTAGAAATAATTTTTCCAGAAATAATAATAGTTTTAGATATAACAATGATAATCTTAATAATTTAAATCAAAGATTAATTCCTCCATGGAATCCAATAAGACATAATAATAATAATAATAATTACCAAAATTTTAATAATTTTAATAGACAAAATTCACAATTTCCAAGTCAACCAATTCAATTACAACCAAGAAATGTAAATAATCGATTTCTTACCAATAACCAAGTCTTTAAACCACAAAATGCATGGAAACCAAGATACCAAAATCAAAATTTTAGACAAACACCAATGAGTGTACAAACAAGAAATACCCAAAAAACAAATTTTCAAAATAATAATCAACAAACTCCTATGAGTGTTCAAACTAGAAATACTAATTTTCACCGACCTAATTATCAAAATTATCAGCCTAAATTAAATCATATTGCGGAAGAATTATATAATACAGAAACAACAAATTATCAAGATTTTGATCAACCTAGTGCATCTAGAAGCAATATTAATAATAATGATGATAATCAAAATTTTCACTTGGCCGAACAAGAAAAATTACAGAGGTAGAAAATTTAACGTTAGGAGATGAAGGTTTACCGTATATAGAAATTAAATTTAATAATGAAAATATTTTGAAATTTTTAATTGATTCAGGCTCTAATAAATCTTTTATGAATCCTGAAATTGCTAAAAAATATTTCTATAATGAAATTGTTGAAGAACCTTTTGTAGTTTCAACAGCATTCCATACAACACAACATAAAAATATAATAATCATTCCTACTCCGGATGAATTTAATCTTCGGAATAGTTTTTCTAAATTTTATTTATTTAAATTTCATAATAAATATGATGGGTTGATTGGAATGGATTTATTGAAAACATTAAAAGTAAAAATTGATTTTGAAAATTCTATACTGTATACTCCTAGAACAAAAATTAATTTAAAATATCAAAAACCAATTTGTGTATTACATTTAGAACCGCATACAAAACATATAATTAATGTACCTGTAGATATTAATAATGGAGAAATAATTATTCCTCATAATAATTTTAATAATTTAGAAATACCCGAAACTCTAACAATTGCTAAAAATAATTTTGCAACTATTGAAATATTAAATAAGAACCCAAAACCAATAGATTTAAATTTCTTTGTTCCAATAAAAGCTATTAAGTTTGATAATAATAATTATGAAATATATAGTCCCAATAAAAATAAAAATAATAATAATAAAAATGATAAAGATAATATTGATTTTACTCCTGTAACAAATGAAATAAATATTGAATTCTCGAGTAATAATCGAATAAATAATAATGAAAATGATACTCCTGTAGCAACCAAAGGTAAATATGAACTCTTGAGTAATCATTCAAAACATAATTTTAAAATGTTTAATAAATTAGCAAAGACTAACAAAATAAAAAATTCAAATGTTAAGGATTTAAATGGAAATCTTTTTAATTCTAAATATTCATTAGAACATTGTGTTAGCGCAGATTTGAAAATGGGACAAGGTATAGCAAAACTATTTAATAAGAAATTTAAGAATAAAGATATTTTATTTTTACAAAAACCTATAAAAAACAAAGTATGTTTCTTAAAAGACAATAATAGATATATTTTATATTTAGTTACTAAAAATAAATGTTTCGAGAAACCCTCATATGAAGATATGTTCAATACATTAATTAATTTAAAGAAGTTATGTATTAATAAAAATATTAATAAACTAGCGATGCCCAAAATAGGCTCAGGATTAGATAAGTTAAATTTTTCTATCGTAAGAAAAATGTTAATGTACATATTTAATGACGTTAATATTGAAATTTTTATCCATAGTATTGATGAAATAAATAACTTCAATTTAGATGTTCAACCCTATGAACATAAATTAGAAATTAGAAAAGTTTAGAACTCAACAATTAAATAAAGAGAATAATAATGCGGAATTAAATATTAACGAATTAAAAGATTATATTGAACAATTTAATAAAAAACTTGAAAGAAATCCCTTAGGAGATATAGAAATTGATAATCAATCGGTACAAGCTAATATTGATGAAAATGGACATCATCAACTAGATGAAATAATAGAAATTAATTCACAATCTGAAAACGAAGATCAACATATAACACAAGGAACCATTCATTCTAATAAAGATGAACATCCGATAGTCGATGTCCCTATTATTGATTCCCCTCTAAATCATGGAAAAAATCAAATTATTTTCCAATACGTTTACCACTCCCCAGCAAAAATAAAGGTTATAAAATTATTCGACAAACAAAAATTTATTGTACAATTATCCTCAATAAGTTTCAATAAAGATATAATTAATTTTATAAAAGAATATATTGTTCCCGATGTCGTATATTATATATATTTTGAAGAAAGTACTAATTATGAACCATTTTGCGAGATAGTAAGAAAAACTTTTAAATATCCCTCGTATAAATTTAAGCGTTGTTTAACAAAATTAATTGATATCGAAAATGAAGAGGAACTTGAAAATGTAATTATGAATCATCATGAAGGAAAATCAAACCATAGAGGTATTGATGAAACAGAGAATAAAATAATAAAATAAAAAATAAATACTATTATCCAAATTTACGTAAAGCTATTCAAAAATATATTAAAACATTTGAAATTTGTAAAGTCTCTAGATATGATAGAAATCCAGTCAAGTTACAATTAAGTATAACCCCTACTGCAAGTAAACCTTTTGAAATTATACATATTGATACTTTTCAAATTCAAAAACAAAAGTTTTTAACAATTGTAGATTCATTCTCTAAATATGGGCAAGCTTATCCTTTAAATTCACTGAATTCAGTAGAATGTAAATTCCTTATTAAACTACTTTTCACACCATCAAATCCCCAAACAAATTATTTCAGATAATGGTCAAGAATTTAAAAATTCAATAATTAATGATTTATTAAAACTTCATAAAATAGAAATACATTTTTGTACACCGTATCACCCTCAGTCGAACGGAATGATAGAACGATTCCATTAAACAATTATTGAACATATTCGTATTTTAAATAATAGTGAATTTTCTATTGAACCAATAATAAATAAAATGTTATACGCAATTTTAGGTTATAACAATTCGATTCACTCCGCTACTAAATTAACACCATCGGAAGTAATTTCTGGACACATTGAAAACAATAATCCTTTTGATTTAAATATAGAACAACAACTTGTTAGTGGCTATGTTCAAAAACATAGAGATCAATCAAAATTAATATATAGTAAACTAAATAAAAAATTGATTGAACATAAAGATAAAATAATCTCAAATAGAAATAGGAATTTAGAACCTGACGTTGATGTAGAAGAAGAAGATAGAGTATATGTAAAACAATATAATAGAAATAAATTAAAAAATGTATATGAACCACATACTATACAATCTATTCAAGATAAAACATGCTCTACTAACGTACGCCCTAAAATACATAAAGATCAAATTAAATGTCCATCAAAATAATATAAGATTTTTGCTACAGATTAATTATCCCAATAATATTCGCCGACATTGAAATAACAAACTTAAAGGACAACCCAGGTATTCTACCTTTCAAAATTGGAAAAGCTAAAATTAATTATTTTTCCCGCACATTTATTCATTACTTTGATGTATCATATATAAGAGATGAGATTGAACTAATTAGTAAACATTATTTTAAAATTAATAATACTATAAAATACTTACATTCTAGATATCATGAAGAATTAGGAAATTATGAAAAAATTGTATTATTCCAAATTAATCATGCGAAACAAAAATTGTTAAATTTTATGCCTCACTTAAAACGAAGCAAACGCGGTTTAATAGATGGTCTTGGTAGTATATTGAAATCAATCACTGGAAATTTAGATGCTAATGATGCTATAAAATATGATACTTATATAAAGACATTGCAAGAAAATCAAAATCAAATCATTGATACTGTAAATCAACAAATATCACTTTCAAATGAAATTATTCAAACTTTTAATAATTCAATATCTTCGATTCAACAAAATGAAAATACTTCAAAAGATCAAATTAATAAAATTACTAAAGACGCAAATGAAAGACTTTTTGATAATGATCAATTCATAATTCTTAAAAATCTGTTGGATCAAATAAACGCAACTTTGAATATGATTATTCAACTATTACAGGATTTAGAAAATGCTGTAACTTTTGCAAAAATTGGTATCGCTCATAACTCAATTATTAAACCTACAGAACTACTTTATTTAATATCAACAACTTTATCATATATATCAGAAGAAAACCTTATGTTTCCGATAAATTTAGAATCAATGTATAAATTTTATGAAATTCTAGATGTTAAAACATACATTTCAAATTCACGTGTTACTTTTGTACTTTCCATTCCTATTGTTCACTCAGAGATTTATAATTATTATCAATTGTATCCTATTCCTATTTTAAACTCAAATAACCAATATCAAACCTTAATCCCGATTGAAAAATATTTAGTTACATATAAAAATTATTACATGTACATAGCTGAGAAATGCAGAAATCTAAATGGTACTTACTTTTGCGCAAATAATGATCTTGTTAATAGTCAAAAACAAACTGATTGTATTTTTCAAATTTTACAACTTACAAATAATTATAGCTCATGTAATTATCAATCAATTAATATACCTAACTTTATTATTGAACAAGTAGATAATTCCCATTATATAGGAATCTTTCAAAATTTTACTAAAATAAATACTAATTGTAAAACTGAAAATATTTTAAATTTAAAAGGCAACTTTTTATTTAACTTACCACACAATTGTAGTTTTTCTACCAAAGAAATGAACTTTATTAATAGTTATAGTGTTGAATCTTATAGTTCGCCTATATTACTTCCTAATATTGTAATTGACAATAAAAATAAGTTAAGTGAAATTGCGACAATTGAAATAAGTGATATTAAACCAGATAAACTTAAAAAGTTACAAGATCATGTTAAGCAGATTAAATATTTATCGCCGAAAAGAGTGAACAACTTTCATAATATTAGTGTTTGGACTGTTATATTATATATTATTGTAATTGTATGTGTATGTTTTATTCTTTATAAATATGTTATTATCCCTTATATTGTAAACAAACATAGTTTAAATGCGAATCATAAACCTATACAAAATTTAGAAAATCCTTTATATTTATCAAAAATATAAAGCACCCTCTAAGTGGGAAGGAGTTACGTATCTCTCTCAATGCATTCCTTATGATAGATAATTATGCTTATTCTATTAAATGTTATCTTTGCATTATTCGCATTTACTCTTATATATAATCTAATGCATGCTATTGTAGTCAGTTCCTGATAGAGTTCCAGCCTGTAATTAGTATTTGCGCGTATTGTTGTTGTAATTCAGTACTTATGTGTAATAAAAAATATATAATTAAATAAAAACGTTTTTTAAAAAACCAACCGCTTGGTCGAAAAACGTAAATTACTTACTGTTTTTATATTTATAAAAAATCTTTACTACTAAACTGCAAAACAAGTACTTATTAGTATTTACGATTTTAGCAGTCATAAGTTTAAACATTATTTTATTTGGGAAATAGTTGAAAATATAATAATGATACAGACTACATACAGTTATATTTAAATTTAAATTTCTAACATTTTTGTACATTATTTTTCAATTTAATAAAAAACACGATTTAAATGTTCTGTGTTGATATTCGGCAATGAAAATGGATTAATTTTTACAGAGAGAATAGAACTTGTTATTGTTATGGTGGTGGGGGTGGAATTTTTTCAAAATTGTATAATTCACTTAGTGGCGCATGTGTAATCACATAGGAATATAAGCCGATGAAATAATTTGATTGGATTTTAATAGAGTGGTTGATCGAATGAAGATAAATGATAGATGTAGCGTGGTGGTGATTTTGATAGTCTATAAGTGCATTTGGAATCGATGTCCGGGTTGATTGAAACGAAATCGATTGCATTTATAAATAGGAAATAAAATTCATGTGCGTTCCAATTTCAACTCTTTGTTAGAAGTAACCGATCATCGTTCGTCAATTTATCAATCGGTCGACGTTTCCGACGAGGCACCGACATTTTATATTGCATTATCGAGAGAAGAACCTAATCGTTATCGACTTGATTGATTGATTCACTCCTCATTCTACATTGGGGCGAAATGCGAAATCTTTCGATTGGGATCGTTGTTTCAAATTTTACCCTCTCGCTTCTGCACGTGCCATCCGACAGTGCATTCATTCATTTCAAAGTGCAAGTTAAGTGGACAGTGGTCATCGGCGCAACAATTGCGCACCCCCGGCCATAAGTAAACCAAACAAGGAAACGAGAAGCATCCCGACATCTGGCCTTTTCATGGTTAATAAACGCTCACAATCAGAAAATTTGCCTTTGTAACTCATTATAACTACCGAATATTGACAGTTTCATATTTGTTTTATTGGCGTTTTTGCTCTAATGCAGTCAGTGCTCCATTTCTGGCTACTTTATGAATTCATAACTTATTTTATACATAAAACTTGACATCTGTATACACTTATCTATTATGATTGCATTACATACACTTTCGCATTGTAAAAGATAGTATAGTGTAGAGGGAATTTTTCTTTCAAGTATACGATTACAAGCCGATAAGTTAAAAAAATAATATTAATAATTTTTAGCAGAAAGACCTCTGGTTGATAAGTGATTGCCAAAAGAAATAAAAACGACATCCGACATCAAATCAATCGAAAATACACTAACTTAATTTGAATGTTTCCGAAGTTTGGTCATTTGCTATGTAATACTGAATTAAATATCATCAAGCATTAGTCAAGAACGATTAGTGTTTTCTAATAATTATTGCAGTATTCTCTTTCTTCACTGATTAGTTTTATTTACTAAATGTACATTTAGAACACTATGGGTTCATTCTCAATAGTAATACAATTGACAAATATGTTTATTTTATTAATTGACAGTGTCACTCAAACACTTAGGGGGCTTAAATCGAAATTTAGTAGCTTATCTTTATTTTTAAACATATAAATTGCTTTTAACATGTCTAGTTTATAAAAATTTGATTCTTTTAACAATTTAACATTATTTATATTAAATTTATGTCCGGTATTTAAGGTATGATGTGCTACTGAAGATTTATCGGGGTTAAATGATTTTTTTTTCACATATACCAGTGTTCTATATTTCTAATTAACAAATTTCGTCTTGCTTGTCCTATCTACTCAATAAATTGTAACAATTGTGATAAAATCTATGTAGGACAAACAAGACGAAATTTGTTAATTTCGACTTAAGTCCCCTAAATAATCCCCTCCTTGAAATGTTTGTTTGAGTGACACTGTCAATTAATAAAATAAACATATTTATCAATTGTATTACTATTGAGAATCACCACATAGTGTTCGAAATGTACACGTAGTAAATAAAACTAATCAGTGAAGAAAGAGAATACTACAATAATTATTTGTAATGATTATTTCAAATTTGTGAACTTTGTTAAATATCGAGATACAGGGATTTTTTCTTTCAAGTATGCTTTTACAAATTCCATATAAACATTTGTAAAATAAATGAATATGTAATCAAACCTAAGCAGTATATTTTTAACTTCACTTTAAATCAGAGTTTTATACGGGTGGCGCATGAAGTAAAATTTCGAGTTTAGAAAAGCCTGAAAACCAAACCAAATTTTCAGGCCTAACTAAACTATTGGAAACACTCACACAGGCTTCAAAATGAAAATTTACATTAAAAAAGCTTGATATGTATTCCTAAAAGACAAATTCCCAGTATTTTTTTTTTCATTTTATTGATTTCAACATGTCTATACTATTTTTATTAATATTTTTTTTAATTCTAACAAATTAATAAATTTTATTTGATCGATTTGCACCAAAAATTACAGACATTTAAAAAAATAGAATTACATTTCCTTTTTGGTTGAAATTATTAATATTTACAAATTATAATTGATTTTGATTACTTTTTACTATTTTTATCGACTTCATCGATTTATAAAAATCCACAAAAATGTTCATTTTTTTAATTTTGTCGATTTTTCCAATCTCGATTTTTTTAAAATCAATTTCAGTCGTTTCTTTGTTGATATTCCAATTTAATTTTTGCTGTATTTGGGCCTGGCCACATACAATGAATCTTTCTTTTAGTTATGCATATCACGAATTTTCGATGAATATTTTCAGACATTCGTTGTTTTTATAAACGATTTTAATTTGGAGGTTCTAATGAGTGTTTCCAATCCCAGACTAAGCAAAAAGTAAAATTTTGAGTTTAGAAAAGTTTGAACGTATCAGGCTTTTCTAGACTCGAAATTTTACGTCATGCGCCACGCGTATAAAACACTGATTTTTAGTGAATTTAAAAATACACCCATCCCTTATGTTTTATCCTTACTTTAATACAGGTATGGGCAACCTTTGACATGTTGAGGGCTAAACTTTAGAGTGCAAATACGTTCGCGGGCCGCGTTTAAAAGTACTTAGTGCATTTTAAAGTAGTGATAATATTTTTTGCGATAGATATTAGACGTAAAATAATACCACACTGTTATTATAGTACAATTTATTAAAATAACAAAATGAAATTTAAAAAAATGGTACATTATAATTAAATCGTTAAATTTGCAATTGTTACAAACTACGAAAGTTAAATACACCGAAATCAATGTGACACTTGAGCTTGAATTTGGGAAACTAATCCATCGATATTTGGATTAATTCCACTGACACAAAGACGTAAAGAATTTTCCAAATTATCGTCAGTCAGTCTTGTACGATGTGCTGATTTATTAACTTTCATCAATGAAAAGAACTGTTCGCATTTATAAGTACTGCCAAACGCACAAATCAATCTTCTTGCAAATTTTCTAAGCTGCGGAAAATTGTCTTCTTCTAGGTATTTTTTTGTTGAAATCGCACAACTCTACGTCTTCAAATTTGGATTTTAGGAGTGAGTTTTCTTGAATCTCGATCAACTCTATTTTTAAGTGTATTGGAGCATTTGTACAATATATGTTGTAGGAGTAGCAAATAAACTGAAACAGTCTTCCATGTTTTTGAAGTCGCCAAATCTGTTCGAAAATTGTTCCGACAGTAACTTGAGTTCTTCAGCATATTGAGCATAAGCAATATTTTCATACGCAGAGAGCGTTTAGATGGCTGTACAAATCATTTACTAACTGTCCTTGTTTTTGAAGTTTCAAATTTAAATCATTCAAATAGCCTGTAAGATCGACCAGAAATGCTAAGTCACATATCCATTTTGGGTCACTTAATTCAGATAGTGGTTTATCTTTTATTTTCATAAAGTCTGCTATCTCATTTCTAAGCTCGTAAAACCGTTTCAACATTTTTCCTTTGCTCAGCTATCTGACTTCACAATAATATGTTACGTCGTTATATTCAGCTAATATTTCATCCAAAAACGCCTTGAACTGACGATGGTTAAGCCCTCGGGATCGAATAAAGTTGATGGTTTTTACTACCACATTCATAACATTCTGGAGTCGAATGGACTTAGAACACAAGTTCTGTTGGTGGATAATGCAATGAAGGACTATCAACTCATCTTTTTGCACATTTAATTCTGTTGCTTTTTCATTCAAAATTCCGATGAAACCTTTACGTAAGCCGACCATAGAAGCTGCACCATCAGTGCATACTCCAATTAATTTTGACCATGGCAAGCCAAAACTTGTGAATACCTTTTGAACTTCAATAAAAATATCCTCTCCTGTAGTGGTTCCTTTTAGCGGCTGTAAAGCAAGCAATTCCTCAGTAACAGTGAACTCCTTATCAACACCTCGAATAAATATAGCCAGTTGAGCTGTGTCAGACAAATCGGTGCTCTCGTCTAATGCTATGGAAAATGATTCAAAACCAGCCATACGGTCAGTCAATGTTGTTTTTATATCATTAGCCATCATTTCTATACGTCGAACAACAGTTCGTCTTGACAAACTAATTTTTTCAAATTCTTTTTTCTTTTCAGGACACATAATACCGCAAACTTCTAACATACACTCTTTGATAAATTCTCTTTCGGCAAATGGTTTTAATGCCTTTGCCAATCTTGAGCTAACTATAAAACTAGCTTTCACAACATTATCAAGTTGTGTTCTTTGTTTATGAAACATTTGTTGCTGTTTTTCCAAATTTGCGGTAAGCTTCTGGATTTTGTCTGTTCTTAATTGTCCTGTCAGTGAGTGCAGCGTAGCATGCTTAGTTGAGTAATGCCTCTTTATATTGAATTCTTTCATTACTGAAATGGATTCATTACACAGCAAACAAATAGGCTTACCATTGTGCAAGATAAAAAAGAATTCTTCAGTCCATTTTTTTTAAAATGGCGACCCTCTGTATCTACTTTTCGTTTCTTTCCACCAGACATCAATTTTGTTTACTTTTCGTTCAATAAACTTAATAACAAACTATAGTTAGTAACCACTCAAGATGCACACAAAGTCACAAAGCAAGTTGACGGCTCGAGCAATTCGCTAGGATATCGCTTGTCCAAGTTATCACCTCGGTAGCTCAAATAGAACTGAACTAACGTTCGGGCCATCCACCCGCTTATATAGGCAAAATGAACGAATAATCTGGAATAAACTAGTTTAGAATAATTGAAAAGCAATAAATCTTTTGATGTGTCGCCCGTGAGGCGGCAAACCTCAAAGAATTTATTAGAATTTAGAATTAGAATTTATTATTTATCAAAGAGTGAGGCGGCAAACATCAAAGAATTTTATGTTTGCCGCCTTACTGTCACTCCCGTGAGTATAAGTACCTAATGTAATATTTTTTTAATAGGGTTTTTTCAAAATGTCTCGCGGGCCTGATCATATATTACAGCGGGCCGGATCCGGCCCGCGGGCCGGGGGTTGCCCATATGTGCTTTCATATATTCTACAAATGTTTACTATTTACATATATACTTATACACTTTTTGAGTTTAAAGATATTTTTTTTTATATTAAATAGTATTGTAATAAGGAGGAAATAATAAATCTTTATTCGTTTCTTTTGTCGTCTGACTATTGGGGATGTTCAAGGCCCCGCAACTTAAGTTTGCACCGGACTCCACTTTTGTTTGAGCTGGCCCTGGGAATATATATATATATATATATATATATATATATATATATATATGTTAAAACGTAGATTTTCGCGGGCGTAACATGTATCACTGTTTCTTCGGGTTTGGTCCCGAGTATTTTCTTGGCTCTGGTCCATTATATTTTTAATTCGGAAAATAAGTACTCGTCGAGATGAACACATTTTAGCAGTAAGAAAGTCTAATCCACAATCTTCTTTATTTCAACACGTAAACATTTCTAAACATACAATAAATTTCGAAAAAACGAGAATTTTAAAAAAGACAGACTACTTCCACGCGAGGATTATTAGAGAAGCGATAGAAATTGAAAAGAGGCCGAACAGTCTAAATCAAAGAGATGATGCTAAAAGACTACCACCAATTTGGAAAACTTGTATAAATTCTGGTCAAAATATATTATCTCCGAACAACAACCAAGAAATTCAAAACCCAACCCCTTCCGAAAATAATATTGAAATTGTCACTACTACATCATTAGAAGAACAAAACAGAAGAGTAACACGAAGCCAAACAAGAAATTCACGCATCAAGTAGTACGTAAAAGTCAAACAAGTGGTTGCTAGAGCAATGGAATTTTGATAGTTATTCCTGACGATGATGACTGCGACGTCATCGAAACGTCGAATTAAAAATATAATGGACCAGAGCCAAGAAAATACGCGGGACCAAACCCGAAGAAACAGTGATACATATATATATATATATATATATATATATATATATATATATATATATATATATATATATAGATATATATATATATACTAGAGATGGGCGAAATTGATCTTTTCGGCGAGCTAGTTGACAAGATCTAACTCACTTTAAAGAGCGATCCGCTAGGACTCTTAGAGATTCATCTGATTCGCCAACTCATTGAATTGAGTAACGCACAGTGGTCTGAAACCGACCAAAATGCGACAAAACACCACAGTTTTTTTCATTTTGTGAGATATCAATTTGAAATTTGGTATGCTTATACTAAACACAAATTCAAGTTTACAGATCTTCTATAAACCTAATTTGCACTTTCGGTTTCATCGGAAATGACATCAATTTTGAAAATGGTCATGTGTCCATTATAGCACTTTCCCCGTTAAAGATATGATGATTTAATTATCAACAATATGTAAAATTTGCTGGAACTAAATTTATTCTACTTTTATTATTATTTCAACACCATTCACAAAAAAAGTAATTTTTTCCATTTTTTTGCAACATCTAGGTAAATATTGATTATCATAACATCTAAGCGTTATATATTTTCAACTTTACTGTTATTCAGTGTTTTATACGTGTGGCGCATGAAGTAAAATTTTGAATTTAGAAAAGCCCCGTGAAAATATGTCTCGGGTCGCTGGGCGACCCTCGACAAATTTTCTACGCGGGGCTTTTCTAAACTCGAAATTTAACTTCATGCTTAGTTTGGGAGTGGAAAACACTCGTTACTTTAAAGGGGGGTGCGCCCCCCCCCCCCCTAGATACCAAAAAATTATACATACATACAATTTCGAGTTTAGAAAAGCCCCGTAAAAATTTGTCTCGGGTCGCTGCGCGACGCGAGTCAAATTTTCTACGCGGGGCTTTTCTAAACTCGAAATTTTACTTCATGCTTATTCTGGAATTGGAAACACTCGTTCGAACTTTAAATTAAACTCTTTTATAAAATCAACGAATGCCCGCAAATGTACAGAGTATAAGAATACATAAGGATATGATATATAAAAATGGTAAATTATTATGTCATATTTTAATGACTTTTTTTGATTTTAAAGAATGTAATCAGATTTTATGTTCGGTTTTTTAATTTTTCTTAGTATTCTTATTGATAATACATATTATTGCTATTTGTATTATTTTACTATTTATTTGTAGTTTTTGGTCAGTACTCTGTTGAAACGGAGGATAGATAAAGATAATCTTTATTTTTTTATTTGAAAATTTTCATTTGTATTAACTTCATAATTTAGAAGAGTTCTGTTAATTTTTATATTTGTATATTTTATTTAAAATAAAAATTATCATTTTAATTACAAATCAATTAAAATATTATTTAGTATCAGTATTTTCTAAATAAATAGGAAAGAAATAATTAAATATCAAACATTTTTATTTCAATAAATTTTTTCAGATTTTTTAATTTCTCTTATATTTTGAAGTTTTTTTATTTTCATGTTTATTTATTTTTGAAAGAAAATACTGAATAAAATTAGAGTTGATTTTTAGTTCAAATTGTTAAATTAAAAATAAAACGTTATTGATGTAATGCTAATTTTGCTACCTTAGAAAATTTTACTCATTTTTAATATTTGTAAATATATTTATTAAAACTCATTTTATCCAAATTTTTAGAGTAATTTACAATTATTGAATTAGCTATTTTTATTAATTTAAGCGGTTTGCTTAAACTATATTTTTAGTTTTCCTGTAATTTGCTTGCAACAATTTAAAATGTATGATTTTTTGCTATCTAGAGGGGGGCCCGGCCACCCCCCTTTAAAGTAACGATTGTTTTCCACTCCCAGAAAATTTGTCGGCGCGCCGTGGTTCTTTTAGAGTCGATTCGCTCAACTCAATGTGTTTATATAACTCCATTCGCAAGCATCGTAATTCGAATTGATGATGCTGCAATAACATGATAAAAATATTACGATCACTATTTTCTTACTACAATAACAAACACTACTTATTAAATGTACAATTTTGGTTACAAAAAGGTGACGAAAGAAAAATTACATTTGTAATGTTTACTAGATAGTAAACAACGGCGTTTGCTTATAATATTTTAAATTGTAGTATCTGCGAACTAAGAAGAGGCGAATCTCTATCTAAATAGATGAATAACGCAGATTTAGAAATTGGAGTGAAAAATATTCAGTTTTTACAAATTAATTGAGTAGTGTACAAACGCAAAGAGTAAAACGCATTTTCAGCAAGGCTAAGGAAAGCCGGCCTGTCGATCCACGAGCCGCGTGAAAATCAAGATCTGTTAATACTTAATGCATTGCGAATCTACATCCAGTCTAGAACAGCAGGCGAATCAAAACGAGCCATGGCTCAAACAGAGCTACATATTTCGAACTGAGTCACTTGGTTCACCAGCTCACTTCACTGAGCTGACTCTTTGAGTCGATTCGCTCAGGAGTTATCCATCTCTAATGTATACTTATAAGAAACATTTCCTGTATGTTTTAGTCAAAAACGTTCACATTAAATTTTTGTTGCCCGGTGTTTATGAATTGTAGTACGACAAGAATTGCATAGGAAATGTGAAAAATGCTTAGAATTAGCTTATTATTATGGAATTATCCAAATTATAATAACTAGTTTACCAAACAATATAACGGATTTATTAAAAGTTAGCATATTAATAACGCTCGAAAAATTGGGGTACTTACGGCAACGATTAGGTCTCATTAGGGTTAGAGGCATCACTGTACGGCTGTTGCACATAGACTAAAATTATCTTCACAAACAGATAGATTTAACAGATTAAATAGTAAAACAAAATATATCTTTGTTGCATAAATAATAAAATTCTATCTATTGATAAATCCAAAAAACAAACACATTTTCGTGATTGTAGGTTTAACATAAATCAATCACATTTAACTATCCCATCGGAAAAACGACTATTGAACAGGAAACAAATAAAAAGCCCATTGTCGATTGTAGATTCAAGTGTGCACAACAAATATGTTACGACTAGGTGATTTGCGTGATTCCACCTTAATCCCTCGGATTATTCCCTTGAGAATATCCCTTTATGAGAAATGTTCGCCCGGAACAGAATAAACAGTGCCGGTCGGCGAGTTAATTGTAATATACAAAACCGTTTACGAAGTGCTCCCGAAGGGCGCGAGGGCACTCGATGACCGATGGTCAGCTAATTTTTAAGTGGGGTGCTTCAATTATGAAGTAGTCATCCCTGTTTGTCAGTGTTGATTAAAAACAATACTCGTGAGTGTATCAATTAAATTTTTCAGAAGGATAAGGAATCAGAGTGGGTGCTCTCTGTGGTCACTGAAAATATTTTTTTTATGTATGACGTAATTGCATAAGTATTATTATTACATAAGGCTGGATTATATGGAGTGTAAATTATATAAATATATAATTCCATCACTTATACTTAATAAAATAGAATGTTAATGATAATTAATGTTAATTACAAAATGGATTAAGTTATTTATAGTAAAGGAAATAAAATGGATATATCTATGTATTATTTCATTAGTTTATTGTCTTAAACACCGTTTCAAAATGCATTAAATATTACAAAACATGTTATTGATTTTCTAATATTTATCAATTAATATTGACATGTTTTAATCTGGGAACCCATAAGTGGCGTAGCTAAATATGTAGTGTCAATATCCGTATAAAATTGCATTCGCCTGTCATTTCGCACATTGTTTAGAAAAATGCGTTGGTGTCTACGAGCTATTAGACAAAATACGTTGCAAGATTTTACATTGAACAGAAAGTACTGGAAAACATAATTTTGTTTCATAAACAAAGTGACAGATTATTTATAAGAAATATATTTTGAACTTCACTTGAAATCACCGTTTTATACGAGTGGCGCATGACGTAAAATTTCCAGTTTAGAAAAGCCTGAAAATTTGGATTTGCCTAAGCGCGTAAATTTTTATATCAGGTCATGTAATTTGCAAAAATATTAAATTCACATTTATAACCAACTGCAACTAAATTACTAATTGTTAACCAAGTCCTTGCCATTCCCATACCATACAGGGTGCCCGTATTTCAACAGAATGTATAGGGATCTTCGTTATTTGAAGAGATAGAGCGTCGGTTAAATTAGGGCAAAGTTGCGTATTTTATAGCCCAATAATAATCTAAAAACAAATTTGAAATATTTTTTTTCGTTTTTAAGATATTGTCAAAAAACGGATTTTTTTAAATTTCGTTTTCATTTTTTTATTCAAAAACTATTGAATCCAGACATTTAAAACTTTGACATTCTACAGGCACTATTTAACGAGAAATCTAGTAACATATTTTATTTCAAGATAACTACAACATTTACCCAGGGACCATAGCTAACTTTTGTTTTCTTATGGGCGCCATTTTGGATTTTTATATTTTTGGAAGAATATGTTTTTCTGAATTCAATGATGTACCACACTTATAGTTTTTTGTACATTTTAAATGTAAAATTTTCATCTTTTGTTTTTTGTAAAGAGTGCCCTGGAAACAGTTGACCCATGAATTGCTTACATATCACCCCTGAAAACGGGCATCCAGCTGATTAATTACTGTACTGATAGAAAATGTGTTTATAAACGAAATACTGGTGTGACATTTTGAATCTTAATAAATTGCTTGACTGTCTTTGGACTATCATAGAATTTTGTCATATTATATCTTTATTAACCGTGTTTTGACTATTGTGACTGAAAGTGGCTTAATTAACTGTCTTTTGCCTACGCTATGATTTTGTCTGATTATATCTCTCTATGGACTGTATTTCGGCTATTGTGATGTTATCTTTGTAAGTCACTTAAATCCTATATCAAATACAGTCAATATAGTGATTTAATGACAAAATACTAATACGATACATATTTTAACAGTTGTGATGTATTTTAAACTAACGAGTGTCTTCCACTCCCAGACTAAGCATGAAGTAAAATTTCGAGTTTACAAAAGCCCCGCGTAGAAAATTTGTCGAGGGTCGCGCAGCGACCCGAGGGCTTTTCTAAACTCTTTTCTAAACTCTAAATTTTACTTCATGCGCCACACGTATAAACCATTGATTGACAATAAAGTTAAAATATATAACGCTTAGAAGAATTACTTTTTTTGTGAATAGTTTTAGAATAATAATAATAAAAGTAGAATAAATTTAGTTTGTGCAACTTTTCCATACTGTTGATATTTAAGTCATCATATCTTAAAATGCTATGATGGAGATAATCGATACATATTATTATTTTTATTATAAAAGATTGACAGTTATTAATTAATTTTGACTGCTAACAATGATTGACTGCTGTCAATATTTGATTGATTAATAGATATGACGTCATTGTTTCCAAGGCACTCTTTGCAAAAAAGAAAATATTATAATTTTGAATATCAAATCTAAAATAAATTATGAGTGTGATACACCACTGAGTTCAGAAAAAAGATATTCCTTCAAAAAAATATGAAAATCTAAAATGGCGCCTACAAGAAAAACAAAAGTTAGCTATGGTCTTCCGGTAAATGTTATAGTTATTTAAAAAAAAATGTGCTACTAGATTTCTCATTAAAAAGTGCCTGTATATTGTCAAAGTTCTAAATGTCCAGATTCAGTAGGTTTTGAATAAAAAAATAAAAACGATTTGTTGTGGATATCTCGAAAACAAAAAAAAATATTTCAAAGTTGTTTTCAGATTATTGTTACTTTGCCCTAATTTAACTGACTCTCTATCTCTTCAAATAACTGAGATCCCCATACATTCTGCCGAAATACGGACACCCTGTATAGGGAGGGGGGCCAAATGTCTAGTTACGCCACTGAGTTATTACTATATATTTAACACTCTTTATTATACACAGAAACATTATTTTAGGGCAATTTTCAATTTTGAGGGTGCAACCAAATTCTAACCAAATTTTGTATACAAACTCCACTTTCAATAATAGTTATTCATCACTTATAAATATAAAAATTATGTTGTAATAGCAATTGTACAAAAATAATATAATAAATTAAAAAACAACAAATACAAATTATGCTATTCATGTACGACATGAAACTAATAAAAATTGCCAAACGCTTATCTAGTGTAAGATGTGGTGACCTACCTCTACAATATCGCTATTGATTGACTGTTTCCTGCAAAAGAAAATGCGAAGACAAAACTGTCATGTTTAGAGTCAAAATAGTGGTAACCCTAAACAATGTAATTATTTATTTTTCTTTATTTGATACGTGATAGGATAGCAATGCTGTAGTGGCATCCATTAGGGACATTTATACATACAGGGAATTTGTATGTGTACATATTCTGATGCATGCTTCAGTGAATTTTATATTGATTCGATAATTCTTGAAGTTTATTTGTACATTTAAATTAGGATCAATAATTTTAAAAAATCCCAAGTCATATTTTTACTTTCATTGCACTACGACAAAACATATACGTAAATTTGGAAAAATTAAGAAAAACCAAAATTGTACCTTTAATTATAATTTTAGAAAAAGATTTGCAAAAGTAATTTGTAATTGAGAATTATGTTTACATACAAAATATGAACTTAATAGAAACAATTTTTTTTTTAATTACTAATTTTTATAATTGTGTATCGTATATTTTTACCATGTATTCATTTAAAATAATTGTATTTCTAATAAATGATCAAATTTAGTGATATTTAGACAATAAAAATTAACATATCATAAAAATTAATTCTTTTGTAAATATCTTAAATTAACTTAAGTTACTCATATCAAACTAACATACATATTTCCTTAAGGTATACATAATAATAATTATTATTATTACCCAACAGGACAACTCAATTACAGATTTATATTACAAAAATATACATTCTTAAAATAATAATAAAATAATACATAAAAGTTCAATTTGGAGCTTTAACCGAGTGTTTTCCACTTTCAGATTAGGGGAAGTAAAATTTCGAGTTTAGAAAAGCCTTAAAATTTGGTTCTGGACAGCCTAAGGTGTCAAATTGCTTAGAGTAAATGGCAAAGCTGTACTGATGAGAGATAAATCTCGAAACGCGTCTACAGATGGCCTGAATAATTTGACCCAAATTGTTACATCTTGCTCTTTGCTGTATGTAACAGCAAACAATTGTTGTATAATTCAATGTACGTCGGGGTATTAGCTCGGGAAGTAGTTGTTTCAATGAGTGTTTGATATAGTCTTTGTAAGACTAACTTGTTGTAGATTGCGAAAATAATCGCACTTTTCGTTTTTATAGTTGTTATATTTAAAAAATCAATATGTTTCGAGACCTCCAGTACCATGGCCCTCACATCCTAACTCAGGCCGTCAAGTTGTCTGGCGGGCCCCCGTATCTTAAGGTTCATCTCGTTCGTAATGTATCAAATATCTGTGATAAGAATATAATGTGTAAACGCGTCACTTCGACGACAAGATCACCCATAAAATCACCCCAAGAAATAATTAGAAGACTCGTTTTTCGATCTTGACCGACGTCTTTCGAAAATTTAGCATTCCTTGTTCCGGACAGTCTTAAATATCTCAATCCAAGTGCATACTTTAAAACCGCAGTACCGCAGCTTCGAGTTTTTCGATTTTTTTAGATTTCGAGTAGGCCCATATATTTGCATAAACCTTTTTAAACACTTATTAATAAAATGAAGTGTGTATGCATTATGACCATAAATAAGGTCGCCCGCAAAACCCCTACAAATTTCCAAATGTCTTTATTCCTCTTGAAACTTATCAAAGTGATACAAAAATTATAAAATCTTTATTCTAAAAATACGTGTGCGCGCATTATACTTTGAATAAATGCGACAAAAAACGAATCTTTGAAATAGTTCGAAAACTACTTGCTTTAGGAGTATAGTTGTATAATACTTTTTTGTAGTAAATTTTCTCAATAATCGTACCATGTGACAAAAAATGGAATTACGAGATATTAAAATTCATTTTAAAACCACTTATTGTCAAAATTGACAGTTTCCAATTATTTTACTCATAGAGGCATCCTCTAGGTGCAAGAAATAAATCATATTTTTATCTTATTCTTAAGAGAAGTTAGACAGATTTCAAGATGCCTTTTAGAGATCAAAATTTAAGAAATATTTTTTTTTCTTGAAAACTATAGCAGATAAGTGAACATATATTCGAATAAAATATGTTGCAATTTAAACGAGGAATCCAAACAATTACTAATATATAGGGTGTTCCATTTAAAATAACAAATTTGGTGCTACTTCCGGTGGAACCAGAAGTGATAGAAAGTTGAAAATATTTTACAAGAACCGTGTAACAAGGACTTTTTTTCAAGCTTTTTTTTGTTGCAACGGCAACCCCATAAACTTTTAACGGTTTAGTGTGGACAAACTGTAGAGATCTCGCTTAGTTAAAGAGGTGGAGAATTGGTTAAATCGGTGTACTGTTCCGTATTTGTGCATATTAATAATCTGGTTTTATATTTAAAATATATTAATGCTTTTCAATATAATTTGAAAAACTGACAATTTCGATTATTAAAAGTTAGCCTCGTTACATTTGAATTTTTTTCGAAATTTGTAAAAACTTCTGCGATATAGCGTTGAACTCAAATTTTAAGCGTAAAAAAACAAAAACAAATCGCTTTGAATATTTTAAACAATTTTTGCGCGATCGGCTCTTTTTAAAACTTACCATAATTATTTCCACGACAACTGTGTTTACAAGTTGCTATGAATAACAAATCGGTAAATGAAACCTAACATCCATGGCAACTGATAAAAACAACTCAATCAGAATTGTAAGGAGTCAAATTTCAGTAATCAAATTTGACAAAACGTCTTCTCCGATCGTACAAATAAACATCATAGGCATCTCGAACAGTAAGTACAATACAGCATAATTGGAATCGTCGCTCACTCCGCTCGCTCCTTCTCTAAACAATTGTCTTCGACCGGTAAAAAATTCTTACTGTTCTCGATACTTAGTATACTATATCATTAGCTAATTCATAGCAAGTTGCTCTAAGATCGTTTTAACAAAATTTAAAACAAATGAAAAATAACGGAGATTTGGGCTATTTTTAAAAATCAATATGTTCAGTTTTTTTTCTAAATTGCATTGAAACAATTGGAGTTTAACCGATTCTTTGTCTATTCAAATAAGCAAGATCCGCATAGTACAGCCCGATAAAAGGTTACCCTATATATTGTACTTAACTTTTATTTTAATAAGTATGTATGTTAGTTTTAAATAGTATTTTATTTTTTGATTATTTAACAAAAACGAAATAAATGTTTGAATTCTTCTAATTATAAAATGAATATTTCGAATTCAAAACTTCTTTGAATTCGAACAAATAAGCTTACGCTTCTTTTAGTTTACAGAACTTTAAACATGAAATTACAATAATGTTCGTATGAACATTATCGTAATTTCATATTTTAACTTTTGGTAATTCTTACTTAGGGAAATTTTGAGTATAATGAACATTATTTAGTGTTCTATTTACATTTGTTTCCTAATATTCGTTTAAATTTGTTATTATTATTCGAACAAATTTGAAGCGGATTTGGCGCTCGTAACAAAAAAAGCGCCTTCGTGTTTCTGATCTTCAGGCAGAATACAACCCGAAATTCCATGTACGGAATAAAATAATGAAATGAACTCCAAAATCTAAAAATTGGTTAAAAGTAACACTTGGCAGTTTCGAGTGCTATTGTGTCCTTAATTTCCGTCACCTCGGGGCAGCACTATACGATGCATCGCGATGTATCTATAGTAGGGTCAGCGGGTCGCGGTGTGACGGGAGCACGGGTCGGATGTTTAACACGGAGGCTGAGCATCTATCTGTATATAATATGTTAATCAATGTACAAAACAATATTATAATTATTTTGAAACTTCGAAGGTGTATTCAATGTTATTCATTATTGATACGATATTGACATATATTGAAAATGTATATTGAATGGTGCCATTGATACAATATTGTAAATACATTGAATGTTTATATTAAAGGATGAATGATATTTATTATTGATACAATATTGTATAGAAATTGAATATCTATTATTGAGTGATTAATTATATTCATTATTGATACAATATTATACAGAAATTAAATATCTATATTGAATGATACCATTGATACAATATTGTACATACAGGGTGTTTCAGCGAGAGCGGAAAGTTCTCTAACTCATTTAATAACATAACATACGAAGAAAATATAAGTTGCGAAGACTCATTTTCATTATAACCAAAAATTATTTTCGCATATACAATCTGTCCCATAATTACTGAATGCCATACTACTTTGTTATTTTAATTGGGACGCCCCATATATTATTAACTCTTTGGATTACTTGTTAAAAATTCGGCCTAAGTCGTACCATTTCGAAGTTATTCGACATTGTTGGAAAATAATTGACGTTTGAAGTGGTTTCGTAAAACTAAATTATCTCCGAAACTCAATCAGATAGAGAGTTGTAGTTTTCGTCATTATCTTAAACACAGAGGGCGCTATCGCTAACACTATAAAATCACTGTGCTGGAGATGTGTCTTTGAAATAGAAACAGTTGAATTAATAAATTTTCAATCATGTCTAACTTGATTTTTTTAATGCAACCATGTATTTTTTTTGACACTATTCGACTTAAAATTTAATACTCTTTAGACTTAATTTTTTTTTTCCGCACTTGCCAAAGTTTACATCTACGGATAAATACAGGGTTATTCAAAATAAAGGAACAGATTTCAAACATTTATTTCTTCCACACTACAAAAGATAGAAACACAATTCCAACGTTCCTGGAAAATTTTATGGTTCAAATTTTATGCATTCAATATGACCACCATGTGTTACACAACAAATATCAAAACGGTGGCTTATTTCTTGTCACATACGAATCAGCTGGTCTCTAGTTATCTAATTCACAGCTTCAACAATTCGATGTCGCATATTTTCAAGAAAAGTTTTTGGGCTGCTGCCACTGGTAAATCTGCTCATGACGAAGCGGTTGTTTATTAGACTGACTCTAGTTTTGCTGATTGCAGCACACAAAATGCTTTTTCTTGTTGTGTCGCCATTTTACTACAAATAATCAACATGACAAGTAACCGCGCCAATGCGGCAGTGGTTTTAACTTCTACCTGGACTGTTCAAAATTTTAAACTTTTGTCTGTCCAGGAACGTTAGAATTATAGTTCTACTTTTTGTAGTTTGAAAGAAATAAATGTTTAAAATCTGTTCCTCCTTTTTGTATTATAAGCTTAATTAGGAAAGGATTAAATTTTGAGTTAAATGTAGTCTAAAAAATAATATGGTTTTATTTAAAATAATCAAGGTACACATGATTTAAATTTAACTCATTTTATTTCATAGCCACTTATTTTCATTGCTGCACTTATAGTGTTAACGATGGCACTCTTTGTGCTTGAGAAAAGTGGAAATTGCAACTTTCTATCTTATTCGATGCCAGAGATATTTTATATTTAATAACTCTGAAATGGTACTACTTAAACCAAATGTTATATTAACAAACTGGTACTTATTTTTATGAAGGAATTCAAGAAGTTAATAATAAATGGGGTGTCCTGTTTAAAATAACAAAGTTGTATGGCGTCTAAGAATTATGGGACACTCCGTATATTTAAAAATAATTGTATATTGTGAAGAAAATGATTTCATGTAACTTGCATCTGAAACATTTTTTTGTATTTTTAATACTAAGAGAAATATCAAGCTTTCCGTCCTCGCTGAAACACCCTGTATATTGAATATTTATATTGAAGAATCAATGATATTTATTATTCATACAATATTGTACAGATATTGAATATTTATATAGGAAGATTCATGATATTTATTACTGACACAATATTGTACAAAAATTAAATATTCATTATTGAACTTCCAATATTGATACAATATTGAAAACTAAATTATTTTTATACTAGGTTTATACTATATTGTATTTATAATAAATACTATTATAGTATCAATAACCGTAAACTATATTCCCACTGAGCAAAAAACAAACAAATGACGTTATATCAACATTGTAGCAACATTAAACGTTGTTTTAATGTTGATGAAACATTATTTAAATAGATTTGCTCAGTGGGTTGTGACAATATTGTGTGCAATTTTAAGAAATAAATGTGGATGCAATATTGCTACAAGGTGAATACAAAATTCATTTTTATCAGGGATGTTTAAATTGAATTATAATGATTGTCATGTTGACTCATGTTATTGTTTTTCTTTGTGACAATTATGACACACATTTTGACAGTTGTGATACATTTTAAACTAACGAGTGTCTTTCACTCCCAGATTAAGCATTAAGTGAAATTTCGACCAAACTACGTTTCCAGGCTTTTCTAAACTCGTAATGTTACTTCATTCGCCACGCGTATAAACACTGATTTATAAAACACACTGATTTGTAAAGTTCAAAATATATACTGCTGTGATGTGGTGAATCAATATTTACCGAGATATAGCAAAAAAAACAAAAATTACTTTTTTGTAAATACTTTATAAATATGCAGTCATAAAAAAACAACAAATTTAATTTGAGACACTTTTCCATATTCGTAATATCGAATTTTCAATAAAAAAAACTTCTAGAGCACCATGATTTGTATTTTAAATTTTTGTTGGCTATGCGCTTTAGGAATTGTTATTTAAAACATCAAACATAATAATTAAAATAGATAATTTCAGAGTTGACAACCTGCAATATTTTCCATGGCACTCTAGAGGTTTTTTTTATTGAATATGCGATACTTAAATCATCAAATCTTTAACGGGGAAAGTGCTATAATCATCAAATCTTTAACGGGGAAAGTGCTATAATGGACGACACATCATCATTTTTTATAATCATTTTTGTCTTCGAGTTGTTGTTGTACATAATATTTAGTGCATAACTACCCACTGGACAAAGAAACGTTGCAAGACACGTTGCATCAATGTTACCGCGCAACACAAAACGTTGCGTTTTAAGTTGCATGAATGTTGAAAAAACGTTGAATAAACGCTAAATGTCCGCCGTTCCTGCAGGCGGACATTTAGCGTTGCATGCTAACGTTCAAAGAAAAATGTTGCTGCACCGTTGACAAGAATAATCGCTCGTGTTGCATAGGCGTTGCTTATGCAACACGAGCGATTATTCTTATTTGTATGCAACCCAACATACGAATGTATGTATGTTAAGTTGCATACGATAAATGCATAGAATCCTTATTGTATACAACCCGATGTGCAGCAATTAAGTGAACGGTATAGAATGTTTCTCTCGTAATCTTAACGCAAAATTCATTTCTGGGTTTAAATGGGTAAAAAAATACAAATATGTATTGGTAACAAGAAAAAAACTGTCTTACAAAAAGTAATGTGTAGTCTAGGGGAGACAGTACCCCGGAACCTAAGTACCCAGTACCCTTAAACTCTGAAAACATTAAAATATTGTTAACAAGTGCATAAACTTTAATTGACATCAGCGTCTTATACGCGTGGAGCATGAAGTAAAATTTCGAGTTGCATAACTCGAAATTTTACTCCATGCTTAGTCTGGGAGTGGAAAACACTCGGTTAAAGCTTTCAGTTGAACTCTTTTAAAAAATATCTGAAGATTTACAGCATATAATTGGGACATGTTTATTTAAATGAAAAACTCTCTATGTTTAATGCCCATGAAATGTGTAAACAACGATGTTGCATTACAGGAACAGTTTCAACAATTATACAATGTTAAAAATGCAATGTTACCATTTTCAATATATATCCAATGTTTACAATACAATGTTGCATAAAAGCCAAATTGTAATGATTATACAGGGTGTCTACGCTAAACCGTTCGTTAAAAGTTTATGGGGTTGCCGTTGCACTAAAAATTTGAAAAAAATCCTTCTTATATGGTTGAATCAGTTCTCCTCATGTGAAATGTTTTCAACTCTATATCACTTTCGGTTCCACCGGAAGTAGCACCAAATTTGTTATTTTAAATAGAACACCCTATATATTAGTAATTTTTTGGGTTCCTCCTTTAAATTGCAACATATTTTATTCGAACATGTGTACACTTATCTCTAATAGTTTTCAAGAAAAAAAAATATTTCTAAAATTTTGACCTCTACAAGGCATCTTGAAATCTGTCTGTAACTTCTCTTAAGAATAAGACCAAAATATGATTTATATCTCTACTTGTACCTAGATGATGATCCACAATAGATCTGAAAAGGTCGCGGTGGTACAGGCCAATGAGGCCACCCCTACGAATATCTACCTAGAGGATGCCTCTATGAGTAAATGAATTGGAAACTGTCAAATTTGACAATAAGTGTTCTTAAAATGTCAATATCTAAGTGCCCTCTTGAATATCTAGTAATTCAATTTTTTTAAATAGAATGACCCAATTTTTATCACGTGGTACGATTGGGGGAAATATTTCCTACAAAAAACTATTGTACAACTATACTCCTAAAGCAAGTATTTTTCGAATTATTTCGAAAGTTCGTTTTTCGTCGCATTTATGCAGGGTAAAATGGGCGCGTAAGTCGCAATTGAATTTTAGTAGGCCAGTAGTATGCTTTTGTTTTGTCGCGATTGTATTGCGAAATGTCAAATAATAAAAAGAATTAGTACAAAGTTTTACCGAAATCAACAAAATGAATAAATACACCTATCAACAATTTATCAATTTATTCTTTATACATAGCTATTGCCAATTGAAGAAAATTTGATTCTAATCTTCTAAATCTTGTTTTATTCATCGGCGGCAAATGTGGATAAGTTTTATTAAACACTCTACATGTTCGAGTAACAATTCTATCGCAGTTGCCATGTATAAAGAATAAATTGATAATTTGTTAATGGGTGTACTCATTCATTGATTCATTTTGTTGATTTCTGTATAACTTTATACTAATTCTTTTTATTATTTGACATTTCGCATTACATACGTGACAAAACAAAAGCATTACTACTTGCCTACTAAAATTCAGTTGCGACTTATGCGCGCATTATACCCTGCATAAATGCGACGAAAAACGAACTTTCGAAATAATTCGAAAACCGCTTGCTTTAGGAGTATAGTTGTTAATACTTTTTTCTAGGAAATCTTCCCCTCAATCATGCCACGTAATAAAAATGGGTCATTCCATTTAAAAAATTGAATTACGAGATATTGAAGAGGGCACTTCGATATTGACATTTTAAAAACACTTATTGTCAAAATTGACAGTGTCTAATTAATATACTCAAAGAGGCATCCTCTAGGTACAAGTAGAGATAAAAATCATTTTTTTATCTTACTCTTAAGAGAAGTTACAGACAGATTTCAAGATACCTTTTAGAGGTCAAAATTTTAGAAATATTTTATTTGCTAGAGATAAGTGTACATATGTCGAATAAAATATGTTGCAATTTAAACAAGGAATCCAAAAAATCACTAATATATAGGGTGTTCTATTTAAAATAACAAATTTGGTGCTACTTCCGGTGGAACCGGAAGTGATATAAAGTTAAAAATATTTCACATGAGGAGAACTGATTCAACACTATGACAAGGATTTTTTTCAAATTTTTAGTGCAACGGCAACTCCATAAACTTTTAACGAACGGTTTAGCGTAGACACCGTGTATAACGTTGTGTTACTTTGCCGCAATATTTTTGAAACGTTACAAAATAATGTTAAATGTTAGTATAATTTTTAACATTTAGGTAATATATATATAAATCAATGTTGCACGGAAAACGTTTATACAATGTTTGTAACGTTGCTAAAACTTTGTTGTAATAATTTTAATACAATGTTTTATTTTAGTATTATGTTCAATATTCGTGCAATGTTTAAAATGTTTCCGTGTTCAGTGGGTAATTATAACGCCGCAACCGCGCCGGGCGCCTCTAATCACGGGCCTTAGGGCTAAAGCACTGACAGAGCCCCCTTTGTAGGGGCCATCACCATTACATCCGCCACTGAAGCACACTATGCTAAAACAAATAATAAATGTTTTACAAGTAATCCCCGCCCTTTTAAAAAAATTCGGTTATCCAAATTCCCGGGGGAAAGGGGGAGTTTAATGGTAACAAATATTGTTTTTGCTTTTACAGGGCCGCTTTTACATACAAACATTTAACATTTTGAAAATTTCGGGGGGAGGTTTGAACCCCCTTATCTCCCATCCCCCACGGTTATGGCCTGCGTCAGATTGTTTTTCCTAATGATACGGCTTTTCTTATTAATTTATAGTTATTTTCTATTTTTGTTTAAATTGGGTATGAAAGTATAGTTGTAAATATTCAAACGCCGAAATTGTATAGTATTCGTATATAACATCGACTATTGTCATATCATGAAATAATAATTACCTATTGTTTTATTTTAACCACTCTATTCAAAATAATTTAAAATTCAATTGTTCTATTTTTTTCTGATAAGTGTGACAACGATAAAATAACACAATTCCGTAGTAGAGGAAACACTTTAAAAATCACCTAACACTTTAACGGAGTAACAATCAAACATTCAAATAAATACACCCCAAATTCGTCACGACTTACACCCTTTAACGCGCTCTAATGCATCAATTAAAAAGTTTACAATTGTACACGATAGGGGACGTTTTTTCTGGCACTTCTTTGACGAACCGCTGACATTTGAATTTATTATTTCTTTAACTGCGGCACAATACAATATCCATTAATTGAGCCGTGCTAAATTCTAAACTCATTCATTTGCTGAGACCGCCTCAACAGACCAACAGATTTGAAATTACTGCAACCATCAATACGCCATCTCGCGATGACCAGTTTCCTGGTAACAGCCCTCCTACTCGCATTTGAGGTTAGAGAACAATTAATGCGGAAATAGTGATGGATATCGCGTACGTTACATATTGTTTGAATCACACTTACCTCAAAAGTGTTACCAGACAGTTTTGGTTCAAATCGAAGTTGTGGTAGGCGTGTTATAGGTAGCTGTGATTGCGCTCAGCGGGCGGGACGTGCTGCTTTTGTGATTGTTGATTTCGCGTTTGTGTTATGTTACTTATTCTGTTGAAGATTGCATGTAATTTAAATGAGAAGAATAAAAATTATTGTTGTGATTACGTTAGAATAAGTGGACTTGGCTGCGGCCTCTATTAACAAGGCACGCAAACGCTTGTGGGACGCTACTAATAGGCAGCGTAAATTGTACTGTTTGTGTTGTATACGAGACATATGACGTCATGGAAAGACATTGATTGCGTGCAGTTGCAGTTTTCTAGTATTTAAAAACACAGTGCGTTTGCGTTTTGTTTAAAATGAGAACATGTGGCGATCTGAAATGACATTCGGGCCAATTCTATAATCGAAATATTAAATTTAACGTAAATGTTATAAACAAGATAAATTCAAATTCAAAACTATTTGAATTCGAGAAAATAAGCTTACGCTTCTTATAGTTTGCACACTTTAAACATAATATATAAAATTACGAAAATTTTTCTTAATTTTATATATTATGTAAATGTTATAGCCTCACTCTAAGTTAAGGACAACGTGTACTCTAAATTATGTTGCGCGTGGCACATGAAGTAAAATTTCGAGTTTAAAAAAGCCTGAAAATTTGGTTTGGTCGCGTAGCGTTACGCGCTGCGCGACCAAACCAAATTTGAAGGCTTTTCTAAACTCGAAATTTTACTTTAAGCTTAATCTGGGATTAAATTGAAAGTTTTTAATAAAACAATGAAAGGCTGAAAATGCACATCAAGAAATCGTTATGTGTATCCCTAAAAGAAAAATCCCTGTATTTATCTTTTCAGTTTATTGATTTCAACATTTCTATACTATTTTTAAACGTATTTTTGTAATTCTAATACAGGTTTTCAACAATAAAATTGTAGTATTTTACATTGTAAATGGATCTCGAAACTATATAAATAAATTTAATTTGATTGATTTGTGGAAAAAATTATAGATATTGAAAAAAAATATAATTCCATTTTCTTATTGGCTGAAATTGTCAATATTTACGATTGTTAAATTGATTGGTACATTTTTATGTTTGTTGCTTTTGGCGATTCTCTTGATTTTTTTGATCAATTTTAGTGATTTCTCTTTTGATATTTGTAATAAAAAACAATAAAGTAAACAAATATTAACTTAGAAACCCACTGAACAAAAACAAACAAATAACGTTATATCAACATTGTAGCAACATTAAACGTTGTTTTAACGTTGATGAAACATTTTTTCAGTGTCTTTTCTCAGTGGGAATGACGTCCTGAATTTGTCACGATTTTTATCAATTTTTGTGTCATTTTAAACTTTGCTTAATTTAATTGTTTTTTTTATCGATTTCTATTATTTTTAGTTGATTTTTATATGTTATCAGTATTTTTCTGCAATTTTAAAAATTTTCTCTATATATTTGTAAGCTTTATTTATAAATATTTTTTGTTCATCAAAGTTTAGTAACACATAATTAATGCATACAATTTTTTTTTGTTCTAAATTTGAACTAATAAGATCAACTCTTTTTATTTTGTCATAAATTTTACAATGAAGGAAATTGCAAAATAAGTATCTGATTGATCGTCTATCGAGGGTTTGTACTCCCAGATAAGGCATGGAGTAAAATTTCGAGTTTAGAAAAGCAAATCCCAATTTTCAGGCTTTTCTAAACTCCAAATTTTACTACATGCGCCACTCATCTAAATCACTAACTTTAAGTGAAATCTTTAATTACTTGGTTACAGGGAAATAAATTTAGTATGTCAATTGTTCAAATTACGGGGAATGTGCTGTGATGGACACATTACCTTTTTTTTATTTTGTTTAATATTATTTATGCCCGGTATTATAAACGATTAATAAATCATTAGATAACTATTTGTGGAGTAAATTTATTTACCTAGTGAACTAATGGGCAAATATAATTGCGTATTATAAAGCAAACCTATCAAATAAATTGCAATTCTAGAAATATATAATTTAATTAGTAGATTACAGACCGAAATTATACATTTTCATTGTGGCCATAGCTGGAACCACCAATTTGTTAAATTGAATTGTTAATATTTCAAATGAAATTGTCAATCAAATTGGAAATTTAGTATAATTCCTTATAATTATGGAGAATAACCGTGGAATAGGACAGAATTACACAAAACAAGAAAAAGAAAGCTTATTAGAAATTATAAAAGACTTAAACGAGTGTTTTCCACTCCCAGGCTAAGCATAAAGTAAAATTTCGAGTTTAGAAAAGCCTGAAAATTTGGTTTGGTCGCTTAGCGCGAAGCGCGCAGCGGCCAAACCAAATTTTCAGGCTTTTCTAAACTCGAAATTTTACTTCATGCGCCACGCGTACAAGACACTGATTTCAAGTGAAGTTCACTTGTTCACAATATTTCAGTGCTCTCAGTGTTAAATACGCGTGGCGCATGAAGTAAAATTTCGTGTTTAGAAAAGCCTGAAAATTTGGTTTGGTCGCTTCGCGCTACCCGACCAAACCAAATTTTCAGGCTTTTCTAAACTCGCAATTCTACTTCATGCTTAGTTTAAAACTTTAAATGGAACTAATTTTAAAAAAGCGAATGCATAAGTATAAAATTCCCTGGTTATGTCTGATTTGAAAAAGTCTAGGTCTTCGACTCCTTAGAATGTCTTGTGGTTCGAATTAATCACTGTCAATAATATATGGAAAACTTTCCGTTTGTATTACATACGAGTAAAACATACTGGTAAAAACAGCCGCTTTAGTTTCAGGGAAAGTGTGGCAGCCCTATTTGTGCGTCAGCATAACGTGCGCGTAGATATTGTTTAAACGCACACCAGACGTTTCGGGACGGTTGTACAAACTGTTTCCAATTTTCTTATTACCTTATTATCATTGCGGTTGTAAGTAGATGCTTCTAGATAGCAAATAACTAGTGTGATCCTCATATACTTACAAATTGAAAGGTAGAATAGCAGTGCAGAAAGTCAATTAGGTATGTATTTGTGAAATGTGACTATGTGTTCGTGAAATGATTAGTGCGTCATATTTTTGCAAGTTAATTTGTGTTTTTGTCTTATAGACAGTGGTTAGATAAATTTCGAATTACCTGACAGACACATTGAATTTCAATCTCATGAGGAAGTAACAGTCATGTTTCTTCGCAACCCACAAATATGCACAGTAGGGATGTCGAACAGTGAAATAGTTTTATTTGATGACTGATTAACTGCTCTTTCTTAGTTTTACCACTACAACAGAAAATAAAATATCGTAAATTTCCGTAAATATAAATTGGTCAAATCGTACATATATTAAGAAAAAAACGCCGGGAGTTGGCGCATCCGATTACGGACCCGGACCGATATCGACATCCCTGTGTGGGCATGTATATTTCCAATGTGAAAGCAGATTATTAATTAGCTCTAAAATATAGAAAATTTATAATTCAACAGATTATCTTAAAATAATTTAGATTATTACGGTTCAGCTAAAAATGGACACCTTGTATAAAGCTGTAATTTACTTAGTTTCAGTATGGACCGTTTCATCATTCGCAAGGCAAAAGTGCCTACATGTGATAGCTCTTCTGAAGGAGTGGATACAAAAAAGCCTCGAGTAAGTGAATCACCGGTACCTAGTAGTTCTTCGTGTAACGAGAACGTAGCTTGTGCGGCCATGGAGATCAGTGATGAGACAGACATTGGCGCATTTGTAGATAGGTCATCATCTCTTTCTGATGATGTTATTCATAGACTTCTAACCGCTCCAAGGAAGTCGGAGAGAGGATATGTTTTTCCGAGGTCGGAACATTCAAAACGAGGACGAATAGAACATCGACAAGTGCAAGAAAAGCACTTTGAGCAGTATCCGTGGCTAGTCTTTTCCCAGTCAAAGCAAGGCCTATTCTGCTTGAACTGTGCGATATTTGTGCATAGGAAGATGGTAGGCGCTAAGACAGGCTGTCCCGCAAAGAAGCTTGTCACAGAATCAACTCTCATCACAGAGGATGCAACAAGTAAAATAGAACAGGGCCCGTCTTGTTCCTATAGTAAAAACTATAATTCTTCACGGAAGGCAAAACATACCATTGAGAGGACACAGAGACGACGGGAGTCTACTAGCCAATAGTTCAGATGAAAACAATATTGTGGCTGATAATGAAGGGAACTTCAGGGCCTTGCTTAGATTTCGCATCGATGCAGGAGATTTGCAGCTAAAAAATCACCTCGTCACAAGCAAATCTAATGCAACATATATTAGTAAGACCACATGTGACGAACTAATAATATCCTGTGAAGCAGTGATGCTGAATAAAATACAGAAGGAGATTCAAGCTGCAGGTTGCTACAGCATCGTTTTCGACGAAACCACAGACATAGCACATACTGCCCAATTAAGTTTAGCTGCAAGATATGTAGATACTAATAATAAATTAAAGGAACGGTTTCTGGGGTTTGTTGATATTCATGACCAAAACGAAAACCAAAGCACACCGTCTGTTGAGCGAAGTATAACAGGAAAGTATTAGGAAATACTGTACTGAAAAAAATAGAAAGTCTGGCACTTGTTCTACAAAATTGTGTGGGTGTTGGATGTGACGGATGCTCTGTCAATATGTCGGAGTTTAATGGAGCTGTAGCGACAATCAGGACTAAAGCGATTAACGCCAGAGTGTCACCATGTCGTAGCCATCAACTTAATTTGGCCATCTCGCGAAGTTGCAGAGTTCCGAATGTAAGAAACGCTCTTGGTACTGTTGAAGAAGTTGTGGCATTTTTTACAGCGTCAAGTAAGCGATTTGCCACATTAAAAGCGTCCCTGAAACACTCATTATTAACACATTGCCAGATAAGATGGGTCGAACGCCATGATGCCATTGTTCAATTTGCAGCCGATCTTCCGACGATTACAAAGGTTTTAATCGAAATTTCTGAGTGGAGAGACCAAACAACAGCGTCCAAAGCCAGTATTCTGCTTAAGGCCATGCCGAATTCAGACTTCATTGTCACGCTTTTCTCTCTGAGTGAAATAATGAGCGTAACACTCCCTCTGAGCAAGATTTTACAGAACCCTACCATCGATGTTGCTACAGCGAAAATCAGAATAGAGGCAACTCTTAAAATATATGATGACATGCGAACCAATGCAGTCGTTCACTTCACCCGTGTCATAGAGGACTCTAGAACAACAATGGAAGAGCTCAATGTAGAAATGTGTATACCTCGCCATGCCGGAAGGCAATGTCACAGGGCACATTTTGATGTAAACGACGATCCAATAGCATATTGGAGAATAGCTGTTTTTGTACCAATATTGGACCATGTAACAACAGACATGAGGGAACGGTTTTGTGACGAAAATATAACACATTTAAAATTAAATAATCTTCTACCTTCCCAACTAATAAATATCGCCTCTGAAAACTTGGCAGAGAAATTGTCTGTCTATTGCCCCATTTTTTGACGAGGCACACTATATGACAAAAAAAAACTCATGGCAGAGGTGCTTCAGTTTAGACAAATACACATGAAACAGGTAACAAATTCGGATTCTGTAATGGAAGCTCTAGATGTGTGTTCCAATAGTGACTATCCGACTCTCCATAAGCTGTACACAGTATTCGCTTGTCTACCCGTGTCAATAGCCAAGGTAGAGAGAAGCTTTTCCACATTGCGTCGTACGAAGACGTGGTTGAGGTCAACGATGAATGAGGATCGTCTCAATGGGCTTGCACTTCTAAACACCCATCTCGACATAGAATGTTGCATCGAGGAAGTTATTGACCATTTCGCCAAGAAAAGTAGAAGAATAAACTTTGTTATTTAAAAATGTAACAGCAATAAAGTTTGTTTCATAACTACAAAAATATATTGAGCTTTTGCGATGGAGATGCGCCCCCCCCCCCCTTGATGGTTTTCTAAATCCGCTACTGGACACGGATGATATGGTAGACATGATAACCTTAATGAAATTAATAAATACAAGTAGTAAAATCTAAAGTAATTATAATAATATAATACACTTTTGACTTTTAACTGTCAAATTATTTAGAGAATAAAATGTACTTGGTAGAAAAACAAACAAATAATTTACTGGAAAGATTTATTAGCCTAATAAAGTTGTTTTGTGTTTATAATACCAAAATCTTTAGAATAAATTAATTTATCCCTAAAGTAAATTGTATTTAGGAAATAAAACGTTTTATAATACCGGGCATTAATGTGTCAAATTCGTGCTCCAAACAGAACTAACACCTTGTCAATTATTTAATTCTATTATTTGCATATTTATTAATAATTCAAAAATTCCCTGACTCTTCGCTAAAAAGGCCCAATTTCTCCTACTTTTCCAAGACTTTTCCAGATGAATAAAATCACCTGACTTTCCCGGTTACTCGCCACCCTGCAATATTATTTATTTATTTATTCACTCACGAATATACCATTTTACAATATAATAAAGATACAATTTAATACGAAATACATAAATACAAATATAGTTAAAAAAATATTAATACTAAAATATTACAATAAATAGGTTCTAAAAGTCATAGTATAAAAGCAGAAAAAACAAAAGCATGAATAAAAAAACTAAACTTTGATTGGCTATAATATAAATTCGAATTTGATTTGATATATATTTATTTATTTCGAATAATTTCTAACTACTTTGAACATTTGCAGTTTTGTTGAAAATTGTTCGATGTAATTTATTTTAAAACAACATCAACTCTATTTATTTTATGTCATAAATTTTACAATAAAAGATACTGCAAAATAAGTTACTGATTGATTGTCTAAAGAGGGTTTCTACCCCCAGATTAAGCATGAAGTAAAAACTTGAGTATAAAAAAGCCAAATCAGGCTTTACTAAACTCGAAATTTTACTTTATGCGCCACTCATATAAAACACTGACTTCAAGTGAAATCTTTAGCCAATTGTTTAGAGTGAAATAAATTTAGTATGTCGATTATTAGTTGTTTAAATTACGGGAAAAGTGTTATGATAGACACATCGTTATTTTTGTAATACGAGATTTAATTAACATTTTAGACATTTAGACATTTAACCAATCGTGCCAACTTGACACGTGTTTGAATTGAACTATATAGAGATCGCCATGTTATTTTTTTTCTTTGTGACAGTTACGATACACACTTTAACGCTTGTAACATATTTCAAAGTAACGAGTGTCTTCCACTCCCAGACTAAGCATGAAGTAAAATTTCGAGTTTAGAAAAGCCCCGCGTAGAAAATTTGACGAGGGTCGCGCAGCGACCCGAGACAAATTTTCACGGGGCTTTTCTAAACTCGAAATTTTACTTCATGCGCCACGCGTATAAACCATTGATTTACAGTAAAGTTAAAAATATATAACGCTTAGTAAGTAAAATTTCGAGTTTAGAAAAGCCCCCTGAAAATTTGTCTCGGGTCGCTGCGCGACCCTCGTCAAATTTTCTACGCGGGGCTTTTCTAAACTCGAAATTTTACTTCATGCGCCACGCGTATAAACCATTGATTTACAGTAAAGTTAAAAATATATAACGCTTAGATGTGATGGTGATGAATATTTACCGAGATGTAGCGAAAAAATGCAAAAATTACTTTTGTTGTGAATAGTTTTGGAATAATAATAATAAAAGTAGAATAATTTTAGTTTGAACAAGTTTTCCATATTGTTGATATTTAAATCATCTTTACCAGGGAAAGTGCTATGATGGACACATCATAATTTTTTTAAAATTATGTTTGCTTAGTATATTTAAAAGATTAATTAAATATAATCATAAATATTTTAAGAAACAAACTTGCAGCAAGTAGGCCTTGATTAAGTTATCATCTAACGTAACTTAATTTCAAAATTTAGTAAAGTTGGGTTAGGTTAGATGACAAATTGTAAAGCTAGGTTAGGTTAGACGACAAATCATAAAGTTGGCTTTACGATATGTCATGTAATTTCGAAATTAGGTTTTATCCAACCTAACTTCACAATTGATTGTATTGTAGTTGGGTCAGATGACAAGTTCTAAAGTTAGGTTGGATAATATAATGTAATGTGGTTGGATTAGATTTTGGTTAGATATTAAATTGTGAACTAAAACTAACAACCAACAAAAATATGCATTATGTCAAAATGTGATAAAATGTCAAATAATATGAAAAATGTGAGTGCATGAAATATTTCAAAAATTCCTGAGACTTACTAAAAGTAGTTAGTACTAAAAGTAGTGAGTTGTAAATAAATCTTAATAATCTATTAACATAACTTCACACTTTTGTTATAATCGACAGTTTCGTTCTCATATTTTATAATTATATAAAATATAAACACGAAACTGTCGATTGTGACAAAAGTGTTGAATTATGTTATTAAATTAATGAGATTTATTTACAACCTACTAAGTTTAGTAGTTTTCTTAGACGTTTTTCGAAGTTGACATTATTCCACAGCAAAATTAATCAGTCGTGCATAAAATATAATAGTTTAACCCCAAATAGTCAAACGACAAAAAGTGAAACGAAAAAATTATTATGTATTTATAATACTATTTCCTCGTTATTTAAATAATGATTATATATACAAAAAAGATAGTATCTCAAATTCCAAGAGTTACAACAAAAGGTGTATAAGTATCAGGGTTGTTGAAAAAACGTTTTTTTATTTTAATTAAAACAGTTTATTTTAACAAAACGTGTTGTTTTTATTGAAACAGCGTTTAAAACATTAACAATTAAAAACATGTTGAAAACGTGTTTAAAACAGGTTTAAAACGTGTTTAAAACAGAACATACAGGGTATTTTTCACGGGGCTTTTGAGTATACATATCCCAATAATTACAGCGTTTTCTAAATTTGCGGGAATTCGTTGTTTCAAAGCGTTTAATTTGAGGCTTTTAACGAGTGTTTTCCACTCCCAGACTAAGCATAAAGTAAAATTTCGAGTTTAGAAAAGCCTAAGAATTTGGATTGGCCGTGTAGCGAAGCGGAGCGGCTAATCCAAATTAGGCTTTTCTAAACTCGAAATTTTTCCTCATGCGTCACGCTTAAAAATACTGATGTAGTGTGAAGTTCAAAAAACACACATACAACAACGGTAATAGGCAACCTAATATACGTTAGAGTTATTGGGTTGCCTATAATCGCTGTTTTAGTCAAATTCTGGGCTAAATTTGACTCACGTTTTATTCACATCTACATATTAGATTTCTAAAGCCGTATGTTTTAAACTTTGCGATATTTCAGTGTTTTATACGTGTGGCGCATGAAGTAAAATTTCGAGTTTAGAAAAGCCTAATTTGGTGGATGCGCCGTTTCGCCGTTATTTATTACCGCGTCCAGAATCGCACTCCCACCTTTCATGTTGTTATAGAAACTATTGATTTTTTGTAAAAAAAAATGTCAGTTCTTGATAAATAAAAAAAAACACATTAATCTTTTTTTTGGTAATTGGAATTAAGAGTCTAATTAATTCCGAAGTAGTAAAGTACTTCAAATCTAAAACTCCCAGTTGTATCTGTGAACCAAGACATCGACAACTGGACAAACCATTGGTCCGTCGAACCGGATATCAGCACGTGTTTTAAGGCTCAAGCAAAACACACTCGGCCCAGCGACACCAAGTCGACCACCGAGGGAGCTGTTTTGACGAGTGCCACGTCCAATCCAAGCAGAGGAACAATCTTCGAGGTATCCTTTTAGCGACACGAAGACCACCCTAGCGTCAGAAAGTCCATTACAAGGAACCCATCAACTTCACCAGCCGTTTACAACAGTCATGAGTACTCATACGTTAAAGCCTCTCATCACAAAACGTGGTACTTTGAAATCAATAATAACACGTGCAGATACGTTCTTTAAAAATAATACCCAAGGTAAAATTACAGACAAGGTACGCAAATCTCTTGAAGATCGCCTTAACTCTATATTACCAGTGAGTGATTCGTTTAACAATCTAATGAATGAAATAGAATCATTAGATCCGGATAATATGGATTCTCATAACTCTGAAAGAGAGGCCTTTGAGGATGCATACTATCAGGTAAAGGCAAAATATGATATCATTTTAGATGAAGTGAGCGGTGAAACCACTTCAGGGGCAGATGCCGAATCAAACAATCGAACAAATTCACCTAAAGGTAGTTCAGTTAGCTCAATTCCTAATGTTAAATTACCTACATTAAGTCTGCCAACATTTGATGGTTCATATGACAAATGGATCCAATTCACCGACATGTTTAAGTCATTAATACACGAAAATAATACTATAGATGATATACAAAAAATCTATTATTTACGCTCGTGTCTCAAAAATGAGGCAGCAAACACCATTCAGTCGCTATCAATATCAGCTCTTAATTATCAAATTGCTTGGAAATTGCTTCAAGAGCATTTTGATAACAAGTCATTATTAATTACAAAACATCTGCAATGCATTATTGAATCACCTCATATAATAACAGATTCTCACCATTCATTCAGAACTTTAATAGATTGCATTCAAAGTAATTTAAGAGCTCTCGAAGCTTTGGAAGAGCCGGTTAATCATTGGGATAGTATTCTTATTTATATAATTAGCAAAAAATTGGATAAGTTTACAAAACGCGAATGGGAGTCACAAAATAATTCAAAATTGAAATCTAAATTCAGTGTATTTTTAGAATTCTTAAAAAAGAAGTGTGATGTTTTGGAAACTTTATCTGCCGAAATATGTAATTATGAATTTGTAAATGCCAATAAAACTCAAATCAAACACATTCCTAAATTCAATGTTAATACATCAATATCTACAAAGCTCAATTGTTTTTTGTGCAATGACTCACACACCATTTTTTCATGTGAGAAGTTTATTTCAATGTCAACCGATGCTCGACTAGTAAAGGTTCGAGAGTTGTC
This sequence comes from Philonthus cognatus, assembly GCA_932526585.2. NCBI lineage: Eukaryota > Metazoa > Arthropoda > Insecta > Coleoptera > Staphylinidae > Philonthus > Philonthus cognatus. The sequence goes on from OW052243.1 coordinate 94,090,203, forward strand.
ACTATGCACGAACTGTCTTGGAAAGGGTCATGCCAATAAGCAATGTAGAAGTGTACACGTCTGTAAAAAGTGCTCAAAACGCCATCATACACTCTTACATATTAATTCTAATAAAAATGCTTCTATCGATTCTCAACCTTCTACATCCTTTGTATCGAATCACACAACGACAAATAATTTAATGTTATTAGCCACAGCATGCATTAAAGTATTTGATAACAATGGGAGGGCATTTAATTGCAGAGTTCTGCTGGATTCAGGGTCACATGCAAATTTTATTACAACACAAATGTTCAATAAGTTGAGTAAAAAGGTGGAAGGGGTGAGTGTAAACATTGTAGGTGTTAACAGTCAACTAGTTGACGTTAAATATAAGACAAGTGTTAAATTAGAATCAAATCATAGTGCTTACACTAATTTAATATCATGCTTTGTCCTAGACAAAATTACAGAACGACTGCCACTGTACTCGTTTCATACATCAAATTTGACAATTCCAAAAAACATTGCATTAGCTGATCCTACATTTAATAAGCAAGGGGAAATTGATATGATAATCGGCACACAATTATTCTGGGAATTGATGTGTATTGGTCAAGTAAAGATGGGAAACAACCTGCTAACATTACAAAAAACCATGTTTGGCTGGATTATAGGGGGTCCTCTATCTATAAACATAAGTAACAACAGAATCATCAGAATCATAATAACCAACACTTGCTTAAATTTAGATAAACAATTAGAAACATTTTGGGATATAGAACAAAATCTCGACAATAGCCCACCTTTTTCTTTAAAGGAAATAAATGTGAACTGAATTTCATAAACACGACCACAAGGGTTAATGGCCGATTCATAGTCAACATTCCTCTACAGCGTTTTTATTCTATTGAATCAAAATTGTGCCGAAACCCTCAATTAAAGCTATTGTACACGAGCTTCATACAAGAATATGAACAATTAGGTCATATGACATTAATCTCGGAACATAAGCCAGAAATCAATCCTGTATGTTATTTGCCTCATCATTCCGTTTTAAAGGAAACCAGCTCAACAACCAAATTAAGGGTTGTATTTGATGGCTCAGCCAAATCTGATACGGGTCTTTCATTAAATTCAATTCAAGATGCGGGTCCCACGATTCAACTTGATTTATTCTCAATTTTGATATGTTTCAGAAAACATTCATTTGTAATGTCAGCTGACAGCAAAAATGTATCGGCAAATATTAATAAATCCAGAACAAAGATGTTTACAGAGAATTGTATGGAGAGATTCACCAAATAAACCTCTTTGTTGTTTCGAGTTCAACACAGTGACATACGGCACAACATCCGCTCCATTTCCAGCAATTCGGAGCTTAAAGCAATTAGGCATTGAAAACAGAATTTTACATCCTCTTGTTTCTTCTGTCATAGAAAACGATTTCTATGTTGACGATCTTTTGACCGGAGCGAGTACAATTGAAGATGCAATTATAATCAGAACACAGGTTACTTCTATTCTTGAATCTGCCGGCGCTACGTAAATGGTCATCAAATAATAATTCAATTTTACAAGGAATAACTGAAAATCATTCATCTGTTGATATTGTAGATCTAGCAAACACGGACGAAGTCAAAACACTTGGTGTAGTTTGGAATTGCAAGTCAGATAGTTTCCATTATTTAAATAGAGATTTAAGCAGTACACGAGTCACTAAGCGAATAATACTATCCTCAAAAGCTCAAATTTACGATCCACTGGGATTATTAGCGCCTATTATCATTATTTCTAAAATAATTATGCAACAATTATGGCAGTTAAGGTTAAACTGGGATGAGTCCATTCCCAAAGATCTGCATACAAAGTGGATTAGATTCTTAGATAATCTAAATTATCTTAATCACATTCAATTTAACAGACATGTGCTATGTAATAAACCACATGAAATACAGCTTCATGGCTTCTGCGATGCCTCCGAAATCGCCTATGGGGCATGCTTGTACTTTAGGTCAATTGACAACCATGGAACAGTACATGTTCAATTATTATGCGCGAAATCTAAAGTAGCTCCACTACATAAAACAAGCATTCCCAGATTAGAATTATGCGGTGCTCTTTTATTAACCAGACTTGTCAATAAGGTTCGGAGCGTATTGGGAATTACAGTTACTAATGAATATATGTAGTGTGATTCTACTATAGTGTTAAGTTGGTTAAGATCACCTTCCAATCGATGGAAAACATTTGTCGCTAACCGCGTTAGTGAAATCCAAACCAACTCTAACATTAGTAATTGGAATCACATCAGAACGCATTTAAATCCAGCTGATTTGATCTCTCGTGGTACAACCCCTAAAATACTATCAACTTCATGTCTTTGGAAACGTGGCATTGTGATACGTGGCCAATTAATTCAATAACTCCTTGTATTGATATTCCTGAGGAACGAAATGACATACATGTTTTTAGTTCCACAGAAGAACGTTGTAACATTTTTGATCCACTTTCACCAAGTTACAACGTACGATTGCTTATTGCCTAAGATTTAAATATAATGTAGAAAATCTAATCGGAGTTCGACGCTATGATTCCTTATCGATAGATGAACTTGACAAGGCAACGAAAAAACTAATAAAAATAGCTCAGAAGCAATATTTTGTTACCGAAATTAAAGCATTTGAAGCTAAAAGGGAAATTCCTGCCAAAAGTTCTTTGATTAGTCTTAATCCGATGCTGGATAATTATGGAATCTTGAGAGTAGGGGGACGTTTAAGTTACTCATCTTTAAACTTTTATCAAGGTCATCCTATTATTTTACCGGCTAAGCACATATTAACTCAATTAATTGTAACTAAGTTTCACATAAAAAAACGTTCATTGTGGCCCTGAAACATTGTTTGCAATAGTTAGAGACCAATATTGGCCTTTAAAAGGTAAAAGTGTATGAAGACGAGTCGTACACAATTGTTTAAAGTGTTTCCGAGCTAATCCAACTCAAACAAATTACATAATGGGTGATTTACCATCCTCACGAGTGACGCCTTCGCCTCCTTTTCATGTATGTGGTGTGGATTATGCAGGACCTCTTTTAATAAAAAACAAGCGAGGTAGAGGTGCCAGTACTAATAGCTTACATATGTATGTTTGTTTGTTTTGTTACTAAGGCACTGCACCTGGAATTAGTAAGTGATTTAACTTCTGAATGTTTTATAGCAGCAATGCGCAGATTCATTTCAAGGCGCGGAAAACCGCTTCATGTTTATTCCGACAATGGAACTAATTTTGTAGGAGCAAATTCAAAATTAATTGAATTGTATAAATTCATTAAACAAAACAATTTTCAAAAAAAATAATTAATGTCGCTACCGAATTTAATATAAATTGGCATTTCATACCTCCTCGATCACCTCATTTTGGTGGCATTTGGGAGGCGGGAATAAAATCCATAAAAACGCACCTACGAAGAACAGTAGGTAATGCTTTATTAACGTATGAGGAATTTTTGACTTGTTTAGTGCAAATAGAGGCAGTTCTTAATTCGCGTCCATTAACTTCAATCTCAAGTAAACCTGATAATTTCGAGCCTTTAACCCCAGGGCATTTTCTAATTGGTCGTCCTTTAACTGGGATTCTTGATCCGGACGTGAGGCAAATTCCAGAAAACAGGCTTAGTCGATATCAGCTATTGCAGCGGTTTGTCCAACAGTTGTGGTCGCGATGGTCCCGAGAATATCTATCTAGATTACAAGAAAGATCAAAATGGAAGCGCGGAAACACAAGCACTAACCTCAATGTCAACGATGTAGTATTAATTCGTGAAGATAATCTACCGCCTCTTCAATGGCGACTTGGACGAATCATCGAAGTACATCCTGGACAAGATGGGATAGTCATAGATAATCAAAACAATAAATGGTGTACAGAAGCGATCTGTAAAATGCTTAAGTGTTTTGCCTCAAGACGCCAAAAGCAACACTCACCAGTGAGACCAACAAATAAATGCGCATTGGATTGCTTTCGAAAGACTTATTTAAGTCTTTCAAGGGGGGCGGTATGGACGCGCCGTTTCGCCGTTATTTATTACCGCGTCCAGAATCGCACTCCCACCTTTCATGTTGTTATAGAAACTATTGATTTTTTGTAAAAAAAATGTCAGTTCTTGATAAATAAAAAAAACACATTAATATTTTTTTTGGTAATTGGAATTAAGAGTCTAATTAATTCCGAAGTAGTAAAGTACTTCAAATCTAAAACTCCCAGTTGTGTCTGTGAACCAAGACATCGACAACTGGACAAACCATTTGGATTGGCCGCTCCGCTTCGCTACGCGGCCAATCCAAATTTTCAGGCTTTTCTAAACTCGAAATTTTACTTCATGCTTAGTCTGGGAGTGGAAAACCCTCGTTTAAAGATTCAAATTAAAATCTTCTGAAAACACAACGAGTGTCGTAAAATTTACAATGTATGCATATGTATACCTGAAAGAAAAATTCCCTGTATTTAAAAATCACATTTGTGCACACGCAGTTGAGATATTTTATTGTAGTAAAAGCGGAGCGGCCAATCTAAATTAGGCTTTTCTAAACTCGAAATTTTACTTCATGCGCCACGCTTAAAAACACTGATTTACAGTAATGTTAAAAAAACACACATACAACAACGATTATAGGCAACCTAATATATATAGTTATTGAGTTGCCTATACTCACTGTTTTAAACAATTTGTGCAGCGCAGAATTTGACTCACCTTTTATTCACAAAAGCCGTATATTTTAATCTTTGCGATATTTCAGTGTTTTATACGTGTGGCGCATGAAGTAAAATTTCGAGTTTAGAAAAGCCTAATTTGGATTGGCCGCTCCGCTTCGCTACGCGGCCAATCCAAATTTTCAGGCTTTTCTAAACTCGAAATTTTACTTCATGCTTAGCCTGGGAGTGGAAAGCCCTCGTCTAAAAATTCAAATTAAAATCTTTTTAAAAAACAACGAATGTTGTAAAATTTACAGTGTATGCATATGTATACCTGAAAGAAAAAATTCCTGTATTTAAAAATCACATTTATGCACACATATTTGATATTTTCTTGTAATAAAATGTTATGTTTAATATTGTAATTTGAAATATCTTCAACAATTTAGTTAAAATTAAAAAATGAAAACAAAAAATCTTAATGAAGTAGTATAAAATATAATTTATATATATATATATATATATATATATATATATATATATATATATATATATATATTATCATTTGCCTTTTACCTTTCGGTGTAGGCTAAATATAATTTAGCGAATTTAAAATAATAAAAAATAACGTTTTAAACAAATTTAACGTTTAAAACATGTTTTATACAAATTTAAGATTTAAAACATGTTTAAAACAAAATCGTTTAAAACACGACGGCTGTTTTAAACATGTTTAAAACACTGTTTTAAAACAAAGTGTTTTAAACATAACAACTCTGCTTTAAATCAGTGTTTTAAACGCGTGGCGTATGAAGTAAAATTTCGAGTTTAGTAAAGCTTGAAACCTTGGTTTTGACGCGTAGCGATGCGGAGTGACAAAACCAAATTTTTAGGCTTTACTAAACTCGAAATTTTACTTTATGCGCCACGCGTACAAAGCACATATTTAAAGTGACGTTTAGAACATACTACTAAAGTTTAATCTCACGTTGTTTGGCCCACTTATATGACGTCATTACATATATTTTCCGTTGCTATTACCGTTACCTCGCTGCTGTTTATTAATTTGCCTTGAATGGCGCTTTAGGCAGTTGCTCCACTAGATACTAGATGGCGCTGCATTGCCAAAAGATAACTTTTTTAGTAAGCAATTCGATAATCCCCCGTTATTCAAAGTGCATAAGGGGGCGGATATTCCATTGCGTTATCGGTTATTCAAAATCGATTGTGTTTAGTGTGTCGGGATAAAGCTACATAATTCCGCATTTCATTGATTGATATTAATTAATCTGTTAAAAAATTATGATTAATAATTTGATATATCCCACTGAACAAAAAACAAACAAATAACGTTATATCAACATTGTAGCAATATTAAACGTTGTTTTAATGTTGATGAAACATTACTTAAACGGATTTGCTCAGTAGGATGACACCTTTAATTAAAATGAATTGTTCATGATTAATTTTAATGTGATTAAATATATAATGTTAATGTTAAAAAATGCCGTTATTTCGTTGCACAAACATAAACTGCGATTGCAATAAAATAGAGACGAATATTATAAACTACAGAAATAAAATATACCTGCCTAATAAACAAAGTGAAAGTGTTTTATTTTTATAAAACTAACATGTATAATGAAGTAACAAACTTCACCATTACTTTTATTGAAGAAATATTTGTCAAAGACATTTAATTTCAATCTCTTCATAAATCACTTTAATAAGTTGGTCAAAAAGCTACTGGCTGATTTACCAGAAATGTATAATTATTTTTATATAATCAATTTAAACATAAGTATAAATATATATATTTATTAAAAAACGCACTTTTAATGTTTAATCAATTTATTGTATTAATAATATATAAAATTACGAAAATGTTATTCGTGAAAATACAAACAATGTCTTAATTAATAAGACAACTTAAGACGATAAATATCCATTGAAACAACTACTTCCCGTGCAAATACACCTCCGGATATTGAATTATACAATGAAATATTTAAAATATTATTTAATTTGATTTGTTACAGGTGCATTTGCACGGGAAGTAGTTGTTTTAATGGATATTTATCGTCTTAAGTTGTCTTATTAATTAAGACATTGTTTGCATTTCCACGAATAACATTTTCGTAATTTTATATATTATATATATATTATGTTTAAAGTGTGCAAACTATAACAAGCGTAAGCTTATTTTCTCGAATTCAAATAGTTTTGAATTAGAATTTATCTTGTTAATGTATTAATTTAAGTTCCTGTATGTATAAGTATGGTAATACAGATTTTCACTACTACTCACTTTATTAAATATTAGCATTTAATTTATTTGAAATATAGATAATCTCACAATTTCTTACAATATGAAACATATTAGAAAATAAAGGCCTACATAAAGTTTCCAAATTAATTTGTAGTTTAAAAAAAAAGAAATACAGGGTGCCCGTATTTCGACAGAATGTATGGAGATCTCAGTTGTTAAAAGCGATAGAGAGTCGGTTAAATTGAGGGAAAGTTGCATATTTTAGGTCCTAACAATAATCTAAAAACAATTTTGAAATATCTTTTTTTGTTTTCGAGATATCAACAAAACACTGTTTTTTTGAAAAATCGTTTTTATTTTTTTATTCAAAAACTACTAAATCTGGACATTTAAAACATTGACAATATACAGGCAATATGTTAATGTGGAATCTAGTAGCATATTTTTTTTAACTTAACTACTATAACTATAATACTTACCCGGGGACCATAGCCAACTATTGTTTTTCTTATGAGCGCCATTTTGGATTTTCAAAGTTTTTGAAAGAATATTTTTTTCTAAACTCATAATTTATTTTAGATTTGATATTTAAAATTATGATATTTTCTTTTTTGCAAAGAGTGCCTTGGAAACAATGACATCATATCTGTTAATCAATAATATCTTGACAGCAGTCGATCATTGTTAGCACTCAAAATTAATTAATAACTGTCAATCTTTTGTAAGAATAATAATTAGTATCGATTATCACATAAAAGTTACACAAACTAAATTTATTCTACTTTTATTATTATTATTCCAGAACTATTCACAAAAAAAGTATTTCTTGCATTTTTTCGCTACATCTCGGAAATATTGATCACCATCACATCTAAGCGTTATATATTTTTGACTTTACTGTAAATCAGTGTTTTATACGCGTGGCGCATGAAGTAAAACCCTCGACAAATTTTCTACGCGGGGCTTTTCTAAACTCGAAATTTTACTTCATGCTTAGTCTGGGAGTGGAAGACACTCGTTAGTTTAAAATACATCACAACTGGTAAAATACGTATCGACGGGCATCCGACGATACATATTTTAACAGTTGTGATGATATTAAACTAACGAGTGTAATCCACTCCCAGACTAAGCATGAAGTCAAATTTCGAGTTTAGAAAAGCCCCGCGTAGAAAATTTGTCGAGGGTCGTGCAGCGACCCAAGACAAATTTTCACGGGGCTTTTCTAAACTAAATTTTACTTCATGCGCCACGCGTATATATTCAGGGGTGATATTTAAGCAAATTATGGGTCCTAGGAGTTGTCAAATAAGTGAGTTACTCAACTGTTTCCAAGGCACTCTTTACAGAAAACAAAAGATTAAAATTTTACATATAAAATTTACAATAAACTATAAGTGTGATACATCATTGAATTTAGAAAAAAATATTCTTCCAAAAAAAATAAAAATCTAAAATGGCGCCCATAAGAAAAAAAAAGTTTACTATGGTCCCTGGGTAAACGTTATAGTTATCTTAAAATAAAATATGTTACTAGATTTATCGTTAAAAAGTGCCTGTATAATGTAAAAGTTGTAAATGTCTGGATTCGCTAGTTCTTGAAATTTTAAAAAATCCGTTTTTTGACAATATCTCAAAAACGAAAGAAGATATTTCAAATTCGTTTTTAGATTATTATTGGGCCCTAAATTATGCAACTTTGCCTCAATTTAACCGACTTTCTATCTCTTCAAATAACCGAGATCCGCATATATTCTGTTAAAATACGGACACCCTGTATGTTGCTAACACTGATTTATTGAGTTGGTATATATTCATAATTCATAATCTGTATTTCCTTAGCAGGCAATAGCCTAATTACAAAGAAAAAATACAAACATAAAGACAAGAGGGTGTCTATATAATACAAAAATAAACAAATAAATGTTCAAAAAACAACAATACTGGAAAAGAAAAAAACCTAATAATAACATACTATATTTGTTAACTGACTTAAATTATACATGATTTAAAGGTATTTATAAATTCTGCCTTATTGTTACAAAAAATATCAACTCTATACTAAACTTTTTGATATCTTTTTACTATTGTTAGCAAATGGAGGTGAAATTGTTAACTATAACAATTTAGCTAGAATAAAATGCTTAAGTAAATTTAAAATATTTATGAATCATTTAAAAATTAAGGTATTCCTAAGAACATAGAAAATTGGTTGTAAAGTATTATATTACGTTTTTGATTATTATAAAAGTCAGCATAAAAAGTTTAACAAATCGCTTGTAAGGTATTTTGGTTTTATTTGCTTTGATTTCTCGCCTAATTAAATAGTACGAGCTCTCACTTTATAAAAACGTTCAATTTACAACTAATATCGAGTGTTTCCACTTCTTGATTAAGCATGAAGTCAAGTTTAGAAAAGCCTGAACGTTTCTTCTTGTTTAGCAGTATTTTTTTAATCTTGCTTTCGCAGTTTATCGTTATACTGATTCAGCAATATATCTTTTAATTTCACAATATTTTAGTGTTTTATACGCGTGACACATGAAGTACAATTTTGAGTTTTGAAAAGCCTGAAAATTTAGGCTTTTCAAAACTCGACATTTTACTTCATGCTTAATCTGGGATTGACAACACTCGTTAGAAGCTCCAAATTCCTAAGAAAATAAATTATCTCAACGCATCTTTTTAAAATGTTAAGCCAAAGTTGAAATTATGCAATAAAATCAACGATTTTAGCAGAACGTTTTCTATAAAAATACATTTGCAAAATTTGTAAGAGTCAAGAGTAACTAAATATTTTAAAAAATGTGAATAGTGTTAATTTTTTCAAATCGGGTTTTCTCGGTTGTTAAAAAAGATAGAAAAAAACTATAAATGGCAAAGTTTTGGATAATTTTACGCTGAAATGATATTAGATTTTTCTATCGACATTCGTTTTCGAGATATATCACAAACTTACTTTTTTTTAAATAGAAACCATGTCATCATTAAAAAGTATTTTTTTCTCTCTAATGTCACCTGACATACTTATTTACAAAAACAACAAGTTATTAAGTATTTTCTACTTTATTTACAAAATAAAATAGTTAGCCATGAAATAATAACTCTAATAAAACAATTGCGATTGTTTGTAACAGTAAATTTCATTGTTGTATTTTTGTTAATTAATTTAGTGTTACAATCAACTGTTTTTTATGGACATTTCTTGTTACACATAACTTCAAAATAAAGTTATTTGACAAACACTTTCGAAACTTCTACATTACACCCAGCCGTAATTGTTTTATAATTCTCATTTTTTCATGGCCAACTATTTTTTTTTGTTGTAAACAAAATTAAATCGGTTATAACTCAGTTATTTTTTATAAATAAGTATATCAAATGACATATCACTTTAAAGAGAAAAAACATCCCTTTTTACTGAAGACATAGCCAACTATGGTTTCCATTTAAAAAAATGTAAGAGTGTGTTATATCTCGAAAACGAATGTCGATAGAAAAATCTGATAACATTTTATTATTCAGTGTGAAATTATCTAAAACTTTTCCATTTAAAGTTTTTTCTATCTCTTTTAATAACTGACAAACATCGATTTGAAAAAATCGACACTTTTCACATTGTTCAATATATCTAGTTACCTTTGACTTTTTGAAAACAAATTGCAAATATATTACTATTCAACTCTATCTCTTATAGTTTCCGTAATCCCTATAGATAACATGAAAAAAAAAAAGTCACCCTTTAAATCTATATTAGTTTTCCCATTTCGTCTAATAAATCAATACTATAGTACAGGGGTCTCCAAACTACGGCCCGAGGGCCACATCCGGCCCGCGGACAGATTTTGTCCGGCCCGCGGAGAGCTAGCATACTTGAAAACTCCTTTAAGAGAACATATTTTTTATAGCAAATTAAATTTAGTTTACTGAAGTATTCTAATTTTATGTTGAATAAATATTATTATGACATCTAAATTGATATGGTCATGGGCTAACTACTCATAACATTGTTGTAGGCTTATTGTTATTGTTTTTGTGATAAGTTGGATAAAGAAACACAGAATTGTAATGAGTAAAGACATGTATAATATGCAGAAAATTTAACTTCAGTATATAATAACTAACAAATTATTGAAATGAATCCAACTAACATTTTATACATTTTAAATAAAAACATAACTTATAACAAGCATAATGACATATGAAATACTAATGAGATTTATGTAATTGAGATTTTCCACTGACAATAGTTTGTAGTTGTGGACTAATTTTACTTGTACCAATTATTAAAAGAGATTTAAGATGCTCATCAGCTAATTTAGATCTGTAAACATTTTTTGTGTACTTCATTTTGGAGAAGGTCTTCTCACACAAATAAGTAGTACCAAAAACAGAAAACAGCCTACGAGCAAATTTATGCAAATTATCAAATTGTGTCAGTGGAAGACCATTATAAAATTCCAACAAAGATGAGTTTTGATATTTGTTCTTAATTATATCACTGCACTGTAAATCAATCATTTCCATTTGAAGTTCCGGGGCTAGGGTTTCCATGTCAGTATCACAAGGATTCTGAAAAATCTTAATTTGATTCGCAATGGCATCAAAGTCCGAGAAACGAGTATCAAATTTTTTTTTCAAAGCACTCAAAGTTTCGATTGCAAAATCGATAGGAAACTCAGTCTCAGTGGTGTGGCTGAATATTTCACATGTTTTAAAATGTGAAAAACATTTACTTCGTAGTTGTGATTGAAACAGTAACAATTTCTTCCGGAATGATTTGATATTAGTGTATAAATCAGGAAGATGCTGGTTTTCTCCTTGCAATCTCAAATTCAGTTCGTTCACATGTTTTGTCAAATCAACATAGAATGCTAACTTCCACAGCCATGCGTTGTTTTGTAATTCAGTAAGAGGGCGATGCTTTTCATTCAAAAAAATTTCGATCACTGCTCGAAGTTCAAAAAAGCGCCGAAGGACTTTCCCACAACTAAGCCAACGTACGGCAGTATGATAAGGTAAGTCATTTTCTCCAATCTCTTCAATAAATTGTCGGAATTGTCGGTGATTCAGCCCAAAAGATCTGATAAAATTAACAGTTGATATGACTGGTTTCAGAACTTCAGACATATCCAAACATTTTCCGCACAAAGACTGTTGATGAATGATACAATGTAAGACTAATGGTTTTGAACCACCGTCATTTTCTACAGCCTTTGACACAAGAGCGACCACTCCTTTATCTTTCCCACTCATGTTTTTGCCTCCATCAGTTGTAATACATTTCAAGTTTTTCCATCGAAGGTTCTTTTGATTAATGGCCATTTCAACTCCTTTAAAAATATCTGTACCAGTGGTTGTGCCATGAATACTATTCATATCAAGAAGTTCTTCATGCACTTCATAGCTTTTATCTACTCCTCGAATATAAATCAACACCTGAGCAGTATCTGACACATCCGTTGACTCATCCAAGGCCAAAGAAAACCACTCAACATGTCCATTTGTGTCGAACAGTTAAGAGGATATATTTTCAGCGATGTTTTCTACCCTTCGAGCCACAGTGTTTGCTGACATACTGACAGTTTTTAATAAATTTACCTATTCAGGGCACATTTCTTCGGCTACTGCAATTATGCATTCTTTGATCATTTCTCCATCGGTAAATGGTTTTCCACGTTTTGCAATTTCAAAAGCCACACGAAAGCTGGCACGAGTTGCAGCCTCTTGTTCAGTTTTGAGTTTTGTAAATGAAGATTGCTGCGATTTCAATCCGCGCTTCATAGCTTCGAATTTTTCTGTCCGCAAACTTCCTGTATATTTTGAGTAATTTTGAAAATGTTTTGTTTCATAATGACGTTTAATGTTATATTCCTTGAGAACGGCTATGCTTTCATTGCAAATAAAACATAGCGCCTTGTTACTGGACTCAATTACGAAATACTGAATGTTCCACTGATCTTTGAATTTTCTGCATTCACTATCAATTTTTCGCTTCTTCTCCATACTACTAAATCACACACAAAAGCAACAATTCAAATCAAAATACTGTTACAAAGATGTCTTAAACTTAAACACGCACAAACACGTTTTAAGGAGGTACGCACTATTTTATTTCACAACAGTGTCATAGGAACTGACTCGTGGTTGCGCCACTAGCCTTCTTATATATTCCAATTACTGCCATCTAGAAGTGAGTGGAAAACACCAGAACTTTCTCGAACCAACGAGATTATTCTGTACGTGCTATTGGCGCCATCTGTTAGCGATAGAAGGTACTACCTATTTCCACTTGTGTCCACCAGATGTCGTGTCAAGTTACTCCTCATGGCTCGTACTCTACGACCAATCTAGAAATTACAGATAATGACAGGAAAATTAATAATATGCAGTGTTGCCGTTTTTCGGACTTTAGTCCGATTTGCAGCCTTTTTTAAACCTTGCGTACTTTTTCGGACATTTTTTTCATCGGTGGACTATTTCATTTTTTACCACTGGCAACAATGATAATATGGTTTTGGCCCTCGGAACTTACTGGAGTAATCAGTATGGCCCTAAGGCTGGAAAGTTTGGAGACCCAGGCTATAGTAGATCAAAACCATAGTGGTTTAGAATCAATGCCTAACTAGATATTTTGAAAATTACAAAATGTTTAATTTTGAAATATGTTTTAGATTGAATAATTTAATTATGAAAACTGTTAGATAATTTCATTTTAGCTAATTGGGCTAATTGGTTTGTTTTAATTGCAGAAAAGATTTTTTTTTTATTAATTATAACAAGCGAGATCCTAACTCAAGTAGAAAATCGATGTCAGCCACGTCTATTTCACGTCAAATCAACGTCACTATAAATCCAAATTACTTGTTTCTACAAATTATATAAAATAAAAACTAAAATAACCATGCCAATAGAAATGACATTGATTTCTGAAAATATATTTAATAAACATTTCTCTATCGCTTATATCTTGAAAGGATCCCGGAAATTACGAGTTTGACGAATATGTCAATATTATAAAAATATAAAAGGAACTCGGAAATAAAATTAATTTGAGTTTAAGGAAAATTTCATCTAAGAATAACACTCTAGATATATTTTTAAATGAAACTGTTTTAATGTATTAAATATTAAAAAGTAAATACTTTTCGCAATGCAAAAACAAGTAGTTTTATTAACTAAACATATTACAAAACTATTATCAGTATTTCGTAACGATTTTTGATTCTGTTTCTATTTATTAATAAAAGTGTACCACGTAACACGTAAACTTGCATTATTAATTTCAATTGAGATTATGCAATTAATATAGTAAATTTAATTAAAACTTGAGTTAGAGAGACGTGCATTGACTTCTCAACGGACTTCATTAAGAAAGTTTAAATTGCAGAGACATGATTGACTATTAAATTATTATTAATGATTTTGCTAACGTACTAAGATATATAATTATTAATTGATTTAAATACGTTAGGTTATTTAATAATACACACGAATTCAAAAAATGTAAAATATATATATATATATATATATATATATATATATATATATATAATATAAGCTTGGTGCATGAGTATTTTTCATAATTACATTTTGTTAAAGGATTTTAGATTCTTGAAATAATGTAGACAATTCTAAAATAAGGTTTCCTGTAGAAAGATTGAAAGCTGGCGCAGGTGAATTCAATTAGCGCTTATGTGTTTTTTACCAAAGAAATATTAGGGGCCTAATATTTGTTTGGTGAAAAACCTAAGATTCAGAGGTTAAATGAATCTGTGTTATCGCTATATTATCTTGTTAGTAATTACACTTTAAGGTCAAAGTGTTCGCTTTCGTTTTAAATACTGTTACGTTTAACTTGATTAAAAAATTAAATTAGAATTTTTCTAGAGTTTGTTTAATTGAATTTGGTTGACTATGTAAGCTTTACGTTTTCTTTCATTCTTTTAATGTAGGTGAAAAGAACGTTAAAGTACTTTTATTTTCTATCGAGGCAAATTGCTGATATAAAAAAGAATTGCGGAGTCTTCATTCATGAAAGCAATTCAGTCTTATATCAATACAATTTCATATTCAATTTTGCTTGTACAATTTTTCGCAATAAGTAAATTGAATTTGAAACTGTTTTATTTCAGAAAAATAGTTAAAAAACAAAATGTAATCAATAATTAAATTTACACAGGAGCGATATTAACTCAACATAATCAACGACCAACTTGATCATGTTTAATGCAATCTTAATATCTTAACTTTAAGTATATATACCGGTACAATTGTTAGTTTAAATCACTTTTAGTTTGAAAATGACAAGTTGAAGTTGTCGAAATTATAGTTACCTAATAAAATCTTAACTATACAAACAGAGTTAAAAAGAGATTCATTTGTGAATTATAATGTGTAACTAAGTAAAGCTTCTACCGTTAACAGTAAAAGAGATCTGTTGGCATTTAATAAGATTATTGTCTAATATCAATGTTATTGCTTATCCTAGAAGTAAAATATGATTGTTTTGGAGCGAAATATATTGATTTAAATTTGAAATTATGTTTATCTTTTTTTAGTTTTCGCCTTATTGATTTTTTATAATTTGATTAATTTTAAAAAACAAATACAAGAATAACATAATATTAGTGATATTTAGGAAAATAGCTGGTTCTTTTGAACTTTTAATTAAAAATAAAAAATATTTATTTTTTTTCAGTTGTATTTAGAAGATATTTGTTAATAGTGTTTAAAAATGATGTCTTTTAAAATAAGAATATAATTGTCTTACCCTAGCAAAATCTAGAAAAAAAAAGATGAGGTGAAAAGAAATAAAACAAAATTAGTATACATTTTATATACTACAATATTTTAATACAGGTATAATTACATTAGCAGTAACTGGAAGCACAAATGCATGCTGTTCCGGACATCACATATAACTAAACCAGTTATTGTCTCAATGCGTCACTAGAAATTTAGTAGCAAAAGCCCAAGGAACATATAAGAACAATACAATACTAAATCTAAACAAAATATCATCCATAATATACCCTGAACATAAACGTTCATGTTATTATTTTCCGCCTAGTAAAATATTTCTCTTCTTAAACATATTTTTGCCATGTGAAATATATGTATATGTTTTACTAATTACTAAGCTCACATGAAAGCATCTTGTAAAATGCAATATAATATATAATTTATTGTCTAATTTATTGTCACATATGTATAGTATATCACGCGAATAACAATATGTATATAACTCTGATTTGTATATAAATATATAATTATATAACTCCATATAAATTTTTCATGTGAGCCGAGAACTTAACTAGAAACATTCATGTTTTTATATTATTTGATTGCCCACACAAGTCGCAATTATAGACGCAATTGCCCGCAGACCAAATTATCACCCGCACTAAGCCAAACTCACATAAACGTCTCTGCCACGAAATCTTTAAAACACCAAATACTGTTAAAATTGACTTTTTTTATGAATCCCTCTCGACCCAGAAAATATTTATCGAGAGAGATTGTGACCTCACCTCGCCCAAAATTAGTTATGTGACCACGAGTTAACATCGAATTAAGTTGACATTATTTAATTGAAACAATTAACTTCTCGCATAATACACTAAAGCAATGTTAAACATCTCCAGTATTTGATGCGCTTTATTTTATTCATATATTTTCAAGGAGATGAGACAAGAAAGGATAAAGTTGAAAGTTCGGCGACTTGTTTCAAAGGATGGAAATGTTATATAAAAATTCCGGGTTAAATAACTATAAATGTATATACTGATATTGTAATATGTCGTTCTATATTTAACGTAAGATTTTTAATAAATATGTTACATGAATAAATAAATACTCTGTTCGAACCAGGTAATCCACGTGTACACAAATGATTAAATTCGATTTTTTCGTTATCGCGTTATACTTTATAAATGCAATAGAGTTAATATTGAGCGGGTAAGGAAACATAAATAGAAAATGTTTTACGTGCTAATACCTGATGATTAAGTTTTAAGATTTCAAATAATGGCGTTGACTGTTTGGAGTGAAGTTTTCGTGTTTTATATTCAACATTATGTAGGATGGAATTGCATTTAATGCCGATCGAAAGGTAATCATTGTTTCGGTTTGAGGGTACATACAGATATGTATTAATCAATGCAGGTCACCTTACACACGCGACATACACATTCCTTAATACAATAACAAACTTAGCGTAAATGTGGAACTGACGACAATGTTAGGCACGAGGTAGTTGGAATTCGAGTACGGGTACTAATAGGGTCTTTACATTAGGCTTGCGCACAATATAGACACTAGATAACATCATTATAAATCTATAGAAAACTATGAATCATCTCTTTCTAAGGATATAAAATATATGTAAGCCCTGCAAAAGTACCTGTAGGCTGTTTATTGTCAGAAGACTAAAATTTACTAATATGGAAGAAGCCTACAGGAACTTTCGCAATATGTATATGTATATATGACACAGCTGTATAAACAGATCACATGTAGTAGCGGTCCGCTCGAACACTAGGTGAATTGTCACGAGTTATCACTATAGGATCATTCTAGAAATTGTGCGTAGCTGGATTGTGGTAGGGTTTCCACAATACCTTGTAACAATTGCAACTGACTTGAAAATAAACACCTCACCTTCAAGTGATTCCATTTTAATATGTATATACATATATATTTCTCTGAAGGTACGCATATATTTATTCATCTTGTAGAAATGAGTTACAAAATCATATTGTACCGTGTTTAATTTGTACCATTTAAGTAGTAGATAATTAGTGTCTATATAATTGAGAAATTTTCGTTCGGAAAAAATCATTCCTATTACAATAATTGAGATGTGTTTGAGTTAGCGTAGTGTTTCATCTGTTGAAGGATCCAAGGTATGTATTTGGGTACATAAGCATATACACCTGGCAGGTGCGGATGAGCGCATTTTATCCCCCAACTAACGATTCCTCCAACGAACCATCGATCTCGGTCGTGCTCGTCGCGGCAAAGCAATGGACCCCCGGAATCACCCTGCAGATACCGTTATTAAATTAAACATGCAACCCTTCTTTCTTTCCCAAAACGTCCGCTCTGATTTATTTAATATTCTAAGCATCTTATGTCTCTTGTGTTACGTTAAAAGCGACAAACGGGGAAACCTAGGCGTCACGTTGTCGTGCAGTCGTGCATTACGACTAGTCAACCTCCAGTTAGGCTCGCAGGAATTATTCCAGAAAAGAGCACGCGCAGCAGTGGAATTTTCGTGTCCCCACTATAGCTGCACCCAAATAATTCCAGCCGACCTTGGCCTTAACACTCTCTTTGGAATAATTCCAACTGCACCCTTGAAAACTAATAGTTTTCCTTGAGCGGATGCGGAGAGGGAAATTATACAAGTCGCCTTACTAATCGGAAGACGCGAGTGTAAAATCTGAGGTGTTGAGCAATCAACACCATCACAAGCTGCTTATGCTTACTGCTTACCTGGCAAGCATCTTTCCCCCCTTCTTTATATCCAGCACAGATCATCCCATCTGTGACGTTCAAGTCCTTACTCTCGAGCCAAATCTTACACAGATCCCGGTTAAGGACAGGAACTTCGACTTCATTTATTTCTGGTTCATATTCAGACACTAAACGGATGATAAATTTATTAAACGTTTGATAAAGGGTTGAGGGCTTATACGTACGACCTGTATCTTCCTTTTTTCCCCAACCGATGACAGTACAGACGGTCCCAGGATGTAGCTCTTTGTTGGCCGGCGGCAGGCACACAGGCAGCAAATGTTCATGAAATGTTACACGGGATGCAAGCTGTACAAAATATAATTTATCTTCTCTCGAATACACAATATATTGAACATATTACTTGAAATAAAGCTACATCATTATCGTGAGCGGTTCCTAAATTATACTGAGGATGTGGAACAACTCGTTTCACTTTCATTTTCTGTCCGTAGTAAGAATGTGCGTGCCTTCTAGTAATGCCGAGCTGAATAGTCCAACCAGAAACATCTGAGTGACTGTAAAAATATAAAGTCTTACAGTGAAACTAATAACCGAAGCGTGAAATTACATACTTCCCTACACAATGCGACGCAGTCAGCACCCATTGGTCTGCAATTAATACACCTGCACAATAAAATATTTCCTCAGGTCCCCCGAGCAGCGCTGCCAAAAACGGCCAGTCTCCCGGTTTTGAAGCCACACCACCCACAATTCTTTTATTCCTTCGATCTGATTTCTCCGCGTAAGTCTTCCTCCTCTTTCCGCACCCTTCAAGTTACAATCGTAAAATTAAGAGTAAATCATTATTTTAAAAACTTACTGTAATTCATGCAGTTAATATCAACTGTGCGAGACCATTGTGGACAAGACTTAAATTCTTTCAACATATTATTTTGTTTGTTTTGAGAACTTTTCCAATTCTCCGTAGTTGTTTGGCCTTTTAACAATCGACTCCCATTTGAATGTCTAAGCATCGAAAAATGGTTAATAAAAATACTAGTTATTACACAACGAAAGATGTAATAACTCACGAGTATCCCAGCAAGGAACATATTACATCAGGGGACGACGTCGTATCCCAATGGCCAATGCACGCCGCCTTCCACTGTTGTAGTTCGGGTCGAAAAACCTCTAACTGACCATGACCTTCGTCGCCGTTTCTTTCACTTAATCTCACTACAGAAAAATGCTTAAATATTCACCCTTAAATAATACCACTCTACTTACGGCAATTACGCTCATCCTGCGCCCAAGGACAATCCGCGATGCCGTCACACATGTGCTCTTGGGACATGCACTTTTTGCCACCGCAGTGTATCATTCCGGCCCCGCACATCTCGCAATTTAATTCGTCCGACTGATCCTTGCAATCGACGTGGCCATCACACTGCCAATCTTTGGGGATGCATCGTTTCGCGTCACATTGAAATCCGGTTGGGCAAACTTGTAAATAAAACAATACTTGTAGAATAGCTAGAAGCAATTCCGTTCGGGTTTAGTTCGTAGTTTCTTGTGAAAATCAACCTCAAGTTTTAAAGTACTGAACTTATTACCGACTTCCTCGGTATTCATGCATCACATTTATATGTAACCACAAATAAATAAATATAATAATTATTTGCCTTATCATTTCGATAAAAACGGTTTTATTTGATTAAAATCTAATGATATTAGTGAACTATTTTTCTGCTTATGAGTAATCACCTGCTTTTGACGCTCGTACTTTAGCTTCTTTAACTTGTTGATGCCCTACGCAAACATCAGGATCGGCACTTTCCGGAAAGTAATCGCAGTTCATCAAATAATCAGGTAATTCTAATCCAAACACATCCAAAAAGAAACCACATCTTTTCTTTGTTTCTACAAGAATATATTTTATTATTATGTATTGAAATTATTAAAATCAAAATTTACCGTAGCAGAGACTGCGACAAGGGCGTACTATTAAACCGTCAGGACCACATTTTGGAACGAAAATAGAACACAGAAACAGTGCTGCTAGTTCATAGCAGCGGACATCTACAACGGCATCATATACCTCTAGTTCTTGTTCAGCCTCTGGTTGACCAAAGTGACCCATAAAGTTTGGAAATAAAGTGAAGTTATATGGAACCTTATGTTGCTGACAGAAACTAACTATGACTGGCAAACAAATACCAGGTGCGGGGTTAATTGAATGTTTTTCGTATATTACTATAGGGGTAATATTAGTTGTAGAAATTGTGGCGTTATTTATGATGTGAATTTCCAAAGGATACGCTGCAATTAGAGATTTGATATTAAGTTGTGTGTTTTTTTAAAAACCATTACAAACCTTTAAAATAGGCAGCCATGCCTCCTCCAATTGCTAGCAAGGCTATGGCATTTAATATCACTTGGGCGAATCGAAATCGAAGACGCACCCGTCTTACATAGTGACTGGACGGTCGCCTCATATCTTTTATTATCTACAAACTTAATTATATGCATACGGAATTTGACAGAAGTCGCTGTATTTATATTACCCTATGATGTAAAGACATGTTCGATCCATTTTGGAAACGTACTATAGTTTGTAAACTGGCTGGAGTTGAGGCACTCTTCGTTATTGTCGTGTTTCCGTTCCCTTCGTCTTCTACGTGTTGAATCTTATTTATTACACCGTTCTGTTTAATGGGAGTCCTCGGGGGTAAAAGTGGGGTTTCCATTGTCTTTGTTGTATAACTCGGCGATGACGTCTGACTGAAACTGTCGCTGGAAACGCTAGAGTCCTGCCGCATGGATATTTTTGATGTGTTGCACTGCGCCCCCTTTGTAGCCGGTGACATCTGGGGTTTGTGATATGTTTTTGGAACTGGGGGGCCCGAATTGTGAATTCTGCTATATTCTTGTGCGAGTTTGCTATTAAATTCGAAAGCGCAGGCAACGGGCTTGCTCACTTGCTTGGGCGACGCACTGCTCTTCGCAAAGTTGTTTGGGGAATTGGGATTTGGGTTTCGAGCAGGTGGTACTGGTGGCAGAGGTCTTGTTCGCGGTAGAGGAGGAATCGGAGGCGGGTTTTGGGGTTTAGGGACATTCTGCTTAGGTTCTACTGGCGGTGGTACATACATTCGTTTCGGAACTGCTGGTGGGCGAGATGGTACCGGAGGCAAAATCTATTTTAAAAAGTTATTTTATTAGAACTCAATTAACTAAAAGTTACAATTTAATATAAAATAAATTTTACCGCTGCCCAATTTTAATAACTCGTTTTTCCCTGAATTCATTTACCAATTGACAATATAACACTATTTTAATTTGCTGTACTTAAATGTTGAGTGTTGTTTACGGTACGCTAGGCATGAATGGGTTAAGTCATATTTAACAATTAATTTATTATTTATTATTGTTGATGATACGAGGATGTGATCGAAGAATAAATGCAATCGTCCAATAAGTTTTTACTGATTTCAGGTAAAGCGAACGGCACGGCACGAACGCTTTCAATAAAAATTTTATATTATACCGTTTTAATGTTAATTTGAGTCTAATAGATTTTAAATTGGGAGCAACCAACAGTTTAAGTTGCCCTATATAACCATTTAATACATAGTACGAAGGATTTATTATAACGTTCGCTACAATAAATGCTGGAGTGCAGGAACAATTTATAATAAAAGCTCTCATGATTTATTTGTGCTCGACTTAAAAATGCATAATACTAAATGCAACGATATTAACATATAAACTTAAACCATAACATTCGGAAGCTCTGAAATTAATTAGTATATGCATCAGGAAGCAATGGAATGCTTAACCCAATTATCAAGCTTTCACAAACATCTCAATTATATATATATATATATATATATATATATATATATACGTATTATATATGTTTAGTATTAAGGTAATCTGTTTATAAGTGACTACACGTTTATAGGTTTCCTTATCGCCTCTAAGAGTTGTGCGAACTATTGTAATTAATGATGATACATTCGGTGGTAGGACTGTTTTTATTCATAATACCTTAGATCATATACAATTTAGCGTTAAAGTTGTTATGGATTGAATCGACAACAAATGATATTGTATCGCAAATGATTTTCGTTTCGCGAATATTTCTCAAACCTATCAAATTTGTCGCAAAAAATGCTTTTGCCACTTTTATATTTTGTAATGGAATTACAATTATTTGGAATTACCGATTCCCCTTAGGCACTTCTCATATTTTCAGTTCGGGATTTCAGTTCAATATAACTGTTAATTATTGCAAATCGTAAACAAATGCTCTTAAAAATGTTGCAGTAATTTGTCAATGTTTCACCTGTATTTCCGTAAATTAAAGAAAGTTTTGTTTACTTGAACCAACTTAATAGGACATTTTTTTGTATAAACTCATATAAAAACATTATTATATATAATGAACACTAAAAATCGTTGATAATAGACTTATGCCGAATTTCACCTACGTCAATTAAGTCGACTAATAGTTATTCATTGATTAAAATCTAGTAATAGTTACATACATGTCAAAAAATCAATCAATTCACATGAGTTTGATGTTTATGACATGTAAAATGTCTATTCCAATCGACAAATAAATGTAATCAATAAACAAGATTTAATTGAAGTTGGTGAAACCGGACATACATTTTCGATTCTGTGTTAATCTAATTAAATGATGAATGTGTTTTTGAACCTATCTTTAAATCAGTGTTATGTACGCCTGACATGTGAAGTAACATTTAAAAAAATAAAAAATAAATAATAAATAAATAAATGATTTGCCGAGCACTGTCTTAGTCGGAGTTATTCGACATTTTTGCAAAATGTTGACATTTGACAACGAATACTTTTTCAATGTAAAATTGCCTTTTGGGATCGAGAAAGAGGAAAAAGATCGGTATGAACGGAATCGTTATAAACGAAGGATCCCGTATAACGAGGTTTTTTTTATATTTTTTGTATATTGACGGTAAAGTGCATGCCACTCTCAGGTCGCAAATTGTTAAAACTCAAAGACAAAGCTATACTGATGAGAGATAAATCTGTACATAATTTGACTTGATTTGTTACATTTTACAGTAGGTATGTAACAGCAAAAACACTTCATTGTAAAATCCAATATCCGTCGGGATATTAGCTCGGAATGTAGTTGCTTGAATGGGTAGTTCGTTTTAAATAAGACAAATTAGTTGTAAATCGCGAAAGATATCGCGCTTTTAATATTTTAACTAACCGCAGTACTGTGTCAAAAAGTCAAAAATTGATCCCTCATTTTTGTTACGAAAGGATTTCAGCGACAATGGCTGTCCGGATTTTCATTAAATTATGTATTTGGTAATTTAATAGTTGAGGCTGTTACTTGATGAAATTCCATATCAACACTTTTAGTAAATAACACACCTGGTTAAGATTTCACTGTTTATTGATAGACACTGCAACAATTGTTTCGCCACACAGTGGCTTTATCAGGCAGATTCATCTGCCTGATGAAGCCACTGTGTGGCGAAACAATTGTTGCAGTGTCAATCAATAAACAGTGAAATCTTAACCAAGTGTGTTATTTACTAAAAGTTATATATTTGGGTTCTATTCCACAATATTTTAAAATGATTACTTTTGGGTGAAATGCGAAAATCGGTAGTAGATGTTTACTACTCTTAGCGTTTTTTATCTCTTAAATTATTAACATGATTACAAAATCTTTCAAATAAAAGTTATACAAAATCAATAAATAAACAGTTTTTGTAGTAAGTCTTTCAGGTTTACAGTTATTTTGGAAATAGTTAATTTTAGATGTTTGTTATAAATTGATTGCTCTCTCTCAAGCATTATTAATAAGTAATGGGAATAATCAATATGTAAATCCTATAACATTTTAACTTGTGGTCGGTACGTTTGTTGGCCACTGCAGATTTTTAATAACATATATTGGACCGAATATAAGAAGTTACGATGACGTTTCATTTCTTATAAAAATTTAAATGTAGACTAATTTTATGATTTTGAATACTAAATTCAATAAAATCAGTTTTATTCTGTGTTTCCAGCTTTAAATTTTTTTGTTGGTGCTGAAAGGTAATTATTTATTTTATTATGTTAAAACTAAGTTTGTAAAATGCTTTAATGTCGGTTCATATTTTATTATTTTATTTTGATAATATAATTTATTATTTATATTAGTCATTTTAATTTAAAAAAAAATGCACTGATTTTACGGCAAACCAATTCTTTCGAAGTATTAAAAATAAATCAGTGTAAATATTATAGTATCAAAAATTTTGTTTAAGAGGAGATCGACCGACCATTGTCTCAACTACGTCCTTATTTTGCGATGAAATATTGAAAAAAATTAAGAAAAGTACAAACTTTGTACTTTTCTCGTCAAAATGTTTCCTACTTGTACCGTTATTTTATAAAAAATTACCAAACATCGGTAACAAGTGTCATCATGGATTAATTTTGTTTCTGAAATATCTAAATATATTAAAAACTGAATTCGTACTAATTATAAAATGTACTTTTGCGAAGATATTTTCCCTGTATTTCTTTCCTAGAATGAATTCACTGTGATGTCGCGGGCAATTGAATTTTCCTAATATTTGAAAAACTGTTTCAAGCGATGGGGCAACTCGCGGAGTTTATTTTAGTAAAGATAAAAATGAACAAAATCAGAAATCATCGCAAAGAAATATATTGTGTTCGAATTAGTGTATATTATTAAGAGATTATATGTTGTAGATATTGCAGATAAAAATGTATTAAAATGTCAATATGCTAATTTTTTATATTATTTTGAAACTACTATGAAATTAAGAAACATTTTGTACATATTTTAAAGTATACCTATTTTTTCAATATAATAGGACATATTTAACTGAAAGTTAGTTAGATTGCGGCCGACCTCCTCTTAATATTTGAATATTGTACGTACAACATAAGTGTTCGGTGTGTTTTTATTCTGAATAAAATGTGTTTTTATTCTGAATAAAATACAATTAGTTTCAGACTATATTATGATTCATTTCGCTGACTTGGACTTTTTCAGGTCCTATTCTTTAAATAAAATTTGTTATATTTTTAAACCTAAATTATAGATCTATAAGAAATTCTTTATTATATCAGGAAACTACAAGTGGGCAAACATTATTTTTTTACTGTTGATGTATGTAAACATTTCCAAGATGACTATAAATATAATAGTCATAAGCAATAAACTTCAGAAATAGAAAACGTATTAAACTAGCCCTTACTTAAAGAGGACTGTGAGTGTAAAATCACGTGTGCTGGTAACCCGAACAAAAAAAAACATTTAAAATATCGAATTTCTGTTTTCGCACGATTAACTATATTATAGTTTACTAGACGCTGGGCTTATTAGTTTAGTGTATTTCCCAGTAAATATTTTTTTGCGAGTATTATATAATGAAAAATTGCACCAATTGCGGCATCCTTTTCCTACCTCAATAACTATGTAAACCTTCTTTAAAATAAATTACAAATACCAAAGTACATCTTGGGAAAGTATCATTAATTTCATTACTGACACAATTCATTCTTAGTGTTGTACGCTATATTTAATTTTATTTTTGTGTTATTGGTGTTAAAGTTAGAGAGAGAACGATATCTTCACTATAAAATGTTTTTTTTTATTTCATGATACACCCCCAATAAAGTGACGCGACGAAATTATTCTGAAGGACCTCTTACTCTTAAATAAACAAACACTCTTAAAGCCCCTTTAATGTATCCAGCCATTCTGCTTTCTTTTCATGAAAAAAATAAAATAAGTAAATTGTAGAGCTGGGTAGGATTCCAATGTTGGATTTGAATAGTTTTATAGGAATTGAAAACGATATCAAATACTTCAATAAAAATGGATTCGTGATCGAATGCTTTTAAAATAATGGATTCCATAAACTTCCGTGAGAAATCAAATAAAATAATACGAATACTCATGGCATTGGCCTATACACTCAAAAAAACATATAATTTATTAAATAGAACAATTCCCATTTAAATTATTCTTAATCCCTATTGAAAATTGGGAATATGTGTTGTTGGGTTCCTACGTACATTTTCCGATATTACCCCCTCGATTTACAAAAGCCAAAGTTCAATCGATTTCTGTGCATTGTTGTTTATACGTTCATTAGAGTAAAAAATGCTTGTTCACAAAGGTAGATTGTTCAAATGGTTCATTAGAGTAAAAAATGCTTGTTCACAAAGGTAGATTGTTCAAATAGTAGCAACTTTTTTTTTATCGCGTGCTTATGTGCAATTTAGAATGCCTTTACATATCTCAATTACTATATGCTGTAAAGTTTGAAACAGTGTTTTTCACCCTGAGGTTAAGCATGAAGTAAAATTTCGAGTTTGGTTAGTTTGGTGGCCCCGCAAAGCGGAGCCACCAAACCAAATTTTCAGGCTTTTCTAAACTCGCGTATAAAACACTGATATATTGTAAAATTCATAATATTCTTGTTTAGCAGTATATTTTTAATCCTGCTTTAGTAGTATATTTTTAGTGCTGAGTTAACAGCGCATTTTTAATTTCACAATATTTTAGTGATTTGTACGCGTCGCGCATGAAGTAACATTTTAAGTTTAGTAGTATATTTTTAGTGCTGAGTTAACAGCGCATTTTTAATTTCACAATATTTTAGTGATTTGTACGCGTGGCGCATGAAGTAACATTTTAAGTCTGAAAGCCTGAAAATTTGGTTTGATCGCACCTCT
Source organism: Philonthus cognatus (assembly GCA_932526585.2). Taxonomy (NCBI): domain Eukaryota; kingdom Metazoa; phylum Arthropoda; class Insecta; order Coleoptera; family Staphylinidae; genus Philonthus; species Philonthus cognatus. The sequence continues at coordinate 94,117,372 of OW052243.1, forward strand.
GTCTAAAGTGAGCCAACCAAATTTTCAGACTTTTCAAACTCGAAGTTTTACTTCATGCTCAATCTCCAAGTGGAAACACTCGTTTAAAGCTTTAGATTGAACTATTTAGAAAATATAACGAATGTAGAGAAATTTACGGCATACGCATATTAAAATAAAAATTCCCTGTATTAATAATGTGGAAGCACTCGTTAGAACCTTTAAATCAAACGCTTTTATAAAATCAAAATTTACAGCGTATACGTGAGATATGCATACTTAAATTAAAAATTCCCCGTACGTTATATTTGGACACACAACAATACAATAGCATTATTTAATTTACCGAAATACCGGTAAAAAATCGACCAATTACCAGAAAATGTTGTCTCTAGAGTCAATGCATTTTAAAAACCTGATATCTTTCAAAAATGACAAAAAATAAGTATCTAATCATAAGCTTCATAAAGAAGCATATGGCAATTGCAATAATAAAAATGTGAACAGTAAATAAAGCACTCACCGGTATGACTTTTTCCTCTGTGGTTGGACATGTGTGTGCAGAATGCCTTCTGGAGTACAGGTTCGCGTTGTTGACTGGAGCCAAGGTGAGGGCGGCAGGTTGTTGTAAACGCGAGGGCTCCCCATTGAGTAAGTCCAATAAAGACCGTTCGTTCGCTAAACTTCCCCATCTAGTTATAAAATTTAATTAAAAAAGAAAATTATTAATTCAAATTTAAAATGTTACCTTGGTCGAGCACGGGGTTCATCCACTTGGCTGACGTTGTGGTGTCGATCCACCATGTCGCTACGAAACGGCTATAGCATTTTGCATTCACGACACACAACAGACCTGTTGCATTTGCACCTGATTGTGAGAATCCTCCAATTAATCTGAGAGTTAATTCATTTACGGTGACATAGAGGGAAGGGGATGATTGATCAATTAATGTATTCTCTAAGGTAACGTTGTAGCGCGTATTCTAATACAATTTGAATGATATTTAGAAATGTATGAGCGTGTGCATAAAAAACATTCGAGGGTGTGTTTACATAAAAAAATACTGCAAGCACGAACGGAATTTCCTTGATGAAATTCTTAGGAGATTTCAATGTTGGCTCGCATATTTGAATATTTAAACAATTATATTTTATGTACATATAAATGCGTTAACTTATAAGTAATGATATTTTTTAAATAAATCTTTTTCTGAAAAAATAAATTAGATTTGCACTAGTTAACTTTTTGATTAATGCTAGTTTTTTGTGAGTTTGCATTTTAATGGGACTATTTATTTTTACGTTATTACACTCGGTTTAAATTGCCTGCAACAATTGGCTATATTTTCTCCTATTTATAGAACGATGTTAAATTGTTCATAACAAGCGGTTATACATTTGGGGGGTGATGGATGGAGTTTTCACATGTTGTTCAGTTAGTTCCTTTGTTGTAGTTATCTCGTTGTGGTGTTTGTTGAATTGTTTTGATAAGTAATTTATTTGGAATTTAGTTTTATTTATGAATTTGAGTGGATTTATATGTGGGAATGTTTTGGAGGCGGGTAATAAATTAAGGATTTACTTGGTCCACTTTTACAATGGAACATCAAGTGCAGAAATTCAAATAATAAATGATTGGAGAGAAAGGATAAAATGGTTTATTATAGAGAAATTTTGAATAAGTTCGGAGTAAGCGCGGCGCGTGTTCGGTCACTGACCTAGTACGTACTATAAGCGAGTGCGAGAGGGTAGTTCGAATGTGAGTGCGGCGAGTACGGAATATATACCCATACACATGTACACTCACCTGAAGTGTGGCGTAACGGCGGCGCCGGTGGAGGTGGAGGTGGTGGCAGCGTAAGCGTCGTCAGCGAAAATACGCGCGTGTTGGCGAGTTGCCGCGTGACGTGCGTGACCGCGGCGTGGCGACATGTGTACACGAATGTGTCTGAAGCTACCGTCGCCTTCAGGCCTGCGCCCCAGGAGCCCAGCCGGTCATGAGCTTACAGCTTACCCACCTCGCCTGCCCAGCCTGCCGCCTCCTCCAGCCCGTTTTCCTCGCACCAGCCTCGCGTTCGCCGTTCGATGCAGCCTCTTGTTCCCTAACCAATTCCACTCTAAGATATTCGCCGCCATCGTTATTACCGCCACGTGCAACACCAGTTCCGATCACTTAATCCTCAATGTCGCGCCTTTTCCCGCTGACACAATCAGACACGCTTCTCTGATTATTAAACCACTCACCAAACACTAATATCAATAATACTCTTCATCATTACAACAAAACACTCTTTGCCATTATATATGTTACATACTTTATAAGACGCCTCGTGTTTACCTTACCCAGAATATTAGCATAATATATTATCTTTATTACAAAAAAAATGCTACCATAAATAAACCAATAGTTTTAAAGTACCCCGACTCAGTTAAAGTAAACACAGCAGCGACCAAAGTCGCAGGTCTCAGATTGCACTGAGCGCTATTGCGATAAGTATCGGTACACCAATGGTGGTGTTTGCAACATACTTTATAGTGTGCAGTTTAGTCACTTTATAATGTAAGAGGATAATTTGACCCTTTTTAATTTGGCCTTGGTATCTCGACTAATGAAGGTTAACGCCCTTTCAATAATCGAATGATCGGTACTTTACCATTGATCATTCAAATCATCATTAAAATGATCACTTGAATCATCATTCGAATGATCAATTAAACGGTGATTTGAATTACCTATCTATCTATGCTTTATTTTTTTCGAATTTCGAATCATTCTTGTACTTTTTGAAATTTGAACACATTGTTACAGTTTCCATGTTCAAATAAAAGTTTTTTGGAAACTAATATTTTATTTCTACACCATATGTAACTATTTACATAAAATTAAGTAAAATATTATTTAGTTAATTAATGTTATTTATTTCAGTATTAAGACTAAATGTACTTGATGGCATACACATCTAGAAATAGGTGACTTTTGAGAGAGAAAAAAATTATATCATATTTGGCACAATTGAAATTCATAACTTTGGCTAATCATTTTGTAGTTATTAGCAGGGTTGTTCTGTTTAAAACACTTTGTTTTAAAACAGTATTCTAAACATATTTAAAAATAGCCGTCGTGTTTTAAACGGTTTAGTTTTAAACATGCTTTGAATCTTGAATTTGTTTAAAACATTTTTTAAACGTAACATTTTTTTTAAACCGTTCTTTTTATTATCTTATAATTGCTAAATTATATTTTATACTACTTTATTACGATTTTTTGTTTACGTTTTTTAAATTTTAGCTAAATTGTTGAAGATATTTCAAATTACATTATTAAACATAACATTTTACTACAATAAAATATCTCAACTGCGTGTGCATACATGTGATTTTTAAATACAGGGAATTTTTCTTTCGGGTATACATATGCATACACTGTGAATTTTACGACATTCGTTGTTTTTTCAGAAGATTTCAATTTGAATCTTTAAACGAGGATTTTCCACTCCCAGACTAAGCATGAAGTAAAATTTCGAGTTTAGAAAAGCCTGAAAATTTGGATTGGCCGCGTAGCGAAGCGTAGCGGCCAATCCAAATTAGGCTTTTCTAAACTCGAAATTTTACTTCATGCGCCACACGTATAAAACACTGAAAGATCGTAAAGTTAAAATAAACGGCTTTAAAAATCTAATATGTAGATGTGAATAAAACGTGAGTCAAATTCTGCGCTGAACAAATTGTTTAAAACAGTGATTATAGGCAACCCAATAACTCTAAAGTATATTAGGTTGCCTATAATCGTTGTTGTGCGTGTGTTTTGAACTTCACTGTACATCAGTATTTTTAAGCGTGGCGCATGAAGTAAAATTTCGAGTTTAGAAAAGCCTAATTTTAATTGGCCGCTCCGCTTTGCTACGCGGCCAATTCTCAATTCTTAGGCTTTTCTAAACTGGAAAAGTGAAAAACCCTCGTTAACAGCCTCAAATTAACCGCTTTGAAACAACGAATTCCCGCAAATTTAAAAAACGCTGTAACTATCAGGATATGTATATTCAAAAGAAAAATGCCTTGTATGTTCTGTTTTAAACACGTTTTAAACGTGTTTTAGACATGTTTTTAATTGTTAATATTTTAAACGCTGTTTCAATGAAAAAAACACGTTTTGTAAAAAAAACTGTTTGTTTTAATTTAAATGAAAAAAAAAACGTTTTTTTAACAACCCTGGTTATTAGGGGCTAATAATTATCATTTATACAAACATTTCAATGATATCCTGTAAATCTTCAGGTATTCGTTTTTTTAAAGAGTGCAATTTTAAGCTTTAAACACTCGTTTCCACTCCCAGGTTGGGCATGAAGTAAAATTTCGAGTTTAGAAAAGCCTGGAAATTTAGTTTGGTCACTCCGCTTCGCTACGCGATCAAACCAAATATTCAGGCTTTTCTAAACTTGAAATGTTACTTCTTGCATAATCTGGGAGTAGAAAACACTCGTTTGAAGCTTCCAATTGAACTATTTTAAAAAAAGCGTATGCATATGTATACTTAAAAAAATCCCTTAATAACCATTTAAATGATCCTTTGAATGATCGGTAATACTACCATTTGAATGATCATTAATATTATCGTTTGAATGATCATTCGAATGATCATTCAAATGAAAATGATAGATTATTAAATAATCGATGATTTTAATGATCGAATGATTCGATTATTCTCACTCGATTCAGCCCATTATTAATCTAGACCAGTGGTCTCCAAACTACAGCCCGCAGGCCAAATTCGGCCCGCGACTTGCATGAATCCGGCCCGCGATTGTTTGTAATTTTATTGTAAATGTCATATTTTGAAATATTGTAACAATTGTTCCTTAAATTTGTCATAATTTTATAAAATTAATCGGATCTTGGCCGACTTTATTATGTAGAATTGTATTTGTGGCCCGCGAAGAAGATAGTTTGGAGACCCAGGATCTAGACCATTAGCCATAAACCTATATACAAGGATTTTTTCTTTAAAGTATACGTATTCTGATAATTAAAGCGGTTGGTAAATTTGCAGGAATTCGTTGTTTTTATAAAAGCTATAAATTATGAACTGAAAAATAGCTGACGATTAAGGGTAGAATTTTATAACTCATACAAATTCTTCTTTAAGAAGCTACACAATATCCACCTGCAGAAATGTAAGCGCGAAATTAATAATTTTAAAAAAATGTTATTTTAAAAAATAATACAATTCCATTAATGATATTAAATTTTGTACTTTCATTTATATTTTATTTCTATTTGTTATTATTATTACTTTTTTCAACGTTAAAAATAACTAGTTATTTCTTGGAAACGGTATCGATTTTTACAGTTGTTATCGGGGGCGGGGCGTTATTAAAAAGTAACTGTTTATTTCATCTCTAGGGTACTACCAGATAATAAAGTAATCAACAACTAACATTACTTAGCGAAAAAGAAATTGAAAACAGTTACATAATGACATAACCAAATTTTACAATCTAGCTAGAGTTAGGTAATATGCCAGACTAACCCAACCCTAGCTAGATTAGGCTGACGACCAGTTACTTTAGTCAAATATTTGATGGTTCCGTAAATAACTAGCGTCAAACGTTACTCAAGAATTTGGTAACCTAACATTACGTTAAAATAGTTTTCCATAACCTAACTTAACTTCACAATTTGTCTCCAACCCTAGCTCAGATGCCAACTGATATCCTTTCAAAAGTTTTGGCCCCTGTGTTTAAAGGGTAATAAAAAAACATACGTGAAGCAAAACAAACTGATTTTTTCAGAATAAAATACTGATTTTTTAATTTCATTAAATAGTTTAAAAAATGATTATTGTAAAACGTTTTTTTAAAGGTAGGTATTATTAAGTCGTTTCATGATTAACCTAAATTTAACCTGTCCCAACGTCTTTGTTTGTTAACAAAAACGAATGAAACATTGCATATAAACAAATGAATATGTTGTGATTCCATTTGTATAAATCAAATTTGTAAATAAAATCTATTTTCAAAGTTAATAATTTATTTATAATAATACGATATTTCTCTCAATATTTAAGAAATCATGTTTTTATTGCAACAGTTGCCTTTCAAAAAAATCAGAACACAAAGTATTTATTTTAATGAAATTTACAGAATTTGATCATGTAAATGAACTGCATCGATGATCAAAAAATCAATTGTTTTGGTTACTATTTAATGGTATTTTTCCTTGATTTCACCATTATGAAGAGCTGCTGATTTTTTAATGTAATTGCTTCTAATATCCAAGTAGCCTCTGAGTAGTTTGACGTTTCAGTTTGTAAAACATAAAAAGATGCCCCTTGTTCGTCGGCGTGCACAATATCATCATCTAAGTGAATTTGAAAGGGGTCGCATTATTGGAATGCGAGAAGCGGGTTTTTCGGTTCGTGCTATTGCTGAAAGGGTAGGCCGTAGTGTATCGGTGATCGTACGCTGCTGGTCTAGATGGTCCGAAGCTGGGGAGAATCGACGTAGACTTGGATCAGGACGTCCAAGAAGCACCACTGAGCGTGAAGATCGAGCTCTTCGTCTTACAACTTTAAGGGACAGATTTACAACGTCGCAGGCATTGGGAAATGACTGGTTGGCTCTAAATGGCCAAAGAGTATCCATGGCTACTGTTTACAGAAAAATCCGCAGTTTTGGTATAAGATCCTACCGTCCACAATTGTGTCTACCTCTTACTCCGCAGCATCGCAGAGCAAGACTTGATTGGTGCAGGGAAAGACAACATTGGACCCATGAATGGAATAACATTATCTTCAGCGATGAGTCTCGGTTCTGTTTATGGGCTCATGATGGTCGCAGAAGAGTGAGACGTCGACGCGGTGAACGCAGAATTTTACAATTTGCTGCTGAAAGACATACGGCTCTTACACAGGGAGTTATGGTTTTGGGGGCGATAGCATATGGTAGTCGGTCTCCTCTAGTTTTTTTTAGAAGCAAGTCTTAGCGCGATTCGGTATATTGACAACATTTTACGGCCAGTGTTAGTGCCCTATCTAAATGACTTGCAGAACCCCATTTCTCAGCAAGATAATGCTCGACCTCACACAGCGGCCATTACAAGACAGTTTTTTGATAGTGCCGAAATCAATTTGTTACCTTGGCCATCTCGTTCTCCAGATCTATCGCCAATAGAACATGTTTGGGATATGATAGGTGCTAGAATAAGTAACTTACAGCGCCCCGCTAACACTGTAATGGAACTTAGAGGTCAAATTATCGAAGTTTGGAATGAAATACCCCAAGTCGATATTGACAGCCTGATTTCTAGCATGCCTCGACGTGTTAATAAGTGTTTGGGAAATCGTGGAGGCCCAACACATTATTAATTTTTATTCATTTGTTTTTTTGTTTTTCAAGTTGATTTTTTGATCATCGATACAGTTCGTTTACATGATCAAATTGTGTACATTTTATTAAAATCGTGCAATAAATACTTGGTGTTCTGATTTTTTTGAAAGGTAGTATATTATTACGGCAAAATAATATCATATTTTTTATTAAAATAATTGCGTTTTAACACATTTCAAATAAACCCCCAAATCGTAAACAACGTTCCGTTTCTAAATGTTTTAAAAAACCATAGTGACTTTTCCATCGAAAGTGGTTTTGATTTTTGCAAAGAAGTTGATCTAATTTATGAAAGTCAATAAATGTAAGAATTTTGAAAATAACCATATCCATTTCCATAATATCACCTTGTTATATGTAAATTATTTACGCAAATATTATAGAATATATAATTTTCAAATGAAGAGGGGCAAATTTGTGTCTTAATTGTGTGTAGCAAATTTCTCGAAAACAAACCGAGATAAAGAAAATATGTTTTCTGTATCTTTTTTACCATGACTCACTGTATCTATCGAAAAATTTTAAAGAAAAAACGAAGAAAATTAATTTTTTAAATTTATTTATTTTTTTAATTTGCAATGAAATTAATTTAACACATGCTTATAGCCTTAATGAGACCAATTCCGCAAACAAAAAAATTACTAACCCTTTAGTTTTTGAGAAATTTTCTACACAAAATTTGACTAGTTTTTAATTGTGAATTTAGCACGTGACTCTTATCGCTGCAGCTGGGCGGGACTCTAATCGGTGGGAGGTGGATTACTGTAGTGTCGCATTTAGAACGATGGAGCGGGATTTCACGTTATTATTTCATACATTACATTTTTATAAATAATATTTTTGAGCGTAGACAATATACATGTATACATAGCTTGCTAAACTATATTTAATAAGTTGTTTCTCGATTAACAATTCAAATATTACAATGAATAATATTAAATGATACTAAAATTGTAATAAAACCACGTTTTCTTAATGTTTATTTTATTTACACCTTTTTAGTGTAAATAAATCAGTGGTAAGCGAACGCAATTTTATTGTAGTAAATACTATCTTTTATGCACTACGGCGGAGTAACAAGAAATGAACCAACATATAAACTTATAATGTTTTACGATTTATGGTACACTTTTTTTATCTGCCTTTCAGTGTTTGATTGCTCGACGCACAGTGGTCTGGACTCTGAAAAGTTGGCCAAAAATAGAAAAAAGTTTTATATTTAAACGTTCAATGGTACAAAAGGGTTTTCGAGATCGCTGATTACGAATTTCATAGTATAATTTCAAAACTCAAAATGGCGGATCCAATATGGTTTACCACTTCATTACAATTTTTTCTGAATTTCATATAAATTGGTATATAGAGGTCGCTGATTCTGAATCTTATAGTATAATTTCAAAATTCAAAATGGCGGATCCAATATGGCCGACCACTTCATTACAAATTGTTCTGACTTTCATACAAATTGGTATATAGGGGTTTTTGAGTTTGCTGAATACGAATTTCATAGTATAATTTCAAAATTTTAAATGGCGCATCGAATATGGCTTGCTAATTCATTGCAAATTGTTCGGAATTTGGTATATAAGGGTATTCAAGGTTGCTCATTATGATTATACTGTTATAATTGCGAAATAAAAAATAGAGATTTGTCCATTATACGTCTAGTCATAAACTTTTGTTAGATACTTGAAATCAATAGCTTTCATCCACCTTATTTTTCAACAAATGTTTCTTATTTCTGTAAAACTTTGTTCGTAAGCCTCACTTATGTTTTCAGTTTTCCACAAAATAATAATTATGTCGAAGGCAAACTACCGTCATTAATACAATGCTTTCTGATTTAGAGGAATTATTTATTTAAAAAAAAATCACAAATTTTTATAAAGTATTTATATAATAGCAACAAAAAGTGTTTGTACATTAAATGATAATGTTTCGACTATCTACAACTTTTCTTAACAAGATTTTTTTATATGATCAATATTAAAGAAAAATCCAAAAAAATGCCATTGACATTTTTTAAATTTTTCTTAAATGTTTCTTAATTCGTATGATCTCAAACAGTTCTCGACGAGTATAGATTATTTTATCAATACGCGTTTCTAAAATACAGACATAATGCGATGTAAAATTAAATAAAAATACATTTTTCATTTAATAAGCTTTATTTAATTATAAAATAAGAATAATTATATTTATTCACAATAATATATTCGCGGAGTGTTATTCGAATGATTAATTGCAAATGATAAAAAAATAATAAACATTAAAATAAGACAAATGGTATATACAGGGTGTCCCAGACCACCCGTATCAGCCTTTTTTTGAGAAAACGGCTAGTCTTAGAGAGTTGAAACAAAAAAAATATTACAAAAGCTGTATAAAAGAATCGAATGGTGATATTGTTTTTTCGCGAAAAGGTTGGCATCTGAATAGAAACTTTTTTGTTGATTTACTGTAATTTTTTTTACAAGAAAAACCATTATGTAGACATATCTTTGACATGATTGCTAACACAAGCGAGTGTTAATGTTCATGTTGTTCATGTTGTCAACATCACAGTCTAAGCGTGTTAAGTACTAGATATGTATACTAAGATTGTGAGGGCATAACGTATACGTTAAATTTAACATTTCGCTTACGGAATCGGGGGAATATCATATTTATTATAGAACAAATTGTGTTATAACACAATTTAAATAAACCGTTAAACCGTACGCAACGTTCCTTTTCTAAATGTTTTAAAAAATCATAGTAACTATTCTGCGGAAAATGGTTTTGATTTTTGTAAAGTAATTGATCCAATTTATGAATATTAACAATCCAGTGTAACAATTTTAAAAATTACCCTATCCATTATCACCTTGTAATAATTTAATTATTTCAACAAATATAATAGAATATTTAATCTTTCAATTACGGAATCTTATACAGGAAGACGATATACATAAAATATTAAAAAATATGTTTTCTATACAGCACATGCCGTAATTCGTATTACATTGGGTATATTTTTTCTTTTAAAGGTATAAACAATATTTGTGAAGGACAAAAATTAAAATCAAAATATCTTACGTCGAATTGATTGCTCTTTATGTTGATTTTTAAATGATAATTATTGAAGAAATACTTTTTGTTTTATTGGCGTTTAAACACAGGGGCCAACACTCGTGAAACGGACATCAGATCCCTGCCCTGCTGATTTTTTAAGGCCCGGCCGGCTAGCAAATATTGCAAGACCGACCCGGTCCTAGCCGGTCATGAAAGAATTGTCTTGAGCCCAGCCCGGCCCGGTCAATATTTTAGTCAGAACAATTCATTTTTTTCACGGAGTTCCAAAACACTAGTTTATAAAGGTTTATCACACATATATATTTACTTGTTTATAGATATAGTTTTTTTTGAATTAATTCATGATTTTGATTTTTTTTACGTTTTTATTGTTTTTTTGAGATATTTACTATCCTTTTCAAAAAGCGAGGCTTGTCACTTTGAAGTTAAATATTTTGAATTCGGTTAGGTATTTTATTTTCAAATTTATATATTTATATTTCCATATATTTTTTTAGAAAAAAAATGGATTAAAATGAGATTTAACCTAACGTATGTATATATTTTATATAATGAATAATTGACACTAAACATAACAAATACTTTCGAAATTTTAGAAAAATTGAGGAATGTTTATTTCGAAATCAGTTTTTAGGCTTATTTATAGAGTTTTCAATTTACAAAAAAACGAATATTTTATCTATGCATAATTTAATCATATATTCTGCATTATAATTGTTTAAAGGACAGTTGTGGATTTGTTTCTTAAAATTGGGGGTTAACGGGTTGACATTTTTTTTGCTATATTAATAAAGGGTATATCTATTGCCTGTATTTTTTTCTAGTTTTTATATCTAGTCCATTATATTCTACTAAAAGTTAAAGTTAACCATTTTAAAAATCCAGAAAAATGTAGGTAGCTTTTTGCATATTATTAATTATATCTAGATAAATAATTGTCATAAAAATGAGATTTTGCCAAAAAAATATTAACGTTGATTACTGAGGCACTTAATTTTTGAAAATCCATGATTACTTTAATAAATTAATAAATAAAATATTTCTGATTTTCAACTTTTTTTTGTATTTATTTTCACTACAATTGTTTCGCTACGCTTTAGCGTCTTCAGGTGAAGAATGTTAATGATCATTAAAATTCTTCACCTGAAGAAGCTACAGCATAGCGAAACAATTGTAGTGAAAATAAATACAAAAAGAAGTTGAAAACTCAAAAATATTTTATTTATTATTTATTAAAGTAAAAAATATTAAGAACATTCTAAAGAATGTAGACCTTGTAATGATTCGACCCTAGGTATTGTACAAATTTATAATTTGTATTATTGTTTACGTTGTGTTGTGTATGTAGTAACCCTTTAATTTATTTACCAGGTTCGTTGTTTGTGTCAATATGCATTATCGTAAATACTGTGTCTTTCTTCCCTTTTAATTTGACTAGGAGGATGTGTGGACAATAAATAAAACAGGATATGAGCTTAACGTATGAAAAGTTTATTGACCTTTCATGACATTTCTAATGAATTGGTATGTCATATTATTTATATTCACAAAATATATTACCCAACGTTTATGCTTAGAAGTCATGTGCATTTAGTTAAACTCAAAAAAAAATATATGACTCTACTTGTGGGAGCAAAATTAACTAGCCCCTGCACAAAAACCATCTCGGAGTTAGCATCACACACACTAGACACACTTGCGATTAGTTAGTGGGACAATCTCTCACAACGGCCCTACACATCAATCGCCATTCATTTCCGATTAATGAGTAGAACGACCTTTCACCTCGTTCCACTCATAATCGAATTATTTTTTTCTTGTGATTAGTTAGTAGGACACTTAGAGCAATAGTAACTAATTAGTAGGACATACCTCGTTTTCTCGCTCAGTTCGGCCTTACACATCAATCACCATACATCCCTCATTCGTGTGGTTAGTTAGTAGGACACTTAGAGCAATACTAACTCGGATTGGCCTAACACATCAATCGACTGGGTCGATTAGTTAGTAGGACATACCTCGTTTTCTTGTTCAATTCGGCCTTACACATCAACCACCATACATCCCTCATTCGTGTGGTTAGTTAGTAGGACACTTAGCGCAATACTAACTCGGATTGGCCTAATACATCAATCGACTGGGTCGATTAGTTAGTAGGACATACCTCGTGTCCTTGTTCAATTCGGCCTTACACATCAACCACCATGCATCCCTCATTCTCATCCCCCCCCCTCCATCTTCCCCCTTTTCCCAGATGTTTAAATTATTTCGCTGGTTTTGTTTGTTTCATTTCAACTTAGTCGGTTTGATGTAGAATTAATTTTACTCTTACGTGATAGTCTCTCCAGCGCTGTTATCCCTAACTCCATTCTCCATTTTCTAACTCCATTCTCAATACTTAACTCTTTTTATCAACATTACTTCACTAACTCACATCCCACTGAAACTTCATATTCTCAACTGTCCCCATTTACATTCAAATACTGACTGTCCTAGTCCCTGTCCCAAAACTAACTGCTTTTAAGAATCGTTTCTTTGCTGCTCTCAAAGTTCTCCCCTCCCCAAATTTTGTTGCTTAGACTTTATCACAAAACCCATCCCTCTCTGACGTCAACGTAATTTCCCTGACTTTGCACACTTGTTGTGTTTGCGTTCGTTAAACCCTGAACTGAATCTTTCTGTACGTCTTAGCATTTCTCCACGCGCCGGTACTTGTTTATTATTTTAAGGCGATGCTGCATTTGTTATTTCTTTCACATACAAATTTTTATCGACTAATATTATTCTCGTATTTACTGGATGTTGATTTTTCTTTATTATTTTCTTGGGTGATTTTTGTAATAATATTTTAATTTAATTTCGTCAAAAATAATATTTGCACATGACCCCTACTGACCTATTACAACCTGTATTGATTTTCTTTTCGTGATTTTTTGTTTTTAAAATACAGTATCCAAAAGTGACATGCCTCGCTTTTTGAAAAGGATAGTAGTGTCTGTTTTAAAAGTTTTGGCCACTGTGTTTGAATGCCAATAAAACAAAAAGTATTTTTTCAATATCATCATTTAAAATTAAGCAATTAGTTCTACCTAAAAGATTTTAATTTTTGTCCTGTACAAATAATGTTATTGTTGACCTTTAAATGGAAAAAGGTACTCAATTTTTGGCATTACTTCACAATACTTAGAGAAAACAATCATTTTTATATGTTATGTATATCATGTTTCTGTATAAGATCCCATAATTTGAAGATTAAATGTTTTATAATATTTGTTTTAATAATTAATATATTGCAAGGTTATATTATGGAAATGGATAGGGTAATTTTCGAAATTCTTACACTGGGTTGTTGATATTTATAAATTGAATCAATTTCTTTACAAAAATAAAAATCATTTACGGCGGAATAGTTTCTATGATTTTTTAAAACAGAAAGGAACGTTGCTTACGGTTTGAGGATTTATTAATATTGTATTAAAACGCAATATGTTACATAAAATATAACCGATGTGAAGATAGCCACGGATTTTCCAGCCACGGATTTTGGCGCCTCTACCATCACACAAATTATGAAACAGATTCCCCAGAATTTGTAAACTTCATAACTCCCAAACCACGTATTTTATTTTCAGAATTTCTTTTCTAATTGAATAAACAATATATACTCAATGACATTAGAAGCGTAACACCCAGAAGGAGTTATTATTTTAACTTGATTTTTGCCAGTATGGTAGTCTTACATCAAGAATAGAATGATTAAATTTTCAAGAAATTTTATTAAAAAACAATCTAAAAAAAATTAATAATGTGTTTGGCGACCCCTTTGCTGTATACACTCCTGTAGACGTCTGAGGATGGTGCAAAGAGAATATTCTTTTTCCCATGATATCCCACACATGTTCAATGGGATTTAAATCCGGCGAACGGGGCGGCCACGCCAAAACATTAACACCAGCTTCATTAAGAAAGTTCATAGTTCGACGAGCAATATGGGGACGTGCGTTATCTTGTTGAAAAAGTACGCCTGGGCGGCCATCTAAATAAGGCAACAAAGTCGGTCGTATGACGTCTTCAACATAACGCGCAGCTGTCATACTGCCTCGAATGAATACAAGAGGTGATCGACTACCATAAGCAATAGCCCCCCAAACCATTACTCCAGCAGTCCTGTGTACATGCCTAAGATCAGGTCGTTCTCCACGGTAGCGTCGTACCCTTCTACGGCCATCATGCGTGCCTAGACAAAATCGTGATTCATCGCTGAATACGACATCGTGCCATTCTGCCTCCCAATGCTGCCGTTCTCTGCACCAGTCCAACCTTTGGCGACAGTGTCTCGCTGTTAAAGGAAGCACTAATCTTGGACGGTACGAAAGAAGCCCAAAGGATTGAATGCGGCGATATAAGGTTCGCATACTAACGGGCCTACCTTCTTCTGGAATCCATTGATCACCGATTTGACGCGTAGTAGCGAAACGATCTCGCAGGGCTATTTGTCTTAAGCGCCGATCTTGACGTTCTGTGGTACGCCTTGGTTGACCAATTGGTCTTCTTCTTGCTCCTCTACCTTCTTCTGTCCATACCTGATACACACGTATTACAGTTGCTGCAGTGGAATCAATACGGCGGGCAATTTCGCGATAGGACATACCGACATCTCGATAAGCAACAACTCGACCCCGGTCAAAATCGCTCAAATGGTGATATTGTGGACGTCTTCGGACTCGAGGCATTTTATTTAAGCTTAACACACTCAACGGAAACACGAAAACTAAAAACATCTGTACTAAACAGCTCATATAAATAGTTTTATCAAAAAAGAAAAAGTGAAATATTTTTTTTTTCACAATAAATATAAAAGGCACAAGGTTGAAATTGTTATCAATGTATGCTTTAAATATAGTCACTCTGTTGCTAAAATATGAATTTAAAAAAATCATTCCTTCTTGGTGTTACGCTTCTAATGTCATTGAGTATATATAGAACGAGTATAAATAACCAGAATGTTGTAACTCTTAATTGTTCTTTAATTAAACAATATATTGCCGTCCGCGTATGTCACCTTTCATACCAAATATTAAAAAAATCATATCTCTAAAAACTCACCTTTCATACCAAATATTAAAAAAATCATATCTCTAAAAACTCCTATTTTATTCTTTAAATGTCTTTACTAATTGTTTGAACAATGTACCTAAAACGAGTATAAATGATCAAAATGTTATAACTCTCATTTGCTAATTATTTAAATAATATATTGCTGTCTCGCGTATAGCACCACTCATACCAAATATTAAAAAAATCATATCTCTGAAACCTCCTATTTTATTTAATACATTTCTTTACTAATTGTATAAACAATATATCTAACGTGCATAAATGCTCGAAATGTTGTAACTCTTATTTGTTAATTATTTAAATACACTGGCGAAAGAAATTAACGCATCATTTGTGATTTTTTTGATATCTTGGAATCGAGTTTTCTTTGAACACAAACATATTTTTACAATAAGAAATCTTATCAGCATGCTTGATAAGATTTCTTATTGTAAAAATATGTTTACATGTTGTGTTTTGTCGTTTGTTCTCATGGTTTTCTGTCAATAAATAAAATGAAGCACTTTTCATTATTCTGACTGTAAGAAAGGTTCATATAAAATTTCTTTTTGAGTTTGTTTTCAAGTAATTGTTAAAATTAAGTGCTAAATAGTGAAGAATGAATATGGATAGACGTCCGAATCTTAATTTAAGCAGTGAAGAAGCTGTGATTGTGGTTACACTTGCAGAAGAAGGTAGGAGTCAGCGTTACATCAGTCAGCGTCTTGGTGTTAATCAATCGACCGTATCCCGTGTCTTGAAGAGACATCGGGAAACTCAGGCATACTTAAGAAGGCCAGGACAAGGGAGAAAAAGGGCCACAACTGCTGTTCAAGACCGTTTTTTAATGATGCAGACGTTACGCGAACGGTTTATTACGGCTCCTAGGCTACAAAATATGCTCGCAGAGATCCACAATGTTCATGTAAGTTCCGTTACCATCAGAAAAAGGTTACGTGGTTTTAATTTAACTCCGAAAACAGCGGCAAAAGGATCACAATTAACCGCAGACCATCGCAGAGCCAGGTTAACATTTGCGCAAGAACATGTAAACTGGTTACAGGCCGATTGGGCTAATGTTATGTTTAGCGACGAGTCCAGATTTTGTCTTTACGGCAGTGACAGACGAATGCATGTGTACAGACGGCCAGGTGAACGTTATGCGCAGTGTAACATTGTTCCGACTGTTATGTTTGGTGGAGGCTCTGTTATGGTGTGGGGTGGTATCACTTTAGAGGCTCGTACGGAGTTGGTGGTCATACCAAGAGGAAGCATCACGGCAGCGTCTTGTATTGCAAACATTTTAGAACCATCCGTAATGCCTTTTGCTCCCTTTGGAGGAAACGATTTCCTGTTTATGCATGACAATGCAAAACCACACAGTGCCCGAATTGTACAACAGTATCTTGACCTAGTGGGTATCAACACAATGCAATGGCCAGCCAGGAGTCCCGATCTTAATCCGATCGAACACCTATGGGACGCGATGGGCAGACGCCTTAGAGCACTTCCTCGGCGTCCAAGCAATAAACAAGAGCTTGGACAAAGATTGCAGGAAATTTGGGAAGATATTAACCAGGATGAAATTGGATCATTAATTAACAGTATGAGCCGTCGCTGTCAGGCAGTTATTCGAGCAAGAGGAGGAAACACTAGATATTAAGTCTTATAATCACATGTTAACTTTTTTCCTCTTTTTATTTATGACATTATTTTAGTCATTAATGAAAGAAAATGTGTTGAAAATCATTATTATAGTTCAGTTGGTTTTGTTGTTATTTTTTTTGTTTTTAAACATCAAAACTTTATTTTTAAATTAAAAAAATTAATGTGATGCGTTAATTTCTTTCGCCAGTGTAATTTATTGCTGTTTCGAGTTCATTCCAAATATTAAAAAAAGCATATCTTTAAAACCTCCTATTTTATTTTTCAAATTTCTTTACTAATTGTTAAAACAATATATCTAAATCGAACGTAAATGGTCAAAATGTTGTAACTCTCAGTTGTTAATTATTTAAATAATATATTGTTGTCCCTCGTATTGCACCATTCAAACTAAATAATAAAAAAATCATATCTTCGAAACCTCCTGTTTTATTTTAGAAATTTCTCTACTAATTGTTTAAACAATATATCTATCGAGCATAAATAGTCAAAATGTTGTAACTCTTATTTGTTAATTATTGAAACAATATATTGCTGTATGGCACCATTCAAACTATATATTAAAAAAATCATATCTCCGAAACCTCCTATTTAGTTTTTCAAATTTCTTTATCAACTGTTTAAACAATATATCTATAACAACTATAAATGGTCAAAATATTGTAACATATGGTAATTATTTAAACAATATATTGTTTTCCCGCGTATGATACCATTTATACGAAATATTAAAAAAATCATATCTCTAAAACCTCCTATTTTATTTTCCAATTTCTTTTACTAATTGTTTAAACAATACAGGCTGTCACGGTAATGTGGAGAAATAACTTAACCATAGATTTCTGCAATCAAAATATGATGATTTAACACAACTTATCTATATCCAAAAGTTTACGGTTAAGCCAGAATTAATCTTCAAATTTAAAAAAAAATATTATTAACATTGGAACGCTATATTCCAGGATTTTATGGAACTTTTGGAGCAGTCTGTCGGCAGGAATTTATGACCATTAATCTATTACAATAATCTTTACCAGGTGGTTATTTATATTTGCCGAACATTTTACAAACAATACTACAGGTATTAGAGAATACCGACGGCTTCTATTCAAATTTGATTACAGTACATGTTTGAGAATATTATGGTTAAGGTATTATCGGATTATTAACTAACCACGTCTGTTATTGATTAATTTTTAAATAAACAAATTTTGTTGGCACAAAAAGCGTCAAATAACGCGAAAACATTTTTTCATATTTGGTATGAATGGTTTCCATACGCGGGGCAGCAATATATTTTTTAAATAATTAACAAATGAGAGTTACAACATTTTGACTATTTACACTCGTTCAAGATATATTGTTTAAAAACCCAGTAAAGAAATTTGGAAAATCAAATAGGAGGTTTCAGAGATATGATTTTTTTAATATTTGGTGTGAATGGTGCTATACGCGGGATAGAAGTATATTATTTAAATATTTAACAAATAAGAGTTACAACATTTTGACCATTTATGCTCGTTCTAGATATATTGTTTAAACAATTAGTAAAGAAATTGGGAAAATAAAATAGGAGTTTTTAGAGATATGATTTTTTTAATATTTGGTATGAATGGTGCTATACGCGGGACAGAAATATATTATATAAATAATTAACAAATAAGAGTTACAACATTTTGACTATTTATGCTTGTTCTAGATATATTGTTTAAACAATTAGTGAAGAAATATGGAAAATAAAATAGGAGTTTTTAAGATATGATTTTTTTTAATATTTGGTATGAATGGTGCTATACAGCAATATATTATTTAAATAATTAGCAAATGAGAGTTACAACATTTTGATCATTTATGCTTGTTCTAGATATATTTTTTAAACAATTAGTAGAGAAACTTGGAAAATAAAATAGGAGTTTTTAGAGATATGATTTTTTTAATATTTGGTATGAAAGGTGACATACGCGGGACAGGAATATATTGTTTAATTAAAGAACAATTAAGAGTTACAACATTCTGGTTATTTATACTCGTTCTATATATATTGTTTAATCAATTAGAGAAGAAATTCTGAAAATAAAATACGTGATTTGGGAGTTATGAAATTTACAAAATCTGGGGAATCTGTTTCATAGTTCGTGTGATGGTAGAGGCGCCAAAATCCGTGGCTAGAAAATCCTTGGCTATCTTCTCATCGGTTAAAATATATGATATTATTTTGTAGTAATACCTCTTAATTAACGTACTGCTGTATAAAAACATGATTACGCGAATGTTAAGAAAGATATCGTATTGTTATAAATAAATTAATAACATTGAAAATATAAATTATAATTTACAATTTTGATTTACATCAATGGAATCACAACATATGTATTTGTTTATTTGTAAAGTTTAATTCATTTTTGTTTATAAACAAAGAAGTTGCGACATGTTACAGTTGAGTTAGTCGTGAAACGACTTGAAAATACCTACTTTTTTAAACACTTTACAAAAATAATTTATCAAACTATTCAATAAAATTAAAACATAAGTATGTTATTGGAAAATGTTCAATTATCAACCTGTAAAAAAATAAACTTTTTTTGCCCCACGGATTTTTTGATTACCTTTTAAACACAGGTGCCAAAACTTTTGAAACGGATATTAGCTGTGTTTGATTGATTATATATTTAATTCGATTACTAATAATAATGATAATAAATTTAGAATGAAAAATAATTTTTTACATGACTATCTATGACTCGTTACACTTTTTGCTGGCAATAGATATTTCTGAATAAGAGGAGAAATATAAAAATCAATCTTCCAAACGTAAAGGAACTGAAGTGTTTGTTTAGATTGGGAGGGCCATGGACGCCGAGTCATAACTTATGGCCTGTTCACCCGCACGCTAAGAAAGAAGAGTCCACTAACTCTGAAATTTGATACCCGACATTGCCCCTCTTAAGGGATCTTATACAGGAAGATACATAACATATGAAAAAAATGAACTTGTTCTATATAATACATGCCGAGAAATACATTGCTAAAGTTGAGTATTTTGAAATAATACCAAAATAGGTACCTTTTTTAATTTAACGATCAATATAAACAATATTTGCAAAATGAAAAAATCAAAATCTAAATATGTTACGCAGAATTCATTGTTCTTTATGTTTATTTCAAAATGATGATTATTGAAAAAATACTTTTCGTTTTATTGGCATTCAAACAGAGGCCAAAACTTTTGAAACGGATATCACTTGGTAAATTTCTGCATACTAAGTTTTCCTCACTCAATGGGTGAGGAAAACTTATCGGGATATGTTTACTTAAAAGAAAACATCCCCGTAGGTGTTTTTGAATTTCACTTTTAATCAATGTGTTATTCATTTTTTTTTTCGCTTGCTTCATTTTTATTATTCTAGTGCAAAAACCAAGTCCATTCATTTCATTTTTGCTCCTTACTTATTGACGACGAAATATGTTTTCCCTTGGTCACCTTAGTACGAAAAGAAATTCGGATTTAAAAAAAATCATTCGCCTAATACAAGTAGATGTAATTGGACTCTGTGCGTAAAGGGAGCGATCACTGTTCCTTCAACGCATATTGATAAAAATACACGTTCTTTGCGTGTTTCTGACGTATGACACGTGTATAAAAATGTATCAATCCTGTACAGACAATGAAAGTGAATGTCTTGGGTCTATACACGTGTATCACGTTCCAGCATTTCACGATTAACACTTGATTTGAGATATGTCCACAAAAGAAGTCACGAGTAGTCTGTTAAAAAAGGGGTCCTTGGGTCTAATTTGACCACCTGTGACTTTTTTGTGGGGTTACCTCAAATCATGTCACTTTACACACAATCCCCGCACCTTGATTAATCTGAACGAGGTAATCAAGAAGAAAGTGACAACAATTGATCGTGATCTTAGCTAAAGGCTTGAAAACTACATTCAAGAAAGTAGGCATACAAAATATGCATTCCAAATGGTATGTTGTTTTATTATAAAATTAACTTTTTATTCAAAAAACAAATGAGCACTGTTTATTTAAACAACGTCCGGTTTTCATCGGTCACCCTGTATAAATAAAGAAAGAAACAATATGTAAACATTACAATAAAAACCGCCCAATATTCTTGTATGTCAATTTCCCAGAAAACATGGAATATAGATATAAATTTGGCAACACGCGGTTCGCTTCAGGTAAGGAGCTATTGTAAACTGTGAAATTCTTTGATATAATAACCTTTCCCAGAAAAGTGGAAGTATGAGAAAACTTATTTATTTTATAAAATATAAACGACACTGCCAACAACGACTTCATGTTATGTATTACACTATGAGATGTTTTTGTTGCAAGACATTACCTACTCGAAAATGTAACAATTCAGGTAAAATTATTTGCAAACCTAAAGAAAATTTTAATTTGATTTTGTAAAATGTATAAAGCTACCATTATATTATTGTTATATTGTTACTCATGTGGCTAAAATTGTGTCGTAACCTAAGTGTGAGAGTACATAAAAAGTAGAAGTGCTTATAAGTCACATACAAGGAGTTCCGTTCTGCACAGGGTTGTTATGTTTAAAACACTTTGTTTTAAAACAGTGTTTTAAACATGTTTAAAAATAACCGTCGTGTTTTAAACGGTTTTGTTTTAAACATGATTTAAATCTTGAATTTGTTTAAAACATTTTTTAAACGTTAAATTTGTCTAAAACGTTTTTTTTATTATGTTAAATTTGCTACATTACATTTTAACTACTTCATTAAGATTTTTTGTTTACATTTTTAAATTTTAGCTAAATTGTTGAAGATATTTTAAATTACATTATTAAACACAACATTTTATTACAAGAACATATCAAATATATGTGATTTTTACATATCAAACATATCAAATATATGTGATTTTTAAATACAGGGATTTTTTTTCAGGTATACACATGCATATACTGTAAATTTTATGACATTCGTTGTTTTTAAAGAAGATTTTAATTTGAATTTTTAGACGAGGATTTTCCATTCCCAGACTAAGCATGAAGTACAATTTCGAGTTTAAAAAAGCCTGAAAATTTGGATTGGCCGCGTAGAGAAGCGGAGCGGCCAATCCAAATTAGGCTTTTCTAAACTCGAAATTTTACTTCATGCGCCACACGTATAAAACACTGAAATATCGCAAAGTTTAAAATATAGGGCTTTAGCAATCCAATATGTACATGTGAATAAAACGTGAGTCAAATTCTGCGCTGAAGAAATTGTTTAAAAAAGTGATTATAGGCAACCCAATAACTCTAACGTATATTAGGTTGCCTATAATCGTTGTTGTAGGTGTGTTGTTTTTTGAGTATTACTGTAAATCAGTGTTTTTAAGCATGGCGCATGAAGTAAAATTTCGAGTTTAGGAAAGCCTATTTTGGATTGGCCGCTCCGCTTCGCTACGCGGCCAATCCAAATTCTTAGGCTTTTCTAAACTCGAAATTTTACTTCATGCTTAGTCTGGGAGTGGAAAACACTCGTTAAAAGCCCTAAATTAACCGCTTTTAAACAACGAATTCCCGCAAATTTAAAAAAACACTGTAATTATCGCGATGTGTATACTCAAAAGAAAAATACCCTGTATGATCTGTTTTAAAGACGTTTTAAACGTGTTTTAAACATGATTTTAATTGTTAATGTTTTAAACGCTATTTCAATGAAAAAACACGTTTTATTGAAAAAACTGTTTGTTTTAATTAAAATGAAAGAAACGTTTTTTAACAATCCTGGTTCTGCATCCCAAACAGAGCGGACGTCGAGCCTGAGTAGTGTGTCCTATTCTTGCTCGCGTTTGGCCCACACGTGGTTGTTTCTTAGATCCTTTTTCATTCTATTTATTTCATCCTTTACAATCACCTATATCCTTAAATCCCTTAATTTATTACCCATCCTTACAACCACGTGTGTATTTTCCGTAAATTCCATTCCCTTCGTCGGGGATACCGAAACTCTATTTATTAAATTATTTAAAGTTACTGTGACTGGTCAACAGGGCTTAGTTGCCAAGGCCATTAAATACTCGAAAGGAAAAATAGGTCACATACAAGGTATTACTTATTTCATAACGATTTTATTTTTTCCAGCTATCTCTACATTATTTAAAAGTTACATTAAAAGTATATGTTCTCTGTCAGATGATTTTACATTAAATTATATAGATGTCAATCTTTTATGCATTCTGATCGATAATTGCAGAATAGTTTAAACCTATGCAAAAAATTTAATACATTTATTTCATAGGAAGTACTTAATTTGCTATCCGACAGGTATTAAATTGATGCATCCGGATGCATGCCATATTTTTGGTTAAGTTTTATAACAGTTGACATCTGTTTCAATGTAATTTTTTAATCATACCGGTTAAATATTATATAATTCTGAAATAATGCTCACATTCATCATTTTTTATTTATGATGATTTAAATGAATTTTTGGTCGAATTAACGATTAAAATCACATGAACGCTGCCAATAAAAAGTTTTGAGCGTAAATCAAAAAGAGGTTTCCAGGTGCTTGTGGAAAATAACCAAAGTTTGGACACCAGATGTTAGTTCAGAACGCCGAACAGTCTACAATATGCAGTCAATGCAGAAAATAATAATAATAATAATAATAAGCGTAAACGCTGATTTGGTTCACATTATGCAGATTTTTTTACTCTAGACAAAAATGATGTTACGAGGAGACGAAACGGAAATATACGTTAATACGCCAACCCGCCCCAACTATAATTATTGCGTATCTTATTATTTTTTCTTATGGGACTGGCAAAAACCCGCCAAATGACCGATCGACTTCGTTTCGTATCTCGTATCATACTTTCATACGTAATAAAACATCGCTTCCTGTATCTACTAAATGTAACGGGAAACGCAACGGCTAAATACAACTAAAGGATATACGACTCAACAAAAATAACTTACGATAGCAAGTATCTAAAGTACCGAATAAAATAGGTTTTTTTAGTGAAGCTTTAATTTTCATTGTAGCAATATTGTATCTGTTTAAATGTAAAATTACGATAAAATTCGTATAAACCGCAAACGGTAGGTCTTAATTATTAAGACTACTCAGACAATAAATATCCATTGAAACAACTTCTTCTCGTGTAAATACACTGCCGGATACTGAATTATACAATGAACGCATAAAAAATCTTATTTGATTTGTTAGAACGCAGTCAATAGTATATGTAACTTTTAGGTCATATTCTCTTCAAACTAACTAACAACAATAAACAAGAATGAGGAATTAAAAGAAAAATGAAAAGGACTTGGATTAAAACTAATGTCTTGGGCCATCTATAGATGAGTTTCAAGATTTATCTCTCTTCAGTATAACTTTGCTTATGACATTTTAAATCAGTAGTCTGTTATCAATTTTATTTTATAGATGCGTTACTTTCTGCATTTCTGCAATTTGAAATCAACTATAAAGGAGGTGTAGTAGTGCAACTTTAACAAACCTACAGCCTCCCGGGAAAATCGGCCGCCAAAGCCGAGTTTTACCAACTAAGCCAAACCTTTAGACTTTTATAAACTCGAAATTTTATTTCATGTTTAATCAAGGAGTGGAAAAACTCGCTAAAAGCTTTAAATTGGGCGCTATTATAAATTCATTAAATGCCACAAAATTTCTAGGGTATGCATTGAGATATGTATACTTAAAAGAACAATTTCTTGTATGTATGATGACATTCGTCGGTAAAAATAGTTTAGCCCGCTACATCGGGCTTTTGCCGTCTGGTAAAATAAATGTATATGGGCCGACAAGAAGCCGCGATGTATCACAGTAAGTTTTGTAATAAACAAATATTTTTTCTACATTAAAGTAGACATTCGAGAAATTAATTTCATAAAAATAAACGTACATTTCACCTGGATAGCAGTCAATTTGTTTTGAATATTGTTTATAAACGGGTAGTGTCATATCTCCTTTTGATTATTTCTTTCCTTGGAATACGCGGAAAACCTGAGTTCAAATCTCGGGCCCGATGGAATCACTGATGAGTAATGTGTACCAAATCGCGTCTCACACAGTTCACTGCTCTCGGGACTCTCACGGTCTCCTACCGTCTGTCCCGCTCTTTCCCTGTTCCGCTAGTTTTGTTCTCCTCGCACAAGGGGAAGTCCCTCAGTTCACGTGTACGCGTTTCCAATTTTGGGGATCCCATCGCTAAGATTATGATGCGCCGACACGGCCCGCCTGACATATCGCACGTCCTTGTGTGCCACTTCCTTACTGTGTTCTTTCTTTTCTGCCACAACAAAATTAAAATAAAATTAGTTATGTGATTAAGTAATGTCACTCGTCCATCCTGACAATATCATGTCCACCATTCAAAGCAACAAAATTTAATTTGTAGCAATCGTAGCAACTTTTAACATTAACAACCAGATTGCCTCAGCAATCTACCAACTCAGCTTATGATCAAACTACCGCAGAGTCTATCATAGCCCACCTGTGTCTCAGCAATACTACCAACTTACAGCTCATCACTAGACTACCGCAGAGTCTATCATAGCCGACCTGTGTCTCAGCAATACTACCAACTTACAGCTCATCACTAGACTACCGCAGAGTCCTAGCATAGCTCTCAGATCACCTCAGCAATCTTACCAAAATCACAGCTCATGACTAGACTACCGCAGAGTCCTAGCATAGCTCTCAGATCGTGTTAGCAATTCTACCGAAATCACAGATCATGACTAGACTACCGCAGAGTCCTAGCATAGCTCTCAGATCGCCTCAGCAATCCTACCAAAATTACAACTCATGACTAGACTACCGCAGAGTCCTAGCATAGCTCTCAGATCGCCTCAGCAAACCTACCAAAATCACAGCTCATGACTAGACTACCGCAGAGTACTAGCATAGCTCTCAGATGGCCTCAGCAATCTTACCAAAATCACAGCTCATGACTAGACTGCCGCAGAGTCATAGCATAGCTCTCAGATCACCTTAGCAATCCTACTAAAACCACAGCTCATGACTAGATTACCGCAGAGTCCTAGCATAGCTCTCAGATCACCTTAGCAATCCTATCAAAATCATAGCTCATGACTACACTACCGCAGAGTCGTAGCATAGCTCTCAGATTGCCTTAGCAATCCTACCAAAATCACAGCTCATGGTTAGACACCCTCAAAGTCCTAGCTTAGCCCTCAGATCGTCTTAGCAATCCTACCAAAATCACAGCTTATGACTACACTACCGCAGAGTCCTAGCATAGCTCTCAGATCGCCTTAGCAATCCTACCAAAATCACAGCTCATGACTAGACTACCGCAGAGTCCTAGCATAGCTCTCTGATCGCCTTAGCAATCCTACCAAAATTACAGCTCATGACTAGACTACCGCAGAGTCCTAGCATAGCTCTCAGATCGCCTCAGCAATCCTACCAAAATCACAGCTCATAACTACACTACCGCAGAGTCCTAGCATAGCTCTCAGATCACCTTAGCAATCCTACTAAAATCACAGCTCATAATTAGACTACCTCAAAGTCCTAGCTTAGCCCTCAGATCGTCTCAGCAATCCTACCAAAATCACAGCTCATGATTAGACTACCACAGAGTCCTAGCATAGCTCTCAGATCGCCTCAGCAATTCTAGCAAAATTACAGCTTATGAATAGACTGAGTCAAAGTCCTAGCATAGCTCTCAGATCTCCTCAGCAATCCTACCAAAATCACAGCCCATGACTAGACTACCTCAGGATCTAGCATAGTTCTCAAAATCAACAAAAATCAACAAATTCACAACTTAGGACAGTCATGCCTTAATTATTAATCGCCGACACTAGCTCATCCTTGACTCTTGACTTTCAGTGTTACAGCCAAATTCTGCGACTAGACTGGTACCTCTCTTAATTGATCGTAAGAAAATGTACACGGTAAAAACACTTTACGTTTCCCAAAACTGTTGCCATTTCGTATTTGATATTTGGTAGAATGTAGACTATCTTTTACGGACCTTTAAATGTACGATATCATCATGTTGTTATCATTCTTTCGTTGTATTTATAAAACAAAACAAAATCACCAATTTCTAACGGTTTCGCCTGTGCTTTTCCTTTTATAAACCTTTTAACACATTTTTTTTTAAATTTTAATCAAACCATGCTATCACTTCATTCTAAATCGATATTTACTTCATAAATATCATTTAAATTTCTAATGTTTATTTTTACCAGTTTTGATCAACCTGAGTTATTTTATGGTATTAAATCACGTTCAATTATACACTAATTTGATGTTTGTTTTTGATTACAGCGACATTCAGAATGTGTTAGGTACACATTAATGAATTTCCTCTAATACCATGCAAAGATATAAAATAGTATTCATTTCATTTATACTTATGTTTGAACCGCAAAGTAACGTAGCTGCCAGTCTAACGTGTCAAATTGTTTAGAGGGAAGGGCAAAGCTATACTGATGAGAGATAAATCTCGAAACGCGTCTATAGATGGCCTGAATAATTTGACCCAAATTGTTACATTTGCAGTAGGTTACTGTATGTAACAGAAAACACTTGTTGTATAATTCAATGTCCGTCGGGGTATTAGTTCGGTAAGTAGTTGTTTCAATGAGTGTTTGATATAGTCTATGTAAGACTAACTTGTTGTAGATTGCGAAAAGAATCGCACTTTTAATATATTATATTATTGGTATGCAGAACGTCGCTTTAAATTTCCCCGTATAACTAGGTAAATTAATATTCAGCAAATTTCTTGGAAACAAACTGTATGATGCGAGTCGGCACGAGGACGCATACTGCTCAATTACTCTACATTTCTAACATTTTGCCAAAAATGAGTTTTTTATATAACGTTTCTATTACTAGAATACCCAAGGGGTCAGCTGCATGGGCGCCCGCACATATGGGCAAGTGGGGGCACTTGAAACACATTTTGACACGTTGTTAAAAATCCTCGAAAAATAATTAAGATGATCGAAAACATTGACAAAATCAATTAAGATTGCATAGTGATCAATCTGATCAAAATTTACAAAATAATAAAATGGAACGAATGCTGATATGCAGAGAATATGTTCTGGAAGTATACATACCCTGAAAATGTTCCGACATTCGATGTTTTTTGAAAGAGTTTAATGTGAAACTTTAAACTAGTGTTTCCACTCCCAGATTAAGCATGAAGTAAAATTTCGAGTTTAGAAAAGCCTCGTAGCACTACGCGACCAACCGAAATTTTCAAGCGTTTCTAAACTCGAAATTTTACTTCATGCGCCACGCGTATAAGACACTGAAATATTTTAAAGTTAGAAATGTACTTTAAAAATGATTAATAATCGAAATATTAAAATAACAAAATATTTACATTTTTCTTCACACATTCTCAAGTCAGGTCAAATAATACAATGTATAAAATTATCTAATTTAGTTAGTAAATAAAAAATAATATAATAATCATGCGTAGCGCAACGCGATCAAACAAAATTTTGAGGCTTTTCCGAAATTTTACTTCATGCGCTATGTGTATAAAGCACTGGTTTTATTTGAACTTTAAGATATACGCCCGTAACATACTGCTTTAGTAGCATATTGTGAACTTCACAATGTTTCAGTGTTTTATACGCGTGGCGCATGAAGTAACATTTCGAGTTTAGAAAAACCTGAAAATTTGGTTGGTCACTCCGCTGCGCTACGTGACCAAATCAAATGTTCACGCTTTTCTAAACTCGAAATTTTACTTCCTGCTTAATCTGGGAGTGGAAAACACTCGTTTGCAGCGTATACGCTGTAAGTGGAATATGTATACTTAAAAGAAATACACCTCGTATTAATAACTGAAATCCTGCTAAAGTTTCTAGTTTAATTTTAGCTAATGTTTAAGATTTCTATCAATTTTTATAGCAGTATTATATATTATGGTGATTATTATGAAATCCAATTCTATCCAATTTAATTTATTGATTTCCAAATAGAAACAATGATACTTTCATGGGTGAGTCAAGTTTAGTCAATATAAGTATACAAAAGTTTAGCAAAAAATAGTAAATAGACAGACTCACAAAAATGCAACAAAGACAAGTAATTAGCATTTTAATTATATTCGATTTTTCATGTCTATTTTGTCGATGTCTTTAATTTTCCAATAATCAACTGATCTATAATTTGTCTGCGACTTATGATTTTAATGGCGCCTATGTCCCCGTTGTTTAAAATAATATTTAAATAAATTCGCCAACAACAGTCTCTAAGTTCTTAATCAATATGAATCATTAGAATTTTTTAACGACTGTCTTTAATCTTTAACGATATGGAAATCGCTGATACTATGATGAATTGCAATAGAGGTAAAAATGCAGCTCTAAACTTAATATAGACGTGTACTGGTGGCACTTTAAATGAAATCTTTATTTTATACTATTACAAAATTCTTGCGATACACAATTTTGTAATCGGATTTCCAGAAATCGTTATCGAATTGGTTATATTAACAATAATCTACTAATGGTATGCAGAACGTCGCTCTAAATTTCCCCTTACGGCTAGACATCAAGTTGTTTGCAGAAACAGGGCAAGACCTGCCCTAATTTATTCAAGATCGTGACATTTTTTAAACTTATCTCACATACATAAACCGATATACGATTAAATAGCAATACGCTGCACATTGGTCGATTCAGGGAAACTAACATTTATTTAAAATATTGATAATTAATAACTTGTTTTTTATGATTTTAATTTAATTAATAATAATAATAATGTACTGCCCGCCGTAAGTAAATGAACACCTAGTAAACGTGCTAATAAACGATGAAAATTCAACAAGATTAGACTAATAAATCGAGTTGCCATAGACAATGAAAAAAAAATTGTTGGTGTTTTATTTTGACATTATTTATTTATTTGGCACTTTAAACCAAACTTTTAAGCTTAATTAGTCTTATTCGATTGTAAATAAAGGTCACTTATTCGAAGATACACAAATTTTCGCTCAATGAGTAACTTTTAACGGAGTAGAATAATCGGTTTACGAGAATCAGTATTTTCCATTTGTAATGTTGGTAGTTGTGTAGAACGCAGTGTCGCTAGAAATTCTCTATGTTGGCGAAGATGGTCAGAAACACATGAGGAACGACGACGTTTACAATCCGGATGTCCTAAAAGCACAAATGATCGTGAAGATCGTGTTATTCGGCTTACAGTTCTTCGGCACCGTTTGTCACCAACAAAGGACATTTGTGATGGTGAAAAGGTTTAACTAATCGTCAAATCTCTATATAATCTGTCTATAGAAGAATTCGAAGTTTTAGCGTCAAATCGTAGCTACCATTTTTTTGTTTACCACTAACTCCCCAACATCGATTTCTTTTAATGGTAATTGTTAAAATGTTTGAATATTTATCATTATTTGGTAAGAATAATTGGGAAACATCAATTTTAATCTTACTAATAATTGTTAAACATTTCAAAATTTTAACAATCAACTTTAAAAAAATCGATTTTACCAGTAAAATTCTTTTAAACAGATTATATAGAGATTTGATGATTAATTAAACCTCTTGACCATTAAAAATGTCCTTTGTCCCCAAAAGCCATTTGTCATTTTTGATTTTAGGACATTCAGGTTGTAATCGTCGTCGTTTCTCATGTGATTCTGTTCATGTTCGCCAATATAGAGACATTCTACCGACACTGCGTTCCAGCTACCAAGATTACAAATGGATAATTCTGCTTCTCATAGACCAATTATTCTACCCCGTACAAAGTCTCTCATTGAGTGAAAATTTGTGCATCTTCGAAGAGGTGGCATTCTTTTATAATCGACTAAGAGTAATTAATCCTAAAAGTTTGGTTTAAAGTGCCGAATAATTAAATAATGCAAAAATAAAAATCTGCTGTGGCCAACACAGGTAGTGACAGCAAATTTAAATAATATAGGATTATTAAATTCATTATTCCAATTACTTATTAATGTTAGGTTGTACAATAAAATGTACGCAACTGATTTTTTTTTACTTTATCGTTTAAAAAATACTTCCAGTCGGCCTAAAAAAATAGCACACACACCGTAGAAAAAAAATAAGGAATTTGTTGGTACCATTAAAAAAATATGTTTTTACCAAAAACCGAAAGGGGTAGGCCCTAATCAAAATTTAACATTGAAGCTTGTATAAGTCTATCTCACTCCCGCTCACTTATTTCCCATCCTTGAAAATCGTAAATTTCTGAAAATATTAAAAACTAAAAAAATATTTACATCTCCCGTACCAATTGAGCTAGGTCAATAAAATTTTCGTTGATGTTTCGCTATATTTATAAGAGGAGTGGGGACTTTTTATTTGGTACCATAACTACCTTTTTGGTTAAAAAAAGCGGTTAAACGATGTTTAAAAAAATTATATTTACCATTTTTAAGAAAACTAAAAGAGCTACGACAAAAAGCATGTAATTATTGCGTTTATTTTTTGATTCTCTACAACTTTTATTTGAAAATTGTTTCGACTATGTTGATAATTTACGAGATACGAAGAAAACGCTAAGAGTAAACATCCACTTCCGGCTTCCGGTCTCCATAACTGGGCGTGAGGTATTATAGAATAGAACCCAAATACAAAATTTGATGACAATCCCATGAGCCATTTTCGCTGAAATGGTGCCACAGACCGCACGAACGACGGACCGACCGACCAACAGACCGACACCATTGAGATATAACACTTGATTCGGATTCTTGAGACCCCAAAACGGATATATCCGGAAAAAAAGAGTAGTGCGGTCGGTAAAAACCAAAAAAATTTTGTTTCATTGTCGATGCATCTTGATTTACTAGTCTAATCTTGTTGAAATCATTTCATCGTTTCTTAGCACGGATAAAATACATCTTTCCTAAAATTTTATCAAAATTCACCCACGTTTAGTGGGTGTTCATTTACTAATATCAACATTAAAATTCTGAAACACCTATGTGACCAAAATATCTACCCTAAATACACATTTTCCCCAACAATTCTCTTAAAAAACTAATCCATAACGATTTATAGGGTCCTCTAAATTTGCTCTGATGAGTCTGGTTGTAGTTCACTTAGTTCATTTTCTAAATATTTATATTTCATTTAACTAATTTAAAAAAATGAATTCTAAATGGCCATGAATTCGATTTAAATGGAAGTTACCAAATATTTTGTTATTTTATATGAGAAAAAATACAACGTACGTTACACACATTCTTTCAAAATAATTGTCCATGATTGTGTAAAATGATAACTTAACGTTATATATATAGATTAATAAAAAAATTAACAAAACGTATACGTTCTAAGCACGATCGTTAGGTAACTGAGCGCATTTTACGAAGAGCGTACTGTGTTCACTTAGCAAATCTGCACAAAAGGAATTACGTTTTTTATAACACTAACAGCGGAACCTTTGTGTCTAGTAATAGAAATGTTATAAAAAAATAATTTTTAAAAGGTTATTTTCGGCAAAATGTTCAGCTATAATCGAACATCGACAACTGTGCGCCGGCGCAATTACAGATGACCCTCTGCTGGTTAATTACCGCTCGTAACGTTTAAACCTCGTAACTGCTAATTACACCGTCGTAGTAATTTAAATGCGTCGAACGTACATCACCTTACTATAAAATAGATGAATGCTTGTAAATTTGTTGACTAGTTTTCAAAGTATCTATTACAAATGAAGCCTTTAATATGAACGTGAAAATGTTCATAAACTTTTCGAACGTTGTATGTTCAGAAAATACAACGCAATTCTTTTGATTTTGTCATGACAATTAAATCAATTAAACCGATCGTTGCCAATCAACACAAATCCTTAATTCATAACGGATTTCAAATGAAGTTAGGTAAAATTAGTCCCAATAAAGTGAATAAGTCTATGATAACAGCAATATTTATTATTTCACTTCTCTTAGTGTTTAAATGTGTTTCATAAATTAATAGCTTCAACAATCAATCATAAACGTATACGTCAAGCTAGTGAGACTAGTTTCTCTAGCAAGCAAGATTAATTTTTGGATCAACAGTTCCGAAAGAAAAATAATCTGCAAATTAAAATATTATAGGATTAGTATATTGATTATTTCTGTTGCTTATCATTTATTATTAATGCTTACTGAGATAGCGCAACAAATTTCAAAAGATGAAATTCAAAAATTCAACATTTTCTAAATAAAATTATTTAGAAATGTTTATTTTTTATTTGTTTTGTTTATTATTTGTTTATTTTTTTTATTCTCTGCAACTTAAAGATTATGTTAGTAATTTACGAGATATGAAGATAACGCTAACATTAATATTTGTAATTATTATTGTATCAATGTTGATACAATGTTGTATCAATATTTATTTTCAAGTAGTAATTCAATGCTGTAACAATCTGCTATGTACACTAGAGATGGGCGAAATGGCTCTTTTCGGTGAGCTGGTTCACAAGATCTGACTCACTTTACAGAGCTGGTTCAATGAGCCGGCTCAATCCGCTAAGAGTTCTGACTCTTAGAGATCGATCTGATTCGCCAACTTATTGAATTGAGCGACGCACCGTGGTCTGAAACCCACCAATATGCGACAAAACACCACAGTTTTTTATTTTGTGAGATATCAATTTGAAATTTGCTATGCTCATACTAAACACAAATTCGAGTTTACAGATCTTCCATAAACCTTATTTGTACTTTCGGTTTCACCAGAAATGACATCAATTTTAAAAATGGTGATGTGTCCATCACAGCACTTTCCCCGTTAAAGATATGATGATTTAAATATCAACAATATGTAAAATTTGCTGAAACTAAATTTATTCTACTTTTATTATTATTCCAAAACTATTCACAAAAAAAGGAATTTTTTCCATTTTTTTGCTACATCTTGGTAAATATTGATCATCATCACATCTAAGCGTTATATATTTTTAACTTTACTGTTAATCAGTGTTTTATACGTGTGGCGCATGAAGTAAAATTTCGAGTTTAGAAAAGCCCCGTAAAAATTTGTCTCTGGTCGCTGCGCGACCTTCGACAAATTTTCTACGCGGGGCTTTTCTAAACTCGAAATTTTACTTCATGCTTTGTCTGGGAGTGAAAAAACTCGTTACTTTAAAGGGGGGTGCCTGGGCCCCCCTCTAGATACCAAAAAATCATACATTTAAAATTATTGCAGGCAAGTTTTCACCAAAATTAAAATAAATAATTAATTATCTAACGATTAGAAAATAAAATGTTCTTAGCTTAGGAAATTATCTACTTAAAAATTGACAAAAAGCTGTCAACATTTTTAAATAGAATTAGTATGTATAATCAGCTCAGAAGTTTCAACACAATTTGTCAACCAACCGAAAAAAAAAAAAAATAAAGGCTAGTATTCTTTAAACTTTACAATATTTCAGTGTTTTATACGCGTGGAGCATAAAATAAAATTTCAAGTTTAGAAAAGCCTATGCTTAGTCTGGGATTGGAAACACTCGTAAGAACTTTAAATTGAACTCTTTTATAAAATCAACGAATGCCCGCAAATGTACAGAGTATACGAATACATAAGGATATGATATATAAAAATGGTAAATTATTATGTCATATATTAATGACTTTTTTTGATTTTGAAGAATGTAATCAGATTTTATGTTCGGTTTTTAATTTTTTTTTTGTAATCTTAATAGCAATAATATGTATTATCAATATACATATTATTGCTATTTGTATTATTTTACTAATTATTTGTAGTTTTTTGTCAATACTCTGCTAAAATTTTTATTTTTATATTTGATAAATTTTAATTTGTGTTAACTTCATAATTTAGAAGAGTTCTGTTAATTTTTATATTTGTATATTTTATTTAAAAAAATATATTATTACAATTACAAATCAATTAAAATATTATTCAGTATTAGTAGGAAATACTGATACTGAATAATAATACAAAAAAATAGGAAAGAAGTAATTAAATATATCAATTATTTGATTTTTCTATTATTTCGAAGCTTTTTTAATTTTCATGGATATTTATTTTTTCAAGAAAATTATGAATAAAATTAGAGTTGATTTGTATTTCAAGTTGTTAACTTAAAAATAAAACGTAATTGATGTAATGCTAATTTTGCTGCCTTTGAAAATTTCGCTCATTTTTAATATTTGTATATATTGATTTATTAAAAATCATTTTCCCCAATTTTTAGAGTAATTTATAAATATTGAATTAGCTAATTTTATTAATTTCAACGGTTTGCTTAAACTACATTTTTAGTTTTCCTGCAACTTGCAACAATTTTAAATGTATGATTTTTTGGTACCTAGAGGGGGGCCCAGGCACCCCCCTTTAAAGTAACGAGTGGTTTTTACTCCCAGACTAAGCATGAAGTAAAATTTCGAGTTTAGAAAAGCCCCGCGTAGAAAATTTGTCGAGGGTCGCGCAGCGACCCGAGACAAATCACGGGGCTTTTCTAAACTCGAAATTTTATTTCATGCGCCACACGTATAAAACACTGATGTACAGTAAAGTTAAATATATATAACGCTTAGATGTGATGATGATCAATATTTACCTAGATGAAGCAGAAAAAAAATGCAAGAATTACTTTTCTTCTGAATAGTTTTGGAATAATAATAAAAATAGAATTAATTTAGTTTGAGCTAGTTTTTCATATTGTTGATATGGTTTTCCATATTGTTGATATGGACACATGACAATTTTAAAAATTGATGTCATTTCCGGTGAAACTGGAAGTACAAATAAGGTTTATGTAATTTTGTAAACTCGAGTTTGTGTTTAGTATAAGCATACCAAATTTCAAATTGAAATCTCACAAAATTAAAAAAAAAACTGTGGGGTTTTGTCACGTTTTGGTCGGTTTCCGACCCCGTCGCACAGTGGTGTTTAATTATTTCGGTTATACAATGATTGCAATAATTTAATCATAATTTGTATAAATACGTAAGAGTGAACATTTTATAAAAATTATAGAAAACGCGTATTTATTTCATGTGATTACACTTCAAGCATTGATTGAGATATTCACATAATTTAATCAATGACTTGAAGCATTGATTAAGATATTATGTTTAACAATCAGCACGGAAACATCGCGACCCAATTCCAAACATCGGAGTTGGATTCGGATGAGTGAGCTATAGCTCAGTCGGATTCAAAAGCTCCGTAAAACGAGCTAGTTCAGTTCGAGAGCCGTCATGAATCATCCCGATCCAACTCCGAACCGCAGAGTTGGATCCCGATGAGTGAGCTACCTCAGTCGGATTCAACAGCCGCCGTGGCTCTTTTAGAGTCGATTCGCCAACTCAATGGGTTTATTTAACTCCATTCGCACGCGTCGTAATTCGAATCAATGATGCTGCAATAACATGATAGAAATATTACGATAGCTATTTTCTTACTACAATAACAAACACTACTTATTAAATTTACAATTTTGGTTACAAAAAGGTGACGAAAGTAAAAATACATTTGTAATGTTTACTAGATAGTAAACAACGGCGTTTGCTTATAATATTTTAAATTGTAGTATCTGTGAACTAAGAAGAGGCGGATCTCTATTTAAATAAATGAATAACGCAGGTTTAGAAATTGGAGTGAAAAATATTCAGTTTTTACAAATTAATTGAGTAGTGTACAAACGCAAGCCAAAAGAATTTTCAGCAAGGCTGAGGGAAGTCGACCTGTCGATCAACGAGCCGCGTGAATATCAAGATCTGTTAATACTTAATGCATTGCGAATCTACATTCACTCTAAAGAGCGGGCGAATCAAAATGAGTCATGGCTCAAAAAGAGCTACATATTTCGAACTGAGTCACTTGCCTCACCAGCTCATTTACTTGACCGGCCTCTTTGAGTCGATTCGCTCAGGAATTACCCATCTCTAATGTACACGATAGCAGATAGGGTCAAAATTATTACATTTCAATTTTATATTGATATAATATATAATTTCTACTAGGGGACATGCAGAAAGACAAACGTTTTTAAAAATGGGGACCCCAAATAAATAACTTTTAACGTTTACAAAAATATGATACTCTTTCTAATACCATAACAGCGAAAGTAAAAAAAATAATCTGAGGAATCTTAATGGTCTAAATATTATAAATTATAAATCACAATCATAAGCCGTTAACTACCCTTCTCCATAAATGTTAAAACTATTTAACTTTTATGGCGATAAGTTGATTGAGTCTTATTTATCAATGTAGAAGATTTAGCGCTAAATGTATTATTTTAAAATTAATTAAAGCGTCTATAAAAACATTAAATTATACTAAAGATAAAGCCTTAAAGCTTTAATGCAAATGTCAAAATTCGACTCAATATATTGTTGCCCGTCGCGTCCACCAAATATGTTATAGAATTTTATTAAGCGCATAGTTGGGATGTCTCTTTCATTTCCAATATATCAGTATTAAATGGTTTGCATCTTTGGAGGGTGATCTTCCTTCCTCCGACTAAATCGAAAATTGAACGTGCCCGATCCTAAGAATTACAAATTTATATGCTATCGGGATTTAAACCTTCATGACCGCATTGGTGCGCATCGAAAATTCATGAAATAAAATTTTCTGAGAAAACGGTGTTACTGAAGTGCGACTTCACAAATGATTCATAGTTTATGTGGAAATTTAAAAGTTCAAGTTAAATTTTGATTTTATAGGAATTCACAACAAAATTGAGCGCTAACTAGAATTGTTTATTTTGAATAATAGAATAAGCCCTAGTTTCAAAATTATTTGATAATTATTTTAAATATATATTTTCACTTTTTTCTTTGCAACTTTATTTAATGTTGTATTTTATGAAAATTGTTGAGCATTGAAATTATAAATTGAGGAATAAAAAACTAGTTGATTGCGATTGCGCATAAAGAAATATGATTGCTTGATTTTAGAGAATAACACTAATCAAACTGTCTGTTTCTTCTTTTGGTCCCGCGTATTTTCTTATCTCTTGGCCATTATGGTTTGACTTCAAACTATAACGCTTGAAATGGGAAAATATTTTGATATATTTGTAATACTTCTAGTAAATAACATATTAGGTTAAGATTTCACTGTATATTAGCTGACACATGTATGTAGTATTTAGGTCCGCTATATACAGGGAGTTTTTTCTAAGCATACATACCCCAATACACTGTTTAAGTTGTAAATTTTCAGATATTCGTCGTATTTTAAAAAGATTAAATTGAAGCTTTGAACAAGTGTTTTCCACTCCCACTAGTTTAAGCTTCAATTTGAACATTTTTTAAATACGACGAATATCTGATAACTTACAGCCAATTCAGAATATTGGGGTATATCTAGAAGAATAACTCCCTGTATATAGCGGACCTAAATACTACAAATATATCAAAATATTTCGCATTTAAATCGTTGTAGGTCTAGTAAGTGGATAATTAAAGAGTGTGACAACTGACGTGGGATGGGGCTTGTATATTTGTTACAATATTTAAATAATATATAGCCAAATATTATATAAAAATGATAACAAATTAAAAAGTATGCTTTGCTGCATGTATACTAATATAGAATGTGCCAATTAAATTCATTCTGTAATGGATGATCTTTAATCATTTTATGCATTGTATTGAAGCGCTGCTTTCAGTGATTTAATTTATTTGCTCTTATTTTACCCAACCATTTGATTTCATTTCACACTAATTTAATTTAACCCTTATACATAGGAATGCTGACTTTTCAACATTCGATTGTTTCAGAAAATGGGCTATTTTACCCGGTATTCCCCTTGTAGCCTCGAAACCACCACGATATTCATTAAATAAATTGAATAATTATGTAATTTATTTATAAATAATATATATTTTAGAACACCAAAGTAATAGTGTAATAGCATTTTTAATTAATTGTGATACTATACATAATCTCTAAAGAACAATTTTGTAATTTTGAAACTGTATTTTTTTATTATTACTCGTGATTGTAAATTTACCGACATTTTCAATTACCAGTAACTCGGTAAATTTGTGAATCAAAATAGATTTACCGATCATTTCCCGGTAATTCACAATATCGCTGTTTAAGGGTAAGAGTAATTAAATACATAAAAAATGGGTTATGCCCGCCGCGGAGAAGTAATTTCTAAGGTAAAATAGCACGTCATTCAATCTGGTATCTGAATAGAAGCGCAAAACGTCAAATAATAATGCTGTGAGTAATTGATTTTTGATCTAAACGTTTTTTAATGATTTTTCCACCGGGGCGCCCCGTTTTAGAAAAAAGAAACCGGTATATGACTGACGGAAAAGGTAAGGGTGCTTTTTAAGCTTGATAGCATTTTTAATTAAAATATAACCTATAAAATTTAATCAAATGAACCAATGAACCCTGCGACTGTTTCTAATGGAGCGCATTCGCACATTTTTTTTGATAAAACATATATTTGGATTACCTTTATAATATTAATATATTTAATGCTATTCATTACATGCCTTTTTAATATATAACAAAATATAATCACATAGATTATTTCATTTATTTTATATTAATGTATTGAATTATTATTTCGTTGCCAATATTCAATACTGGATTTGTTTTTAAACAGTTATCTATTTTAATTAAAATAAAAGTAAGTGGCATCATTGATTTAAGGACCCTTCAGTAAATTATTTTAATATCAGTTTTATAAGGCAAGTTACTGTCAGGAAAGTATTGATCATTAGGAACGAGATAACAGTGACTTGACTTTATTGAACGCTTCGTATAATTTCCCCGCACCAAAGATATTTCCTTAATAGTAATTATTTACTATATTCTACTAGAATAATTACAAGAATGCAAGATATCCTTAAATATATCATCTGTTTTATGTTGATGAAAAATTATTTTGAATAACTGTGAAATAAATTTTAATTTGTAGTTTGTTCCTCATTTTTTAACTATTTTATTGTTATACTTGACTACTAATTTTGAAAATTATTACGAATAACAGAAATTGTCGAAACTTTATCGTTTACAGTTTACTATCCTAAAATAGTAGTTCCTATGTACGAATACAATTCACACTAACACAAGTTAATTTCTCTCATGAATTCATTTAAAAAAATGTTAACTTAGTAAAACTGATTTCTGGATTTAAATTATTTTATTTATATATTTACCATCAATCCATTAATCAAAAATTGGTTTATCGATAATTTACCGGTAATTCTCAATGTTGAGCTTTCAATTAATTTCAATTAAGCATGAAGTAAAATTTCCGGTCGTGCCTCGCTTCGCTCGCGCCGAGAAATCCAAATGTTTAGGCTTAACTAAACTTATTTCATTAAAATACATTATAAGTTCATATTAATTAATGGTTTTATTTATCTGCTATAATTATTTAACCACCAAAGTGAATTATTAACGGTTTTAGCAAGTTTTATTTTTGTAATGAACTCAAACAACATTTCTTGGTTCTTTTCGAAAATCCGCTGGGCTCCATGTCTCCCACTTTTAAACCCGCGTAGTGGACCTTCTATACTATTATACTTTAGCTACGTTGGGTCGCTACTGTGATCATGTCACTGTCAATAGTAATATTTATTCCCAATTTCATGGGAACAATAGTGATAACCCAGAATATATTAACGGTACTGGATGTCCTATAATTCCATTTTTATTCTTTTTTTATCCAAATACTTCAACCCTTATGAACATACTAGTAGCATAAAAACAATATCCGAATTCCAATCAAAGAAAATAAACTAACTTAATTTGAATGTATACAAAGTTTGATCATTTGGTATAACATACTGAATTAAGTAGAGAACAAGCATTAGTCAAGAACGATTATTTTTTAATGATAGTTTTAAAATTTTGGTTAAATTCCACTTTGGAATTAACATTTTTGTTAATTTGCTAAATTTTTAAATTTTTGTCAATCTATCCTAATTGTTAATAATTATTTAAAATTTGTAATTGTTTTTAAATATCAAGATATAGGGACTTTTTTATTTTAACTACACGTTCACATGTTCGTTTATATGGAACGTTTGTAAAATTAATATGTAATAAAACCTAAGCAGTATATTTTGAACTTCACATTAAATCAGTGTTTTATACGCGTGGCGCTTCAAGTAAAATTTCGAGTTTATAAAAGCCTTAAAATTTGGTTTGGTCGCTCCATTTTGCGGAGCGATCAAACCAAACTTTCAAGCTTTTCTAAACTCGACATTTTACTTCATGCGCCACACGTACAAAAACACTGATTTAAAGTGACTCTCAAAATACACCCACCCCTTATGTTTGATATTTACTTACATTCTACAAATGTTTACTATTTACTTATATACACCTTTTATTGCAACTTTTGGATTTTAAGATTTTTTTGTCTGATATTTGAATTGGAAGGATTTCTCCTTTTCCTCCGTGGATCCAAGCATGTTCAAGGCCCCGCAACTTAAGTTTGCACCAGGCCCTGCTATGGTTTAGGGAGGCCCTGGTAGTCTGTATACAGATAAAATATTTTAACAGTGAAAAAACAACAAATTGCCGATAAATTTTGGACATATTTTGTAAAATAGTGAACTATACTTGTTAAACTTTTAGTTATACATTTCATGCTTTATGATACAGTATAATAAGGTTCAAGATATCGAAATATTATTGTTATTAAAAATGTACATCTATGTACTGCAGAATAAATTCAGAGTTTATTTTCAATTAACAAGTGAAAGTATTATTTTGTTGAAATATTGTCTTAGTTATTTTCTTCAGAAACCCTATTAACACTTCCATCCTTCATAAGTATCCCTCATAACCCAAAAATACACTTAAGTTCAAATATAAGACAATAATCCTACATCAATTTATTAGTTCGCACCATCTTCGCAAAAATATATTAAACAAAATGGGAGTCTGTCAACTTGCCCCCGCGATTAGCGATTTAAAAATGGGGGGGGGGGGGCTAAGTTGATGCCAGCCCCCCTTTTCAAAATTTTAAACTTTTTGCTCCATCAATATATTCTATAGAACTTGCGCTATCGATACCACCTATTTTTAAAAGTAAACGAAACTAAAAAGGGTGCCAGCCCCCAAACTCAAATTTTTAAGATTTTTCCGCATTAAACACGAAGGTTTCAATATCAGCTCACACAAACAAGTTATAGCATATTTTATATAATACTCGAACCCAGTGAGCGTATTCCCATAATCTCTGATACAACTAGTAATATTTATTTCTATAATAGTTGCAAATTTATTCAACAAATATTGTTATTATTTCTTAAAAAATCAGATTTTAAAACGTAATAGTGATAATAGGAATCTAACGACAAATATAATTTTAACAATGCATAAAAAATAAATTTAGACCAATGAGAAAAGTTGCGAAAAGTTGCGAGTAGCTTCACAAATTAATTTATTATTATTAAATAAAATGTATTAATTTCAAAACTAACTGTTATATTTTAGTGTTTAGAGCAAATATTGCTTAGACAATGCTCCAGAAATACGTGTTCACTAATTAGAAAAGTTGCGCTGTTTTCGCAGTGGCGTTACAAATTTATTTATTATTAAAGAAAAATCAATATTTTTAAAACTAACCGTAACATTTTGATTTTTGGAGCAGATATTACTTTAACAGTGCCAAAAAACATACTATTATTAATGAGAAAAGTTGTGCTGTTTTCCCAGTAGCGTCACAAATTTATTTAGTATTATTAAATGAAAATCAATATTTTTAAAACTAACCGTAACATTTTGATTTTTGGAGCAGATATTACTGTAACAGTGCAAAAAACACACTATTATTAATGAGAAAAGTTGTGCTGTTTTCCCAGTAGCGTCACAAATTTATTTATATTATTAAATGAAAATCAAAATTCTTAAAACTGACCGTAAAATTTTGATTTTTGAAGCAGATATTACCTTAAAAGTGCCAAAAAACACATTATTATTAATAAGAAAAGTTGCGCTGTTTTTCCAGTGGCGTCACAAATTTATTTATTATTATTAAATGAAAATCAATATTTTTAAATGTCATCGTAACATTTTCATTTATGGAGCAGATATTACTTTAACAGCGCTTAAAATTAACATTGTTACTAATAGGAAAAGTTGCGCTGTTTCTTATAATAAATACATTTGTAGAGCTATTGGAAAAACAACACAACTTTTCTTACCTACCGCAAAGTAAAACGGTATAAGATTAATATATCAGTTTTCATATAATTTATTTCTAGAGCTTACAGAGATAGAGCAACAAAATAAAAGAAATACATCAAAAATTCACATTTTTAAAAATGACTTTTAAATAAAAAGAGATACGACTAAAAGTATATACACAATAAATGTTTATTTCTTGACTATCTTCAACTCTTATTTAAAAAAATACAATTATGTTAATCATTTACGAGATACGAAAGAGTAAACATACACGATACGAGTAAACATCCACTTCCGGTTTCCGCATTTTATCCAAAAGTTGATTAGTTCGAGATATTGTGGAGTAGAACTTAAATGCAAAATTTAATGAAAATCCCAACAGCCGTTTTTGCTGAAATCTTTACACTGCTGCGGGAAGATCCGGAGCCAAATTGTTATGGTCCTTATGGTCCACTGTGCTCCATAAACCAACTGTAGATATTATCCGAAAAAATCCTTTCAGCAATAGTTTTATGCAAAGACGACTTAATGAAATAGTTGAAAATATTTAAGAATCATTGTGCAATCGTCTGCAGACTTGTCAATTTTCAGTTCAGCTGGATGATTCCACTTTACCAACCAATGAAGCATTATTATTGTCATACGTGAGGTTCATCAAACATGAAAAAATATGTCAAGTACTATTGTTTGCTACGAATTTCAAAACAGATACAAAAGGAAAAACCATATTTAATACACTGGAAGAGTTTTGTGACGAAAAGGACATTTCTTTTAATAATATTTTGTCAGTTGCTACAGCTAGCGCACCGGCTATGACAGGGCGTCACAAAGGCTTCATAGCGCGCTTAAAAAATAAAGTTCCTGACGTGCTTGCTGTGCCTTGCGTAATTCATCGCCAGCATTTGGTTGCGAAAAAATCTGAGTAAACGAATCTGTACATCACTGCGATATATTATCAGAGCAGTTAATAAAATCAAAAGTAACTCGTCGAATGACAGATTATTTAGTCAGCTTTGCATTGCCAATGATAAAGATTTCAACCTTCACACAAAGGTGCGCTGGCTGTCAAAACGTACTTGTTTGGCTCGATTTTACAATCTGTTTAAGTCTGTGATAGAGTTTCTAGGAAACAAAGACGCAGAATTGCACTACAACCTCATCTCATCAAAGAACGATATTGCGTACTTAGATAGATAGATTAGATACTTGTAGGGGTGGCCTCTTGGCCTATACCACCGCGACCTTTGTAGATCTATTGTGGATTATTGCGTACTTGACAGACTTGTAAAAATTGTTTATGATGTCA
The DNA here is from genome assembly GCA_932526585.2 of Philonthus cognatus. NCBI lineage: Eukaryota > Metazoa > Arthropoda > Insecta > Coleoptera > Staphylinidae > Philonthus > Philonthus cognatus. Next base: position 94,162,005 of record OW052243.1, read on the forward strand.
ATCTCCAACTTCAAGGCGACGACTTAAACTTGACTAGGACAAAAAGAAATAACGTTGCGGCTTTTATGGCCAAACTGCCATTCTACAAAAGAAATATCGGCAGACGGGAATTGAATAACTTCCCAAATTTATCAGCACTCATTCAAGAACGACGAGTTGCTTGTTCACTGTCAACACTTGGAAAACCTCCACAGGAACGATTCCAGAATATTTTAAACATGGACATACAAGACTAGGTTTTGGATCCTTTTTATTAAATGTCAGCACAGACGGATCATCCCAGTTAGAAAAAGAACTAATAGAATTGACGACAAATGAGGAATTAACAACTAAATTTCAGAATTGCTACCAAGAATTTTGGCTGCAGGAACCGATTTCGCAACTGTACCCAGGATTATGGTCGATTGTTGAAGGATTTCTGATAGCATTCTCATCGTCCTATTTAGCTAAACGTGGATTTAGTGTTGTAGCAACAAATCGAGAAATCGGCTCCATGTTACTGAATGGCGACTTACGGTTGTTTTTAAGTAAAATCGAGCCTGATATAACCAAACTCCTTAAAGTGCATCAAATTCAACCTTCTCATTTGATAAGTTATAAATTTAATGTTTTTTGAATGTTAATAAAAATACTTCTCAATTAAGTATGCGTTTTAATTGTTCTTATTGAAACATTCTTCTTTAAACTCAGAAATAACATAGGGGTCATATACTATCTTACGACTATATAATATTACACCTTTAAATTAGATTCGCAACAGATGGTAAGTAAACGATGGTAAGTAAACAAAATTATGGGACTCCAGAAAAACAAATATTCTCAAAGTGGGCGAAAAGCAAAATAAGGTTGAGAAGCTATGGACTAAACAAACACATACAATTTTTTTTATCAAAATAGAATAATTAATTCTTGGTGTTCACTTTCCTTTGTCACTTAGTATAGAATACTTATATTGTTTCCGAATGAGACTAGACTGCAATATTTGTAAATAACCGCAAAGCGTCAAGAAGGCAATTAAATTTGGTGTATTAAATAAATCCGGCACATTGTCGACGTATATATATCTGTACCAATTAAATATTAAAGAAGCTTTCATTAAATGTTTTTTATTTCTGTGCGCTAAATGAGTAAATGGCGTTCGTCGGTTCGAGTTTTCACCCAAAACTAAATAACGTCCGGCGTAAAAATGTTATCGATATTTGGAAACCAGCCAATGCAATGTGATTCCTTTCAGGAAGCAGGCAGGAGACAACCACACGGTCTATGGCTATAAAAATTGACAGTTTCATTGCGAACTGATGGCGGAATTGTACTATATTGAAAATCATCTACCCTTTAATAAGGAAAATGATTTTCGAATGTTTTACTTGATTGCATTTTGATGAAAGCTATTTCACGTTACAATAAATGCATACATTGATAATTAAATAAAATCAGCATACAATTTTCTATACAATTAGAGATTCAGGTAAAATGTTTCATAAAACCACAACAAAATACACTTTGATATATTTTAAGAAAGTAAAGAATATCAATGATACGCCAATAAAATACGTCGATTAATAGATACAATGATTCAGAGTTTCGTTCTACTTTGCTTTCTTATCATCACACTTATTATGAAACTAAATAAAAATTATTGATATAATAAGAAACCAATAATTATTCTAAGTAAGTCAAAAATAGTAAAATTTACGAGAGGTGTCCTTTGATTACAAATTTGAAATCTGTAGTAAAACTTTTCTTTAAGAGAGCCAATTTTTGCTGGTTGTGTGTTTCTGGGATACGAGATGGCGCAGAAATAGCAAAATTGCAGAAAGTAGTTTTGACTATGTATTGGTTTATAGTGCCTGCCGAATTTTATCACAACGAATAATAAAAATGATGAGTGCGGATCGCGTTCTTTGTTTACATAGCGCCTTGCGAATGATTGAATGAATATTGAATTATAGAAGGCACAAGTAAACTGGATAAATATTTACAATTTTAATTTCTATCGACATACATACAACAGTATAACGAAACAGATGCCTTTTTAGTTTGATATTCCATATGAGTATATACAGGGAGTTTTTCTTTAAACTATACGTATTCTAAATTCAGATTATTTTCTTTAAATATTTAGATTTTAGTTGTTTTTTAAAAGAGTTCAATTTGAAATTTTCAACGAGTGTTTTCCACTCCCAGGCTAAGCATGAAGTAGAATTTCGAGTTTAGAAAAGCCTCGTGAAAATTTGTCGAGGGTCACGCAGCGACCCGAGACACATTTTCTGGGCTTTGCTAAACTCGAAATTTTACTTCATGCGCCACGCATATAAAAATACTGTGAAAATGTATGTATATTTGAACCTCACTTGAAATCAGTGTTTTATACGCGTGGCGCATAAAGTAAAATTTCGAGTTTAGAAAAGCCCAGAAAATCTGACAAATTTTCACGGGGCTTTTCTAAACTTGAAATTGTACTTCATGCTTAGTCTGGGAGTGGAAAACACTTCAAATTTAACTCTTTAAAAAAACAACGGATGTCGGAAAATTTACAGCTTATTGTAAAGAAACAGTTAAATTCTGGGCAACATAAAATATATATTCACGTTATTTGCAACTACATAAGTAATTTAAACGATTACTATTAAAAATCATATATCACACATGACTGTCGCGTGCTGCACTCCTTAATTTGGTAAAATGCAATAAAGCACACAAAAGGAATAAATGCGAACACGAGAGGAGGTCTACCCTCTAAGCTGGGTAGGCGACACTTCAAGCTGAGTAGGCTAAGCCGTACAAAAAATGAGAAATTACAATAACCCAATTTGAACTCTAGACGCTAAGCTGACTAAGTGCCTCGGTAATCAAATCGCCGAGTATCGCACATTCAATTTGGTAAATAAATGAAAAAGGCATTTTTTTGACTTATTACTTGAATCAACATATACCCGCATTTCACATTCCTATTCAAAACATGAATCCAGAAATGCACCTATATTTAGAGAATGTATTGGGAAATATTTTAATAATGTCTTTTGATGTTGTGTATTAACAACATAATCAATAAACAGTCCGCGGAAGAAAAATTACATTTGCAATTCAAGGCCGCGCGCCGGGAACCCGTGTCGCGACAAATGCCGTACACAAATTCTACATATCAAACCTAATTTCTTTTCACATGTTTTTGGAAATTACAGTATAATTTTAAGATATTACTAAAATAGCACGATGCTGTCCCCTATTTATTAAAAGCATAATCAACATTTACATTGCTCTTATGGAGATTTCTAAGCAACGATTAATTTGATTTATCATTTATTTTAGATTAATCTATTTAATACAATATGTTTATAATAATTACTTCAATAAATTAAGGCAATATGGAGAAATAATGTTTTCTATTGAAGCATTACACGGATGTATGTGTATGTGATCATTAAACAGTGTTCCATTATTTGATTTATATATAATTTGAGTAAAATTTAAAAAAAGAATAGTGTAAATTTATTCGCAAAGCTTCAATGTGCAAGATGTATACGTTTCACAGATTTATTTTCATTGTGGAAAATTAATCGTTGTTCGTTGTTATGGCCAAATAATATGTGAATTTCAGACCTTAGGGTATTTTCTTATAAACATCATTACTTCTACTTTTGAGTGCTCAATTCAAACTTTTGCTTAACTCTCTTAACTAGGCATTCATATTATTATAGTTATTTTAATTTAAACTCGTAGTTTTGTATAATCAACACTGTGTATGACTATTATACTAGTACTATAAGGGTATATGACTGACTACAGTAAATGACCTTTTGTAATTCTTTGAGTTTAATAAAGTATATTATTATATAATTAGCTTCATTTTGAAATTATACCGTCAATATTTCTGTATAATATTTGAGAAAACCAAACATATATATATATATATATATATATATATTTAGAAAAAATAATCGGGAGTATCTTTTCAAAATATTACGCGCACCCGTAAAGTAACCACAACGTTTTGTTTTTGAGCATTTTACCCAGTGTTTCGTATTATTTCGAAGTGGCGCAAACATACATTTTGCTAGTATTTCGTTGACCTGTGACAATGAAAAATTTTAATATAAATGTCCTGAAATTTAAGGTCTATATAAAATGTTTCTTTTTACAAATATTTAAATGAAATATAATTAGAAATAAATAAAAGTCTACCTTTAGAATGCAGATATATCTACATGAGCATAGGTTTTTCTTAGGAGCACGAGACAAAGCTATGCCACACTTAACTGAAAAAAGGGCGCAAGTCAAGAATCTAAAATAAAAAAAAGTTACAAAATGTTTTTTTTATTTTTCAAATTGTGTCATCAATACATTGTATTAGTGGTTCTAATAATATTAGATAGCCCATAGAAAATATACCTAATTTATTGAACCATTTTTTATAGTATAGAATTTTTAAGTTTTCAAAAATACGGCCTTTTAACAAATAGATGTTTGTTAAATAGCACAGGTTACATTTAGGGTCATAATTAAGCATTTAACTGAAAATAAAAGGGTTTATTAAAAATATTATACCTATTAGTTTAATGTTCATTTCTGCTGGACTCAGCTTCTTTTCTCTCCAAAAACTCCAAAAATTGAATCACATGCTTCAATATGACGAATATCATGAAAATCAAAATATTGAGCAATATTAAGTTTATCCAAATTAAAATCTCAGACTTGATTGTAGAGTTATGACCATTCTCGTAAATTTTCTTTAATATTGATGGGTTTAGTTAATTTAATAATATTACGTATTTTAGAGGCTTCTACTTCGTTATACATGTTAATTTAACAATAAAACACTTTAAACTTATTTATCTTTCGTAAAATAAAACGAAAAATTAATATGTGTTATACAAACAAAGTTTAAAGTGTTTTATTGTTAATAATGTTTCATTTTATAATTATTTTATAATTATTTTCAATATTTCGATTATTACTCATTTTGAAAGTGTATTTCTAGCTTCACAATATTTCAGTGTTTTATACGCGTGGCGCATGAAATAAAATTTCAAGTTTAGATAAGCCTGAAAATTTGGTTTGGTATTTTCTAAACTCGAAATTTTACTTCATGGTTAATCTGCGAGTGAAAACACTTATTGGAACTTTAAATTGAACTCTTTTATAAAATCGACGAATGTCTGAAAATTTACAGCGCATACATTATGTATATTTACATATTTTTATTTCTTTACAACAAATGGTGATGTATTCATCATGGTACTTTCTCTGTTAATGATTTTATAAAAATAACAATTGCATTTTTTTATTCAAACTTTTATTCGATCACTATTCAACAAATGTTTGTTAATTGATACTATGATCAACATTTTTGATCACCTTGTAAAAGTTAAAAGCTCTACTAACAATTAAAACATTGCGTGCCATTTCTTTCATACAAGGTGTCCGTATTTCGACTGAATGTATATGGATCTCAGGTATTATTCTGGCAAAGTTGCGTATTTTAGGGCCTAATAATAATCTAAAAACAATTTTGAAATATTTTTTGTTTGTTTTCGGATATCAACAAAAAACTGAATTTTTGAAATATAGTTTTTATTTTTTTTATTCAAAAACTACTGAATCTTGACATTTAGAACTTTGACAATACAAGGCACTTTTTAATGAGGAATCTAGTAGCATATTTTTTTCAAGATAACTATAATATTTATCCGGGGACCATAGCCAACTTTTGTTTTTCTTATGGGCGCCATGTTTGATTTTCATATTTTTTGAAAGAATATTTGTTCCTGAACTCAGTGATGTACCACACTCATAATTTATTTTAGATTTGATATTTAAAATAATAATATTTTCTTTTTTGCAAAAAGTGCCTTGGAAACAATGACGTCATATCTATTAATTAATAAAATCTTGACATCGGGCGATCATTGTTAGCAGTCAAAATTATTTAATAAGTGTGAATCTCTTGTAATAATAATAATAAGTATCGATTATCACACAAAACATAAATTAATGGTGATGTGTCCATTATAGCACTTTCCCCGTTAAAGATATGATGACCTAAATATCAACAGTATAGAAACGTTGCACAAACTAAATTTATTCTACTTTTATTATTATTATTCCATAACTATTCACAAAAAAAGTAATTCTTCCATTTTCACTACATCTAAATAAATATTGATCACCATCACATTTAAGCGTTACATATTTTTAACTTTACTGTAAATGAGTGGTTTATACGCGTGGCGCATGAAGTAAAATTTCGAGTTTAGAAAATCGCCGTGAAAATTTGTCTCGGGTCGCTGCGGGACCCTCGAAAAATTTTCTACGCGGGACTTTTCAAAACTCGAAATTTTACTTTTTGCTTAGTCTGGGAGTAGAAGACACTCGTTAGTTTAAACTACATCACAACTGGTGTTGTATTTTAACAACAATTATGGGTCCTAGGAGTTGTCAAATGAGTGAGTTACTTAACTGTTTCCAAGGAACTCTTTACAAAAAACAAAAGATTAAAATTTAGATATAAAATGTATAATAAACTATAAGTATGATACATCATTGAATTTAGAAAAAAATATGAAAATCCAAAATGGCGCCCATAAGAAAAACAAAAGTTGGCTATGGTCCCTCGGTAAATGTTAAAGTTATCTTAAAATAAAACATGTTACTAGATTTCTCATAAAAAGTGCCTGTATAGTGTCAAAGTTGTAAATGTATGGATTCAATGGTTTTTGAATAAAAAAATAAAAAATAAATTTCAAAAAATCCGTTTTTTGACAATATCGCAAAAACGAAAAAAGATATTTAAAATTTGTTTTTACATTATTATTGGGCTCTAAAATAAGCAACTTTGCCTTAATTTAACTGACTCTCTATCTCGTCAAATAACCAACCAACATTCTGCTGTAATACGGGCACCCTGTATATGAAAGACAGTGATAAACCTGCAATGGCCACATCTTTCATTTCTGTAAGACAGGTAGTTTCTATTCACGGCAATGTCATTTATATATGACAGTGTTTATTTTCGTACAAAATTTTAGCACAAACGTATATCTAACTCGATATGACTTGTAATAAAATCGCTTAAAATATGTGATATTATGAGCGAAAAATATTTAATTTCTAGTTCATTTTTATATATTTCCAGAATAAGAGGATAGTAAATACGAATTCATGTAGAAATTAACTTGATTTAAAATTGGATTATTCCTCATTTTCATTTCCTCTTATCTTTCATGTGGATTACACGGTTGAATTATTAAATTATTGAATTTCGTTGATATATAATTACATCATTTTTAAGAATACCAAAATCAGCGTCTTTTAAAACCTATAATTGCGTAAAAAGCAAATTTTGTTAATAAATACAGACAAAAGGCTACATAAATATAACAAAAATGGTTTTATACCGAATTTTTGTTTCTATTGAAAATAATTTGATAAGTCAATATATTGAAATAACATTAGAAGTCATAAGAAATCTACAAAATTATCTAATATAGACAAGTAAATTAGCTGACATCGTTTACATTTTAATACATTAATATTGTTTTTATCAAAGATTATTCTTAAATAGCATGTATTTTCCACTTATGTGAGTTATTTATATATTCAGTCAAAACTTTCCCGGAGGAAGCCTTTAAAATGTTTACTATAAAGAAGAATTTTGACGGTACTACTACAAACGCCTTATATAAGAAAATTCTTAAACAAACATCGTTGAAAGTTAACTATATTTAACATCAAAGTTTATATCTTCTTAATGGCTGCGATGTTATTATGCGTAATGTGTTAATGTATGCGCTTTCACTTTTATACATAACGAAACCATTTAAGGAGAAACGTGTATAATTAAAATGTTCGTTAACCTTATAACTTATTTTATATTTAATAAAGTACAGTTAGACAGGAATACAACAAATATTTTAAATAAATAGAAAGAAGGAAGTTGAAATACCTCTCTAGCAACAAGGGAGAACGAATGTAGGTTGATAGCCCTCTTGGCAAAATAAACATAAAACTTCATTCAAGATAGTTAGAAAATGAAAGAAAAGCTTCTGGTGAGTAATTCATTGATTTATTTTCAGTGTAGTATGTTAGTAAAAAAATCAATGTGTTCACTACTTTTGTATTTGGTATCATTACTTCCATTTGAAAATAAAAAAAATGGATTTGATAGAATTCAATTTCACGAAAATCACCATAATTTATATTACTCCTATAAAAATTGATCAAAATGGTAACATTGACAAAATTCAAACATGTAATGTTAGCAGGATTTTAGTTATTAATAGAGGGAGTTTCATTTGAAGTATACATATTCGAATTATATGCTGTAATTCTTTAGATATTTGTTGTTGTTTTATAAGAGTTTAATTTGAAGCTTTGAACGACAGTTCTGCACTCACAGACTGAGTATGAAGTAAAATTTCGAGTTTAGAAAAGCCTGAAAATTTAGTTTGGTCGCGTAGCGAAGCGGATTTTCAGGCTTTCCTAAACTCGAAATTTTACTTCATGCGACACGCGTATAAAAAACTGATTTAAGGTAGTTCAAAATATATTTCTATAATATACTGACTTAGAAGTATATTTCAAACTTCACAATAGTTCAGTATTTTATACGCATGGCGCATGAAGTAAAATTTTGAGCTTATAAAAGCCTGCAAGTTTGGTTTGGTCGCTTCGCTTCGCTAGGCGACAAAAACAAATTTTCATGCTTAGTCTGGGAGTGGAAAACACTCGTTTAAAGCTTCAAATTGAACTCTTATAAAAAACTAACCAATGTCGGAACATTTACAGCGTATGTATAGTTAAAAATATATTCCTTGTATATCAGCATTCGTTTTATTTGATTAATTTGTAAATGTTGATTCATCACTTTGCAATATTAATTCATTTTGTCAATAAGAGGGCTCATTTTTTGCTACAGTGTAAATTGGTCACTGTGGATTGTAGATTTTCATTAAGTTTGAATTAGTTTGTGGAATACAAACATTAATAGTAAATGGCGCACATAATCGTATTTTTTTAAAATGTTTCACTAGTAAGTAAATAACAATTGAATTTATATTTAATGATACGATGTATGTTTATTTTTTGACAAATCTGAAGTTTACTACGTTGGTAAATGAGGGGAAGTATAAGAATTTATTAAAAGCGACAGTCCTGATAGAATTTATTATGTAAGATTGAATATAAATTCCTGAACGCATACATAACAGAATTTACTTCGCCAACCGTCATATTTTATCATTAATGGTTGAGCCGTTGCTATAAAACACCGTTTCAAAAGTTGTGTTAAAAACTGCTCCGGAATATTTAATGTCATTATATAAAGGTCGTGTCTACATGAATCATTAATAGATACTCTTTTATAACTGTTATTTTATTATACAAATTTAAACATTCGTCTGTTTGTGTATAAATAAAGAATATTTATATTGGTAATATCGTATTTATATATTTAAAAAATTTAAATTATGCACTTAACGAGCTTAGCTTATTTAGAATGTACCGTATTTATTTTGTCCGTCTAAGTTATTATAAATTACGTAATTAGAGAAAAACTGTAAACTATATAACGTTAAGAAATCATTTTATGAGCAAAAAAGTAAATTAATAGTAATAATTTGATGACAAGTGTAGCTACACAGGGAATTTTTTTTCAAGTTGAACACATACATATAAATACGCTTTTTTTAAGAGTTCCATTTAAAGCTTTAAACTAGTGTTTTTTACTCCCAGGCTAAGCATGGAGTAAAATGTTGAGTTTAGAAAGGCCTGAAAATTAGACCAAACCAAATTTTTAGGCTTTTCTAAACTCGAAATTTTACTTTATGTGCCACGAGTATTAAACACTGAAAACACTGAAAAATTGAGAACAAACTTAAAACCAGCGCCTTAAACGCGTGGCGCATAAAGTAAAATTTCAGGCTTTTATAAACTCTAAATTTTACTTCATGCTTAACCTGGAAATGGAAAACACTCGTTTTATTACGAATATCTGAAAATTTACAGCACATTATAATTATTATTTATTAGCGGATCCTATCCATGATATGGAATTTTTAGATTACAGACCGTGTCTTTAATTTATAAATACCACAGTCCTATATACCGCTGCATGAGATTGGCTAATCAAATAAATAGTCATGATATATTCGATTTATTTGGTACATCCCATTTTATATTTAAGAACATTGTGAATTAAATTCAGGTCACGAGCAGTACATTGTCTAATTGTAATTGACTTGATAGAATACTTTTAGGTTTATTTGTTTAATTCAAGTTAGTACAATATTTATAAGTAAAATAAACATGTATGTTAATTTTTGAAATCGAATTTATAATGCCAATATTTTGTAAAGGTGTTATTCTTGCCTTATATAGGGATTATTAAAGTGTGCATCCCGACGCATTCACCATAATTATTTTTACACCTTGCTGTAATTACTACAAATATAATACATACAACCTATGTAACAATGCGGATCATGGCTATTGTTATTACGTTGAATACACGATTTCGCAAAATTGGTGGATTTTTGCAGCTTCATGGCCGGAAATGCAACAATAGTAAGTGCATTTCAGCCAGGTATTTAAAACTCACTTAAGTATTATTATCTATAATAAATTACATATTGTAATTTTACATATTACCTTTTAACTAATAATTTAAGTTACATTATATGTCAGCATTTTACAATTATTTAAATTTATCTAAATAGATTTTCTTAGTAAAACACGGCACACTTTTGAAATTTGCAGATTTTCTTATTGAAATAAAAAAAACGTTTTGTTTTGCATACATGTACTGACAATTATTGATACCTTTTTAAAATCGATCAAAATAGTTAAAATAAACTTAAACATTTTGTAGACATTGGTAAGCCCTAAAATCACATTATTTACGTCTTTGTGTTTGTGTATGTGAACATGAAATGTTTAGTTAAAATCCTGGAAACAGCAGAACCTGATCATTCCCTCAAACATTAAATACTTCAAATTTATATATGATCATATAGTAATTAGTTAATTTCTGAGAATTAAAATTGTCCGATTATTTCATAACAAATTTTAATATCTATCCTTAAGATAAATCTATTTGCAATTTACACACTTCATCTGATCATTTCACAAAATGCGCGTACACAATTCCTAAGTAAACCTCTAGTGTTTCATCAAACTACAACTTTCGAGAAAACCAATTTAATCTTGTGTTGATACTTCGCCCTGATCAAATTCTTATTATGTAATATCATGCGATCAAATAGTATTATTGAATGAAACGGAATTTTGTTAATATAAATTTCTGCTAGAGGCGATGGAAAGCGTTTTTAAAATATTATATTACGAATACTGTATATTCATAAATAGATATTATTTTTTTAATTAATGAAGAAAATAAATAGTTATAATATTCTTATAAGAGTTGATTACATTTTTACATTTAATAATTGAAAGCACCGATATAGAGGCAGTGGCAGCCCGTCTATAAGACCTGCGAAGCTGCAGCCTTCCTCCCCACCCCAGTAAAAATCGAAAGATAAATATTTTAGACGTATTCTAGTTTAGTAATTAATTTCCTTTTAGTAATTTAATAATATATGAACAGAAAAATTCCGTAAAATATTTACATAGTATGCTATTTAATAAATAATAATTTAATAATGAATAAGTTTCATTAAAACATTGTGACGTCCTACATTTAAAACTTAAAAAAGACATGAGTAATCTGCTGAACGTTTAAAAAGGGTGTGCAATTTGTGTACCTATTTAAATTATTTACACATAGGGAGTTATTATTTTAAGTCTACATATTCTGAAGAATAAACTGTAAATTTCCAGGTATTCATTGTTATTTACTTGCCTTTAATTTGAAGTATCTAACGAGTGTTTCCACTTCTTGATTAAGCATGCAGTAAAATTTCGAGTTTAAAAAAGCCTGAAAATTTGGTTAGACCGCGTAGCGAAGCGGAGCGATCAAACCAAATTTCTAGGATTTTCTAAACTCGAAATTTTACCTCATGGGCCACGCGTATAAATCGCTGAAATATTGTGAACTAAAAAATGTCCTGCTAAATCAGTAATAAAACTCCTACTGCTAACGTAGGATTAAAAATATACTGCTAAACGCTTCGCAATGCGGTTAAACCAAATTTTCAAGCGAAATTTCACTTCATGCTTAATCAAGAAGTGGAAACACTCGGTCGAAACTTCAAATTAAACGCATGTAAAAATAACAATGAATAACTGAAAATTTACAGCGCATGCTTTGAAATATGTAGACTTAAAAAATAAATTTCCTATATGTATAAATAATTTTAATAGGTACACAAATTACACACTCTTTTAAAATATTCAGCAATGCCCGTATCAATGCAGTAACATTAATAAATACTATCGTCAAAACCGGCTTATGGTTGGCGAAGTCAGTATTTATACAAGTTCTACATATCAAGTGAGTGTGTATGGGATGATGGATGTGGTGGCTTGAGGAGCTCATAAAAAGAGCAAAACGATCGTCGTCGTCTTCTGTTCTCTTTGCACACTCACTTGATAAAATATTTTTTTCAACATGACCTAATTCGCTGTTATTTCTGTTTTCTCTTATTACAATTTTTGTACTGTACTGACAAATCTAGGAACTACATCATATGTTGGCAGCAGTATCGAACGTTTTAAAGAAGTGCAGAATACTGCAGTAAGTACTATTACTCAAATATTTTTACACCGCTTCATTGCTATATGATTGATTGTGTACAGCAAGCATTTTTATGAATATCTCTGCAGTTGTCATTTCGAGGTTATATTTTATAAAATATGTGCATGTTTGTACCTTGGGACACTGTTTTGGTTGCACCATAGAACGAGTCCCAAGGTGCAACCATATATTAACCAGCAATCTGTCTCAGTGGAAAGATTAAAACCAGATGCAGAAGCGTTGGTGGCCGCTGCTAACGAACTTCTTCTAAACAAAGGAACGTTACGACAAGATGCCAGCGCCCACGGAGTTTCAAAAAGCACGCTCGCTAGATACATTCAAAAACATAAATTATCCGGAGAAGCTAACTTCAAGTATACTGCAAACAATGCGACACATAAAGTATTCACCACTAAGCAAGAGGAGAAACTGGTCTCATATATTATAAAAGCAGCACAATGAAACTATAGTGTTACCGTCGAAGAAATGAAAAAGTTAGCTTTTCAATATGCGAAAGGTAACAACATTAAGGTGCCCGACTCGTTGAATGTTAATAAAGCTGCTGGTCAACAGTGGTACAGGGGCTTCAGAAAAGCGCACGATAGAAAAATATCTCTCCGAAAACCTGAAGCCACCAGCTTAGGAAGAATAGCCTCTTTCAACAAGGCAAACGTGGCAGTTTTTTTCGTCCCACCAGGCATAATTTTTCTGCGCGTCCACTTTAAGGACCACATGATCAATAATGCGCCACCTGAAACCATTGGCATGGCGACTTTAAGTGGATGGTCGAATGCGGAGTTGTTCGTGCAATATCTTCAGCATTTTATTTTCATCGTGAAACCTTTTGTGGACAACAAAGCGTTGCTTATAATGGATAATCATAAGAGCCACCTAATAGCTGCCATAAATGTAGCAAGGGAAAATGGAATAATATTCTTGATTTTTCCCCCACACACCAGTCACAAGCTGCAGCCGCTTGATAGATCAGCCTTCGGACCGTTCAAAAGCTACTACAATAGGGCTAGCAAAGCCTGGATGCTTAACCATCCTGGTAAGCCCATTTCAATTTATGATGTATCGACATTAATAGGACAAGCATTTCCACTGGCTTTCACACCGAACAACATCTCAGCGGGATTCAAAGTTTCTGGTATATGGCCATTCAATGCAGATATGTTTCAAGACCATGAATTCTTGCCAGCTGAAGTGACAAACAGACCGTACTAACCTGATGAGGAAAGCATAATTTAAGAGAAGGAGCAGAACGTAGAAACGCCATCAACAAGCAGTGCACCTATCACAGGGAATGGACGAAGTTTCTCAGGAGTCTGAGGAACTTCGTCCATTTCCAAAAACACCACCTCGCAAGCATGGTGTACGGAGCCGAAAACCTGGAAAATGCATGATTGCGACCGACTCACCAGAATTAAAAGAACTCAAGCTACAGGAAATAAAAAATAACAAGCGTTTTGCTCCTCCAAAACAGACTATTAAGAGAGTTTTAGTTCGATCGTCATCTGAAGATGGAGACGAACCCGAACTTCAAGACAGCTTCGATGGAAGTCGTTTCGCTGACAGCTCTGATAATGAAGAACACGAGTCGGATTTCTACGACGCAGCTCCACTCAACTATTCCAAGGGCAGTTATGTGTTAGTCAAGTTCGATGTCTCTGGGAAACCTTCGTCGAACAGTGTCCATTATGCCGGTATAGTCGAAGATGTTACAGAATTGGAGGATACTGTGAAATTTCTGCGAGTGCGAAAAGTTCACTTTGTTTTTCCTGACGTTGAAGATGTTGCTGTCGTTGGTAAGTCCTGCATAGTGAAGATATTGCCTGAGCCAACCATCCGTCGAGGACAGCATTCCTTCAAAATCAAGTTTCCTGCGAATATTAACCTTAAATAATGTATGGATCTCATTATAAACATTTTTGTACACTATTTTTTTTATAATTAAAATGAATTCAATGCGCATATTCATTTATACAATATAATTCTATCCCTGTCCCAATGTACAAGACCTGTTTGTACCTTCTGACAAATTGCACTGTATTGTTATATGGTGAATGCCGACTTGTTTATTGATCTATTCGCAAATGGGTATTGACCATTTACTAGCCAAAACTTAATCTTTCACGGGATTAATTGCAATTAAATGTAATTTAAAAACCAAAAATTAAAAAATTGAAAAGATAACTCTGTCCCAAGGTACACACACGCCTTTCCCCTACTTATAGGTGGGTCGTCAATTCTAATTTGTTTAATTTAATTCGGCGTTCTGAACTGTATAATCGTATTGGTTCGGGTTTCTAGCCGTTTCGATGCTAGTCGAAGGTTTAAACTCAAAACTGACACTAACTGTAAAAGCAAAATGAGATCAATGCCCATATCAATGCAGTAGCATTAATAAATACTGACGTTAAAACCGGCTTGTGGTTGGCGAAGTCAGTATATATACAAGTTCTACATATCAAGTGAATGTGTATGGGATGATGGATGTGGCGGCCTGAGAAGCTCATAGAAAGAGCAAACCGATCGTCGTCGTCTTCTGTCGTCCCTGCACACTCACTTGATAAAATAATTTTTTCAACATGACCTAATTCTCTCTCTCTCTCTCTCTCTCTCTCTCTCTCTCTCTCTCTCTCTATATATATATATATATATATATATATATATATATATATATATATATATATTTATATCAATTAAAATGTATTAAATCGAGGCAGCAATCTATTCATTTTTCCAATTATTTGCTGTGCGGCACTTCTATAGAGAAATACCTGGAATCATAAATTGCAAATTCCAATTACTTTAATCACAATTGTACAATGGATAATTAATACTAGGGCCAAACATTGTGTAATTCTGGTTAGGATGTGTTCAGAATCTCCATGAGGTGAATAGAGAATGTATATAATTACCAAAACATGAACAAATATATTTTTCTTCTAAATTTATTAAATTCTGATATGTGTTGCATTTAATTTGAACAGTACAGAAATCCATAGTTATTGTAATTATTATAATTAATTCTATGAAAATCTACAACGTGTATATATCCATTAAAAAATATTAATTATATTATTTGCTAGCATTTCCTAATTTCTACAATACAGATAGAGTAGTAGGATTTGTATTACATAGATCACACTGAAAGTTCGTCCTGTAGTGGTAACACTGTTTCTAAGAAAACGAAAAAAATTAAATTCGGTATTTGACATCCTAACAGATTAGAAAATATGGATTTGTACTCAGATCAAAGGCAAGATGCGCGGATTCTATTTGGCTGCTATGAAACAGCAGTCAAAACCTAGTCTCTAAGGTGCCTTTTGATTAGTGGTTCCCAACCTTTTTTTGATCAGCGACCACTATGATTTGTTTTGTTCTTAAGAAAGACCACAATGATTAAGAATGTTAAACTGATTATCTTAAATCAACATTTTCAAAATGTTTAAATGAATAAATGTAAAATTATTTGCTGACCATATTTTATTTCTGGCGGACCACCGGTTTGAAACTTTTGCTATATATTATTTTCTAAGTAATAGATTAAAAAAGTGTAGAAACTATTTTGGAGGGTATTTACAAAAACAATAAATTGGTTTAGAAAAATAGAATTGTTTTCCTTTAGTCTGGAGGATGAACTTTCAGTGTTACTTTCTGGTATTTCACTTCATTACAAACGCAATATTTTTCATTATTAGTACATGCAAACGGATACAAAATAAAAAAGCTGATAAAATGAAATCATAAATTAATATAAATATTATGTGAACGTGCAAATTGCAGTATATTTAAAAGGCAATCTCGATTTTTAATTATATACAAAAAATGAAGTCGTGTAGAAAATGCGATTTATTTGTTTGAATAAGCGCTTAAATGAAAACTAAATTACTGAAATGAGATGTCGCACTCGAGCGTGGTTATAGCAGTGATGATTTTCAGGCAAATTCAAATTGCACACACATGAGGTGACATGTTTGCAGTTTTTTTAACGGCTTTATTTACAATAAAAATACATTACAAAATTAATATTTTAGAGTAGGCGAAGTTCAGGTAGCTGGAATACAACTACTACTGTTCTTCCACTTAACCTACTAGTGAAGTATTAAAAATACATTTAGTACGTGTGTAAGAGATTATAATAACATAATTACATTTGATTAACTTGATTAACTTAAAAACTCATAAGATTATTCTACATATTAGGAAATAGTATCGAAAGGGCAGTGAATGAGAGATTATGCTTATATTCACTGCTCTAGTAAACAACTACGCAATGAATTTTTGAAATGGCGCAAATTAAGTAATTTTAGGTGTGAGGGTAAGTTATTATAAATCTTGTATATATTGAATGTAAAACATCTTTCAAATAAAGCTGTTTTGTGCCAAGGTGGCGAAATTAATCCACGAAACCTCACATTCAAGTTATGTACGTCTGTTCGCCATACTATTTTATTGTAAAGATAGGGAGGGGTTCGCGTGTTAATAATTTTGTGGTAAAAAATACAGGAGTGAAAGTACCGACGATTAGACATATTTAACCAATGTAGTGAATCAAATTTGTCAGAAATATGGTCAAATTTACGAATACCAAAGATAAGACGTACGCAAGAGTTTTGCACTTTTTGGATTCTATTTTTTGTAATTGAGTCTAGGCACGCATCGTAAACCAGATCCGAAAAATTAAAATGGCTCAATACTAAAGTATCACAGAGATTTTTTTTGGTTTGAACAGTTAAGCATTTTCTATTAGAGTATAACATTTTTAAATTCATATATGCTCGTGAGATACATTTACTAATATGTCTCTTAAATCGCAAGTCACTATCAATTATTAAACTTTAGTTTCGAGCTTCATTGACAAAGGGTAATGTTTCGTTGTTTATTTTTATTTTTAGCATGCTCTTAACCTGTTCGACAGTTTTGCGATTACCAAAAAGCATGGCCTTTGATTTATTCGCATTTATTTGTAATGAATGATCATTAGACAATTTTATTAAATCCATTAAATCAGAATTAATGTTATTTTCAGCTGCTAGAATATCTGTTGGTTTAAACGAATAAAGTAGTATCATCTGCACAGAAATTCACACTGCAGTGTTTTAGGCATTTTGATAAAGAGGATGTATAAATACAGAAGAGAAGAGGCCCTAGGATGGACCCCTGTGGAACACCTGCCGTTATTGGATTAATATTAGATATATTATCACTAATCCTAACTTGTTGCATCCGATCGTCAAGAAAACTGAAGATTAATTTTATTGAACTTTCTGTGAACCCTATATACTGTAATTTCGATCTTAAAATATCATGGTTTATCGTATCACAGGCTTTGCTGTAGTCCAATAAGACTAATGAGATAATAAGGCCCTTATCAGATGCTGATATTATATCATCAGTTACATTTATTAATCTGGTTGTACAGCTGTGATGCGATCTAAATCCCGATTGTGTTATCGGTAGAAGGTTGTTTGAGGTAATATATTCCTCAATTTGTTTTTTTTTTAACTTGTTCTAAGACTTTTGAAAGTGTGGGTAAGATACTGATTGGCCTCAAATCTTTGTAGCTCGTTGGGTTGTCGACTTTAGGGATAGGTACAATTGTTGCTAACTTCCATAGTTTCGGGAAAATTAATTGTTCTAAACAGCTATTAATGATATTGGTAATAAAAGGAGATAAATAAGGTCAGCATAATTTGATCATAGGGATATTAATTCCATCCCTATTGCGTTTGTATCAATATTATCAATGATATTACTTACATCATCGACACAAACTAAATTAAAGTTAAATAAACTTCTTACATTGTCATGGATGTTGTTTTTGTAATATAGTATTGTCTCATTGTTGGGTTGACTTTTGATTGAGTTAGTCAGATAATTGTTGATTAGGTCTACATTCTTAAGGCTGTCTGGTATACCACGTATTTTTTTATTGATTATACCATTATTTTTTAGACATTTCCACATATTTGAATTATTTTTAGTCATACTCTCGAAGTAAGCTTTCTTTTCTTTAGTCACAGTTGAGTTAATGATATTTCGCCATTGCTTATATGAGATAAAATCAATTTGTTTTCTACTTTTCTTAAATATAGAGTAAGCCCTATCTCTAGATACCATCATCTCTTTGACTGTAGTGGTGAGCCACGGGGCAGGTTTCTTTGTAACTCTTGCTGTGATTTCTGGAGCATGAATATCAAATATATATAAAGTTTGACGTTAACATTAATTCACATTGAATTTTACCGAAGTTGAATTATTTTTCACTGCGGTCTGCACACGGAAAAATGCGGTTGAAATTGCAGAAAACTTTCCCGTGGACTTAATATCACTAGCTTATGCCACTTTTTCACATTGTGTATTTAAGAGCTGGGCAGTATTCGAATCATTCAGGATTAGAATCCTGGATTCGAATCCTTTTAGAGGATTCAAAAGAGGCATTCAAATACTTTAGTTAAACTGGAATCGTGATCCGAATTCGTTACATTTTTTAAGAGGATTCGTATTCGAATCCAAATGCGGGTGATTCGAATCCTAATGAAAGGATTCGAATATTTATAATAGGATTCGAATATTTATAAAAGGATCCAAATATTTATAAAAGGATTCGAATATTTATAAAAGGATTCGAATACTTACAAAGGATTCGAATACTTACAAAAGGATTTGAATCGTCAAAAATAATTCGAATTAATTGTGAGGATTAACATTGAAAAATTGTTTTGTGTGTTTTTAAATTTCTCGTTATATCACTGTTTTATACGCGTGGCGCATGAAGTAAAATTTCGAGTTTAGAAAAGCCTAAACATAAAATAAACCAACATTTTTAGGCTTTTCTAAACTCGAAATGTTACTTCATGCTTAGTCTGGAAGTGGAAACACTCGTTCGAAACTTTAAATTGAATGCTTGGATAAGAACATTAAATGACTGAAAGTATTTAAAGATAAAAATCTAGTTTTCAAAATTTTGTTTAATATTATTTGAAGTAAAATTGAAATGTTAAAATTTTCCGGCATTTCCCTGATTCAACATATTTTTCCCTATAACTTTCTTCTGTGAGAAATCCTCATCTTGTTAAATTGTTTACATTGTTTTCGTCAATATTTAGGTTAGTTGTATACATTTTTACGTGTTTTGTAATTTTTATGATGCCTGTTGATTTTGACAAATTTAATAACATCATATGGCTTTTCTGTTAGTGTTTTGGTCAATTTGAATAAAACTCTATGACTTTTCTCTGACTTTCGATTTCGATTTCGATTTTATAATAGAGTTCAATTTGAAGTTTTAAACGAGTGATTCCACTCTCAGGTTAATCATGAAGTAAAATTTTGAGTTTAGAAAAGCCTGAAAATTTGGTTTGGTCGCATAACGCGTAGCGCTACGCGACCAAACCAAATTTTCAGGCTTTTCTAAACTAAAATTTTACTTTATGCGTCACGCGTATAAAACACTGATTAAAAGTGAAGTTTCAAAACACACATATACATCTTTAATCAGAATAACACGGAATCAGATATTTAGCCTGTTATCAACGATATTCAGTGTTAATAATAACTAATTAGGTTTTGAATATTTTTGTTAAAACAACTGGTAACGATAATTATATGTTAATGGTTGCAAGAAAATAATAAAATAAAATTTATTCTTAAAGGATTTGTATTCGTGATTCGAAAAAGCAGGATTCGGTTCTTTGATTCAAATCATATTTATGTCATACGAATCCTTGATTCGAGTATTCGTGATTCGAATCATATTAGGTGATTCGGGTTCGTGATTCGAATCCTTTCTACGAGGATTCGTCCCAGCTCTGGTTTATTTCAATGTAACATTTATCATCATCGCAGATTAAAAAAATTATAAATATCCATTATATTGTTAAGTTATTTTAAATAAAATTTAATCGATGAGGCTCTCACTTGGTGAAATTTCATATCAAAACTTTAGTAAATAACACACTTAGTTAAGATTTCACTCTTTTACTTATTTTTGTAAATTACTAAGGCCCACTCTTACAATCTTTGGGAAACGGAACGGTGAAAACCCATCGCTATTTTATTCCCGAGCTTCAATTTTATAAGAGAAAATATTCCCATCGAATAGTATTGTAAACTGGTTCACCGGTAAATCGTAAATACGAAGTGAAATGTGTCGCAAAATTATAATTATATTATGAATAATTAAAATTGTATATACACTAAGTTAAAAAATGTCAATTTGAACATGTACAATATTCAATCTAAAATTTATCAAATATTGTGCTTTTTTAAAGTTATCTAAAGTGACATTCTTGAGATTAATTGTACAATTGTTCGACGATTTCTACCCCTCTTGGCTACGCCCATGAGTACATATATTATTAATGATTTTACGAAATGTTATTAAAGTTAACGCTAGTTATTTTTGAAGTAATTTAAAACTCGTATACAGGGTGGGGCCTTTACCGTGTTTTTTGCTAATATTTAGAAAACAAAGCATTTGACACAGAAATGACCTGAGTGATAAATAATTGTACAGAAGGGGGCCATAATTATGTAATATTAGTTTTCTCACAGGTAGCGCTGTTATTGCTAAAACAATGTTAACTCAATTTTTTTAACAG
Organism: Philonthus cognatus; assembly: GCA_932526585.2. Classification (NCBI taxonomy): domain Eukaryota; kingdom Metazoa; phylum Arthropoda; class Insecta; order Coleoptera; family Staphylinidae; genus Philonthus; species Philonthus cognatus. The sequence goes on from OW052243.1 coordinate 94,183,308, forward strand.
AAATCCCTATATATGATTGCAGATTCAGATTCCTCGTATAAAAATAAGAATAATTTATTTAACTTATTTTTTTCAACCTGATAGATGGCGCTGTAATCGCGAAAAATAGTAATAATGCGTTCGGATGTTCGTGTCATTTGCGGATAGATTCTATTTGAGATATATTGGCTAAAAACAACAAAAGTGTTTCGAAACAGAAAGAAGAGTTATTACAAAAGTCATTTTTTTATTTTTGATCAGTTAAATAAATTATTTATAAAACATGGATATGGATATGGATATGGTCAAATTCCAGTTATTTTTTATAATGTAAAATGATACAATTTTTAATCGTGAAAATGTTAATGCTGCTTGCTATTAGTACGTGCTGACACTCTAAAAACAAGCATTTCATTCTGAGACTACAGAACATCAAAATTGAATTTGTGTTCAGTATTCCGGCACCAGATACCCACAGACGCCTTTCGGACTTCAAGGTTCTCGTCAGTGTGGTTCCGACCCAGTGCTGAGGAATACTGAACATTTCTGACTATGGCAAGCCAATATGTGAAAAGTATTAATGGATTCGATAGCTAACGCCATCTAATCTCCATAGTGGCATCGTGAATGACACGAATGCATAAAGTGCATTCAGTATTCCACAGCACTGGGTCGGAACCATACTGACGAGGACCTTGAAGTCCGAAACGCGTCTGTGGATATCTGGTGCCCGAATACTGAACACAAATTTAATTTTGATATTTGTTTTCTGGTTTCACAGAGTTTAGCTCGTTCGTGGACGAAACAGTGACCTGTACATGCACTTTATGCATTCGTGTCATTGAGGATGCCACTATGGAGCATTAGATGGCTTTAGCTATCGAATCTATTAATAGACTCCAGAGCGTCATTAATGTTTCACCTGTCTCGATTGCAACGCCATCTATCAGGCTGACAAACAAATAAGTTAAGTAATTTCTTCTTATTTTTTTACAAGGAATCCGAAACTGCAATCAAAAATAGGGGTTCCCATTAAAAAAATGAGTTGACCTTGTTTTAGCGACAACAGCGCCACCTGTGAGAAAACCAATATTACATAATTATGGCCCCCTTCTGTACGATTATTTTTCAATCAGGTCATTTCTGCGTAAACTGCTTTGTTTTCGAAATATTTGCGAAAAACACGATAAATGACCCACCCTGTATAAGGCTTTCATGAAAACAGTTGTATTCGGTTTGAGTGGAACTTTTAAAACGATAAAACTGAAAGGTCATACATAAATCGAACAACTTTGTTAAATGCTAAGTAGTAACTTTATTGTCCTCATTTTAAACTTCCCATCGGACGCAAGACCACAAAGTAGACGACGAAAGGGGATTAGCACCGACATAATCTGCCCTATCTACAAAAACAGGAACACAATCCCGCCTTCCAATCATAATGTAAAAATACAAGGATTCCATTTAACTCTCGGGTGCAAGACGCCGAAATTAAGTTAGCGCAATATGCCAAGATTAATGAAAAGGAGGACGTGAATAATGGTGACTATTATTCAATCATAATTAAAATTAAGCGTTGTTTTATGTTTACCAACATCCACACATCAAATGCTCGTAGTTGAACTGAAATAATGGTAATTGATCGCGTTAACTTAATGTAGATACCTATATTACGGGGAAGTTGATGAAGTTAATTAATTTATTTAAAGCTCCGCTTTCAGCCTCAAACTAAAAGCTCACCGTCGCGACAACATGTTGCAAATACCGGCTTTTTATTCAACTTTGATTGCTACACTGTATTGCTCCTTGTTTTATAAATGGATTATAAAGTTCTCAATAGCGAAGCTATGGATAAATATACATTCAGAAATCGAGTGTGGGCATCAACCTAACAAATTCAAATTGTGATTCAATAACACTCTCATGTTCGTTGACATTTAATTGTCTATTAAGTTATTTATTCTTTTTTATTTTCGGAGTTTAACTAATAGTTAATAGGCTTTAACTTAAATGAATATGTATCATAAAGTGACTTTCACAATCAATTATGAAAGTTAATATAGAGCTACAATTTAACATTAAACACCAAATACAAAATTAATCGTGATCAAATATGATTGACTTAGCAATACATAGATTCATTTCATTTGTACGTGCTGACACTCTAAAAACAAGCATTTTATTCTGAGACTCCAGAACATCAAAATTGAATTTGTGTTCAGTATTCCGGCACCAGGTACCCACAGACGCCTTTCGGACTTCAAGGTTCACGTCAGTGTGGTTCCGACCCAGTGCTGAGGAATACTGAACATTTCTGACTATAGCAAGCCAATATGTGAAAAGTATCAATGGATTTGATAGCTAGCGCCATCTAATGTCCATAGTGGCCTCGTCAATAACACGAATGCACAAAGTGCATTCAGTATTCCTCAGCACTGGGTCGGAACCACACTGACGAGGACCTTGAAGTCCGAAACGCGTCTGTGGATATCTAGTGTTCTACTGAACACAAATTCAATTTTGATATTTGTTTTCTGGTTTCACAAACAGAGTTTAGCTCGTTCGTGGACGAAACAGTGACCTGTACATGCACTTTATGCCTTCGTGTCATTGAGGATGCCACTATGGAGCAGATAGCTTTAGCTATCGAATCCATTAATACAATAGGCTGCATTTCAATCTTGCGCGTCGTGATCCCGTCCCTCACCGTAATTTAACCGCGAGTTGGGTGCGTACATTAGAAGAAGCTGGTTCCACACAAGCGATTAGGAAGACCCAGAACGGCAAGAACACCCGAAAATGTAGCAAGAGTAAGAGAAGCTATCAAACGGTCACCTACGCGCTCTGCCCGGAAGCATGCAACTGCATTGGGCATTGCTGATCGCTCTCTAAGACGGATATTGCATGAAGACTCATTCCACCCCTACAAGATGATGCTTGTTCAAAAGTTAATGCCCCCTGATTATGAAAACCGCATGAATCGCACCCAAGAAATGTTGAACCGGATCCATGCGAGGTCAACTTTTTTCAGTAGTGACGAGGCCCACTTCCATCTCTGTGGTGGGGTGAATAAACAACATTTTCGATACTGGGCTGTAAATAACCCAAGGTAACTTCACGGGAGACCACTTCACTCCCCAAAAGTCACCGTGTGGTGTGCGATTTCCAAATTTGGGGTGATTGGGCCTTATTTTTTGAAGAGGACGGACGAACCGTAACTGTCACTGCTCAACGTTATGCTTTCATGTTGGAAATTTTTTTTTAACCTCGATTAGAAGAACTGGTGGAGGAAGCAGATCTGGGAGACATCTGGTTTCAGCAGGACGAGGCTACGGCCCATACTGCTCGAGTTTCAATGACCAAACTGCGACAGGTGTTGCCTGGGCGCCTTGTTTCTCTGAGAGGTGATGTGGTGTGGCCCGCACGCTCCCCTGATCTGAGCATTTGCGACTTCTTCCTGTGGGGCTACCTGAAGGAAAAGGTTTTTAGGCATCGACCTCGCACCTTGGAAGAGCTCATTGATCGAATTCGGGAGGAAATCGCCGCTATAGCCATCGAGATGTGCCAAAATGCGGCCGAAAATTTCAGAAATCGCCTTCATCAATGTATCGATGCTGGGGGTCAACATCTTTCTGATGTCATCTTCAGGACTTAATGCATAAAACGGCATGATGTACCGATTAAGATAAAATAAACCCCATTTCTTTAAATTGCGCCGTTTTTTTTAATAGCCCTTCAAAACTGCACTGTCTGTTTTGCCGCACCCTGTATGTACAAATATAAAATACAAAAAATTACCTAAATTACACAGGTTTTTTCAGATTTTAAATGTAAAACGTCCTAAAGTTTTAATGACTAGTTTTTTTCATGCAGTGTCAAGCTAGAAAATTGTATACTATGTAGATCCCACTGAGCAAAGAAACGTTGCATGACACGTTGCATCAATGTTACCGCGCAACATGAAACGTTGCGTTTTAAGTTGCACAAATTTTGATAAAACGTTCAATAAACGCTGAATGTCCGCCTGCAGGAACGTTGCATGCTAACGTTCAAACAAAATGTTGCTGCACCGTTGACAAAGCAACGCCTATGCAACACGAGCGATTACTCTTATGTATATGCAACCCAACATATGAATGCATGTATGTTAAGTTGCATACGATAAATGCATAGAATCCGTATTGTATACAACCCAATGTGCAGCAATTAAGTGAACGTTATAGGAATGTTTCTCTCGTAATCTTAATACAAAATTAATTTCTGGGTTTAAATGGGTCAAAAAATATAAATATGTATTGGTAACACGTAAAAAACTGTCTTACAAAAAGTAATGTGTAGTCTAGGGGAGACAGTACCCCGAAACCTAAGTACCCAGTACCCTTAAACTCTAAAAACATTAAAATACTGTTAACAAGTGCATGAACTTCAAATGAAATCAGCGTCTTATACGCGTGGTGAATGAAGTAAAATTTCGAGTTCAGAAAAGAACAGAAAATTTGCTGCGCGACCCTCGACAAATTTTCACGGGGCTTTTCTAAACTCGAAATTTTACTTCATGCTTAGTCTGGGAGTGGAAAACACTCGTTTAAAGCTTCCGGTGGAACTCTTTTAAAAAAACAACGAATATCTAAAGATTTACAGCCTATAATTGGGACATGTTTACTTAAATGAAAAACTCTGTGTGTTCAATGTTCATGAAATGTGTAAACAACAATGCGGCATTACAGCAACAGCTTCAACAATTATACAATGTTAAAAATGTAATGTTACCATTTTCAATATATATCCAAGTTTTACAATACAATGTTGCATAAAAGTGAAAATGTAATGATTATATAACATTGTGTTACTTTGCCGGAATATTTTTGAAATGTTATAAAACAATGTTGAGTTTTAGTATCATTTTTAACATTTAGGTAATATATATAAATCAATATTGCACGGAAAACGTTTATACAATGTTTTTAACGTTGCTAAAACTTTGTTGTAATAATTTTAATGCAATGATTTATTATAGTATTATGTTCAATATTCGTGCAAAGTTTAAAATGTTTCCGTGTTCAGTGGAATATTTGCCAAATTTCAATTTTTACAAAAATATATTACTAAAATTGTTTTGTGTTGTAGGCGTTCACTTTGTAGTACATCTTAGATAAACTTGTAAATAAAACACTTTTAACTTTGTTTAACACATTTTGTCTGCTATGTCATCGAAGCAGCATGGTTTCGTACCTAAACGGTCTACAGTATCGAATCTACTATGCTATACACAATTCATTAACGATGCCTTAGATAGTAATATACAGGTTGATTCAATATATTTAGATTTCTCCAAGGCATTTGATAGAGTCAACCACGCTGTACTCATAAATAAAATCACTTCCCTTGGATTTGACAACTTAACTATTCGTTGGTTAACCTCGTTCCCGACAAATAGGACACAGATAGTAAAAATTAATAACTTTGTATCAAATTCGATAGCCGTAACATCTGGGGTGCCGCAAGGAAATCACTGTGGTCCTATTTTGTTTTCACTGTTTATTAATGACATCGATGATTATATAGTAAATAGCATGCACTTGTTGTATGCTGATGATATAAAGATATTTAGAAACATTCGCTCAATTGAAGATTGTATTCTATTACAGGATGATCTGATGAGATTATATAAATGGTGTGAAGTGAATAAACTATATCTAAATACCGAGAAGTGTAATGTATTAACATTCACTCGTAAACATAACATCGTCGATTTTACTTACACAGTTGGGAAGCATGTCATTTCAAAAACATCTGATCTGAAAGACCTGGGGGTGATGTTTGACACAAGAATGAATTTTAATTCGCACATTGCATCTATTTGTTCTAAATCGTTAAGAACCTGGGGCTTTGTTTGGAGATTTTGCAAACAATTAGATGCTACTTATTTAAGTCGTTTGTATTCTGCCCTTATACTACCGAACTTGGAATATGCGTCAGTGATTTGGACACCTCACACGCAATGTAATATTAACCAATTAGAAGCGGTCCAAAAGAAATTTCTGCGTACACTCCAATTCAAGCTAGGTCTGATTCATGAGCAGGAAAAATATGATGATGTAATGGAGAAATTCAAATTGAAGCAGCTTGCTGAGCGGCGTCATATCATCGATCTATGTACTCTTCATAAATTGCTGAATGGACTGATTGATTGCCCTGAACTCCTTTCACAATTGGATTTTCAAATATTATCTAACACGCATCGACATAGAACAATGCCTCTTTTCCGATTGAAGACTTTCGGATCAAACTACACCTATAACAACCCTATGAGTAGGATGATGAGATCGGCAAATACATTTAATTCACAGCCATGGTTTAATTTGTTTGAGTTGTCACATAACCACTTAAACATAACTTGTATAAATTTATATAATTGTTAATTCAATATTTTAGTGTATAATGTATAATTTTAGTGTATAATCTAGTTACTCTAATTAAGTTTGCAATATTTTATTGTATGTTAAGTATTTGTTATGTATGTATTTTATGTAATAGGGGTTTCCCGTTTAAATAAATGAAATGAAATGAAATGAAAATTAAATGAAATTTTGTGACTATAGTTTCGACTAGCTAGTAGTCATTCTCAAACAAAAGTAAATAAAAATTACATATTAAAAACTATTTATGCGGCTTCGAAGAGAGGGGTGTACTTTATGTCAACCTGGTCATTAAGAAGGGAAATACTAAAAGGTAATAAACAAGATAACAGCTAATATATTTATGGTTTTATTTATTGCAACGTATGAGCAATGTTACCTCACGTGATTTGTATTGATTTTGAGTCCGATTCTCGAATCTTTCGTGTCTTTACCCTAACTCGGCCGGTATATTACAATTATCATAAATAATACCATCAGGAGTTACTTCTGACACGTTGTTCTCCCTCCCGGATCACACAATTAAAACCCGCCAACCCCAATGCTTGTTTGCGCTCTTCAATTTCCGAATATTCACATCACAAGGTTTTTTTACCCCTGAGGACATTCAAACGGTAATGTACTTTTGTTTAAAAATGAAAAAATAATTTATATGACTTCTCCTATAAAAATATGGTACTTAAGAAACCCGTTTATTTATCTTTCAAATTATACAGTTATTATTTCCGATGTTTTTTTATTCTTGAGTTGCAATAGTTAACAAATGATACCAACGTTATTTATTTATTTTTCCGAAATTTTAACTTCTAAGAAAGTTCAAGTTGCTTATAAAAATTATTTAACTTTAATTAATTGTAATTATTTTGCTATTACTTGAATTTCAGTCAATTTCTTCCAAATGATTAATTATTTCGACAACTTTTGACATTAGTCATATTAAAGGAATGGCTTAAAGAACGATTCCCGTTTACAATTTTTTTTAATAAAATTTGCTAACGACTGTCTCTAATTCCGTAATGAATAGGAATAATACGGATTTTTTAACGACTGTCTTTAATGTTTAACGATGGGGAAATCATACGGCCCACTATTTTCATACAAACAAGGATTGATTTTAAAGTTCAACTAGTAACTAGTGTAATGAAACTTATAAAACATGTTTTACAGAAGTCAGTTTGCACTAATGTAAAGAAATATATCATATGATTTTCACGCTGTGCATTTTCTTTTGTTGATTGTGCCAGTTCAATTATATGCACACTAATGACGTACAAGGAAATAGCGTCTAGTTCGTCCGAAAAATGTGAAGAACGCAACAAAGTAGTAGTTTCAACAGTGAATCGACCTCAGTTTGACATAATCTTAAATCTGTAGACAAAACGGAAGCATACAATTCCGTTGCGCTCCATCGAACAAAGGGACAGCATACTTCAAAGTAACGAAATCAACTCGAACGTCAAAATTAGTTTTTACGCCACCGATATTAATTTATCGGACAATTATTCGGCGGGCGGGAATATTCGACTAATTATATATTCCTAGGGAAGCCGCAGCAACTAATGTCGGAATCGGCTATGTCTAGATTTTGCATAACAAGTTTTCGAACCGGTACGATTTTAATGAAGGGATTTGTCCCAAACTTGCTACGTTTGATTCCACTCAAATATTTGCAAAGGCTCTACATGCTTCTGCTCCTTCTCCTCGACGGGGTCTTACAGCCCTACGGCAACCAAAGGGCGTTTTTTACGTGCATGCCATCATGTATTCAAAGGACGCAAAAAAATTAATTATGTTTTAATTTTTACAGCCCCTAATAGGGCTCATTATATATTCATCTTGCAATGTTACGTTATAATTATTTCGAGAGGCTTTAAATATCACTTGCTTCAATGTTAAATTTAATTTTATTAAAGATTATTATAATTATATTATTCATATTGTTACCTGTATATATGAGGACCCCAGAAGCTAAGGGATAAAAGTGCATAAAACCTTATTTTGAAATAAATTATTTCAAAGTAAAAAAAATATAGTAATTTAAGGAAGAATGTGCTGATTTTTAAAAATTTTTTTGCTGTTTTTTGAGGCGGATCTATTTAAACTTTATTATCACTTTGTTATTATCACTTTGTTCATATTTTCAATTATAGGTGGCATTTTTTTTAAATCGGTTACTATGAAAATGTCCAACATACAAGCTGTTGGTTATCTAAGATCGTCGTTTCTAACGAGTGCTTTCGCTCCTTAATTAAGCGTAAGTTAACATTTCGAATTTTGAAAAGCCTGACAATTTGGCTTGGTCGCATAGCGAAGTGGAGCGACCTATCCAAATTTTCAGGCATTTCTAAACTCGAAATTTTAGTTCATGAGCCACGCGTGTAACACACTAATTTAAAGTAAAGTTTACAATATACTACTTAATTTTGACCTCACCCTAATAAAATTGATAAATATTCATTTCGTCTAATTAAATCTTTCGCTTTCAAAATTGGAGCATTTTTTTTGGGATATGTTATTAAGATCATACTTAAGTAGTATATTTTTAACTTTACTTTAAATCACTGTTTTGTACGCGTGACGCAAGAAATAAAATTTCGGAGCGGAAACACTTGTAATACCGCTTTTATAAAAACAACGAATTCTTACCAAACGCTGTTATTTCCGGGATAGGTATATTTTAAAAAAATTAAACAGTTTCTGTTGATAACACAATGGAGATATATTATTAACTATACAGGGTGTTCCAGCGAAGCCGCACACTAAAAGTATTTGAACTTCTAATTATTGTATTGTAATGAAATTTTCAGTTTTTATGTAATCGTGTGTGCTTGTTTCAATGAAAATATTTTTAAGACTGTACGACTTTCGATTATACCGGAAGCAAACACCAACTCCCTGATGTTTAATAGAATGCTATATTTTTTATTGCGAATTCGATTCTACATAAAATTCTGTGAAAAAAATCATCATGTAACATAATCTCCAAATTTAACCGTTTTCGAGATATTTGACATTTGGTTAAAATTAGTGCTTTTTTATAATTCACCTAAAAATACGTATCTCCGAACAAATAAAAATCGTAGGGATGCCATGTTGGCTATAAAGAGCCAATTCCCGAAGGTACCAAATGGTGATGTACTTTCGGAATAATAAAATACATTCAATAATTTATCCTACATTTAGTCAAATTTGAATAAATAAATCTTGATTTTGTCAAACAGAACACCCTGTATATATTGACATATTCTAACACAGAATTGAACTCTGCATTTATCTTTGCTAGCACTCCCTATACCTATCTTCTTTTGTTTTTAAGATATTTTTATTTAAATGAAACAAGTAAAAATAATAAGAGGTGTCAACAAAATTGTCTTTTCATTATTTTTTTTAGGAAAAGCAAAATAAATATTTAAAAGATTTTTTCGATATGATCAATATTTAACAATAATAAACAATATATTTCCAAACTTCATATTTAACAAGATATCAAGAAAAAACTGAACAACGCTAAGAATGAAGTACTACTTCCGGTTTCCTCATTTTTACCAAAAGGTTTTGAAATCCTAAGATTGTAATAAAATTATTAGAAAAGTTGCCAACTTTAAGGCGAAAACAAAATTTTAGATTTTTTTTATTTCCAGAGTGGCCTTAAGTTTAAAGTTTCATCTCAATATATTTAGCGGTACAGCACATACAGACAAACAAATACATAGATATTTTTCAATAATGGTCTTAATCGACTTGAGGGACTTCAGTTTATAATTTGAATATGTTCACGAAAAGCAATACTTTCCCTTTGTATTACATATCGTGAAAGTAAAAATCAACAGAACTTACTAATCCATAGTTAAGTAACGAAACGACGTGTTATAATAACTAATACAATTAACCTTACACATGCTCAATATGGCCGCCATTTTGTTCTAAACACTTCAAAATTCTGCGGTTTATTTCGCAATTTGTTGCCTTATTAATTTCAATAGCGTACAATTACCAAATTCAAATACTATACGTTGGATTAACTTTTTATTGGTATTAACTGCGACATTATAAATAAAAATCAAGTGGTGTGAGATCAGGGGATCTTGGTGGCCATCGCTGTGGTCCATTTTGTCCGAACCAGCGATCTTCAAACATTCTTAAAAGTTCTGCATCTACAGCATACGATGAATGCGCTGGAGCGCCATCCATTTGGTACCATCCATTTCTAATAATATTCAGGGGTACATTTTCGATGAAGTCTGAAATAGTTGGTCTGAGAGTTTGTAAATATCAATCACTAGTTACATTTTCATTATAGATCTTAAATCTCACAACATCGCCCATCGTATAAGCAAACACATTACCACTAAACGTATTTTGAGAGTTGGCTTCTCGTGTTAAGTGTGGGTTTTTATCAGTCCAAAAGTGCAAATTATGCCTGTTTATAATGCCTTCTCTGCTAAATTTTGCTTCATCGGTCCAAATAATGTTACGCATAAAATTTTTATTTTCCTGAAGATTTACTAACATCATTTCACAATATTGCACACGACTTATCTGATAATTTGGATTAATCGCTTGCACTTTAACAAATTAATATGGGTGCATTTTATTCTTCTTTAAAATACGTTGAATAGATGTTTGAGTTATTCCAAGATCATCGCGAGCAGATCTTATTGAAGCATGAGGATTTACTTGAAAATATGCTAGCAAGTATAATTCGTTGGCTTGCTCGTCGATTACAAATTTATTTCTTGTTAATGCATGCTTAGTACCAGGGTTGTTATGTTTAAAACACTTTGTTTTAAAACAGTGTTTTAAACATGTTTAAAAACAGCCGTCGTGTTGTAAAAAAAAAAACCTTTATTGACATCCAAAACTAATATACATTTCCATAAACACAATACAAAACTAAACACATGAAACCAAATTCCCATCTGATTAGATGGGAATTTGGTTTCATGTGTTTAGTTTTGTATTGTTCTTCTCCTCTCCCTCTCCCACCCTAATCTTATAACATTCTTTACGCCCGCCCCATCCTCTCGCATAAACTCTTCTATCCTTTTAACACCTCTCGTCCATTCCTCACTTATCTCCTTACACTCATCCGCTAAATGTCTCCACGTATCCCTTCCACTTCCGCACAACACACACCTACCATACTCTTCACCCATCCATACCTTTCTTCCTCTCTCCTCCGACCCACACCTAGCCCTAGCGAGTGCTACCTTCTCCCCTATTTTTAGTAAATTCCTGATGAGGTACTCTGGCAGTTTCCCGTGTACCTGCCACCTTTTATATAGAGGATTATAGGTACTTCTCTCAATATACCCTTGACGCTCCTGTTTTTCCACTTCCTCCCATTTTTCCTTCATCCACGCTGCCACATTCACTCCTTTTTCCAACCACTCCTTTACCAAACTTTCAGACACCCCTGCTCTTTCATACATTTTTCTCCTCTCCATTCTCCAATCACTCTCTCCTATTCCTACACATGTTCTCCACACCTCTTTTACCAGCCTTTCACTACCCAATCCAATCAATTTCATCTCATATCTTGCCACTCTTTCCATTGCCTCTCCATGCATAGTAGCTCTGTTCGTTTCCTGAAGCAGAATATAACTAGGTGTTGATCTTTCCACCGCCAGTAGCTGCTTCAGGAACGTCACCTGCTCTCTCTCAATACATTCATACGCTCTCATTCCCCATGTCTCCACCCCATACATTAAAATTGGCTTAACACACGAATCCCACAGTTTGCACGCCATCTGAACATTTCCCTCCAGCCACTTTCCCCACTTGTTCTTTACCACATACCACGCTTTCCTTGCCTTCAGTTGGACCTATCTGGCGTGCTCCCTGGACCCCCCCCCACCACATCTAAACACAAAACCCAAATATTTAAACTCTTTCACTCTTTCGATCACTTCACCCTTCCATGCCAATTCTTTCACTCTGCCTTCTCTTTCTCTATTCCTAAATCTCATCCACTTTGTTTTCTCTACATTTACACACAATCCTCGCTTATCCATATACCTCTCAACCCTTTGTAACATTTTATTCATTTCTCCCCATTCCTTCACCAGCAACACCACATCATCCGCATACGCCAACATCCATACCTTCATTTTCCCTATCACAACCCCGCCCGCTTGCCCGTTTCTCAGGACCACTTTGAGTTCACTCAGATATAAGTTAAATAGTAACGGGCTAAGCGGACATCCCTGTCTCACCCCCGTCCATACTCTAAACTTTTCCGATACCTTTCCGTCCACCTTTGCTCTCCCCCATGTTTCCTCATATACTCCTCTCACCCATTCCACTGTTACCTTGCTCACACCTCTCCTCTTCAAACACTCCACCAACCTTTCTCTCGGAACCGAATCATACGCTGCTTTCAAATCGAGAAACACTGCATACATACTTCTCTTTTCCTCTTCTTTCCTTTGATCTCTGGTCCCCCTCCCTTTTCTAAACACTCCTTGCGTTTCCGGCAACAACCCGTTTTCTTCTACTTCCTTTTCTAGCCGGTTCTTAACAATTACCATCGCTATCTTATTCTATCTCCACTTTTGTGTATCGGGCACATTACTCCCACACGCCATGTCTCCGGAATCTGCTTCTCTCCCCTCCACATCTGATTTAGCAGCTCTCCAAATCTTCTTTTTCCCTCAACTCTAATCCTCTTCCACATTTCCGCTTTCACTCCATCCAGCCCCGCCGCTTTTCCTACTTTCACCTCTTCAAAACCCTTTTCTACCTCCTCTTCCGTAAACTCCTCCCCCTCTGTTCTCATCTCTCGTCTCCCTACCTCCATCGGTTCCCCGCAGTTTTCTAAGCATTTCTTTTTCCATTCTTGCAGAGGTATCTCTAACTGTCCCCTTACTTCTCCTCTCCTTAAAATACTCCACATTTCCCTTTCGTTCTGGCAAGATCTCATGTCCTCTGCAATTTTCTTGATGGCCTGCGCCTTCTTCTCCTCGCAAACCTTCGTGTATTTCGTTCTTGCCTCCCTCACCCGTCGTGTTGTAAACAGTTTTGTTTTAAACATGTTTTAAATCTTAAATTTATTATTTTAAATTTGCTAAATTATATTTTATACTACTTCATTAAGATTTTTTGTTTACGTTTTTAAATGTTAGCTAAATTTTTGAAGATATTTCAAATTACATTATTAAACATTACATTTTATTACAATAAAAAATCACGTCTGTGTATGAATAAATGTGATTTTTAAATACAGGGAATTTTTCTTTCAGGTGCATACACTGTAAATATTACGACATTAGTTGTTTTCTTAAAAGATTTCAATTTGAATCATTAAACGAGGGTTCTCCACTCACTAAGCATGAAGTAAAATTTCGAGTTTAGAAAAGCCTGAATATTTGGATAGACCACGTAGCGAAGCGAAGCGGCCAATCCAAATTACACTGAAATATCGTAAAGTTTAAAATATACGGGTTTAGCAATCTAATATGTAGATGTGAATAAAACGTGAGTTAAATTCTGCGCTGAACGAATTGTCTAAAACAGTGATTATAGGGCACCCAATAACTATTTAAGTGAATTATGAAAAAGCACTAAATTTTAATCAAATATCTCGAAAATAGTTAAATTTGGCGGTTATGTTAGTTAATGATTTTTTTGATAGAATTTTATGTAGAATCCAAACTCGCGATAAAAAATAAAGCATTCCATTCAAAATAGAGGAGTTGGTGTTTACATCCGGTATAACCGGAAGTCGTATAGTCTTGAAAATATTTTCATTGAAACGGGCACACACGATTACTATTAAATAAGAATTTTATTACAATACATTAGGTAAAAGTCCATATACTTTTAGTGTGCGGTTTCATTGAAACACCCTGTATACAGGGAAAGTTAAAAATAAATACATGTAAATGTTAATTCACGATAGGGATTACAAATTTACTGAGTTATTTAATTACTGGTAATTCTGGACATTTTTAAATTAAAATCGCTCTGCCGATAATTTGCTGATAAATCACAATATCGATTTTTAGAAGTAAAAGTCATTAAACGCAAGAAAAGTTAATAAAATATAATGACTTACCTTTAACTAATTTTCAGGCTTCCCTAAACTCGAAATGCTACTTAATGCGCCAGGCATATACAAGGTGAGTTTTTTCTTTCATGTTCTCTATGGAGATCTCGGAAATGATAAGAGATAGAGAAGTGGTTGAATGGGCAAAGTAGTGCAGTTTTATGAGCTGAATATAAAACTTTTCGAAAAAGTGAAGAGTAAATAGATATTTTGAAAAATGTAAAAAGTGTAGATTTTTTTAAGTCAATTTTTCTTAGTTATTAAAAGAGATACAAAAAAAGCTATAATTTTACACTGAATAATAAAATCTTATCAGATATTTTATATCGCTATTGAATTTCGAGATATAACACGAACTTGCATTTTTTTTAATAGAAACCATAGTTGGCTATGTCATCATTAGAAAGGGATTTTTTCTCTTTAATCTGGTACATCACTTCACTTACTTATTTGTAAAAATAACTGAGTTATTAACAATTTGCTATCTTTTTACAAGAAAAAAATAGTTGGTCATGAAATTATGACAATTATAAAAAAAACAATAGAGCTTTTTGTAATATAGGAGTTTTTAAAATTTTTCTCAAATAAGTTTATTTGGAAGTTATGTGTAGGATGAAATATAAATTGGTAGAAAATAATGTCCATAAAATAGCAGTTGTTTTTAACACTAAATTAATTAACAAAAATACAACAATGATACTAACTATTACAAACAATCGCAATTATTTTATTATAGTCATTAATTCATGACTAACTTTTTTTTTCTAAATAAAATAAAAAATAGAAAATAACTAAGTTATTTTGAAAATAAGTATATCAATTGATATTTCTGATAAAGTTGCGGTTTACTAGAGTGAGACAGACTCTTTCCAGCCGTTAGCTAGAGTGAGAGAGACCTATATTACTATTTCCACCATTAAAAGAAAAAAAATGTAAGGTATATTCATTTTTTTTTCAATAAATGTTGACCTAATTAAATGCATTATTTACGGACACCCTTGAATTTTACGTAGCACAAGTTTTTGTTGTCTAAAAATGAGTACATATTTACAAAAAAAAACTAAATAGCTTAATCGTTTTAAATTGGTGACATTAAAATACTACAAGTTTCAGCATTACATTAAACTCGTTGTCCCGTAATCAGAACATCGATGGTGCTGGAAGTAGTTACTACCCAAAACGTTGGAGTTTACCCATCATAAATCGCAACTTTAAAGAGAAAAAAAATCCCTTTCTAATGATGACATAGCCAACTATGGTTTTCATATAAAAAAATTCAAGTTTGTGTTATATCTCGAAAACTAATGTCGATAGAAAATATCTGATAAAATGATATTATTTAGTGTAAAATTATCTAAAACTTTGCTTTTAATAGTTTTTTTCTATCTCTTTTAATAACCGAGAAAAATCGATTTCAAAAAATCGACAATTTTCACATTTTTCAAAATATCGACGCTTGATTTTTTTGAAAATTATACAAATGTGTTTTTATTCACCTGGTAAACTACACTACTTTGCCCATTTAACCGTTTCATTATCTCTTATAGTTTCCGAGATCCACATAGAGAACATGAAAACTAAATCACCCTGTATACAGCCGATTTAAACTGAAGTTCAAGAACACTTACATTATCTTTAATTAGAAAAATACGTGATAGTTATTGTAAAAACAAAAAATGAATTCCATGCATGTTTACCGATCAAATAACAGCATTGGCGAGCATTTGTTTGCGGATATAAACCGATATACCGGTATTATTATCCCTAATACATAAAACTTGGAAAAATCGCATAATATGAAATATGATATGAAATCTTTTTTTTTTTCATTTATATTTTCAATGCATCATTATGTTTACAAAGCCCTATTTCGAAAAATGTCTACAAATAGATACGATAATAAGTTCATGTACAATGCACCTCAACTCTAAAACGACTAACGACTTGGATATGAATCTTTAATCTCTTTGAGAAGGCCATGTCAACATCATTATGTATATAATTTGGTTGGATGATTTCCTTCAGTAAAGATGTTTGTAGGAATAAAAAATCTAAGACGGCTATTACCAAAAATACTAACTCCGAATAAAAGGCAAAGTAAGGATTTCTCTAGGCTATAGAACGTAGATAATAAAGCATGTGAAATAGAAATTTGCAATACCCCTGAATGCAACGTATAACGTATTATACAAGGGTCTAGATCAGTGTCCCCTTTCTGTAAAGGCATAGAAAAGGTAATATAAAGAAGTGCAAATCGCACAAACTATTCAGAATAAAGGTATAAAATGAAGATTTTGTAATAATTGAATAAAATAATTAATATAGGGTTATTATCATTTAAATAAAAAATCCGAATTCGCTATTTTATTGGAATGGCCATTTTGTAGGTCTGTTAATTTGGCCCCCCGCCCCAACTCAACATTTTTAATCAAAAATGTTGCGCGCGAAATGTCTCAACTTGCGCTAACTTGCGAACAAATATTAAAACTTGAGCTGTTAAGGGCAGAAAGTTACAGTGATATAAAAATAGGGGGGGCTAAGTTGACGCCAGCCCCCCTTTTCAGAATTTTAAACTGTTTGCTTCAATATTATATTCTATTGAACTTGCGCTGTTGATACCAGCTACTTTTAAAAGTTGAGCTACAAAAATACACCCACTATAAACAAAATAAAAAAAGGTGACAGCCCCCCCAGCTCATATTTTTAAGGTTTTTTCGCTTTATACACGAAGCTTAGAAGTTGCCCTATCGATTTTTTTTAATATCAGTTCACACAAAAAAATTGTAGGATATTTTATGTAATACTCGAATCCAGTGACGTATTCCCATAACCTCAATAGAATTATAGAAAAATAATAGAAAACACATCCTTAAGTCACAACTACTGTACTTTTTCTTTGAAAACATTTATGATACAACCAGTAATATTTATTTCTATGATAGTTGCGTATTTATTCCAGTGCCGTATCAAGGTGGAAGCAAATATTGTAATTAGCACTTAAAAACTCAGATTTCAAAGAGTAAATGTAATAATTGGAATCTAATGATAAATATAAGTTTAACAATGCATAAAAAACGGATTTAAAACAATGAGAAAAGTTGTGTTGTTTTCCCAGAAGCTTCACAAGCTTTAAAACTAAACGTAACATTTTGATTTTTAGAACAAATATCAATATTTGTTTCCACCTTGATACGGCACTGAAATAAATATGCAAATATCATAGAAATAAATATTACTGGTTGTATCATCGATGCCTTTGGACGAAAAAGTATGGTGCTTGTGACAAGGATGTTTTTTCTATTATTTTTCTATAATTGTATAGAAGTTATGGGAATACGCACACTGGATTCGAGTATTATATAAAATATGCTATAACTTTTTTGTGTGAACTGATATTGAAAAAAAAATTGATACGCAACTTCTAAGCTTTGTGTTTAATGCGGAAAAACCTTACAAATGTGAGTTGGGGGGGCTGGCACTCATTTTTATTTGGTTTATAGGGGGTGTATTTTTGCAGTGGAACTTTTAAAAATTGATGGTATTGATAGCGCAAGTTCTATAGAATATATTGATGGAGCAAAAAGTTTAGAATTCTGAAGGGGGGAGCTGACATCAGTTTTGGTCTTTTTTCTTACTGCCAACATTTTGTGCTACCTCTAACCCCACAGCATCGACGTAATCGTTTACAGTGGTGCAGAGAGCGATTGCAATGTGATGAGGAATGGAATAGACTTTTCTTTAGCGATGAATTCCGCTTTTGTTTAGGGATGAATTATGGCCGACAAAAAGTGAGAAGACGACGTGGTGAAAGACGAGATCCACGATATGATGTTGTAAGGCATGTTTATCAAACAGTTAGATCAATGGTATGGGGAGCTATTGTCTATAGTAGCAGGTCACCAATAGTGTTTATCAGAGGCAGTATGACTTCTGCTCGTTACATGCAAGAAATTGTACGACCCCATATCAAACCCTACCTTGGAACACTACAATGTCCACTTTTTCAACAAGATAACGCTCGACCACATGTTACGAGAGCTACATTGAACTTCTTTGAGCGTTCTAGAGTTAATCTTTTACCTTGGCCAGCAAGCTGATCTATCTCCAATTGACAATGTGTGGGATAGTATGGATAGAAGACCAAGGCGTTTAATTAGTTCTCCAAAAACGTTAAGAGATCTTTGCCATGAAATACAGGTTGCCTGGGATGAGATACTCCAGGAGGATATTGATCATCTTATTATAAGTATGTCTAGACGTACTCGTGAATGTGTAACGTATGGCGGAGGACCAATACATAATTGACATTTGCACACATTTCACAGTGGTCAAACGTTCATTCTAGCCGAACATTTCGCTTTAAAGGGCTTTTCTTAAAAACCATAGAAGATAGGTATAAAGAATGCTAATATAGATCAATGCAGAATTAAAGTCTGCGTCAGAATATGTAAATATATGATTGATTGGTTGATTTTTTTTTTCGGCCAAGATACGAATTTTAAAATGAATCATGAAATAGCACATTTATTTTTTTAAATGTCAAATATCTCGAAAACGGTTAAATTTAGAGGTTATGATAACTAATGTTTTTTCATAGAATTGTATGTAGAATCAAGTTTGAAAATAAAAAAATTAGCATTCTATTCAAAATAAAGAAGTTTTTATTGACTTCCTGTATAACCAGAAGTTGACTCATTTTAAAAATATTTTCATTAAAAAAACACACTCGATTACATATCTGCTAAAAGTCTCATTATAATACATTAATTTCTCTTTTCATTTATCCAATTTGCAAATTTGAATTCGTTCCACTTATAAAATAATTTTGAACTAAACTGTTTAATTTGTTTCTTTAGTAAGTCTGGATTCTCACATTAGCTACCACATCGAGATTTAAAATATTTATCACATAAGAAAAAGCCGTTTTAGTTTTGTTATTTAGAATTTTTTCAGCGCGCCAAACATCGAACAGGCTCTAACGAGAAATGGACGTGCTACCTAAAAAAATTAGGGTCTGTCAACTTGGCCCCCCTAACTCAAAATTTTCAAATAAAAAATATTGCGCCCGAAAGGGAGGGAAATATTAAAACTTGCGCTGTTAAGGGTAGAAAGATATAGCGATTTGAAAATAGGGGGGGCTAAGTTGACGCCAGCCCCCCCATCTCGGAATTTTTAACTTTTTCTTTCATAAATATATTCTATGGAACTTGCGCTGTCGATACCACCTAATTTTACAAGTTGCGCTGCAAAAATACACCCCCTATAAACGAAATAAAGGAGGGTGCCAGCCCCCCCACTTTACATGTTTTAAGTTTTATTGCATTGTACACAAAGCTTAGAAGTTACGCTCACCTGCGCCATCGAAATTTCTTCAATATCAGTTCTCATGAAAAAGTTATGGCATATTTTATAC
Organism: Philonthus cognatus; assembly: GCA_932526585.2. Lineage (NCBI taxonomy): Eukaryota > Metazoa > Arthropoda > Insecta > Coleoptera > Staphylinidae > Philonthus > Philonthus cognatus. Next base: position 94,203,166 of record OW052243.1, read on the forward strand.
TCGAATCCAGTGCGCGTATTCCCATAATCTCCATGCAACTACAGAAGAGTAATACAATAAACATACTTAATTCACAACCACTGTCCATCTTCGTCGAAAAGCATACATTATACAACCAAAACAGTAATTTTCTATAATATTTGCATATTTATTCCAGTGCCGTATCATGGTGGAAATTTATATTTTTATTATTACTTAAATAATTTTATTTCCAAAACAAATAACAATAATTCGATTCAATTAATAAATATAACTTTAACAATGTATTTAAAATGCATTTCTGCTGATTAGAAAAGTTGCGCTGTTTTCCCAGTAGCGTTACAAATAATTTATTATTTAATTTAATTAAATATTTTCAAAACCAAACGTGGAAATTTAAATTTTTTAAGTGATTTTACTTAAACAATGCATAAGAAATGCATCTATGCCAATGAGAAAAGTTTCGCTGTTTTCCCAGTGGCGTCACAATTAATTTATTATTATTTAATTAAATTAAATATATTTCAAACCAAACGGAAAATTTTGAATTTTCTAAGTGACATTACTTTAACAATGCATAGGAAATGCATTTATGCTAATGAGAAAAGTTGCGCTGTTTTCCCAGTGGCGTCACAATTAATTTATTATTATTGAATTAAATGAAATATTTTCAAAACCAAACGGAAAATTTTGAATTTTCTAAGTGATATTACTTTAACAATGCATAGAAAATGCATTTATGCTAATGAGAAAAGTTGCGCTGTTTTCCCAGTGGCGTCACAATTAATTTATTATTATTGAATTAAATTAAATATTTTCAAAACCAAACAGAAAATTTTGAATTTTCTAAGTGATATTACTTTAACAATGCATAGGAAATGCATTTATGCTAATGAGAGAAGTTGCGCTGTTTTCCCAGTGGCGTCACAATTAATTTATTATTATTGAATTAAATTAAATATTTTCAAAACCAAACGGGAAACTTTTAATTTTCTAAGTGATATTACTTTAACAATGAATAGGAAATGCATTTATGCTAATGAGAAAAGTTGCGCTGTTTTCTCAGTGGCGTCACAATTAATTTATTATTATTGAATTAAATTAAATATTTTCAAAACCAAACGGAAAATTTTGAATTTTCTAAGTGATATTACTTCAACAATGAATAGGAAATGCATTTATGCTAATGAGAAAAGTTGCGCTGTTTTCCCAGTGGCGTCACAATTAATATATAATTATTGAATTAAATTAAATATTTTCAAAACCAAAAGAAAAATTTTGAATTTTCTAAGTGATATTACTTTAACAATGCATAGGAAATGCATTTATGCTAATGAGAAAAGATGCGCTGTTTTCCCAGTGGCGTCAGTGATCATTCCCAATAACAGATGGTTCCCGTCGGTCACCCTACATTGTATATAGCAACATATTAACCTCTACTTCTTTTGATCTTGAACAATGATTTTTGCTTGGAAGCAAGTCATTGTATTCCTCCCATAAGCCATTATGTTTTCTGCAAAATGCTATAAAATGACCCGGTATAAAACCCACAACACCACGTAAAATAAACAGTTTGTTCTGTACATTTAGTTTAAACGGAATATTTTCTAAATTAGTTACTAAGTTCAATGTTTTACTGTCCGTGTTAACGGGTTCTATGAATATGAAATTGTTTAACTGTGTTTCAAATAATAATTTATTATTACACAAACTGCAATTTTGTTTTGTTTTTGTTTTTTGTTTTCGCCACTGGGAAAACAGCGCAACTTTTCTCATTAGCATAAATGCATTTCCTATGCATTGTTACCGTAATATCACTTAGAAAATTCAAAATTTTCTGTTTGGTTTTGAAAATATTTAATTTAATTCAATAATAATAAATTAATTGTGACGCCACTGGGACAACAGCGCAACTTTTCTCATTACCATAAATGCATTTCCTATGCATTGTTAAAGTAGTATCACTTAGAAAATTCAAAATTTTCTGTTTGGTTTTGAAAATATTTAATTTAATTCAATAATAATAAATTAATTGTGACGCCACTGGGAAAACAGCGCAACTTTTCTCATTAGCATAAATGAATTTCCTATGCATTGTTAAAGTAATATCACTTAGAAAATTTAAAATTTTCTGTTTGGTTTTGAAAATATTTAAATTAATTCAATAATAATAAATTAATTGTGACGCCACTAGGAAAACAGCGCAACTTTTCTCATTAGCATGAATACATTTCCTATGCATTGTTAAAGTAATATCACTTAAAAAATTCAAAATTTTCCGTTTGGTTTTAAAAATATTTAATTTAATTCAATAATAATAAATTAATTGTGACGCCACTGGGAAAACAGCGCAACTTTTCTCATTAGCATAAGTGCATTTCCTATTCATTGCTAAAGTAATATCACTTAGAAAATTCAAAGTTTCCCATTTGGTTTTGAAAATATTTAATTTAATTCAATAATAATAAATTAATTGTGACGCCACTGGGAAAACAGCGCAACTTTTCTCATTAGCATAAATGCATTTCCTATTCATTGTTAAAGTAATATCACTTAGAAAATTCAAAGTTTCCCATTTGGTTTTGAAAATGTTTAATTTAATTCAATAATAATAAATTAATTGTGACGCCACTGGGAAAACAGCGCAACTTTTCTCATTAGCATAAATGCATTTTCTATGCATTGTTAAAGTAATATCACTTAGAAAATTCAAAATTTTTCGTTTGGTTTTGAAATTATTTAATTTAATTCAATAATAATAAATTTATTGTGACGCCACTGGGAAAACAGCGCAACTTTTCTCATTAGCATAAATGCATTTCCTATGAATTGTTAAAGTAATATCACTTAGAAAATTCAAAATTTTCCGTTTGGTTTTGAAAATATTTAATTTAATTCAATAATTATAAATTAATTGTGACGCTACTGGGGAAACAGCGCAACTTTTCTCATTAGCATAAATGCATTTCCTATGCATTGTTAAAGTAATATCACTTAGAAAATTGAAAATTTTCGTTAGGTTTGAAAAATATTTAATTTAATTAAATAATAATAAATTAATTGTGACGCCACTGGGAAAACAGCGCAACTTTTCTCATTGGTATAGATGCATTTCTTATGCATTGTTTAAGTAAAATCACTTAAAAAATTTAAATTTTCACGTTTGGTTTTGAAAATATTTAATTAAATTAAATAATAAATTATTTGTAACGCTACTGGGAAAACAGCGCAACTTTTCTAATCAGCAGAAATGCATTTTAAATACATTGTTAAAGTTATATTTATTAATTGAATCGAATTATTGTTATTTGTTTTGGAAATAAAATTATTTAAGTAATAATAAAAATATAAATTTCCACCATGATACGGCACTGGAATAAATATGCAAATATTATAGAAAATTACTGTTTTGGTTGTATAATGTATGCTTTTCGACGAAGATGGACAGTGGTTGTGAATTAAGTATGTTTATTGTATTACTCTTCTGTAGTTGCATGGAGATTATGGGAATACGCGCACTGGATTCGAGTATATATAAAATTTGCCATAACTTTTCCATGAGAACTGATATTGAAGAAATTTCGATGGCGCAAGTGAGCGCAACTTCTAAGCTTTGTGTACAATGCAATAAAACTTAAAAAATCTAAAGTGGGGGGGCTGGCACCCTCCTTTATTTCGTTTATAGGGGGTGTATTTTTGCAGCGCAACTTGTAAAATTAGGTGGTATCGACAGCGCAAGTTCCATAGAATGTATTTATAAAAGAAAAAGCTAAAAATTCCGAGATGGGGGGCTGGCGTCAAATTAGCCGCCCCTATTTTCAAATGGCTATAACTTTCTACCCTTAACAGCGCAAGTTTTAATATTTGGGCGCAAGTGAGCGCAAGTTAAGACCTTTCGGGCGCAATATTTTTTATTTGAAAATTTTGAGTTGGGGGGGCCAAGTTGACAGACCCAAAAAATTATAGACTAAAACCAGGCAATGTCTGGCAAATAAATTGACTAGGTGAGAAGACAAATAGTTATTTTATATAAAAATTATATTTTCTTATTGCAAATACGCGTCACATATTTTAAATCGAATTTTACGCTCGTAGGGTTTTTATTATACGAATTTACCTTCAGAATAATTATCCATAATTGCATAAAATTATAACTTAACGTATACACGGTTTAAAAAATAAACAAAACGAGTGCGTTCCAATCACGACCGTACGGCAACTGAGTGCATTTTATGAAGCGCGTACTTTGGTTTCTCAGTACATCTGCATAAAAAGGCCCAAGGGTTTTATGACTCTATCTGCTGATTGTTTAGGTATTCTAGTGATGGAAATTTTATAAAAAAAGCCTTATTTTTACAAGTTTATTTTTGGTGAAATGTTCGGCTAGAAACTACAAATAGACCACTGTGCGTTCTGATGAACCGATCACTTTGAAAATGTAATAAATTATACATATTATCATACTAAATATACCAAAAATTATTAAAACTAAATAATTATTTCTTGGTGTTCACTTTTCTTTGTCACTTATTATATAATATTTAGATTATTTCCTTGAATGCTAGTTTATTGTTTTTATAGAATTTACCGCCTTGGAATGAAAGTGAAGCATGTAATTTTTTTAATGGAAAGAAGTCCACGAGTCGAAAGAAAACCTGTCAATCATTTTATAATATAAGGTTGTATCTGGAAATAAAAAAGTGTTTATTTGTGTTTTCTTAAAGGACATTTTTAAAGGAAAATAATTAATGTTTTTAAACAATTAATTTTGAAAAGGAAATAAAATACCGTTTTTAAAAATTCGAGCGAATTGCCTTGCTTGCGGTTCTATTTATATGCTAACTAACTGATACTGCCCATTCATTTATTTAGTGTTTTATCGATAGACTTGATGATTGATGATTGATGATATAGGAATAACATGTGTAACTTATTTATTAGATTATATTATTGAATAGTAATACTCAATAATAATTGAAACGTTATTTAAAAAAATCGCGATATTTACCAAGGATTAGGGATTTTAAATTTTCCGACTATTTCAATTACTTGTAGTTCGGTACATTTATGCATCAGCACAGTTTCACCGGTAGTTTACTGGTAAATCACTATATCGTCTATTTGGGGGTAAAAGTTATTAAATATAAAAAAATTACAAACAATTAATCAAGGTGTGGAAAACAATGGATTGGAAAAAACTTGTTAGAAAAAACTTTTAAAACCTTAAGATTGTATTTTGGATAGTTATTAGCTCAGAGTTCCTTTTTAAAATTGTTATATTTAAAATGAAATATTGCATTATAATGAAACAAATGTATTTCTGAAAAATCCATAATGTCCAAAATCGAATAGGTGCAATACTTCATAGTTATGCTTTATTAATTTAGTTGATTCAAAATTAGTCAAATAAATTAAATAACAAAACTTTTTCGTAAATTTGTTGCCTAGTATAATCAGCCTTTTTGAAATTATAAATTAAGCCACTGTCATCCATTCAGCAATTTACAAGTGTTGAGGGTAAACAAATGAAAAATCCAGCGCTGGATGATGAATATTACATAGAACTAGAGATAGTGAAGATTCAACAAGAACACATTCACAGTCAATGAGAAATCTATACCTATATGTATTAGATAATAATTTCGAGTTAGAATATTGAGAATTAGTTCGAACCCCGTATTCATTATTAAACCACAGTGAATGAGGAAGATTGTAGTCGTCAAGAATACACATCGCACTGTAATCCGAAAGTGACTCAAGGACAAAACAATGATTTTTTTTTAAACAGTTAAATCTGACCGAGGAGGAATATACACAGGACCAAGCAAAACATTTTTATCCGTACATTTAACAGACACATATAACTCCTCCGAGGAGCAACATTTACTTAAACACTTATATGATGGTCTAGGACGTTTCATCGCCGCCGATTCATCGCCGCCCATTCATCGCCGCCGTTTCATCGCCGGGCCAGTTCATCGCCGGCCGTTTCATCGCCGGGCCAGTTCATCGCCAATATTTTTATAAAATAAATTTTGAAAGAAAGATCATATCTAATGGTAAAATTTCAAATATTACCCAATTCTGGAAATTGTCCACTAATTTAATATTAGATTTTATAACCAAGTAATTGTTACTCAAACTTAATAAAAATCGAATGAGAATGATGTCATTTTTTGACATATGTCATTTGCAAGTATGGAAACACAAATCTTGACCAAAAGAGGGAAAGAAAAGTTTATCCACGGAGGACATATGTATATTTTTGAAAAAAACAGTAAGTCTGACCAATGTGTTAAATTTTGGCGGTGTGACCACTTAGGACGTTGTAACGCCAGGATACACACAAAAATGGAAATGTTGTACATGAATTAAATGTACATTCGCATGATTCTTCAGCAATAAACGTGGAAGTAGCTGCCACTGTTACTGCTATAAAGCGACGTGCAAAATCAACAGTAGAAAACACTGCACAAGTAATAAATCAATGTATAACTGGTTTAAGCCAGGCAGCTCAAGCTGCACTTCCCAACAATTGTGCATTGAGGAAAGTCATTAGTCGGCAAAGAAATACGAATGGTGTTGTACGAGCAGATCCAGAGTTAACAATTCCACAATGTTATACGGTATACCATACTGAACAAGGAAGAGATGAATTATTTTTATTGTACGATAGTGGACAAAATGAGAGCGATCGAATTTTAATTTTTGGTCATATTTTCTAACCTATCCAAACCTATCCTAACCTATCCTAACCTATCCTAACCTATCCTAACCTATCCTAACCTATCCTAACCTATCCTAACCTATCCTAACCTATCCTAACCTATCCTAACCTATCCTAACCTATCCTAACCTATCCTAACCTATCCTAACCTATCCTAACCTATCCTAACCTATCCTAACCTATCCTAACCTATCCTAACCTATCCTAACCTATCCTAACCTATCCTAACCTATCCTAACCTATCCTAACCTATCCTAACCTATCCTAACCTATCCTAACCTATCCTAACCTATCCTAACCTATCCTAACCTATCCTAACCTATCCTAACCTATCCTAACCTATCCTAACCTATCCTAACCTATCCTAACCTATCCTAACCTATCCTAACCTATCCTAACCTATCCTAACCTATCCTAACCTATCCTAACCTATCCTAACCTATCCTAACCTATCCTAACCTATCCTAACCTATCCTAACCTATCCTAACCTATCCTAACCTATCCTAACCTATCCTAACCTATCCTAACCTATCCTAACCTATCCTAACCTATCCTAACCTATCCTAACCTATCCTAACCTATCCTAACCTATCCTAACCTATCCTAACCTATCCTAACCTATCCTAACCTATCCTAACCTATCCTAACCTATCCTAACCTATCCTAACCTATCCTAACCTATCCTAACCTATCCTAACCTATCCTAACCTATCCTAACCTATCCTAACCTATCCTAACCTATCCTAACCTATCCTAACCTATCCTAACCTATCCTAACCTATCCTAACCTATCCTAACCTATCCTAACCTATCCTAACCTATCCTAACCTATCCTAACCTATCCTAACCTATCCTAACCTATCCTAACCTATCCTAACCTATCCTAACCTATCCTAACCTATCCTAACCTATCCTAACCTATCCTAACCTATCCTAACCTATCCTAACCTATCCTAACCTATCCTAACCTATCCTAACCTATCCTAACCTATCCTAACCTATCCTAACCTATCCTAACCTATCCTAACCTATCCTAACCTATCCTAACCTATCCTAACCTATCCTAACCTATCCTAACCTATCCTAACCTATCCTAACCTATCCTAACCTATCCTAACCTATCCTAACCTATCCTAACCTATCCTAACCTATCCTAACCTATCCTAACCTATCCTAACCTATCCTAACCTATCCTAACCTATCCTAACCAGCCTAACCTATCCTAACCTATCCTAACCTATCCTAACCTATCCTAACCTATCCTAACCTATCCTAACCTATCCTAACCTATCCTAACCTATCCTAACCTATCCTAACCTATCCTAACCTATCCTAACCTATCCTAACCTATCCTAACCTATCCTAACCTATCCTAACCTATCCTAACCTATCCTAACCTATCCTAACCTATCCTAACCTATCCCAACCTATCCTAACCTATCCTAACCTATCCTAACCTATCCTAACCTATCCAAACCTATCCTAACCTATCCTAACCTATCCTAACCTATCCTAACCTATCCTAACCTATCCTAACCTATCCTAACCTATCCTAACCTATCCTAACCTATCCTAACCTATTCTAACCTATCCTAACCTATCCTAACCTATCCTAACCTATCCTAACCTATCCTAACCTATCCTAACCTATCCTAACCTATCCTAACCTATCCTAACCTATCCTAACCTATCCTAATCTATCCTAATATATCATAACCTATCCTGACCCATCCAAAACTGGCCCGGCCATCCCCCTTATATATTTATTGCAGACAGCGATTAAAACACCACCTCCGCGAGACTTTTTCGTTAACTAATGATCTCGATCACACCTATAGATATTAAAATTATTAAAACCTAATTCCTTATTAGAAATACTAATTATCGTTAAAATCAGAATTAAAAATGGATTTCAATGAAGTGCATACATTTGTATGTTTCCATAAGAAAACAAAAGCTGGGCCTATAAAAATAAAAACGAATCGATATAGTTATTTTAAACATTTGCCATTCGATCAGTCATAAAAAGTTGCCCTAAGAAAGTTTTTACAGAATTTAAAAAAAATAAAAAATAACGGATATATGGACGATTTTTAAAAATCCAAAATTTCAGTTATTTTTTAATTGCATCGAAACAATTGAAGACATTTCAAATATGAAAGCAGATTATTAATAAGCACTAAAAATATGCAACTTTGCCGTTATATAACCCATTCTCTATATCTTCAAATGACCGAGCACTATGGGGATAGTGCTGCTCGAAAAACGGGCACCCTGTATACCTACACACAAACGTGTGTCTACATAAACATATACAGAGTAATGAAATTTTAATGAGAATATCATAATTTCAATGCAATGTATTTAATAAAGTGTATACAATTGTTTTACAGTGTGTAATTTTAACTTTACATACAACGACTTTTTCTTTTAAGTATGCACATCCCGATGTATACGCTCTAAAAATTCGGGCATTCATTGATTTTATAAATGCGTTCAATTTAAAGCTATCAAGTGTTTGCATTCCTTGATTAAGCAACATATTGAGTTCAGAAAAGCCTGAATATTTGTACTTCGTGCACCAAGCGTTTTAAACACTGATCTAACGTAAAGTTCGAAATACACTATTACATTTAATCTCAAGTTAATAAATGTTACAAATACTTATTTTGTCTAACTAAATAATGTGCTTTTAAAATTTGAGCAATTCTATTTTAATAAGATGGGGCTTGAATTTTGATTACACGTAATAACCATTCTTACGAATGGTTATTACGTGTAACCAAAATTCAAGTCCCATCTTATTAATCATTTATTATTTATCAACAAACTTAAACAGTATATTTGAAACTTCACTTTAAATCAGTGTTTGGTACGCATCACAGTATACGATTTAACCAATTTAGCGGGATAAAATTCATGGACAAGTTTTTTATGGTCCATTTTGGAATAACTTTGATATAAAAATAAATAGTTTCCCAACACAATATTTAAATGAGTTAATAATTAAATTCAGTAAAAGATTTGAGCTGTATTAACAACAAAACTTTTTTTTCCTTGTAGTTCATTTTGCATAAATTTAGCATTGTGTTTGTCACTAAACTCATGTCGAGTTTTTTTTGTTTATAATATTTATCACTGTGTCTACTTTTAGACTAATCACAGCGGATGAGTTTTATAAAACATTTTTTATACTGAGAATTTTTATTTTAAGTATACACATGCATATGCTGTACGTTTCTCGGCATTCGTTGTTTTTTTAATAGTTTAATTTGAAGCTTTAAACGTGTGTTTCCACTCCCAGACATGAAGTAAAATTTCGAGTTTAGAAAAGCCTGAATTTGGATTTGGACCAAACGCTATAATTGTTTACCAAATTTACCTAACGCTATAATTGTTAGGTTATGTATACTTAAAAACGAAATTGAATGATTAAAAATGTAATTACGAAAGGCCAAAGTTGAATAAATAAGTGATCAATTGCAACAAATTCTAATAACAAGAAGTAAAATCGCAAATAATTATTTATAAAAAGTGTTGGTTTAATAAGAAATGGTAATTATTTGTCGATGTAATAATTAAGTAATTAAAGAGGTAGATGCCACCGGTGGAAACAACAGAACTTCAATTAAGCTTAATTCGGAGATTAAGTGGAGATTAAGTTGGGTGTGCTAGAGATGGACACCCTGTGTAATTAAAATAAGCGCATTATATACGGCAGGATGGATTATGGTGAAGATACAACATGATCAAACACATAAGGAGAGCCAAAATGTGAAGTGGAAAATCAATACGGAGGGGATGAAACGTATTCAACACAGATCAGCAAATATTACCCCGCGAGAGGAGTGGAGAGGCGGGAGGCGAGGCGAGAGGCGTGAGGCGCGAGAAGCTGTGATTAATCTTTAAGTTTAGTATTGATAATGGAATAGAAGTCTGGATATTTATCCCATTCGAGGAGAGTGTTCGGTTTGTTCGGGTCGCATCTTAATAGAGACATTGAATAGAATAGAGAAATAGGACGATATGGCAATGGTGATGGCGAAGGCGCGGGCTTGCAATACAGTAATGTTCATTTTGACTTAAAGTCTTTACAGAGGACACAGCGGGCCTTTATTATCCCCAAATGTCTGGTGAACGCGGATAATCCTCCGCTGCCACTTTCGTGTTTGTGCTTCTTTCCAGACACATCACTTACATCACTACAAATATATTCTCCGTAGCAGTTATAAACGTATATTTAACCATTTATTTATGTATCAGTTCAGGCGCACCATTTCTAAAGGCTATACACACCCGGATGTTATGAATTAAAGCTAATTACAGTTATCTTATTAGGGCTGTTTATAAATATTAATACGTAATAAATGGCTTCTACAACTTTTGTAGTATGTACTTCCAAAGAGTTCTTACTAAAACCAACACGGGTTATTTGATTAAATAGAATATATTAAAGTAGAATTGTACATGCGATCAGGAGGAACCGAAAGTGTGGCTTAAGTGATACAATAGGTAGCGTCCTAGATTGCAGTTTCTTTCCTTGTCGTTACAGTTGTTCTATTATTGAATAACATTCAAATAATTACCTTTGTGTAGCTAATAAATTCTAATTAACGTGGTGTTTCTAAACAGGCTCACATGAATGCACAATTATCGAATTGTAGACTGAAAAACGTAAGTAAGGGCCTAAACTATTTCAGGGGAATGTTGTCCGAGCCAATTGAAACCTCTGAGTAAAAAATCATCAGATCAATCTCTTTTTAATGCTCACTCCCATATCCCTTTGATTAAAAAGTTTTATTCCTTTCATAAAATATTCTACAATCCCTATGCGTGAACAACTTTCACGCACTTGGTTCGTAAATTACTATTTTGTACAAAATCATATGAATATAAATATTTTAAAAAAATCTGCAATTACCAGTTCCAAAAATGTTAAAATCTAATAATTTCTTATTAACACTCAGAATCGTTGATAATAGATTTAATATTTCATTTCGAAATAATAAATTATGTTTATGATATATTTTTAAACTTTTAGACGCATGCGGGATCATTTCGAGTTTAGAAAAGCTTGCAAATTTAGATTTGCTTGGCGCTTTTCTTCTAGCAGTAAATTTAAATTTGCAAGTTTTTCTAAACACGAAATTTTTGTAAACCTTTATTAAAGATAAGCAATTAAATGCTATTTATTTTCCATGTATTCAATGACTTCTGCCGCAAAACCGATATAGTGATTTACTAGTAAATGATCGGTAAACCGATTTTGATTTATAAATTTACGTAAGTCGGTAAATTTCCAAAATATGCCGTTTAATATTCTTTATAAGACCACATTCATAGCGATTCTAGTCCGCATGCAATCAAGAAGTTTTAAGAGCATATTGTATATTAAAAGTTAATTGAAATAAAAAATCTAAATCAAACAACTGAGGCTGGTTGAAAGGACCCTAGTTGCTAAGGGCATTCAATTAGAAGAAGAAAATAATGCATCCGTATACTTTTTTCGTCACCTTGCAAATTATTTTTTGAACTAGCCGCCTCGAAAGTGAAGTTTTGAACACCGTTTTGACAACTTGAAAGTCGCATTTCCGTTATTTCACTTTCGGCACGAGTTCAGCAAAGTTAAAACCACGCAAGCGCAATTTGACAGTTGGACTTTCGTTTTAGTTGAATTATCATTTGATTATGGAATGTAGAAGTTGTGGATTTTAAAGAATGACAAAAAATAATGTATTTGAAGAAGTTTGCGAAAAGGGTTGTTGGTTTGAAGATAACAAGTAAAGTATACTAGGTGCTAAATGAGTTTGTCATTAGTAAGCTACAGGTGTAAGCTACGATACAGAGAGACAACTGTAACGGATTGGAAAAATATTTGCCCTAAGGTGTCTACTTAGGAAACTGTGCCTGAGAAGACAGAAGATGATTGTATGATAGATGAGTAATTCTTAGAATTGAATTCATCACCAATTAGGCGCATTTTTAGGCAAATCTATTTTTCAAGTTTTAAAATGAGCATCGGGAAAGGTCTCGTTGTGTCGGCCGTGTCTCGGAATGTCAGAATTAACCCATCAAAAGCCCCATTCGGCCTCTGGTTAGCAACCTCAGTGTACAACGTTTCGTCATTGAGGGTTAGAATTTGCGCGCTGGATTTTTTAAACGCTCAGCAAAAATCGAATTCTGCACGGATTTCGTTGGGATTTTCTGTATTGCGTAGCTCAAAGTGTGCTTACAATTCTGCCTCTCTACTAACGCCCCGACGCCTGGTTTACACACAATAAACTAAATAACGGTAAGCGGCCCGCGCCCGACTTGAAAAGGGGCACGTAAAAATAACTCTTGTTGCCAACTTTTTTATTCGGCTGATTTGGGGGGTAGGGAGTGGTCGCATTGTGTCGGCGGGGGTGATTTACTTCGAAATTAACCCATTTGCGATAGACATGACCCGCGAGGAACTCAAGGCGAGTATTCGAAAATTTGAAATTTCCTGACGTTTGTCAGATTCGGTCAGCCATAATGAAAATTGTATTTCGTCGTTATTTTGATGAAACTTGTTATGTGAGTTGAACAAAGATTTCATTAAGCACAAAAACTGTATAAAAAAAATTAGTTAAGTAGTTATTTACTCACGATTTGTTTAATGAATCCTTGTATATGATTTAGGAGATAACTTTACTACATAGGAGGTTTTATAAACTCACCGGGCTGATAACGTAAAGTCCCTTAATAATAAAATCCTATTTTGTAAAAAAAATCACACAGGAGGTTTCATCCAAACAACGATTTATTCTTTCGTTTTTCAAAATCCTTAAAAAATCGCAAAAAATCCATTTCAAACCGATTTTGATGCGTTTTCGTATTTACATCTTGCAGTCGCAATTTCGACCCACCTTGCACCCTTGATACACGTTTGCACTGATGATAATTTTAGATTGAGCTACATAAGACAACAGTTATCAAAATTAAGAATTTTTATATAAGTGAACTTGCACATTTTCCATGACAGCATTACTGTGATGATTTTGCTCGCTTAAAAAAATATTGTACAATCCTCGTGCGTGAACAATTTTCCCGAGTTCATGCATTTGAAGGCACTCGCTCCTTCGTCGCTCGTGCTTCAAATATGCGTTCACACGGGAAAATTGTTTTTCCGCACTTGTTTTTGTAAATAACTATAATGTATTCCAAATATACGCAGCACTCGTACTTCAAGGATAACCAGAGTTTGAAATCAATCATATAGTACTACTGTAGAGGTTATGAAACTATAAACGTTCGTCAAGTTGTGATCGACAAACTGAGAATATATATTATTGTATTTTCTACATTTTACGAAAACTGACTTTTGTAAAGGCCATTATTACTTGAACTAAAACAGTCTGAAGATTAAACTTCAATACGGCGGTTTTTTTTTACTCTTTTAAACCTAATATTAAATATAATGTCACTGTAATGAAACGTTGCTGCAATGTTGATAAATGTGAATTATTGTCAAGAGTTACTAAATAGGTAAGTAACTCTCTCCAATAATTTAAATTTAGTAAGTAGTAAAATAAACCAAGTGAATTTCAATTAAAAATCTATTAAAGCCTGAGTTTAGATTGAGATCATTTCCGGCAATAAATTTTGATGGAGTTTTTCTTTTAAGAAAACGTATCCCAACTACCTTGCTGTAAATCTTTAGATGATTATATATTTTTTTAGAGTTTATTTGGAAGCTGTAAACAAGTGTTTTCCACTCCCAGACTAAGCATGAAGTAAAATTTCGAGTTTAGAAAAGCCTAAGAATTTGGATTGGCCGCGTAGCGAAGCGGAGCGGCCAATCCAAATTAGGCTTTTCTAAACTCGAAATTTTACTTCATGCGCCACGCTTAAAAACACTGATTTACAGTGAAGTTAAAAAACACTCACATACAACAACGATTATAGGCAACCTAATATACGTTATAGTTATTGGGATGCCTGTATTCACTGTTTAAAACAATTTCTTCAGCGCAGAATTTGACTTACGTTTTATTCATTTCTACATACTAGATTGCTAAAGCCTTATATTTTAAACTTTACAATATTTTAGTGTTTTATACGTGTGACGCATTTTTTTCACTCTCTTAAACCTAATATTAAATATGATGTCACTGTAATGAAACGTTGCTGTAATGTTAAATGTGAATTATTGTCAAGAGTTGCTAAATAGGCAAGTAACTCTCTTCAATAATTTAAATTTAGTAAGTAGTAAAATAAACCAAGTGAATTTTAATTAAAAATCTATATATTAGTAGAAATGTTTTACCAAGTGATCAATGAGATACAAGTAAATTATATATTTGGTGAGTAATTTTTAAGAGCTCTAAAATCTCTACTGACAACGTTTGTGATTTAAAAATATTCACAACAATAATTCTTTCTTTTTGCATAACAGTAAAGTAAAAAACTATTATGTGTACCTATTAGATGTACGAATGTATGTAATTGAGTTAATGAATAATATGCGGTCATACAAATAAGGTTGAGATTTGTATGCAAGGGAAGTGTGGAAAATTGAATTCCGACCTTAATATGGGCGAAGGAGCGGTGGAGACGCTCGATAGTACGCGGCCCGAACTAAATAGACCCTTGATAGATCAAACAAGGCGCTATCATTACTGCAAAAACTCCGATCACGAATCGTTACTTTACGCCGTGTGGACTTCATTAAGACGTTGTCAGGGTGCACAATACATTTCCAATTAATTATATAGAGATTTCGGCAGAGACTTGCAAATAAGTTGCATTTATATAATTGGACGCCGACGACCCGTTACGGCTATGCTTTTCATTACTTTAAGGCGAGTGGAAATTCGGGAAATTCCCAGGCTCAAGATGATCAACCTATTCACGTGTCACTGATTCCCAAACTTCTGCCACTATCGACTGCCAGTAACAGCTTATCCGCTGGACACAGTTGTTTCCTTATTTCCACTTATATACACCATTTTACCAAACAACATATTTCTACTAAAAACATGACAGCATCTTTTTTTATTGATTTTATTTCAAATTCAGTCTTTTACCTTTTTCATACAGTGATTTTTTTTTAAATATACATACCGCGATAATTACAGCGTTAGATACATTTGCAAGAATTTGCTTTACCGGTATTGCAAACCCTAGTGCAAAAAATGTTGTGTTATTTAAATAAATAAGATACCTCTACACCGTAAGATAAAAAGGGAGGGATTAAGTAAGTAAATAAATACATTATTATTATAGATTATTTAAAACTAAAAAGTGTGAGGCACACAAGTTTTACTTTTAAACAACAATTGAATATGATATAGTATATACATTTTAATACTGAAATAAAGATAAGTTGTGAAAGAATTGATTGGCAAGTAACTTTGTAGCAGAAAAATAAGAGAAGAATACTTAGGGCCGCTCCTAATTTCGGAACACACTTTGCCGATTTGAATTATTTCCGCATACATTTCCTCGCTCGATCGATTTATTCCCAGGCACAAAGAAAACAATTGCAGAACACATATTATTAACCCAACAGCAATAAGCTGTAAATATATTGGATGTTCACGCGAACGCGCGTATTAATTTGTCAAATGCCGGCTCTGTCTGATTAATATATATAGCCATTACAACTGATCAAAGTTGTCCATTATAATGCCACCAAAGTTTATTGTAAGTGGATAACAGTAATTACTATTGTTTGTTGTTACTGCTATTGATGGTTCAATAATTATAGTTGCACGTCCAAGGTCCAAAGTTGAGAAAATTATTGGAATGCTCGGCCACACCAACAATTTGCTTGAATTATCAGTTACATCGCATTTTGTAATGCTATTGAATTTAACAAGAGTTTAAGTAATTTGAGACTATTCAATTTATTAGCCATTCTTTTCATTCCCCATCACCATATTACATGTGAAATACAAGAGATGTAATTGCTAGGTTAAATTTAGTGACATTTTGATTGAGGTATTTTAAGATAGTCTAATCTACTATATTATTCTACTAACTGAGCAAACACATTTAAATAAAACTTAAGTGGTCTCCGTATTATAATAATAATAATAACCTTTATTCCCAACAGATAAATCCAAGTACAGGGAAAAATTACATAAAAAATAAAGTAAATATTTTTACAAACTAACGTTAAACATTCAAAAGTTACAAAATGAAGATTACAAAAAATATAAACTAACTGATAAAAAACATATATAATTAAAAGATTGAAGATTGCAGAAAATATATACAGACTAAAAAACTAAAAAAAACAAAGATATACAGATATAATTAAACAATGTAAGCAAGAATCATTATAACTGATAGAGAAAAAAATAATAATAATAATAAATGAGAGCATAATATATGTATGTAGTTATTTATTTATTTATTTATATTTGCCACTAAGCGGAGATACACAATAGAAGTTCACGCAGGCTGCTGGTAAAAATATCAAGATCAAAGCCGGATTGGATATAGTTGTTATATAATCGCATCATAGTATTGATGGGCGAGTTATAATATAGGTTTGTCTTACTGCGACTACATTGAAACAATAGGGGCCCGCGATTGGTAACTCTAGGCACGAATATATTTATTAAGGCCAATAAATTCTGGTCATCAATCCTACCCTGCAATATTTTGTACAGTACGCCAATGGAACCCATCGTGCGCTTCTCTTCGAGTGATTTTAAGTTAAACAACAAAAGCATATCATTGTAGCTAACTGAGTCATCAGAATAAGTATAGTTGAGTTTATAATAAAGAAACTTGACAAATATTTTCTGCGTGCGTTCGAGCTGCTTTATATGAGTATTGTAAAATGGCGACCAGACTACCGCACAGTACTCTAGCTTTGATCTCACATACGTTGTGTATAACGTCGTCACTGTACGCGGATTTTTGAACTGTTGGGACATTCTGCGCACAAACCCCAACATCTTCATTGATTCACTTTGTATCTTATTATAGTGTGGAATAAATGACAGCTCCTGATCAAACAATACACCGAGGTCCTTGACTAGCATGACTCGATCCAACTTAATGTTATTCAATTGATATTCATAGTCCACCCTATGCGTTGTTCTGTAAAATGACATACATTTACATTTAGAGACGTTAAGTTCTAATTTATTTGAGTCGCTCCAATGCTGTATTTTGGTCAAGTCATTCTGCAGAACACCACAATCGCCAACGTTTTTTATGACCCTGAACATTTTTACGTCGTCCGCAAATATCAAAATAGGAGATTTGACATTAACCGTGATATCGTTAATGAATAGTGTTTTTTGTTTTTGTAAATAACTATAATGTATTCCAAATATACGCAGCACTCGTACTTCAAGGATAACCAGAGTTTGAAATCAATCATATAGTACTACTGTAGAGGTTATGAAACTATAAACGTTCGTCAAGTTGTGATCGACAAACTGAGAATATATTATTGTATTTTCTACATTTTACGAAAACTGACTTTTGTAAAGGCCATTATTACTTGAACTAAAACAACCTGAAGATTAAACTTCAATACGGCGGTTTTTTTCACTCTTTTAAATCTAATATTAAATATAATGTCACTGTAATGAAACGTTGCTGCAATGTTGTTAAATGTGAATTATTGTCAAGACTTACTAAATAGGTAAGTAACTCTCTCCAATAATTTAAATTTAGTAAGTAGTAAAATAAACCAAGTGAATTTCAATTAAAAATCTATTAAAGCCTGAGTTTAGATTGAGATCATTTCCGGGAATAAATTTTGATGGAGTTATTCTTTTAAGAAAACGTATCCCAACTACCTGCTGTAAATCATTAGATGATTATATATTTTTTAGAGTTTAATTGGAAGCTTTAAACGAGTGTATTATGTGTACCTATTATAGTGTGGAATAAATGACAGCTCCTGATCAAACAATACACCGAGGTCCTTGACTAGCATGACTCGATCCAACTTAATGTTATTCAATTGATATTCATAGTCCACCCTATGCGTTGTTCTGTAAAATGACATACATTTACATTTAGAGACGTTAAGTTCTAATTTATTTGAGTCGCTCCAATGCTGTATTTTGGTCAAGTCATTTTGCAGAACACCACAATCGCCAACGTTTTTTATGACCCTGAACATTTTTACGTCGTCCGCAAATATCAAAATAGGAGATTTGACATTAACCGTGATATCGTTAATGAATAGTGTTTTTTGTTTTTGTAAATAACTATAATGTATTCCAAATATACGCAGCACTCGTACTTCAAGGATAACCAGAGTTTGAAATCAATCATATAGTACTACTGTAGAGGTTATGAAACTATAAACGTTCGTCAAGTTGTGATCGACAAACTGAGAATATATTATTGTATTTTCTACATTTTACGAAAACTGACTTTTGTAAAGGCCATTATTACTTGAACTAAAACAACCTGAAGATTAAACTTCAATACGGCGGTTTTTTTTCACTCTTTTAAATCTAATATTAAATATAATGTCACTGTAATGAAACGTTGCTGCAATGTTGTTAAATGTGAATTATTGTCAAGACTTACTAAATAGGTAAGTAACTCTCTCCAATAATTTAAATTTAGTAAGTAGTAAAATAAACCAAGTGAATTTCAATTAAAAATCTATTAAAGCCTGAGTTTAGATTGAGATCATTTCCGGGAATAAATTTTGATGGAGTTATTCTTTTAAGAAAACGTATCCCAACTACCTGCTGTAAATCATTAGATGATTATATATTTTTTAGAGTTTAATTGGAAGCTTTAAACGAGTGTATTATGTGTACCTATTATAGTGTGGAATAAATGACAGCTCCTGATCAAACAATACACCGAGGTCCTTGACTAGCATGACTCGATCCAACTTAATGTTATTCAATTGATATTCATAGTCCACCCTATGCGTTGTTCTGTAAAATGACATACATTTACATTTAGAGACGTTAAGTTCTAATTTATTTGAGTCGCTCCAATGCTGTATTTTGGTCAAGTCATTTTGCAGAACACCACAATCGCCAACGTTTTTTATGACCCTGAACATTTTTACGTCGTCCGCAAATATCAAAATAGGAGATTTGACATTAACCGTGATATCGTTAATGAATAGTAAAAATAGCAAAGGTCCAAGATTGGATTCTTGGGGGACACCGCTGGATGGATAAAATACATTGGATTCATGGTTCAGGTATTCAACGTAATTAGTTCTATTAGATAAATAGGATTTTACTAATTCCACAAGGCCATCCGTAAAGCCCCATGCCCCGAGCTTACTCAAGAGAAGAGTGTGACTTATTGAATCAAAGGCCTTACGGAAATCCGTGTGAATGACATCCATCCACTTTGAATCTCTGATCAAGGTGAAGTGCGACATATTCCGTGAAATTCAAAAGATTAGTTAAGGTAGACCTTTTTTTCATAAAACCATGCTGCATGGGTGACATATACGCCTCCACATGAGAATATACTTTGCCGGCAATAATTGTTTCAAAAATTTTAGAGAAATTGTTTAAGATCGAAATAGGGCGGTAGTTGGTAACCTCATGTTTGTTGCCTGTTTTTAAGACTGGTGTGATGCGCGATTTTTTCCAATCTGATGGAAATTGCGATGACTTTACTATTAAATTAAAAATATGACTCAGCGGCGTGCTTAGAGCTTGAATGCAGTCGCGAATAATGAATGATGGAATGTTGTCGCTTCCTGACGTAAAGTTGTTGCTGAGGTTTTTTGCCGCCATCAGTATGTCAGTAGTTGAAATACTTCCTAATCTAATAGTAACATTATAATCTAGGTCGGCAGTTTGTTCCCGTACATCAGAATTTTTATATGAATACACCGAAGAGAAGTACTCACTAAAGCTATTAACTATGTCTTGTGGATTATTTATTGATTTATTTTGATACCTTATGTCTCCGGGAATCCGAGATTGGGATTTTTTTGTGGCTACATAATTCCAAATTTGTTTAGGGTCGCTCGTTATAGATTGTTCTGCCATTTCTATATAAACATCCTGGTCTGCTTTGGTACGTACCCTTATATCCCTTTTAATTCTGATGATTCTAGTTTTATAAGTTTGGAGTTTGTGCTTCTTGTATAGCCTGCGATAATGATCCTTGATCCTAATGAGGCGAATAGTGCCGGGTTGGAACCATATAGGGTATTTGTTAGTTCTCGAATGACGAGCTTTCAGCGGCACATACTTTTTAAATAAACTGTGAAGAGTACTATACAGCTCAGTACATGATTTATTTACCTCAGTGCTACTTGTAACATTTATCCAATTACATTAAGATAGTTCGTGGTAGAGTAAGGGAAAGTCAGCTTTACGGAAATTATGTTTTTTGGTTGCAGGGTTTGTGATAATATTTGTTTGTGTTTCCGTGATAATTTCAAAAGAGAATGAGGTTGGCGGATGGTGATTATCAACTTTGGTGATAGAAAGAACTTCGTCGAAAGAACACAAAATGTTGCTGGTAGTAATTACTAGATCGAGGATTCTGTTATTACCATTAACTATTTTGTTGTGCTGTGTGAGTCTATTAAGAAGCATACAGTTATTTAGTTCGGCAATTCTAGGATCCATTATCTGTGTTTCTAGCGATTCTTTGTAGTTCGGCAGATTGAAGTCTCCGCAAATAATTACTGACGTATATTGATTGACAAGTTGGTCCAGTTTGCTGAATAGTAAAGCATAGGTCTCAACAGATTAGTATTAAAATTATTAATAATTGTAAGCACGTTTCGTTAAGCAAAAATTCTTTTTTTTTTTTTTATGAAATGTTCAAAAACATGAAATTAATTTATTCTTAACTTAATTCTATTTATTTTATATATTTTTACTTTTCCCGTGTGTAATACAAAGGGAAAGTGTTGAATTCGTGAACATTTTTAGCGAAAATGTGCGTTTTGAGATCCCTAGAGCAAAAACCGCTAAATATATTGAAATGAAACTTTAAACTTAAGTTTTTATTACAATTTTTCTTATTACAATATTTTCTTAAATATTGATTATATCGAAAAATGTATAAATTAAATTTAATCATTGCTTAAGAAAATATGTCATCCATTTTTACTTTCCCCCGTATGTAATACAAAGGGAAAGTATTTTTTTCGTGAAAATTTTCGAATCAAAAATTTTAGCGGAAATATCCGTTTTGAGGTCCCCTGAGTCGAATAAGACCATTTTTGAAAAATGTCTGTCTGTCTGTCTGTGTGTGTGTCTGTGTGCGCTGTAGCGCAAAAACCGCTAAAGATATCGAGATGAAACTTAAAACTTAAGCTTTTTGTTACAATCGAAAGAACTGAAAAGCTTTTGGTAAAAATCGGAAAACCGGAAGTGGTACTTTACTCTTAGCGTTTTTCAGTTTTTTCAGATTTTTTCAATAAATGTTCATCAAACAAAAAATTCTTTCAAATAAAAGTTGTAGATAATAACAAAATGAAGATGTATTGTTCAGTTACTTTTTGTCATAGCACTCTTAGTTTTTGAGATATTTAATAAATAGTGTTTTTTATCTAGTCATTGATTTGTGTCAGTGTGTGTGTTGATACAATTGGAAAATATTTCAAATAAAAGTTGTAGGAAATAAAATATTAAAGATATTTTGTATCTTCACTTTTTGTCATAGCACTCTTAGTTTTTGAGATATTCAATAAATAGTGTTATTTATCTAGTCATTGGTTTGTCAGTATGTTATCCAATTGAAAAATGTTTCAAATAAAAGTTGTAGTTATCAAAAAGTATAAGACATTTTGAAAATAATAATGCTACAAATATTTTAAAAGTGATTTAATACGCAATTTACGGGGGAAAATACTATGATGGACACATCACCATTTTTTTGCTCTGGTGCAAATTTACAGGCTTTTCTAGACGCATATAAAATACTAAAATATTATGAAGTTCAAAATATACTGCTTTACCATATTGCATTAGAAAAGCCTGACAATTTAGTTTGATCGCTCCGCTTCGCTACTCAAATATACCAAATTTTCGGGCTTTGCTTAGCTCGGAATTTAACTCCATGCTTAATCAAGGAGTAGAAACACTCGTTAGAAGTCAAATTTAATGTTCTTCGAAAACAACGAATATCCGATAAGCTGCAGCGTAAGCATCGGAGTTTCAAGGGGAGCCAATGCTTATGGGCAGGGTTGTTAAGAAAAACGTATTTTATTTAAAACAAACAGTTTTTTTACAAAACATGTTTTTTATTGAAAAAGCGTTTGAAACAATAACAATTAAAACATGTTGAAAACGTGTTTAAAACATGTTTAACACATGTTTAAGACGTGCTTTAAACAGAACATACAGGGCATTTTTCTTTTGAGTATACATATCCCGATAATTACATCGTTTTTCAAATTTGCGGGAATTAGTTGTTTCAAAGCGGTTAATTTAAGGCTTTAACGAGTGTTTTCCACTCCCAGACTAAGCATAAAGTAAAATATCGAGTTTAGAAAAGCCCCGCGTAGAAAATTTGTCGAAGGTCGCACAGCGACCCGAGAGAAATTTTCACGGGGCTTTTCTAAACTCGAAATTTTACTTTATGCGCCACGCGTATAAAACACTGACTAATTGTGAAGTTCATAGTATGATACTGAAGCAATATGCTAGAGACGTATGTATGCTTTGAACTTCGCTTAAAACCAGTGTTTTATACGCGTGGCGCATGAAGTAAAATTTCGAATTTAGAAAAGCCTGAGTTTGGATTGAGATTTTTTCCGGCAATAAATTTTGATGCAGGAAGTTTTTCTTTTAAGAAAGCGTATCCCAACTACCTGCTGTAAATCTTTAGATTTATATATATTTTTCATGAGACTCTAATTGGAAGCTTTAAAAGAGTGTTTTCCACTGCCAGACTAAACATGAAGTAAAATTTCGAGTTTAGAAAAGCCTAAGAGTTTGGATTGGTCGCGTAGCGAAACGGAGCGGCCAATCCAAAATAGGCTTTTCTAAACTCAAAATTTTACTTCATGCGCCACGCTTAAAAACACTGATTTACAGTGAAGTTAAAAAAACACTCACATTCAACAACGATTATAGGCAACCTAATATACGTTATAGTAATTGGATTGCCTATAATCACTGATTTAAACAATTTGTTCAGCGCAGAATTTGACTTACGTTTTATTTATGTCTACATATTATATTGCTAAAGCCGTATATTTTAAACTTTACGATATTTCAGTGGTTTATAAGTGTGGCGCATGAAGTAAAATTTCGAGATTAGAAAAACCTAACTTGGTATGGCCGCTTCGCTTCGCTACGCGGCCAATCCAAATTTTCAGGCTTTTCTAAACTCGAAATTTTACTTCATGCTTAGTCTGGGAGTGGAAAACCCTCGTTTAAAAATTCAAATTGAAATTTTTAAAAGCACAACGAATGTCGTAATATTTACAGTGTATGCATATGTATACCTAAAAGAAAAATTTCCTGTATTTAAAAATCACATTTATGTACACACAGCTGTGATATTTTATTGTAATAAAATGTTATGTTTTATAATTTATATGAAATATCTTCAACAATTTATCTAACATTTAACGACGTAAACAAAAGTTCTTAATGAAGTAGTATAAAATATAATTTAGTAAATTTAAGATAATAAAAAAAACGTGTTATAGAAATTTAACGCTTAAAATAGTTTTAAACAAATTTAAGATTTAAAACATGTTTAAAACAAAATCGTTTAAAACACGACGGCTGTTTTTAAACATGTTTAAAACACTGTTTTAAAACAAAGCGTTTTAAACATAACAACCCTGCTTATGGGAGAACTGGAAATCGAGTAGAAAAGGTCTCTCAGGCTGAGGGGTAAGATTAAGACAGGCGACTATATACACCAATCACCGGTCTCGCTTCTGGATGCAGCATCCAAACGCGGTTACCAAATTTTATATAGGGACTGGCTAACTGGATATATATTAACTGTGGGAGTATGTATACTTAAATTAAAAACTTAAGTATAAATAAGATTTTTTAAAGAATTTTGGAATCAATCTCTTAATCTTTTTATTAAATTCATTTTACACACAAAAATAATTATAGATATGTTATAGTGAAGTTTTTTTTCAGTTATCAACAATTGTTACTAATTAGGCCAACATCTTTCAGTTTTTCCATTAGGTTTATAAAGAGCACACAAGTTTTCTCTGATTAAAAACTGTTTTGCCAACTTTGACCTTCTTAAAATTCAGTATTAATTACCACTGATTTTATTTTTCTTAAATTAAAACAAATATAAATGTTATAGCAAATTTTCAGATTGACTTTACTTTCTAATGCGAGTCATCAAGTAAATATTGATTTTTTGTGTTTAGTTGTTACGAGTCAAAATTAAAAGATTAAGCAAGAAGAAAATTTCGATTTTAGAATAGCCTGAAAATGTAGTTTGGTCGGGACCAAACTAAATTTTTAGACTTTTCTAAATTCTAAATTTTACTTCATGCGTAACTCGTATAAAACACTGAACTATTATAATGTTCAAAAGCACATAAGTACATCTTTAATTAGAATAACAAGTATAGAAAATTAAGTCTGTTATGAACTATTTTTGTTCTTAATAATAAATGTTTGCTTTTTTCCCTCTTAACTTATTGTGAGTGGAAATATGTTAACCGTTTCTATTTGCTCTTTACTTATTGTGGCCCAAGAAGGTAAAATGTTGGACAGCCCTGTTGTAGATAATCAAAAAATTAACATATTGTTTATACACCTTTTGTCTTGAACTCTTAGTTTTCAGAAAAGTGAATTTTCGTTCCATCTTGGTAAGTATTGAGAATATCAAAAAATGTTTAAAATAATAAGTTGTAGATCAAGAATGATCAACCAAGAATTTATTAAAATCATAAATAACTTTCTATTTCTTTTTATTTGTTTTCGTTTTTATTTCCAAGTAGCCCTACTCAAGAGTTGGGCACAAAAACCAGAGGGCGGTCCAGGTTGCAGTGGTAGTGTAATATTTTTATCTATGACCACTATAGTAAATGCTAGATTACGTACATTACGCACATGCTGGTATTATTGTCGTTAGATCTAATTAGCCGCAGTCACATCAGATTGACAGTTTTATAAACTGCAACTGTCATTGCCACATACGTATTGTTAAAGGTAAGTTTTAGTAAAATATATCATTAATCGATTAATTTTTTCGACTTTAACCATTAAAATAATTATCGAGAGTGAGGAAGAAATATGTACGTCACCTAAAGCCAGCGAAAAAGCTAATACTGTCACAAACGATCTCTTATCAGAAAAATCGCTTGTGAGGTACGAACTTGTGAACCAAATCACAAAATATAAATTAAAATATTTTATTTATCTCTTTTCAGTGTGTTTAATACTAAAAATATGTGGTAGTAGATAAAGTATAGTACATAACTCGAGCTGTAAAGCAATTACCCTTTCTTGGAATTACACACTCGCCGCTACGCGGCTCGTGCGTAACTTTTTCCACTCGTGCGTAATATGCTATTTACAACTATTGTTACGTAATATACTATAGTCCTATCAAATGTGATGATTGAAAATGCTCTGTATATAATGACTGTTGATCAGACTCACACACAAAAGTCGCATGGGTCGTATATAAGTGGAAATAAAACTTTAATTAGCTATGATTGGATTTGAAATACTTTTTAATCGTTTTACGACAGCCACAGATACGAAATGTAAGATTTTTCTGAAATAAAAAATAATTATTTATACATAAAATATATATGTATAAGAGACATTGTTCCGCTTCGATTCGTCCGGCAAATCCAAATTTTTAGGTTTTTCACGAGTTTAGAAAGACATTTTTGCAATGTTACTTCATGCTAAATCAAGGAGTTGAAACACTCGTTAGAACCTTCAAACTGAACACTTTACAAAAACAGTAAATGCCTTAAAATATACAGGGTGGTGCATTTTGGAGGTGCCACAAATGGAAAACTTTCTTATTTGAAGATATATTGAAAAACCGTTTCGCGAGTCAGTTTTTCGTGTTTTAATCAATGGCGAAATGAAAATTGATCTATGTCTAATCGTTTTCGATTTTGAGGTTGATAAAATGTCATTTTTATGAAGTTACTGTAACTCGTTTGTTTTATAAGTTATAATCAAACTCTAAAAATTTTCTTATGGCGACTTTTTACACCCATTAA
Source organism: Philonthus cognatus (assembly GCA_932526585.2). NCBI lineage: Eukaryota > Metazoa > Arthropoda > Insecta > Coleoptera > Staphylinidae > Philonthus > Philonthus cognatus. Next base: position 94,230,001 of record OW052243.1, read on the forward strand.
AATGACGTACGTGTTTTATTTTAAGGACGCCTTGTTTTTGTTTTCCTACACCAAAGTCACGTTTTTCTTATGAGAGCATATGGAGATATGCATATCATTGAACAGCATTTTTGATGCCGATTTCAACGATGTGCCACTTGTGTACCTTTGTAAAAAAAATGTTTTTGTTATGTACGACAAGCAAAGTAGCAGTTTATGTCAATCAAGAGTGCTTATTCATAAAACAAAATATACCACATCGATAGTAGTCATATTTTCTAACAAATTGCAGCATAATCTAGTAACAAAATTGTTTACCGGTTGTCATGGCAACTTTGTCAATGACTTTTTTTTACAAAAGTATGCATGTGGCACATCATTGAAATCAGGGTTAAAAATGCTCTTCAATGATATGCATATCTCCGTATGCGCCCATAAGAAAAAATGTGATTTTGATATAAGAAAACAAAAACGAAACGTCCTTGAAATATAACAGGTTTAATAAAAGTAAAAAGTTGACATAAGAAAGTTTTTACAGTTTCGTTATACAACACTCATTGAAACAACTACTTCTCGTGCTAATGCCCCAACGGATATTGGATTATACAACAATGTAATAAATTAGGTCAAATTACTTACAGGCCCGTTTCACATCAATATTTTTGAGATTTTTATAGGTATAAATGGTCAGTTTTATATAGAATTAAATTGAATGAACATTTAAGCATACTGTACAAGCTGATTTGTCTCTGTGGATATCACACCACGAATTTGTCCAGCTATAGCAAGAGTTTCGGGTATTTGCATTTACAACGAAAGACCTCCTGTTACTCCCTAGGGAGTTACCATAGCGATTATTTATGTAGTAAGCTAGATATAATGAACCTATAATAGATAGGTGAAAATAAAACCAATTATTTTGCTAGCTTGTATACGAAAAATAAATCGACTTTCTTGCAAGTCGACGGTAACAATGTCGCTCTGTCTTCTTATTATATCATTTCAACGTATGCTTTTAAAATCTACGAACTGCTGTTTCTACGCAATCTATATTCAATATAATTCTACAAACTATCGTTTTGCTTTCTTAATTCAATTCAACGTAACCTAATTCTAAAATTTGATATAATTTCTTTCTGCATACAAATATTATTTATTTTCTTCGTCACTTTTGAAATTACTCAAAACAAGACGTTATTGAATTCTTTTAATTCTCGATTAAATAATTTGCCATTTGTTATACCGTTTTGTTAAAAAAAAGTCGATGATCTTTCGAATCAAGACATTTGATACTTCAATTTGAATAATGTTAAAAGTCGTTTACACGACATAAACTGTATATAAATGATATTTACCTAATTTCCGTTATTATTTTTGTCGTGAAATCGCCTTCTTTTCGACCATGTCTTTTGTCATATTAGATATTTAACAACTTTATTCGGCTATTTTGTAATTTAATTTTATATTAAATTACTCGATTATTTTGTAATTTTACAGCATTAAACGACTCGGTTGACTTGATTGTTTGTTTTGTCATTTTTGAAATTCTAATGTAAAATCAATCGAGCTTAGAGTAGATGGCAGTTAAGTTACAATCATGAGCCTAACTAGGTGACGCATGGGGTTGACTTTCATCTGAACTTTTATTAAACACCCGGCGCATTTACCAAAAGAACAAATAAAAATATATATTTATAGATAGTGCTAACCCTCAATGTAATTATTTTCAGATATTCCGTTTTTAAATGACTGTTGAATCTATGAATTGGGTTATTAATATATTTAAGGTTTAAGGGCTCATAAAAATTCTATATACATTTAGTTTATAACTAGATTAAGTGAACACAACTCGTAGTTAATTTATAATAACGATAAACGGCACAGTCCGTTCAGTTGATACAAAATGTGGATGAGCACTTTCCTCCATCGAGCCATTCTATTAATTCATTTACGGCCAGATTACTGTATGTAATAATATAAATAATAAGTATAATTACATAATATAGACTTGAAATAGATTTATATAATATTGAAGTGCATTCAAAGTTTATCAATTATACAAACAAAAATTAATTAAGAGATACATACAAACAGGGTATTTTTCTTTCAAGTATATATATTCCGATGTATACGCTGTACGAGTACATTTTTTCTAAACTCGAAATTTCACTTCATGCTTAATCTGGGAATGGAAAAAGTTACAATGGTTTGAAATTTAGGGGAGCTAAAATGACGCTAGCACCCCCAATTCAGAATGTTCAATATTTTATGTATGGAATCTATTCTACGGAAGTTCTACTATCGAAACCACTAATTTTCGTAAGTTGTGCCAGCCCCCCTTTTTGAAATATCAACCAAATTTCTCACTTATCTTATAGCCTAGAACTTGCACTAAGTTGCACCACAAAAAAATATTATCCCAACACTGAAAAAAAAAAGTTTTAGATAAATATTGTTTAGGCTTGAAACCAGTATGCGTATTACCAAATCAGTGTAGCAAGTCCTATAAAGCTCACAATTTATTGCATAAATAAAGAAAACCATGTACAAATTATTATAATTCTATAAGGTGTAATTTTTGGAGACTTAGTCGAACATTTTAAATGACATTGTTTTCCAGTGCAACTTACGCGGGGTTAAAAAAGAGCAATTTTACCCTATTTTTGTTGATTTTTGCAAAAACAAAGAAAACTATTTGGAAATGAATACGTTTTTGTGAGGTGCAACTTGCAAGAGACCAAGCCAATGATTTTGTATATCTCAGTTTTGCAGTGTAATTTACGAGAGGCCTTAGCAAGCGCCACAAAAATTAGAGCTAGCACCATTTAAACAAGAAAGTTACGGGGGTTTGAACTTTCGGGGGGCTAGGTTGATGCTAGTCCCCCAAATTTAGATTTTTCAAGTTTTTTTACACTATTCGGATTCCTCAGAGCTAGCGCCACCAATTTAAAAGCTAGCGGGAAAAAATAATAAAACATTTTTAACCCCAGCCTACCGAAATGAGATTTTTTTTAATCAAATTCGGTAGAAAAGATAGCTTAGAGCTGGCGCCAGCAGAATATAAAAAAAATATTCTCTTAAAAAAATCAATTCAAAAAATATTCACATTCAAATTTTGATGCGAGAGCTTTCAGATCCTGTATGCGTATTACCATTCACTTACTGAATTTCAATGCAAAATTATGTTTGGCATATAAAATACCGCTTGCAAAAAATATTTCGCCGTTGTAATTACTTTATTTATGTTCATAGACACTGGCTATTAGAAAGATGATGCCTAGAAGACAGTAGCGTAACTGACAATTGAGTTTTCAATCCTTGCTAATTTATATCGTTATAACTCGGGAACTAACCGTACGATTACATAAATTCTTTCGGCATTGTAATTACTATACTGATGTTTAGTAATAGTAATAGTAATTTATTTATGTTAATACTTACAATAGTTTACAATTGTCAGATGCATATGCAATAAATACTTTATAAAAATTATCAGGAGACCACATCTAAAAAGATAATTTTTAAAGTATAATAACAACTTAATTAAGTAAGAGAATTAAAATATTAAATAAGAAATAAATTAAATGTCTATGTAGATAAAAAACGAAGATAACACATTAAAAGCAGCTAAATAGTTAATAAAACATAGAGTAATAAATATAATAAATAATAATTAAAATACGCACACAAGGATTCATATACAGTTAAAATACGGAGGTGTAACAAGTTAAAAATAATAAGTAGATGATGTTGACATTATTAGTCCACAGCCATATTCTAGTCATTATCTAGACATTCTTTTATGTTATAAAAAGGATTTTTGAGAAGATATGAGTTCATTTTATTTTTGAATTGTTCGCTGTTTAACATCTTAATCGATTCAGGGAGTTTATTAAACATTTTTGGTCCGTAATCATTTATACCGTTGTGTGATTTAAAGAGGCGCATACTCTTTAAGCAAATGTTTGATTTTATTTTCGTAATGTGATCATGGTTGTCGGCATAAGCACAATGCGACGTTATGTTCTTTCGAACGTGCATCAAGCACTCCAATGCGTAAAGGGATGGAAGTGTTTAGATGCCCAATTTAAGGAATGTTTGCTTACAATTCTTCTGATATCCCAGACTTGCTATTATTCTGATAGCTCGTCTCTGGAGACCAAAAAGTCGGTTCATAATATCTAAATGCCCCCAAGCTAGCATTGAGTATCTCAGATGACACTGGCATAGTGCAAAGTATGCTGGGCTTAGAGCTGCTACAGGAAGTTTCTGTTCAAGTTGCTGTAGTAGATTGATTTGAAAATTTTCACTGTAACAGCCTCGCCATGGTGGTGCCATGTTAACTTATTGTCTAGGTGTATACCTAGAAATTTGGCAGTAACATCCCTTGAAACGCCTGACTTCAGAGAAAATGTAATATTAATTGTTTTATTCAGGTTAAGTGTTAACCTGTTGGACACAAATCAAGAAATGTGTTCATTTGTTGCTCTTACTAAATCTTTTGATTCGTTTGTAAACGTTGTATCGTCAGCAAATTGAAAAAACTTTAGTGAAGTTGATAAAAAGGACAAATCGTTTATATAAAGTACGAAGAGCAACGACCCCAATATAGACCCTTGCAGAGCACCAAATTCCAGATATTTATCACTTGACCTTATTGAATTGACAGTGCCGATTTGTTTTCCTCGATAAAGGTATGCATTGATAAGGCGACAGCTATCTGGCTGAAAATTATAGAAGTAGAGTTTTCCAAGAACTATGTTACTGTATTCGCTCCTTTTACGAAGTTGTCAGTTATTTCCTCAGTGAGAGCAACCACTGCATCGGCTGTAGACCTTCCTCTACGAAAATCGTACTGCGTTCCAGATAAGATGTATTTTTTATGCATTCCATTATCTGCCTCTATAGTATTCTTTCAAATACCTTAGACATTACTGGTAATATAGCTATCGGTCTGTAATTAGATACATTCTCTCTGTCGTCTGTCTTATATGAATTTGGGAAAATGTGGTTTATTATGGATATATTTATTAATTTAGTTAACGGCAGGGCAATAACATCAACTACCCTTTTTAAAAGATCAACAGTAATATTGTATATATCTTTTGAGGGAGAGTTTTTAACTTTAATAAGGCATCTCGTACTTCCATACAGCTTGTTTCTGTAAAATAAAAAAACTGTAGAAATAGAGGAATTTTTAAGCATATATTCTATTAGAGAATGATGAGGATTTCGCTATGCTGGTAAAATAGTTACTGAATGAGTCACGGTCAATTTGGCACTCAGAACTGCTGGATGAAGACCTATGATTTATCAGAGACCAAAGTGCTTTCGGCCTGTTTCGTGAATTTTTAATAAACGATTCATTAGCAGATATTTTTGCGTTTGAAATGCCAAGGCGATATTTGCTTTTATATTTTGTATAGCTATCTTTCAGAATATGATTTTTTACACGTGCCTCTTTCGTGCCTAAACGGTTGTCAAACCATTTTACGTGATTATTTGTATTATTATTTTTTACTGAGACTTTTATTTCGGAAAATGAGTTTTTACAGTATTCTACTATAATATATAATATATAAGAAAATATAAATTAGTGAAACAAACCAAGTGTTTTAATTAAATATCCAGTATTCTACTATAATATCTACAAATGAGTTAAATTTATTATCTGGGCTAACCGAGATATTAATAATGGAGCTCGAACCTGTTGCTTCAAGGAAACTATAAAGCATATTTGTACCGCCTTCTGTAATGGGTCTTACAATTTTTTGTTTTTTATTACATGAGTTGGTGTTTATTTTATCATTAACTAATATTCCAATATGGACAGACAAACCAAAGTCACAGAGAGTAGAATTTATGTCTGTGTGATGCACGTTCGAAAAAACTTTATCCAGACAGTTTGCTTACGTGTGTTAAATGTGACGGTACTCTCAAGCCATGCGTAGCCAAGATGTCGCATAGGTTAATGGCTCGAGGATCACCAGTGTTAAATCTTACGTTGAAATCCCCACTAAGAATGATGTTTTCTTGAAGGTCAACATTATCTAGAAGTTTACCTAGGATTGATAAATTTCGAAATTATAATTACTCTACTGCTGTCTATAAACGAGATAGCGCTTATAAGACAGTGGCGTAAGTGACGATTGTATTTTTACTTCTTGATAATTTAAATCGTTATAACTTGGAACCTAACCACACGATTTCAAAAATTCTTTCAGCATTGTAATAACTATAGTGATATATATATATATATATATATATATATATATATAAACACTAGCAACGAGAAAGCTTGCGCTAGCAAGACAGAGGCGTAACTGACGATTGATTGTTCACTTCTAGATAATTTAAACCGTTAAAACTCACGAACTAACCGTACGATTTGAAAATTATTGTCGGCGTTGTAATTGCTAAAGTGATGTTCATAACCACTAGTAACGAGATAGCTAGCGGTAGCAAGACAGTTGCGTACCAGACGATTGATTTTTTACTCCTTGATAATTTAAATCGTTTTAACTCGGGAACTAGCAGTACAATTACATTTTTTTTGCGTTGGAATACCTAACGTGATATCCATAAACACTGCCGACGAGAGCGCTAGCGCTAGCAAGACAGTGGCGTACCTGACAATTGCTTTTTCACTCCTTGATAATTTAAATTGTTATAACTCGGGAACTAACAGTACGATTTCAAAATTGTTTTCGGCGTTGGAATACCTAAATAAACACTGCTAACGAGATAGCTAGCGCTAGCAAGACAGTGGCGTACCTGACGATTGCTTTTTCACTCCTTAATAATTTAAATTGTAATTACTCGAGAACTAACCCAACGATTTCAAAATTGTTTTCAGTGTTGCAATAACTAAAGTGATGTTCATAAACACTGCTAACGAGATACCTAGCGCTAACGAGACAGTGGCGTACCTAACGATTGTTTTTTTACTCCTTGATAATTTAAATCATTATAACTCGGTAACTAACCGTACCATTTTAAAATTGGTTTCGGCGTAAGAATAACTAAAGTTATGTTCATAAACACTGCTAATGAGATAGCTAGCGCTATCCTTGATAATATAAATCGTTATAACTCGAGAACTTAGGCTACGATTTCAAAAATTATTTCAACGTTGGAGTACCTAAAGTGATATTCATAAACACTGCTAACAAGATAGCTAGCGCTAGAAAGACAGTGGCGTACCTGATGATTGTTTTTTCTACTCCTTGATAATTTAAATCGTTGAATACCTAAAGTGATGTTCATTAACACTGCTAACAAGATAGCTAGCGCTACCAAGACAGTGGCTACCTGACGATTGTTTTTCTTTACTCCTTGATAATTTAAATCAGTATAACTCGGGAACTAACCGTACGATCGGCGTTGGAATACTTAAAGTAATGTCCATAAGCACTGGCGACGAGATAACTAGCGCTAGCAAGACTATGGCGTACCTGACGATTGTTTGTTCACTCCTTGATAATTTAAACCGTTATAACTCGGGAACTAACAGCACGATTTCAAAAAAAATACCTTAAGTGATGTTCATAAACACTGCTAACAAGATAGCTAGCGCTAGAAAGACGGTGGTATTCCGACGCCGATTGCAATTATCAAAGGTTCAAAAACCAATCGTCAGTTACGTCACTGTCTTGCTAGCGCAAGGCAAACGCAACTGTCAGTTACGCTACTGTCTTCCAGGCATCATCTTTCTAATAGTTATGAGCACAAATAAAATAATTACAACGCCGAAATATTTTTTGGAAGCGGTATTCTATATGCCAAACATAATTTTGCATTGAAATTAAAATGTTTTAAAAATGTTTTTCATTTTAACTTACGCTAGCTCTGAGGAATCCGAATAGTGTAAACACACTTGAAAAATCCAAACTTAGGGGGCTAGCATCAACCTAGCCCCCCGAAAGTTCAAACCCCCGTAACTCTCTTGTCTAAATGGCGCTAGCTCTAATTTTTGTAGCGCTAGCTGGTACTAGCTTAGACCCGTCTAGCGCAAGAATTTTTTTTTTCAAAAAAGAACTTCGACGGGCTAAGTTCACTGAGCCTAATTTTGGTAATACTCATACAATATTTGTCTATAACTTTTTTCTTTTTAGTGTTAGTGTAATATTTTTTGTGGTGCAATTTAGTGCAACTTCTAGGCTATAAGATAAGTAAGAAATGTTGTTGAAATTTCAAAAAGGACGGGCTGGCACCCTAAGTTGGAACTTATGAAAATTAGTGGTTTCGATAGTGCAACTTCCGTAGAATAGATTTCATACATAATATATTCAAAAATTTGAATTTGGGGGGCTAGCGTCATTTTTGCCCCCCTTAATTTCAAACCATTGTAACTTTCTTCCCTTGCTGGTGCAACTTTTAATTTTTACGGTGTAACTTAGTGCAACTTAAGGCCTTTATGGTACAATAGTATTTATTTCAAAATTCTAAAAAGGAGGGCCCAAATTGAAAAACACTTGTTTTATGATTCAATTTGAATCTGAAGATTTACAGCATATATAGCTAATGAGATATTTAAATGTACTTGCATACGGCCTTTTCGTATAGAGCCGGTAAATAAATTAACTGCATGTATCAAAGTTTACATCACGAGTAGTTGAAACGAAAAGTGTATGTGGTTTTGCTGTTCATTTATTTCTGACTAAGGGTGCTTTAATGCAAACAACTTTTAGTATACATTTCGGTCACTCCACTTTTTAGCACTCTATGTGGATACTACAGAAGCAAGCAAGTTAAATTGGTTAAAATCGTCCCTGGTGAATTTTAATACCTTTCCAACACGAAATTATAAGCGCTCTTCTAAATGTAAATTCTGTTCCTATTTATATAACCAAGTAGTTTTAATTTAATGATTCGCTGTTATAAAATCAATTATAATTAGCTTACTTCGTTACTTATCGCGCTATACTTTACATACTTTATACATATTTGCCATTCGGGTAAAGTTTGTTATTTAATAAATATTGGGTGAAACGCCTTCGAGGATAACCGAGGCAACCTGTAGTTGTATTATCCCGCCTGGTGATTGATTACACTCAACTTCCTACCAATAAAATTTCATTATATGAAGAAACTACAGTATCTGAGTCTGTGCACAAGTCTTTATAAATTACATGGCTAGGGTTTTTATTTTGTATACTAACATTTCATTTATATTAATATATGTTTTACTCTATCTAAATTTAACAATAATTTCAAATTAAATATCTAATTTGTATGACATACTGGGGAATGTAAAAAATGCGGGGAGTTCGACATAAAATTAATAGTAACTATATGTTTATACATGTATTTCAATCAAAATATAATGAATGTCTACAAACTGTCGGCATCTCGGTTGCTCCGAAGAACAAATTACATATCTTAGATTACGTCATACGAAACGGTGAATCTTGGAAACGTCAACTAAATTTAATTATATAAGTCATTGAGTAGTGTCACAGCACGTTAACTTGTATGAGTGTGAACGCATGTTTCCGGTGAAACAAGAAGCATTTATGCTCGAGAGTTATTTCAGAAATTGGACACTAGTAGATGGTGGGTGGCAATATTCGAAGAAAGCGTTTAAAAATGTATTCAGATTGCGGTTTCCAAACGTTGTGATTACCAAATTTTCGAGAGACTGGTTCTGCTGATTAGAGGCGAGCAGGTGGATAGGTAAGCGTTCCTACAGAAAATGTTATAAATACGGTTAGAAATACGATCGAAGCGCGACCTACCTCTTCAATTAGAAGACATTACAAGAACTTAACTTATGCCGCTCATCTGTACATAATGTTTTAAAAACAGATATCGGCTTGCACCTCCTGAAATGCTCGTAAATGCTTTCGAGAGCACGAAGTGAAGAATTGCTATGTGTCTTCGGCATCATGGGCACAATATTCAACAGCTTTTATAATGTCTTGCTCTGTTTGAAGGATCACATTGTTTGACAAATAAAATTTATTTTTGACGGTCTTGACGTTTGGTTTTTAATTCTAAATTACTTTACGACGTATGTTTCAGGAGTCATAACCTTCTAGGATACCGACAGTTTATAGACACTCGTTATAAAATGTATCTTATCTAGCAATTGTTTTCAGATCTGAAAGTGTTGATTGCCTACAACCGTCCTATTATGTCCAACACATAATCATTATGATGCGATTAAGGGAATTTATCCACCATTATAATGCATTTACTGAATAATCTGTTAATGGAGAAGTAATCTCGATGAGTGGATATCTAATAATAGCAATTATTGCTAACTGATGCCAACATTTATAACGCTAATACTTTTAGTAAATAAATTCCTTTTCTTACTATGTGCCGAATTTTTGTCTTGACTGTAAAATAAATTATGTAACTCAAATTATAATGCTGAAAGAATTTTTAAAATCGGTTGGTATTTTGTTTATATATAGCATTGTATAATACTAAACATTTTAAGCAAATCGAAAGAACACATGTTGATTGACTAACGTTTTCAATGTAAGCAATATATGGTTTTAGCCAATTAATGGCCGAGCAAGTTATATTTTTTTTTAAATATACATAATGTATATGCTGCCAGTTTTCAGGCATTCGTCGATTTTATAGAAGAGGTCAATTTAAAGTTTGAACGAGTGTTACCACTCCCATATTAAGCATGAAGTAAAATTTCGAGTTTAGGAAAGCCTGAAAATTTAGTTTGGTCGCGTAGCGGTATGCGATCAATCCAAATTTTCAGGCTCTTCTAAACTCGAAATTTTACTTTATGCGCCACGCATATTGAACACTGAAATATTGTGAAGTAAGAAATACACTTTAAAAATGAGTAATAATCGAAATATTTAAATAACGAAATATTAACATTTTTCTCGACACAACTCAGGTCAAATAATACAATGTATCAAATTAACTTATTTAGTTAGTAATTAAAAAGTAATATAATAATGTTGCCGCATTAATGGTGCTTAATGGGTTAAAAGCAAAATATACTCCTGTAAATAAATCAACCCATAAATACAGAATAACGAAGAATTTATAAGTTTCAATAATTTTATCACAACGAACACAAATTGAAAATTTGAATTAACAACATCTACATCATATGCAAATAGTAATATGATAGATAAAATACAAAACAAATGAAATATATTATTCATATACTAACCATGAACCATCATGTACTATTTTTTTTGTTTCACAAAACACCAAGCGATGACTTTTTAACAACATGCATAAGCAATTATTTTAATATTTCAGGATAGAAGTGATACCTGTTATCATAAATGTTACTGCTTAATAAAAATACATTGTGCAATTAGACGAATACGTTATCTTGTGAAAAAAAATTAACCATTTAAAAAACATCAATATATTAATATGTGACTTGAAGGGTTCGCTGGCCTATAGAGGGTTAAAGGCGAAACATATCAATATTTTAAATTATAATATATCAACTTTAATATGAATTCAACTAGTATGATTCAACACACAGTGAAATGGAGGACAATTATTTGGTATTGAAGTTCATATTTATAAGCAATATTTCTTAGAATTGTTATTTGATATCTTTTATAACGACCAACTTACGCAAATAATAGCATACTGGTTAGGTTGTAATACCGGTACACCGGCTTACCGATTTTTCGTTTAGTCTTTACAAGTATAAATGAAATCAAGCTATTTAATTTTTTTTTGTACAAAAACATGTAATATGAAAATCCAACAGCTACCAGTGCCTATAAAAAAAAATTGAACAAAAACTCATTATATATTATTAACACTGAAAATTGTTGATAACAGACTACTCTGATTTAGTGATATTCTATGTGTCATTAAAGATAGATTTGAATTCAAAATTAACATACTTACATCGTATGTGGATTTCAATTAAAATCTATTTTTTTTTTCTAAATAATAAGTTTTACTAGAAACCCTCGTTAATGGTTAATTATTAAATGCTATTAATTTTCCATTAATTTAGTGAGTTATACTCATAAAACAATAATATTGTGATTTATTGGCAAGTTATCAGTAAATCGGAATTGACTAATAAATTTACCGACTTACCGGTAATTGAAAAAGTCGGTAAATTTAAAATTTCTATTTATGTTGTCATGAATCAACATTTGATAAATGTGATTTGAAATAGATTTCATTTTACCAATGCGCGTTGGTCGCTTGAGCTGAGTGAGTAAATTTAAAAAATATGTCGATGTATTTATTATCAACTATTTTATGTTACTGTTAGTAATATTCGACGAATTGTTCTAGAATTAGTTGAGCGCATAATGATTTTAAATACTTTTATGAAAGTATTTTCTTTTTCATTAGATTAATTAGTTTCAAGACGGGACAGAAAGACCTCAGATCAATAGCCCAGACAGACCAACAAATAATGTAATAATATAAATAGAGATATGTGCTTATTAAATAATGTAGTGAATATAATAGTATAAATAAAGGTATATAGTTGTTTTGGTTAGACTAAATATCTGATTCCGTCTTATACTAACTGATTATAGAGCATTCTACTATAAATCAGGGATTTATACATTTCTATATGATATATGTATTTTTAAACTTCACCTTAGATAAATGTTTTATACGCCTGTCGCATTAAGTTAAAGTTTGAGTTTAGAAAAGCTTTACATTTTACTTTATGCTTAATTGAGGGGTGGAAACCCTCGTTAAAGGTAAGTTATTAAATCGTAGTAAGATTATATTTATTTAATTATTTGTACATTTGGTAAAATGGTTTTGATTCACAATTTTATATTGCCGATAATTTAAAAGTCGGTAAATTTACGATCCCTAATAATGGTCTGTTAACTTAGTCCTCTAAATTTCAGTTTTTGTTCATCGACATGGTTCAGATTTATCACTGCTATCACCTCAAATTTTGCAGCTAACTCTACAACCCCGAAAAATAAAGTATTAACATTTAACAGTGTTCAGGTAATACAATTTTTGAAATCGGTGTTTGTTCTATCGAATTATTGCAATTTAATTTCTAAGGAAAAAAAGTAGTTAGTACTGACGCCACTGTCTTGCGCGTGATAAAATTCTGTTTGATGGTGTTAACTTAACTTAACTTTACTTAAATCTATTAAGTAACAGTAGTTATGATACTAAAAGGATGTTTAAAGTCGGTTGTTATTTAGTTTATATATAGCATTGTACGAGTATATTAGTGAAAGTTTTGAATAAATTAGAAGGCGAGCACAGGTTAAAATATACTTCTGTTAATGGCAGGATTATGTTTTCAGCTTGTATTTCTATATATTGATGAATAAGGTATATATAATGTGCTTCTTATAACTACTTTAATAATGTACGGATCATGAAGCAAATTACATGCTGAAATTACATATATAAAAACGCTTATAGTATTTCCAAACAGTATGAGTGTTAACTAGCCGACCTACATAGCTGTGGGGTCATTAACCTGTGCGACATAATATTAAATGCATCATATATAAATTTAATAAATTAGAATGCATCAAATTTCAATATAATTGATTTAAGTTCAAACCTATTTCAATATCTACATTAAAATTATATATAGGATAATATACTTCAAGCCTTCCGGAATTATCTCATAGTAATACTACTACGTTTATAGGTCAATCACACTAATTTCGACAGTCCACATATTCCAGTTCTGTTTATAGCAAGTTTCAATTATTCCAACTGCATGCATGCACCAAATTCAAAGCGTTATTTATATCCATACTCTCAATAGGTGTAATTATGATTGCATTCCACGCTAATATTCGTTTTATCACTCTATTCAATATCGATTTTTAGTTTCATTAACGATCTATGTATATCTATATATATATATATATATATATATATATATATATATATATATATATATATATATATACATATATATATATATATATATATACATAGTTATGGTACACATACGACACCAGTATGCTGACAAGGCAGTTTCCAGGAAAGCACATTCCAGAGCGCTCCATTTTCATCATGCACATTATTATTTCATAAATGCATTATTATAATTTGTACTTTTGTTCGAGTAACATCTCCGTGTCCTTTTTTATACAATACTTATTGTAATCAATTAGTATATATATATATATATATATATATATACGTAAATATATATATATATATATATATATATATATATATAGGGCTGGGGCTATTAGTAGCCGTTATTATATCCACTTCCGCTTACTTAATTCTTCAGATATTACGGCGTTACTGCCCTAAATTTATATATCTACTTAAATTTCACAATTTTGTAATTATGATTTTATAAAGTTTTTTTTCACTTAACTAATTGATTACAATAAGTATTGTATAAAAAAGGACACGGAGATGTTACTCGAACAAAAGTACAAATTATAATAATGCATTTATGAAATAATAATGTGCATGATGAAAATGGAGCGCTCTGGAATGTGCTTTCCTGGAAACTGCCTTGTCAGCATACTTGTGTCGTATGTGTACCATAACTATGTATATATATATATATATATATATATATATATACATAGATCGTTAATGAAACTAAAAATCGATATTGAATAGAGTGATAAAATGAATATTAGCGTGGAATGCAATCATAATTACACCTTTTGAGAGTATGGATATAAATAACGCTTTAAATTTGGTGCATGCATGCAGTTGGAATAATTGAAACTTGCTATAAACAGAACTGGAATATGTGGACTGTCCTAATTAGTGTGATTGACCTATAAACGTAGTAGTATTACTATGAGATAATTCCGAAAGGCTTGAAGTATATTAACCCATATATAATTTTAATGTAGATATTGAAATAGGTTTGAACTTAAATCAATTATATTGAAATTTGATGCATTCTAAATTATTAAATTTATATATGATGCATTTAATTATATGTCGCACAGGTTAATGACCCCACAGCTATGTAGGTCGGCTAGTTAACACTCATACTGTTTGGAAATACTAAAAGCGTTTTTATATATGTAATTGCAGCATGTAATTTGCTTCATGATCCGTACATTATTAAAGTAGTTATAATAAGCACATTATATATACCTTATTCATCAATATATAGAAATGCAAGCTGAAAAACATAATTCTGCCATTAACAGAAGTATATTTTAACCTGTGCTCGCCTTCTAATTTATTCAAAACTTTCACTAATATACTCGTACAATGCTATATATAAACTAAATAACAACCGACTTTAAACATCCTTTTAGTATCATAACTACTGTTACTTAATAGTTTTAAGTAAAGTTAAGTTAAGTTAACACCATCAAACAGAATTTTATCACGCGCAAGACAGTGGCGTCAGTACTAACTACTTTTTTTCCTTAGAAATTAAATTGCAATAATTCGATAAAACAAACACCGATTTCAAAAATTGTATTACCTGAACACTGTTAAATGTTATTTCTTTATTTTTCGGGGTTGTAGAGTTAGCTGCAAAATTTAAGGTGATAGCAGTGATAAATCTGAACCATGTCGATAAACAAAAACTGAAATTTAGAGGACTAAGTTAACAGACCATTATTAGGGATCGTAAATTTACCGACTTTTAAATTATCGGCAATATAAAATTGTGAATCAAAACCATTTTACCAAATGTACAAATAATTAAATAAATATAATCTTACTACGATTTAATAACTTACCTTTAACGAGGGTTTCCACCCCTCAATTAAGCATAAAGTAAAATGTAAAGCTTTTCTAAACTCAAACTTTAACTTAATGCGACAGGCGTATAAAACATTTATCTAAGGTGAAGTTTAAAAATACATATATCATATAGAAATGTATAAATCCCTGAATTATAGTAGAAAGCTCTATAATCAGTTAGAATAAGACGGAAACAGATATTTAGTCTAACCAAAACAACTATATACCTTTATTTATACTATTATATTCACTACATTATTTAATAAGCACATATATCTATTTATATTATTACATTATTTGTTGGTGTGTCTGGGCTATCGATCTGAGGTCTTTCTGTCCCGTCTTGAAACTAATTAATCTAATGTAAAAAAAATACTTTCATTAAAGTATTTAAAATCATTATGCGCTCAACTAATTCTAGAACAATACGTCGAATATTACTAACAGTAACATAAAATAGTTGATAATAAATCCATCGACATATTTTTTAAATTTACTCACTCAGCTCAAGCGACCAACGCGCATTGGTAAAATGAAATCTATTTCAAATCACATTTATCAAATGTTGATTCATGACAACATAAATAGAAATGTTAAATTTACCGACTTTTTCAATTACCGGTAAGTCGGTAAATTTATTATTCAATTCCGATTTACTAATAACTTGCCAATAAATCACAATATTATTGTTTTATGAGTAAAACTCACTAAATTAATGGAAAATTAATAGCATTTAATAATTAACGAGGGTTTCTAGTAAAACTTCTTATTTAGAAAAAAAAAATAGATTTGAATTCAAATCCACATACGATGTAAGTATGTGGATTTTGAATTCAAATCTATCTTTAATTACACATAGAATAACACTAAATCAGAGTAGTCTGTTATCAACAATTTTCAGTGTTAATAATATATAATGAGTTTTTGTTCAATTTTTATTTATAGGCACTGGTAGCTGTTGGATTTTCACATTACATGTTTTTGTACAAAAAAAAAATTAAATAGCTTGATTTCATTTATACTTCTAAAGACTAAACGGAAAATCGGTAAGCCGGTGTACCGGTATTACAACCTAACCAGTATGCTATTATTTGCGTAAGTTGGTCGTTATAAAAGATATCAAATAACAATTCTAAGAGATATTGCTTATAAATATGAACTTCAATACAAAATAATTGTCCTCCATTTCACTGTGTGTTGAATCATACTAGTTGAATTCATATTAAAGTTGATATATTATAATTTACTATATTGATATGTTTCGCCTTTAACCCTCTATAGGCCAGCGAACCCTTCAAGTCACATATGAATATATTGATGTTTTTTAAATGGTTAATTTTTCTTTTCACAAGATAACGTATTCGTCTAATCGCACAATGTATTTTTATTAAGCAGTAACATTTATGATAACAGGTATCACTTCTATCCTGAAATATTAAAATAATTGCTTATGCATGTTGTTAAAAAGTCATTGCTTGGTGTTTTGTGAAACAAAAGAAATAGTACATGATAGTTCATGGTTAGTATATGAATAATATATTTCATTTGTTTTGTATTTTATCTATCATATTACTATTTGCATATGATGTAGATGTTGTTAATTCAAATTTTCAATTTGTGTTCGTTGTGATAAAATTATTGAAACTTATCAATTCTTCGTTATTCTGTATTTATGGGTTGATTTATTTAAAGGAGTATATTTTGCTTTTAACCCATTAAGCACCATTAATGCGGCAACATTATTATATTACTTTTTAATTTATAACTAAATAAGTTAATTTGATACATTGTATTATTTGACCTGAGTTGTTTCGAGAAAAATGTTAATATTTCGTTATTTAAATATTTCGATTATTACTCATTTTTAAAGTGTATTTCTTACTTCACAATATTTCAGTGTTCAATATACGTGGCGCATAAAGTAAAATTTCGAGTTTAGAAGAGCCTGAAAATTTGGTTTGATCGCATACCGCTACGCGACCAAACTAAATTTTCAGGCTTTTCTAAACTCGAAATTTTACTTCATGCTTAATATGGGAGTGGTAACACTCGTTCAAACTATAAATTGACCTCTTCTATAAAATCGACGAATGCCTGAAAACTGGCAGCATATACATTATGTATATTTAAAAAAAATTATAACTTGCTCGGCCATTAATTGGCTAAAACCATATATTGCTTACATTGAAAACGTTAGTCAATCAACATGTGTTCTTTCGATTTGCTTAAAATGTTTAGTATTATACAATGCTATATATAAACAAAATACCAACCGATTTTAAAAATTTTTTCAGCATTATAATTTGAGTTACATAATTTATTTTACAGTCAAGACAAAAATTCGGCACATAGTAAGAAAAGGAATTTAGTTACTAAAAGTATTAGCGTTATAAATGTTGGCATCAGTTAGCAATAATTGCTATTATTAGATATCCACTCATCGAGATTACTTCTCCATTAACAGATTATTCAGTAATTGCATTATAATGATGGATAAATTACCTTAATCGCATCATAATGATTATGTGTTGGACATAATACGACGGTTGTAGGCAATCAACACTTTCAAATCTGAAAACAATTGCTAGATAAGATACATTTTATAACGAGTGTCTATAAACTGTCGGTATCCTAGAAGGTTATGACTGCTGAAACATACGTCGTAAAGTAATTCAGAATTAAATACCAAACGTCAAGACCGCCAAAAATAAATATTATTTGTCAAACAATGTGATCCTTCAAACAGAGCAAGACATTATAAAAGCTGTTGAATATTGTGCCCATGGTGCTGAAGACACATAGCAATTCTTCACTTCGTGCTCTCGAAAGCATTTACGAGCATTTCAGGAGGTGCAAGCCGATATCTGTTTTTAAAACATTATGTACAGATGAGCGGCGTAAGTTAATTTCTTGTAAAGTCTTCTAATTGAAGAGGTAGGTCGCGCTTCGATCGTATCTATAACCGTATTTATAACATTTTCTGTAGGAACGCTTACCTATCCACCTGCTCGCCTCTAATCAGCAGAACCAGTCTCTCGAAAATTTGGTAATCACAACGTTTGGAAACCGCAATCTGAATACATTTTTAAACGCTAAACGAAATTTAAGTAGATATATAAATTTAGGGCAGTAACGCCGTAATATCTGAAGAATTAAGTAAGCGGAAGTGGATATAATAACGGCTGCTAATAGCCCCAGCCCTTATTATATATATATATATACATAAATATATATATATATATATATATATATATATATATATATATACATAAATATATATATATATATATATATATATATATATATATATATATATATATATATATATATATATATATAATATATACATACATTAAACGGTTTCCTTGGGTTTGGTCACGCGTGTTTCTTGGCTCTGGTCCATTTTATTTTGAATTCGACGTTTCGATGACGTCGCAGTCATCATCGTCAGGTATAAACTATTAAAATACTTAAATCTAGCAACCGCTTGTTAGATTTCTACATACTTGATGCGCTAATTTCTTGTTTGGCTTCTTGTTGAAGGGACTAGATTCTGAATTTCTTGATTGTTGTTTCGAGATATTGATACTCTGCCTCTAATGTAGTACGACCGTTACTTCCTGTGCTGGTATATATATACAGGGTGTCAATTTGAAAACAAGCCAGCCAGAATGTCTTTGGAACCGTAACAGTTAGAGAATATTTTCCAAAACCGTTCCTAGGATATGGAGGGGGAACCATTTTGATCCACATAACAATCTTCTGCAATCAACCCCTTAGGCTGTAGCCACCGTTGCCCATTTTTTTTTAAATGGCATGACCCCTCTTGTGATATATCATTACAAAGGTCTTTCAAAATGCTAATCAGTGGTATCAACTAAAATTTTTATTGTTACATATAAAAATGTAAAAAAAATAATTATTAAATTATAGTATGCTCAAAATGATTTCCATTATTTTCGAGACAATAATAAAGTCTATTCTCAAATTCCTGTTTTAAATTTTGGAAGGTCTGTCGTGGAATAGCTCGACACTTTTGTATTATTCGTTGTCGCAGATCTGCGATAGACTCGGGGTGAGTTTTATAGACCACAGATTTTAAGTGGCCCCATAAGAAGAAGTCTAATGGGGTCAAATCTGGAGATCTAGGTGGCCATTCAATTGGAATCTCCAAGAATACCTGCCCAGACATAATTTTTTTCGGGATACTGCGTGTGGACTTCTCTAATAAGATGAGGATTGTCACCACTCCAATATCGACAATTTTGTTTGTTTACATTGCCATTAAGATAAAAAGTACATTCATCGCTAAAACAAATGTTTTTCACTAAGTCAGGCTCAGCTATAATTTTATGAGTCATCATTTCGCAAAACTCAATTCGTCTGTCTGGATCATCATCTCTAAGTTCTTGAGTAATATGCATTTTATAGGAAAGAAATTTGTGCTTTTTCAAGACTTTGCGAATGGATTCATGACTCAATCCTGTTACTCTAGACATACAACGAAGTGATGAAGTAGGGTCCATAGCAATTTGGCCCAGGACTTCAATTTGAGCCGTTTCATTTAGGAGCCGAGGTTGATCTCTTTTCTTGTTGATGACCGATCCTCTTTGTTCAAATTTTAAAACTAGATCTAGGACATACTGATGTCGTATATTTTTTTCAGGATGTAATTCTTTGAATGAAATTGTAGTTTGTCTAGCACAACGGTTTTTAGAACCATAATTAAAAATAATTTCAACACGTTCGGCGATTGTGTAAACCACATATGGGCAACCACCGGCCCGCGGGCCGGATCCGGCCCGCTGTAAGATATGATCCGGCCCGTGAGACATTTTGAAGAAACCCAATTAAAAAATATTACATTAGGTACTTATACTCACGGGAGTGACAGTGAGGCGGCAAACATCAAATTCTTTGATGTTTGCCGCCTCACGCTCTACACATCAAAAGATTTATTGCTTCTCAATTATTCTAAACTAGTTTATTCCAGATTATTCGTTCATTTTGCCTATATAAGCGGGTGGATGGCCCGAACGTTAGTTCAGTTCTATTTGAGCTACCGAGGTGATAACTTGGACAAGCGATATCCTAGCGAACTGCTCGAGCCGTCAACTTGCTTTGTGACTTTGTGTGCATCTTGAGTGGTTACTAACTATAGTTTGTTATTAAGTTTATTGAACGAAAAGTAAACAAAAATTATGTCTGGTGGAAAGAAACGAAAAGTAGATACAGAGGGTCGCCATTTTCAAGAAAAATGGACTGAAGAATTATTTTTTATCTTGCACAATGATAAGCCTATTTGTTTGCTGTGTAATGAATCCATTTCAGTAATGAAAGAATTCAATATAAAGAGGCATTTCTCAACTAAGCATGCTACGCTGCACTCACTGACAGGACAATTAAGAACAGACAAAATCCAGAAGCTTACCGCAAATTTGGAAAAACAGCAACAAATGTTTCATAAACAAAGAACACAACTTGATAATGTTGTGAAAGCTAGTTTTATAGTTAGCTCAAAATTGGCAAAGACATTAAAACCATTTACCGAAGGAGAATTTATCAAGGAGTGTATGTTAGAAGTTTGCGGTATTATGTGTCCTGAAAAGAGAAAAGAATTTGAAAAAATTAGTTTGTCAAGACGAACTGTTGTTCGACGTATAGAAATGATGGCTAATGATATAAAAACAACATTGACTGACCGTATGGCTGGTTTTGAATCATTTTCCATAGAATTAGACGAGAGCACCGATTTGTCTGACACAGCTCAACTGGCTATATTTATTCGAGGTGTTGATAAGGAGTTCACTGTTACTGAGTATTTGCTTGCTTTACTGCCGCTAAAAGGAACCACTACAGGAGAGGATATTTTTATTGAAGTTCAAAAGGTATTCACAAGTTTTGGCTTGCCATGGTCAAAATTAATTGGAGTATGCACTGATGGTGCATCTTCTATGGTCGGGTTACGTAAAGGTTTCATCGGAATTTTGAATGAAAAAGCAACAGAATTAAATGTGCAAAAAGATGATTTCATAGTCCTTCATTGCATTATCCACCAACAGAACTTGTGTTCTAAGTCCATTCGACTCCAGAATGTTATGAATGTGGTAGTAAAAACCATCAACTTTATTCGATCCCGAGGGCTTAACCATCGTCAGTTCAAGGCGTTTTTGGATGAAATATTAGCTGAATATAACGACGTAACATATTATTGTGAAGTCAGATGGCCGAGCAAAGGAAAATGTTGAAACGGTTTTACGAGCTTAGAAATGAGATAGCAGACTTTATGAAAATAAAAGATAAACCACTATCTAAATTAAGTGACCTAAAATGGATATGTGACTTAGCATTTCTGGTCGATCTTACAGGCTATTTGAATGATTTAAATTTGAAACTTCAAAAACAAGGACAGTTAGTAAATGATTTGTACAGCCATTTAAAAGCGTTTTAGATCAAACTACGCTTGTGGGAGTCACAGATGCTGTCTGGTAACAGTTACCATTTCAACACGCTCTCTGCATATGAAAATATTGCTCAATATGCTGAAGAACTCAAGTTACTGTCGGAACAATTTTCGAACAGATTTTGCGACTTCAAAAACATGGAAGACTGTTTCAGTTTATTTGCTACTCCTACAACATATATTGTACAAAATGCTCCAATACACTTACAAATGAAGTTGATCGAGATTCAAGAAAACTCACTCCTAAAATCCAAATTTGAAGACGTAGAGTTGTGCGATTTCTACAAAAAATACCTAGAAGAAGACAATTTTCCGCAGCTTAGAAAATTCGCAAGAAGATTGATTTGTGCGTTTGGCAGTACTTATAAATGCGAACAGTTCTTTTCATTGATGAATGTTAGTAAATCAACACATCGTACAAGACTGACTGACGATAATTTGGAAAATTCTTTGCGTCTTTGTGTCAGTGGAATTAATCCAAATATCGATGGATTAGTTTCCCAAACTTAAGCTCAAGTGTCTCATTGATTTCGGTGTATTTAACTTTCGTAGTTTTTAACAATTGCAAATTTAACGATTTAATTATAATGTACCAGTTTTTTAAATTTCATTTTGTTATTTTAATAAATTGTACTATAATAACATTGTCGTATTATTTCATGTCTAATATCTATCGCAAAAAATATTATCACTACTTTAAAATGCACTAAGTACTTTTAAACGCGGCCCGCGAACGTATTTGCACGCTAAAGTTTGGCCCTCAACATGTCAAACGTTGCCCATACCTGGTGTAAACCATTTTATAAAAATTATTAACAAGTTTAAGGTAAAGAGCACAGATTACTTAACGATAGTCACAACAATACTAAGGGCAGTGTCACATATTGTGTTTATTTGAATTAAGTTAATGAAAGATTTCTTTTTATTTCATTGGTGTTTTTTGTCAACGTTTTTTTCATATATTGCGGACAGGTGCAATTTATTCAGTTAATAAATGTATTCCATTGAACCAAGTTTTGTTATTATTTTGATATTTTTTTTAGAGTTGTCCATATTTTAATGAAACAATAGATAAATCTAATAAATATTGGGTATTATTGTGTTTATCTGTGCTTTTTCATTTGTAATTTGTGAAAATAAATTGTTATAATACCTAATTTGACAACAATTTTAAAACCAAATAAAATGATTTAATTTTTTTGTTTGCATTTTTTATGTAACTATAAAAATTTTAGTTGCTACCACTAATTACCATTTTAAAAGGCCTTTCTAATGCTGTGTATCACAAGTAGGGTCGTATTATTTAAAAAAATGGGCAAGGGTGGCTACAGCCTAAGGGGTTGGTTGCAGATGATTGTTATGTGGGTCAAAATGGTTCCCCTTCCATATCCTAGAAACGGTTTTAAAAATGTTTCTCTAACTGTTACGGTTCTAAAGATTCTGGCTGGCTTGTTTTCAAATTGACACCCTGTATATATATACCAGCACAAGAAGTAACGGTCGTACTACGTTAGAGGCAGAGTTCGGAAAGTTTCCTAGCAGGGCATTCGACTAATAATAAGGCAGGAGAGATGTATGTGATGTATGTAATCTACTTTATTATAATATCAAGCTTTCGGGACTAATTTTGTTCCTTCCTTAGGGTTAACACTATAAACAATAAACAAACAATTAATATTGTGATAAATGTTACTAAAAATTTAACAAATTATTTTAGAACTTACATTTGTGATTTGAGAACACACTTTCGTTAAACTGACGCTACTTACAACAATGGCCGGTGCCCATCCACAGGCGCCGTTTTTGGACGGGCACTGGCCATTGGTATTGTTTGTGTGAAATAACGTGAATCGCATCGCTTAACGATGCGATCACTAAACGATAAAAAGATCAAATTTTAACATTTGCGGTGATATTAACCCAAGTAAACCAACAATTAGCTCAACAAAGTAATAGCATAGTGAAAGTTTTAGAATTTTAACGTGTTTATGTGCTGTTTTTCGTGTTTTACAAGATGTTTTTTTACTTCAACTCCAACAACGCATTGCCGCCAACACATTTTTATAACATAACCTCAAGTTTTATTTTCAACAACAACAAATATAATTGTCGATTAGTAATTATATGGAAGTCAAGCGTAAGTAGCGTCGGTTTGACGACGTGTGTTCTAAAATTACAAATGTAAGCCCTAAATTATTCAGTAACTAATTAGTAACATTCATCACAATAATAATTGTTTGTTCATTGCTTATATTGTTAACCCTAAGGAAGGGACAAAATTAGTCCCGAAAGCTTGGTATTACAATAAAGTAGATTACATAGCATTTTTCTCTTGTATATACAAATCCTGGTATATATACACGCTGTATTTGTTCAGGCATTAGTAGTTTATTAAAATCGTTAAATTTGAAGCTACTAACGAGTATTATTACTCCTTAAATATGCATGAAGTAAAACTTCGAGTTTAGAAAAGCCTCACCGTTTGGATTTGGATGCGAAACGTCCAAATACAAATTCAGGCTTTTCTAACCTAGAAATTTTACTGAACTATTATTAAGTTTAAAATATATCTTTAAATCAATATGCCACAAGAGTATATTTTGAACTTCAGAGCATTTCTGTGTTTTATGCGCGTGGCGCATGAAGTAAAATTTCGAGTTTGGAAAAGCTTAAAAATTTGGTTTGGTCGCTCTGCTTCGCTATGCGACCAAACCAAATGTTCAGGAATAGCATATATCTCGACAAATACGCATCATACAGAAATAATAGCAGAATCCAAAGTTTAATATTCTCATGTGAGGAATCCGAGAAAATTGGAACTCCATTATTAAAATTACGATTAAGTACTTCGCGTGCTAATAAGGACAACCATCATGTTGAAACCATATGTTCTGGCGGACATCTAAAGTCACGTCTTTAAGCAACTGTGGCAGTTCATTGTCCAAGAAATCTCTTTACATTTCACCATTTAAATTGCCAATAATTTAATTTAATTTTTAATTTAAGGACCAACAAGTTTGTCGCCAATTATTCCGCATCACACGTTGACAGACCAAGGCGCTGATGCTCAACCTGACGTAGCCAGTGTGGGTTTTTAACACTCCAGTGTTGACGATGTTATCAAGATTTCTGCTAGATTCTCCATAACTAAGAACTATTTCAATTTTCTCTTATATGGTTAACACGTCAATTTCCACATGTATCAAAGGCTGAATTAACATTCGTTGTAACGGATGAGTCTTTTAGTTTGTTTTTATTCCTTTTTTTTATTTCAAAGTTGTCTGTCGCGAATGGAAAAAGTTTCGAATAAATAGTACATAGTTTTCGACGTAGTATGCGATTAAAAAAGGGGGTTCCTATTAAAAATTCCAAATTGCACCCCTCGCTTACCGAGGGGGGGGGAGATGGTTAGGAGATATTTTCCTGGGTTAAAAAGTTGTTTAGTCAATTTAAAAATTGTCAAACATTCGGATAAAAGTACATAGTTTTTGACGTAGTATACGAACATGAGATAAACAAATGGGGGTTCCTGTTCAAGATTTCAAAGTTGAAACTATTTTATTTTTCATACTTTGGAAAACAATTAATGCTTTTAATTTCCAACGTCGCAACACAAACAAAGCTATGAATAATAAAATTTAAAACAACATTTATATATATTCTTTTTAATGCGTTATTATAATTCATTGGAAAACTCTGTATGTGGTAAGTTAAAACAAATTGAAAAAATTAATGCTAATATTATGATAAAAATCCATATATTATATACACTCGTATGTTTTGCATTTTATGCTTATATAGAGCAACAGATTTTAAATATATTTTCAACACTGAACGCAGTTTAATTGAGCTCCTTCTGCAGCCTTTTCATTTGATCAGACTTCTCAAATATACTTGCCATTTTAATACGCTTATATATTATATATATGTGTACATGTATACATGTAAGCTAGATCATATACAAAAAGCGTAAAAAATATAAAATACAACATTAAATCAGGTTATCATTAAATTATCTGCTGTTAGTAAAACGCGATTATAATTATGTCGCGTTTTATTCCTCATCTGTGACGATGATCAAAGGATTTTATGTAATTTATTTATGCAATAGTATTATTTGATTTTATGAAACTGTACATGAAAACTAATTAAAATACAAATAATGACTAGTGATATTACTGAGTGAAAATGTAACGAGTTCGCTACTGATTAAGGCTCACATTAGTTTGTAGTGCATTTTGGAGGTGCCACATATGAAAGCTTTTTTATTTGTGGGGATATCGAAAAACGTTACTTTGTCGTGTTTTAATAAATGGCGAAGAAAAAATGGATCTATCTTTAACCGTTTCCGCTCTATAAACAAACGTTGATAAAATGTCGAAGTATCCTAAATCATTTGTTTTTAAAGTTAATACAAAACTATAAACACTTTCTTAAGGCAACTTTTTACGGCTAATAAAATGATATCATTTGTGCTTCAAATGAAACACTTACACTATTTTACTAGAAGTAAAATGTTGCTATTAGAAAGTGTTTGCTGTTTGGTTGTAACTTTAAAAACAAAGGATGAGAGGCGATGACAGTCGGCGTTTTGTTAACTTTTGGTCATAGAGCGGAAACTGTTAGAGATAGAATTAAAATATACTTTTTCTTATTTTAATTCTATATCTCCCTAGCACTTTAGGTTTTTCAATATTTCTTCAAATAAAAAAGTTTTCCATGTTTGGCACCGCCAAAATACTCCTAGACCTTAGACATTCATGCGCCACGCGTATAAAACAGATTTTAAGCGAAGTTCGAATATACATTAATTTCACAATATTTTAGTGTTTTATACGAGTGGCGCATGAAGTAAAATTTCAAGTTTAGAAAAGCCCAGAAAATTTGTCTCGGGTCGCTGCGCGACACTCGACAAATTTTCACGGGGCTTTTCTAAACTCGAAATTTTGCTTCATGCTTAGTCTGGGAGTGGAAAACACTTGTTTAAAGCTTCAAATTGAACTTTTAAGGAAGGTACGAAAAGGGGAAATTATTATTTTAAAACATGTTAATAATTTTATTTATTTACAATTTATTAAATTTTCTCCTCTTTGCATTTCATTTTATTTTAGAGATTTTGCTCTTAATACCTTTGTTATTTTTGAAAACTTAATACTCTAATATTAAAAAATCTATCTATGAAAGTACAACGAAACCGGAAAGAGAGGTTATGTGTTTGTTGGATGCAGAAAAGCTGCATTTCTTTGACGCGGGACAAATCACTAAATCCCTTCCATGGCGAGATTTCTGACAAACCTAAACGTTTTAAAAAACGGCATGTTTAACTTATTAATAATGAATTAGGGTATCAAAATATCATTATTTTCAGGCAAATCACTTAATTAGCTACACAGATACACTCCATAGAGATTAAAACATATCTAAATTTCTTGTCTACTTAAATGGAATAAGTTATATATGTATACAAAATATTAATACAAGAAAATTAATTAGTTGGAGTTGAAATAAATCTGTGAATAAACTAAGTATTTTAATTAATTATCTATTATTAAATCCAAAATGTTTCACCACGGGTTAAGTAGAAATTAATTCATCATGTACAAAATATTATTAAACTTCTTTATATTTTGCAAATTTATATATTTTATTTTAATAGTTGCAATTAAAAATATGTGTATAAACACTGCAAACTTTGTCAAGCATCTAACTTCTAAAAAATAATCACTATCACGCATGACAGGCTGATTCGTGTAAATAATAAACGCATGATATTCGGAGACTCGTGAATGATCATTCTTGCAGAAGAGATTGAGCTGAAGTTTAATATGAAAGGCGAAATATGTATTTCTAAATTGTAAGATTATAATTCGACGTGAACCATTTTTGATTTTCAATTTCGCTTAGTTGAACGGATATGAAAGTATGTCCCCATTTCTTCTTCCTTCATTTATAGAGTCAGTGACAGAAAATTAAAATCCGAATTTAATAATACAAAAAAATGAACCGATGAAAATGCGTATAGACGGTTTAATATTACGTTAGGGGCATTTATGAGTTGTAGATATATTATTGTCGTGAAGCGATCTTTTATAGTCCATATTTAATCTTGTAAATTGCAATCGAATTTAAAATATGTGGATTAATGTATTGATTAAAAATAAAATGCAATAAGTATTAATGTTTTGACTGATTTAGAGCATCATTATTAGGATGGTTTTCAGTCCTGGTTTTGAGTAACTGTAGTAGTTACTCTTAACTCTAAAAACTTGGTCTTGAGACCACAGAAAATGTCAATTATCGAAAAAGTACTAAATTTCTCCTGGGGTCACAGAACATTGGTCACAGAATATTATTATTCAGATCATTACATCTTTACATTTAAATTACATCTAAATTTAAATTTAAAAAATGTAAAAGAATAACGGTTAATCTAACGACCTGCATAAATACAGTTTCAACATTTAAAGAACACTTTTAATATTTTATAAATATTTACAACCAAGTAATGACATTTTATTATATTTTACAAATGATCCTGTCAGAAATGAGTTTTCTTTTCAATCAAGGAAATAGAAGTGATATGGGCTATTTTTATTGTATTTTTGTTAACTTATAACATTTTATCAATTTGTATATTGTGCTCCAAATATTTTCCATTATGAATTTAATACTTTAAAAAACATTTATTAATACCAACAAAATTAGCAGGCGTTTCCAAATTTAAAATATTTATGTAAATAGAAAATATAATAAATATCAGAACAAAACGTCAAAAAAAGAAAATATTTTCTTATAATTCAAAACGTTATATATACCCTTTAATGTTTTTGCTGGTGAAATATCTTCGCTACTTGGTAAGAGTATTCGGATTTGTAATACTTTCGGTGCATAAGGAATGGCGTGCATCCCTGGAACTCCATTTAAGTTGTCAGGGGGATAAAGACCCTGAAGTGACTTGTTTTTCCGACTTTATTGTGTAACTATTCGCACTTTTACAAAGAGCGTGCACTGCCAAGGATGAGGGGTGGATATTTCAGAAACTCCACAAACATCAACTGAATACACCTCAAAAATTCAATTTAATAATGTGATATTGATCTCGTCACATATTTCTCGTTAGTCTCCACATTTCAAAACAATATCTTTACATAAATTCCTTTTTCCTTGCTTTTATCCTTTCTAATTTATTCACCTACCTATTTTATATAAAAAAATCTTTTTTTTATCAATAAAGGACTTCGGAAAAATATACATAACATCCTTAACCTATATTTATTGAAATATATTTGAGAGGGGAAGCATGTTTTCTTTTCACCGCGACGTATTTACCCTGGATACAAGATGAAACGTTTAATTTCTATACCTTGAAAGATGCAATTAAAATCTCATTCCCTGTGTCAATAAAAACGAGGCTTATCTGCGTTCGTAAAAAACGGGGGCGCGTAAATCTGGCATTAACAATTAACATGGGAACATAAAAAAAAACATTCCAAATTTATCGCGTTTAATACGTAAATGATTAATGTCGGTATTATGGCGCCATTTATTGTTGAAAACGATTGCATAGGTCTTTTATGCGCATTGGTGTAAAACATGATTACTTTTTCGCATCGATTTATCACTTGGCGATAGGGTTATATAGAAAGAAAGTTAAAAGGATTACATAAATGCATAAAATCGTATTATATGTTTTAATACGCGTTTAATTGCGTAATCATCGAATTAATACTACAGACTGATTACATACATGTGTTAATTATCGGATGTATTAATACCATTGATCTTATTAATTGGCGATTGACCAAGTGGGCTTTTAATTATTGCATATATAAATCGTAGGTGATGGTGTTTTCTTTTTACTTAATAATTTGTATTTAGTTTTCTAAAATATTAATAGGAGTTTTAGGAATTTGATTTTGTTAATTATAATATACGCAGAAAATAAAATGTTGTGGCATGTGTAAATTATTTTTATTTTATAGAAATAGAAAATAATATACAGGGAGTTTTTAAGTATACGTATTCCAAATTCAGCCCATTGTCTGTAAATCTTTAGATAATCCTTGTTTTTTTTAAGTTCAATTTGAAGCTTTAAACGAGTATTTTCCACTCCCAGACTAAGCATGAACTAAAATTTCGAGTTTAGAAAAGCCCCGTGAAAATTTTCTGGGCATTTCTAAACTCGAAATTTTACTTCATGCACCACGCGTATACAACACGAAATTCTATAAGAATTCAATTCAAAGCTTTAAACGAGTGTTTTCCACTCCCAGATTGAGCATGAAGTAAAATTTCGAGTTTAGAAAAGAATTTAGATTGATCGCGTAGCGAAGCGATAGGAATTTTAGGAATTTTATTTTGTTAATTATAATACACGCAGAAAATAAAATGTTGTAGTATGTGAACATTATTTTTATTTTATAGAAACAGAAAATAATGTACAGGGTGTTTTTCTATTAAGTATACGTATTCCAAATTTAGCCTATTGTCTGTAAATCATTAGATAATCCTTGTTTTTTTAAGTTTAATTTGAAGCTTTAAACTTTAGACTAAGCATGAAGTAAAATTCTGAGTTTAGAAAAGCCCCGTGAAAATTTGTCAGGGTCGCGCAGGGACCCGAGACAAATTTTCTGGGCTTTTCTAAACTCGAAATTTTACTTCATGCGCCACGCGTATAAAACACTAAAATATTGTGAAATGTATGTATATTCGAACTTCACTTGAAATCTGTGTTTTATACGCGTGGCGCATGAAGTAAAATTTCGAGTTTAGAAAAGCCCAGAAAATTTGTCTCGGGTCGCTGCGCGACCCTCGATAAATTTTCACGGGGCTTTTCTAAACTCGAAATTTTACTTCATGCTTAGTCTGGGAGTGGAAACACTAGTTTAAGCTTTAAATTGAAATCATTTAAAAGCAACGAATGTCGGAAAATGTACAGCACATGCATATGTATCCCAAATTTTTCACGGGGCTTTTCTAAACTCGAAATTTTACTTCATGCTTAGTCTGGGAGTGGAAACACTAGTTTAAGCTTTAAATTGAAATCATTTAAAAGCAACGAATGTCGGAAAATGTACAGCACATGCATATGCGCGTAGCGAAGCGATCAATCCAAATTTTCAGGCTTTTCTAAACTTTTCTAAACACTCATTTAAAGTGAAATTCAAAATATACTATTTATTTTTTTTATTAATGATCAAATAAAATCGACTAAGCGATCCGTTCGATCCTTGCAAATAACCGAGCCGCTCGATCTTTTCGATCGGCTCGATCTTTTTGATCGGCTCGATCTTTTCGGTCGGCTCGACCTTTTTGATCGACTCAATCTTTCCGAGCGCCTCGATCTTTTTGATCAGATTGATCTTTTGATTGATCTGCTAGATACTTCAACTGATTGATCATTGCTTGGTCGATCCTTAAGATACTCGATCTTACCCATCACTAGTTATTGTACAATCAGCATTAAATGAAGAAAACCATAAGACTGATAAATAGTAATTTTATGCGAACTGTACACTACAGGGAAGTTTTTTTTAAAGTATACAAATCCCGATGTATATTATATTTTCAGGCATTCAATAATTTTATAAAAGCGTTCAATTTCAAGCTTCTAACGAGTGTTTCCACGTCCCGATTAGGCATTAGGTAATATTTCTAGGCTTTTTATGCACGTAATTTTCCTTCATGCACCCCTTGTATAAACCACTGATTTAAAGTAAGTTTCAAAATATACTGCCTAAGTTTGATCTCACGTTGATAAATATTACAAATGTTTATTTTGTGTAACCAAATATTCCAACATTCAAGCGCATGAATCAATTTGCTAACAGATTTTGTGGTTCACTACTTTTTCTTGTAAAACACACATATCTCAAATAAGCAGTACTATGTTATTCGTATTGCTCTCATAAATGGTTACTTTAGTTGGATAAATTATAGCATTAAATGTTGAAAAGAAATGCACTTAGTGTTTATACTGCAGCTATGTCCTTTTGTGTTAGTTTGCTTGATTACGTGCACGATTTAATTAAACAAATTGTTAATTTAAATGTTAATTAACCTTATCCATTAGTAACTTCAACGCAATTTCCAAAAATTCCATTACGAGAACATTTATCATTAAAATTCATAGTGGAATTTTAAAATCTCAAATGTATTATATTACATTTCAGCATATATGTATTTGTACAAGTGCAATCAAACAACGAAATGATTGATAATTTACATCATAGGTTTAAATTATGAATTTATTGTTTGAGCTAACGGATTACAATTTTATGAAAAATTGCATGTTACTTTATAAAAATTGCAAAAATGTTTAAAACTAAAAGGATTAATGTTGAATATTGTAATATAAAGTATATGATATTTAAAAAATCATTAAAATCATATAATTATAGCTCCCCTAAAAGAAAACATAAGTTATCTCCTAAAACAATAGACTAAAAACCCTTTGAACCGATGAATGGTTGTACACATCAAAGAAAAATACAGATGAGGTGGAACGTCTACAGTCGGCAGCCTTTTGAAATCCACAAACCAGAAGATGTGTTTTAGTGAAATATTATGTTTGAAGCATTTTATTTTTATTATAGTTGTTTTGTAGTTTTATTAAATATCTTGAGAATAATAAGAACAATCGTACTACTAGAATATATTTTATTAAAATTAATATATTGCATTAAGGGAGAAAACAACACAACTATAAATGAAATTGCCAATTCTTGGTTGCAGTATACTTCAAACATTAAAAATGCGATTCGTTTCGCAATCTACAAGTAAGTTTTACAAAGACTATATCAAACAGTCATTGAAACAACTACTTCCCGAGCTAATACCCCGACGGACATTGAATAATACAACAAATGTTTGCTGTAACTTACTGCAAATGTAACACTTTGGGTCAAATTATTCAGGCCATCTATAGACGCGTTTCGAGATTTTCTCTAATCAGTATAGCTTTGCCATTCTCTCTAAACAATTTGACACCTTAGACTGGCGGTCACGTTACTGTTTAAACATGAAGTATTCTACAACCAAGAATTGGCTATTTCATTTATCTTAAGTGTAGAGAGAACGGTAACGTGACCGCCAGTCTAAGGTGTCAAATTGTTTAGAGGGAATGGCAAAGCTATACTGGCAAGAGATAAATCTCGAAACGCGTCTATAGATGGCCTGAATAATTTAACCCAAAATGTTACATTTACAGCAGGTTACTGTGTGTAACAGCAAACACTTGTTGTATAATTCAATGTTCGTCGGGGTATTAGCGCGGGTAGTAGTTGCTTCAATGAGTGTTTGATATAGTCTTTGTAAGACTAACTTGTTGTAGATTGCGAAACGAATCGCACTTTTAAACAAGACAACGTTCATTTGTTTCCCTTATTACTACTAAATATATGTATTTTGTTCCACCTTAAAGTGGGTGGGTATTAGAAACATCCATCTAAAAACAAATGACGACATTTAATTTATTATCTGGAAACCACTTTTTTAAAGTGAAACTGCGTTTCAACGATTCTGCTTTCAATGAAACAATATAAATACGTATTTTATTTGTTGAGACATTTAAAAAAAAAAATATATATATATATAATAACATGTTACAATGTTAATGTATGAAATATGTTTTCTTTATAATAAATGAAGTAAGAGCGAAGAGATCATAAAGATCCAATTGTCAAAAAAGCCATCATTTTGCACATCATGTACATCTAACAAACCAATTTAATTTTTCTCGACTGTTTTTTCTTTTAGTGTCCTCTAAATTGAATGCACAACATTGTATTTCAAAATTATGTATTTTAATGGAGCCGGAAAAACGAATGAATTTTACAATAAAGTGCTTCAAAAACAAGGAATACGAGGTCTGACGAAAAAATTCGCGAACTTGCTCCAATCTATATAATTTAGCAATGAATATCACGATAATCCTCTTTAAGGTCGGAAATTTACATGTTACTTGGCCATAACAACGAACAACGATTAATCTTCCACAATAATGAAAATAGATCTTTGAAACTTATACGTATTGCACATTGAAGCTATGGGAATAAATTGACACTATTCTTTCTTTTTTTAATGTTTCTTAGATCATATATAAATCAACTAATGGAACACTCTTAAATGATCACCCTTAAATCCGTGCAATACTTCGATAGAAAACATTATTTCTTCTTCATATTGCTTTAATTTATTGAAGTAATTATTATAAACATGTTGTATTAAATAGATTAATTTAAAATAAATGCTATATAAAATTAATCGTTGCTTAAAAATCTCTATAAGAGCAATGTAAATTTTGATTATTTATTTAATAAATAGGGGGCAGCATCGTACTCTTTTAGTGATATCTTAAAATTATACTGTGATTTCCAAAAACATGTGAAAAGAAATTGGGTTTGATATGTTGAATTCGTGTATGTTGCTACACCGG
Organism: Philonthus cognatus; assembly: GCA_932526585.2. Classification (NCBI taxonomy): domain Eukaryota; kingdom Metazoa; phylum Arthropoda; class Insecta; order Coleoptera; family Staphylinidae; genus Philonthus; species Philonthus cognatus. The sequence continues at coordinate 94,264,530 of OW052243.1, forward strand.
TTCCCGGTGCGCGGCCTTGAATTGCGAATGTAATTTCTCGGCCACGGACTGTTCATTGATTATGTTGTTGATACACAACGAAAAAGGACATTATTAAAATATTTTCCGATACATTCTTTAAATATAAGTGCATTTCTGGATTCATGTTTTGAATAGGAATGTGGAATGCCGGTATATGTTGATGCAAGTGATGAGTCGGAAAAATTCCGTTTTCATTTATTTACCAAATTGAATGTGCGACACTCGGCGATTTGATTACCGAGGCACTTAGTCAGCTTAGCGTCTAGAGTTCGAATTGGGTTATTGTAATTTCTATTTTTTTGTACGGCTTGGCCTAGTCAGCTTAAAGTGTCGCCTACCCAGCTTAGAGGGTAGACCTCCTCTCGTGTTCGCATCTATTTCTTTTGTGTGCTTCATTGCAATTTACCAAATTAAGGAGTGCAGCACGTGACAGTCATGTAGGATATTTGATTTTTGATAGTAATCATTTAAATAACTTATGTAGTTGCAAATAACATGAATATATATTTTATATTGCCAGAATTTAACTGCTTGTTTACAATATAAATACAGGGAATTTTTCTTTTAGGTAAACATGTGCATAAGCTGTAAATTTTTCGACATGCGTTGTTTTTTTAAAAGACTTAATTTGAAGTTTTAAACGAGTATTTTCTACTCCCAGACTAAGCATGAAGTAAAATTTCGAGTTTAGAAAAGCCCTGTGAAAATTTGTCGAGGATCGCGCAGCGACACGAGACAAATTTTCTGGGCTTTTCGAAATTTGACCTCATGCGCCACGCGTATAAAACACAGATTTCGAGTGAGTTTCAAATATACATAAATTTCACAGTATTTTAGTGTTTTATACGCGTGGCGCATGAAGTAAAATTTCGAATTTAGAAAAGCCCACAAAATTTGTCTCGGGTCGCTGCGCGACCCTCGACAAATTTTCACGGGGCTTTTCAAAACTCGAAATTTTACTTCATGGTTAGTCTGGGAGTGGAAAACACTCCTTTAAAATTTCAAATCGAACTCTTTTAAAAAACAACGAATATCTAAATATTTAAAAAAAATCCGAATTTAGAATACGTATACTTTGAAGAAAAACTCCTTGTATATACTTATATGGAATATCAAACTAAAAAAGGCAGCTGTTTCCATATACAGTTGTCTGTATGTCGATAGAAATTAAAATCTTGAATATTTATCCAGTTTACTTGTGTCTTCTGTAATTCAATACCAATTCATTCATTCGAACGGCGCTATGTAAACAAACAAACAACGCGCTACGCACTCATTATTTTCATTATTCATTGTGATAAAATTCGGCAGGCACTATAAACTAATACATAGTCAAAACTACTTTCTGCAATTTTGTTAATTCTGCGCCATCTCGTATCCCAGAAACACACAACTAGCAAAAATTGGCCCTCTGAAGACGCCAGGCCCACTTTCAAACACAGTTTTTGAACTGATTCTGCTGCCGTCTTTATTTTAGGGATTGAAGTCATATGAAGCTAAATTTGGTAAATATGGTGTTTTTTTCAACAAACAACTGTTAAAAAAACATGTGAGTACTTTTGGTGTGATATCTAATAAATAATTGTTTTGGGGTTTTTTTATTTATCAGATCAAGCAAAAAATAAAATAACATTTCAAATCTCACATTTTCTAATATTGAGGCAATTCTACAAACGTTTTGAAACTAATCCATAAAATTGATTCTAAAACATTTGTAATTAATGACTGCGATATAATTTTCTAAACAGTTAATCTTAGATGGAACTCAACGTGATATTCAGCACTGAGATATATGTATGTAATATTTTTCCTTGGCGAATACGCAGAATTTATTGTCATACCTCGTACAAGCATTACATCGTTTACAAGATTTAATATAGTGTGCTTTTATAGATGATAGTGAAAGTAATGTGGAATAAGGTAAATACTACAGTATTTATTTTCATAAGCAGCCCTTAGTTCATAAAATTAAATATTTTAGTTTTTATTTTCTTTTCTTTGATATTCTTTTAATGCAAATATTAACGTGTTACAACAATGAATCTATACAAAATTATCACCTTGCTAAATTTGTAAATAACTTTGTCCTGATAATAGTACCGATTAATTTTTTAAAAAGGTGTTGACTAATTGTCGAAAACAATTGGATCGCATCTGTCAAATTTAACACATATTTACCATATGGCTCCGGCATTCTACATTAATTTGTTAGTAAAATAAAGTAAACATTGATAAAGGAAACACTGTGTCGGGAATAAGTATATAGCATTTTAATTTAAAATAGTGATGTAAAGGAATATTAATAATTTTACATGAACCAAACCAAATTTTCAGGCTCTTCTAAACTCGAAATTATACACTTGTTAGAAGCTTCAAATTGTACGCTTTTCAAAACAACGAAATAAGGAAAATGACAGCGTAAGCATCAGGATAAGTAAACTTACAAAAATGTCTTGTATAATATCTAGATTAGAAAGCCGTTCTTGGCCCATAGTGGATGGTAAATACCCTTTAATAATTATTGATTTAAAAAGGATCTCTCTTCACATGCTGCAGGTACTAGTATAAGAACAATAAGATGGTTTTAATGCTTTTAATTCTGAGTATAGTTGCGAACAATGTCACTTTAATTACTGATATTTTCTGTAACTTTAAATCTAAATCCATCATTTTTTTAACAAATCTGAATCACTATAACTCTTAAAATCTGTACAAAATCCGAACGTGTAATTAAAATTTAGTTGTGGATATATGGAGTAATTACATTCAGTATGCTTATAATGAAAAAGTTTTGACATTTGGCATTTGGAAAAAGTTTTGGTTTACGACGAATGCGAACCGATTCTGGAAATACAAGTTTAATTTCTATTTATTTATTAATAAAAAAAATCTTTATAATTTAAAAAATAATATGAAATACAAAAAATTGAATTATTTTACCTATTATACACCTACATAAAAGATACATACATAAAATAAATAATATTTTATCAACCACTTAAATTAAATGAATTAACTTGGATTTAATTAACAACCAAACCAAAGTTGTTGACTTTAGTTTGGTCTAAAATATTTATAAAATTGTCATTATGGAAATGATTTATTCAAAAATTAAATTAAATTTTGGAGGCAATTAAAAATTTTTTCATATTAAAATATGGACTTTGTTGTAAATTACTTAAAATATTAATATTTACCAAATTATAATAGAACAAATATTTTGTTTACTATTGTGCATTTTTTATTTCACTTAATACAAGTAAACATTTATAATGTGGAATAATGTTTAAAATAAAAGTAATAAATAGTTACGTTTTTAATACACATTTTTTGTTCATATGGAAAGAATCAACCTTTATCTTGTTTAGCTCTAATTTATAATATTGTCTGTGAAGATATCGATTGTGAAAAATGTTAAAAATATGTCACATAAAAAGACTGAACATTTAGATTTTCCGGCGAGAGCGAAGCTTTTCTAAACACAAAATTTTACTTTATGCTTAATCAAAAAGTGCAAAACATTCTTGAGAGTATTGTTCTCGTTGAAAAAGTGTCTTATAATGGTATTTATGTTTGTCAGAATGTCTAAATTTTCTAAGATATTATTTAATATAAAAGTCTACGATTTTATTTATCATTTCGAAAAAAAAAAATCACAAAGTGTTACATCTATATTAGAAACAATCCTGGCTATTTATTTTCCTAAGATAAAAACCTGAAGCATCCAGCCTGAAAGATTTCTTTTTTTAAATCGTTATTCTCAACAAAAAATCAGCAGTCAAGCTTATATCGGACATAATTTTTAGCTTGTAAAAACTCGAAACAAATTAGATTAAAACCTATTTCATTTTAAAATGCTATTGTTTAGCAATTGTTTATTTTCTTTAAAGATTATTTTTTCGTTTCGTTTCTTCTTAAAATATTCACTTTGAGAAATATATTACTTGCTTTATTTAAACCACCTTGAGTGGCAAAAGATTTTTAAAAAATGTGCTCAAGATCGAAAAGTGCGATCGAACTTTCGATCAATTTTTAATTTTGAAAAAAATCACAGAATTTATCTATGGCGTTAGAAGAACAAATAAATTCTAAGTTTGAGCATCCACCAAGAACACAATTTACAATAATTTTAGGTAAATTAAATTCTGAGTCATTATATTTCGTGTGATTTACGATTTGCTTTGTGATAAATTACTTCATGCGATTTTCATAAGATCAGCAAAAATAAAGAAAACCATTGGAATACCTTTAATAAAAAGAAATATTTTGTCTTGTTTTGATTCTGTTAATTTGTTAATTATCTATTAAGTTTTAAGATTTTTATAAATGTTAAAATATCACCGCCCTATTCCCCATTGGCTACACTCATGGTTGTTTTATCATCCACATATTAACCATTTTTGCGATCTGATTTTTTTAGTGTCAAGCACAATTTGGCGCCCCCCTAGTCCTGGTGTCCGCCTGCGGTGCACGCCTTGCACCCTTGCTTACGGCGTTATTGACAAAAGTGGCGTAAAGTTTGTAATTTTGTTCGTGTGATTTCCTTGTAATATCAAGAAATGTCAATTTAAACACAAATAATTGACATTTTATTTGTTAACATTTGTCTCCACTCCCAGACTTAGCATGAAGTCAAATTTCGAGTTTAGAAAAGCCTGAAAATTTGTATTTGCCGGAGCGCGGAGTTTAAAATCGATTACTTATAGAATTTACAATTTCTGATTAAAATTTATGAAACATTTGGCTTGGATGGCGCCCCTCCGCTTGATGCGCCTGGGGCCGTCGCCCCTTTGGCTCCCCTTAGTGCGGCCCTCAGCACACGCGGTATCAAATAAGTGAATAATTGTTTATATATGAAGTTTTATCATATCTTGGTTTTAATTGGGCTCCTATTTTAAAAAGAAAAAGTTATTTAACTTAGAGAAAAAAATTTAATTTTACAATCCAATTGTGGGGATAAGATACGCACAATGTACTGGGAAGTTTTCTTTTAAGTATACATATACCGATGTATGCTCTGTAAATAGCATATTACCTTAGCAGTAAATTTTAAACTTCACAATATATCAGTGCTGTATACGCGTGACGCATAAAGTAAAATTTCGAGTTTAGAGAAGCCTGAAAATTGGCTTGGTCGCTCCGCTTAGCAGAGTGATCAAACCAAATTTTAGGGCTTTTCTAAACTCAAAATTTTACTTTATGCTTAACACTTGTTAGAAGTTTCAAACTAAACGCTTTTAAAAAACAATGAATACTCGAAAACTTAGAGTACATATCGGGATATGTATACTTAAAAGATAAACTCATTGTATGATAGGTTATGTTGTTGCAGAAGTGATGTAGCGATGTAACTCCATGTGAACGAATAGGCTGTAGTGTAATGTAAAGAAATACAAGTATAAAACTTGCACCGTTCGCGTGTTGTTCAACCCCTTATTGATTGAAATACGAGAGAAGTGTTTTATACTGTCGGAGTTTTTAATAAAATTCGAAGGAAACTTTGAAAGGAATACTAAGTGGCTGGGTTATTAGGATGAAAGAGTGCATACCTATGCCTACTAAGCAGTGTACATACCTACAAACCGAAGGATAGTTATATCCGGGGTGGGTTTGTTCGTGAAAATGCACGTTTGCGTAATTCTATGATTAACGATTAGAACACAGGAATATAACATAAACACACTTATGTAAAGGTTGAAATTGAGCACTTTCGAGTGTAGATTCTGACGGGGGAGAGGTCGAATTGGAGGCATTTTTACACAGATAGAGTCGATTCTGACACGTCTCCGGCACATATTGCAGACTAAACAATGAAGATTGAATTGGGCAGACATAGTTTTGAGCCCTCCCATACACCCACGCAAACAGGCGTGCGACGCCGTGGCCGTTATCGTGATCGTGTCCGTATTAAAACCGTCTGGACGTAGTGGATAGGATACTATGGAAGTGTGTGTTTATTTGTTGTTTAGAAATCACTCTTAATTGTTATTCGCATTTTATGTTCATTTCGTTTTATTTTTCGCTGTTGTAATGTTTTGTTGTGGCTTCGTGTGTATATCCTTTTGTTGTTAAGCATTGTTTTAAACAATTTGTGCATGCGCTAGTAGTAGCGTTTTATTGGTGGAAAACTTTGTAGTGCACGTTTGGGGAGCTACTCACAAATGTCCATGTATCGATATCGTCTTTGGCAGTAGGCAGTAGGCACCATCAGCACATCTCACCTCCCCTCAGCTTGCCGAAACTGGGAGCAGGAGCAAGCGGGATCAAAGGAGAGCCACAGCTACGCGAGTCCCCCTTTTCAGGACGAGGGAGGGGATAGGGATAGGGATACGCTAACGTTACACGATTTTAACGGGTCCTGTGCTTCGCTGCTTCTGTGCTTCTCTTCTTCTGTCGCTGGTCCTGCTCTGGCTGCTACAGAATGCCTGCAGATCTGTACCACATTGGTATTCCTCCCATTCCCTACGCCATGGCCCTAGACCGGGGTTAGAGGGGCCCGGCGCACAGTGGTCCCAAATGCCTAAAATGTGGCCATAATATGAGGGCGTTATCAAAAATGTATGTAAACTGGTAAATCGTTTTTTTTTGAGGTCGCTGATTAAGAATCTGATATTAGAAATTTGAAAAACAAAATGGCCGGTCCAATATGGCAAACAAAAATTATAAAAATTGTCATATTTTCATGAAAATTTGGATATAGGGCATTTCGAGGTAGTTGATTCAGAATATGTAATTACAAATTTGAATAACAAAATGGCGGATCCAAGATAGAGAACAAAAAAGATAAAAACTGTCATACTTTCATAAAATTTCATATATAGGGTTTTCGTGGTCGCCGATTTTGAACCTGGAGTTAAATAATTTGAAACAAAATGGCGGACATATATTATCAAAATTATATATTTTTATTGAGATTTCGGATACAGGGTTTTTGAGGTCGCTGAGTGAGAATCTGAACTTAATAATACACTAAACAAAATGGCGATTTTTCAATTTATTTTACTTCCTGTAAACACTTCTGACAATCGTATTAAAATCATAATTAATCCCATTTTTTTAGTTGTGCGAATCAAAAAATACTTAACAAATATCTCGCTTTTCTGAATTATCGAATGACTTATTTATTGATAAACGATAATAATAACAGCGACTTATTCAGATTTTTTTATTGTTTTCAATTCCATGACAGGGAACATTTTTAGTTAGCGCTAATAAAATTATTTTTACCGATTGTATGTTAATTTATGGAAACAAATGTATAGTGTGTTATATCGTTGTCATTACAAAAAAAATAAAGCAACTAGATGTGATAAAAAATAAATATGGCGTCCATAAGAAATAAGAAAGTTGATGATGGTTCAAAAGAAATGAAACATCTTATAAAGAAATCAATTACCCCAACGGTTAGATAATAAAAAAGTACTATAAGACGGTCTTTACCGTTTTTAAATATTGTCTCAAATAACAAAAATATAAAAAAAAAGAAAAAAAGTTTTACCAGTTTTTTGGATTTTACTCGAAAACAAAAGAATTTAAGTAACTTTTTTTCAACGGATTCTTAAAAAGTATTAAATTCTGCCACAGTGCCGAATTTAAATCTACTCGCTATCTACTATAATAAGCGAAATCTTCATGGTGAGGGTTGATTTTGAAACACCTTGTTTAAAGGTTATGTTAAAAGAGCAGCTGCAGCTTGCTGTAGATTAATCAAATAACTTAACGTTCTACAGGGTCTGAGTAACAAATGTTAATATATTATGTGTAAGGGTACGTGGGGGAAAGTAGTTAAAAGTTTCTCAAACAAATAAATAAAATTGGAAATTTTAATATTGTTTTTGTGGAAGTCACACAACTTATATATTTCGAAATGTATACTTTAAAAAGTGAGTGAAAACAAAGTATATACCTTCTTGGAATTCCATTACGAATCAATCGCAAAAATGAACGATAACAGAGAGAGAAATAATTATGTTATATGAAAAATGTAGACATAAATATTTTTGAATTTTTACCGCGGGGGGAACCACTGTGCGGCGCGGTCGCGGCGTTATCAATTATGTACTAAATCAAGTGTCCAACTCGTGGCCCGTGGGCCGCATTCGGCCCAAAGCTAGTAAGAATGTGGCCCAAGCGCAAAAAGTCAAATTCTATGTGAAGGAAAATATTTTAACTGAATTTATTTTTAATAATTATTCTGCTTTTATTTTTAAAACATTAGTATAAACAAGATTTTCTGAGGAGTTTCGTCAGCAATCTTTTTTTGTAAGGTAGCAGCATATTTTAATAAATGCGGGAGCCCGGCGGGTACCTTATGATTAACATTAAAACATGAAAATATGAATGCCACACAAGATGTGATTTTTATTAAAAATTCATACATATGTGTATATTTTGAATGGCTACGATTCAACAAAACGAACAAACCAAATTTTCAGGCTATTATAACTCGAAATTTTACTTCGTGCGCCACGCGTATAACCACTAACATATTCTAAAGTAATGTATTTTGAAATTCATTTGAAATCAATGTTTTGCATGAATTTAACATTTCAGATTGTGCCACAATCTGAAATGATAAATTTTTCCGGCATTTCCCTAATTCAAATTTTTTTTCCTGACCTTTTAATATAACTTTCTTCTGTGGGAAATCCCTATTTTGTTAGATTGTTTTCATTGTTTTTGTCAATATTTAAGTTAATTTTATAAATTTGTTTGTATTTTGTAATTTGCCTGCTGATTTTGACAAATTAAATAATTTTATATGGTTTTTTTGTTAGTGTTTTAGTCAATTTGAATATAATTCCTTGACTTTTTTCTGACACACAAATAACCATGTTAGTTTTCCTTTAAATAATATTAAACACAATTATGAAATCTAGATTATTATTTTTAAAAACATTTGCAGTCATTTATTGTTCTTATCAAAGTATTCAATTTGAAGTTTCGACCGAGCGTTTCCACTCCCAGACTAAGTATGAAGTAAAATTTCGAGTTTAGAAAAGCCCCGTGATAATTTGGCGAGGGTCGCACGGCGACCCGAGACACATTTTCTGGGCTTTTCTAAACTCGAAATTTTACTTCATGTGCCACGGGTATAAAACAGTGATTTATCGAGAAATTTAAAAACACACAAAAACAAATTTTTCTAGTTAATCCTAACAATTAATTCGAATTATTTTTGACGATTCAAAACCTTTTGTAAGTATTCGAATCCTTTTATAAATATTCGAACCCTTTTTTAAGGATTCGAATCACCCACATTTGGATTCGAATACGAATCCTCTTAAAAAAATGTAACGAATCCAGTTGAACTAAAGTATTCGAATGCCTCGTTTGAATCCTCTAAAAGGATTCAAATCCTGAATGATTCGAATCCTGCCCAGCTCTGGCACATATTAATGTCAGATCATTGCTAGATAGATTATGTTTAACAATTGCTAAATGAAAAACAGTTCGATATTTTAACGATCTCTGAGACGTGGCTCAACAATAATATACCCAATCAGTAATTGAATATTCCAAACTATACTGTCATTAGAAACGGTCGCTTAACTAGAGGTTGTGGTGTAGGTATATATGTAATTAATTCTGTAAAATTTAATATAATCTAAAGTGGTAATAAATACCAATGAAGATTTGTGGATTTATATAAAAACGAACAAATATAAGTTTATTGTTTCATATATATATATATATATATATATATATATATATATCGTTCCCCTTATCAAAATATTCCTACGAGTACTCTCTTATTAACTGTTTACCTTATACTGAGCATATAATTTGCTGTGGTGATCTAAACATTGACATGTCAAAACCGGATAATAATTGATATTTCACTTTCTGAATTTAATGATAGTCATGATATAAAAGCCGTGATGAGCTCGCTAAGTTTTGACAATTCTAGAATCTTGTCAGATTTTCGTCGGTGATGAGTTATTACAACAATCCATGATGATGGATTTTTGTAATGAATCGACAACTATTTAAGCTACAGAAAAGTATAATATATGGATTTCAAATATTTCCTACAACTTTAATTTAAAACATTTATCGAAATTCTCAATACTTCCTAATCATATGAATATGTTTACGAAACCGATACTGTCCCTTTGTGTTTATCACATACGATGATAGTAAAAAATGTATAAAACCCAACAGATTGAATTGAAATAAACTGACAATGTTCCTGAGACTTGATAATTTTGCGAATTCTTTAATTATTCAAATGAATTTTGCAAATTCAGTAATTGTTCAAATGAATTACTTAACCTGACTTTATGTAAATTTGTAGATGACATTTCACTTACTGTCAGTAATAACATTGCAAAAATTGCTAAAGATAACGCAAATTATGCTATACAAAAGTTTTCCTCCTGGCGTACGGATAATGGCTTGTCACTTAAAGCTTCGAAAACTACGTTCATTTCAGTTTGAAAATTCAAGAAGTAAAGATATTGCCATTATAAAGGGTCTAAAGCTAGAAAACACTGAAATCAACTGTATAATTGAGGAACATTATTAAGGAAGAGGCTAATACCGAAATTACATTAGGGTCCCCATATATATAAAATTTGCCAGAAACTAAGATCAAGTAGTTACAGTACATTTCACGAGAGGTGTCATGTGACATTTAAGTTCAAATTAAAATAACTATAATAATATGAACTACTTAAGAGAGTTTAGCATAAGTTGCAATAGAGCACAGAAAAGTAAAAGAAATAATGTTAATATGAAAATACTTCGAAAAAATTGCACCATACATTTTAAGTCTGTAATCATAGGATACCTCTCGTAAATTCTACTATACACAATTTTATCTATGAGAAACTCTGTAAGTCGACAAACATTACTAACATATTATTATGTCTACGTCTACAGTCACCTGACATATAGCATCATCTTCTAACTGTAATGATTCCCTTAAATTATTTAGGATGAAAAAAACAATAATGAGACGTATTGTGTTTGCAAACTGTAGAGACAGTTGTCGTAATCTATTTAAGGATTTAAATGTAATGACAATATATTCGTTGTACATTTATCAGTGCTGTATATATGTTTATAGAAATAAATCCAAATAAATACAAATGCATTTCCAATAAAAATAGAGTCACTAGAAATGATAAATATCTGTGTGTGCCAACTCACCGAGCAACGCTTTATGAAAAAAGTCTATATTATATGTGCTTAACAGTATACAGGGTGTCCGTATTTCAACAGAATGTATGGGGATCTCGGTTATTTGAAGAGATAGAGAGTCGGGCAAAGTTGCGTAATTCAGGACCCAATAATAATCTAAAAACAAATTTGAAATATCTGCTTTCGTTTTTCAGATATTGTCAAAAAACGGATTTTTTGAAATTTCTCATTTATTTTTTTATGCAAAAACTATGGAATACAGACATTTACAACTTTGACATTATAGAGGCACTTTTTAGCGATAAATCTAGTAACATATTTTATTTTAAGATAACTATAACGTTTACCCAGGGACCATAGCCAACTTTTGTTTTTCTTATGGGCGCCATTTTGGATTTCCATATTTTTTGGAAGTAATTTTTTTTCTGAATTCAATGATGTACCACACTTATAGTTTATTGTACATTTTATATGTAAAATTTTAATCTTTTTTTTTTGTAAAGAGTGCCTTGGAAACAGTTGAGTAACTCACTTATTTGACAACTCCTAGGACTCCAACTCCGATGATACATATTTAACAGTTGTGATGTATTTTAAACTAATGAGTGTCTTCCACTCCCAAACTAAGCATGAAGTAAAATTTCGAGTTTAAAAAAGCCCCGCGTAGAAAATTCGTTGAGGGTCGCACAGCGACCCGAGACAAATTTTCACGGGGCTTTTCTAAACTGTAAATTTTATTTCATACGCCACGCGTATACACCACTGATTTACAGTGACGTTGAAAATGTATAACGCTTAGATGTGATGCTGAACAATATTTACCGAGATGTAGCGAAAAAAATGCAAGAATTACTTTTTTTGTAAATAGTTTTGGAATAATAATAATAAAAGTAGAAAAAATTTTGTTTTGTGCAACTTTTATGTGATAATCGATACTTATTATTATTATTACAAAAAACACTTATTAATTAATTTTTGGGTGCTAACAATAATTGACTGCTGTCAAGATTTTATTGATTAACAGATATGACGTCATTGTTTCTAAGGCACTCTTTGCATAAAAGAAAATATCATAATTTTAAATATCAAATCTAAAATAAATTATGAGTGTGATACATCACTGAGTTCAGAGAAAAATACTCTTTCAAAAATTATGAAAATCCAAAATAGCCCCCATAAGAAAAACAAAAGTTGGCTATGGTCCCCGGGTAAACGTTATAGTTATCTTTAAAAAATCTGCTCCTAGATTCCTCATTAAAAAGTTGTCAAAGTTCTAAATGTTTAGATTCAGTAGTTTTTGAATAAAAAAATAAAAACGATTTGTTAAAAAAATAGTTTTTTGTTAAAATCTCGAAAACAAAAAAATATATTTCAAAATTGTTTTCAGATTATTGTTAGGCCCTAAAGTTGCCTAACTTTGCCCCAATTTAACCGACTCTCTATCTCTTCAAATAACTGAGATCCCCGTCGAAATACGGGCACCCTGTATATTAAATAACCAACAAGATTTAAAGAAGCGTCTACTTCTAGAAAATTTAGAGAAAACTTCAAAGAGCATTTATTTAGAAACGCGTATTACTCCATATCAGAATACCTGGAATCATGAATAGTTCGTTATATTAGATTTAGTTCCTAGTACATACAGTCTTTATTTTATATACACTTACGTGCAAAAGAACTAAAACTATCAGGGTATAAAAAAACAACATATGGTACTTATCAGTTTATTTAATAAACAATAATCATCACATATAAAATTTAAAGATGTGCTGTCTATTCGACATTATGCATAAAGTATCAAGATGTCTAAATTCTTTCACTGTTTTTGTTTTGATCTTCAGTGGATGTGGGAATTAATCCACTGAAGGTTGGTGTGTTCAGCCTAGTATTAACAGGCGAGTCTACCATGTCTAATATTTAATTACGTTTTTCTCATTTAATATTAATTTTAGAAAAAACTTTTTAAATAAAACATATAAAAAATATTATTCCAAGGCGAACCTGTGGAATAAACAAAGTATTTAATTGTTTATAACAAAACAAAAAATCTATTAAATAAATTAAATTGTAAAACTATGCTTGAGGTTCTCTTTTAAATAATATATAACACAAGTTTTATTTAAAAAGTTTTCTTCGAAAATGAATATTAAATGAGAAAAACATTATTAAAAATTAAGTAAAAACGGACTCGTATAACCTGCCGCCTTGCGGAATAACGTGTGAAGCGTCGAAGGAATGCGTTTGAGGGGTGGAGCTAGCTAGAGCTCGACATCGGGTTTATCATCTGGAGATAAACTAAATACACGTGTGTATTTTCCGATTTTGAAATTCCTCTCGTGAGTTTTATGTTGAGGCAGACGAACTTTTAAAAATTAGAACGGAATATTATACCGAGTGTTAACCAGCAAACCTTGCCATAGAAAAATAGGGATATTTAGAATTTTAATTCATTGCCATAACGTATATTTTTTTCATCTTGACAAATTAATGTGTAGTTATAATATTGAAAAAAATAGTGTTTATGACTATTATTTGCAGTAAATGCAAATATAACTTGACTCGGTATAACGTTACAATTAGTATTCATTTCATTTGTGGCATATTTAGATGATTTCATTTTGTTGTATTACCATTACAAAGAAAGTACATAAATTGAATAATAAAAATAGACGTTAGAGTTTCTAATATAATGAATAAATATAAGCAGTATACTTTTTTGTAGATTTTAATTTTTATGTAATGTGACGAAATATAAATCTTGTTATCTTTTCGATTCTGTGCTTGATGCACATAATTAAATTGCATATTTATGTTAGATTCAGTAATATGTTAGGTTTTTCAATGGTATCTAACGATTTAAAAAATGTTATATGTCAGCAAAATGTGTTAATAGAATGCAACTTTTTGCCCATTCTCTTATCTCTTATAATTGAGTGAATTATAAAATATTAATTACGGGTTATAAATAATATTGTCATTTTAATTATACAACATTTATTTGTTTCTTCAATAATACAGTAAGATTAACAATATTGTCAACTAAATACTGTGACGTTGTTATATGACTATATGTACAAATTCGGACTTGTATGGACAACAGCAACTCCTGTAATGATTTGTTTGACTCTTTTCATGAGACTTTCTTAAACATTTTTGAAAACTCTTTTCCCATAAAACGTAAAAAATCAACTAATACAAAAAATAAAATAGTATACTGATATAATGATGAATTGTATTATATGCGGGAACAGCTTCACCTACTTCGTGATATATATTAACAGACTAAAAATGAGCAGCATTAGTCTGTACTTATCGTATAAAAAAGATTACAATACATTATTGGTCACAATATATCACCGGATATTTTTAATAGTACATTTATAGAATTAGTAAACGATATAATTAATTCCATTCCACCTCTCAGCATATTGATTCTAGCCAATACATTAAGTGTGATAGTAATTTTAATTTCAAAGAAGTGTCATGCAATGCAGATAGAAGTGTTATTTACAATATAAAAAATCTGAATTGTGTTGACATATATGGAATCTCTATTAATCTAGTAAAAATGTGCAAGGAGGCTATTCTTCCTCAAATAACTAAAGTAATTAATCAGTGCACTGGGATGTCCACCTTGACTGATGCAATGAAAGTAGCTGCTATAGTACCTGTTTTTAAAAAGGGAGACAGAAAAACGTGAATGACTACCGACCCATTTCGTGTCTGCCCACTTTCTCAAAATTAAAAAAAATACTATACAACCACATGGGGCAATACATGGAGGAACATGCACTTCTTAATTGTAAACAATTCGGTTTTCGTGAGGGTGTCAGCACGTGTGATGCACTTTTATATCTAGTAAACACTATTTTGGATTTATTTGAAAACGGAGGCTTTGCAATGGCCGCTTTCTTGGACCTGTCGAAAGCATTCGACTATGTGTCACATGATATTCTCTTAAATAAACTTACATTTTATAACTTCAGTTCATCTAGTGTATCTCTTATATATTTTTATTTCACTGGCAGAACACAAATGACTCGGGTAAATGGTAAAACATCTAAACCACTAATGGTTAAATTTGGGGTACCGCAGAGATCAATCCTAGGGCCACTATTGTTCCTGATTAATGTTAATGAACTGCCAGTATACGTTCCCAATGTAATCGTTATCCAATATGCTGATGATATGACTTTGGTTAGTGTTGATAAAGACCTCACCACAGTTTCTACGTTGAATGCCAGTGGTTCAACAATGGCCTGAGAGTGGTTTGCAGGGAACCGTCTTCACCTAAACCCAAATAAAAGTGTAAATGTGTTGTTCACTTTAAATAAAATAAATAACACTTATTCACCGCATGTCAAATTTTTGGGAATGTGGGTCGATAAGGAGTTAACCTGGGTTGAAAATATCAATCAACTTGCGAAAAAGCTGTGCTGCAGCATCTACCTCTTACGCAATCTGTCTCATTCAGTTTCACTAGCTGTTCTTAAAACAACTTATTTCGCGCATCTTCAATCTCTGATTAGTTATTGTCTGATTATATGGGTTCATTCACCGGTGTGGCAGCCTATCTTTAAACTGCAGAGAGGGGCGGTCCGCATCCTTGCTCATGCTGCACACAGAGCTGACACAAAACCTCTATTCGTAAACATGAACATTGTAACCCTTCCATCCCTATATATATATATATATATATATATATCAATGTTTAGTTCATATAAAGAAAAATATATGTAAATATCGCCAAATAAACATTATTCATAACTATCAAACTAGACGAGAAAACAATATCCATGCAGACAGGACGCGCTTAACTAAATCTCACACTAGAGCTAGATATTGGCAACCCAAATTTTTTAATAATATCCCCGACGTTATTAAAGAATTACCAATAAAAACATTTAAAGTTTGTATAAACCGAGAACGCCTATTTTAGCTTCGATGATTTTCTAAATGAATCTAATTTAAATTCAATTCTAAAAGCTATCTAATTATCGACGAAGTTTCATGTTTTACAGAACATTACGACCTCTTTTTAATGTGTTTTAGTGTTTTTTTAATATTTTGTATACAAAACAGTTGCCCAATTTTAATATTGTTATCAACACAAAATATTAACGTTTATATATATGTAACCATATCATTTCTGTGTGTTACATGTTGAGCAGGATTCTACAAGTGCTTCCTCGTTACTCTTGTACAGTTATACTTATAGTATGTTTGGACTTCTATATTATATGTATGTCCAATTTTAATATTGCTACTAGCAAAAATGAATGACGTTTTCTTACATGTATTTATACTTCTTGTAAATGTTAGAAAATGTAATATCACCACAAATTATTGAATACCTTGTAAAAAACAATTTGCTTTCGGATAATCAATATGGATTTCGTCGGGGGTTGTCTTTTGTTGATGCAGTTATGGACTGCGTTTTTCACCATCTACTAGTCGAGAAACTTCATATTTATAACTTTCATAGAACCAGTCAACAGTTAATACAAAGTTATTTAAGAAATAGAAAGCAGGTTTTTTTCTATAATGGAATATATTCTGAGCCAGAGAACACAGCTAGTGGTATACCCCAGGGCTCAATACTTGGACCGCTACTTTTCCGCATTTATATTAATGATTTTTCGAAATACATCGACGTCAGTAGAGTCATTCAATTTGCAGATTATACCACACTTGTAGCATCAGGCCGAGACATGAATATAGTGTGCGAATTGAGTAGAACCGCATTAAATCAGGCTTTCACATGGTTTCGAAGTAATCGGTTGATCTTAAATGGGAAAAAGACGGATACAAAAATATTTACCTTGAGTAAAGCTGTAGAAGAAAGTAACGAACTAATCATAAGATTCTTAGGAATTCGCATAAACCAGGGCTACTTTACACACCGCGGAATAACATGCATTATAATATAGATTCACACTGTATTGACATATATCACAAATTAAAATCAATAAATTCACTACGGAAATGATAAAAGTTCACTTTTTTCAATTTTCAACTTTGAAATTTTGACTATAAACTTATATAAAACCTCACTGATTGCTGTTAACCATTGGAATAATTACTAGAGACATTGGGGAAGTTGAAAGAAACGTTTGTTAAAGACTTCAATCTAACTTTAACTTAAAGTTAGATTTAACCGGATGACGATTACAACACATTAGCACATTACACTTGGACTCATATGGATTTATAGAATAACTAACATAAATTAATACACTCTTGGAAATTCATTTAGGCTGAATTCTAGTTTGTGTCAACGGTTATATTTAACCGAAAAAATGTTTTCTCACGTTAAATATTCCACATTACTCTAGGTTAGGTTAGGTTAGGAGAAAGTCTTGCAATAGAATAAATTGCGTAAATCTCTTTGCGCACGATGATTATTTTACATACTGCTAGGACTCAATATTTTCAAAATGTTCAATCTAATTTTTTTTATTTATCTAACATTTCCGGTAGAAATTAATTGCATGTCTAGATAGTACTCGTCAAGTACTTTAAAATAATATCATTTTTATCTATAATACCCATGGGGTGTATAGTAAATTCTTACCTAATTTTCCTTAAATTTTGAAGTGATAGACTCCTACCAACAAACAGAAAATGAGGCATTCTTTGTTTTGATTCAATCTGAAGCTACTAACGAGTGTCTTCCACTCCTTGATTAAGCATGAAGTAAAATTTTGAGTTTAGAAAAGCCTGAAAATTTGGTTTGATCGCCTAGCGAAGTGGAGCGATCAAACCAAATTTTCAAACTATTGTAAAATTAAAAATATAATGCTAAATTAGTATTCAAAATAAACTACTAAAGCAGAATGAAAATATACTGCTAAAGTATAATATTTTGAATTTCACAATATTTAAGTGTTTTATACGCCTGGCACATGAAGTCAAATTTAGAGTTTAGAAAAGCATAAAATTTGCGTTGGTCGCAAACTTCTAGGCTTTTCTAAACTAAAAATTTTACTTCATGCTTAATCAAGGGTTGGAAACACTCGTAAGCAGCTTCAAATTGAACTCGTTAAAAAAATGTATACTTTAAAGAAAAAATCCCTGTATGTTTATATCTGCAGCCCCACCAATAAAAATTCTTACGAGCCACCACTGACATATATTGATAGTCCGAAACGCGGTTAATTTTGTATAGGATGTATTTGAATTAATGAAATCTACTATTATTTTTTTGTGTTGGTAGAGAATCAATAGAAAAAAACAATCGTAGAGTTATATAAATTTGAACGTCCAGAAATACCATCAACAAAGCACAGAGTCCGCGTAATATTGATTAAGTTTTATTTTGCCCGTATAATGGTTTTTGTGTGCAAAAAAATGATGTTTTATTAACGGAAAATATAATTACCGTTTGCGATTACATAAAAGGTTTTCTCTTTTCAATGGCTCCCAATGCTGAACCAAATGATGTCTGTCGGGGAATTTAAGTCTTTTGACAGAGTGTATCCGGCAACAGTACAATGAGATTTACATTTGTGGTGCCCTATATATAAATAATTGTAACAAGAGTTATAAACACCCTTTATTTAATGAGTATTTAAATAATTTTCATAAAGATATTACAGCAAATATAATAATTTCTAAGTAAATCTTGAGTTGAAATCATTTTGAGGAACTGTAATAAGTTATCCGGAAACGTATTAAAATGTTTTATTGCCAAGTAAAAGCATTTACATGAATTATAATTTATCGGTTCTCTTCCTTATAAAAAAAAACGTTAGAAATAGTATGCACCCACAAGCAGGGCCGCTGAAATGGGGTGACAACTGCCACTTTTGTCTCGGGCCCGGCGTAAAGAGAACCACGATATGACGACACGTAGACAACAGCCCTTTTTAAAAAATGTCATTGTAAGGCTCTCTAAAAATCAGAAATATACTTCTATAGTATACTGATTTAGAAGTATATTTTAATCTTCACAATAGTTCAGTGTTTTATGCGCGTGGCGCATGAAGTTCGCTTCGCTACGCGACCAAACAACATTTTCCGGCTTTTTTAAACACGAACTTTTACTTCATGCTTAATCATGGAGTGGAAACACTTGTTAGAAACTTTAAATTGAACTTTAATCAAGAAGTAGAAACAATCGTTACAAGCTTTAAATTAAACGTATAGAAAAATTCCCTGTATGTACGTGGATTTTGAATATACATAATTGTTAACTACTTATCTATGTATCGTTATTTGAAAATTAGAAAAAATGTCATTAGGGATTATGAATAGCAAAAGTATGGAATAAATGCAACAACCAATAGAAAACGTCGATGTTTCCTATGTCTATTTCGATATCCGATTCTCAATTATTTTAGCGTTATAACTTCATTTTTATTGACAACGTCAATACTTGTATAACAATATCCTCTTAATGCTTTACGATAGCATCAAAATTGATATAAAAAAATGATCGGGAAAATAAAGCACGATGTGTAAAGATAGAAGTGTAATGTAATTGTTTACCGGTTAATTGAGGTTTTTTCTTCATTTCCGGTGTGAATCTTTTATTAAAATAATCTAGATTTCTGAGTGTATACTTTTGTTATATTTTAAGAAAACTGAAGTTTGATTTTTAATGAATTTATTTTATACCTTTGCCCCCGATTAAATATTTATAACGCGTTACCCATAACGGGCGTTACTTCTTTCGGATTAAATTTTTAGGACTAATTTTCTATTAATTTTTTTTTGTTTGTTTGTTTGGCATAGGTTCTAGCCATTCAGCCACTATCGATGTTTATATTAATTAATTTAACATATATTTGGACGTCACACACATTCACACCACACCCAGGGACACGACGAGAAATTATTTTTAAATAAAGTCTCCCCGTGCACAGGAATCGAACCCGCGTTTGTGGCTCGCCGATATTAAATTTAATATAATTATTTATATTATTTCGTTTCTTATACACAATCTTTATTATATTACAATTTAATACAAAACAATTATATCATTGCAAACCTTATTAGAAATTTAATCACAAAACCACAGATTGCAACATAAGTTCCAATACAATAATACATCGACTGTGCCTCGATATATCACAGTAGGCTGCTGTCACAAATTATTAAAAAAGTGGTACCGGCGTAAGGAATAAAAAAAAATATTTGCGCTGCATTTTGGTTAATTTTTGTGCTTGCATTACCTCCAAAATGCAGAGTCATTTAAGATACGAGAAAGCTGATATGGTGGTAAGAATCCACCAAAGACACATGTCAAAGTGTGAAGTCTAGAACAATTACTCGGTTTAGGAAAACAGGAACAGCTTTAAGGTCGGAAATTTACATGTTATTTGGCCATAAGAACGAACAATGATTAATCTTCCACAATAATAAAAATAGATCTCTGAAACTTATGCATATTGCACATTAAAGCTTTGCGAATTAATTGACACTATTCTTTTTAAAAAAAAAATTCTTAAATTATACATAAATCAACTAATGGAACACTCTTAAATGATCACATAAATCCGTGCAATACTTACATAAAAAAAACATTATTTTTTCTTTATATTGCTTTAATGTATTAAAGTAATTATTATAAACATGTTGTATTAAATAGATTAATCTAAAATAAATGATAAACAAAATTAATCGTTGCTTAGAAATCTCCATAAGAGCAATGTAAATGTTGATTATGCTTTTAATAAATAGGTTGCAGCATTGTGGTATTTTAGTAATATCTTAAAATTATACTGTCATTTCCAAAAACATGTGAAAAGAATTTGGGTTTGATATGTACAATTCGTGTACGGCATTATGTTGATTCAAGTGTTGAGTCGAAAAAATTCCTTTTTCAATTATTTACCAAATTGAATGTGCGACACTCGGTGATTTGATTACCGGGGCACTTAGTCAGCTTAGCGTCTAGAGTTCGAATTGGGTTATTGTAATTTCTCAATTTTTGTACGGCTTAGCCTACTCAGCTTGAAGTGTCGCCTACCCAAATTAAGGAGTGCAGCACGCCACAGTCATGTACGATATTTGATTTTTGATAGTAATCATTTAAATCACTTATGTGGTTGCAAATAACATGAATATATATTTTATGTTGCCAGAATTTGACTGTTTGTCTACAATATAAATACATCGAATTTTTGTTTTAGATAAACATGTGCATAAGCTGTAAATTTTCCGACATGCGTTGTTTTTTAAAAGAGTTCAATTTGAAGCTTTAAACGAGTGTTTTCCACACCCAGACTAAGCATAAAGTAAAATTTCGAGTTTAGAAAAGCCCCGTGAAAATTTTCTGGGCTTTTCTAAACTCGAAATTTTACTTCATGCGCCACGCGTATAAACACTGATTTTAAGTGAGGTTCAAATATACATACATTTCACAGTATCTTAGTGTTTTATACGCGTGGCGCATGAAGTAAAATGTCGAGTTTAGAAGAGCCCAGAAAATTTGTCTCGGGTCGCTGCGCGACCCTAAAAAAATATTAACGGGGCTTTTCTAAACTCGAAATTTTATTTAATGCTTAGTCTGGGAGTGGAAAACACTCCTTTAAAATTTCAAATTGTACTCTTTTAAAAAACAGCGAATACCTAAATATTTAAACAAAATAATCTGAATTTAGAATACGAATACTTTTAAGAAAAACTCCTTGTATATACTTATATGGAATATCAAACTAAAAAGGCATCTGTTTCGTTATACAGTTGTATGTATGGCGATAGAAATTAAAATCGTGAATATTTATCCAGATTACTTGTGTCTTCTGTAATTCAATATCTATTGATTCATTCGCACGGCGCTATGTAAACAAACAAACAACGCGATCTGCACTCATAATTTTTATAATTTGTTGTGATAAAATTCACTATAAACCAATACATAGTCAAAACTACTTTCTGCAATTTTGCTATTTCTGCGCCATCTCGTATCCTGGAAACACACAACCAGCAAAAATTAGCCCTCTTGGAGGTGAGTCGTTTACCCCTAAAACAACGATTGACCAAATAATCGGTAATCCGGTTTTGATTCACAAATTTATCAGTCAATCAAAAAGTCGATACATTTACCATCCCTAATCAGAACGACAAGTAATAGTTGTAATTAATATCATCTAACAAATTTAAGGATTATTTTTTGTAACAACACTTTGGCTGCTCATAAGGGCCAGGTGGTCAACACTAATCAAAAAGAATAAGTTTTCGTAACCTTGATCTACATTTGGTGTTGTTTGTTTAGAATAAATATAACCTTAATCAACAGTAAACAGTTTAGTCAATTAGTATATTTGTTGTGCGATAACCGTTGATATTTAATTAAAATATTAGTGTATTCCATTTATAAATGCTAAAGTTATAAGTTCCGGAAGTAACAGGTGCAGGTGACGTTTATGTGCATAGCAATACTTCAATGTTTCAATGTGATGTGGTCAGTGATTTTCAATATGCACCAGACGACGACGGTGTCGGGCGTCGGGCGTGTGTGCTCGCCGAAAGCGGAAACTTCTGCGAAAATTAATAAATCTCTCCCTAATAAAATTATGTCATTTCCTGACAAACTTGAGCTATTTAATAAACGCTGCTTTATATGACACATATTTATTGTGGGGATGTTTATTTCATTGTTTCGAGATCCGTTTCGGATTTGTAGATGGATCCGTGCGAGAGGATTTTTATCGTGGGTTATAAACTGTGCTTCCTCGCGAAATGAAATTAATATCTCCTACGTGAACGCTTTTCCTAGCTTTACTTCGAGTCACTACTGGAATTTACGACTCTCTATATATATATATATATATATATATATATATATTCTTTGAATTCAGTCTGCTACAAATAGAATAAAATAACCTACCTAATTTACATATATATATATATATATATATATATATATATATATATATATATATATATATATATATATATATATATATATATATATATATATATATATATATATATATATATATATATATATATATATATATATATATATATATATACAGAGAGTTTTAAGTAACACCGAACATGCCAGAAAATGTTCACTGTACATTTTTCTATGTTCGATTTGTTCTGGGACGCGTTCTGGGACGCACTCAAAGCATTGAGTGCAATGTGATTGGCTACGATTTCCAATGGTAATATCGTCAACCCAATTTACATTCTTCTGGCTGCGATTTTATTGGTTACGATTTTTAGTAGTTCTAATGCAAATTAGGACTAATGTAAATAGGGTACATGTAACGTCAAAATAAAATATGTCAGTTATTAAATCTTGTGCGTTTATAATAAGTGCAGTGTGTGGGAATATGGAACATACTTTTTTATCCAAAGCAAGACATCGGCATTTCAAGACAATCAAGATTAATACTGTCGTGAAACATTTTCTGTAAGTCTTTAGACATTCCTTGTTTTTTTTTCAAGTTTAATTTAAAGCTTTAAACGAGTGTTTTCCACTCCCAGACTAAGCATGAAGTAAAATTTCGAGTTTAGAAAAGCCCCGTGAAAATTTGTCGAGGGTCGCGCGGCGACCCGAGACAAATTTTCTGGGCTTTTCTAAACTCGAAATTTTACTTCATGCTTCACGCGTATAAAACATTAAAATATTGTGAAATTTATGTATATTCGAACTACACTTGACATCTGTGTTTTATACGTGTGGCGCATGAAGTAAAATTTCGAGTTTAGAAAAGCCCAGAAAATTTGTCTCGGGTCGCTGCGCGACCCTCGACAAATTTTCACGGGGCTTTTCTAAACTCGAAATTTTACTTCATGCTTAGTCTGGGAGTGGAAAACACTCGTTTAAAGCTTCAAATTGAACTCTTTTTAAAAAAACAACGAATGTCGGAAAATGAACAACTTATGCATATTTTCCTAAAAAAAATATTTAATTCATTGTAAGTTACGCATTCAATAAATTAATAAATACACCTACATTATCTCTATTGAGTATTATGTAAACAAATAAATGAAAATTGAAATGTTTGCCAAATGAAGCAGCACACCTAACACCCCAGTGTTGTTGTGCTGGCAGCAGACCTAGGTGCGGTACTTGCAAACCTGCCTCGCCACGCTCTTCAAATTTGGAATAATTATATTTAAAACTGCCGAAAGGCAGTTTTGTGACGGAATTTTTGCTGGTACACCCAAAGTAACGTACTTGGGGTGGTCCTGATCAAATGGTTTACACAATACGCTAAATCGAAGTTCTTAATAAACTTCAGTGAAATTGAAGCAATGTATAAACTTATCTTAAAATATTAGCAAACGGAAGTAACAGGAATCTGTTTTTCTATTATTTATGCATTTAAGCTAAATCTGTTCTCCTCTTTCTCATTTTTCTTTTCTGTTTAATATTAACATTCCATTAGTGATGTAGGCGATTAATGAATGACACATTTCATTTTGACGTTAAATGTAAGTTGCGTTAGAACTACTAAAATCATAGCCAATGAAATCGCACTCAATGCTTTGATGCGTCCCAGAACACATCGAAAATAGGAAAATTTACATTGAATATTTTCTGGCATGTTCGGTGTTACATAAAACTCTCTGTATATATATATATATATATATATATATATATATATATAGGCATAGGAAAATTTCCTAACAGGGCATTCGACCAATAATTAGGCAGGAGAGATGTTTGCAATCTACTTTATTGTAATACCAAGCTTTCGGGACTCATTTTGTCCCTTCCTCAGGGTTAACACTAAAAACAATAAACAAACAAACAATTAATGATCTGAATAATGCTATTAGTTAATAACGAATTCTTAAAAAAATTAGCGAATACATTTTTAGCTTACATTTGTGATTATTTGAACAAACTATTGTTAAACTGACGCTGCATGCGTTTGATTTTCCTATCGTTACTCATGGCGGTTGTTGAATTTAAAATTTAAGGTTATGCTGTACAAAAAACGTAACTGCGTGGTTGCGGAAAAAGTAAAAGCGTAAAACAAACGGCACATTTTGTACAGCATAACCTTAAATTTCAATTTGGGTCTCAGTTGAACCGTTTTCGAGTTATTTCATTTTTTTGATATATTTGACGATTTCAGAGCTCGATGCCATTAACAATATCATCAAAACGAAATAAGTCAGAGTTATGCGGCTTACGGTTTTGGATTCAGGAAGAAATGTAGTGTTTGTTGAGGTTTTTGCCATTAGTCAGATTTTTTAAATTGAACCGAGTCCGTCGACGGTATTCTTCAGTACTTCAAACATGCACTGTTGGAAGGATATGACAACAGCCCGGTATCAATAAAAAGGAAATTTAATTTCGCTTCAGATAAAGTGTCACAAGATAGATGGTTCCATTTAAAAAAATGAAATTATGCATGTTTGAAGTACTGAAGAATACAATTTATAACTACAAGACTGCCATATTTAGCAATAATTTTGGGTTGTGAAAAACTTGATTCTGAACAACTTTTATTTAAAATTTTTTTTGCTATTTTCAACAATACGCCCACTATAGACCGATTTCCGCTTAGTGACTCACCCTGTATATATATATATATATATATATATATATATTCTTTGAATTCAGTCTACAAATAAAATAAAATAGCCTACCTAATTTATTTAAACATTTGTATTTTGGATATTAGTACAAAGAATTAATAATTACTATTGAAAATTAGCATTAATGATTTACTTTAAACGTGGGTTCTACCTTTGGGTTAAGCATAAGGTAAAACTTCGTGTTAATAAAAGCCTGAAAATGTTATCTTGCTTAGCAGTATGTTTTTAATCTTGTTTTGGCAGCTTATTTTTTAATACTGAATCAGCAATATATTTTTTAATTTCACAATATTTTACTGTTTTATACGCGTATGAAGTAAAATTTTGAGTTTAGAAAAGCCTGAAAATGTTCAGGCTTTTCTAAACTTGAAACTTTACTTCATACTTAATCTGGGATTGAAAACACTCGTTAGAATTCCTAAGAAAATAAATGATCTCACCGCAACTTCTTAAAATATTAAGCCAAAGTTGAAATTATTCAATAAAATCAACTATTTTAGTAGATCGTTTTCTTTGAAACAATTGCAAAAAATCAGGAGATTACCAAACCAACATAAAATTCATAGGGTCTACACAGAAATAAATAAACTTTGGTTGGCACTAAAATTTGAATATCTTTGCTGGATATTCCAAAACGTCAAATCAAAGTAAAAATTTGATTTGATATATATTTATTTTATTAGCGTATTTTCCTATTAAATTAAATTTCATCAATTTTGAATTATAAATATAATTAGAAATTTTACTTTATGCGTCAGGCGTATAAAATGATTTTATGTTTAATCTCACATTAATTAATTTTACAAATGCTTATTGCGACTTTGCCCATGAATGTATCCGCATTAGAGAATTAGAGCAAATTTACAGTACTTTTTAATATTAAGTCAATTAAATGTTACAAAATCATGTTAATTTACATTTGCATTTCCTTTCTATTACCGGTAAAAATTGAAACAAATAATCGAGATACAATGTTAGCATCCGAATTATTAGTTCCATATAAACTAGTTTGATTAACTGAATCCGATTTGTTTATTTTAAAATCATTTTAATGAACCCATTTAATCGTGATATTTTGAATTGAACTTGAACATTTTTAAACCAAACAACAATCAGATCCAATCTACACATTCCGCGGAGGAAATTGAAACTGTTTAATTTCAGGTGCACCGTCGAACCGTTATTTATCGATGTATTATTGATTTCTACCTTTCCACAAAATGTTTTGTGGCGATTATTATGTAATGCAGGGTCGAGTCCCCCAAATTTTAAAGGTGGCGGAGATACTTTCAATGCGAGCATGTCGGTTGCGTAAGCGGGGGATGGAATAATTGCTGCCGTGATTTCGGAATCGCTTGTTACCTTTATTTCCGAGATAAAACTATATTAGCGTTATAGGAAATTATTGTATGGATTAAGTGTACAAAATAACAAAGATTTAACTTCCTCACTTTCTCCTATTGCCAACTATGACCTTGACCGTTGAATCGATTGCTACAAGTAACGGAATTTTCAAAGCGGTCCCCACAATTAACCCCTGCTGGCGATTCAATCGATTACTATTAAATGCAATTTAATAACAAACAAAAAGTTATAGGATGACGAGAAACTAATACTACATTTATTTAATTATTAATTAGTTATAAATATTGTAATCTAACCCACAAAAATGTATTTAAGTTATGTAATATTGCATTATCAGCATCATTACAACTTAAATTAAACAAATCTGCTAAAAATTGTTTATATTTTTGCGCATGTTTATTAAGGCATTGAATTAAGATTTAATAATAAAAAAATCAAATTGCAATTTCATGAAAAACAGAGACTGAATATTAAACTGTTTGTATTTTTGAGCATGTATGTTGAGGCATTGAATTACAATTTAATAATAAAAATATCAAATTGCAATTTCATGAAAAACATTGTATACAAAAATTTGTATTTAAATTCATATTGGCCAATACTGTAAATAAACCATAAATAATGCTACCATTGATATTATTTCATTGATATTTCAAAAATATAATTTCATTTTCACTTTCCCCGCATGTAATACAAACGGAAAGTAACGTTTTTGCGAAAATTTTAAAATCAGAAATTTAATTGAAATATCCGTTTTGAGGCTTCTGAGTCGATTAAGACCATTTTTTGAAAATGTCTGTTGCTATGTCTGTATCGACTGTACACTAAAAATCGTTCCAGATATTAAAATGAAACTTTAAATTTGAGCTTTGGACTACAATCATAGAACCTGAAAAGTTTTTGGTGAATAACCGAAAACCGGACGTGTTAGAACATTTTTAGTGTTTTTCCCATTTTTCTTGATATTTTGTTAAATATAGACCACACCGAAAAATATTTGAAATAATAGTTGTAGATCATAAAACTATACACGTTTACTGTATATGACGAAGAGTGCTATGACAAAAAGTGTAAATTGTCATAGCACTCTTCGTTTTCGAGAAATTAAAAAAAAAGTGAACATCTCAGTATGTATTGATCATATTGAAAAATGTTTCAAATAAAAGTTGTAAAGAATGAAAAGATGCGCGTTTAGAAAAGCCTGTATATTTAGATTTGCCTGGCACTTTTCAGGCTTTTCTTAAAATCGAAATTTTACTTCATGTTTAATCAAGGAATCGATAAAAGAGTATTATCGATTCCTTGATTAAACATGAAGTAAAATTTCGATTTTAAGAAAAGCCTGAAAAGTGCCAGGCAAATCTAAATATACAGGCTTTTCTAAACGCGCATCTTTTCATTCTTTACAACTTTTATTTGAAACATTTTTCAATATGATCAATACATACTGAGATGTTCACTTTTTTTTTAATTTCTCGAAAACGAAGATTCTATTATGATTCTATTATTTAAAATTATGTTGATTAAATTAAAAGTTATGTAAAGATATGTTTAGAAAAACCTCTTTAAATAAACAATTTAATAAAATGTAAATATGTTTATTTATGAATGTTCGCGTTAAATTTATTTAAAATCAATTAAATGCGTTTTACATGTTTTTTTACGTAATTGTTACTTAACATTAGCAGCAAACACTTCATCAAAACTCAATCTGCTTCAAAAACATCATGTTGTGCAAAACATCATGCTATAATTAAGATGAATTCCATTTTTTTCAGTCTGCTACAAAATATTTGATAATAAGAACATTTGCAACAATTCTTAATCTCTGTTTATATTGATAATATACCAAAAATCTAAAAAATTAAACCTTTTCATAAAATTGTATTTTTTGAAATATACACACACCACTTTTAACGCAATTAAAATAATAGTGGATGCGCCGGGTTTCCGCTTTAATTTACTTGGCGGGCATTTCCTTTTTAACAATATTATAAATTAAGATATTAACTAAAATTATTACTACGAAAATATACTAGATAATATTTGAACAAAAACTAGATAAATCAATTACTCACAGACCACGCTTAAATGATGCAAAACAAATATGAAAACTAGTTTATCTTTAATAAATTGTTCACTTAACCAGTAGTGGAGCATTTTAAACTATAAACTATTAATTAAAACACTTGGTATTTTTTTACTCAATCGGTGAAACAATACTAAGAGTTTTAATTAATAGTTTATATGAAAATTAGGATTATAATTTAAACTATTTCAATATTTTATCATCGTAATTATGTGATTTCCATACTAGCATGGAAAGGTCATCGAAATAATACTAAAGCTCTAATGGGTTCAACAATGTAAGTCTAGGGCTGAGAGTAAACAAATCCTATAAATATTGAACTATCTACTTTATAGTATTATCCTATAGGCATTGTCCAAGTTTGAAAAACTTGTCCAGGCATTCCTGGTGTTTACAATCCATTATTTTGTCCTGGTTAAAGAGTACAAAATGCGTACTATTTTCTTCTTTGAAAGCACTGCTATCTGCACACAATTATTTCTTTTGAAAATTTAAAAAATAAATAAAAGAGGCCGTTTTTTCTGTTGTTCCTTTGTTAGGTTTGACAAAAATTTGATCTGAACTCTTTGATTTTATATAATCCAATATCCGTCGGGGTATTATCTCCTGAAGTGGTTGTTTCAATAAATGTTTGAATTTGTCTGTGTAAGACAAAAAATTGTACCTAGTAAATCGCATTTTTAATTGGTGTGCTGTAGGAAAGATTGCGCATTTTTTTGGTGGTGATTCTTACCCTCCGCACTTTATTAAATTTTATAGAAGCCACTTTAAAATTTAAATTTAACAAAACAATTTAGTTAGTTCTAAATAATTAGATCTATCGCTCTAAATTGTCGATTATTTTAAAGCGTAATGTTATAGAGGAACTGGTCTTTAATAAACCCTGATAAAAATTGATTTATTAGCTTTTTGTGTGTAGTTTGCGTACTGAAATTATACAACTTTGAAACTTAATATGCCTTTGTTATAGTTTAACATATTAAAAAATCGGTCAAACATATTGAATCAAATGTTATATTACAATGAATCAGTGATCTTTGAAAAATCAGTCCAAAGGAGCTCCAAACGCACTTCTATAAAAAATCAATCGATCCATTAGTAAACAGCTAATTCGGCTTTACGGGAGCGTCGGCGGGGTTTTAATTAAAATGGGCAATTCCCGGGGCAATTGTCAAGTCCACGACTCACACGTCCACTTTATTATCATCACCATCAACTCAAACTCCGGCGAGAGGATTTTAGTTTACTCGTCCGCTTCGAATAACAGGTTCTCCAATAAATTGCGAGATAAGGAAGGTATTAAACACCCTTAATCTATACACGATTATGTATTTAAAGCAACACTTTAAAATTCCTATTTACTTGAGGGAATTAACGAATCACTCTCGATTACCTTGAGTGATTACTCTTTCGTATTCATGATTTTGTCGGATCGTTCTTCAATAATAGTTTTTAGAGTGATCGTGATCCTGATCCTGATCCCGGTGGATGATGAAATTTCTGAACGCGTTCGGGCTTATTTCAAAGACTGCTTGCTAATCGATGCGCAGCCAGATTTTAAAGTCCGGCTCCATCTGTGCCATGAAACGTTTATTTCCTCCCGTAAATTACCATCCCAAGAATTAAAAACTACTTAACCGTCCAGAGCGGTAATTATTAACAAAATTGCGGATTATTATGCATTACACTCTACACAACGGAACGGGTTTTATATGTTTACTCTGGTCCCTTCATATAACCAATTTTCATCAACGAGGATTATATTTTTAAGTTTTATTTTGTGCACCATCATATTAATGAATAAATTATAAAAGATTACTTAAGTTGTTCGAAAAAATTAATATATCCTCGCAAACATGGCCATCTTTACAATTTATACCAGTGGGCATATTTAAAAAGTAGACAATCGAGAATAATCAAAGTTCGATAATTTTTAACCGAGATTGAAACAACTACTTATTGGTCTAATACTCCGACGGGCATTGGAGGCTACAGGGTGCGGCTAAAATAACTTTATATTCAATATTAAACTAAAGTCACTATTAAACATGTATTTTAAAACAATTATACATAGTTGAATCAAGTGAAAAAGGTAGAAAACTTGATGTAAATAAAATTATAAATTTATTGTCAGTCCCTGTTTTGCAAATAAGCTATTTTCTGTTGAATTGCTTTACGTCGAAAGATGTATATTAACAATATTGTCAAAATGTCATTCAGTTATAAATAAAATAAAAAAATAATTAAAAAACTGTCACCATTTGTGTAATTGTTTTTATTTTTATTTATAATTATAATTATACTTTTATTTAATTATGGACAATTGTTTCAAAATACATGTTTTTATAGTGACTTTAGTTTGCTCTAAGATAAAATTTAAATTTTTAAAACATTAGAGTTTTAAAGCTTTCAAATGAATTAACGATTTGAATTTATCCGGATTATAATACAACTCTATTTTAATGACGATACCAACTAAGTGTTTTATTGAATTTCTATTTGTTACATCTCTGAAATTTAAAGAGTCTAAATTAATACAGATATAAATATTAATATTTTAAATATATTGTAATACTAAAAACAGGGAATGTTTCTTTTAACCCTTTATAGGGGAAATAACAACAAACAAAAATACACACAATTTAATGCAAAAGTATGTTTATTGGGACATACAAAAAAAAAACATTGTAAATTTTACAAAAAATGAAAATTTTAAAATTCACTGATTATAGAGGCTTCTACTTCGTTATACATTGTTGAACATAAATAAAACACTGTTTATCACTTTGTTTGTATAACAATTAGTTTATTTGGTGACTATAGTTTCGATACTACACGTATCATTATCAAACTAACGGTTTGATAATGATACGTGTAGTATCGAAACTATAGTCACCAAATAAACCAATTGTTATACAAACAAAGTGATAAACAGTGTTTAAAATTTTACAGATTTTTCTTGGTTGCTTTTTCGACCAGTATCCATCTAGCACCATCAACTTTACTGCATAATTCGGTTATACACCCTTGCACTTAGAACATTGCACACTTGATCTTTTCGGATTTTTCGCTGTGTTGCAAGTAGTTGACTGAGGTAAATTATCTCTAACTTTTGACGGTCTGACCGTGTTTTTAACGGTGATTGCACCTTCATCGTGTTCTTTCCTGTGATCAACCATGAGGCTATCTGCTTGCGGCCAGAATATTCGCCCAGAAGTTGATTCACTAATATGCTTTTGAATGCAATATGAGATTTCGGTTTTTGGTTTATCTTAGTTGATGCAGTTTTGTGCAATATACAGGGTGAGTCGGGAGGAGCGCA
Source organism: Philonthus cognatus (assembly GCA_932526585.2). Taxonomy (NCBI): domain Eukaryota; kingdom Metazoa; phylum Arthropoda; class Insecta; order Coleoptera; family Staphylinidae; genus Philonthus; species Philonthus cognatus. The sequence continues at coordinate 94,296,986 of OW052243.1, forward strand.
CCAAACTCTAGGAGTGTATTATACACGTGAAAATAATTAAAAAAACTCATTTGTTCTTATCCGATTTTCATTTGTTTTCAAGTTATGGCGTAATTAAAAATGTTCATCTAGCTTTCCACTTCTATCTGAATTTTAACATTATCAAAGTATGCCATGTTCGAGGCTTATAAACATTTGATAATTCTGACGTTTTGATGAACTGTCAGTTTACGGTGAACAGTAACTCAACGTTTAAGTTCGAATTAATGTGATTGTTAGTGTTGCAAAATGCCACATACTTATTCAAATTTAGAATATGCAAATATGGTGTTTGTATATGGTTTCTGTAATGGAAATGCTACAGCTGCTGTTGAAGAATATCGTGAACGTTTTCCACACCAAAGACATCCTGATAAAAACATATTTATTAGAGTTTTCAACAAATTGTGCGAGACTGGTAAGCTTCCCAGTGCTAACATAACATATGAGCGCGCTGCTCGACAAAGTTTTGTAGAAGTAGAAAATATTCTGCATCTAGTAGAAGAAGATGCAACTACTAGCTCACGGAGAATTGCCACTCAATTGGCAATTCCACAAAAAAGAGTGATGAACACGCTACACGAGCAAGGCTTATATCCTTATCACGTTCAGAGAGTACAGCACCTACAACCAGGGGATTACGCTAACCGTACGGAATTTTGTCGGTGGATAAATAATAATCATCGTAATGTATCGAGTATACTCTTTACGGATGAAGCTACATTTACCCGTGATGGCATTAACAACACTCGTAACTCTCATGTATGGTCTGATGAAAATCCCCACGCAACAGTCGAAAGCAATTTTCAACATCGGTTTTCTGTAAACGTGTGGTGTGGTATGGTTGACAGTTATTTAATCGGCCCTTTCATTTTGGAGAATCGTCTCATAGGAGGCAACTACCTCAATTTTTTACAAAATGAATTACAAGGCCTGCTAGAAGATGTTCCTATAAATATTAGAATGCAGATGTACTATCAGCACGATGGAGCTCCTGCACATGTCGCTCGTCAAGTCAAGCAACATTTGGACGAACGTTTTCCAGGGCGTTGGATTGGTCGTGGAGGTCCTATTAATTGGCCTGCAAGATCTCCAGACCTCACACCACTAGATTTTTGTTTATGGGGCTGGATGAAAAATTAAGTCTACAAAATAAAAGTGGACACACGGGAATCACTAATTAGACGAATTGAGAATACTGCAGCCCATTTAAAAGAAGAAAGAAATGAATCAATTGGGAGAGCAACAAACGCTCTTCGTAGACGAAGCAGAAAATGTTTGGTAGTCAATGGCGGTATTTTTGAACATTTGTTGAAAGAATGCTATGATTAAGAATTTTTTTTTGTATAATAACTTGTTTATTTGTTAATATGCTATAACTTGAAAACAAATAAAAATCGGATAAGAACAAATGAGTTTTTTTACATTATTTTCACGTGTATAATACACTCCTAGAGTTTGGTGCGCTCCTCCCGACTCACCCTGTATATGCATTGACGATCGCGCATTCGAAGAAATGGTAGAATAGTTTCAACCACCATCGTCGCGATTTCCACGCTATGTTGTAACAGGCGTGGAACTGGTCGAACATATCTACGCCCTCCATATTGATAAGGGACACCCTACCCAAATCCTTTCAAAATCTTTGTTCAGGCGCAAAACTGTTGAAGTTTCGGTAATGTTGTGTATTGTACTTGCAACAACTACGCATTGCTTTCCCCTATCTCTCCACTTTGCAATCGAAAAATCACAACAATTTACACAATCATATTGTCCGGAAGCCAAACTGTTATCATCAGCGAGATAATTTTTCGAAAAATTCTTTTTATTCTTACGAATAGTTTTACACCCATACAAAGATCTTTCTAGAAGCTTGTTCAGCAACGTAAAACCCATAAAAAAGTTATCGAAGAAGATGCAATAATTTTTTCCTTCGAGCGATTTTGTAAGTTCCAAAACATCTCGCTCACCTAGAGGTCCGCCTTCCTCACTCTCTTTTTTACCTTCATGTACGGAAAATTGCAGAAGGTTTTCCACAAGCAATATCCCAGACTTTGAAACCTATCTTTATTGTTTTTAACGGCATATATTGCTTCAGGCTAGTTCTACCTTTTAATGCAACCATAGAAATTAGTATTCAATATTTTCATCAAGGGTATTATCTTGTATAATTTATCGAAGTTGCGTTCTTCTTCCTTTGGCATCTTTGAATTGTCATTTATATGTAAGAAACGTAATATTCTCAAATATATCTTCATAGGCATTAAGTCTGCAATTCTGGTCTTATGGAAGTTTACATCTGTTGACCAGTAGAGTCGAATACTGGGTAAGGTGTCAAGGCCCATGAGAATCAACATTCCTAAAAAAGCCCTTCGTTCAGTTTCTACTAAACCTAGTCTAGTACCTTTTTGACTGGATAATTATTATGTCGATCAATTCTTGGCCAAATAAAATATTGAAGATATCTACAGGTGAATCTGTATTAGTAATAAGCGTTGGACCAAAATCCTCAATAAATGAGGACGTTTGAAATTTATTTACGAATTGAATTTTTGTCCAGTTGTAGGTAAAATCATTCTTGAACTGTAGTAAATTGATTAGAGTTTCCTCATCTTCGTCATCCGATTCGTGTTGACTTTATTTATTTATCATCAGCATCAGTTCGTCTTGTACGTTTTCATGTGAAGCATGGTGATGACTCACAAATAGGAAAATTATCATCCGGGTCAGAATCGCCTCCGCTATTAGAATCTACAGCTTGCTTATCACCTATACTATGTATTAGAGCGTACAGTTTTTTGGGGTCCATTAATTCTAGGTCATTGAGTGCGAATCTACGCTTCATTATTGCCCTATAACGAAAGAGGACACTTCATTTTGATGGAATGCATATATGCCGCTCAGCATTTAAGGTTATGTTACAGTTAAACGACTATATCATCTAAGGCGAAATTGTTAGAGACAAGTCAATACTTTTACAGTATTCGGCATACATTTATTCATAAACGTAGCTGGTCTATCACAAACACTTGCGATAAAACTTCACTTTGCAAGAAAACATCTAACCCGTGATGCCGACACTTCTTACTCTAAACTCACACTGGTTGATATTTCAACCGCTTCTCCCATTTCTCACTAGAGAACGCACATCTGGTGACGATGGCGACCACAATCCATTCAGGTGACGCTCTTATACATAATTCGTCGAGGATGTAACCATTAACTTTTTGTTAACGATCTTTTTCAGTCCCGGTCGATATATCGACCAGAGTCCTATAAAGAGTTAAGTATACATATGCCGATGTATATTATGTGCTGTACATTTTTAGGCATTCATTGATTTTATAAGAGCTTTCAATTTAAACCTTCTGACGAGAGTTTGCACTCCTAAATTAAACATGAAGTAACATTTCGAGTTTAAGAAGCCTGAACATTTTTGGTCTCATAGCGAAGCGACCAAACCAAATTGTCAGGCTTTTCTAAACTCAAAATTTTACATCATGCGCTACGCGTATAAAACACTGATTTAATCTGAAGTTCAAAATCAACTGCATAAGTGTACTGCTTTGTTATATATATTCAACTTCAAAATATTTGTTTTGTGTTTTATACGCGTGGTGTAATTTCGAGTTCAGAAAAGTCTGACAATTTAGTTTAGAAGGGGTGGAAACATTCGTTACAAATTTGCCTAAAATTTTACACCGCATGCATCGGGATATGTATACTTAAAAGAAAAATTCTCTGTATTACATATTTAATTTGTAATTGCGCCACTGTGTAATAATGTCCATGACTGTTATTACGGAGAATTACGGTTTTCTTTTTCATTTTTAACATTAGAATAGACATATTGCTGTAAAATGAAAGATATTTGTTTCTTCAAATTATAGTTCGAAACGGAAACAGTTTTCGCTCCCGTTTTCAGTTCCGTTCCTAGTATTAAACTAGAGAGTTTGACTTGATTTTAAAGCTATTTAACTTGACTTTAAATCAAGTCAAGTTCAGAACAAGTAGTTGATTTTAAAAATCAAGTCAAGTAACATAATTCAAAAAATCAAGTAGCTTGAAATGGTGCATTTTAATCCACTAAACGATATTACATGATTATTTCGCGGTATACAATGGTAAGCTTCAATTTTCACTAGAAATTAATTGCATAATTCCTCAACTGTTTATTGATGAGAAACTTGTTTGTGCGCGTATTAATTCCTGCATCCGCTTTTGCTATTTGTCGAGTGCAATTATCTACTTTCTATAAAAAAAAATTTAAAACGATACCCATATAAAATCCAAACGACTGAAACAAGACATCAAAGAGAATTCAGTACAATTTTATGTTTTTCCTGGTATGATGCTTTTACACTGAGCTTATAATTTTAAAATTGAATAATAATCCCCGGTTTTATTGAAATAATATTTTAAAACTATAACATATTTTTGTTGATCCATTAGTTTATTGTATACTTTTTTTTAAGCAAGGGGTGATGGACGGAAATCGGATTGGGGGATGAGATGTATTTAAGGGACTAGCGGGGACCGCCAGTTCACAAGAAGCCTCTAGCCTCGACGCTAGCCTCCTCACTATGTTTTGACCCTTAGGTTATGTTAGATTAAGTTATGTTAGGTTAGGTTAGCCATTCACTAACGACAAAATTTTCTTAAACATACTATTTCATTTTAATAAAAATGTGGACAACACAAATAACACCCATGGAGTCCGAGACGTATACTTCTCGTCAGAAAAATTATTCGCTCCGGGCGATGCTCGAACTAGCATCTCGCAGTGAACGAACAGACGAAACCAAGGACTTGTATACTAAATAGTGTGTATTTGTATTCTTTTGGCATTTTTCATATACTTAAATTTGATAAGCAATTTAAATGTTGACAATTTGTAATTGTTTCGTTAAAAATAGAACAAATGTCCCAGACAGATCCCAGACCACCCGTATCAGGCTTTTTTTAAGAAAACGGCTAGTCCTAGAGAGTAAGGATAGCAAAATTTATTACTAAAGCCATATTAAAAAATCGAATGGTGATATTGTTTTTTCCCAAAAAGGTTGGAATCCCTGAGAGTTTGTTAAAAAATGTCAAAAACTCAAGGTTTTTAAATAACATGATAGGTCAAAAGTAGTATCATTCAAAAGGTCTTTGAAAAATAAGCAACTTTTATAGGAAAAATATTTTTCTTACTGACGTCGGTTTTGAGTAATATTAGATTGAAGTTAGCAGATATTAATATCTTATTGTTCTCTTATTTTAAAAGTAGATGCTTAGGGCTACTGGTTTTGGGACCAGAACAGCTCAACAGTTTTTAGAAATAAATAAAAAAACAGTTTCAACAAGTGCTGTGGACTCGGAGTTGGATTTAGAGTCAAAGGTGTGGAATCGGAATTTAAGTATTTTTGTGATGAGGGAATCGGAACAGTGGAGCTGAAAATTTTGTACAACTCTTACTGCGATTTTTAATATAAATATTTAAACGTAATTGTGCTAAACATTTTTCGTTTTCTTTCTAAAATTTGAGCCCAAATAGAGTTTTTAATTACAATAGAAATGTATGTAAACAAGGGTAAACCGATTTTTTTTTCAAAAACCTAATAAATTCCAATTATGCAGATATAGTACCAAACAATCAAATCAAACATTTATTTGTATTGCAAAAAATCGCGTTATTAAGTAAAGTTTTAAAATGTTTACATGATTCGGAGCAGGAGTCGAAGTTAGTGTAGGATTATAGAAAAATAGAGAAATCGGAAATTAAGTTGGAGTCGAAAATTTTATTTAGCGACTCCGCAGCACTGGTTAAAATACATCTGAGAGGTTTAACTGACATTTGAAACTCAATCTTTTAAAATCAGTAAGCTATGAAATTTAATAACTTTAATCAGATATTACTCAAAATCCAGGCCAATAACAAAATTATGTTTCCTGCAAATATTGCTTATAAAAAGACCTTTAATAAAAACCTTTTCAGTGATACCACTTTTGACCTATCGTGCTATTTAAAAATCTGGAGAGTCTTTGGAGTATGCTAACCTTTTTGGGAAAAAACAATATCACCATTTGATTCTTCAATATGGCTTTAGTCATAAATTCTTTTTCCCAAATCTATAGGACTAGCCGTTTACTTAAAAAAAAGCCTGATACGGGTGGCCTGGGACACCCTGTATATAGTACATCTTTATTCAGACAGCAATTACAATTAATTTTTTAACATTTTTACTTATCTATTATATATTGATAATTTAATAATCTATCTGGGCTATCGACCAACGGTCGTTCTGCCCTGTTAACCAACATATTTTATTAAGTTTGCACATTTATCGGTAAATGTAGCAATAAACATGCTTTGATAGAAACTCCTTCTATATTTACCAATCGAATTGTGAAATGTATACATTCACCAGAAAATATACTCTATTGCTAATTTTCTACGCTGACTCAGCATAGAAAAGGGAAAAGGGCTGTGCATATACCGTGCTACATAAAGGTGATTTTTGGGTATTTTGACCATTGAACTTATTTTGTGGTAATTAGTTATTATACTCAGGAACGACCAAACCAAATTTTCAGGATTTTCTAAGCTCGAAATTTTACTGCATGCATAACCTGGGAGTTAAAGTTTCAAATTAAACTCTTTTACAAAAGCAACGAATATCTGAAGACTTGCAGCATATATACAGGGTGCGGCACAATAACTGGCTGAAATATTTTTTTAATTATCTTTATTAACCAAAAGAAATTAAACAAAACAACTTCGAATAATAACAACATGGACCTTTGGTAATAACATATTTAAGCGGTTTCTATGTGCCTTCCCTTGGCGGCGATGCAGAGCTTCAACCGTGCCTTCACATTTTCGGCGATGGGCCGCAGGTTCTCAAGCGTTTAACGGCTCTATCACCGGCGCAGGAATTGCTTCAGCGACTCCAAACTTATGTGGCGTGTAGCATAGGCTCTGGCCTCCAAAATGGACCATACATTGTTCATGGGAATCGCATCAATCTTATGATATTTTTGCCGTTTAGGCTGGAGCACAGTCTTTTTTATGGAAGCATCAGCGTCTCGAGGATCTCCCGTCGGTACACTTCTTGGTTGATTTTGACCCCTGGGTCAATAAAAAACGAGAGGTGTCTTACCACTGGCACAATTTCCGCCTTAAAACCATTTTGGTGATGTTCGACGGTGGGCGAATTTTTCCCATCGAACACGGGCAATTTTGCCATTCGAAACCTTCGAATTTCGGTCAACTCGCTTCTTGGTCATCTTGTGGTTCCTCTAAGTATTTACGGCGCACTTTCTTGCTTTTCAGGAACGGTCACCTTCGTAACCGAGCTCCCAAAACCGGTTGATGGCGTTCAACACAGTCTGTTGAGGCACATTGAGCATAAAAACTATCTCAAACTAGCGTTTTCCTAGGCTCCGTCAACTTGGCCCCCCACTTTGAATTTTTTGGAAAAACATCATTGCGCAGAAAAGCCCTTAGCTAGCACAAGCTAGCACAGCAAAAATTAGAGCAAGTACACAAAGGGTAAAAAAGTTATAGGGGTTTCAAATATGGGAGGGCTAAGTTGACGTTTGCCCCCCACTTTTGATTTTTCAACTTTTTTTATATGATTTGGATTCCTCAGAGCTAGCACAAGCTAGCACAACCAATTTTAGAGCTAGCACAACCCCAACAACCCCTTAAAAATACAAAATTAGTTTGTACCCCAGCCCCCCACTTTAATTTCTTTTTGATTATTTCTAAGGGAATCTGCAGCTTAGAGCTAGCACAGGCAGAATATGCAAAAATTATTTAGAAAAAGAAAATGGTTAAAAAGATATTTCAGTTTTAATTATCAGCCGTGAGCTTTCAAATCCTGTATGCGTAATTCTATTCATGCATTTAAATTATTATGCTAAATGAGTATTTTCTAACAAATCACAATATTTCAACGGATTTGTTGACAATTACTTTGCCATATACTCAACTAAGAGTTCAAAACATTGCTTTCAAATGCTGTGACCAGCACATTAAAGACAGTGGCGTAGTAAGTGATTATTGACTAACCCTCGAATAATTTAAAATGTAATAACTCCACCAAATACAAACAGATTTAAAAAATTCTTTTAAATTATAAATCACAAACGCATTGTTAATTGATACTGTGACTAATAAAGCTAGCACAATAAAAACAATGGCGTAGTAAGTAATCAATATTCAACCCTCGAATAATTTGAAATGTAATAACTCCACCAAATACTAACAGATTTCAAAAATTCTTTCAAAGTATAAATGAGTAATGCATTAGTAATGATTGCTGTGACTAAGAAAGCTAGCACAATTAAGACAGTGGCGTAGTAAGTAATCAATATTTACCCTCGAATAATTTAAAATGTAATAACTTCACCAAATACTAACAGATTTCAAAAATTCTTTCAAAATATAAATGACTAATGCATTGGTAATAAATGCTGTGACTGAGAAAGCTAGCACTGAAAAGATAGTGGCGTAGTAAGTATAAGTAATCAATATTTAACACTCGAATAATTTAAAATGTAATAACTTCACCAAATACTAACAGATTTCAGAAATTCTTTCAAAATATAAATGACTAATGCATTGGTAATACATGCTGTGACTGAGAAAGCTAGCACAGAAAAGACAGTGGCGTTGTAAGTAATCAATATTTAACACTCGAATAATTCAAGGGTTAAATATTAATTACTTACTACACCACTGTCTTTTCTGTGCTAGCTTTCTTAGTTACGGCATTTATTACCAATGCATTAGTCATTTATATTTTGAAAGAATTTTTGAAATCTGTTAGTATTTGGTAAAGTTATTACATTTTAAATTATTCAAGGGTTAAATATTGATTACTTACTACGCTACTGTCTTTATTGTGCTAGCTGTTGCAGTCACAGCATTTTTTATTAATGCATTGGTAATTTATAATTCGAAAGAATTTTTGAAATCTATTAGTATTTCGTGGAGTTATTACATTTTAAACTATTCGAGGGTTAAATATTATTACTTACTACGCCACTGTCTTTATTGTGCTAGCGCTTTGAGCCACATCGTTTTTTACCAATGCATTGGTGATTCATAATTTGAAAGAATTTTTGAAATCTGTTGGTATTTGGTGCAGTTATTACATTTTAAATTATGCGAAAGTTAATTATTGATTACTCACTACGCTACTGTCTTTATTGTGCTAGCTCTCTTAGTCACAGCATTTATTAACAATGCATTAGTGATTTATAATTTAAAAGAATTTTTAAAATCTCTTTGTATTTAATGGAGTTATAACATTTTAAATTATTCAAGGGTTAAATATTAATTACTTACTACACCACTGTTTTTTCTGTGCTAGCTTTCTTAGTTACAGCATTTATTACCAATGCATTAGTCATTTATATTTTGAAAGAATGTTTGAAATCTGTTAATATTTTGTGAAGTTATTACATTTTAAATTATTCGAGGGTTAAATATTGATTACTTACTACGCCACTGTCTTTATTTTGCTAGTCACAGCATTTTTCACTAATGCATTGATGATTTATAATTCGAAAGAATTTTTGAAATCTGTTAGTATTTCGTGGAGTTATTACATTGTAAATTATTCTAGGGTTAAATATTGATTACTTACTACGCCATTGTCTTTATTGTGCTAGCTTTTTCAGTCACAGCATTTGTTACCAATGCATTGGTGATTTATAATTTAAAAGAATTTTTGAAATCTGTTGGTTATTAGTGGAGTTATTACATTTTAAATTATGCGAGCGTTAAATATTGATTACCAACTACGCTATTGTCTTTCTTGTGCTAGCTCTTTTAGTCACAGCATATATTAACAATGCATTAGTGATTTATAATTTAAAATAATTTTTGAAATCGTTTTGTATTTAGTGGAGTTATTACATTTTAAATTATTCGAAGGTTAAAAATTGATCACTTACTACGCTACTGTCTTTTCTGTGCCAGCTTTCTTAGTCACAGCATTTATTACTAATGCATTAGTCATTTATATTTTGATAGAATTTTTGAAATCTGTTAGTATTTGGTGAAGTTATTACATTTTAAATTATTCGAGGGTTAAATATTGATTAGTTACTACGCTACTGTCTTTTCTGTGCTAGCTTTCTAAGTCACGGCATTTATTACCAATGCATTAGTCATTTATATTTTTAAAGAATTTTTGAAATCTGTTAGTATTTGGTGAAACTATTACATTTTAAATTATTCGAGGGTTAAATATTGATTACGTACTACGCCACTTTCTTTTCTGTGCTAGCTTTCTCAGTCACAGCATTTATTATCAATGCATTAGTCACCTATATTTTGAAAGAATTTTTGAAATCTGTTAGTATTTGGTGAAGTTATTACATTTTAAATTATTCGAGGGTTAAATATTGATTAGTTACTACGCTACTGTCTTTTCTGTGCTAGCTTTCTAAGTCACGGCATTTATTACCAATGCATTAGTCATTTATATTTTTAAAGAATTTTTGAAATCTGTTAGTATTTGGTGAAGTTATTACATTTTAAATTATTCGAGGGTTAAATATTGATTACGTACTACGCCACTTTCTTTTCTGTGCTAGCTTTCTCAGTCACAGCATTTATTATCAATGCATTAGTCACCTATATTTTGAAAGAATTTTTGAAATCTGTTAGTATTTGGTGAAGTTATTACATTTTAAATTATTCGAGGGTTAAATATTGATTACTTACTACGCCACTGTCTTTTCTGTGCTAGCTTTCTTAGTCACAGCATTTATTACTAATGTAGTAGTCATTTATATTTTGAAAGAATTTTTGAGATCTGTTAGTATGTGGTGAAGTTATTACATTTTAAATTATTCGAGGGTTAAATATTGATTACTTACTACGCCACTGTCCTTTTTGTGCTAGCTTTCTTAGTCACAGCATTTATTACCAATGCATTAGTCATTTATATTTTGAAAGAATTTTTGAAATCTGTTAGTATTTGGTAAAGTTATTACATTTTAAATTATTCGAGGGTTGAATATTGATTACTTACTACGCCATTGTTTTTATTGTGCTAGCTTTATTAGTCACTTCATCAATTGACAATGCGTTTGTGATTTATAATTTGAAAGAATTTTTGAAATCTGTTGATATTTGGTGGAGTTATTACATTTTAAATTATGCGAGGGTTAAATATTGATCACTCACTACTCTACTGTCTTTCTTGTGCTAGCTCTTTTAGTCACAGCATTTATTAACAATGCATTAGTGATTTTTAATTTAAAAGAATTTTTGAAATCCCTTTGTATTCAGTGGAGTGATTACATTTTAAAATTTTCGAGGGTTAAATATTGATTACTTACTACGCCACTGTCTTTTCTGTGCTAGCTTTTTCAGTCACAGCATTTATTACCAATGCATTAGTCATTTATATTTTGAAAGAATTTTTGAAATCTGTTAGTATTTGGTGAAGTTATTACATATTAAATTATTCGAGGGTTAAATATTGATTACTTACTACGCCACTGTCTTAATTGTGCTAGATTTCTCAGTCACAGCATTTATTACCCATGCATTAGTCATTTATATTTTGAAAGAATTTTTGAAATCTGTTAGTATTTGGTGGAGTTATTACATTTTAAATTATTCGAGGGTTGAATATTGATTACTTACTACGCCATTGTTTTTATTGTGCTAGCTTTATTAGTCACAGCATCAATGAACAATGCGTTTGTGATTTATAATTTAAAAGAGTTTTTGAAATATTTGGTGGAGTTATTACATTTTAAATTATTCGAGGGTTAGTCAATAATCACTTACTACGCCACTGTCTTTAATGTGCTGGTCACAGCATTTGAAAGCAATGTTTTGAACTCTTAGTTTAGTATATGGCAAAGTAATTGTCAACAAATCCGTTGAAATATTGTGATTTGTTAGAAAATACTCATTTAGCATAATAATTTAAATGCATGAATAGAATTACGCATACAGGATTTGAAAGCTCACGGCTGATAATTAAAACTGAAATATCTTTTTAACCATTTTCTTTTTCTAAATAATTTTTGCATATTCTGCCTGTGCTAGCTCTAAGCTGCAGATTCCCTTAGAAATAATAAAAAAATATTAAAGTGGGGGGGCTGGGATACAAACTAATTTTGTATTTTTAAGGGGTTGTTGGGGTTGTTGGGGTTGTGCTCGCTCAAAAATTGGTTGTGCTAGCTTGTGCTAGCTCTGAGGAATCCAAATCATATAAAAAAAGTTAAAAAATCAAAAGTGGGGGGCAAACGTCAACTTAGCCCCCCATATTTGAAACCCCTATAACTTTTTTACCCTTTGTGTGCTTGCTCTAATTTTTGCTGTGCTAGCTTGTGCTAGCTAAGGGCTTTTCTGCGCAATGATGATTTTCCAAAAAATTGAAAGTGGGGGGCCAAGTTGACGGAGCCGTTTTCCTACACAAAAGAGATCCAAAATTGATCGAGTTTGTTTGAGAACTTATAAACAGAACATAAAACAAAACACAACTCAACAGTAAACATACATTAGTACAAAAAAATGCGGAGAAATCAATAAAACAAAAATATTTTTTTACGACACAATACTTTCATTCCAGGATATTTTGCCGCACCATGTAATTGGGATGTGTATACTTAAGGTTGCGGTTTATGTTGAGCTAATTGAATGCAGAATGTACGGACATGCTTGAATTTTACGTACTACAAGTTTTTGTTGACTAAAAAGAGTAAATAAATGACTCAAAAAAATAGCAATTTTCAGGATTTTTTTTACAAAAAAACTAAATATCTTAATCGTTTTGAATTGGTGACATTAAAATCCCCCAAGTTTTAGGATTAGATATATCATGTAATATTGTCCCATAAACAGAACTAGTGACTATCAAAACGTTGGATTTTACCCATAATAAATCGCAACCTTAAAAGAAAAAATCCCTGTATGTATAATAATAATAAATGAATTTGCAATCAACACAATGATTGTGTATTTTATTGTATTTATAATTTGAACACATTTAAATAAAATTTGTTATATTGTAGCTGGCTCAGTTAACATTATTTATTTTACAAGAATATTTACAAAGTATGTATACTCAATGACATTAGAAGCGTAACACCCTGAAAGAGTTATTATTTTAACTTGATTTTTTGCCAGTATGGTAGTCTTACATCAAGAATAAAATGATTACATTTTCAAGAAATTTTATTAAAAAACAATCTTAAAAAATTAATAATGTGTTTGGCGACCCCTTTGCTGTATACACTCCCGTAGACGTCTGGGCATCGACAAAATGAGATGGTCGATGTCTTCTTGAGGCATCTCGTTCCAAGCAACTTGAATTTCATCGATCAACTGTGCTAGAGTCTGTGGAGGATGGTGCAAAGAGAATATTCTTCTTCCCATGATATCCCACACATGTTCAATGGGATTTAAATCCGGCGAACGGGGCGGCGATGCCAAAACATTAACACCAGCTTCATTAAGAAAGTTCATAGTTCGACGAGCAATATGGGGACGTGCGTTATCTTGTTGAAAAAGTACGTCTGGGCGGCCATCTAAATAAGGCAACAAAGTCGGTCGTATGACGTCTTCAACATAACGCGCAGCTGTCATACTGCCTCGAATGAATACAAGAGGTGATCGACTACCATAAGCAATAGCCCCCCAAACCATTACTCCAGCAGTCCTGTGTACATGCCTCTCAATAGCAAACCTAAGATCAGGTCGTTCTCCATGGTAGCGTCGTACCCTTCTACGGCCATCATGAGTGCCTAGACAAAATCGTGATTCATCGCTGAATACGACATCGTGCCATTCTGCCTCTCAATGCTGCCGTTCTCTGCACCAGTCCAACCTTTGGCGACAGTGTCTCGCTGTTAAAGGAAGCACTAATCTTGGACGGTACGAAAGAAGCCCAAAGGATTGAATGCGGCGATATAAGGTTCGCATACTAACGGGCCTACCTTCTTCTCCAATCCATTGATCACCGATTTGACGCGTAGTAGCGAAACGGTCTCGCAGGGCTATTTGTCTTAAGCGCCGATCTTGACGTTCTGTGGTACGCCTTGGTTGACCAATTGGTCTTCTTCTTGCTCCTCTACCTTCTTCTATCCATACCTGATACACACGTATTACAGTTGCTGCAGTGGAATCAATACGGCGGGCAATTTCTCGATAGGACATACCGACATCTCGATAAGCAACAACTCGACCCCGGTCAAAATCGCTCAAATGGTGATATTGTGGACGTCTTCGGACTCGAGGCATTTTATTTAAGCTTAACACACTCAACGGAAACACGAAAACTAAAAACATATGTACTAAACAGCTCATATAAATAGTTTTATCAAAAAAGAAAAAGTGAAATATTTTTTTTTTCACAATAAATATAAAAGGCACAAGGTTGAAATTGTTATCAATGTATGCTTTAAATATAGTCACTCTGTTGCTAAAATATGAATTCAAAAAAATCATTCCTTCTTGGTGTTACGCTTCTAATGTCATTGAGTATATATTAGAGCGATGAGTCTTTAGGGCGTGAGGGGCGGCTGGAGTAAGTAAATCGGCGGCAAGGGCTGTCCACGCAGGGGGGGCGGCTTCCTTGGAGGCGGTTGATAGCAAGGGCTGTCCACACAGGGGAGCGGCTTCCTTGAAGTCAGCAATCTTTGGATACGTTGTTGAGCAAAACTGTCCACACAAGGGATCGGCTTTCTCGTAGAGGAATTCACAAAAGTCGTTGCTAATAACAGCTTCTGACCACACAAGGGTTCGGACAACTGCTAGAGCTAAGAGCTTGTGGAACTCTGCTGGTACTCAGCGGTGCGGCTGGTTATATAGGGTGCACAGCGGGTGGTCCTCCCTTCTACGGTGGTGGAATCGCGTGGGGGTGCGACATTACGGTGCGTTGTAATGCGATGGTGGCGCAAGCGGGGAGGGTCGTGCGGAGCGCTTTAGTACTACTAGCGGCGCGTCGTACTACCCCGTTACAATCTCCCCCTCAGGACCCTTAGGACGTCCTGGCAGAGGGTCCTGGATTCTTCCTTGGTCTTCCCCTTTTCCTGATGGGGTAAGTAGGGAGTCTTCCTTCTTCTTCCATGCATTTTCTCAATGCTGAGACGTGGTAGGTGGCCAGTGGAACTGCAGGATTCTCTCTTGATGCAATCTCATATGAGCAGGGTCCTTTTGCCGTTAATATTAGGTATGGCCCGTCCCTCTTTGGTGCGAACTTTGATGTAGTCTTCTTAGATGCGTTGCTCAGGGTATGTGACGTTACCCATACTAGTTCTCCTGGTGCGTAGATCTCTGCTTCGGATCGCTTCTTGTCGGCTTGTGTTTTTCTTCCGTCCTGGGCCTTTTCATGTTTTTCCTTCGCTGACTCGAACGTTAAGACTAAATCCTTTAGCCTGGAGGTGATGTCCGGAAGGTAGATGTCCGTCTTCATTATCTCCCTTAGGTCGTGTTGGACATCCATCGGGGTTCGTAGTTCTCGTCCGAAGGTGAGGTAGGCTGGAGACATTCCTATTGAAGCGCAGTACGCTGTGTTCATTGCGAACCGGATCGCTGGAAGCTTGCTGGGCCAGTCGGTGTGTTTGGTTCCGACCTGGATAGCGAGTTGCGTCTTTAGGTCCCTATTTCGTCTCTCTACTGGGTTGGCGGCTGGGTGGTAAACCGGAGTGAAGCTATGGTCGATTTCCAGCCAGTGAGTGATCTGTTGCATGATCGAGCTCACGAACTGGGTGCCATTGTCGCTAATGATCCTCCTCGGAATTCCATACCGCATGAATACCTCTTCCACTAGGGTGGTTCCGCAGGCGAGGGCTGTTGCAGCTTCTAGGGGGAACAGCTCTACCCATCTCGAGGCGGTATCTTCTAGTATCAGTATCCATTTTTCTTTCTTGGGTCCTTCTGGAAGTGGTCCAAACAGATCGATTGCCAGCACCTCGAATCTTCTATTCATGGCTGGGGTTTGTAGGAGTCCTTGCGGCTTCTGGTTTGACGCTTTGTACTTTTGGCACTCCTGACATTGTTTGACATATTCCGCGACGTCATAACGGATTCCAGGCCAGTAGTTATTCCTTAGAATCTTTCGTAGGGTTCTCTCGACTCCGTAGTGGCCTGCGACTGGGTCGTCGTGGAATTTTCTCAGTACTTCCTTCCTTCTAGTTTTGGGAATGATGAGCTGCGGCTCTTCCATGTCTTCATCGGGGGAGTACCGGTAGAGGATCCCTTGGTTCATTATGTACCCTCTGGAGGTCCATTGGCTAATCTGCTCTGGGCTGTCTTCCTCGAAGATGGCGGTGATCTTCCGGATCTCTTCGTCATCCTGCTGCTCTTCCCGAAGCTCGACCATCGTCTTAGCTGGCAGGTCGATGCTGATCAGGGTGATGTGTAGTTCCTCCTCCTGTGGCCTTGACAGGAAGTCGGCTAGTAGGTTGGCTTTTCCCGGCGTGTATTCAACTTTTAGGTGAAACGATTGTAGTTTTAATGCCCACCTCGCAAGTCGTCCGCTGGGTGACCGTAGTGTCATTAGCCATTTCAATGATCGGTGGTCTGTTAAGACTGTTGTGGGACTATCTTCGATGTAGCCCCTGAAGCGCTGTACTGCCCATACTACGGCGAGTGCTTCTCTTTCCGTGGTACTATAGTTTATTTCTGCCTGGGTGAGAAGGCGGCTGGCGTATTCCACTGGGCGTTCATCTTTTCCCTCCCCCTGCATCAAGGCTGCTCCTATGGCGTAGGCGCTGGCATCGGTCCTCAGCACGTAGGGTTGGTCAGGATTAGCTTGTTGCAGTATCGGCGAGGAGATGAGTGCTTGCTTCAAAGCGTGGTACGCCTCGTCTTGTTCTTTTCCCCATTCCCAGGGAGTGGAGGTCTTCGTTAAGTTGCTTAGCGGTTTGGAGATGCGGGCGAAGTCCTGTATAAACTTCCTGTACCAGCTGCAGGCTTGTAGGATGCTCTGTAGCTGCTTCACATTCTTCGGGGCCGGCCTGTTTGCGATGGCGGCCACCTTCTCCGGATTGGGCTGGATTCCTTGTTTGCTTATGACGTGACCCAGGTATAGGACCTTCTCGCAGCAGAAACGGCTCTTCCTCCGGTTTATTCTCAGGTTGAGTTGCTCCAACCTCTGGAACAGCCGCCTCAGGTCCTTCCTGTGTTCTTCGATGGTTGTGGATAGGATGATCACGTCATCCAAATAGACTAACATTCTGATTGGTTCCAATCCGGTCTTGACCTTGTCCATCAACCTTTGAAACGTCGCTGGTGCGTTTCTTAGGCCAAAGGGCATCCTGGTGAATCGGAACAGGCCAAATGGAGTGATGAATGCCGTCTTGTCCCGGTCCTCCCTCCGTACTTTTACCTGGTGGTAACCTGACTTTAGGTCCAGTGTTGTAAACATTTTGGTCCCGTTTGTTGAGTGGAGAAGATCATCGATCCGGGGAAGCGGGTAACTATCCGGCTTGGTGATGGCATTCAATCGTCTATAGTCAATGCACAAACGTACCCGTCCTTCCGGTTTTGGAATTAATACCACTGGAGCGGCCCATGCGCTCTCGCATTCTTCTATGATTCCCTCTTGTAGTAGGTCCTTCAGCTCCTTCTTCAGCTGATCCGTCTTCGAAGGGGATAGCCGGTATGGTGGCTGAGCAATTGGGAGGTGTTCCCATGTGTTGATGGCATGTTCGGCGGCATCCGTGGGAGGTCCTCCCTTCGAAAAGAGGTCTCTGAACTCCTCTAGGAGTTTGTTGGTTTGGTCGATGTCTTCCGGAGAAAGATCTGTGGCTTCTTTCGTGATTTCCAAATGAATTTCCTCCAGGTCCAACGTTGCTATTTGGAGGTCCCATTCTGCGTTAATATGCATTATGGCGTCTTGGAACATGAAGTCGAATGAATCCCATTCGTGCCGATCCATTGGTAGTGGCCTCTCCCTCCTGCTGGGGGTCCTAGGTATTGGTGATACCATTGGTTGGATGAGCGTCATCTCCTCCAATTGTTGCTGGAATTGGCCGAAAATAATGTCCTCCTCTGCCCGTGGAAGGTTTCGCGGCCTCTTCGCAGGGTGTTCTTCTTTTTGTGTGAAGGGGTGTTTCCGGTCATTCTCCCCAAATGACCATGTCCGTTGGCGACAATTTAGGATGAGTCCTGCATCCTCTATAAAGTCGATTCCTAGGAGTGTTTTGGAATTCGGAGTGTTCTTGATATACGTCAGCGTTGTTGGGATTTTCCGTCCTCGTAGGCTGACGTCGACCCTGGCATATGCTGCGGTTCTTACCTTGCAGGAACCATCAGCCAGAGTGAGGTTCACCGGTTTTTCCTGAAACTGCGTCCCTTGCTTCCGGAGTTCCTGGTAGAGCTGTTCGCTGGCCAGGCTGGTGCGAGCGCCAGTGTCTATGTACGCTGTCCCAGGAGTCCCTCCAATCTCAATCGTTAGTGCTGGACGATCTCTGACTCGTAGTCCAATTTCTGCTGCGCAGAATCCAATAGGTTGTGCCTGGGCGCTGGTTTGCGCTGAGCACTTGGGGCAGTTCCTCTTAATGTATCCGGGCGTCTGGCATCCGTAGCAGCGTAATTCCTTCTTGTCGGTCCCTGACGAGGATTTCTGGTGCTTATTTCTCTTCCTGCAGTCTTCTGCTGCATGACCGAATATCTTGCAAAATGAGCATCTTACCCTCTCCTTGGCGTCGGCACATTCTGGCTGCTTTTCCTGCAGGTGGGCCTCCACCAAGCTGGCTTGATTCAGTAGTTCCCTGAAGTTCGTCACGGAGGTCCTGGATATCCTATCCCTGATTTCGTATTTTAACAATCCATACAACATGTCGATTTGCGTGGCCTCCGGGAATTTCTGGTCCAGTTGTGCCAGTAAGGATCTTTTTCTCATTACGAAGTCGCATGTGTCTTCCGTCGGCTTCTGTGAGGTGGAAAACATCTCCACGTAGATTTTATAGGCAGGCGGTCTCGGCGCATATTCATCTTGTATTGCTTTCTTCGCTTGGTCCCAGGTGCGAATATCGTCTTTCACACCATTCCACCAGGTGTTAGCAGGTCCTTCAAACAACAGTCTCAGGCCTTGTATCGCGTTGTCGTCGGTGATGTCCTCACTTTGTTTGAAAAATTCAATGCTATCAATGAAATCTTTCACGGTGTCTGGATTTCGCGTTCCATTGAAACGTGCCGTGCAGTGTGTAAAATGCTTTTTCTGCGGTCGGATGGCACTGATCAAATGTTCCAGCTGTTCTTGCGTGAGGGTCATCCTTCTGGTCGACTGGCTCCTGGTTGTCGGAATCTTGGATCGATTTACTTCGTTTCAGGCCCGCTCGTTGGGCGTCAGTTTGTAGCTGGCTCAGTTAACATTATTTATTTTACAAGAATATTTACAAAGTATGTATATTAGAGCGATGAGTCTTTAGGGCGTGAGGGGCGGCTGGAGTAAGTAAATCGGCGGCAAGGGCTGTCCACGCAGGGGGGGCGGCTTCCTTGGAGGCGGTTGATAGCAAGGGCTGTCCACACAGGGGAGCGGCTTCCTTGAAGTCAGCAATCTTTGGATACGTTGTTGAGCAAAACTGTCCACACAAGGGATCGGCTCTCTCGTAGAGGAATTCACAAAAGTCGTTGCTAATAACAGCTTCTGACCACACAAGGGTTCGGACAACTGCTAGAGCTAAGAGCTTGTGGAACTCTGCTGGTACTCAGCGGTGCGGCTGGTTATATAGGGTGCACAGCGGGTGGTCCTCCCTTCTACGGTGGTGGAATCGCGTGGGGGTGCGACATTACGGTGCGTTGTGATGCGATGGTGGCGCAAGCGGGGAGGGTCGTGCGGAGCGCTTTAGTACTACTAGCGGCGCGTCGTACTACCCCGTTACAATATGTAATATGTTTATCTATTTATATTGTGTGCTGTAATTTTACAAATATGCACTGGTTATATACCAGACATACAACAAAAATAATTAATACATTTGATAACTATAAAAACACGTTGGTTATACAAAATAAACATTTGTAATATTTATTAACTAAAGATCAAACTTCAGCAGTATATTTTAAACTTCACTTCAAATCAGTGATTTATACCCGTGGTGCATAGTGTGAAATTTTTAGTTCAGATTTGGATTGGTCGCTCTGCTTGACTACGCGACCCAGCCAAATTTACAGGCCTTTCTAAACACTTTAATCATTAGATATGTATACTTAAAATAAAAATACACTGTATGTATATAACTACATCCCGTGAACCTGTGGATACTAGCTGAAATGCACTTGCAAAAATTATACGAAATCGCTTGCTTTAATAGTTGAGAATCATAATAACATAATGTATATATTCAGTCTGCTTTGTGCTTTACGCTTGTCAGTGTAAAATTGTAAGTCAAACAGATCACTTCTAGGCGACCCTAACTTAACTTAACTGAAGTTAATTCAAATATTCAAATGATTCCTAAAATAACGTGGACATTTTTACAATTATTAGGTATTTTACTTTCTCTGTATGTAATAAATATACCATTTGTTTTATAAGAGAAACTCATTTTTATTTGCACCAATAATTTAGAAATCAATGCATCAATATGAAATAATCAAGAAAATCAAAACATAATGTGAAAAGCGATCATTGACCATTGTTTTTTCCAAGAAAGGATTTAGTAGCAGTCCGGTAACGATCTGTAAAACAAACTGTTTTTTTTTGCAACAGGAATTTATGGTAAGGTGCTTTAATTTCTTCTAATGACATAAACGTACACTCGAGAAAGAAAAATACATATTCTGTTTAAACAGTTTCTCTTCCTATTAGATAACTTAGATATTTTTAATGCATAAATTGCCTCTAACAAAAGTTGTATAAATATTTAGTAAAAAGTTTGAAATTCACTTTAAATCAGTGTTTTATACGCGTGGCGCATGAAGTAAAATTTCGAGTTTAGAAAAGCGTGAAAATTTGGTTTGGTCACCAATTTTTAGGCTTACTTCATGCTTAATCTGGGATAGAACACTGATTTAAAGTAAATTTTAAAATACACTCACCCCTTATGGTTGGTCCTCAAGTTAATACATTTTTCAAATATTGTAATTCTTGGATTTTAAAATAATATTTTTTAATATTTTATCGTCATTTCAATAACAAAGAAATAGTATTATCAAAACATAAACCATAACTGACTATTACAGGGGAAATTTACCACACAACACAGATCAATTATTATTCAAAAACATGCGTAACAAAAATCAAAACAATCACTTATTCGTAAATGAAAATCTATCCCAACTTCTCTAAAATAATTTTCATCGGCCATTACTCGACACTCGGCCACTCTAAATTTCAAAAATCAATTGATATTTTCGAAAAACCGAATACACGAAACGCACCATACGAATAATTCTACTCAACTGATGATGACTGATGTGTACGACAATCACAAATTCCGCGTAAGAGTGCTTATTGTTAATCTTATCACAACTCCAATTTCGCCTCAAACGAAATCGGTGCATTTTTCGTGCTCCCAGAGCAGGTGAATAGGAGAAGGAAATTATTGGCTCAAACAGTTTCAGTTTGGATTCTAGTAGTGAGTGAATCGTTTAACTGTTTACGCGAGTTAAGACGACACTCAAGGTTGCTGCCCACAACAATACAACGTACTACGTACCATCATAACAACAGTCAGCATTTTCGCTATCAAATAAAGTATTATATATTTTGTGTTTATGAATAATAAAAGTTAGTCTTGAGAAGTAATTCATTCTTGTAGTTACTCTTTTCAAACTCGCTCTCAAAGATTTTTTACTTTTAAAAAAATCAAACGGCAATTAATCAACCAAAACTGGCGCAGTCGGACAAGAATCGCCGGAAGTACCTACATCCGAAAAGGAAAGGGATATTGCCAAGAAGAGTTTAGGATTAGAAAGACCTGGAATTCCGGACACACATCGCTGGTTTCTAGAGGCATTAGGATAAGAAACAAAAACAAACAAAACAATGAAGAAATCCTTACCAATTACAATAATCCTATTGTATGTTAATTTTCCATTTACATTGCATACTTGCTTTTCTTTAGCATTTAATCTCAACAATAATTTTAACAAAAAATAATTTTAATCTCAACAATAATTTTAACATACATTTAATTTTAAGACTTTACATAATTAATGTTAGAATTTGACGATATACTTGAACAGTTAAACAAATTTGAATGAGAAATTGATAATAACAGAAATATGGAAGTAAATGTAGCACTTTTACGTTATCAAGCTGATAACATACCAACATTTGATAGTAACCCGGAACAATTAAATAGATTTATCAACATTTCCTTCTTGCATTTCTAAACGTGCAAAATGTTAATGATCCGATAAACATCTGCTTGCTTGATACGATTCTCAGTAAACTTAAAAACCGTGCTGCTGATTTAATTGGCACACGAGCCGAACTTAATAATTCGCAACTTATTAAAAATGCATTAAATCAAATATTTTCCGATCAAAGAGACACAGATTGTCTTATACAGGATTTAATTTCAATCAAACCACAAAAAAAATGAAACACCCTCACAGTTTGGCATGAGAATTCAGGACGCACGAAGTCTTCTTTTTGCTAAATTAAATACAACAATTCAAGATGTTAATGAAAGAATGATCAAAATCACACATTATGATGATTTCGCATTAAATCAATGGCCTACAATATCAAATGCAATTGATAGTTAGATTAAAAGATCCAAATTCTTTAGAACAAGCCTTATCATTTGTAAAAGAAGAAGAAAATTTTAAATATTTTAGTTTAGGTCAAAACCAAAATTTACAAAACCCCTTATACAAATCTCAAAACATAAATCAAAATTTTACTAACCAAAGAAATCAAAATATACAAAGAACAAATTTGCCTAGATTTAATCAGTTTCAACCGTCTCAAAGACAAACATTTAATAATTATCAACATCCAAGAAATAATAATCAACCACCAAATTTTTCTAATTTTAATCAACCAATGAGAAATTCAATTTCAATCACAGAATTTTAACCAATATCCACCAAT
Organism: Philonthus cognatus; assembly: GCA_932526585.2. Classification (NCBI taxonomy): domain Eukaryota; kingdom Metazoa; phylum Arthropoda; class Insecta; order Coleoptera; family Staphylinidae; genus Philonthus; species Philonthus cognatus. Next base: position 94,320,019 of record OW052243.1, read on the forward strand.
CAATAACTTTAATCAAAATCAAAATTTACCTGTTAATAGATTTAACAATTTTCAAAAAAGCTCTATGACAAGAAATTTAAATCAAAGAAAATTCACACCAGAACCGATGGATACTTCTACATTAAGAACTAGACATGAACCAAATCATACACAAAGACTATTTTCTCGCGAAATTGAAAACCCAATTGAACAATTCTATGATCAAGATTATTTATCCAACGAATATCAAAATTCTGAAAACTATTTTGAAAATAATAATCAATCTTATAACCAAAATCAACAAATTCAGAATGATGTCAACATTCCTGAATACAATCCAAATATTGCACAACAAAATGAAAACTTTGACGACAACCAAGAAAATATTTACAATGAAAATTTTCGAGTAACTTGCCTTCAAGAAAACGACACATAATAAATATAAATAATTTAAATTCAAATCTACCATTTATTAACATTCCCGAAATGAATGCAAAATTTTTAATTGACACAGGAAGTTCTAGAAGTTTAATTGATCCAAAAATTGCTTACAAATATTTTAAAAATTGTATCAAAAAAGAACTATTTTACATTCAGACAGCCCATGCAATAACTAATCATGACGAAGTTGCAATCATTTAATTATTCTGAATTTTTCAAACTGACGAATATCATAAATTTTATCTTTTTAAATTTTCACCAAATTTTGATGGACTTATAGGTATTGACTTATTAACACAATTACATGCTAATTTGAACATACAAACTAGACAATTGATTACTCCAAATGTAAAAATTCCCATTATTTACGAAAAAAATATAAATATTATACCTCCTCGAACACACAAAATTTCAAAAATCCCTGTTTAGTTAGAAAATGGAATAGGAATATTAAAATATAAAAATTTTGGAAATAATATAGAAATGCCCAAAGCATTAGTTAATGTAGAAAATAATTATGCAACAACTTGTATCACTAATTCAGGAGAAATACCTATCAAAATTATAATAACTTCTCCTTTCGATATTGAAAAATTAGACATTCTCGAAGTGAATTTCTTAGACAAAATGAACACAAACGAAATAGAAATTAATTCATCTCAAGATAATATTCTTAAATCAAATTTAAAAAAGTTAAGATTAAGCCACTGTAACTCAGAAGAACGAGACTTAATATGAAACTTTGTTTTGAATATCGTGATAATTTTTATTCATAAGACATTCTATTGACCTTCTCTAATAAAATAAGACATGAAATTAAATTGACAGACGATACACCTATTTACACCAAAAGTTATAGATATCCTCAAATCCATAAAGCTGAAGTTAAAGACCAAATTAAAAAACTTTTAAAGCAAGGCATAATTCAAAATTCGACATCCTTATGGTCCAGTCCAATATGGATCGTCCCAAAAAACTTGACGCTAGTGGTAAACGAAAATGGCGTATGGTGATAGACTTTCGAAATTTAAATTCAAAAACCATTGATGACAAATATCCAATTCCCAATATAACGGATATTCTTGATAAACTAGGTCGAAGCCAATATTTTACTACATTAGATCTTGCAAATGGATTTTACCAAATTGAAATGGAGCCGAAAGATATTTAAAAAACAGCTGGACATTATGAATATAAAAGAATGTCATTCGGATTAAAAAACGCACTCTCCACATTTCAAAGAGTTATGGACAACATTCTTAGAGGTTTACAGAATGAAATTTGTTCAGTTTACTTAGATGACATAGTAACTTTCAGTACATCCTTACAAGAACACATTTGTAATCTTAGAAAAATTTGCAATAGAGTACGAGAGTCAAATTTTAAAGTTCAACTTGATAAATGTGAATTTTTGAAAAAAGAAGTTCAATATTTAGGACATGTAATAACCCCAATAGGAATAAAACCAAACCCTGATAACATTTTATCAATAAAAAATTTTCCAATTCCTCAGACTCAAAAAGAAATAAAATCATTTTTAGGTTTAGTAGGTTACTACAGACGTTTCATAAACAATTTCGCTAAAATCACAAAACCAAAAAAAAAAAAGATTCAAAAGTTATTCATACACCTGAATTTATATCCGTATTCGAACACTGTAAACAACTTTTAATTAATCCACCAATACTCCAATACCCAGACTTAAATAAACCGTTTGTATTAACAACAGACGCAAGTGACTATGCACTAGGAGCAGTTTAATCACAAGGTGATATTCCAAATGACAAACCTATTGCTTATGCATCGAGAACATTAAACGATAGTGAAACAAAATATTCGACAATAGAAAAAGAATTACTAGCAATAGTTTGGGCTTGTAAATATTTCCGACCATATGTTTTCGGAAGACCTTTTAAAATTTACACGGATCATCGGCCGTTAACCTGGCTTTTTAATTTGAAAGAACCAAAGAGTAAATTAATCCGCTGGAGATTGAGACTTGAAGAATTCGATTATGAAATAATTTTCAAAAATGGTAAACAAAATACTAACGCAGACGCACTTTCTCGAATAAAATTAAACGCAATATAAACTGAAAGTTTAACAAACAACCCTGGAGAAATAAATGAAGAAACCTTAGAATATGTAAGAAATCTTGCTAAAAATTTTGATGAAAATTATCCTCAACCATCTACAAGTAAATCAATAAATAATCCAAAATTTCAAATTTTACAACATATTAAAGTTAAGCCACCTGACCAATTCCAAGAAAATTTTGCAGAATTAACTTTACAATCAACACCACACTCTGTTACTAACGACATAAGTTTAAATGCCGGAATAACTATTTTAGACGATATAATAAATAATAAAACCAATCAAATTTTAATAATGAAACATCCATATGATAAATTATACGTAAAACAAGAAATATCTGCAAATCATAAAATTATAAACGTTAAAATTCCTGATTCAAACAATAAAAAATTAATCCTGGAACTATTAAAAAACTATACAACAGATAAGAAAATATTTTACTTATATTTTTATGATGACGCTATGTACCAAAATTTTAATGAAGTTTATTTACAGAATTTTTATGAAAAGGGTTTAAAGTTAATAAAATGCACAAAATTAGTAAACACAATAAAAGATAAAGAAGAACAATTAATGTTAATAAAACATCAACATGAAGGAAAAAGTAATCATCGTGGAATTAATGAAACATACGAAAAACTTAAAAGAAACTATTATAGGCCTTCAATGAAAAATAATATAGCAAACTTTATTAATGATTGTAATATTTGTCAAACATCTAAATATTCTAGAAAACCCCCGTATACCCCAATTGTTTTAACAGAAACACTAGGAAACCCATTCCGACTTTTACATATAGATATTTTTGAATTTGACAATCAGAATTTTATAATCATTATTGATGCTTTCTCTAAGTTAGGACAAGCTATACCGATTCAAATTAAAACAGGAATACAAATTTGTAACGCTTTAATAAATTACTTTTCATATTATGGAATACCAGAAAAAATAGTAATGGATAATGGCACCGAGTTTAAAAATGAAACTGTGCAGGAATTGCTAAAATCTCACAAAGTTAAAATTCATTTTACCACACCCCTTCACCATGAATCTAATGCACCTGTTGAAAGATTTCATTCAACGTTGATTGAACATTTAAGAATTCTAAGACAAACTCATAAAACTTGCACAATTGATATTCTTATGAAATACGCAATCATTGCATATAATAGCACAATTCATTCATCAACAAATTTTACACCCTTAGAACTCACACTCGGACATACAAATTCTCGAGACCCTTGTGACTTAATTGAAAAAGAATTTTATTCAGACTATGTAGCAACACACAATGATAAAATAAAACATGTTTATAAAAACATTTCACAAAAGCTAGAAGACGATAAAATAAAAGTATTATAAAAACGAAATATTAAAGGCCCTGATCAATATCAATCAAACAGTATATAAAAAGAAAGATAGAAGAAATAAAAAAGAAAATAAATTTTCAGGACCATATGAATTAATCGAAATATTAGAACATAAGAAAGTCAAAATCAAAAATAACTCAAATAATAAATATGAAATTATTCATATTAAAGAATTAAAAACACTTTTTGTTACAAACTCCGCTCATACGCAACCATAGAATTGAAAACACCGACATTTTATAATCTAAACGATAATCCTGGATTGTTACCGTTAAAATTAGGCACAGCTCAAAATATAATCGACAACTGGTCCTTCGTTCAAATTTTCGATATTTCCATTATAATTGATGAATTCCATTCAATACAAAATCAATATCATAAACTAAAATCAATATTCGAAAATTCAACAGCTCATAAAAGAGAATTTTATAATTCATACAATGTTATATCTAACATTGAACAAACTATTATCAAACAGATAAATCAAAAAAACCCTATACTGAACAAACGAACAAAAAGAGGTTTAATAGACGGATTATGATCAATAATCAAAATTCTAACAGGAAATTTAGACCAAAATGACGCTAAAAGATATGATGATGTTATTACAGCAATAATCAAAAATCAAGGACAGATAAAAATAATAGTAAAAGATCAAATTACAATACTGCATTCAGCAATTGAAACATTCAAAAACAACACAAAAAAATTGGCTCATAATCAACAAAGATTAGAGGCTCGTCTTATGCAAGTGGAACAAGCAGTAAAAACAAAAACACTAGAAAATACGGATATGTACGAATTTATTTTATTCCATACAGTTACAGCTCAAATTCTATCATCAATGCAGATAATACATAATATATTAGAAAAATTAGAAACAACGATCACATTTTCCAAACTGAATATAATTCATAATTCAATTTTAGAACCTTTAGAATTATTACATGAACTAAAAGTTATTAATAAAAATCTTGACCTAAACAAATTGCCATTTGAAGCAAAACTTGAAAACATATTATTATTTGAAAAAATAATGAAAATCCAAAGTTATGCTAAAGGGAATCAAATTGTAATAATCATCCAAATTCCAATAACCGAACCAAGAATATATAATTATTTTCACTTATATCCTTTACCAACACCATCCGAAAATAAATTTAAAATAATCCCTCCTAAATCAAAATATCTTATCCTACATGATAAATGAACAAGCCATGTGAAGAAATCACCGCTGAAGAATTCCTATGCTACAAATCAAATTACGAAGAGATTAACGAAAACTCGCCCTGCGAAATTCAAATAATCAAATTTTCTGATAATCTGAAAAATTGTCAACAAATATTAACACATTTAAATTCAACACGAATTCAAAAATTAGAAGATAATAAATGGATTATAATAACACCCATGGAAAAAATAGCAATACAAACATGTGGAAAAACAACAGAAAATATCCCCATCAAAGGAACATATCTACTAGAACTTGATCCACCATATCAAATTAATTTTGACAAAACAAGATTGAAAGTGTATAAAAATCTAAAAACAAATTTTAAAGAAATTAAACTACCTAAACTAGTGTTTAACCATCAACGAATATCAGAAAAGGAATTAAATTGAAGCCTATAAAATTAGAAAGTTTAAACTTGGACAATTTTGATAACCTGCAACATTTATTAAACAATCAAAATGAAGCTATTAATAAAGTGACAAATAAACAATTATTAAACTACAAAATGAGCATATGGACAGTAATTATCTATATCATTCTCGGAGTAATAATACTGTTCCTGATCTACAAGATGATCAAGAAATGGAAATCCAGAAAAACCAACATATTGGAACCAATCCAGAAAGAAAACATCATCATTTAATCTCGCCTTCCCGGAAAGCTCGAACTTCGCCCGGAGGAGTTAAGACGACACCCAAGGTTGCTGCCCACAACAATACGACGTACTACGTACCATCATAACAACAGTCAGCATTTTCGCTATCAAATAAAGTATTATATATTTTGTGTTTATGAATAATAAAAGTTAGTCTTGAGAAGTAATTCATTCTTGTAGTTACTCTTTTCAAACTCGCTCTCAAAGATTTTTTACTTTTTAAAAAATCAAACGGCAATTAATCAACCAAAACTCGCGATAGGATTAATCCATTAATTGTGAGGTTTTCGTTTTGAATTTTAGTAGTTGTAGTTTTGTTTTCGATAGTGACAGTAATTAGATGGACACAGCAGCATTTTTTAATAAAAAAATTATAGGCAATGCTAAATTTTCAGGCTGTACTGAACTCAAATTTCTAGATCCTGCTTAATCAAGGAGTGGAAACACTCGTTGTAAAATAATCAATAGCTTATTTTGTCATTTAATTTTTTAGCCCAAAAATATGCAATTTTAAGAAAAGTCGCGAAGTAATGAATTGAATATAAACAATGAAAATTTAATTATAATGCCAAAATTGATATTAAAAACGTTAAAAATGCATTAATAATTTTCCTCAATTTTCGAAATTATTAACGATTGAGGGGCTTAGTGGAAAAGTAGTACAAGTCACATGAGATTTATTTGTGTAAATGGAGATAAAGATTAACTTTTATAGACAAATATGTGGACGTCTAATCAATAACATTGTATATTATATTGAAAATACACATATTCAATTGTACCATTTTTTATAAATATGAATCTCATTTGTAGATTTACGTATTTATACCAATTTTTAAGAAAATAGCACTTATACTACTTTTCAACTGAGCCCCTCAATTTTGAAGAAATTTGTAAAAACTCGATAATAAATTTGTGCTAAAAAATATTTAAACATATTGTTAGACTCATAAAATCCAACATCACTTTTATGATTTTTATTCTTAGGAGAATTTATTTAAATTATGGATCGTATGTATCGTTGGTTTAAACGTAAAAGTCATTAAGTAACAAATTCAGCCAGAATAAGTTAAAATAGAAATCGTTGATTATAGAATATCAGCCTCTTAAGGTTGCGATTTATTATGGGTAAAATTCAACGTTTTTGGTAGTCCCTAGTTCCAGTTTATGGGAAAATATTACATGATACATCAAAATAATCCTAATACTTGGGGGATTTTAAACGATTAAGATATTTAGTTTTTTTGTAAATAGCTATTTTTTAAGTAATTTATTTACTCTTTTTTAGTCAACAAAAACTTGTACTACGTAAAATTCAACAGTGTCCGTACATTCTGCATCCAATTAACTCATCATTCATTAAAACAAATGCCCATGATATATTACGTTTACCTTTTTATGCTGGAAATAGAAATATGTCACTTTAGCAAATGACTGGGCAGAGTCTGTCTCACTCTAGTAAACCGCAACCTTAATACTTTTTTTGTTAATTTTGTGTTATTGTTAAGACGACTATTATGTATTTGGAACCTTACACTAAATCAAGCGTATTAATCTGGCGCATGAAGATATTTACTTTCGAGTTTAGATAAGCCTGAAAACACTCGTCATAATAACATTGAGAACTTTAATAAAAACCCATTAATCTATTTTTTATAAATAAAATTGGAAAATTCATGATTCTTTTAATCTAGTTTGCTAATCCCTTTAAATTTGTGTGATTTTTTCCTCATCATATTGTTTGTTCCAAATTAAATATTGTGATAGTATGAATACCTTTTGAAATTTATTATTTTCTGATAGTAATTAAATCTAGAAATATAGATATGCTTATTGGCTATTTAATTTAACTCACTAATACATAAAAACGATATGAGGATTAGGATACACCGGTAAGCTATCGGTAAACCTGTTTTTAAATTTACCGAAATGCCGGTATTTGAATAAATCGGTATATTTTAAATTCCTAATTGTATTCGATTAATAGCCGTTTGATTTATTTGACGTCAGTGAAATCAGTTATTAATTGAATAAAACTAATTGCATTAATTGGCTACTCAACACTAATTAGACTAACTAAATTACCTATTAAATTCATAAGCGTTCGAACATTTGCCCTTTTGTAATATACACTAGTTTCAATTATTTACAAAGCTTAATGCGTCAGTTTGTCGGCCAACTAAATGAACAAAATATTGAACATGCACTACATATTGACTACTAACGCATTCGATTATATAAATTGCAAAATTTGTCAGCTAAATAAGAAGAATTCGTGTAAATAGTTTTTATTTCCTCTTTTAAATAAAAAGTAGCTGGTATTATCTTTTGGAACTGGAAGAATATATTTGACTATTAATGATGAATAACGATTTTAAAAAAAAATGCATTCATCAAGAATGTCAAATGTTATTAAAACATGAAATATGCCAAAAATATCACGGCAATTTTGTACATCTTTTATTATTTGAATATGGTAAATAATAAATGAATTATCAAATTTAAATATGTCTGCTTAATGTCTCTATTTATTTCAATTAATATCGTCCAATTAGTCATGTAAGTTTAGATAATATTCATTTAAATCAAGCAATGTCACATGTTACCAAACTGCCATCTAAGCTAAGTAATTATTCTCTAGTCAAAGCGGTGTAGTGGCAATTTAACTGTCAACATGTCATAAAGCATCGTAACAATCAGAGAAACATACATATGGTGACCTTTTAGAACACACTTACCGTCTATGCTGACCGTATTTACACTCTTTTGATAACGTTTTAAAATTATGCTGCGCCATCTATTTCTGCTTTTGTCAATGCACCATGTACACATTCTGTTAAGAGGGCCAATTTTTGCTGGTTACGTGTTTCTGGGATACGATATGGCGCAGAAATAGCAAAATTGCAGAAAGTAGTTTTGGCTATGTATTGGTTTATAGTGCCTGCCGAATTTTATCACAACGAATAATAAAAATGATGAGTGCGGAGCGCGTTGTTTGTTTGTTTACATAGCGCGGTGCGAATGAATGAATGGGTATTGAATTAGAGAAGACACAAGTAAACTGGATAAATATTTACGATTTTAATTTCTATCGACATACATACAACTGTATAACGAAACAGAAGCCTTTTTAGTTTGATATTCCATATGAGTATATGAGGCATTCTTTTACAAATCGAACGGATTTTATAAAAAATATTGGGTCTATTTTTTTATTTGCTTCAATTTTTTTTCATGCGTTTCTTATACAAAATAAGCCGACCGTGTTTCTGCGATTTATTTTTCATCAGTATTTTCGAAAATACAGACGGTTAAAGTTTTGAAAACTCGCTGATTATGCATTTCTTTAGATCGTGATATCTCCGCTTCTGTTCATCGTATAGAGCTTAGCTATGGCTCACTTTATAGGTAATAGAATTATCTTCTTAATAGTGTTAATTATTATGACATTTGTTGTTAATTTATAATCATTATAAACAATTAAAATATTTAATGTCATTTTGCTTCTAGATGTCGGCACTGTAAAATTTAAAAAAAAAAATACCATCGTATTCCTCGTTTCATTTTATATAAAAATCATATCCTTTTAGAATGGTCATTTGATTCCACCAGTATGAAATAATACAATTTGTACGGTAGTCTATTTTAAGACACTAAACATCTCTCTCTCTATTTGTAAACTTCTGTATGTTGTCACGCCTGGTGTCGTTAAATCTGACAGTATAGCCTTGACTGTTGAATGTAAACGAATTCGATTCTTACAGTTTAAGTTTTATTATACGCTGACTTAATTTTAACAGTGTGCATTTTTAAATGCAGTATGTGATTTGAAGTGTTATATTTTGTGATCAAATGTAAGTAGCGTATTATCATTCAATGAAGCGCATTTTAGTATCCAATGAGTTCTATTTTCTATCGTGTACATACTTACAGTGAAGATTGAATTACAATGCCGAAAACATAAAAAAAATGCCAAAAGTCCGGAGGGATGCGTGCTGTAATCCATATAAACTCGATCCCCATCCGAAAACGAGACAACAGACATTGAGAAAAGTGACAAAAAAGAAACTACTCGAATTAAACATACCGTGTACAGAAGAATTTCTACAAATGCTTATTTGTACCTCTTGTCGAATCCGACAACGTACACCTTCCAGTACAATTGTGAGGGAAAACCAACAGGTATTCATGAATTACTTCCTCTTATAGGTTATTTATTTTATTTGTCGTAGTTAATTTTATTAATACGGCATTGATTTCTCGAATAATGTCCTATAAATAAAAGGGTAATTCTAAAGGCAATTATAGAATTGTACATTTTAGAAAAGTCCTGGAGCGGCAGAGTCCTCGAGTACGAGTGAAGATGTCCAAAACGTCGTTGAAAGTGGAGAGAGTTCACCATATTCAACGGAAGACCCACAAGTTTCAAAAATGTCAGTGCGAGAGCTAAATAAAGGGTTGATTTTTACAGGAATTTCCCCTATCAAAGAAGACAAAATGCGTCAAACGAGATATTCTTCAAAAAAATTTAAAAATATATCTGAAGCACTAAAAACGAAAGTTTTTAGTAATATTCCTCTTGATAGAAAAAGTGATAAAGCCGGCGATGAAGATGAAGATGAAAATGAGGCCAATATTATACAAAAACTCAAAGAACGATACAATACAACTGAAGATAGAACCATGCGGATACGAATACTGACAATTTTCAGTCATTGGTCTTTCCGAAAAATTAAACAACATTTTAAGGCCACAAATCACATGATTATCGTTGCAAAAAGAACTGCCGCTGAAAAGGGAATACTATCAACTCCAAATCCTAAAACCCATCCGACCTTAGAAAGGAGCGTAATAGAATCTATAATTGCATTTTATCAATCGGATACGCAGAGCCGAGTATTGCCCGGACAAACGGATACAGTTTCCGTAAAAATCGATGGACTAAAAGTTCACATGCAAAAAAGATTGGTTTTGAATAACTTAAAAGAACTATTCCAAGAATTTAAGACTGCAAATCCAGGTGTGAAGTGCAGTTTTTCAAAATTTGCAACTTTGCGACCAAAACATTGCGTATTAGCGGGAGCAAGTGGTACCCATTCTGTCTGCGTTTGCGCCATCCATGAAAATGTTAAGTTATTAATTGATGGTGCAAATATTTGAAGATTAACAGGAGATTCACCGCAACCATTACAAAAATACAATGACTGTTTAAATCGTATGATTTGTAATCCATCTTCAACAGTATGTTATCTAGGAGAATGTGACACGTGTCCTGGTATCACAAACGTTATACAACAAATAGAAAAATCGTGTGACGATAATCTCATTGATTCTGTAACATACAAGCAATGGACCACTGTTGACAGGACTACGTTGCAGACCTTAATATCTCCCGCTGTAGAGTACTTAGAAAAGCTAGAAAATGGTTTATCCAAATTATTACTACATTCGTTTCTTGTAAAAAAACAACATGAATTTTTGAATAATAAAAAACAGAGTCTGTCGCGAAACGAATGTATTGTTATCTGCGACTTTTCGGAAAACTACGCTTTTGTAATCCAAAATTCCATTCAAGGCATACACTGGAACGATGATCAAGCAACAGTGCATCCATTTGCAATATATTATCGCGATACTGATAATGAAATAAAAATGAAAAGCTTGATCACTATTTCTGAATGTTTGCACCATGATGTCATTGCGTTTCACGTTTTTCAAAGACATTTAATTCAATTTATAAGAACTTATTTGATAGACATTGATAAAATGATTTACTTTTCTGATGGGGCAAGCGCACAGTATAAAAATAAGAAGAATTTCATTAATTTATGTCACCACGAAAAAGACTTTGGCTTAACAGCAGAATGGCACTTCTTCCAGACGTCCCATGGCAAAGGACCGTGTGATGGTTTGGGCGGAACTTTGAAAAGATTAGCCTCTAGGGCTAGCCTTCAACGGATTAACAATCCGATTCACACTCCGCAAGATTTGTTTACTTGGGCAAGTGAATCGTTGCCAAATATTGCTTGCCGATTTGTTACTAACAAAGAGTATGACAAGGAAGAAAACATTCTAGAAACACGCTTCAAGAAAGCTATGACTATCAAAGGTACTTTAGGGTTTCATTGTGTAATACCATTAAGCAAAAACAAATTGCAAGCGAAACAATTTTCATTGCACGACATATTTATATATGCAAATATTATGAAAAAGTAAACATGGATAATGTATAATAAATCAGTGACGTTTGGTTAATAAATATATTTAGATTATTAATTTATTTTGGATTTATTCACTTATTTATTTAAAGTTTGCCCAACCTATTTCTTTCCCTACTGCCAGTTTCATTATTATCTTAATATCAATCATACTATTAAAAATCGTATCATTATTATTATTTTATGGAATAATAATAAATAATGGTCGATTATTATATTTTTTAGCTTCTTTTTAAGTTCTCTCACATTTAATGACAGGTACAGTACGACGCCACGGACCCAGCTCCTGCAGCCGCGCGCCTCATATTGCGTTCTACCGTACAAATTATTGTATTTCATACTGATGGAACCAAATGACCATTCTAAATAGATATGATTTTTATATAGAATGAAACGAGGAATACGATGGTATTGTTTTAATTTTTTTACTGTGTCGACATCTAGAAGCAATATGACATTAAATATTTTAATTGTTTATAATAATTATAAATTAACAACAAATGTAATAATAATTAACACTATTAAGAAGATAATTCTATTACCTATAAAGTGAGCTATAGCTAAGCTCTATACGATGAACAGAAGCGGAGATATCACGATCTAAAGAAATGCATAATCAGCGAGTTTTCAAAACTTTAACCGTCTGTATTTTCGAAAATACTGATGAAAAAAAAAATCGCAGAAATACGGGTCGGCTTATTTTGTATAAGAAACGCATGAAAAAAAATTGAAGCAAATAAAAAAATAGACCCAATATTTTGCAGGGAGTTTTTCTTTAAAGTATACGTATTCTAAATTCAGATTATTCTCTTTAAATATTTACCCACTGAGCAAAAAGCAAACAAATAACGTTGTATCAACATTGTAGCAACATTAAATGTTGATTAAACATTATTTTAATGTGTTTGCTTAGTGGGTAAGTATTCGTTATTTTTAGAATTTAGAATTTTAAACGAGTGTTTTCCACTCCCAGACTAAGCTTAAAGAAAAATTTCGAGTTTAGATAAGCCCTGTGAACATTTTCTGGGCTTTTCTAAACTCGAAATTTTACTTCATGCGCCACGCGTATAAAACACTAAAGTACTGTGAAATTTATGTATATTTGAACCTCACTTGAAATCAGTGTTTTATACGCGTGGCGCATGAAGTAAAATTTCGAGTTTAGAAAAGCCCAGAAAATTTGTCTCGGGTCGCGCAGCTTTTCTAAACTCGAAATTTTACTTCATGCTTAGTCTGGGAGTGGAAAACACTCGTTTAAAGCTTCAAATCTAACTCTTTTAAAAAGAACGGATGTCGGAAAATTTACAGCTTTGCATATGTTTACCTAAAAGAAAAACTTCCTGTATTTATATTGTAGGCAAACAGTCAAATTCTGGCAACATAAAATATATATTTATGTTATTTGCAAGTACATAAGTAATTTAAATAATTACTATCAAAAATCATATATCATACATGACTCTCGCGTGCAGCACTCGTTAATTTGGTAAATTGCAATGAAGCACACAAAAGGAATAGATGCGAACACGAGAGGAGGTCTACTCTATAAGCTGCGTAGGCGACACTTTAAGCTGAGTAGGCTAAGCCGTACAAAAAATGAGAAATTACAATAACCCAATTCGAACTCGAGACGCTAAGCTGACTAAGTACCTCGGTAATCAAATCGCCAAGTGTTGCACATTCAGTTTGGTAAATAAATGAAAATGGAATTTTTCCGACTCATTACTTGAATCAACATATACCGGCATTCCACATTCAAAACATGAATCCAGAAATGCACTTATATTTAGAGAATGTATTGGAAAATATTTTAATATTGTCTTTCTTTTTGTGCATCAACAACATAATCAATGAACAGTCCGCGGCAGCAAAATTACATTCGCAATTCAAGGCCGTGCACCGGGAACCTGTGTCGCGACAAATGCTGTACACGAATTGTACATATCAAACCCAATTTCTTTTCACATGTTTTTGGAAATGACAGTATAATTTTAAGATATTACTAAAATATCACAATGCTGCCCCCTATTTATTAAAAGCATAATCAACATTTACATTGCTCTTATGGAGATTTCAAGGCAACGCTTAATTTTATTTATCATTTATTTTGGATTAATCTATTTAATACAACATGTTAACAATAATTACTTCAATAAATTAAAGCAATATGAAACAAAAATAATGTTTTCTATGGAAGCATTGCACGGATTTATGTGATCATTTAAGAGTGTTCCATTATTTGATTTATATATAATTTAAGAAACATTTAAAAAAAGAATAGTGTCAATTTATTCGCTAAGCTTCAATGTGCAATATGTATAAGTTTCAAAGATCTATTTTCATTATTGTGGAAGATTAATCGTTGTTCGTTCTTATGCCCAGATAACATGTGAATTTCCGACCTTAATATCGACCTAAATGCAGCGTACTAAATTTCATAACAACTAAGGAGATTTATAAATTTTAGTACGAACTTTTCCGATATGTGTTGTTTTCGTGATAGTTTTCAAATCAAATATCTAAATTTGATGATGTGGAATTTTACAGAACATACCTTTCCAAAGAAAAGTAACCACATCTGAGAGTTTTCACAAGAAAAATAATTTGCACATTCAAATGCACGTATAAATGTGAGCAGCTTTTTTTAATCATGAAAATTAATAAAAATAAGCATCGTACTCTGCTTACAGATGTTAATTTAGAAAACACTTTGAGCCTATGTATTAATGATATTGACCCCAATATTGATCATCTTATTTCTCAGCTTCAAACTCAAGTCTCTCATTAATGTTTATTTGATTTTTCTATCTTTTTTTGTTAATATATGTTTGATTATACTATTATAATTCTAATGAATATAAAAATGTCTAAATTTGTATCGACTTTTTATTCACTACTACCTACTTATTTCTTACCTACGGCCCGCGACCTGATTAAGTCCCGAAATGACGCCCTCAGCTAAACAACGGTTGGCCATACCTGATTTAGGTGATCGGAAGAAACTATTTTTGTAAAACAATTCTTCTAATTACTATAACGAATACGTTTTTAGACCCTCTAAACTGTCCTTTTTATGTTTAAAGCAGCTGTATGCGAGTAACCTTACCTTCCTGAATTTTAATGATTTGTTTAAAACTATATAATCATTTTTGGGTAGCCAATACGTTACCTGTTTAAAACACCTTATATTGCTATATGCTAACTTTTAACTAAGTCTTCGTAATGTAGAGTTATGGTGCACCTAAACTGCTGCAATGTTATGACAATTTTATAATAATTAACTAATAATTACGACTGATCAGTTCAAAAATGTTCACTAAAACCTTTGGCAACGTATTGGACGTAACGTATTGGACAAAACCTTGGGACAGCGAGATATATGCATTTATTTTAGGATTATCAAGTTAAGTCGTAAACTAATAAGTATCCCTCAAAAGGTTAAACTTTTTTCAACTACAAACCAACTTCAAATTGTTCATTTAAGATTTCTACATTAAAATAAACAGTAAAACATTTTACTTTTTCTAGAAAATAGTGTTCTAGAAAATTGCGTTATTAACAACTTAAAATATAGTTGTTCACACGACGAACAAATTGTACTCTTTATAGAGTTGAAATCTCTAACTAAATTGCATCTAAAGTACGGGGACAGCAAATCGTCAATTTAAATGAGAATGACCCTGGTTTGTTGTATCGTGCTTACCATAGAGATTTCGTAAACTATTAAAGATACAAAATAAAACTGCATTAACAAATTTAACTTAACTGAGTCCTTAGAAATACAGGGTGTTAAGTAAATGTACGGCCAACATTTAGCTCGCAATAGTATTCATAAAATGTGACATGAAAGCTTAGTAACATTTTTGCCAAAAGTTGCTCAAAAACCTTTACAAAAATTAGTAAAAAAAGATTTCTTAAGAGAGAAATACCTTTAATTATATATTTAGAGGAAAATGTTATTGGAAAAAGTAATTTTGAATCGAGAGTTTAAGTCTAAATACAATTTTAACTTAATAGAAACAATTTTAATCTTTTAGAAATGATTTTATTTTTTCGTACATTTTATTAACATTTATTCATTTAAAAAAAATCATTTTTATTATATTACCTCTTTTCAATCAAGTTATGGTATACCATGTGTAGAAATAAAATAAAAAAACTGTAAAATGTGGCTTCATCATGCCCTCCACAATTATTTTGTGATTATGTAACTTTTATATCATTTTCTTATGAAATGTCTAGTTATCAAGTGATCTACTTTTTCCTTTGAAAAAATAATTGTTTATTATAATATCAATACAGACCATTTTATTGGATAATTACTTTTCTTCCAGCAAGAGTGCACAATTATGTACCAAAATATATATTTTTAAACTACAACTTCATATGCCTTTATATTAAAAAAACAATATGGGTTGAGCACAGCCTTAAAGAAAAATGTTTTAAGACAAAAATGTATTTAATGACATAATTAATTAAAATATACTGGGAATTTTTTTAAGTATAATAATAATAATAATAAAATTCTTTATTCATGTATGCCACCAGATGTACAAAAATACATAAATACATATACACAAGGTAATAAATAGATACATAGATTTTTAGTGGATATGCGCGTCAAAATTTTGTTATCCTAACAAATTGTGTTGTCATCATAAAAAAAAATATATGGTCTTATAAACTAATACATATACTTACATGCATACAGCAGAAAAGAAGATACAATCGTTAAACCTCTATTACTTATCTATGAATTCTTTAAATGAATAAAATGTATTTTCTAATAATAAGTCTTTTACATTTCTTTTATAAATGGTTAGGGTTGCCGATTTTTTTACTGATTGGGGTAATTTATTATAAATTAGTCCGCAAGAATATAATGTGCTCTTTTCATACTTTGTGGTGCGGTGCGGAGTTGTACGAATATTTAATTTATTTCCTGTGCCATATTGGTGATTTTGGCAGTTTAATTCAAACTTATCTATATTATTAAAAGCATAAATGCTTGCCTTATAAATGTATATACTAGACAATGTTAATATTTTATTTGTTTTAAATATTTCTCTACATGAAGTTCTTCTTTCAACATGAAATATAAGTCTAAGTATTCTTTTT
The DNA here is from genome assembly GCA_932526585.2 of Philonthus cognatus. Classification (NCBI taxonomy): domain Eukaryota; kingdom Metazoa; phylum Arthropoda; class Insecta; order Coleoptera; family Staphylinidae; genus Philonthus; species Philonthus cognatus. The sequence continues at coordinate 94,337,131 of OW052243.1, forward strand.
TGAATACTAAATATTCTATTGGTATTTGCCCGACCCCATACTAATATATTGTAAGTCAAGTGTGAATACACTAGTGCCTGGGTCTCCAAACTTTCCAGCCTTAGGGCCATACTGATTACTCCAGTAAGTTCCGAGGGCCAAAACCATATTATCATTGTTGCCGGTGGTAAAAAGTGAAATAGTCCACTGATGAAAAAAAATGTCCGAAAAAGTACGCAACGTTTAAAAAAGGCTGCAAATCAGACTAAAGTCCGCAAAACGGCAACACTGCATATTATTAATTTTCCTGTCATTATCTGTAATTTCTAGATTGGTCGTAGAGTACGAGCCATGAGGAGTAACGTGACACGACATCTGGTGGACACAAGCGGAAATAGGTAGTACCTTCTATCGCTAACAGATGGCGCCAATAGCACGTACAGAATAAGTGTCTTCCACTCACTTCTAGATGGCAGTAATTGGAATATATAAGAAGGCTAGTGGCGCAACCACAAGTCAGTTCCTATGACACTGTTGTGAAATAAAATAGTGCGCACCTCCTTAAAACGTGTTTGTGCGTGTTTAAGTTTAAGACATCTTTGTAACAGTATTTTGATTTGAATTGTTGCTTTTGTGTGTGATTTAGTAGTATGGAAAAGAAGCGAAAAATTGATAGTGAATGCAGAAAATTCAAAGATCAGGGGAACATTCAGTATTTCGTAATTGAGTCCAGTAACAAGGCGCTATGTTTGATTTGCAATGAAAGCATAGCCGTTCTCAAGGAATATAACATTAAACGTCATTATGAAACAAAACATTTTCAAAATTACTCAAAATATACAGGAAGTTTGCGGACAGAAAAATTCGCAGCTATGAAGCGCGGATTGAAATCGCAGCAATCTTCATTTACAAAACTCAAAACTAAACAAGAGGCTGCAACTCGTACCAGCTTTCGTGTGCCTCTTGAAATTGCAAAACGTGGAAAACCATTCACCGATGGAGAAATGATCAAAGAATGCATAATTGCAGTAGCCGAAGAAATGTGCCCTGAAAAGGTAAATTTATTAAAAACTGTCAGTATGTCAGCAAACACTGTGGCTCGAAGGGTAGAAAACATCGCTGAAAATATATCCTCTCAACTGTTCGACACAAATGGACATGTTGAGTGGTTTTCTTTGGCCTTGGATGAGTCAACGGATGTGTCAGATACTGCTCAGGTGTTGATTTATATTCGAGGAGTAGATAAAAGCTATGAAGTGCATGACGAACTTCTTGATATGTATAGTATTCATGGCACAACCACTGGTACAGATATTTTTAAAGGAGTTGAAATGGCCATTAATCAAAAGAACCTTCGATGGAAAAACTTAAAATGTATTACAACTGATGGAGGCAAAAACATGAGTGGGAAAGATAAAGGAGTGGTCGCTCTTGTGTCAAAGGCTGTAAAAAATGACGGTGGTTCAAAACCATTAGTCTTACATTGTATCATTCATCAACAGTCTTTGTGCGGAAAATGTTTGGATATGTCTGAAGTTCTGAAACCAGTCATATCAACTGTTAATTTTATCAGATCTTTTGGGCTGAATCACCGACAATTCCGACAATTTATTGAAGAGATTGGAGAAAATGACTTACCTTATCATACTGTCGTACGTTGGCTTAGTTGTGGGAAAGTCCTTCAGCGCTTTTTTGAACTTCAAGCAGTGATCGAAATTTTTTTGAATGAAAAGCATCGCCCTCTTACTGAATTACAAAACAACGCATGGCTGTGGAAGTTAGCATTCTATGTTGATTTGACTAAACATGTGAACGAACTGAATTTGAGATTGCAAGGAGAAAACCAGCATCTTCCTGATTTATACACTAATATCAAATCATTCCGGAAAAAATTGATACTGTTTCAATCACAACTACGAAGTAAATGTTTTTCACATTTTAAAACATGTGAAATATTCAGCCACACCACTGAGACTGAGTTTCCTATCGATTTTGCAATCGAAACTTTGAGTGCTTTGAAAAAACATTTTGATACTCTTTTCTCGGACTTTGATGCCATTGCGAATCAAATTAAGATTTTTCAGAATCCTTTTGATACTGACATGGAAACCCTAGCCCCGGAACTTTAAATGGAAATGATTGATCTACAGTGCAGTGATATAATTAAGAACAAATATCAAAACTTATCTTTGTTGGAATTTTATAAGGGTCTTCCACTGACACAATTTGATAATTTGCATAAATTTGCTCGTAGGCTGTTTTCTGTTTTTGGTACTACTTATTTGTGTGAGAAGACCTTCTCCAAAATGAAGTACACAAAAAATGTTTACAGATCTAAATTAACTGATGAGCATCTTAAATCTCTTTTAATAATTGGTACAAGTAAAATTAGTCCACAACTACAAACTATTGTCAGTGGAAAATCTCAATTACATAAATCTCATTAGTATTTCATATGTTATTGTGCTTGTTATAAGTTATGTTTTTATTTAAAATGTATAAAATGTTAGTTGGATTCATTTCAATAATTTGTTAGTTATTATATACTGAAGTTAAATTTTCTGCATATTATACATGTCTTTACTCATTACAATTCTGTGTTTCTTTATCCAACTTATCACAAAAACAATAACAATAAGCCTACAACAATGTTATGAGTAGTTAGCCCATGACCATATCAATGTAGATGTCATATTAATAATTATTCAACATAAAATTAGAATACTTCAGTAAACTAAATTTAATTTGCTATAAAAAATATGTTCTCTAAAAGGAGTTTTCAAGTATGCTAGCTCTCCGCGGGCCGGACCAAATCTGTCCGCGGGCCGGATGTGGCCCTCGGGCCGTAGTTTGGAGACCCCTGCACTAGTGCATAATATAGATTCATGATTGCATGTTGATTAAACTTATATTTAATTTTATTGATCGCATAATACGCACTATTCAGTTTTCTACAAACATGGTCGATTTGATGTCCCCATGTCAGGTTTGAGCCTATGTGGATTCCTAAGTACTTCACTAACATAGTATTGCTTTCTATATACACAGCTAATTTTTATTTGAAGTATACGCTGTAAATTTTCCGACATTCGTAGTTTTTCTTTAAGTTCAATTTGAAACTTTAAACGATTGTTTTCCACTCCCAGACTAAGCATAAAGTAAAATTCGAAATTTTACTTCATGCACCGCGCGTATAAAACACTGGTTTTAAGTGAAGTTCAAAATATATGTCTGTAGAGTACTGCTTTAGCATATTGCGAACTTTACAATATGTAAGCGTTTTATACGCGTGGCGCATGAAGTAAAATTTCGTGTTTAGTAAAGCCTGAAAATTTTACTTCATGCCTAATCTGGGAGTGGAAAACACTCGTTTAAAGCTTCAAATTGAACTCTTGAAAAAAGAACGAATATGTGAACATTAATTGGAATATGTATACATAAAAGAAAAACTTCAGTTTGATATGACTAATGCGCAAATCCATCGTAGCTGGCTGGATGTGTGGAATAAGAAATACGGAATATCTACCAAAATCTCGTGTCACTATTACAACGTTACCAATTTTTTTGAGAGAAAGAGATACTTAACTCGAGCGTACGGATTAGAAGGAAGTAGGTGCCCCGGGCTATTCGAGAGGGTGCGGGAACGGGCCATCTGATAATTCCCGAGCGAGCAACGCAGTTCTTAAAAATCCCGTAAACTCTATAAGGCCAGCACTGCATTGACCAAAATATTTGTCTCGGCCTGAAAACTAGGCGTGACATTTTTGCCAGTGCAGTTGTTTTCCTTCTATATACCAAGGTTAAAAGTGTTTTATTTTAAGTTATTATCATCTTCACGCAACTCACTCAAATGAATTTGTTTAATTTTATTAAATATGTCAATTTTGACGATTTTTGAATATTTCTATTTGGTTTTTCAATTAATGTTTGTTATTTACAAGTTTTGTCAGCTTTCAGAAATATGTTTGTTTCGGCAGAATATTTTAAAATTGTCTTTATATTTGTATGTTTTGTCCATAAAATTAATTAACCTTTACGGTTTTCAACAAAGGGTACCTCCGGTTAAGTATGGTAAAATGCCCCTATCATTTGATTTTTAAATTTACCTTTTAAGAGGGTGTCTTAAGGTATAAAAATAAGATCCCAATGGTTCATGGTTCGTGATCTCTCCTCCCCCCCCCCCCACTCCCTCTTAAGGTCAAAAAAGTGTTTTTTTCGGAATTTTTTTTTTCTTGATTTCTATTAATAATTAAGATATGGAAAAATTCATGAGTATAGGTGACCTAAATACCCGTCTGTGTCATTTTTTTCAAGGTCATTTAGGTAATAAAAAAAATCCTAAAAGTTTAAAATCGATGTTTCATTGCCTATTACCCCATGTAACCCGGTTGTTTACCTCAGCATCATATTTTCTTAGCAAAAATCTACAAAAATATGCCCTAAGATATATTAACGTTTTCCCGCGCCATCTTCAAAAATCAATTTTTCAAGATTTTTTAGGGTTTTTACCTGTTTTCATGGAACTGCCCATATGTATCTAAAAAAAAAACATTTTTTTTTTATCTCTAGCTTAAATATTCGCCGAGATATCACATTTGTAAGTTTTTTAAACGTTTCGTTTTAATCATCAAAGCGACGATAAACGTTCTGTTTTACTTAAAAATTTAATTTTTGCTGTTCTATAAGATATTTTATTAAAAATAAGGAGATTAAATAATTAAAATTAGAAAAATATTAAAAGATAAAGGAATGTAGAATGCACTTTATTGTTTATATTTCAATATATGTATACTATAATCTCATAACACCATAATAAAGGGTCCTTATAATACGACATTGGGATAAAACAATCTCGATATGCACCAGAATGCGTCGGGACGTTGTAAGCATGAAATGACAAGTGCGCACGTATTTTTCGTTTTTGAAGTGTATATCATTATTTTATTAATATAAACAATTGTTATTATAAAGTATCTTAGTATTTATTGTGATTATTATCAAACAGTTTATACTTTTTCAAAGGCAAGTTAAAATTTTTTATATTATATATAATCAATCAAAATTATAAATAAGTGTAATTTATATATATATATATATATATATGTGTGTGTATGTGTGTGTGTGTGTGTGTGTGTACATATATACGCTTATATAAAAAATATTTTTATATTATAGTAGTATATGTACTAAAATAAACTACTAAACATTTTAATTGTTCATTTTCGTATATTCTATTTATCAAATCAAAGCATTCAATACGATTTGACACCTTTAATTTTTAGGTTATGTGTAAATTGAGTTGCCTATATGACCATTACAAATTGTAGCCAATCAATCGCAATTAATACCTCAACTTGTAGATGCAGGGAGTTTTTCTTTCAAGTATACATGTCTCAATTACACCGTACATGCCGTAAATCTTTAGATAATCGTTGTTTTTTTTTTTTAAAGAGTTCAATTTGAAACATAAAACAAGTGTGATCCACTCCCAGACTAAGCATGAAGTAAAATTTCGAGTTTAGAAAAGCCTGAAAATTTGGTTTGGTCGCGTAGCGCGAAGCGCGGAGCGACCAAACTAAATTTTCAGGCTTTTCTAAACTCGAAATTTTACTTCATGCGCCACCGGTACAAAACACTAACATATTACGAAGTTTAAAACACACCGCTAAACCTTATATTGAATCAGTGTTTTGTACCGGTGGCGCATGAAGTAAAATTTCGAGTTCAGCAAAGCCTGAAAAAAGCCTGCTCTCGCAAGTGCAACGGACAGTCTGTCTTAGTGTAACAGGCGCCATGCACACTACTCCGACGATGGCGATGGAAGTCATGCTATGCCTTCCATCACTTGATATCCACGTGGAGAAGGAGGCCACGGCGACTATACTTCGCCTTCAGTGCAGTGGGATTTGGAACAGTAACAGCTGTGGGGAAGTTAGAGGACACCTCTGGAGGAATGTCTGTAGAGATATACCTCTTTTAGAGGCTGTTAATGACTGCTGTGTACCAACACTAATACGGAACACACCCTACAACGTTACTGTTCAACCCACTAAGCGGATGAGAGAGTCTGCTATAAGGATCTACACAGATGGATCTAAAAGGAGAGAAGGATCGGGCCTTGGAGTTTTCTCTAAAACCCTAAAAATCCAAGCAAAGATTCCGATGGGAATTCATAGAACCATCACGCAACTGGAGCTGATGAGAATAACACTTGCGGCTGAGTACATCATAAACCGCAAGGTAACAAATGCAGCCATACTAATCTTAACGGATAGCACGCAAGCGATTCTGTCTCTGCAGAAAGCCTATGCTTCGTCAGAGACCGAAATAGAGTGCCACGGAAAACTCAGACAGGCAGCAATGCACAACAACATTGAAGTCTGCTGGGTGAAACGGCATGACACAGGTAACGGGAGAGCTGACGCGCTGGCAAGAGATGCGGCTGGGATGAATCTACTCTCACCGGAGCCGCTAGTGCGGTTAACTCCTCTCTCCCTGTGTAACATGTTACAAACCAATGCCCTGGAGAAATTCAGGATGCGTTGGGATGATATCGAGGGCTGCAAGCTCTCTAAGGAAACACTTGTGTATCCCAATGAGAGATCAGCGAAACGGTACCTGCAGCTGGCTAGAGGGAATCTCAGGCGCTTAACTGCCATCCTTACTGGTCACTGTGGACTAAACGGGCACCTCTATAGGATGGGGATAGTTGACTCCCCATCTTGTAGAGGTTGCAGCATGGAAGACGAAACTGCATGGCATTTTCTTTGTGAATGCCCGGCACTATCGTCAATCAGGGAGACCATACTGGGTGATAGATGGCCTACAATGGCCTACATAAGAGATCTACCCACCTCAGCTATGCTAGAATACCTAAACAAGGTGGGCTGGCTAAACTGAGGATGGGTGATCTACGGGAGGTGGCACAATGGGCCTAATGAGGCCTAAGTGCAGTGCAGAACTGCACACTCAACTTTGCACCAGAACCAGAACCAGAAGCCTGAAAATTTGGTTTGGCCGCTTCGCGCTACGCGACCACACCAAATTTTGAAGCTTTTCTGAACTCGAAATTTTACTTCATGCTTAGACTGGGAGTGGAAAACACTCGCTTAAAGCTTGAAATTGACTAATATATATATATATATATATATATATATATATATATATATATATATATATATTCATTATAGATACTCGTATATATCATTTACAATTTTATACATTTAACAAACATTAAAAAAATTGTTGATGAAGTTAAATATTTTTGTACTAATTATTATTACATAGAATAGTTTTAAGAGATCTTATTTGTGTAGTAGATAGTACAAAATAAATATGGTTAAATATAATAATTATTTTTATTTAGTGTAACATATATTAATAAATAATTAAATAATCAAATAAGAATTGAATAAATAAAATTGATAATTGTAAAATGTTCAAAAAGTTTACCATTTGCTAAAAAGTATGCTTAACCAATACAAATATTTGACAAAAAGCATCTAAATATGTTTTCATTTATTTATTTTTGATGAAACCTTCCTAGAAAAGAGTACAAATTAAATGTTTATATAAAAAACACCGTTTATCGTCACTTTGATAATTAAAACGAAACGTTCGAAAAACTTAAAAATACGATATCTCGGCGAATATTTAAGCTACAGAGATAAAAAAAAACAAAATTTTTGTTTTCAAAAATACTTTCTTAAAATGCTAAAAATGTTGAAATATATATGGGCAATTCCAAGAAAAATGGCAAAAACCCTAAAAAATCTAGCAAAATTGATTTTCAAAGATGGCGCGGGAAAATATTAATATATCCTAAGGCATATTTTGTAGATTTTTGCTAAGAAAATATGATGCTGAGGTAAACAACCGGGTTACATGGGGTAATAGGCAATGAAACTTCGATTTTAAACTTTTAGGATTTTTTTTATTACCTAAATGACCTTGAAGAAAATGACACAGAAGGGTATTTAGGTCACCTATATTCATGAATTTTTCGATATCTTAATTAGTAATAGAAATCAAGAAAAAAAAAATAATTTCGAAAAAACACTTTCTTGGCCTTGGGGGGGGGGGGGAGATCATGGACCAAGAACCATTGGAATCTAATTTTTTATACCTTAAGACACCCTCTTAAAAGGTAAATTTAAAAATTAATAGATAGAGGCATTTTACCATATTTAACCGGAGGTACCCTTTATAACGTTCATTTATTATTATTTTGCTCTGTTATTGGATAATATGTAATCTGTTAGGTAATAAGCCATTATTATTATCATTATTATTAAATTTAACATTTTCAACGAATTTTTAAAACTTTGTAAAGTTATATAAAATTTCGAGTTTAGGAAAGCCAAATTCAGGCTTTTCTAAACTCGAAATTTTACTTCATGCGCCACTCGTATAAAACACAGGTTTAAAGTAAAGTTCTAAATAAGCCGGTTTATTTTTAAAATTGATGTATTAAAATATTCATTCAAAAGCATATTCGAATTATTCGAATATCCTGATTATTCAAATATTCGATTATTTCAATATTCGCGTTTGAATATGTTTTTAAATGAATATTCAAATTGATTTTGCTCTTTACTACAAAAAAGATAACTGAATTGATTTGTTTCATGTTCAATTTATTTAAAGAAACAAGTAGAGTCTTTTAAAAACAACATTTACTTCTGATTAAAAGATAAATAGGAAACATTTATTAAATAGAAAGAAATTATAGAACTTCCATTTGCTCTTCCTTATGTCCTTCAGTACCCTTTAAGCAATTTAATATTACAGAACTATGCTTCTTGTACAGGATTGTTATGTTTAAGACACTTTGTTTTAAAGCAGTGTTTTAAACATGTTTAAAAACAGCTGTTGTGTTTTAAACATGTTTTAAATATTAAATTTGTTTAAAACATGTTTTAAAAGTTAAATTTGTTTAAAACTTTTTTGTATTATCTTAAATTTGCTAAATTATATTTTATACTACTTCATTAAGACTTTTTGTTTACATTTTAAAATTTTAGCTAAATTGTTGAAGATATTTCAAATTACATTATTAAACATAACATTTTATTACAATAAAATATCACAACTGTGTGTGCATAAATGTGATTATTAAATACTGGGAATATTTCTTTCAGGTATACATTCGTATACAATATATATTTTACGACATTCGTTGTTTCTTTTTAAAGATTTAAATTTGAATCTTCAAACGAGGGTCTTCCACTCCCAGACTAAGCATGAAGTAAAATTTCGAGTTTAGAAAAGCCTGAAAATTTGGATTGGCCGCGTAGCGAAGCGGAGCGCCCAATCCAAATTAGGCTTTTCTAAACTCGAAATTTTACTTCATGCGCCACACGTATAAAACACTGAAATATCGGAAAGTTTAAAATATACGGCTTTAGCAATCTAATATGTAGATATAAATAAAACGTGAGTCAAATTCTGAGCTAAACAAATTGTTTAAAACAGTAATTATAGGCAACCTAATAGCTCTAACGTATATTAGGTTGCCTATAATCATTGTTGTATGTGGTGCTTTTTGAACTACACTGTAAATCAGTGTTTTTAAGCGTGGCGCATGAAGTAAAATATCGAGTTTAGAAAAGCCTAATTTGGATTGGCCGGCCAATCCAAATTCTTAGGCTCGTTAAAAACTTTAAATTAACCGTTTTGAAACAACGAATTCTCACAAATTTAAAAAAACTCTGTAATTATCGGAATATGTATACTTAAAAAAAACGCTCTTTATGTTCTGTTTTAAACACGTTTTAAAAGTGTTTTAAACATGTTTTTAATTGTTAATGTTTTAAACGCTGTCTCAATGAAAAAAACAAGTTTTGTTAAAAAACTGTTTGTTTTAATTAAAATGAAACGTTATTTCTTTAACAACATTTTAAAATAGTTCATCTTTTTTATCAATCTTACACATTAATCATAACTAGTGTAATATCAATGGCTTCTTTCCACTAAAATATTATTTTCAAGTAGTAATAGTTGTTTCTATTATTATTGCGTATGATTTCAAAAATTTGCTCAATACTGTAATTATATTTATTCATAAAAAGAACCATACACGCATATTAATTTAAATTTCAAGAATTTATTTACTCTTCAAAATTATGTAATTTCTATCGATTCCTAATGATCTCATAATATGTTTTAATAATCAAAGGTAGGTAAATAAAGGCGTTATAACACAAATTTAACAAGAAATATCAAATTTTATGCTGAAAATGTGTGTTAATACAGAGATTAATTAATTGAAGCATGTTATATAATTGGAAATAGTGATTGCGCTGTGATATCGTTATGTTTGTACGGTTAAGCAAATTAAAAATAGGTGGTTCTCTAACAGCAATACAGTCAAGGCCGTAGCCAGGGAGGGTTTAACCCCCCATATCTGAAAAATTTCAATTTAAAGTTTCTAGCGAGAGTTTCCACTCCTTGATTAAGCATGAAGTAAAATTTCGATTCTTGCAAAGCCTGAACTTTTGGTTTGGTCGCGTAGCGAAGCGGAGCGACCAAACCAAATTTTCTGGCTTTTTTAAACTCAAAATTCTACTTTATGCGCCAGCCGTATAAGACACTGATTTAAAGTGAAGTTCAAAATGGACCGCTTTAGCATATTGATTTAAAAGTATATTTTAAAACCCGACACCATATGGTAAAAGGGAATACTGATTATATATATAAGTATATTTTAAACTTCACAATATTTGAGTGTTTTATACGCGTGGCGCATGAAGTAAAATTTCGAGTTTAGAAAAGCCTGAAAATTTTGTTTGGTCGCTCCGCAATTTGCAGGCGTTTCTAAAGTCGAAATTTTATTTGATGCTTAATTTGGGATCGGAAACACTCGTGAAAAGCTTTAAATTCCTAAGAATATAAATGATCTCAACGCATCTTCTCAGAATATTAAGCCCAAGTAGGAATTATACAATAAAATCATAAGATGTTATTTTACCGCTGACCCTGCAAATACGCAAGTCAACAAAGCATTTGTTTTCATTTGATAGAACGAAAGACGTGAATTGTACGCTGTAACTGATAATTTCAACAGCCACTGTACCTAGAAATTTGTTTGTTCTAACCAATGTGTTCGTTATAAACAACATGAATGCTTTTTTGTACACGTAATTCTACGGACCGACTATTTTGTTCGTTATTTACTTATGCCCGGTATTATAAACGATTAATAAATCATTAGATAACTGTTTGTGGAGTAAATTTATTTACCTAGTAAACTAATAGGCAAATAAAATTGCGTATTATAAAGCAAACCTACCAAATAAATAGCAATTCTAGAAATAAATAATTTAATTAGTAGATTACAGACCGAAATTATACATTTTCATTGTGGCCATTGCTGGAACCACCAATTGGTTAAATTGAATTGTCAATATTTCAAATTAAATTGTCAATCAAATTGAAAATTTAGTATAATTCCTTATAATTATGGAGAATAACCGTGGTATAGAATAGTATTACACAGAACAAGAAAAAGAAAGCTTATTAGAAATTATAAAAAACTTAAACGAGTGTTTTCCACTCCCAGGCTAAGCATGAAGTAAAATTTAGAGTGTAGAAAAGCCTGAAAATTTGGTTTGGTCGCGTAGCGCGAAGCGCTGAGCGGCCAAACCAAATTTTCAGGCTTTTCTAAACTCGAAATTTTACTTCATGCGCTACGCGTACAAGACACTGATTTCAAGTGAAGTTCACTTGTTCACAATATTTCAGTGTTTTCAGTGTTAAATACACGTGGCGCATGAAGTAAAATTTCGAGTTTAGGAAAGCCTGAAAATTTGGTTTGGTCGCTCCGCGCTTCGCGCGGTTTAAATAGAACTAATTTAAAAAAAACGTATGCATAAGTATAAAAATCCTTGGTTATGTCTGATTTGAAAAACTTTAGGTCTTCGACTCCTTAAAATGTCTTGTGGTTCGAATTAATCACTGTCAGGGAAGATACTACGAGCGAACTTAAATCTGACACGGATGATATGGTAGACATGATAACCGTAATGAAATTAATAAATACAAGTAGTAGAATTTTGACTTTTAACTGTCAAATTATTTAAAGAATAAAATTTACTTGGTAGAAAAATAAACAAATATTTTACTGGGGAGATTTATTATCCAAATAAAGTTATTTTGTGTTTATAATACCGAAATCTTTGGAATAAATTAATTTATTCCTAAAGTAAACTTTATTTAGGGAATAAAACGTTTTATAATACCGGGCATTAGTGTTGTAAATATTTTATTTTAATTTTAATTTTGCTCTTAAAAAGGTTTTTCATTGTTCAGTCAAAATCGTGTATAACGGTTAGAATAGACAATGTATCCGTTATAAACAATTTTGACTGTACAAAAAAAACTTTTTTAGAAATTTTAAAAATATATTGCAACATTGAGAATTATTATTTTAATTGAAACAATAATGGATCTAATGATACTTGAGAAAGACTCTTCGGTAATTTATACTTAATTTTAAGACATATTTACATAGTTATTGAGGTTCTATATCCATAACATTTTAAAAACTGTTAGTTATAGAAATACAATGTAGGTGTATTGCAAAACCCACGCTTGAAAGGACAAATATTTCTTTGAGCAAGTCTTTAAAGATAAATACATTTCAAGGAAATAATGTACAAAGGTTAACTTTGCTTTTCCGTCTTTATGGCGATTTAATGCTAGGAAGGAGTATTACACGTCTAAACTTACTGCATATTACTCACATTGATTAGACACATAACCAACATAAATGTATCCACGTGTGACCTTATGTAAGTTAAAATAATATTCAGTGCGGTTTACTTAATAAAGTTATACGGAATATAGGAAACGATTTAATTTGAATTGTACTGCATGACTTAATGTTAAAGTACGTTGTACGCATCGATTTGAAATGAAGCAATAAAACGTATTTTGATATTAAGTCATTATAAACAAATTCAAATAATATTTTTTGAATAACTATCTCACTTATCACTTTATAAAAAAAATTGAACTAATAATAATAAAGGACAAATCGAAAATAACACTTGGTTTGTTTCACTTGACTAGTTTCGCTTTTAACGGCATCATCAGGAGTGGATTACAGAAGAAACCGACCGGCTTATACAGTAATGGACAAAAGTATGTAGACAATTATATTCTCTTCGTTATACGTATTTTAATGGTATTCAAACCTAAAACAAATAAATATTGAAATTAAACTATGCTGCAAAATGTTAACAATCATTCATAATTTTTTAATATTTCAATAAACTTATTTATTATTGTCAAAAATGTATAAACTGGTTGGACAAAAATATATAGACATAACTGAAAACATATTTATTATAATAATGATTGTCAAAAATTAGATAATTTATTTTTAATAATGTGTTCAGCATTTAGTAGGATATGTCTTATTGTAAATTACTTCTTGGCATCTTCTTGACATTTAATAAAAAAGTTTATTAATGTAGGCACTATCAACACTATTCTATTTATCTTCAAATCCGTCTTATTAATGATTTTTTCTATTGTTCTCTAAGATTTTTGTTCATGTCCACAAATACTCGACCGGATTTAGATTTTAAGTGTTAAATAAAGTTTGAACTCATTTTAAAATAGGATTTAACTGCTTCACTAACTTGGACGTATATTTGGAAGTCGTTTTCATGTTGAAACGAAGATCGTAGTGGCGCAATAAAACATTTAGGTGTATCTGTCATGGTTTGGGGTTTCTTTTCCAGACTTTGAACCATGCACAGAGTCAAATTCAAGGCATTATGTGTGTGTGTGGGATATATTGAAACATGGGCATTCTTCCCTATGTACAGGATAATAGCACATAGGGAAGAATGCCCATGTTTCAATATATCCCGACACATAAACCTATCCATAATGCCTTGAATTTTACTGTGTGCATGGTTCAAAACCTGGAAAAGAAACCCCAAACCATGACAGACACACCTACATGTTTTATTGTGGGTGATATTAACTTAGGGTGTCATGTTTAATTAACAGGGTATCTAACACATTGGTTCTCAACGTAAACAATAACGCCTCCCCGTGGGCGTTTATGACTTTCAGGGGGGCAGTAGAAAACCTAGAAAAAATTAGGGGGCGTATAATATTACACGTTTAAATATAATCGTGGCAATAGCTGTTTCAGATTCGCGACAGATGGTAAGTAAAACAAATTAGGGGGCCTCTAGAAAAAAAAAATATTCAAAGTGAGCGGTGGGCAAAATAAAGTTGAGAACCTATAATCTAACATAATGTGTGCCATCAAATCCATACGTATTACACTTGTACTCATCGCTAAAACATTCAATTTCCCAATAATGTAAAGTCAACTGCAGATAACAGTGAGACAATTCTAAACGGGCCTATCAGCAAAGTTTTTTTAACTTCATGTCTTGCAAATAAATTCAGTGCATTCAATCTTCGTTCAATTGTTTTTGTTGAGATATTAGGTAATTCTTAAGCTTGTAATTCACTTTTGATTTGGATATTGTCTTAAAAGGATCTCTCGATGGAATTACTTTAATCACTCTCGCGCTTCTTTTATTGCGTTTTCTAGGTTCACCACTTCCTTTTTTCCCTCACACGCGAATCTCCTTCTATTTTTATTTAATAATTGTCCACACTGATTTTAGTTCAAACTTAAATTGTTTGCAATTTCTATGTGATGTTGACCCTACTTAAATAATTTAATAACTTTTTTAATAGCAAAGGGGATTTCAACACCACGAGGCCTTTCAGAAGAGCCTAAACGAACTTTCTTTGCTGTTCAAGTGCACTTTTTTTATTGCATTCAATTAAAATATTAATCATAAATTGTGTGTCCATATATTTTTGTCCTAACATAAATTATTTTTTTGTCTTTATCTCTTTGTGCGTAGTTGCTGAATGTCAAACATACATCTAATTATTGCCATTCATTGGAGTAAAGTTATTGATAAATCAATGAATAATTAAATAAAATTATAACAAACTTTAGAGATGTTCAATTGTTTGTCTATATAATTTTGTCCATCACTGTATATAGTTGGGTAATAAATGATTTTAAAATTTAAGTAGGATGCCTCTCATAAGTTTTTAAGTAAATAACAACTTATAAACTGAAATCACGTACTGACAAGTCAGATATTGTTGACATAATTTTAATTATACAAGAAAATAATACAAAAATGACTTTTCAAATAAACTCACTGAACAAACACATTTAAGTAATGTTTCATCAACATTAAAATAACGTTTAATGTTGCTACAATGTTGATATAACGTTATTTGTTTGTTTTTTGCTCAGTGGGAACTGTCAAATTAAGGCAGTTATTTCCAAATTACCATTTATTAACAGTTGCGTACAATTAGCTTCTTTAAATTACAGGAAAACTCTTTATTTATTATAATAATGTGTATAGATAATGATTTTGTTCCTACTTTAAGGAAGGAGCTTTAAAATACAAATACGATGCCATCAATAAGATACCGCAAGGCTAAATAACCTTTGTAATTCGGTATAGGCTTATGTTTTGTGCTAAATTTATTTATATAAGTATAAATGAAATTATTGTTCCGTTTTGCAAGTACCACAAATTTAAAAAAGCGCTAATTTTTATGGAATCGCCTTTAAAAAATAAGTCAATGGACATTTGACAGTTTATTATAGAATACAAGAACTTCAAAGTCAATGATGTTTACAGTGAATTTATACTCTTCGGTGGTGTTTCTTCGCCTCATTTCCATATAAAAATAAATAACTATAAACTAAATACATTTAAATTTAAAAATAAATTAATATTTTCAAATGCACTTCAATCGGAATATAGATTACATTTAATTTTATTGTCTTTTTAATTATTATTATATTTTGAATCTACATGCTGATTTATTTACTGTAAGAAATGTAAAACTTGTGTTATATCATGAATATAGTAAATAAAAAAACTACTTCTGAAACCTCTTAGCTCCCGATTTTTCAAAAATGTCTGTTTAAAGTCATTAGACAAATGTGCCTGCTGACTTTGTCTAATGATATCAATAAGTGATTTTTTAAAAATCGGAACTTACGAGGTTTCGAAAGTAGTTGATCGATATACAAGGATAAAAATACTGTTATTCCTTACTTCACTTTTTATTTGTATCGTTAAATGTACCATCGGTGGACAAACATAATCAAATTTATATCAATGAAGTCAGGTTTTTAAATTCAGGTTATTTTTTTTTTTCATTTTCGACACATCAAATGACAATTAACTGATAAGTCTAAAGTTTGATACACACTAAAAAACGTTTACGTGTCTCAACATTTTGTTGTATTATTAATAACAAACTGAATTCTTACAACTATTTGGGCTGTATATATATCTAGGAATTTAGGAAAAACCAATAAGTAATTAAGCTAGGTATTACGAGACTAAGTGGTTGTCAGTGAGATTACATACTCTGTGGGGTTCTTTTTGGCTAATAATGGATTAACTAAGGGACTAAGAACAAAATTTAGCAAAACATTTTTATTTTTGTACATTACAATGGATTCAAGCATATTTTCTACGATGACTTTTTTTGTAAAAAAAAGAACCATTCACTCCAAACTACAAATTAAATATGGTCTTTTGATTATTTTCTTCTATTTCATGCGTAAAACTAATACTGATTCAATATTCACGCATGAAATAGAAGAAAATAATCAAATTCAATTTCTAGACTTACTTTTGATAAATAATTATAAAAAAAATAGAACTTGATATATACAGGAAAACCACACACCGTTTTAATTACATCCAATTATCATCATCTTCTTCATTAAAACATAAAGTAGCAGCTTTTAATAGCATGATTTTTTGAGCAATCAACATACTAATATCTAAAGAGAATAGAGAAAGTGAATTTAGTTTAATCAGGAAAATAGGCATTTCATCAAACTACAAAATAGACACAATCAATAAATTAATTAACGGACACATTAGAAATCACAAAATAAAATTAAGTACCACCCTAATAAACTTGAAAGAAACAAAAGTCTCAAAAAGTTTGCTAGATTCGTTTACCACCCATCAATTTGTATGAGAATTGGTAGTTTATTAAATAAATAAAGCCTTTCTCCTGCTTTTTATGCTAATGCAAAATGAAAAAGTTTACTTGGTAACACTTATGCAAAAATAAACCACCTAGAACAATCCGGAATTTATTCAATGAACTGCAACAATTGCAATAAAATATACTTAGGTCAAACACAACGCAATATATTAAAAAGATTTAAAGAACACCAATATTATTGCAAAATTCAAAACCCGGACAAATCAGCGGTCTCACACCATTCATTAGAATCAGGACACACATTTTAGATTAACAATATTAAACTTTTAAAGCAGTCAAGTCATCGTAGATTAAATATGCTTGAATCGATTGAAATGTACAAATATAAAAATGTTTTGCTAAATTTTGATCATAGTCCCTTAGTTAATCTATTATTAGATTTATTACCCAAAAAGAACTTCACAGAGAATGTAATCCCACCGACAACCACGCCGAACCCTTAGCCCCCGTAACACCTAGCTTAATTACGTATTCGTTTTTCCTAAATCCCTACCCAGCAAACCATCGTGTGCCCATCGGCATCCGATCGGATGCCGATGTGTCGAACGTCGTTGTCGATTCGATGTCGATGTCCGACAACGAATCGGCGTTATTATGTCCGCCCGATCAACAGCCGCTCGCATGTCGACGTCGTGACGACGTCGACGTCAAATCGGCAACGATACAAAACTTTATTCGTGGCGTCGTCATCGAATCGGCAGCATTTCGATACCTAAATCGGGACGACGTCCTCATCGAATAGGCAATAATTCAAAACCTTACACGTGACGACGTCGTCACTGAATAGGCACCTATTAGAAACAAAATCGCGATGACGTCGTCAGCGAACCCTTAATTGTAACGATATCGTCAGTCATTTATTGGACGACTTTCTGCAGAGAGGAACCAGTTCATATGTAAAAATAAATGAGTTGGTTCCATTCTGCAAACAGCGCTCCAATTTTTAAAATAAAAATCATCAAATGTAATTAATATCTCTTCATTATAAAATATAGAAAAATTGTAATACATATACTAATGAAAATGTAAAAAATATATTTAAAAAACGGAGCACATTGTAATTAATTAAAATTACAGTAATATACAAAGAATGTAATATACTAATAAAAATGTAAACGTGGGCATTTACTAAAATAAATGAGCTAGGGTCTATTAATGTACATCTAAAAATTTTAAACTTAACATAAAAATACAATATTTTTTAATTGACGACTGACCATTTGGAGGATCGGAGGATCGGCAAACCATTAGGCAATGACGCATCGCAACATGTTGGATGCAGATTTAAAGGTTCCTAATAGGTAGCGGATAGGAATCGACGCAACGGCATCGGCACCGTATCGTCAAATCGATCAGAAATCGGATGCCGATCGGCACACGATGGTTTGCTAGGTAGATATATATACCGCGCAAATTGTTGTAAGAATTCAGTTTGTTATTGATAATGAGCACCTTGTGTCTCGAAATATATATCTAACGATACAAATAAAAAGTAAAGTAAGGAATAACGGACTTTTTATGTGTAATAATCACTGCACGTAAACTCAAAAACATACAGTTATTTATTCTACGATAACTTAATATCCGATGCTCCAAATATGAATAAAAATTATGGCCAATTGTGAACAAGACGAGTTAAACGTTTCTAAATTATATTTTGTAAAATCATTTACGACATACTGAGTGCCGACGCTAGGCTTTATGCCGCTAAAAGCAAACTAGATTTTGCCACCCTAGCCTAAATAATGTGTTTTTTTTATAAAGAATTTTATAGCGTTTTCGGCTTACACGGAATCGGTGCGCACCGAACGCGGGCAGTGCCGTCATTCAGTGGTCTTTGTTTTCAAACAACGTTGTCTGCCAAAATAACTGCACTGGAAATGGTGCACTCACTACATGGGCCAGTGTCGCTTTCTTGTCCTGAATCGGCTCGAATGCACAATTATTTGTAAAAAGTTCGGAAGCAGAAAACGCAAAACCTTGGCAAGTGCAGCACTAGTGCTATTAGTTATTTTTTAATCACTTTTCTTAAATGTTAATGGGCCCTATAATTTTTATAGAGCATCTTTAATCCTGTTTATACAGACTACTCAAAATCTACGAACACAAGATAAAAACACACAGTATGTTTTGAACTTCACAATATTTTTGTGTTTTATACGGGTGGCGCATGAAATAAAATTTCGGGTTTAGAGAAGCCTGAAAATTTGGATTTGCCGGGGCGCGACTCACTTCGCTCGCGCACCCCGGCAAATCAAAATTATCAAGCTTTTCTAAACTCGAAACTTTACTTCATGATTAATTTAGGAGTGGAAACACTCGTTAGAAGCTTTAAATTGAACGCTCTTATAAAAACAACGAATGCCTACAAATTTGCAATATATATACGGGGATATGTATACTTACAGAAAAAATACCTGACAGGGAATTAATAAAATCATAGAAAATTTATAAAATGGTAGAAAAAATTATCAAAAAATACAAATACAAAAAATTCTCAAAATATTAATACAAAAAGGAAAAACAAAAAAATCGGAAGATTCTGCACTAGCATCAGAAAATTGATCTGATAGATCCATAGATATCAAAACGCTGCGATCAACAGTTTTTTGAATTATTGTTAATAGCCTAGAGTTAGGATAGATGGCAATCTTCAATTGGGTTTGATAGATGACGAATTGTAAAGTAAGGCTTGATTATTTAGGTTGGAAAACAATTTCTGAAGTTATATGGAACATGGTCAGGTTATATGGAACATGACTAGGTTACTTTATACAGTACTAGTTACCTAAATAACTAATTATGACATTATTCATGCTTTAGCCAGCATACATTGCAACTCAAACTGTTGTAATTTTTACAACTTTATGATGAAAAGCCTGATAAATGACGACATTTATCACGATTTTTATCAATTTTTAAAATGCTAACTGTTAATTCTGTAATTATTATTTCATAATATTTATGATTTTCGTTAATTTATACAATCAGGGGCGGATGGGCGGCACATTAGCGGCCCGAGAAATACGTTTCTTTTGCCCATAATATAAAAACTACTAATTATGTCAATTTGTTTACATACCTTTTGTAAAAAAATATCAATCTTTATGTAAAATATAAATTGTATCGTGGATATGGTTCTTTGCATCAAAATGTTATTTTTAATCGTAGACGTTAATTGTTGATATTTTTCATCTAATTGGATAGTTATCTTTTCGTTAATTTTTACTAGACAAGAGCAACAAACAAATTTCAAAAACCTGCATAGATATAGTGTTTTTGGTTTTCAAAGAGAAACAGGTTAAAATATAGCCTTGTTGCAGCCTTGCTAGAGCCTTGCCTCAGGTTAAAATATTACCTTATCGTAGGTCGAAATATTGTCATATCGTACAATACAATATTTTAACTAGGTTGATGAATGATTGAATGTACTTATAAACAGTATGTGCTCCGATTTATTTTAGTGCTTATATTTAGAGTCAAAGGGCGCTATTTGTGAAAAATATCCCATTCTGTCAAATTTTTAACATATCTCCGGCTAGGATAAAGATATCGAGATGCGGTTTCCGCCAGTTTTCATACTATTTCTTATGGCAGTAAGCAGAATTAACTATCGTATCGTATACCAATCTTCAATTGGGTTTGATAGATGACGAATTGTAAAGTAAGGCTTGATTATTTAGGTTGGAAAACAATTTCTGAAGTTATATGGAACATGGTCAGGTTATATGGAACATGACTAGGTTACTTTATACAGTACTAGTTACCTAAATAACTAATTATGACATTATTCATGCTTTAGCCAGCATACATTGCAACTCAAACTGTTGTAATTTTTACAACTTTATGATGAAAAGCCTGATAAATGACGACATTTATCACGATTTTTATCAATTTTTAAAATACTAACTGGTAATTCTGTAATTATTATTTCATAATATTTATGATTTTCGTTAATTTATACAATCAGGGGCGGATGGGCGGTACATTAGCGGCCCGAGAAATACGTTTCTTTTGCCCATAATATAAAAACTACTAATTATGTCAATTTGTTTACATACCTTTTGTAAAAAAATATCAATCTTTATGTAAAATATAAATTGTATCGTGGATATGGTTCTTTGCATCAAAATGTTATTTTTAATCGTAGACGTTAATTGTTGATATTTTTCATCTAATTGGATAGTTATCTTTTCGTTAATTTTTACTAGACAAGAGCAACAAACAAATTTCAAAAACCTGCATAGATATAGTGTTTTTGGTTTTCAAAGAGAAACAGGTTAAAATATAGCCTTGTTGCAGCCTTGCTAGAGCCTTGCCTCAGGTTAAAATATTACCTTATCGTAGGTCGAAATATTGTCATATCGTACAATACAATATTTTAACTAGGTTGATGAATGATTGAATGTACTTATAAACAGTATGTGCTCCGATTTATTTTAGTGCTTATATTAAGAGTCAAAGGGCGCTATTTGTGAAAAATATCCCATTCTGTCAAATTTTTAACATATCTCCGGTTAGGATAAAGATATCGAGATGCGGTTTCCGCCAGTTTTCATACTATTTCTTATAGCAGTAAGCAGAATTAACTATCGTATCGTATACCTTCTAATTTGAGAATTGAGAAAATATGTTGATTGTCTCAATCGCACCCTCTGGCGCTTAGTATCGAAACTAAAATAAATCAGAGTGAATTATGTTTTGGAGTGCATTCAGTTATCTATCAAATGAGCTCAGGTTTTTTAAATTCGATTTAACCTGACTAAAGTTACAAGCATTTGGGTGGTTGGACATTTCCATTATCCGCTCTCATGTGAGAGTCGGACAGGCGAGCGGATAGTTGGAGTCATATTTTACACATAGCTTCATTTGGCATTTATTTGATAAAAACTGTGTTGGTATTTTGCTATGGGGATAGCGCCCTCTGGTAGCAAACCTATAAACTTAAAAGTAATTTCCAGCGTTTTATCTTGGTCACTTTTACGATGACATTTTTTACTGCAACATGCTGAGATGAATAGTTTCTGGGGTGCAGCCAATGGCCACGCTTAGTCGGGTACCCGGTATATGTATATGTACCATTACTTTTTTCTTTCTTCAATATTCCCTCATCGTAGGTTAAAGTATTGCCCAGTCGAAGGCTAAAATAAATCCGTATTACAGGTCAAAATACAACCATATAAAATATGCCTATATTTTTATCTGTAAAAAGGCTCTATTTAGACATACGTAAGGACAACATAGAGCCTTGTCTCAGACCCAAATATAGCCTTATCGCAAGTCAAAGTATAGTTGTAGGTCAAAATGTAGCCTTACCACAGGCCAACATAAAGTCGTATCTCAGATTAAAATATTGCGGTATCTTAGGTCAAAATATAACCTTATCGTAGGTCAAAGTATTTCCCAGTCCGACGTCAAAATATAGCCCTATTACAGGTCAAAATAAAACCATATATAATAAGGCTATTATTTCATCTGAGACAAGACTAAATTTTGACCAACAACAGAGTCTTGGATCAGGTCCAAATATAGTGCTATCGCAGGTCGAAGTATAGCCTAGTCATAGGTCGAAATGTAGCTTCATTGAGGATCAACATACAAAGGCATCATTGTCGAAACGTAATCTTATTTTAAGTCAAAATATAGAGTTGCTTTATCTGAGGTGAAAGTTTCAATTACATCTCTGTTTTTTAGATAAAAACATAGCCTTATTACAGGTTAAATATGGCCTTATAGCAGGCTAAAAATGGCTTTATTACAAGTCAAAATACAGCATTAGCACAAGTCAAAATATACACGTGTTTTGAGTCAAAATATACTCTTATCTGAATAAAATGTAACTACGCAGGTCAAAATAATTTAAAAAATTGACGGAACTCTCTAAATTTGGTGTCACTTCGCAAAAAATAATAAATCCATCAACAAAATCGACTTTGAATACGAATTGTGGCTAAGCCAAGGAAAAGAATAATATATAAGGTTGTTGCCAGGGGCTTCACATTTCCTGAGAAAAAAAACTGATTTAAAATAAAATACTTAAATCAATCTACTTCTTTTGCAACAAAAAGTTAGATCGGCCCATAAGTTAACCAAGTTAGCTCACCGGGAAATTTCCCATGTTTCCGTATGGCTCATCGGCCCCTGTATACAATGCTGGTAATTTTAAGATTTCATTATTGGATTGTGATTTTTAGTTAGTCTCAATGTTCTCGTCCATTTTCAAAATGTTGATGAATTTCGCCTACGATTTGTCAACTATAATTGAAAATTGAGAAAAAGTTGACTTATACAGAACTTAATTAATTTATATACGACGTTTAAATTTCTCGGAACATTTAAAAAAGTAAGTACTAACATATTTTTGCTAGTATCTGCAACAATTTTAAAACGTAATTTATCTTGCAGTGCCGTCGTTAGACATATTTCACATTACTGCCGTTCTATATCATAATCAAATTTTCAGCATTCATACATTTGTAGGTTACATTTTTATCAATCCTCAAGTTACTCTTTGGCAATATTGTAATCACTATTTTCTTGTGCGATATTCTTACTAATTAACTCAAAACTCACAGATATTTTCAAATTTATTCATTGCTTTCATTATCGTTTGCAAAAAATAAATCACATTTTGTATGTATAAATTATAACATCACGTAATTTTAATGTATTAATATATTAATTATCCGTATTTTAATAATTATTTGTAAAAACCGCTAACATTTTGTATACATATTTCATCTAGTTATCAGCTTTAGAATTTTTGTTATTCTCGATATCGTGTTTTCCAATGTGATAACAAAACGTATCCAATCATTTCATTGCTTAACACTGGAAATTAAATTGTGTTTTACTTAGCTTAGAATGAGATATTGATTTCTTAAATTTTTCATCATTTTGACGTATGATGAAAAATTCAAGAAATCAATATCTCATTCTAAGCTTGAGCTTAATTTCATGATTAGTAGTCAGATTTTGATTTTCGACTGAGGTTTGTTCATTTCTATTCAACCCCTCTTGATTTTGTAAATACCTACAATATGTTATTTTTATGGATAAATGAATAGTATACATTATATAATTTGAGGCAACCTTCAGCTTTTGTAATTTTATTTCTAATGAATTTCTTTTGAAATTCATTAAAATGCTGCTCTCAATTATTATTCTAAGATTGATTATTGTTTCATTTTTAGTTGGTTTTGAACTCCTTTTAAAAACTAATTTTCAGTGCAGGGATTTTTTTCTTTCCAAGATTTAAATAAAGTTTGTTCTTTTTTTGTTGGAATACGCTCTAATATTTTGTTTTTTTAAATGATAATTCAGAAAAATGTATTTTGTTCATTGTGATTTTTTTTCCTGTCATGGGATTACATACAGGGATTTTTTCTTTTAAGTATACATATGCACAGGGCCGGCCCAAACTAAAGCGGTGCAAATTTAAGTTACGGGGCCTTGAACAAGATCCACTGGGAGGGATTTCCTTAACCCCCAAATAGTCAGACGACATAAAATTTTAAAAAAATGTTATGTATTTCTAATACTATTTCCTCGTTATTAAAATGACAATTAAACATTAAAAAAATAATATCTCAAAATCCAAGAGTTACAATAAAAGGTGTATAAGTATATTAGTTAATAGTAAACATTTGTAGAATGTATTGACGTGAGGATGAAACATAAAGGGTGGGTGTATTTTTCAATTTACTGTAAATCAGTGTTTTATACGCGTGGCGCATGAAATAAAATTTCAAGTTTAGAAAAGCCTGAAGATTTGGTTTGGTCGCTTCGCTTCGCTACTCGACCAAACCAAATTTTCAGGCTATTCTAAACTCGAAATTTTACTTCATGCTTAATCTAGAATTTGAAACACTCGTTAGAAACTTCAAATTTAAAGTTATTATAAAAACAAGGAATGTCTGAAAATGTGCATTCAAAAATCGTGATATATGTACCAAGAAAAAGAAATCTCAGTATTTATCTTTTCATTTTGTTGATTGATGAACACTTTTTTTTAAGCTGTCAATTTATAGCCTCTAACAAGTGTTTCCAATCCCAGATTAAGCATAAAGTAAAATTTCGAGTTTAGAAAAGCCTGAAAATTTGGTTTGGTCGCGTAGCGCTACGCGACCAAACCAAATTTTCAGGTTTTTCTAAACTCGAAATTTTACTTCATGCGCCGCGCGTATAAAACGCTAATTTAAAGTGAAGTTCAAAATATACATCAACTTAGGTTTGATTACATGTTTATTAATTTTACAAATGCTTATACGCAATATGTGATAGTATACTGTCAATATTTAACAAAAATTACAAATTTTTTATAATTATTACTATTTTAAATAAAATCGTTAAAGCCAACACACAACATAAAATCTTACACAAACTTGAAAACACTGAAAATTGGGATAAATTGACAAAAATGTAGAAGTATTTACCAATCAACAAACAATGAAAAATTATAAAGTTAAATTTAACCAAAATGCCTTGATTTATTTGATTTGTTATTTGAATTTTAATATGTTGTTGATCACATAAGCGGTGTAAAAAATGTAAGTGTTGTTAATAGCAACCAAAAAGAGATAATAAAAAATAAACCCAATTTATCAGCACAAGTAAGTTTGTAATTTCTACTTGTTCCTTTCTCATTTTGTGTATCCTATCACTTATCTTTCACTAACTTCGCTAACCATTACTATCCTTTCACCTTTGTTATCACCTTCCAGCACCTTTTGCAAAGTTAAAGTCTTGCAATCTGTGATCCCTAATTTAAAGAACAAAAGACGCGTCAAACGCGCAAACATGGTCCGTCGAACCGGATTCATAATTTGAGTTAGATTTTGAGCTTAAAAATTGCAATTTTCGTAGACGTCACTTTGACAAAACACCTCTCTCTCAATTAATTTTAAAATTTCTTACTATTACTGTGTAAAAACTTACTTGTGCTAATTGGGTTGCGTGCAATAAGCGATCTAGCGCGTTCGAAACAGTGTATAAGCCCTTGTTGAACATTGTGTGTGGCTCGCGAATCTTTCTTTGTGTTTGTGTTCTACGACTAGTAGAAAATCGGTTCGTGAGTATTTCTAACGTCACGGGTTTATAAGCTGAAGCATCGGTGCACAAAAATGTCGGCGCCGATTATCAAGAAACTTCAATCCAAAAAGACAACACTATTGGACACAGCGGACGACTTCAAGACATATCTAGACAACCTACCTGAGAAGTTGGACATCACAGCTATGACGGGAGTCAATGAATACCTGAATGACTTTACACCTTCGTTAAACGAATTCAGACTAGTGAAGTCAAACCTGGACGACGAAAATATTGACATTTCAAAGGAAGAACGTGAATTTAAGAGAAATTACATGGCTCATACAATCCGTGCGAAAGCTATGCTAAGAGTTCATACCACACTTAGCACGATGCCTGCAAAAATAGAGCCTCAACAACAAGTGCAACTTCCAACAATAGAACTGCAAACATTCAGCGGAAAATATGAAGACTGGCCCAATTTTTGTGACTCATTTCAAGCCCTTATTCATAATAATTCTTCATTATCCAACACACAGAAGTTCTATTATCTTCAAGGAGCTTTGAAAGGAGACGCCTCTCTCATACTAAAATGTATAAAGGGTTCCGACAGTGGTTATGAACTTGCGTGGAAACAACTGAGGAATCGCTACCAGAACGATCGTCTTATTGTGAAAGGTCACATTCAATCAATCATTCACCTGTCACAAATGAAACGGGATAATCACCAGTCCTTACGTCATCTCATCGATACAATTGCAATTCATTACGCTTCTTTACAAGTACTTGGCCGTCCAGTGGAACATTGTGGTGACTTCCTAGTAGAACTAATCGCCGAAAAATTGGACAATACACTACAGAAGGAATGGGAAGGAAGAAGCTGTGACACATTGCCAACGTACGAAGACATAACGAAGTTTCTATCATCAAAATGCAAGCAGCTTGAAGCTACACGAGATAATAAAACGTATCATCTCAATGATTCGAGTAACCTACCAAAACCAAAGGTGTTTCCACTACAGATTGCCGATGTCAGCTGTGAATTATGTAAAGGTGGACATGCAATTTACAAATGTGAGAGATTCATCAATCTCAGCACCGAAGACCGACATAGCTTCGTGAAGGAGAAACGTCTTTGCTACAACTGTCTTGGCAGAAATCACCCGATGTCTAAATGCAGATCAATTAGCTGTCGAAAATGCGAAAAGAAACATCACACGTTACTCCACTTCAACAAACCCAACAAACAAACGTCGGAATTGGTTTCCAAAACTTCACCCACCTCAGCTGCGGTAAACTTCACCTACATCAAGAGTTTTATTATCGACGTGTGAGGTAGCAGCTAAAGACAATAAGGGACACTTTCAAACAGTGCGTGCAATTTTAGACACTGGTGCTCAAGCAAACGTAATAACGAAATCGTGTGTGAATCGTCTTGGACTTATTCGCAAAGGTATAAACATGCCAATCTCAGTTGTAGGCCAAATTACCCGTAACATCAGTGAAGTAGTTTCTACAAAAATCAGTTCTCGTTATTCAGACTTTAACATAAACATTAGTGCATTCGTCATCGATGCAATAACGGATCAAATCCCTACACGACAATTAGACTTCGATCGATCAAGAATCCCAAAGGACATCCAATTAGCAGATCCGGAATTTTTGGAGCCACAGGAGGTTGATCTTATCATAGGGAATGCCCACTACCGAGACATTTTACTTGGGGGAGAGATTGGACTTAAACCGCTGACATTATTCAATACACACTTCGGCTGGGTTGTCAGCGGAGAATTACCACCAATTTCAAAATTTCAAAAACGAAACAACAACGTAGTGGGATTGGTAGGCATTCAAGAAGTAATTTCTAGATTTTGGGAACTAGAAAATTACAAGAACGAATCACCAGCACCTGTTGATGCAAGATGTGAAAATCACTACAAAGCAACGACCTCGCGTGACATCAGAGGGCGGTTTCAAGTGGCACTTCCATTCAAAGACTGCACATCACGACTTGCAATATCTCATGAGTCAGCAAAGCGGCGTTTTTTCTCCCTAGAACGTAGATTAGCAAAGCAATCTGACGTGTATGCCGAATACCGCGCATTCATGAGTGAATACATTCATTTAGGACACATGCACAAATCAACAGGTAACATACATGATGGCTACTATCTTCCTCACCATTGTGTTCTTAAGGAGAGCAGTATCACCACTAAATTAAGAGTTGTATTCAACGGATCTTCTCCTACTTCAACAGGAGTGTCTTTAAACGATATCTTGATGGCCAGACCACCTATTCAAAATGATCTTTTCTCCATTTTACTCAAGATGAGATGTTGGAAATATGTGATTACACACAAGTGCTGACGTCAACGCCGATTATATTACACTGATTCTACAATTACGTTGTCATGGATAAAATCAGATTCTAGACTTTTCAAAACATTTGTTGCGAATAGAGTAGGTGAAATTAACAAATTAACTAATGCTAATGATTTCATGTTTCAACTAAGGAGAATCCAGCAGACATCATTACCCGTGCATCCGATGCGAGCACACTGAAGGAAAACAACCTATGGTGGACTGGGCCGCAGTTTCTAATTAGCCTGCCACCTGTGAATGATTTCGTAATACCTGAATCCTTACCGGAAGTGAAACTCAACCATGTTTCAATCACAACGAAGTCTGTCTCGATTCCTGAATGTTCTTCATATGAAAAAACCCTGCGCGTAATGGCATACGTATTACGATTCATAAATAACTTACGAAAACTTGGTGTACAACGCGGTCAGATAACAATTACGGAATTAAGACAAGGTGAAGTAGTATTATTAAGAAGCTTACAAAGTATCGTGTTTAGCTCGAAGATAAATGCTCTTAAACGAAACAAATCTGTTCTTAAAACAAGTAAACTTATTACACTCAACCCGTTTCTTGATGAAAATATGTTGATTCGTGTTGGTGGTCGCTTAGCAAACAGTGAATTGCCAAATGACCGACGATTTCCCATCGTGTTGCCTTCCACCCACAGACGACTAACAAAATTAATTGTGTGGAGTGTTCACAAATCACAACTACATATAGGTGCTCAAGGAACCCTCGCGGCTCTACGTATCAAATATTGGATATTGAATGGAAGAAGTCTCACCCATGGTGTCGTTCGATCATGCATTACATACTTATCGGACTCAACAATTTTGCCCTTTCCTGCGAAGCGGGGTTGATTACTGCGGACCTTTTATCATCAAAGATGGCGGTCGCAGATCAAAACGGACTGTCAAGGCTTATGTCTGCATATTCGTGTGTTGCGCAACAAAGGCAGTACACATCGAGTTGGTTTCAACATTATCTACTGACGGATTCTTAGCCGCCTTCAGTCGATTTATATCAAGAAGGGGCCATGTGATAGAAATCATTAGTGATAATGCCACTAACTTCGTCGGGGCGAAGAGGCATCTACAGGATCTTGGATTTTTCCTACGAGATTTAGATAATCAAGAGGCCATTCAAAATGGAATGACACAACGAGGAACTAAATGGATAT
This sequence comes from Philonthus cognatus, assembly GCA_932526585.2. NCBI lineage: Eukaryota > Metazoa > Arthropoda > Insecta > Coleoptera > Staphylinidae > Philonthus > Philonthus cognatus. Next base: position 94,366,787 of record OW052243.1, read on the forward strand.
TCATACCACCACGAGCACCACATTTTGGAGGCCTCTGGGAAGCTGCTGTGAAGAGTGTCAAGAGTCATCTTCATAGAGTAGCAGGTAAAGCTCTTTTGACTGCTGAGGAGTTGACTACCCTACTAACTCAAATTGAAGCAGTTCTCAACTCCAGACCACTTTGTCCAATCAGCGATGACCCCAATGACCTCACTGCTCTAACTCCAGCTCACTTTCTCATTGGAGATGTCTTAACAACACCAGTGGAACAGAATTGGGAAAATACATCGGATAATCGACTTTCTAGATAGGAACTCATAAACAAAATGCGACAACACATATGGAGACGTTGGTCACGAGAGTACTTATTAGAATTACATATCCGTAAAAAATGGCACACCAAAGAACCCATTGTGGAAATTGGCCAACTTGTCATAATTAAGGAAGACAACATTCCACCATTGCAATGGCGTATAGGACGTATTGAAGCCGTCCATTCTGGGAAGGATAACGTTGTGCGAAGCGTCACGTTAAAAACTTCCTCTGGCAGCATCACACGTCCTGTAATTAAAGTGTGTACATTGCCGTGTTAATTTCATAATTGTTTTTTAAATTGAACGGAATCCGTTCAATGGGTGGCGGCATGTTCAGGCCTTGATTTATTTGATTTGTTATTTGAATTTTAATATGTTGTTGATCACATAAGCGGTGTAAAAAATGTAAGTGTTGTTAATAGCAACCAAAAAGAGATAATAAAAAATAAACCCAATTTATCAGCACAAGTAAGTTTGTAATTCCTACTTGTTCCTTTCTCATTTTGTGTATCCTATCACTTATCTTTCACTAACTTCGCTAACCATTACTATCCTTTCACCTTTGTTATCACCTTCCAGCACCTTTTGCAAAGTTAAAGTCTTGCAATCTGTGATCCCTAATTTAAAGAACAAAAGACGCGTCAAACGCGCAAACACTTTGCAAGATAAAATCATTTGATTGGTTCCATCATAACAAAATTGTTATGTTTTCTGGTGTAAAAACATCGATTCTTAAATTTAGGTGTAACTTTCAATTCTTTAGTAATTTCCATTGCGATTATTAAAGAAGATTTGAACCCCGATTCACGATATTTTGAAAAGACATCAAAAATATTAGTTTACAATACTGATATCTATATTCGAATGTTGAGCTATGTTGCTCACAATATTTACTAAATTCAGTATGTCATACCAAAAATTATAAATGAAGTTAGTTTATTTTCTATTGTTCTTTCCCACTGATAAAAAAACAAACAAATTTCGTTATATCAACATTGTAGCAACATTTAACGTTGTTTTAATGTTGATGAAACATTACTTAATTGTGTTTGCCCAGTGGTTTGGGTTACGGATTTCGTATTAATGCTACAGGAATGTTAATAAAAGTTGAAAAATTTGGATTAATAAAGAAAAGAAAACGAAAATGAAACGCGCGGGGCCCTATGTGGTCGCACCGCCCTCCAGCTGGCCCTGCATATGCATACGTATTTTTTTATAAGTAAGTAAGTAAGCATGAAGTAAAATTTCCAGTTTAGAAAATTCTGAAAATTTGGTTTGGTCGCTAAGCGGAGCGGCCAAATTTTCTGGCTTTCCTTAACTCGAAATTTTATTATACACTAAAATATTGTGAACAGTGTCTTATACACGTGGCATATTAAGTAAAATTTCGAGTTTAGAAAAGCCTAAAAATTTGGCTTTTCTAAACAGGAAATTTTATACCGTACTTAATCTGGGAGTGGAAAACACTCGTTCAAATTGAACTCTTAAAAACATATATGTATACTCAAAAGAAAAATTCCCTGTATGCAAGCTCATGACAAGCAAACAAAAGTCACAATGAACAAAATACATTTTTCTAAAATATCTTACATATCTTACAATAAAAAACTAATACATATATTTATTTATTTATTTCAGAACAGACATACAGTCCACTTACACGGATATAAACTAAACATAAATACAAGTGTAAATACTTAACTAATAATAATAATTATATGGGAACAGATTTGGATTGAAAAGATTTATTTTTCATATATTTCTTTTCTAAAATAAACTGAAGGATAGAAATAAATTTCAAGTTACATATCCCAATTATGTGCTGTAAATTTTTAGATATTCGTTGTTTCTTTAAAGAGTTCAATTGAAGCTTTAAACGAGTGTTTTTCACTCCCAGGTTAAGTATGAAGTAAAATTTCGAGTTTAGAAAAGCATCAAAATTTGGTTTGGTCGCGTTCTACGCGACCAAACCAAATTTTCAGGCTATTCTAAACTCGAAATTTTATTTCATGCAAAACGCGTATAAGACACTGATTTCAAATGAAGTTCACTTGTTCACATTAATATGTTCATTAAATTTCGAGTTTAGAAAAGCCTGAACATTTACAATATACAAATCTTCACAAATGTACATTTTGCAATATATACTGCCTTTCAAAAAAATCAGAACACCAAGTATTTATTGCACGATTTTAATAAAATTTGCACAATTTGATCATGTAAACAAACTGTATTGATGATCAAAAAATCAACTTGAAAAACAAAAAAACAAATGAATAAAAATTAATAATGTGTTGGGCCTCCACGATTTCCCAAACACTCATTAACACGTCGAGGCATGCTAGAAATCAGGCTGTCAATATCGACTTGGGGTATTTCATTCCAAACTTCGATAATTTGACCTCTAAGTTCCATTACAGTGTTAGCGGGGCGCTGTAAGTTACTTATTCTAACACCTATCATATCCCAAACATGTTCTATTGGCGATAGATCTGGAGAACGAGATGGCCAAGGTAACAAATTGATTTCGGCACTATCAAAAAACTGTCTTGTAATGGCCGCTGTGTGAGGTCGAGCATTATCTTGCTGAAAAATGGGGTTCTGCAAGCCATTTACATATGGCACTAACACTGGCCGTAAAATGTTGTCAATATACCGAATCGCGTTAAGGCTTGCTTCTAAAAAAACTAGAGGAGACCGACTACCATATGCTATCGCCCCCCAAACCATAACTCCCTATGTAAGAGCCGTATGTCTTTCAACGGCAAATTGTAAAATTCTGCGTTCACCGCGTCGACGTCTCACTCTTCTGCGACCATCATGAGCCCATAAACAGAACCGAGACTCATCGCTGAAGATAATGTTATTCCATTCATGGGTCCAATGTTGTCTTTCCCTGCACCAATCAAGTCTTGCTCTGCGATGCTGCGGAGTAAGAGGTAGACACAATTGTGGACGGTAGGATCTTATACCAAAACTGCGGATTCTTCTGTAAACAGTAGCCATGGATACTCTTTGGCCATTTAGAGCCAACCAGTCATTTCCCAATGCCCGCGACGTTGTAAATCTGTCCCTTAAAGTTGTAAGACGAAGAGCTCGATCTTCACGCTCAGTGGTGCTTCTTGGACGTCCTGATCCAAGTCTACGTCGATTCTCCCCAGCTTCGGACCATCTAGACCAGCAGCGTACGATCACCGATACACTACGGCCTACCCTTTCAGCAATAGCGCGAACCGAAAAACCCGCTTCTCGCATTCCAATAATGCGACCCCTTTCAAATTCACTTAGATGATGATATTGTGCACGCCGACGAACACGGGGCATCTTTTTATGTTTTACAAACTGAAACGTCAAACTACTCAGAGGCTACTTGGATATTAGAAGCAATTACATTAAAAAATCAGCAGCTCTTCATAATGGTGAAATCAAGGAAAAATACCATTAAATAGTAACCAAAACAATTGATTTTTTGATCATCGATGCAGTTCATTTACATGATCAAATTCTGTAAATTTCATTAAAATCGTCCAATAAATACTTTGTGTTCTGATTTTTTTGAAAGGCAGTATATTTTGTAGATCTTGAAGAAAAAAATCAAATTCAAGACGTGATAACGTTAGTTTACCAATGTTTGATATTTTTTATGAAAATTAAGGAAAGTACAACCATTGTTTTTTTTTCCTAAAAGTATACCTATTATTGAAAGTGTATGATATCCACTTACTATTTCCTATTTATTTTGTATAAAATTTTAAAACCATTCAGTCAATCTACAATTACTAAACCATTAGAAAAATTGGAAAGAATCGTTATGTAAACAATGAACATGTCATATATTTCGACAGAACTATTTTTAATTCAAAAAAATAGCTTACTCATTTAGTTTGTAGAACTTTACATATAAAATTATAATATTCGTCTAGTTATATCTCAAACAGTAAGTCTTAATTGACTACTAAGATAATAAATATTCATTGAAACAACGACATCCCGTGCAAATACACCGCTGGATATTAAAGTATACAAATAAGATCTTCAAAGTTTCATTGTATAATTCAATATCCGGTGTATTTTGAAGTAAAAAAATATGGTGTGAAGTGAGTATAAGTGCGAGGAAAAATATAATAAAAACAAAATAGTCTATAATAACATTTAGTTTTAATATTTTCAATAAAGATGTAAATATATATATTTATATAAAATTAAGAATTAAAAAACTGTTTGCATAATTTAATCAATACAATATATTTAGACCTTAAATTATTTTATAAATAGAATATAAACAATTAGATATAATGAAATATACTCCTTTAAAATTTAACAACTAATTTAACATTTATATTTTAACGAGATTCTCAGTATTACATCTAATTCACTAAATTTAAAAGTAGAGATCACGAGTTTTTTTTTTATCCAACAAAAATCACTGAAATATATATTTATTTTTTATTTTTACATATTAATCTACAATCTTCACTCAGTCCACATCTTTGCAATGAGTAATGATAGATCCATTTAAACTTATTACTTATTGCTAATGAATAATTGAACAATGTATTGACTAATGATCTTCATATTCATATAACAGTTTCCATTCTGAATCTAAATTAACAATATATTCAACAAGATCATATGAAAACATTTGGTACATTTTTCATAACATTAAAAATTACATTGTGCCATATTCTCCATTAAAACCAATAACGAACTTCAAGTCCTAGAATACTTGTACTAAATCTAATCAGAATTCATTGTATAAGGAACATCGGTATATAAACTTAAAAAAGTGCATTTTCGTGCTATCTAAATTTATTGCAACTATATCTTAAGTTTTCTAAGTTACGGTCAAATCTAGCAATATTGTTTTGTTTATTTTTCAAATACGGTCATGTTTCTTGCGGTAATGTCCATATTGCTTTCTTTCTGCACAATACACAACGGTTTATAAACATTGTTAGGCAAAAGTCAGTACAAACAGTTTCCATTTATCATGGATTATTATCATTTAGATCTTACGGGAGCATAGAACATAAAAATCCGGGATCTACGGATGCTACTTTTGCAGTTAAAAATGCATGCATACATAACAGTAAACTCTGTAAAATTGAACACTCCAATTCCTAAAAGCAATAAAAAAACATTTAATATACATGTATATAATTGTCTCATTAAAAATAATATATTATAATTGTTTATTGATTTATTACAAAATTGACTTACTTTAGTTTCAATTGCTCTAGATTCATTATCTTGGAAGTGAAGCTTTAGCTTTGACTTTCCGTCATCTGAAGAACCCCTCAATTGAGAAAACTTGTATTGCCAAAGGGGAGTCTTTGCATCAGCTTCGTGCAGAGAAAACCCTAAATTCCAATCCAAAGTCAGTCCAGCAGTTTTCCCATTAAAACTCACAGTGAAAGTCTTATTCTGTAAATGTGAATAATCGGTTGAGACGTTAAAGCATTTTAAAACCTCTCGCGTATTTACCCCCAACTTCATAACAGCAGTACACACAGCACAGTGCCAGGCATTTTCAATTCTAAGAAGTTCCTGGCGGGTTTCTACTGAAAAATAGCGAGAGTCTTGGCCCGACGTTTGCACTAAGAAGCAATGCTGTCGCTCGTCGACATTTTCAGATTCTTTTACTACTCTAAACATTGTCTGGTAAACTTTAAACATTAAAGTACACTTGGCCCAATCAGCAACATTTAACTATAAATATAAAACAATATAAATTATTCTTACTTAAACACATCATCTTAATCAGTGGTGGGGAAACTTTTTTTAAGACGAGCCATTTGTAATAACCAGACAATCGTAGCGGGCCAAAGAATAATGCTTAATCGTAGGTAGGTAGTTTTTATGCGGGTCGTCACATTACGAAGTAAGAACGCGTTCAAACATTCTCACGACGGCACTCTTAAACTGGCCGGATTAAACCTTTCCGCGGGCCAGACTTGGCCCGCGGGCCGTAGTTTCCCCATCACTGATCTTAATAGACAATTAAAATGACGACGCGGTTTTTTTAAGTTAAATATGCGTTAAACATGAGATACAATAAATACTAACTGCTTAATTAAACAATTTTCTGCTTAGAGTCCTAAAACTGACAGGTAATGTCTATAAATAAGCGACGATTCAAGAAGTTCCGAAAAGAACGGAGAAAAAAGTTTAAGAATTTGTAAAACAAGTCCCGTCCCACGTCAGTTGGCACAGTCTTCAAAAAAGTACTTACTTCACTTACACTTACTACAACGCTTGAAACGCGAATATATTTTGATATATTTGTAACATTTAGGTCCGCTATAGGTATACAGCAAGTTTTTGTTCTAAGTATACATACTGGGCTTAACTGCTACTTTTGAATCACGTTGCTATAGGTATATTACCCAAATTAGGCACTTGCGCGGTAGAACAGCATTTCTCGAACGTAGGCAAGACAGTCCTGAAAACGTTGGGCCGTAAATGTACCATTCGGCGCTGGCTCTCGAAAAGATAACACCATTGACATCTCGAAGGGTCCTCGCCCGATGCACCACCTGGCATGTGCGCGCGAGTTCCTTTCTTTCAAATAAATGCGCCCTCAACGTAGTCAGGTTCCACTTTCTCATTTTTTGAGCAGCGGAAATACACAAACGGCGCTCGAGAGTACCTAATTTTAAAAATTCCACTATACTTGTGATTGCTACTTTTTAATATCAGTGATTTTAAACTGTGACTGATTTGTCAAGTTAGTGTTACACTGAAGAAACACAATTTTTCACTTTATGAAATATTTTGTCATATATGATAGAGAACACAATCGTTCTAGGAATATTTTTAAACACAATTATTCACAATGATAAATAACGCGGGTTATAATAGTAGATTGTTTGACAAGTTTTGAAAGCTTCGTATTGCATGCGAATACCAAATTACATTTACGAGCCCGTAGCTTTCAAAACGTGTTTAGTACTCTGCTTTACCTACGATCAAACAACGGCGGCGCAGAGTATAACCGTTGCACTGAAAATTGGACAAAAATACTAATAAATAAAATTAAATAATTTGAAAAGTTAATGACATACATCATGTGTTCTAAAGACTTAAATTGATAGGAATAACCGTTTTTTTAACCCAAAATGCTTTTATAAAAAAGTTTAATTACATAATAAGCTCACAATGTCAAATTAAAATAGACACTTATTATAAAATATAATTCTATTACTGGTTATTTAACTTGATAGTTCACATATATACCACGAAAGTATGCGCTATTTATAAGTTTTAAATTCTCTCACAGAATTGCCTTCAAAGTATATTAACTTCCTAAGTTGACGATAAATCTTAGCAAAAAATACGTCTTCGTCACTACTCATTTAATTTTAATAATTTTGACACTGACATCCTCAAACGTCTTTACTTTCAAAACTAGTTTTGAAAATTCAATTTTCAAAACTGTCATTAATTGTCAAAATACAAATATACAATTGTCACATTTCAATGCACAGGTACAGCGACGAAATGTCTGTTTTCGGGAGCGGTCGTAGGAAAAGTTTATTTACAAACGAAAAACATAATTTTATCACAAAATGGTAGTAAACAAAAAATTTAGAAACCACGGAGGGAAGTAACGGTCGCGCGTAAGACGTAAAAAGACGCGATCCGGTGTGCAGGCAAATGAGGGGACCAAAAAAAACCTAACCTGGAGAAGAGTTTGAAAAAGTCTATGAATTCACGATCTTAGACCCTGGTTTCTAGAATTAAAAATTGAACTCCCTGAAGAAGGAGGCAAACAGCTCCGAAAGCTTAGAAATTAATAAATTAATTGGATTAAATATTAGCATATCATTAGTGTACGGAGTTTTGTGATTTAAGTTAACTTTCAATTTACAAACTTTTAACATTTTAGTCAATTTTAAAAATCTAAACGCTTTTCGTAAATTTCCAAGATTTCCATTAATATTCAAAATTCCGACGATTTTATAAATCTACTCGCCTATCATGAATGTTTCAAGATTTTCGTAAATCTTTAATTTTTTTAAAAACTAATCATGAATTTTTCAGCATTCATTAATTTTGAGGTTTTATTACTATTACTTTATTTGGCATAAATTTCTACACAATACCATACCTCATTGCAAATATTACACTCGTTCCTAATTTTACACTCTTTACAATATTCTATTATATACTTTTCCGCCCTTGCTCTCCTCCACTGCTTTGCAGTAAGCTACACCTCCCTGTCCTCTGCTTATTCTTTCAACCACATCTATTTTTTCCGTTCTCATTTAAAGTCTACGCCTGCATCTTACTCTGCATACTTCCCTGTTCACGTACTTCCTTGCAGCCATTCATCTAGTTTTCCCACAGGTCACTATCCATTCCACCAAACAAACACCTTGTGTATACTTCTCCCATGCATACTTTTCTTCCTCTCTCTTCATTCCCACACCTGAATCTCGCAAACATACATACCTCCTGTCCCCTTAAATTAGTGAAATACCGGGGATGGCTTCTGAACACTTGCAGCTCTTCATACATGGGGTTGTAATTATTCCCTTGGATGCTCTCTTGCCTGATCTGCGACTCCACACCTTTGAATATTTCTCCCACTTCTACTTTTATTTTATCCCTCCTCGGGATTTTGTCTTCCACGATGCCCAGCGACCATCCCACTTTTTTGTATAGGTTTTCCCTTTCGCTTATCTAAACCATACACCTTTCTCTCGAATTTCACAACTCTTAATTTCGCCACCCATTCTATCGACATTCGCTGGCACTCCTGCAATACTATGTAGTTCGGCGTTGTTCTCGCCAAACCTAGTATCGCAGTCTATCGTTTTATGTGCATTTACACCTCATACTTCCGCCGCATACAGCATAATTGATCTACCATGCCAGTTTTGTCGATACATTCTCCCCTAACATTACTTCCCATACTCCCCTCATTCGCGTCATCGGAATTCTAACTTTCTCACACACTAACTCTATATGTGGAGCTCTACTACCACATTCCAAAAACACGTACCCTAGGTACTTAAACTCTTTCTACTTCCTCCCCCATCCATCTCATTACCTCCATCCGGCCCATTTTATTCCATCCGGCCCAGCTGCTTTCCCTTCCTTCATTCCCCTAAGTACTCGTTCCAACTCTCCCTCGCTGAAGTCATTCTTATCATCGGATTTCCCTCTCCTATCAGTGGTAATTCCTATCCCCTCTTCTGCCACTGTCAATTCTTAGAAATGTTTTCTCCACGCCCACACTGAAAAGTTATCACCTTTTACGATACTTCTTGGCGTCATATCCTTTAAATAGCTCCATAGATGTTTCTCTTCTCTAATTTTGCTCACTACCTTCCAGTTCATCCTTCATCCATTTTTGCCGTTTTCTCTCACACACCTCCTTATATAGGCACTTGGTCTCTTCTCCAATCGTACCTTCCCTCCATCCTCTCGTTACTCTTCTTAGCCTCAATTTTACTGCTTTACACTCGTCGTCGAACCACTCCAATTTGTTTTGTAGGCCGCTTCTCTTCTTTTTTCTGCCCATAGCCTGTTCTACTCTTTCCTTTAACTCTTCCAACGATTTGACTCCCTCAAAGCTCACTTCTTTGATCTTCTTTGTGTACTCCATCTTTGCTATCGCAGACCAAGACCATCCTTCTCTCGCTTCTTCTCCTCCTGCATCCGTTTCTTCCCCAACCATCACTGTTACCGGAAAGTGCTCAGAATCCATTCAATCTTCTACTTTAAAATATTTTATTCCCTCCCTAATTACTTCCCCCGCCAAAATATAGTCTATTACTGATTTTGCCCTTGGACCTACATATGTTAGGTCATTCGCCCACTCAATCCATTCCCTGCCTTCCTTCGTCACCATGACGTCTTTGGACTTCCTTGTCCTTATCACGTTGCCTTCTTCTTGGTTAACACTTATTGTGATGAGATTTGCTATCCTTACGTTCCAATCTCCGTTGGAGAGGAATGGTGGGGTCTTATAAGGAGCGGGGGCTTATAAAACCCCACCATTCCTCTCCAATGGTCTGTTTTGGTAGAACACTTGAACTTGTTTGCCTTTTAACCTGTCTTCCTTCGCCCTCTCTTTAATCATCGTTTGTATTTCCCTCTCGTTCTTCATCAAATCATCGTCAAGGTACACTTCACTCTTTTTTTCTTCGACGTTTCTGCACCTTACCAATATCGGCCGCTTTTTGGCTCCCTTCTCCACGCCTAGTCTACACGCATCCTCAAATTGCAACGCGGTGACATTTAACTTCTCCGCAATATCTTCAACCACTTTTTTAACAGCACCCCCCTTTTTGTATCCCATTAATAATATTATTTTTCCTTTTTTCTTTCTCTCTACTCTCCTCCTCCTTTTCCAGTTTAGCAATATTTTCTACAAGCATCGTTTTTTTCTGATTCCCACTTCTGTTCTTTCTGTTTTAATTCTTTTTTGATTCTGTAATATTTCTATTATAATCTTCCATTCTGTTTTCCCACATTGCTAATTTATTTGATATTTGGTCTATTTTCGCCTTCATTCCTTCTGGCACCTTTCCCTCTGCTTTTTTTTTACTGCCTTGCTCAAAAAATTGTCTCAATCGCCACAACTACTTGTGCACGCCCTACTGGACTTTGATCCCACGCCACGGCCGTCAGGCGCTAAGTACGAATGGGCGTATTAAAATACTTTATATACGAGTCTCGTACACTCCTGCCATTCAACCTTCAACTCAGTCTAACCGCGCGCGCCTTCTTCCCGTTGATTTTATACAATGCCCTCTCTCCACACACTCTAATTACTCGCACCACCAATACTAGGTACACGTGTAACCAGTGCTGCCAGACCTCCTGTTTTAGCGGTAGACCTACCGCCTTTATGGACAAAAAACCGCCCTACTGCTACGAGCACCTATATACCGCTTTTTTACTTCTTTCTTGTTATCGTTAACTTCTTTAAAATAATTATTGGATGCTTCTATTTTTTTTTTAATGAATTAGAAAATAAGAGGTCGGGATTTTAGAAAAATAAACCGTGTGTCCCCGGATTACTGCCCCACTAGGAAAAACTTTTTTATTGTCTATTTTTCGACAAAAAAATCATTCTTTACAAAAAGTTTTCGATCACTTGAAAACACTATTTTCATTGTCAAATCTTAAATTTAAAAAAAAACTAAAATTGACATAAGAGAAAAGTACCTCTAATTATAATTTTAGAGAAAGATGTTATTTGAAAAAGTAACTTGTAATTGAGAATTATGTTTAAATACAAAGTATGAACTTAATAGAAACAATTTTGTTTTTATTAAATTTATTTATTTTTTTAATTTGTATTGTATATTTTTAAAGTGCATGCATTCAAACTAATTGTATTTCTAATAAATTATCATTTTTTATCAAATTTAGCGATATTTAGCCAATAAAAATTAACAAATCATAAAGTTTGAATCTTATGTAAATACTTAAATAAACTTAAGTTACTTATATCAAAGTGAAACTATACGAATCCTATTTATCAACACACCAATCTATAAACAATTAAGCACTTATTAACTATTATTTTTCCACTCCCAGACTAAGCATAAGTAAAATTTCGAGTTGAGAAAAGCCCGTAGCGCGCAGCGTCCCAATCCAAATTCGGCCTTTTCTCAACACGAAATTTTATTTCATGCGCCACGCTCATAAAAACACTGATTGATTGTCAAGTTTAAAATATTAAAACATTTTTTATTATCACTTTTCGACATACTTCAAAATGTTGTCATTCAATATTTCTTGGCATTTCAGCACTTTTTAACATTGTTTCAACATTTTCTCAAATTTGAACATACATTGTTTTTTGACAATTTTCGATTTTTTCAAAATTCTGACAAATTTCAACATTTCTACATTAACATTTCATCACTTTTCCATGGTTTGCACAGAGCATAAAATTCTAGATAAAGACAATAAATTCTATTATTATTATATTTTGTCCCCCCATGTTAAAAATTTTGCGAATGCCCATGTACATACCCCAATATACTGTATACGCTGTAAATTTTCAGATATTTGTCATATTTGAAAAATGTTCAAATTGAATCTTTAAACGATGTTTTCCACTCCCAGATTATGCATGAAGTAAAATTTCGAGTTTGGAAGAGCCTGAAAATGTCTTAGTTCTAGTGAGTGGATTTTAAAAACTGTGCCAATTATCGTGGGACGGGGCTCGAAGTTACAGTTTTTTAAACTTAGATAAAAATAGGAAGTACACATTTTGAAGTATCAACTAAGTAATCCTTAGTATAGTATTAAGACTATGTAATATCTATTATTAAGGAAATACTTACCGGTGGTGTATCAAATAACATTAAATCTGTCCCTTTTAGAGCAAAAAATCTTGGCTTATAATTTTGCCAAGGATGATTGTTATTGAGAACCCCTTCATTCACCCAACCCATATATTCTATTCGATCTGAGACACTAAAGTTTCGATTGTACAGTTTCATCTGGAAACATGAAAAATATATAATTAAGATATACGCATATTTATTCTCACAGATTCAATACAGTTTATTGTTTGATTAATATTACCTGCAGATGTGTGAGGCCTATAATATTGTCCGTTATGTATTTAAGCCATTGTGACAAAATTGCACTATCATCACAGTGTATGATCCCAGTACTGACCCCATTCAGGCCTCTCACTTCGAATGAGTTCGGCCTTAACTTATCTGTGCCAAATATATACCTTGTGACGTATGCCATCATCAAAGGCAACGTAACTATATCTACCCATCTAGTTTGGGGTTCCATTTCCGATTCTGAATATAAGGAACTTGGTCTACTGTTTGTGCTATTGGTCGCCACCCGAAGGCTTTCATCAGATGCTTCTTTTTCACTATTACTATCAGTTTGTTGGCCATCTTTTTCATCTGTAATAAATATTAAACATAATTTTTTAGAGATTCTCATTTATAAAATGACGAAATACTACAAGAGCAAGAAAAAGTCTAGTAAACTTGAGCGTAAAATAACAAGACAATATCAGTAATTTGGAAAATGAAAGTTAATAGTAGTGTTTAAAATTGTTGACAAGCGGAGAATCCCCTAAATTGAAGAAATAACTCTCAACTTAACTGTCAACTAGGGATGTTCCGATCCTAAAAAATATCAATATTGAGTATCGATCATATCGTATGTTAAAGTATGGATACGGTAAAATATCGTAATGAAAAGTATCGATATTGTTCGATACCAGATAGTTTAGATTTAATATTTATTATTATTTAATACAGCAAATTAGTTTTTAAAAGACCTTCACTTAAGATATATAATATTGCCAAAAATAGTTTAATGGCTGTTACGAAATTACCAAAATGTACCTTTTAAAAAACAGTGTATACGTGGTGTTCTAAATTAAGTACGCACTATTGCTAACTTATTTAGTCGGTTAACTAGACAAAGTAGTACGAAATTTGATGGCGATTACAATGGTCAAATCATAAAAACAACATCGTATTTTCAAGATATTAACAATTATTTTTGAAATGGAACACCCTGTATATTTTACTACCACTTGATAGAGAAGAATGTTCTTAGTTAAAATACATCATTACACAAAAATCACAAATAAGGAAGTTATTCACATATTACTATTCTGTTTGTAATAAAATCAAGACACCGCGAAGAAATAAGATTTTATAAATGTTCAAAAACGTTCTCCTCCTGCTCGATGCACTTTATCAATCTTCGTTAAACACTGCGAGTAACTTTTAATATAGTACGTGCATCAATATTTCTAATAATCGCAGTGATGGAGTCCTGGAGGTTATCAATTGTTTAATATTGCACCGTGTAAACTTCATTTTTTAGATACCCCCACAAGAAAAATCTAATGGTGTGCATAGACCATTGAATGAGCCCATTAGTATCCATCCAGCGATTTCCAAACAGAACATTAAATAATTCATTCGTACCATAGTAATTATGGGCTGGGGCACCATCATGTTGGAAATGGACGAAGGGTCTCTCCAATAAATTTAAATTAACCAAAAAGTCTTCCAAGATGTTCGTCATAAAGTCCACATAACGTTGCCCTGTTAATGATCGATGATAAAAAAATGGCCCAATAATTCGAGATCTCGTCAAACCACACCAAACGTTTAAACTAAACCCATTTTGTAGATTATTAGGATGAGCAATAAATGAATTTTCATTACTTCAGTAATGTTGCGTCTTCTTATAAAACATTCCGCTATTGAAGAAGTTAGATTTATGACTTCATAAAATCAACCTTAATAAGTAGGGATTTTCGGCAGAACTATTAAGAAGCCAATGGCAGAAATGCAATCTTCTTTCATTATCACCAGGATGTAAACTCTGTACTGGTCGATATTTATAAGGTACATATTTATGTTTCTTTAAAATTGTATGACTTGTGGTTATTGAAAGCCCTGTGCTTAAGATAATTATCGGATAGAATTGTTTGGATATCCTTGAAAATACGCCAATACACTGATTTCAGTTTCTTCATTCAAGATAAACAGCTTCTTTCTTCTCTTTCTTTGAAAAAGTTCTTCATTCCCCCCTAATTTTTTATAAAGTTTCACAAAATATCGGCGGTCCCGTGTCCTGCGTTCAAGAAACTTCTCACTATAATATTCTAGCCCCCGCTTCAAATGTTTTTCACTTACTATGTATGCTTCTAACATATCACACTTTTCCAAATGGATAAACTCCATTTTTTTATATGATATATCAATAAAGAAAGCAGATTTTGTTTTCAGTATATGTTACAATCTTATTTCTTTGTGGTATCTTGATTTTATTAAAAACAGAATAGTAATATGTGAATAACTTCCTTATTTGTGATATTTATGTAAAGATGTATATAAACTTTTTTGTTAAACATATTCTTCTCTATGAAGTGGGGGTAAAAGATACAGTGTTCCATTTAAAAAAAAATTAGATTTTGTTAATATCTTGAAAATACGACGTTCAATTGATTTTCTGATTTGACCATTGTAATCGCCATCAAATTTCCTACTACTTTGCCTTTTTACCCGACTATGTAGCTTAAATAATAAGAAAGTTAGCAATGATGTGCACTTAATTTAGAACACCCTGTATAATAAGTCAATGTTTTATACGCGTGCGCATGAAGTAAAAATTTACTTCATGCTTAATCTGGGATTGGAAAACACTCGTTAGAATTTCTTAAGGACTAGAATTGAATTGTCTTGAGTTAATCACAAATAAATCACTGATAAATAGGCTAATTTACGGCTGTAATCATAATTATAATCATAATTACGACAAACCGTCAAAAACTTGAAAATTGCCGAAAATCGTAAAAAACTTATGAAAAACGAATATTTTTAAATATAACGAAAATAGTCAAGATTTTAAAGATTTATGAAAAGACTAAACATTTTTTAAAAACTAACGAAAATCTAGAAGATTTACAAAAACCGTACAAATTTTTGAAAATTAACGAAAACTTGGATATTTACAAACAGCTTCAAGATTAAAACAATGGACTAAAAACTCGGAAATTCACGAAAAGATGCTAAGTATTTAAAAATTAATCAAAATCGAGAAATATTATGAAAAGCGAAAAACATTTCAAATTTAACAAAAATTTAGGATATCTATTTACGAAAACTACTAAGATTTTGAAAATTGACGAAAAGTCAAGTGTCGGCATTTTTTAAATTAACATAAACCTACAAAATTTAGGATAACCGCCGGAATTTTGAATTACATGTAAAAGTTCGGCATTTTTAAAATTACCGAATATTTAGGAAATACACGAAAATCTTAAAAATTCATGAAAAGTATCAAGTTTTTTTTAAATTAACGGAAATCTTGGCAATAAAAAATTATTAAATTCACGAAAAGCGTCAAGATTTTAATAATAAACTAAAACTTCGTTTATTGTAACATTTTTAATGACATTTTGTTAATATTCAAAACCCTGGCAGTTTTGGTGGATTTCCAGAATTTGAATTGATTGAAGATATTAATCTTGATCACTTTCGTCAAAATGTTTACGGTTTTCGTAAATTTCTTGGATTTTCGTTAATATTAAATAAAAATGTTGATAATTTTCATGAATTTCCGAGATTTTCGAGCATCAAAATTTTTAAAATTATCAAATATTTAGGAAATTTACGAACATTGCTAAAAATTTGTAAAGTTCTTTCGTTCAATTTTCGTAAATTGCGTTAGTTCTAAAAAATTTGCAGCTTTTCATAAAATTCCAAACTTTGTGTCAATATTTTTAAAATTGACAAAATTTTAAATATTTGGGAAACCTTGGAATTTTATGAAAATGTTTTTTGATCGCGACCAAACCAAATTTTTGGGCTTTTCTAAACTCGACATTTTACTTCATGCGCCACGCGTACAAAACACTGAAATATTATGAAAAAAAATACGATTTTAAATAAGTAACACTCAAAATATTTAAATAATAAAATATTTACATTTTTCTTCACACATTCTCAAGTCGGGTCAAATAATACAATGTATCAAATTAACAACAAATTTTTTTTTAAATATTTAAACATTAATTATTTTAGATTACTCTTATAATCTTATTATCTGTAAGTTTAAGCCAAAATTGAAAAAAATAGAACAATTTATAATTTTAAAATTGACAGATTTTGTTTATAACGGTTTCAATAAAATCTAATCAAAATTTACAGACTTTGTAATATATTGATAAATAAAATAACCATTTTATTGAAAATTAAAAAATTATTTACAAGTTTAATGATTTTTACTAATTTGCTTGTTTTAAACTCAGTTTAAATAAAAAAGAACCTATTTTTTAAAATGCTTGTTTTGATAAAAATGTAAATAATTTCATTCTCCTATTTTTCATTGATCCCCTTTATCCTATGAAATTTTCTTAACCCTCACCTCTCAAGGGGTGGGGGAGGGGTGCAACTTTGAAATCTTAAATAGGAACCCCTATTTTTTATTTAAGTTTCGGATTCTGCACCAAAAATTATGTGGGTTTTAACCGATTTTTTTTTAATTCGTTATAGATGGCGTTGTCGCCGCAAAAATGAAATCGTTCCTGGTAAGCCTAAAGAAATCTGCTGTGGTCAACACAGGGACCGACCGCAAATGAAAATAATATAGGACTATAAAATTCATTAATCTAATAACTTATTAAAGTTAATTTGAACAATAAAATGCCCGCTACTTGTAAAATGATTTTTTCAACCTTGTAAAAATACTTCCCGTCGGCGTAAATAATAGCATACACACCGTTGAAAAATATAAGGAATCTTTTGGTAGCATTAAAACATTTTTTTTTACTAGGAATCCCATCGTATGCGCTATTTTGAAAAAAATCTAATTTTGGCGATTCTACCGCCATCTGTCAGGAGTTAAAAAACCCTGGAAGTAATCTTTACATACTCTTTTTCATATAAGTCCACGTAAAGACCGTTTTTTAGGTTTATGGGGAACGATCACGAATTCAATTTCTTTTCGGATAAAACCAACATAGTTTTTGGTGTAATAAACAATAAGGGTTCCTATTCAAGATTTCAAAGTTGCCCCCCTTTTTCTTTCACCCCCATCCTCCAGAGGGTGGGTGTGAAGAACATTTCATAGGATCGGATGGCCCCCCTGAAACCTAATGATAGGCCCCCCTATCCGATCCTATGAACTTTTGTTCAAATCATTTTTTTTATACGATGCATATTTGTCGAGATATTCCAGTGGATAAATTAAAATAGGTCACCCTGTAAATTCATACCAAAGTAATAACAGTGTGAAGCTAAGTAGTTTTGTTTTGACCTTAATATCCAGATAAAATAAATTAAGGATCTAAATACAAAACGTAAATACCTTAAACTGGAGTGTAATGTCATTTTTCCTTGTCAAAGTAAAAGGTAGTTATATATATATATATATATATATATATACCATTTTTATTTATACAATATTCATAATATTTATAAATACAAACAGATAATAAATTATATACAGAAATTAAAATTGATTCTATAAAATGGCTATCCACTACAGGTCTTTCAGCTAGTAAAGGGTATTAAGACAGTTTATTAACAGTAAACTGTCAGCTTACATTTTCAAGTACATTGGTTTGATAATGAATTTTTGCCGAGTTAAAACTAGTCATAAAATAATAATATGTTGACACAATAAACCAATAAGTGTTAATTTTTTACTTATACTTAGTTGCGGCAAACCTTTGAACGTAGATCATCTCTAAACCGTAGTTGTTTCAAATGACAGTTTCAAACTCAGCTCAGAGATTAACTTGGTTAAGTGCAGCTGACCCTTAATTAAAAATATAAGAAAATAACTAATAAATAAATACTTCAGGATGTTTTTATAAAAAGTGCAGATTACTAGTTTTGCAAATGGAAATGACCTCATAAATATTCTATGTCAGTTAGAGCATATGTAAATCCATAAAATCAATATAACTAGATTACATTTTAATGCAGTTTTTTAGGTCACATGCAATAATATAAGAAGCTTTCATCCTAAAACTCCTCAATTTTAATTATACTCGTCAAATTTTTCCCTCTGAATGGAAACACGGAATAATAACCTGCATCCATAAACCTAAAACTGACCCTCTACAATCAAATAACTACCGTCCTATAACCCTCCTCCCCGTGCTCGGAAAATTGTACGAATCCCTCCTTAAAGAAAAAATACTCAACCATGCATTACCTCAAATCCCGATCTACCAATATGGCTTCCTAGCAAATCGCTCCACAACACTCCCTTTAACTATCCTTACATCCAACTGCCAAACAGCTCATCTAGAAGGCAAAAAATCGGCGACTGTTTTTCTTGATGTATCTAAGGCCTTCGATTCCGTTTGGCACCGAGACCTTTTGTATAAATGCAGTATCCTTAATCTACCCAACCACCTCATCAACCTAATCCAAAACTTCCTTCTCAATCGCGAACTTCAAATCCGTAAATGACAAACCTTATCCTCGAAATTTTATCCCGAACAAGGTGTTCCTCAAGGCTCCCCTCTATCTCCTCTATTATACAACATATATTGCTCCGACTTATACCATCCCAATCCCAACTTCATAGACCCAACCTGTTATCCCTTGCAGTTAGCGGTTGATACTGCCTTAATCACCCATTCATCAACCCTAGCCTCAACCCTAAACTCCCTTCAACAATTTATAAACCGATCAGCCCCTTGGTTTTCCTACCCTACCATTATGTAAATACCTAGGAATCCTTTTAGACCCAAAACTATCCTTCAAAAAACACACCTCCGATATAAAAGCAAACATTGTAAAGCGAGCGAAACATTTCCGTTGCCTGACTTACAAAAATCAAGGAATTAGTACCAATACCTGTACTAAAATTTATAAAATGATTTGCCGTCCAATCCTAGACTATAGCTCCATCCTATATATAAACCCATGCAATGTCACCATAAACAACCTTGAAGTAGATGAAAAATCTTCCCTCCGTACCCTCACCAAACTTCGACACCCTCAAAATCCCCTCCACAACCCATCCAATGTACTCCTTTACGAAACAACACAAATTACCCTAATAAAAGTAAGACTTCGATTTCTTGCAGAACGATTCGCATGTAACAAGTCGAATTACAAACATCTTAAAAAAATGTGCATCCCTAGAAACCCCGATATAATCCCAAAATACAAAAACCCACCCATAACCCTATATGAATACATCTCCTCCCTTTACCCTACTTCCCTACCTTGAAATCGACAAAAAAAAAAAACAAACACACATATAGCACAGGGCAGAAAGACCTATGGTCGATAGCCCTTACAGAAAAGGGAAATATAAATTATTTAGATATATGTATACATATTATAAAATGTATTTTATTACGATGTATTTCTTTTTTAATAATGATATTATAGTAGTAAGAAGCTTTTATCGGAGAGATTGTTCCATCTTCTTTATATGTTATCATAAATTAAGTTTTGATCAAACAATAATAGAGTTATATCAATAAATATGTATATGTAAAAAAATGGGACGGCATGATTATTGACTATTAAATCAATAAGTATATAAAACATTTAAACCTCATTAAAAACACTTAGATATTTTACTACCTAATATGTGATCAATAAAAAATATAATAATTAACACATCATCTGCAGCAACAAAAATAACGATAATAATACACGACCCTAGGGTCTGATAATATAGTACACATATTCATAAGCACATATCTGCACACATATACATATACAGGGATTTTTTCTTTTAAGTATACTTTTACATGTTCCAAAACAAATTGCTCCAGATGTTCGAATTAACGAAAATAAACATTAGTAAAATTAATTAACATCACACCAAACACAAGCTAAAGTATATTTAGAAGCCTGAATTTCGATTTGGACGCTACGCTATGTTTAGGTTTTTCTAAACTCGAAATTTTACTTCATGCTTAGTCTGGGAGTGGAAGCACTCGTTAGTAGCTTCAAAATTAAAGCTTTTATAAAAACAACGAATGTCTAAACATCTACAGTAAAAATGGAGATACAGGGAATTTTTCTTTTACATATTCATACGCTTTTTTATAAGAGTTCAATTTGAAATTGAAATAGTAAAATTTCGAGTTTAGAAAACCCTCAAAATTTGGTTTGGTCTCACAGTGAAGCGGAGCGACCAATCCAATTTTTCAGACTTTTCTAAACTTGAAATTTTACTTCATGTGTATTAAACACTGAAAACACTAAAAATACTGTAAACAAATGAACTTCACTTAAAATCAGTGTCTTATACGTGTGGGGCATGAAGTAAAATTTTGAGTTAAAAAAGCCTGAAAGTTTGGTTTGATCGTTCCGCTTCGCTATGCGACCAACCCACTATTCTATATATTATGTTTCTAGATTTCATGTTTACAGGAATATATCTTTCAAATTAATAACTCAAGAATAATTTGTTTATACATTATTTTGAGATAAAATATTAATATATTCAAAATCACAGAACATTTACAAATTTACAAGATATTTGCAGAATGCAGTTATAAAATAAAACAATGACTTGCGATTTCGTTTATTGTTGCCTTAATTACCATTTTAATATTTATTATTTTTTTAAATTTTTGAAAGTGGAACACTTTTTCTAAGTTCCCATAACACCAGTGTTCCCCAGATCACCAGTTAAGAACCACTTATATGTGATAATTCCAAATTTATACATGCTAACAATCTATCATTCTGCCCTTGTAAATCTAATAAATAAAAAAAATTCTAATCAAATAAAACTGTAACCAATAGGATTCATGTATCATAGCAAATATAAAATTTTAAAATAGATTCTAAATTATTAGACATACTTTCTACTATCAATTTGTAGAAGATTGTTGATTAATAGATAGGATTTATTATGATAAATGTAACTAAAAGGATATGCACAATTATTGCTTAATAAAGATAATAAATATTGTTACAATATTGTGTTTATAAAACACAATATTGATACAAGAATTTAATATTAAATGACACATTATTTCAGATCGGTCTAAAATGTTGGAGGTAAAAAAAACAATGTTCGTGCATTAAATACTAATTGAATTTGATTAAATGTTTAAGATTGGATAGGAAATTAATGTGGATAATTGCAAAGAACGACACCAAAACAAGGCAATAAATTAGCTGGAAGTTTGAAAAGTAATGATTTGCCCAAGATGAATGCTTCATAAAACTTCTTGCCCTACTTCTATACTTCCATAAACCTAAAACTTATATGAAGCAATAATAAGAACATAAAAAGTACCTTGTTTTTGTAAGAAAGGTGTTGCTGCTCTATAATGTTTTACCGTTAAAACGACAATATCCCCAGCATTCCTGAGAATATTTACGGCATCATCATGTGGACAAGCTGTTATATATTCCCCATTAACTAAAATTCAAATAAATTCACTGTATTTATTCGGTTAGAGTTAGCGTTACAACTACCTTTAATAATTGCATCCCCTACGAAGAGCTCCCCAGTTTGGTCGGCAGCCTGATCCTTATATATTCTCGAAATTAAAATGGGTAACTTATGCTCAGCTCCACCTTTAATGCTGAGCCCTAATCCACCTACTTTCTGTCTTCTAATTTGGACCATTCGTTCCTTAAATGTTTAATTATTGCAAGGGTGGGATAATGATGAAAACACACTTACTTTTGTATTGGAAGGCTTTGATTCTGGAAGTACTGGTTCCTCTTTTTGCAACCGGAGAACTTCCATGGACAAGTTGAGTCGCACTGGGACAGGTCTACTTTTACCATCACTAACAGTTACCATTCCAGTCCGCACTTTTAATTTTTGGTCGATCTTCTCTTCAATTGGAGTCGTCATCCTTGTAGCATTTATCTTCATATTGAATCTATTGTTAATTGAGTGTTTTTAATGCTGCTCACACATTAATTGCATGTGTTATTACCTACACTTTATATACACTGTACTATATTAGATTAACCACTTGCATTCTCAACAGATTTATCCCTTTTTTCTAAACAGAAACTTAAGTAATTACAGTTGCATAGCTACACAATCAGCCATTTTTTAAAGGGTCAAAACAAATTAAATGGATACCTTATCATGGGAACATGGAGGTTGGCTTCCTTGATTTTATTGATTTTTAAGGTTCGTATCTGTGCTAACCGGGAAATGAAGCAAAATTCAAAAAACTGAGTAGGAATATATGATTATATTAATAAAAATGATTTACAATTATAAATTGTATTTTTGGTATAAAGCTTTGTTGACTCGGGAAGCTGTTGGCTTTCCAATAACATCTGATATGTAATGGCCAGCTTCCACTAGTTTTCTTAAATTAATGCCAGTTTCAAAACCCATTCCATGCAGCATGTAAACAGCATCTTCGGTAGAAGCATTGCCGGTAGCACCTTTTGCATACGGGCAGCCGCCCAAACCGGACACAGACGAATCCACAACACGAACACCATGCTTAAATAATCGAAACATGTTATCTCTGCAAAAATCAAAAATTAAATAACTTACTTCTAACGCAGTGCAAATATTCACCAAAGCCTGTCCATACGTATCATGGCAATGTATTGCAAGTTTATCAGGAGTAGTAATTTTCAAAAGATCTTTAAATAGAGCGTCAACTGTATTTTTAGTCCCCACTCCAATAGTATCTCCAAGTGATATTTCATAGCAACCAAGATTTAATAAAGCGCTAGTTACTTTTGTTACAGCTGCTGGTTTTACTGGACCATCATATGGACACCCAACTACGCAAGATACATATCCACGAACTCTTAAATTGTGTTTTTTGGCTTCATCGATAACACTCACAATCCGCTGAACACCTTCCTCTGCGCTGCAGTTAACATTTTTCTTTGAAAATCCATCAGAAGCTGATGCAAAAACTGCAATCTCTTCTATTCCATCTAATTTCATCTGTAAATATTTTTAAAAACTTTTAATGCAAACAAAAAATAATTTGTTATTAAATTTCTTTTCACTTATAGACATCTACAATTATAAACATACGTACATTTAAATTTATTACATTAGTATTAGAAATGGCCATCGACTACGGTCTTTGTTATAATATCTAATTTTAGATGTATAGAAAAATGATCCACTAGGGAAATAAGACCGTAAAATCTAACGATGATAAAGTTTGTGTGGGTGTAAAAATGTTTATAAAATAGGAACTTTTCAAAGAATTTTTTGGAAATGTAAAGACATAATTATCAATATAAGAACATACAGCTTCTTGCAATCCTTTCACATTGGGGATTAACACCGGATAATTTATTCCAGGTTTTTTATCAATTCCAGAAAATACTCTTGAATTATCACCCATTTGTGGAACCCATTTAGAACTCACAAAACTAGAAAATAAATGTTATTTGTGTAAATAATTCTGAAAAATGAAATAAACAATATTTTGTTACTTAAGTAAAATAAAAACTTCAATTAATTTTTTTTACCTAGTAACTTCAATTGTCTTTAAACCAGTCTCCGATAATTTATTAATGAGATTTATTTTAACTTCGGTAGGTACATTTTTTGGCTCGTTCTGTAAACCGTCTCTAGGTCCAACCTCAACTATACGAACAAATGAATCGGAAACCTAAACATTAAAACATCGTTACAAAAGGGTTGTAACAAGACAACTGAAACTTACTTGGGATAACTTTCTAATCTCCAACTTCTGCACCCTCTTGGAAAATAATCTTAAGCTGGTGGAAATTGCCATTTTCTTCGACTTGTTATCAAAATTTAAATAACGTGAAGGTCATTCGCAATTTAATGCGTATATTTATTAAATATTATATTACAGATGAAATTTATTCATTGGGTTTGATTTTAATAATTAAATTATGAAAGGAATGCATTGAAGAGCTGATTGAATGTAGGTTATATTTTTTAATAATATAATTAGATATTTGAGTTTTTAAGATAGACGACTTTATATACTTTCATGATTAGAATACATTTGCTTTATTTTATTTTTAACTGTCCTTCTATTTCGTATAAATCATTCTTTCTGTTTTTATTTTGTTGTCGATGTATTTTGAAATTCACTTTAAATCAGTGTTTTAAACGCGTGACGCATGAAGTAAATTTAGAGTTTAGCTGAATTTACTTTTCTTATTTTACTATATTTAACATTGTTTTTTCTAAATCCAATTATGCTCGATATGTTGATTTAAATTTAATATTTAAGCTAGAAAAAATGTATAATAAATCTTGTTCACATGATTTATTAACAATAAATGTAGTGTGCCTTAAAACAAAATTGGACATTTAATACTGATCAAAATTTATAAATAGAATTAGTACTTATAATCAGCTTAGAAGATTCAACACAATTTGTCAACCAACCGAACAAAATAAAGGCTAGTATTTTTTAAACTTTACAATATTTCAGTGTTTTATACGCGTGGCGCATGAAGTAAAATTTCGAGTTTAGAAAAGCCCCGTGAAAATTTGTCTCGGGTCGCTGCGCGACCCTCGACAAATTTTCTACACGGGGCTTTTCTAAACTCGAAATTTTACTTCATGCTTAGTCTGGGAGTGGACCGTCAAGATTTTCAACATGTCGAGATTTTCGATATTGATAGATTTTTGTCGATTTATTCACGGTTTGTTATTATATTAAATGCAACTTTAATATTTATTAAATAGTGTTTTTTCTAGGGATAGAATATTAGCCCATTAAGAGCCGAGCAAATTATAAAGTTAACTCTAAAAGTTGATTTTAGGTAAAATTTTAAATCTTTTTCTATGATTTCAATGAATGATTTATTATATTACGTACGTCAATTTTACAATAGAGTTAAATTTAAAGTTCAAACGAGTGTTGTCCACTCCCAGACTTAGCATGAAGTAAAATTTCGAGTTTAGAAAAGCCCCGCGTAGAAAATTTGTCGAGGGTCGCGCAGCGACCCGAGACAAATTTTTACGGGGCTTTTCTAAACTCGAAATTTTACTTCATGCGCCACGCGTATAAAACACTAAAATGTAGTGAATTTATAAATACACTTTAAAAAAATGAGTCATAGTCGAGATATTGAAATAACAAAATATTTACATTTTTCCTTTACATTTATTCCACATTAAGTTGTACGTAGGTACTTATTTGTTGTTTCGTTATTATTAATGGCATAACCTCACAATAATTGACATTTGTCACTTTTTTTACTTCATGCTTAATCTGGGATTGGAATGACTAGTTACAAGCTTCAAATTAAAAGCATTTAAAAAACAATGAATGTCTGAAAATGTACATCATAAAATTGTGATATGTATACTTAAAAAAAAATATTGACTTCAATATTCTTCAATGTCTGTAACTTTTCGTACAAATCGATCAAATGAAATTTATTTATTTATTTTCGACATCTATTTACAATATAAAATACTAGAATTTTATTGAAAATAGGTATTAAAATGTAAAAAAGAAAAAACGTTAAGAAATACTAATGAAAATGGTCACGAAATATTGAAATCAATAAAATTAAAAGATATATACAGGGAATTATTCTATTAGGTACATATCACGATTTTTCGATGTTAATTTTCAGACATTCGTGGTTTTGTTAAAAACTTTCAATTTAAAGCCTCTAACAAGTGTTTCCAATCCCAAACTAAGCATGAAGAAAATTTGGTTTAATCACTCCGCGAAGCGGAGCGACCAAACCGAATTTCCAGGCTTTTCTAAACTCAAAATTTTATTTCATGCGCCACGCGTATAAAACCCTGATTTAAGGTAAAGTTCAAAACATACTGCTTAGTTTTGATCACATGTTCATCAATTTTACAAATGTTTATATTGAGTATGTGAAAGTATATTAAAAGAAAAAATCCCTCTATCTCAATATTTAACAAAAGTCACAAATTCTGAATAATTATTACTATTTTAAATAAAATCTGCAAAACCAACACACATCATAATATTTAAAAAAAAATTCCAAACTAAGAAAATTAGGACGAATTGACAAAAATAGGGCATTTATATCTTTTCTTATAATTTTAAATTCACTAACTAAACTGTTACCGATAAAAGACGCGAATGCGTTCTGCATGCATAAATGCATAATGGGTTGCAGAATATATAAAAATATTTTCAAACCATTTTGATCAATGTTCTATGCTATAAATCGAATTATTTTATTGTAGGTTTCAGTGAACTATCTATAGCCGTTACTACCTAAATATTTAAAAACTATCACACTACTTCTGATTATTTAAAAAATGTGTAAAACATGTAAATCTTGATTTTTACTTGGAAACCTTAGTTTTTTAAGTGAAAAAGGAGATCATGTCTTGAATGAATAATAAAATATTTTGATAGCAATTTTAGCTCTAATCAAAGTCTACGAACATGGAATGATACATGAGTATAAAATATTGGGAAAGTAAGTAATCTCCAATAATTGCTTTTACTGCAAAATAATGACCTTTCTATTTGACGCGTTTAGTGATTAACAGCATAGTTACTAAGGCTGGGACTTTTTTTTTTAATTTAAGTATTCGAATATTCATTCAAATTATTGGGAGTAAAGTAAACGTAGGCAAATATTTATGCCGTATTCAAATAGTTGTCAATTCGGTAATTGGAATAAACCAAATTCTCCTAAACTACACTATCTGCGTAAATTTATCTTAAGCCAAAGCTGTTATTATAATATCTGCTTTAACTAAAATACCAATAACAAGCATAATTATCATTTTCTTTATTTGAGCTACGTATGTCATAACCTCACTCGGCGATTGTTATCTCCTGTGTTTACACTGAAACTTGTATATGTCAGTGTAGTTGATATTGTGACGTGTACGTGCCAACAGCACAAGCGAAGTGAAAATATCGGTGAGTTTTTCGACTATTGCATTAAAAAATACCAATGTAATAAACTACAAATAATTTTAGAAGATGGTTGAAAGAAAGGGTTTGAGAGCCTTGATTTTGGTTGGTGGTTATGGTACTAGGCTGCGCCCCCTGACACTCAGCAGACCGAAGCCATTAGTAGAGTTTGCAAACAAACCGATACTATTGCATCAGATCGAAGCGCTGGTCGAAGCCGGAGTGACGGAAGTAATTCTGGCTGTTTCATATCATGCGGAAGATATGGAGAAAGAACTCTCAGTTGAAGCAGACCGTCTTGGTATTAGTATAGTTTTCTCCCATGAAACTGAGCCTCTTGGCACTGCCGGCCCACTCGCCCTTGCTAAAGACATCCTATGCAGAAGCTCTGAGCCATTCTTCGTACTGAATTCTGACATCATCTGTGATTTTCCCTTTAAAGATCTTGACGCATTTCACAGAAGCCACGGAAAGGAGGGTACAATAGTAGTCACGAAAGTAGAAGAGCCCTCCAAATATGGTGTGGTTGTTTATAAACCATCTGGTCAAATCGAGAGTTTTATAGAAAAACCGCAAGAATTTATTTCAAACAAAATCAATGCGGGTATTTATATTCTGAACCCTTCCATGATCAATAGGATTCAGTTGAGACCAACTTCTATTGAAAAAGAAGTCTTCCCTGGTATGGCAGCTGATGGTAATTTGTTTGCATTCGAATTACAAGGGTTTTGGATGGACATCGGGCAACCCCGAGATTTTTTAACAGGTGAGTACATGGCTGTAATAATGGGATAAATTGTATTTTGAAACTGTAATAAGGTTCTATTTATGCACTTTCTGTATAAACATGATCTGACTGTGACCTCCAATTATTATCTTTTGTTATATGATAAGATTATACTGACTAATTTAACATAAAAATATGATGTTACATATACATTAAGGCCGCATTCTGAATGGTGCATATGTACTTTCTTTGTGTTTTCAGCATAATAGCGTACTGAATGGGTATGTGCGCATACTACGCATATTCACCAATCTCAATCGGAACAACTTTAGTGGAAGCACTACTGAAAAAACAAAATTAAGCTCCTACTAATATCTTAAAATACTAATAACCAACCCTCTTCTACCTCTTTATTGCTCATTTTATTTAACTAGGCGAGAAATCAGAACTCGTTCATGTTCATGACACCAAAAGTTATAATTTGTGACATGTTTAACTTATCAAAGATGAATTATAGTAACTAAATGACAATATTTTTGAAGAAATCAGTCAATTAATTGCAGTGACACAAATATATTCGCATTTCTTCAAAATTCTCGCCTAGTTAAATGAAATGAGCTGTATTATTTTTAGATGGCAGCGTAAAGGATCTTAAGTTCTTTAAAATTCTAGGGCCGCGTTGTGTTATTTGGTGCATTGGCAGTGGAACGAAAACTCATTTTATATATATTATTTTACAAATAAAGAATCATAAAGCTCACTTTCGGTAACTATTAGATTTAGATCCGAATTGTGTATTATTTATTTGTTGCTTCTGATTATGGTTCCGTAAAAAGATTTGATATGTTCAACTCATGGCCCCACATCCTAAATTAGGTTCCCCGGCCAGGAGCTCTGACGCCCCCCCCCCCCCCGCCCCCTTCTCTAGGATCACAATTGATTAAAATAAAATACTTACAATTCACATAAGCACTAAAAACAATATTTTTTATTTAAAATTGCTTTTTTTAATAGAGAAACTGTGAAATATTACAGATATTTAAATTACTTAACGCTAGTAGGTACATAAAATGCTCTTTAATTTTTTATTTAAATGAAATTATCAAATGTATGTAATAACAATTCGTGCATCTAAACATAATCTGCTGCGAGGGGCTTGAACAAAAATGGGGGCCCAACCAATAGTTTACTTCAAAATATTCCATCACTAATATCTCAAATGATTTGGCTCAAGAGGTTTCTTGAATGATTTCTCTAGAATCTCTGGAATGAATGTTCAAGAGATCATTCGTAATTCAAATTGTTTAAACTTTTATGATATATGTACTGGCCGCCATAAGTAAATGAATACTCAGTAAACTTGGATAAATTTTGATAAAATGTTTAGGAAAGATGTATTTTATCCACGCTAAAAAACGATGACTATTTCAAAAACAAAATTTACTCAAGTTTACTGGGTATTCATTTACTTATGGCGGCTAATATATTTCCTTCCCGATAGATAATTTTTTTTATTTTGAATTATTAATCAAGTGATCATACGAGAAATCACTTTGGCTACCATTGGACAGATCACTTGAGCAATTATTTAAGTGTAAATCAAAATAATCGATTATTAATATAATTCGATTATGCCAATAATCACTAATTAAAATTATTTTAAAGGGTTCAAAGGTTAATCGTAGCGAAAAGGTTAGAAACCACTTGCATTGCACACAAAATTTGGGTTTTGGGCCCATGTATTTACTTAAAACAAACCTATATGTTATGGAATTTTGTTTACTTTGTAAGTAATGCAATTGTTATTCAAACATAGGTATGTGCATGTACTTGAAAGCTTTACGCCAAAGAAACCCAGAGAAGCTATACAATGGTCCTGGAGTTGTTGGTAACGTATTAGTGGATCCAACAGCTAAAATAGGAGAAGACTGCCAGATTGGACCAAATGTAACCATTGGCCCAGGTGCCGTTTTAGAAGATGGTAATTATATATAAACAATTATAAATATTGAAACTTTAATTATTAATTTTAGGTGTATGTGTTAAACGGTGTACCATTTTAAAAGGTGCAATAATTCAGTCACACTCCTGGTTAGAGAATTGCATTGTGGGCTGGCGATCAACCGTCGGTAAATGGGTTCGGATGCAGGGCACCACCGTACTTGGAGAAGACGTGATTGTTAAAGACGAGGTTTATATCAATGGAGGCCAGGTGTTGCCTCATAAAAACATCGCTGCTTCAGTCCCAGAACCTCAAATTATCATGTGATTTTAGAGTATATGTGTATATTTATGTTCAATAATTTTTATGTTAAAATAACGTAACTTATCACTTGGCATTTAAGACCAGCAATAACAAGTTGAATGAAAAAAAGTACAATTTTATACTTTTGTAAAACTGAAGAGTTAAAACTCTTACAAAATTAAAAATTCGTTTTTTTATGTTTTAGATATAATGTTATATTTTAAGTTCAATAAAACATATATGTATAATATAGATTTATATTTCGTACCATACATCAAACATACATACTGTACTTAATTAGTGGACCACGATTTTAATTTAACATGATGTAAACAATTATCACAAAAAAAAAAGAAATTTATAGAGCTGAACTCATAATTGGAAAATATATAAAAAAAAAAGTACAAATGAACTAAGAAAATGAAACTCTTATACAGAAAAGAAAACTTTGGCAAACATATATTATGAATGTGATTGGATAAGTAAAACCTACTGGCAACACTTAAAAAAAATAAAACTTAATATTTTCTGATGTTGCTCATATTCGCTTTGTAATCAAATCGGTCATTGACGTAATTATTTATGCCAGGTGGTGGTGGACAACTAGGGCCTATGTTCATTCCAGTATTGTTGGAAAATGCAGATGATGAAATACTGGCACTTCCTCGTGTTGGATTTGATGAATTCCATCTTTCAGTAGTCCCAGGAGTTTCTGTCCTCCAACTTTCTTTTGACCATTGCTTATTAGTTGGTGTGCTAGATGTGCTAAAAACCTTTTGTGGAGTCCAACTGGAGCTCGAAGAAGTCCTTTCATATCTAACAGAATCTGAAATAAAAATTATGCTTAATTTCCCCTTATTAAACAATCTCGTTTATATTTAAACAAACCTTTTTGTTGATCTGGATAAGTGTGATCACTCCTTTGTGTTCGAATATCAGATTTGCTATCGGTGATAGGTCTTCTATCCCTTTCATCCCTAACGGACCTAAAGTGCGGGCTGCGTTCCCTTTCACTATAACGGGACACCTTGGAATCCCTACAAGCATTTTATTTAAAAAAATGAATAACTTTATTTTAATGTAAACTTACGATGAGGGATACTTCGTGCTCGATACTGATGACACATTACCAGTTTCACGAACTCTGGGATCCCTCATATCCCCTCCCCTGTCCCGACTTGAATATGAAGAACCCTCATACTTATTACTAATAGGTGCGGCACTTCTTGAAATTGATGGTGGATGAGTCCTATCTTCATAGTCTCTTTTCTGAGGGAATGATTCACGTTTTTCATATCCCAAACGGGACTTGTAATCTTTGCTCGATGAATTTGTAGATGAAAACTTCTTGATCGGTGGAGATGTATCTCTGCTTTTAATACTGAAACCAGTCCTATAATTAATAATTTTATCAATAATCTAATAATATGTTTACCTTGCTGGCGGATCGAACCTTGGCGGTGGTGGAGCTTCTTGGAAATGCCTATCTGTTGTTATCCGTTTCCTTTCCTCATATGACCTTTCTCTTTCCCGGTAATTTGAAGAAGGCGCCGGTCTTTTCACAGCCCGCCTTTCCTCTTCTTGCATCCGCAACTTCGCCCGTTCCAATTCGATTCTCTCTAACTCCAATTTCTCCCTTTCAATCTTCTGTCTTTCCCTTTCGAATTGCATAAACTCCGCCTTTTCCCTTTCAAGTCGTTCACGTTCTCGTTTCAATTTCTCTCTCTCGCGCTCTAAACGTAACGTTTCACTTCTCTGCCTTCGCTCAATGTCTCTTTGCCGTGCAATTTCTTCACGGCGGCGATCTCTCAAAATGCGTTCACGTTCACGGATTTTTTCTCTTTCCCTCTCGTCTTTAATTTTGTCAAAAGTTAGCATTTCTCGTTCACGCTCTCTACCCCGTGGAGCAGATTTAGATGATTGACTTCTCTCGGTTCTTCCTCGAGATGTTGAGCGGTGGAGTTTTTCCTTACTCCTCTTGTCACGACTCTTGGACCTATACACGTGTCGACGTGAATCAGTTTTCCGATCATCCCTAGAAACTTCTCGCTTTTCGCTGAGTTTCTCCGTCTTCTTCTCATCCTTGCTGTCTTTTTTCTCCTCCTTATCTTTGCTGGTACTACTGTTCTCCTTGTCTTTTTCTTCTTTCTTCTCTTCCTCTTTCTTTGCTGTAGAGGATGACGTTGTTGAAGCTGTTTTTGAATGTACTTTATCCTTCTGACTAGTCTCCAACTTATGCTTTAATGGGCTAAGATGATCGGGCCTAACCTAAATATGAAAAATTATTAATATTTATTATATTTTAAACAATGAATTCAATGATTACTTTTTCAATTCTAATGATATGACCGTTTAATTCAGTGTTGTTCAATTTAGCAATGCAGTTGTCAGCATCGACAGCAGTCTCCATTTTCACATATCCATAACAGCAGGCAGCGGGATGTCTTGCATTGATTACGACTTTAGCCCCTATGACTTTACCATGCTCAGAAAGTGCTTGCTTCAACTCCGTAGCCCTTGTGTTCTGTGATATGTTTGTGATCCATAAATTTCGGTTTTGTTCATTAAGGAAACGCTCCTTAGCAGCAGACTTGCTATAAAAGTAAAATGATTGTTAGAATAAATCAAATAAATTGAGCATAATTTTAGCCCTTATATAACCATTTTGTTTTAGTTATGTAAAAGCTACTTCTTATAAAACTCGTAACATAAATTTTGCCCCTTCCCATAAAACTCCACTACAAAAACACCACATATAGAAATTGATGTGCTTTGAACTGTGTTACAGTACATAGCAAGTACTTAAAATACTTAGATGTAATAAAAGTGGTATATCGGTACAGTAGTAAAAATACTCATAAATAGCTGCTAGAATATCCAACCATGAAGAAAAGCACAAAATC
The DNA here is from genome assembly GCA_932526585.2 of Philonthus cognatus. NCBI lineage: Eukaryota > Metazoa > Arthropoda > Insecta > Coleoptera > Staphylinidae > Philonthus > Philonthus cognatus. The sequence continues at coordinate 94,400,268 of OW052243.1, forward strand.
TCCAAAAATCCTTTAGGTTTTCCTCGCCTCAGTGGAACCCTGGCAGGCAGCTGAAGTTGAAGCATCTAGTTGAATGATGGATGTAACAGCAGAATATGTTTTTAAGCAGCTATTTGATGAGTTGCACAAAACTTGGTAGAAATATATGAATACACTCATGGTGAATTCACAGTTATTGTTGATAACCAACCTAGCAGCAGGAGCCTTGCCAGCTTGCGATTTCTCTGAAGAGTTTGATTTTGTTTCCGGGTCCTTATTGTCATCCTTCTTTTTAATATTGTCTTCGGTGGTATCCTTTTGTTTATCAGATTTTTCCGCAGGAGTGTCAGCATTTTCAGATTGTTGATTATTCTCTTGAGCAGCCGGTTCTTCAATTGCATCATCATTGATGCCCTCATTAATAGATTTCTCTTCTTCCCCTGCTGTGGGCTCCTCAGATGCATCTTTACACGCCTTCTCTTCCATGTCATCGTCCTCATCACCGTTTGCCTCATTAGTTTCTTCCGAAGTTTCCTCTGGAGCAGCGACATCTTCTTTTATCTCAGATGAACTATCTTCAGGATTTGTTGATTTCTTCATATCTATATAAAAAGGTCGGATTCATAAATATTACAGTATCACTAACAAAAGCCCTCCAGGGTTTTCTATTTGTCACTTATTATTTAGTATGTACAACAAATGATTCAAAATGGTATGTAATTATTTTCAATATTTATCACTTGGAGATCGAACGCGAAAGTATAAAGTTGATATTCTTACTACTTATAAAATTGACCACAATTGCAATGAATGGCTGAGTTCGCTGAGCTTCGAGGAACGTTCACCACAGCAACCGCGCGATTTTAAAAACTAAGATATGCGTGTTGGAATAAACTGTCTGTAAAAGGATTCCTGATATTGAATCTCCTCCTAGTAAGGGAATGATGATCCCCATGTGAAGGTATTTCCAATGATGAATGTGATGCCAGTGGTCCGTTGATGGAATGTTAATCCTGATTTGTTCCTTCCCATCCATAATCCTCTATTCTTCTTTACAGACAAATTTAAACCAACATTTCTGACAAATCTTAGTTCTTATTCCATAGTCTTGATCGTATATCTTTTCGATTCCGATAGCCAATATGTAGGGAAATATACACCCAGAGTACCCATTAACTTAAGAAAAAAATTAACCTATTAAAAGCTTACCTGTTTCTTCCGTGCTAGAATTTTTTGTCTCGGGCTCAGGAACCTCTTTCTCTGCCTCCTAAAATTAAAATTTTGAGACACTCTTATAATTTCCCTTTCTTCATAGCCTATTTACCTTTATTTTAGAGTTATCATTATTTTCAGTGTTCATTTTCTCTGCTTCTTCTGCGTTGTTTCCTCCATCTGCTTCATCAGGATTGTCACCATTAGATGTAACGTTGTTCTTGTCATCTTCCATTTCTATGAGAAATTTAATATTAAATAATTTAAATTTTTGAATGTATGTGAGAAAATAAGAGCAAAAATGCTCTACCTTTGTTCTCCCAAACTTCAAGTTCTAGATCCCTGAAGTTATCAAACAGCCTTAGCAATTACATAACCGGCCTTATAAGTGGTCTGGATCTATCATACCTAACGTGCCTCACGATTACAATTTACCCGCACAACCTAGGATTTTATTATCCATGAAAAGTTTTAATATTGTTATTAGTAATCACAACATTTGAAAGACTAAACGGTCTAAGTACATTGCGGAATAGGCTAAGATTTAATTTTAGTTTAACTGTGTCTCCTATTCTAAAGAAACTGATAGATGCCTTGTATATTTGGCTTTCGGGCCTAGTGATATCGTACAAGCATGAGTAAAGGCTGTTATTGATTAGAACATAAACCCGTTGCGTGTCACCGTAATGCTGCCCTGTTGCACCCACTAGATAGAGACAAGAAAGCGTTGCATCGCACCGTGTCAAATCATGACATTGTGCAAAGCAACAGAGCCGATCGGCCTGTTGGCGAGTTTTGCCTATTGCATCAAAGGAATCTTGTGATATCGCACAAGCATGAGTAAAGGCTGTTATTGATTAGAACATAAACCCGTTGCGTGTCACCGTAATGCTGCCCTGTTGTACCCACTAGATAGAGACAAGAAAGCGTTGCATCGCACCGTGTCAAATCATGACATTGTGCAAAGCAACAGAGCCGATCGGCCTGTTGGCGAGTTTTGCCTATTGCATCAAAGGAATCTTGTGATATCGCACAGGCATGAGTAAAGGCTGTTATTGATTAGAACATAAACCCGTTGCGTGTCACCGTAATGCTGCCCTGTTGCACCCACTAGATACAGACAAGAAAGCGTTGCATCGCACAGTGTTAAATCATGACATTGTGCAAAGCAACAGAGCCGATCGGCCTGTTGGCGGGTTTTGCCTATTGCATCAAAGGAATCTTGTGATATCGCACAAGCATGAGTAAAGGCTGTTATTGATTAGAACATAAACCCGCTGCGTGTCACCGTAATGCTGCCCTGTTGCACCCACTAGATAGAGACAAGAAAGCGTTGCATCGCACCGTGTCAAATCATGACATTGTGCAAAGCAACAGAGCCGATCGGCCTGTTGGCGGGTTTTGCCTATTGCAAAAATTATAAAGTCTACTCGTAATTTTCAAGACACGCATCCATGATACGGATTAAAGTAAGCAATCCGTCGCACTATTGTGTGTCATTAAGTGTTATGTTACGGTGACACGCAATAGGCAAATATTCTAATCAATATGAGCCTTAATAGTTCTCAACATTTTTATGCAGGTTCATTATTTTTATACAGGTTCTAGCATTATTTTAACCACCTAACCTAAAACAGTTCTATCCTAACCGGGACCCCAAAATTATCCAAATAATTACACTAATGTAATATAATGCAGGTACGATTATTGAATAACACCCATTTTGGATGAATGCACATAAAAGCTGTCTACGAAATTGTTACATGTACACGCCTTGGCCTATATGACTTTAGATGCACCTCTTTTGCTGAATCGTAGGAGCAATTAGAGCATAAAATAAGAGAACTACCAAATTATTTTTGAACAGAATGCCAACATCTTCATAACCCAAGAGTTTTTGTAAATGCCTAATGATATTAGTGCATGATTCTGATAATTCTAAATTAATGAAACCCCAGAAAATCGAGCATGTTTGTAAATTATATGTTAACTAATCAAAATTAGATTAAACTTATGTTTGAACTAATAATTTAATCTTGTACTTACTTATCTCCAATTTAGAGCCCTGATTATTCCCCGCGTCGTTTTCCTGATCCAGGACCTGAAATGCCAATGCAACGTAGGATTTCACAATACCCAATTAACACGATTTATTTTATCTACCTTTTGCAATCGCTCCATCAGTGCTTGCTTGTTTCCGCTTTTATCCAAGCCCCGTTTCTCTAATTCCGCTCGAAGATCCACAACGCGCATATCAGCCAGCTTTTTGCCGTCTATTTCGGCAGACATTGTCACAATTTATAATATCCGTTACGCTTAGCAAGAAACACAAGAAACAATCATTACAAATATGGCGTCCGATTGGGTCTGACGTCACGTGTATAGAAATGTAACTGAGTCTGCGCCGGTATACAATCTTACCAACGTACGAATACGTTGGTTCCAAGCCGATACAAGGGAGGGGATACGGTTTTCCATGTAATAATTGGGCCCGTTCATCAGAAACAAGTTTCTGATGACCGGAATGTTAATCGTGAACGTGTTTGGGATTTTTGCAATCGCACAAAATAGACCGATTGGTGTTGGCGGGTAATAGCAAGGGTAGACAATGCTTATGGAAGAACTGGATTCCGAGTTTTCGAGGATAGAAAAGGAGAGACTATGGTCGGAAAGTGGGTCCTTCTAATTATGAATAGAGTAAACGTAGAAGTATTCTAGAGAAAACTGCTCCGGTTGCGTCTACACACACACACACACACAAACGCGCTCGCTCTTATTTCGTCGTGTAATTTGATCCCGTCTACACCACTTGTACGATGATAAATTTGATGACTTTCAGAAAAAATAAACTGTTCCGAAACATTTCTTTTATTTTCAGATTTCCAGCGTGTTCGAAATTATGGACTTTGGAAATCAGATATATTTAAAAAGCTCCTAAATAAACCTAAAATTTAACTAAAAATCAAAAAATTAAATTCAATGAGTTTACATTCAAGAATTCATTTGATATTATTTTTATCTTGATTGTTTTTTTTTTCTTCATAAATTCAATTAAAACTTTGGTATGTACCAAATTTGGCAAATAATTTATATTATTGATTAGTTATACAGAGAGTTTTTTAAGTATAAATAACTCAATATACAGAATACACTGTACATTTTTCTGGACTTTTCTAAACTCGAAATTTTACTTCATGCGCCCCGCGCACAAAACACTGATTTTACGTGAGGTTCAAATATACTTAAATTTCACAATATTTTAGTGTTTTATACGCGTGGCGCATGAAGTAAAATTTCGAGTTTAGAAAAGCCCGGAAAATTTGTCTCGGGTCGCTGCGCGACCATCGACAAATTTTCACGGGGCTTTTCTAAACTCGAAATTTTACTTCATGCTTAGTCTGGGAGAGCAAAACGCTCGTTTAAAGCATCAAATTGAACTCTTTTAAGAACACTACGAATATCTACAGATTTAAAGAAAATAAGGTGAATTTGAAATATGTATACTTTAAAGGAAAACTTCCTGTATATGAACTGTGGTAGACGAATAATAAAATTTATTATCACCACAAAAAGTCTATTCGAAAATATTTCTTTTATTTTGAGATTTCAAGCGTGTTCCAAATTATGAAATTCTGGAATATATTTTATAAAAACAAATTTACAATGAAATTTACAATTCTAAAATATATTTTCAATGTTTTTGGTTATTTAATATATTTTTTATAATAAAAATTGTTAAAATTATTAGATTAATCGATTATTGTTTCAAATATTCATAATTTGTATAAATAAACAAAGTCATTTTACAATGAAAAAATGTAAAATATATTTCCAACATTTTTAGTTATTATATATATTTTTAATAAAAACGTGTTTAAAAATTAATAGATTTTTAATATATTTATGTTATTAAACATTTTGTATTTAAAAGTTAGATAAAAATCTTTTTACAATGAAAAAATCAATTTGAAAAATGTTTGATGGGTATTTTAATTGGAATTGATAATAAAAAAACAGAAATTATTTCAATAAAATAGATAAATTATTTACGAATACACAAAACTAAAAACATAGAAATATAGATTCATATAAACATTCATATATACAAAAAACTAACAAACATTAAAAAACTATATTAAATATACATATAACTGTTTTCTTATTTATTAACGATATTTTAGAAGCAGTTTTTTCGTGTTTTTTTATTCAGTAATAATTATACAGAATAGATCGAAGTGTAACACAAAACCAACAGAATATATTTTAAATAAAAAGCCAACAAATCAACACCTCATCATTTGCTTGTTTAATTTCATGACACTCCGGTTTTTAAAAATGCAATAAATAGCAAAGCTCGGTGTTTATATTTTTACTTTAACCAAATGAATATCATAGTTTCCCTGAAATAATTAGGGAAGATAATATTTTAATTTTGAGAAATTAACATTAAAAATGCTACGTTCCGTTTCATCCACTTACACTCTGAATAACGTGTATGAATATCGAATTAACTTTTTTCCTTGACTATCTTCTTTTTGGACAATATTCATTATTTTAGTGGGGATAGCTTTATAGAAGGGATGAAAAATCAAATTCTTCGAAGTGATCTAGCTGTTTTTACCTATTTGTAGGCATCCCATCGGTACCTTTTGTAAATGTAATCTGACTAAGAATAAAACCATTGAAATAATTGAATTAACCTGACATACAAAACATTGTAAACTGGAAATAGAGTATTCAATAATTTTTGCAATTACACTTCTCAGAGAAAATCTATTATACTTATTCTATTAAAAGACATCTTGTTGTTTTCTAAATGTTTTTGATTATCATCACTTAACGAGACTTTTCAACATATTTCAATATTTGAGCCAATTATCTCAAATATTATCCATAACACTTGTTTCTGATTCCTGGGACCCTAAAACGTATATTTCCGTACAAAAAAAGATAGCCATGAGGTCGGTAACAATTATTAAAATGTAAAATTTATAATGTTATTAATGTGACTAATTACTTGATTTAACAAGTTTGTTGTTTCGCAGTTTTTGATAATATTCTCAATTTAAAGTTTCATGATTTTTATATAATTTGTACTTTCTCTATATAACATTTCGTGTATCTCGGGAAGTATTGAGAAAATCGAAAAATATTTCTGCTTATTCTTTTTCAAATTATCCCCATGCAGCCGCACAACGGATGCTATAAATTTTAATCCAAAAATTATTTAACATTTTAGTGCCCGCTGAGTGTTGTCGGTGTTGGTCAAATGGCACACAATAAGCGTTTATAAAATTTCAATCGGAAAAGTACAAGTTAATCATGTAACAATCGTTCAAAGTAAACGGATAATTAAAGTAGTCAGTGCAAAAACCACAAATTTCTGAAACTGTTAATATTTATTAAAAGTATGGTTCATTTAATAAAATACGCATCGTGATTAAAATATATACTGTGTCCATTTTGGGATCTGATTTTTATCTTTTGCAGAATAAACACTCATGTTGAATTGAATTATTGCTTTGTGTTTTAATAAATTTGATGCCAAACACTGATTTTTCGTAGCAACTACTGTTTTGACGATTTTATTTCGTATAATCGTTCACTATTTTCAAGCTATATTTCAAATTAAACTGAGGAGAACTCAAAAATAATAGCTCGAAAATACTGCTAGTAGGTAAATAAATGATTTTAATTTTATTGTAATCGTTTTCGTTCAATAAGCGATACAAACTCAAATTCCAATTACATTGGAAATCTTTACATGAAACATACAATGCGCCTTGAAACGGGACACATAGTATCTGCCTTTCAAGAAAATCAGAACACCAAGTATTTATTGCACGGTTTTAATAAAATTTACACAATTTGATCATGTAAACGAACTGTATCGATGATCAAAAAATTAACTTGAAAAACAAAAAAACAAATGAATAAATATTAATAATGTGTTGGGCCTCCACGATTTCCCAAACACTCATTAACACGTCGAGGCATGCTAGAAATCAGGCTGTCAATATCGACTTGGGGTATTTCATTCCAAACTTCGATAATTTGACCTCTAAGTTCTATTACAGTGTTAGCGGGGCGCTGTAAGTTACTTATTCTAACACCTATCATATCCCAAACATGTTCTATTGGCGATAGATCTGGAGAACGAGATGGCCAAGGTAACAAATTGATTTCGGCACTATCAAAAAACTGTCTTGTAATGGCCGCTGTGTGAGGTCGAGCATTATCTTGCTGAAAAATGGGGTTCTGCAAGCCATTTACATAGGGCACTAACACTGGCCGTAAAATGTTGTCAATATACCGAATCGCGTTAAGACTTGCTTCTAAAAAAACTAGAGGAGACCGACTACCATATGCTATCGCCCCCCAAACCATAACTCCCTGTGTAAGAGCAGTATGTCTTTCAACAGCAAATTGTAAAATTCTGCGTTCACCGCGTCGACGTCTCACTCTTCTACGACCATCATGAGCCCATAAACAGAACCGAGACTCATCGCTGAAGATAATGTTATTCCATTCATGGGTCCAATGTTATATTTCCCTGCACCAATCAAGTCTTGCTCTGCGATGCTGCGGAGTAAGAGGTAGACACAATTGTGGACGGTAGGATCTTATACCAAAACTGCGGATTCTTCTGTAAACAGTAGCCATGGATACTCTTTGGCCATTTAGAGCCAACCAGTCATTTCCCAATGCCCGCGACGTTGTAAATCTGTCCCTTAAAGTTGTAAGACGAAAAGCTCGATCTTCACGCTCAGTGGTGCTTCTTGGACGACCTGATCCAAGTCTACGTCGATTCTCCCCAGCTTCGGACCATCTAGACCAGCAGGGTACGATCACCGATACACTACGGCCTACCCTTTCAGCAATAGCACAAACCGAAAAACCCGCTTCTCGCATTCCAATAATGCGACCCCTTTCAAATTCACTTAGATGATGATATTGTGCACGCCGACGAACACGGGGCATCTTTTTATGTTTTACAAACTGAAACGTCAAACTACTCAGAGGCTACTTGGATATTAGAAGCAATTACATTCAAAAATCACCAGCTCTTCATAATGGTGAAATCAACGAAAAATACCATTAAATAGTAACCAAAACAATTGATTTTTTGATCATCGATGCAGGTTATTTACATGATCAAATTCTGTAAATTTCATTAAAATCGTCCAATAAATACTTTGTGTTCTGATTTTTTTGAAAGGCAGTATATATTTAAAACTATTTTAACCCATTAACGGCCAAGCAATTTTAACTCTAAAAGTTAATTTAAATAAAAATTCTACACTTCATTTTGTGATTTCTATGAATTACATACTGTGAATTTTTTCTTTAAATACACATAATGTATATGTGAATTTAATAAAAAGTTAAAAATCATAAATAGTTTATTATTATATTAAAGTGATAATGGATTTTCAAAAAATTAGTGCCTCAACAATGTAATGTATACGCAGTCAATGTTCAGGCATTCGTCGATTTTATATAAAAACGTGCAATATGAAGTTAAGAACGAGTGTATCCACTCCCAGACTAAGCATGAAGTAAAATTTCGAGTTTAGAAAAGCCTGAAAATTTGGCTCGGGCGCGTAGCGAAGCGGAGCGACCGAGTCAAATTAGGCTTTTCTAAACTCGAAATTTTACTTCATGCGCCACGCGTATAAAACATTGTAATATTGTGAAGTATTTATAATACACTTTAAATAACAAAATATTTAAATTTTTCTTGGTATATTTTCAATTCAGGTCAAATAATATAATATATCAAATAAACTTATTTAGTAACTTAATTATCAAAAAATAATAATGTTGCGTGTATGCATCAACGGCGCTTAATGGGTTAATAAAAACTTCAAACGGTAATAATTCAAAAACTAAAAAAAAAATGACTTAACTGCATGTTGCACTGACCCCTTTAATTAAAAAAGAAACCCTTATCGATCAGTAGATTTGATCTGATCAATAGGATTGATCTGATTAGTTAATAAAATGATAAGTTGATGTATTTGTTTTACTTTTTATCAAAAGTATTTAACTTTTGATAAAAAGTAAAGTAAAAGTAAAGTAAAAAGTAAGTTTTTTGTACAAAATAAATAATACTTAATGAATTTTACAACGTTCACATATAATTTCATAAAATCTATTCTCTAATAACGCAGAAAATAAAATTGTAGAAGGAAACGCATAAATGAATGTAACACGCATCCTTAGCTCGTTAAAAGAAAAAAAAAACGTCTTTTCAAGATTGAAAAATCAACATCTGGAATATGATACAACGAGAAGCGCGGCATAGAGGGAGAAAGAAATTGTCTCTCTCTCACTCTCTCTCTGAGACTTGATTTCGCGACATCTGGAGTAACCGACCGACCGCAGGAAGCCAGACTGGTGTATATAGGCAGCCATATATACCAATTTGGCATCCAGCGCTCTGCTCCCATTCGCGTGTACCCAAAATTTATATGGGGACTGGCTAACTGGATATATATGAACTGTGGTAATAGTTTTTAAAATGGCCGAGGTACCGTTCATTAGATACCAACATACATCCCTGATTTCTTAGTACGGATGTTTCGATCCCAAAAATGTATCGATGTTGAGAATCGATTATATCTTATGGTAAAGTATCGATACGGCAAAATATCATATTAAAAAATATCGATATTCAAAATAACGATACTTTTCGATACCAAATATTTAAGATTGTGATTGTGTACATTTTCAAGTATTCGTTGCTTTTTGAAAAGCGTTCATTTCGAAACTTCTAATGAGTGTTTGCACTTTTTGATTAAGCATAAAGTAAAATTTCAAGTTTAAAAAAGGCTAAAAATCAAAATTTTCAGGCTTATCTTAACTCAAAATTGTACTATCATACTTAATCTGGGATTAAAAACACTTAGCAGTATTCGTGAATTTCTTACATTTTGATGTTAAAAGTTTGCATGAATTTCCATGATTTTCATTCGTTTTCAAGTTTTTGACAAGTTTTCGTGAATTTCCGATCTCCTTTAATTTTCTCAATCTCAATTTAATTTTCAAAATTTTGTCCTGTTTTCTTAAAATTCCTAGATTTTCGTAAATTTTAAAAATGTTGATACTTTTAATGGATTTTTAAGTTTTTCGACAATTTTTAAGATCTTGGCAATTTTTGTGACTAGCGTAAATTTTAAGTATATTTAAATTTTTTTATGCGTCTCATGAAATTTTACGGTTTTAGTTAGTTTTTGGCAGTTTTTGTTAAGAGGGCCAATTTTTGCTAGTTGTGCGATACCAGATGGCGCAGAGATAGCAAAATTGCAGAAAGTAGTTTTGACTATGTATTGGTTTATAGTGCCTGCCGAATTTTATTACAACAAATAAAAAAATTATGAATGCGAAGCGTGTTGTTTGTTTGTTTACATGGCGCCGGGAGAATGAATGAATGGGTATTGAATTACAGTAGACACATGGAAACTGGATAAATATTCACGATTTTAATTTTTATCGACGTATATACAACTGTTTTTCCTTGTTTCATTTCGAATACTTATTTTTATTATATAATTATAAATTACAATCATAATAAATACATATTGCATATAAACATTTCTTTATGAGTATACAAATAAAGAAAATAGAATTGATGTATATTAATGCCGACCACATTCAAAAGGTCGCCTTGCAGAAAATCGGACTAAAGTGTCGCTATCAAATTATTATAAATTGATAAAATGAAAGAGCATAAAAAATCTGTTTTAGATAATAAACTAACAACTAGCTTTTCCAAACATTGCATCACATTTAATCACTTCTTTAATCCGCAAGTTATGGTACCCCAAAAGTGCTGATCTCAACACTTTGCAGTCCTTCATATAATCCACCCACGGGGATGCTCGCCAGTCTACACATCGACTCGGCTGCGGACGATTCAAAACGCGACGCAACAAATTTCATCAATTTCAATTTTAATTAATAATACAAGTATATTATAAGTTTCATTTCATTAAAGTTTGTTCTTAAAAATATAAATCTTTTCAAAAACATACAAACCGGACCCGAAACCATAACTGGCGCTGCGAACAGGATACCCGCGACGTATAAAAATCGACGGTTCGTTTTAACGATTTACGTGGAGTGTCTAAAGAACCCTAGTGACTAGAAACATTGTGAAAAGTGCATTTTGGATTATTGGACTATGAAAGGATTATTTGCGAGTTTGTAAGTACGAATTTCTCTTAGCCCAACAATTTATGTCCGACATCGATCGTCTTACCCAATTAGTCGAATTCCTAAATTTAAACTCAGAAGACATAATGCCTTATACAGTGAAAGATATCACGGTTGTGTACCAAGACACTATACCCATCTTCGACGGCGATTGCAACATTCTAAATGCATACATCGCCACATGCGACTTCTTAATCAAAACATTTTTGGCAACTCCTGACGCCAACATACAAGCCTTGTTGTTGAGGATTTTCCAAGGAAAGCTGCGAGGAAAAGCATTGCAAGCCGTGAGCAGTAACGAAGAAGTAAGTACTTGGACGGAATTAAAAGAATTACTTTTGAATAGCTTCGGAGACCAAAGAAGTGAACAGTGTTTGTTCGCCGACCTTGCCGCCCTACGTCCACACAAAAACGAGGGACCGTACGATTACGGTAAACGTGTGAAAAACACATTACAAATTTTACTCACACAAGTAAAATTAAGAGATAACGACAATAACAGCAGAGCGCTGAAAAGCGTCAACTACAAAAACACTGCGTTGCAGATTTACCTGCAAGGACTTCTGGAAATTGATAACATCACCGGAATAATGGTGCAAGTGAAACAGCCAGCTGATCTGGAAGCCGCTATGGGACACGTCATCGAGGCAGAAAACTTCAACTACCGCGCCGGCAGATCGAATAACTTACAGCGTATTACACCAAGAAGCTCCGTGACCGATAAGGCTAAACAACAGATAAGACCGCAAATGATACGACCGGTAATCATGCCCCAGTTTTATCCTCTTAGCAATAATAATAATGAACATCAACAGCCACGCCCGAATGTTTATCAACAAAATAACCCATCGACCTCGCGTTGGCCTAATGCTCAGCAATATTTTGGAAGACCATATCGTCAACCCCTTCCAAAACCAACACCTATAAAAGTGGAGTCAAGCGCATTAAAGAGACCAGCCTCTACACTAGTAAGACCAATAAAAAAGCCGAACTGGACTCCTGGTCCTCAATTATATTATCAAGAAGACGAACAAGAAGAAATTGAGTACTATCAGCCCGAAGAAAACAACGAAATAACAACACTTGAGCCCGAACAAGAGACACAGAATGAAGCCGAAGAGGAAAATTTTCACTTTACCCGCCTCTACACTATGAAAAGATAACCACCAACAGATTATGCACTCCGAATGTAAAATCTTGTACGATTGCATTAAATAACATTAACTGTAATTTGCCATTTATAAAATTTAACGGACTGAAATTTCTCATTGACACTGGTTCAAAATCAAAACAGCTCATGCTCTTACTAAACATGACGATGCAGTAATTACAACCATTCCTGAAATTTTTAACGATGATTTAGAACACACTTTTTTTAAATTCGACTTTAGTAAAACATTTGACGGATTAATAGGTATTGATTTGCTAAATAAACTTGAAGCCGTTTTAGATATTCGAAACAGATTACTGAAAACAAAAAACGCCGAAATTATTATTGAGTTCGATTCAAACAAAGTAAAATTTGAACCTCTTCAAGCCAAACCAATTAGGATACCTGTAAATATTAAAGAAGAAATAGTCTATATACCCGAGATCAAATTTTGTCCTGGAATCAAAGTCAAAGAATCAATTGCCAATGTTGTAAATAATGAAGCAATTGTTATTGCCACCAACTACACCCAGGAGGAAAAAATAATTAATTTCTGTGACACACTGGAAACAGAAGTCGTGGAAAATATTGAAGAAGTTTATTATACTGAAAATTTAGAATTTCAAGAAGACCTCGATCTGAATAAAATGCAGCAAGAAAATATAAAAAACAACTTAAACACAAGAGGAATGAATATAGAAGAGGAAGCATTAATAAGAGCTTTCGTAGCCAAATACAAGCATGTCTTTCATATCGACGGACAAAAATTAACTTTCACCCATTGCGTTAAACATAAATTGAATTTAAAAGATGAATCTCCTATACATGTCAGAATGTATAGGCAACCTACAGAAACAAAGAAGGAAATAAAAAACAAGTATTAGAACTTCTCGATCAAGACATAATTCAAGACAGCATTTCCCCCTGGAGCTGCCCAGTAAATATAGTTACAAGAACACTAAATGGTAAGGTAAAAAAACGAATGGTTATTGATTATCGCAGGCTTAACGACCAGATGATTGCTGATAAATACCCAATACCGAACATTTCGGATATTCTGGACAAGCTAGGTAGATGCCATTATTTCAGCTGTATTGATCTCGCATCCGGATACCATCAAGTGGAAATGGAGCCAGCTGATTGCGAAAAAACGGCATTTTCTACAGAACAAGGTCATTTCGAGTTTAAGCGAATGCCCTTCGGACTTAAAAACGCCCCGGCTACGTTCCAACGTTTAATGGACAATATTCTAAAGGGATTGTTGGAAGACACGTGCATGGTATATTTGGACGACATTGTGATTTATTCAGTGTCTCTTCAAGAACACATGGTGAAATTAAACAACGTATTTCAAAGACTAGAAAAGGCCAATTTCAAGGTAAAGCTCGAAAAATGCGAATTCTTGCGAAAGGAAATTAAATATCTAGGTCACCTTATAACTGAGAACGGAGTCCGGCCGAATCCCGAAAAAATCGAAGCCATTAATAGATACCCGTTGCCTAAAACTCAAAAAGAAATCAAAGCGTTCCTAGGACTAGTAGGATATTACCGAAAGTTTATTAGAGACTTCGCTGGATTAACAAAACCATTTACGAAATGTTTAAAGAAGGGAGCTAAAATAGAAATAAATGATGAATATCTACATGCTTTCGAAAAATGTAAAAGCTTATTAATGAATGAGCCGATACTACAATTTCCTGATTTTAATAAAGAATTCATAATAACAACAGACGCTTCTGCAACTGCAATTGGTGCTGTACTCTCCCAAGGGATCGTAGGACAAGATAAACCGATATGCTACGCATCGAGAACACTCAGCCCAACAGAGCAAAAATATTCAACCATCGACCGAGAATTACTTGGCATAGTATGGGTCCTAAAGTATTTCAGACCGTATGTTTATGGAAGACATTTCAAAATTTACACCGATCACCGACCCCTCGTCTGGTTGTGTAAAATGAAAGATCAAAACTCTAAATATGCGAGATGGAAAACCAAACTCGATGAATTTGATTTCGAAGTAATTTATAAAAAAGGCAAATACAACTCTAACGCCGATGCCCTTTCAAGAATTGAATTAAACCAACTTGTAAACGCAATTGAAGACGATAATGTATCAATGATACCGCAAGTAGATCCAGATGATATACTAGAAGAACTAATCAGAGAACTAGGAATTACACCGATGCAAGAGAATCTACCTAATACGACATTCTCTGCAGATGAACAGCCTACGCACAGCGGGAAGAATTTATCAATGCTCCGACAAGAACTTCAAGAGCAGGCTCCCAACCAACCAATGCCCCTACCTGGAGACAGTGATAACACGATTCACTCTAATCATTAAAGGAATAGAGATTTTAGAAGAAGCGGTAGATACAAAGAAAAGGCAATACATTATCAAATCAACAGCTGGAGATGTACACGTTACAACTGACAACAAATGCGGAAATCATATTGTCACTGCGAAAATACCAACAGTAGATAACGAATATCTAAAATTTTGAATTTATGAAAGAATATATGATAGAGGAAGGAAATCATTATATATATTTCGAAAGTGAAAAATTATACGAAGATTTCAGCAGAGTGTACATTATGAATTTTAACAATAATGGACCTAAACTAATTCGATGTACTAAACGAATCCAAGTCATCGAAACAGAGGAAGATCAATTGGAATTGATAGGCATACACCACGAAGGAAAAACCGCTCACAGAGGTATTGAGGAAACCTTGACATACCTAAAACGAAAATGTTGGTGGAAGAACATGAAAAACACACTAACAAATACATCAAGGGATGTGAAGTATGCAATAAAACCAAGTATGATAGACATCCAACCAAACCACGATTACAGCTGACCGAAACACCTGACCAGCCGTTTAAGAAATTATTTATTGATACATTTACAATCGGTGGAGTAAAATTCTTAACGATTGTCGATGCATTTTCTCGGCTAGGACAAGCTATTCCCATTACTGCAACTAACGCTGTAGATGTAGCGGATGCTCTACTAGAATATTTTCAATATTATGGCACACCAGTAGAAATATACTGTGACAGCGGAAAGGAATTTAAAAACGACATCATAAAACGACTCCTGGAAGGTCACCAAATTCAAATCCACTTTGGAACACCTGGTAATCCATGCTCCCAAGGTAGCATCGAGAGATTCCATTCTACTCTAATTGAACTAATAAGATGTCTACAGGAAAAGAAAAAGGAACCAATTAAATTACAGATGAAACTCGCCGTAATAGCCTATAACAACAGTATCTCTCGTCCAACTGGTCACACGCCACTGGAAGTCGTCTTCGGACACACCGCAATTAAAGATCCTATGAAATTCCTCTATTCAAAAGATTACTACCATCACTACTTAAATGAACACAAAGAGCGATTGAAACATCTATACAAAGTCATACAGGATAAAAACATAACCGAAAAAGAGAACTATGTTAGAAAATCTGGCGAAAATGCAAGAGTCACACCTTTCAAAATTAATGAATTAGTTTATGTACGAAACAACGGACGCAATAAACTCGCTAATCCATTTATGGGACCATTTAAAATAACTAAAATCAATGACGACGAAACGGTATGCGTCAAGACGAAAACTGGTGAGAAAAAATTCCACACCCGAAGACTGAAACACTCAATTGTTGCAGATTCATCGGATGCTGTCTCCACTACGTCATCGGAGACGCCACAATTAAACGATTAGCCGGAACTACGGATCTCCTCCCGAAAACACTAGGCAATGCCGAAGTTATAAATAATAATTGGAAAGTAACAACAATCTACAAATTAGAACCACTAATTGACGAAATCAGGAAACTAAAAAATAATGGAGAAAACTGGATTGCAACTTTTAATAATACACAATACGGAGAACTTTATCAGAAAGAAATGCACAACTACCTTCGCATAATCGAAGCAAGACAAAACCGGATGAAGAAGGTATTATATCAGGTACTACCTATATTTCAAGAAAATCGTCTCAAAACTAGGAGAGGTGCTGTAAATTTTATGGGTAGCATAATAAAAGCCATTACTGGAAACTTGGACAATGAAGATGCTAGAATGTATGACGAAGCCATACAACAATTGACACAAAATCAAAACGAATTGAAAATATTGGAAGAAAAACAAATTTCTCTCTCACTAAAGACTATTTCAGAATTTAATAAAACTATAAATAGCTTGAAAAGTAACCAACTGATATTAACTTCTAGAATGATGCAAATTAATCAATACCTTCAAAATGTTACGTTCTTCAAACTGGAAGAGACTAAACAAATTATGATCTATGCAATCTTCAATCAGATTATATTCATGATGGATAATGTAATCGCAATTCTGATTACTTTAACGAATGACCTTCGGGAAACTAAATATTTACCACCCCTCAATAATTGAGCCAGGTGTTACTTCACTAATTAGAAAAACTGCGACCATTCCTGAAGAACGAAAAATTATTAATAAACAACGAGTCGAAGGAACTAAATTTACTAGAAGATTTAATCTCTGTTAAGGCATATGTTAAACAAACTGACCTTGCATTCATCCTTACAATTCCTTTAGTAGAAATAAAACCTTTTACATATTATCAAATATTTCCATTACCGATTCCTGATAACGAAAATAATTATCATTTCATAATCCCTGATCATACTTACCTGGCTATAAACAACGAGAAATTCGTAACAATACCATCAGCTTGCAAACAAATCGGTTCTACAAGATACTTTTGCCAACATACTGTGAGTGCAAAAATCTCTAAAGACTCACCGTGTGAAGTTCAACTGCTGACCTATTCCGGGAATTACCACAGCTGTGTACATCATTATAAGAAATTGACCGCCCTATGGATCAATAAAATAGCCGAGAATCAATGGATTGTCGCAACCCCTTCACCACAGAAGATAACCAAAATCTGCAAGCACACCGAAGAAATGGACATCATCAACGGAACCTATATGATTCAGCTAACTCCAACCTGCTCAATCAGGCTGCCCGACATTACGATCACAAGTTACGAGGAAGAAGATATCGTAAAAATACCTTCTATACCCCAACTGGACTTCTCATCGAAGACCTCTAAACCCACAAAATGGAATTTAGAGTTCGGACAAATAAAACAAATTCACGAAGACAATCTTGGCCAAATCAGCTACGACATGAAGAAACTCCAAGAAGATCTACACCAAATGAAGAATCCTAGACTTCAAGAGAGATCACTATCAATATGGACGTTATTACTATATATTACTTTATTTTGTATTATAATAATATTTACTTTAAGATACTACTTGCGTCGCAGAAATGCAAGATCCAAGTCTCCTAGTAAACAGGAAGACATCAGAGAAACTTCCGAGAACCAACCCTGGGTTCGCTAAAGCATCACCAGGATATGTTCTCCTCTTGGGCCGGAGGAGTTATGGTACCCCAAAAGTGCTGATCTCAACACTTTGCAGTCCTTCATATAATCCACCCACGGGGATGCTCGCCAGTCTACACATCGACTCGGCTGCGGACGATTCAAAACGCGACGCAACAAATTTCATCAATTTCAATTTTAATTAATAATACAAGTATATTATAAGTTTCATTTCATTAAAGTTTGTTCTTAAAAATATAAATCTTTTTAAAAACATACAAACCGGACCCGAAACCATAACTCGCATAATTTTAAATTTTGCATTCAGGTAATAAGGGATACACACTAAATCTAGAAGAAGGCCTGGAGATTAACAGGGCCATAAAAATGGGGAAAAATATCGTAAACGACAACGACGAGATTTCGAATTCCCCAATTTCGACTTCTCTTATTACCTAAAACAAAAATATGTATATATACCAAGACCAGGTATGGGCAACCTTTGACATGTTGAGGGCCAAACTTTAGCGTGCAAATACGTTCGCGGGCCGCGTTTAAAAGTACTTAGTGCATTTTAAAGTAGTGATCATATTTTTTGCGATAGATATTAGACATGGAATAATACGACAATGTTATTATAGTACAATTTATTAAAATAACAAAATGAAATTTAAAAAAATGGTACATTATAATTAAATCGTTAAATTTGCAATTGTTACAAACTACGAAAGTTAAATACACCGAAATCAATGAGACACTGAGCTTGAATTTGGGAAACTAATCCATCGATATTTGGATTAATTCCACTGACACAAAGACGTAACGAATTTTCCAAATTATCGTCAGTCAGTCTTGTACGATGTGTTGATTTATTAACTTTCATCAATGAAAAGAACTGTTCGCATTTATAAGTACTGCCAAACGCACAAATCAATCTTCTTGCGAATTTTCTAAGCTGCGGAAAATTGTCTTCTTCTAGGTATTTTTTGTAGATATCACACAACTCTACGTCTTCAAATTTGGATTTTAGGAGTGAGTTTTCTTGAATCTCGATCAACTCCATTTGTAAGTGTATTGGAGCATTTTGTACAATATATGTTGTAACTGTAACAGTCTTCCATGTTTTTGAAGTCGCAAAATCTGTTCGAAAATTGTTCCGACAGTAACTTGAGTTCTTCAGCATATTGAGCATAAGCAATATTTTCATACGCAGAGAGCGTGTTGAAATGGTAACTGATACCAGACAGCATCTGTGACTCCCACAAGCGTAGTTTGCTCTGAAACGCTTTTAAATGGCTGTACAAATCATTTACTAACTGTCCTTGTTTTTGAAGTTTCAAATTTAAATCATTCAAATAGCCTGTAAGATCGACCAGAAATGCTAAGTCACATATCCATTTTGGGTCACTTAATTCAGATAGTGGTTTATCTTTTATTTTCATAAAGTCTGCTATCTCATTTCTAAGCTCGTAAAACCGTTCCAACATTTTTCCTTTGCTCAGCCATCTGACTTCACAATAATATGTTACGTCGTTATATTCAGCTGATATTTCATCTAAAAACGCCTTGAACTGACGATGGTTAAGCCCTCGGGATCGAATAAAGTTGATGGTTTTTAATACCACATTCATAACATTCTGGAGTCGAATGGACTTAGAACACAAGTTCTGTTGGTGGATAATGCAATGAAGGACTATGAAATCATCTTTTTGCACATTTAATTCTGTTGCTTTTTCATTCAAAATTCCGATGAAACCTTTACGTAAGCCGACCATAGAAGGTGCACCTGATGCATACTCCAATTAATTTTGACCATGGCAAGCCAAAACTTGTGAATACCTTTTGAACTTCAATAAAAATATCCTCTCCTGTAGTGGTTCCTTTTAGCGGCTGTAAAGCAAGCAATTCCTCAGTAACAGTGAACTCCTTATAAACACCTCGAATAAATATAGCCAGTTGAGCTGTCAGACAAATCGGTGCTCTCGTCTAATGCTATGGAAAATGATTCAAAACCAGCCATACGGTCAGTCAATGTTGTTTTTATATCATTAGCCATCATTTCTATACGTCGAACAACAGTTCCTCTTGACAAACTAATTTTTTTAAATTCTTTTTTCATTTCAGGACACATAATACCGCTAACTTCTAACATACACTCCTTGATAAATTCTCCTTCGGCAAATGGTTTTAATGCCTTTGCCAATTTTGAGCTAACTATACAACTAGCTTTCACAATATTATCAAGTTGTGTTCTTTGTTTATGAAACATTTGTTGCTGTTTTTCCAAATTTGCGGTAAGCTTCTGGATTTTGTCTGTTCTTAATTGTCCTGTCTGTGAGTGCAGCGTAGCATGCGTAGTTGAGTAATGCCTCTTTATATTGAATTCTTTCATTACTGAAATGGATTCATTACACAGCAAATAAATAGGCTTACTATTGTGCAAGATAAAAAAGAATTATTCAGTCCATTTTTCTTGAAAATGGCGACCCTCTGTATCTACTTTTCGTTTCTTTCCACCAGACATAATTTTTGTTTACTTTTCGTTCAATAAACTTAATAACAAACTGTAGTTAGTAACCACTCAAGATGCACAAAAAGCCCACAAAGCAAGTTGACGGCTCGAGCAGTTCGCTAGGATATCGCTTGTCCAAGTTATCACCTCGGTAGCTCAAATAGAACTGAACTAACGTTCGGGCCATCCACCCGCTTATATAGGCAAAATGAACGAATAATCTGGAATAAACTAGTTTAGAATAATTGAGAAGCAATAAATCTTTTGATGTGTCGCCCGTGAGGCGGCAAACCTCAAAGAATTTGATCGAGCAAGTCGAGTGGCGGCGATTATCAAAGAGTGAGGCGGCAAACATCAAATAATTTGATGTTTGCCGCCTCTTTGTCACTCCCGTGAGTATAAGTACCTAATGTAATATTTTTTTAATTGGGTTTTTTCAAAATGTCTCGCGGGCCGGATCATATCTTACAGCGGGCCGGGGGTTGCCCATATGTGGTGTATACCCTCAAGTATTGCGCGACCAGAACAATACCACTGCAACTTACAGATAATCCGCAACCTTCTAAAAATCATAAATATTTTGGGATTTGAAAAGATTATTTAGTGTTGACACATTTAATCCGTATCCGCAGAATCCAATTCGGTAATTTCTTATCATATTTTTCATTAACCGATATTTTAGTTAGACACTTTTTGATCGGGTTTTCTTAATCATTTTGAATTATTTTTACCTACCTATTTAGTCTGTAACATAATCCCATCGGTACCTTTTGTAAATGTAATCTGACTAAGAATAAAACCATTGAAATAATTGAATTAACCTGACATACAAAACATTGTAAACTGGAAATAGAGTATTCAATAATTTTTGCAATTACACTTCTCAGAGAAAATATATTATACTTATTCTATTAAAAGACATCTTGTTGTTTTCTAAATGTTTTTGATTATCATCACTTAACGAGACTTTTCAACATATTTCAATATTTGAGCCAATTATCTCAAATATTATCGATAACACTTGTTTCTGATTCCTGGAACCCTAAACCGTGTATTTCCGTACAAAAAAAGATAGCCATGAGGTCGGTAACAATTATTAAAATGTAAAATTTATAATGTTATTAATGTGACTAATTACTTGATTTAACAAGTTTGTTTGTTTCGCAGTTTTTGATAATATTCTCAATTATAAAGTTTTATGATTTTTATATAATTTGTACTTTCTCTATATAACATTTCGTGTATCTCGGGAAGTATTGAGAATATCGAAAAATATTTCTGCTTATTCTTTTTTAAATTATCCCCATGCAGCCGCACGACGGATGCCATAAATTTTAATCCAAAAATTAGGTAACATTTTAGTGCCCGCTGAGTGTTGTCGGTGTTGGTCAAATGGCACACAATTAGCGTTTATAAAATTTCAATCGGAAAAGTACAAGTTGATCATGTAACAATCGTTCAAAGTAAACGGATAATTAAAGTAGTCAGTGCAAAACCACAAATTTCTGAAACTGTTAATATTTATTAAAAGTATGGTTCATTTAATAAAATACGCATCGTGATTAAAATATATACTGAGTCCATTTTAGGATCTGATTTTTTTCTTTTGCAGAATAAACACTCATATTGAATTGAATTATTGCTTTGTGTTTTAATAAATTTGATGCCAAACACTGACATTTCGTAGCAACTACTGTTGTGACGATTTTATTTTCGTATAATCGTTCACTATTTTCAAGCTATATTTCAAATGAAACTGAGGAGAACTCAAAAATAATACCTCGAAATTACTGCTAGTAGGTAAACAAATGATTTTAATTTTATTGTAATCGTTTTGGTTCAATAAGCGATACAAACTCAAATTCCAATTACATTGGAAATCTTTACATGAAACATACAATGCGCCTTGAAACGGGACATATAGTATATTTAAAACTATTTTAACCCATTAACGGCCAAGCAATTTTAACTCTAAAAGTTAATTTTAATTAAAATTCTACACTTCTTTTTATGATTTCTATGAATGACTTATTGCATTACATACTGTGAATTTTTTCTTTAAATACACATAATGTATACGTGAATTTAATAAAAAGTTAAAAATCATAAATAGTTTATTATTATGATTATATTAAAGTGATAATGGATTTTCAAAAAATTAGTGCCTCAACAATGTAATGTATACGCTGTCAATGTTCAGGCATTCGTCGATTTTATATAAAAACGTGCAATATGAAGATAAGAACGAGTGTATCCACTCCAAGACTAAGCATGAAGTAAAATTTCAAGTTTAGAAAAGTCTGAAAATTTGGCTCGGGCGCGTAGCGAAGCGGAGCAACCGAGCCAAATTAGGCTTTTCTAAACTCGAAATTTTACTTCATGCGCCACGCGTATAAAACATTGTAATATTGTGAAGTATTTATAATACACTTTAAATAAAAAATATTTAAATTTTTCTTGGTACATTTTCAATTCTGGTCAAATAATATAATATATCAAATAAACTTATTTAGTAACTTAATTATCAAAAAATAATAATGTTGCGTGTATGCATCAACGGCGCTTAATGGGTTAAAAACTTCAAACGGTAATAATTCAAAAACTAAAAAAAAAATTACTTAACTGCAGTTTGCACTGACCCCTCTAATTAAAAAAGAAACCCTTATCGATCAGTAGATTTGATCTGATCAATAGGATTGATCTGATTAGTTAATAAAATGATAAGTTGATGTATTTGTTTTACTTTTTATCAAAAGTTAAATAGTTTTGTATTTTAAGTTTCTTGTACAAAATAAATAATACTTAATGAATTTTACAACGTTCACATATAATTTCATAAAATCTATTCTCTAATAACGCAGAAAATAAAATTGTAGAAGGAAACGCATGAATGAATGTAACACGCATCCTTAGGTCGTTAAAAGAAAAAAAAAACGTGTTTTCAAGATTGAAAAATCAACATCTCGAATATGATACAACAAGAAGCGGGGAATAGAGGGAGAAAGAAATTGTCTCTCTCTCACTCACTCTCTGAGACTTGATTTCGCGACATCTGGAGTAAAATAGTCGTAACCGACCGACCGCAGAAAGCCAGACTGGTGTATATAGGCAGCCATATACACCAATTTGGCATCCAGCGCTCTGCTCCCATTCGCGTGTACCCAAAATTTATATGGGGACTGGCTAACTGGATATATACTCAATGACATTAGAAGCGTAACACCCAGAAGGAGTTATTATTTTAACTTGATTTTTTCCAGTATGGTAGTCTTACATCAAGAATAAAATGATTACATTTTCAAGAAATTTTATTAAAAAACAATCTAAAAAAAATTAATAATGTGTTTGGCGACCCCTTTGCTGTATACACTCCTGTAGACGTGTGGGCATCGACAAAATGAGATGGTCGATGTCTTCTTGAGGCATCTCGTTCCAAGCAACTTGAATTTCATCGATCAACTGTGCTAGAGTCTGTGGAGGATGGTGCAAAGAGAATATTCTTCTTCCCATGATATCCCACACATGTTCAATGGGATTTAAATCCGGCGAACGGGGCGGCCACGCCAAAACATTACCACCAGCTTCATTAAGAAAGTTCATAGTTCGACGAGCAATATGGGGACGTGCGTTATCTTGTTGAAAAAGTACGTCTGGGCGGCCATCTAAATAAGGCAACAAAGTCGGTCGTATGACGTCTTCAACATTACGCTCAGCTGTCATACTGCCTCGAATGAATACAAGAGGTGATCGACTACCATAAGCAATAGCCCCCCAAACCATTACTCCAACAGTCCTGTGTACATGCCTCTCAATAGCAAACCTAAGATCAGGTCGTTCTCCACGTCAGCGTCGTACCCTTCTACGGCCATCATGCGTGCCTAGACAAAATCGTGATTCATCGCTGAATACGACATCGTGCCATTCTGCCTCCCAATGCTGCCGTTCTCTGCACCAGTCCAACCTTTGGCGACAGTGTCTCGCTGTTAAAGGAAGCACTAATCTTGGACGGTACGAAAGAAGCCCAAAAGATTGAATGCGGCGATATAAGGTTCGCATACTAACGGGCCTACCTTCTTCTCCAATCCATTGATCACCGATTTGACGCGTAGTAGCGAAACGGTCTCGCAGGGCTATTTGTCTTAAGCGCCGATCTTGACGTTCTGTGGTACGCCTTGGTTGACCAATTGGTTTTCTTCATGCTCCTCTACCTTCTTCTGTCCATACCTGATACACATGTATTACAGTTGCTGCAGTGGAATCAATACGGCGGGCAATTTCGCGATAGGACATAAGCAACAACTCGACCCCGGTCAAAATCGCTCAAATGGTGATATTGTGGACGTCTTCGGACTCGAGGCATTTTATTTAAGCTTAACACACTCAACGGAAACACGAAAACTAAAAACATCTGTACTAAACAGCTCATATAAATAGTTTTATCAAAAAAGAAAAAGTGAAATATTTTTTTTTTCACAATAAATATAAAAGGCACAAGGTTGAAATTGTTATCAATGTATGCTTTAAATATAGTCACTCTGTTGCTAAAATATGAATTCAAAAAAATCATTCCTTCTTGGTGTTACGCTTCTTATGTCATTGAGTATATATGAACTGTGACATAAGCAATATTTTCATATGCAGAGAGCGTGTTGAAATCGTAACTGTTACCAGACAGCATCTGTGACTCCCACAAGCGTAGTTTGATCTGAAACGCTTTTAAATGGCTGTACAAATCATTTACTAACTGTCCTTGTTTTTGAAGTTTCAAATTTAAATCATTCAAATAGCCTGTAAGATCGACCAGAAATGCTAAGTCACATATCCATTTTGGGTCACTTAATTCAGATAGTGGTATATCTTTTATTTTCATAAAGTCTGCTATCTCATTTCTAAGCTCGTAAAACCGTTTCAACATTTTTCCTTTGCTCAGCCATCTGACTTCACAATAATATGTTACGTCGTTATATTCAGCTGATATTTCATCCAAAAACGCCTTGAACTGACGATGGTTAAGCCCTCGGGATCGAATAAAGTTGATGGTTTTTACTACCACATTCATAACATTCTGGAGTCGAATGGACTTAGAACACAAGTTCTGTTGGTGGATAATGCAATGAAGGACTATGAAATCATCTTTTTGCACATTTAATTCTATTGCTTTTTCATTCAAAATTCCGATGAAACCTTTACGTAAGCCGACCATAGAAGGTGCACCGTCAGTGCATACTCCAATTAATTTTGACCATGGCGAGTCAAAAACTTGTGAATACCTTTTGAACTTCAATAAAAATATCCTCTCCTGTAGTGGTTCCTTTTAGCGGCTGTAAAGCAAGCAATTCCTCAGTAACAGTGAACTCCTTATCAACACCTCGAATAAATATAGCCAGTTGAGCTGTGTCAGACAAATCGGTGCTCTCGTCTAATGCTATGGAAAATGATTCAAAACCAGCCATACGGTCAGTCAATGTTGTTTTTATATCATTAGCCATCATTTCTATACGTCGAACAACAGTTCGTCTTGTTAAACTAATTTTTTCAAATTCTTTTTTCTTTTCAGGACACATAATACCGCAAACTTCTAACATACACTCCTTGATAAATTCTCCTTCGGCAAATGGTTTTAATGCCTTTGCCAATTTTGAGCTAACTATAAAACTAGCTTTCACAACATTATCAAGTTGTGTTCTTTGTTTATGAAACATTTGTTGCTGTTTTTCCAAATTTGCGGTAAGCTTCTGGATTTTGTCTGTTCTTAATTGTCCTGTCAGTGAGTGCAGCGTAGCATGCTTAGTTGAGTAATGCCTCTTTATATTGAATTCTTTCATTACTGAAATGGATTCATTACACAGCAAACAAATAGGCTTACCATTGTGCAAGATAAAAAAGAATTCTTCAGTCCATTTTTCTTGAAAATGGCGGCCCTCTGTATCTACTTTTCGTTTCTTTCCACCAGACATCATTTTTGTTTACTTTTCGTTCAATAAACTTAATAACAAACTATAGTTAGTAACCACTCAAGATGCACACAAAATCACAAAGCAAGTTGACAGCTCGAGCAGTTCGCTAGGATATCGCTTGTCCAAGTTATCACCTCGGTAGCTCAAATAGAACTGAACTAACGTTCGGGCCATCCACCCGCTTATATAGGCAAAATGAACGAATAATCTGGAATAAACTAGTTTAGAATAATTGAGAAGCAATAAATCTTTTGATGTGTCGCCCGTGAGGCGGCAAACCTCAAAGAGTTTGATCGAACAAGTCGAGTGGCGGCGATTATCAAAGAGTGAGGCGGCAAACATCAAAGAATTTGATGTTTGCCGCCTCACTGTCACTCCCGTGAGTATAAGTACCTAATGTAATATTTTTTTAATTGGGTTTTTTCAAAATGTCTCGCGGGCCGGATCATATCTTACAGCGGGCCGGGGGTTGCCCATATGTGACCTAGATAATATTTTGTTCTGTACATTCCTTTAAAAATGGTCTAACATACCGAAACGAGTCGGGATAAAGTTTTAATTTGTGAAACAATACCAAGTGTTTTTTAATTTAAATAACTTTACAGATTCTAATATGTTTCATCAAGTGCCAGATGAGAAATTAATTCAAGAAAATATATATTCATGTTATTTGCAACTACATAGGTGATTTAAATGATTAATATAAAAAAACAAATATCAATTATAATCATACATGACTGTCGTCTGCCGCACTCCTTAATTTGGTAAATTGCAATGAAGCACACAAAAGGAATAGATGCGAACACGAGACGACGAGACCTCCACACTCTAAGCTAGGTAGGCGATACTCCAAGCTGAGTAGGCTAAGCCGCCACGCACCGTACAAAAAATAAGAATTTACAATAACCCAATTCGAACTCTAGACAATAAGCTGACTAAGTGCCTCGGTAATCAAGTCGCCGAGTACCGCACATTCAATTTGGTAAATAAATGAAACAGGAATTTTTCCTTTCAACATATACCGGTATTCCACATTCCTATTCATGAATACAGAAATGCACTTACATTTACAAAATGTATTGGGAAATATTTTAATAATGTCTTTCTTTGTTGTCTATCAATAAGATAATCAAAGAACGGTCCGCGGCAGAAAAATTATATTCGCAATTCAAGGCCGCGCACCGGGAGCCGGAACCCCGCGTCGCGACAAATGCCGTACACGAATTCTACATATCAAACCCAATGTCTTTTCAGATGTTTTCGGAAATCACAGTATATTTTTAAGATATTAATTTTATTTATCATTTATTTTAAATCAATCTCTTTAATACAACATGTTTATAATAATTACTTCAATAAATTATAGCAATATGAAAAAGAAATAATGTTTTCTATGACAGTACTTCACAGATTTATGTGATCATTTGAAAGTGTTCTATTATTTGATCTATATAAAATTTAAGAAACATTTTTTTGACAAACAAATAGTGTCAATTTATTCGCAAAGCTTTAATGTACATTATGTATAAGTTTCAACGCTCTATTTTCATTATTGTGGAAGATTAATCGTTGTTCGTTCTTATGGCCAAATAACATGTAAATTTCCGACCTTAATTTCCAGAATTTTCAATAGATTTTGTATATCTTGACCATTTTCATGAAACATAAAGATTTTTAAAATGTTAACGGTTTTTCCAATGTTTTCCTACATTTTTTCAAGATTTTCATCAATTTTATAAAACTTTGGCAGTTTGCGTGAATTTTCAAGATTATTGTTAATCTATAAAATGTTAGCAATTCGTGAACATTCCTTAATTTTTAATATTTTGACTCCTATCATGAATTTTAGTGAATTTTCAAAATGTCTGCTCATTTTTCATTTCCGGCAACTTTTTGACGATTTAAATCTATGGTAAGTGTTTGCAATTTAATTTTCAGTTAAATACAATTTTAGTTAATATTGTTAAATACAAATTTAACTCGTTCTGCTAATACAAATATTGAAAATAGTCAATATGCAGTCAATATAGTCAAGGTTGTTAAAAAACAATCAGCACAGTCATGTTCTGACTTGTAGTCAAACAAAAGTCAATATTATTACAGGGCGCGGCATAACTGTCTCCCTATTTTCAATACGCAGAAAAGTGGGGATCGCGTCAGTACAAGTGGCAAGGTAAACAGTTTTTAGTCTGAAACACTTGCCGAACTTAATGTGCAGAACGCCTGGTTTCAACAGGATGAGGCGACAGCCCACACATCCCGAGCAAGTTTTGAGAGAAATGTTTCCGGGACGCTTGATCTTCCTGAGCGGCGATATTCCATGGCCTGCGCGTCAGATTTAACGATTTGTGACTTCTTTCTGTGGGGTTTCATTAAAGCTCAAGTCTTCAAACATCGTCCAAGGACCGTAAGACAACTGAAGGACGCTATTCGTCTGGAAATTCGCCGAATACCGCAAAAAAATGCTAGTAAGAGTTATGCAAAACTTCAGAAATCGCTTGCGACAGTGCTGCGATAATAATAGACAGTGCTGGCCTCTTATACTCTCTTTAAAATAACATAAAATAAACAGCTTTTGTTGCACTCTTAAGACATTAACATAAACTAATCGTATTTCAAATAACATTTGTTTTATCAAGCTTTGAAAATAGGAAGACAGTTATGCCGCACCCAGTGGCGGCTCGCAGCCTAACTTCAGGGTAGGCCCGAGACCCAAGGTAATATGTATCCGTTATTGAAAGGTGACTTTGTTGTGCAATTCCTTGTGTTTATAAAGCGCTATCTCAACCTCAAATTTTGTGTGCCTCGGCCCTGTGGCCGACCCTGAAGTTAGGCTGCGAGCCGTCGCTGGCCGCACCCTTCATTATCAAGTCAAAAATAGAGGGAAATGATTAAAGTTGTGTAGTGTTTTGAAAATTCGCAAAGAATTGTCAAAATTGAAGAAATTAATTAATTAAACTGGTAATGGTGGAGACTTCTACTTCGTTATACATCATAATTCACAAACGAAACACGATTTTAACTTTGTTTGTTGTGTAGTGTTTTGAAAATTCGCAAAGAATTGTCAAAATTGAAGAAATTAATTAATTAAACTGGTAATGGTGGAGGCTTCTACTTCGTTATACATCATAATTCACAAACGAAACACGATTTTAACTTTGTTTGTGACTTTATTAAGTGACTATAGTTTTGACAACTTTAACTTGTTATTTTCAAACTCAAAGTGATTTAAACTAACAATTGAACAGGTATATATATACTTAAAATTAAAGTCTTATAATTACGTTAAAAATGGGGGTATATATTAGGCCAAGCTGGTCGTTGGTGACGGGGATTTCCGGAGTAGCGCGGGCTTTGTGAATTTCCAAAGACTCCAGGAAGTCCATCTTACGGCCCTTCTCGGCGAAATGAATAATTGACAGTACATCCCCACCAAAAGTATGTTTTCAATTATATGGTTGGCAAACGAGGACTTATCAATCAAATTACGTCGAAAAGAACGAAGATGTTCCTTGAAGATGTTACGACCAGATTGTCCTATATATATACTCCGTTACAATCTTTACAAGTAAGTTTGAATATTCCTGATCTGTGAGTATTTTCTATTGCTGTTTTTAGATTAAAAATTACATTCCTTATTTTCTTAAATGGTTTCAAAGATATTGTTATATTATGTTTTGATAAAATGTTTTTAATTTTCAATGAAATGTCGCCAAAGAAGGTAATTAATTGTTTACACAAAATTTCCAAGAATTTCGCATTTTTATCGACATCAGGAACATTTCATAACTTGTAATATTATTTGTAAAAAATGGTGACGTGTCCATCATAGTACTTTCCCCCGTAAATTGCGTATTAAATCACTTTTAAAATATTTGTAGCATTGTTATTTTCAAAATATCTTCAACTTATTGATAACTACAACTTTTATTTGAAACATTTTTCAGTTGTATCAACACATACACTGAGACAAACCAATGACTAGATAAAAGAACATTATTTATTAATTATCTCAAAAACTAAGAGTGCTATGACAAAAAGTGAAGATACAAAAAATCTTTAGTTTTCATTTCCTACAACTTTTATTTGAAACATTTTTCAATTGTATCGACACATACACTGTCACACGCCAATAACTAGATAAAACACACAACTTTTGAAATATCTCAAAAACTAAGAGTGCTATGACAAAAAGTAAATGAACAATACATCTTCATTCTGTTATTATCTACAACTTTTATTTGAAATAATTTTTTGTTTGATGAACATTTATTGAAAAAATCTGAAAAAACTGAAAAACGCTACGAGTAAAGTACCACTTCCGGTTTTCCGATTTTCACCAAAAGCTTTTCAGTTCTTCCGATTGTATCAAAAAGCTTAAGTTTCAAGTTTCATCTCGATATCTTTAGCGGTTTTTGCGGTACAGCGCACACAGACACACAACAGACAGACATTTTTCAAAAATGGTCTTATTCGACTCAGGGGACCTCAAAACGGATATTTCCGCTAAAATTTTTGATTCGAAAATGTTCACGAAAACAATACTTTCCCTTTGTATTACATACGGGGGAAAGTAAAAATACAAATTGACAAAATTTATGAAATTTGGATTTGACAAAATGAATAAAATTTACACAAAAGTTGAATTAAATCGTTAGTTATATGAAATGTTCAAATACATTTCCGGACATTATTCAGAAATGAATAAACATTGTATTGACGTTTAAAAGTGTAGAAAATATAAGCCTATTTTAAAAACAAACTTTGGAACATCACCAAAACTTCGTACAGGGAATTTTTCTCTCAGGTTTTTCGATGTAAATTTTTAGACGTTCACTGTTTTATTGAAAACTTTTAATTTGTAGCCTCTAACGGGTTCGAGTTTAGAAAAGCCTGAACATTTGGTTTAGTCACACAACAGTGATTTAATGTGGAGTTAATTTTTTTTAATTTGCGTTATATTATTTTTATTCACTTCTGTTTAAATTGTTAAAATGTATCCAAATTAATTCTTTATTTCATAAAATGTCAGCTGTATTTTTGGAAATAATAAAAATAGGATAAATCTAAAAAATGACAATATTTGTAATAATATGTAATGCCCGTAAATTTAACTTCCTTAAAATGTATAGAAGAATTTTAATTAAAACAATTTTTGAGATTATTATTATTATTTTAATGAAAATCGCTCGAACAAAAAATCAAGTATAACTTTTTTTCAAAAACAGAACATTTTCTTGAAACAAAAAGCAAACGATAGCCGAAGATCGAGGCTTATAGCTTGATTGTTTTTAAGCTCAAATTAAGGCTTAAATTTTGAACCAAAACCACTGCGTTTTTTCACTTTGCATGTAACTTTATTAAAAATCGCACGCTCAAATAATTTACACAACTTATTTCACAAACTTAATATTTTCATTAAACATGAGCCGAAGAATGTAGCTTTCAAATTGTGTAAAGCTCAATTGTTGTTACACTTAAATGAACTCTTTTTTTAAGTCAAAATCACCGTTTTTTCGCTTTGCTTATTAAATTTAATTAAAATTTCCGATTTAAACAATTAAGTGTCACTTTATTTAAAAACTTAACATTTTCATGAAACAAAATGCAACTCAATTGTTTAGACGCTCAAATTACGGCTTAAATTTTAGGTATTAAAATTTGAAATTTAACAAAAGAATCAATCGCTCAATAAAATAAATATAATTCCAAAATTAACTGAATATAGCGAAAAATTTTAAACATCTATAGTAAATATTATGAAAATCCATAAGTAGTTTTTAGAAAAATTCAATAAAATTCACAAACATTCGGGGGTATTTGATTTTAAGATGTTTTCAAAGAGCTAAGCTTTACAAACATCCACAAGTATTAAATCTTTTTTTTTATTAAAGCGTTCAATTCAAAACTTTCAACGAGTCTTTTCACTCACAGGTTAAGTATGAAGTAAAATTTCGAATTTAGAAAAGCCTGAAAATTTGGTTTTGCCGGGGCGCGCGAGCGAAGCGAGTCGCGCCCCTTCAAATCCAAATTTGCAGGCTTTTCTAAACTCGAAATTTTACTTCATGCGCGACGCGTATAAATCACCGATTTCAAGTTAAGTTCAAAATATAACGCATATCAAATCTCTAAAAATCTGATGGTCTCAATTAATTTGATTTGAGAGCTTTACTTAAAAGATTAAAATTCTTGTATTTTGTTTACTTTTTCTTTTCAGCATTACAATAGATGGCGTCTAATAAAGATTTAGTATGGTATAAAGATGTCTACCATACAGGATCGATATTAGCGATATATCGGAAAAAGAAATGTCGATATAAGTATCGATTATTTACCGTAAAAATATCGATACTTTAAGTTATCGATATAAATTTAAAAACAAATAAACAACTAAGATTTAAATTTAATGAAGTCTAATAATATTCATTTTGGTGTGTTTTAATTTGAACTCATTATAATTGATGTTAGGTCTTAAATGTGAGTTTGCTAAAATTTCGGGGGATAGGGGTTATATTACATTCTGTTTAGGAATTATTTGAATAAAGGAGGATCTATTAAAATTCAATATTAAAGTTTATCTAATTTATTTTATTAAGGATGGGCGTTATAAATAAAAAATATGTACAACATGAATGTTGTAATGTAACAAAAACAGGTAGGATCAAGTATATATTGCACATAAATATGTTACATATTCATGATAAGCTGTTACTAAATTTGTACTGCACGCCATGTGACAAAAATAACTATAGTTACTAAAACACCGCTAATCCACTAATTTAATGTGAACAGTCGTTAATCCCGCGTATTCCAGTACGTGAAGAAAATACTTATAACTAGATTCAATATAAATGAGCTAAAACTATATTTTTACACTTAAAATATAGGACGAACCGCGGGGTGTTTTTAATTAGTGAATTGGCGAGTGAATTTGTATCAACGAAAAGTAACAAATAAAACTGATATCACATTCCTACAA
Organism: Philonthus cognatus; assembly: GCA_932526585.2. Lineage (NCBI taxonomy): Eukaryota > Metazoa > Arthropoda > Insecta > Coleoptera > Staphylinidae > Philonthus > Philonthus cognatus. The sequence goes on from OW052243.1 coordinate 94,433,659, forward strand.
CTTCAGCACCTTTTTTTCTTTACAAAGGAGACAATATTTATTATAAGTTAGTACATTGATGGAATGTAGATATGATCACTAAAATATTATATACACAGGCTGTTTTAAGCCACAAATTTCACCAATGCCCAGTGATTTAGCGTACATACATCTATGTCTTTATTAAATATTTACAATTGCTATAACAGGATATGGATATTATTGTGGGGAAATTTAGACCACAATACAAAAATAAAAACAACTGGTGTCCACATTTTTAAAAACATTACCACAAAAAAGAACTGAATAATTTAAAAATGCGGACAATTTACTTAAAGCTAAATTTAACAAATAAAAAAATGATTGAAATATAAAAAGAAAATCCTAGATGACATCCTAATTTGTGATACAAACATGACAAATTAGAGTATCATTTATTTATTTAAATTAACAATACATTGATAATGCATGAAGTAATAGAAATACTTCAAAAACAATTTTCTTTGGTTTAACATGTTAGCCTTGTTTTCCGGAAGGTTTTCAATAATACACGGGCGAATTTAAAGAGAACGAACAAATCTAGTAAATGATGATAAGGAACGAGTTCAGTGCACACAATAAGTAGCAGGTTCAATTTACTAAATTAATTATATACATCACTTATGTTATGTATCAGTACACTATGATGGTGAGTACCAGTTGGCGGGCGCCGCGGGTGCTGTCTTTCCAGGGTGATATAAATGAAAGCCCGCTCCAGTCGCTCCATGGTGATAGAATTGAGGTTGCTCTACATATGAGTATACTTGCGGTTTTAAAGGTAAAGGGCTGTCTGGATATTGGTGTCGGAGGACATCTTGATATACCGGAGTTTCGAACGCCACACCGCCATGCAGTTGTTGATGCTTGTCTCTAGGCGACACGCTGGACGGAGGTGTCATGGCAGAGTGATAATCCATCGAGTAACCAGTGGGATAGTTTTGGTGTTGTGATAACAGGAATTGGTGTTCACTATATGACGAGGAACCTTCACTTCCTGGGGGTGTTGGCAGCGGACCTACTTGTCCATCGGCTGGGTAATAAGACGAGGAACTACCCGACCTGCCACTAGTATTTGTTATTCCATGCACGTTAGCACGGATGACACTTTCTCTGTTAGCGTATAACTGCCGTAAAAGGGCGGATGCAGGTAATGGTCCTTGTTGTTGTAGTTGCTGATGATGGGCACCGATCCATTGGATGGTGGTGCGTTGTTGTTGCTTTAAAAGAGCGTCGGTGCTAAAGTCGGTCGGTTGATGTACCGGTGATTTACATGCAGGTAAATGCTTCGACATAGCATTTTCTAAGTCTTTTACTGAAGTGCCACTGGTTTCTTCGTGCGATTTAGGACTTGTACCACTGGAGTCCGCTGGAACTGTATTCACAATCCCAGTTGAATGGCACGAAGATGAAGCTGGGCTAAGTACTGTGTTCCGATGCGTTGGCTGAGTTTCTTCTTCCTCGTCTGATGATCCTGAAGTATCTTGTGTACTGCGTCGTTTCGTTCCTCTGCGCACATTTATAGGTTTTCGTTGAAGTCCATCGACGGGAGTTTGAAGCTGGGTGACGTGATCAACTCGATGACTCCTTGAATCGGCATTATCCTCAGTGTTGTTGTCCTCGAGATTCTGCGGCGGTTCGGGCGGAGGATTGGACGGTCCACCACTGTTCCGGCCATCTTACCACAGACATTTATATTTAGACTAAATTCAACTATTTAACATAGGTGGTACGTTAACGTACCTCCTCGATCCGCATCTGGTGATCCATTCTCCGGGTCGTTGTTGCTTGCCTCCTCCCTCTTTACCGTGTGAGTATTGTCCTCCATTTGGCAGCAGTCCATGACCATATTTTCGAACTCTCGTCCACTAAAACATTGCAATACTAATTAGTAAACGATTAATACATCTTAAATCATTTAATTTAATACCTGATTACATAATTAACGCATATTATATTTTGTTCATCAGCGTTTTTGGAATTGCAAACCACCGTCGCGCACGTCTGAACCCAAGTATAACCTCCGTTCTTATTCATCATCCTGTAATAATGCGTCAACACCTGTCCCTTGTTAATTACTGAAAACAAGTCAATTTAATACTCCCCTTCCTGCAATGATTAATCAAAACACAACTTACAGTCAATGTGGCACTTTCTCAGTTTATTCGCATCTTCCCCGTGACACAGAGTGTATAAATTCCTTCCAGTTAATTCGTCGGCAGTATAATCTAATAAGTCTGAAACTTTAGGCTCGCAATGTGCTATTCTAAAGTCAAAATTAATTCTGGTAACAAACATATCCGATTCAAGGCGAATTTCATGAACACTAGGTGGAGGTAATGCTATAGCTAAGGCCACCATCCCCAGTAAAGGTGGCTGAGATTTCCTCGTGTGAGAAAATGTATACTGCGGTCTTAATCTACATAACATTAGTACAACCTAAAATAAAAAGAAGTTACATTGTGCGGTGATTTATTTGATAATATTCTTACTCTATATCCGGACGATTTAAAGTGGCATCCACGCTTCGTCAGTGTTGACTTCATCCTGATGCAGAATGCTCTGTCCAATCCTTTGTAAGCCGGGTTGTTTCCCAGAGACATTATTGTGGACACTGTAAAAAAATAACTCTCAGAAATAATCGCTTCGTGGTCATGCTTTGCTGAACTCATTCAGACCACAGGAGTGCGTGTTTCCCAATACAGTAAACGTCGTTTTTGTTGCTCTTTTTAATCATTGGAATTTTGAATAATTATATTATTCTCTAACGTAATACATTATAAATATTATCGTCAGTAATTACTACAAAAATATTCATCTAATGAATAATGGTAATTTAAGTGTTATATGAATTATTACTTGATTTAAATTTAGTGCAATGATTTATAATGAATATCTTCACATATTTATGATATATAATATTAGAGTTCCACCGATATATTGTTACGATAAAGTTCATTAGTATTAACATAAAAGGTACTATATAATTCAGCGACGGCTGGTATTACGAGCCCCGTCCCATGTCTGTTGGCACAGTCATTAAAAATTCACTTACTAGAACTATAACGCTTTAAATGCGAAAATATGTTGATATATTTGTAATATTTAGCTCCGCTATATACAGGAAATTTTTCTTCTAAGTATATATACCCCAATATACCGAATACGCTGTACATTTTCAGATATTTATCGTATTTGAAAAAAATTCAAATTCAAGCTTTAAACAAGTGCTTTCCACTCCCAGATTAAGCATGAAGTAAAATTTCGAGTTTAGAAAAGCCTGAAATTTTACTTAATGCGCCACGGGTATAAAACACTGAAATATTATGAAGTTCACAATATGCTGCTAAACAGTATGCTAAAGACGTATATTTTGAACTTCACTTAAAACCAGTGTTTTATACGCGTGGCGCATGAAGTAACATTTCAAGTTTAGAAAAAGCCTGAACTTGGATTTGGAGGCTTCGCGTCTAAATCCAAACGTTCAGTTTTATGTCAATACTAAAAAAAAGAATGTTGTACCATTTTAAAGATTATAACTGATTTTGCACATCACTAATGTATTTTTTTAATGTATTATTATTTATTATGTATTATTATTTATAATGATCACTGAATTGTTAAAAATAGTTCAGATTGGTTGTTGTGGGTTTTCCAATCTTTTATGGCAAATGTCAGAACTGTGTAGTCAGGTCCAATTTTATTTTGTTTTAAATTGTTAATAATTTAATATTGCTGTGATTTATTTCCCTTTATTTATATTAATATTTTGTTTCGGATAAAAGTAGTGATGCTAACTTTATTGATATAAATAAATAAATAAAACTAACTTAGTAATGTATTTTATTACTTGTATACCCTTAAATAATATTTATAATGTAATTATTGCGTACATCAGTGAAAGCAGTAATTTTATTATAGACTTTGATTTAAATTAAATAATACATATTTTGGATTAATCGACTGTCGCGCCACTATAGTGTGAAGCCGACTAAGTGCGGAGGAATACTGAACATTTCCAAATATATAAGCCTATTTGTGAATACATTTAGAAAAAATCTACAACTACGCCATCTATATCCAGAACGGAAGTTAAATCTTATTTTCGTCCATGTATGTACTTACTGTGAATGCATATTTATTACGTACAGTGATGTACGTACCATGGAAAAAGCAAGTAGAATGTACGTACGGTAATTTACGTACACTGTACCTACCGATTACGTCCATGGACGAATGCACGTAATTTGGACCAAAAATGTATGTACGAGTACCGTGGACGAAGTGTGCTATGTGGGTATTAGGGTATGTATACTTAGAAGAAACTTCCTATATATAGTGGACCGAAATATTTTAAATTGTGTCAACTAATAAATAGTCAAATCTCAACCGAGTGTGTTATTTACTAAAAGTATTACAAATATATCAAAATATTTTCGCAATTCAAGCGCTGTGGTTCTAGTAAGTAAATTTTTAAAGACTGTTCCAATTAACGTGGGACGGGGCTCGTAGGCTTGTAGGTTTGTGAAATTAATAAAAAACGCAAAAATGTAAAAGACAAATATTTGTTTTGTATGCGTTTTTAGTCAAAACTAAGTTTAATATTTCGAATTCAATTAGATACCGACAATATTATTTTGTTCTTCATGGTTGCACAAACCTCTTAACAGTCACTGGCCGTCGCTGATAAATAAAATAGTGTTAGGATACAAAAATTATTTCTTAGATATATAATTAAGTTTATTCAGTACAAGTTTTCTTGAATTTAAAATAAATAGTAATTTTATGTAAAAATAATTAGTAAATTTATTTTTTGTATGTCTACCGTTCAGCTGTTGGAAAGTTATGATTTAAAATTCGAGTATTTATTTAATACTGAAAGTCAAATAATACAATGTTTAATGGTAGGTTTAATAAATAATGAATTTGATGGTTTAAAAATTTGAAAAGTATTGATGTATAATACATTTGTTCAATAGAAAGTGGAATTGTATGAGATAATTAATTGAGTACGCGATTAGCGTAGTGACCGACAGCCACGGCACGGCATTCCTGGGCGTGACACAACATCGTCACCGCAGAATAACAATTCACCACGTACGAGAGGCTGACTTCCATACTAACCACGACTTCCTGTCAAAGCACAGCCAAACCGAGCCGAGCGATAATGATCAGTTTGACTATTTAGTCAGTATCGACGCAATTCGGATTTTCACTTACCGTCGGGATTGTTGGTGCCCGTATTGGAGGCGCTCTCTTCCGAGCCGCTGCCCGGGGAAGCCATGCTCTGACTCTGGGCTAGCCCCAAGCCGAGCTGCTCCGCCATTTCAGTATGATCTGAATGATGCACGTAATCAAATATACTGCTGCCAGTCATTTCCACCTAAATATATGAAAACTATTAGCTATGCACGAAGGGTAGGCTTCATTAAAAATAGTGGGGGTATGGTTGGGTTAGGTCGAGATAGTTAGTAATTGATAAGTGAATGAAAGTGGCGAGGGGCAATTAGTAAGTGAGGGCACATGTGAGAGATTTAAAAGTATAGGTGATAACATGTACGTGTGCAGCTAAGGTCGGCCATGTTCCCGCAGTTGCAAACACCCTATTGATTGTAACCCCGCCAGTCGCATTATGAATGGCAAGCACGCCGCTGCAGAGGACTACGTGAGGAGCATTTGCCATGGGGGTGGCGGTGGCGGGTTGCGAACGTCGAGAACGTGGCAGCCGACAACATCGACAAGTTACAACGATCGTGTTCGTATACGTACCTGTGATAAACCCAAGTATATGGACACCGTTTCCGAGATGTACAGGAATCGACCATCTGCAGCTAGTGCTAAAGCAAATCCATCCAACGACTGCAAAAAAAGTTGCTAATAACATACAAACTATGTAATATTTATAAGACTAATACACATTAAGATATTAATATTGATATTAATACTTAAAAATGTTTCACACTTTCCAATACGTCTACACAATTCTATATTTAGCTACGTCCTCATCCTCTAGAACATAAATATTATTATCCAAGAAGAGTGCTATGCAGAGTAATGACCATTAAATAACCATTCATTATATAATATGCATGCAGCTCAGTTCGGGCTTCTCCTTGGATATTCCGGAAAGATGACTATTTTGCAGAAATACATTTATCAAAAATATATCTTTAACCGGTATCAAGTCTTATAATGTTAGTAAGCGAGTTAGTTATTCCTGTCATGTCGTGACGGTCATTCTTTATACACCGAAGGGATCAGACGTCAGTCAGGACAAGCGCGGGGTAAATTGGTTGGGAAAAAGTAAAGGGCTCGTCGGGATGTAGCGGATATGTTATCCTCCGCATATTCCAGATCCCTCCACAATATTCTATTTTATAGACTTAATCTATTTATTCATGGACCTAATCAGCAAATGACTGTTATTTACTACTCTAAACACAGCCGTACAACTGCAAGTGTTGGATAAAACTAGAACAACGTTATTCCATGATAAAATTGGCGCAGGTGTTCTACAAAACACAATAGAATAGATATATAAGTAAAGAATATCGAGAATATGATTTATGTATTCCTTTACGCAAGGTCTGGATAACATGTTATTTGGTAGATTTGTTATGAGACTGGACACGCAAATACAAATTTAAATTTATATATGAGTGCTTCATATTAATGATGAGCGTTAACGAACGATTTCAATAATCGAATGATTGGTACTTGAATAATCTCGATAATCGAATGATCATTTGAATGATCATTCGAATGATCATTTGAATGATCGAATGATGACTCAAATGATCATTTGAATCATCATTCGAATAATCAATTAAACGGTGATTCGAATTGCCTATCTATCCATCCTTTATTTTTTTCGAATTATGAATCATTCTTATACTTTTTGGAATTGTAACACATCTTTACAGTTTCTGTGTTTTAATAAAAGTTTTTTGGAAACATATATATTTTATTTCTATATTATATAAAGCTATTTACATGTAATGAAGTAAAATATTTAATTAATTAATGTTATTTATTTGAGTATTAAGAACAAATGTGCTTGATTGCATACACATTTTAAAATTGATGTTTTTTGACAGAGAGAAAAAAGAAATTATATCACATTTGGCCCAATAAAAATCCATAACGTTGACTAACAATTTTCTAGTTATTAGGGGCTAATACTTTCGTAGAAATTGTCATGAAAAACAATGAACATTATTTTGAACAAGTAAATTTTATAAGACATTAATTATCTTTCATACAAATATTTGAATGATCGCTAGAAAGATGATTCATACAGGGTGCTTATCTTTTAAGTATACATATCCCAATTATATGTTGTAAATCTTCAGATATTCATTGCTTTTTTTAAAGAGTTCAATTTAAAGTTTTAGGCGAGTGTTTTCTACTCCCAGGTTAAGCATGAAGTAACATTTCCAGTTTGGAAAAGACTTAAAAGGCCTGGGTTTTCTAAACTCGAAATTTTACTTTATGCGCCATGCGTATAAGACACTGATTTCGAGTGAAGTTTATTTATTCACAATATTTTAGTGGTTTTAGTAATTGATACGCGTGGCGCATGAAGTAAAATTTCGAGTTTAGAAAAGCCTGAAAATTTGGTTAGGTCGCTCCGCGAACCAAATTTTCAGACTTTTCTAAACTCGAAATTTTACTTCATGCTTGATCTGTGAGTGGAAAACACTCGTTTAAAGCTTCAAATTGAACTATTTAAAAAAAGCATGTGCATATTATACTTGAAAAAAATTCCCTGTATAACCATTTCAATAATCATTCGAATGATCATTCATATTACCATTTGAATGATCATTTATATTACCATTTAAATCATTAATATTATCATTTGAATGATCATTCGAATGATAATAATGGATTATTAAATATTCGCTGATTTTAATAATCGAATGATTCGATTATTCTTACTCAAGTCAGCCCATAACTACTTCATATATGTAAAAAAAGCATAACTATAAGTACTCAACCTATGAATGTGAATATAATATAAAAAATCAAAAAATCTTTGCATTAGATATTAAGATTACAGAGATTAGAGTTGGCACAAATTACTACGGGATAAAATAGCTTTAAAAATATATTAATAAATAATTCTTTAATGTGGATGAGTTAAGTCATCATGCTTTTAATTTATTATAAAGGGTGATTCAGAATGGGTGCATAAAAAAGCACATCTTGCTAAGAGGCTCATTTGAAGACGATAGGTTAAATGAACGTAGGTCTGATTTTAATTATTTACAAATCTACAGTTAATTGAAAGTTTATTAAAGAAAGAATTATTGTTAAATACAATTAAACAGTTTAAACAATATTGAATAATGAAATAATATCTATTCACATTTATTCTGAATCACTCTGTATATTAATAATCTTTATGTACATGAATTTTATATGACTTGTGAAAAATGTATTTGTTATGTCACCAATAAAGGAAGGTAGTATACATAATATTATCCTCATACAAATAGAAATGTTTACAATACGAATCCGACGGCTATTGCAATTATACATTTTATACGTCCCTCAAGACAAAATCTTATAAAGTTGTTAAAAAATTGATCTTTACCACAAATAAACCGTACTTTACCCAACAAATGTTACGTAGCCTACTAAATAACAGCGAATTAAATAAAGATTGAATGATTACCTGTAGAATGTGGGTACCCTGATGTTGTTCGAAAATATCCATCGCCAGCCCACCTGACGATCTATTCCGATTCGCTGAAACAGAAAACAAACAAATAAACATCGATGAGTCAATGATAAGCCCCGAAAGGGTTTGGGGCTAAGGGATATCGTCACTCTATTAAACCGCACCCCAGGCATTCTCATCATTACTTCATCAGCAGTACACCCATTCCTTCATTATTCTTTCACAAATCCGGAAAGCATGTATATTTATTAAATATTACACCCCTATCGCCTTTGACTCATCCTTTCTTATATACTAAATTATAAGTATATATTATATACTCGTGGCGTCTCTGATATACCGCCCTATCGAATGGCAATATTTCAGTGATGACATTATAACCAATTTGTTATAGTTTCCGAACTCTTGTGTTATCGTGTTGTACAATATTGTGCACAGCTTCTATATACAACATTATAAATCATCTTGGATGTATTAATACCTTTTTTGACAAGTAATTTATACCGCTAAAGAAATTTAATAAACGTTCATAAAAATCTGAGTGTTTTACTAATGTTCTTCACATATATATCTAAAACAATAGAGATACCATAATCGATCACAGCATATTTCCCGTTATGTATGACATTTATGTCATCATTGTTGTTTATTTTTATAAAAATGTATACCCATTTTCAGTTTTGTTAATAAATAAACTATATACCAGAAACAGAAAACGAAACAAAATTAATTATTTTAATATTATTATTTATTTATTTAATTGTTGCAGTTCTTAAAATAATAAAAATTAAATAAAATTTTGAAAAACTAACAAAACTGATATGAATTTCACAAGAATCGATAAATGTAGTAAAGTTTAATGATATTCGTAAATATGTTCGCGAAAGTAGGCCGACACATTTTGACACATTGTTACAAATCATCGAAAAGTATTAATAATTGAGATGATCGAAACTATTGAAAACAATAATGAATATTGCAAAGTATTGAATTTAATCAACATTTACAAAATAATCGATTGAAAGGAATGTTGATATACAGCGAATGTTTTTAACTATACTCGTACATACGCAATAAATGTTCCGACATTCGTTGTTTTTTAAAAGAGTTCAAGCTTTAAACGAGTGGTTTCCACTCCCAGATTAAGCATGAAGTAAAATTTCGAGTTTAGAACAGCCTGAAAATTTGGCAAAACTAAATTTTCAGGCTATTCTAAACTCGAAATTGTACATCATGCGCCACGCGTATAAAACATTAGCATACTGCTTTAGTAGCGTATTTTGAACTTGACAATGTTTCAGTGTTTTATACGCTTGGCGCATATAGTAAAATTTCGAGATTAGAAAAGCTTGAAAATTTGGTTTGGTCGCTCCGCTCCGCGGAGCGACCAAACCAAATTTTAAGGGTTTTATAAACTCGAAATTGTACTTCATGCTTAATCTGGGAGTGGCAAACATTCGTTTAAATCTTCAAATTGAACACTTAAAAAAACAAGGAATATCTAAAGATTTCCAGCATAAACACTGTAAATGAAATACGTAACTTAAAAGAAAATTTTCCTGTATTAATAACTGAAATCCTGCCAAAGTTTCATGTTTGATTTTCGTCCATGTCTAAGATTTCGATAAATATTATATTTCGTAATATAAATTATGGTGATTTTCATGAAATCCAATTGTATCCAATTAAATTTATTTATTTAGAAACAGAAGTAATGATACTACTTTCATGGGTAAGTTAAGTCTAGTCTATAGGATTATACACAAATATAGCAAAAAATAGTAAATAGACAGACTCAGAAAACTTATTTAGTGCATTTTAATAATTATCGCACAATTATATAATAATGCAATATTTAAGTAAGTTTTCTTTTAGATATACACATCTCAATTTTTTGCTTTAAATTTACAGACATTGTTTGTTTTTGTAAAAGCTTTTAATTTGAGGCTTCTTACGAGTTTAGGAGAGCCTGAAAATTTGGATTGGTCGCGTAGCGAAGCGGAGAGACCAATCCAAATTACACTTTTCTAAACTTAAAATTTTACTTCATGCGCCAGGTGTATGAACACTGAAATATAGTGAAGTTCAAAATATACTACTTAGGTTTGATCTCATGTTGATTAGTTTTGCAAATGTTTATATGGAATATGTAAAATTATACTTAAATAAACTTCAAAGAAATTTATTATTTAATACAGGTGAAATACTAATAAATGATAACACACTTAATCTTATTTTTATTTGGAAGACGTAATATAAATACTAACATTTTAGTTAGTTATAACTCCGGTGAAATACCAGAACGATTCCAAAAGTAAATATTATTTTACGGTTAATGAATCAAAAGCCTTTTAGATTTTTCAAAGAACTCAATTTTAGATGCGATTTCAGATTGCATGGTAAAAATTTAGATTTTTGATAGAAACTAGCACACTTAATAACATATTGTAAAAAACAGTAAATACATAAAAACATTTGGAAATAAATAATGTTTTTGAATTTTGGAGGCGATAAATTCGTGGTACATTTTGAGTATTGAGATGAAGAAAAGACTTAACTTGAATTTTTATTTCTGCCATTAACTAATGCCTATTTATAAGATATTTAGAATATAATTACTTCATGATTTATACGTGAAAAAAATAGATTAAAGTTTTTAAGCTCCTGTTGCATCAAAAACGTTGAACTCGAACGTTGAACTCGAGCTGAACTTTAGTTCAAGATGACAGTACCTATTGTTCTAATGTCACTTTGAACTAGAGTTCAGAGTTGAAGCAGTTCCACGTGTTTGGTGCAACTCGCCCACGAGCTGCGTGAAAATCAAAATCTGTTATTAAATTGCGAATCTACATTCACTCTAGAAGAGGGTGCGAATCAAAATGAGTCATGGCTCAAAAAGAGCTACATATTTCGAACTGAGTCACTTGGCTCACCAGCTCACTTCACTGAGCTGACTCTTTGAGTCGATTCGCTAGTTTTTTTCTATGTCTTTTAATAACTGAGAAAAATCGATTTGAAAAAATAGTAATCTAGTTACCCTTAACTTTTTCGAAAATTTTAAAGATGTAATTTTATTCAGCTCGCAAAACTGCACAACTTTGCCCATTTAGCCGTTTCTCTATCTCTTATAGTTTCGGAGATCTCCATAGAGAACACGAGAAAAAAACTCACCCTGTATATAATAATGTTATATATGCAAGATACTATTTTTTAAAATCAATTTTATGAATGTAGAAACTTGATAATTTAATACTGGTTAAATGAAATCAATTTTACGATGTATATTTGGTTGCATAGCATACGCGTCCACAATTAAAGCGGTTGGAATAGCTTCCTGCTGCGCAGGAATTTAGTAGAGAAAGGGCGGTCGTTGCGCAAAACATTGACTTGCAACAGATTAAATTTTGCTTCCACCGCCATTTGTTTTTATTATAACAAGATAAATTAAACAAGATATTTATAAAAATTGTATCTACATAAAAATCGACCAAAAATAAATAGTTAATACCAGTTGATTATAATGCAAGGTACAATATAAATTTATTGATGATTTGATAATAGAAGTGGTACATTTTAAAATTCTAAAACACTAAAAGATACTTACGATAAATAAAAATGAAGAATTTATTTTTTTATTTCTTCTACTTGTTAATTCACTCATAAAAATGTTCAATCTTATAGAACTCATAGCCAAGTACATGCACATAACACACGCAATAAAAATAACATCCAGCCATGTCACATACGACTGACTAAATGCAAAAATGGAATACATTTTTATGGTCCGAAACTGTACAATATACTCCCACAAAATGTGAAGTTACTTCCAAATATAAAATTCATAAAGTTAATTAAAGAATACTTGTCCACCAGGGCGTTCTATAGCATTAATGAATGTCTTGCACACAAATTCTGTGATATCTCACCAACTGGTCAAGAGTAAACCACTGTCTTCTATTTTATGTATTAGACTAAGCTTAATTTATTCTTATTGCTTTTTAACATTAATGGTCTTTGTTTTTATCTGTTTTATATATGTAGACAAACCTAATCTTAATTATAATTTTAATATCAATGTTTTATTTATAGGCTAATATTATTTTATTTTATAATTCAAATACTACTTTATGACTAGTGTAAACTTTATGTACTGGCACGCAATAAATATATTATTATTATTATTATTATTAATGCAACAATTCAACAGTAAGAAACCCTAACATTTCAAGTTTTACAGTTATCACACATTTTTATAAAATACAACTTCAAAATAAAATTGAACTCTTTGCTCATTCTGGCTGGGCCGCAAATTTACTCATCAAGATCCGCAAGCTTCGAGTTTGATTGACATGCATGATTAGGAAAAATTTAGATTTAATTGATTATATTTGAAAATGTAATTTTAGGGGTGTTTAGATTCGATTGTAGTATAAAATTTATGTAGATTCCGAATGAAGTAGAAGTTAAGGGTTGAAAGGGGGAGATTTAAAAATAATTGCGAGAAGGCTTTAACCCTATTAGTAAGGTGTGTGGATTCGTTAATGATTATGAATCGGGGTATAATAATGAAATAAAGGATATGACATACATATCAGGGTTTAATTGAAAGTGTGTCATCCCCATAGATAGCGCTTGACGAGACCAGAATGTCCCCCAAACTACAATATGTAAATCTAATCATGAACCCTCGCTGTTAAATTCGCAAATCCAATTCCGTCCCCGCCCGAGAATGATAAAATTAGGTGGCGCTTATTGTAAACCAAACTCGGAAAATTTACAGTTGTAATTCATGTACTTGTGGCGAGGAGGGTTGCTTTAAGTGAAATAATTATGCAGAATTAGTGTACGCTTGAAAATTTTGCCTTATACAACCCTAATTAATTGAAATTGATCTGGAGGGTTGTAGTTTTGTTTTAGATTGCAAATTATATTAGGAATTAGGCATAACCACAATGATACGATTAATTGCGCGCGGTGGGATTTAATTTGATTATTCGGAATGGAATAGTGAGAGGTGGTAAAACGATGAAAAACTAACAGAAATAGATGTAGGAAACGGCCATCTTTCATAAAACAATATTGAGGAGGTAGGTAGGGTCAAGTCCCCGAGGGAGAAGGCCAGCGGTCAGTATTCCCTTTTTAGATAATTCAATAACGGCCCGTCAGTAGCTTCGTTTTATCATATATCATTACTAGCATTGTATCACACATGTTCACTACAAATAGCCAAAAACAAGATTTAGTTGGCAAGGGTGCGAGGACGGAGAATGGATCTCTTTCCTTCTCTACAAAGAAGCGGTAAACCTCCAAATTAGAATCCACAATCACGTATCCACCGCCTAATTGCAAGAGACTACAATAAGCAGTTACAATAATGCAGCAATTTATTTTATGATTCTTTGTTTTCGGAGAGTTTACTTACTTTTGAGCGTTTTGTTTGGTGGTGGTCCGTCGCGGCTCCATGGCGGATCCCCGTGTCCGGAAAAGTCCCGTAACTTCAGATATGATATTGTCAACCGGATTATGCTGGCTTTGTCCAATTGTGACGTGATCGCGGCGGGCAAAGGCAGCATTTTTGCTAGTTCATAAAACTCAAAGTTTTCCTTTCCTCTTCTTATCCTGGCCGAATCTCTGCTCTTTTCCTTTCGCAGCTCCAGGATACTGCAAAGAACAAACAATTGTTAGTCAATTTAACCAAACAGCTTCTCTAAACAGTGTTAAATAATACAAAGCAATTTTTTGCATTAGTAAAAAGGTACGTGGTTATCGGCCGAGATATATTGATATTGGGCAATGATATGGAACGGTCCGTATTGAAATGAAATCTCCCAAAGGGATTTCCCGAGAATGAAAGCCCGGAATCGGAGCGAGTTAGCTGGACACCGGTCCCATAGGATGTATAAAAGTGAAAAGTAACATGGATCAGGGGTCATAGCCTTCAGGATGATGATTAGGCGTTCCTGAAATGAAATGTCCGGTGAGTGAGGAAGAATTAAAGCTGATGGAAAACGAACAAGTTTTACGAGTGCCCGGACTCGACACGTAACCGGAATCCAATCACCACCCAAACAACGCCAATACCAAACGGACCCATAACTCACTAATCTCCAAAGCGGACAAAAGAAATTTCTATTCGAAAATGGCAATTCACAAAAAAGGAGAGCCGAATTGTGCGCCTTTATACGGTGCTGTTTTCGAACGGAAACCTGAACCTAAATTATAATGCGTGCCGTGTTATTTATCACCCGGCTGGGGCCGTATTTCCTCCAGGAATAATAATTAAAAATATCAAGACGCCCATTCACTTAATCTAAATTATAATTTGCGCTCAACAAAAAAATTTACTTTTATTTTGATTTAAATCTAGTACTAAATTTACTTAACCTAATTTTTCATTCCTAATTTTTAGAAAAATGATCAATTGTAAGCACAGCACAGAAGAACACATCTTCAACGGTGTATCTAGGGGATGCAGAACCACACAACTTGATGCCCCCTCTATCAAGTTGTGTGGTTCTGCATCTACAGCAGAGATTTTAGGGGGCTAACCCATGCTATACAGGGTGTCCCGGGAGGAATCTGCCAAACCTTATGAGTGTCTTACTTTAGTCATTTTAAACAAAAAAGTTATATCAACATTGGTCCGATTCGGAAATGTTATGGAATTATAGCTTGTTAAAAAAAACTATTCAAAATTGTAAGGAGTCCACTTGATTTGTATTGCTGTCCCTTGTAAGTTAACCTAACTGGTAAATGCAATTATTTTAAACATGCCTCTAACTTTTACCAATGAAGAATATGCAGATGTTCATTTTTTTACATATTACAATGTAGGAAACGCCGATGATATTCTAGCACAGCAGCTCTAGCATTACCATTTTAAAAGCCGTAAACAAAATGAATATCTGCATATTTTTCATTGGTAAACGTTAAAGGCATGTTTAAAATAATTACATTTACCAGTTAGGTTAACTTACAAGTGACAGCAAAACAAATAATTGCGAAGGACTGCTTTCCAAATCCTACTCCTTACAACATTAAACAGTTTTCTGACCTATTTATCTATGTTGATATAACTTTTTTGTTTGAAAGACCTAAGTAATACACCCATGAAGTTTGGAAGATTCCTTCTGCGACACCCTGTATATGAGCTGATGACACCGCCGGGACACCGGTGTGTATGAACTTTTTAATTGATCACTACAAAAACAATTCACTTAAAAACAGCAGTTGTGGTTATGTCACTTAACTCGTGTAAATTCAGTTTAATCCAATAGCAAAGGCAAGCTGAAGACTGCTATAGATTTGTTATAAATTTGAGCAAAAATTGTTCCCGATTCTACACAATAAAAAAATCCCAGTCACTGTAGAAATGTTAGTTTTAGTTTTACAAGGACCTCAATCTTTTTGCATTATTATCAAACTTTATAATCCTCTTTTTCTTCTTCCATTGGGCAAGGTCAGGTGGTACCCGGTGCAGAACTTTTACTTCATGCGCCACGTGTGTAAACCACCTTAAATGTAATCTTTGACCAATTGGTTAGAGTGAAATAAATTTTGTATGTCAATTATCAATTGTTCAAATGATGGGAAAAGTCCCCAGTCCCCCCCCACACACCCTTTGATACGCCTCTGGGGCTGTAGCCAGATATCTAGACCAGGTCGGGCAAAAAATTGCAAGAAATTTATCTTTAAAGTATCCATATCACAATAATGACTGTAAATTTGCAGGAATTTGGTCGCGATCAAACCAAATTTTAGGTTTTTCTAAACTCGAAATTTTACTTTATGCTTAATCCGCAAATGGAAGACAATTGTTAGTTTACAATATATCACAACTGTCAAAATGTGTGTCATAACTGCCACAAAGAAAAATAATAACATGACCATCATTATAGTTCAATTGAAACTCGTGTCAAGTTAAGACACGATGGACTAAATGTCGGCTAGCGCCGACCTTTGTCAAGTTGACGCATTAGACTAATGTCGACTGACGCAGATTTCTGTAAAATTTCGCTATGCACTAATGTCGAACAACACCGACTTATATCACTTTTTTCCTAACGTAACCTAACGTAACAACCTAACCCAACCCAACCTAACCTAACCTAACCTAACCTAACCTAACCTAGCCTAACCCAACCCAACCCAACCCAACCCAATTGTTAACATTTTACGTTAATTTTTAAATTGATCTGTTTTCCATTTAAACGACGTTTTACGTCAAAATCACGTATTTCGTCAGGAAAAGACAAATATGAAATTATAATTATACCCGAGAAATGAGAATCTAAAAAAGTTCGATTAAAAAACAAGGATTTACAGTAAAAATGTCATGATGGTAATTTTAATAGTTATTTGCCCCTATTACATGTTTATTGAATAAGGATTTGTTAACAGCGCGTAAGTCAGGAACCTCAAACTTTCGTTCTAAAGTTATTAAACGTTTCATAATTTCGGAAAATGTGTTATCAACACTTTCTGTTGGTGGCTCTAATAATATTAAATGACCCATACAAAATACTAAATATACTCAACTATTTTTCATTCATAGATTAATTAAATAATAATTATTATTAATTTACTTAACTATTTTTCATTATAGAATTTTATATTTTATAGAAATAAAACCGAACTAAATTTCGAAAAAAAAAACTTAATTACGCCGTTTTAACAAATACCGTTTCAATTATATTGACTGTTATTTGATAACAATGACTGTATATCAAATATGTCGACTACAAAGGGGGAACACCCCTAAAAACCCCTAGACTAATTAACAAGAAACTAAAAATGTTATTAAAGTTTTGTTTGTTGTTATCAAGGCTATATTTAAAAAATATTTTCGAAATGTGTGTCAATTTTCACAAGTACTGTCGGCTATAATTATGTTATATTATTGTTATTATTAGTGTTTTGTAATTTTCAATGTATTTTAATAATTTTTATGATAATTTTGATAAGTTGTACTACTTTAAATGTGTGTATCAAAAGTTCTTGAAAATATAAAACATGGTTATAACTAAAAAGTGGTCAACACAATTTAAAATATGCATTTAATAAAAATTTCTTAAAATATTTCATTTTTTAGAAAAAGTCACTTCCAAAGTTCTGATCATAGAATGACATTTTCTTACGCCTCTGACAGCGAAACCGTAATTATGAGTGATACCAATTCCATCTTAATTTGAAGCAATGAATAACATCTATTGATTACAACAAATAAAACTTAAATAACATTTTTAGCTTCTTGTTAATTAGTCTAGGGAGTTTTAGGTGAAACACCCTGTATATCAATTGTTAACTACTATTTATTGGCTGTTATTCGACTAGACTGACTGCATTAACTAAATTGACAATCGTCGACGTTATTTCTCAATGTTTATGTAGATCTATCTTTGACTATAATAATACAAAATCACGTTTTTTTGTTCGTCGGAGAAAGATAAAAATAGTTGTGATATATTTTAAACTAACGAGTGTCTTCCACTCCCAGATTAAGCATGAAGTAAAATTTCGAGTTTAGAAAAGCCTAAAAATTTGTGACCCAGCGACCAAACCAAATTTTCAAAATTTCTTTTCTAAACTAGAAATATTACTTCATGCGTCACGCGTATAAACAGTGATTTCAAGTAACGTTAAAAATATATACTGCTGAGATATGATGGACCAATATAGATATAGCAAAAAATAGTAAAAATTACTTTTTTGTGAATATTTTATAAATAGTAAAAAGAAAAGTACAACAAGTTTAGTAATAAGAAAAGTACAATAAATTTAGTAATAAGAAAAGTACAAAAAATTTAGTTTGAGACACTTTTCCATATTCTTAATATCGTTAGTTAAAAAAATCTCTAGAGTGCCATGATATAATCTTCTATTTTAATTTTAGTTGGCTACACGCTTTAGAAATTATCATATAAAACATCAAAAATAATAATAACAACATATAATTTCAGAGTTTCATTTTTTATAATCATTTTTGTCTTCAGGTTTTTTTGTTGTGCATAATATTTAGTGCATAATTGAATAACACGCCGCGATCGCGTCAGGTCCCTCTAACCACGGACCTCAGGGCTAGACCCTTGTCAAAATTAAAAAAAAATAAATTAAATTTGAATGTCGAAAGTGTTTCCACTTACAGATTAAGCATGAAGTAAAATTTCGAGTTTAGAAAAGCCAGGTTTTCAGGCTTTTCTAGTCTCGAAATTTTACTTAATGAGCCACGCGTGTGCAACACTGACATATTGTAAAGTTAGAAATACACTTAAAAATACTTTTTTAGAATAAGTAATAATCAAAATATTTAAATAACAAAATGTTTACATTTTTCTTTACTCATTCTCAAATCAGGTCAACTAATACAATGTATCAAATTAACAATGTGTGAAGAAAAATGTAAATATTTTGCTTATTACTTAATTTAAAAAAGTATTTTTAAGTGTATTTCTAACTTCTCAATATTTCAGTGTTGTATATGCGTGGCGCATGAAGTAAAGTTTCGAGTTTAAGAAAGCCTGAAAATTCGGTTTAGCCGCTCCGCTTCGCGAACAAACCAAATTTTCAGGCTTTTATAAACTCAAAATCGTACTTAATGCTTAATCTGGGGGTAGAAACACTCTTTTGAAACTTCAAATTGGACGCTGTACTAAAATCGACGAATGCCTAAAAGTTTGCAGCATATACATGATGTATATTTAAAAGAAAAATGTCGATTATGTAATATAATAAGTAATTTAGAAATCATAAAAACAAGTGTACAATTTTACCTAACATCAGCTTTTACAATTAACTTCCGTACTTTATAAAAGAGTATGTATATTAAAATCGTTTTGAGATATTTTAAACAAATTTGGAATTAATTTCTGTGTACACATATCGTACTTCCACTTTAAAAACTACTAAAAAAAAATTATAATTCATTCAAATGATAAGTCGATTATCAGGATCATTCAAGTACTGACCATTCGATTATTAAAAGTTTAGTAAGCTAGACAATAATATGTTTATGGCGGTTTATGTTTTATGAATAGAGTCATACTTTAGTTAATTTGTGTGTTTTAAGTGGTGTTTAATATATGGTCGTTGGGGGTGTTGGACGTGAAATAGTCATGAAGCGTAAGATGAGTGACCGGGGAATTTAATTGAGGAGCCGTATTGTGGAGCCGAAGGTATCTTATTCTAACCGTAAAAGTAAGTAATATTGAGTAGTGTCCTCTAAGAAGGGTCCCGCGGGAACAGAGTCATTAGTGTGACACATAGCACACGTACGATGGGTCATAAACCGGGCATCCGCATCCTCAGCTGCCAGTCAGCACTCCTATAGTGGTGGCTTGCTTTTACCGCTGGAAGTGCTGGAAAATGCTACGACTACCGGTACGGTGGTACGTGGGTCATCCCTAAACTGGATGTAATGTACAGGGGATGGAATACACTTACAACGCACATATGAGAAGATAAAAGGAGCTGTCCAAAGTATCTCCGTCCTGAGGGAGTATCAGAGGTGTCGCCAGGTACGGTGCGCGCTGAAATGTTAATCTAATAATCGTAAGCGAGGGGTAACTCTCTGTGGACCGGGATGACTGTTGAAGTAGCATAGGCCAATTCTGACCAATTTCAACCAATTTTACCAAAAGTTCGGCTTAATTTTGTTTTCACGCGCTGCCCTTCGCAAGTACCGTAAATTGAGCAAACGCGATGCCGACAGAAACAATTCTTTTGGCCAATTATTGTCCAGCGGTCCCTAGTGTCCTAGAGTTCGAGGGCTAGGGCCGGGGCCAGGCCCAGCAGGGCTCCGCTTCGTTACAGCTCCTCTACTGTTTCTATTATTGCGGCCGCGTTATGATCACCTCCGATACTCTTTCTTCTTTTTTTTCGCTGGACTAAAGAAAGGCACTATACGATAATACGATTATATTCCGAATAACATTTTATAGGGGAGCACTAAAATAAAATGAAAATAAGTCCGATTGTCGTTCTCGGGATTTGTACATTCTATATTCATGGTGGTATTTGCGGGGCCCCGAGAGCCCATTTCAATCACGGATTTCGGTATTTTACTCTTCATTATATGAATCATTTCACGCATCTGAATACGTTAAGCCGTAAGCCCCGATCTTTCACTAGTCACGCTCCATTACTAACCTATAGCACCGTGCCAAATTAATCATCGCTTTTTATCATCACCTACGACTACCAATCAATACATGTCAATAGAATGCAATCTATTCTTAACACCATTTATCTTGATACTTTTTAAATATTGTTTTATGCTACAGACCACATTAGCGCTGGAAAATTACTTCATAATCCGTAAGCTTAAAGCATCATTAAAAACCTCTAGCAATTCTTTCCCGACCTAAAAACACTCAATGCGCAAATCCAGAAAAAGGAGCACATCTTTTATAGATTCTTTCTGCTTTAAAAACCAACTCGTGCAGTAAATTCTCACTAATCATTCAAATTGAATCATTTGTTACGATAACCACATACCGAGAAAATATTCCCTGCTATGCTTGTGCTTTTTAATACAAATTTATCTGATAATATTTAAGTCTGTTTATAGTTTTATCGTTTTTAAATATTTAAATAATGCAAACTCTTCCTGTTTTTTTTTCAAACTGTACAATTTTTCTATGTAAAAGCGGCCCTGTAAAAGCAAAAACAATATTTTTATAATGCAAACTCTTCCTGTTTTGGAATAGATTATCCGTATGCTTACTTATTTGTCAATGCACCACAACTGGTGAAAATATTGTTTTTGCATTATCAGGGCTTTCTTTCAATAGTAAAATAATATTTATTATCATTATTTATACTTTAACAATACTAAAAAAATCAAAGCAGTGGAAAATAAACTTATTAGAGGCCTAAGGGCCTCCGGTTGATTTCTACTAAAAATGTATTTATTATAAATTATAAATTCCAACATTACAGTAGTAAAGTTATTAGAATTGCACTACAAAAACCAATACCATGATCATACATTATAGCAAATTTAAATTATAATGTCAACACTTTCAATTGATCGTATACTCTAATAATAATAAATGTATTTTATTTCAAACAATACACCAAGAAAAACAAAATAGGTATTCTTTACATAGTATTACAGTTAAAATCGTAAGCAGTAATATGGATAAGTTCATCTATCATATATAAAAATATAACAGCTGTTTTTCAACTTATCCTAAATACAAAAAATAATTTACACTCATCAGGCGAAAAAGGTTATGATTTGGCCATTTAAATTAAAAAATAGTCTAAATCTATACAATAACTAAATTCAAGTTAAAACAGAATTTTTAGATGACTCATGATGTGAATTTTTGTTTGCTTATTCCAAAAATATTATCAGGGCATTTGTTCATAAGAACTTAGAAGAAAAATTATTTGCGAAACAAATAACATTTGAAATTATCTGTAATAAATGGAACTTAAAAATGTATTTATGATTAATTTTAAAGAATAACGTTAACAAGTTTGTTTTCATGTATTTCAGTAAAAAGAAATAATTTAGAAATTAGTATTAAACTACATTTAAAAAATCTAATAATAATAATACACATTATACAAATGGTCATGGTCTTTAAAATATAAATATATATATATTTTCATTTGCTCTGAGTAGAAGGTTAAATTTGTCTAATTTAATTAATTACCCTAAATTTTATTCGTTATAAAAGTGTATACAGGGTTTTCCAAAAGTAACGGATAAATTCTATAAAATCGTTAAGCAAAATATTTTTATAACATGCTCATTCACGTCGATTTGACATTAAAAATGTAAATAGCAAAGTTCTACTTGTGATCTGCCAATGGATACTGTTTTTAGGCTAATAACTCATTGCCAAAACGTTGAAGAAGTAACCCACCCTCAACTACCTAATGTCAATAAATTGTATTTGACTTTTAAATACGTAACTTATGGATACAGCCGTATCAACGCTTTCTCGATTATTAGCACTTTCATATATTGAATATTTCAGTTATTTATTAATTGATTTTAAAGAACTTTTTTGTTGTATTTAGCCGAAAAAAAGCTACCTAATAACGCACCACAAGAAGTACTTTGCTATATGAATTTTGTGGGGTTGAAAATGAATTTAAAATGTCGATTGTTATACAAAAACGTCCGAGCAATTTTTTAGATATTTTCCTCAACAATTTTATACAATTTATCCGTTACTTTTGGATAATCATCTGTATTCAAACGGCAATTACATATTAAAACAAAATAATGCTGATTCCTACAAGTGAAATTATGTTTACAAATAAAACTCATCAAAATAAAAACATAGCAAATTAATAAATTCAGCATGGTTTTAAGAAATTTAAAATCAGTATTCCTATTTTCCACGTTTTTTTTTTCTACCGGTGGAAACCGATAATTCGCAATTTAATGGTCGTTTAAAATATTTGACAGTATTTCGGCATTAAAAATATTCACGGTTAGTGTAGCAGAACACTCTAAAAACCACAAAACAATTTCGATTTTAACACTTTTGCTACATAAATGTAGGACTGATTTTCGATAAGGTACGTTAAAATAAATAACAACATTATACAGGATGTCCGTATTTCGAGGAAATGCATGGGGATCTCGGTTATTTGAAGAGTTAGAGAGTTGGTTAAATTACGTGAAATTTGGAGCCCAACAATAATCCGAAAACAGATTTGAAATATCTTTTTTTGTTTTCGAGATATTGCCAAAAAACTATTTTTTTCAAATTTCGTTTTTATTTTTTTATTCAAAAACTATTGGATCTAGGAATTTGCAACTTTTACATTATACAGGCAGTTTTTAATCAGGAATTTAGTAGTGTACTTACATTTAAAATAACTTTAATATCTTCTCCAGAACCATAGCCAACTTTTGTTTTTCTTATGGGCGCCATATTGGATATTCATATTTTTGGAAAGAACTTTTTTTCTGAATTCAACGGTGTATCACACTTATAATTTATTTTGCGTTTCATTTGAAACAAAGCAACCTTTTGTTTTTTGTAAAGAGTGCCTTGGAAACAATAATATTGATACGTTATTCAGTTTTTGATGTGTCATTAAGATACGATCATTATACATAATACATAAAATAAAGTTAAAAATGGTGTTTTCGAACCAAGAAAAACGAGATATGATCGAAGTTTATTATACTTGAAACAAAAATGTACGTATTTCATCCGAAGTCTATCTACAGCGCTATCCAGAAAGGCAACAGCCAAGTGAAAGTCATTTCATAAAACTACATACAAATTTATTGGAATATGGTTCCTTCGTAAAGCCACGACAAAGATATGGATATCACCAACCCCATGAAAATGAAAACGAAATTTTGCAAGCGGTAAAATATATATCACATATTTGCCCTAATTTAACCAACTCTCTAACTCTTCAAATAACCGAGATCCCCATGCATTTCCTCGAAATACGGACACCCTGTATACAAAATATAAATACAAATTACTTAGTAATAACATGTTTTCCAAAAACTAAAAAGTCATTCTTTACGCCATACCTATAAGTAAAGACCTTTCATTGTCATTTATTCAGTTACGTTTACCTCTTCTATTGTCTCACTACACCATCCTTGGGTATAGATAATTAACAATTCGCTCAGCAAGAGTGCAAATTTATGTATCAACAAAATATATTTTTAAACCATCATTTCATGTGCCTCCATACAATGATTTAGAATTGAAACGACAGTAGGGATTGAGTGCAGCTTTCATAGATACATACAGGGATTTTTTCTTAAAATACAAGGTGAGTTTTTTTTCATGTTCTCTACGAGGATCTCGTAAACTATAAGAGATAGGGAAAAAGTTAAATAGGCAAAGTAGTGCAGTTTTATAAGCTGAATAAAAAGCCACAAATTTTCAAAAAAGTCAAGGGTAACTAGATATTTTGAAAAATTTAAAGTGTCAATTTTTTTAAATTGATTTTTCTCAGTCATTTAAAGAGATAGAAAAAAACTATAATAGCAAACTTTCAGATAATTTTACACTGAATAATAAAATGTTATCAGATATTTTATATTGGCATTAGTTTTTGAGATAAAACATAAACTTGCATTTTTATTAATGGAAACCAAAAATTGTTGGCCATGAAAAATAAAATGACAACTATAAAACAATTGCAGCTTTTTGTAGTATAGGAGATTGTAGAATGTTTGTCAAATAAGTTTATTTGGAAGTAACGTGTAGAAGAAAAAACAGTTGTTTTTGTCACCAAATTAATTGACAAAAATACAAAAATAAAATTAAATATTACAAACAACCGCAATTGTTTTATTATAGTCATTATTTCATGGCTAACTATTTTTTGTGTGAAAAAAAAAATAGTTAATAACCTAATTATTTTTGTAAATATTTATCTCTGATTAAAGAGAAAAAAATTCTTATCTAATGACGACATAGCCAACTATGGTTTTCATTTTTAAAAAATGCAAGTTTGTGTTATATCTCGAAAACTAATGTCGATAGAAAAAATCTCATAAAATTTTATTATTCAGTGTAAAATTATCTAAAACTTTGCCGTTTATAGTTTTTTTCTATCTCTTTGAATAACCTAGAAAAATCGATTTGAAAAAATTAACACTTATAACATTTTTAAAATATCTAGTTATGATTGACTTTTTGGAAACTATTACAAATGGCTTTTTATTCAGATTGTAAAACTGCACTGCTTTGCCTATTTAACCGTTTCTCTATCTCTTATAGTTTCCGAAATCCCCATAGAGAACATGAAAAAAGCTCACCCTGTATATAAATGTTGTCGACATTCGATGTTTTTTAAAAGAGTTCAATTTAAAGCTTTAAACGAGTGTTTTCCACTTGCAGATTAAGCATGAACTAAAATTATGAGTTTAGAAAGGTCTAAAAATTTGGAAAATGCTACTTCATGCGCCTCGCGAATAAAACACTGATTTAATGTAAAGTTTAGAATATACGTCTTTAGCATACTGCTCTTGTAGTACTTTACTTGAAATCAGTGTTTTATACGCGTGGCGCATGAAGTAAAATTTCGAGTTTAGAATAGCCTGAAATTTTGGTTTGGGTGCTCTGCTTTGCGGAGCGACCAAATCAAATGTTCAGGCTGTTCTAAACTCATAATTTTACTTCATGCTTAATCTCAGAGTGAAAAAGACTAGTTTAAAGCTTTAATTTAAAATATTTTCAGAAACAAAGAATATCTGAAAATGTACACCGTATATAGTATATTGAAATATGTATACTTAAAAGAAAAACTCTGTGTGTAAAGGGACTCATCCACTATCGTGCAAATACGACGGACATCGAGGTACATGCACGTCGTAAATAAACGAATAGTGGATAGGTACGTTCGGGCCAAAGTAAACGTCGAAAAAAAAACGTATACGCATCTGTTTTGTCGCCAGTATTTGGTCAGCATTTGCTCGTAATGAACCGTAGTGAAATGTTAGCAATAGCGGCTGTTATCACCATCAAAGCGGCGACAGAAATTCGGTCCGTCGTGTAAATTTACCCATCCACTATCGTACACGGACCGACGTATACGTCGTGCCAAAACGTCGTGCAAGTACGACAGTGGATGGGCCCCTTAAGGATTAAGTAAACATCAGAAATAACAAAACTACTTGTTTATCCGCAATCGATTTAAACCGTGTTTGTAATATTTAAAATATAAACATTTTAGATTTCAAGCTTCTTCTTATATGTACGTATGTGTTAAGGGGACCATCCACTATCGAACTTGCACGGGCGGCAACGGGTGGGAAACATTTGTGTAGAGTGTCCTTGATAGACTCTTAATTCTATCTACTAACGTTTATCAATAAAACAGTTTTTGTTTATATTTTGTAAATATATCTAAATCACAGTTAAGATCATTATCAAAAAAGTAGCAGATCTGTTTATTTTGAGTACTGATTTGGTAATATGTAATGCGCTGAGCAGTGGTGTCCAAATTTAGGGCCTATGAATCTCTGTGAAATTTTGTATAAACGCCATATTTTGGAATTTGATGATAATTTTTTAAGAAGAAGTTACTCTATGGTCTTCAGTCTTAGCCTGCTTAACTGTGTAAATAGTAAATATGGCCACCGAGAAAAAAAATTGAGACCTCTGGCGTAGAGTATTACTTTACTTTACCATCATTTACTACCATTTAGATTGAAAAAAATGCAGTTTTTTTGAAATGAGTGATTTAAATGATAATTGTGCTGTTTTTTTTAAATCTTGAAAATGGGTAAAGAAAACCGTAAATACTTTGTTATTTAAATATAATAAAAAAAATGTTCAGGTATTTTTCAGTGTTTTTCTAACTTCACAATATTTCAGTGTTTTATATGCGTAGTGCATGAAGTAAAATTTTGAGTATACATAACTCGAAGCGTAATCTTTGATTAAGCATGAAGTAAAATTTCGAGTTTAGAAAAGCCTCAAAATTTGGTTTGGTCGCAGGCTTTTCTAAACTCGAAATTTCACTTCATGCGCCACGCGTATAAAACACTGAAATATTTTGAAGTTAGAAAAACACTAAAAGGTACTTGAACGTTTTATTAATGAGTAATAATCGAAATATTTAAATAACAAAATATTATGAAAGTAAAAATATACTGCTAAATCAATATTAAAAATAAACTGTTAAAATTTACTGCTAAACAAGAATATGTTAAATTTTGCAACATTTCAGTGTTTTGTACGCCTGGCCCATGAAGTAAAATTTCGAGTTTAGAAAAGCCTGAAATTTTACTTCATGCTTAATTAAAGATTGGAAACACTCGTTAGTAGCATTAATTTGAACTCATTAAAAAAACAACGAATGCTTAAAAATGCATACGCATGGGGATATGTATACTTATATGAAACAAATTCTGTATGTATATGTCTGCTGTCCAACCAATTTAAATTGTTACGAGCCGACACTAATATGAATATACAAATATTTTGTCTTGTTTAGAGCAGTTGATAGAAGTTTTATATATGTTGAGTTATATATTAATTAAGTTTTTAAACTGTCTATTAATTAAACTATATTAATAACCAATAGTAAATTTATTAAGAGATTCCACTAAGTACTATTGATGTTCACTTCAGGATTTTAAAGTTGATTTAGATGTCCATATGAATATTTAACTAAGATTTATTAAAACAAAAAACAGGTTACTTTAAATATTGAAATTATTTTTTCTGATTTTAAATAAAATGTTGATAAAATTAGCGGTGAATTGTTATATTGAAAAATAACATGGCTCACGATCAGCTGCTGTAATGGCGGCGTCCGCCATGTTTAATTTAGGAGATATATAAGATTGAATTTTATCGGCAAAAAGTGGATTACTTGTTGTGGTAGTGTTGCTGGATTTGTTAATAAATGTTGAAAAACACATGCATACGCACGCAAAAATAATTCTTAAGACATAGTTGTTTATCGGAGTACGTAAAATGAGTTACTTTTCCGACTAATCAAAATCATATGAATGGATTTTATTGTTTGTAAAAATGTATATTGGATCTGGAATAACCCTTTCGGAGAGTTGTTTATAATTCAACGCGTAAAGTTGTGTTTGCTGACCATAAATAATATATCAGCTTGTGCACACTTTATTTTGATATTAACTTCATACAAGCAGGCAGGATGTGCGCGTAGGGGATAGGTGTAAGTGATATTTAGTGCATGCAATGTCTAAACGCTTAAACCAAATCAAACATGTTGTTATGAACAAATGCGTAACACGTGCTACTGATGTTAGGGGATTGGATAGTGGCAAATTTTTATGGCTTTGCTCCGCGGTATGAATAAAAATTTGCCAGCATGGGGTTGTGGGTTCGACACAATAAAAGCAGAGATAATAAGTTTAACATGCCCTGGTTCGAGGAGAGGAGTCTGTTTGTAGGGGACACAGAGATCCGCCGGTACGAACCAGGAGTGCGTGAAGGCTGGGTTGATGTTGACACCGAGTCCGATGGGTGCCTGCCTCTGGAAGCTGGAGGACACTGCGTAGTCCATGGCAACCGCCTGATAAGGTAACATGGTGCACGTTTGTGGACACTGCACCTCACTCGCGAATTTAAGAAGATATGTTATTGATAAAAATTATCGGGTGTCACTGGAGGTGTGAATGCGAAATGGTATGTATTGTATATATCGCGTAAGAAACACGGTGTGCGCCCGGCGTATCACCGTCTATCCGTGTCGCTGTGTCGCAGCAAAACCGCCGAGAATGAATCGTGGGTCGTAGCGTAGAGCCGTGCCGTGACGGTTTCAAGTAAAGCCAGTTGGGTGAAATGGGCGGATTCAGAATTGCCTCAGATCAACTGGTTGGCCGCAGCTACGCAGCGCCTGTTAGCGCACCTAAAGTTCGCGTTTCTTCGTGAGGCCATTCGCTGAACTGTACGCCCCCGCACATTACATCAACAAGTAGCCAATACACCACCGATGGTATGCGTCATATTATCACCTACTTCCGATAACACGTTCTCGCATCGTTCTGTACGGACCGAAATTAGGCCATTCAAAAATCACCTCCACCATCATAAATACCATTAATATCCTCAATAAATCCATAACCTACGTTCCCCTTTCAATTTCTGCCCTTTAACCCCATCGCGTATTCACTACTACCCAATATTTACTCGCACGCCGCTACCTTTTCTTATAATATTTGCACCGAAACCAACTATCAATATTTCACCGGGCTAAGATCTTTTATTTACATTTCCGGGTCAATACCATTTTCAATATTTACATTTGTAATTTAATGTCAATTATTCTATTAGAAAAGTCAGTCAAATGGAATATTTTATTATAAAAAAAAACTAAAAATGGTTTCGTTTTTTTTTTCAGAAAAATCCGGATACCTTTGTCGTTTATTGATTCAACAATGAAATTATGTCTTTAACCGTGAGACCTTCAGGTCAAGCGATTTAGTTATTTTGTACAGCGCCCGACCTAGCCCTCACGAAATTCACGTTTTTTATGCTATTTTTGTATGACATTTTCTAAAATTTTATATATTTGCAAGACCTAACATACGAAGTGCCCGACCTAGAATTATGGTCCAGCTGTCTAGCCAGTTACTAAAACTCAAATTTTAATTTAAAAAACAAAGATTTTCATCAACATCAGATTAACAGAGACAGCAAAGAAATTAATCCAATATAATAAAACACTTTAACTTCGTTTGTATAACACACTATTCTTTTTTTGTGACCGCACTTTTGGCAACTCAACTAACCCTTATACCCTTATAAGGGCTGCGGGGCTGCATTTGGGTACCTATTTAAATTATTTATACATACAGGTAATTTTTCTTTCTACTGTACATATTCCGATGCATGCACTGTACATTTAGAGGTATTCATTGTTTTTTAAAGCGTTTAATTTGAAGTATCCAACGAGGGTTTTCACTCCTTGATTTAAAAGCGGAGCGATCAAACCAAATGTTCAGGTTTTTCTAAACTCGAAATTTTACTTCATGCGCCGCGCGTATAAAACGCTAAAATATTGTGAAATTAAAAATATACTGTTAAATAGTATTAAAAATAAACTGCTAAGGCAAAATTAAAAATATACTGCTGAACAAGAATATTTTGAATTTCACAACATCTTAGTGTTTTTACGCCTGGCGCATGAAGTAACATTTCGAGTTTAGAAAAGCCTTAAAATTTGGTTAGGCTGCTCCACTTCGCGGAACGACCAAACCAAATTTGCAGGCTTTTCTAAACTCGAAATTTTACTTCATGCTTAATCAAGGAGAGGAAACACTCGTTTAGCTTCAAAATGAACTTAATAAAAAAAACAACGAATGTCTTAAAATGCATATGCATCGGGATATGAATACTTTAATGAATAATTATATGTATGTTTATGTCTGCAGCCCCACGGTATGAACGGTGGAGGCTGCGACTTCGTTATACACGTTAATTCAATAATATAAAACATTTTAACTTGGTTTGTGTAACACACAATTTTTATTTTCGTGACTGCAGTGACTTATTACTCTGGTTCAGTGGCGGCTCGTGAGAGTTAACAAAACCTCTCACGAGCCGCCACTGAACCAGAGTAATAAGTCACTGCAGTCACGAAAATAAAAATTGTGTGTTACACAAACCAAGTTAAAATGTTTTATTTTATTGAATTAACGTGTATAACGAAGTGGCAGCCTTCACCGTTCATAATTAAATTATTCTATGTTGTTCCTACTTTGAAAAATTCAAAATCTAACGAATACATACAAACAAAATAACGGATAATAAAATTGACCAATGCTATGAAAAAAAGTTGTATTAGAACCAAAAGAGCTATTAATAAATAGTTTGTATAAACATTTTCACATTTAAACTGTACAATGTTTTATTGTAGAGTTTATTGATATTTTCGATATTAATCGAAATACATAAATTGTACACATTAAAAATATGTAGCACTAATGGCTTTTCTTTAAACATTTCGAAAACCAGGTAAGCAACAAAATATGTAGAATTTAAGTTTTAACAACTTTTCAAATAATCTTTTGATATTTTCAATAATTACTGAGGTATTGTCAAATAAAATGTACGTGGTTGTGATTTCTCTAACATTTATAACCAAAACTACTGATGTTCAAAATTGACCCCAAAGACAATATTACAGAAAATCAGTATTTTATTTCTCAACTCTTTAAAAGTCATGTGAATGTTGAATAAAATAAAAGAATAATAAGTTGCTTTGGAAGTATAAATACGATTTCAATAACCGAAGAAATTAATAAACTAATCTTCATATTTTTGTGAAGAAAAAGAAATAATTGCACCAATTTGGCGATTGAGGTCTTAAGGTATGAAAAACTAGATCAGTGTACCAAATTTAATACAAGTGTACATAAGCCAATCTGTGCCTATGGGTGGTGAAAATATGCGAACTTTCTTTAGCTTTTCAAATCGGGAGGCAAATTATTTGCAAATTTTTAATGTTATATTTTTTTAATTGAAAAATATCATTCAAATATTAAATGATAGCAAAATGAATGAATGATTTAGGCACATTTTCAAAGTTTTTTATCATATCCATAGATTAAGTGGTATTAGATGTGCCTCAGCTAGAACGGCAAGAAAAGTTCAAACTCAAGGCTGCAGCCAGAAAAAAGGTATTCATTGTTTTTTAATAAACGCTTTAAAATTTGAAGTATCCAACGAGGGTTTTTACTCGTTGATGTAGCATGAAGTCAAATTTCGAGTTTAGACAAGCCTAAAAGCGGAGCGATCGAACCAAATGTTCAGGTTTTTCTAAACTCGAAATTTTACTTCATGCGCCGCGCGTATAAAACGCTAAAATATTGTGAAATTAAAAATATACTGTTAAATAGTATTAAAAATAAACTGCTCAATATGTTTGTATAATAAATCGGTGGAGGTTCTACAAATTTCAGGCCATGTTTACATACACAATTTTAACATTTTGGTTGAATTTTATCTGTTCTCATCTTTCACAGGAAAATGAACACTAAATTCCGAATTTTATCTTTAAAAAAAATACTGACCTTACTTTTTTCAACTTTTACACGTACATGAAAAAAAAACTAACGAATTTTATAACCTAAATAAAATATCGATTTTTATCTGTTTTTATCTTTCACACGAAAATTAATAGAAAATACCGAATTTTATGCTGAAATCAAAAATACTTTATTTTTTATATAAAAATTAGTAAAATACCGTATTATATCTTGAAATAAAATACCGAATTTCATCTTTCTACCTAAAAATAATCATGCCGAATTATACTTAAAAATTTAAGGCGTTTAAATATTTTATCGCGATTGATATTATTTATAAAACAAGTGTTTTTCACTCCCAGGTCAATTAAGCATGAAGTAAAATGTTGAGTTTAGAAAAGCTTGCAAAATTTTGGTTTGGTCGCTCCGCGAAGATGTTGGCTATCTTCGAAGTTTTAAGATTTTCATAAATGTTTAAAACACGCCCATAGTTGTTTTAACATTGTCATATGGAAGATATTTGCCAAAGAATTTTTCCTGTCAAACACAATTTGGCGCCCCTAGATCTGGCGCCCGAGTGCGGTGCACGCCTTGCACGCCCGTTCACGGCGGGCCTAGTGGGGCTACAAACATGAAGATAATTTTTCTTTCAGGTATACATGCATTAGTAACTTCAATTTGAAAGTACTAGCGAGTGCTTCCACACCTCGATGAAGCAGTATTTTTTTGTTTAAGTTATTCTAAATGTAATTTAAAATATCACCTACTTATGTGTTTCAGATATACATAGAAATTAATCGTTTTTATACTTTTTTTAATAGACTAGCGGTTGGTAGTTTTGTTTTCTTTCAGCTCTATTTTAATAAACTAACGCTTGGTATTTCTTATTCTTTCAACTATTTTTTAATAAAATAA
Organism: Philonthus cognatus; assembly: GCA_932526585.2. Classification (NCBI taxonomy): domain Eukaryota; kingdom Metazoa; phylum Arthropoda; class Insecta; order Coleoptera; family Staphylinidae; genus Philonthus; species Philonthus cognatus. The sequence goes on from OW052243.1 coordinate 94,466,733, forward strand.
AGCTCGTGTAGTTTTTTCCATTCAACTCTATATAATAATTGTAAATTTAATTTAAAATACCATTTTAATACCATCTACTTATATAATTTAGATATACATAGAAATTATATTATTTCAACTATTTTTAATGAAACATTAGTTTGTTTTTAAGAATTCAAGTATTTTAAACTTCACACTGAATCAGTATTTTATACGGGTGACGCATGAAGTAAAATTTTGAGTTTAGAAAACCCTGAAAATTTGGTTTGGTCGCTCCGCTTCGCTACGCGACCAAACCAAGTTTTCAGGCTTCTTAAAACTCGAAATTTTACTTAAGGGCATATCACTCGCTTGAAAAAGAAGAGAAATTAGAGCTTTATTTGTATACCGTTGTTACCACCACTAATAATACTGTCGTATTGAAATTTTAGAATGAAAAAGTTAAAGGACGAATCACTGTTCGTAGTTTTTTAGCTTTAAAAAAAACGAAACATATTGTTAATATAAAATGAATTTAATATGCTCAATATATATACCAATTTGATCGTCAATTTAACCAATTTTAAAAAAAATATATTTTATTTAAAAAAAACAAGTACCTAAAATCGACTTCTGTGTACAATAAAGGGTTTGAATCATAAAAATGTATTTATTAGTTTGGCCACAATTATCCGATAATTATCGGACTATTTTACATTTACTTGCAAGAAATAAGCGAAGACCAACTTTTCTACCTTTCTTTCGCCACGGATTAATTTCTCGCCTCGACTACATCTCCAATTACGCACTACTTTTGGGCTAGTGTTACTTGATTAATGGTAATATTATGACAAGAAACATCTTTTATGGAATACAGGTTTAAAACAGATTATTTTTAAAATCGATTGTATAAAACGGGTGTGTTATTGTTTGATAATTTAGTTCCGAATATTTAAATATAATTACTTGCAATAAAAATACTAGTAAAAAGGGACGGTTTTTCAATATGTTTGTATAATAAATTGACATACATTTTGAGTTCTAACCCAAGATCGTAATTAGCACTGCTTTTTGTAAATAGTCATACCGCACCGTCGGAAAAAATAATAGAACAAAAAAAACAAATGGTCAGGCTATTCTAAACTCAAAGCTTTACTTTACGTGCTACGCGTTTAAAACACCGACTTTGCATTAAGTTCAAAATATACTACTTTAGTATACTGCTTTTTTTCGAATTTAGAAAAGCCTTAAAACTTACTTCATGCTTAATCAGGGAATGTAAACACTCGATAGACGCTTCAAACTGAACTCTTTTAAAAAAAAGGAATATCTGGAAATCTACAGAGTACACATGGTGTATGTATACTTAAGAAAAAATCCCTGTATGTAAGCACAAGTACTTATATTAATGCATTTTTTGTTTAAATAAGTACTGATATTTTTTTAAATTATTTGATAAAAAGTAAACCTTATGCACACATATTTATTTTAATGCTATAGTTATTTTTTTAAAACAAATATATTTTATCTAATGGTTACAATGAATGTGCGTATTATTTCATCTAATGTACATTTATACAGCGTGTAAACGAACTACTGTACAGGCTCTCTACCACATAAGGGGCAGCGTTTAAATAAACAATACCTGCATTTGAAATTACCATACCTGTAGTAGATAGCTCACAAATAATTATTAAAAATAATTAATAATAATAGGCCACTTGTTTGTGGTATCTGGTATACGCGCACATTGCGTATTTTAAGAGAAATTCCACATAGACTGGTAGTTTTTAAACGATTTGGATATCGAATTACACCATCCAGAGAAAAGTGGGTCAGATTGTGAAGAATTATGTCTATGTTATCGTTTTCATAAGTACCCATTGCTGACTAAATTCCGATTATTTTCTAAACGTGTTAATGAAATTCAATATTTTTCCTTATTAGGTTCACACTTCACTTTATCTCCACTCTTATTGAAATGTTTAGATAAGAGCGGCGAGGGTGGATGATTTTTAAACATAAAAATAGTTTGCTGTTTAGTCTATGGTGAAACTTATTCCATGAAACATCTACATTTTGTAACATGGCGCGATACGTTTATTCAAACATTGAATTGGCAGACATGTTTCTTATTTACGGTAAAACTCGGTGTAATTCCGCGGAAGCTGTAAGAATTTATCAAGAGCGATTTCCTGAACGACACTTACCACCGCCAAACCGATTTAGAAATTTATTACAAAGAGCACGCGACACTGAAAGTTTGCAGCCCGTCGCCGGAGCCTCGGAGGTGGTGACCGTCCAATGCGATATTTGCGAGCGGAAGATGAAATTTTGAATCTGTTGGAAGCGGATCCTGGTTTAAGTACCCGTATTATCACCGCTCAGCTAAATGTATCGCACACATTTGTCAGCAGTGTTATACGAGACAATAATTTTTATCCGTATCACTACCAGCGTGTACAACATCTTCAACCCCATGATTTTCCCAAAAGAATTGCATTTTGTCAATGGATTTTGGCACAAAATGTTCAAAGTCCTAACTTTACCAAAGACATTTTAGTGACCGACGAATCGTGCTTTACGCGTAATGGAAGTTTTAATTTCCATAATATGCATGTTTATGCAATAGAAAATCCTCGTGTTACGCGTAGAACTCATTTCCAGCATCGCTTCTTCCTTAATATCCGGGCAGGTATTTTAAATGATCAGTTAATTGGGCCATTTATGTTCCCATTTAATTTGAATGGAGAACGATATTTAAGATTTTTGCAAGATGACCTTTTAGATGATGAGTTTCCAGGACGTTGGGTTGGTCGTGGAGACCCTGTACCATGGCCTCCAAGAAGTCCGGATTTAAACCCCTTAGATTTTTTTCTTTGGGGATACTTTAAAAGTGAAGTCTACACTACGGAAATTGACAATGCTGAAATGCTGATACAATGAGTAAACGCTACGGCTAATACCATTCGTGAAAAACCTCGTGAAATGTTTGCTACTGTTCGTGCAAATTGGATACGTAGAGCCCAAATGTGCATAGAGTGCGGCGGACGTCAATTTGAACACTTATTGTGATTTTTTTTATACGTGACCCAGTTTCATCTAGTAATTCTAGACAGTGTGTGTGTGTGTGTGTGTAGTGCGTGCTAAGTGATTTATACGTCTCGCAGTAGTAACAGTAAATAAACAATACCACAAATGAGTGACCGTGCGAAGTGATTTATGCGCCTCGCAGTAGTAAAAGTAAATAAAAAATACAACAACTTACGCATCCACGAAAAATATCATGAGCACAGGTAACCAGAAGTTCTCAAAAAGTAAAAAATGCATGAAAAATTATGAAAAATCCAATCTTTTTTTTCCGATTTTATTTTTGCTGCAATTAGTGTCAGAATATTTTGTGTATACGCCCTTAAGAGGATGTACATTAGTTCGATTACACGCTGTATTGTTCTCAAATACTATAACAATTTTTTGTAAATTATTTAAAATTGGTATGAAATTAATCTTGGCCCACTTGTGTTCGTGTGATATGTTGAGAAACTTACAAAATTCCAATCGTTTTCTTATAATGGATTATAGAAGAGGAAGGAAATACAGGTCTACTTACTTGCACGTTGTGTCTTGACTATTTAAAAGTAAATCTAACGTTTTGATAAAATATAGATGTTTGTCAAATTTGCTCTCAATAGAGAGTTCTGCATTGAGAGAAAATTTGACAAATATCTGTATTTTTATTAGAACATTAGATTTACTTTTAAATAGTCAGGACACAACGTGCAAATAAGTAGACCTGTATTTCCTTCCTCTTCTATAATCCATTATAAGACAACGATTGGAATTTTATAAGTTTCTTAACATATCAACGAACACGACACTTTTTTCTATCACTGATACAATGTGCTTTCACCTTAACATCCAATGCTTTTTTTCTGATTCGGGTACGGGGTTGGTAAGTATTATTTTTGTAGAAACCAGAATAAAATGTATGAAAACTCAAATCCAAAATAATGTTACATTATTATTTATTGACTCTGTGTGCATACAGTCAATAAATACTATGTTAATTAATAATATTATCATTTATAAAAATACTTTACATAGAAATTGGTGTTCATCGTACAAGGGTCTATAATGCCTACTTGAAGCGAAAATGAAACTCATTATCAACAAAAATATGATCAATACCTTTAATGGTTATAAAGTGGTAGTTAATATTGTAACAAATGATATAAATAAATTACAAATTATTACGAGCAAAACAGCATTATCATTATATACATATAGTAGACTTTAAATTGTATGAATTTAAATTTAAATTATATTATTACTTGATACAAATACACAGCTCCAAAATTTTAACACAGTACTTTATTTATTTTTTTAAATAATAACTTTTACGTTAAGCAAATTTTACTTTACTTACCTTTTATGTGTTTAAACAACTGTAACCTGTCAAAATGAATACAAGAATCAAAGCATACTCCGTTATTTCAAAGAAGCTAACGTGAAATACATAAAAATAGTACACGTTTCTAAATGTTTCGAGAAATTGCAGGTGGTGCGTTAATTTTTTGGAGTAGTATACATGGATAAAATCTCAACGTTGATTAAACAATCAAAAAGAGTTCACTCAAATAATATCAAATAATAATAATTTTCTTCATGCGCCACACGTATAAAACACTGATTTCAAGTGAAGTTTAAAATATTCTTGTTTAGCAGTATATTTTTAATCCTGCTGCAGCAGTATTTATTTCTAATACTGATTTAAGTGTGTTTTTAACTTCACAATATTTCAGTGATTTATACTTGTGGCGCATGAAGTAAAATTTCGAGTTTAGAAAAGCCCCGCGAAAAGTTGTCTCGGGTCGCTGCGCGACCCTCGACAACTTTTCTACGCGGGGCTTTTCTAAACTCGAAATTTTACTTCATGCTTTGTCTGGGAGTGGACGACACTCGTTTATAGCTTCAGACTGAACTCTTAAAAAAACAACAACGAATATCTGAAGATTTACAGCATATACGCAGTAATTGACGTATGTATACTTAAAAGAGCTCCCTATATAAAATAAATACATAGGACGTTAGAAAATATTACTTGAGGGTTTTAAAATAGTAAATGCGTAGGCTTTTGTAAACTCGAAATTTTACTTCATGCTTAATCTGGGAGTGGACGACACTCGCTTAGAGCTTTAAATTGAACTCCTAAAAAAAAACGAATAAGTGAAGATTTACAGCATATACTATTGCTTTATGCTTAATCTGGGAGTAGAAACACTCGTTTAAAGCTTTAAATTGAACTATTTCAAAAAGACAACGAATATCGAGGATATTACTTAAAATAAAAGTTCCCTGTACAAAAAATGTTTTATAAAAGTCAATCGCTTGTGATTACTCTAAAAGTACACATTATGAATAAGAATTGAGCGAAAAACACAATGCTAATTGAATGCAAAATAAACTACAAGAAAAAATATTTGTTTTGTTGATAATACACCTCAAATTTCTTACTGAATTTAATTATTGACTTATTTGAATAATTTTTTTTTAAAAACTATCTATATTTATATTAATCCAAAATTAATTTATGATCCAAAATGCACCATATAAATTAGTAAATGAATTTTGTCCCGCCAGATTGGTTAAATCGTGCACTGTGCGGCGGCCCTGAGCCCCACCAATAAAAATTCTCACGAGCCGCCACTAATTGAAACTATAGTCACAAGTTAAGTATAAGTATAGCGGTTAAACAAAGTTAAAAGTGGTTTATTTACAAGTGTATTTAAGATGTAGCACAAAGTTATAACATCTATAATACAAAACAGTATTTTATAACAATTCACAGATTTTTATAAACTTGCAATTTTAAAAAAAATTATAAAAAATAAAGAAACAGCAAAATCGAATGTCAACATGTTTACACACGGTACAAACGAAGTCATTAATTGTTATGTTAAAAAAATGTTGCACAACTAGGGAAATTGCATTCATTTTTACGTGTTATTTCCTCAAAATATTTCTCCGGGCTTAGACACTGTTGTATTTCCGGGTCAATAAGTTAGAAATTATTTTTTCCATCTTAATTAACTGGACCGTTTTTGTTGCTAATTTTCTAAACTGTAAAAAGAAGGTATAAAAGCACATACGCATAATTTTTTAGCGGTATTTAAACTACGTGTTATTTCGAAATTTGTACCTTATGTACATGACAAAAACATTAACTAAAACCCGTTCAGTATTCATTGTGTAAATATTGAAATATTAGAGATTCACTGATTGACATTAAATTATGTAAGTCAGTGGCGGCTCGTCGATACGGGCTGCAACCCCACCCATCTGTATAAATTCAAAGATAAATACTTCAAACGTATTCTAGTTTATTTCCTTTTAGTAATATATTTTGTGAATACAATTATTTCGAACCCAATCTCACGATTTTGTCGATACGCCACTGCAAAATGGATATTATGTTGAATAAAAAGTAAAAAATATTGATTTACTAGAAATGATTGATGAAACTTTTTATTAAAGCTAAATGTAAAATTAACATATCAAGAGTGGAAAAGATAGCAATCTAAAGGAAGCTCTGGGCATATATGTAAGTAAAATCATTTAATTACGCCTTACAAATGAATGTTTAATGTTAATGAAAACTAAAACGAAATCAGAGATCTGTTATCTGGGAAACGGCACAAATCGACGGAAGGGTAGGCAGTAGGCTATGACATACACCACCGAGCGTATCGTGTAAAGAACATGGCGAGGAGGGGTCCTTGGCAGGCGTGCAATTAGAATATCTTAATTTGTATCTATGTCGGGCCACAGATATCGGCTTGACCCTCCGCTTTAACGTAATCTATGACTTATAATTCATTTACAACATCGTTATCCTAAATACTCTTCGCTCTGGCTACTGCTTATTAATTTCTGAAACAGTATAAAGATAACAAAAAGGGTTCGCAGCGAAGCAACCCTTCTGCGCCAACACTTTTTACGCACTGGAACAAAAAACGCCGCTGCCGCGATTTTATGAACCTTTGTGTGGTTACGAGGATGTCGTAATGTTTAGTTTCCCAGTGTGGACATAAGAATTATTAAATATTTAAAAGGAGAAACTGGATTTATGTAGACTTACGTTCTTTCAGAGATTTATTACATTAAATAATAAATATGTTTCTTCATCAGATTTTTTTATTGACAATTATTATTATTTTTCTTGCAGTCACATGTGCATTTTTTATAAAGAGTTTAAATTCGAAAAGGCGCACAAACCACAGGCCCGGAAGCGCCTCTTATTGTCCGGCCTGGCGCCCCGGGCTATCAAGCCATTGATTTTGTCACCAAATCAGGACCCGATCAAAACATCCACACAGTCTCTCTGAGAATGCCTAAAAATAAAATGTTAAAGAGCTGAGATTTCTTGTACAAAATTAAATCTTTTGTTTAAGCAAAGTGAGCTTTGGAATCAAAACCAACACGATTGGTTTTAAAGAAAATATAATATCCACACAGTTTCTCTGAAGAATGCCTAAGAATAAAGTTTTAAGGAGCAGAGATTTCTTGTACAAAATTAATTATTTTGTTTAAACAAAGTGAGCTTTGGAAACAAATCTAACACGATTGGCTTTAAAAACAATATTTACAATTCGCGAAAAATTGAGCAAACTATTTTTAATGTAAATTATGGAGAAACTGCAAAATATTACAGGTATTTAAATCTCTAAAAGTTAGTAAATACATACGAATAAGTAGTTTAATTTTTTACTTAACCCCTTTCGGCGCATATGCCACCACTAACATTTGGGAAACATACTGGGATTTTTTTTAGATGTACATACATGTATGCATGAGCTGTAACCTTTCAGATAATTGTTTGTTTAATAAAATAGTTAAATTTTAAGTCTTAAACGAGTGTTTGCCAGTTCGCCACGCGTATAAAACACTGATTTAAGGTGAAGTTCAAAATGTTCTACTAAAGCAGTATGCTGAAAAAGTGTATTCTGAACATCACATCACATCACTGTTTAGTACGCGTGGCGCATGAAGTAAAATTTCGAGTTTAGAAAATCCTCGCTACGCGACTAAACCAAAATGTTAGGCTTTTCTAAACTCGAAATTTTACTTCATGCTTAATCTGGGAGTGGAAAACACTCATTTACAAGTTCAATTTGAAATATTTGTAAAAACAACGAATATTTGAAGATTTACAGCGTATACAGTATAATGAGATATATATACTTAAAAGAAAAATTCTCTGTATATCTGAGATAGTAATAAATAATATGCAGTGTTCAAATCATTTTTTTGGGCACCAGAAAAATCCAGGGCTACAAGAAATTATCAAAATGATGTCAAACAAGTAGATAAAAGACCAGCATTTATTTATTAAATTTGCTATATTATATTTTATACTACTTCATTCAGATTTTTTGTTTACATTTTTAAATTTTAGCTAAATTGTTGAAGATATTTCAAATTACATTATTAAACATAACATTTTATTACAATAAAATATTAAATATGTAAATGTAAATGTAAATGTATGTAAATGTAATTTTAGGTATACATATGCATACAGTGTAAATGTTCCGACATTCGTTGTTTTTTAAAAAGATTTCAATTTGAATCTTTAAACGAGGGTTTTCCACTCCCAGACTAAGCATGAAGTAAAATTTCGAGTTTACAAAAGCCTCAAAATTTGGATTGGCCGCGTAGCGAAGCGGAGCGGCCAATCCAAATTAGGCTTTTTACACGTATAAAACACTGAAATATCGCAAAGTTTTAAATATACCGCTTTGGTTATCCAATATGTAGATGTGAATAAAACGTAAATGAAATTCTGCGCTGAACAAATTGTTTGAAACAATGATTATAGGCAACCCAATAACTCTAACGTATATTAGGTTGCATATAATCGTAGTTGTATGTGTGTTTTTTAAACTTCAGTGTAAATCAGTGTTTTCAAGCGTGGCGCATGAAGTAAAATTTGGAGTTTAGAAAAGCCTAATTTGGATTGGCCGCTCCGCTTCTCTGCGCGGCTAATCCAAATGTTCAGGCTTTTCTAAACTCGAAATTTTACTTCATGCTTAGCCTGAAAGTGGAAAACACTTGTTAAAAGCCTCAAATTAACCGCTTTTAAACAACGAAATCCCGCAATTAAAAAAATAAACGCTGTAATTATCGAGATATGTATACTTAAAAGAAAAATGCCCTGTATGTTCTGTTTTCAACACGTTTTAAACATATTTTAAACACATTTTAAATATGTTTTAAACACATTTTAAACATGTTTTTAATGTTAATATTTTAAACGCTGTTTCAATGAAAAAAACACGTTTTGTTGAAAAGAAAACTGTTTGTTTTAATTGAAATGTAAAAAAAAAACGTTTTTTTCAACAACCCTGGTAAAAATAAAGTGGATGTTTTGATAGGGTCCCACCAAATCTGATGTTTTTCACTTTCAAATTCAGGCAATTTCTTTGAGATTCAGACATGGCCAAATGCCTATATTTGTTGTAGAATTTTAGAGACAAATCAAGTGATTTAATGTCATGGGAAATCAGGCGCGTATTCTGTTGTGCTTGACAGGAAAAAAAATATATAACAAATATCTTTAATGTAACGAAGACAAAACAATCATGGGCGTTGCAAAGAAGCGGCAAGGGGTTGAAAACTGACAAGTTGGCGAAATTCTTTGAAAATTTGCAACATTGTTAAAAATATTGTAAATTAATTAGAATGGTAACTAACGAAAACTGACGAAATATTTTCAACATTTATGAAAAACTTTAAACTTCCTAGAAAACGCCGGTCTCTTATGTGATTTGATGAAAATCAACAGAATTGACAAATCACAACGAGATGAAGCATTTATTTTTACTATAGGTTTCACAGTTATTCTTTGCTGTTCTTATATACCAGGGTTGTTATGTTTGAAACACTTTTTTTTAAAACAGTGTTTTAAACATGTTTAAAAACAGCCGTTGTGTTTTAAACGGTTTTGTTTTGAATGTTGAATTCGTTTAAAACATGTTTTTTCAACGAATTATCAAATCAACCTAAAATTTATAGAATCTATACAGAAATAAATTAACTTTGATTGGCCGTAGTGGAAATTTAAATATTTCTACTGGATTTTCCAAAATATCAAGCAAAAGTTGGAATTATGCGATAAAATTGACAGTTTTTGAAGAATGTTTTCTTTACAAAAATTGTAAAAAATTAAAATTGTATACCATCAACGTGAAATTCACACAATTTACTTAGAATTGATTGGACTTATATCTTATAGAAAGAAAATATAATTTTCTTGACGTGGTTTCCGAAAATATTCAGCCAAAGTTGAAATTATGCAATAAAATTAACAATTTTGGGGCAGTATTCTTTGAAAAAATTGTAAAAAATTAAAATTTCATACTATCAACGTGAAGTTTACAGATTTTACTTGGAATTCATGGTACTAATATATTATAAGAAAATTAAATAATCTCGCCATGTTTTTTTAAAACATTCAGCAAAATTTGAAATGATGCAATAAAATTGACAATTTTTTAAGAATGTTTTCTTTGAACATCATAAAAGGGATTTTAACCGTGTTTTAAACATGTTATGTTTTAAACACGTTTTAAACATGTTTTAAACATGTTTTTAATTATTAATATTTTAAACGCTGTTTCAATGAAAAAAGCACGTTTTGTAAAAAAAACTGTTTGTTTTAATTAAAATGAAAAAAAAAAGGTTTGTTTTAACAACCCTGTTATAAACATCACTCTAAGTAATTTAAATGAAAATTGCTTTTAAAATATCGATCGAAAATGTGATTTTTTATAAGAATTTAAAAAAAATCGTCATTTTGTTGGGTAAAATCACGCGTATAAAATACTGAAATGTTGTCAAGTTCTTAAATATACTGCTTTGGCATACTGCTTTAGAAACTGAAATCAGAGTTTTATACGCGTTGCGCATAAAGAAAAACTTCGAGTTTAGTAAACCCTGAAAACTTGTTTTAATGGGTCCGCTTCGCTACTTGACCAAACCATATTTTAAGCCTTTTCTAAAATCGAAATGTTACTTCATACTTAATCTGGAAGTGGAGTGGAACACCCTCGTTCAAAGGTTCAAATTGAAATCTTTTAAAAAAACAACGAATATCTGAAGATTCACAGCATATACGCTGTAATTGGGATATATATATACTTGAAAGAAAAACTCCCTGTATGTATTATTGACGTATAAAACAATTGTTAGAGCACAAAAAAATATGTTATAAAAGTTTTAAGCATGGATTAAATTAATTCATGGAAAGTTTTATTTTAGTTTATTACATCAATGTTGGGTAGATCATTTTAGTTTTTTTAGTTTAATGAATAAAAAATATCATTTTTGGGGTTATTTGTCAGATTTTATAAATTTATTTCGGATACATTTATTAACAAACTCTTGAAAAAGACTTTAGTTTTATGTGAAGTTATGCATTTATCGTAATGTGAGGGTGCAAATGAGCATGTCATATTGTCACGTTTTTGAACTATTTGGGATTGAAATCTAATATATTTCGTAGTCCATAACACTACAGAAAATATGTTCAAATATATTGGATTAGTTCAAAAACGTGACAATATAACATGCTCATTTCCATCCTCAAATTACGATAAATACATAACTTCACATAGAACAAAATTTGTTTTAAATTTTGTATTTTATCAGTTGTATTATAATATGTAAATGCAATAAATTACAGATTTCATTAATAAATGAGCGATTAAAAACAAAATTTCAGAAGCTGAGAGTAACATTGTTAATAATGAACATAGAAAAACCTTTGATTAATAAATTGACGAATAAAGCATTAATCACCTTTCTTCGCACTTTTATTTGAATTACCAAATGTACGTTTCGGACACAAACTTTGCTTAATAAATTGCCAACATCTAAATAAAAAACTGCTCTTCGTTTTCAGACACTCGCTGTAATTATAAAAAGGTTGTATTTGCAACTTCTAACGAGGGTTTCTACTCCTTGATAAAGGCTTTTCTAATGCGCCACGCGTATAAAATACTGATTTAAAGTGATGCTGAAAAACACATACATTATCCTTAATTAGAATAACACATACAATTTCATAAGCCTAACTCATTGCGTTTTTCATTTATCGTGTTTACTGACACACAGCCAGACAAACACACGAACATAATTTCAAAATTTCTCTTTTCGGACTCCCGGAGGTTCAAAAAGTAAAGATCCATCAAAACCTCGAGATCGTTTTTTTTACGATTACAATACTTTGCAATGCTTTTACAATGCGAGATAGTAAAAATATCGTATTAAATTGGCTCAACGAAATTTGATTTAATTTACTGTAATACTGGTAAAAAACCAGCAAATTACCTGCAAATTTTGGAGACATTTTTTTTACGATTTGCCGGTAAACAGTAAAATTATTTCAAATGAATATATCGTGATTTAAAAACAAGTTTAAAGAGGCCTATCAACTGTCGTACTTGCACTACGTTTTGGCACGACATACACGTCACGTACACGCCACTGCTAACATTTCACTACAGTTCATTACAAGCAAATACTGATAAAATACGAGCGACAAAATGTATACGTTTGCCCGTTTTTTTACGTTCACATTTGCCCGAATGTACCTATGCACTATTCGTTCAAGTACGACGTGCATGTACGTCGATGTCCGTCGTACTTGCACGATAGTGGCTGGGGCCCTTAACACATTTTTTTTCAAGTTTATTTTTTGTTTTTCTAGAGCTACAATCTCACTAAGTGCTAAGTATGTATTAAATATTATTATTTTTATCATTTAAAACTTCGTGGGAACCAGCACGTTTATTTGTATTTATTCTCACGTCTTCACTGAAAAATGATCTCATCGCATATTCGTCACAATAAAAAATTGCATTGTATTGTTTTTTTACGACAAATTTGCCCATGTCTTCATGTTAATTTAAACTATGTTAATAAATAAGTTGTTAAAATCGATTGACATCAATCTCATTAATTCTTAGCACGAATGTTTACAGAAATACACCTATTTTTGGAAAAGTGCCATCACAAGAGATAATGATTGAACTGCATTTATTTCTACCATTTGTTTACTGCGCGCATCCTGGAATTTCAATACAAACCTATAAACAAACTGTATTTGAATCATTTTCTAACGTGTAATAGGATCAGAGCTGGGCGGTACTAGAGTACAAGTACTTGAAACTTGTACTTTGATTACTTTTCATGTACTCGGTCATCTAACCTATCCCAACTTTACTGAATTGTGAAGTTGGGTTAGGTTAAAGGATAAAGTAACCTAGGCACACTTACACCATTCTATTTGATAGCTGTCAAATGTTTGGCATTGGCCACCGACGGTTTTTTGAAATAATTATGATATTTTTTTCTATTTTTTTTTAAATACATGGTTAAAAATTACAATTTTACTTTCAACGCGTCGATTAGGTTCAGAATTCGCTCAAGGTTACGAATAACCTTTTAACTATTTTTGAGAAAAAAAAAACAATAGTGTTTATATTTTCTATTATCAAATTCCTTAGTTACTCGATGTACTCACTACTTTGTACTTGTATAACTTTAGTACTTATTGTTACGTACGTGCACACGAGCATATTGTATTTGCATAAAGGAAAAGCTTTCAATCAGGGAATTTTTCTTTTAAGTATTTTCAGGCATTCGTTTTTCTTATAAAAGCGTTGAATTTGAATCTTTTTTCTTCCACTTTTTGATTAAGCATAAAGTAAAATTTCGAGTTTAGAAAAGCTTAAACATTTGGATTTACCACTTGTATAAATGACTGACATATTGTTAAGTTTAAAATATACTGCTCATGTTAGACCTAAAGTTAATACTTTTTAGAAATGTTGCGCTTTTAAAATATATAGGTTAACTTTTATACAGAAAACATTCCTGTATATTATTTATTTACTTTTATATAAATAAAACAATTTAAACACTTTCAAATATATATTGTGAATTCGCTACAATTGTTTCGCCACACTGTGGCTTCTTCAGGCGAAGAAATGATAAGTAACATTTGTCGGGTCAGGTATATATACAATGTTTATGGGGGGTGGGTTTTTTAAAAAAAATAATATTTAAGAGAGGCGAATTTGTTAAGTCCGTTTGGTCGTTGAGAAAATATTTTCTTTTATTAATTTCCGGCCTTTTCTTTCTTGATTATTATATTATTATTTATTCTATATTCTTATTTTATAAATAACTTTACACAGGGAAATTTTCTTTTAAGTATACGTATGCATAAGCTTTTTTAAAGAGTTTAATTTGAAGTCTTAAAAGAGTGTCTTCTACTCCCAGAATAAGAATGAAGTAAAATTTCGAGTTTAGATAAGCCTGAACGTTTGGATTTGGACGCGTAGCGTAGGCTTTTCTAAACTCGAAATTTGACTTCATGCGCCACACGTGTTAAACACTGAAAACGCGGAAATATTGTGAACAAGTGAACTTTGATTGAAATCAGTGTTTTGTACGCGTGGCGCATGAAGTAAAATTTCGAGTTTACAAAAGCCTGAATTTGAATTTTGACGCTACGCGCTCAAATCCAAACGTTCAGGCTTTTCTAAACTCGAAATTTTACTACGCGTCCGAATCCAATCGTTCAGGTTTTTCTAAACTCGAAATTTTACTTCATGCTTAGTCTGGGAGTGAAAAACCCTATTTTAAAGCTTTAAATTTAACTCTTTTAAAAAAACAACAAGCGTCTGAAGATTAACAGCATATATTTGGGATATGTATACCTAAAAGAAAAGCTTCCTGTATGATCAATAAAATGTACTATTACTATTATCTGTAATAAAATTTTATTTCATTGCTACTTTTTACTTGATATAAGAAAATCAAATTGTAAGAATATTTGTTTCCCAAACAAATTAAAATAGTCAATAATTAAAGACAGCTTTAATTGTATTGTAGATAATTTTGGAATCAAAACAATTATTGTTGTTATTATTGTATTTTGTATTGACGACGCTGGCTGAATTAATAAAAGTAATTGTTACTTTTAATAAAAAAAAGGTTAGTTTATTTATACGAATGGTAAATCTAAAAAAGCTTCATTCTGATTTTAAATTGTTTCTTTAAAATATCAACTTCTTTTAGTACTGGAGTTTGGAAGAAGTCTATTGATTTTTATGTTGTGGTCACACTCTAAGCGATCCTAAAGGGTTATTCAAGAGTGTGTTAGGGATTTCCTTGGTATGTGATTTCCAAGATATTTTATACTTTTGCCTTATACGACTTTTGTAGAACAGTTTATAGCAGCAATTTCAATTCAATATGATTAACTAAATAACATTAAAAATAGTTATTTATGACACTATTTAGATATTTATCATGTTAAAGGTATTCTAATATGTTTAAATTGATATTTATTACCTTATTAGTGCACATTAATAGACAGTGGGAATTTTTCTTTTAAATATACATAATGTATAGGCTGTACACTTGCAGGCTTCAAGGCCGTAGCCAGGGGGGGGATATGAGGGGGTGGCGAAACTAACTTCTCAGGCTTTTTTAAACTCGAAATTTTATTTCATGAGCTACGCGTATAACACTATAATAACATTTTTCTCCACACAATCTCAAGTCAGGTCAAATAATACAATTTATAAAATCAACTTATTTAGTAATTTAACTAACATAAAACTAATAATATTGCGTTATTACATAAACGGCGCTCAATGGGTTAAAATAATCTATGAAAATTAAAATTCTTAAAATTCTTAGAACTCTAATCATTAAATATCAAAACAGTTTTCTTCTTAGTGCTTCTAGTAAGCCATTAATATTTCGGTAGAGTGTTCAGTGCATAAATGTTTCTGTGGCTACTGTTGAATCTGTAGACACATTAGGGCGCGTTATAAATTTGTTGAAAAATTCTGTGAAGACGAGAGATAATATTTTTATCCGAGCCGGGTAATCACAAAAACATGCAAATTACTTAAATTATCGCCTCTCTAGAATTTCCTAGATCCCGTAGATAAAAAACTTGTTTTTTTATTCCTCTAGTTGCATGGAAAGGGCTCTGCTGCCTCGTCCACACGACTACCCCAATATATACTTGTAATAAATTATCTTTTCTTGTGGAGTTTGTTTTAAAAATATGAAAGAGTATTATTCTAGGCATAATTAAAATTATACCAAGAACTATTTAACTGCATAGTGTATGATTGAATTAATGTTATTCGAATTCAATTTTTCACAGGCGTAGTTTGCAGTGACATGTCTAGACAGTTGAATTAACCATCGGTAAGTAAATTTAACTTAAATCCAAAATACACCACTGTGAACTACTTTTTAATTAAAATCCACTCATTAAGTGTAATGATATATAATCGACATTCCGCACTCGTGTTTTCGCGTTTTAATCTCGCGGTGAAAAATGGCTTATGTGTAAAGATCTTGCAAAAATGCATTGTTTTTAGAGTTAAGAGGGCCAGTTTTTGCTGGTAGTGTGTTTCTGGGAGTACGAGATGGCGCAGATATAGCAAAATTGTTAAAAGTAGTTTTGAATATGTATTGGTTCATAGTGCCTGCCGAATTTTATCACAACAAATAATAAAAATTATGAGTGCGGAGCGCCTTATTTGTTTGTTAAAATAGCGCCGGGCGATAAATGGGTATTACATTTCAGTAGGCAAGTGAACTGGATAAATAAATATTCACGATTTTTATTTCAATCGACAAACTTTCAACTGTTTTTGCTTGTCTCATTTCCATTACTTATTTTTATTATATAATTATGAATTACAATTATTATAAATATATATCTAATACATACAGGGAGTTTTTCTTTAAAGTATAAGTATTTCAAATTCCGTCTATTTATTGTAAATCTTTAGATATTCTTTGTTATTTTTTAAGTTCAATTTGAAGCTTCAAACGAGTGTTTTCCACTCGAGTTTAGAAAAGCCCCGTGAAACAAATTTTCTGGGCTTTTCTTAACTCGAAATTTTACTTCATGCGCCACGCGTAAAACACTAAAATGATGTGAAATTTACGTACATTTAAACTTTACTTGAAATCAGTATTATACGCGTGGCGCATGAAGTAAAATTTCGAGTTTAGAAAAGCCCAGAAAATTTGTCTCGGGTCGCTGCGCGACCCTCGACATATTTTCACAGGGCTTTTCTAAACTCGAAATTTTACTTCATGCTTAGTCTGGGAGTGGATAACACTCGTTTAAAGCTTCAAATTGAATTCTAAAAAAAAAACCACGAATATCTAAAGATTTACAATAAATAGGCGGACTTTGCAATACGTATACAATAAATAGGCGGAATTTGAAATACGTATATATTAAAGAAAAACTCCCTGTAGAGTTTAATGTCTTTATCTAGTATTTTATGCTCTGTCTGTGGTGCGAAAACCATGGAGAAGTGATGAAATGTCATGGTGAAAATGTTTAAATTTGCCTGAATTTTGATATAATCGAAAACTGTCGAAAATCGATAAAATGTTTAAATTTGATAAAATGTTAATACAATGTCAAAAAGTGATAAAACGTCAAAGGATATTGAAATTTGAAGTATGTAAAAAGTGATAATCTATAATAAAAACATGTTTCAAATATTTTAAACTTAACAATTATTCAGTGTTTTTATGCGCGTGGCGCATGAAGTAAAATTTCGAGTTGAGAAAAGCCAGAATTTGAATTCAAATCCAAATTCTTAGGGCTTTTCTCAACTCGGAATTTTACTTCATGCTTTTTACAATATTTTCATTAATTTACAAAACCTTGAGGGTTTTCAAGTTTTCGTTAAATTATTAAAATCTTGTCAATTTTGGTAAATTTCTAAGATTTGAATTAATTTTTAAAATTTTTACGACTCGGGAATTTTTCAATACGTTTGTTAGTTTTCAAACTTATTTTTAATCTCCAAGATTTATAACAATTTTTACAATTTTGACAAAAATCATGCGTTTTCCAAGATTTTGCTGATTTTCAAATTCTTGACTCCTTTCGTTACTTTTTAAAACTTTGACGCCTTTCATATATTAACTAGATTTTCGTTAATTTAATTCATGATAAATTTCAAAAATTATTAAAAATTCACAATACATTTTGATAACTTCTTGCAAATTCACACTTGTATGAAAATTTTGAAGATTAACGGAAATCTTGGAGTTATGAAAATTATCGAAAATCTTTGGATTTCACGAAAACCATCGAAATTTTGAAAATTAACGGAAACCTTGGAATTTTGAAAATTATCGAAAATCTTTTTTTCGAACTTCTCTAAACTCAAAGTTTTACTTCATGCGCCATGCGCACAAAACACCGATTTATTCCAAAGCTCAAAATATATTAATTATGTATGTATATTTACAAATCATAGCATAAATAAATATATATTGATTCGATTTTCAGCGTATTGCAATAAATAATTTAGAAATCAGAATTCCATATGTGCGGGCGCTCATATGATCATAATAAATGTTGATTGATACTAAATTAGTCAGAAATACCTAGTACGCCAAGAATGTCCACTAAATATTAACAGAACCTAAAAAAACGCTAAGCCGACTCGGTGACCTTCAATTTGGTAAATTATAAATGAAAAATAATTTTTCCGACTCAGCACTTGAATCAACATTTACTAGCATTCCACATTCCTATTCAAAACATGAGTCCAGAAATACAATTATATTTACAAAATGTATTAGTAAATATTTTAATAATGTCTTTCTTTGTTGTGTATCAATAACATAATGAATGAATGAACGGTCCGCGTCAGAAAAAATACATTCGCAACTCAAGGTCGGGAGCCAGGAGCCCGTGTCGAGACAAATATCGTACACAATTTCTACACATCAATCCTACTTTTTGTTCACATGTTTTTAGAAATCACAGTATATTTTTAAAATATTACTAAAAAGGCACGATGCTGCCCCCTATTATTGAAAGTATAATCAAAATTTACATTGCTCTTATGGAGAGTTCTAAGCAACGATTAATTTTATTTATCATTTATTTTAGATCAATCTATTTAATTACCTTAATAAATTAAAGCAATATGAAGAACAAATAATAGTTCCTATGGAAATTATACACGGGTTTATGTGATCATTTGACAGTTTCTATTATTTAATTTACATTTAATTTGTAAACATTTTTTAGAAAAAAAAAACCATAAATTTATTTGCAAAGCTTCAATGTACAATATGTATAATTTTCAATGCTCTATTTTCATTATTGTTGAAGATTAATCGTTGTTCGTTCTTATAGCCAACTAACATGTAAATTTCCGACCTTAATTATGCTTGTCACGGAGGTGATCTGGGTTCGATTCCCAGCGGAGGCGAGTAATTTTTCTAACGAAAAATACTCGTCTCCGGTTCCATGGATGTGTGTGAATGTGTTGTGACGTCCAAATTAGTCGAAATATATGTTAATATAAATCAACGTTAGTGGCTGAATGGTAAAAACCTATGCCAAACAAACAAACAAAAAAAAAATTATGCTTGCGGGGTGGTATATGCTGAATATTCTAGTGTTATTGTTTTGATAAAAAATTCACATCCGGTACTCGTGTTTCGCGTGTTTCGCGTTTTAAGATCTTGTTAAAGCTTGTTTTTTTCTTTACGAAATTCACTCGAATTGTAAACCCAGTTGCTTCAACTTAACAATCGATACATACAAAACTTTAATTACTAAAATCACGGAATTATGAGTGTTCGATGAGCCCGTTCATCAGAGACAACAGTTGGGAGTTGACTGGCAACTGTTAAGGTATTCTCTGATGACCTAATTGTTATCGTGAACGTGTTTGGGATTTTGCAATCGTACAAAATAGACCGACCGAAGTACCGTTCATTAGATACCAACATACATCACAAACAAATCCAAACATGTTAAATGTTGAACATTTTGACCCAATGATTAATTAATTTTCTTTAAGTTTAGGTTGGTTGCGAACGCATGCGCACGGGACGTAGTTCGCGAGTGACATTTGTAGTACAGTGTTCTTGAAAATCCGCTTCTATTTTCATTAACTTTTGGTAAGTAAAACTCAGTTATAGCCAAAATCCAACAACGTCATTGGGACATTTAAGAAATTCCGCTTATTTTGATATATGTATAATTCCCACCCAGCATTTAATCAAAAATAGCGTGTTCTTAACTAGGATGACAGCTTTCATGAAAATCCTTGTTAATAAATTCATATTTTTGTTAGTAAATGTTGCTAGGGGATTAAATATCTTGTTGTTAGCTTATTCTCTATGGAATTCCGCGTGTTTTTCTGTGCGGTTTCCACTCCTAAAATGTGCATGACAGCGACAGCTCGCACCTTAACTTCAGGCCACAGCGCCAAGGCACACAAAATTTTAGGTTGGGATCGAGCTTTATAAATTCCTTGTATTTATAAAGCGTGATCCCAACCTCAAATTTTGCACAACATCCGTTATACAAATATGTATAACGGATACATATTATCTAAAGGTCTTAGGCCTACCCTGAAGTTAGGCTAGGAGCCGCCGCTGGTGCATGAAGTAAAATTTCGAGTTTAGACAAGCCTAAAAATTAACAATTAAACCCAATTTTCAGACTTTTTTAAACTTGTTACTTCATGCGCCACACGTATAAAGGTAAGATTCTTAAGCGACGGCTGAAACGACTGTAGTCGCGCTCTAATCGCTTGGTCGGATTCCTATGCAGCGACTATTACCTAAATTTCTACAAGATCGTTAAGGAACTATTGACATTCTTTAGAGAAAAATATTGTAAGAACAAAAATTTTTAATGATAAAATTAATATAAATATTAAATGAAAGATGAGAGACTAACTTCAGTTAAGTTCATTTTTAAAAATAGGTATTTTATTTCATAACTGTGTTCGGTTTGCATTCATTAGCGAGGCTCAAGTCGTTTCAGTCGTCGTTTTCAGTCACGTATATTTTGAACTTCACTAGAAATTAGTGTTTAATTAGAGTTTAGAAGAGCCTGAGCATTTGGAAAATTTTAAGGCTTTTTTAAACCAGAACTTTTACTTCATGATTAATCAAGGTGTGGAAACACTTGCTAGAAGTTTCAAATTGGACATTTTTCAAAAACAACGAATGCCAGATAAGTTACAGCTTAAGTGTTGGAATATGTATGTAGTGTAGTTCACGAGAGGTGTCCTATGACATATAAGTTCAAATTATAAAACATTCAATAATAACTCGCTATTTCATCTGGACACTCACCGGACAATAACTGGATCAGCCAACTCCATTACGCGCTTAATGAAGATTGGGAATGACTACAATATCCACAATTGGTTTGATTTATTCAACATCCCGTACCATTCATTCAAGACCAAATTAAAATATTATTTTTGTGTGTGATGCTTCTTAATTTTTTTTTTCTCTTCTGTTTTAGTTTGTTAAATTTTTTAATTTGTTTAAATGCTAATTAACCGTTATTATTATAACTATTTCAGTACTTTATTTATAAATTGTAGCTACTAACACTCATACATATATATTTATGTGTGTATATGTGTGTATATACGAGTATATACAGGGTCGCTACAAAGTATGGAAACACGGCTCTCACGTGAAAACGGCTAAAAACAGAACCACCAAAATTGGGATTTCTAAATGGAATATTTTCTTGAACAACATACGGACGCCATCTTGAATTTTTTTAAATGGAATTCGATTTTTTTTATTTTACAACTTTTATAGACCTTCTTCTGATTACAGCCATATACCTTTTTTTTAAAAATACTTGTCTTTTCATCGATAAACCGGACTTTGAAAAGTAGGTTTAAAGTACGTTAAGGCCTTTGTTGCATTTTTTATTTTTTCATATTCATTTGTTTTGTAAATATTCTATTTTTGGTCGAAACTTAAAAATAAAAATTAACAATTTCAACTTAAAAAAATAGTTGCCTTTGAAAACAGTTTTCATTAGCCTGTCAAACTTGTAAAAAACATTAGTAAGTAACTGGTTGTTGCAAAAATGCCACATTTGAGTGAAACGGATCGCATAGAGATTCTCATGATGATTGGGTGTGGGGATAGAAAACGAAGCTTTGCCGAAGCTGCTAATCTTTTCAACGTAAATCATCCAGATCGAGCACCTATTTCCAGGTCAGTTGCATTTAAAACATGGAATAGGTTTAATGAAACTGGAACTGTTAAAAATCGTCCAAAAGTTGGACGACCAAAAACTGTTGCAAATGAAGAAAATTCATTTAATCTTATGATAGATGTAGTTGAAAATCCAAAAACTTCGGTGCAGCAATTGGCTTTCAATAACAACATGAGCAGGAGATCAGTTAAAAAAATAATGAAAATTGAAAAGTATCATCCCTACAAAATCAGCTGCTACAAGAATTGAATGAAGATGAATTTGATCGCAGAATTGAATTTTGCGAAACAATGATGAATAGGATAAACCAGGACGCCAATTTTATTAACCGTGTGCTCTTTTCCGATGAATCAACTTTCTGCTTAAATAGACAAGTTAACCGCCATAACTGTAGATACTGGTCAAACAAAAATTCACATTGGATGGAGCAGATTCATACGCAGCGTCCACAAAAAATTAATGTCTGGTGTGGTATAATTGGGCAGCATATTATCGGCCCTTTTGTTATTAATGGCAATTTGACATCTGAAACATATTTACAGCTTTTGCAAGAACAGGTTGTTCCCAGACTTAGACAAATATTCCCAAATTATGAAACTCAGGCTAATCCAGCTGAAAACATATGGTTTCAGCAAGACGGAGCACCAGCTCATTTCGGACTAATAGTACCTGAATATTTAGACGTAACTTTTGCCGGCAAATGGATAGGCAGGAGAGGAACAATTGAATGGCCTGCTAGGTCGCCCGATTTAACTCCACTTGATTTTTTCCTGTGGGGACATTTGAAAAATCGAGTTTATAACAACAGGCCACGCAATATACAAGAATTAGAAGAACGCATAAGAACCGAAATTGCCAATATTCGTCCTAATATTTTAACTAGTTCATTACAACACTTTGTCCAGCGTATTCATTACTGCCAAGAAGTTAATGGAGAGCACTTTAAACATATATTGTAAAATAAAATATCATTTATTGTTTAATATTTTATTTTTTCATTTGACTGTTTAATATATTTTTAAGTTTTGATCAAAAATAGAACATGCATTTGTGGTATTGCAGCATTTAGAAAAAGTACTCGTTTGGCTGTTTCCATACTTTTCAAAGTCCGGTTTATCGATGAAAAGACAAGCATTTTTAAAAAAAGGTATATGGTTGTAATCAGAATTATAAGGTCTATAAAAGTTGTAAAATAAAAAAAATCGAATTCTATCTAAAAAAAAATCAAGATAGCGTCCGTATGTGAAAATCCTGAGAATCATTTTTGATTTTTTCACGCCAAATTGTTTAAGAAAATATCCCATTTAGAAATCCCAATTTTGGTGGTTCTATTTTTAGCCGTTTTCACGTGAGAGCCGTGTTTCCATACTTTGTAGCGACCCTGTATATATATATACCGGGTGTGGCACTTAAGACGCCTCGGACCATAGCTCCTTTACGATAAAAGCTATCGAAAAAAATCTAAGAGCAAAGTGGTGCATAATTACCGTCGCTATGTTTCAAGAATATTTCTAATCATCAGTGGCGTGCCGTACTCCAGTGGCGTACCAAACTTATGTTTTTTTTTAAATGGAATGCCCTATTTTTTATTGCAGATTTGGAAAGTGCTCGAAGAGTACTTATTTTTTATCTAACATGTTATACCCTTCACTTTAGCGGTTTCGCTGTTATAACCCCTTCTTTCAAAATTGCGCCCCATTTTTGAGATTGTTTTGTAGAGAAACTAATTGACGCCGGCGCCTAAATTTTGAATTGAGGTACAGGTTAAGACCTCGTATACCTTCACATAATTTTTTTTCGGGTAATTTATGGAAAAAAAATAATTTTTGATTGAACTTCGCATGTTGTCATTTTTTTCGAAAATTTCAAATGGCACCCCCCTAAAAAAATTACGGCGTTGTACAGCCAAAACTCTAAATTTTTCATTGGTACAAAAAAAATTACACATTGCATAACAAAATTTCGGAGAAAAAAGGAATTTCATCGCAAATGTCGGGAAACGTTTTCCGTTCCCAAGAGTGCCATGAGAAAACAAAAACACAAATACGGTCAATATAATAGTATGTACCTATTTATTCAACATGATATGAAAAATGCAGATAAAGAAAACTTAACAACTTAAACTAAATGTACGAAATGTCGACCTTCCTGCTGAATTTTAGTATTCAATCGATCAATTTTTTTAAGTACATTGGAATAATATTGATGTATTTCTATTTAATAAAATAAAACACTTTAGCTTTTTTTGTATACACAATATTATTCTTTTTGGCATTATCAAACAGATAATGGATAATGGCTTTACCACTCTGCTTGATAATGGCAAGTTGAGTTGCCGAAACTGCAGTCACGAAAATAAAAAAAATTAAAAATATTGGCTTATACAAATTTATTCATATTTCTATTTACTACATACAGAGAGTTTCATGTAACACCGAACATTTTCATCCAATACAATTTGACATCTTTAATTTTAAAATAATGTGTGAACTGGGTTGCCTATATGACCATTACATGTTGTAGCTAATCAATCGCAATTAATGCCTCAACTTGTACATACAGGGAGTTCTCCATTCAAGTATACATGTCCTAATTACAGCGCATATGCCATAAATCTTTAGATGCTCTTTTTTTTTTAAAGAGTTCAATTTTAAACTTAAAATGAGTGTGTTCCACTCTCAGACTAAGCATAAAGTAAATTTTCAGGCTTTCCTAGACTCGAAATTTTACTTCATGCGCCACCGGTACAAAACACTGACATTACGAAGTTTCAAAGACACCGCTAAACTTTACATTGCATCAGTGTTTTGTACCGGTGGCGCATGAAGTAAAATTTCGAGTTTAAAAAAGCCTGAAAATTTGGTTTGGTGGCTCCGCGCTTCGCGCTACGCGACCAAACCAAATTTTCAGGCTTTTTTAAACTCGAAATTTTACTTCATGCTTAGCCTGGGAGTGGAAAACACTGGTTTAAAGCTTCAAATTACATTCTTTTAATAAACCGAGCGTCGGCAAATGTACAACGTATGCTAATGTATACTTAAACAATAAATTCTCATGTTCGGTGTTACATAAAACTCTCTGTATGTATAAATATGAATGTTGTTGTTTGTGTTTTTTTTTGTTTTTGGTCAAGACAATGAATAGTTTCTCATTGCATAATTTATAGTAATCTTTGAGATTTTATAATTTTATTTCGAATTAATCAAATTTGTTGTTTCTTAAAGGACAACAAACTAATAAATTTCCTTACCATTTCCGTTAAAATTAAAATTATATATATTTAATTATTTGAAATAAAAACAACACAGTTGGGGGGGGTTTACTTTTTTTTGTCGAACATTGCGACAACACAATGTGTTTTTAACAGTATTTCTGTTAATTATCTAATGTTGAATTTTGTAAATCTTTATTTACTTTTGCATATTTGTTAATTTGGTAAATTTGTGATTCTAAACTGTTAAGATAATTTTCCTGCAAATCACGATAACGTTGTTTTAAGGATAAAATGTATTAAATGCATTGAAAATGAATAGCATTTGATAATGTGCCTAGAACGAGGGTTTCGACTCCCAGGTTAAGCATGAAGTAAAATTTCGAGTTTAGAAAAGCCTGAAAATTTGATGTACTATTCGGATATTCAAATTTAAAAATTAACAGCATTAATGGTACATTGTAAACTTGACAATATTTAAATATTTTATGGACCAACTTTTCACGCTGTTCAAAACTCAAAATTTTACACTGAACTATCGTGAAGTTCAAAACACGTAAATGAATTTTATTGTTAATAATAAATATTTGCTTTTTCTTCACTTCACTTATTGTGAGTTTAAATATGTGAACCGTTTTTTGCTCTTTATTTATTGCTAGGGTTGTTAAAAACACTTTTTTTTTCATTTTAATTAAAACAAACAGATTTTTTACAAAACGTGTTTTTTTCCACTGAAACAGTGTTGAAAATACTAACAATTAAAAACGTGTTTAAAACACAACCAGCCTTATTAATAGACGTAAAATAGTAACTCTATGTTGTTATGACAATTAAGGTTATGTATAAGACTTAAACTAAGGCTATTAAATTATTAGTTGTAAACTAACGATAGTAATCTAGTAAAACGTTTTATTAAACCGAAAATGACAATATCATCCTTAGAACTGTGTTTGAGCTGTATGCTAGCTTTAACACAGTTCTAAGGATAAAACTGACATTTTCGGATTAATTAAACGTTTTAGTAGATTACTATTGTTAGTTTACAACTAATAATTTAACAGGCTTGGTTTAAGTCTTATACATAACCTTAATTGTCATAACAAAATAGAGTTATTTAGAACTTATTTAATACTGCAATAAATCATAAATGTATAAACCTTATCAGTATATTTTGAACTTTACTTGAAATCAGTGTTTTATACGCGTAGCGCATGAAATAACATTTCGAGTTTAGAAAAGCCTGAAAATTTGGTTTGGCCGCGTAGCGCTACGCGACCAAACCAAATTTTCAGGCTTTTCTAAACTCGAAATTTTACTTCATGCTTAGTTTGGGAGTGGAGACACTCGTTAGAAGTAAATTTCAATCTGATAATTTATTAGAAGAAATACATTTTCACAAACATAAAAAACAGTGTAACTAACCTTCTAAATTACTTGATTGTAATGAATTTAGAACACATAAAAATGTAATGTGGCCACGTTCATATTATCATTATTTTAAAACTAACTAATAGCATGTAGATTTTGCTCTATTAATACAAAATGTTAGTATCGTGTTTGTATGCGTCTAGTAGAGATTAACTAGCATTAAACTATAATGATATTAACGGCAATTCTATTAACAAGGCTGAACATGTTTAAAACACGTTTTAAATCATAACTATGCACTCATAATTGTGATATTGTATTATGATAACATTTTATTTTTAATGATGTTATTTGAAATATCTTCAACAACTTAACTAAAATTTGAGAACGTAAACAAAATATGTTTAATAGAGTAGTATACAATGTAGTTCAACTAATTTAAGATAATTAAAAAAAAACGTTTTAAACAAATTTGACGTTTTAAACATGTTTTAAACGAATTTAACATTTAAAAAATGTTTAAAACAAAACCGTTTAAAACACGACGGCTGTTTTTAATGTTTTAATGTTTAAAACACTGTTTTAAAACAAAGTGTTTTAAACATAACAACCCTGCTTATTACCCAGCGAAGGTAAAACGTTGGACACCCCTGGTTTAAAGCTTCTAATGAGTGTTTCCAGTCCTTAATTAAGCATGAAGTAAAATTTAGAGTTTTTATATGTATAAAATATTTAAATATTGTGAAGTTTACAATGCATCATTAGAGCTGTTAATTTTTTAATTTAAGTATCCGAATATTTATTCATCTATTCGAATATTTAAAAATGTGAATATTTTAGTGATTAAAATAATCATAATAGAATATTTGAATATTTTAATTATTTTTAATCGAATCCTTGTCTTACTAAATATAATTTTGCAATGACAACTAAGAATGCAATATTTGAACTCGCGTTGAATCAAGAATAATATTGCGTTTTCAATTCTATTCTATTCGTATTTTTCTGTTATCTGGATGATTCGAATACATTGTGAGGATTTAAATCTTTTTTGAGGATTTAAATTGTTTGCAAGGATTCAAATTCTTTTGCAAGTATTCGAGTCTTTTTACAAGGATTCGAATCACCTATATTTAGATTCGAATACGATTTTTGTTCAAAAACTGTAACGAATCCAGACCATAAATCCTTTTCCACTGAAGTATTCGAGTACGTATTTTAAATCCTGTAAAAGTATTCCAATATTGAATGATTAGAACCCTACCGAGCTCTTATAGGCGGCTACCTTTAATAAACGGACACTTTTTTGGGAACCGATGGTGAGAGAGTACACTAATATAAAAATATCTAGATATATTAGTGGACCTTGTATATTAATTAATATATAAGAACACAAAAAAGGACTGTTATTCCTTACTTTACTTTTTATTTGTATCGTTAGATGTACATTTCGAGACAGAAAGTGCTCATTATCAATAACAAACTATTTGTTATTGATAATGAGCACTTTGTGTCTCGAAATGTACATCTAACGATACAAATAAAAAGTGAAGTAAGGAATAACAGTCTTTTTTTAAGTGTAATAATCACTTCACGTAAACTCAAAAACATACAGTTATTAATATGTAAGAACACAAAATATTTTAATATGAACATTTAATTAAAAGCAATGAAGAAGGGCAGATCTGTAGAAAATCCTAGCAGAATTAATATTTTTGTGATTGCGTGGAAAGCACATCTTTGTGCCGTATATAGTAAATACATTCTATGACTCCAGCAACGGTACAGACACAAGGTGGACTAACTTTGTCTAGAGGGAAACGTAAATGGGGGTGCAATTAAGCAGCCGGGAAAAATATAGGGAAAGATACAATTGCGGGTAGCTTCCCTTTTGGTACTTGTTACTATTTACCGAGAAAATAGTGACATTAAATTGGCTCTAACGAATCCTATTCAATACGTCGATACGTATTGGGCTAATCGATAGTAGGGCTAGACGAGTTCCGTCATACACCCTCGCGGATATTTACCCCTTCGAATCGAAGTCGCAGTGGCAATCGCGATTCGCAAGTCGCAACAAGACGCGATCGATGTAATAAACAAGTAATTGGCTGAACAATCGGAAAGCAAAGAGATATATGACTTTATCGGGGGTAATTAGAGGAATAATGTGATAAACGTTAAAATAGAATGGTAATATAAATGAGGCCTG
This sequence comes from Philonthus cognatus, assembly GCA_932526585.2. Classification (NCBI taxonomy): domain Eukaryota; kingdom Metazoa; phylum Arthropoda; class Insecta; order Coleoptera; family Staphylinidae; genus Philonthus; species Philonthus cognatus. The sequence goes on from OW052243.1 coordinate 94,495,611, forward strand.
GAGTCAAATCCAATACAAATTAGATCGGAATTCGGTTAATAGCAAAAAGCGGGTAATCTGTAAAGCGGCTAAATCTTTAGACAATTGGTTTGCCGTTGTAATTCGGATTGTTCAGATTGGTGGCACTCGTTTATCAACCGCCCAGGGCACTAAGTTGCGACACACACGGCTCTAAATCTGCATTATGCCGGCGGGGTGCCGCTCATTTTCTCCTAACTGCCTGAGTTGCCCAATTAGCTTTCAATTAGTGGTCCTCAGATAACCTTATCAATTCTCCAGCGCACAGTTTATAGTTTAGATCGCATCTCTCTTATGGGTCTTACTCACTGCAAATTCCTTTAGTCCCTTTACACACATATATACACACATTCGGAAAGAGTCATTATATTAAGCCGCCCCTAAACAAACCTTCGCTACCTTAATATAAATTATTTAAAAGCATAAACTAAATTTATCTGTAATTATCTATATTATCGTTCTATATATCACTGCAAACGTTTATTCTCAGATAAAGTCCATGTATACTCCTTTACAGTAAATGTAATTATTTTTACAGCTATTATTATTTTTCTACATTTTTCATTTACTGTATTGATTTGGCTCATAAAACTGCTTACATTCTTCATTATTGGTGCTATGAAGAATGTAAGCATCTTTTATCATATAAGGTTTGTCTTTAGGAAGAAATCACTCGTGTTGTTCTCGTAGGCGTAGCCAGGATTTTAATCAGGAAAGGACACAAGACAACAAATGCAACACTTAATTTAAATTTTAGGAATTGTTAATTATTACTGTTTTATTTTATTATTTAACATAGGTTTCTACTCTTTGATTAGGCATGAAGTAAAACTGCAGGCATTTCTAAACATGAAATTTTATTTATTGCACAAGGCCTATATACATATGTTTAGATCGATTGACGAATATCAAGAACATGAAAAGTTTAACAAACCGAAACTAGTCGCAATAAAGTTTTTAATTTGTAAAACAGTACCCAGAGGTCTTCTTAATAATTTTATATAGTGTAATATATTTCATGCCAAATGAGAAATAAATTTAAGAAATTCAAAAGTTTGTATCGAGAAATGCATTTTTTGTCATTTTAAAATCGCGTGGTAGAATAGTCTCTTCCTCTATTTATTTATGTTTAAAACCCAACTTCAATATGGGCTACTGAATGCCGCTTGAATTTTTTTATTTCAAAATTAGAAAAATTACTAAAAATAGAAAACGAAACTATTTTGTTTTCTATGTCAATTTTAGTAAATTTATTTTAATGTTGAAAATGTTTGTTTAAAAAATTTATAATATTCGACGATTTTTTGTTTAATTTTTCTCTTTTGACTTTTGTATAAGTTACATTTGTTTAATAAATTTTGAGGATTTGTACACTTTGAGGATCTTTGGCTTAAAGTAAAGTAATATATTCGATATTATAAATTTTACTGCATGTTAAATGGCATTAAAATTTATAATATCGAATATATTACTTTATTTTAGCCCAAAAATCTTCAAAGTGTATTGCAACTTAAATTGGAGTAAATGTCAAAGTCGCATTTGTCAATTTTAACTATATTATCACTTTTAAGTTAATTTTGGTCAATTTTTACAAATGTAAAACTTATGCTATTTATCGCTTTTAACAATTTTATTTAAAATTTACGTTGGTTTGACTAAATTTGACAGTATAAGTAATTTGTTTCATGATTTCTGTTCAAATATTAATAATTAGAAACATTTGCAAACCATTTTCAAAAAATATACAGAATGACATTTGACACATCATTTGATCACGCATTTTACCATACAATAAATAACTGGTATGAAAACCATTTTTGCACTAACCCACCAACCTCCCCTCCTACAGATGACATTCTAGACGAACAGACTTACTACGAAATTCTTAAAATATGTAAAAATACAGCTCCTGGACATGACAAAGTACATCGACAAATTTTGAAAGCACTCCCTCATCCCATCCACTCATACATCCTTCAAATGCTCAACTACAATTACTTCCACCAGATATTCCCTTCTGAATGGAAACACGGTATTGTCACGTGTATCCATAAACACAACACAGATCCCCTAGCAGCACACAATTATCGCCCCATCACCCTCCTACCTGTCCTTGGAAAGATGTATGAATCTCTACTAAAACACAAAATCCTTAGTCAAATAAAACAACATATTCCCCTTTACCAATTTGGATTTCTCCCTAAACGCTCCACAACACTCCCTTTAACTATCCTGACATCCAACTGCCAAACCACTCACCTAGAAGGTAACAAATCCGCCGTGCTATTCTTGGACATAGCCAAGGCCTTCGATTCCGTATGGCATCGAGGCCTATTGTATAAGTGCAGCATCCTTAACCTCCCTAATCACCTCATTATCCTCATCCAAAAATTCCTCCAAAATCGTACACTACAAATCTGAATCCGAAAAAATTTATCCTCTACATTCCACCCTGAACAAGGTGTACCCCAAGGATCCCCACTATCTCCACTTCTTTACAATATATATTGCTACGACCTATATCACCCTAATACCAACTTCATCAACTTCAATCGCTATCCCCTCCAGTTTGCCGATGATACAGCCCTAATTTCCCATTCTTCTACCCTGCCACGAGCCTTAGATTCCCTACAAAAAATCATAGATAAAAGCTCCAGGTGGTTCTCCAAATGGAGATTAAAAATAAACCCTAACAAATCCCAACTGCTACTACCCTATCATCGAATACCACCCAATCCTCTATCAGTATCCATTAACGGAACAATAATTACCCCCTCCCCCATTTGCAAATACCTTGGTATCCATCTAGATCCTAAATTCTCCTTTAAAAAGCACACCTCATTAATTAAACCAAATGTTATAAAGCGAGCCAAATATTTCCGCCTTCTCACCTACAGAAATCTAGGAGTCAGTACAAAGACCTGTACTAAAATATACAAAATGATATGCCGCCCTATCATTGACTACAGTTCAATCCTATATATCAACCCCTGTAAATCCACCCTGAATAACCTCGAGGTAGCGGAGAGATCTTCCCTGCGCACGCTAACCAAGCTTCGCCATCCTCAGAACCCGCTCCATAACCCTTCCAATATCCTTCTATATCAAACAACAAACATAACACCAATAAAAGATAGACTGCGATTTCTCGCTGAACGTTTCGCATGTAACGAAAGCAACTTCGAATTATTAAACAAATTATGCATCCCGAGAAACCCCCATATACCCCCCAAATATAAAAACCCTCCCATAACCCTATTCGAATACATTTCCTCATTACATCCCAATTTCCAACCTTGAAACGGAAACGCATTAATATTAAGTCGATGGGCAGAAAGGCTTTTAGTCGATAGCCCTTACTTGGAACCTACATGCGTGTCACAAACCAAACATTATTACTAAAATGTATTATATATAACAACCTAAATTAATGTATGTTCTAGAGTAATAAAGATTTGATAGTATTAATAATTCTTATCATGTTCCGATATTGTACACGATTTTTATGTATTATTATATACAATATTCAAATCATGATAATTCCAGCGTTTGGTAAATTTGCAGGAATACCTTGCTTTTACAAAACCGCTGAATGTAAAGCTTCTGTTTCCACTTTTTGATTAAGTATGAAGTAAAGTTTCGAGTTTAGAAAAGCCTGAACGTTTGGATTTGGACGCGAAGTCCAAATCCAAATTCAGGCTTTTCTAAACTCGAAATTTTACTTCATGGTCCAAGCGTATAAAACACTGGTTTAAAGCAGGGTTATTGTGTTTAAAACACTTAGTTTTAAAACAGTATTTTAAACATGTTTAAAAACAGCCGTCGTGTTTTAAACGGTTTTGTTTTAAACATGTTTTAAATCTTAAATTTGTTTAAAGGATGTTTTAAACGTTACATTTGTTTAGAACGGTTTTTTTTAATATCTTTTATACTACTTTATTAATATTTTTTGCTTACATTTTTAAATTTTAACTAAATGTTTGAGGATATGTTAAATTACATTATTTAACTTAACATTTTATTACAACAAAATATCACAACTGTGTGTACATAAATGTGATTTTTAAATACAGGGAATTTTTCTTTCAACATTCGTTGCTTTTTTAAAAGATTTCAATTTGAATCTTTAAACGAGGGTCTTCCACTACCAGACTAAGCATGAATTAAAATTTTGAGTTTAGAAAAGCCTGAAAATTTGAATTGGCCGCGTAGCGAAGCTGAGCGGCCAATCCAAATTAGGCTTTTCTAAACTCGAAATTTTACTTCATGCGTCACACGTATAAAACACTGAAATATCGGAATGTTTAAAATATACGGTTTTAGCAATATAATATGTAGATGTGAATATAACGTGAGTCAAATTCTGCTCTGAACAAATTGTTTAAAACAGTGATTATAGGCAACCCAATAACTCTAACGTATATTAGGTTGCCTATAATTGTTGTTGTATGGGGTGTTTTTTGAACTTAACCGTAAATCAGTGTTTTTAAGCGTGCCGCATGAAGTAAAATTTCGAGTTTAGAAAAGCCTAATTTGGATTGGCCGCTCCGCTTCGCTACGCGGCCAATTCAAATTCTTAGGCTTTTGTAAACTCGAAATTTTACTTCATGCTTAGTTTGGGAGTGGAAAACACTCGTTAAAAGCCCCAAATTAACCGCTTTGAAACAACGAATTCCCACAAATTTAAAAAAAACGCTGTAATTATCGGGATATGTTTACTATAAAAATGCCCTGTATGTTCTGTTTTAAACGTGTTTTAAACACGTTTTAAACATGTTTTTAATTGTTAACGTTTTAAACGCTGTTTCAATGAAAAAAACACGTTTTGTTAAAAAAACTGTTTGTTTTAATTAAAATTTAAAAAAACGTTCTTTTTAACAACCCTAATCGCGCGCCCTAGGAGGTCGCCTAGGTTCGACTAATGAAAGAGTCGGACCTGAAAATAATAGGGTTTAGGTTTAATATTTCTCAATATATAGAAAGTTATCTATAAATGTTATAGAGAAACACGATCTACTTAAAAATTGATGATAATGCCAGTTTCAGTTGGATTGAGCGCTATGAATTAGCACAATTAATCCATTCATGTATTTGAAGATCATGTTCATTCATAATACCCATCACTGATTCGTATAAAGTAATTGAATAGATAAACGCAGTGTACACACTTGATATGATCAATTTTATGAGAATAAGCGAGTAAAAAATCGACAGATATTAACATGGCAATAGCATAAATGCGATATTAACTTTATGGTCATAGGTCAGAGAAGAAGTGTATTTTTATCGCATCTGATCCGCTAGAATGAATACGTAATATTATTCACATTTGTTTCTGTAGCCCCCTTTCTTAATGCTGGGGTCGTGCTTATTCACATTAAACCGAGAAATTGCATTTCGGCATATGTTTTTGATAAAAACGGCAACCAGCATTTTTGCCAAGAACACTCTTCAGGCATTCAGCTCTGCTGGACCGAAAAGGGATGCCTAATCTCAGATTGCCGCCGCTAGTTTGCTTAGTATGCAAACACGTGTGTGTTTTTATTATTTTAAATGATTAGTACAATAATAATTATGTTGATACGTGAGATAACCTAACGGGTTGCCGAGCAAAATCCTGCAGTAAAAGCACTTACAATTACGCTTCCCTCTTTGTTATGTTTATGAACATTATTAAAACGCTTGCTTTGTTTGCGTTCTACACATTGATAGCTCGTGCTGTAAGTGAAAGAAGTTTAAAGAAATACTGAGGTAATCAAATCTGTAAAATGAGGACTTTTCAGTACGCGAGGGGCTGCGGCTCCCCCAAAACGATCATAATTGCATTTGTCTTGGCAATTATTCGTGTCACCGAGACAATATAAAAGTTGCAGGGACAATGATTAGCATGATCCTTGTTCAACGGTTTTTTTTATGACATCTGTGGGGCTTCATCGAACTTATTGTTCCTCACTGTTGCATTTACATCGGAAACTCTCCCGTTTACGTTTCCTCTTCTTTTAATCTAATTAACTTCATTTCTGAAATTGCCCCAGCCCGTCGCAACATTTACTTTGCAATTAGCCGTGAATAAATTATCATTTTTAATAAAATTTACATTCGATCTGCCTGGTATCCATTCTAATCTTGTTAAATCACAAATTTTTAAATGTATTGCCTACATTGTGTCGGTTATATAGATATAATACTGTTTGTCTATTTAACATCCAGGCTAATTTGATTCATGTTAGTATATTTAAGCCTCAAAAATATGCTTTCAAATAGAAATTAGCAAATATACATACTTCTCAGTTAATTTAACTCTCTTATAAATAATAATAACATATCCTTGAAACAAAATGGCGACGCTGTTATATTATTCTCCAGGCTGATCAATGGGGTTCGGTCGCTCACATGCGTAGTAGAGATTTTCTAAAAAGTATGAGTATTTTATCAATTTTATGTAAATTACGTGTATTTATATTGTTGTAAAAAACTTGGCATTGGAAGAAATCTATTCATTCTAAAATTTGACTTTTGATACAAAACGAACTAATTTAGACTTAATACAAATTGTAAGCATTTAATATAAAAATAATTACAAATTAATTGAATCTTCAAAAACTCAACTGATATTTATTTATTGTCAACATAATTTTATATTTTCAGAAATAACTTAAAACATTACCTTCTGAGCAATTATAGAGCTAACTCTAAAAGTTGATTTTAGGACAAATTCTGGACTTCTTTTTATAATTTCTATGAATGACTTATTATATTACATACTGTTTTTTTAAATATACTTAATATATACGCTGTAAATTTTCAGGCATTCGTCGATTTCCTAAAAGCGTTCAATTTGAAGTTTCCAACGAGTGTGTCCACTCTCTGATTTAGCATGAAGTAAAATTTGAAGTTTAGAAAAGCCTGAAAAATTGGTAGCTAAGCGGTAGCTAAGCGGATAAAACATTAATATATTATAAAGTTAAAGATGCACTAAAAACATTAGTATAATCGAAATAATTAAATAACAATATATTTACATTTTTCTGAGCACATTATTAGGTCAGATAAAAATTTAAATGTATCAAATTAACTTATTTAGTAATTTAACTAACACAAAATTAATAATGTTGCATCAATGGCGCATAATGGGTTAAATTTTTATAAATTATCATATATAGAAGGATAAATAATGAAAACAGAATAGAAATTGTGAGCATTTAATATGCAAAATTTTATAAAATAACTAAATCCTCAAAACTAAACTGATATTTATTTATTGTCAGCATAGTTTTATATTTTCAGAAACAACTTAAATAAAAACATTTTAATTAACTAATACAGAATAACAAAATAATCTCCCTAAAATGTATTTGCTACTCTCCTTTCTGTCTTATTCTCTACGTATTGTTATTTATGTGATTTTTTTATATTTATTGTTTTTATTACCACCTTTATATTAGTTTTTATAACTGACTTGTCACATGTTATAAATATGAAACCTCACATAACCAACAAAGATATGAATAGTAACGTTGAGTTTGCATCTTCCTTGTTGTTTTCATATTATTATTAAATAGGTTTAAGCTATAAACTTTATGTAAACATTTGTGAAAAGGTGTATACCGTAAATAAATTGAACTGAATTGAATATGATGATTGAAGAAGTTGTGAGCATTTAAAATTAAAATGTTCAAAAATTGACTCAGAAATTAGTTAGAAATAAATAATTTATGATACAAAATTGTTACTTTCATCAATATTTGATGCAAACATTCAAATCGAAAAAAATGGATGAAAGAAGGCAAATCAAATAAACGTAAAAATGATTGTGAAAATAAAAAAAATCTATAAAACTCAAAAATAAAAAAAGGAAAAAGAACAACATTAAAAGTGTCTCAAATGTTTATAATTATTTAACTATTAAAAATAATTTAGAAAATAATAAACTTGATAATGTCAGAAAATGAAAATAATTGATAAATGTAATAAAACTAGTTTATAATTGCTGAATATTTCACTTGCAATAAATTAAATTCATACTTTTTATCAAATTTGAACTTCTATACTTCTGTATACATTCGCTGAGTTAATGTTAAAAATAGCTTATTTTTATCAAAAATATGAGGATTCATTATTTATAAGAAATATTTATCACTTCATAAAATTTCGCCATTTTTAATATTCATTAAAATTACGTTTATAATATTTATAAAAATCATAGGCGTTAGCAAAAACTCAGTTTTCTTTAAGAAATGTCAGTTATTAGTGTTTTGTTTTATTATTTAACATAGGTTTGCACTTTTTGTTGGAGCATGAAGTAAAATTTCGAGTTTAGAAAAGCATAAAAATTTGGATTTGTCTTGCGAACCGTTATTCGCCTCAATGTATTAATATCAATCAAACTTCATGAAATAGTTAACATTTGTTTGTATAAATTTGTAATATATTTATAAAATATGTACCTTTATTACAGTTCTAAACATATTTTCTAAAGTAATATAATTACAAATCTGTGATCTACCTTACGCTTAGGTTTCTTGGGATACGTTAGGCTTAGTAACTGTATGTTTTTAGTTTACGTGAAGTGATTATTACACATAAAGAGACTGTTATTCCTTACTTTACTTTTTATTTGTTTATTTGTGTCGTTAGATGTACATTTCGAGACACAAGGAGTTTGTTATTGATAATGAGCACCTTGTGTCTCGAAATGTACAACGATACAAATGAAAAGTGAAGTAAGGAATAACAGTCTTTTTATGTGATGGGTTAAGCATTTAATTTAAGTTAACCCAAGTAACTAAAGACCAAGTAAGATGTGGAATAAAATCAGAGCCGTAGACAGACCATAAGTGTGGAAAATATATATACAGGGAATTTTTCTTTTAAGTATACATATGCATATGCTGTAAGTTTTTAAACATTCAATATTTTTTAAAAGAGTTCAATTTGAAGCGATAAACGAGTGTTTTCCACTTCCAGATTAAGCATGAAGTACAATTTCGAGCTTAGAAAAGCCTGGAAATTTGGCTTGGCCTCATAGCGAAGGGTAGCGACTAAACCAAATTGTCAGGCTCTTCTAAACTCGAAATTTAACTTCATGCGCCACGCGTATAAACACTGCTTTATTGTATATTTTGAACTTTACTTGAAATTAGAGTTTTTTACGCGTAATTATTAATTAATGAATCTATTAATAGATTCATTAATTAATAAATATAGAATGAAAAAAGTAACTAAGTTTATATATGCAGGCAAGGACATATCTGATAGAGAAAAAATATATACATCTCTTACCTATTTTGGTGATATCTCATTATAAGTTGAAAACATCTTATCTAAACATAACATTTCAATAGCCTTAAAACCTTTGACAAGTGCTCACAGATCAGGGATATATAAACTAACTTATAGCGATTGTAAAGGAGTAAACATCACACTCAAGTAGCATCTTCGCTCTTTTCGGCTTAAGGACCTGCCACTTTTTCTCGGCAAACCACGTTTCTAATTTTATGTGTGAATAACCTTTACGTCGTCATAGATCGTAGCACATCGTAGTGTATAAACTATTGGAGCTACACTATCCAAACAATTCATGCTTTCTGTGTATTATTGGATTCTCGAGTCAGTAGCTTATCGGTCGGGATGGTTATTTTATCCTAATTTAGGTCGTGCACCGACTCCTTTTTTTTATATTTTCTAGTAGAATTCGAAAAACGTCTTTCAGTTCATATTTATGAACTTTATGAAAACTTTTTGATTATTTAATAAACTTTCAGATTTTATCTATGTATTTTTATCAAGTAATAATATAAATTTAAATATATAAATTCATAAAATTTAAAGTTGACTATACTTTTGCTAGCAATCATATGCCATTTATTTATTACATTTGTTATAACATAAACTACCAATTTGTAAACATCAAACGTATTAATCATATTTTTGTACGGTCATAAATAATCGCAAAAAATTGGTTTTACGTCCTTACTTAAAAATTGCTAGAGCTGTTGGTTCGACCCTTTATAAACGCAATTTTGAAATGTATCGCTTTGAAAAATATATTTTTTATAGTTTATTACTTGTGTAATAAAGACCTTTACAATTTCGATTAATTTCATTGTTCCACTGGTAAAAATTGACAGAATATGCCGGGTTTTTTCTGCCGCTAGAGTGGCCTAACACCTTAAGTAACCTATGACACTAGGCAGTTGCTTAAAACTTGAGAAATGTGAAGTGGAGTTAAGTTATCACCTAACTATAACTTTACACTTCTCTTCTAGGGCTTAGATGACAAAATGTATAGTTATATTTAGGTCATGTAGTCTATGCTAATTTTACCTTAGGAAGTTTCAAACACGAGCCTTATTATTGGAATAATCAAGAAAAATCGATAACTGTATGCTTTTGAGTTTACGTGAAGTGATTATTACACTAAAAAAGACTGTTATTCCTTACTTCACTTTTTTAAAAAGTAAAGTAAGGAATAACGGTCTTTCTTAGTGTAAGAAAAATCGATATAACTTTCATTACAAAATCGTTATTTAGTAACTGGTATACTTAGGTTAGTTTACAAAAGTTAGTTTACTTAAGAAAATTGGTCGAATTTTGAAACTGCAAGATCAGGTTAGACAAAATAAACATTTGGTAAATGTATTTACATAGGATCAAACGTAGCCAGTATATTCTGAACTTTACTTTAAATCAGTGCTTTATACATGTGGCATATGAAGTAAAATTTCGAGTTTAGAAAATCCTGAAAATTTGGTTTGGTCGCTACGCGCTACGCGACCAAACCAAATTATCAGGCTTTTCTAAACTCGAAATTTTACTTTATGCTTAATTAAGGAGTGGAAATACTCTGTAGATTTTAATTAAACGCTGTTATAAAATCAATGGATACCTGAAAAATCTCAGCTACATCGGGATATGTATACTTAAAAGAAAACATATACGACTGTATGGAAGACATTTTTTTTTGTTTGTCACTTCAATATTACCATGATATTTTTATTTAAAGATCCGTACAATTAATCGAGGATAAATATTCATATTTTAATAGCTTGTAAAATAAATTAACCCTTTAATCTCCCCTTACAACAAGTAGGAAAAACATCACTAAACTCCGGAATATTTACCCAAGAATTACCAGACTATGGACTGTTATCTAAAGAAATAATTAAAATCTGTACGAAGCACTTGTTTATTCTTCTGCGAATGGTGGTGCGCGAATCCCTTTGAATTATGTCGCAAAGGAAGCAAGGGAATAAGGGCTAGGGCATTTCCGCCTAAGACGCCCTTTCGGCTCGCATCGAACGGAAATTGCAAGGTATTATTATGTGTATTAAGACGTTCCATATCTCGCCTTATTCGATTACGCCCGATCGTCCCATTGGTTATGCATACATTCTTAGACAGATAAACAAAGGAGGGGTGCAGATTAATATTAAAATAACTTACAATGGCAATTATTCATGTTAACAAGTGACTAATCTTATTATATTCATTGGAATGGAATTCGTGTGAAGACCACATAGCTACGCCACGGCTTTGCTTAATGGATTCAATTATTCTATAAATACACAATATGAGGTACGAAACAATAAAATGTAAATGCTTTTTGTTCGAAATTTTACAATTATTTGAATCAAAGAACAAAGAATAATAAAGTTTTTTATTTATCAATGTATAATGATTTTATATTTTTATATATAAATAAACATTAAACACAATGATAATAAAAGTTAATTAAGTTATAAGAATTTATAAATATACAGGGTGTCCGTATTTCAACAGACTGGGGATCTCGGTTATTTGAAGAGATAAAAAGTCGGTTAAATTGGGGCAAAGTTACGCAATTTAGGGCTCAATAGTAATCTAAAATCAAATTTGAAATGTATTTTTTCGTTTTTGAGATATTGTCAATAAACGGTTTTTTGGAAATTTCGTTTTTATTTCTTTATTCAAAAACCATTGAATCCAGACATTTACAACTTTGACATTATACAGGCACTTTTTAACGATAATTCTAGTAACATAATTTATTTTAAGATAACTATAACAACTTTTGTTTTTCTTATGGGCACCATTTTGGATGTTCATATTTTTTAGAAGAATATTTTTTTCTGAATTTAATGATGTACCACACTTATAGTTTATTGTACACTTTATATGTAAAATTTTAATCTTTTGTTTGTTGAAACAGTTGAGTAACTCACATATTTGACAACTTCTAGGACCCATAATTTGCTTACATGTCACCCCTGAAGACGGGCATCTGACGATATATATTTTAACAGTTGTGATGTATTTTAAAGTAACGAGTGTCTTCCACTCCCAGACTAAGCATGATGTAAAATTTCGAGTTTCGAAAAGCCCCGCGTAGAAAATTTGCCGAGACAAATTTTCACGGGGCTTTTCTAAACTCGAAATTTTACTTCATGCGGCACGCGTATAAACCACTGATTTACAGTAAAGTTTAAAATATATAACGCTTAAATGTGATGGTGATCAATTTTTATTGAGATGTTGCGAAAAATGCAAGAATTACTTTTTTGTGAATAGTTTTGGAATAATAATAATAAAAGTAGAATAAATTTAGTTTGTGCAACTTTTATGTGATAATCGATACTTATTATTATTATTACAAAAGATTGACAGTTTTTAATTAATGAGTGCTAACGATTATTGACTGCTGTCAAGATTTTATTGATTAACAGATATTAAGTTAGTGTTTCCAGGAGACTCTTTGCAGAAAAGAAAATATCATAATTTAAAATATCAAATCTAAAATAAATCATGAGTGTGATGCATCACTCAGTTCAGAAAAAAATATTCTTTCAAAAAATATGAAAATCTAAAATTGCGCTCATAAGAAAAACAAAAGTTGGCTGTGGTCCCCGGGAAAATGTTATAGTTATCTTGAAAAAAAGTATGCTATTAGATTCCTTATTCAAAAGTGCCTGTATATTGTCAAAGTCGTAAATATGTAGATTCGGTAGTTTCTAAATAAAAAAATAAAAACGATTTAAAAAAAATCAGTTTTTTGTTGATATCTCGAAAACAAAAAGAGATATTTCAAAATTGTTTTTAGAGTATTGTTAGGCTCTAAAATACGCAACTTTGCCCCAATTTAACCGACTCTCTATCTCTTTAAATGACTGAGATCCCCATACATTCTGTCGAAATACGGGCACCCTGTATATACTAGCCTGTTATATACGCTGTATTTTTTGCATTCTCAAATGATTAAGCATAAAGTAACATTTCGAGTTTAGAAAAGCCTGAACATTTAGTTTAGTCGCGTAGCGACCAAACCAAATGTTCATGCTTCTCTAAGCTCGAAATTTTACTTCATGCGCCACGCGTATTAAACACTGATTTCAAGTGAAGTTCAAAATATACGTTTTTAACATGCTGCTTTTGTAGTGTATTTTAAACTTCACTTAAAATAAGATTGATGTAATTTTATTTGATTTGTACACATAACTGACTGAGATGTGGTTATTAGGGTAAAATGTAATAAACCATAAAAAACAAGATTTATTTTCTTTTCGAATTTAGTGTTATTTATGAGGGCGTCTTCTGTTTGCGCCTTCGTTTAATTTAGCGGGTAGGCCGGTGTGTGTGTGTGTGTGTGTGCGATTTGCGGGACTGAACTGGCCTGATGAACTTCATGATTACTCGGTATTTACCTAGATACTTTGGTTGACTTGGCTGGGGGAATTCAGCAAGGGTCTTTATAACTATCCACCCTCGCTGCACACATATATACACACATGTATATGTACATACACACGCTGAATTCGTAATAGATCATTTGGAGTTCACTTCATTTTTCCTGCAAACTGCATACCGGATGGGTGTGTAAATTCACCAGATAAAATCGCTTTATTCGCTTCAAATAAGCTTCATGCATTTTTCAGGACGTCAATCAACTTAAAATTCTATATATTTACTTATGCTTATTTATTTATTCAAATACATGGAAAAAGTTAATGGTTATGTTCATGGGCGTGGCCTGGATTTTGACCTCGGAGAGCAAGAGTAGTCAGGATTTTTACTAGGGAGGGCAAGAGACAAAACATATGCCAAATTTAGCAAAACATATGTCAAATTTAACTGATAACAAATGAAATCTGATTTTTTCAAATGAAATATGAAGAAAACGATTTCTTGTTGACCTAGCCCTCTCTACGCTTATGTTCAAAGAGTATTTAATTCATCCGTTTTGCTTGTTGTACAATGAAAATATCTAAACATATGGCCTTATGGTTGAAGTAGCAAAATTCATTAATTATAAAAAAGGACTTAAGTCACATCCATTCGGTTATGTTTATTAAATTTAGTTTTAGGCAGTTTTTAATTTCCTCAGATTGCTTATTATTATTTATGTTATACAGGGTGTCAGTAGTTCGAGGGGATCTCGGGTATTCAAGATATACCGATTAGATTAGCCCATTAAGAGTGCGCTCTACCGTATGTAAACTAAGAATACTATTTTTTTTATTATTGCTTTAAATTTATTTAATTCTTTCTTTACACGTCTTTACATTAAATTGCGGAGGGCATAATAATTTGATTTGATTTTTATTTTAGTATTAATAAAAATAAAATTAAAAAATTCTAAAACTTGACTTCATTATGCCATTTACAATGATTTTGTGATTGTATAATTCAAATATAATTTTCTCATAAAATGTATAGTTATCAAGTAATCTAGTTTTTTCTTTGAAAAAATAATCGTTCGTGATATCAGTATAAACCATTTTATTGGATAATTATATTGTTTTCGATTGTAAATTGAAACGACAGCACGGGTTGAGCGCAGCTTTAAGCGCCATTGATGCAATAACGCAAAATTATTAATTGTTTCTAAATTACTAACTATATAAGTTAATCTGATACGTTGTATTATTTGACTTGACTTGAAAATGTGTAAAAAAAATGTAAATATTTTGTTATTTAAATATTTCGATTATTACTCATTTAGTTCAAGTATTTTCAGAGTATTTGTAACTTTGTACAATATTTAAGTGTTCTATACGCGTGGCGTATAAAGTAAAATTTTGAGTTTAGAAAAACCAAATGTTCAGGCTGTTTTAAATTCGAAATTTTACTTCATACTTAATCTGGTATTTTAAATATATTCCTTTCTTCACTTTTATTTTTCTTGCTAGATGTACATTTCAGGTACTAAGTACCCATTATCAATAGCTAACAGTTAGCTATTGATAATTATCATTATAATGGGTACTTAGTACCCGAAATATACATCTAGCAAGAAAAATAAAAGTGAAGAAAGGAATATAACTGTGTTTAATTAAGTGCCTTAATTGAATGCTTTTATTAATTCGACGAATGCCTGAAAATGTATATTTAAACAAAAAATTCTCATTATCTAATATAATAGGTCATCATTCATAAAAATCATAAAAATAAATGCAGAATTTTATCTGTAATCAACTTTTAGAGTTAACTCTATAATTACTTGACCATTAATGGGTTAAATTGGGGCAAACTTGGGTATTTTAGGACACCAATAAAAATCTGAAAACTAATTTGAAATATCTTCTTTTGTTTACAACATACTGTCAAATAACTGATTATTTAAATTTTTTAACTTTCATTCAAAAACTATTGAATCCAGACATTTTCAATGTTGACATTACAGAGGAATTTTCATTCAAAAACTATTGAATCCAGACATTTTCAACGTTGACATTATAGAGGAATCTAGTAGAATAATTGATAAGTTATGTAAAAACTTAAACTTTCGTAGGTTTAACACAAGTTATTGAATTTGTATCATTGTGGAATTAATTTATTAATTTAGATGGGAAATTACATTTAGTTGATTTTTATTAATAACAGAACTTATTAAGAAATTGAAACCATCTCTATTAGTTTAATCGAAATTGATGCTTGTTTTTTTTATTTCATTAAGAACATTTGGTTTGTTAAAAATATGTAGTTAACATTCATCACGTGTAATAAAAAAGTCTATGAAATGGTTACATAAACCATTTGGTAACGTGACATCTCGAAAGATCTACTCTTCAAACCCCCTGAGATCAAATTTTCTTCCCGTTCCCAAACTTAAAAAATTGCCTCGATAAAAGAAAATTCTCGTCGAATAACACATGAATAATTATTATGCAGCTTTTAGACAGTCTATTTCTTCGGCGGTATTAAAAAATTTAAAACTCGCTAGACTAAGTGCTATAGTCTTCGAAAGAGACTATGTTGAAAAATAAAATAGATTTAAAAACAAAATTGTTTTACTGGCTTTTATACCAAACTTATCAAACAAACCACGTACAATATTATATATAAATACATTAAGTTTATTTTAAATTTGTATTATGCGGAAAGTTAATGTACTTGTATCTGTTAATATAGTATGTTTATGTAGTGATGTTAGTGGTAATTTACGTCAGTAATTACCATCGGTAATCTACCGTAAATTAGGGTATATTACCATTGAATAACGACACTCATTCAACGAATGGTTTGGTCGCGTAGCGCGGAGCGCTACGCGACGAAACCATTCGTTGAATGAGTGTAGTATATTTTAAACTTCAATTAAAATCAGTGTTTAATACACGTGGCACATAAAGTAAAATTTCGAGTTTGGAGAAGCCTGAAAATTTGGTTTGGCCGCGTAGCGCTACGCGCTACGCGACCAAACCAAATTTTCAGGCATTCCTAAACTGGAAATTTTACTTCATGCTTAACCTGGGAGTGGAAAACACTCGTTTCAAGCTTCAATTTAAAATATTTCTAGAAACAACGAATATTAGATTTTCAGGGTACATAATACCGTGCGATTTAATTTAAAATATAAATTAGAAAAGGCTTTAAATTTTAAATTATATTGGCACTACTGACTGTCAACACATAGTTTACCATAACCTCAAATTTATTCGCATTTTGGGAAACCCACTGTGAGCTGTATAATATAAAAATCGCCAAAATAAGACAAATGCATGGACTTAAAAATTGTAAGGCGACTATTAAGCTTTCTAATTTGCCGATTTCAAATCTTGAATACCAATTTCAACTACAATCTTTTGTGCGCATTTGCATCTAAGAAAAATAAATGTAAAAAATACTTTTCTCGAGAAAATACAATTTAATTTAATAATGTAATACATATAATTATTGAAGTGATTTATTAAAAAGTAAATAATAATAGTATATTTTAAACTTCACATTAAATCGATGTCTTACACTCGTGGCGCATAAAGTAAAATTTCGAGTTTAGAAAAGCCTGAACATTTGCTTTGGTCGTTCCGCTTCGCTGAGCGACCAAACAAAATTGTCAGGTTTTTCTAAACTCGAAATTTTACTTCATTCTTAATCTAGGAGTGGAAGACACTCGTTAAAGGCAGAATTTCATTTTCTATGTAATTTAAAAGTATGAAGATTTTAATTATTTTATATTGAGTTTATTAATATCGACAAATTTGGTTGTGATTTGTATGATTTTTGTAAGTAATTAACTATGTTAAACGTAGGAATTTTACATTATTTTTTAAACAATATTGATGATTTGTGTGTAGGTATATTTTACGTACAGTATAGTAATTAAAAAATCAGCTAAAATTGACAAATATTTTAGTTGTTTTTTAATTACTATGAATTGTGTAATAAGTTTGTTGGGGATTTTGCTTTAAAGTCAAGATTGCCTATTTTATCATATTTTTGTGTCCAATATTGCTGTTGATGTAATAATATAATACCCCAGACAGTTTCTCCTGCTGAAATTGTCAATTTTAATTTTTTTTATTGATGTGGTAAATTTTGTGTTTTTGTTCGTTTGGACAATTTTGAAGATTTTCATTAATATTTATTATTTAAAGATTTTATCTAAAATACTGATAGCTATTATTATTTAATCTTTCAAAATAAAATATTTTTGTAGTTTAACATGCATAATTTTTCTCAATTTTTGTGATATTTCTTTTTTAAGAGGGCCAATTTTTGCTGGTAGTGTGTTTCTGGGGTACGAGATGGCGCAGAGATAGTAAAATTGCTGAAAGTAGTTTTGACTTTATATTGGTTTATAGTGCCTGCCGAATTTTATCACAACGAATAATAAAAATTATGAGTGCGGATCGCGTTGTTTGTTTGTTTATTAGATATTGCCGGGCGAATGAATGGGTATTGAATTACAGTAGACAAGTAAACTGGATACATAAATATTCACGATTTTAATTTCAATTGACATACAGTCAACTGTTTTTGCTTGTTTCATTTCTTATACTTATTTTTATTATTTAATTATAAATTACAATCATTATAAATATATGTTTCATATAAACATTTACTTATGTGTCAGGGTTGTTAAAAAAACGGTTTTTTTCATTTTAATTAAAACAAACCGTTTTTTTTAATAAAACGTGTTTTTTTTTTATTGAAACAGCGTTTAAAACATTAACAATTAAAAACACGTTTAAAACGTGCTTAAAACACGTTTAAAGCGTGTTTAAAACATACAGGGCATTTTTCTTTTGAGTATATATATATATATCTCGATAACTACAGCGTTTTTTTTTAAATTTGCGGGAATTAGTTGTTTAAAAGCGGTTAATTTGAGGCTTTTAACGAGTGTTTTCCACTCCCAGACTAAGCATGAAGTAAAATTTCGAGTTTAGAAAAGCCTAAGAATTTGGAATGGCCGCGTAGTGAAGCGGAGCGGCCAATTCAAATTAGGCTTTTCTAAACTAGAAATTTTACTTCATGCGCCACGCTTAAAAACACTGATTTCCAGTGAAGTTAAAAAAACACACATATTCAACAACGATTATAGGCAACCTAATATACGTTAGAGTAATTGGGTTGCCTATAATCACTGTTTTAAAGATTTTGTTCAGCGCAGAATTTGACTCACGTTTTATTAACATCTACATATTGGATTGCTAAAGCCGTATATTTTAAACTTTGTGATATTTTAGTGTTTTATACGTGTGGCGCATGAAGTAAAATTTCGAGTTTAGAAAAGCCTAATTTGGATTGGCCGCTCCGCTTCGCTACGCGGCCAATCCAAATTCTTAGGCTTTTCTAAACTCGAAATTTTACTTCATGCTTAGTCTGGGAGTGGAAAACCCTTGTCTAAAAATTCAATTTAAAATCTTTTTAAAAAACAACAAGTGTCATAAAATTTACAGTGTATGCATATGTAAACCTGAAAGAAGAATTCCCTGTATTTAAAAATCACATTTATGCACACATATTTGATATTTTCTTGTAATAAAATGTTAAGTTTAATAATGTAATTTGAAATATCTTCAACAATTTAGCTAAAATTTAAAATTCAAAACAAAAAAACCTAATGAAGTAGTATAAAATATAATTTAGCAAATTTAAAACAATAAAAACAACGTTTTAAACAAATTTAACGTTTAAAACATGTTTTAAACAAATTTAACGTTTAAAACATGTTTTAAACAAATTTAACGTTTAAAACATGTTTTAAACAAATTTAAGATCTAAAACATGTCTAAAACAAAACCGTTTAAAACACGACGGCTGTTTTTAAACATGTTTAAGACACTGTTTTAAAACATAACAACCCTGATACAAATTAAGAAAATATAATTGGTGTATATTAATGCCGACTACATTCAGACGCCAGTTCAAAGGCACAAATTCATTTTTTGTGTTGAAACGAATTCATTTAAAAGGCACGCTTAACCTAAACAAAATAAGACTGCACTTACTATTTCTCATTTATTTTGTATATAATTTAAAACTGTGTCCAGTTAATCTACAATTATTAGACCATTCAACATTTGGAAAGAATGCGTATGTAAATAATGGACATAAAATAATATTTGAAAACTTCTTCTTTCTTACACTTATACATTTGCTAACACATTTGTTAGAGTTTCTTCAGATTTCCTCTTTTTGTTACGAACGATATGTTTATCGTTTACACAACCATTCTCCTCTAATTTCTGAACGATCATAATAATTGTTGATATATGATTTTGAGTTTCGTGAAGAGTATAATCAGTATGAAGAAAGGATATAACAGTGTTAATTATTTATAATAATTGTTAATTGATACTAAATACTAAATAGTACGCGAAGAATGTCCACCAAAAGTCCATCTTATGATCTAAACACTTATGTTGAATTGAATTAATGTTTTGTGTCTTAATAAATTTAGATGACACACACTAGAGCACTGCACGGGCTTTGACCCGGTCCGGTCGGCCCAACCGGGCCTCGAATTTTTTCAAGCGGGCCGGGTCGGGCCGGGCTTCCAATTTAAAACAAGAGACCGGGCCGGCCGAAGCCGAGCCTGACTGTTTTTTTTAAGTTAGTTCTTATTTTTAATTGCAAATTATATCTATAAAAAATTAAATATATATTTACAAGTGTGATAAACCTTTACAAACTAGTGTTTTCAAACTCCTTGAAAATTTTGAATTATTCGGACTAAAATATTGACCAGGCCGGGCTAGGTCGGGCTTGTTCTATTATTTACCTGGGCCGGTCCGGGCTCAAGTTATTTATTTTATGAAGACAAGACAAGACTACATTATTTTTTTACAAGATTTTTATTTTTTGCAAATGTTGATGATAACCGTCAATTAGCTTAGAAAACAATTCCGAATGTCAATTGTTTTCTAAGAAAATCTCATTAGTTGATATATTGCGTAAACATTCTTGATTTTAATACATATTTTGAATAATCTAACAAGTGTTTTCAACTCCTTGGTTAAGCATGAAGTAAATATTTCAAGTTTTCTAAAATCGAAATATTTACTTCTTGTGCCAGGCGTGTGAAGCACTAATTTATTCAAATCCAAATCCAAATTTTCAGGCTTTTCAAAACTTGAAATATGAACTTCGTGGGCCAGGCGCGCTAACGCTGAATTAACTTGAAGTTCAAAACGAGATCGCTCAACAATTTTCGAATCAACTTCAACGTGTGAAGTTTTGTGAAAAACAAATTCTACAGAAAATATAAAGTTTGTTATTCAAGGAGAATATTTGTCCTTTTAAAAGGTTAATAATAATATCTTTGTTATTTTTAAATTCCTCAAAAAACAGATATTCTTATCAACTTTACTTTTATACATTAGAAAAAATAACTTACTATAAATTTTTCTTTTTGATTTCCTTTTTATTTATAAATTTTAAATTTTTTAGGGATTACATGATTTTTTGCTATACAGTAAGTTTTATGTCTAACTTAAAATTACCAATTGTTACCATGTTTCCAGTAATATTACAGGGAATACTACCAAAATTTAAATTAGCGGTAATTTTACATCACTATGCATATAATATTAAAGGATAAATTAAAAACACTTGGTTTGTTTCACTATTTCAAATAGTGAAACAAACCAAGTGTTTTTAATTTATCCTTTAATATTATTTCAAAATGTTTCACCAAGTGATAAATGAGAAAGTTATTCAAGAAATACTATGCATATGTTATCTAAAAATGATTTTGTAGTTGTTTACATACCCTTTACTGCAGTGGCGTAGCTACATATGCAGCACCCTGGAGCAAGCATCGGTATCTCAGAAAAAGTTTTTCAATACTTCTTTGAACATTTACTGCATGTAAAACCATTTTAATTGAAATTTAATACATTTTTACGCAGTCCTTGGGAATTCAAAAGCGTTAAATTTAAAACTTCTAACAAATGTTTCCACTACTTGATTAAACATGAAGTATAATTTCGAGTTTAGAAAAGCCTGAAAATTTGGCTTTCACATTTTTCTAAACTCAAAATTTTTATTCATGCGCAACGCGTACAAAATACTGATCTAAAGTGAAGTTCAAAATACGTTTTAAGTTGGATCTCACGTTAATAAATTTTGAAAATGGTTATTTTGCCCAACCAAATTATGACCTCTCAAAATTTGAATAATTTACGTTGGGATATGTAAGTATAATTAAAAGACACTTGAATTGAATTGAAGATTTGGTTACATATGCTGTAAATTTTCCGACATTCGTCGTTTTTTAAAAGAGTTCAATTTAAAGCTTTAAACGAGTCTATTCCACTCCCAGATTAAGCATAAAGTTAAATTTTGAGTTTAGAAAAGCCCTGAAATTTTTGATTGGTCGCGACCAAACCAAATTTTCAGGCTTTTATAAAATCGAAATTTTAGTTCATGCGCCACCCGTATAAAACACTGGTTTTGAGTAAAGTTCAAAATATAGGTCTTTAGCATACTGCTTTAGTAGCACATTGTAAACTTCACATGAAATCAGTGTTTAATACGCGTGGCGCATGAAGTAAAATTTCAAGTTTAGAAAAGCCCAAAGTCTGAAGATTTACTGAGTATACGCAGTAATTATATACTTAAAAAAAATGTCTTTATATATTTAAAAGAAAACATCTCTCTACATACGTTTAAATAAACACTTTGTATTTTTGATTGTATGACTAAGACTTTAGTTAGTAAGTTGGTAAGTTAATGTAAGTTAATGTTTCTTAGCCGTTTCAGGTTGATTTTATGTTTGATCTCAGACTAATAAATTTTGCAAATGTTTATTTCGTCAAACCTAATTTTCAGCCTTCAAAATGTGTGCGCCTGGAGCAGTTATCTTGAACTATTCCACGGTCGTAGAAACAAATATATATATTTTTTTATTTATTACAAGATCATACAAGTTCAAGTAGGTTTTCAAGACAAAGTAAGCCAAATAGTAAAACTTTACTTATTAGAATTTTTTGATAGAAAGTATGATATATTTTACGATTCGAATCAATTTTGTTGAATAATTTTGGTCAGTGTGATCTCGGATTATGGATATTTAAGTGAATAAATAATGTGAATTGTTCAATTTGAAAGAGTGTTTTTTTTATTAAAATAAGACAATAGAGATAGTGAATTAATTTGTAGGGATGATGTGGGGGAATAAAGTTGTGTGTGTTATTGTGTAGAGGAAGGCAAAGAAAGCGTACCGTAGCTACAATAAAGAACGACGCAGTAATATTAATAATATTCCATACGTCGTTTGAGGCAATGAAAGAAGATTAGGTTGGGACACCATTAGATAGATATGAATCACGACTGGGACAACCTTGCCGGCCGAAAGCTCCTGAAAGCTGAAAGCTCCCGGTATTTCTGTCCGCGCTAGCGGGCTATTGCCGAGGCGGGAGTTTAGAATGTCTAATAAATAAATGGACAATGAGTCTTATTAGTGCTTCCAAATTGGAAACATTAATTCCATATCTCTGAGTCAATAGCGGCTGATTAGGTTTCCTGGGCAAGTGAGCAAGCGAGCAGTATTGAATGTTTGGCCCCCAGAGACAGTTTCTCGCCTGCAGGGATCGCTGGCCCTTCGCCTTTACTGACCGTCGTCGACACGCCGACACGGTCACATCCCTTATTCCCTTATTTCATTGCACGCGCGTCCCTTCTTTCGGCACTTCACATTCTTTTGCAGAATCATTTGTAATCTGCATCACAAATGTAAGATGAGACTCGCAAAGTGATAAATTGATCTAAACTAGTAGGAGTTTTATTAGAAAAAAGGCAAGGGTCTTTAATGGTTATTTCTAACACGGCAGTAGTACATTGTCGCACTTGATAAAGAGGCATTTTCTCTTGCTGGGGCAATATTTTATCTCCGGCATGCAGATACGCAATAAGGTTTCCATCCCCCTATACCTCAAACAAACAGTTTTTCTTGCGGCCCAGCCCGTATTTGCCCCTAATTTTCCTCTTTCCATCCTTTCTCAACGCTTTAAATCATTAAGCGAGTTCATATTTTATTTTTCACTTATCGCTATCTTTAATTATACCCGAAAATTAGGTTTATATAGTTATGTATTCCAGTGTACACAGAGTAAATGCCGTAGATAAATTCGTTTTCGCTGATTGTAATGTGCGGAGGTAAAAAGGAGTCGTAAAAAGGTTTTCACGAGGGTGTCTCTTAAATCTAAACGTCAAAACGGGAACGGATGATATACGACTCGTTCCCAGGGGTAGTGTAAAGTAGCAAACAAATTTATTATAAAAGTACATTAATATCTCGACTTTTGTTAATTCATTTTTATTATCATCGGAGGAGTAGTGATAGTAGTTAAACGCAAACCCTCCGGTGTAGAATAAATATTCTTGTCGTGTTTTCTGAAACAGATAACTTTTGCGCAGTAGCTCCATGTCAGTTATAACGCTTTTTCCTTTTATTTTTACCCGGATTCCGTAATACGGGATGAACCCTTACGTCGACTCGCTCGTATAGTCATCCGCTCTAATTAACCAAACGCGATCACTGAATTATAAATAATTTCATTACTTGGGAATTCCTGCAGAGTCGCCTGTCAACCACTCATCACAGGAATTACTGAAAAGAAGAAAACAATTAATAGCTACTTTGAATTCACGTTTTTTTGGGAGGTTGCAGGGTGATTTTGTCGAGCCCCGTTATTTCCCGCCCAATCTACCGTAAATACTGTCAATCTCATAAAATTGATGGACAACGCTTGACCGACAACACACTACCCATCGATTAAATACAACTATTCTCCCTTTTTGCTTTTTCCATTTTATACCGAATGCATTGTTTTCATAAAAATTTGAAAATGTTTTGCTCCCTCAATTACAAATCAAATGCATACTTGTAAATCCTCACCTAATTTTACATGAACACTTTTTCTATACTTCACTGCTTTGCTTTGATAGTGGCACAAGTAAAACTGTTAACTTCAAAAAACAAGCGTTCAAAAATGTACAATTAAAGGTTAATACTGTGGATAACTGCGCTCTGGTGACATTAATCAAGATAATAATATTGATTTGCTTTAGTTTTATTGTAACAACTATAATCACTTTTTTTAATTGTGTCACTATTGTAGCTGCTTTTATTTAATACATAAAATAATAAACAAGGATTTTTTCTATTAATTATATATATCCCGATGTATACGCTGTAAATGTTTAAGCATTGGTTGATTTCATAAAACAAAGTTCAATTCAAAGCTTGAAACGAGTGTTTCCAATCCTGAATTAAGCAAGAAGTAAAATTTCATGTTTCAAAAAGCCTGAACCATTTCTAGCTTTTCTAAACTCAAAATTTTACTTTATGCGCCACGCGTATAAAACACTGCTTATGTTTGATCTAAGTTCATCTAACTACATTTTGTGCTTTCAAAATTCGAGCAATTTTCTTTGATATATGTAAGTATAATTAATAGAAACCATCTAAACACAAATTGCTCCTGATTATCAGGATATGTACATTAAAATACAAATTCCTTGTATGCAACTTATGCAATTTTGTGTGTATTCAATTCAATATTAGGGGACAGTTTTGTAAGGATTAATACCAAAAATAATAGCATAGCATTATCAATAATTTACGAGATTGTCAGTTTTATATATAAATAAATCACAAAACAACATACTGTTACTTAAAAAACCACACATCGTACAATTGTAAATGCAAATAATAAACAATAAATTAAATTTTATGTTCATATGAAAAACAATAAATTTTTGACTATTATTAGCGTTTTCTAATATCTTATACTTTATAAGGATTGTAATGCCGGTAAATCGTAAACAATGTTCTCCATGATTTAGCCGTAATTTGCTGTGTTTTACCGGTATTTCGGTAAAATAAATAAAGCTATTGGTTTGTTGAACTATTTTTTTTAATACGATATTTTTTATTTAATCATACAAAACATTTTCAAAAAATCGGAATAACCAACATCTAGTTTAAAAAATGTACAAAACCTAATTATTTAAATTGAAAATCGTTGATAACGGACTAAATATCTGATTCCGTGTTGTTCTAATTAAAGATAATGTTGTGAATGACTGCTTCGCGCCGGCAAAATCCAGCAAATCTAGATTTGCTGGATTTGCCGGCGCGAAGCATAATTTGGATTTGCTGGAAAATCCTAATCAGGCTTTACTAAACTCGAAATTTTACTTCATGCTACATCAAGGGGTAAAGACCCTCGTTAAACGTAAGTCATTAAATTTACTCCTAAAACAACATTATTGTGATATACGGGTAAGTTATCTGTAAACCGGGTTTGAATAAAAAACTTACCGAAATATCGGTAATCAAAAGTGTTGGAAAACTTACAATCTCTAATATTTAACGTGATTATTTTAAAATGACAAAAAATATTACTTTTAATTAATCTTACGTATCAAAAATAATTTATTAACTATTTACGTTTTCAGTTGTGCGTTTTTAAATTTTGAAATGTGAATGTTATATTAACTTTTAATCACATACAGTAGCACTCGATGTTTATTTTCTATTGTTATTAGGTCTAAGTGTGTAATACATATTTACCAAATACACTAGTTTGGTAAATAACTTTTATACACTTAGAGTTCTGGTACTTGCATTAAATATATAACTTATTAGTGTGTGGCCCTAAAACATTAAAAATCGCCTTTTAATACACGAGTTCGTTGATATATTGGAGACAATATATTTAAAATAAAAATTGTATTTTATTGTAGTTATTTGAATTTTTAAAATTTGAATTTCGCACCTTAAGTGATAATCTCGAACATCGCACCCGCCAGTTTGGGTTTTCAGTAAATAACCTCAAAACGCGATTTTAGACACCTTTTAAATAACTCGGGGCCCCTGTTTGGGGCTAAAATCGGCAATGTGGGTAGTGCTGCAATCCATCAACATCCGTTCTAGTCGTTCAAATCGTCCACATCGAGAAATGCAAGCGGGGGTAAAATCGTTTATTTATAACAAATAAAGTGCGTTAATGGAGTTCATTAATAAACGATAGTGAATGTATTAATTCAACTCATAAATACGGTCGATGGAAAACATATATTTTTATAGGTTAAATGGGTAGATATTAATGATGAGGAAAATGCTATAATAGACCAATAATTATTTATTGTATAAATGGTATTCTATCTAAATGCAGATTGAAAACACTCCCTCAGCCGTGTTTATTCTGCGGAATAAATTCGCCGTAAAATCACATATCTCGTATGTAATTGTAAATTTAAAGCGACCCTAACAGATTTTTAAAGTATCTGGGGAAAAGCGTTAAAATATATACAATCGTCGGAATATGCATCCCTTAGCGCCGACCCAATGCACTGTGAAATAGCCAATATAATCGAAACGAAACATGTACTGAATTAAAGAAAAATTGGCGAAATTCTTACCCAGGGACGTGGGGGTGATTGATCGTTGCTACTAATATGACAGAAGAAAATACTGAGAACATTTTGCTTGTCTTTTTACCATCACATAATCATATCACTGCGAATGAAAGGGAAAATCACTCACTCTTTTTTTTTTCTTTCTTTGATATTCTTATAATGGTCGCCGTGATAGAATGACATTTTATAAAATAATTGATTACTGAATATAATTGTAATTAACCGAAAATTAGTTTGATGTGGGTTTTTTAACGGCAAGGGTTAATTAAATAAACTTGTGTTTTTTATTTACACGATGGTTTTTATACAAAGGTTTTATCTTCGTCAAAATGATGAAGTTATAGAAATAATCCAAACTCGAGTTAATAACCTTAAATTCGGTAGTTCTATGTCTTGTTAGTTTACTGAATTTTTCAATTACAGGTAATTTTTTTATTTACAGGTAATTCGGTGAAATTAAGAATAAAAACCGATTTACCGATAATTTATCAGTAGATCATAATATCGTTGTTTTAGGGGTAAAAGTTATTAAATACATGGAAAATGAATAGCATTTAATTACTTTCCTTTAACGAGGGTTTACACCTCTTGATTACGCATGAAGTAAAACTTTGAGGTTAGAAAGTCTGAAAATTTGGATTTGCCGGCACGAATTTTCCTTCATTTCTAAACTTAAAGTTTAACTTCATGCATCAGTCGTATAGAACACAGGTTTAAAGTGAGGTTCATACACACAATCATCATCTTTAATTACAATAACACGGAATGAGGTATTTAGACTGGTACCAACTATTTTTAGTATTAATAATGAATAATTCGTTTTTGTACATTTTGTAAAACTGGCAATTGTTTTTCTGAATTTTTAAAAATGTTTTATATTTTGTAAAAAAAAATATATCATATTAAATGAACTTAACGAAACTTTATTTCATTTACTAAAATACCGGACATAAATTAGAAAATTACTAGAAAGTCTTGGAGAGCAGTTTTTAGCGGTAAACAGGTTTACCAGTCATTGTAACACTGCTAAACCGGTTTACCGTAGCTAAGCATCTAGATAGTTTCGCTCAGGATTCATTAATCATCAGTTCTTGAAAAGTGGCTTATTTTATAATTGCATAACATGAAAAACATACTGTATACAGGGAATTTTTCATTTAGATATACCTGATGATTACAACGTTTGGTAAATTTGCAAGAGTTCGATGATTTTATAAAACTGTTCAATTTGAAGCTTCTAACGAGTATTTACATTAAGCATGAAATAAAATTTCGAATTTCGAAAAGCCTGCAAATTTGACTTCGCTGCGCTACCAATCCAAATTGTCAGACGTTTCTAAACTGGAATTGCGTATAAAACACTGATTTAAAATGAACAATAAAATATACTGTTCAAATTTGATCTCACAGTAATAAATATTACAATTATTTATTTCGTGTAACCACATCTTCAAAAATGTAAGCGCCTTGAGCAATTTGCTTTCGAATTCCCAAGAATTGGTTACACGAAATACAGATTTGTAACATTTATTAACGTGAGATGAAACTTAAGCAATATATTTTGAACTTCACTTTAGATCAAAGTTTTATACGCGTGGCTCATGAAGTAAAATTTCTAGTTTAGAAAACTGTAAAAATTTAAAGTTGTTGCTCCGCTTTGCTACCCGACCAAGCCAAATTTTCAAGCTTTTCTAAACTCAAATATTTACTTCATTCTTAATCAATGAGTGAAAACACTTGTTAGAAGCTTTAAATTGAACGCCTTTATGTATACTTAAAAGAAAAATTCCCTGTGTGTAATGTATACTTCTATAATATATCAAGTAGTTAGTGCATAAAAAATGTATAGGATAAATGTTTGATGAATTATAAGAAAATATAGTAAGTATGTGTATTTATGTGGGGGTGGATATTTTTACGAAGTAGAAGTAAGAAATGCCCAAGATTAAAGTAGTAATTGGGTGGATGATAAATAGTAGAATAAAAATACTATTTGCATATGAAAATAACCAATGTGTAACAATAAAACGTAACAAGTATGTGACGGGGAATATGTACTGTAAAATTTCATTTTAAAAATGATGCGTTTTAAATTATCAAAGCAAAATGTCCCCGGGGGCCATTAAATCGTTCGGTTTATTATGGGCCGGAGGAATAAGACAAATCTTGCGCTAACGTCTGGTGTGTCTTTTATAGAAACAAGGGAACAAGATTCATTGCTACACACATATTTTACGTAGCAATTCCATGTGTACCAATATAACAATCTCGAAGATATATGTTTATCGGGCCGCGTGTGGCATTAGGCATTAGTATTCACATTACGAATCCCAGCCCCCCGACTACCCAACTACCTGGTTACAGGATGCGGTAATTGTTAACTTGGCCCACATGCATTTTTCAGGTGCGCAATTAGAGGGGTGAGATAGGGGCAGGACGATTAATGCGGTGGAGGTATGAGATGGGTAATTTAAGTAAGCAAAACACAACATTTCCGAATAATCTCATATGAATTTAACTTATATTGCTCTAACATGCAAATCAGTTAATAAACGACACAGTGCTTCTAGTTTACGATACTTACGGAGGTTCAACTTACTAATTACACATGCTTAATTAAATTCTATGAATGATTGTATGAAATTAATTCTACTACGTTTTCCTCAGAATACAGTTAATAAAGGGGCCCGTTATTTATTGTTAGATTCAGATTATGCTAGGTGTAAAAAACGAGTGTTTTGAAATAAATTGCGAAATATATCGCATTTCAGTCTTTTGGGTTAGTTATAAATAAAGTTGGCAGAAGGCAGAGATGTAAATAAATTAAGGCTGAGGACTTCAGTGGAAATATTCAATTCCTTATCAGATAACGTCTTTTGACAGTTATAATGTCTATATGCATCACACAGGGTAGTTTCAGGTACCGTGTTTTAAGGGTAAGAGGGTAAAATTCATAACGCACCGTACCCCGCTTGTCACAATATATCTCTTACTCCGTTACTTTCTCATTTTAACGACCGATTGTTATCTACCTATTTGCCCATTTAAATAAAAACATTATTCTCGGAAATTTAGTACTTTGCGTATGATAAGTTACTTTATTATTTGGCTTCGCCTTCGCACCCGCGCCGCGCCGTTTATCTCCTTACGTGCCATTTCAACTTTTTCAACATTGTCCGCCGATTTCGCAAGATCGCCCTTCCAATATTAATTATTATTCTTTGGCTGTATGAAAGTCTAGAGGTGAAAGCCGCACTGCGACAAGCAACCCCAAGAACACTCAACCTCTATTAGATTACAGACCACGCAGACTAACCGACGCTAACGGGTAGACGCAAATACAAGATCGGCTCACTTGTTTTCAACCTTGTCAAAAATCATAATTATGGAGATGTTTCTGCTACCTGTTCCCTGACTTATGAACTTATTTATGTCTTTATTTACAACGGAATCCCACCTTTATCGCGCTCTCCTATCAATGGATTAATTTCTGTTATAACAGCTTTGCACACTTCTACAAATCTACACCATTATCTGTCCAAAGAAAAGCAAGATAATGCCAAAAAGGTACCAAATAAATATATTTGATAAACACATCTGATATAAAGGTAGAAAACATAAATCTTTTACTTGCGCTATTATTATTAAAATAAATTACTTCTCATGTGTGGGCCACAATTATTATTTTTTCGCATACTAACTTAATGGCAAATATTTCATGAAGCAAACCATGATACTATGATGTCCAAATCACAATTTATATTTGTAATACTACATACACTATTTTCTTTTTTCTCATTGTCTTTTATGTATGGGTGACAAAATTTATCTTATAGTATTAACACTTCGGCGACGTAGCGTAAAACCCCCTAGGCACCAACTACGCTGAGGAGGATAGTGAATGGAGGCCCCAATAGGGTCCGAGCTCTTGAGTAAATATGATTATCTCTAGCCCTGATTGCATTTGCAGTTTTTACCATTCTTTCTATAACTCATGAGAGAGTATGCATGCAGTGTTAGATTTGGGTTTATATTAGCGTAAAGCACAAAGAACTGACTACCCTAGACACTCAACGCTTTTGGGTTATTTTCATATATAAAGAAATATATTATCAACATAAAAATGTCAAACAACAAGAAAATAAAACGAACAAAATTTACTATTTCCTCGTTATTAAAATTACTATTAAATATGAAAAAGATATTTTCCTAACATCCAAGAGTTACAACAAAAGGTGTATAAGTATATAAGTAATTAGTAAACATTTGTTAAATGTACTGAAGTGGTGATCAAACATAGGAGGTGGGTGTATTTTAAAATTAATTTTAAATCAGTGTATTATACGCGTGGGGCATGAATAAAATTTTGAGTTTAGAAAAGCCTGAAAACTTGGTTTGGTCGCGTAGCGAAGCGGAGCGACCAAACCAAATTTTCAGGCTTTTCTAAACTCGAAATTTTACTTCAAGAGCCACGCGTATAAAACACTGATTTAAATTGCAGTTCAAAATATACTGCTTAGGTTTGATAACATGTTCTTTAAATTTACAAACGTGTTTATATGGAATATGTGAAAGTAAAATTACTTAAAAGAAAACATCCCTGTATCTCGATATTTAATAATCGGTATATGTATATTTCAAAGAGAAAAACCCTGTATTTCTAAAAAAATATCAAATATATAGTAAGATTATAAAGGAGTTTAATTCAAAACAGAGTTCAATATTTAAATGGGCTTTTGCTTGATCATAAAAGCGTATAACTTCTATATCTAATATTTGCTTTATTGTATGACTTTAGTATACTAATATTGTGACAATATAATCATAATATTTTTTTGTAGAAATATATTTGATTAGGTAGATTAGATGTATGTATTAGTGAAGACTTTTTAAAACTGAACATATAGAATAAGAGTATAAGCAAAGTTCTACCGAGTTTTTAGAACTGTCATAACAAAAGTTGTCGCAGAAGTTGGCAGTCGTGTGTTAGTGAATAGTGTCTGGTTTTTGTTTATATGCGCTGTACAATATATTCAGCATACGTGAAATTACTGTGTTAGGGGTGTATATAGCAGGAGGAAAGAGTTTCCGTGTTTTTATGTGCCTTCTGATCGGAATTCGTGAAGTGCGTCAGGTAAATAGGTCTGGCTACGAGCCGATTCCGAGTTTATGATGTACAGTCAATCCGGATGATCCCGGCATGCTTATTTCGACAATTCCAGACGAGAGGCAAATCTGTACAGATTTAGTTTTATTGCCGTATTTACATTTTAGCGTGCGGTACAGTTCTTTTTGGTGCTTTGTGGGCAGAATCCACACTTTATGGCGTTCTTAAGCGGCTAGAATCAGCTCCCGATTCTCCGGTGCCCAATAAGCATACATATTTAAAACGCGCCTCGCGAGGGGCGGCCTGGGGGTAGGAGCCGAAGGGGCGAGACGTTATTTTTAAAACCGCCGGTAATTTGAAAGTACCGCGAAAAATTGCACGTCGGAGGCGAATAAAACGGCTACCCTTTCGGGTTTCTTACGTTCGGGCGTTATTGTGTGTGAAATTAAAACGTAAATTCAACCCTTTTAAAATGCAACTAAATGCATCCATTTAGAGTTAATTTTACATCTTGTTATACTTGTATTTAATGCAAAGACATTTGTTATCTGAATGATTGGGGTCACGCAGCATTTAAATGACAAGAGCGAGGGGTGGCGCAGCCAACCCTCTGTCATTTCACTACATCAATGCTGTCTTGTGTCAGACGCCAATTCTGAATACCCAGATCAGGGCGGATTTATATTATTACCGGTTACTACACATACCATACGGAGACAAATCGTCCCCCACATCATCGCCACTATTTATTCACACATAACGGTTTTTAGTTACAACGCGGAAATTGCCTCTATCATCCCACCTCATCCCTCTAAAGCAAATTTAATAATGAATTAGCGTTACTACATCATCTAGAATGTATATCAATCAAAATAATGATACTACTCGTACTCGAATAAGCACAAATTATGTCATTCCAAGTTAATATTTTTTTAAATATTTATACACTAACGTCATACGCTGTGCAATTCAAAGCTTCTAACGAGTGTGTTCAATCCTTGGTTAAACATGAAGTAAAATTTCGAGTTTAGCTCGAAATTTTACTTCATGCGCCACGCGTATAAAACACTGAAATATTGTGAAGTTTAAAATATACTTCTAAATCAGTATGGCAAAGCAGTACATTTTAAAACTCAGAGTGTTCCAGTGTTTTATATGTCTCGCGCATGAAGTAAAGCTTCCAGTATAGAAAAGTTTGACGATTTAGATGTTAGTCCAAATTTTCAGGTATTTCTAAACCAAGACTGGTCAACTCAAATTGCTCCGAGGGCCAAAATTAACACTTAAAATATTTTAGGGGCCACACCACAGTTTATGTTTGCAAAATCAAGTTTTTTTTATAATTTTATTTTATATTCCGAAGTATAAAAGGCTTGATTCACAGTTTTTAAAGTTCAGGAATCTAAAATTTCGTTTTATTGGTTTTCTATGCAGGGAATTTTTCTTTTTAGTGTATGCTGAAAAATGTTTACGTATAATTTGCATATGAAATAAGTAGTGTATTTTGACCTTCATTTTAAATCAGTGTTTTACACGCGAAGCGCAGGCGGTAAAATTTCGAGTTTAGAAAAGCCTGAAAATTTGACCAAACCAAATTTTCAGACTTTTCTAAAGTCAAAGTTTTAATTCATGCTCAATCTAGGAGTAGATACACTTGTTAGAAACTTACAATTGAACCCACATTGGGATATGTATACTTATAAGAAAAATTACTTGCCTATTTTGTATCTCCTCGCAATCTAATGTAGTCACATGTAGTGAAATTGCATTGGAAACATTATCGTTTATTTTACAATAAAATAAAATCAAACTAGTTACATTTTAAAAATGTTTTGTTAATTCCCTAAAAGAGTGGAATAGTTTAATTTTTTTTATATGTGAAAATACCATTTGGAAGAATTTAAATATTGTTACGTTTGGTATAATTCACATTAGGATTATTCAATAAATGAGCGGAAATATACCAGACGCTGACGCTACAAGTTAGAACGCGCGATGGGCGATTTGATTCACCTTTGCTTAGTTTGCAATACCTGTTACTAAGCATGTTACAAATTCAGGTGATGTGTATGTGTAACTTGCTTATTGGCGGATTAGAAATGTATGGTAGGGTGAATTTGATCGTCGAAGTAGAACTACGAAAGGGAGTTGGGAAAGAAGTGTTGTAAAAGAAAGGTCGAAAGAGTAGTTTTTAAAAGAAGAGTCAAACAAGAGTTGAAAATAAGAGTTAGAAAAGCGTTGAGGAAATTAAGTGTTAATAGAAATAAGTAAATATTTATATGTTATTAATTGAATAAATGTATGTTAAGTGTGATTTTGTGTTATCTTTGATAATCCTTCACGACCTCTGGGATGGGGGCGTGACAAGTGGTGGAGGCGCCAAAGATCTTCTCTAATGTTTGCATGTGTTTATTTGTATTTAATTTAATTGCTAAAAATTATAAGACGGGTGAAATTATACCTGCAGTGATACGTCGTTGTGTAGATAAATGGCCCACATCTGTTTGAAAGCTGTGTTAGCAGACTCCTTGTCGGGCATCACCGTCAGATCGTTACCCGATAGTGTTGTCCTAGGTTGTGGTTTCAATGAGCAAGGACATTCAACACGACTATAACACTCGTTATAAATTATAGGTTTTCAACAAAGAATCAAACGAATTCCAACCGCCAAGTCGTAGTACGGAACTATTTCAGTTTGCGGATAATGTTTTCGGTAAAAGTTCTAAACTTGCTCATTCCCCACCAGCTACAGATACAACTCAGGACGTTAATAATTGGTCAGTTTTAGATAGCACACGTGAAAGTTCGACAGACGAATCTTCATTAGAAAATCAAACGTTCTTGACAACATTCGCGGAAATAGATAATACGCCTAATATGACTTTCAATACAGGTATCAACCCCGCGGTGTCGGCGATCATCAACGCTACAATTACAGCGTCAGCAGCAGGACAACAGCTGGCAAACCAAACGCTCAGGGATGCTGCTAATGTTACGCTAGCCCCAGTCCAGCCCAAATTTGTACCATCGCCTTCGTTTTAGCTGGCTACTGGTAGTATTGTCTCTTTTTTTAAGCAGTTCGAGTTTGCGGCCTTTTCAAATGGCTAGTGTGACCAATACAAACTCCACTTTTTAAATTCATATTTAATGAATGGGGCTTATTATTGGCACACAAGTTACAGAATAGATCCGCGGAATGCTCATAAGACGTGGGCGGGTGTGAAGTCTGATGCTATTGCTGAATTTGGAGGAGATGACCATATGGCCGACATCAAGCTGCGATTGGTAGCGTAGAAACAAGCTCCGATGGGCTTTTTGCCTAGTCAAAATACAGCTAACGATCCACGGAACGTAAAACAATGTAATTGTCACTGTTCAGACAAAATCGTAATAGTGGTCCACAACAAGGGAATAGGTCATCGAGAACTGCGGACGGTAGACCCATTTGTTTCAAATGCGGAAAATCGGGACATATGGCCAGGACGTGTTATAGCAGGACTAACCATCAATTTGGTGGTTACGTGGCAAATAATAGTTTTCGGCGGGAGGTGTCGCCAGTGAGGGAGGAACACCCAAACGACCAAGGGCGCCATTAAGAAGTCCGAATGCCGCCCTATATAATGAAGTTCGCGGTGATGGAATTCAAAGCGTGACAAATATACAGGCTTCAATAAATGTTAAGGACATTACAATAATTTTGGATTCCGGATCGGCGAAAAACCTTGTTTCACAGGACTTTTTGGAGGATTTTAAGGAAATAGCGGTTAATAAATATTTGTTTAAGAGTTTAAATAATGAAGTGTTTAGTGCAGTAGGAACTGCTGATTTAGATCTAGAGCTTAAAGATGATATTAATATTAAAAGTTCTGCTTTAGTAATCAAGCGACTACCTCATCCGGTAATTTTGGGAATGGAGTTTCTGGAAAAGCAGGGAGTTATTTTAGATTTCAAGAGGAAGATTGCAATGCTGCCGAAACTCAATAAGGACCAGATCAAAGTGTTCGATATAGAAGAGAATGATATTTTGGCAGTGGATGTAGACGAAGAGGCCAGTCAGAAACTGGACAAAATAAAAGTATTGGATGACTGCATAATTGGTCCACAGAAGTATACAGAAGTTAAAGTTAAAGTAGGGACAACTATATTGGAAGGTAAACGTTTAGTACTATATTTTAAAACTGCCAGGCAGAAGCGAATTGAGGTGAAATCAGAGATTATCAAGAAAGGTGATGGATATTGTCTAAACGTTTTTAATTATAGTTTTATTCCCACAAAGTTGTTCGCACACACAACGTTAGCACTTCTAGACGTCATAGTGACTCCACTGCCAAGTTACATCTGCGGGGAGGTAGATCATGGAAGAAAAATTAAAATTGAACATGAACCCCAACAACAGGAGAAAGACAAATTGATGACGCTGTTACACGACTACCACGACATATTTTCAAGCAACAAATTAGATATGGGATTTACAAGCTTCGCGGAACATGAAATTCAACTCAAAGAAGGAGCAACCCCTTTGAAAGGCAAACCCTATCGGACATCGCCCCGGGAGCGAGAAATAATCTCACAACAAGTGGAGGCAATGTTGCAGCTCGGTGTCATCAGGCCCAGCAGGTCACCGTGGGCATCGCCGGTGGTATTAGTCAAGAAAAAAAAAAACAACGACTGGAGGTTTTGTGTGGACTATAGAAAATAAAATGAAGTCACTGTAAAAAATAATTATCCTCTACCCCTGATAGACGACATTCTTAATTCTACGGGAAAGAGTAAGTATTTTACTTTGTTGGATTTGTCTAGTGGATATTGGCAAGTAGGGGTTAATGAAAATCGCAAATATCTAACTGCGTTTGTAACTCAAGGAGGGTTGTACGAATTTAACGTGATGCCACGTTGATTTGTGTAATGCACCTGCACATTCCAAACTATTGCACGACTTTTACACTAGGCAACCAAGGTAAACAGTTTCCAATGGACATCTGCACAGCAAGTAAGTTTTGAAAACCTGAAGCACGCGTTAATATCTGCACCGGTGCTGGGACATTTTGACCCACAGAAAGACGTAGAGCTTCGTGTCGACGCAAGTATTCATGGATTGGGAGCCATTCTGCTGCAGGAAAACCTAGAAAAAGACCACCCTATTTGTTTTATTAGTCGCACCCTGGCCAAAGCCGAAAGAAATTACACTATATCCGAGTTGGAAGCATTAGCGGCGGTATGGAGCCTTCAATACTTAGGACATCTGGTGTATGGAAGGCAAGTGAAGATAGTCACAGATCACCACGCCCTCTGTTGGCTAAAATCCATACGGAATCCAATTGGAAGACTGGCTCGATGGGCTATCAAGCTATCCGATTACGATTACACCATCATTCATAAAAACGGACGGCACCACCAGGATGCTGATTGTCTATCACCGAATCCTGCCATGGAGGCACTACCCGAAGACGCAGATGAAGCAGTCGATATTCCGACGTTCCAGCTGTCAATAGTGGATCTTGAGAAGGCCCAATCACAAGATGACGGAATCGTGGCTCTTAAAGAGATAATGGAGGACCCCAAAACTAAACAGTATCCCAGCGGACGAAAGCAACCAAATATCGGCTAATTAATAATATCTTGTATAAAAAAAATTGTCATTTATAAGTTTCAAACAAAATCAAAACAATTTAAAATTATCGTTAGACAATATAACTTCACATATAAACGAATTAGAAAGCGGTATTTTGTTTCCAATGGAATTGGAAACAAAAATCGCCGAAGCTTTATCCTTATTGTCTATTGGAACGTTTGATTTCGATATAACTCTCAATAAACTGATTGAAGGCAGCTTATTGTTGGAAAGTGGAACTGTTCATCCATCGCTACTGCCTCCTGATCAACTCTTAAGTAGTTTAAAAAGTGTAAAGCTAAGAAGTGATGAACAATTTCCCTTTAACCTGGATTTGCTCAGCCTGAAACGATTATAAACGTTTGGCAAATTAATTCTTATAAAAGTAAACACTTTTTATTTATTGCAATCAAGTTGTCCGTAGTTTTTAAATTTAAATATGATTTGATCCCAATGCCGTCAAAATACCACCATGATTTATATTATTTCATAAAGCCACATATACCTTATTTTTTGATAAACAATTCAAATAATGAATTTGTGCCACTGTCAAAAGAAATCTATCAAAAATGCCAGAATGTTGATGAAAAGTTAATGATTTGCCAAATCGACAACATGATTATCTATTCGGAGTATTCAAAAATTTGTGAAATGAGTATTTTTCAGGACCGAAACCTTTCAAAGATCCCCTCTGGGTGTGATATCAAATTTATGGGAAGTGATTTCTTTTTTGCAAGTGGTTGTTCGGGTAACTGGATTTATGTACCCCTAACAATCAAGATATTGTCGTATCCTGTGAGAAAAAGCATAACCACTTTCAATTGATCGGCTCTGGAAAAATATTCATTTCCGGTAAATGTAGCTTGCATACAAAAGGGATTACATTGCTACCACAATCCGATAAAATCAACGACAAGTCTACATTAAATATAGAATTTAAAACCGTAGACTTGCCTCTAAACATTTCAAGAGATTTAATAAATTTCAAAAGTCCGAAACCAATACATTCAACAGAATTCAAAGATGTAAACACATTTTCGGAACAGTTGAATAAATATTCGGAAGATTTTGACACTCTAAAAACAAAAATAACTCTTGTCAAAAGCAACAAATTACATTATTACTTTGTTTACTCAAGCATTGGTGTATCAGCAGTTCTTTTCATAGGTTTGGGTTTGGCACTTTTGGTAATTTATAAGAGTCGTAAAACTTGGCATTCTGAAAGAACTAATATAAGAAGACATGTTTCTCTGAGAATGCCAAATGGTGAAGTCATAAGGGTAGCACCCAAGGAATTGGAACAAGGTATCCGTGTGGTATCAACGCACGAAGAACGGGTGTGAGAGTATTGGGGCGTAGATACGCCTCCTGGTTATTCATATGTGTCTGTTAGAATTAACAGGAGGCCTTTCCGACCAATACTTGTGTAGTACGATTAGATTTAATTTAGATAAGAGTAATTGTATTTTGTTTAACTGGCATAATTAATATGGTTACTGTAGTTTTGTTTTCTCTGGTTTTCATGTAAATCACTCATATCAAGGGCAGGAGAACATCTTTGAAAGACGCTAGATCTTGCAGTCTCTAATATGGACAGGTCGAAGGAGGGCACAGAAGATTATGGGGTCAGTAGTATTTCACCCAACACTTGCGAATGTGGCCAGATATTGCAGCCTCAGCAGCAGCTTAGCGCAAGATGCTAGTCGCCAAAGCAGAATCCGTTTGGACAACCCGGCTTTGCTAAACAATGGATGCTGTTCAAGTCTATGGAGAAACAGCTATTAACTTGGCTTAACTTCCAAGTTTCTTTACGCGGAAAGTTACGACACCACTATCAGTCGGATTGCAGTTGCCGGTCAGAAAATGATACCCCTAATGAAGACACCCTCGACCTCGATCCCTAGATGGAAGACATGGTTCCCAAAACAAAGATTAGCTCTTGATATGACGGTCCGCGTTAGGTTAGGTAGTTAGTATTGTAAATTGATAGGTAGGTTGTATTTTAATCGCTGGACCAGCGATTTATTTGCGGGGGAGTAGTGTCACGTTTGGTATAATTCACATTAGGATCAGGTGATGTGTATGTGTAACTTGCTTATTGGCGGATTAGAAATGTATGGTGGGGTGAATTTGATCGTCGAAGTAGATTAAGATTAGTTCGAAAGGGAGTTGGAAAAGAAGAGTTGTAAAAGAAGGGCCGAAAGAGTAGTTTTTAAAAGAAGAGTCAAACAAGAGTTGAAAATAAGAGTTAAAGAGAAGAGTTAAAGATAAGACAGTGATTAGGAAAGCGTTGAGGAAATTAAGTGTTAATAAAAGTAAGTAAATATTTATATGTTATTAACTGAATAAATTTATGTTAAGTGTGATTTTCTGCTATCTTTGATTATCCTTCACGATCTCTGGGATGGAGGTGTGACAATATGTTGAATATACATAATATTTCAATATACAGATTGTTTTTAATTTTTTTTATAAAATAAAAATAATTTGATAAAATTTTCAAATACTAATCTAAATTATGTGTTTTCTGTTGTTATTTTTGTATTTTTGCACCAATTTCATAAAATTTAATATATTTTTGATCATTAAATGCAAAATAATTAAAACAATAAATTAATAGTTCCGTAATTATATTGTTATAATATTGTAGAATGTTTGTAAAAAGAAAAATCTATTGAATAAATTAAATAAAATTAGTAGACAAATATTCTAAAATACAGCAAATTTTTTTTTTGATATAATTAATTAAACAAAATTCACCAAAAAAACAAACAAAATTAAAATTTTACAAAACCAAATACAAAAATAATTAGCAGAAAGAAAACACTATCAAATTTGACTAAAGAAATAGTAAATAGTTTGACAAGTTTTCAAAGCTTCGGTTTGCATGCGAATACCAATCTGCATTTACGAGCCCGCAGGGCGAGTAAATGCAAAGTATAAGCACGCAATGTAACTCTCTAAACGTGTTAAACACTCTGCTTTTCCTACGAGAAAATAGTTAATTATTCTTAGTCACTACTCATTTTATTTTAATCATTTTGACACTGACGTTTGAGGATTTTACTTTCAAAACTAGTTTTAAAAATTCAATTTTTAAGAGTAACATTACTTGTCCAAATACAAATACAGATATGTCTGTTTTCGGAAGTGGTCGTAGGAAAAATATATATTTAAACAATAGAGTAATTCGGAATTACACATGTCGATCATTTTGACACAAATTTAATATCTCTTTAGAAAATGTATAAAAGCTCAACAGCACAAGTTAAAAAAAAAATTAACAACATTTGTATTTTAAATGCAACTTTAATATTTATTAAATACATTTTTGTTTTAAATACACAGTAAATTTTTCTTTTAGGTAAACATATGCATAAGCTGTAAATGTTCCGACATTCGTTGTTTTTTAAAAGTGTTCAATTGAAAGCTTTAAACGAGTGTTTTCCACTCCCAGACTAAGCATGAAGTAAAATTTCGAGTTTAGAAAAGCCCCGCGAAAATTTGTCTCGGGTCGCGCAGCGACCCGAGACATATTTTCTGGGCTTTTCTAAACTCGAAATTTTACTTCATGCGCTACGCGTATAAAATGTAGATTTCAAGTGAAGTTCGAATATACATAAATTTCGCAATATTTTAGTGTTTCATACGCGTGGCGCATGAAGTAAAATTTCGAGTTTAGAAAAGCCCAGAAAATTTGTCTCGGGTCGCTGCGCGACCCACGACAAATTTTCACGGGGCTTTCTAAACTCGAAATTTTACTTCATGCTTAGTCTGGGAGTGGAAAACACTCGCTTAAAGCTTCAAATTGAACTTTAAAAGAAAAACAAGGAATATCTAAAGATTTACAGAAAATAGGCTAAATTTAGAATACGTATACTTAAAAGACAAACTCTCTGTACATAATGTATACGTTGTACATTTTCAGACATTCGTCGCTTTTATAAAAGAGTTTAATTTAAAATTCGAACAAGTCTTTCCACTCCCAGATTAAGCATGAAGTAAACGGTTATGGTTAGAAGAATTTACATTTTATCATGATTTTACTAATAATAATATTTAGAAAACAACCGATTTTCAATTTTCTTAGATATAGCCAGAAATAGAATTCAAAGAGAGTTTAAAAAAATTCGGAGGTTTTACCGACAAAAATATTG
This sequence comes from Philonthus cognatus, assembly GCA_932526585.2. Classification (NCBI taxonomy): domain Eukaryota; kingdom Metazoa; phylum Arthropoda; class Insecta; order Coleoptera; family Staphylinidae; genus Philonthus; species Philonthus cognatus. The sequence continues at coordinate 94,537,633 of OW052243.1, forward strand.
TTTTTCTTTTTATACGTACAAATATTTAACACTTGGATAATTTAAAGAATTTAAATTAGCATAAACATAATTCCATAATTTTAATTTAAAAAAAATTATTGAAATGCACAAACATCTTACTCTTTAAAGATTTAGTATGGCTTGTATCTTACTCGGCATTTAGGGTACTCGCCTACTGCGTCGTACCCCAAACTTGCTGTCGTGAGATATAAGCATCATATCCACTCTCGTTGTACAATATAATTTAATTACGATTAAAATAAAAATGTAACTTGCTTTAACTAATAGCAAGTTACATTTTTATTTTAATCGTAATTAAATTATATTGTACAACGAGAGTGGATATGATGCTTATATCTCACGACAGCAAGTTTGGGGCACGACGCAGTAGGCGAGTACCCTAAATGCCGAGTAAGATACAAGCCATACTCACTCGAGTTTTTAATACTTAAGTATTGTTACAAAAATTATTTGATACACATAAAAATATAATTATAGAAACGACAGTGAACGTATTTAGTGCTTACACACAATAGTGTGTAAGTTGTTCAAAATTAATTTCATAACTATTAATTTTATTTACCATAGCATTATTAACAATATACTTTAAGTTCTTGGTAGTACACTAATCCATATTTTTTAAATGAGGACCCTAGAAGCAAAGGGATGCATAAAACTTGATTTTCAGAAAACGTATTTCAAAGTTTACAAAAGATTAGTAGTGATTTATAAAATATTTGCATTCAGTGTTTTATATTAAACTAGTATATTCAATTGTTTACCAATATTAGTTGTACCTCCAATTTTATAAATTTATCAAGTACATCCCTTGGCTTATAGGGTCTTCATGTGCAATTTAAATATTTCTCGAGCAGTTTTTTTGGGCAGGTATTCTTGCAGAATGTCTTAACGTAATTCATAATGCTATAAACAATAAGGACAATTTTAACATTTTCTTACAAAGGAATATCTTGACATGTGTCGTTTTCAAAACTTCAATCGGCTCAGTCTGAGTTGTTCCCCGGACACGTAAACAATCGTAACTAACCAAACATTTATACCCCATGTGGTATATACGGCATATATCTTGACATTTTAGTGTGTAAATATGATATGAATTTCAGGGTAGGAGTAGAAAAAAAAATTAAACATTTTTTTTTTGTATATTCATTATGATTATGAGAGACGTAAAGACTTACAACTTCTTGAAGTTCTTCAAGTTGGGTTTAAAATGTATGAAAAACTAGTTTAGAAGTTTTCTTTGAAGAATATTAAAACCAGGGTTGGTATGTTTAAAACACTTTGTCAAACAAAACAGTGCTTTAAGCATGTTTAAAAACAGCCGTCGTGTTTTAAACGGTTTTGTTTTAAACATGTTTTAAATCTTAAATTTGTTTAAAACTGTTTTAAACGGTAAATTTGTTTAAAACGTTGTTTTTATTATCTTAAATTAACTAAGTTATATTTTATACTACTTCATTAAGATCTTTTATTTACGTTTTTAAATGTTGTTGAGGATATTTCATATAAATTATAAAACATAACATTTTATTACAATAAAATAACTCAACTGTCTTTGCATAAATGTGATTTTTAAATACAGGGATTTTTTTTTAGGTATACATATGCATACACTAAATATTACGATATTCGTTGTTTTTTTTAAAGATTTTAATTTGAATCTTTAAACAAGGGTTTTCCACTCCCAGACTAAGCATGAAGTAAAATTTCGAGTTTAGAAAAGCCTGAAAATTTGGATTGGCCGCGTAGCGAAGCGGAGCGGCCAATCCAAATTAGGCTTTTCTAAACTCGAAAAGGTATATACTAGGTTGCCTATAATCGTTGTTGTATGTGAGTGTTTTTTTACCTTCACTGTAAATCAGTGATTTTAAGCGTGACGCATGAAGTAAAATTTCGAGTATAGAAAAGCGGCCAATCCAAATTTTTAGGCTTTTCTAAACTCGAAATTGTACTTCATGCTTAGTCTGGGAGAGGAAAACACTCGGTTAAAGTTTCCAATTAAACTCGAAAATATATATATCTAAAGATTTACAGCAGGTAGATCAAATACGTTTTCTTAAAAGAAAAACTCCCTGCATCAAAATTTATTGCCGGAAAAAAATCTCAATCCAAACTCAGGCTTTTCTAAACTAGAAACGCATATAATACACTGGTTTTATGCGAAGTTCAAAGCATACATACGTCTTTAGCATACTGCTTAAGTAGCATACTATGAACTTTACAATTAGTCAGTGTTTTATACGCGTGGTGCATGAAGTAAAATTTGGAGTTTAGAAAAGCCCCGTGAAAATTAGTCTCGGGTCGCTGCGCGACCCTCGATAAATTTTCTACGCGGGGCTTTTCTAAACTCAAAATTTTACTTCATGCTTAGTCTGGGAGTGGAAAACACTCGTTAAAAGCCCTTAATTAACCGCTTTGAAACAACGAATTCCCGCAAATTTTAAAAACGCTGTAATTATCGGGATATGTATACTCAAAAGAAAAATGCCCTGTATGTTTTGTTTTAAAAACGTTTTAAACGTGTTTTAAACATGTTTTAAACACGTTTTAAACATGTTTTAATTGTTAATGTTTTAAACGCTGTTTCAATAAAAAAAAAACAAGTTTTGTAAGAAAACTGTTTGTTTTAATTAAAATGAAAAAATAACCTTCTTTTTAACAACCCTGATTAAAACTATTGAATTCTTTGTAAATTCTGCGAGGTTTCTGTTTATTTCAACTGTTCATAGTTTTCTTAGAAAATCTAGTCAAAATTTTTGTTAATTATGTGTAAAAAAGTAAGTTCAGTGATTTTGAAAATTAATAACTGTTGATACATTACCTTTTTATAAACATTTTCCAAATTTAGTAAATATTCTCATTATGAAAAAATCCATTTGAAATTTTGAAAACTAGTCAAAATAAATATTATATCAAATGAATTCTGAATAGAATAAATTGAAGTTCAGTATTTTTTTATTTAATTCATCACATTAAATGTTTTGATTTTCCCAGAATATTTTGAATGTTCGACATAATTATTTAATTTTTAAAAACACTTTAACTTTCTTTAAAGCACATGTGAATATTTATTAATTTATTCGAGTACATTTAAAATAAAATTACATATTTATTGTTCAATTTCTTCTCTCAGATATTCATAGTTATTGAAGTGTTTAATAATATTCTAACGTGTTGTCCATTCCTTGAATAAGCATGAAGTAAATATTTCGAATTGAGAAAAATCTGAAAATTGATCCAGTAACGATCCAAAATGCGCCATGCGTGAAGAACACGGATTTAAAGTTAAAAAAACTAACTTTCAACAATAATACAAAACCAACTCAAAAAGTATTAACAGATTGATATTTTTCCAGTTGATGAATCGGTTATTTCTATTTTTTAACTTATTCGGGCAAAATTTAATAAAATTGACTATATAAATAATATTCGCAATAAATAACGGTATTTGTGGCTGCGGACCGCAAAAAAGCGCTTTTAGGACCGCATACGGCCCGTGGGCTGGGGGTTGGCCAGCCCTGTTCTAAACTCTAAATTTCACTTCATACACAATCAAGGATTGGAAACACTCGTTAGTAGCTTTAAATTGAACTCATTGAAAAAACAACGAATACCTGCTCATCTGGAAGTGTCTAACTAAAATTCTGACGAGCCGCCACTGGTTATTAATCAATAATAGAAAGGTAGACAAGTTATTTTTTAAATATGCTTTATTAAACTCAATATAAAGGCATTTTAAGAGAAAATATACTCGATTTGTAAAACAATGTGCGTTTTAAGGGGCTAAAAAATAATCTAATATTGGGGTTTTTCTCTGAACACATGATTTTCCCGAATTTCATTTTCAGCATTGTCAACGTTCATCGTTAATAATTTAGTATTTAATTAATTCCGTTAGACTAATTTATTTGTATAATAAAAAATACATAATATTCAACTAATAAATCTAAATAATACTACGGTTTTCTGTTTTTTTCTTTATTTACAAAATATAGACGTAATATACTATTTATTAAATTATATAAATATAATATGTAAATGTCAATAACATAAGTCTATCAACATCATGTAAATTTTTAGGAATATATATTGACAAACATCTAGATTGGTCACATCACGTTATTGAACTAAATAATAAATTGAACTCATCCATTTTTTGTATGCGATCTCTTATTTTTGTTCGATAATGCGGTATGAAATAATAGGTTGGGGATCATCAAACGAGGTAAGTAAAATACTTACTACACAAAAAACAGTAATAAGAACACTTCTTAGCATGAAGTATAGAGAATCATGCAGAGGTATATTTCGATCACATAAGCTCTTCACAGTCGTAGCTATGTACATTTATGACAGTATTTCCTTTATATTACAACACCCACAGATGTTTCATGACAATATTAACACAAATGTCTACAATACAAGACAATCAAAAATAAACTTTTATTACTATAAACATAACTTAACATTGTTTGAAAGGGCGCCACATTACATGATGATCAAATTATATAATAGACTTCCCTCCGATTATCGCAAAATTAAGAATACTCGAAAATTTAAGGCAGAACTTAAAATACTTCTAATTGAAATGGAACCGTACACACTACAGGAATATTTTTCATATTTTTAGTAGTTTCTTTTTTTTTCCTTTTGATTTTTCTTATTTTTGTACACTTACTTCATTTTTTGTAATACTTGTATGACTTTAAAGAAATAAATGAAAACTTACTTACTTACAATATTTCTAGACAATTTAGGTTTAAGTCTATGGATTTAGTTTTTATTTAGATAAAAACTGCTCATTAACCCCTTGATTATTCATGTAAAACCTGTCAGATACATTTTTTATATGTTATTGAAGAAATTATATTTTGAGCGAATTTCACCGAGTCGTCTAAAAAATCTAACCACCTTTCTGCAAGTAAATTTTGAATCATTAATTTATGTTCATACCTGAACGAAAAAAAAAGATAATTCATCTCTTTATATTTAGCGTTAAATTTAACAAAATTTAATTTTCAATTGATTTTTTTCAACATTTTAAAATGATAATCATAAAAAACTATTGTACTCATTCTAATTAAGTGAACTTACGCCTTATTTATTTATTTAATATTCTTATCAAATTTTGTCCAGAAATGTTGTAAATACAGTGTCTTTAAGGTATTTGTTTTAATAATGTCTGTATTTAAGTATTTGAAAGAAAACAACACAGTTGGGAGGGTTTCACTTTTATTATTAAACACTGCAATATGTTTCACCACACAGTGGCTTTAACAGGCAGATGAATACTCAAATATTAATTTAAGTTAAAAGAAATGAATAGAACCTAATGAGCGTCACCTTTACACTGACGTTGCAATTTATTCCTTTAATTTTAATGGAAAATAATTACACGTTATTGGATTAACGAACTTGAACTAATTATTTTTCTATTAGAATCTAATTCTCGATGCATCTAGAAGCATTCTCATATCTATAAATAGTCATAATCTACCCCTTAAAGAATAAAAATATTAAAAATCAACACCCCCATTGGCGTCAAATAAAAAAAGTCTAAAAAAATAACCCGTAAAATCAGCGTGGGGTATATTTTCATAAAATAAATGTACGGCGTGTACACAGGGGTGGAATAAGCAGAATTCACCGCAAACCCTCTTTCCTCACAACCACACACCTTCCCTGTGATCAATTTAAAATCAAAGACATGAAGGAAACATGCATCCAATAAATTTTCATATTTGTCACAAATATCAAAATATATAGCTTCGCATTACATTTTTTTAAAAGATGAGTCACTAGAGTGATAAAATACTTGTTTGATTGATATAAATATCGAATATTATCTTTATTGACTTTATATTTGTAATTCAAGTGTTAGTAAGAAAATTGTATTATTAATAACTATCTACCAAACTCATATAAAAAAATGTACTTCATGCCTAATCAAGGAGTAGATACACTCGTTAGAAGCTTTAAATTGAACAGTTTTATAAAAACAATTAAACCCTGAAAATTTATCATCGGGATTTTTTATTTTTCAAACATAAGTACCTACAAATGCATTTTTTTAATGACGTTTTATTAATTTCACTTTACAAACAAACATAATTATATACTAGCTTCAGCTTCTTGAAGTTCAGTTCTAGTATTAATTCGGTAATAAGGTATTAACCGATAAATTCCCGGAAAATCTCAATATCCTTGTTTTAACGGTAGAAGTAATCAATATGAGAGTTAATGATTTAATTTTAACGAGGGTTTTCATCCTTTAATTAAGCTTGAAGTAAAATTTCTAATTTAGCAAAACCTGAAAATATGGATTGGTCCAATCCAAATTTTCAGACTTTTCTAAGCTAGAAATTTTACTTCATTCGCCAGGCGTATAAAACACTGAATTATGGTAAAGTTAAAAAATACATTCATCATCTTTAATTAGAATTGCACGAACTTAGATATTTAGTCTGTTATCAACGATTTTCAGTCTTAATAATAAATAATTCATATTTCTTTTTATAAAAACTGGCAGCTGTTGGTTTATAGAATTAATGAAAATGTTCAATCATTTATTTAATTTAAGGAAATACCAGTAAAAAAGGGCAATTTACAGGTAAATTTTAGAGAGAATTAGTTTACAATTTACAATTTTCATTAAAAATTATGAAAATTATATATATTTATTTACAAAAAAAGTTGTACATCACACTTTTAATATGTTTGAAATGTTCTACAACTAAGTATTGGCAATTTTATTTATACTTTATATTTAAATATGTTTTTATCAGTATATATTCTACGTGTAATGTTTTTAATTGTCGTTATTATTAAAAAATAACCTATTTAAAATTGAATATTGAAATTAAACATCCAATATTATTTTATATATGCTATGTTTCAATAACAACTTTTTACTTGGTTATATTTTGCTTCTCCTCGAATTTTCCGTGTTCGATAATATATTTTAATAACATTATCCTTACCACACGATAGTTTTTGAGGATGTCTAATCAATTATGGCCAGGCATGCCTCATAGTTGCACGTTCGGCCAAATAACTTGTCATCATTGATTTGAGCATCTAACTAACGGTTTGCAAATTTCCTGTTATGCGAAAAGCACGAGCCGGCCTCTCCATAAAAACTAGACTTCAGCGAAAAAGACATAGTCATCAGCGCTAGAATTTCACACAAAAACTGTATTAGATTTTGTTGATTCATGAAATGCATATTGCTTATTTCAAGAAAGTTGTAAAAAACGATTGTTATATAACAGAAAATATAATATGCGTTTCTGCTCCAGCATTGAAGTGTGTTTGATTGAGACAATAATTCTTTATTAAAAATAATAATTTCAAAACAATAAACATAAAGGGAATGTTTCTTTTAAGTATACATATCCCAAAAATTACAGCGTTTGGTAAATTTGCAATTCGTTGTTTTTAACACTCGTTAGAAGTTTTAGTTGAACTTTTATTAAATGAACGGATGCCTGAAATATGAATATGTATGTATACTTAAATGAAAGTCAAAAAACCTGAGAATAAAACGGATTAATTAAAGGGATCATTTGTCTAAAAATAGTAACAAAATCAAGGTTTTCTTCAAGCTTGATACTGCATAAAAAACTAGCAATTAAAACTTGTTGCTTCCTACATTTAAAACATTTAAGAGAAACAAAAAAAAACTTGGGTATTTATATTATTTACACATTGCTGCAGACATAAACATCCCCACCAATACAAATCGTCACGAGCCGCCACTGCCTAAGCCATAAAATGCTATAAATTTACCACATATTTAACAATTAAACTTAAAATAATATTGTGATTTATCGGTAAATGAACGGTAAACCGAAAAAGTCGGGAAAATTTACAATCCCTACTGACATCATGCTTATTATAATTACAGCAAAAAGAAAATACAATATTTTAAAATTAACAAATCAAATTATTCTGTTTTTTTAAATTCATTTCTGTTTTATAGGTTTGATTATAAAGGGAGTATTTAAAATTCAATTACAAATGTTTTAATTGCATAAAAACGATAAAACGAATATATTATCCGGAATGTGATTAAAAGCGCAGTAATGGCTGAATTACAGGTCGACGGAGCGTGTAAAAAAGTGATAGATAGCCATCGTAAAAAGTGGAATCATCACTAAACGATCACATTAAGTTACCAACATGCCGAAATAAAATTATACACATTAATATCCCCATTAACACATTTGACGCGAGCGCGAAAGCTCGACGGGCAGCACGCGATTTCGATACGTTTCCGCTAGGAAAAGCTCTGCAGGCAACTGTCGCGACGCCCCGTGCCAGAACTGCGAAGCAGGACGGTTCGGCCAGCATCCGGCAGGGGTCGACACGTGAATAAGCTCCGGGCGGATTCGGGAGAAATTCAATATTTAAATTGGGCATATTTTAAAAATGTACATTGACGTACGTTTTTGTGTGTTTATTTAATGGACTATAAGAAGAAATGCACTAGTAAAATGAAAGTGGAATTATTTTTTATTTTGCTGTAATTTTAATAACTACTTAAATTTATATGTAGATTTACGTATTTTTGAATAAAATATTTTATGTCTATCATAAACTACAGTTGTATGGCGCTTCTACAATAATTATTAATAAATAAAAATCATATAAAAACATTTAAATCGCATTTAATACACGACATAATGTCACTACATCAGTGGCGTAGCGAAAAATTTGTCAAGGGAAGGTTTTAATGGTAATGGCAGTATTATCAACACACGAACTGTAGAGATAAAATGTTGTTGTGGTTATCTTTAATTGCGTGTAATGATTCCTTCAGTTAGCCAATTTAAAAACTTTTACAAAAATGTCTTTCTTATCCCACTGAGCGAAAAAACAAAATAACGTTACATCAACATTGTAGCATCATTAAATGTTGTTTTAATGTTGATGAAACATTATTTAAATGTGTTTGCTCAGTCGGATCCTTCAACAATTTCATGGTTTTATTGAAACTTATTGAAAAATACATTTTGTGTGGTTGATAGAAAAATTGGCATTTGAAGAAAATATTACGTGCGATCAAAGATCATTACAAAACGAGAAGAAGTAAAATGTATAGAATAATGTATCGTTCCTTTCTGAAAATCAACAAATTTGATGAATTGTAAAATTCTAAATGGAATTTATTAATATGGTGGCTAGTGAGCATTTTTATTTCTGGGGCTGTAGACATAAACAAACAGAGAACTTTTCTTTGAAGCATACGTATCTAGATACGTTTGCATTTTGAGGCATTCGTTGGTTTTTTAATGAGGTTAATTTAAAGTTTTAAACAAGTGTTTCCACTCCTTGATTAAACATGAAGTAAAATTTCGAGTTTAGAAAATCGTAAAAATTTGGTTTGGTCGCGTAGCGAAGCGACCAAACCAAATTTTCAGGCTTTTCGAAACTAGACATTTTACTTCATGCGTATAAAACACTGAAATATTGTAAAATTCAAAATATTCGTTTGCAGTATATATTTAATATTGATTCAGCATAGATTAGTAGTAATTATATTCTTTTATCTTCACTATTTTATTTAAATTCTATATGTACATTTCAGGCACTTTTTCAATAGATGTCAAGTATGTAAATAAGCATAAAAATACTTACGCAAAGTGAGATTAATTTTAAATCAGATAAAGGCCGGCTAGCTTAAGAGATTCAATTTAAGAGTGGGTTCTTTAAAGGACTTAAATCGAAGTTTAGAAGGTTATTTCTATTTTCGTGCATTTAATTAAAAATGGTTAAATTCTTTTAATAATTAAAGATTATTTATATATTTGTAATTTCACAATATTTCATTTAATTATACGCATGGCGCATGAAGTAAAATTTCGAGTTTAGCAAAGCCTGCAAATTTGGTCGCTCCGCTTCATTACACGACCAACCCAAATTTTCAGGCTTTCCTAACTCGAAATTTTACTGCATGCTTAATCAAGGAGTGAAAACACTCGTTCGAAACTTCAAATTGAACGCTTTTAAAAAACCAATAAATGCCTGAAATTCAACAGGGCATGCATCGGATACTATTAAATGAAAAATTCCCTGTATGTATAAATAATTTAAATAGGTGAATACTCAAGTTACATACCCTTTTTAAATTTATAGTAGATTAGTCCTGTATTTTTAATGTTTTAATGTAGGTCTACCTAAAGTATAAATGTACTTATTTTATGCAGTGTCAAGCTAGAATTTTATACTATGTTGATATTTTACTGATTTTACTTTTTGTGTATTTCTACAAAAATATATTACTAAAAGGAAATAAATTACTAAAAGTAAATAAACTAGAATACGTCTAAAATATTTATCTTTCAATTTATTGTGGGGGCCTGCAGCCCCGTAGCCCTTATGGACCAGCCGCCACTGATTTACATGTTTATGATATTTAAAAAAAATACACACATTTTCTGTATATTGTAGAAGCGTTAAGCGTCTGCAATTTTCGATTTCGTTGTGTCAAAATGAAAACACAAAGTATTAATTTTATAGCAAAGTTTAATAAAAAAAAAGATCCAATTGTTTCACTTACGAGTCTTACAGTGAATATTTTTTTTAAATACAATTGCGATAATATTCGTATAAACCGCAAACAATTACTATCCTTTTCAACAAGAATAGGCGTGTTACTTTCGAGTGCTGTATTTTAAAAATAAAAAATCAGAAAAAATTGAATATCGGTTTACATTCCTTGGCATGTCTTTTATAATTATTAAGTATATCAAATTTATATTACAATTATTTACGGAGATAATAATAAAAATGCGTAAAGAGGTACCTACATTTTTGAGTACTAACTTTAATGTTTTATGGAAATTGATTGATAAATATTGAATATATCAACCTATTCAGACCCTATTTTGAAAAAAGTTAAGCCCTAAGTTCTCGGTTATTTAACAATCTATTAATACAAAAAAATCAAAAGTTATACATTACACAATATTGCAAAATATATGACTAAATTGTAAATATATGAAATATTCGATTTTTAGTAGTAATATTTTTTGTTTACGGTTTTAAATGTTAGCTTAATTATTGAAGATATTTCAAATTACATTATTAACTGTGTGTGCATAAATGTGATTTTTAAATACAGGGAATTTTTTTTTCAGGTATACATATGTATACACTATAAATATTAAGACATTTGTTGTTTTTTTATAAGATTTCAATTTGAATCTTCAAACGAGAGTTTTCCACTCCTAGACTAGGCATGAAGTAAAATTTCGAGTTTGGAAAAGCCTAAAAATTTGGATTAGCCGCGTAGGGAAGCAGAGCGGCCAATCCGAATTTTCAGGCTTTTCTAAACTCGAAATTTTACTTTATGCACTACGTGTATAAAACACTGAAATATCGTAAAGTTTAAAATATATGGCTTTAGCATTCTAATATGTAAATATGAATAAAACGTCAAATTCGGCGCTGAACAAATTGTTTGAAACACCAATTATAGGCAACCCAATAACTATAACGTATATTAGGTTGCCTATAATCGTTGTTGTATGTGTGTGTTTTTTTTAACTTCACTGTATATCAGTGTTTTTAAGCGTGGCGCATGAAGTAAAATTTCGAGTTTAGAAAAGCCTAATTTGGATTGGCCGCTCCGCTTCGCTACGCGGCCAATCCAAATTCTTAGGCTTTTCTAAACTCGAAATTTTATTTCATGCTTAATCTGTGAGTGGAAAACACTCGTTAAAAGCCTTAAATTAACCGCTTTGAAACAACGAATTCCCGCAAATTTTTAAAACGCTGTAATTATCGGGATATGTATACTCAAAAGAAAAGTGCCCTGTATGTTCTGTTTTAAACACGTTTTAAACGTGTTTTAAACATGTTTTAAATATGTTTTTATTTGTTAATGTTTTAAACGCTGTTTTAATGAAAAAAACACGTTTTGTAAAAAAAACTATTTGTTTTAATTAAAATGAAAAAAACGTTTTTTTAACAAACCTGCCTAATGTATACCCTCATTTTTAAAGCTGTTTAGTAATCCTTTTAATTGCTTATTATTTACTATATGTTTGATAATGGCAAGCTAAAGTTGCTGAAACTGCAGTCACGTAAAAAAAAGTTACATACAAACAAAGTTAAAAGTGTTTTATTGTTAAATTAACATGTATAACGAAGTAGAAGCCTCCACAATAGAAAATAAATTAAATAAATATATAATAATACTTATGATTAACAATAAAAGAACATTTATTAATTTCTATTGATTTTACCAAATTCTGATGATCAGTTGCTTTGTTATGATTAAATAAAGAAGCACTTTTCCAACTGAAGTTGCAAAACACAGATAATTCGTATTGCATTTAATAAATCATTAAAATTATTAAAACGCCACATTTTTATTAATGTAATCGCAATTATTAAAAGAAAGATTGAACTTTATTTTCTTCTATGCACAACTAAAATTCCTCAACTAGAAAATTATTTACAAAGCTTAAGGTTAGTTAAAATTGTTGAAATAAAAAACAACAGAAAAATCTAATAAATTCACGTTACATTTAAAAAAGTTTTAAACAAATTTGAAGCATTAAATTTTCAATAATTATCAAACAGAAACAACATTTATGAACTGTAAATTATAGTAGAATTTACTAAAAACGAAATGAAAAAAAAAGAAACAAAAAATTTGTATTACATTAAAATGAACAAACAAATTTACTGAAATGTAATTAGCAGGAATTACGAAAGCAAATATTGATCTTTATTATTGTGTACACAAAAGCTTAAAATTGACTAAAGTTGTTGAAAGACGGCAATACGAAAATACAATAAAGTAATATTTCATTTATTAAATTTGCAGAAAAGCATAGTATTTATTTTTGTATTAAAACAAGAAATATGAAAAACACTTGAAATTTATGATGCATTAAAGTAAACTATTTAACATTTTAAAAACTTCCCCCCTGGCAACGGCCTTGAAGTAAACAACAATAGAAATGACTGATACGTCAGACTTTTATGTAATTTGCAGAAATTATTGCACTTTGTTTCTATATATACAGAAGCTTAAAACTTACTAAAATTTTTGATAGAAAAAAACACAGGCAAATCCGATCAATTCGTGTTTCATTGAAAAAATCATTACCAACTACTGATTGCATTAAAGATTTCGATTTGTAGATATTAACAAAGGAAAGAATGGACTTTATTTAAGTATAAACACAGACATTTACAGAAGCTCAAATTTTGCTAAATTAGAAAAAGCACAAAATGCATACTACGTAAATAAAAAACAATCAAAATTACCGAAACGTCAGATTTTAGAAAGGAAATTATGTGAGGTCGTTTTTTTGTGTAAGCATAATCAAAATCTCTCGACTAAAATAAAATTACAGAAGTAATGTGTGAACAATATTACTTCTGTATTTTTTTTCAGTTGAGAAATTTTGACTAAATCACTAAATTAATGTTTCGTTTGCGAAATAATAAAAAAATATATTCAAGAACTTTATGAGTTATTTAGAGAAGGAATGATAATTTTCATGTGTGTACATAAAAATTCTCCATCTGTGAAAAAATCAGTACGAATATCCTATGCATATTAAATAAATTTAAATTAAAAACAATATATTTCCGTTTTTTAAACGAAAACTATAAATTACTTAACAATTTTTGTTGGTTACATCAAAATTTGACGTTTCATTAATTTGTTTAACAAGTTTCAAAATAAAACCTAATTATAAATATTTCTCCAGTCATTTTCATTCTTTATTTTATCAAAAATTGAGGCACGTTTAACTTTAGAATGCCTAAAAATACATATATGTTATGAACACACAGGAAATTTAGAAAATTTGTAGAAATTCGTTGCTTTTATAAAAGAGGTCAATTTAAAACTGCTAGCGAGTGTTTTAACTCCTTGATTAAGCATAAAGTAAAATTTTGAGTTTAGAAAAGCCTCAAAATTTTACTTTATGCGGCACGCGTGTGAAACACTGAATTGAAGTAAAGTTCAAAATCTGCTTGTTAAGTTTGATAATAATAAATAAATTAATAATAATTATTATTTCATGTACAGAAATCTTCGAAAATTCAAGCGCCTGAAGGGTTTTTTCTTTTAATTATACTGACATATCCTTTGACAAACTTAAGCAGTATATTTTGAACTTCATGTTGAATCAGTGTTTTATACGCGTGGCGCATGAAACTCTCTAAACCCGGAATTTTACTTCATGCTTAATCATGAAGTGGAAACACTCGTCAGATTGTGCCTCAAAACTTACAATGTATACATCGGGATATATACCTACTTATAAGAAAAAGTCCCTGTATACAAAATGAATATTATCAGTAATTATTCTCAAATGTTTTCAGCAAATATTAAACTTGTTCTTGTCTTAGGAGGCTTTCAATCGCCTAAATATGCTACTAAACTGCATAATTCGTAATAGTGCTCATTCATAATTAATTCAATTAGTAAATCACTTGGTTCGTTAATTAATTCCACTTACATTTTTAAGAATAAACGTTTTCGTTATGGTCTCTTTAAAATATTTTTTATGTATTAATTCTTATGAATAAACATATCAACGGCCACACGCTAAAAAACTTCGTAAGACTAAAAACAATGCTTTAAGCTAATTTGACAATGAATACGTTAAAGTTTTTAAAAAGTGCCGGTAAACAAGTCACCCCCGTTCGTGGAGATTTAAATTCGTAATAGAGCTAGGGACATTGCGTGCCTTAATAGATCTAATAATTTTAAATATATTCGCATTAACACGGTTTTGCATTTCAATAATAATTTGCATTCATCGCGCTCCCCATTAATGGCACAAAGGGACCCCTATATCATCCTCGCACGCATTGATGAGTCTAGATGCTGAACTTGCCTACCGTGCAATATGTCGGCAATTACTCATTTAGTCATTTCAAGTAGCACACACACCCTCCATTTCAACAACTGCCAGTGAGATTTAGTTAGGTACTCAATGAAATTAACGCTTTACGCCAAATTTACTCCGCGTAACCAAACCTTTCAATTGCTCTAATTTTATAATTATAATAAGATAATTTTATGAACATACTAAAAAATATTTTACAATAAATATTTAATGTATATTGTAGATCGATTACAATCAATATAATTACAATAATAATGTATGATTTTTTTTACAAAATTTTTTATTGTAATACAAATTAAGGGGACTTTTAATTTGGGTACCTAATTAAAATATTTATAGATAAAGGGAAATTTACTTTTAATTATATTCCGAATAAAAAAAGCAAAACATATGTATATTTTTCATACACTGTGATGTGTACATTTTTAATTAAACGATTCTGTGAAATTGTGTAGGTATATAAATAAATTTGGTGAAATAATTGAAACAATTTCGACATGGATCCAGAATTCAAAGGGTGGGTGTAAGGATATTTGGGATCGGAATTGTATTGTTGGGATTTCCACGTTGATGGAGTAAAGTTATTAAGATAGTTGACGGCATTATGCATATGTGAACAGTATAATGCTGTACACGTGGATTTGTCAAAGACGAGCGGCACCCCCCTTCTGTCGATATTTGAAGATAGGAACTAGTTAACATGCAAATTGCAATATGTATAAGCCAAGGCGGCAATGTCTTCGGCAGCGGCAGATTCGTGATACAAAATACGTCTAACTAAAAGGCGTTGGGGGCGGAATGGGCACTTTGCTATAAGCTCTAACACAAATTTAATCTCTGCGTTTCATTTTCCAATTATCATTACTGTGATATTAATAAGAAATTTATGGCGGGTTCAAAAGACAATCAGTGTAAGTCAAAAATTCCCTACTTTGAAAGAGCGTACTTGTTAAATTTATTTTTAAAAGTTCTATGTTTATTTACATATGATAAATATCTAGTTAAAATTTCTACAAGAATTGTTATTTCTTAAAAGTACACTTATTTTATAAACAATGCAGGTACATCGGACAAAAATCAAGAAATTTTAGTACCTTCTACATCGAGTGGACCAATCACACGCAGCAGATCTAGACTGCTAGTCCCTAGTTTATAAAACAAGTGTACTGACAGTGAACGTGACATCTATCACTCAGTATATTAAAAAGCTCCTGATGAGAAGTGATGCTGCTGAAACGTAGAGCGCAAATAAACAAATCGACGCGAGAAAGCAGCCCAAAAAGCTCCAACCAGTTATATATATATATATATATATATATATATATATATTTAAACTTGAAAAAATATTCCTATCCCCATGCATGCGCTGTAAATTGTCAAGAATTATTCGCTTGTATAAAAAACAGTATATTTTGAACTTCAAAATATTTCAGTGGTTTATAAGCGTGGCGCATGAAGTAAAATTTCGAGTTTAGAAAAAGCCTAAAAATGTTAATTGTCCAATTCACATTAAGGGTATTGGGTTGCCTATAATCATTGTTTTATACAAGTAGTTTAATGCGTGTAACTCGCGTTTTCTTCAGGTATACATATGGGATATGTGGATATCTGATTCCGTATTATTCCAATTAATATCATTATACACCTGGTGTATGAAATAAAATATCTAAATTTTGTATTGTTGGACAATTAACATTTTTAGGCTTTTTCTAAACTCGAAATTTAACTTCATGCGCCACACTTAAAAACACTGATGTTCAAAAAACACACACACACAACAACGACTATAGGCAACCTAATATACGTAGAGTTATCGGGTTGCCTATAATCACTGTTTTAAACAATTTGTTCAGCGCAGAATTTGACTCATGTTTTATTCACATCTACATATTAAATTGTTAAAGCCCTATATTTTGAACTTTACGAAATTTCAGTGTTTTATACGTGTGACGCATGAGGTAAAATTTTGATTTTAGAAAAGCCTAATTTGGATTGGCCGCTCCGCTTCGATACGCGGCCAATCCAAATTTTCAGGCTTTTCTAAACTCAAAATTTTACTTCATGCTTAGTCTGGGAGTAGCAAACTCTCGTTTAAAGATTCACATTGAAATCTTTTAAAAAAAACAACGAATGTCGTAAAATTTATAGTGTATGCATATGTATACTTAAAAAAAAGATCTCTGTATTTAAAAATCACATTTATGCACACACAGTTGTGATATTTTATTGTAATATAATGTTATAATTAATAATGTAATTTGAAAAATATTCAACAATTTAGCTAAAATTGTATAAAATATAATTTAGCAAATTTAAGATAATAAAAAAAAACGTTTTAAACAAATTTAACGTTTAAAGCATGTTTGAAACAAAACCGTTTAAAACACGACGGCTGTTTTCAAACATGTTCAAAGCAATGTTTTAAAACAAAGTGTTTTAATCATAATAACCCAGCCAGATAGACCTAATGTACACCCCGATTTTTACCGCTGGGTTGCAATTTTGTATAAATACCTGTAAAACCTCTAGTTTAAATTATTTCATGTTTGATAATGACAAGCTAAATTTGTCGAAACTGGAGTCACATTCAACAAAAAGTAACAAAGTAAAAAGTATTTTATTGTAAAATATCTTGTTTAGAAAAGCCTGAACATTTGGATTGACCGCCGCCTCGCTTCGTTCGTGACAGCAAATTCAAATTTTCAGGGTTTACTAAACTTGAAATATTACTTTACGCTTAATCAATTATTGAATGCTATCAATTTTCCATGTTCTTTTACTTATGAAAACATAGTCACTGGTAAACCTGTTTTATTTCACAAATGTACCAAATTATTGGTAATTGAAATTTACAATCCCTAACAATAATATAAAGATAACTTTTCATCTCACTTTGAAATATAAAGTGTCTTACTTTAAAATTTGTAATTAGCAAAGTTATGGCAAAAAGAAAATGTTCTCGGTTTTTACTTTTTTCACTAATGGTGGCCAGTATAAAAAAAACGAATGTCATAGTGTTCCACCTGTCTTGGAACAATCTGTATTTATAATAAAAGATAGTGTGTCGCATTTAGGGATGTAAAATTACCGGAATTTAAAGTACTAGTACTAGAATCAGTCCTAAAATAGTGGTAATATTTTAGCATTGGAGCACTATTAGAATCAATACATCAACGATAAAGCATTTTATTTCTATATTGGTGTATTATGTTTTCGTGTAATCATTTTATTATTAATGTATTGTAATATTGTTTATTGGAAATTATTCGTAAATAATTTCATCATATGTAATCACAGAAATAAAACATAATAGAAGCGGGAAATGCAGGCCATTTTAATTTTTATTACTGATGTTAAAAATGTAATTTTTATTATTATTGTGGGTTATGTGATTAGATTGATATGGGTAAGAATAGAAAGAAATTTGTCGAATAAATCATGGCATGCAAAATCAACAAGAGAGAGAGATAAGCTGACAAATCAAGGGGCGGTTACTATCTTCTCAACACATGTCCCGATGCTCAGAGGCCTGCCGGCCGCAGAAGGACACTGAATTTTTCATTCATATCTCCAAATGACAAAGATTTCGATGCATTTCCATATAAATTACATCATATTTCTGGAGTGTAGGGGTTTGCGTAGCGCGTCTTCGAAGGCTGTTAGTCATCCTAACAATGATTTATAGCGACTAACATATTGCCGGGCGGAGGACGAAGGGTGTAAAGCAAGAGGCAGCAAGCTGCAGGGTTGAGCCCAGTTGGGTTCGACCACCGAGTGCTGGCCCCTATGTTGCGGAAAGACGCGTATCCGATCTCGGGGATTGCTCTTCTCTTGCCTCTTGCCCTGGTGTGTAATCATGCCGCGGGCCGCTACTCTCGCTGACCAAAATTACACACATGAACCGTATAATTTAGAGTCATAAACCAAAATAGGCAGCAACCGAAATTGGATTTTGACCAGTGACTATCGGGTGACAGTTGATCTTCGGTACAGTGTAGCCGATAGAGTCCACTCAACCTCATCATGATCTAATCAATCAAAACTATACTTAGGCTTACGATTGTTCAGAGTCCAATTTGTTGTCATTACCAAAATTACCTTAATCTCTCCCAAAAAATATTACCTATATCAAGGTTGTCCACACCATTAAACATTGAAAATTGTCCATTTAATTGATGAATGAAGGATGTGTAAGCGGCGAAGTAGAAATATTCGCAATTGGAGGTGGTAGCCGTGTATTGATAACATTTGTCAAATGTTATACCTGCTTTATTCCTTGACTGAATCAATAAATCCTAACCGGCTGCGGCAACACACAACCAGACATATGTATCATTGCAATTTCACGAGTGTTCATAAATAGCGGATATGCCACAATAAATCGGAAATCGTGTTGGCTCGATTCCCTGGGTGGTCGTGATCTTGAATTCCAGAGCGGGGTCGGATCCTAGACCTATACTGGGGACCCGTAGTGATACACTAACCCACTACCGCTCCTCCACACCTGGGGGAAGACTAATCAAATAACGTATCCTCCTGGGAGTCTGGGCAGAACCATTACGAGGAGCGCTAATAACTTTTTAAGACCGGAACTGCGGAATGTCATTACCAAATGACGGCCGACCCTCGAGTAAGTGTTGTTAGTGGCTTCTTTTTACGAGTGGGATTCACAGCGACGATAGCATCTTAGTTCAAGCCCCCAGAGTAGCTAAGTATCACCTAACACTTCAAGTTCTAAACTTTTAATGCCTAAAATGCCATATAGTTAGAGGTGTGAGCGCGGCATAATCAGATCCAATGTATAAATATAGTATGTTGTTGCAGTTAAGATTAGCGAGTTAACCTGTTGGGAGTTAAGGAAATGGGGCGCGTCGAGCCGCCCCCGGCGCGGATTATAAGCCCGAGAAATAACTCCGGATCTTAACAAGAGTTTGCACTCAGCATCTCTTAACGGACACATACAAGACCTGGGTGTGGGGGGTTTAAGTCCCTCATTCTAATATATGACCACGCAAGGGCTACATCCGTACCTGTTCGGATTGGATTCTCTCTCTTCATTTCTCCACCGCGCCACAATTAGTATCACTCGCACAAAAAATATCCTATTATACCTTAATAAAACCTATCATAAGTTTTAAATCCGAAAAAGTAGCATCTTGACGAAAAAAATAGAGGCAGCCAATGACTGGCTAAAATGGTTACTCGGAAAAAATCCTTTCGGAATACCCACATAAAACTATAACAATCAAGTCGCTCACGCTGGATAAGCCACTTCATTTCATGCATGTTTGGAGTAAAAAAATAAAAGTACGTACCTGGAATTCAATTACGTTAAATATCCATTTTGATTGGAGGCAAACACCAAGCCGATATTTATTTACCCAAGCGATTTCATTTCATTTAGTCCCAATGTATCAACGCCGGTCTCGGATTATTTGCGGTGTCTAATATAGCGTGATTATTCTATATATGAGGTCAATATCAGAGGGCGTTGAAAGGATTTTGTGATGAGGACTGAGGTTTGTAAACAGCCCCGAGCTTCGAAACATACTAGGATCCCATAAATAACAATGTGTTAGTATTAGCTCTCGGACTATCAAAGATGATTCATAGCCGCTTTCAAAGTTCACTTCATCACTGCCAACCGCATCACAAGAAAACATGAATGTACTTATTTAACAAAGATAAAGTATTGCATTTAATTAGAAATGCTTTGCGAGAATGCAGCGCGTGTTCTATAAATATATTATAGATTGCCACCATAAATATTCCATAAAACATATAATTCTAGCTAATGCAAAACTAATTATAATATAAATTTGACCCTTTAACACTCCTCACATCCATCTTCTGACCGTTAATTTACTGCTAAATTGATCTACCCGCTACGCTACATTCGAGTACTAATAAAAGAAGGGCCAATATATAGCGGAAGATATGAAAGTTACCACTATATATAGTGTTATGTGCAATTTCTGGGGGCAGTTATTAGTCGCTAAGAAAGCAACAGGGGTACTTCGCGGTTGTAAATCTTGCCTCCTGGTCTCACTAACTTCCCAGAAATGTAGCTTATTGCTAGCGACAGATTGGGCACGATGACATCGTAAATTTACACTCCCCTATTATTACAATTTACAAATATACTCAATCATATATCACATACTAAGATATCATATACTTAACAATTTTACACCATTTTTTAATATTAATCATACTTTTCATTAGGATCATTGAATATTATTTTCTAGATTTATTTATTTTTATAATAATATAGATTGCCTAATTTCTTTAAATTGGGTAATACAGATTAATAAAAATTAACACTTGTTAAATGATTAACATTTAACCACAAAATGATGATATCCTTTAATTTAGTTCTTCAAATAAATTAAAATTGTGTCAATAGTTGTCAATTTCACTTTTTTTAAAATATTTTGGGTTATTATTATTGCATAGTAATTTATTATGTGTTATATTATAAAAATATCGACTTTGTACCCCTTTATAATTCATTTTGATGAATACCTATATACAAGGATTTATTTAATATACATATATGTGTGTTCTGTACATTTTCAGGCATTTGTTGTTTTTGAAAAGCGTTCAGTTTGAAACTTTTGAGAGGGTTTCCACTCCCTAATTAAGCATGAAATAAAATTTCGAGTTCAGAAAAGCCTGAAAATTTGGTAAATTTTCAGGCTTGTCTGAACTCCAAATTTTACTTCATGCTTAATCAAAGAGTGAAAACACTCGTTACAGCCTTTAAATTAAACGCATTTAAAAAAAAACAGCGAATGCCTGGAAATTAAAGTGGATACACCAGGATAGGTGTACTTAAAAAAAAAACCTTGTATGTTTATTCCTTCATTCTCTACAATATTTATTTGACAAAAATGTCAATTATATTAATTATTGACGAGATACGAAGAAGACGATAGGAGTAAACATCCAGTTCCGGTTTCTGTATTTCCCCAAATGTTGATAATTTCGAGATATTATGAAGTAGAACACAAATATAAAATTTGATAAAAATACAATTAGCCATTTTCACTGAAATCGTTACACAGACTGACATCATTAAGATAACACTTAATGGACCCCAATACGTATATTCCCGCAAACAAATCAATTTTTAATCGATCATAATACCTTCCTTACATATTAATATATGGTCAGTAAAACAATTTTATACTCTATATCTTATAAGCAATTACTAGTTTTTATTAATATCGTCCATTATTCATAAATGTATCAGAAAAAATGTTGTTAATATGTATATCGAATAAATTAAATTAAATGCAGTCGATCAAAAAATGTCAAAAACGTCATTTGAGGTCTGCAATAAACGCGTCCATTAGCCATTAAATAATCCGTCATAATACACTGACATTAACCATAAAGAAAGAGATAACAAAAAATGAAAACACTCTGATGATATAACGTGATTAAAACACAATTAATTCTGCATTATTCCAGTCAAAGGGGCCGGATATAAATTAATTACAACCCAGAGGCGACGAGCGATTAGTACAATGTAAAATAGCCCCGGGCTTATTCAAGTCCAACGCCAGAACGAGATGTTTGTCTTAGGTAATGGTAACACTGTGACCTGTTTAATAAATATTATTTATCTAATTTACTTAATTGAGGTCAGGCACAGATGACGAACGCGCTCGTTCCGCGTAGGAGTTTATTTGTAGTTCTGATTTATGAATGTCTTCATTTCATGCAGAAGCCACTATTTTAAATTTCAACTTCGCAATTACGCTCTACCTACTTGTTGAATATATTTTAATAATATACCAGTGGTATATATATAAATAAATATACATATAGAAATAACAAGGTAGAAACATGGTTAAAACATAGTCCAATAGCATAAGGGGGGATATAGGAGTACAAACACCCCAAAAATTTGCAAAATGTTGATTTTTTGTATGTAAAAGCGGCCCTGTAAGAGCGAAAATAATATTTTTGTTTAATGGTAAAAATATTTGTTTGCTCTTTCGGGGCCACTAAAACTTGTAAACAGGTATTAGAGTAATAGATTTTTTGCCTACGATTGTATTGGATGATTGATTTACATAGAACAAAAAATTCAAACCGTAACAAAAATTAAAAACAGAACTGAATTGTTTATTTTCATTCTTTTATATTACTTTATTTTTTTTTATTAAATTATTATTATTATTTATATATTTCAAGCCTACACCAAAAGGTAAAAGGCAAATGATAATATATATATATATATATATATATATATATATATATATATATATATATATATATATATTTATATATTTCAGAACGTAACCGTAAAATGGAACAAAAAAAAATGTTTAGAATTTTTGATTGTACCATGAAAATGAAGCTGAATAATATTTTTTTAATTATGTAAAATTGAAATTATTGTAAAAAAAATCATAACTAAATATTTAACAATTACTCGCCAGCAAAAAAGCATATACCTCATCTCATACCTGTAAATAAATATTTGCACATTTATTCTTTTGAAATCCATAGAAGTTCTACATTTCGATTCGTACACTTCACATACTTAACATCACCTGTACACATAGTAAGTTAAGTGTTCTGCCATTGTTGGTTGTTGGCAATTTCAAGTACTAGATTAAGCATGACTTTGAGGACATTCGGCAATATTGACTTATTCTTTATAAGAATGTCGTTAATGCATTGTTCTACATTGCAGAAAAAGCTTATTAAATTGGATAATTGATCCATTTTAATTTATGATTGGTTGTCGAAGCCATTACTTTGTTATTGTTAAATAATAAAGAACGATGCAGATATTTTTTAATTATTTAACTACATTGTAATTTAAGCAAATATTTTTGAATTGCATCTCATTGAATTACATTTAATTATTGTTAATAGCAGAGATGGGCACGATTCGAATAATTCAGGCTTCGAACCCTTTTAAAGAATTTAAAAGAGTAAGGCCAAGCGCAAGATAAAACGCAGAGGAATCTCGCCACGCAGAAAAAGTAGCTCAGTTTTCTGTAACACGTATATTTAAATACGACAGCGCAAAATGAAGCGCAGGGTGACGTGACGCAGTTTCTGCGCGTGGTGAGCTAGGGTGTCGCAGTTCTCATACCAGTTTCCTGCGCGCAGTTGGATCGAATTGGTGAAAATAATGAAAGAAAAGGTTATCGAGGCTGTGCAAAAAGGGAATTTTGTATACAATACAAATGATCCTGATTACAAGCTCACTGTGTTTATCAAAAACTGCGTCCCAATTTGCGTTCGGTACCTGTGCGCAGTTTTTCCTACTTGGCCTTAGGCTGCGCGCAAAATAAGACGCAGGTGAGTCACGCCATGCAGGAAAAAATAACTGTTTTTTATAACGCATATATTTAAATACGACAACGTAAATTGAGCCGTGAGTTACGAGACGCAGTTTTCCCATTTAAATACATGCCGCGACATGACTCATCTGCATCTCATCTTGTGTTCGGTCTTATTCGAGCACTTCAGTGAACAATAATTCGTGATCCGGATTCGTTGAATTTTTTTGAGTGAGAGAAAGAATTAGAATTATTCTTTTTCTTACGAATCCTTTATTCGAGTATTCGTGATTTTAATCATATTAAATGATTCGGATTCGTGATTGTTTTCCTTTTTTTGAGGATTCGTCCCAGCTCTGGTTAACACTTATAGAGTAGTATTAAATTGTTTTAAAATGTAGGTATATGCAGGTATACATAACATAAATAGAATCTGAAAAACGATTATGTAGGTAATTATGTGAAATTATAATAATTAAATTAGCATGAGTAAACATTCCCACATAATAATAATATTATGCACAATTTATTATATATGTACATACGTGCATAACATATAATTATACGATAAAGCACATGGGCATATGATTAAGCATCAACACGTCTTACATAGTTTACGCGTAGGTGTTGTGCGTAAATTCATCTTGTAATTAGATTAAGATTGGTTATTAACTTGCAAACCCACAAAGAACGCACACTAGACATTAACGCCGCCGCCTTGCACAAGACTAACCGACACTTGCCGGGATGAAATTACATACTCCATTAGATAAAGGCGATTTTTGCGGCATCGTAATTATTACGCAAACGTTGGGTATTAATTTGCGATTGGTTTTTATTTTTTACGTGAACGCCTTATTGGTAAATATGCATGAAGTTTTTACTTTTTTCATTTCCTATCTGTTGTTAAATATTAATTTGAATTAGGCATTCGAACGTTTCTCATGATATTAGATTGTAAAGAAAAGTATAAAAATAGATACATTAAAAGTGCGATTCTTTCCGCAATCTACAACAAATTTGTCTTACAATGACTAAATCAAACACTCATTGAAAAAACAACTTCCCGAGCTAATACCCGGACGGATATTGGATTATACAATATGTGTTTGCTGTTGCATACTACTGCTGCAAATGTAACAACTCGAACTGATTTCAGTTTGAACCTTTAAACGAGTGTTTTCCACTCCCAGGTTAAGCATAAAGTAAAATTTTGAGTTTAGAAAATCATGAAAATTTGGTTTGATCGCGTAGCGCTACGCGACCAAACCAAATTTTCAGGCTTTTCTAAACCCGAAATTTTACTTAATGCGCCACGCGTATAAAACACTGATATATTGTGAAATTATAAATGTTCTTGTTTCGCAGTATAATTTTAATCCCGCGTTGGTAGTATATTTTTAATACTGATTTACCAATGAATTTTTAATTTCACAATATTTCAGTGATTTATACGCGTGGCGCATGAAGTACAATTTCCAGTTTTAAAAAGCCTGAAGATTTGGTTTGGCCGATTGATGGCATCGCGGCCACGGGTGTGCGCTAGGAGGTAATTCTTAACATTAAATGTTTAAAAAAACTAGGTATTACATTATGTTCCTCATACTTCAGAACCCCGACGTATAGATTTTCAACGAAATAGTGTTTATAATTAACGAGTAATTAATTCATCAACATCGTCAATTTTCAGATGTGAATTTATAACGAAAATCGATGCGCGGTTAAGTAGATATATTTTCGTAACTATTCGAAATATTTATCTACTGTTTCTTTCATGTAAAAACAAATGACCTTTGCTTCAAACACATGAAAAACCAAATTAATATCTTGATTAGTTAATGAATTATCATTTTTTCAATGTTCATAATTTTTAAATATAAATTTAAACTTTGCGAGACCCCTAAAAACGCAATTTAAATTTGTCCAACCTATAATTACTACCAAATCATAGCCCCAAGTCTTTTTTTCAACGGAATTTTTTATTTTAAAAATATCGAACTAACTTTTTGAGAAAAACATTTATTTATATCGCGAGTCATCTTAAAACGTCTATTGTGCGCAGGCATAAGCTAATTCGGCTGGAAGATGATTGCGCGGCTGCGCGTTATTTTAAAAAATATTTAATGTCCCTTATTAAAGCAGCATTTTTAAATACTAATCCATTAATTATAATAGTTTACTAGAAAAACATGAATACATAAGTATTTATTTTTTATTATTGATGTTCGGGTCAGACGAGGAATTTTTCTATTACAAACAATTCCCGTCCTTGGACCGAAGTAATTTTAAACGGTCGGTTCTGAAGGGGATAATGAATGCGTAAACACGCGCGAAATGGTCAACGCTGCCAGCTAGGGGTTGTTCCAGATGGTGAACCTCTTCTAAGAATTGCTGGGTACCTGCATCTTGCGCGCGCTAAATCCACCCCCGATGACGGAGTTTACCCCCCACTTTGTAAATATTTTGTAAATATGTTCGTGTATATTTTTAGCATTAAGCTTTTGAACTTATAAGAAGAAGGTCTAATAGAAATCCTTAAAAAGTGTTATTCGTTTTATTTTTCGTTGAACAAATTAGTCGATGGTCGTAACAACTAGTCACCTTACAAGTGACACCGTCGCAAGACAACACAAAATTATACATGGTCCTTCGAACCGGATGAAGAAGAGTTTATCCAACCCCGTGACCAGAAGATTAATTGTTCATCGTGGTTATCGTCGGTGAAGCTGTACAGGTCCTTAGTTCGCCCAAGTAGACGTCCAGGTAGCCAAAGAGAGCAGCTCAAGCCGATGATTGAGATCCAGTCCAGGAAGACGATTTTGGAGGAAAAGTGGTGAGTCTCTGACAATTTCCCATTTCCTACCTTTGCCCTGGCCTTAGATCAGTTTTTGAATAATCTTAAATTTATGCACTAAATCGTGCTTAGTTTATTTAAATTAATTTAACCTTCTCATAAATAAATTTATTAAAAATGGATTTAAAGCAATTAATCCAAGAGCGTGGGTCGATTAAAGGCAAATTAACACGTACTAAAAATGCAGTTTCCGCAATGGATAAAACAAAATTAGATTATATTGATCTAGCAGATCGTTTACAAAAAATTCAGGAACTTTATGATCCATTCTTTAATGTTGTTGCAAAAATTCAATTGATCAATGAAGAGGAAAATAACGATGAGGAGAATTTTGAAAACGCATATTTTTCAACAACTAGTATGATTAAAACATTACTAAATTCTGCCCCGAAGGACACTAGTTCAAATCGGTCAATTTCATCTACCTCAAATTCCGATAATCAACTGCCTAAATTAAATATACCAACTTTTTCCGGTATTTTGTCTGATTGGTTAGGTTTTAAAGAATCTTTTGAGTCAATGATTCACGATAACAGTGAACTTAGTTCTCTACAAAAGCACCGCTATTTAAAGTCTGCTCTTGAGGGCGAAGCGGCGCTACTATTAAAGGGGATAAGTCTCTCCGAATGTAATTACCGTGAAGCTTGGGACGCATTAAATGACCGCTATAATAATACTAGGAAGTTAATTCACAGCCATATTATTGATATTTTGGAAATAAAACCAATAAATAGAGAAACGTGTGCTGAAATCCGAAAAGTAATTGATACAACTACTCGCAATATTCGCTCTCTGCGCGCATTAAAAGTGCCCGTTGATAATTGGGACGACATTTTAGTAGTTTTAACAGTATCTAAATTAGATATAAACACTAAAAGAGAATGGGATAGGACACTTGAGCGGGATAAACTACCAACATTTGCCGAGTTAGTTAGTTTTTTGGACAAAAAAAGTGGTTCATTAGATGTCGATCATGTTAATCACAGCAAAATAAATTCAGATCACGGTCGAACGAATCAAAAGTCAAAGTATGTTAATCATGTAGCTCAATTTGATAAAAAATGTATTATTTGTGGCAATTCACATCAAATATTCAAGTGCGACATATTTTTAAATTTAGCAGTTAGAGATCGTGTGTCTAAAATCAATGAATTAAAATATTGTGTATGCTGTTTGCGACCAGCAAATCATGCTATTCAAAATTGCTATGCGCGCTCGTGTTCCATTTGCAAAAAGAAGCATAACTCTTTATTGCACATTACAAAATCAATGCCAAATAATGAACCAGTGCAATCCACGTCTGCGCATTGCAGTTATGAAGGCGAAGTTTTATTGTCAACAGCGATTGTAAAGGTTAATAATTTAAAGAAAACACACGAATGCAGGGTATTATTAGACAATGGCTCACAGTTAAATTTAATCACTTCCAGTGTTGCGGATAAGTTAAATTTGAAAAGAGAAAAGGTTGACGTAACAATACGCGGTGTAATTGAATCTGTATCAAATTCTTCAGAAAAAACTGAAATTAACATTGCCTCTAGATTAAATAACTACTCGGCAAATATTTCATGCATTATCGTACCGAAAATTACAAATTCATTACCTCGTGAAACCTTTAAAAAGGGTACAATAAAGATTCCGCATAATATGCAATTAGCAGATCCACATTTTAATGTGTCCCGCCCTATTGATATGTTAATAGGTGCGAGTGTGTTTTGGAAGACTTTATGTAACGGTCAGGTAGATTTAGGGATAGGTAATCCCGTGCTGCAAAAGACGCACTTCGGGTGGATTATAGGCGGAGGTGAGACAAAGGCTATTGTTAAGCAGGGTCAGGTAGCAAGCCTTCAATTACTTAATTTGAAAACCGATGTAGAACATTTTAATTTGGAGCGTTTTTGGGAAATCGAAAATGTTGACGCAATTTCTAAAAAATTAAATCCCCAGGAACTTAAATGCGAAAGGCATTTTATCAACAATGTAACCCGCGATAAAACAGGTCGATTCACAGTTGCCTTACCGTTCGCTAATAATAAAATAGAATTAGGTGATTCATATAGTATAGCGCAGAAAAGATTCTATAATTTAGAAAATAAATTATGCAAAAATGAAGAACTTAAGTTGCAATACTCAAAATTTATGACTGAATATGTAGATTTAGGGCATATGCGATTAATAGAGTCCGATGATAAATCCGGCTATTATTTGCCGCATCATGCAGTATTCAAAAATGCTAGTGCCACCACTAAATTAAGAGTAGTATTTGACGGTTCATGTAAAACAACGAATGGAAAATCGCTCAATGATATGTTAATGAAAGGGCCTGTCATACAGGATGAATTGTTCACAATTCTTATTAGATTTCGCGCACATAAATATGTACTATCTGCAGACATAGAAAAGATGTACAGGCAGATTAGAGTAGACGATCATTCATCCAAATTTCAAAAAATACTGTGGCGTTTTGATTCCTCGTATAAATTAAAATCTTACAAATTAGACACTGTCACGTACGGTACCACCCCCGCGTCATTCCTGGCAACTCGTTGTTTACATGAATTGGCCAATAATGAAGCCAAACAATATCCCCAAGCCTGTGAAATAATTAAAAGGGATTTTTATATGGATGACTTGCTGACAGGTAGTGACTCAATTAAAGATTTAATAAATATCAGAAATAATGTTATATCAGTATTAAATAATGGGGGTTTTCAACTAAATAAATGGAATGCCAATAATGAATCGATCTTAAATCAAATTCCGCGTGACAGAGAGGACATGTTAATTAGACTTGATAAAGATGTCAGTACGAAAATCCTCGGCTGTCTGTGGGATTCTGCGTCAGATGTATTTACTTTTTCTGCTTGCAAACCCGATGAAAAACGTATCACCAAGAGAACCATTCTGTCTCAGGTAGCCAGTTTGTTTGACCCTTTAGGTTTCGTTAATCCTGTCATTGTATCTGCAAAGTTAATTATACAAAAGTTGTGGCAATTGAACTTAACTTGGGATGAGAGCGTGCCTTTAAATATTCATACGGAATGGAAATCTTTTCAAGCTAACCTGCAACTAATTAACAATGTTAGAATTTCTCGTAATATTAAATTTAATTCAGATTTTGAGCTTCACGGGTTTTGCGACGCAAGTGAAACGGCTTATGGGGCATGCATATACGCACGCGTGAAAATTAAGGATCAAGAATATTTTACAAATTTAATTACGGCAAAATCACGCGTTGCCCCTTTAAAAACGCAATCACTTCCCAGGTTGGAATTGTGTGGCGCATTGCTACTATCGCGATTAATAAATACTATAAAAAATGCGTTACAATTTAAAAATATTCAATACAAAAGCTATATGTGGTGTGACTCATCTATAGTACTTTGTTGGATTAATGCCGAAAAGGCTAAATTTAAAACGTTCGTCTCTAATAGGGTAGCTGAAATCAGGGAATTAACAAATACTGAGAATTGGAGGCACGTATCTACGACCGATAATCCCGCTGATATTCTTTCCCGGGGATGTACTGCACAAGAATTATTAAATTCAGATATTTGGTGGCGAGGTCCTTCATGGCTCGTAAAAAGTCAATCTGAATGGCCTCAATCCAAAGTTAATGTGATAACTAATATTCCTGAAATTAAAAATGTTTGTCTTGTAAATAGTGTAAATAATAGTTTTAGTATTTGGGACAATTATTCTAGTTTTTCAAAACTTATTAGAGTTACAGCGTATTGT
Organism: Philonthus cognatus; assembly: GCA_932526585.2. NCBI lineage: Eukaryota > Metazoa > Arthropoda > Insecta > Coleoptera > Staphylinidae > Philonthus > Philonthus cognatus. The sequence continues at coordinate 94,568,436 of OW052243.1, forward strand.
CAGAGATTTTTAAATAATTGCAAGGCAAAGAAAAGCGGCAAGGAGAAATCAGTTGATTACCTCTCATCGGACGAAATTAAAAGGGGTACTTTGTCCTTGATAAGAGCCGTTCAAATGCAGTCGTTCCCAAATGAGTACAAGCATTTAATTAACGGCCGCGAAATTAATAAAAATAGTAAGTTATTAACTTTAACCCCATTTATGGATGAGATTGATCGGGTTATCAGAGTCGGGGGTAGATTAAAAAATGCATTGCTACCGTATAATAATAAACATCCCCTGGTTATACCTGGGCAACATAAATTAACAGAGCTAATGATTCAACATCAGCACTTAACAAATCTGCATTCGGGTGTTAATGCGACTCTCGCCTCAATAAGATTAAATTACTGGCCATTATCAGCAAAAAACCAGATTAAAAAGATTATCGGAAAATGTGTACGATGCTTTCGAGTAAATCCGAAATTCGGCGAACCGATTATGGGCGAATTACCTGAGCCGCGTGTGGTAATTCAAAAACCTTTTAATTCCACTGGAATTGATTTTTGTGGGCCCTTCTTGATAAAAGACGGTGTTAGAAAAGGCATCACCAGAAAGGCCTACGGTTGTTTATTCATTTGCCTAGCAACTAAAGCCGTTCACTTAGAAGTGGTCAGCAATTTATCAACGGACGCATTTATTGCGGCGTTGCGGCGCTTCGTTGCTCGTCGCGGAAAAATCACGCGTATATATTCAGATAATGCTACTAATTTTATCGGTGCTAGTAAAGAATTAAGCTCACTTTTTAAATTAGTAAAGGCAGAATTATCAAATAATAAATTAAATAATATTTTTGCAACAGACAATCTAGAATGGCACTTTATACCTCCTCGGTCTCCACATTTTGGGGGGATCTGGGAGGCAAACATAAAAAAAGTAAAATATCATTTAAAAAGAGTTATGGGAAACTGTATTTTGACATTTGAAGAGCTAACTACACTATTAAGTCAAATTGAGGCCGTCCTAAATTCTCAACCCCTGTGTAGTATTTCCAACGACCCCAACGATCCCTCTTTCTTAACTCCTGGTCACTTCCTTGTCGGAGATTCATTAACAGGTGTGGCAGATCCGAGTCTATGCGACATTAAAATCGGAAGATTATCCAGATGGCAACACCTGCAATACATGAAGCAGCACTTTTGGAAAAGATGGGTGAAAGAGTATCTTCCGACTCAACTACCTCGCACCAAGTGGACCAAGAACTCTAGCAAGATAGAGGTGGGGGACTTAGTGGTCATCAAAGAAGAAAACCTGCCCCCATTAAGGTGGCTCGTTGGACGAGTTCTGGAATTGCACCCAGGCAAGGACGGAGTTGCACGCGTAGCAACAATGAAAACTACAACAGGCGAGTTTAAGAGGGCGATAACCAGGCTGGCAGTTCTCCCAACAAATTGAGCCGAAGAGACTTCATTCCTTCAGGGGGGGCGGCATGTTCGGGTCAGACGAGGAATTTTTCTATTACAAACAATTCCCGTCCTTGGACCGAAGTAATTTTAAACGGTCGGTTCTGAAGGGGATAATGAATGCGTAAACACGCGCGAAATGGTCAACGCTGCCAGCTAGGGGTTGTTCCAGATGGTGAACCTCTTCTAAGAATTGCTGGGTACCTGCATCTTGCGCGCGCTAAATCCACCCCCGATGACGGAGTTTACCCCCCACTTTGTAAATATTTTGTAAATATGTTCGTGTATATTTTTAGCATTAAGCTTTTGAACTTATAAGAAGAAGGTCTAATAGAAATCCTTAAAAAGTGTTATTCGTTTTATTTTTCGTTGAACAAATTAGTCGATGGTCGTAACAACTAGTCACCTTACAAGTGACACCGTCGCAAGACAACACAAAATTATACAATTGATTCAAACTAATAAAACTTATTTTCCGAAAATTATTTATATTACAAGTTTAAATGTTAAATTTAAGTTTTCAAGAAAACTTGTCTCTATTTTAATTAATACTATCATTTTTCGACTATATGTTTTTATAATTAATTTTCTAAAAATAACTTTTTTTAGTTTGAATCAATAATAAAAAATTAATACCTATGTATTCATGTTTACCTAGTAAACTTTTATACTTAATGGATTAGTATTTGAAAAAGTCTATTTTTGTAAGTGATATTGAACATTTTTAAAAGAGCGCGCGGCCGCGATCATCCAGCTGAACTAGCTTTACCTGCGCGCAATAGATGTTTTGTGGTGACTCGCGACATAAATAATTTTTTTTTCACAAAAAGTTGGTTCGATATTTTTAAAATAAAAAATTCCTATTGTAGAGGAAACTTGGAGCTATGATTTGGTAGTACTTATAGGTTGGACACATTTGAAACTAATTTTTGTAGGTCTCGCAAAGTTTAAATTTATATTAAAAAATTATGAAAATTGAAAAAATGATAGTACATTAACTAATCAAGATAATAACTTGTTTTCTATGTGTCTAAAGCACAGGTCATTTGTTTTTACATAAAAAACAATAGATAAATATTTCGAGCAGCTACGGAAATATATGTATTTAACCGCGCATCGATTTTTGTTATAAATTCACATCTGAAAATTGACCATGTTTACACTATTTTGTTGAAAATCTATACTTCGGGGTTCTAAAGTATGAGGAACTTGATGCAGTACCTAGTTTTTTAAACATTTAATGTTGATAACTACCTTCCCGCGCACACCCGTGGCCCCTCTGCCTTCAATCGGCCACACTGTGCGCCGCACAGTGGGGCCAAATGGCTCAAAAAGCACGCATAGACTATATTTTATAATGTTACTGTATGTGAATCTCTGAAAAAGGTTGGTCGGCACAATTCTAATCAACGTAATTTTATAATGTTGTCAATTGTTAATCGTTCAGAAAAAAACGATTAACAATTGACAACATTATAAAATTACGTTTTTTCAACACTGTTGTGATGATTCTGAGTAAAATTCACTGAGTTCAAATCATTTATCATTCTATAGATTGTGGCATGAAATATTGTCATGAAAACTGTTAATTTTATCAAAATAAATGTTTTCAACACATTTGTCATTAGCTAAACTTATTTAATTGATTCAGATTTTTTAAAGTAATTTTTGGTGCATGTCAAATACTAAATCATTTCAAAATTTGATGGTAGGTAAGGTAAGCGTGTTAAGCTAGATACGCGTGTAACAACAAATATTCATTGTATTATTTAATATCCGTCGTGGTAGTTGTTCGGGAAGTAGTTGTTTCGATGAATATTAGATTATAATATGTCCTCTCAGAGGCAAAAGTTTGTAGAAAAGCGAAATAGTTTGCCAATTTTATAATGTTTGATAAATCTGTTACTTATATAAACGCTGCGAAGTTATGTCGGTCTTTTACGATTGTCCACAAATTAAAAAAAATCTATTAGTTCCATTAAAAAATCCATACGGAATACTCATTCTGACTGTATAAAGCTCTATACTTGTACCGTACCATACACATTCCATTTCGAGTTTGGGACAAAATATGAGAAGTGTGAAATATCCCTGGAAAACGAGAAATTTAACGTTCGTATTAAAACGATCTCACGTCATCGAAAATGCTTCCACAAAAAAAATGTTCGGCGGAAATTGAAGCCTTCAGCCTTCAGCTCCCTTCCCTTCAGCTCCCAAAATGTTTTTCGTGGAAGCATTTTCGATGACGTGATGTCATTTTTAATATGGAAGTTAAAATTCCGCGTTTTCCAGGGATATTTCAAACTTCTCATATTTTGCCCCGAAACTCGAAATCAAATTCAGTGTATTATACGTGTGGCGCATGAAGTAAAATTTCCACCAAACCAAATTTTTAGGCTTTGCTAAACTCGAAATTTTACTTTATGCTTTTATCAACGAGTGGAAACACTTGTTCCATACTTTGAATTGAACGCTTGTTAAAAAAGCAATGAATATATGAAATTCTACAGCGCATGCATCGAGATGAAATGATTTGAAAAAATAGGTATAGTTTCAGAAAAGTACAAACTTCGTGCCCGACTCAATAAAATATATCCTACCGTTATTTCATAAAAAAATATGAAACATTAGTAAAGTAGCCTAAAAACCTCAATAAATTAAAGCAATATGAAGAAGAATTAAGGTTTCCTATGCAAGTAATACACGGATTTGTGTAATCATTTGACAGTGTTCCATTATTTAATTTGTATTTAATTCAAGAAACATTAAAAAAAAACAGTCAATTTATTCACAAAGCTTTAATGTACAATATGTATGAGTTTCAATGCTCTATTTTTATTATTGTGGAAGATTAATCGTTGTTCGTTCTTATGGCCAAATAACATGTAAATTTCCAACCTTAAAAGACAAATTTCCTATATGTATAAATCACTTAAATAGGCACCGAAATTACACACTCGTTTTAAATTTTCAGCAGATTAGTCTTGTTTTTAAGTCTTAAATATAGGACGCCCTAAAGTTTTAAAGACAAGTTTTTTCATGCAGTGTAAAACTAGAAAATTGTATACCATGTAGATATTTTTTTGATTTTTTCTGTTCGTCCATTTCTACAAAAATATATTTGGTACTTAAAGGAAATAAATTACTAAAAGGAAATAATCTAGAATACCTCTAATATATTTATTTTTCAATTTATACTGAATGGAGGTTCTGCAGGTCCGTAGCTCTTATGGACGAGCCGCCACTGAATTACAATAATACAAAACAAGATTAAAACAGCATTAGAGAATTAGATTCTTCGTGTTAATAAATGTAAGATTTCTATTATCATTTTCATTTATAATTTGAAATAATGTAGATTTTAATCAAAATTACAGTACATTTTTAAAAATATAACAATTTAAATTATACGCTATTTCTAGAAGAAAGTTTGCCGGCAGTAGGTGATAAAGAAAATCAAATAATTTATACATAATATAAAGAAGTAAGTAAGAGTGTTATCAGGATAATAGCATCTGCATGCATGTAGTTGAATATTCATAATATAAATTAAAATCGCGGTTATAACTTATACTTTGACAATGATTTACAGTATATTCTTGAGCGTAAGTAGTTTAGTGCGCGCTTGTAATATATGAGAGAGTATATAAAGTATTAGGTATGTAATTAAATGTAAGTATTAAACATATTAATTATAGCGAGAAATATACACACAGTTACGGCGAAAAAAGTAAATGTACAGTGGAAATGTATTACTCTGACATGGCAGTTGAAAGTATGATGCAACAATATTTCTCTTCTTCATTTTTTTTTCGAGATGTTGCGGTTATCTTTATTAAAGGATTTAATTAAATATGTACGGGTACAGGTATGAGTAATGAGTACGGGTATGGGTACGGGTACAGTGTGCAGTGGGAGTAGTTGGATGGTGGCAAGGCTTGCTCGTATTCCGGTGTTCTCATGCCCTATCACAAATTCATCTGTGCCATCAAAGTACGTTTACAACAGATAGCGAGTATTTCTGTCTTTATTTTTATACCCACGTATATTCATGCTCTTTAAGAAATTTATTGTGGGAACCGTACAATACTAGTTATACATAAAATGTGCATCAATTTAGTAAGCAGGAAGAAGTAGAAGTCACCGTGGTCGTGATCTCTGCAACATCAAAGTATTGCTTTACACATATACAAAGTATTACTTTTAGTCAGCCAACTAAACAGGTAAATATTGTCCAGAATATCAATAAGTTTTCGCTACAAATTGAAAAGTTAATGCCCATTATTCTGTAAGCAAAATGTTAAATGTAACGTATATAATATAAAATATAAAAACGAATTAAAATTAATATTGATTTTCTGCAAACGAAAACTTCAACTAGACTAAATTTTTGCTAAAAGTCCATATTAATTGTAATTTGTTTTTACACAAGACATTATTTTTCGAACCTAATTAACGTATTTCAAAAATGCAATAAAAGTACTATTAATTAATGCAAGTTTTTATTTTTTAATGAAAGCAGGTTTCAGTTATCCAATTGTGAAAAACATGCGTTTCCTCTGCTCCTCCCTGCATTTTGTAAACAATTGGTAAAATCAATTTTACTTTATGTTTAACGTATATCTTATTATTCAACTTCACTTTCTAAGTATTCCAATCAAATACCAAATCCACCTAGAAGCAGCGTTGTTAAAAAACAGCGATTAAAACATCGATAATTAAAAACATTAAAAATGCGATTCTTTTCGCAATCTACAACAAGTTAGTCTTACAAAGACTATGTCAAACACTCATTGAAACAACTACTTCCCAAGCTAATGCCCCGACGGACATTGATATAGTCTTTGTAAGACTAACTTGTTGTAGATTGCGAAAAGAATCGCACTTTTAATGTTTAAAGTATTCTGCAACCAAGAATTGGCAATTTTATTTATAATTAAAAACATATTTAAAACGTGTTTAAAACATGTTTAAAACACGTTTAAAACGTGTTTAAAACAGAACATGCAGGGTATTTTTCTTTTAAGTATACATATCCCGATAATTACAGCGTTTTTAAATTTGCAGGAATTCGTTGCTTCAAAGCGGTTAATTTGAGGCTTTTAACGAGTGTTTTCCACTCCCAGACTAAGCCTGAAGTAAAATTTCGAGTTTAGAAAAGCCTAAGAATTTGGATTGGCCGCGTAGCGAAGCGGAGCGGCCAATCCAAATTAGGCTTTTCTAAACTCGAAATTTTACTTCATGCGCCACGCTTAAAAACACTCATTTACAGTGAAGTTCAAGAAACACACACATACAACAACGATTATAGGCAACCTAGTATACGTTATAGTTATTGGGTTGCCTACAATCAATGTTTTAAACAATTTATTCAGCGCAGAATTTGACTCACGTTCTATTCTAAATATTAGATTGCCAAAGCCTTATATTTTAAACTTTACGATATTTCAGTGTTTGGTACGTGTGGCGCATGAAGTAAACTTTCGAGATTAGAAAAGCCTAATTTGGATTGGCCGCTCCGCTTCGCTACGCAGCCAATCCAAATTTTCAGGCTTCTCTAAACTCGAAATTTTACTTCCTGCTTAGTCTGGGAGTGTAAAACCCTTGTTTAAAGATTCAAATTTAAATCTTTTAAAAACACTGTTTTACAACAAAATGTTTTAAACATAACAACCCTGCCTAGAAGGTAAGGTTGAAGAATAACATATGCATACGTTAAATTTAACATTTCGCTTACGGAATTAGCGTGAATGTGTAATACCAAGTATAGAAACCTATTAAAATCATTTAAAGGTTCAAGTTTAGAAAAGCCTGCAAATTTAGTGTGGTCGCGTAGCGCTATTTTCAGGCTTTTCCAAACTAGAAATTTTACTTCATGCTTAATCAGGGAGTGGAAACACTCGTTAGAAACTTCAAATCGAACGTATTTAAAAATAACGAATGCCTCAAAATTTACAGCGTATGCATCGAAAAATGTATACCTAAAAGAAAAAATACTATATGCATATGAATTTTAGAAATGTATAACTAGTTATTATTTTTTAATTTAATTCTCTTAAAATGATCAACTTTGATTTGTGAAATAAACTTACAATTTCCTGCTCTTGGCAAAAATTGTTAAAAAAATCATTTTTGATTTTTACTATGTTAAAATCAAATTGTTAAAAGTGTTAAATACAATAATAGAAATAGAAAGAACTAATATTTTATATGATAACTTAGATTTCACTTAACCCGTGGTAAAACTTTACAATTATACTAAAATTAAAGAAATACCTATATTTTGGTAATTCGATCAAAAATAAATTGAAACGTGATTTAATATTACACTAAGCTAAAATCAAGTATTAAAAGTAGGTCAATAGTCAAGTAATGAACGTCAATTATTAAAAAAATGCAAGTAACTTGAATATCAAATCAAGTAGGCTTTCAACTAATAAACGTTTTATTCTAGTAAAATTATTGAAATGAAATGTTTAAAAAAAATAGAAAAACGAATTAAAATTAATATCGACTTTCTGCAAACATTTTGTCTCATTAAGACAAGTCTCCAAATATTTATTAATTTATTGTATAATTCAATATCTGTCGGGGTATTAGCTTGAGAAGTAGTTGTTATATTTGGAGACAAAATTTTTGCAGAAAGTCGATATTAATTTTAATTCGTTTTTATATTTTGTAAATATTCTACAAACTATTAAAAAACTCAATTTTTCTTCATGTTAAATTTTCTTTATGTTAAATTCATGTTTCTGAGGATTCTCGAAATAGCATGTCGTACCAGTGGCGAATGTAGTGGGGATTTTGGAGATCAATGGGGAAAAATACGAAACATATGAAAATGAAATAAACGGCCCTTTATTTGTTAGCTATTTATTTTGTTACTTTTTTTTGTATTTACATCTAAAAAGCGCCGCAGTAAGGAAAATTTACGCCTGGTGCGCGACCTTTGACAAATTTTCTACGCGGGGCTTTTCTAATCTCGAAATTTTACTTCATGCGCCACGCGTATTAACCACTGATTTACAATTAAGTTAAAAATATATAACGCTTAAATGTGATGGTGATCAATATTTATTGAGATGTAGTGATAATAGAAGAATTACTTTTTTTGTGAATAGTTTTGGAATAATAATAATAACAGTAGAATAAATTTAGTTTGTGCAACTTATCCATACTGTCGACATTTAAGTCATCTAAAGTGCTATGATATACACATTACCATTTTTTTACTTTATGTTTTGTGTGATAATCGATACTTATTATTATAATTTTAAATACCAAATCTTAGATAAATTATTAGTGTGATACATCACTGAGTTCAGAAAAAATATTCTTTCAAAAAATATGACAATCTAAAATGGCGCCCATAAGAAAAACAAAAGTTAGCTATGGTCCCCGGGTAAATGTTATAGTTATCTTTAAAAAAAAACTACTAGATTCCTCATTAAAAAGTGCATATTGTCAAAGTTCTAAATGTCCAGATTCAGTAGTTTTTGAATAAAAAATAAATACGATTTTTCAAAAAATCAGTTTTTTGTTGATATCTCGAAAACAAAAAAATATATTTCAATTTTTTTTTCAGATTGTTGTTAGGGCCTGAATTACGCAACTTTGCCCCAATTTAACTGACTCTCTATCTCTTACTGAGATCCCCATACATTCTGTCGAAATACGGACACCCTGTATTGCATTATTTATATTCCGAAGAGCAGGCTTATAGCCAGTATCGTCAAATGACTGTTAATACCTAACCTAACCATCAATATACGAGTTTTGTAGAATTTCTGTGACACAATAGTTTTGGAAAATCTTTGACAATTATAATATCATGTTTTTTGTGACCATTATAAAATATTTTGACGGTTACAATATTTTTTGACAATTATAATTATAATAAAATAGTTGTTTTTTGTAATAATTGTGATTTGCTTTCCCACTTTTGACAATTATTATATTTTGTGTTTTTATTTTTACAGCAGTTACAACTGTTTTGACACTAAGACTATTTCTGAAATATGATATTATTAAAGATTTATGGATGTTCAACATTGTTTTTTGACTAAAATTAAGAATTACGATAAAATGTGAATTTATGATGAAGACTGCGGTAATTTAACTAAATTCAATTTAATAACTAATACTTCAAAAATTTGATAAAAATAAACAATCTTACGAAGAGATACATTTCTGAAATTAATTGACTTTTTTACCAAAAGTGTTATTCACATAAATTGTTGTTTTTACCAGTAATTGAAATTTTTTGAATAATAAATTATCGATTCGTTATAAATTGATATTTTTGTTATAAATTGACACTAAAGGTAAATTGGCATATTTAACATAATATTCACTTTATAAAAATCGATTGTTTTTGACTGATTTTTGTTCTATATTTACATTATTGAGATATAGTAAATTAACATTTTTCTCATATATCGCTAATCTATATTAATAATGACATTCTGTAACTACAATGGAATGCAATTTTCAATATATGGATTCAAAGACGTTTATACTGTACAATATATCAGTGTCCATATCACTGATATATTGGCATTTTTGACAATATTGAAATAATTATGATTTTTATTCCATACTTTTATGATTGACACTAATTGATGTTTTTCTCCTATATCATCAATCTATGTAATTAATTACACTCTCTGACTATAATGGAATGTCAATTTCGATATATGCATTGGTATTTTTTGACAGTATTGTATTATTTATGATTTGTTTCGGCTATTGTGATACTTTGGTACGTTACATTTTTCCTGACAGTATTCATATATTTTGACAGTTGTAACGTTTCTGGATATTTTTTTTACAATAATGATATATTTTCCACATTGTTGGCAGTTAGAAATAAAATATAATAAAGTGCTGAAATAATAGGAAACAGTTTGTAATTATGCCTGTGTAAGTAATGTTACCTTATAATTTTGAGTAATAAAGGTCAATTTAAACACGAATTATTCCACTCCCAGATTAACCATGAAGTAAAATTTAGAGTTTAGAGAAGCCTGAAAATTTGGATTTGCCTGGGCGCGGAAGCGAAGCGAGTCGTGCTCCGGCAAATCCAACTTTTGGGGCTTTTCTAAACTCGAAATTTTACTTCATTTGCCACGCGTATAAAACACCGATTTAAAGTGAAAATTTAAATACAAGACTTTAGAAAAATATATTTATGAATCGGAATACTAAGTCAAATCCCCCCCACCGCAAAAAGCTATCTATAAGTTCATGTCAAAGAAAACCTGCACTGCTCACTTTAAAAAATCTAACCGTCTTGTTTACAATCAGCAATGCGTGTTATATTGATTGAATATCGTGATCGTCGGAAATATCTGAGCATTTCCTGTCTGGCTTCTGCGGGAGCTATTAGGCGGCTAAAATGGACCGAGCCGTGTAAATAAATAACAGTGTGGTGACTAAGTTTTATCGCCGAATGAATTAATGGACCTAGATATATTCTTAAGAATGCCATAATAAGGAAGAGGTTAGTTATCTTCCAGCGGCGGCTCGTGGCATCGTATGTCGAGCAGTGCAAGGTCGTAATGCATGACCCCACGTGACGCAATCTTGCCGTGGGAAAGACGAAGCTCTTCATAGGAGCCGCCCGCAGATTGTGAAGGTCACGCATATCACCTGTCGGCTTATTAACAACCATCATCACCATAGACACAGAGTCTGTATCATTGACCATCTTCCAACTACTTGGAATCTTCTAAGAAACGAGCATTATCTTCTGTTTATAAACATTTTGTTTACACATGGTTCAAAATACAGGGTGTCCCGTTAATGTGAGGAAATGGCTTAACCATAGATTCCTGGGATAAAAATATGATGAACTAACATAACTTATCTATATCAAAAAGTTTACGGTAAGGCCAGGATTAGGCCTCAAAGTTAAAAAAAAATTGAACGCTATATTCGATACGACTAAAATTTATTCTGGTTGATTATCATAATATAACACATCATTTCAGTTATTATGGTCATCATTAATTGACAAGAACTATAAAAAACAATACCACCACAACATAAAAACTAAAATATGTTTATATTGGCGCACCTTATAAAAAATTAAAAAATAAATCTTGAAAGATTAGTTCATTTAAAAGCTTTTTTGTCTCTTAATAATGTTTAATATCTGTACGGTTTTGCTAAAAAAAAAAAAAATGCATATAAATTATTTTTTATTATTTAGTCAAAACGACATTTATTTTTTCGGGTGATTAAAAATACATGTTTTTTCTTTGTCGCCGCCATTGTTTAAACGTCAATTATGTATAATATTAATTAACGAGTGTTATTTGAGAATTAATTGTTATCTTCATTATGGTTTATAATTATTCATATTCCTCCGCAGCAAACAGATACAGGGAGTTTTTCTTTTAAGTATACGTATTCCAAATTTTCTGTATATCTTTAGATATTCCTTGTTTTTTTTTAAGTTCAATTTAAAGCTTTAAACAAGTGTTTTCCACTCCCAGACTAAGCATGAAGTAAAATTTTGAGTTTAGAAAAGCTCCGTGAAAATTTGTCGAGGGTCGCGCAGCGACCCGAGACTAATTTTCTGGGCTTTTCTAAACTAGAAATTTTACTTCATGCGCCACGCGTATAAAACACTAAAATATTGTGAAATTTATGTATATTCGAACTTCACTTGAAATCTGTGTTTTATACATATAATTTTCACGGGGTCTCAAAACTCGAAATTTTACTTCATGCTTAGTCTGGGAGTGGAAAACACTCGATTAGAGCTTTAAATTAGACTCTTTTAAAAAACAACGAATGTCGGAAAATTTACAGCTTATCTAAAAGAAAAATTCACTGAATGTTGCTTGTGTTAGGATTTTGCCAAGGAAATTGAGGATACCATATTCATATTTTATATTTTTGTGGCAAAACTGTATAAGATATCAAACATTACTAAGAAACAAAAAAGCTTTCAAATGAACCAATCTTTAAAGCAATATTTTTTAAATTTTTGTAAGGTGCGCCAGTCAAAACATATTTTAGGTTTTATGTTGTGGTACTACTGTTTTTTATACTTCTTGTCAATTAATGATGACCATAATAACTTAAATGATGTGTTATATTATGATAATTAGCTATAATAAATTTCAGTCAAATCAAATATAGCGCTCAATCGTTACAAATGAAATTAATAATATTTTTTTGAAATTTAAAGATTAATTCCGGCTTATAACCGTCAATTTTTGGATATAGATAAGTTGTGTTAAATCATCATATTTTTATACCAGGAATCTATGGCTAAGCCATTTCCCCACATTAACGGGACACCCTGTATACTTCATTAACTAAATAGGTAATTTTCATTAAAAATATTATTAAATATATAGGTGAAACTTTGCACACACGTTAAGTTTGATTTGACGAAAAAAAAAAACTTTTTGATAACATTAAATTAAATAAATTTCTGTGAACATCGAAAATCCGCCAAAAAATCTAAAATATTCACAGGAAACAAAACACCTTTAATAGTAGACAAAACTCTAACAGACTCAAAACTGCAGAAGCCAAATTTTTTACTAACATCTTTACGTGCAACTGGAAAGACAACAATGCTGGTAGTTTTTACTTTTCAATTTAGGCACCGTTTAAAACACATATGGGCCACCCCCGGCCCGCTGTAAGATATGATCCGGCCCGCGAGACATTTTGAAAAAACCCAATTAAAAAAATATTACATTAGGTACTTATACTCACGGGAGTGACAGTGAGGCGGCAAACATCAAATTCTTCGATGTTTGCCGCCTCACTCTTTGATAATCGCCGCCATTCGACTTGCTCGATCAAATTCTTTGAGGTTTGCCGCCTCACGGGCGACACATCAAAAGATATATTGCTTCTCAATTATTCTAAACTAGTTTATTCCAGATTGTTCGTTCATTTTGCCTATATAAGCGGGTGGATGGCCCGAACGTTAGTTCAGTTCTATTTGAGCTACCGAGGTGATAACTTGGACAAGCGATATCCTAGCGAACTGCTCGAGCCGTCAACTTGCTTTGTGACTGTGTGCATCTTGAGTGGTTACTAACTATAGTTTGTTATTAAGTTTATTGAACGAAAAGTAAACAAAAATGATGTCTGGTGGAAAGAAACGAAAAGTAAATACAGAGGGTCGCCATTTTCAAGAAAAATGGATTGAAGAATTCTTTTTTATCTTGCACAATGGTAAGCCTATTTGTTAGCTGTGTAATGAATCCATTTCAGTAATGAAAGAATTCAATATAAAGAGGCATTACTCAACTAAGCATGCTACGCTGCACTCACTGACAGGACAATTAAGAACAGACAAAATCCAGAAGCTTACCGCAAATTTGGATAAACAGCAACAAATGTTTCATAAACAAAGAACACAACTTGATAATGTTGTGAAAGCTAGTTTTATAGTTAGCTCAAAATTGGCAAAGGCATTAAAACCATTTGCCGAAGGAGAATTTATCAAGGAGTGTATGTTAGAAGTTTGCGGTATTATGTGTCCTGAAAAGAAAAAAGAATTTGAAAAAATTAGTTTGTCAAGACGAACTGTTGTTCGACGTATAGAAATGATGGCTAATGATATAAAAACAACATTGACTGAAGGTATGGCTGGTTTTGAATCATTTTCCATAGCATTAGACGAGAGCACCGATTTGTCTGACACAGCTCAACTGGCTATATTTATTCGAGGTGTGATAAGGAGTTCACTGTTACTGAGGAATTGCTTGCTTTATATCCGCTAAAAGGAACCACTACAGGAGAGGATATTTTTATTGACGTTCAAAAGGTATTCACAAGTTTTGGCTGGCCATGGTCAAAATTAATTGGAGTATGCACTGATGGTGCACCTTCTATGGTCGGCTTACGTAAAGGTTTTATCGGAATTTTGAATGAAAAAGCAACAGAATTAAATATGCAAAAAGATGATTTGATAGTCCTTCATTGCATTATCCACCAACAGAACTTGTGTTCTAAGTCCATTCGACTCCAGAATGTTATGAATGTGGTAGTAAAAACCATCAACTTTATTCGATCCCGAGGGCTTAACCATCGTCAGTTCAAGGCGTTTTCGGATGAAATATCAGCTGAATATAACGACGTAACATATTATTGTGAAGTCAGATGGCTGAGCAAAGGAAAAATGTTGAATCGGTTTTACGAGCTTAAAAATGAGATAGCAGACTATGAAAATACTATTAATCGAGGTGGCTGATAGTTGTTGAAAGTTCATATTCATTACTTTAAGTAAATCACTTTGTTTATAACTTTCAAAAATTGTTTATTTTGTATTCACAACAAATGTTTCGCCACACTGTGGCTTCTTCAGGTGAAGAACAAGTGATTAACTTAACCTAATTACAATGTATATATAGGGCTAGCTGATAAGTAAGAGGGGTGGGGGTTACAGTTTTAAATTGAGCAATGGGGAGTTATTAATATCTGTCTGATCGTTTAGTAATTGATCGCTGAATTTTCTTTTGTTTATTTCGGTTTATTTCGGTGCATCGAGAAGAAAGGAAGAAAATTAAACATCCTGGAAAGCACCGAAATAAACAAAAGAAATTTCAGCGATCAATTACTAAACGATCAGACAGATATTAATAACTCCCCATTGCTCAATTTAAAACTGTAACCCCCACCCCTCTTACTTATCAGCTAGCCCTATATATACATTGTAATTAGGTTAAGTTAATCACTTGTTCTTCACCTGAAGAAGCCACAGTGTGGCGAAACATTTGTTGTGAATACAAAATAAATAATTTTTGAAAGTTATAAACAAAGTGTTTTACTTAAAGTAATTTATGAAAATAAAAGATAAACCACTATCTGAATTAAGTGACCCAAAATGGATATGTGACTTAGCATTTCTGGTCGATCTTACAGGCTATTTAAATGATTTAAATTAAAAACTTCAAAAACAAGGACAGTTAGTAAATGATTTGTACAGCTATTTAAAAGCGTTTCAGATGAAACTACGCTTGTGGGAGTCACAGATGCTGTCTGGTAACAGTTACCATTTCAACACGCTCTCTGCGTATGAAAATATTGCTTATGCTCAATATGCTGAAGAACTCAAGTTACTGTCGGAACAATTTTCGAACAGATTTTGCGACTTCAAAAACATGGAAGACTGTTTCAGTTTATTTGCCACTCCTACAACATATATTGTACAAAATGCTCCAATACACTTACAAATGGAGTTGATCGAGATTCAAGAAAACTCACTCCTAAAATCCGAATTTGAAGACGTACAGTTGTGCGATTTCTACAAAAAATACCTAGAAGAAGACAATTTTCCGCAGCTTAGAAAATTCGCAAGAAGAATGATTTGTGCGTTTGGCAGTACTTATAAATGCGAACAGTTCTTTTCATTGATGAAAGTTAATAAATCAACACATCGTACAAGACTGACTGACGATAATTTGGAAAATTCTTTAGGTCTTTGTGTCAGTGGAATTAATCCAAATATCGATGGATTAGTTTCCCAAATTCAAGCTCCAGTATCTCATTGATTTCGGTGTATTTAACTTTCGTAGTTTGTAACAATTGCAAATTTAACGATTTAATTATAGTATACCATTTTTTAAATTTCATTTTGTTATTTTAATAAATTGTACTATAATAACATTGTTGTATTATTTCATGTCTAATATCTATCGCAAAAAATATTATCACTACTTTAAAATGCACTAAGTACTTTTAAACGCGGCCCGCGAACGTATTTGCACGCTAAAATTTGGCCCTCAACATGTCACAGGTTGCCCATACCTGGTTTAAAACATACCAGAATTTTCTTAACCAAAAGCTCATTAAAGTAAAAATTGTCACGATATGATATAAAAGTGTCTAGTATACAACTTTAGCAACTGTGGTTGATTAAATTACTAAGTGATGATTCATTTCGAGCTTCTGTTAAGCTATCTCGGTATCTCCAGGTAGCACACGCTAGTTGAAGTTGATCGGTATCAGGTTAAGGCAGTGGGCAATCTTTTTGGTGCAAAGAGCCATTTTCACAAAATGTTCAAATAAAAATACACAGAGCTGCAATGGATAGACAGGTCCGATAAACATTTATCAGAAACGATTAGAATGTTTGTGTATATTAATCAGGGTTGTTAAAAATAACGTTTTTTTTTCATTTTAATTGTTTCAACCGTGTTTTTTTCAATGAAACAGTGTTTAAAACATTAACCATAAAAAACAATTTGAAACGTATTTTAAACATAACCAGCCTTATTAATAGACCTTCACATACAGCTTTAACACAGTTCTAAGGATGATATTGAAATTTTCAAATTAATAAAATATTTTTGTAAAATTGAATTTGAGTTTAGTATTCCGGCACCAGATACCCACAGACCCGTTTTGGACTTCAAGGTCCTCTTCAGTGTGGTCCCGACCCAGTGCTGAGGAATACTGAACATTTCTGACTATGGAACATTAGATGGCGTTAGCTATCGAATCCATTAATACTATTGTTACTAATAATTTAATAGCCCTAGTTTAAGTCTTATGCATAAACTCAACTGTCATAAAAAATAGGTTTTTTTAGAATTTATTTAATAATGCAATAAATCATAAATGTATAAACCTTATCAGTATGTTTTGAACTTCACTTAAAATCAGTATTTTGTATGCGTGGCGCATGAAGTAAAATTTCGAGTTTAGAAAAGCCCAGAAAATTTGTCTCAGGACGTTGCGTGACCCTCGACAAATGTTCACGGGGCTTTTCTAAAGTCGAAATTTTAATCAAATCAATCAATCTAATAATATATCAGTAATGTAATTCTTCATTTTTTCAAACACACAAAAAAAACGGTGTAACATTCCTTCTAAATTACTTGTTTACAATGAAGTTAGAACACATGAAAATATAATGTTGCTACGTTCATTCTATCATTATTTCAAAACTAACTAATAACATGTAGATTTTGCTCTATTAAACGAAATGTTAGTATCGTGTTTGTATGGGTGTAGTAGAGATTAATTATCATTAAATTATAATGATATTAACGGCAATTCTATTAATAAGGCTGAACATGTTTAAAACATATTTTATATCACATTTATGCACACATAATTGTGATGTTTTATTATGATAACATGTTATTTTTAATAAGGTAATTTAAAATATCTTCAACAATTTAACTAAAATTTGAAAACGCAAACAAAAAATGTTTAATAAAGTAGTATAACATATAGTTTAACTAATTTAAGACAATAAAAAAAGCTTTTTAAACAAAATTAACGTTTACAACATGTTTTAAACGAATTTAACATTTAAAACATGTTTAAAACAAAACCGGCTGTTTTTAAACATGTTTAAAACACTGTTTTAAAACAAAGTGGTTTAAACATAACAAGCCTGATATGAATGGAAAAATATTGTTTTTTTAAAATGGTGCTTTCCGTGTCATTTGCAAGAATATTTCATAGATTTGAATCAAAATATGAAGGGTGGAACAATAGAAAAATTGGGTGGATATTTTAATAGAATCCCCTTACCGTTAGGGGACCCTATTAAAACATCCACGCTATTTTACATAATTTTGGTAATTTCTTTCAAATAAAAAAAATAAAGTACTAACTTATTATATAGTTTATCCATTAAAAAGTGCAATTTAAATTAAAACTAGTTTTCTTAATTTTATGCAAACTGTATATATTTTATTTAAAACCAATCGTATTGATTTTGTTTTAAGAGCCCACTATGTTAAATCAAAAAATCAAATTTGTACAACATAAAACTTCATTTTCGGGCATTTTTCAGAGAGACTCTGCGGATGTTTTGATGTAGTCCTTCAGGTTAGTAGGTGCCCGGATACGAATGGGGTTCATTAGCGCCTTCATTCATGAACATTATTTTGACGTTATACTGAGTACTTTTGAAACACTAATCTCTCCAAAAATACAACAGAAATACGAAATCGCCTTCAAATTCAGCTGCTTGATATCGAAAATATCAACAGTTGAAATCGTTGTTCAATTTTCCGGGCCGGGCCAGGCCAGGGTCAATGTTTCCCTAAAAATCGCCCCGTATAGGGCTTTAGTTAGTACTGTGTAGAATTTTTGGAAAACGTAATAATCGATTTTTGATACATATAAGCAAGCAAGATTGATGGATATTTATCATCAGCACGACGCACAGTAGATCAGAATCCCTAAAAGCTGGCCAAAAGTAAAAAAATTAAATTACTATCTATGAATTTTAACTTTACTATTTCGATAGATTAGTATTAGGTCTATTAAATTTTATTATTATTATTATTATATCTTACACCTAACCGTAGTGCCAAAAGTAACCCTGGAGCGGTGTACATCTGGCGAGCACAATTGCGGGATTTTTACGAGTTTTGTATTCGTGGATTGATAAGCGTGTAGTTAACGAAATTTAGATGTGTGAAATCGATTAATTTCCTTAAAGTAAGTAGAATTATTGACTGCATAATAAAAATTGTCGAAATAATTTAATATTTTGATAATTAACATTATTATCCCAATGAAAATCTGCATAAAAAATAATAAAAATATTATTTTAAACAAGAAAAAAGTTATTTGTTCTGCCGTGTAGGTCAAAAGCTGGACGCTACCTTTTTTGTAATGCTATTGTGAAAATTAACAGCAAAAAACTAGCTGCCATTAGGTGCCATTACGTTTGCAGTGCAGATTTTTTTATTAAGGGTCCTATCTGGTTACTTGCTTAGATAAATTTATTCTACTTTTATTATTATTATTCCAAAACTATTGACAAAAAAATATTTTTTTCCCTACATCTTGGTAAATATTGATCACCATCACATCTAAGCGTTATATATTTTTAACATTACTGTAAATCAGTAGTTTATACGCGTGGTGCATGAAGTAAAATTTCGAGTTTAGAAAAGCCCCGTGAAAACTTGTCCCAGGTTGCTGCGCGACCCTCGACAAATTTTCTACGCGGGGCTTTTCTAAACTCGAAATTTTACTTCATGCTTAGTCTGGGAGGGGAAGACACTCGTTACTTTAAAATGTGTCACAAATGTTAAAATGTGTATCGTAACTGTCACAAAAAAAATAACATAGCGAACTCATTATAGTTCAATTCAAACTCGCGTCAAGTTGGCACGATTGGCTGAATGTCGGCTTGCGCCGACTTGTGTCAACTGTTATTATAGTCCAAATACCGGCTAGCGCCGACTTGAATGTTATCTGTCATTATAGTCCCAATACCGGCTGGCATCGATTTGTATGTTATCTGTCATTATAGTCCAAATACCGGCTGGCGCCGATTTGTATGTTATCTGTCATTATAGTCCAAATGTCGGCTGACGCCGACTTATGTCAAGTTGACACGATGGACTGAATGCCGGCTTGCGCCGACTTAATGTCAACTGTCATTATAGCCGTGGCGTAGCGTAGTTTAAGTCGCCCGGGGCGTAGGCCAAATTCGTCGCCCCCACTTAGTAATTATAAAGAGCTTTTCGGCAAGAATACATTTGTTATTGTGTATTGTACAGAGTATAGTCGGAAATTCAAAAAAGTTTCATGAAAATCTAACACAACAAACACGAACATGGCCGCGGGCCGGTCTCAAATTTAACCGATTCGAATTTCTCTTTATTCTTTTAACACAATAATCTATACATACAGGGCGAAGTAAATAAAAACTAATTAAAATCAAAACAATTTCAGGTGAATGACTGAATTCAAAGCAATTCATTAAAAAAAAAACACGGATTTACTGTTTTTTTTTTATAAAACAATGATTTATTTTTTTTTGTCCGTCAGATTTAGTTCGCTTTTTTTTCTAATTTGAACACCAGATTCTAAATTAGCATGCTCAGAAAACACGTGTGGACTGTTTTTTTATGGAAACAAGAAAAATAATTATTTTTTTGTTTGTCATATATGGTCCGTTTTGTTTTTTGATATTTCAAAATCACATTCTGAATCAGCATGCTCAAAACCTCCGATATTTGCAATTTTAAACAAATCGCCTTAAGCCCTTAGATTATGGTCAGCTTTTTCTGGATTCGGGACCACTGTGCGACGGGACTTGTTTGATCTAATATTTTGGTCATTTTAAAGAATAACTTTTCCTCATCAAAAGACAATTAATCCATTAACGGCCAAGCAATTATAGAGTTAACTCTAAAAGTTGATTCAAGGTAAAATTCTGCACTTCTTTTTATGATTTATATGAATGACTTATTATACATTATGTATATTTAAAAGGAAAATTCCTAGTACGTATTACTAGGAATTTTTCTTTTAAATATACATAATATATACGCTGTAAATGTTCAGGCATTCGTCAATTTTATAACAGCGTTTAAATTGGAGTTTCAAAAGAGTGTTTCTACACACGCATGATGTAAAATTTCGAGTTTAAAAAACCTGAAAATTTGTGTTGTTCGGGATTATTTTTTTGGAAAGCATTATTATATTTGATTGGCATTATACTTAATAAAGTTGATCGGTAAAATGCAAATGTTAGTGGACCCTATGTTGCAGATGCAAGTAATATTACAATCGGTTCTAAATTAGAGAAAAAAGTCATTCTTGTTATTGGGGTCTTACGATAAGCTGTGAAAATGTGCTAACTGCAGCAGAACCAAGAGGAGGAAATGATGGTTGTAATTGTAGATTATCTCCGCTCATAATTTTATTTGATTGCAGATTGCGAAATATGTAGCGTTTAAGTAGGTGTCTTAGAAGAAGCGGGATAGTTGCTTAGCAAGCGTCATAAATGGAGTAACACGCATTACCCTTGCTACAATTATGCTAATTAGCTATTTCATGCTCACATTATATTAGTTCCCTGCCCTAACCGCTATGCCGCTGTACCACTACCGAGGGTGAGTTGTGAAATGTCCTGCATTAGTCACTAATGAAACTGGGAAGCGGAAGAGTTTTGCGGGTTTCAAGTTTTGATACTCAGCAGTAATCTTAAGAAGGCATAATATATTATTTAAACAACGTATTATTGAAATGCGTGCTGGAATGTGTCTGATTAATTAGTTTACAGAGGAGAACTTATTTACATGAGGGAAATATTACAAGAATCATCATACAAGGGAATAAATCAGGGAAGGGAAGTCAAGTTTATAAGTTAATACGTAATAGTTGGCGATTAATCTTTGAATGGCTTTATTGGAAAGTGCAGCGGTGTTTAGACAAATGCGCTGTCAAGTGTAGCAGCCTTATTGGCAAGTCCCTGGCACAGGATACAAACGACAGGATTAGGTGTCTGATGAGATGCAGAGTGTCTTGCCCGCCGGGACTCTATTTTAATGAGTAGCTTGTCTCTCGCCCCGCCAATAATTAAGACAAACACTCGTGGGACTTGATTTTCTTATTGCTTCCGAACTTGCAATCAAGTAGAGCAACTAAAATTATGCAGGCAGCCGCTACTAATTTTAAAATTTCCGAATTATCTTCGGTCGCTATTAGAATTGATTAGATTGGGGCGCTTCACTTACGCGCCCGTTCGAGAGTAAGAATCGGCGACAATAAAAAGGAATGACATAAGTAATGAAAGGACACTCGAGGTATTTTGCATATTTAACTTAGCTGGTGGGTTTTTTGTGTTTGTAGTTATTTCTAAAACATTTAACACGACATTGGGTGAGTTAGATCTGAATTGAAAGTCGGGGTGTAATTTGTAGAGTTTAAGAGAAAAGGCATGGAAGAAAATAAAATGCTAACGGCTAAAATTAAAGAGTGAAATATGTTAACAATATATATATATATATATATATATATATATATATATATATATATATATATAAAAATGGTTTAACCATAGATTCCTGGGATAAAAATATGATGATTTAACATAACTTATCTATATCCAAAACATTACGGTTAAGCTGGAATTAATCTTTAAAGTTCAAACAAATATTATTAATTTTATTTTTAAGGATTGAGCTCCATATTCGATTTGACTGAAATTCATTATGGTTGATTATCATAATATAACACATCATCCATGTTATTATGGTCATCGTTGATAGACAAGAAGTATGAAAAACAGTAGTACCACAACATAAAAACTAAAATATGTTTTAACTGGCGCAACTTATAAAAATTTAAAAAAAATATCACTTCAAAGATATAAGAAAAATATAAAATATGAATATGGTATCCTCAATTTCCTTGGCAAAATCCTAATACAAGTAACTTACAGTGACTTTTTTTTAGGTAAACATGTGCATAAGCTGTAAATTTTCCGAGATTGGTTTTTGTAAGAGTTCAATTTGAAGCTTTAAACGAGTGTTTTCCACTCCCAGACTAAGCATAAAGTAAAATTTCGGGTTTAGAAAAGCCCCGTGAAATTTTTCTGGGCTTTCCTAACCTCGCAATTTTACTTCATGCGCCACGTGTAAAAAACACAGATTTCAAGTAAAGTTTATTAAATATACATAAATTTCACAATATTTTAGTGTATTATACGAGTGACGCATGAAGTAAAATTTCGAGTTTAGAAAAGCCATGTAAAAATTTGTTGAGGATCGCGCAGCTTGAGATTAGCTGTAAATTTTCCGAGATTCGTTGTTTTTTAAAAGAGTTCAATTTGAAGCTTTAAACGAGTGTTTTCCACTCCCAGACTAAGTATGAAGTAAAATTTCGAGTTTAAAAAGCCCCGTGAAAATTTGTCGAGGGTCGCGCAGCGACACGAGACAAATTTTCTGGGCTTTTCTAAACTTACTTCATGCGCCACGCGTCATGCGCCACGCGTCATGCGCCACGCGTATAAAACAGAGATTATAAGTGAAGTTTGAATATACATAAATTTCACAATATTTTAGTGTTTTATACGCGTGGCGCATGAAGTAAAATTTCGAGTTTAGAAAAGCCCAGAAAATTTGTCTCGGGTCGCTGCGCGACCCTCGACAAATTTTCACGGGGCTTTTCTAAACTCGAAATTTTACTACATGCTTAGTCTGAAAGTGGAAAACACTCGTTTAAAGCTTCAAATTGAACTTAAAAAAAAACAAGGAATATCTAAAGATTAACAGAAAATAAGCTGAATTTGGAATACGTATACTTAAAAGAAAAACTCCCTGTATCTGTTTGCTCCGGAGAAATATGAATAATTATAAACCATAATAAAGATAACAATTAATTCCCAAAAAACACTTGCTAATTAATATTGTACACAATTGACGTTTGTTAAACAATGGCGGCGACAAAGAAAAAACATGTATTTTTAATCACCCGAAAAACTAGATTTTGTTTTTACTAAATAATAAATCGTACAAGATGTCAAACATTATTAAGAGACAAAGAAGCTTTCAAATGAACTAATGTTTCAAGATGTATTTTTTAAATTTTATAAGGTGCACTAATAAAAACATATTTTAGTTTTTATGTTGTAATAACTGAAATGGTGTGTTATATTATGATAATCAACCACAATAAATGTTAGTCGGATCGAATATATCGTTGAATTGCTATAAATAAAATTAATAATATTTTTTTGAACTTTGGAGACTAATTCCGGCTTAGCCGTAAACTTTTGGATATAGATAAATTATGTTAAATCATCATATTTTGATTCCAGGAATACATAAATAAATGAATAGTGACGACGCCGCGGAAATTTGTATACACAGAGAAGGATAAATTACAATACACTAGCGCTAGTAAAGACGACATAAGTTTTTTTTTTAATTAGTGCGGTAATGAACTAGGGCTGAACTGATGAGGCATTTCCATACCGTACTAAGAAGAGGAAAAAAACAAACACTTTCATTAAAAGAATTTACAGATGATAAAACGCGTTGATGTTACGCGAGATAATTAAAAATGTTGCCACCCGGAGAAATACGGCATAGCCATTTTTATAGAGGGGCTTTTTTCATTATCAAATTTAACTACATGGAAGGATATTTATTGCTCTCCAGAATAAATGCTAATGTAAATTCTCTTCCTTTAACTGCACCTTTACAACGTACAATATTTATTCAATTGCTCGATCCCCACCTTTTCAAAATCTAATTAAAGATTTAAAGGAAGCACTCTTTCAATTCCAAATACCGAATTCCGAATTGGGATTGAGGCAGCATGACACTAACCGTAAGAATAATGGTCATATTCAGCTTAAATAATAGTATCTTGGTAGAATACCCCATAACATCCATAATGTTCCATAGCTAGCAGCTGGTGAGTTGATTCAATAAGTTCACCTTCGACGACCTTTGGTTGGTCTGCCCTCACTACGCGTCTTCTTGTTTACATAATGACCATCGTTTAGCCGGACAGTGAGCGGCCTGTGTCCCTTTTATTTCACCATATAAATGTCCCAAAGCTGTAATCTATTCCTCAATAATGCCCTCTGCCCCTGGGAACCCCATATCAAGCGTAACACGCAGCCTGCTTTATTTTATTTTTATTATTTTATTAAAAGAAAGCAAACCCTTACATATTTATATGTAATATTTATAAGGAACTTTTTTTTATTAAAGTAATGCGCCATATAAAATGAAATTGCCGGGTATTAAGGTAAATTTGAAAGGTGAATGTATCAAGTATTATAGTAAGTTACATAGCATTGGTGTAAGTCGTAAAAGTGCCTGGCTGGCCAATACTGAATCATTTATCAGCTATTACCTTATTCACGGGGTCGCTGCCAGATCATCTCTAGTTCCTACTACCGCAGCTATCAACTTCTAAATGCCCTATAACACCAGCAATAAGACTAAACTTATAGCTCCTTTTCAATTTCCAATTGTAATTTTGGTCATCACAGAATCCACCACTAACTACAATATCTGCCCCTTTATTGCGCCGAAATTTATTCGGCGCGAACAATGCGCAACGCTCGGTAACGAATTGAAATAAGACAACTGCCAATTTGGCATTACACACCCATCCCGTTGCCGTTTATTTACAATACGTTTACGTCCCATATTTCCCCCAAAATTGATAGATAACGCTATAAATCACAAAACCACTCTCTATGATATTGGAACAACGGCGTTCCCAATGTACGAATGCTAAATCTGACAACTTGAACCTTACTTCTGATCAATTATTTACAACTACTTTGGAATCTTTCTCCATGTGTTGTTCTTTTCCCGAGATTTATTTTACCCTATCAAATTTTTAGTCATAAATCGGGTTTTAAGAGCTTATTTTTTTATGTATCAAGATTTTTCCCATGATGAAACAATTTTTAATTAGATACTTTTTAATTGATTTCTTGCCAACATTGACCACTATTAAAAAAATAATAGAATTATTAGAAATACTTACATACACTAGTGATGGGCCGACTCGAGAAACAATAATCAAATCATTCGATTATTAAAATCATCGATTATTTAATAATCTATTATTATTATTCCAATGATGATTCAAATGATAATATTAATGATCATTCAAATAGTAATATGAATGATCATTCCAATTATTATAGAAGGAATCTTTCTTTTAAGAATACATATGCATACGCTTTTTTTAAATAGACTGAGCATGAAGTAACATTTCGAGTTTAGAAAAGCCTGAAAATTTGGTTATGAAGATAACCCAGAAACCAAATTTTCAGGCTTTTCTAAACTCGAAATTTTACTTTATGCGCCAAGCGTATTAAACACTGAAATACTGTAAACAAGTGAACTTTACTTGAAATCAGTGTCTTATGCGTGACGCATGAAGTAAAATTTTGAGTTTAGAAAAGCCTGAAAATGTTCAGGCTTTTCTAAATGGTAATATGAATGATCATTTAAATGGTTATACAAGACATTTTTATTTTAAGTATACACATGCATACGCTTTTTTTTAATTGTTCAATTTAAAGCTTTAAACGAGTGTTTCTACTCCCAGATTGAGCATGAAGTAAAATTTCGAGTTTAGAAAAGCCTGAAAATTTGGTTTAGTGGCGTAGCGACTAAACCAAACTGAAAACACGGAAATATTGGGAACACGTGAACTTTACCTAAAAACCACTGGGTTAAATGTTTGCTTGCGGTTTAACAGTATAAAAGTAACCTAATTTACCAGCATATTACCAAAATATTGTAAAAGTGGGTCCTGCAGGATTGATAAGAACTAAGATTTTATATAATAACAAATATAGTTTTGATATGAGTTTTGGTTGGGAGCAACTTATATGAAACTAAAAAATGGAAAATCGATGTTGTAATCTGACAAAGTAAGTTTATTAAGTATAAACGTAAATATAGTGACATATGATATATTAATACTAAGATGCGGCGTAATGCAAGGATCAATCCGTAGGGGTGATGGTAATACATTTAGAATGCATGGAAGTGTCATCGATACGAAGTACGGAGATATTTTATGATTGGCTTTAGAATAATAAGTAAGGCAGAGACCCTAAACTGGCCCGCGTCCACTTGACCCCCTACAATCCCACTTAAATTAAACCGGATTTGACAACGGGGTGCGAGGAAATTCGATATATAGAAACATACACGTACAATATTCCCCATTAATCCACGCATTGGTCATGGGTCTTAGTGCGAGATTTAGTTTTTAATGTTCAGCAGCGGTTTCCAATCATACGGACTTGGGGTAGTTTAATTCCCGGTTGATCCAGGCAATAGTTTAGAAGGCGGACAATGGTCAGGGGATGCGGCCACCGAGGTGGAGGCGGTTGCGGTCTCGGTCAGCCGCACAGATCCGCCAGAATTACAAATTTAAAACAGCCAATTGAGTATTATGACCCAGATGAATACGAATTGCTACTAACACAAAGCCGGATCGTTCACGTTTATGTCGTACGAAATGTGTTTTCAATCTTCAGTTCTATTCCCAATGCACTGCGAACTCCTTCGGCTTGATCTTACGGATCTGTATATATCAATATAAGAAGACTTCTAGTGCGCGTTTAGATAAGTGGGCGATAGTCGGCCTTTAGCTAGGAGTTGGAAGTTGGAAGTTGGAGGGAATGGTGCTCTAATTCTAGGCATGAATGCGTCCTGGTAGCGGGTTGTAGGTTGTAGGTATCCGTGGATACCTCTTTTTTCTCCGAGCTATAGGTAACCAGTCGCGGTTTAGATAAGCGGCGATCCCGTTACGGCTGAAGTGAAGAAGAGTCCGTTCAGTGCTTAGCGTTCAGCATGCGTGATAGACTTTCCAGCCCTGACCTAGGCAGTATGCCGCGTGTGTGGCGAATATAGATGCCCATCTAATATCGATCGATACACCGACATCCCACGATACATATTCAAGGAACCAGTTTCTATATAAAACTGTATGAAAAACCATCTACATGCAATAATGATTTCCCAATACGCAATCCTATTGTCAGATAACTGCGCTACATTCTTGCCATCGGCTTGAAAGTGGTCAGACTGACAAAAAATAATTTAGTAAGCAGAAAAACTCGGTTTAATGCCACGCTACCACATTTTACAACCAACTACGATACCGCATTGATCAAAACTCATAACGCAAATATTTACTTCATGATACTTTATCGACAGAACGCAAATAAATTACTTTAACGATCTCATAACAACAAAACATCGCATATACGTGATTTAGTACCAGGCCAAAGAAACAAGATTATATATGAGAACAAAAATATATGACCAAGACATAAATTTATAATTAACCAAGTAAATGTACGTGCTGAATGTGATGTAATAGCAAATATAATGGAGTATTTTTATTAAATTAAGACTGCTACGACCATAACATTTGTTTTAGATTTTCTAACATTTAACCCTTGCAACAGAGGTAACTTTTTTTAGATCCACGCGGTTTTAAGTAATAGCAAATATAATGGAGTATTTTTATTAAATTAAGACTGCTACGACCATAACACTTGTTTTAGATTTTCTAATATTTAACCCTTACAACAGAGGTAACCTTTTTAGATCCACGCGGTTTTAAGTATATGGTATCGTCATTGATACTGAAATAGGTCGTTGGTTAATACTTTTTACATGTTTTGAGTAAACTGCATTTATGTCACAACAGAGATTTTGTGTTTTAAATGGTGCTTTGACTGCAAATACAACATTAACGTATTGCAGTGGAATGTGAGTTAGTTGCACCAAAAACTTTGAACTTAGTTCTAAAAATTATATCAGAACCGTAACTGTAAATTTTAAGATAAACTATTTTTGGTGTAATTAGCCTTGTATGTAAAGTGTAAAATCAACTATTAAACTTCAGTGACGACGACTCTTAGCAATTGGCGTTACAAGTGCTTTTGACGCTACTGAGACGTATTTGATCAAAATACGACCTATTGACGATGATGACACTTGGGGCAAAAAGAAATAGTAATGTAAATGTATTATGAAATCATTCTGTGATCATGTTTACTTTACGATGTAAAGAATTGTGTTGTGGCCCCTCTCAGTCTACCGAGAGACCACCTTGAGCGATAGATCTGCGGCCTTCGTACAGCATCACAGGTACCAAACATACATCATTCATTGCAAGATATTGCTGACCCAGCCATTGTCTTAGCTTGACTTTAAAACTAACTTTCGCTATCAAAAATAGCAAAGCAATAAAAAACACTAATGCTCAATATATCGATATTTATAATTACCCAAAGACTGAATAAATAGATTGAATATTATTTCTCCTTTGATTTATGAAATATGAAAATACAAAAATATTCTCCACGTCTTTATCGGTCTTACTCAGGAGACCAATAACAACCGAAACACGTATGCAGACGTGACACAGCTGTAACCATACCACAATCCTCTGTTTCCAATGACCTACAGACTGACGTCAGGCATCGCCTCCCTGTGACTTGCGTACCCCAGCGCTTCCACCGAAAACACACCACTTTACCTCGCTCACCACGTAGATACTTTATTACATTTCGTGAAAAAAGTCGACCGCCGCTAAAATAATTATCCCTGCACGTCGCTTACAGAATGTAGGTGTTATAATCAACTGCCAATCAATGATAATGGCATCGGTTATTACAAAAAGTTAATCGACTTTCCGGTGAAATAAAATTATTCAGCTCGTGTCATCGCTTTTGCGGCATTCAAACTAGCCCGATGGCGATAACCAGTTACGCGCGTAAATATTCGAAAACCATTACTTACCGGGCATTAACAGATGAGGGATTCCCAACGTCATCGACGGAAGGTTTCCTGGAAACAAACCAAAAGTCAGCAGGAGGGTACTGTAATCCGCACAACATCGCAACAAGAAGTGAGCGGCATTCGTTCACATCCCCTACTGTATGCTACCCTAAATAAGTTCTATATCTTAATATACCCCCACCCTCTACCATGTCCCATTTGATAAACCCAATATCTCTGATAGCATCAATTGATTATACTAAATTATTATTTAAGAAGTACTCTGTTTACCTTTGGAAGACTTTGTAAAAACAACCATTTTAAATATATTTATGTTTAAAGTTCACAAGGGAGCAGTAAAATTAACATTTGATTGCCAAAATATACTTTCTATACAAATTTATAAGATTCATTGATTGCCAATTTATTACATTCAAAACAATGTGTTTGATTTGATTCTTCTTTGAAGTAATTTGTATTGCATAATATGAATATCGATACAAACAACTATACCTACTTTTATTATTCTTCGGTATTTTACAAATTTGCTACAGGATTTTATTAGGAATGTATTTATTGTATTCGATATTCAACTGTATTGCTACATAATTTTGTTAAAAAAGTAATAGTATGCAAAATGTTAACGTGATATAAAAATATGGATCATATTATATCACAAAAAAATTTAAAAAAAAACATCTAAATTGATATTCTGCTATTAAAAACTAAACAAATTTTGTACATTTTAATAATTCATAAATATTAATTTTCTAGAGTTGTGGACATACAAACCTAATTTTAGTAATTTTTACTTATGGTTATTATTTTTTTTTTTTTGTAAAACACGACTTAGAGATTTTTACTTTCCCTGTAAGCAACACAAAGGGAAAGTGTTGCTATCGTATCTATGTGTCTGTATGTACCGTACGAAAACCGATTGAAATATTGCGATGAAATTTTAAACTTAAGTTTTTAATTGAAATCATAGGAATTAAAATGATAAAAAAAATTGTGAAAATGCAGACACCGAAAGTGGAAAATCGCGTGTTTCCGATTTTCTTGATATTTTGTTAAATATTGATCATATCGAAAAATCTCTCAATTAAAAATTGTAGATAATCAAAAAAGATAACATTTATTTATTTTTTGTCGTAAACTTCTTAATTTTTGATTAGTTTTGAAAAAAAGTAATTTTTTCTATATCACGGTAAGTATTGGGATCATGTTCCAAATAAAAGTTGTAAATCTAGTCGAAATACTTGAAATAATACTATATTTTTTTAATTGCACATAGTTTTCGTGTTGTTCTTTTGTTGTAAAACAAGGCGCTCCAAAAAAAAATACAGTATGGTAGACGAAATACGGACAAGAAGTTTGAATTGTCAACATTTTGCGGACTCATCCCGGTTTCCAGGGGGGCTATGCCCGCCCTAGGGGTCATTTCACGTAAAATGAC
Organism: Philonthus cognatus; assembly: GCA_932526585.2. Classification (NCBI taxonomy): domain Eukaryota; kingdom Metazoa; phylum Arthropoda; class Insecta; order Coleoptera; family Staphylinidae; genus Philonthus; species Philonthus cognatus. The sequence goes on from OW052243.1 coordinate 94,599,359, forward strand.
TCGCCCGTTATTCTGGTACCGAAAGCGCAATAATACTGATAATTCTACTCATTTATAAAAAAATGTATTTAAAATAGCCGAGTTAGCAGTTTTTATGCAGATAAACAGGTAAACAAAAGTTTGCAAGTGGATACATTTTTATATACCTTCATCATGGCACGTGATTGCGGACAATTTGAGGTCTCGTGCCCAAATTTGATGCTAATTTTAATAGAAAATTCACTTTATTATTTCAAAAAATCTCATCAATCGAGGATGGAATTTGGCAGGATAAATTATTATTATATTATTTACTGGAAAAGTGCTATGAGTAGTCTGTTGGGTTTTTGTATGAATAAAGTAATTAAAAATAAAATTAAATAAAAACGATGGACACATTTCTAATTTGAACTAAATATGTGCAGTATTTGTTACGTTTAACTTGAAACTTATAACTGTGACAATATTATTCATTGCGAAATTGATAAATCCCAATATATATGAATGTGCAAAGAAAAGATGTATATAATCCGAAGAAAGTGGAGGGATAGTGTATTAAATGTAGTGCGACAAGAGCGGAGGAGACGGCGAAGCTCTTAACAGATATTCTTTGGCTGGGTCGGAAGACTCATTGTTGCGGTCGTAAAATGAATTTTGAATTCGGTGCAATCAGACTGATGCATCACAGTGTTCGTTAAGTATTCCGGAACCAATCAGATTGATGGCAGTTTTTCTTGGTAGCAATAAAAGACGCGTTAATTGGTGGAAATGGGCCCCTGCGTCGGAATTGTTACGAAACCCATCCGCTGAATTTTGCATAAACAGTTGTAAAAATGGAATGTAAGTAGATATACTAAAAACGAGGAGTATAGGATTGTTGCTAAAATATGAAGCACTAAAGAAAATTAGACCGTCTGCTCCCCTACTAGTGTAAATAATGCAATGATAATACTACTATGATATGCGCAGGGTAGGACAGTCGCATCGGCACATATTATATGCCGCTCTATTGTGGTACATCTAGAAAAGTCTTATTTATTATGTCCTGTTTATTTTATGAAAGAAGAAGCGGAGGTCCATTTAGTTCGAAGCAATTTGTAAAACAAGGGAAGGCTATCTATACAAGAGTAATTCAGAGTTTAATCGATGTTGGATATCTTTGAATACTAATTGAATTTATTGTATCAGTATCAAAGTCTTAAGAACAAAATGTTTATATCATTGTACTGTCCCAATAAGTAAAGTTTTAGCTTGTATGCCAATTAATAGCGCATCACATAATGTAATGTAGATGGTAGATAGCATTACATTATTCTGCGCATAAATATAAGAAAATAAGTAATGTAAAATCCAAAAGAAGCGCCATACAAAAAGGCCGAGGACACGTGCAATTACTCCTCTATTAATTTATTTATTGGACTTTTTGCGTCGTTTGAAATACATTTGAATGGGCGCATTCTGCCTTCAGTATCATTATTAGCGCGAGACTAATATATGTTGTCCGGTAAGATTAAAAGCCTTGCCAAGGCTTGCCCATTTCAATGGATAAACGGAGGATGGGCCATAATTGATAATCTAAAACCGTTTATCACGCGGATAACTATTTGAATTCGTATTTAGAGTCAGGTGGATGCGGATTGACTACTCCCTTTAATTACATACGTTTGTGAGCAGGGTGTTGATTTATAGGGCAGTTAGAAATCTCATAAACAGCACATGGGCCGGCTCCGGAATGCTCGCTGTCATATTTGGTGAGCCGTTGTGAATTCTTCTCCGTAGTGTATAAACGCACTTCCATTAAACTTCGCATATAAGAAATTTATTAATATACAGGGTGCTTCAAACCCCAACTGTAGGGTTCTCACTCATTGAAAAAAAAGAGATATTTCATTGAATTGTGTCTAACATGGCATTTATAAAGAATGCACAGCAATTGCATACAGGGCATTTTTCTTTTGGCTGTACATATCTCGATGAATACGCCGTAATTTTTTCGACATTCGTTGTTTTTGATAAGCGTTTAATTTGAATCTTTTAACGAGTCTGTTTATTCCTTGGTTAAGCATGAAGTAACATTTTGAGTTTGAAAAAGCCTGAACATTTGGATTTGCCAACTCGAAATGTTACTTCATGCACCACGCGTATTTAACACTGAGATATTGTGAAGTTCAAAATATGCAGCTAAGGCAGTATTCTAAAAAAATGACAACGAATGAATATTGATTGTAAGAATCTTAGGTTCTCCTAGAAAAAAAAGTGGTAAACTATCTATTAAGATAGCCTAAGATTATTTTAATTAATATTCATTCCCTGTGATTTTATTAAAATGTTCAATTTCCTGTTTGTTTATTTAGTTGAGAGAATAATTTAACCTGATGTTACATTTTGCATATAAACTATGCATAAAAACAGTAAATTTATTTATGCAAACATTCATTATATAATACAATATTATGTAGTTGTTTCAATAAATATTTGGAAATGTCTTAAATAGACAAAATTTTTGCAGAAAGTCGATATTAATTAGTTTTTTTAATTTTTTTTGTAAAAGTTCTGCCAACAATTATCATATACAATTTTACTTTATGTTTTACTATATTTCATTGTTATAAACGAGTGGCGCATGAAGTAAAATTTCGAATTTAGAAAAGCCGGAAAAAATTGGATTTGCCGGCTCGCTACGCTTTGCTTCGCGCAGGCAAATCCTAATGTTCGAGGTTTTCTAAACTCGAAATGTTTCTTATCAAGGACTGGAAACACTTGTTAGAAGTTTCAAATTAATCGCATTTCGATAACAATAAATGTCTGAAAATGTACAAAGCATATATTAAAATAAAAATCCCCCGTATATCCTTATGTATACGCTGTAAATGTTCAGACTTCAGTTGTTTTTAAGAAACGTTCAATTTGAAGCTATTAACGAGTGTTTTCGTTCCTTGATTAAGCATGAAGTAACTTTTTCAGGCTTTTCTAAACTTAAAATTTTATAATAACATATGACACTGAAGTATTATGAAGCTTAAAATATCTTGCTAAAGCAGGATATTTGGATTAGTGTTTTATAAGCCTGACGCTTTTCAAAAACAACAACTGCCTAAAAATTTAGATTCGATGTATTCATTGTAAAATAAATAATTTAAAACATAACAATTCAATGTTTGCAAATCATCTATTAGAATCAAGCCATAATTTACTTTTCCTACTTCATCTTACCGATAAAGGTAGTAAAATGGATTAACTGAAAACCCTTTCAAATCTACAAAGCAAAAATTAATCATTAACGACCAGGGCCCGTATTCACAGTACCGATGCAATTTATCATCGATGAGAAGTTGCACTGAAAAGACGTTATTTTACTTCATACGGTTGGGTAAATTCTTCCTTAAATGACGTCATTTTAGTGCAACTTCTCACAGATGACAAATTGCATAGGTGCTGTGAATAGCCCGCCCAGGTCGGCCTAATTTATATTCCTCTCTTTAGAACTTTATACATTTAGTATATATATCTGTATGGGGGAGGTGAACTACACTAAGTCAATTTTTTTTCAAAATACTTATTTTTATATTGTTGGAATCAAAAGTTTTTAAACTATCGAGAGGTAAATAGCACTGTAAAATCTTAAAATTGTGACTTGGTGTAGTCTACTTTCCACATACAGATATATTCCCTTGTAATTCGTAGTTTAAGTACTCAGTTTGATAATGATTGACGTGTAGTTGAAATTAGCTACAGATATAAAATAAAAATAGTATACAAAAGTCAGGTGTTTTCTTTGTCTCAATATTGAAAATGTACCACGAAGTGAACGTTTTCAAGATTTAAAAATAGATTTAAGATTTTATGAAAATAACATTTTCAAATATTTGGAGCCTTTCAGAAATTACATACAATAGTTTGATAGTAAGTTTCTGTCTAAATCAAATTGATTTAATTTGCAGAAAGTCGATATTAATTTTAATTTGTTTTTATATTTGATTTAATTGTGTATTGCCACGAGGCCCTTAATTGCTTTGAGGCCCATGGGCAGCTCTGCGTAGTTAGTAACCCGACCCGGTACTGCCAATACTGACAAATCATAGTAGATTAGTTATTAAAATGTTAGTTTTTCTCGGTCTAGTGATACGCGAGTCGTTATAATATAAAAAGTGATTTAAAGGAAAATAGTATTTAAGTTTAGTCAATTAATTGTGAACGCGATCCGGTCGTGTGCTTTTGTTTTGAATGGGTATAGAAAAATGTGGAGAAAAAAGTTCCACAGACTCGAGACAAAAAGTGAAATTCGTCATCGCGTGCCGGCCCGCGGACTACGAACTACGGTCAGACTGGTGAATGCCTGGAAGAGTGACGGTCCTTTGACCGAACGACTTTTAAGTTGACATCCATTATTGGGCTAAAAAAAATAAATAATAACCGCTATCCAATTGTGTATTATTGTGTATCATTCAAGTCTGCAGAGCATTAAGCGCGCGTTTGCTCGCGTGCCCACGCCTGCACGCTCATCGCATCTAGTGGCCGTTAGTTTCATATCGGCTAGTATTGAATCGTTTCTTGAAACAAATACAACTCCTTATATGTCCGTAGCCTTCAACAATCCGCGAGTACCAATTATGGTCTAATTGGTTTTCAGAAATAACATTGATTTTTAGCCTTTTTATTTGCTTTTAATAAACGAAAACCAGACGAACCCTTTGCGCTCGCGCCCTTCGCACTCTCCAGAGGAAAATGAAAAGGGAAAAATGTGGCGGAGCCGAATCCGAAGAGAAAAGACACGTCCATTCCAGTGTTTATTGCAGATTATCTGTTAACCTCCTCGACGCGTAGCAGCGATATGTTGTTGATAAAATAAAAGGGACACGGTTGCTAGCAGCAAGGCACATCGGGATGACGCAGGGCGTTAGAGCAGCTAAATTAAAACAAAAATAAGGGAGTGTTATCAAAAGTCCGTTAGGCGTACGTGGGGTGGTAGTATAGCGAGGTTTTTTTACGATTACTCCTCCCTGTTTAATAATTCCAGCAAGATCGTTTACGTGGCCCTGCGTCTTGTTTATGGGCTCCCTTTTTACAACTTACGCGGCAGTGGGTCTCGCAGATGTCAGCTCGTGGATGTCCTGGGTGTCTTATGAAGCGTCTTGGCGCCGATTTTCATTCGGGTTGAAAAAATGAGCACAGGAAGTCTGGTCGGCACATGGCCAAGAGTTAGAGGGATTGCTCATTAAAACTCATGTATGTTGAGAATGTGGAAATGCAACTCCACCGGCCGTCGTCACATTCTGCCAACCTGCTGGACACAATAAATATTGCATCTATCTAGTCAACAATACAACAGCACCGTATATTTTCGCACAAAAAATCATCTCTGGTTTGGCCGCTTTAGATTTATTTCACTAGATATCAAAGGTACATCAGTTTGTTACATAGCCTCTATTGTGACTGCCCCATTCGCCCGCCGCCCGATGTTAATTTATGCAACGTCCTAATATGGGAGTAAAAGCCTCAAACAATGGATATATTTTTTTGCAAGTGTATTTGTGACCACCTATTTTTTCATCATCCTTGTTCTTATCAACTAAGCACCGTACGCTACACTCCCGATCTTCTCGATTTTTAATCAAGTGAACTGATGCACTTATTGAGTCAAATTATCCGCCTGCCCAACATTGGCGCAGTAATCATGTGCGGTAATTTCATAACAGGTTTCGATTTAAGGTTGATAGACTCGGGCTAATCGACTTCGAGATAATTTATAACAGTCTTGTTTTATTTGCCACCCTCATTAGTCTATACATCGCGACCGACCAGAAAAACCTTCGACAAGTATCGATGCCTGCCTATAATGGCTGTGACAAAACAAAAACCTGACTGACGACTTGCTCTGAACTAAACTGACCTTAAATTTGGCCGCGACCATGCAACACCATTGCATCCATTAATGAATCTAAAGGGATTAGACCTGACCCAACGTACAATATCAATACATCTTAGATATAACTAACCTTTTTTATTGAATATATTTTGCAAATGAGCTAATGACATTCCTTAAATTAATATTTATTCCTCTCTAACTAAATCGAACGTTTTAGAAAGGTGTTATCTACGTTTTATCTTATGTTACATGATAAAAACGCCAAAAAAAAAGATTTTTTCTTTCAAGTATACATATCCCGCTGTATACTCTGTAAGTGTTCAGGCATTCGTCGATTTTATAAGAGCATTCAATTTGAAGTTTAAAACGAGTGATTTCACTCCCAGATTAAGCATGAAGTAAAATTTCGAGTTTAGAAAAGCCTGAAAATTTGGTTTGGTTGCGTAGCGCGAAGCGCGGAGCGACCAAACCAAATTTTTAGGCTTTTCTAAACTCGAAATTTTACTTCATGCGCCACGCGTATAAAACAATCAAATATTGTAAACTTACAAATACACTTACAAATAATATATTTTAAATGCGTAATGATAAAAATATTTAAATATCAAAATATTTACACTTTTCTACACACATTCCCAAGTCAGGTCAAATAATACAATGTATCAAATTACCTTATTTAGTAAGTTATTTAATAACAAAAAATAATTAATGGGTTAAGCTAGAATGATGTGCACGTTATTGAAATTAAAATTTTGCATTTTATTTAGTTCGAAATCGTAACAAAATACAAAGAAATGTCTATCAAGTATACTTATACCGATATATACGCCGTAAATTGTCAAAAAAGCTCTAAAGAGAGTATTTTAAAAGTATTTAATCTGAAGTTTCAAACGAGTGGTGCGACCAATCCAAATATTCAGGCTTTATTAAACTCGAAATTTTACTTCATGCGCCACCCGTATAAAACACTAAGATATTCTGAAGTTCAAAATATTCTGCAGTATGCTAAAGCCGCATATTTTGAACTTCATAATATTTTAATGCTTTGCACGCGTGGCGCATGAAGTATTTCGAGTCTTCGAGGAGCGACCAATCCGAATTTTCAGACTTTTCTAAACTCTAAATTTTACTATATGCTTAATCAAGGAGTCTAAACACTCGTTAGAAGCTTTAAATTGCACGCTATTATACAATCAACGAATGCCTGAAAATTAACAACGTAAACATCAGGGTATGCACACTTAAAAGAAAAAAAATCATTTTAAATTATTTTTGAACAGTAAAAGTACCTCTGCTTTTTGGGTTTTAATGGATCTACCATTAATATCACTATTATTAATCAGGGTTGTTATATTTAAAACACTTTGTTTTAAAACAGTGTATTAAACATGTTTATTAACAGCCGTCGTGATTTAAACGGTTGTGTTTTAAACATGTTTTAGATGTTAAATTTGTTTAAAACATGTTTTAAACGTTAAATTTGTTTAAAACATGTTTTAAACGTTAAATTTGTTTAAAACGTTTTTTTTCTTATCTTAAATTTGCTAAATTATATTTTATACTGCTTTATTAAGATTTTTTGTTTACATTTTTAAATTTGAACTTAGTTGTTGAAGATATTTTAAATTACATTATTAAACTTAACATTTTATAACAATAAAATATCACATCCGTTGAAATGTGATTTTTAAATACAGGGAATTTTTCTTTCAGGTATACGTATACATATACTGTAAATTTTACGACATTCGTTGCTTTTTTAAAAGATTTCAATTTGAATCTTTAAACGAGGGTCTTCCACTCCCAGACTAAGCATGAAGTAAAATTTCGAGTTTAGAAAAGCCTGAACATTTGGATTGGCCGCGTAGCGAAGCGGAGCGGCCAATCCAAATTAGGCTTTTCTAAACTCGAAATTTTACTTCATGCGCCACACGTATAAAAAACTGGATTATCGTAAAGGGTAAAATATACGGCTTTAGCAATCTAATATGTAGATGTGAATAAAACGTCAGTCAAATTCTGCGCTAAAGAAATTGTTTAAAATAGTGATTATAGGCAACTAAATAACTCTAACGTATATTAGGTTGCTTATAATTGTTATTGTATGTGTGTGTTTTTTGAACTTCACTGTAAATCAGTGTTTTTAAGCGTGGCGCATGAAGTAAAATTTCGAGTTTAGAAAAGCCTAATTTGGATTGGCCGCTCCGCTTCGATACGCGGCTAATCCAAATTCTTAGGCTTTTCTAAACTCGAAATGTTACTTCATGCTTAGTCTGGGAGAGGAAAATACTCGTTAAAAGCTGTTAACTGCTTTGAAACAACGAATTCCCGCAAATTTAAAAAACGCTGTAATTATCAGGATATGTATACTCAAAAGAAAAATGCCTTGTATGTTCTGTTTAAACACGTCCTAAGCATGTGTTAAACATGCTTTTAATTGTTGTTCCAATGAAAAAAACACGTTTTGTTAAAAAAAACTGTTTGTTTTAATTAAAATGAAAAAAAAAACGTTTTTTTTAACAACCCTGTTAATAGTATTATATAACTTCTAAAAACAATGCATTAGTTTAGTTTCGGTGCTTGTAATGTTTTTTCACAATACAATTGTCCTGTAATCATATCTATAACCCGGAACCTTCACCATGCTGGAATGTTAAAAAAAAACTAGGTCAGCAATATGTTACTCCAATGAAAAGTGTTAATGGTTTAAAGCTTTTGAGATGGTAATATATTTCAAATTCACATATTAATAATGTTTTATAAAAGATACCATGAGATGTTAAGTACAATTATGCATGGTAACTGGATAAAGTTAATGCGAATGAAAAAAAAATGCGGCAGAGTTTGTACCTGCTACTATATAAAAGCGGCAGCATGCTCATTTCCAATTGACTTCAAAGACTTACCGATCTGTCCAACACAACGCATCCTCCCGATACCTGCAATAGAAAAACAGAATTAAGTAAATAAAAGAAGTTAGCCGACCACACCACGTGTCCCCAAATAGGAATAAGACGCGGTATTTGCATTCGCATTCGCGCGCGCGCGCAAATATTCACTTTGCAATATCGACGCTATAAACCACACACATCTAATTTATCTGGTACCCGATTTGATTATTAATGCAACCATGAATTAAACAAGCCACGTGTAAAAATCCATTAGAATAATCCAACAATTTACTTGTACATTTTAAAACATCCGTCATTATCCGAGCGTCAGGTTTGGGCCACGTATTCCGCGATCAAACAAGATATTTATATCTGTTTTTCGAACATATCACACGTATTGTAATAATAATTTAAAAGATCGTGTTTCAAATCCGGACACGGGAATAATTTGTAACTTAAGTCCCTAGGTGACAAACATGTAATCACAGTCGTTTTTACTTATTTTTTCAAGATGAAATCGAATGATTAATATGAATAATTTATAATTCCAACACCGATAACCGGGGATAATTTGTGAGTAGGCATGGTGATCTCAGCGGGGAGCAAGGAACATCCAGCAAGTCTGATGTTAACTAGAAAACTTGACTAACATCCTCCTTGATCAGCGACTTATCTCTCTAACTTGGAGAAACTGCTTTTTGCGGGTAAAAAAAAACGGCTAAAATGATCGCAGCTGCATGAAGGAAAAAGTAAGTTTATGTTAAAGCCGACAATCGGGGGTTGTTCAGGTATTTCCATCTTAGGAGCCCATACCAAATACAGCACAAGCAAATAGCGTCTGTCTGATATATAGCCGAAGCAACCCTCTCTTCTCCGCCTCTGTTTCATTGGGAATTATTAGTCACCAAATATGCACACGCTCATTAAGAGGTAGTATTTCACTCATTGCAAAAAAATACAAAAAATATAGGTATATTGAATTTGGAGTTAGCGTCTTTTCAATAAACTGTTAACCATCTAGTAATTAAACAAATATTTTCTCAGTGAATAGATTTAAGCAAGCCACATTCTTAATTCTCATTTGTGACTCAAATAAATGTAAATACAAGTAATCTTTTGTTAAAGTATACAGATCTAAAGCTTTCAATTTGAAGCTTTTAACAAGTGTTTTTACTCCTTGATTAAGCATGAACTAACGTTTCGAGTTTAAAAAAGCCTGAAATTTGGCTCATTTGCGTGTAAGAAAGTGTTTTCTCTAACTTTTATTTAAAACATTGTTCAATGTTCATCTTTTATTATAATGTTTTATTTGATTTTTAAAATAAAGTTTGCCACTCCTAGATTAAGCAATCAAGTTTAGAAAAGCTTCAAAATTTGGATTTGCCGAGGAGCGCGAGAGCAGCTAGTCGCGCCCCGGCAAATCCAAATTTTTAGGCTTTTCTAAACTCGAAATTTTACTTCATGCGCCACGCGTATAAAACAATGAAATATAGTGAAGTTTAAAATACACTGCTTGCTGTATAAACGATTTTTTTATACTATAGCAAATTGCTCCAAATTTTCAAACTTTAAAAGTATTTTAATTTATTAATGTAAAATATACTTCTCATGTTTGATAACTAGTATACTTTGAACTTGACAATAGTTCAGTGTAACATATTCATCTGTTTTTTAGCACTTTTAAAAACCGTGGAAAATAAATTAATCCAACAAAGTTCAACTTTGAAAGCTTGTATTAAACACGTTTTTTAAGCATCAAAAAAATACTTTAAGAAAAATTATACACTTTTCGAAATGCTAATATTGAGTGGACATATGAGAAACTCATATATTTTAAACCAAAACATTCTACAGTATTACAACAATATAATTACAGAACTATACGTTTAATGGATTCGATAGCTACCGCCATCGATTCCATTAATAGTTTTCACATATTGGCTTGAAATAGTCAGAAATGTTCAGTATTCCTCAGCACTGGGTCGGGACCACACTAAAGAGGTCCGAAACGCGTCTGTGGGTACCTGGTGCCGGAATACTGAACACAAATTCAATTTTGATATACATTTAATGATTAATAATTTTGCATTTGACATTCAAAATTAAATTAAATTTTATTAAACTGATGCAAAAATACAAAAATAACAACAAAAAATATACACAATTCAATTCACAATTAGTAATTGTAAATATTATCAAACTATTTTTATTTTATAAAAAAATAAAAAACAATCTCAATATTGAAATATAATGTATATTGAAATATAATGTATATTAAACATATTTTAATTCTTCCAAATGGTTTTTTACACATAAAAAAATCAAGCTATTTCCCTTTTTTCATAAATTAACAAAACATTTTTAAAATGTAACTAGTTTGATTTTATTTTATTGTGAAATAAACGATATCATTTCCAATGTAATTCCACTACACATGACATTAGATTGCGAGGACATACAAAATAGGCAAGGATTTTTTCCTCTAAATATACATATCCCAATGTATACGCTGTAAATAGTGGAGTATTTGTTTTTATGGGTTTAATTATAAGTTTCTAACGAGTAATTCTACTCCCAGATTAAGCATGAATTAAAAATTCGTCTTTGGAGAAGCCTGAACATTTTTCAGGCTTTTCTAAACTCGAAATTTTACCTTATGCGCCTCGCGTATAAAACACTGATTCAAAACATACTATTCATTTCATAAGCAAATGATAAAAGTTGAAGAAAACACTTTTTTTATGGAAGAGTCTCTTGAAATGATATGTGTGTAACTAAGGTTAATTGAATTGAAAATTAATGACAATCATAGAAAGATTCAGATTTAAAAACATTAATAAAATCTTGAAAATTCGTAAAAATAATAATTGATTTTAAAAATATTGATAACTAATGGAAATTGAAGACGGTGTCACCAATATTTTGTACATGAAAATTTGTAAAATTAAAAGTTAGAAAAACGAATCCTTCAGTATCTCCAAATATGAAATTTGTCGAAAATCTTACAAAACTGTATTTTTTAATAAAATTTGACATACATAGTCGTATTGTATGTCAAATTTTTAATAAAAAAACCGCCAGATTTGTAATAAGTGACAAAAATGATCAACATTAAAGAAAATCAATGAGATTCGTAAAAGTTGTACAATCAAGTTCAAGAATACCGCTTTAAATAAACTTAATAATATCTGATAAACATAGATCATAAAAGAGCGGATATAAATAACATACATCAAAGAGCGGATACAAAATCGAACACTAAATTGTCGAAATTTTAAAATTTATTGTAACCCATCACTTACAATTGGTTTTAAAATATTTAGACTTTATGACTCGTTCTCTATTATTTTAATAGATAATATATTTTGATAGTTGCGTTAATAAGCACGTGGTTTTATATAAAAAAATCGCAAAATGTCGTTTTAATTGACATTTGTTGAGAATATTAAGATAAGGATGTGAAAATATTCTTGCTAGTTTCTTAAAACTTTCTAACGTTTAATAAGTCACTATTTCACAAAATTGCATTTTCTTTAAATGTCAAACAGTTTGGACAGAATTTTAAAGTAGTAAAACCATGTTCTTAATGCAATCATCTTTATCAAAATAAACTCGTTCTCTATTAATTCAATAGATAATATATTTTGACAATATAATGTAAAAGGAGAATATAATTTATAAAATTAACAAAACACGAATAGTAAATTAAAACATGTTTTTCTCTTCTGTGTCGATGTGGACCAAATGAGTAGGTCGCAAATACTGTACTTGTCCAAACTGGCATTCTTAGACTTGACTATACAATTTTGAGTATTTATGATATTTATTATTCCGCGGCATACTCGCATATCATGTTTCATGTAAAAATAATTGACATTTTGGCGTATACATATTTTCTCTCGTGCCCCTCCCTCATAATAATCCTGGCTGGAAATAAACGGAAATATATAAATTGTAAACTTTAAAATACACAGTATGAAAAAATGCAGTCATATTAATTTAATTAAAACAATTTATAAATTGAATAAAATTTAAGAACAACGCAATGTAAATGATCGATACACAGGGTTTATAATTTTATTTTCACCATGTATTAAATGAAATTCTGTTTTTATCAAATGTCAGTTTTATGGCAAAATATTACATTGACTTTCCCCTATTATCCAATGATTTTCCCATTGTATTTCTGCCGCCTTACTAACTATTCGTGAACCCAATAGAAAAAGTGTTTAGCCCATGTACGAAATGTAGAATGTTCAAAAAATCAAGTCGTAATAATAAAGACGTGCTTTACATGAAGCAGTTCTGAAATCAAACTTCATTACATATTGAATAATATTTGAGCGATTATTTGAAAAGAACAAAATATTTCTTAATATTTAACTTGTTGGCATAGTTATATCAGTGGGAGTCATTTTTTGCTGTTGTATTCTTAAATTCTTAGTATTATATAGTTCTATTTAACGTTCTTACACATAAATTAATTGTTTTTAATAAAATGAGAATTTCATTTCATGAAAGGGGAAAGTCATTTGACAAATAATAAAATATGTTGATACAAAATTGACATGTGGGATTATCATTTGATACGAAAGGAATTTCATTTCTATGACAATTGTATAAGAATCTACCCTTACATAAATTTAAAAAAAATGTATAAAATTATCAGTGTCAACGAATGGTTTGCCAATAAAATGAGTTGTTTTATGTCAATGTTTCTATTTCATTTCTTTTTTTTTTTTTTGGTATTATACGATAATTAGTTACGCATCTGTGTATTTTCGTTTCTTACATAATTAGTGAATAACGACTTAAGCTTAAGTTTAATCATTTTTTTCATATTTCCTATACTATTTGCTATATACCGTATGTTTTTTTTTATCGTGGGCCATAGAATTTTACATGCCAAAAATTAATGATGGGAATAATCGATATATTTTAATAATCGATTATTTTAAACGAGATATTTTAATAATCGATTAAATTAGTAGTTAAAAATTAGTAGTTAACCTTAATTAATTATGTAGTACAAAAAACACGCGATATAAAGTGATTTTGTAAAACAAAAACGGGCCACAGAATGTTTATCATATATTCAAACGGGGTGTTTTTTCTGGAACTGGTTTTCCAAGAATGTTTTTAATAGGGGTTTTTTTTTTTCGTAGGTGTATTTTTAAGCCGGTGGTTTAATTAGCGTTTTTTTTCCTGGGGGTAATGTTTGCTAGTAGTAAAGATTAGAATTTTCATATAATTATTATTTTTGAATGATTTATTTGATGAAAAACAAAACAAGCGTCAAATCAGTAATTATTAACATTACTATATAATAATTCGTCTACCGAGATAATAAGCTATACATTTGTTTATAATAATTAATAGTCTAGTCTACCGAGATAATAATCAAATATTTTAGTATACTAATTAGCAATTTGCCCGACGAAATAATCGCTTAAATTAGTATATACTAATTTCCACATAATAATCGATTATATCGATATATTTCAATAATCGACTAATTACTAATTAGTATATCGATTATTCCCATCACTACTGAAAATTATACCTTGTGTTAATGTATTTTATGATAAAATATGAAGAACATTTTTATTGTTAGTAATAAATCAAATATTTTTCTACATGATGCGTTTAATTAGAATAACATAAACATGATTTATTCAATTAAAAAATAAAATTATTCAATATTATGTCAGCAAACAATAGACATAGAACAATAACAACAAATTTTAAAAAAATATCACAGAAATTGTTTGAAATGCTTTCCTTCGGCAGTTAAACAATGTCGGTGAATCTGACAGTTTGGAAATTCAAGGCACTTTGATTATTTTTGCTCAGTTATTTATATTAAATAGTTTTATTTTTTATTGAAATAAAACATGTTTAAGTTATTCTTACGTTGAAAATTATATGTTTAAATACTTTAACATAAGGTATAATTTTTAGCATGTAAAATCCTATGGCCCACGATACAAAAAAACATACTGTATATGTAACTCATAGTGAGCGTAGGCCTAAATGAATCCCACCTAATGATTCACATGTATCTTCTGTAAATAAAATATATATTGTAATACATAATAACATGTGAATAAAGATTACTATTATTATTATTATTTGATAAGTGGCGTAGACATTGGATATAAATCTGTAATAATCAATAAAATAATTGTTAAAACAATTAATAAAATAATCGATATAATAATTGAGTAGTGTAGACAGTTGATATATTTAAAAAAAACATAACGTATAATAATATATAGAATAATCGTTACAGTAATCAATAAAATAATCGATATAATCCATATAATAATTGATATTCATCAATCGATTAGTCGAGATATTCCAATAATTCACAAATTTTATGATCGTATTTCTATTAATTCCATCACTAGTTTTTATAACAATATTCAATTTTACACTTCTAATGAGTGTTACCACTCCTTGATTAAGCATGATGTAAAATTTCGAGTTTAGAAAAGCCTAAAAATTTGGATTTGTAGGCGCACGAGCCAAGCGAGGCGCGCTGGCAAATCCAAATTTTCAGGCTGTTCTAAACTCGAAATTTTACTTCATGCGCCACTCATATAAAACACTAAATTGTTGTGATGTTCAAAATATATTGCTTATGTTTTTGATTGACCCATTAATAAACTTTAAAATTGTTTATTTCATCTAAGCGAATAATTTGCTCTTTTGTAACACCTGGAGTAACTTGCTTTGGTATGTGTAGATATACTTAAAAGAAAAATAGTCGCTGACCAAGTCAAATGTTAGGCTTTCATGAACTTTAAATTTAACTTTGTGCTTAATTAAGTAGTATAAATCCTCGTTAGAAGTTTTAAATCGACCACTTTTGTTAAAACAACGAATTCCTGCAAATGCACCAAACTCTGTAATTAACGGGATATTTAGGGATCCTATCAAAACTTCCACACTATTTTGTTACGTAAATACTGGTCTTCTATCTACTTTTTTTACATAATTTTGATAATTTCTTTTAAATAAAAAACTTTAATTTTCACTCATACTCGTTTGTATTAACTTTTAGAAATTCAAATAATACAATTATATTTTGCGCTCTCTTCATTAAAATATGCAAATTACATTAAAAGTACTGTGTTTAATGTTACGCGAATTGTAAATATTTTCTTTAAAACCAATCGTGGTAATTATGTTTTCAAAGCCCACTTTGTTAAAACGAAAGAAAAAAGAATTTTGTAAAAGAAATCTCCGTTCTTAAAAATGTCATTCTTGGGTATTCTTCAGAGAGACTGAGTGGATGTTTTGATCGGGTCCTGATATGTAACTTAAAAGAAAAAATCCCTGCAGTATGTCACTGGAAGAAAAATCACATAAATGTGATAATATAGAGCTAGTCGTATTTCTCGTTCTAAATAAATGTTGTAAAGAATTTAAGTTAAACAAAATTGGCGGAATTAGAAAAAAAGTGTTTAATTCAGCAATTAATGCAGTAATCACAATATTTTGCGAGGATAAGGAAAAGGGTTAACTAAAATTGAAAATGCTATCAAGTTAAAATCACTTGATCAAGATTTGGGGAGTACACGCTGCGTGATCCTCGAATGATCGGGAAACGGTGGACCCGGAATGGGGACAGTGAACAGGGATAAGAACAGTGGCAGGGGTTGTGCTCATCACATTGTCATTATAGTACGACCTCTCATTTGAAATGCGTCGCGTGTAGGGGCCGTTACCACCACATGCCCACTGACAACTTTACGAGGAGCACCACTTGAAACCACATGTTACACTTTGGGTTGGTTTATGTCTGCTACATGACATCCCTATTCTCTTTACATACTGTTGCGTTTCTCGATGTACGGCCATTGTAAATTGTTACAACCTATATCATGTAGTTTCGCTCGTAAAAGCAGTCGTGTCTTTGAATATTAGCTTTTATTATATTTTCCATCGTTCTACTCCCCCGATAAAAATGCGACGCAAATTTTACAGTTCTGCTCGCAGGCAATCATAGACAGCTGTTATTTGTACCTTATACAACACCCAATAACATGATATTAAAACTTTTAACATAAAACTCACCCCGGATTATATAAGAATAAATTTAAATTAGAAAATGCCCCTTACATAAAAACATACCCGAGTTTAATTATAAACTTTTCTGTTTATCTGGATATGTTTTCATTTTACTGCATTGTATAATTTAACAAATATATTATTGGATTGAAATTAAAGGTGATTTTCACCTAACAACACAGACAGAGAATAAATTCAATGATAAAAATGTCAGCCTCAAGTCCCGTAATAAATATTTATCATAAATATAAAGTAATGCCTGTTTGTACCAGGGTTGTCATGTTTAAAACACTTTGTTTTAAAACAGTGTTTTAAACATGTTTTAAACGGTTTTGTTTTAAACCTTAAATTTGTTTAAAATATGTTTTAAATGTTAAATTTATTTAAATGTTTTTTTTTTATTATTTTAAATTTACTAAATTATATTTTATACTACTTCATTAAAATTTTTCGTTTATATTTTTAAATTTTAGCTAAATTGTTGACGATGTTTTAAATTACATTATTAAACATAACATTTTATTACAAGAAAATATCAAATATGTGTGCATAAATGTGATTTTTAAATACAGGGAATTTTTCTTTCAAGTATACATACACTGTACATTTTACGGCATTCGTTGTTTTTTTAAAAGATTTCAATTTGAATTTTCAGACGAGGGTTTTCCACTCCCAGACTTAGCATGAAGTAAAATTTCGAGTTTAGAAAAGCCTGAAAGTTTGGATTGGCCGCGTAGCGAAGCGGAGCGGCCAATCCAAATAGGCTTTTCTAAACTCGAAATTTTACTTTATGCGCTACACGTATAAAACACTGAAATATCGCAAAATTTGAAATATACGGCCTTAGCAATTCAATATGTAGATGTGAATAAAACGTGAGTCAAATTCTGCGCTGAACAAATTGTTTAAAACAGTGATAATAGACAACCCAATAATTCTAACGTATAATAGGTTGCCTATAATCGTTGTTGCATATGTGTGTTTTTTGAACTTCACTGTAAATCATTATTTTTAAGCGTGGCGCACGAAGTAAAATTTCGAGTTTAGAAAAGCCTAATTTGGATTGGCCGCTCCGCTTCGCTACGCGGCCAATCCAAATTCTTAGGCTTTTCTAAACTCGAAATTTTACTTCATGCTTAGTCTGGGAGTGGAAAACATTCGTTTATAGTTTCAAATTAACCGCTTTTAAACAAAGAATTCTGGAAAATTTAAAAAACGCTGTAATTATCGGAATATGTAAATTAAAAACAAAAATACAATGTATGTTCTGTTTTAAACACGTTTTAAACGTGTTTTAGACATGTTTTAAGCGTGTTTTAATTGTTATTGTTTTAAACGATGTTTCAATGAAAAAAACACGTTTTATCAAAAAGAACTCTTTGTTTTAATTAAAATAAAAAAAAACGTTTGTTTTAACAACCCTGGTTTGTACCACGGTCGAATAATTTAATCAGTGTCATGTCTTTTTCATCAATATGAGATTGTGTAAACAATTTGTAAATAGTATGTTTGTGTTCTAACAATATTTTATTCACAAATTGTTTACACAGTCTCATATTGATGAAAGAGACATGTTAGGATATGTTACAAATGTATATCATTCTTATATTCTAGAATTTTGACTTAATCAAAGGTTTGAATGATTAAAGTTGATCGGTCGGAGTGCAAATAGGCCATAAGTCATCATGTATGCATAAGCAGTAACTTTTCCGATAATCGTTTGTTTTTTAAAATAGTTTAATTTGAAGTCTTAAACGAGTGTTTTCCACTCCCAGATTAAGCATGAAGTAAAATTTCAAATTTAGAAAAGCCTGTATATTTGGTTTGGTCGCGTAGCGCGTAGCGCTACGCGTCCAAACCAAATTTTCAGGCTTTTCTAAACTCGAAATTTTACTTCATGCTCCACGCGTATAAAACATTGATTTTAGATGAAGTACAAAATATTCTACTAAAGCAGTATGCTAAAAACGTGTATTCTAAAAATTACATCACATGTACGCGTGGCGCATGAAGTAAAATTTCGAGTTTAGAAAAGCCCAGAAAATTGATCTCGGGTCGCTGCGCGACCCTCGACAAATTTTCACGGGATTTTTTTAAACTCGAAATTTTACCTCATGCTTAGTCTGGGAGTGGAAACTCTCGTTCAAAACTTTAAACTAATTGCTTTGATAAGAACATTAAATGAGTGAAAATATTTTTAAAGATAATAATCTAGTTTTTAAAATTTTGTTTAATATTATTTAAAGTAAAACTGACATGGTGGCCACAATCTGAAATTTAAATTTTTCCGGCATTTCCCTGATTCAAGTTTTTTTTCCCTGACCTTTTAATATAACTTTCTTCTGTGAGAAACCCCCATTTTTTTAAATTGTTTTCATTGTTTTTGTCAATATTTAAGTTAATTTAATAAATGTATACGTGTTTTGTAATTTGCCTGCTGATTTTGACAAACTTAATAATATCATATGACTTTTTTGTTAGTGTTTTTGTCAATTTGAATATAATTCTATGACTTTTCTCTGACTTGCCCGGTTTTAATTATATTCAGTGAATTTTATATTTACGTAATTTTCAGACATTCGTCGATTTATAATAAAGTTTAATTTAAATTTTTAAACGGGCGTTTTCACTCCCAGGCTAAGCATGAAGTAAAATTTCGAGTTTAGAAAAGCCCTGTGAAAATTTGTCGAGGGTCGCGCAGCGACCGGAGACAAATTTTCGGGCTTTTCTAAACTCGAAATTTTACTTCATGCGCCACGCGTACAAAACACTGATTTGAAGTTAAGTTCAAAAACATACAAATACATCTTTAATCAGAGTATCAGGGACTCAGATATTTAGTCTGTTATCAACGATGTTTAGTGTTAATAATAAATAATTAGGTTTTGAATATTTTTGTTAAAACAACTGGTAACGATATTTATATATTAATGGTTGCAAAAAAACAATAAAATCAAATTTATTCTTAAAAGATTTGTATTCGTAATTCGAAAAAACAGGATTCGAATCTTTGATTCGAATCATATTCGGATTCGGATTCGTGATTCGAATCCTTTTTACGAGGATTCGTCCCAACTCTGCTTCATGCTTAGTCTGGGAGTGGAAAACACTCGTTTAAAGGTTCAATTTGAACTCGTTCAAAAACGACAAATATCTAAACATTTACATCGTATACAGTATATTGGGATAATTATAGTTAGAAGAAAAAACTCTCTTTGTAAAAAAAAGAAAACAAATCAATCTACTTAATTTGGCAATATATACAAATATGATTTTTTTCTCTTTTGTGATGATTGATTTAACATTTATTTTTATTCAGTGTAAATTTATCTTAAACTATATCCTATTTTAACCTAACCTAGCCTGAATCCTCTACCAAAGTTTTGAATTAATACTTGTAACAACCAAGAAAAATCGATAAAAAAGAACATGCAGTACTTAATTGTTAATATTGCTATTTTCAGAAATTCTAAAAATATTGTTCTATTCTACACTGATTTGCCCGTTTCTCTATCTTGTATATTTTTTGAGATTCAGTAGATAAAATGCATATGTGTATCAAGGAAACAAATGTTAGTTAAAGATCCACCAATTTTAAACAAAGAGAAATTAGCAGCCTACAAGGTTATGTTGTATAAAAACAATTTTAAATTTAATTAATGAAATAAAAAAAATACAATTGTAATATATTTGTTTGCAAAAGAACTTTTGTGTCACTACATGTAAACAAACGTGAATGTCTACGGTCGGGCAAATTAATTATACCGACTCAAATATTACATTCGGAATATAAAACGGCGATTAAGCTTTTATAGCGAGCATCTTACTTATACAATTGTTATTGCTTAAATAAGTGAATAATACATCGAGCTTACGCTTTGCTCATCAATGAATCCCTTCTTACGGCGTGCTAGATGATGTGTGTTGGCCATACAAATTAAGATTTCCTCTTTTTCTATTATTTACACGGACTAGTAATGTTCTCATTTTTAACGAAAAACGATCATATCAATACATCAGATGCATTCGTATGCTGCCGGGTTGGAAGCACGTGGTTGCTTTAACACATAATAAATTAATTTGACTTTAACAACACCGTGTTTTTTTTGCGCGTGTATTAAATAGTTCTATGAATTTCAGATTTTATTAATGTGTTAATGACAATATGATTATAGGAAATTATTATACAATTTCGATAGTACAAAAATACTAAAGAATGTATTACGGGTTGAAATTATTTTCTTATTGTTTACTTATGTACACTTCACAATATTTGGGTGCAAGTTGACGGTTGTATTTAGCCAGGCCACTTATTAAAATTAGTGGTTTCGATAGTGCAACTTCCGTAGGATAGATTCTATACATAAAATATTAAAAAAATTGAATCATTTTGCCCCCCCCCCCTAAATTTCAAACCGTTGTAGCTTATTCCCCTTGCTGGTGTAACTTTTAATTTTTGTGGTGCAACTTAAGGCTTTTTATGGTGCAATACTATTGATTTTAAAATTTTTAAAATGGGGGGCCAAGTTGACAGACCCACAATATTTCAGTGTTTTATACGCCTACGCTTCGCTCCGCGCCCAAATCCAAATGTTCAGGCTTTTCTAAACTTGAATTTTTACTTCATGCTTAATCTAAGAGTAGAAAACACTCGTTTAAGGCTTCGAATTAAACTTTAAAAAAAAGCGTACTTATCTATATCCGAAACTTTACGTTTAGAAAAGCCCAGAAAATTTAAATTCGAAATATTACTTTATGCGCCAAGCGTATAAAACACAGATTTCAAGTAAAGTTCGAATATACATAAACTTCGAAATATTTTAGTGTTTTATACGCGTGGCGCATGAAGTAAAATTTGGAGTTTAGAAAAGCCCAGAAAATTTGTCTGGGGTGGCTGCGACAAATTTTCACGGGGCTTTTCTAAACTCGAAATTTTACTTCATGCTTAGTGTGGGAGTGGAAAACACTCGTTTAAAGCTTAAAATTGATTTAAAAAAAGAACAAGGAATATCTAAAGATTTACAGAAAATAGGCTGATTTTAGAATACGTATATTTAAAAGTAAAACTCCCAGTATCTGTTTGCTCCAGAGAAATATAATAATTATAAACTATAATGAAGATAACAATTAATTCTCAAAAAACAATCATTAATTAATATTATACACAATTGACGTTTGTTAAACAATAACTGCGGAAAAGAAAAAACATGTATTTTTAATCACCCGAAAAATTAGATTTCTTTTTTTACTAAATAATGAAAAAATAATTTATTTGCATTTTATTTTTTTGTGGCAAAACCGTACAAGATATCAAACATTATTAAGTCACAAAAAAGCTTTTAAATAAACTAATAATTCAAGATGTATTTTTAAAATTTTTACAAAGTGCGCCAATAAAAACATGTTTTAGTTTTTATGTTGTGATACTATTGTTTTTTATACTTCTTGTCGATCAAGTATGAGCATAATAACTGAAATGGTGTGTTATATTATGATACTCAACTATATTTAATTTTAGTCGGATCGAATATAGCGTTCAATTGTTATAAATAAAATTATTAATATTTTTTTGAACTTTGAAGATTAATTCCGGCTTAACCGCAAAGTTTTGGATATAGATAAGTTATGTTTAATCATCATATTTTGATCCCAGGAATCTATGGTTAAGCCATTTCCTCACATTAACGGGACACCCTGTATACTCAAAATAAATATTCCTTGTATATTTATTTTTTCAATAGAAGCCTAAAATCATCCAAAAGCTGCCTCTAAGTAATTTTTGGAAACAATAGATTTGAAGCCTTTTTAATGTTCCGAATTTTTTCTATGCGTTAAACCTATACTTAAATTCTGTAAAACCGAAATCGAACGGCCGAGCAATTATATTCTGCACTTCTATTTATGATTTCTATGAACGCCTTATTATATTACATACTGGGAATGTTTCTTTAAAATATGCATAATGTATACGCTGTAAATTCAGGCATTTGTCGATTTTATAACAGCGTTAAATTTGAAGTTTCGAAACAGTCTTTCCACTTCCAGATTAAGCATGAAGTAACATTTCGACTTTAGGAAAGCCTGAAAATTTAGTTTGGTTGCTCCGCGATGCGGAAGAAACCAAAATTTCAGGCTTTTCTAAACTCAAAATTTTACTTCATGCGCCACACGTATAAGACACTGAAATATTGTGAAGGTAGAACACACTTAAAAATACTTTTTTAAAATAAGTAGTAATCAAAATATTTAAATAATAAAATATTTACATTTTTCTTTACACATTCTCAAGTCAGGTCAAATAATACAATGTATTAACTTAACTTATTTAGTAATTTAATAAGCAAAAAAATAATAATGTTGTGTTACCTTTGCTGTGCTGAACGATTATAAATAAGGATTGTAAATTTGGCGGCTTTTTCAATTGCTGATAATTCGGCAAATTTGTAAAACAAAACTGATATAGCGAGAATTCGCCGGTTAATCACAATATCTTTGGTTGGAAGGCAAAAGTCAATGAATACATGAAAAATAAATAGCATTTAATGACTTAGGATTAGGCTTTCGAAGCCCAAACAGCCTTATTAATAGAGTTTCCGTTAATATAGTTATAGTTTAATGCTAGTTAATGTCTGCTAGACCCGTCCAAACACGATACTAATATTTCGTATTAATAGAACAAAATCTACGTGACAAAATCTAGGTTCCAACTTCACTGTAGTTCAATTTGTAGTAATTTAGAGGTTATGTTACACTGTATATGTTTTGTATATGTTTGTGACAATATTTCTCTTCTTAAAAATGTTGCATATACCTATCAATTTAATTTACCGAAATGCCGATAAAAATCGTCAAATTACCGGTGAATATTGGAGAGCATTTTTTATAATTAACAGGTAAATCGGTTTAAAGGAATCACAATCTCTAATTGTAAAAATGAATCTTAATGAATTAAAAAGTAAAACCTGCAGAAGATATAAATAATAAATAAATAATTACAAAGCAAGTGTACAATTGTTAGAATTAAAGAGTAATACGATAAAATGGCCGTTAATGCACAAGTATGTAGATTGAGATAAAAGGTGTTTTTTTAATAAGAAGGTTGGCGCGGACACTTAAAGATGATCGCCCGAAATTGCTTTGTTCAGACGTTATTAAAACGAATATTCTTAAAAAGGAACAATGAAGTGTTTTATTTTTTGGCTATGGCTAGGACGGTCCCAATTCAATTGTATTCCGTGGTCGATTTAAATTTATTTCGACCATATTCGTCACAAGTAACTAAGTTCAATGTAAATGCCCCCGATAACTCATGTTCTTTTTTTTGTGGAATCGAATTTTCCGCGTTTCCCATGTATTTATAAAACGAGAAATATTCCTTAGTTAAATCTAAGCATTACGGCAAATGATTGGAACGGAATCGGCTATAGAAAAGCTTTCAGTTAAAAAGTGAGCGAGGGAGGCTTCCATTCAAACGCAACAGACCCTTAGAACGAGCATGTAAAGTAGGTGCTTTATAATAAAAAATGACGTTTAGTTACAACTGACGGAAAACAGTAAATATATTTTAGTGATATTGTCGCGCTCCTTATGATTATTGCCTTTCTTTGTGTAAAAATACACCCCATAAATTATTTTATTCAATTTATACCCGCTTACTCTCACATAAATCTATTATTTCTTTCTTTCCTCGTTCTTGATGTACGATTAATTCGGGCGTGGGGAAAAAATGATCCGTGTTTTGATTACCGCGCATTGCCGCAAACGTTTTCACCCTTTTCACAATAACCGCTCACCCTTTCACGATGCATTGCCTACATGCGTGTTATTGCCGACGGCTTCATTACGGCAGCCCACTCTAATCTTGTATAAATAATAATTAAACACAAATTATATTAATTAAATACAAATTCATTTCCAACTGCCGGGGGAACTTTATGATGACACTAGTAAGCATGATATACTGTGCAACTTTGACTCGTCACGGTTAAACAGTAAGTAACTTGGCGCATTTCTCAACTTCACAACTTGTCGCCGGGAACTTTTACATGTCTATTTCATTTCCACCTTTCAACATATATACAGGGAATTTTCCTTTAAAATATACATATCCCGATGATTACAGCGTTTGGTACATTTTCAGGACTTCGTCGTTTTTATAAAAGTGTTCAATTTGAAGCTTCAAACCAATGTTTGCACTCCTTGGCTAAGTATGGAGTAAAATTTCGAGTTAAGAAAAGTCGGAAAATTTAGCAAAATTTGTTTTAAGTACATATTCCAAAACGAGTTGCTTCAGACGTTCGAATTAATTAAGATAACATTTGTAAAATCAGTCAACATGAGATCTCACATAAGCCGAAGTATATTTTGAACTTAACTTTAAGTCAGTGATATTGGAAACACTCGTTAGAAGCTTCAAATTGAACGCACCTTATAAAAATTAAAAAAATATTACTTGAAAGATTGGTTCATTTGAAAGCTTTTTTGTCTCTTAATAATGTTTGATATCTTGTACGGTTTTGCCACAAAAATATAAAATATGAATATAATATCCTCAATTTCCTTGGCAAAATCATAATACAAGCAACATACAGTGATTTTTTCTTTTAGGTAAACATATGCATAAGCTGTACATTTTCCGACATTCGTTGTTTTTTAAAAGCGTTCAATTTGAGGCTTTAAAGGACTGTTTTCCACTCCCAGACTAAGCATGAAGTAAAATTTCGAGTTTAGAAAAGCCCCGTGAAAATTTGTCGAGGGTCGCGCAGCGACCCGAGACAAATTTTCTGGGCTTTTCTAAACTCGAAATTTTACTTCATGCGCCACGCGTATAAAACACAGATTTCAAGTGAAGTTCGAATATACATAAACTTCACAATATTTTAGTGTTTTATACGCGTGGCGCCTAAAGTAAAATTTCGAGTTTAGAAAAGCCCAGAAAATTTGTCTCGGGTCGCTGCGCGACCCGAGACAAATTTTCACGGGGGTTTTCTAAACTCGAAATTTTACTCCATGCTTAGTCTGGGAGTAGAAATCACTTCTTTAAAGCTTCAAATTGAACTTAAAAAAGAAAACAAGGAATATCTAAAGATTTACAGAAAATTGGCTGAATTTAGAATACGTATACTTAAAAGAAAAACTCCCTGTATCTGTTTGCTCCGGAGAAATATAATAATTATAAACTATAATGAAGATAACAATTAATTCTCAAAAAACAATCAGTAATTAATATTATACACAACCTATCAACATACATACAGGGAATTTTTCTTTAAAATATACAAATCCCGATGATTACAGCGTTTGGTACATTTTCAGGACTTCGTCGTTTTTATAAAAGTGTTCAATTTGAAGCTTCTAACGAGTGTTTGCACTCCTTGGCTAAGCATGAAGTAAAATTTCGAGTTAAGAAAAGTCGGAAAATTTAGCAAAATTTGTTTTAAGTATTCTTGTACATATTCCAAAACAAGTTGTTTTAGACGTTTGAACAAAATAAAATAAACATTTGTAAAATGAATCAACATGAGATCTCACACAAGCCGAAGTATATTTTGAACTTCACTTTAAGTCAGTGGGATTGGAAACACTCGTAAGAAGCTTCAAATTGAACTTAAAAAAAACAACGAATGCACGACAGAGACGAGCAGGGAAGAATAAGAAGCTTTTAAAGGTCCTTCAAAATTCTAAATGTGTTATCTACGGCAAAAAAGTGTTTTTTTAGAAGATGAAGAGACCTAAATACAAGTGACAACATTGATAATTGATAATCATAAATGTTCGTTAAAAAGAACATGATTATGTCATTCTTAGTAGATTATCGCATAGCACTTAACGATTTACAGTTGCAGGGCAACAAACGTCATAATTGGTTTAATACGATCTTTTAAACAGTTCATAATTTTACTTAAGTACCAGTTAAATCATCTTCAATTACACCATTTTCTATACTTATTAAAGTTTCTCGATAACAATTAATAAATAAAATAGAAATAGTCAAGAGTGAAATTTACGCGAGGCTTGCACATTTTAATAATATTGAAGGAATTTACTTTTTTGTTAACAAATACACGCCTAGGAAATTTCCGATATTATCGAAAATCCTAACTTGTTTTGGATCAATATATTTGTCGGAACCTGCGTTTTCAAATAAAAAAACCCTAAGAAATTAAATTACACATGATCACTTGAGCCAATGTTTGCAATTAGCTTTGTGTTTATACCAACCTGACTACAAAAATATTGCCAAGTCAGGGCATGTCAAATTTCACACTGATTTTCTTTACAATATATTTGAACAATTTTATGTATTTCTTTCTAAATATTTATGTATTTCGGAAATGATCAATGAACACATACAGGCAACTTGTAATTTTTCCGACATTCGCTGATTTTATAAAAACGTTCAATTTGAAGCTTATAACCAGTGTTTTCCACTTCCAGATTAAGCATGAAGTATAATTTCGAGTTTAAAAAACCCTGAAAATTTCGATTTGCCGGGGCGTGTAGCGCGCCGGCAAATCCACATTTTCAGGCTTTTCTAAACTAAAAGTTTTACTTCATACGCCACGCGTATTAAACACTGTAATATTGCAGAGTTCTAAATATACTACTATACATTAATGACTGAGGAATATTTCTATGTTTTTATACCACTTAATTTATACTTTACACGACTCGAGTTTCGACATATCCAACGTCAGTTTCAAGTGTGACAAATGTACAATGTTTCTAAAGTATAAATAAAATAGTATAAAAACATAGAAATACTCCTTAGTCATTGTAATATTTGCGTAGAGCAGTTTGCTATCGAATTTTTCTTTTAATTATACTAAAATCCCAGAGCAATTTGCTTGAATTTTGATAGTGCAAGATTTGGTTAGTTGAAAACTTCATGATGAAATTAATATTTGTAAAATTCATTAACTAGAGATCAAACTTTAGCAGTATATTTTGATCTTCACTATAAATAAATGTTTTAAGCGCTTGGTGCATGAAGTAAAAATTCGAGTTAAAAAAAGCCTGAAAATCTAGATTGGTCGCTCCACAAATGAAGGAGCGTAAACAATCATTAAAAGCTTCAAATTGAACGTATTTATAAAAACAACGAATTCCTAAACATTTACCAAACGCTATAATATCCGAGATATGTGCATATTTAAAGAAAAAGTCCCTGTATAATCTATTGAATTAATATTATTAATTTTTGTTGTAAAAATATTTGTGATGTTAATGAGTTGTTTAAATTAATGAATAAAATTCAAGCATGTCAGTTTGTGTTGCGGGGCAATATTTGAGTAGATTTGTAATTGGCCATTAGGGCTTATCTGTTGCGTGCTCATCCGTCACTGCTATCGCCTCAGCCAACACTTGCTTTTAGCGCCCGCGAACACCCTACATCGTATTATTTATTAGCCAGCTTCCTTAAGTACTCCACTACTCTAATTACGCCGATTTATTACTAATGGCATAAATATTAACAAATCACTTAGATGCAATCTGCCGTGCGAAAAATCATTAATGCACACTAACATCTACATATATTATGCTAATGCAGTGTTCTCCACAATAACTTAGATTATCTGCTATTAGTTCTTACTACAAATAATATATTCAAACTTCCATTTAATCAAAAAACTTGAAAATCCTTATTTATCACTTTATTATTTACTTCGTGATCTTGTATACATCTATCAAACCTAATTTCAATCTCAATGAATCTATTAAAAGTAGTAATAATGTAGTAGTTAACATAGCTAAATTAAAGACATACAGGAAATTTTTCTTTTAAGTATACATACAAGAAATATTTATTTTAAGTATACATATCCTGATGCATAATCTGTAGATGTTTAGGTATTCCTTGTTATTATAAGTGTTCAATTTAAAACTTCTAACGAGTGTTTCCACTCCTTGATTAAGCATGAGGTAACATTTCTAGTTTAGAGAAGCCTGAAAATTTCATTTGGTCGCTCCGCGAAGCTGAGCGACCAAAGCAAATTTTCAGGATTTTCTAAACTCGAAATTTTACGCCACGCGTAAAAAACACTGAAATATTAAGAAGTTTAAAATACATCGAACATTTTCAGGCTTTTCTAAACTTGAAATTTTACTTCATGCCTAATCAAGTAGTGGAAACACTTGTTAGTAGTTGTAGTTTGAGCACTTATAAAAAGCAATGAATACCTGACCATTTATAGATTTTACATCGGGATATGTACACTTAAAAGAAAAATTCCCTGTGTTTTAATAAGCCTGATATGATTCTTAAAGAAAGTAGTGAATTTATAAGGCAAGAGAATTTTCCGCCTTGGTGGACAATTACATTGTTTAGTCGAAGAACAATTCAACACCAAAAAAGAGCCTTTAAAAGTCTTTAAAATGTGCCAAACTTACAACACATGTGCTCTTACGAAGGTTCTTACTCAGATGTTACTCGTAAGAACAATGAGAAAACAAAACATGTTTTGGCGATGG
The DNA here is from genome assembly GCA_932526585.2 of Philonthus cognatus. NCBI lineage: Eukaryota > Metazoa > Arthropoda > Insecta > Coleoptera > Staphylinidae > Philonthus > Philonthus cognatus. The sequence continues at coordinate 94,628,642 of OW052243.1, forward strand.
AAACGACTATTTTGGAGTTGTGTACTATCTTGTATTCAATGATTCTATCTTGCTTTCCGTCCAAATTAAGGGTATTGTGAGGGCAGGTGGTGGCCGAGCGGTAACGTCGCACAGTATACGATTTAACCAATCTAGCGGGACAAAATTTATGGACTAGTTTCTATGGTCCATTTTGGATCATAAATTAATTTTGGAATGATATAAAAATAGATACTTTTCCAAAAAATTATTTAAATAAGTCAATAATTAAATTCAGTAAGAGATTTGAGGTGTATTATCAACAAAACAAATATTTTTTCTTGTAGTTCATTTTACATTCAATTAGCATTATGCTTGTCGCTCAATTCATGTTGTGCAGGTTATCTTATTTATAATGTGTATAACTGTGTATACTTTTAGACTAATCACAGGCGACTGACTTTTATAAAACATTTTTTGTACAGGGAATTTATATTTTAAGTAATATCCTCAACATTCGTTGTCTTTTTGAAATAGTTCAATTTGAAGCTTTAAACGAGTGTTTCTAGTTCAATTTTAAGCTTTAAGCGAGTATCGTCTACTCCCAGACTAAGCATGAAGTAAAATTTAGTGTTTAGAAAAGCCCCGCATAGAAAATTTGTCGAGGGAGACAAATTTTCGGGCTTTTCTAAAGTCGAAATTTTACTTCATGCGCCACGCGTACAAAACACTGATTTAAAGTTCAAAATACACCGCTTAGGTTTGATCACATGTTCATTAATTGTACAAATATTTACATGAAATATGTGAAAGTATATTTAAAAGGAAATCAATATTCATGCCTGTCAATCAATATTTTACAAAAATCACAAATTTTAAATAATTATTACTATTTTAAATAAAATCGTCAAAACCAACAAACATCATTACATTTTACAAAAACCCCGAAAATTAGGACAAATTGAAAAAATGTGAACATTTTCCAAATTAACAAAAAAGGAAAAATTCCAAACGAGTAATTGATTAGTGGAATTTAACCTAAATTTTTAAACTCTTTAAAAGATAAGAAAAAAAAAAACAACTAACGCTTGAAGCGTATACAACGAAATATGTATATAAAAATTATCTCTATACTTCAAGCAGTATCTGTTTTTGAGACACACGAGACAAGTAGATTAAAATAAATGGCGAAACTTTATATGTAAGAGACACACGAAACAAGTTGATTAAAATAAGTAGCGAAACTTTATATGTAAGAGAAATTCTTACATGTTATTTATAAAGTTTTGAGGAAATTTAAAAATGTGCAAGTTGGATGGGATGAGTGCAGTTGGTTGCAAATTGAGTCTCTTTTGGAATGCACATGTTAATGGTGGCTCGCGCAATTATGTTTAATTTTAAATTAGCGGCAATTTGATATAGTAATAAGATTATTTACGGTAAAATTTGAGTAGATTTGCATAAAAATGCTTTGGCCGCGGTGAGAACACCGATGTCATTACGTAGCCCATAAAATTAATCACAAGATGTTTCTGGTTTATTATCTCCACAAGAAAGTATCGGTAAAGTTATGATTATGGAGTAATTAAGTTGCGTGGTTGAATTGTTGAATTCGCGTGACGAAGATGTTTTATTTGAGAGTAATTAAGACTTTGACTACATATAAACAGAAATGGTGGTATAGAATTGTAAGGTGTCGGCGTGTTGGCATAATAATCAGCAGTGGCTATAAATCTGTAGTCTCATTACTAAGCGTGTCGTTTTAATTGAAATCTTGTGTTTTGGTGAACAAAGCGGCATCTTAGAGGTGATCCTCTACCTTTCTGACCACTTTTACCATCCGGACCATCCTGAACCAACCAGACACCCCTGGCGCCCGTCCCTGTGTTTTCTCTCCATTTCTCACTACAAAACATTATTTTTGGCGCTTCGCCTCGTCTGTTGCGATTGTGCTCTTGTGCACCGGCTACCTATTTGAATACTTTAGCTTCATTCATCAATTAACTTAATTATTATTTTATCTTTATCGTCCACAAAATGACCTACTTTCATAAATTAAAGGGTCCAGCCAAACCTTTAATCTCCGTACCAGCCAAACCAGTCTGCTCCTAATCCAAAACATTTTGGCACCAACACCCACCAGAGTATTATCCTGATGAAATCAAGCACTGATTTGTGATATAAGTATGAATGTTATTTACATATCATCCATACGTACATACGTAGACATGTAGAAGCAGGCGTTATTGAAATTCTTTTCTTAATAGAAATCTGAGGCACACATCACAGATCGGAGATATTGGATTTATATTTATATTTACAGTGAGACCACACACGGTACGTTCAAATCAATTTCCAATTTGGTTAATCTTCTTATAAAACGCTGTTAATATATATCTATTGAGTATTTATAAATAATAAATGCCAGCTTATTATAAATACCGTAAATTGGCAGCGCGCTTCAATATAAAATGTAACGAGTGTCTGCAGCTAGTTAACTGAAATGTATTTATGAAAACCCGTCTTCCACGGTATATCGACCTTTTTGCGATATGTGACGACTCGCGTTAAAAACCGATTAGGTGACAATTAGATTTTCAAACCGGTAACCAGGCGTTTTTATTATTCATAAGAAGATATTTATGATATTAACGCTCTTTCTCGGTTCCCTTTCACGTTTCGGTTCCTACAAAGCTCACTTCTTCATTCCGCTAATATTAAAGTGTGAAAAAAAGCATTGGCGTTATTTTTCTCATAGTGTAAAGTAAAGTGGTATCGAGTCATTCAGCCAAGCGTGACTGAGTGAGTGACTAGCCAGGCATCGGTGCTTCGGTGGGTGTGAAGCTCAAGTGGTTTTAAGGTACGGTCTATGAGAAATAAATAGGCGAATCAGCTGTGAAATAAATGTACAAGACTTCCCGAGCTGAGTGAACTTGACCACTGAAATTAATGTATTCATTCGCCTAGAGACAAAATTATTAATTATATTATACTTTAGCTCTGTCTAAAGTTACATTAGCTCTTTGCAGCATATAATGTAGACGTTTCAGACTAAACATAACGTCATATATATTTTTCTGTCAGCCGAGGAAGAATGTTCATAAATATACGCACACCGACTTGCCGTCTGAAGAACGACCAACAACTTTTAATTATATTAATGTTCAGTCACAAATTATATTCACACAATTATAAAAAAAACTTCAAACTTCATAATTTAAATTAATAAGTTGTATTAAACAACGATTCAAATCCAAATAAATTCCATTCCGGTTTTCGATTCTTCTTCTAATAAATGTTTTCATTCCAGTTCAGTTCAGATTTTTACCATTCGATTACCATTCAATTCTGTCTAAAAATCGATCCGATAATCATTATTATAATAAAAACGGATAATAAATCTTTGAAATAATTAATATTTAATGTATTTCTTTTAATATATTAAATTACGAAAATTACGAAATAATTAATAATTAATTTTGGATTCTGTTCGATTCTGTCTAAAAATCGATCCGATAATAATTATTATAATAAAAACAGATAATAAATCTTTAAAATAATTAATAATTAATGTCTTTCTTTTAATATATAAAATTACCAAAATCGTATAAACTGCAAACAATAAGTCTTAATTAATAAGACTATTAAGACAATAAATATCCATTGAAACAACTACTTCCCGTGCAAATACACTTTTCTTTGTTTTTTAATCTTAATGCCTTTCTACAATTCTAGGTGTACAAATTGAATACTGAAAAGGGAAAAGCCTGTTTTTATTAACAATTTTGATATTTTTGCATAAAGAGACAAAACTTTTCATTACACTGCAATAGCGTTTTTTTCAGAAGAAGGATTTATAAGTTAATATTGTTCTCAATGGTAAAGAAAGCTGGGCAGCACTCTAATATTATTTACGAGTATAATTATAGACGGAAATTTAAGCTTTCCTTTTACGAACATTCATCATAGATAGATTCAAATACGATTTGTTTATAAAATAGCTTGTGAGTCCTCTTTACTGAAGTATTGGAATATTGCTTTTGAATCTTATAAAATGATTCGAATCCTCCTCAGTCAGTAAAACCAGGTATCTGCTTATACATTTTTGGTTGATATTACTTTGGAAGCAAATAATTGAACAAAGTGTTTTTTGGAACTTATATTCTTTATTTTCTAAATATGTGTTTTAAAGTAAAAGTGTTTCCATGATTTATTAAAAACATGGTTTTATTTTCGTAATTTGTTGTAACATATTTCTCACATTTAAACACGCATGATTCAGAAGAAATGTTGGTAGGTGATGTTTTATTATCAGAAGAATTGCGAATTCTAAATCTGTTCAACGGCTTTGAGTGTGACGATTCGATTAGTCGAATAAATAAGGATTTTATTTGTATGAGCAATGAATTCCTTACTTAACCCGTGGTGAAACATTTTTGTATTACCAATAAACAAAATAATTAAAGCACTAGAGTTGATTTATTGATTTTTTTAATTTTAACTACAACTTTATTTATAATATAAATGTGTTAGCTATCGCGACCACAGTTCTTTAATGAATTACTAATTGTGTAAATAATTAGTCATTAAACCATTAACGACCGAGCAATTATAGAGTTAAGTCCAAATTGATTTTGGGTAAAATTCTGCACCAATTTTTATCATGTCTGTGAATGACTTATTATATTGCATTCTGCGATTTTTTCTTTTAAATACACATACTATATATTCTTTACAGTTTCATGCACTCGTCGATTTTGTAAAAGCGTTTAGTTTGAAGTTCCGAACGAGTGTTTCCACTCCAAGATTACGCATGAAGTAAAATTTCGAGTTTAGAAAAGCCTTAAAATTTAGTTTGGACCAAAACAAATATTCAGGCTTTTCTGAACTCGAAATTTTACATCAGGCGCCACGCGTATAAAACACGGAAATATTGTGAGGTTAGAAATACACTGAAAACATTTGTTATTAAATGAGTAAAAATCGAAGTATTTAAATAACAAAATAATTACATTTTCTACACACAGGGTTGTTATGTTTAAAACACTTTGTTTCAAAACCATGTTTTAAACATTTTAAAAAATAGAAGTCGTGTTTTAAACTATTTTGTTTTAAACATGTTTTAAATCTTGAATTTGTTTAAAACATGTTTTAAAGGTTAAATTTCTTTAAAACTTTTTTTTATTATCTCAAATTTGCTAATTATATTTTATACAACTTCATTAAGATTTTTTGTTTACGTTTTTAAATTTTAGCTAAATTATTGAAGATATTTCAAATGACATTATTAAACATAACATTTTATTACAATAAAATATCACAACTGTGTGTGCATAAATGTGATTTTTAAATACAGAGAATTTTTCTTTCAGGTATACGCATACACTATAAATTATATATGCACACACTATAAATTTTACGACATTCGTTGTTTTTATAAAAGATTTCAATGTCAATCTTTGAACGAGGGTTTTCCACTCCCAGACAAAGCATGAAGTAAAATTTCGAGTTTAGAAAAGCCTGAAAATTTGGATTGGCCGCGTAGCGAAGCGGAGCGGCCAATCCAAATTAGGCTTTTCTAAACTCGAAATTTTACTTCATGCGCCACATATATAAAACACTGAAATATCGCAAAGTTTAAAATATACGGCTTTAGAAATTTAATATACAGATGTGAATAAAACATGAGTCAAATTCTGTGCTGAACAAATTGTTTAAAACAGTGATTAGAGGCAACCCAATAACTCTAACGTATTAAGTTGCCTATAATCGTTGTTGTATGTGTGAATTTTTTTAACTTCATTGTAAATCAGTGCTTTTTTGCGTGGCGCATGAAGTAAAATTTCGAGTTTAGAAAAGCCTAAGAATTTGGATTGGCCGCTCCGCTGTGCTACGCCGCCAATCCAAATTCTTAGGCTTTTCTAAACTCGAAATTTTACTTCATGCTTAGTGTGGGAGTGGAAAAAAAGCCTTAAATTAACCGCTTTGAAACAACGAATTCCGGCAAATTTAAAAAATACTGTAGTTATCGGAATATGAATACTCAAAAGAAAAATGCCCTGTATGTTCTGTTTTAAACACGTTTTAAACGTGTTTTAAACATGTTTTAAACACGTTTTAGACATGTTTTAGTTGTTAATGTTTTAAACGCTGTTTCAATGAAAAAAACACGTTTTGTAAAAATAACTGTATATTTTAATTAAAATGAAAATAAACGTTTTTTTAACAACCCTGCCACACATTCTCTAGTCAAGTCAAATAATACAATGTATGAAATTAACTTATTTTACACCAGTGGCGCTTAATGGGTTAAAACGGTTATCTTTTTATAAAAGTATCTATTGATTAAACTTAAAGATCCTTGGTACAAGTGAGCATATTTAAGTAAAGTAATTTGTTTGCAGGTTAAAGAATCACTCTTAATTTAATTTCGTGCTACTTGACTTTAGTTTAAGCTACTTTATCTGAATTTAAACCACGCTAAGTATTAAAAATAATTGTTAAATATTGATGTTCTTGTTATATTATTTACTACTGAAATTATGGGCACCGGATCTAAAACGGAATGATTTTTATCGTACCGGACCAAACCGGAAATTATTTAATTCGAATCTCTGGTTATAAACAACATGAATTCCAAAATTTGTATGACAAAACCGTTAAAGGCGCTTGAAAATCAAGTCAAGTAGTGAACAACTACTATCGACAACCGTAACATATTTTATACGATACACAGTGGGGAACGCTCAGTTAGACAACATGGGCCAAACTGGTACAGGGACTTAAAATATCTTTGAATTATAATATCTTTACAGTTTTGCATTTTATACAAAATATCTTTTTCGGCTTATTCTTAAGCACGCGAATTATTGGTGATAATAAAAATCGAAGTATACTTGAAGTAATATTAAAAAATAAAAAAGTCCAAATAAATATTTTAAAGTAGGGCAGTTGGACAACGAACGTGACCATCCCCTTATCTGTTATTATGTGACCTTTTTTTAGCACATATCTACAATCTCTACTAGATATAAGGTTCGTGGGTATGTAGTTAAAAAATAAAATGTATGTTATTAACAGTATTAAAGATACAAGATTTAACAGAAGCATTACATATATCTTATTTGAATGTGTATATGGGATAAATCAAATTGATTATGTAGTAGTACGTTTGTGTGAAGTAAGGATGTTGATGTATTGTGAAAAGTGTTTAGTAAAGTTATGTATAGTCACGTAGTCAGATACATCACTAAAATAAGTGTATGTGAGTTATGATAAAAATGATTAAGTGAGGGAGTTGATGTTGCGAAAGGGTTAGATGAAAGGTATTCGGCGAATGATATAAATGAATATTTGGATGTGGTAATTTGTATCGTAATAAGTGTCAGATTGACGCTGATGAATGGTATAATAGAGAGTGTTTGTAGTGCACAATTTCCTCATAGTGACATGTATCCGGAAATTGCTGCCAATTTCGAGGGAGGCTCGCGCGATTAGATATCGTACAATGGGTAGAGACGGATTTAATAAAGCACTTTTCGATTGTCCGGTATCTTCATCTTTGCTCCACTTGGTGCAGGACAGCTATTCTATTGATATGCATTAGACCTTCGTTGCAGTAATGCCTTTCTGCTGCTGGGCTGCCTGGATGCTGGATGCCTCGCATTGAACTTTCATTGCTACCCGGGCCGTACGGTTTCTTTTCTATTCTCATATAAAATGCATTCGATTTACACGAGGGTATTGTTGACTGTTCCCTGTCTCACACCCCAGCTCACAGCTCACCTTCACGTTATCTAGGTAAAACTGCTCTTTTGCTGCCGCTAGGGGAACTATGGATTTTTCAATGATCGCACAGCCGACCGAATTTCCAAACAGCCTCGCACAGAAATTCATTAACTTTTCATAAATTTATATTCAATTTGCGAAAATGAAGGATTACCCAATAATTACAGGCCATTAAGTGGTGTACCAGCGCTGGAGAGCGAGCCTTAATTAATCTAAACTCGTGTATGTTAATACTGCGCTGTACGGTCAGATGCCGAGCTACAAGCACAAGAGTGAGATGCGTTTAGATGATAAGGTTATAGGTGAAGGTTGCCAGGACAGCGTTCTCATGACACTTTTACATACTATGAACCCGCGACATGTACGTACATTAATCTGCATTGTAATTAACACTGCTCTCATTTATTAAATCTCGCAGGTCTAGCACTCTCCTGTGGTCAGACGCAAGTACCGTGAGAATCTTTTACATATTCTTCACGACCACAATCATTTTCTTCAAAGCACCCGTCGTGTTATCGCTAAATCCAAAATAATATGCCTTCTTTCACTCCCCATATTATCCACAAATTTTATTACTACCTGACTGATTTTTATTTTTTCTTCTTTCCAAATTGTCCTTTGACGACCTTATTATATTACAATGTAACTGTGGATATAATATCCACATAAGCATCTTAAATTACCCTATTAAATTAACACTAATTAATAGTTACTATGATAAAATCTTCCGCCTTGATTAATGCAGGTAGCTCGCATTCAAGTTGAAATCTGAGTACAACTCTCCATTAGCAAATCACGACAGCATACCGCAATTAGAAATGAGAATTTTAAATAAATAGACAATAAAACACATTTTCCATCACTTTTACAAACGTTAGACAAAGCAATGGTACCATTAGTTTAGTTAAAAGAACAGTTTAGACAATCTACCCATTATTGACCGGTATTTTTGCTTGCACAGAGAAAGGCTTTTGTAAAGTGAATAGTAATAAACTCTTAAATAAAAATGGTCTTTATAATATACATATATTTTTAGAATTATGTGAAATATTTTGGGAATCATACAATTCAAAATGAATACATTTGAGGTAAAAAAAACAAAAAGATTTTTTTAATAACTTCCATATGGTATATGCCGCCTATCATCTTCGTTTCATCAGTCACTTTTATGATTTGTATATAATTCGTATTTAGACACCACAACACATAATAAAATAAAAGACCACACCGGACGGGATTCGAATCCCTTATCTCCGGGCTCGTGGTCAGGGTCTTCCCACTGAGCCAATAATAAGATATGACTTGATTGTATAAGAACGAACATGAACTATTAAACAAGATACATTTTAAATGTTCGCGTGACAATATGACAAGCAGTTTTAGTAAAAAAAGATAGTGACATTCAAACAAGTATTTCTTAATTCATTCACAATATGTTAATTATACCTTTCCATTTCAAGTGGTCAATGTGATAGTATTCGCATACTGTACGATATATAAATTAATCCCACGCCCTCAAAGATAGCGATTTAGATCTTTCATGTTTAGGGTCCCAATTGCCCGCGGTCTGCTTTATAAGATAAGTGTCTGGACGTGTTTACAGGTAAATCGCAGTAGCTACCATAGAATCCTAGCCCGAAATTTATTCATTTCTATCCAGCCTCGGGCCACCGCAATTAACTCCAACCGAACATGACCGGCTTCCTCATTTAAAAACAATCAATCAGCCATTCATTAATTTTTCACTACAAATAAAAACTTAATTAACATTAATGCATTTAAAAAACAAATAACGAAAGCGATTAGTGGGAATTATTGAATGAAAAGGGCGCTCGTCATATAATTAATGCACAAAAAGGAGAGAACTACTCGAATTAGCATAATTGAGAGATACATTATATCGTGCTTACCTATGTAAATAAGCAGTTTATTTCTAAATCTAATTAGATGTTAATATGGCGTATAACAGGAGTAATATTTAAGTCACAGCTGTCGAATTAAATTAATCGTCGCATTTACCATAATTGCTTACTTAAAGAAGTATTTTTTTATAAGGGATCTGATTGCAATCAAATATGTTGGATATGCATTATCATTTGCTTCATATATTTTACAACGTAATTGTGAAGGTAATTAAGCTGAAACGAATACATTAGGAAATCAATCAATCCAAATATTAATTGTATCGCGGTTATCTACAAAACCAAGTGATATTTTTTAGAAAAGATCTGGCTATAATTAGATCTAACTACAGAAATCAGCCTTATTGAATACAATAAAGTCTGCGTTCTAACTCTTCATTGAATTGAAGCATATTTCTTTAGACATCATAATAAAATTTGTTTAGTATCCTAACTTCCACTTTACTGAATTTGCTCTACTTATTTCAATACTTGTATTTAGAAATCTCATTTGGCTTAGGAGGTATATGTTTCAGGCATAACTATTCGAGAATTGATCATTCTATTAACGGATCATCTAAACGATGTCATGGCTAAATTTGACCCATTGCGATAATTTATACGAATAATATAGTCAACGAAATATTATGACACAATCTCGTCCACGCTGATATATCCATATTTATGCGTAAAAAAATGAAGATGTTTTTAATGCAAAGGGGGCGATTTTTTGTTTTCGGTATGCGTGAAACTTTATGTATTTTAAATGAGCCAAGATAATGCCGAAACCTATCATGTATATAAATTAGATGATATATACCTAATACAGCCGAAGTATAATCTATAATCGCGGAGCGGAAACGAATTCCGTATGTACATTTTCAGACAGGGGATGATAATGCAGATTTAAAAATTTTTAGTTAAACAGGGCAGCACCCCTGTATTCAAATGAACCATGAAATTCGCGTCATTTATTATTAGTTATTTATATGCCCCATGACAGATGTCACCTATGTTAGATATAACTAGACATTAGAATATGTTAATTGGTTGGTGATTTAGATAATAAAACCATTCAGAAACAGTAAAAAAAATTATTACGTAGAAGCCCTATTTTTTTAATTAAAACTACTTTTTAAAAATAAGCTTTACAATAAGTAAAAAATGTTATCATATGATGATCAATACTGTTAAATTCTTTAAAGAAATTATTGTCTCCATAGTAGACTTTAGGAAAGGCTTAGCAATTTTGTAATTCCAGCATACTGTCAAATAGAATTTAACAGACACTTTTTGATGACGAGCGATAATTAAAGAAGGAAACGTGTTCCGCAGAAGTAGCCTTAAATGAAGCATTCCTGTCGGGCAGGGATTGGATGCCCATTTGGAACATGGTGATGGCTCCCTGTGGTTAATGTCCAATAATGACCATTAAGCAGACACAGGCAGCATTCTTTCATTAAATGCTGTACTTATCAATGACCTGCTACTTAACATTCTATTGCACGCAACAATTCGATTTTACTTGATAATATCGTGTTTTCATAAAAGTAAAATGTTACACTAACTGTTACAAGTAAAATAAAAAATATCTCATGTCATTTTGGTATCTGCAAACATACAAAAAGATTATTTGATTACTGTTTATTACAAAACCACAAAGAACAACAATAATTGTACAATTTTATTGAAATATTAAACAACTTCCACAAATATTAAATAATTTCAGAATCCATTTATATCTCAATACATTTCATATTAAATTAAATACCTGCTGTACGTAGTTATTAGGACAAATGTGAATATTCATGTAAAGCAATTACTGAGAGAGTTTATGAAAAAGATAAAAGAGGAGTGATCAAATATTGGAAAAAATCAGAATTGCAAATAGTAATTTAAAATACGAGTAAATATATGCAGATGATAGATAATGTGAAGTTATTGTCACGTTATATTTGCTAACAGTTGTAGCCGGTCGGTAAAAGGCACACATGCGATTTAAAATATATATATTATTAAAAAATATTTGTAGTCATAAATGTAAATACATATAACGCTGTATAAACAATGATATTGACAAAAGAATACGTTCCTCGAAATGGCTGAGCAAAGTTAGGACAGGTGCTAGTTGCTCATATTACATTATTTAAACTGTAAGACATAGGGAGCCGACTTCGAGGATTTTAACAGAAAGTACAAGTGGAGTGTTTCGGGGAAATTAGAGAAATAGAGAGGAAGAGAAAAACGGCGCTGTCTGTAATCTTTATTAAGTTTAATTAGATTAATTTGAAAGGTATTTTATCAAGTGGCACCGTGAAATTAAACGAAAATGAAAAATATGCAAATAACAGCTTGTGTACAACTGTTTCTATAATTTGCTGCTCTTAAAATAATTTAATGCAGGGAAATAGTGAAGGGAGACGGTGTAAATGTAACAGGCTAATGTCTTTACGGGCTATGAAGGGTACAATAAGAAATTTGCAAGTCTGATTTTTTTCCAGCTGGGGTATGTCAGATGATTATTCTTTAAAACACTAGCACCCCCTTTTTAAACGACCTTAATATCACGGGAGAAGTCATTGAGTCAAAAGTATTTACATTAATTTGTTTCTGTCGCAACAGCTTGTAACGCGAATGCACTTCCATACATAAAAACGTTTCACACCCCATTATTTATTATCTGGGGCGGTATTTATTATCTCAATATTAACTTATGATTTATTACGGGAAGCGAAAGCCGCGGACACAAAAACCTGATATACTTTCCAATTCGTAATTTTGCCAAAGCTTTCGAAAAGGCTTCTTTTAATTTCTCACCCTTAGTTAACTGCGCAGAGAGTATTAGAGAATGTCATGCATTTTTATTAGGTGCCGCCTGTTATCATATTCATATTAGCTATTATATTTGCGGGGGCAAAAAAAATCAAAGCACTTTCTTTCCGGCGCGGTTTTAACCATGAATATTTTGCCGCACCTTATATAATATTAAAACGGCTTTCGCCCCTCTAATAAATACATATGTATACACTTTTTTGATTCGGAGACCCTCCTCGATTTAAAACAGCACTCTAATCTACACTATCAAGTCTTACATTAAAATTGCACACCCTCGGGTGAACTTCGGGTGATAAATAAATCAAATTTTCATTTTATAGATTTCTCGTGGACAATTTGAAGGACATTACAATGTTGCACAAAACCAATCAATAGGTAGCGCCACGCAATAGGTTCTGTGTAATAAAAGTCGCACACAATAAAAGATAACATTAAAAATATTTAAATGAGCTCTGGACGCGTTATGCATCTAAATTTCTTTAAACCGGGGAATTGTAACTTACATGCATGTGCCACAAAATCAATCTGAGTTTTTAAAATGAGTCCAATTTTAAATTGGTTCTGTTTGAATGTATTTTCATACCGTTCCGCGTACATTGGCTCTTGTCACTTTAAAGGAATTTATGCGAAAAGTTATTGTTAATGAAATCTAACGTTTGTTAAAGTTGTATTACATTTGATTCTCAAATAATAAAACATTAACGTTAGAAAATTATGTTATGTTATCCTTAGTCAATATAATTACTATTATGAATTCTTCTTTCTATAAATCGTGACTCTGGCTCATTAATTATGTAATAATCGTTTGAAACACAGGGAATTTTTCAATTAAATATACATATCCTAATATATATGCTGTATTTGTTTAGGCGTTCGTTGTTTTTGAAAATCGTTTAATTTGAAGCTTCTAAAAAGTGTTTTCCACTCCTTGATTGAGCATGAAATAAAATTTTGAGTTTAAAAAAGCCTGAAAATTTGGTTTGGTCGTACTTCTAAGTCAGTATGCTAAAACAATATATTTTAACTTCAGAATATTTCAGAGCCTAAAAATGTTTGCAAATCTGCGAACTTACTGTGGTACCTGCTCTGTCTAATTCTAGTTTGCTTATTCTGTAGCCCGACATCTTGCAAACATTCTGCCACTGCCCCAGGTATCGTGGGGAGTAAAGATAGAGCAAGAATCTTTACTCCCCACGATACCTTCTCCTCAAACATTATCCTCGACCACCCTGCCTTCATGTACAACCTATTCCTGTCTTTCATCCATCTGATCCCGACATCATTCCTCCCACTCTCCCTGTAGCACACCTGCCATGCTTTCTTCACCAGCCTTTCCTCTCAAACTTCACTATTCTTTGAGCTGCCCACCATTCTACCGACATTCTGTGGCTTTCCAGTAAGACAATATAGTCGGGCGTAGATTCCTCTAAAAGCACCTCAAAACCCTTTGACACCTCCTTGCCTACTTGCACTCTATACCACGTCTCCTTATACACATCACTTACCCAGCTTACCATTTGCTCCGATATTTGCTTCCCTTTCATACTCTATATCATCAACTTTCTGCTCACTGAATCATATGCGGCCTTCAAATCAAAAAATAGCAAATACACTTTCGCCCTTTTTGACAACTCTCTTTCAACAAGCCAGTTTAGTGTCGATATTTGTTCCAGCATTAAGAGCCCTTTCCGAAGCTCTTATTGCACCTCCGGTAATAATTGTTTCTCTACTTCAAATTCTAAACGGTCTTTTACTAGCATCATCATTACTTTATATATGGTATCCATAAGAGTGATACCTCTGTAATTACTTGGCTCCTTTTTATCCGCTCCCTTATATATAGGTACGATGATACCTTCCCTTCATTCTTTCAGTAGTAGATCCTCTCCTTTCCAAATCCGATTTAGCAACGCTAGCATTTTTTTCTTTTCCTTCTGGACTGCACCACTTCCATGCTTCCGCTCTTATTTCGACAGGGCTCGCAACTCCATCTGCTTTTAACGTTCTGAGCACCTTGTCTAAACGTTTGTCTTTTGCCAGTCACCCATCCGTCATTCGATTCTGTATCCAACAGCCCTACAAAATAGGCCTTCCACTTTTGTATGTCGATACCGACTCTTGTTGACTTAGCTGATATTGCTCTATCTTTTAAGTATCTCCATAACTCTTTTTTCAGTTTCAGCTCTCTCAGAATTTGTCACTTCATCAAACAACTTTTCTTCTCTTTCTCACAAACAATTTTGAATTTTAACTTCACTTTTTAATTTCCTTATGCTCCCTGCATCCATTTCTTCCCTCTTTTATTGCTCTTCTTAGTGCCCTTTTTGCATGTATTTACCCGCCTTCCTTCTTGTCATTGCTTCTTTTAATCCTTTAGGATTCCCTTTGCTCTGATTTGCCTCTCTGTCTCCCACCTTCACCGTCATTAGAAAATGATCTGATCCCTTGACTCTAAACTGTGTAACCTCTATCCCCATCCCAGTCTCCTTCTGAGTAGCCATTCAAGATTTCAAACCCCTGTTCGTTCGCCCACTTCATCTACTCTTCTCGTTCCTTTGTCCCTTTTATATCCCTATCTACTCCTTTTGTGCATAAAATTCACGACCTGATATTCCAATTTAGCGTATTTTGGCCCCTTCACCTCCTATTCTAAACAGTTCTTTGCTTCATTCCATACCCAAAAACCATTATTTATGCATAACTTTTAATACCGTATTTTTACATTATTCCCATTAATATTCTTTTCCTTTGCTATGGCTTTAATTGTTTTCTGTACGTCCCTTTCTTTTTTTGTTAGGTCATCATCAATGTAAATTGAACTTTTGGCCTCTCTCAATGCCCTCTTTATTACTATCAGCTTCCTCTTTTCCTCTATATTGTTATATTTTATTAATATAGGTCGATTTTTGCTTCTAGTCTTTTTTCCAACTCTAAATGCTTCTACTATATCTAAAGTAGGTATTGCCAAAGAAGTTGCCAGATTTTTAATTAACACGCCAGCTTCACTTTTTTCTTCTATCCCATTGTCTATTCTCTCTAACTCATTGATTCGTTCCACTAACATCTGCTTTTCTGCTTCCTATGTTTGTTCTTTTCTTATCTATTCGTTTTTTAACTCTTCTATATTTTTGCTAAATCCTACCATTCGATTCTCCATTTGTCCAAGTTTATTTAAAATCAAATCGATTTTTTGCTTTATTTGTAACGGAACTTTCTCTGTCAGCCTTCTCTTCTTATTGGCCTGTTCAAAATACGATCTTATCTCACTGAAACTCCTAGCGCGAGGCCGCGTACTAATTAGCAGTTTTCAGAATCAAAGACAATAATTTCGTGCTTTCCATGAATCTTTTAGAATTGTTAACCTAGATTTCTTTTGTCGATTTAGTCAAAAATTGTTTAGGAAATCACAAGTCGGAAAATTATGCTGAACTGGTGCAAGGCATGCTGAAATGTTACGAAAAGCACTGGTGTAATATGAGCAATCAAGTTGAAATCTGCTGGGTGAAGTGGTACGATATTAACATAGGTAACAGGAGGGCTGATACACTGGCCAGAGCAGCGGCTGGGATGAACGTCATCTCACCGGAGCCGCTAGTGCGATTGATACCAACACACTTGATAAACTTAGGAAGCCTTGGGATGATACGTAAAGCTGCAAATACTCGAAGGAGACATTAATGTACCCCAGCGAGAGCTCAGCTAAACAGTACCTGCAGATGACCAGAAGGAACCTCAGGCGGTTAATCAGTGTTCTAACCGGTCACTGCGGGCTCAATGGACACTTATACAAGATGGTAATAGTTGCCAGGCACATCCTCAGCGAATGCCCGGCACTCTCGTCTACGAGAGGATCCATATTAGGTGAGAGATGGCCGACGATGAACATCATCAGGAATTTGCCCATCTCAGTAACACTGGACTACCTAGATAAGATGGGATGGTTGAGCCGAGGATGGGTGACCCGTAGTGGGAGGCAGCACAATGGGCCTAATTTTAAGTAATTTTTCTATTTTAAGTAATTTTCCGAAAGCCTTGGCTCTTACAGTGAGGAACATCCCTTCCTGTTCCACAAAAACCTAATAAAACATGAAAGCAAGGTACGAGAAAGTGGATTCGCAACAAACACAAGGAATACTGGATAAACAGACCAGGCCTTAACCACAGTAAGGCTATTATAAATGGACCTAACTCTAACCAAGCTGCAAAACTACTGACACTAAGTAGGGCACAGCTAAAAACAACTATAGGACCACTAACAGGCCACATGACTGTTAAAGAGCACCTAAAGAAAATCGGTCTATACAACGGCGACACCAGTTGGCTCTGTGATAGGGCACCGGAAACAACAATGCACGTTCTGTGTAGCTGCAATGCGCTGGAAAACAAAAGACAGCTCATATTTGGAAACAGTCTAATGGTACCAAATGATTTCCACACGCAACCCCTGAAGGACCTGCTAGTGTAGGGGATCGAGTTTGGAATAATTGCGTGAGTAATAAAATATGGGGTAGTACAATAAGCCACCTAGGCTGCAGTGCATCCGGGTTCGCAAGGAAGACGGCCCCCACAGGAAGAAAAAAAAGGTACCAAGACCGTTAGGATGAGCGCATCATAGCTGATTATTGCTAGGGAATAATGCAAGACTGTCCTGTTAAATCTTACACAGAGAAATCGCGAAATCGAAGCTGTCCAATATTGAAATAAATGGTAATAAATGCAAACAATTGTGTTTTTGACTTCTTTGAATATCTATTAAACTACATGTAGAATCATGAAAATATTCAGTTACAATCAGTATGACGAGTATTCTCAAAAACCGTATCAGTCTTTCCGGCACCAAATTCACTGTAGGCTTGGGAAATATACAGCGGATGCTATATCTATACTTAAAAAAATCACTGTAATCATAAGTACGTACATAAATGTGAATTTTATACCAATATATTTATTGAAAGAAAGTACGGTGTATAAATACAATAAGAATTTTTTTAGAAAAAGATGAATTAAAGCATAAATAAATCTTTTGCTTCTTTCATTCTCTCGGGCTAAGTTTGTTAGCTTTCTTTGTTTCCTGAAATAATTTATATGCCAATATTATAGGGGTACTAAATACTGGAGGTATATGTCAATTTTGGAAAAACCACAACTAAGCTATTGCTGAGTAAAATTAAGCTGGCTGGTTGTGCTGCACGAAAATAAATTTCACCTAAAATGAACAATACAATACACAAATGACTAAAGTCTTAAATACTTACTGCATTTAATACATCTTAACAGATGACACACGCTATTTAACGTCAATAGTGTCTTTGTAACGTTAATTAACATCAGTCTGCTTGAATGCCAAGCGGCCACAAGTGCCTTATGAAACTCAGATTTGTCGTGTTTTTGAAATCTGACAAAATGCAATTCGATTTTTCTTATAATTGAGCAGATTGGATAATATACGTATTGATAACACATAAAAAATATTCTAATGTCAATATTACTAAGGTTGGGCATTTTTAAAATTGAAGTATTTGAATTTTCGTTCAAAAACGTATTCAAATATTCTAATATTTTATTTATTTAAATACACAAATAATTAAGACAATTGAAATACACAATTAATTAAGACAATTAACAACTTTCTTTGTATAAGTGAGTTTTTTATTGTGACTATAGTTTAACTTGTCATTATTCCAATATTTCAAATATTTGAATATTCCAATATTCAAATTATTAAACTATTTAAATTTTCCAATATTTCAAATGTTTAAATATTAGAATTTGAATAATTATTCGAATACTTTAGTTTTTAAAATTTCGAGCAATAATCAAAACATGCACGTTTAGATAGCGGCCGACCTCCTCTTAAAAGTAGAGTTAAAGATGTGAAATAAAAGTGGAGGATGTTCACAAGAGAAATAACACTAATTTTTTAAACTTAACTTAAAGTCGTAAAGCAAATTTATATAACATTTTTAAGGGACTTCAAGATATTAATTGCCCTGTTCCTTATATTTATAACGTATATTCGGACAAAATATGATAATACAAATATTTCGGCGCCACATTAGGTAAGTTTTGCGACAAGCAGTTTGAGGAACGCTGTAGTAATTTTTAGTTAATTTGCAAGTACATAGTGAAATAATGTACACATAAAACATCAGTGACATTGTAAATAATTTTTGCCTTGTATATATTTTAATCAAATTTATTCTTCTACATCTCGCGAGTTAACCTTGTTTAAATTTAAGAGGGCCAAATGATGCTATCAACGTTGTTAATCTAATAAAACTCTTGTATATTTTTTCATTTTATGTGAGCGCGTAACGCGGGTGAGAGCCCAGAAATGAGTCACGTTTACAATAAAACTTGTTATGATCACCGCGAGAATATGCTTACCATAAATTATCAATACTGTAAAACTAATTAATTTTGACGAAAGGCTAATTGGGCGCCGGTGCGCGACGAAGTGACTTGTATCAAAGAACCGGGCTTTGTTTGCTGTGAATGGTGATGGTGCGTATTAAATATTTAATATGTAGGCGATAAATATACGAAATTAGAATTGATAAGATCTGTGGTTATAAACATTTCGTCGTGTTCCATCTCAATCTTGTCGGGCGGACTGCCGACAAACAGTTCGTTCATTCACAATTACAAATACAACAGAATTTTATCTTAGATCAGGACTGGTTTGGGACAAAAGTACCAGTTAAAACTAACTACCCGCACACACCAGCACACCAGCACTCTAGCACAACGCCGTCCGGTTAATCCAAAACGTACTTTTATGGCGATAATAAGGAAATATAATACGAGCGATGAGTGAAGTAGCCCCGAGATAAATCAATTTGTTGTATCCGCGAGGGTTGTAATATTATGCACGGGTCGCACGCCTCATTTTTCTTTGCCACAGTAAATATTTGATGTTGCTCTATTACTTTGGGGGCTATTATATATTGCCTTACGGATGCGGAATAAGCGGAAAGATTAATAACTGATGATATTGATCTGACATACTAAAAGGGACACTTTTATTGCAAAAATTTACTTTTCTAGTATCATGGGAAGCGCTTATAAAGTGCTGTTTATTACTTTTTCCTGACCTTTGTTAAATTAATCATTCTTAAGTTCATTGTGTCGTATGTGGGTCTCTCTCGATTGTGACACCCGAGATTCTGCTACAGTTGAAGGTTAGTTGTTCAGTCAATTATTAACAACATAATCAGCTTTTCCGTATCCAAAATCGTCACTCAAAATTTAGCATACAAGTTATGGGTAACGTTTTTCATACAAAATCGCGTTATGAATTGATGCACACCAATCCGTCCATAAGGGCTGCTATTATAAATTAACAAGATTAATTTAGACGTATTCCAGTTCATTTCCTTTTAGTAATTTATTTCCTTTTATTAATATATTCCTATAGAAATGGACAAAGCGAAAAATTCCGTAAAATAAACAAACTTTGGGCCTTTCTACATTTAAAACGTAAAAAAATCAGCTGAACACTTAAAAAGGGTGTGTAATTTAAGTACCTATTTAAATTATTTATATATATATATATATATAAGAAATTTGTCTTTTAAGTGTAAGTGTACACACTGTAAAATTTTAGGCATCAACTCCTTGATTAAGCATGAAGTAAAATTTCGAGCGTAGCAAAGCGAGCGAGCGAGCGTAGCAAAGCAGAGCGACCAAACCAAATTTTCAGGCTTTTCTAAACTCGAAATTTTACTTTATGCGCCAAGCATATAAAACACTAAAATATTGTGAAATTAAAAGTATACTGCTAAATCAGTAATCAAAATATACTTTTAAAGTAGGATTAATATACTGCTAAACAAGTTTAGAAAATATCATGATAATTATAAAAATACCAAAATATCGGATATGTATATAGCGATATTTATTCAATATATATATATCAACTTTTTTATAATTATTCTTGTTCAGAAATATTTATATTTATATTTTTAATTAGTTATACAGAGAGTTTTTCTTTTAAGTATACATACTCCAATACACTGAATACGCTGTAAATTTTCAGATATTCGTAATTTTCTAAAAGAGTTCAAATTGAACCTTTAAACTAATGTTTTCCACTGCCAGATTAATCATGAAGTAAAATTTCAAGTTTAGAAAAGCCTAATATATATTGTAACATTTGTTAAATTCAAATTAGTTTTAACTTTGAAAATAATCGTAACAGATCACGTGTCAGGTGAAAATAAAAACATGGGACAATACAAGTGTTTAACGTTACCCAATGTTTAATTTGAGCTATAATTATTTGTTATAACTTTAATATTAAAATTAGTACAATCGCTTAAACATTTTATTTTAGTTGATTGATAGATTTTCTATTGTTTGTAGTTCAATTTATTTTTTAAATAAGTAAATTAGGTTGTTTCTAACATGTGTAAGAAAATCTTTTAAAATATTTCCAGATTTTTCAAAAAATAAAAATGTTCACATAAGTGTCAACTTTTTGGCATATCCTACAAATATGCCAATTTTTACATACATTTTTTTTATTTCTAAAAAACTTGCAAATCTTTTCAACGCAATTTGCAATAAATCATGCTGATTATTTAACTCTAAAAAATATCGTAAAATCTCCTAAATTGAATTGATGTTTTTTTAGAAAACGTAGAAGTAACATTTTAAAAGATTAATTTGTGTATAATTATTTCTAAATTTTTGTTAAACTTAGCGAGTATGTTCAGCAAACTACATGCTTTCAAAATATGCAACATCCTGATGAATATTATTCAAGTCATTTTGAGTCAACATAAAAATTCGTTTTTTATCCTGATTTTTGTCAAAGTTGCGTGGATTTTTATAAAAGTTTCTGAATTCAACACATTCAGAAAGTTTTATAAAAATCCTCGCAACTTCGACAAAAATGAAGGTAAAAAACTAATTTTTACGTTGACTGAAAATAACTTGAAGTTTTCTTAGTATTCGAGTTATTTTCTCTAAACATTAAAATTGTTTAATTTAGTCTGATTTATGTAACAGTTGAATTTAAAAAATTATTACTCAAAATATCAAGCGTGGATTTTTATACATTTTTCTGTGGATGTTAAAATGTTACGATTCATTAAATACATGGGCATTAATAGCATTTAATGAATTTCCTTTAAAAAGTGGTTGTACTTCTAGGTTAAGCATGAACTAAAATTTTCAGGCTTTTCTAAACTCGAAACTTTACTTCATGCGCCACGCACTGAAATAAAGCAGAATTATTTCAGTGCGTGGCGCGAAGGCTTGATTTGGTCCCTTCGTTTGAAACTCGAAATTTTACTTTATGCTTAATCAATGAGTAGAAACACTTGTTAGAAGTTTCCTTTGAACACTTATAAAAACAACAAATATCTGAGCTTTTACAGAGTAGAGAAAAATTCCCTGTATTACATACATACAGGGATTTTTTTTTACACAAGGTGATTCTTAATATATGCAACAAACTTGAAGGCCTGATTCCTGGGGTTATTTTGATCATAAAAGGTCATATAATTAAATGTTCACAACTAGCTTAGTTTTAAAGTTATTTATGTCCATTATTAATAATTAAACATCCTATGACTTTAAAACTAAGCTATTTTAGACATTGGACACAGGAATCAGCCCTTAGAGTTTGTCGCATATATTTAGAATCACCCTGTATAACTGTGAATATGGTATTCAATAAATCGGAACATTAATTGAAAAGTTACGACTGTTATTTGCTTCTGGTATGGTAATGATGATAAAAAAATCTTGTTTATATTTCACATTCTGAATAACTGTTGAAGTGTATATTAAACTTAGGCGTTGATGGGTTATATATGTTCGCAGCGTTGGCAGTATCATACGTCATTAGCGTTTTACATGTGTAAAAGCAAATATTGAATGGAGCAAAAGGTGATGGTAACGCCAGGATAGTTCCTGGTGCGGGTAATGTGGCCATAAAATTGGCGGGCCGATTCAAGTTAAATGCATAATATACAATATGAAATTTTATACGCGTTTTGCGAGATTTTACGAGCATATTATGTTATGCCAGTAAATATAAAGTAGCAAAAAGTGCGCATTAACCTGGCGAGTGTACCCACCAAGTGAAACGTATTGCAAATAAAGCATTGGTGCAAAAGCAACCCAACGTGGTACCAGCGCAAGAGCAAAAGCCAGAGCATGTTATCTTGTCAGATGCACCTTTATATGCACTTACGGTTTATGTACATATGGGTGTAATTGAAATCGCATTTCGAGGCAGCCATGTGTCATCCCAGGGTGCCAACTCCTGCTGTTAGGATCTCCATCATCCCATCCGGGACGGAGTGAACACATATTTTTAAGCGGCTTCTTGTCACAGCAGGAACTACCTAATCTACACAGCGTGCCAAACATATTCACAGCAGATTATTTACACTAGCACATATACCTTCTTCAGGGATAAGTCAATTTGTTCTAATAAGAATTTACTTTCCTACAAATCCCTGACACTTATGGTAATTTGCACCGTATTTTAAGTACTTCTTCGTTTTTAATCATTCATAAAATATGCATTTATACCTAGGACTTTCTATTTTAATCCTCTATAATTGGAGATGTGGAAATGTTGTGACAGGTTAGCAAATAACTCACACCGTCGCCTATATTATGCGGCTTGCAACTGTAGATATACCTATACAAGATTTATAGAGTATGCCCAATTAAAAGAATCCTCAAGTAGATCATTACTTATGTTAGCTGTGAACTTATGAGATAGCATCAGAGGCGGGAGGGTCAAATAAAATCAACGCCGAAATTCACGAATATGTACAAAATTACCAAATTTTCTTATCAAACCCAACGGCCTTCGTTCAAAAGTACATATTAGTGATGCGTCGACTCGAGTGAGAATAATCCAATCATTCGATTATTAAAATAATCTATTATTTAATAATCTATTATTATCATTCGAATGATCATTCAAATGATAATATTAATAATCATTTAAATGGTAATAAGAATTACCATTAAAATGGTTACACAGGACATTTTTCTATTCAGTATACTGATGCGTACGCTTTTCTTGCAACAATAGTTCAATTTAAGACTTTAAACGAGTGTTTTCCACTCCCAGATTCAGCATAAAATGAAAGTTTAGAAAAGCCTGAATATTTGGTTTGGTGGCTCTGCAGAGCGAAGCGACAAAACCAAACATTCAAGCTTTTGTAAATTCGAAATTTTACTTTATGCGCCATGCGTATTAAACGCAAACGCAAAGCGGAGCGACCAAACCAAACATTCAGGCTTTTGTAAACTAAATTTTATTTCATGCGCCACGTGTATTAAACGCTGAAAATACTGAAATATTGTGAACAAGTTAACTTCACTTGAAATCACTGTCTAATAAGCCTGAAAATTTGAATTTGGACGCTATGCATCGCTCTGCGCTCAAATGCAGTTTTCAGGCATTTTTAAACTCGAAATTTTACTTCATGCTTAATCAAGGGATGAAAACCTATGTTAAAAAGTAAATTAAACAAAAATAGTTTTATTTTCTTAAGATTTAATTAAAATAAGTTTGTCATATTTTGTTTGTATTATTCTTTTAAGATAAGAACCTTATCGTGTCATTTTGGTTTGGTTTTACGTAGTTCCACACAGAGCTGGGAAGAATCCTCAAAAAGGGATTCGAATCACGAATCCGAATCACCTAATATGAAAGAAGATTCGTAAGAGATAAATATGATTCGAATCAAAGATTCGAAACTTGTTTTTTCGAATCATGAATACAAATCCTCTAAAAATAAATTTCATTTCATTATTTTTTTGCAACCATTAATATTTTAATATCGCTACCAGTTGTTTTACAAAAAATGTTAAAAACCTAATTATTTATTATTAACACTGAACATCTTAAAAACAGATTAAACATCTGATTCAGTGTTAGTCTAATTAAAGATGTAATTGTGTATTTTTGAACTTCACTTGAAATCGGTGTTTTAAACGCGTGGCGCATGAAGTAAAATTTCGAGTTTATAAAAGCCTGGAAATTTGGTTTGGTCGCGTAGCGCGTAACCAATTTTTCAGACTTTTCTAAACTCGAAATTTTACTTTATGCTTAATCAAGAAGTGGTAACACTCGTTCGAAACTTTAAATTGATCTTCAAACACAACGAATGCCTGAAAATTACTTAAAAACAAAATTCCCCGAATATCATTAAAACCCGCAAAAGTCAAAGAGTTTTATTCGAATTGACCAAAACACTGTAAAAGCTTTTTTAAATAAATCATGAAAAGTAACAAACTACATAGAAATTATGAAAATATCAAAATTATTGACATTTACCAAGCCTCATGAAACAATAAAAAAAAATAATATTACCAATATAAATTAAAATAAAAAATCATAAAAACATACTAATACTGTCAATTATAGAAATCTGAAAAAATTGTAAGTAAAAAAAAATTATATTAATTGTGTAATTTTGAAGATTTCTATTTCTAGTTAATTTTATCAATCAGTATTTTTAAAAATATTTTTTGTATTTTACATAAAATCTTTAAAAGCAACAAACGATTATAACAATTTGATAAAAATCTTCAGAATTGCTAAAATTAACACAAAGCAAATATTTACCAAATACAAATATAAAACTTATTATCTTCTAAATTTCTACAGAATAAAAAACACAAATAATGGCCAAAGTTATCAAAAAACACTTGACAAATTCAATAAACAATAGAAGAAGTAGTAATAAAATAGATGGCATCAAAAAACAAAAATATTAAGAATTGACTAAAACCATATGATGTAATTGAATTTGTCAAAATCAATAGGCATCACAAAGGCAACACTTAAAAATAATAAAATCAACTAAAATATCGGCAAAAACAACAAAATTAATTAATCAAAATAAGGGTTTTCCACAAAAGAAAGTTATTTTAAAAGATCAGTGAAGAAAATAAATCTTGAATCAGGGAAATCTTGGCAAAATTTAGCATTTCAGACTGTCGCCAGTTTTACTTTAAATAATATTAAACAAAACTTGATTATTCAATTATGAAAAGTAGATTTTTTTTAAATAAATTTTTAGTCATTTGATGTTTTTATCAAAGCATTTAATTTAAAGCTTCTACGAGTGTTTCTACTCCTTGATTAAGCATGAAGTAATATTTTGATTTTAGAAAAGCCCGAAAATTTGGCTTTGCCGGGGCGCACGAGCGTCTTCTTAAACTCAAAATTTTCTTTCATGCGTCACGCGTTTATAACACTGATTAACTGTGAAGGTTCATAACACAATTTCAATTTCAATTTATTTACGGAAAATCTCCTTTATACAATACAATAATGACAATCATCTTCTTAAACATAAGTCACCAGTATATTCATCAGTCACAAGTATATTCACGGAAAAGTAAAACATATAAATAATAAAGGAACAACTTTTCATGTAAATCCTCACAATTAATTCGAATTATTTTTGACGATTCGAATTCTTTTGTAAGTATTCGAAACCTTTTGTAAGTATTCAAATACTTTTAGAAATATTCGACGGCTTTTTATAAGGATTCGAATCACCCGCGTTTGTATTCGAATACGAATCCTCTTAAAAAAATGTAACGAATGCGGATCCTGAATCATTTTTAACTGAAGTATTCGAATACCATCTTTGAATCCTCTAAAAGGATTCGAATTCAGGATTCGAATCCTAAATGATTCGAGCCCTGCCCAGGTCTAGTTTCTACAAGTAGTTCTAGATAAAACCCGCGTCAATAAATATACAGAAATAATATATTAGTACTACGTAAACTTAAAATTCAAGTAGTCTTCTTGCATCCTTTGAAACAAAAAAATTAGACAAATGGACAGAATTGTCAATTGTTTTCCAACAGAATGTAAAAAATCATCTATTTGTGAAAATTGTGATCAATATACATTGTATATTGATCACAATTTTCACAAATTTTGTCAAGATTGATAATTTTATTTGATTTTAAAAAATCATATTTTATCACAAAATGTTTTTGTATCGATTTTCGATTTTTATATTGCAAATATATTTATGCATATTTTGTATTAAAATAAACATGAATAGTATATTCACTAAATGAAATTGATCGATTGAGGTACCTGAAGATCAAATTAAATTGACGAATAAAGCTCTAATAACCTGACTTTAATATAATGGTATAGAATAAATTTGCGAAGAAAGGTTAAAAGTGTTTTATTTAAAGTTATTTTCATCTTTACGTTACTCAACCAAATTAATTTCTCATAGCCTATCTTCACACTCTTATTTGAATTACCAAATGTACATTTTGGACACAAAGTAGCCATTCTCAATGGATTAATAACACTGAGTACATTTTTAAGAGCGCTTTTTACCATTTACCCTTAATCCGGCATATCATTGCAAGGAAAGAATTTAAAGTCGAAATTATGTTTCTGTTATGAATATTAACTTTGTTTTTGTTGTGCTTTTAATTTTTTCATCATTCGATTACACTGGTCAACAAATTTAAACTTTTTTAAAGTAACATTGATGAAAATAGATTGTTCTTAATACTCGAAACACTCCAACAGCCCGTGAAAAAAATGTTTTTACTCTAAATTTGTCTATTTAAAATGACCTCAAAAAAATTAAAAAGGGGAAATTCTAACTTCTAGCATCCACCATACACACCATTTTCATACTAGACGCAAGCAATTAACATCACTTAAGCTTATTTAATCACAATTCAGCTAGTTTTGAAATCAATAAAGTTGGTTCTAATTTGATTAATTTTTAATTAAACGGCTGTGGCTTTTAGTTAACTCTAACAGTTGATTTTACGTAAAATTATATTCATGCTGTTATTTATTTTTTAAATATAAATAATGTATAGGCCAGGGTTGTTAAAAAAAACGTTTTTTTCATTTTAATTAAAACAAACAGTTCTTTTTAACAAAACGTTTTTTTTTATTGAAACAGCGTTTAAAACATTAACGATTAAAAACATGTTTAAAACGTGTTTAAAACAGAACATACAGGGCATTTTTCTTTTGAGTATACATATCCCGATAATTACAACGTTTTTAAATTTGCGGGAATTCGTTGTTTCAAAGCGATTGATTTGGGGCTTTTAACGAGTGTTTTCCACTCCCAGACTAAGCATGAAGTAAAATTTCGAGTTTAGAAAAGCCTAAGAATTTGGATTGGCCGCGTAGCGAAGCGGAGCGGCCAATCCAAATTAGGCTTTTCTAAACTCGAAATTTTACTTCATGCGCTACGCTTAAAAACACTGATTTACAGTGAAGTTCAAAAACACACACATACAACAACAATTATAGGCAACCTAATATACGTTAGAGTTATTGGGTTGCCTATAATCAATGTTTTAAACAATTTTTTCAGCGCAGAATTTGACTTACGTTTTATTGACATCTACATATTATATTGCTAAAGCCGTATATTTTAAACTTTACGATATTTCAGTGTTTTATACGTGTGGCGCAAGAAGTAAAATTTCGAGTTTAGAAAAGCCTAATTTGGATTGGCCGCTCCGCTTCGCTACGCGGCCAATCCAAATTTTCAGGCTTTTCTAAACTCGAAATTTTACTTCATGCTTAATCGGGGAGTGGAAAACCCTCCTTTAAAGATTCAAATTAAAATCTTTTAAAAAAGCAACGAATGTCGTAAAATTTACAGTGTATGCACAAAAATCACATTAATGCACACACAGTTGTGATATTTTATTGTAATAAAATGTTAAGTTGAATAATATAATTTGAAATATCTTCAACAGTTTAGTTCAAACTTAAAAATGTAAGCAAAAAATCTTAATGAACTAGTATAAAATATAATTTAGCAAATTTAATATAACAAAAAAACGTTTTAAGCAAAGTTAACGTTTAAAACATGTTTTAAACAAATTTAAGATTTAAAACAAAACCGTTCAAAACACGACGGCTGTTTTTAAACATGTTTAAAACACTGTTTTAAAACAAAGTGTTTTAAACATAACAACCCTGGTATAGACTATACATATTTGCGCATTCGTCGATTTTAGATAGAGTTCAATTTGAAGTTTCAAACGAGTGTTTCCACTCCTAGACTAAGCATGAAGTAAAATTTCGAGTTTCGTAAAACCTGGACGTTTGGAATTTAGAAAACAAATTGCTTAATATTGTTAATTAGAGTGTGCTTAGTTCATATCCGATGAGAAATTATATGTTTTTCTTCGCAAACAAAAGTTATGCAGATTTGTTTATGTACGCGTTTGTATACATGAACTGTCTTCAAATACTAATTTTCTCGGATATTTTTAACGAAAACTGCAAATACTTATTATTCTGGAATATAATTGTTGCAAATAATAACGTGTAGTTGCTGATAAATGATATCAATTTATTAATAATTGAAATTCGGGCGATGGTGGAGGCGGCAAAATCCGTGGCTGGAAAGTCATGGCTAACTTCTCATCTGTTAAGTATTTTATATTTTTTAAAAATGAGTAATAATAAAAATATTTCTTCCACTCCCAGACTAAGCATGAAATAAAATTTCTAGTTTAAAAAAGCCTGAACGTTTGGATTTGGATGCTTTTCTTTTTACTTCATGCGCCACGCGTATAAAACACTGAAATACTGCAAAGTTAGAAATACACTGAAAAATGCTTGATTATATTTTTTAAAATGCGTAATCGAAATATTGAAATAACAAAATATTAACATTTTTCTTCAAGGATTTTCAACTCAGGTCAAATAATACAATGTATCAAATTAAGTTATTTTAATTTACAAGCAATACTACCCCGCGGGCCCGAGTTTTGCGGAATAAATACGCCACTAATTCAAGCATATAAGAAATATTATAAAGAATTGTCTTACTATCTATATACTATATATATATATATATATATATATATATATATATATATATTATCTTAAATACATTTACTGTCATGGACGTATGTAAATAACTCGCGAAACTCTTTTAAATATATTTTTCCCCATAGCTACTATTGACAAACCATTCAACTGTTAAATTAAGAAAAACGAAACCGATTCTATTTATTTATGCACAAACTTTTTCTTATTACAACAGAAATTCCAGCGGCGGCCTTTACTTTAATCATTCAGAAAATAGTACTCGCACTCGAAACCAACCACTCTCACCGATAAATCACCGGCCTTAAGACGTATTAAAAGCCCATCTAAAAATCGCCACACTGATTAATACCCTACTACACAATTAAAATAAACGGCATGGCATTCCAAATTCCAGTTCTAGATATTTTAATAACGTCATTACACTAAGAGATTTATCGATAGAAATGAAAATAAAATCCACGTTCAAACGCTTCAATGTGTGCACACATACTGACAACATTTTTATTACTACTTCACTCTTAAGTTATGACTCATGGTAGATATTATACATACATATAAAAATTGATTGCTTTTCTTGAATTGTCGATTTCTTATACTGCTCCAACCCTAAACATCGAAAAAAGACAATTTCTCGACCCTTTATCTGGCTTTCGTAAGTCGGAGACTGAATATTTTTTCGCTATATCGCGGTCGTAACCTGAACTCCTCTCTATCTACCCACTTTAAAATTAAGATTAAACATGTATTATTTAATAAAAAGGCTGAGTTACAATTTTCATATCATCGTGATAGCATACTGAAATACAAAGAATACAATTTTGCCTTTTTTATACAAAAAAAACAATGTTCTTCATAATGATGTCAATGAATGGAACGGCAAATCTGTTCAAGTTGACAAAGATCAGAAAAAGGTTAAAATTTAATTTGAAAAGTTTATGGTTGAACAATAAGGCTTAATTGCTACAAAAGAACTCTTAGGTAGTCCGATTTAATTAAGTTTTTAGATTGCAGTTAAATTGGTCACGCTGTGGTGTTTATGTGGGCACTACCAAGGTGGATCGTTCAGCTCATGAGCGTGGGATGGGCCGAGCGGCGTTTTTCGGCGTTTAATGTTTACATTCAGAACTTTGTTATCCGAAAACATTTAACACTTCTGGTTTTTAGATTGCTTATCTCATTTCATTACATCATTTTTCAGATAATACTGATTAGAATTATGTTAATTCTACACTATCTATCCAATGAATATAATTCACTATGATGTTTATACGCTTGAATACTTTAAAATAATACTTATTTACTCTCTATCAAGTTTTTTTAATAAATAGGGAGCGTTTTGCAAATCGTTATGATTTATTTATATCACGATTGTTAAAAAAACGTTTTTTTTTTCATTTTAATTAAAACAAACAGTTTATTTTACAAAACGTGTTTTTTTTTTCATTGAAACAGCGTTTAAAACATTAACAATCAAAAACATGTTTAAAACGTGTTTAAAACAGGTTTAAAACAAGTTTAAAGCACGTTTAAAACGTGTTTAAAACAGAACATAGAGGACATTTATCTTTTGAGTATACATATCCCGATAATTACAGCGTTTTTTAAATTTGCGGGAGTTTGTTGTTTCAAAGCGGTTAATTTAAGGCTTTTAGCGAGTGTTTTCCAAATTTCGAGTTTGGAAAAGCCTAAGAATTTGGATTGGCCGCGTAGCGTAGCGGAGCGGCCAATCCAAATTAGGCTTTTCTAAACTCGAAATTTTACTTCATGCGCCACGCTTAAAAACACTGATTTACAGTAAAATTAAAAAAAAACACATCTACAACAGCGATTATAGGCAACTTAATATACGTTACAGTTATTAGGTTGCCTATAATCACTGTTTTAAACAATTTGTTCAACGCAGAATTTGACTCACGTTTTATTCATATCTACATATTAGATTGCTAAAGCCGTATATTTTAAACTTTGCGATATTTCAGTGTTTTATACGTGTGGCGCATGAGGTAAACTTTCGAGTTTAGAAAAGCCTAATTTGAATTGGCCGCTTCGCTTCGCTACGCGGCCAATCCAAATTTTCAGGCTTTTCTAAACTCGAAATGTTACTTCATGCTTAGTCTGGAAGTGGAAAACCTTCGTTTAAAGATTCTCATTGAAATCTTTTAAAAGATAGATGTCGTAATATTTACAGTGTATGCATATGTATACCTGAAAGAAAAAATCCCTGTATTTAATAATAATAATAATAAATGCCTTTATTTGTCATACATAAAATAAATACTTATAAGCGTAAGCGAAGTTCAGTCAGCTTAACCTGTTACTGATCTTCCACTTAACCTACGAAAAATTAAACATAAATGTAATTGCAACGTGTGAGGGATAATAATAATAATTATTATAATTAATTATTATTATAATAATTTAAAAGTCACATTTATGCACCCACAGTTGTCATATTTTATTTTATTAAAATGTTATGTTTAATAATGTTATTTCAAATATCTTCAACAATTTAGCTAACATTTAAAAACGTAAACAAAAAATCTTATTGAAGAAATATAAAACATAATTTATCAAATTTAAGATAATAAAAAAACGTTTTAAACAAATGTAATGTTTAAAATATGTTTTAAACAAATTTAAGATTTAAAACATGTTTAAAACAAACCCGTTTAAAACACGACGGCTGTTTTTAAACATGTTTAAAACACTGTTTTAAAACAAAGTGTTTTAAACATAACAACCCTGATTTATATATATTTAAGAATAAAACGTAACATTTTTACATTTTAACGATTTTAAATACTCTAGAATTAGCGTGGGATGGGCCGAGCGGCTTTTTTGTAGTATTTAAAACCGCTAAAATGTTTGTAGTACAAATAGCTTCATTTAATAAAATTTGATGAATGAGTATTTTGAACTAATATTTAAGAATAAAATTGTGTCATTATTTTACTAGAATAAATTGTTCAAAACATGATTTTTGGATAAGAGTTGTTCAAATATTTTTTACAAAATTTTAAATACTAGTTAATTAATTTTATGCTTAATGTTACAAGACATAAAATTTTGCTGTTTTGTAAAAGTTTTAACTTTTCTAGTTCACGAAATACAAGATTTTCAAGTAGTCGTTACAAGCAATTTAACTAGGGTCTCTAGTGAATTGCTGATATTAAATAGATCAAGAATAACTGCTTCCGTTGGCATTCCATTTCTACGAGCCTAGCCTCACAGGAGCTATGCCAATACTATTTTGAACGGGTTAAAGTATTAGAAATTAAGTATTAGGTAAACAATTTGAATCCCTTATTAAACAAAAACTCCTACAGCTAACCATAAATTCCATCCCCCAATACCAATTCGAATTCCTCCCCAAAAAATTAACTACACTACCTCTTTCCATTTTAACCTCCAATATACAAACCATGCATCTAGAAGGTCAAAAACAAGTATCGCCTTTCTTGATATAACTAAAGCTTTTGACACGGTTTGGCATATTGGCCTTCTATATAAATGCTACATCCTTAAGATCCCAAAGCATCTAATAATCCTTATTTACCATTTCCTAACCAACAGATCCTGTAAAGTAAAAATCCACCGAACTGTATCTCGCTCATTCCCTCTCCTGCAAGGTGTTCCGCAAGGCTCTCCGCTATCCCCACTTCTTTACAATATCTTTTGCTACGACATATTCAATCCCAACCCTTCCTACTTTAACCCAACAAGATACGCCCTCCTCTTTGCTGATGATACGGCCCTTATCTCCCACGCTTCAGCAATCCCAAAACCTCTTTCAAAATTCTCATAATTCCATACAAAAATGGTGCAATAAATGGCGAATACAATTAAATCCTTCCAAAACCAAATTATTCATTCCTTTCCATAAAATCACTCCACGATCTCCTACAATAGTAATAAATAACACCACAATTCTTCCATCCTACTCCTGCAAATACCTAGGCATAGAATTTGATTCAAAACTTTCCTTCCTCCCACATACCAAATCCATTAAAACCAAAATGAAAACAAGGCATTTTAGATCTTTAACTTATAAACAACAAGGAATTTCCACAAAAACAGCAGTTAGGATTTACGAATCTATATGCCGGCCCTTGTTAGACTATGGTGCAATTTTATTCCTTCATATCCGTCGTTCAATTTTACACCATATCCAAGTCGCCGAAAGACCAGCACTACGAATCCTCACCAAACTCAGGCACCCAATAAATCCTCTTCATAATCCCTCAAACATCATCCTCTACGAAACTACCCAAGTAACACCAATTTCCCAACGCATATTAACCCTCAGCGAAAAATTCGCTTTAAACACCCATAACCTAGAACTTCTAAACAAATTCTGTATTCCTAGAAACCTAAATATCCATCCCAAATATAAACATCCTCCTCTCACAATACATCAATTCATTTGTACCGTTCATCAAGATAGTTCCAAGCCTAGCATTCGATAAAATTTTTCAAATAAAATAAATTCAAGACAGGGCAGATAGACCTCTGGTCGATAGCCCAGACAGGCTAACCCCATAGTGTAATAATATATATATATATGTATTATACTATACTACTGTAATTGTCTGAATAAAGATGTATGTATATATATT
Organism: Philonthus cognatus; assembly: GCA_932526585.2. Taxonomy (NCBI): domain Eukaryota; kingdom Metazoa; phylum Arthropoda; class Insecta; order Coleoptera; family Staphylinidae; genus Philonthus; species Philonthus cognatus. The sequence continues at coordinate 94,662,580 of OW052243.1, forward strand.
AGGAATTATTGCAAATAAATGACTTGTACTGGTTCCGATTATCTTTATTCATCCACGTCGATTAACATAATCAGTGATTAATATTTCTTAAAAACGCAACAATGTTGTGATGATGAAAGAGAGCTGTTTATAATATCTCACATGTTTGTGATATTTGACTTTCTTATATTCTAGAATTTTGACTTAATTAGGGGTTTAATCAATGATAAGTGGATGATTAAAGTTAATTAGTCGGGGTGCGGATGGATTTTGATATTTTAAATATCACTCTTTAAACCATAAACTATAGTAACGCAAAATATTACACAAAAATATTACTACAGTGTAATAATTATTGATTTTAAAAACATTTTAGTATTCGTAATTTCATTGAAGAGAAAAAGCATGCACTTGTATTTTTCTTTTATGTATACATATGCTATATATATATATATATATATATATATATATATATATATATATATATATATACATATATATAATATATATATATATATATAAATAATATTAAAGGATAAATTGAAAACACTTGGTTTGTTTCACTAATAGTGAAATGGTGAAACAAACCAAGTGTTTTTAATTTATCCTTTAATATTATTTCAAAATGTTTCTCCAAGTGATAAATGGGAAATTTTATTCAAGAAATATATAAATAAATTTCCTTGATTTTATAAAAGCGTTCGATTTAAAGCTTCTAACGAGTGTTTCCGCTCCTTGATAAAGCATGAAGTAAAATTTCGAGCCAAAGGCCAAATTTTCAGGCTTTTCTAAACTCGAAATGTTACTTCATACGCCACATGTATAAAGCACCTATTTAAACTGAAGTTCAAAATATATTGTTTAAAATTGATTAATAAATTTTACAAACATTTATTCGTCTAACAAAATCCTGCGCTTTTAAAATTCTTGTAATTACAATTTGAAAGAAAATTCCGAAAGCAAATTGCAGAATAAACGTTTGTAATATTTCTTAACGAGAAATCAAGCTTAGGATGTATAATTTGAACTTTATTTTAAATCAGTGTAGAAATTTCACTTCATGCTTAATCAATGATTGGAAACACTAGTTAGAAGCAGGGTTGTTATGTTTAAAACACTGTTTTAAAAATGTTTGAAAACAGCCGTCGTGTTTTAAACGGTTTTGTTTTAAACATGTTTTAAATCTTAGATTTGTTTAAAACATGTTTTAAACGTTAAATTTGTTTAAAATGTTTTATTTATTATTTTAAATTTGCTTAAATTATATTCAATACTAGTTCATTAAAATTTTTTCTTTACATTTTTAAATTATATTCAATACTACTTCATTAAAATTTTTTCTTTACATTTTTAAATTTTAGCTAAATTTCAACAATTACATTATTAAACATAACATTTTATTACAAGAAAATATCAAATATGTGTGCATAAATGTGTTTTTTAAATACAGGGAATTTTTCTTTCAGGTATACATATGCATACACTGTAAATTTTACGACATTGGTTGTTTTTTTAGAAGATTTGAATTTGAATTTTTAGACGAGGGTTTTCCATTCCCAGACTAAGCATGAAGTAAAATTTCGAGTTTAGAAAAGCCTGAAAATTTGGATTGGCCAAATTAGGCTTTTCTAAACTCGAAATTTTACTTCATGCGCCACACGTATAAAACACTGAAATACCGCGAAGTTTAAAATATACGGATTTAGCAATCCAATATGTAGATGTGAATAAAACGTGAGTCAAATTCTGCGCTGAAAAATTGTTTAAAACAGTGATTATAGGCAATCCAATTACTCGAACGTATATTAGGTTGACTATAATCATTGTTGTATGTGTTTGTTTTTTGACTTCACTGTAAATCAATGTTTTTAAGCGTGGCGCATGAAGTAAAATTTCGAGTTCACAAAAGCCTGATTTGGATTGACCGCTCCGCTTCGCTACGCGGCCAATCCAAATTCTTAGGCTTTTCTAAACTCGAAATTTTACTTCATGCTTAGTCTGGGAGTGGAAAACACTTGTTAAAACCCTCAAATTATCCGCTTTCAAACAACGAATTTCCGTAAATTTAAAAGACGCTGTAATTATCGGAATATGTATACTCAAAAGAAAACTGCCCTGTATGTTCTGTTTTAAACACGTTTTAAAAGTGTTTTAAACACGTTTTAAACATGTTTTTAATTGTTAATGTTTTAAACGCTGTTTCAATGAAAAAAACTGTTTGTTTTAATTAAAATGAAAAAAACGTGTTTTTTAACAACTCTGGTTAGAAGCATTGAATTAACCGCTTTTATCAAAACAACAAATTCCTACAAACTTACCAAACGCTGTAATTATCGGGATATGTATACTTTAAAGAAACATTTCTTGTATCTAATGAACAATCATTTAATATTTCACTAAATATTTTTGTACGAAGAATCGATCCAACAGAAAAAAAAATATTGTGTCCAATGAATATGAAATAAAATATTTTAAAGGAACAGTTAATTGGGATAAAAAAATTCTGAAATATTATTGAGGATTTGTATGTAACTATTTTGATAACTTTTATTTGAGAGTAAATTTTCCTGATTGCGTACGTGAAATGTTAAATTTAACGTATACGTTATGATTACTAGTGGTGGGCAAGATCGATTAACAAAGATCGATTGATCGATCCGTGCAAGAGATCGAGCCGCTCGATGTTCTCGTGAGGCTCGATCTTTTTGATCGGCTCAATTTTGTCGATCGGATCGATCTCTCTGATCGGCTCGATCTTTTTGATCGGCTCGATCTTTCTGATCGGCTCGATCTTTTCGATCGGCTCGAGCTTTTTGATCGGCTCAATCTTTTCGGACGGCTCGATCTTTTCGAACGGGTCGAGCTAGTCGATTGATCAATCGGCTCGAGCAGGTTGATCAAATCGGTCGGCTCGAGACAATTGTACTGTTCGAGCTACTTGCGCAGGTCGTCGATTGCCGATAATTCAAGATTTCCACAAATTCTCTCCCACATTCAATATTTCTGCCGATTTTTTTTTTTAGTATTCATAATCATTAATCATTAAATTCTTTCGTTGCCGGCAAGGCCGTAGCCAGGGAAGGGGATATAGGTGTTCAGTAGTTTAAATTTATTATATTAATTAATTTAGTTATAAGTAAAGAGTATTTAAATAACAAGTCATTTTTTAGTGATGATCAAATAAGATCGACTGCGCGATCCGCTCGATCCTTGCAAATGATAGAGCCGCTGGATCTTTCCGATCGGCTCGGTCGCTTTGATCGGCTCGATCTTTTTGGTCAGCTCGATATTTTCAAGCGGCTCGATATTTTTGATCGGATCGTTCTTTTAGATCGGCTCGATTGTTTTGATCGGATTGATCTTTGCTAGCTTCTCGATGTTTCCGAGCGGCTCGATCTTTTTGATCAGCTCTATCTTTTCAAGAGGCTCGATCTTTTTGATCGGATTGATCTTTTAATCGAATTGCTCGATACTTCAACTGATCGATCATTACTTGATCGATCTTGCCAATCACTCACAATATAAGTATACATATCAAGTATTAAACGCGCTTAGACTGTGCTGTTAAGAACAACATGTACGTTAAATTCAACATTTCGTGTACGGAATAGCCATGAATATATTTATCTATTTTCAAGTTACAGCATGAACATTATAATGGATAGTTACATTACAGGTTTTATGTAATTTATACGAAATATTAAATATTTTGATGTTATAGGAAATTATCAAGTTTGATTTATATTTTTAAGAAAAAAATTGGTCTATTTGAATTAACGTCAAATAATAGGGAATCTAAAGCATTGTGTTTGCGAATCTTTTAATATTTTTATATCTTAGAAAAAAGTCATGTTCTATGAATTGCATTGAAGACTGCGAGTTGAGAATTATGTGTGAAACTTTGAATGCTCCAGTTACAGACGAAGGAGTGTTGTTAGATTGAGATATATCCTCAAATTGTCATGTGTGGTAAATATTTTCAGAAAATATCTTGTAGTAAAGGAAGATCTGCCGTTTTAGCCAGAACAGTTGTGATTTTTTTTTTAGTTTTAGGATAATATATAATAAGTTTAAATAATTCAAAATAAACAGTTTTGGATATATTTTCTTTTGAATAAATTTGAGCAGTAAATAGAATATAGAATTTTCGTGTAGCTTTTAAACTTATATAAGGTGAATTTGACTAATTTTGCAGATAGGAGGTTATTTTTACTAGGATGGCAAAAATAACATACATTTAAAGTTTTCTTAATAATAAACCTGACGGAAAAAAACTACACAGATGTTATTATAATATTCTTGATTTCGAGATAATTTTGTAAAAAGTTATAAATAAGGTTAAAAAGAGAATGTTGAAGTGAAAGTAAGATTGAATTTAGTAAGACACTTGTTAAAGTTTGTGGTGTCTGTTTTGGTAATTGTTTTGATTGCGTTTGATATATTGTTTTGGACATGGGCATGACTTGCGGCGTGATGATGCGGAAGTGCAAGGGTAAAATGCAGCCTGACCGGTCATAAGCCATAACCCATAGAGAGGAGATCCCCTGAGATCCGAGTGGAGCGAAGGGCTCCTTGACCGGCGGCCCTGTCCATTGTCGGACAGCACGTGCCCAATGTCCATATCACGTGGCATTTCGGAACCCCTATAATGCAAATGAGCAACAAGTGGCCCAGTGGCTGAGATCAGGCCGACTCACCGGTAATAAGGGAAGGCCTGGGGCATGTGAAGATCCATGGGGGCCGCCGCGTGGTGAGCGGTGCCGTATCCGTGGTGATCCGTGGTCTGCATCATAGTGCCGGCGGCGGCGGCCGCAGCCGCGGCTGCCGCCGTGTGATGATGACCCAAGACTGCCGCCCAGGGCGAGGAGGCGAATCCTCCCGGATGATCCAGCTCGAAGCCGCAGATAACACTCTAAGTATAAACTACCACTTCACTCACCACTGCATGTTACTCCTACTCACTGCTTACACGTGTGGCGGCGAGAACGGACACTCGGCCATTGATCGCGCGGATGCTGAATGACTGAAAGAGTTACCGGAGGCGGAGTTCGTGCCCCGCGTGCGTGGCCCGCGGTCACGTGACGTAACGGGCGTCTCTTTGTCGTACAGGCCCACCCTCAATCCCGCTCGCGTACTCCCACTCAAGCCAGCACGGCCACCAACTCGCGAGCTCGCGATTACACACACATTCTCAACCACACCAACGACACATACTACACACCACTTACCTGTCTGCCCAGACACCTAACCTGCACTACAATACCACCAGTGCTCAAATCTTTCTCTGACATCGTCTTTAAACACCACAACTATTCAATTATTTTTTTGCAACAGCTATAAACTTTACAGAATATTTTTGTTACATTAATATATAACTAACTAATCTGAACAATAATTATGTACACCTCATCAATTTTGCATATGCATTTATCATAAAAACATTAATACGCAATTAAATCAGGATACCAATTATTAAGGCTGTAGCCAAGAAAGGGGGGATATGGGGGGTTCAAATTATGTTAATTGTACACAACATGTCTTTCATCAAGACGAAGTTTTGAAACAATTAGACTGTATATGCAGAATATGCTATCTTAAAGACTCAGTAATTACTACCTCATTGAATATCATTAATTCTTAATTGAACTATTGGCGTAATATGGTGTTCTTTACAATCCTAAGCCTCCAAGGCACTGCCCCAATAAGAGTAACTGAGCACAGATCTACAAACGATTTTGTTTAAAGATCACATTTATCGATTTATCTAAACAAAATTATTTAAAGAAAAAATACTTGCAAAATTTTCGAATCGCGAGAAGGAAGCATGATGGTTGAGAACCATATTAGGTTGGAATCTCTCGACTAGAACATAATATGCTTTTATGGACTTCTTAGATTTTAAAATGTACGTTCATAACACTTGATCGTGCTATATTTGAAACTCTAAAAATGCAAAATGTATGCTCAAAGTTATAAAATGTAGTAACATATGTTCCTATGTACAAGTTCCATATTTAAAAGACTGAATCCATGCTTTAATACTTGAAGTGCATAAATATACTCCTCCTCTTCCGAGACTAGGTTAGGTCCAAGAGGTAAATCCAAAAACATTTTATGCACCTCCTTGCCAGTAGCGCTGCGTCAAATTTTTTTGTTACCATAAAAATTCTAGCTATACAAGTTACTATTAATGATTCTAAATCTAGTTTACTAATTTGAATTCGAGAAAATAAGCTAATGCTTCTTATAGTTTGCACACTTTAAACAAAATATATAAAATTATGAAAATGTTATTCGTGAAAATGCAAAAAATGTCTTAATTAATAAGACAACTTAAGACGATAAATATCAATTGAAACAACTACTTCCCGTGCAAATACACCTCCGGATATTGAATTATACAATGAAATATTTAAAATCTTATTTAATTTGATTTGTTACAACGCTCTATTAAAGTATATGTAACGTTTAGGTTAGTTGGTTTGAAGAGAATTTGACCACTTTATAATAATGTGAACTGATTGCCTCAGAGTATTTAAGTTGAAGTTATCCATATATTTACAAAAATCTAAATTACAACCTGTGGTTAAAGAACGTATAAGGAAAACCATAAAAAATAAATATTTGAACGATTTGCTTTTGACAATCGTTAAAGTCATTCACACATCAAATACTCACACGAAATACATGGTATCTTGGCACTACTATACAGGGTGAGTTTTTTTTCATGTTCTCTATAGGGATCTCGGAAACTATAAGAGATAGAGAAACGGTTAGGTGGGTAAAGTAGTGCAGTTTTACCAGCTGAATAAAAATACATTTACATTTTTTCAACTGTAACTAGATATTTTAAAAAATGTGAAGTGTCGATTATTTCAAATCGATTTTTCTCAGCTATTAAAAGAGATGAAAAAAACATCAACGGCAAAGTTTTAGATAATTTTTCACAATATAATAAAATTTTATCAGATTTTTTCCTATCGACATTAGTTTTCGAGATATATATTCTCTTTAATTAGATGTGTCACTTGGCATATATATTTACAAAAATAACTAAGTTATTAACTTTTGTCTATTTTATTTACAAAAAAATGCTCCCCTGCCAATCCAAAAAGCTGCAATAGATACCTACAAGTAAGCCATAACGAGAAAAATATAAAACAAATATAGTACAAAAATAGTATAATAATGCATAGTACTAAAACGTAAAAATAGGACATTAAATCAAAATGCTCTAAAACAAAAGATAAAAATCGATTTTTGAAAATTATTAAAAACCAACGATCCAACATTTGTCTAAAATAAATATCAGATCGAAGTCGGCAGAAATATGTTAAAATTTGTTTACATATGTAATTAATATGTTTGTTTATTGTTTTTATAAGAAAATATTAATATGAGGTATATATTTATTTAATTGATTCTTATAGTCGTTTTATCGAACAATTGCCATTCATCATCCTCTCTCCCCTCGCATCCCATAGTGGACACATATGTAGTTAGCTTTAAAATTCGGGGAAGAATAGCAATTACGAAAGTCTGATCATATGTACCCAGTCACAGTCGCATATAGGAGGGAGCACGACAGGACCCTAAAAATAAGTCTAGTGGTCACATAACATCCCCCATCTAATGACCGTAAATTGGTTTCTAATGTAAGATTATTATATTTTCAAATTTGATTTATGCATTTACAACCCGAATTACTCCATACATACACACACCGTACCGCCCATAAATTATCCCACTTTTTAATATTTCAAAATGTATCTGTGTCGAATCAAACCGTACTTTTCACCGATTCTAGCAAAAACACATGTGTAACATATTTCATTAAAATGAATCAATAACGCGCGTCGCAGATTTCACAAATATAACAATTCAATGCGAGTGTAGCTAGAATCAATACAAAAATAACAATGCCAAGAATGTTACCTAAAATTTGTTAAATGCGTTAAATGAAGTTATAAAAACGAACGATCGACATAAAAAGCTACATACAATAACAATCTTGTTGTTATCTTTCTCATTATCTGCACATGGTTGCGCAGAAATAGCGCTAATTTATATGGCGTTTATACTGCTTGAAATCACTATTGATTAAACTATAAGTAGGCACATTGCAAAACAAGAATTATGTAGACAATATTAAGGACGTAATAATAATACGTCCTTATTATTGTCGTTATTTAACTCTACGACCTTAACTGTTGGCCCGCACGTACGAAGAAATTAGCTAATCACTTGCACTTTCATATTACATACTCCTTCGCCTTTGCGTTTTGCAAAAATATCAGAATTAAATAGTGTTTTTTAAAGATAACTTAAGGGGCTCAAAAATTAACTATATTACTGTAGCTTTAAAAATGTTGAATATACTATGTCAGAGTTCTAAAACTTAAACATCCATTCTAAAAATTTTATAAAAACTTTATACTATAAAATAATCAGCAACAAATTTCGTACTAATTAAAAAATAATAATATTTGTCAAACTTTATGTATTTCTGGTTGACGCCGGTTTGTGAATAATGCCCCTGATTCTGTAAGCAAAATGTAATTATTTAACATATATACTTTACAGAAGGTGTATAACATATACGTTAGAATCAGAATATCTATTTTTTTTCTAGTCAGCAGGCGCTAAAAGGTTGAAGTACACTGCCCACGTTAAGAAAAAATTCGGATTTATTTTTATGAAATTCCGTATACATTTTTAGCATCATATATTTTAGTAAAAAATATTTTGGCAAAAAAACATCCGATAAATTGTTTTAATTTGTTTTGTGAATATAAATCAGATCTCAGAAATAAAATCTAAAAAATAATAAGCTAAAATAGTTCTGAAAATCATTTTTAAGTTATTTGCTTACGGATTATGACGTGTTTTTGTCTATTTTTTTCTAGCCTGTATCAATCAGGGTTGTTATGTTTAAAACACTTTGTTTTAAAACAGTGTTTTAAACATGTTTAAAAACAGCCGTCGTGTTTTAAACGGTTTTGTTTTAAACATGTTCTAAATCTTGAATGTGTTTAAAACATCTTTTAAACGTTAAATTTGTTTAAAACGTTTTTTATTTTTATCTTAAATTTATTAAATTATATTTTATACTACTACATTAACATTTTTTGCTTACATTTTTAAATTTTAGCTAAATTGTTGAAGATATTTCAATTTAGATTATTAAAGCTAACATTTTATTACAATAAAATATCACAACTGTATGCGCATAAATGTGATTGTTAAATACAGGGAATTTTTTTTTCAGATATACATACATATGCATACACTGTAAATTTTACGGCATTCCTTGTTTTTTTTTAAAGATTTAAATTGGAATCTTTAAACGAGGGTTTTCCACTCATGGAATTAGCATGAAGTAAAATTTCGAGTTTAGAAAAGCCTGAAAATTTGGATTGGCCGCGTAGCGAAGCGAAGCGGCCAATTCAAGTTAAGCTTTTCTAAACTCGAAATTTTACTTCATGCGTCACACGTATAAAACACTAAAATATCAGTAAGTTTAAAATATGCGGCCTTCGCAATCTAATATATAGATGTGAATAAAACGTGAGTCAAATTCTGAGCTGAACAAATTGTTTTAAACAGTGATTATAGGCAACCCAATAACTCTAACGTATATTAGGTTACCTATAATCGTTGTTGTATGTGTGTGTTTTTTGAACTTCACTGTAAATCAGTGTTTTTAGGCGTGGCGCATGAAGTAAAATTTCGAGTTTAGAAAAGCCTAATTTGGATTGGCCGCTCCGCTTCGCTACGCGGCCAATCCAAATTCTTAGGCTTTCCTAAACTCGAAATTTTACTTCATGCTTAGTCTGGGAGTGGAAAACACTCGTTAAAATCCTCAAATTAAACGCTTTGAAACAACGAATTCCCGCAAAATTAAAAAACGCTGTAATTATCGGGATATGTATACTCAAAAGACAAATGCCCTGTATGTTCTGTTGTAAACACGTTTTAAACATGTTTTAAAGTCGTTTTAAACATTCTTAGTGTTTTAAACGCTGTTTTAAATAAAATGAAAAAGCGTTTTTTTTAACAACCCTAGTATCAATAGAGGACACTAACACACATTATATATTTTTTTCGCGAATCCCGGTTACTAATTACGCCTTGTATAAAATAAAAACGTTTTGGTCACTTACAAGCGGTAAAACTCCTTTAACGTAATCAATATTTATAATTGAACAAAATGGTTTGCTTTACTCGATTGTTATTTTCTTTTGACTAGTTTTATCAAATGATCGATGAGAATCAAGGAACAATTATAACGTAATTAAGTTAGTCTAAATATCTGGATTCCAAAATGCGGAAAGAATACCAAATTAATAACTGTTTTTAGTAATGATGGAAAACAAGTGTATTTTGTATATTTGAACAAGTTTGTATTCATTAATCAAGACATATATAATGAAGAGTCAATCAGAACAGTCGTAAACCATAAAAAGGGTGTTTTGCCGTACGGTCAGTTCACCCTTGCTAATAGTTTAATTATCCAAAAAGGTCACAGAGCACTTGAGCGCAAGCACGCGATTAAGCTTCATTTATGGTTTCCTAATGCTTATTAGGTTAAGGTGATTTTCAGTTTTTAGCATCTTGTCTACAAAATGTTACTTCTACAAATATCTATCAATTTTAGTATAAATAAATAAATAAATATATATACTCTCATATAAATCATTAGACACAGGCAATTTTTCTTTTAGGTATACATATACCGATAAATTGGTATATTTGCAAGAATTTGTTCTTTTTATAAATGCGGTCTATTTAAAGCTTCTGACGTGTGATTCCACTCCGTGATTAAGATTCGAATTTAAAAAGCCTGAAAATTTGGCTTGATCGCTTAGCAATATATAGAAAATACAAATGTTCAGGCTTTTCTAAACTTGAAACTGTACTTCATGCGCCACGAGTATTCAACACTGATTTAAAGTAAATAACTCTAAAACTATCGACGGAGTATATTGATATTTCAGATAAAGAACAATCTTTTCTTAATAAATTCGCAAAATTTCAGAAAGATCTCATGAAACAATTGATAGTTATGATTGTTTTTGAAAACCCTTAAAATGTTAATAAAACACTGTTTGAAATTCATATGAAAATAAGTCAAAAACTTATGAAGTATTTCGAGATTTTTGCACAATCAAAAAGGGAAATGTCTTTTTTTAGGTCTTTCCCATTTTAATACTTATAGAGCTGATAGAAATTGTGCTAATAGAACAACAACTAAAGGTGGGGGTGATTTGATTGCTGTCAAAAACGTATTTGCAAGTAATTCAATAGAATGCAGTAGCAAAGGAGAACAATTATTTGTTAAAATTATTAATTAATATACAGGGTGTCCCGTTAATGTGGGGTAATGGCTTAACCATAGATTTCTGAGATAAAAATATGAAGATTTAACACAACTTATCTATGTCCAAAACTTTACAGTTAAGCCGAAATTAGTCTTTAAAGTACAAAATGTTTTAATTAATTTTATTTGTAACGATTGAGCGCTATATTCGATTTGACTAAAATTTATTATGGTTGATTATCATAATATAACACATCATTTAAGTTATTATAGTTATCACTGATTGACAAGAAGTATGAAAAACAGTAGTACCACAACATAAAAACTAAAATATGTTTTTACTGGCGCACCTTATAAAAATATTACTCCAAAGATTGGTTCATTTGAAAGATTTTTTGTCTTCTAATAATGTTTGATATCTTGTACGGTTTTGATACAAAAATATAAAATATAAATATGGTATCCTCAATTTCCTTGGCAAAATCCGAATACAAGCAACATACAGTACATTTTTCTTTTAGGTAAACGTATGCATAAGCTGTAAATGTTCCGACGTTCGTTGTTTTTTAAAAGAGTTCAATTTGAAGCTTTAAACGAGTGTTTTCCACTCCAAGACTAAGCATGAAGTAAAATTTCGAGTTTAGAAACGCGCCGTGAAAATGTTCTGTACTTTTCTAAACTCGAAATGTTACGTTATGCGCAACGCGTATAAAACACGAATTTCAAGTGAAGTTTGAATATACATAAATTTTCACGGGGCTTTTCTAAACTCGAAATTTTACTTCATGCTTAGTCTGGGAGTGGAAAACACTCGTTTAAAGCTTCAAATTGAACTTAAAAAGAAAAACAAGGAATATCTAAAGATTTACAGAAAATAGGCTGAATTTGGAATACGTATACTCAAAAGAAAAACTTCCTGTATCTGTTTGCTCCGGAGAAATATGAATAATTATAAACCATAATGAAGATAACAATTAATTCTCAAAAAACACTTGTTAATTAATATAATACACAACTGAGGTTTGTTAAACAATGGCGGCGACAAAGAAAAAACATGTATTTTCATTTACCCGAAAAACTAGATTTCGTTTTTACTAAATAATAAAAAATAATGTATTTGCATTTTATTTTTTGTGGCATAACCGTACAAGATATCAAACATTATTAGGAGACAATAAAGCTTTTAAATGAAATAATCTTTCAAGATGTATTTTTTAAATTTTTATAAGGTGCGCCAATAAAAACTTATTTTAGTTTTTATGTTGTTGTACTATTGTTTTTTATACTTCTTGTCAATCAATGATGACCATAATAACTGAAATGGTGTGTTATATAATGATAATCAACCCTAATAAATTTTAGTCGGATCGAATATAGCGTTCTATTGTTATAAATAAAATTAATAATATTTTTTTGAACTTTGAAGACTAATTCCGGCTTAGCCGTAAACTTTTGGATATAGATAAGTTATATTAAATCATCATATTTTGATCCTAGAAATCTATGGTTAAGCCATTTCCCCACAATAACGGGACACCCTGTATAATTGTATCAATATACATACCACCGGGATCTCCTATTGATCAATAGATTACTAGCGCAAATGATAATGACAACATTTGTTCCTCCAACCGTAATTGTCAATATATAAATAATATGTGGAGATTTTAATCTCCCTGGTGCGTTATGAGATCAATCAATTGATGTATTAAATACAAGAAATGAATGTCTGCCAGCAAATGTTTCAGCAAATGTGTTTATTTCTCATCATATGCTACAAGTTAATAATATACCTAACGATAGAGGGGTATTTTTAGATTTAGTATTCTGCAATGTATTAAATCTCTTAGTATACCGTGCGAGCGATATTTTGTGTGGTTCAAGTCTTCATCACATTCAGTACTCTATAAGCTTACCCCTGCTGCCTGTTAACTTTGTAGATGGGTATGAAGATTGGATTTATGATTTTAAATCGAGCGACTATGTTGGTATCAATAACTGTCTTGCTTCAATTGATTGGGATGAAGCATTTCTTAATTCAATAACATTTTATATTATTGTTTTAATAGCTTTATACCAGCAACATTAAGAAACGCTCTAATTACCCTCCGTGGTTTAATAGTAAATTAATATCTTTGATTAAGTCGAAGAAAGCAACGCATAAAATATATAAAATTAGTAGCTTACAATCTGATTATGAAACATTTAAAAGAATACGGTCGGAGTGTGAGATACTTAATAATACATTATATAAAAATTATATTCATGGTTTGGAAAGTGATATCACTTAAACTCAAAGTGTTTTTGGAATGACGTAAATATTTGCCACAAGACCAATGGCTTAACGGAACAAGTGTATTTAAACAATGAAATAGGAAATAATTTGGATGAAAATGTAAATTTGTTCGCATCACATTTTTCACGGTTTATAGCAGAGTTGTTATCTTTAAAACCCTTTGATTTAAAACAGTGTTTTAAACATGTTTAAAAACAGCCGTCGTGTTTTAAAAGGTTTTGTTTTAAACATGTTTTAAATCTTAAATTTGTTTGAAACATGTTTTAACGGATACATTTGTTTAAAACGTTTTTTTATTATCTTAAATTTGCAAAATAATATTTTATTTTATACTAATTCGATAAGATTTTTTGTTTACGTTTTTAAATTTTAGCTAAACTGTTGAAGATATTTCAAATTACATTATTAAACATAACATTTTATCACAATAAAATATCACAACTGTGTGTGCATAAATGTGATTTTTGAATACAGTAAATTTTTCTTTCAGATATAAATATGCATACACTGTAAATTTTACGACATTCGTTGTTTTATTAAAGATTTCAATTTGGATCTTTACACGAGGTTTTTATACTCCCAGGCTAAGCATGAAGTAAAATGTCGAGTTTAGAAAAGCCTGAAAATTTGGATTGGCTGCGTAGCGAAGCGGAGCGGCCAATCTAAATTAGGCTTTTCTAAAGTCGAAATTTTACTTCATGCGCCACACGTATAAAACACTGAAATATCGTAAAGTTTAAAATATACGGCTTTAGCAATCTAATATGTAGATGTGAATAAAACGTGAGTCACAATTCAGCGCTGAACAAATTGTTGTTGTATGTGTGTGTTTTTAAAACTTCACTGTAAATCAGTGTTTTTAAGCGTGGCGCATAAAGTAAAATTTCGAGTTTAGAAAAGCCTGAAAATTTGGATTGGCCGCGTAGCGAAGCGGACCGGCCAATTCAAATTAGGCTTTTCTAAACCCGAAATTTTACTTTATGAGCCACACGTATAAAACACTGAAATATCGGAAAGTTTAAAATATACGGCTTTAGCAATCTAATATGTAGATGTAAATAAAACGTGAGTCAAATTCTGAGCTAAACAAATTGTTTAAAACAGTGATTATAAGCAACCCAATAACTCTAACGTATATTAGGTTGCCTATAATCGTTGTTGTATGTGTGTGTTTTTTGAACTTCACTGTGAATCAATGTATTTAAGCGTGGCGCATGAAGTAAAATTTCGAATTTAAAAAAGCCTAGTTTGGATTGGCCGCTTCGCTTTGCTACGCGGCCAATCCAAATTCTTAGGCTTTTCTAAACTCGAAATTTTACTTCATGCTTACTCTGGGAGTGGAAAACACTCGCTAGAAGCCTTAAATTAACCGCTTTGAAACAACAAATTCACGCAAATTAAAAAAACGCTGTAATTATCGCGATATGTATACTTAAAAGAAAAATGCCCTGTACGTTTTGTTTTAAACATGTATTAAACGTGTTTTAAACATGCTTTAAACACGTTTTAAACATGTTTTTAATTGTTAATGTTTCAAACGCTGTTTCAATGAAAAAAAACACGTTCTGTAAAAAAAACTGTTTGTTTTAATTAAAATGAAAAAAAAAACGTTTTTTTAACAACCCCGGTTTATAGTAATTCGTCCAATAATACTTGTCAGGAGTTACCTAATATGCAATTATTAACTAACTTAAATAATTTCAGTATCACGCTTAATGATGTATTTGAGAGAATTTTACATTTCTCTGATTCATGCAGTATAGGTCCGAATGGGATCCCTGAATATTTTTTGAAGCGTTGTGTTTTTACACTTGCTAAGCCGATCCGTGCCATTTTCACCACTCTAATCAAACTGAAATTAAACATGAAGTTTTTTTTTATACACATCCCAATTTTTCTGTGAATCTTCACACATTCGTTGGTTTTTCTAAGAGTTCAATTTAAAGTATTAAACAAGTGTTTTCTACTCCCAGATCAAGCATGAAGTAACATTTTAAGTTTAGAAAAGCTCTAAATTTCACTTCATGCACCACGCGTATAAAACACTCAAATATTGTGAAGTTCGCAATATGCTATTAAAGCAGTATTCTACTTCACTTAAGACCAGTGCTTTATACGCGTGGCGTGTACTGTACATAATTTTGAGTTAAGAAAAGCCCGAAAATTTGATTTGGTTTGCTTTACTGCTCTTCGCTCCACTTCGCTCCACTTCGCTCCACTTCGCTCCTCTTCGCTCCGATAAACCGATTTGATTGACAAAATTCTCATCCTATATTATTTATTGAAAAAGTAGTCGATTGAGGATTAAATAAGCTTTAATTTGGGCTATAAATTGTTTTTAAAGCTTGAAAAATTCACTTAATATAATAGCAGACTATTTATGATTTTCAACTTTTTATTTAACTCACTACAATTGTTTCGCTTCTTCAGGTGAAAATTGTATTATATTTCTTCACCTGAAGAAGCTACAGTGTAGCGAAACAATTGTAGTGAGTTAAAGAAAAAGTTGAAAATAATAAATAGCCTGCTATTATATTAAGTGATAATGGATTTTCAAAGAATAAGTGCCTTAGCAATCAACGAGTTGAAAAATTCAGCTTGATACAAACGTTAAAACTTGATGTTTGTCGGATTAATAACTTTTTTTGATGTTTTAAAAATGAAAAAAATTTATGACAAATTATTTGTGGAAAAAATGAGTAGCTAGCATTGCTTTTATTTAGTATTGGTACGTTTATGTGGGAATTTTTCGAGATTTTTTAATTGTATTTTAACCACTACAACTTTTTTTTAAAGGAATGCAATAAATAAACTTAATAATACATTAAAAAAAATATAAATATCAATTTTTTTTTTTTCGTTCAAAACTTCAAATGGGACGCTTTTAAATAAATGCCACGCGTATAAAACACTGAAATATTGTGAAATTCAAAATATACTGCTATAACGATATTAAAAATAAACCGCTTAAGCAGGGTTAAAAATATACTGTTAAACATGAGTATTTTAAATTTTATAATATTTAAGTGTTTTATACACCCGGCGCATAAAAAAAATGTCCAGTTTTGAAAAACCGAAAATTACTTCATGTTTAATCAAGGATTAGAAACAATCGTTAGTAGCTTTAAATCGTACTCATTAAAAAAATAACAATTGCCTCAAAATACATACGCATCGGGATAAGTATTCTTGAAGCAAAAATTCCCTGTATGTTTGCACACACACACTTTTTTACAGTTTATACAAATGTCGTCGAAATTGTGAATTTCAAAAATCGAGAAAAAATAAGAATGCAAGAAATAAGAAAGTGTCATATTTAGTACAACATTATAAATGTAGAATGATAAATATCAAGAAATCATTGACATTATAAATAAATTAACACATTTTGTCAGTATTCGAAGTTAACGTTAACGTCAATTCATTAATTTTCTTAAATGTTAACAGGTCAAAATTTCCCCCTAAGAACAGTCTTGCAAAATATATAATAAAAATTCTAAACATGTTTAGATAAATAGTTATAGTTACAGTAATTGTTACACTAGCTGTTATAGTCTTAAAAATGCATAAGTGATGAAAATTGATAAAAATTAATCAAGTTTAAGATAATGCAATATCAAAGTATACACATAAAACTGCACAAGTTTACCCATTTTACAAAATCTGCATTGTTAATAATAATAAAGTTATCCATACATTCTTATACGAAATTATAAATATATTGAAAATAATATCCAAATTCACGATATTCTTATAAGGTAAAGTTTGAAATATTTGTATATTTTTAAAATTGTTTTTTTAAAGTATATTAAAGTCAATACTTTAAGCGAATTCGAGTTTCTGAATTATCGACGTTTTTCTTGTTACCTACAAAAATAATTTTTATTAAATATCAATCTTTTTCAAAATTCACAATTCAAATATATGTAATTTTATCACTTCATTAAAACTATACTTTAGATTGTTTATCTTTATAGATGATTCTAAAATCATTGTAGACATTGTAAATCAAAATAACATTAGTATTTATTAATTTATAATAATTTGATAGCAACACCTTAGTCAGGTTTTCTGAATGTAGTCGGCATTAAAATACATCAATTGTATTATATATATTTATGATTGTAATTCATAATAGAAATAGAAATAAGTGTTCAAAATGAAACAAGTAAAAACAGTTGTATGTATGCCGATTGAAATTAAAGTTGTAAATATTTATCCAGTTTACTTGTGTCTACTGTAATTCAATACCCATTCATTTATCCTCTCTACGCCATCTAAACAAACAACGACTTCCGAATTTATTATTTTGATCATTTGTTGTGATAAAAGTCGGCAGGCACTAAAAACCGTATAGACCAATACACAATTAAAACTACTTTTAGCAATTTTGCTCTCTCTGTGCCATCTCGTACCCCAGAAACACACAACCAACAAAAAAATGTCGTATTTTTTTTTTGTTATTCATACCGCAAACGCAAATAACAATATTTTGGAGTCAGATAATAGAAACAAAATTTATAGAAAAAAAAATGTAATTATTTTTTTTTTAACTTCTAGGTAAACATCGCCCTCCAGGATCTAAGTTTATTTTAATTTTTAATCCAACAACTCCATAATATGAGAATTAAAGGTAAATTTCAATTAATTTCAAACAAATGAGAATTCCTATTATTGTTGTCGCCTCGCACCCGCTTTTAAAACGCTTTTAAAAAGCCCGTATAAGAGCTAAAAGCAGAGCGGAAAAAGCGACCCGTTCCGCTCCGTTTCCGCTCTCAACCCGTCCATATAAAACCACGCTTAATTTGGACATTAAATATTCAATAATATTGATTAAATAATTTATGGAATTTTATGGAAATGACATTCATAAATTGGATCAATTTCTTTACAAAAATCAAAATTATTTTAGGCGGAATAGTTACTATGATTTTTTTAAACATTTAGAAGTAGAATGTTGCTTACGGTTTGAGGGTTTATTTAAATTGTATTCAAACGCAATATTTTATTATTAACGAACTGTTGTAATTAAACTTGATTACATGAAAGGAAGACATCACATTGTTCACACTAAATTAATATCGTAAAAATAGAAATTATTAACAACTTTGATTTAGATAGAATCACAACAAATTTATTACTTTATTTGTGAAGTTTTATTCATTTTCGTTTATAAGCAAAGAAATTTCGACAGGTTAAAGTTGGGTTAATCGTTAAATAACTTAAAAATAGGTACTTTTTAAACACTTTTTACAATAATAATTCATTAAATTATTCAATAAAATTGAAGCGACAGTATTTTATCAAAAAATGTTCAATTATTCACTTTTAAGAGATTAACTTTTTTTTGCTCCACGGATTTTTTTATTACCCTTCAAACACAGGGGCAACAACTTTTAAAACGGATATTAGATTAAAGTCAAGTTCAAAAATAGGCTGGGAATTTTTAAAATGAAGTGATGTATTCGAATACTCAATTAAAAACATATTAGAATTATTCTAATATTTAAATTATTCAAAAATTCGAATATCTCAAATATTTCAATATTCGCATATGAATATGTTTCTGATACTTCTATTTTAAAAATTCCCAATATTAATCAAAACATGTATCTTTATTTTTAATCTTGTGGTCTATAAATAATAATCAAGTATGTTCCAGCATACAAAAATAAATATAAAATATTCACAAAGAAATATTCTCAAACTGTGTACTGCGGATCAAAACAGTACATTTCACAAATAAAGAATAATCAATTATTAATTATTCCGGTTTCTGGCGCCCCTTGGATCACGCGTCCCTAGGCGGTCGCCTAGGTTCACCTAATGGAAGAGCCGGCCCTGCATTCTTCGGGAACAATCCAAATTTTCAGTATTTTCTAACCTCGAAATATTTACTTCGTACCCCAGGTGTACTGATTTATTCTGAAGTTCAAAAACAAAAATTTTATCTTTAATTACCTGAAGTTTTTAAAAATGATGTTAAAATTGTGAAATAGAAGTCAAGGGTACTGAATTTAAAGCCGTAGGTAGCACAAATATATAAAAGATTTTGAAAGGCCTTAAAATTTATTAGTTGCCACGGGTCTCTAATTTTCTGTGAAAGATTTCGCATTTCGAATTGGAAAACTCTGCGGCACACTAATGTGCCGCAGTACACAGTTTGAGAAACACTGTCCTAGAGAAACTCACTTTTTTAAGTTGGCCCCGGATGAATATATGTACATTATACGTACTTTATGCTATTAAATATGCAGATGTGCCGCGATTTTTTATTTTCTTGGACAATGTGCCATGAGAGTAAAATGAATGAGATACTCTGCCCTACAGCATTAGGGCATAAGGGCCCGTAAATCACGCCACTGATTACCACTTTTTAAATCTAAAAAACCCTATGCTCTGAAAATGTAGTTATGGTAGTTTTGGTGATAAAGTACTATATATAAATAAAAGCAAGGGATGTGTTAAAGATTCATTAATTCGACCCTACCTAAGGCTAATCGAAGAATTATCTTTGAATTAGTAGATAATTGCCCATTAGCCTTTCCCAACAAAACTTATTAAGACGTTTTTTTATTATCTCGCCTTGTCCGGTGGAAATCATGAATAGGTAAGAGAGGCGACTTATTTAAATTCACCGCCGGGCGTTATTGGTGCTCCGAAAGGGCACCAATTAAAAGGTCCATTTTTCCGGTAGCATTTTAGCATATGATTTATAACTTTAATGTCGTAAAATTTGAATTTTATTTGTATTTGAATTCGGGCATAATCCGGCGAGGAACTTTTAAAGAGGGACAATATGTATTGTTGGAGGGGTGTTGACAATGAAGTGTATGAAGGAATTTCGATTTAGAACTTTGATTATATCGAAATAAAGTAAAATATTGAGGGTGCGCGACCCCGTATGCATTATTTACGGAGACAAATTCGGGTGCGCGTTATAATTTATTTAGAGTATAGTCGTAAAAGCCCGACTTGGGATTATGAAATGTTAAGCGGTGGCCTAGTGCATAAGTCATGTACCTAATAGATGTGCGTTAGAGCTTTAAAAATTCTAGAGCATTTGTGGCCGTTATTAGGTATGATTATTTTATAAAGACAATTAAGTGATATCTGTATAAATGGATGTAGATACATCTGTATTCACAGAGTGCACTGCTTAGGGATACAAGTCACGCAGTATGCTCGATTCATATTTTGGAAAAGTGAATGAAAGGAGTATTGTATAAATAACTCAACTCAGGTTGCTGTACGTTTACGTGCTTTATGGCCGTAGACATCAAGATAGTAACCCTGTTTCCTGTGTCCAACTCATTTAAAAAGCCTTCCGTGAGCCCCAACATTCTCATACATGATGTTTATTTGAGATTCCGAAAAAATATTCACAAGATAAAACCGCCTCTTAACAACGCCAGATAGATTTATAAAATCTTTACTTGAAAACTTGTTAGAAATGTCAAGATTTATTAACATAATATATATTACCGACAAAAACCTCGACTCTGTAAAAAAAAAGATTTATTATGCATATAATTTAGACATACGTGTATTTAGTACTTAAATTTTGGCAAGGCAACACAAGGTAAATTGTATTTCTTCCTAGCTACAAGTATTTAGCTTACGGTTAAAACAAGTACATAATATAATTCCCATGTTGTTTGACTATAATAGAAGTTTCCAATATTGTAAATGTAAGTCAGGTAGTAATTACTATGTAAGCAAGCATTGAGGGATCACTTGTAAATTATTACTTAGTGAGGTCAACGTTGCACATCCAAATACCGCAAGTAGAGAACCGAATACTTACGATTCTATTGCTCGCTCCGTAATAAGAAATCCGATTAAAATTCGATGGGACCGTTCGAAAATTTGTAATTTAAATATCTTACTTTCTTACCGGCTCGCTCAGTCATTATTTTCAATTATCTGCGCCTTAAACATGAAATTGATATTGAATTTTTAATTGTTTGGGACGCGTTATAAAAAAGAGCTGTGGGCAAACGACTTTTAACACATCGTGCCTCTTGGTGGGGTACCTACCTGTACAGATGTCGGAAATTCTGGTCCTGCTGTTTGTATCATACTACCTACTGTGCTATGGATGTCATATTATGTATACCATTAGATTGATTTCGTTTTAAACATGTTAATACATCATGCCTTGTTACTAATTTTATTTCTCTTAATAAATTTTCACTTCGGGGGACACACTTCGATGTCCTACGTGGGATTATAAATAAACCGGTACAATTTGTTAAGTCGTAACAGTTTGAGTTTACAATTTATTTTCTCTTATAATGAAGTGATTTAATTCCTTAGGCACTTACTTAATAATTGTGATGTCCACTTAATTTTATTTATGTATTTATCATATTTTGATTACTCAATTTTCTTGCTGTGTAGCAAGCCATAAATTGATAAGGATAAATAAGTTTATAATTCGGATCGTAAATTAATGTTTTATTGATCATTTAAATAATAATACCTTTGCTGATGGACTGCTAATTGTCTATTATATTTACATATGAAAATAAAATAATCTAGTGTTAGGGATTTTTTTGATCAATTTTTATGTAGGTCCATTACTCTATATTGAAATAAAATGGGTTAAGAATGAAGTATACGACGATTAAATATGAAAAAGATAATCTCTCAAAATTCAACAAAAAGTGTTTAAGTATATTAGTAAATAGTAATAAGCATATGTAGAATGTATTGACTTGAGGATCAAACATACGAAGTAAGTGTATTCTAAAACACACTTTAAATCAGGGTTGTTAAAAGAAACGTTTTTTTTTTCTTCATTTTAATTAAAACAAACAGTTTATTTTACAATACGTGTTTTTTTCATTGAAACAGCGTTTAAAACATTAACAATTAAAAACGTGTTTACAACATGTTTAAAACACGTTTAAAACGTGTTTAAAACAGAACATACAGGGCATTTTTCTTTTAGGTGTACATATCCCGATAAACACAGCGTTTTTCAAATTTGCGGGAATTCGTTGTTCCAAAGCGGTTAATTTAAGGATTTTATCGAGTGTTTTCCACTCCCAGACTAAGCATGAAGTAAAATTTCGAGTTTAGAAAAGCCTAAGAATTTGGATTGGCTGCGTAGCGAAGTGGAGCGGCCAATCCAAATCAGGCTTTTTTAAACTCGAAATTTTACTTCATGCGCCACGCTTAGAAACACTGATTTACAGTGAAGCTCAAAAATCACACACATACAACAACGATTATAGGCAACCTAATATACATTAGAGTTATTGGGTTGCCTATAATCGCTTTTTAAAACAATTTGTTCAGCACAGAATTTGACTCACGTTTTATTCACATATAAATATTAGATAGCTTAAGCCGTATATTTTAAACTTTACGATATTTCAGTGATTTATACGTGTAAAGTAAAATTTCGAGTTTAGAAAAGCCTAATTTGGATTGGCCGCTCTGCTTCGCTACGCGGCCAATCCAAACGTTCAGGCTTTTCTAAACTCGAAATTTTACTTCATGCTTAGTCTGGGAGTGGAAAACCCTCGTTTAAAGATTTACATTGAAATCTTTTAAGAAAACAACGAATCTTGTAAAATTTACAGTGTATGCATATGTATACCTGAAAGAAAAATTCCCTGTATTTAAAAATCACATTTATCCACACAGAGTTGTGATATTTTATTGTAATAAAATTTTATGTTTAATAATTTGAAATATCTTCTACAATTTAGCTAACATTTAAAAGGTGAACAAAAAATCTTAATGAAGTAGTATAAAATATAATTTAGCAAATTTAAGATAATAAAAAAAACGTTTTAAACAAATTTAACGTTTAAAATATGTTTTAAACAAATTTAAGATCTAAAACATGTTTTAAAAAACCGTTTAAAACATGACGGCTGTTTTTAAACATGTTTAAAACACTGTTTTAAAACAAAGTGTTCTAAACATAACCACTCTGGTTTAAATCAGTGTTTTACACGCGTGACGCATGAAGTAAATTTCGAGTGTAGAAAATCCTGAAAATTTGGTTTGGTCGCGTAGCGCTACGCGCTATGCGACCAAACAAAGTTTTCAGGCTTTTCTAAACTCAAAATTTTACTTCATGCTTAATCTGGGATTCGAAACATCGTTCGGAGTTAAAGAATTTGGGTGAACGTGAATATGATAATAATTTTAAATAAAACACTTCTAACGTTTCTTCACAAATTTATTCTATACCAGATGTACATTTCAGTCACACAGTGATCATTATCAATGGTTTGATACTTTTATTTAAACTCGTTAGAAGCTTCAAATTGAAAGCTTTTATAAAAACAAAGAATGTCATTTTCAATTTGAAGCCTCTAACGAGTGTTTGTTTCCAATCCTAGATTAAGCATAATGTAAAATTTCAGGCTTTTCTAAACTCGAAATTTTACTTTATGCGCCACGCGTATAAAACACTGATTTAAATTAAAGCTCAAAATGCACTGCATAGGTTTTACCACATGTTTATTAACTTTACAAATATTTATATGGAACATGTGAAAATATACTTAAAAGAAAAATCTCTGTATGCCAATATTTAACAAAAATCACAAATTTTAAATAATTATTACTATTTTAAATAAAATCGTCAAAGCGAACATACATCATAAAATTTTACAAAAACTTCAGAAAATTAGGACAAATTGACAAAATATCAACAAAAATGTAAAATTCCAAACGAGTAATTGATTAGTGGAATTAAACGTACATTTTAAAACTTTCTTTGAAAGACAATTGTCCCGCCTTCATGACAAACTTTATTTTTGTCATAGCTCTTGTTTTTTTTTTTTATATGTACATTTGAATTTCTAATGTAACCATATTCCATTGGCTGTCAATTCATTAAAATAATTATAAAATAATAATAATTCATATTTAGATAATGATATGACTAAAAATGGGCCTAATTGGTATATTTGAATTGAATACTGACCATTTTCCCTAATATTGATTTTCAAAAATGATGACAAATTTCACTGTATTTAGATGTAAATTTGCGTCAATTAAAACAAATCAAATATTGGACAAATAGTGTAACGCTACATATATTTTATACCCACGAAGAAGAACGAACGGTGTATTTAGGGTTAGATCGTATTTGCATTCTGATTATTGTATCCCAATTTAGACAATTTTTTATAATTAGATTGATTAAGAAAGACATTAGTAAAATAAAATTCATTCTGAGTAGTCATTTAATTTAAACTTGGCTACTACTGAAAATAAATGAGTAAAATCTAGTAAAACAAAATCAATTCGATCAGATATAGAGATGAGATATTGATGGAGAGTTCCGTAAAAAGTGGAAAGTAACCGTGAAGGTGATGTTAATGCCGTCTGTAAGATATACGAGATTGTGTGAAAGAAAAAAAGATATGTGGCGTGGAGTAATGTATGTTTCACGCTTGAAAGTATTTAACGCCCTTGAAAACAATTCGTGTTATAATGTAATGTGAAGAGTTTTTATTTTGTGACAATTTATAACCAAATTCGATAGTCATTCGAAAAGTAGGATAGAGTACATTCATAGGATTAACGTAGATAATACATTACCGAGTTAATTTGATGCTTGAGTGGAATCGGCTATATAGGTTTATTTTTAAAAGCACGCGAGTATTTTTATATCGGTGAGGGTAAAATTGAAATCAGTTCTCTTTTTGTATAAAAGAGAAAATCACTTATGGATTGAGATGATTACTTTTCTGTAAGAGTGTGTTTTTAGGTATTAGAGTTGGGGATAGTTATGTTTTCGCTAGGTGAGTGAATGTGGGTCCCATTAGTATTTGTAGCGGAGTAAGGGTTGATATTGTTTTGTCCCGGTTATTTAGAGTGTACGTCTGTGGTGAGTTTGTGACCTTTTAGGAACAGGCTCAAGAACAACAATGTGATGCGATGGAAGCATCAACATCGGCAGCGCATTCGACTAGGAAGCATAATATGTTATAGCATCCGGCGGGAGGCACGTAGAGTTGTAGTTAGCATGCTGGTCCCGAGCAGTACGCCACCGGCCTGCGGAATACAGTATACTTCTCTGTATACGTCTAGTGCATGTTAACACGCATTGTGACTAGTGAGTAGTCACTACACAGTGTCACTAACGTTTGCGACAGCCGCCAACGCCAACATCCCCATGCCCCCATACGTCTCTTCTTACCGTATCACCTGTTGCATCTTATAATCTACCGTTTATTACAAAATATATTTTTTTTCTTAATTTTCAAGTATTAAAAACTAAAATGTTTCTAAATTTTACGGAGTCGTCTCTAAATGTCTACAGACCTTGAATTTAGGTACATAAATTGGCTTACACTTTAAAATCTGGTTTAGTTCAAGTGAATGCAACTATTATTTTTGATTTTATAATTCAACAATGTTTGCATAAACCGAAACTATTAGAGGAATGCAAGTGTATTCTAAACTAAATGTTATATTTTATTGATGGTAATTTATGTGTTATTCATTTATAACATAATTTTGTAGTAATTTAACACAAAGAAAAATTGAATTTGCCAATTATTTGCAGAATATTTACAAAATATAAAAAGGAATTAAAATTAATATGCAGAAAGTCGATATTAATTTTAATTCGGTTTTATATTTTGTATTAATTTAGTTATTTTGCGCATATTCTTCTGTCGATTTAATATAAACATGCGAAAGTTGTTATAACATACTGATTCATCTAAAAATAAAACCATTAAATGTATTGATTTAGATTTTAACCAGCATAGGTTATGCTCAAAACATTTCAATTTTTGATTGTTGCCTCAGGATCTTACTCATTTCGTCCACACCGGCTTGTCAAAGAAGATTCGGTATAAAATCGAACACTAGTTTCGTAGTTAATAATTAATTCTAATAATTTCTAGAACGTACTATTCGTGTTATATTCATTCAATAAATAATATACAGGATTTTTTTCTTTTAAGTATACATAGAATACGTTGTAAATATTCGGATATTGAAGCTTAAGACTAGTGTTTCCCACTCCTAGATAAGGCATGAAGTAAAATTTCGAGTTTAGAAAAGCCTAAGAATTTGGATTGGCCGCGTAGCGAAGCGGAGCAGCCAATCCAAATTGGGCTTTTCTAAACTCGAAATTTTACTTCATGCGCCACGCTTAAAAACACTGATTTACAGTGAAGTTCAAAAACACACACATACAACAACAGTTATAGGCAACCTAACATACGTCAGAATTATTGGGTTGCCTATTATCACTGTTTTAAACAATTTGTTCGGCGCAGAATTTGACTCACGTTTTAATCACATCTACATATTAGATTGCTAAAGCTGTATATTTTAAACTGTACGATATTTCAGTGTTTTATACGTGTGGCGCATGAAGTAAAATTTCGAGTTTAGAAAAGCCTAATTTGGATTGGCTGCTCCGCTTCGCTACGCGGCCAATCCAAATTTTCAGGCTTTTCTAAACTCGAAATTTTACTTCATGCTTAGTCTGGGAGTGGAAAATCTTCGTTTAAAGATTCAAATTGAAGTCTTTTAAAAAAGCAACGAATGTCATAAAATTTACAGTGTATGCATACGTATACCTGAGAGAAAAATTCCCTGTATTTAGAGATCATATTAATGCACACACAGTTGTGTGTATTGTAATAAAATGTTAAGTTTAATAATTTAATTTGAAATTACTTCAATAATTTAGTTAAAATTTAAAAATGTAAACAAAAAATCTTAAAATATAATTTAGCAAATCTAAGATAATAAAAAAAACGTTTTAAGCAAAGTTAACGTTTCAAACATATTTTAAATAAATTTAAGATTTAAATCATGTTTAAAACAAAACCGTTTAAAACACAACGGCTGTTTTTAAACATGTTTAAAACACTGTTTTAAAACAAAGTGTTTTAAACATACAACCCTGCTCCATATATTGTAAGACACTGTGCGTAATGGAAACACATGGAAGTCATTTTTAGATTCAGCACACCAAAAAACATATAGTACTAAAAGCATTCCATGCACCTGTTTTTTTCTTAGTGCAGACCTGTACGATATATATTTCTGATGAATGCATCAGGCATCATAGTTAACAGGATTGACATTTACCGTTATCAAAAATTGAACTTATTATTGTAAATCTCGTATGTCAACGTGTGAACAAATAAATATGGCAGAATATTGAATTGGCGGCGACTTGATAAAATTCACAAATTGAAGAAGAAACAAGTTGAATTAATTATAATTGACACAGCAACATGTCTCGCCACACGGTTTCATTAGACCGATGAACTTAGGTGTTTATCCTGTCAATCAGTTTAATATTGTTGAAGTTGGGTTCTTTGGATACCAACTTAGCGAAAACTCACAAAACATGTAAACAAGATAATTCTGATAAATAAACTATTATTTCAAGAGCAATAAGTGATTGTAAGAAAACTCTATAATATTAAATTTTACTAATCAAAAGTAATATTTTAGATAATATTGGATCCAATCATTGATGTCAGTGTCTGGGGTAAATTTGTCAAATCAAAACCGATAATGACCAGTAAATCACAATATCGCTGTGTAAGGGGTAAAAGTCATTGAAACATCAATAGCTTTTAATAACTTTCCTATTACGAGTGTTTCCATGCCTTCATGAAGTAAAACTTCGAGTTTAGAAAAGTTTAGTCAACGCTGCGTTTTGCGTCGGCAAATACAAATTTTCAAGCTCTTCTAAACGAGAAATGTTACCTTATGCGCCGGGCATATTACACACGGATTAACAGTGATTTTCTAAAACACATACATCATCTTTAATTAGAATTAGACGGGATCATATAATTAGTCCGTTATCAACGATTTTCAGTGTTAATAATAATCAATTAGGTTTTGTAAATTTCTTTTAAATCGTATTAAATTTGCTGAGCCAAACAATTGCTTTATTTAATTTACCGAAATACAGGTAAAAATCCGGTACATTTTGGAAAGCACCGGCGAACCAATTTACCGATATTACAATCTCTAATAGTGTGTACGTTAAAAAATGTTCATTTCTTAATAATGATTTTTTTCTTATCTTGTTAATGCAATTGAATGCACAAACAATTTTTGATTAACACGTTTGAGTTTGAAAAAGGTGCTAATCAAGGATTGTGCCTAATGAACTGTAGTACAAAAAGAAAAATGTCCAAATGATATCAATGATGTAACTGTAAATATGTGTAGTAGCTTTATAAGTTGTAGGTGTAAATGTGTCATTTGTTAACACTTTTTTAGGATTCTAAAGTATTTGTATCGGCCACTGATTGTAATCATAATTTAATTTACACATTATAAGCGCTGTAAAATAAAGGGATTAATGATTAAATATCACTAAAATCAATTATATAAAACTACGCGTGTTTTTGTCCATCGCAGTAATTGCACGAATGTGAACTGAATATTAATGCCCCCTATATACACAATCCAATGTCCGGGAAACTGCATGTATTTTATTACCCTCTTTCACAAAGAGAAATTGGGTCGGGTGGGGCCTTAAAAACTCCGAAAAGCACAGATATCAACCGAATCTAGCTGCAGCAGATTACGACTGTAGGGTCCACTCTCGTAAATACAATTCAATTCGCATATATTTGATCTCCATTTCGCTATTTTAAATTATAATACTGTGAAATAATTTTTGTATTATTCTGTTCGTCGCTGTTTTGAACAAAGAAGTATGTTATTATCTGAGAAACAAGGTAACAACAATAATCAATTATTAGAAGAATTTGTAGTGGTACGAGTGGGTGTTGTAATATCAAATAATGACAAGGTAGAGATCGTCCGCTCTACCAGGTGGACATCGGCCACAGGTACGAACTTCGCCAACATCTACATATTTTTTATTCCTATATTCGTAACCTTATTTATAACAGAAAACAATTAAGCTTTAAAATGTTCAATTATGCTATGGTTAATTTTGTATTTACTTAATTCGAACTGTATTGCACAAACTATTAAAACGGATCTTCCTTCTCGAACTGAAATTCTAAATACGGATCTGCACGAAACAATATCAGTTATTCCATCATGCTAGTCATTTATCCTCACCTCGGTCTGCGATTAAAGGCGTTTTTTCAATTCCTCGGCGGTACGTTAATATCGTACCTTTCATATTAAACTTACGCCAGAGATACCGCGATCCTTTTTCAATTTAACAATTTTGTATAACTAATAATTTAACGGCCAGCAGAAATTTATAATATACCGAATCAAGTGAATTAGTGTACCTTTAATGAAAGCTAATTATGTTTAACAAATCCCACACCTGCACTGACATTTTTCAATAACTGTATGTACGCATTGAATGATATAATCTAAAGCTGGGATTTTTTTTTTCAAGTCTACATATCCCGAAAGTTTGCAAGAATTCGTTATTTTTATAAAAAGCGATCAATTTTAAGCTTTAAGTGAAGTTGGAAATATATAACATATTCCGAAGAAAATTGCTCAAATTTTGAAAGAGCAAGATTTGATAAGGCAAAATAAATATTAGTAAAGTTTATTAACATGAGATCAACCTTAAGCGGAATATTTTGAACTTCACTTCAAATCAGTTTTTTTTATATGCACGGCGCATGAAGTAATATTTCGAGTTTAGAAAAGCCTAAAAATTTGGATTGGTCGTTCCGCTTCGCTATGCGACCAAACCAAATTTTTATTCTTTTCTTAGCTCGGAATTTTACTTCATGCTTAATCAAGAAGTGGAAACGCTTGTTAGAAGATTTAAATTACACGACTTTATAAAATCAATGAATGCTGATAATTTACAGCGTATACATCGGGATATGTATACCTAAAAGAAAAATTCCCTGTATGTACTTAATGAACATAAAAAAGGAGAGTATTTTCACAATTTTGGTTTTACATAATCCTAGTTTTACAAACGTTGGATAAAGTTGGAATAGTTAGTCGCTGACTAAGATAGACAGACTACTTTTTAACAGGTGCGTGTTTCTATTTTCCGTTATCAACTGACTTTTTACTCCTAATATTCGAAAACTATTATAAAACACAAAATTCGACAGAATTCAAATTTAATTTCAGACTATTTACCAATTGAAAAAATAGCTCTTCATGGCAGTACGTTAAATATTTTGACTTTTTCGAAAACTAATGTTTTCTATAATATTTTCGAATCCAAAATGTTAGTGGAACTTCCGAATAATGAAGGATGCCTATATTATTATTTATTGATTAGTAGTCATTAAATATTTTGCGGAGAATTTTTGTACAAATCTTGCTATGTTGTAACTTTCCTCTAGCATTTCATTGCAATAATCATAATGATTATAGTATATTACAGATGAATGCCAAAACATGTTCTATGAAGCTAAAGATGTGCAAAAAAGTCAAAAGCCCCGTATTTATTAGTTGCATCCAGGTATTACTATTGCGTTACATTTCGTGTTACGCACTGCTTGATTTTTACCGTATGATAAAAAACATGGTACTAGTGGACGACACGGAAGTGAGGCGTGATATTTGTAAACATTCACTGTATGCATAAATAAAAAAAGTCTAAACGTTGATATGCTAACTCGCCCCAACTACCACTATAACATATCGAATTAGTTCCTCTAATACGACGGACAAAAACCGCTAAATGACCAATCCGTTCTGTGCGCCTTATCATAAAACGGATAGGCAAAATACAGAGGACCCGATCAAAACTTCCGCACGGTCTCTCCGAACAATGCTCAAAAATGCAGTTTTATTATACTTTCTTGTACAAAATAGATTTTTTGTTTAACCATAGTGGACTTTGGAAACAAAATCAACATAATTGGTTCTAAATAAAATATGTATAGTTCACATACAATTAGTCACAATATTTTCTATTTAAAATTGAGTATTTTTTTAAATATTCAAATCGACTGTTCATAGACAATATATGATTTTACGTTTTTTTTATTAATTAGAATTATCCGATCTTTTTTTAATTTACTGGTCCAAACCAGACTTAGGCTCGTACCATTCAGTCACGACTTAAAGATAAGTTAAAATCACTTACCTGTTATACTGCATCTGAGATAAGTTACATATACAAGAAGGATATTATAAAGAAAAAAACATATTCCGTTGTAAATACTTTTTTTATTGTGTATCGCTTACATCTCTTTTTTAAGTCAACAAAGTTTAGCAAGATTCCAAGTCTAGACTCAAAATAAATAAAATTTGAAAATAAAAAACAAATTCTAAAAAAATCACAAAATAACAAAAATATCGATCGCGATATCCATAGCCGCACCGCTAGACTTGCAACCTTCGGTAAGGACCAAATCTGCGAATTCGTATAAAATATAACTTTGAGCTATATATGAATATGTATATAAAAACTGGCAAAAAATATTAACCCCCAACGGGGATACAGCGCCCCCTAATAAAATAAGGAAAAATGTATATGTTGTATAAGTCCTCAAAGTGGCTATAAGTAGATTAATAATAAATAAACTCATAAAAATAACATGCATTTAAAACCTATAAACACATAACATATGGTGGGATGCGGGAGTGTATATACATATATATTATATTTATTACACGCAATAATATATAATATATATTATAACTTTCCTTCTAGGTTTTTGTTTGTTTTACTTTTTCTGTGTTTTATAACATTCCCTCGATGCGCAGAAAAAAAAACCGGACGCTTTGATATATGTATGGTATAAATGCGATAAAAATGCATTATAAAAAATTAGTCTCCATTTGGTAAGTTCAGGCCTAATTTAGACTAAGGCACGTTTTATTATTTCACCTCAAGGAGGAATTCCACTCTCTCAAACAACCACAAATTGGCAGTTGTATTTTTAAGTTTATACTTGAATACACATCTGTGTGGAATGATCTGGCGCGATCTTATTTTCTTATATAGACTATACAACTAATGAACACAAATAAACCTCTTGGGTAATACAAGAGACACCAATAAAATATGGGATATAAACATATAACAAAAATATTGATTTTTTAAAAATATTTTACGTTTGTTTTCGATAAAGTAAATCCATAAAAATCAAATAAAAATAGATTTGTTTTTTTAACTTTTTTGGTAAACTTCCAATTTCTTAATTTAAGACAAGTTTACTACTAAATTTTGCTATCAGTACTTAAAACAATACTCATTCGCATACATAACAACATGTTACAGACATTTCCATATAAATATTATATTCTTAAAATGAGCAGAACTTATTTTAAAGGTACTAAGATAATAATTGCTAGGCACTGTACAATATTTCTGCGTTGCGTACGTACCATCTTTATATAAAAATCTAATTACTCATATTGATTAAAATGCGCAACAGGTACTTAAGCAACGCATTGTTTTCTATTATAAAATATAGTATGTTGTAGTGCAATAATATTTGAAAAAAAAAGTGTATTGCACCACAGATATATAAAGATAAATATAAATTATTATACAAAACGCATGTGTATCTTTGTACACTTCATAAAGTTATAGTGTAAAAACGCATAGACAAGAACCCATACATATACTCGTATATTTTGTTTGCATATCTTTGATCAAGTAAATTAAGTTTTGCTTTGTTTATATATAAATATTATCACTTTAAGTACCCTATTAAATAGGCGGAGGGCCACGGACATAGTGCAATTGAGGGTACATGGACAATTGCAAATTATTCATATTATCGCAACAATGCGGTTCGAACCAACACGCCACGATGAGGATGGCAATGATGGCAAACTGAAAAGATATAGACGCACGTACCACCCTACGGAACCAAGATTGTGTGTTTGGCACATCATCGGGATCACCGCTAGGTCCTGCTGCAACCACCGTTTCGCTGAAAAAGATACATTTTTAGGAATATATGTTTTGTTAAAACCGGAACTTCGATCTTGCAATTTTTAAAATATAACGATCTTATTAGTGTACTGTCAAGGGCGTAGTTAAAAGTTTTGAAAATGATGTGTTGAGGTTTAAATGTGATAACAATGATTCCAAGAGAGACAGAGATAGAGAGAGAGAGAAAGGAAGGCGTCTTCGGCGTCGGGGAAATAAAGCTAAATAGGCAGTAATGGCGGCTCGAGGCGCGCATCGTCAGTCGCATTCGAATTGTCTACTTAAGGAAGAGCCACGACGAGACTCAAGATTGAAATTAGTTGGGGTCCTGAAATGTACTATATTTTCGTCTAAACTAGACCAAAGAAAATGCATTATTCTATAAATCTATCAATTTATATGAATAATATTCATTCGGGGATTTTTTATTTTAAGTATACATATTCAAATGTATACGTTGTAAATTTTCAAGCATTCATACAAATATTTAAATGATACAGGGTGCTTTTTTTAACCCTTTACTGCACGGAGTAACATATATGATACACTTCATAAAAACGTCATAGTAAATACGATTTTATATTTCCGTTTGCGGGATGTGTTGCATATTAACTACGCAAGTTTCAGAGACGTATGCACATATTTTTTTCGTACAAAATTGTTTGGCATCCGTATTATAGCCGTTTATTTAAGCAGATTCGAGTCTACCGATCAGATTGGGTGGCTTTCAAAAAAATACTTATATTACATGTTTTTATACTTTACTGTTTAAATATGTATGTACGTTGATTTTATCCATCTGCTGTGATAAAATGATTTTATAAATTAAATCAGAAAACGTTTAAAATATATGTAACAGATATGCAGATTTTTATTAATAATAAATAAAAGCAATAATATAGATTTTTTTCATTATTTTTCCCGTATTTTCTGACAGTATTAACATTAAAAAACATTTGTTTTGTTAAAATTAAAAAAAAATCGTGCAGTAAAGGGTTACGTATACATATCCTAATTATATACAGTAAATCTTCATATTTTCGTTGTTTTCTTTTAAGAGTTCATTTTGAAGCTTAAAGCTTAACTCGAAATTTTACTTCATGCTTAACCTGGGAGTGGAAAACACTCGTTTAAAGCTTCAAATTAAACTATTAAAAAAAGCATACGCATATGAATACTTAAAAGAAAGAATCCCTGTATAACCATTTGAATGATCATTCAAATTACCATTTGAATGATCATTAGTATTATCATTTCAATGAATATGAATGATAAAATTAAATTATTAAATATTCGATGATTTTAATAATCCAAGTACGCTAAAATACAATTACGCTAAAATATTGTGAAGTTCAGAATATAGTGCTATAAAATAATGTTAAGATCGGAGATGAAATCGCAACCTAACCGAAACGCGTAAACATAAATTGACCGGTAATTTGGTTGAATCGAAAACCCGAACCAGAACGAAAAAAACTGCTTTTACTCGGCGTTTGTTTCGTTCCGGTTCAATATTGAATTTGTTAGTAATTTATTTATTAATTTCTTTAAATGCATGTCGTGAAATTTATAATGCTATTTTTATTGATATTATAAACAGATTTTGTACGTAACAAAACCAGAACGATAATACATGTCAAAAACAGTAACTGAACCGGAACGAAAACATTTTTAGGCACGTTAACTGGAACGGAAATTATTTCGGTTGTTCGCTCTAATCGAGATATTTAGCTTTATTTTGTGAAAACTTTGTTTCTGAAATAAAAAAAAGATAACGTTGGACAATATACGCCATACGCTTTATTAAGTTTAGAATAAAGGCCCCTATTGACTAGAACATTTGTCCGTTGCGTGTCACCTTAACGTTGCCCCGTTGCGCCTAGTGGATACGAGGAAGCGTTGCGCTGCACCGTGTGAAATCGCGGGTTAAGGCTAGTATCGACTAGAGTGTTCACTCGTTGCGGAACACTGTTACATTGCATGTTACTCTTAGTGGGTACGAGCAAAGCGTTGCATAACAACGTGTCCAATTTGGCCACGATGCCACGCAACGAAGCCGATCGGTCAGATAGCAGTTTTTCACCGTCGCATCAAAGAAATTGTTGCGTTACGCCATTTGTGTAGTTGGGACGGGTAGGCGTGTCAATGCAGAGTCTGTTCTTGTTTGCCCGCCATTCGCGCCTTTCTATCACAGATTAATGCGATTGTGTGTAAAAAGTGCGTATAGAGGTTAGTTTTTAAAATAACGAGAGTGAACTTGTTAAATTACGATAATATTTATTGATTTATATTGAAATGTCGACGTGGTGTGGGATCCTAAACATCGACAGCTTTATAGTAAAATAAAACGGCAAGATGCTCGCTCTCACTTGTGTGTCGTTTATTCATACCATGTTCATTTTGCATGATCGCGTCCATGATACTGGTTAAAATAAGCAATCTGTAACACCGTTACGCGACACAAAATGTCACGTTACAGTGTTCCGCAACGGGAAGACGCTCTAGTTGTTACGAGCCTTTAAAATAAGCAATTCGTTGCACCGTTGCATGTCACCACATGTTACGTTACGGTGACACGCACCGGGCAAATGTTTTAATCGATACGGATTAACGTATACAGGACCGGCCCGAGGCAGGACCGAATGCATGGTATCCGGACAAGCCTCAATTTGGGACTCAAAATGCTAAAGTTCGTACTTTTGCGATTAGTTTTATAAATGGCGGTAATGAAACATTTCGCATCTGGAGGGCCACTAACCTCGGGCCGCCATTGAACGTCTACCAAATGCAATAAACATACATAGTATATTGCAAATTGCATTTAAAGAAATCACGGCTGAATAATTCCAATTAAATATATTAAAATGGCGATCGCAGCGTTTTTTTCGGTTATTTCTCGGACTGTCCATAAGCGCGCATACGATGAATACTAAGTTGCACGCAGATAGTAAATCATGTTTTTAGAATTCGATTTACACATTAAACAATACCAACATTTGTATTCCGTTGGAGTCATTCAAATCTTTATTGTTTATTACTTAACCTTACATTATTGCTTTATAGCTGATTATTGATTCATGTCAGCTAGCTTCAAACACATTCGAAATAATTAAGTTTAGACCGCCTGAAAACAGGAGGGAGATGGGAATAAAAAGTATTGTCGGCAAATGTGTGTTTTTATAAAAGTTTGTTGGTGATAGATATAGAGGAAAGATTAAGTGTTATGCAATAACAAGAACATCGTGATCTTCCAGCTGTGCTGGCTAATATTAATAGCTCTATTAGTAACCCACTAGCGGACATGCGACTGCTTTAATTAATAATACCTATATATAAACAACAAATCATGTATCGTTCCAACACATCGTTTATGTACAATAAATGATAAATTCGACATGGTCACTAAATTACTTTGTTAGAATTATTGATTATTAATGTTGTTGTTTAATATACAATTCATGTACAAGCATTCAGAAAAAAACAACATTGTGCGAAATTTGTTATCGTTGCAGATACGAAAAATAAAGGTAATGAGTTTGAAAAAAGGAACTTCTGCCTAACAAAACACGCTTACAAAATTAGTTATCAAACCAGTATCAGTCACTACTGTTTCGATAATCGCTCTAATCACGATCTAATATTGCATTCAAGAAACATACGGGGATATTTTTTTTAATATACTTTCATATACGTTCGAATTAATCGAAACAAACATTTGTCAAATTAATTAACATGAGATCTGAAATAAGGCGAAGTATATTTTGAACTTCAATTTAAATCAGTGTTTTATACGGGTGAGGGGGCATGAAGTAAAATTTCGAGTTTAGAAAAGCCTGTAAATTTGGTTTGGTCGCTCCGCTTCGCTACGTGGAGCTGCCAAATTTTTAGGCTATTTTAAACTCGAAATTGTACTTCATGCTTAATCTGGGATTGGAAACACTCGGTAGAAGCTACAAATTGAACTCTTAAAAAATATACGAATGCCCAACAGAGACGAGCAGGAAAGAATCATTATTTCAAACAAAATAAAAGTAATGGCTTTCCGGATTAATTGCATTTTTTTGAATTATAAGAAAATATACAGTAAATTGTTCTTTAAAGTACACACAGGGGCAAATTTTCTATTAGGGCAGAACAATTGACAGTATATTTTTTCATAATTCAAAAAAATTCAATTAATCGGGGAAGCCATTACTTTTATTTTGTTTGAATATTAATTATAATTACATATTGCAAGTTGAAATCTAAATGGAAAATAATGTTGTGACCTTTTTCAAGATCCTAGTGTCGTTGTAAGGATGTGCCTCGACATAATGTTGGAAAATCTTTGTAATGTTGTGAGCGAGAAACGAGTGAAGTTGAGCATCTTTTTTTGTACGACTATCGGGTTAGGCCTGTATAGTAAGTAAACGGTATTTGCAGCGATGTGTGAAAACGATTAAAAAGGAGGAATGCAAAGAACGCAAAAACCGTCAGTGTTTAACATGGTGTCACAAATGTTTGTTTGTAATTTATAAGCAAAGGATGTTGGCTCGGTGATGTCGGTTATGTTCCAGAATGGTTTCTGTTGAAAAGCTAAACAAAAAGTGGATGTTCTTACCTCAGAGGTGCGGCTGCAGAGACGGCCGTACGAACTATAATCGACCGGCACTTATTCTGAAGAATTTTCAATTCTTCTTCAGCAGCCGTTAAGCGTTCCTTCATACGAACCCTGGCGGAACAATCCGGTGCCATAACGATCTCCAGTTGCCTTACCAATCGCCTGATACCGGAAAGTCGACGTTCCCGTTCCCCCAAGTCATGCTCGGACCCCTCGTCGGAGATGCCGCTGTCCGAGAACGACCCTTCAAAGAAAATCTCTGGGAAACTGCATCCCTGAAAGCAAACAAAAAAAACGAACTTCAATGCGAGACTGTATGTCGGCCATTTCATGAATAGATGCGTGCACACTTTTTGGGGATACATCAGGGATTTTAGCGAATTTCACATATATTATTAAAGCTATCAAGACCAAGGTTGTTAAAAAAACGTTTTTTTCATTTTAATTAAAACAAACAAACAAACAGTTCATTAAAACAGCGTTTAAAACATTAACAATTTAAAACAGACCATACAACGCATTTTTCTTTTGAGTATACATATCCCGATAATTACATCGTTTTTTAAATTTGCGGGAATTAGTTGTTTCAAAGCGGTTAATTTGAGGCTTTAAACGAGTGTTTTCCACTTCCAGACTAAGCATGAAGTAAAATTTCGAGTTTAGAAAAGCCTAAGAATTTGGATTGGCCGCGTAACGAAGCGGAGCGGCCAATCCAAATTAGGCTTTTCAAAACTCGAAATTGTAATTCATGCGCCACCTTTAAAAACACTGATTAACAGTGAAGTTCAAAAAACACACACATGCAACAACAATTATAGGCAACCTAATATACGTTATAGTTATTAGGTTGCCTATAATCACTGTTTTAAACAATTTGTTCAGCGCAGAATTTGACTCATGCTTTATTTATATCTACATATTAGATTGCTAAAGCCGTATATTTTAAACTTTATGATACTTCAGTGTTTTATACGTATGGCGCATGAAGTAAAATTACGGGTTTAGAAAAGCCGAATTTGGAGTGGCCGCTCCGCTTCGCTACGCAAATGTTCAGGCTTTTCTAAACTCGAAATTTTACTTCATGCTTAGTCTGGGAGTGGAAAACCATCGTTTAAAGATTCAAATTAAAATCTTAAAAAAAAACAACGGATATAGTAAAATTTACAGTGTATGCATATGTATACCTGAAAGAAAAATTTCCTGTATTTAAAAATCACATTTATGCACACACAGTTGTGATATTTTATTGTAATAAAATCTTATGATTAATAATGTAATTTGAAAAAACAACGTAGCTAAAATATAAAAACGAAAACAAAAAATCCTAATGAAGTAGTGTAAAAATATATTTTTGCAATTTAAGACAGTAAAAAAAACGTTTTAAACAAATTTAATGTTTAAAACATGTTTTGAGCAAATTTAAGATTTAAAACATGTTTAAAATAAAACCATTTAAAACATGACGGCTGTTTTTAAACACGTTTAACTACGTATAACTACCTATAACTTTTGACACAATAATTTGTTTAACGTCTAGTAACAACCGAAAGCCATGTCTTAATAGCCTTTATAATATATGTGAAATTCGCTAAAATCCCTGATGTACCCCCAAAAAGTGTGCACTTATTTATGAAATGGCCGATGTATCGACTCTCTCTAGCACTTCGGAATGATGCGCTGTAGTAATGAAAAGCAACGCACTGCATACAAAGCAGATCTCAACGTGTCGAAATATCTGGTAGATTCGCTTTATAATCTAACTTACGAAGCTACTTTAAGCCCTTGAATTAGAAAAATTATTTGACGAATATTCCCTAAAAATCAATACGTGTATGAAAGTTTAAAACAAAAGCTGACGCAAACACAATTTTGCAATTAATGTCTCGTATATTTTTTAAGCTGCCTGTACAAACAAGCACTCTTAACTAAGTTCTCTGATGTGATATTAAATTTGTATTTTTACGCTGATTCCATAGAACATTCCAAGGACGTGACCGGAATCTTAACATTGCTACTATTAACGATCCGGAAGCGGCACGAATACGATGGCCAGCCAGTCTTTTCCACGCGATACACAAAAAATGGCATCCCATATGAAATGAAAATTGTATTTCCACAACGCTTACGAAAATGACGGTCAATGCACTTTTCCCAATTTCGTTGTACACCGATATTCAAATGCAGACAGAGTAGTGACCGTTACATTATCTTCAGATTATAACTAATGAACTGAGGAATTGAAACGATTTATGAATGGAATACATGACATGCCAGAGCTGTTTAAAAAACAAAGCGCGCACAGCGTAAAAAAACAGCACGTACGCATTAAAAAATAAAAAAAAAGAATAAATTCTACGGACTTTGTTGTGAAAGTATCATTTACCTCTGTTTTGCTTTCTGAAAGTAACTTCGCGACACCCCTCACGGAGGACGCCATTTGATTTGAAAAGGTTCCACCTTGCAGCGCTGAATCTAACGCTCCTAACGTTTGTTCATCCTCACGTAGATCGCCACGCAGCTGATCAAGCCGCGTCTCGATTTGTTGCCAGTTTTGGAGAAGAACTTTTAACCTGTGCACCCTGTCAGCGGCGCTGGAAAAAAGAGGGAACGGAAGTTGACATTAAAACAAAAAAATATTTCTTGCAGGTAAACCGTAAATTTATAATGACTGCGATTTGTATTCACAACATTTTAATAATAAAAGTATTCGACGACAGCTGCACCCACATGCAACGTGGTGTGATTTTAAATTATTATTTTCATTTACATGTAGATTTTCACGAAATGGAACTTTACAATTTTAGTAAAGGGGACAGTGAATATTGTAACTTTGTAAATACCTGCTGTTGATTTCGTTCCAAATGCCGTACAGTTCGGATACTTCGGATTTTAAAGAAGATGAATTGTATTCGTCGTTTTCGGTTATGAAGTGGTTAACAGCTACGTTGACTCTCACTAGTTTCTCCTTGTGATCTTCGATTGCCGTCAGTTCCGCCTGAAATTAAAACAATCGATGGTTTTCTCCTTCTTAATATTTCCATACTGGGCATTTTTATTTCAAGTATACATATCGCGATGTATACGCTATAAATTTATAGGCATTCATTAATATTATAGAAGCTTTATTTGAAGCTTCTTACGAGTGTCTCCTTGATTCAGCATGAAGTAAATTATCAGGCTTTTCTAAACTCGAAGTTTAATTTCATGCGCCACGCGTACTACGTTAGAGGCAGAGTTCGGAAAATTTCTTAATAGGGCATTCGACCAATAATAAGGCAGGAGAGATGTGCCTATATATATATATATATATATATATATATATATATATATATATATATATATATATATATATATATATATATATATATATATATATTTATATATATATATATATATATATATATATTTATATATATATATATATTTATATATATATATATATATATATATATATATAATTTTTTTTCTTCATTTATTGTGCGAAATATTTACAATCAATATTTACACTTGTCAATACATAATTACAAAAATTATTTACATTTCAAATTTTAAATTCATTTAATGTGAATATACTATTTTTTAATAAAATATTTTTAACATATTGTTTAAACTTTATATGATTAAGTTGCCTAACATTTTCCGGAAGGCAATTGTTAAGTTTGATACCATACCAATTGACAGCGCATAGGGTTCTGTTTAATCTAACGTATGGGGTATCGCATATTACTTTATACTTAGACAGGTTTCGTTTAATATACATTGAAGACTGAAGTATACACACACTGGGTAACGTTAGAATTTCAATGATATGAATAAATCTTTTGTATCCTGTCTGTAGGCAACCCTGCTAATAATTCTAATGACTTTTCTCTGTAATCTAAATATCCTTTCACTAGAGGCTGAGTGGCCCCAAATCATTATTCCATAGCTCATCTTAGAGTGGAACAGAGCCACGGTTTATACACTCTAACGGTTGTCGCATTCATCGTCAGGACTCGGGCTGCGTCGGGAGTGTGACGTCAC
The DNA here is from genome assembly GCA_932526585.2 of Philonthus cognatus. Taxonomy (NCBI): domain Eukaryota; kingdom Metazoa; phylum Arthropoda; class Insecta; order Coleoptera; family Staphylinidae; genus Philonthus; species Philonthus cognatus. The sequence continues at coordinate 94,704,623 of OW052243.1, forward strand.
TGAATACCTGAATACCAGCATCCATCACATGTTACTGTGTTTGTGTACTTTCGTCCAGTTTCCTTACATTCTCTATATTTTATAATAATAAATCATTTCTATTTATTATTGTTTAGTAAGTGCAATACACATGTGTGTTATGATTACAAATTTTAAATTTAATGCTTGATTGTATAGTTATTATTTATTGGCGTACATCTGTTTGTGATGCCTGGAACTATATGCGCGGTTTCTATCTGTCGAAATAATTCTCATTTAACTAAAAATGAAAGATAAATTAGTAGTAATAAATTAACTAGTATATCATATCACAATATCATCATAAAAAGAAAACACACGGACATTTCGGATGAAATTATAAAAGCATTTGTAAGACAGCGGACGTATATTCGAATTAAATGTTTAAATACAGAATTTAATCAAACGATATTAAAACGTAAAATAGATTCACGCCCGTTATTATTAACACATTCTAAAGGACAGTTGAGCTTAAATGATATTTATGAGTGAATATGCAGTACTACCAAGTTTAAATGTCGTTTAGAGAATAATTACCCGTTAGCGTTAAATGTCGAATTTTTTTTCAATTTGAATGGCAATTTAACTTGACGTTTCTAATTTTGAGGTTAAATTACAGTAATTTCCGTTCGGTTGTCGTTATAAATACCCGTTAGCGTTAATAATCATGAATTCAAGTTCGTCAAATTTCACCAACGACTCTTCGGATGAAGAAATATTCAATTACGGACAAAAAGATTCATATAAGTATGTCTCTAACAACATAACTATATGTAGGTAACAGAAGACGTCCAAAAAATACAAAAATGCGCTTTTCTTTCAAGTACACGTATTCCAAATTCAGCTTATTTTCTTTAAATCTTTAGATATTCGTTGTTTTTTTTTTAGAAGAGTTAAATTTGAAGCTATAAACGAGTGTTTTCCACTTCCAGGCTAAGCATGAAATAAAATTTCGAGTTTAGAAAAGCTCCGTCAACATTTTCTGGGCTTTTCTAAACTCGAAATGATACTTCATGCGCCACGCGTATAAAACAAAAATATTGTGAATTTATGTATATTTGAACCTCACTTAAAATCAGTGTTTTATAAGCGTGGCGCATGAAGTAAAATTTCGAGTTTCGAAAAGCCCAGAAAATTTGTCTCGGGTCGGTGCGCGACCCTCAGACAAATTTTCACGAGGCTTTTGTAAACTAATTTTACTTCATGCTTAGCCTGGGAATGGAAAACACTCGTTAAAAGTTTCAAATTACGCTCTTTTGAAAAACAACGGATGTCGGAAAATGTACAGCATATACATATGTTTACCTAAAAGAAAATGTTTACGTTGTTTTTTTTTAGAAGAGTTCAATTTGAAGCTATAAACGAGTGTTTTCCACTCCCAGGCTAAGCATGAAGTAAAATTTCGAGTTTCGAAATGCCCCGTGAACATTTTCTGGGCTTTTTTAAACTCGAAATTTTCTTCATGCGTCACAAGTACAAAACAAAAATATGGTGAATTTATGTATAATTGAACCTCACTTGAAATCAGTGTTTTATGCGCGTGGCGCATGAAGTAAAATTTCGAGTTTAGAAAAGCCCAGAAAATGTGTCTTTGGTCGCTGTGCGACCTTTGACAAATTTTCACGGGGCTTTTCTAAACTCAAAATGTTACTTCATGCTTAGTCTGGGAGTGGGTGCTTTCCACTCCCAGACTAAGCATGAAGTAACATTTTGAGTTTAGAAAAGCCCCGTGAAAATTTGTCAAAGTCGTTTAAAGTTTCAAATTAAGCTCTTTTGAAAAACAACGAATGTCGGAAAATAAGAAAAATTCCCTGTATAACTAAACAAGTGTTTTATAAAACGACACACAAACGAACTGACTGCAAAAATTAGAGGTTATAATTCTGTGTTACCCACAGATTTTTTAACAGACCTTAAAATGACATTTACTTAAAAATCCTTTACAAAGATTCATTACACACGAAAATGTTTAATGTACCTTTAACCTAAACATCATTTAACTAAATGCCTGTTTAAAAAAAATTGATAATACCGGGCGTCTGGTAATAGAAAATACGGCTAAAAAAGAAAAAATTGTGTACGTAAGTTATTCACAAGTATGTTAATAAATACACATACAAAACGTAAAATGACTGTTTTATTTATTTGTATCAATAATGTATATTCAAAAATAAACAACTAATTTATAAGAAGATAATTGTTGTGGCTTTTACTTCCCGATACATTTTGTATAAAAACAAAAAACTTACAACTTACTTTTCTGTCACTTTTATTTTTACTGTGTGAGTGACACTTTTAATTTGAAAATAAAATAAGCTACGTTTATGCTTATTTTATTTTCAAACAAAAATTGTCACTCACACATAATTAACAACCAGGTTAAATAATATTCTTTCCCTTCTTTGCATTCCTTACCAAGTAATTTTAATGTATTACTTTGATAATGGCACACGAAAATTGTTGAAACTATAATGTCACAAAGTGAATATAAAAGTAATTCGTTTTTAACTAAGTTATAAATGTCAGTGTTTTTTTCTATCCCCACTCCTGCCGCTGCATGCGACAACCGTTAGACTCTATAAACCGTGGAACAGAGCATAGTATGCGTTGACTAAGACGTTTTGAGATGCTGTGATGTTTCGAAATAAAAATATTAAGGAACTTAATAGATTTTATATACAGGGTGAGTTTTTATATACAAGGTGAGTTTTTAGTTTGAAAATAAGAATAAGGGTGAGTTTTTTTCATGTTCTCTACTCTATGGGGATCTCGGAAAGTATAAGAGATAGAGACACGTTAAATAGGCAAAGTAGTGCAGTTTTACAAGCTAAATAAAAGAGATTTGTAAAATTTTTGAAAAAGTCAAGCGTAACTAAATATTTTGAAAAATGTGAAAAGTGTCGATTTTTATCAAATCGATTTTTCTCAGTAAAAGAGATAGAAAAAAACCATAAATGGCAAAGTTTTATAAATGACATCATAAATGACATTAGTTTTCGAGATATAACACAACCTTACATTTTTTAAATGGAAACCATTGTTGACTTGTCATCATGAGTAATGGATTTTTTTTCTCTTTAATCAGATATGTCACTTGACATATTTATTTACAAAATTAACTGAGTTATTAACTATTTTCTATTTTATTTACACACACAAAACAGTTAGCCAACCCAAATGTTCAGGCTTTTCTAAACTTTGAAATATTTAATTCATACGCTAGCCGTGTAAAACAGGGATTTAAAGTGAAGTTCAAAATACTTAATTTTACAATAATACAAAAACAACCCAAAAAGTATTAATAGGATCTCAGTTCATAAATCGGTTTTCCTATTTCAACTCATTCTGGCTAAATTTAATAAAATTGACAATACGAATAATATTCGCAATAATTAACTGGGTTTTTGGTTTAAACCATGTTTAAAATAAAGTGTTTTAAACATAACAACTGTGTTAGTTAACGATGATTTTAACACCCCCTATGATGCTATGCTTTCCTTTTCTCATAAATTGTTCCTGCTGATATTGGTGTCTAAAAAATATAGCGATGGGTGCAATCAAATGATTGCAACAATCGTTGTTTGGTACTCGAATTAAAAATAGTTAATTCATCGACTGTTTCAATTAAAAAGTAGCAATCACAAGTAGCAGCGTAATTCGAAAGTAGCAGTTGTTCCCCACTTTAGTGTCAATCAAATATAAAAAGTGTAAAAAATCATATTGAGAGTAAAATATATTAATGAACGTATTTTTAATGTAGAGTAGATTCCGTAAAGAGTCTATTATTCGTAAAGTTGGATAACTTTATAGAGTTACGACCATTCAGACCGGTGATTTATGTGTTTAATGTAAAACGTACTTCTCTCTGAAAACCGAAATGGCGAAGAGTCATAAAAAATTCAGCGTATTTTTTTCTTTTTATCCCACACCCTCGCATTTTACTTAGAACGGAAACGTCAAAGGAGGAATCTACGTTACTTTGCATAAATCTAAATAAAAATAAGCATGGACGAGACGCGCTGAGAAAGTTATAAAAATAATTGCGATTAGCAGAAGTGCACTCGAAATCTAAAATTCAAGAAAAGGCTCAGAAATGCGTACGTACTATCACGAATGACCGAACTGTAGTCTGTCTATCAAGTCTCGAAGATCCCCAAGGACCGAAGACCCCGTCCACTTGCGACATGTAACGAGTCACATATATCGTAGTTGGTCGACATTGATGACCGTATATGTATAAATTACTTAAGTTTATAGCCAGATCTTGCCTCTTCGATGCTCTAGACGTGTTAAAGTTTTTCCTACTGATATAAATTATACAAGAAATTGACACTTGCTTAAAAGAGCCCGAATTTTATCGTGGACTGTATTAAATGTTAATACAAATGCAAAGGAAAACTGGGACCCTCTTGTAATTACAATACACGTAAATAGTGGCGACTCATTACTTTCTTTAAAAGTGTTTAATTTGAGGTTTCAAACGAGTGTTCCCACTCCTTGATTAGGCTTGAAATAAAATTTCGAGTTTAGAAAAGCCTTAAAATTTGGTTTAGTCGCTCCGCGAAGTGGAGCGACCAAAACAAATTTTCAAGCTTTTCTGAACTCGAAATTTTACTTCATGCGCCACGCGTATAAAACACTAAAATATTGTAAAATTAAAAATATACCGCTAAATTAGTATTAAAAATAAACACCAAAAATAGGATTAAAATGTACTGTTAAACAAGAATATTTTAAATTTCACAATATTTCAGGACTTTATACGCTTTAAGTGTTAATAAAAATGCAACATAATACACGTAAGCAGGCACATAATACGAATGAGTGTTTCCACTCATAAGCATGAAGTAAAATTGCCAGTTTAAAAAGGCCTGAAAACCAAACCAAATTTTCAGGCTTCTCTAAACTCAAGCCAAGCGTATAAAACACTGAAATATTGAGAAATTAAAAATATTCTTGTTTAAAAGTATATTTTAGTCCTACTTTTGCTGTTTGTTTTTAATAAATGCATACGCATAGGGATATGTATACTTAAAAGAAACATTCAATGTATGTTTATGTTTGCAGCCCCACCAATAAAAATGTTCACGAGCCGCCACTGCACGTTAGAGTAAAGGTGAGAATTTATTGCATAAAAATTCAAGAAATGTAATCAATAATGAAAGGGCGTGTCATTGAGTAATTTATTATTTATTGGTAAATAGCAGTTATTATAAAACATTTTATGGGAGATTTAGAGTCAGAGGTATGCATCCTAAATTAATCACCCCTAGATTGTTATGTAAAAATATCTGAATTCATCCAATAGGCAGAGCGGACGTGAGTTAATGCCGCGATTAAAGCGCAGGAATTTTTAAAATGAAGTAAAAGATATTTAATAAAACACTTAAATGGCACAATTTCGACATTAATGAAATCCACGCCGTGCATAGGAAAGAAGACACAAGATGCAAAAGTATCGAACAGGGAAAGCGGCGAATGCAAAATATAACAAAAACGTGATCCGCAATTTAAAAACATCTTCACGCACGCAAATCGATCGCTCGGCCCGGATACAACTTTTTCTATTATTACCACCCTCCGAAAATTCAGGGGCGGTTTTTAATTCCTCAGCATTACAACGCGAGCTTCACAACTACTAATTTTATGCTTTGTATATAAAATTGCTCTAAATTCGAATCAATTGATTGGCTGTTGATTGAAAATTGAATTAGGCCGGAATGCGTGTCTGCAGAGGGATGTACTGAACAGCATACCAATGCGCGCTAGTTAGGGTTAGCCCTGTTCTAAATTATAGACTCGTCAAGTGCGTATGTATTTTGCAATGACATATTTGCATTCGCTAACCTCAAGACATAATTCGTGTCGCCAATTCAAATGGACATGAACAAATCGCTTTCACGCGAGCAATTAAAAAGATACTGTGTGCGAAATATTAATCAAGTACGCTGATTATAATATTAAGTAGCGCAGTGTAAAAAATATATTTCAGCTGAAGGGCGCGTTATCATTGTCGGGAAAGCGTCTGATCGATATCGATTGGCGAATGAATTTGTACCCTGTTCTCGTGGCCCAAGATTAAGACTTGGACGTGGTTGCAAGCATAAGCCGTGATGGTGGAAACTTTGGAGTCATGTCACGTAGCCGACCAGAGCAGTAGCTCGACACGGGTACGCTTTTATCGTCATTTCAAACTCTGAAAATATCACACACCGCCAGTTTTTAGGTCGAAGTATCGTTAAATTCTTTAGTCAATAAAAACTACAGGCGCGGATTTAGACAAAGACCAAGTCGACAATAAAAAACTACGCCTACTTGCTAATGGCCTATTCAAGTGACTCTCACTGCAAATACCCAATACTTATCGAACCTCCGAATTTTTATCGACCGCCAAAAAATACCGCCGTATTTAAATTATTATCAACCGATCGATTTCAGTAGATACAGAAAAAAAAAAATACAATTTACATGAAAACAAAATACTTTCAAATGACAATAATGACATTTTGAAATACTTTATGCTTTCTGTAATTAACGATTAAAATAATTTTAAAATATACAAACTAATTGACATTAACAATAAATATTTAACATTTATAACAATTAGATAACATAACCATAAATCAATATAATAATAATGTAATAGTACAAGGTAGGCAGCCCAATATACCGTTCAGATATAAAAATTGCATAACTCCGTCCATTATTGAATGGAACATTTCCAGGCGAATCGGGCATCTTATAATGATTCGTCAGACGCTTCGACCGGTCAATCCAAATTGTTAAGCTTTTCTAAACTCGAAATTTTACTTCATGTTTAATTAAGGAGCGGAAAACGTTCGTAAGAATAATATTGAGACACTTGAATTTAAAAAAAAGGGAAATTAAAAATTGATAGTAAAAATATATTTTTATATATTTTCTAATATTGTTAAGTAAGTACAGAGATTTTATCTTTTAAGTATAGATATCCTGATGATTACAACGTTTAGTTAAATTTCTGGAATTAGTAGAATTTTTTAAAAGCGTTGAGTTTGAAGCTTCTAACAAGTGTTGGCACTCTTTGCTTAAGCATGAAGTAAAATTTGGAGTTTAGAAAATCCTGACAATATGGGTTGGTCGCGTAGTGAAGCGAAGCTACTAATTCAAGTGTATAAATCACTAATTTAAAGTGAAGTCCATAATATAAGCCATTAACGGCCGAGCAATTATAGAGTTAACTCTCGAAGTACATTTTAGGTACAATTCTGTACTTCTTATTATTTCTAAGAATACTTACTATATTACATACTGGTAATTTTTCTTTAAGTATACATAATGCATACGCTGCAAGTTTTCAGCCATTCGTCAATTTTATAAAATCATTCAATTTGAAGTATTAATTGAAATATTTAAATAATAAAATATTTACATTTTTCTTTGAAGATGTATTAAATCAACTTATTTAATTAGCATTTTAAGTATGATCTAACGTTAATAAATATTACACATGTTTATTTCGTGTAAGCAAATATTCCAAAATGCGTCTGTCGCAATTTCTTTCGGATTTTTCTCAATTAATAAGACTACTAAGACATTAATTAAGTCCTACTTGTTGCGGTTTACACGAATTTTCTCGTAATTTTATGTTTCATGTTTTTTTAAAGAATAAAAATTCTCATTCAAAAGTTATGTTTTTTGTGGAGCAAGGTAAGTTACTTGTTTTCGATAGAAAAATTAATATTAACTGAAAACATTGATTTAAAAGGAAGTTTTAAGTTTGAGGGTTTGTAATAAACAAAATTTTTAAATCACAAAACGGCACGTCACCTTAAAATAAAGCCATTTTATTTCGAAATACGCTATTTTATAAAGAACAGATAATTAATCTCAAAAATTTGATGTTTCCTTAAAATTGTGCTAAGAAAACTCACTATACAGTTTTTCACATTATGCACTGACGCACGCACTCTTGCTTAAATTTCGAAACTGATTGGATTGATTCAAAAGGCCTACGATTCAGGATGAAATAAGGTTTAATTTGAGGAACAGCAGTTTTCAGAGGGTAAAAAGACCATTTCAGCATTATTGTATGCTTTAACTGGTTTGTCGGTATTTTGTGTAAGAATGCTACTCTTTATTATTATTTTATATTTGCATCGTATTTTAAGATTTACAAATAAAGTGTCTTGAGAATTATAAATAAGGTGTATTATTATTATCATTTCCGTCATATTTATGTTATTACCTGTATACGAGAAAGTCTAGTCACTCCCATTTTTTTTAAATTTTAAATATTTTTGTCATTGTCACCCCTGGCCAGCAGCTCCCTTCCCACGACACTGCATTAATGCACATGTTCAATGAAAAAGTTCTATTCATGATATATTTATATAGTATTGTATGTAATATGTAACATTTTCATTTTGCCAGGGCTAAACATTTTCTTTACGCGGCAATTTCTTCAGAATTCAAAATGTGGCATGCACAAGTATAAAAAAACCTTTGCTTAAAATAGTTTGTATATACAATGCAGCACAGCCAAATAAAATAAATTCAGTATCTCAATAATTGTGCGTATTTGTAAAAAATCCCGAGACATGTCAATTTTAGATTATGAAATGACATCGTGCAATGTGAAAATGTCATCCGTAAATTCAACCCACTGCGAGTGACAGCGGCAACCATATTTTTTTAGAAGTAGGGGCTTGTTAAGCCTCATTTGAAATGTCTTTGCATTCTCTATTAAAAAATGCTATGGTTTTAAAATTTATTCCAAAAAATTTACGGAAAAAAGGAGCCTGAAAATTTGGTTTATTCGCGAAGAGAAGCGGTGCGACCAAATAAATTTGAAGGCTTTTCTAAACTCAAAATTTTACTTCATGCTTAATCTGGGAGTGGAAACGCTCGTTTAAAGCTTCAAATTGAACTATTTTAAAAAAGCGTATGCATATGTATACTTAAAAGACAAATTCCCTGTATAACCATTTACATGATCATTCGAATGGTCATTCATATTAGCATTTGAATGATCATCAATATTATCATTTGAATGATCATTTGAACGATCATTTGAATTATCATTTGAATGATAATAATAGATTATTAAATAATCGATGATTTTAATAATCGAATGATTCGATTATTCTCACTTGAGTCGGCCCATCACTAATGTGCATAAATTGTGTTGAGTGATAAAATGATAAGTTTTGTGCATTTGTGCATCAGTAAAAGCAATGACAACATTTTTTCGCGTATATACTTGTTTTATCTCAATATAAATTAGTGGTTCCTAATCGCTGACTCGGAGACCATAGGTGGTGTAAAAAATCAATTAGTATATCGGTTTTTCAACTATCTCCGTCCAAAATAATCTATTATTAAAATATCTCGATTATTTCCATTATTCATTCCTAAAATGTTCGCGGTCCATGTTTTACATATTTAATTTTTAATCGCCGCGTAAAGAACATTTTCAGCCCGTGGCAAAATAAAAATGTTACATACTATTATTTATCATAAATAGAACTGTTTCATTTAATAGGTGCATTAATGACGAATTTGACACCCTTAACATTTGCGACTGTGGCATGCGCTCCCTCCGCCCTCCTCTTTACACGACCTTGGTCAAAATGATTAATAAGAGGTCCGATTCGCCAGGAAATGGTCCATTCAGTAATGGATGGAGCTATGCCATTTTTATATCTAAAAAGTACATTCGGCTGCCTACCGTGTACTATTACATTGTTATTTTATTAATTTATGCTTATTTTACCAATTTATTATTAATGTTACATATTTATCGTTAATGTGAATTCGTGTATATACTTTTAAATTATTTAAATCATTAACTACAGAAAGCATAAAGTGTAAATACATTTTTTTATCTTTTCCTTTTTTCCAATAACATTCGAAGACAACAATTTCTATTAAATTTGCACATTTTTTACAATACACACACGATAAAATCACGAACTGACAAACTGTGGCTATACAAAATCGTGTAAAACGATACTCGTTTTCTTAGATACCTGATTTTTTCCACCAGGGTGCGTCTAACTATACGCCACCTGGTGGCAGGAAAAAATATTAAAGAAAAAAGTACAGTTGCAAACATCGTGTGCGTATTAGACTTCGTCTCATAAAATATTAACATTAAAAACAAAAGGTGCTAAATCGCGGGGAATCGGTTGTTTATAGGAGTGCAGCTTTGTATCACCTTGAATTAGGGAACTTATCACCCATACAAACCGTGACTAGAAGTGAAAGTTATGTCTTGCATCGGTGTTGCATTGGGTAATGAAAATGGCGTTATTTTTTAATACGTGCATAAGGTGTTAATAAAAAGAGTGGAGCAGCTTACATATTGTGTTGAAGGAACAAATAAAAATGAATACAAGTTTTCACTACTGCCCAACTGATTGATTTTTCTTGTTTATCATGAATAATTTTAAATGTATCATCTTTAAAAAAAGGTCCTGGCATCCCTTCCAAGATCAAATTTAAGGTGAGCCATTCACAAAAAATATTCGTTACTATTTTGCACTGATGTAAAAATATGACTACATTTCCCTTAATTAAAATTACACATACATTTGGGTTATATTTAAAATGTATACACTATTGTAGTCAATAGTCAACCCCATGTGCCACCCCCTTAGGTTCGTGCCTGAACAGGTTAGTAAATGTCATTTATAAAGAGATTTAACATGTGAATTTTAGGATTAAGGCCCCTGTCGCATTTGGGTTGCACATGTTATGATTATGAATCTATGCTACATTATATACACTTAATAAAACCGAAGTAAATTCGGTGTACGTAAAGTTGCCTATATATCTTCAAAACTAATGTATCCACATGGCCAAAATATTGTGGTAATTTCCCCTGAACTACTCTCCAAGAAAAATAACACCAACACACAATACATCACCTCAATCACAATTTGGTTTCCAGGCCCTGTTTTTGGTACAGTCCCGGGATTTCACTTCACCATTGAGAACTAACATGACTGATGAGGACACTGGCGTCGCACCGAGGAAAGAGTAGTAATTCGCTGCATTTAAACTGACTACTTACACTTCTGTGGGTATTTGGAACGGTGTTGTTAAAATGACAAGATATTTAGTGTTCATAGATAGAAGTGGTACGAGCAGATATCTTACAGAAGTTGAGAATATTAAATTTTGAATAGATTCCCCCAAATGTGTGTGTGTAATTTTAATTTAAGAAAATGTGGTTTTATGTTTGTATCAGTGCAAAATAGAAATATAGATATTTGTAGTGAATGGCACATCTTAAATTTTATCTCTTAAGGGGTGCCAGGACCTTCTTTGAAGATGATAATTTTAATGTTGTTCATGATAAATAGAACAAATCAATACGTTGCGCGGTAGTGAAAACTAATATTCGTTTTTATTTCTTCTTTCGTCACAATATGTAAGCTGCGCCAAAGCCGTATCAAAAAATAATCGGAGGGGGTTATAAAAAAGTGTTTGGGGGGAAGCGGAGGTTTAATAGTTAAAACATTGTTTTTGCTTTTACAGGGCAGCTTTAACATACAAAAAATAAACATTTTGAAAATTTCGAGGGGGGTTGAACCCCCATATCCCCCCCCCCCCCATGGCTACAGCATTGAGCTGCGGCACTCGTTTTCATTAAGACTTAGTTCACTTATTAAAAAATAATCCTATTTTCATTAGTTAATGCCAAGGTACGTCGATGGGCGTAACACATATGAACACATATGTGTTACAAAGTATGACAGAATTTGATATTTTTATGTTTTCCACTACCCCTTTCTTGTTTGGTTGAGTCTATCATAACCTCCCTTTTCGGTTTCGCTGTACTTTCGAAGTTACATTTTTTAATATTTTGTGTTAAAAATAAGTGTTGTTATAATAAGACTTTGTGTTAGGTTAAGTGTAAATAAAATAATAGTTTGTGTTACGTGTAATTAAATTAAAAAAGTATGCATAATTTCTGTAAATCTTTAGATATTCCCTGTATTTTTTCAATTCAAGTTCAATTTGAAGCTTTAAACAAGTGTTTTCCACTCCCAGACTAAGCATGAACTAAAATGTCGAGTTGAGAAAAGCCCCGTGAAAATGTATCGAGGGTCGCGCAGCGACCCGAGACAAATTTTCTGGGCTTTTCTAAACTCGAAATTTTACTTCATGCGCCACGCGTATAAAACACTAAAATATTCTGAAATTTATGTATATTCGGACTTCGCTTTCGTTTTTTCCAAATGAAATTTTGAAATTTTACTTCATGCTTAGTCTGGGAGTGGATAACACTCGTTTAAAGCTTCAAATTTAACTCTTTTAAAAAACAACGAATGTCAGAAAATGTACAGCTTATGCATGTTTACCTAAAGTTTATCATGAAGTAACCACATTTAAATTCAGCGCGCATCTGTGACGTAAGCGATCTCTACCCCCACTCCAAAATCTTCGATTCTGTCGATCCTTCTTACCGTATACTCGACCTTGAGTTTATGCAACACCGGTGCAAAACATAACCTTCAATTCTATCTACGGTTTGAAAATCTATGGATGAAAAGTGCCATATTTCAACCTGCTGTGTAATTGCGCTCCTGTAAGCAACAGTTTGGCCGCGATTTTACACCTTATGGGTTTAATTTTAACATTTATGAGACAAATAAAACATAAAAAACATCTCAATGCATACACGTTGTTTATAACATAATTAGAAAAATGTTCTCAGTACCACTCTATGGGTCCTTTAATGCCCTTTAAGTTGTTTTTATTTATTTTCAAAGGCATATGTTGATTATTTGTTCCTTTTGTTATACTAATAAAGTTGTTTAGACTTTGTAAAATAATTATTTATTTTACGTTTTCTTAGTAAATTGCATAACATATACTCAATGACATTAGAAGCGCAACACCCAGAAGGAGTTATTATTTTAACTTGATTTTTTGCCAGTATGGTAGTCTTACATCAAGAATAAAATCTAACAATCTAAAAAAGATTAATAATGTGTTTGGCGACCCCTTTGCTGTATACACTCCTGTAGACGTCTGGGCATCGACAAAATGAGATGGTCGATGTCTTCTTGAGGCATCTCGTTCCAAGCAACTTGAATTTCATCGATCAACTGTGCTAGAGTCTGTGGAGGATGGTGCAAAGAGAATATTCTTCTTCCCATGATATCCCACACATGTTCAATGGGATTTAAATCCGGCGAATGGGGCGGCCACGCCAAAACATTAACACCAGCTTCATTAAGAAAGTTCATAGTTCGACGAGCAATATGGGGACGTGCGTTATCTTGTTGAAAAAGTACGTCTGGGCGGCCATCTAAATAAGGCAACAAAGTCGGTCGTATGACGTCTTCAACATAACGCGCAGCTGTCATACTGCCTCGAATGAATACAAGAGGTGATCGACTACCATAAACAATAGCCCCCCAAACCATTACTCCAGCAGTCCTGTGTACATGCCTCTCAATAGCAAACCTAAGATCAGGTCGTTCTCCACGGTAGCGTCGTACCCTTCTACGGCCATTATGCGTGCCTAGACAAAATCGTGATTCACCGCTGAATACGACATCGTGCCATTCTGCCTCCCAATGCTGCCGTTCTCTGCACCAGTCCAACCTTTGGCGACAGTGTCTCGCTGTTAAAGGAAGCACTAATCTTGGACGGTACGAAAGAAGCCCAAAGGATTGAATGCGGCGATATAAGGTTCGCATACTAACGGGCCTACCTTCTTCTCCAATCCATTGATCACCGATTTGACGCGTAGTAGCGAAACGGTCTCGCAGGGCTATTTGTCTTAAGCGCCGATCTTGACGTTCTGTGGTACGCCTTGGTTGACCAATTGGTCTTCTTCTTGCTCCTCTACCTTCTTCTGTCCATACCTGATACACACGTATTACAGTTACTGCAGTGGAATCAATACGGCGGGCAATTGCGCGATAGGACATACCGACATCTCGATAAGCAACAACTCGACCCCGGTCAAAATCGCTCAAATGGTGATATTGTGGACGTCTTCGGACTCGAGGCATTTTATTTAAGCTTAACACACCCAACGGAAACACGAAAACTAAAAACATCTGTACTAAACAGCTCATATAAATAGTTTTATCAAAAAAGAAAAAGTGATTTTTTTTTTCACAATAAATATAAAAGGCACAAGGTTGAAATTGTTATCAATGTATGCTTTAAATATAGTCACTCTGTTGCTAAAATATGAATTAAAAAAAATCATTCCTTCTTGGTGTTACGCTTCTAATGTCATTGAGTATATATATATGCGCTACCACAGAGGAAAGAATAACCAGAGTAATCACGCCTGTAACTCGGAATCCACAGTTTGCATAGTGTAGCCATCTCTGAGGCAATTATCAAAACATCCACCTATTAAAACCTTCAACCAAAACAGTTTCCTGTAATTTTGATAGCGATTTAAAGCACAAAAACATATGTTAAAGGATGATTCTTTCATTGGAATGTTAATGTAAACATAAATATACTCATATTTCAATAAACCCATACACCAATTTACTGCTGACTGACAGATGTGAAATAAAAACATTATTGTTTTAATGCGTTCAGTTTATAGATAATTTTATCTTTTATATCTCCACTAATATATAGCCACAGAGTAAACAATAATATTGTTTCCTCTGCGATTAAGCAGTTCTCCGCCATCGCCGAGGTATTACCTGAGAACTAATTATGTCAATCAGGCACGGATCCACGGGGGGTAACTGGGGGAGCTTATAATATAATATTTGAACAATAAAAACGTGTATTTTGAACGGTTTATTTTATTATTATCGGTGTTCATGAGGGAACAGGAGTGATTAAAAAGAATACGTTTTTTAAACATCTCATTAAATCAGTGTTTTATACGCGTGGCGCATGAAGTAAAATCGAGTTTAGAAACGCCTGAAAATTTGGATATTTTGTTTATTGTATAATCAAATTTAATAAATAAAATTGATGATTATTTAATACATATATTGTCTTTGGAATTAACGCCTACAATTTATTGTTCCTATATAAATATTCTTGTAATGAAAAATATTAAAATTAAGTAAGTATGTAATATTTAAGTGCACATTTTCCGACATCCTATTGTTTATAAAAGTTCAATTTGAGGCTATAAACAAGTGTTTTCCACTACCTGGTTAAGCATGAAGTAAAATTTCGAGTTTAGAAAAGCGTGAAAATTTGGATTTGCCGGGAGGCAAACACTGAAATGCTTTTGGTAATATTTTCAGGTTCAAAATTGACATTTAAACGAATTCCATGAAGGTTTACTAAATTTAAAAAAAGTTAAATAATCTATACAGGGTGTCCCGATTAAGCAGCCCATGCATGGGTATCTTCTAAATGGTAAGAGATAGAGATTTGGTTAAAGGGGAGAAAATATGCAGGACGATGAGTACTAGCTATATCCGTTATATAATTAACTAAACAGTTGGAAGTTCAGACCATACTGATTATTGATGATAGAAGGATAATATTTTGACATTATTATTGGACTTTTTTTATGCTTTTTAATAACATGTAGTCAGATTTATCATAAAGCAAATATTTTCCAATATAACTAACTAACTAACTAACTTCATTTATTTATATGGCCGTCAAAGTTGGCCATGAGCTAATTTTATAGATTTTTAATTCTCTTTAATTTGGTATATCATATGATATGTTTATTTTTTCAAAAACAAATAACGCTTTATGTTAGTATTGTTATTGTTATTATTTCATTTATTTTGGTATATTCATAGCCAACTTCAAATACTATGAAAATATCGTCCAGTTTTTCTATTAATGAAAACAAACCTACCATATGATACATCAAATTCAAAAAGAAATGTCTACAAAATGATATCATGGCCAACTTTGACGCCCATATAAAAAAAAGTGGTGATGTGTCCATCATAGTACTTTCCCCGTTTAGATTTAATATTTTTGAATTAAATGTAATTAAATATAAATTAATAAAAAAGAAAAAGCAACCGGCGACTGCATTTCAACCCGGGACCTTTCGATTATGAGTCCGGCGCGTTACCGCCTGCGCCACGACACTTCATGGCCTATCGATGTTATAACCAAGAATAATTATCTAAAAAAACACTATTTTTAAATAACTCCTAAACTAAGAATGCTATGATAAAAAGTGAATATACAATATATCTTCATTTTTTATTGTATACAATGTTTATTTGAAACATTTTTTAGTTTTGTGAATATCTGGGAAAAACTAAAAAACGCTAAGATTAAAGTACCAATTCCGGTTTTCCTTTCAAAAAGCTTAAGTTTTAAGTTTCATCTCGATATCTCCAGCGGCTTTTGCTCTATATCGTTCTATCATCAATAATAACCAAGTTATAAAGGAAAATAAAAAAATCGCAAAAGTCAGTTTTTTCGCAATGTGCTCTGATGGTTCAACTTTTTTGTTAATTTAACACCAGGTATAGTTGGTACTGATCGTCTTGCATATTTTCTACCATTTAACAGATCTGTATCTCTTGCCGTTTAGAAGATACACATGCATGGACTGCTTAACCGGGACACCCTGTATATTGAAACTATTTTTCAATCGTAAGTATATATGCGTCTTGAAACGGACATACTGTATTTTCTTTATAGAGAGCAATGAATTATATTTTTATCACAACTTTTATCGATTTATTTAATATAGTTAAATTTTTTAGTAAAAATAATGCATCATACGACTGTTTGGAAACCCATAAATCTACTGATAATTTGGTTTAAAGTGTTCGTTTTCAAGTGTTCACTCGCCCCACAGATGATCTAAAAAAACAGTCCAAATTCGTACCCTTCTTATCTGCCTTTGTCCTTAAGCCCTAGAAATCAATTACTAAGGATGTAAAAAATACATAGAAAAATATTTGTAAAATTACCCTCTTCAAAGTACTTATAGGAAATCGTCAGTGAGAAATATTTTAAGAAAAATAATCAGTATGTTTTTCGCTCTCCAGTGTGCACGTTAACGGTTTCTAATTTTATATGGACAAACTATAATTTAATTAAGTATAGTGAACATTTAGTGTTTTTACATAATAGTTGTAGTTCTAGTGATATTTAGTTGTAAAAATATGGCTAATTATTTAAAATGCGCCTATCGTGATTGTGGCGCGAGGAAAACCGAGGATGTACAGTACACTTCTTTACATTTTCTGTAAATAATAGCGAAAGATGTGATCATTGGTTAAAAAATTGTGGTAATATGGATCTTTTTATTTTGTCCGAAAAGAAACTTTCTTCAAAGCGCCTGTGTAATAAACATTTTCGAGCAAGTGATTTTACATATTACCAACAAAATAGACTGTTAAAATCAGCAATTCCAAAACCATTTGACATAGTATTAAGTGATTCGGATTCCGATTTAGAAGTGTTAAAGCCCATTCACATGTACACCCGAAAATTGGAAGAGGATTTGCCATCTACATCCAAAGAAGTAAGGTTTTTAACCCCAAAAATAAACAAAATTTTCTAATATATGACATAATAATTGACTATTTTTTATATATCATATCCTTATATATTCGTATACTCTGTACATTTGCGGACATTCGTTGATTCTATAAAAGAGTCTAATTTAAAATTCGAACGAGTGTTTTCAATCCCAGGCTAAGCATGAAGTAAAATTTCGAGTTTAGAAAAGCCCCGCGTAGAAAATTTGTCGAGGGTCGCGCTAGCGACCCGAGACAAATTTTCACGGGGCTTTTCTAAACTCGAAATTTTACTTCATGCGCCACGCGTATAAAACACTGACATATTGTAAAATTCAAAAATACTAGCCTTTATTTTGTTCGGTTGATTGACAAATTATATTGAATATTAAATTTTATTTATAAAATCTTGGCAAAAACTTGAAACCTGTTACAACATTTCAAATGAAGTGGATTAATAAGAAATTGTGGAAATTAGTGAAAAACCTATTTAAAAAATCTATGAATATAAAACATGGATTTGTGTGAGTGTTTTCCACTCCCCGATTAAGCATGAAGTAAAATTTCGAGTTTAAAAAACCCTGAATATTTGGATTTGGTGGCACGAGCGAAGCGAGTTCAGGCTTTTCTAAACTCGAAATTTTACTTCGTGCGCCACGCGTACAAACACTGATTTATTATGAAGTTCAAAAACACATAATCGATCTACTATTTTTGTCAGAAGTATAGTCAAAGATGTGAAATAAATGTACATAATGTTGATATGATTTACCAAAATACCGGTACATTTTGAAGAGCAATTTTTGCGATTAACCGGTATACCGGTATTCCAATCCCTACCTGTATCATATAACTGTATTTATTTTAATTTAAATTGCATTACATGAGAGTAAATCTAGATTTCAATATTATATGTGGAATTAAAAATTGAATGGTGTAGATTCACGCTCGATTTGTTTATTTTGATAAAATAAACAAACCGAGCGTCATCATTTTTCGTTCCGTCGGTACCGTTAGAGAGGAAAAAATATAAACATTCCTCTGCGGATCCGATATACAAATGAATTGGGAAGAGTGGGGAAACCTAGTAGTTACTCTAAATCACACGCCTGCTGGGTGAGCCACCCGACAGAGCCGCCCCCCCTGACCCCGCACAGCCAGCGTGAATACTCTGTTACTCCATACTCTGTGGCGCTACACGATTTTTTGGACCTTGGCGACTGGTCCCGGGACAAGAAATTTGCTCCCCGGATCCCAAAAATAGTTTTGGTCCCGGTACTTCGGAACCCTAATCGCAATCCCAATAAATACCTTATCAAACTAACAGAAACTATAAAACAAAATAACGTATAATTAAAATTATGTTATTGTATTGCACAGTGAGAAAAAACATATATAGTATACATTGAACCAATTGTTTTAAACAAACAAACAACAACCTAATAAATACCGTTAATGTGTATTGAATTACCACCATTGTATTAAGAATATTACTAGAAAATCATTCAGAAGAAAAATTATTAAACTTCGCACATCGTCGTCGTACATGTCGTTACTGGCGACAGTGGCAACCCAATATACAATAACGGACTTGGGTTGCCTATTTCATTGTTTCAAACCTTAGACCAAGAATACTATAGACAAGGAAGGTGGGGATGTATCAAGCCGTGTAGAGTATGTTAATTAGGTGGCCTACTATTCTATTTCGCAATGTTAACTCAAAATTATAGGAGTGGGGGTTCATCTCCTACGTCACGGGAAGTGATCGTTTGGCGTGCCATAGCGTGCCGTTTTCCCATTTTATATGGTTTGTACGTTTTGTGTTTATTTTGATTTATGATAGGATTCTTTAACAAATTTTATATAAATTACGTTTTTGTCAACGTAACTACTTTTATTAAACCTATTTTATAAAAGATTATGTATTTTTAAAAAGACATTGGGCCGTATAATTTCCCTTTCGGTAAAAATCAAAGACAGTCATTAAAAAATTCTTATGATTTCCTATTCATTAGGCCTTAATGAATAGGAAATAGAGACTGTTGTCAGTGAATTTATTTATATAATTTTGTAAACAACAGGGATCGTTCTTTAAACCATTCGTTAACTTGCCGTTTGTCAAAAGTGGTTGAGTTTTACAATAATTTGAAAGAAAATTAATATAAAAGATCGATGTTTGACCTAAAAATATACCCACACATCGAAAACGGAAAGAATACAACCTCAAATTTGATTTTAAAAAATTGTCAAAGGAGGATTAGTACTTAATTCAATAGAAATTCAAGCTTGCATAGAATTCCCCAATTGCAATTACTAAAATCTGTTGCACTTTATTACAAACAAATAATATATAATAAGATAAAAACTTACTTCTGTGTTTTATTGGTAGTTCTATATATCTTATTCATATTAATTCTGATTCTATTATACACTATTTATAAGTGAGTTAAGTTTGTTTAAAAGTTTAATGAACATTCAGGTTTTTTCTAATGTTAATAGGAATCTAAATTTTCTAATTGATTATGGAAATTATGAATTTTCCTATTGTTGCAAGATCGTAATCGACTTTTTTGATTAATATTTTGAAGTTTTTTTTGTTAGCATAAGTCAAAATTTGTGCTAAATATCAATGTAGCAAACACAACATTGTAAATTGCGATTTTGCCAAATTTTATTCATTAAATAGATTAATTAACTAACGAATCGCTAAAATTAAGGAAATCATAAGGCTTTAATTAAAATATTCCTTTAGGTTCTTGTTTACTTTAATCATTTATTTAGTTAACTAAAGATTTTCGAACAGATCATAGAGATGAAATTAAGAACAGTAATAGAACCAACACTATCCGATTCACAAAGTGGATTCAGAAAAGGCCGAAGTGTACAAGACCATATATTCACGGTAAAGGAAATTATTGACAGGACATTAGCGCATGGAAAGGAGATATACATGGCCTTTATTGACATGGAAAAGGCATTTGACAAGGTACCAAGGTCAAAGATATGGGAAAGTCTACGGAAAAGGAATGTAAACGACAAACTAATTGCAGTAGTAAAATCGATCTATAAGAACACGAACAACATAGTAATGATCAAAAACATGAAATCGGAGAAGTTCACTACCGAAGTAGGAGTACGACAAGGGGGTGCACTTAGCCCACTACTTTTTATTACATTCATGGATGACATCATAAGGAAGAGTAATCAGGAAACCAAATCAATAAATATAGGCTACAAAAACCTACAAACAATAGAGCTTAGCGAGTGCGCATTCGCAGACGATATAGTATTAATCGCAAAAAATGAAAGAATACTACAACACAACCTACGGACCTGGAATGAAGTAATAAAAGCGAGTGGAATGAAACTAAACAAGACAAAAACCAAAGTTATGGCTATTACAAAGGAAAACACCAATTTAAATATTGAAATCGACCAACATCAGCTTGAGCAAGTAAATGTAATGCAATACCTAGGGGTTATGATAGAGGAAAGAGGAAGAAATGATACCGAGATAAACAGAAGGATAGAGAACACAAACAAAGTATTTTATGCAATGAATAAAGGATTTATCAACAAAAGGGAAATTTCAAAACAAACCAAAATCAATGTATTTAAAGCAATATACAGACCTACACTAACATACGGATGTGAAAGCTGGGTACTATCACAACAACAAAAAAGTAAACTGCAGGCAGTAGAAATGAAATATCTTAGAAGAGTAAAAGGAGTATCGAAAATGGACAGAAACAGAAACGAAGAAATAAGAAGTGAGCTAGAAATAGAGTCCCTACAGGAGTTCATAGAAAGAAGACAACTCTGCTGGTTTGGGCACCTGCAGAGGATGAACAACATGGACCAAGACAATAGAGAAGAACTTAATGAAAAGAGGAACAACGATGCCCGAAGCAAAGCAGATAGCCCGAAATAAAAAAGAGTGGAATACATTTATATACAAATAGATTCCACTGCCACACACCCGAATGGGTAGAGCGGCATTTGATTATATATATATATATAGTTAACGACACCTTAACAAACATTTTAATGAAAGGGAAATCATGTGGTCTATTGCCATTATAGATTCATTACAGAAATAAGGCATAACTTCGAAACACTATATATAACATCTTACAAAACTCTTAAACAATAAAAAACTAGATTATTCATAAATTTTCACGTGTAGTAACTAGTGATGGATTATGGTAATTCGAATTAAATGAATCATCAAATAAGTGCCCAAATGTTTGCTCCAGAGATCGTTAGAATGATTACCCTGAAATATTGTTTGAGATATTACACGAATTGTTACTTCATTAATTATCGAATGGTTGCTTGTATGATCACTTAAATAATAATTCTAGTATTAATAGTTTATTACAATAAAATAATATTGAATATATTCTTTAGTAATTTAAATTTAATATGTTTTTGTTGGTAGCATTTAAAAAACAAATGTATATCTATCAATAGAGTATTAATTAATGTACAGTCAAAGGGTTCACAGTCCCGGATACAACAGGTGGAACACTAAGATAAAGCCGAGCCTTTGCTACTAATGGAGCGGTAGGAAGGTATTTTTCCTAGGCGGTTCTCACCTTGTATCCAGGCCTGCATGTTGAGAGGCTAAATTATTCTCACAAGTCCATTTTAAGCACATTGCAAAACATTTTACAGGTTCTTCATCATTAAACCGAAGATATTAAAATTATAGTTTTGTTCGGACCCTTCATTTTAACTTTGTTAGTTTAACTTTCTGGCTGTTCAGATTATGGGGGCTTTAAACTCCATGCAAATTACTAATTATTTAAAATAATTTACATTGCTAATAAACATTATTATTACGAATAGATTTTCGTTTAAAACAGTTTTCAATCATAACCTACAACTTATTTCATGATTATTTAACACTTTTAAAATTAAATTGAACACCACCCTACCTGTTATACTAAGTGCATAATTATGTTCCAATTAAATTAGTGAGAATAATTGTACATTATTTATTATTGCCATGGATTATTATTATATCCAGGCAGCCATATTTTTCACTTTCATTTACGTCACAGTTAGAGCCAGTTGGCACATGCGAACTTACACGAGGTAACCTGTGTAAACTATACTCTACCAATGTTGGGGATGTGTGTTTCATTTTCTCAATAACCTTCAATATTCAAGTTTGGTGTAACACCTGATCAATGTTAACCATTGAACCATATGCTGTGTGCTAAATTTTATCTATTTTTAACATTACTCACTAAGAGTAATTAATGACTCAAGCGTGAATTATGCAATTAAAAATCGTTATAAATTGACGTAATTATAATTGACCAAAATTTTATGTAATTTTTATTCAATTGAGTGAAATTAAATCTATTTCCAAGCCATTAATCAATTAACTACTGTTTACCACAAAATGATTATGCAATTGTACGCAATTAAATGTTTCTAATGTTTTTGGCACTTTCTACTGCTATTCAAATAACCGTTACTCATACTTTCAAAGATGTACAACAAAACAATGATCTAATTAGATGAATAGTGTAATTTGGTGTGCTGTGTTCCATAAACAATCATGATTTTCCATTCTCATACAATTAGTTACCTGTTTTATTGTTTATGTAATATTCACATACATTGTACAACATTATTTATTCGAAAACATTTATTACTCATTGTTTATTACATCACCATCTGATAAATCTATGCGCAAAAATCTGTTGGAGGAGATTTTGTCAAAAATTAAAGGTTCTATATTGGATTATTTGTCAAAATGAGAATTATCATCATTACAAAGAAATAATATTTATTGAATTCGGTAAAGTAAAATACTTGTTTAGTTCCATATTTTTATTTTCAGTTGTCTGACACGTATTTCGATCCGTTCGCAACATTTTCAAAGTTAAAACGAAACATGTGTCAGAGAACTAGTTCTATGAATAAAGTAGCAGAACAAGTTTTGAAATAATATTTATTTTTAAAATTCTATTTTTTTATTTATTGTTAAGAAAAAAATCCTTAAAAACATTTACTACATGTGGTTAGAATCATGCTACGTATGATGTAGAAAATTGATTTGATTCATCTGCATCCATCAACAAAAAAATTATTTTTTGGGCCCAAGTATTTGCAATTATTGCTAGATAATCGAGACTCTACTGTATTTTCTAATTAATGTATGAATAATATTTTAAACAACTAAACTATATTTTAATCAAGTCAAAATCAAGATAAAAAAGAATAAAAGTATTACAATCATTTCCAAAAAAACCTGTAAAGGGAAGTTTTTTATGTAGAGTATTTACAGTAATTAACTTGATGATAATTTTTATTATAAAATACATGAAAATTAGAAACACTGTATTTTGTTACTGTATATTTAGTTATCCAATTATCCATTTATCTCAGTATATGATCAATTAAGCAGTGTAGATTTATTTGCCTAACTAATCTAACACCAGAAGCAAAATACGCAATTTAATGTACATCATCACACTGCTAAACATAACTGAATAAAGCATAATTATAACATAGTCTTAGATTTATTTAAAAAATTTAGTTTAGAAAAAAAATCAAAATTCGAATAAAATCTATAACACAAAAATTGTTTGTGAATAATTTAATAGCGAATTAATTACACTTTGTTTTAGAATAGTGAAGTAAATACCTTACTAGAAAGTTAGACGAATGTAGGTATAATGAAATGAAAATAGACATTAAATTACTAAGTATAAATGAAACTTCTTATGTCTGCTGTAGTAAACACAAACATATAAGGAAATATAAAAGTACCTTCTAATTAGCATGAAAATGCATCTGTATTAATTAAACTTCCAGGCAATAAAAGAGAAGCCCACTTAAATCAAGCCCGTAATGGAACAATTAACAAGTGACAATAGAGCTAAGTGTATGCTGAGTACAACTTTCATTTTGTCGATATAAATATTGTGCAATTAAAAACCGAATGACGCCTAACAAGTTTTATTTTACTTACCGAATAAAAGTCGATATCCCGGCTGAGATCTTCGATGGTGTTAACAATAAAAGCAGCATCGATAGCCATAGGTTTAAGTAAGCATAATTTTCGTTTGAGCTGAACTATTTCGCTCTGTAAGTCCCGATACTCCTGCATTTTTGAAACACGCCCCCGCAAGTCTAACCATCTCTTAATTTGTTCTGTAACGAAATGCCAAGATTTAGTCACCATCCTCTCAGGATTTTATTAGTTATTCTATTAATTAAATTAGAACCAGACCAAATGTGCTAAGACTGATTATTATGCTGTGATTAGAAAATAATAAATGTGCGTCCATCATCAATAAAAAGCACTATGAAATTGTTAATGAATGGGAGTAACATTTTGGGATCAAGGAAATTCGTTTTTTTTTAAGTTAATTAATCATGAACTGAAATGAGATATATTTAGTAAATCAAACAAAGTATATTATCCGAAATAATATAAAATTACTTACCTAAAAAACGAGCACAAAAATAATAAAAAGGGAAATCTTTCGGCACGCTTGGATTGATTTATCGGTTCATTTCCCGATGTGATAACGGGATAAATTGGAGGTAGTACAGGAAAATAACTAGAAGCCTTAATTTACAAAGCAACAAGCATTTTAATGCAAAATAAAAAAAAAAACATGCTGTTACAACTGCAGTCAAGAATTTATAAATTTAAACACATAAATTAAAATAAATATTAAGAATATTACTTTTAATACAATAAGAAAATACCTTCAAAAAATAAGAACAAATTATAACAAAAAGAAAAATAAGATCATATAATAATAGTCTGGTTTTCATTTAGAGAAGACACAATAATTCTAATTCTTGTTATCCAACTTAAAATTAGGGCTTTAGTTATTCTTATTATCAACTGGGTATTTTAAATGTTATCTCCATTTAATTAAATTTCTTTTTACCAAGAAATTTGTAAATGTTTTTTTTATTTTTTTCAAATCACAGCCTAAAAAGCTTTCTTATACTTAGTTATACTTAGCTATTTGGCAAGAATATCAAGGATTTAAGACTAAACCGAAACTAATACTTTTAAAAAAAGAACATATTATATGATCCTTGACATAAACACCTATAAAAATAATTATAACTAATGGGTTTTTGTTTTCTCGGCAACATTAAAACGGTTGCCCAGTCCCACTTTTCTCAAACAAAATTGAATACACTTCATAGCTTTTTCGTATATGAATTGTAAAAGCAAAATCCAAGGATTGGAGGAATAGTTAGGAACCAGTCTCCTACCTGAGAACTTGTTTTTGTCTTCTTGCGGTAGTTTATATTCCTCGGGGGATTTTTCTACGGGCGATAAGCATTTTATGTGGGAATCACAGGTGTTCATCAGTTCCCTCTAAAAATACAAAATGTTTTAGTGGTTTGCTCTTGAAATGGTTTTATTTCAACTTACCAGTTCATTATTTACTAAGTACTGGTTAAGTCCTAAGGCATGCTGCTTCGTGAACATTTCTTCGGAATATTCTAGCTGGTTTCGAGATTCATCCAGGAGCAATCGAAGATCACTGGTTTCGCTGTCGGAATCGATGACATTCATTTGTAAGAACGCTCGCCGCGGGAACTGAGGAGATTGGTTCGAGTGTGTGGACCAGTCGGATTGACTGCCAAGGAAGGCACGGTAGTCTTCGCCGAATTCCCAAAGTTTTCTCGCTGCGTCCGAATCGTGGGCTTCGCTATAGGCTTCAGACGAATATTTATCCTAGGTTGTAAAAATTTAACATTAATACACTCAAAACAATCAAATAGTTATAATCACAACAAAATAATTATTAATTATTGGTGATTTTGGTGGTAATTGAATGCGTGAACCAGTAAGTAACCGTAATTTATGGTACTTTAGCCACCGGTGACGGTATCAGCTGCCTTTTCTTGGGCGCAAAGAATAAGTAAAAAATCATTTTAAAGTTTCGAACGAGTGTTTCCCCTCCTTGATTAAGCATGGAGTAAAATTCCGAGTTTAAGGAAACCTGAAAATTTTGTTTGGTCAGGCTTTTCTAAACTTGAAATTTTACTTCATGCGCCACACCTGTAAAGCACTGAAATATCATAATTTTTGTTTTGTTTTGACAATTCTTGTCAGATTTTTGTCGGCCATAATGAATTTTGTATTTATCTTCACTTGAAATTAGTGTTTTATACGCATGGAGCATGAAATAAAACTTCGAGTTTAAAAAGGCCCGAAAATTTTTATCATGGTTAATCTGGGAGTGGAAACACTTGTTGGAAGCTTTAAATTAATCACTTCTATAATTTAACTTGAATAACTAACTAACCTAACCTGATACATTGAGACCTAACCTAAAAACAATTCCATACAACATAACCTAACTTCACAATCTATCTAGTGTTGTATGACAGACAAATTAGTTGATAGTTGATGACAGATTATCTAACCTAACCTTAGCCAAATTAGGCTGATTACCAGTTAAATTAGTTAATGGTTCAAAATTGAATTTGTGTTTAGTATTCCGGCACCGGATACCCACAGACGTGTTACGGACTTCAAAGTCCTCGTCAGTGTGGTCTCGACCTAGTGCTGAGGAATACTGAACATTTCTGACTATATCAAGCCATTATGTGAAAACTATTAAAACAAATATTGATACCTATGCTATCTAGTGAATGATTACTTAACTATTGTGGGTTCGTCAATTATTAGTAACTGGTGTCTAACCTAACCTAAGAACCTAACATGAAAATATTATAGAGTTAGGTTAGGTGGTTGTATATGGAATAAAGTTAGGTTAAATCTCTAGAATTAGGTTATGTTAGATGGTAGATTATGAAGTAAGGTTAGATGGCTGATTATGAAGTTAGGTTAGATGGTAGATTATAAAGTTAGGTTAGATGGTAGATTATGATGTTAGGTAAGATGACTGTTGGAGAATGACTGTTGACAGATTATTTACCTTAACTAGATAGCTGTTTGTGAATTAGGTTACAATAAATGACACTTTTGTTAGGTTACTTGTACAAACAATGCAAACATTTAATAATAATGTAAGATTTATATGAATTTCTGATTTTGAAATAAGTAGTTAAATAAATAGTTTTAATAACGTTATAGACAATTGGAAGACTTTCGCAGAGGGATTGCACATTTATACTTTTTTATGTTCACATTTTTATTTTTTTGTTTTATCTTTTTATGCATTACATCAACAGTTATCGAGATGGAGCAAAAAAGCACTTAATCAAAACTAAATGAAAACTAAGAAGTAAATTGGACAGCTAACGCCATCTAACGCTCCATAGTGGCATCGTCAATGACATGAGTGCACAAGTGCATATATAGGGCACTGTTTCGTCCACGGAGCTATACTCTGTGTAACCACAGAAAACAAATATCAAAATTGTATTTGAGTTCAGTATTCCGGAACCGGATACCCACAGACGCGTTTCGGACCACACTGAAGAGGACCTCGAAGTCCAAAACGCACTGGTAGTTTTCACTACCACTTCCGGTTTCTGCATTTTTACCAAAAGCTTTTCAGATATTCATATTGTAATGAAAAGCTTAAGTTTAAAGTCTCATCTCACTATCTTAAGCGGTTTTTGCTGACAGCGTCCGCAGACACATACACAGACATACAGACAGTCAGACGAACAGACATCTCCAGGCCTTTTTAAACTCAAAATTTTACTAAGTTTTAAGCTACTAACACTCGTTAGCAGCTTAAAATTGAACTCATGTAAAAAACAACGAACTCCTTAAAATGCGCACGCATCGTTATATGTATACTTAAGAGAACAACTCCCTGTATGTTTATATCTACAGCCCTACCAATTAAAATTCTCACGAGCCGCCACTGCTGGCTATGCATAAATTATAGGAATCCTTTCTCTGTTGATTAGAAAACCATAGGATGTGGAAAAATTGTATTTACCTGATAGCTATCCCACGCTTCATCGCAGAGCGAACTCGACTGCTCTTCACCAGCATTCAATCTGAATTTTTCAGGACTGTCCTCCCGCACCTCCTCAGAACCATATGGCATTCGTGTAGCTAATTTAAAAAGTGGCACCCTGAAATTTAGACTGTTAGTTTCTGGTTGCGTCATTTGCTTTTGTTGATCATACTTCCTAGCACGTCGATCCTCATCGCTATCAGCACCGCTAGTAGTCGAAGTTTCAAAGCCGTGTCCGCCGGTAGGAATTGCGGATGGGTCACTAACTGTATGGCGCTCGCAGGATGTCGGCATACAAGAACGTCCAGAAAAGGAACCTGATTTCACTAAAGTACCAATACGCTCGCGGGATATGTTACCATTGTATGGTGTAGAGGTTTTAACCTAAACATGAAAATAAAATCCATTATACACAAAGAATATTATCGAAACATGAAAAATGTGTGTTGTAAAAAAAAGTCGGAGAGGTTCGCTAAGTTAATCTAGGTCCAACATTTCGTACTACGCGAACTACTTTTGCATACCAAGTTATTTGGCGATCGACGGGAAATAGGTAATACAAATAAAACATACAAAAACATGATGTATAAACAGGAATTTTTTCTTGTAAGCGTACAAATTCATTGTAAGTTGTTCATGCATTGGTAAGACGAAATAAAGATTTAAATCACCTAGCGGTTGCTAAATTAAAGTTTTTATCGTATGTTTTATCAATATTTTAAGTTACTTAGTAGTATACATTAATGTATTGTATTTTACATGTATATCTTATAGCTGAAACAATGGTCTATTCCGTTGAATAAATAAAATAAATAAATAAATAAAACCTGACAAACAGGTAACAATTACTATTAACAAAATTTGTTTTTTTAAACTTGCAAAAAAAAAATTAAGCTTGATTTTTATGTGATTAATAAGATTTCGTTGATGTTAAGAAAAACAATGTTAATTAATTGATTAAAAAAATAGAAAGAATTAGAGTTCACTAATATTATTTCAGTTTACTTGTAATTATGTATGTAAAAGATAAATGTAACAACTTTGAGCATCTCTGATTTTCGTTGAGTTTAGTAAGTTTGCATTTGCATCAGAGCTGGGCAGGATTCGAATCATTCAGAATTCAAATCCTGGATTCGAATCCTTTTAGAGGATTCAAAAGAGGCATTCCAATACTTTAGTTAAACTGGATTCGTGATCCAGATTCGTTACATTTTTTTAAGAGGATTCGTATTTGCATCTAAGTGCGGGTGATTCAAATCCTTGTAGAAGGATTCGAATATTTATAAAAAGATTCGAATATTTATAAAAGAATTCGAAAGCTTACAAAAGGATTCGAATATTTATAAAAGGATACAAAAGGATTTGAATCAACAAAAATAATTCTAATTAATTGTAAGGATTAACATGAAAAAAGTGTTTTGTGTATTTTTAAATTTCTTCTTAAATCACTGTTTTAAATGCGTGGCGCATGAAGTAAAATGTCGAGTTTAGAAAAGCCCCGTGAAAAATCGACTCTCGACAATTTTTCTACGCGGGGCTTTTCTAAACTCGACATTTTACTTCATGCATAGTCTGGGAGTGGAACCACTCGTTCGAAACTTCAAACTGAATTCTAATAAGATAAGAACATTAAATGACTGAAAATGTTTTTAAAGAAAATAATCTACTTTTCAAAATTTTGTTTAATATTATTTGAAGTAAAACTGACATGGTAGCCACAATCTGAAATGTTACATTTTTCCGACATTTCCCTGATTCAAGATTTTTTCCCCTGACCTTTTAATAAAACTTTCTTCTGTGGGAAACCCCCATTTTGTTTTTGTCAATATTTAAGTGGGTTTTATAAACAACAACAATCTTTATTAACAACAAGCAATTACATAACATGTATATTTATATATAAATTTATAAAAAGTTGATATTTTGTTGCTAATCGGCTATCGACCCGTGGTCTTTCTGCCAGGTTTTATAAATGTTTACGTGTTTTGTAATTTTTATGATGCCTGTTGATTTTGACAAGTTTAATAATATCATATGGCTTTTTTGTTAGTGTTTTGGTCAATTTGAATAAAATTCCATGACTTTTCTCTGACTTTCCCGGTTTTAATGATATTCAGTGAGTTTTTATTTACGTAATCTTCAGGCATTCGTCGATTTTATAATAGAGTTCAATTTGAAGTTTTAAACGAGTGATTCCACTTCCAGGTTAAGCATGAAGTAAAATTTCGAGTTTAGAAAAGCCTGAAAATTTGGTTTGGTCGTGTAGCGCTAGGCGACCAAACCAAATTTTCAGTCTTTTCTAAACTCGAAACTTTACTTCATGCGCCACGCGTACAAACCCTAATTTGTAATGAAGTTCAAAAACACACAAATACATCTTTAATCAGAGTAACGCGGAATCAGATATTTAGTCTGTTATCAATGATGTTCAGTGTTAATAATAAATAATTAGATTTTGAATATTTTTGATAAAACAACTGGTAACGATAATCATAAAAAATCAAATTTATTCTTAAAGGATTTGTATTCGTGATTCGCAAAAACAGGATTCGAATCTTTGATTCGAATCATATTTATCTCTTACGAATCCTTTATTCGAGTATTTGTGATTCAACAAAATATGATTGTGATTCGGATTCGTGATTCGAATCCTTTTAATGAGGATTCGTCTAAGCTCTGATTTGCATATAGAAACGTAATACTCGTCCATTCGTTTCATAATTCCTGCAAATTATATGAAAATCTGACGTTTCAGTAATTTTTTTTAATACAGCACTTTGGCACGTAGAAACGTACACCCTATTTATTCCTTTGATAATTCCTGTACATTTCATGAAAATCTGACGTATCAGTAATTTTTAATGTTTTTTTTAATGCAGCACGAATTTCCTATGATATTAGTCAATTTTAAGTATTTTTTATTCTTCTAATAAGATATTTTGCTCTTCAAGAAAAACATCATTTTTGCTTTTGTAATTTATAAAAAAATTGTTATAAAAATCTGTTTTTTGAGTTATTCAACAGTTTTTTAAAATCTTTTTCTTGCATAATTTTGGTGTTTAAGGCCTAGTAAATATAATTCCAGTTGACTTGTTTATGCTTACAAAAAAATAAGGTTCGTTATTTAATTTCTTCATTTGTAAAGATTTTTTTAATGCAATATAAAATTACTATTTTTTCGATTGTTAATATTATTTTAGTCACTTTCAGCTGCTTTACTTTCCAGTTAAGGAATAATCTTTGCACTAATACAAAAAATGGTAATTCTTCCGATTTATGATTCCTGAAAATTGATTCCGATTTATGATACCATGTTGGTATTATACAGTAATATATAGTTATATCATAGCAATTTTATAAAGTAAATAACTATACAGGAAGTTCTTCTATTAATTATACATATCCTAATTACAGCGTATATGCTGTAAATCTTCAGATATTCGCTGTTTTCTTTAGAGAGTTCAATTTGAACTTTAAATTAGTGTTTTCCACTGCCAGATTAAGCACTAAGTAAAATTTCGTATTTAGAAAAGCCTGAAAATTTGGTTTGGTCGCGTAGCGTATAAAACACTGAATTATTGTGAAGTTCTAGATTTGCTACTAAAGCAGTATGCTAAAGTTGTATATTTTGAACTTCACATAAAACCAGTGTTTTATACGCGTGGCGCATGAAGTAAAATTTCTAGTTTAGAAAAGCCTGAAAATTTGGTTTGGTTGCGTAGCTCGTAGCGCTACAGGACCAAATCAAATTTTACTTCATACTTAATCTGGGAGTGGAAAACACTCGTTTGAAGCTTCAAATTGAACTATTTTAAAAAAAACAACGAAAGTCGGAAAATTTACAGCGTTATGCATATGTTTACTTAGAAGAAAAAAATCCCTGTACTTACTGAAAATTGCAAATTTTCGATGGCATTTTATTTAAAGGAAAAAATCTTAGATGTAATTGTGGTTGTAAGCAATAGCAAACCTTGAAAAACAGATTTTTTCATGAAAAAAAGAACACATCACATTATTTCTAGTTATGATAATAAGGTTTGTGTGTGTGTTTTTTTTAGAGATAAAATCTGCGGGAATTTTGCATAGAATTCGCAAAGTTTCTATAGGCATATATTATTTTTTTATCAAAATTTGACGTACAGTTGTTAATTACATTCTTCCAAATAAAGCACGTACTTTTTTGTATTTGGCATAATTTATATCAATTTTAAACGTATGTAATTTAGTTTCTAATCGTTGGATTTTGACTATTTTTCCAGTTAGTTCATTTAGTTTGGTGAAAGAATAATTTTACCTGATATTACATTCTGCATATAAATTATGCATAGAACAGTAAATATGTCCTGTAACTCAAATATTCATTGTATACTTCAATATTTGTCGAGGTGTTAACTCGAGAAGTGGTTGTTTCAATGAATATTTGGAAAAGTATCAACGAAAGTCGATATTAAGTTTAATTCGTTTTTAAATTTTATATCACGTGATCTCTATTTTTGGTGATTATGTTTTTTTTATGTGTATTATTTTAAGAATTTATCTTTTTATAATTTTATTATTAAATCGGTTGTCCTGTTGGGTAATAAATTTTATTATTATATCAAAGTTTATTGATTTTTTGAACAGTAGTTGTATCAATCTCTAGGGTACATTCGATATTTTTACGAGTGTCAAAATAAAATATAATTTGTATATTTGTATAATACAAGGTGTCCCAGAGTACCTGTATCAGGTTTGTTTTTTAAAGCGGCTAGTCCTAGAGAGTTGAGACAAAAAAATGTATCACAAAAGTCATATAAAAGAATCGAATGAATGGTGATATTGTTTATTTCCCAAAAAGGCTGACATCTCTAAGAGTTTGCTTAAAAATGTCAAGATTTTTAACTGGTACGATAGGTCTAAAGTGGTATCATTGAAAAGGTCTTTGAAAAATAAGTAACTTGACATTTCTTGATATTTTTAAGCAAACTCTCAGGGATACAAACCATTTCGGGGAAAAATAATATCACCAATCGATTTTTTAATATGGATTTTGTAATACATTTTTTGTCTCAACTTTCTAGGATTAGCGTTTTCTAAAAAAACAAAGCCTGATACGGACGCTTTGGGACATCCTGTATATATATACAGGGTGATTTTTTTTATGTTCTGTATGGGGATTTCGGAAACTACAAAAGATAGAGAAACGAGCTGAATAAAAATACATTTGCAAAATTTTCAAAAAAGTCAAGGGTAACTACATATTTTGAAAAATGGGAAAAGTGTCGATTTTTTTCAAATCGAGTTTTCTCAGTTAGTAAAAGATATAGAAAGAAACTGTAAACGGCAAAGTTTTAGATAATTTTACACTAAATAATAATATTTTATCAGATTTTTTCTATGTATATTAGTTTTCGAGATACAACACAAACTTATATTTTTTTTAAATAAAAACCATATAAAATGTTATTTTTTTTCTTATTAATCAGATATATCACTGAACATACTTATTTAGAAAATAACTAAGTTATTAACTATTTTCTATTTTATTTACAAAAAAAGTAGTTAGCCATGAAATAATGACTCTAATAAAACAATCGCGATTGTTTATAGCAGTTAATTTTATTGGTGTATTTTTGTTAAAATACATTTAATTTAGTATTAAAAACAACTGTTTTTTATGGACATTTTTTCCTACGAATTTCCATTTCTTCCTACACATAACTTATAACTTCCAAATAAACTTATTTGACAAAAATTTAACAAACTCCTATAATATAGCCGATTTCTTTTATAAATGTCATCTTTTCACGGTTAACTATTTTTTTGCACTAAAAAAAATTGAAAATTGTTAATAACTTAGTTATTTTTATAAACAAGTATGTCAAGTTATATCAGTTTAAAGAGACTACAAATTTCTTTTTCATGATGACATAGCCAACTATGGTTTCCATTTAAAAAATGCAAGTTTGTGGTATATCTCGAAAACTAATGTCAATATAAAATGTCTAATATAATTTTATTATTTAGTGTAAAATTATCTAAAACTTTGCTATTTATAGTTTTTTTTATCTCTTTTAATAACTGAGAAAAATCGATTTGAAAAAATTAACACTTTTCACATTTTTCAAAATATCTAGTTACCATTGACTTTTTCGAAAATTTTACAAATGTCGTTTTATTCAGCTCATAAAACTGCACTACTTTGCCCATTTAACCGTTTACTATCTCTTATAGTTTCCGAGATCCTCATAGAGAACACGAAAAAAAAACTCACCCTGTATATATACTTTAAACAATGAATTTGGGTATTAACACCACAATATTTTCGTAATTTCAATACTTTATTATTAATCAAATCTGCTAATTTAATAAAAATTATTGTGATTCGCTTAGTTAAGCCACTAGTTTTAGTTTACGCGGAAAATATTTGAATTCAAATAAAAGCCCTGCGATTGGTCGCAGAAGGAAGAAATAATATTTCAGTTTCTGCATTGAAATTTGATGAACCTATTTTTGTATCTGTAAATACAAAATGCTCTTGATATTCGAAATGATTTTACTATAAGTTCGTCTATTTAAAATTACTAAAAGTAAATTATAAGTTTTATCCACTAACAACACAATGTTCATGCTAGAGACAAGCAATTAACAATAATTTATCTAGAATATAAAATAAAGTCTAACTGAACTGTTCCTTACAGGGTTGTTATGTTTAAAGCACTTTGTTTTAAAACAGTGTTTTAAACATGTTTAAAAACAGCCGCCGTGTTTTAAACGGTTTTGTTTTAAACATGTTTTAAATCTTAAAATTGTTTAAAACATGTTTTAAACGTTAAATTTGTTTAAAAGATTTTTCTAATTATCTTAAATTTGCTAAATTATATTTTATACTACTTCATTAGGATTTTTTGTTTACATATTTAAATTTTAGCAAAATTGTTGAAGATATTTCAAATTACATTATTAAACATAACATTATATTACAATATAAAATATCACAACTGTGTGTGTATAAATCTGTTTTTTAATACAGACAATTTTTTTTTCGCGTATACATATGCATATACTGTGAATTTTACGACATTCGTTGTTTCTTTTAAAGATTTAAATTTGAATCTTTAAACCAGGGTTTTCCACTCCCAGACTAAGCATGAAGTAAAATTTCATACGCCACATGTATAAAACCCTGAAGTGTCACAAACTTTTAAATATACGGCTTTAGCAATTATATAATATATAGATGTGAATAAAACGGGAGTCCAATTCTGCGCTGAACAAATTGTTTAAAACCGTGGATTATAGGCAACCCAATAACTCTAACGTATTAGGTTGCCTATCGTTGTTGTATGTGTGTATTTTTTAACTTCACTGTAAATCAGTGTTTTCAAGCGTGGCGCATGAAGTAAAATTTCGAGTTTAGAAAAGCCTAATTTGGATTGGCCGCTCCGCTTCGCTACGCGGCCAATCCAAATTCTTGGGCTTTTCTAAACTCGAAATTTTACTTCATGCTTAGTCTGGGAGTGGAAAACACTCGTTAAAAGCCTCAAATTTAAAATTCGGGATATGTGTACTCAAAAGAAAAATGCCCTCTATGATGTTTTGTTTTAAACACGTTTTAAACGTGTTTGAAACATGTTTACAACATATATTTAATTGTTATTGTTTTAAACGCTGTTTCAATGAAAAAAAACACGTTTTAAACATATATTTAATTGTTATTGTTTTAAACGATGTTTCAATGAAAAAACACGTTTTGTTAAAAAAAACTGTTGGTTCTAATTAAATTAACACTCTTTAAAAGCCTCAAATTAAAAAATCGGGATATGTATACTCAAAAGAAAAATGCCCTGTATGTTCTGTTTTAAACACGTTTTAAACGTGTTTTAAACACGTTTTAAACATATTTTTAATTGTTATTCTTTTAAACGTTGTTTTAATAAAAAACACGTTTTGTTAAAAAAAAACTGTTTGTTTTAATTAAAATTAAAAATAAAAAACGTTTTTTTTAACAAACCACAAAAATGTATTAAAATCAGAAAAAAAAAATTATTCCAAAAGTAGTCGATTTTGAAATAAATAAAATTTGTTCTGATTTGAATACATATTCGTGATCAACGAATAATTAATTTAGTTTGACGTTATTTTATATTCTAGATAGTTCTGATGTTTCCAGAAAACAAAGAATAATTCACTGTTTTTAATGAAGCATTTAATTTTTTTAGGAGGGTTATCCACTCCTTGATTAAGCATGCAGTAAATATTTCAATTTTAGAAAACCTTGAAAATTTAGATTGGTCCAATCCAAATTTTTTTAAGTCGAAATATGCACCAGGCGCGTTAGGAGACTGATTTAGTTTAAAGTTTAAGACACACACATTAACTTTAATTATAATTCAATTAAAATTATTATAAAATATCTAGTTCGAATTATGACGTAGAAGACGTACTAAGGACGTGATTTCTTTGTCAATGACCTTCGCAATCTATTTTTGACGTCATAACTACGTTATCTAATCACTTTGCTTCCAGGAAATTATTATTAGGATCTTTTTTTGTGTACACTGTGTATGTTATATTAAACTTTTTTTATACAGGAAATTGTTGTTTTAAGTATACATATCCCAATGTATTGTTAATTTTAAGGCATTCGTTGCTTTATTTAGAAACGGTAAATTTGAAGTTTAGAACGAGTGTTCCACTCCTTGATTAAGCATGAAGTAAAATTTCGAGTTTAGAAAAGCCTGAACATTTGGTTTGGTCGCGTAGCGACCAAACTAAATGTTCAGGCTTTTCTAAGCTCGAAATTTTACTTCATGCGCCAAGTGTATAAATCACTGATTTAATTAATTTGATGTACATGTTCTTGAACTTCACGATATTTCGGTTTCTACTTGTTCCGTGGAAACTCTATGAATACGCCACTGGCCGCAACCTTCAAAATCTGAAAATGTCGAAAACGGACAAACGCGCATTATTTCGCCAGTTTCCGGTAATAATAATAGCTGATGCTTTGATAAGACTTTTCGAAAATTAATGATTTATTTTAAAAACAATCTAGATTAAGAATTGTTAATCTAGATTTTTTTAAAAACAAATCATATATATTATTATAAAAATGACACTTACATTCGATTTCTTTTTGTGTTTCTGGCGTTTTTTTCTAAGAGGTGAACTGTGTTCTTCATTCATCATGGCACAACTATCTTCAACTGTCGAAGAAGTCGAATTGTTTCCCTGTGTAGACATCGAGGAGTTTATGTTTGAATATGACGACAGCTTAGTATTTCCATCAGCTGAAATCGAGGAACTCATGTGCGTATACAGTGGCAATTTGTGAAGAGCTGATTCCGATATTGAATAAGGCTGAGAGTCGTGGTCAATTCTATAAAGAAACAAAAAAAAATGGATTAGTCGTATTCGTTTGCATTGCAAAAACAAAACAAACCTTGTAGATGATTTCGAAAGTTGTGTGATGCACGCAATAGATGAGGGCCGCTGTCCTTTAATCCCCCTGGAGTTGTATCTTTGGCGGAGCGAAACCTTAGGTGTTGAATCTGATAAGTCCAAATCAATGCAGGAGGCGTTTAACGATGTCTGGGGGCGGTAAGTAGCGATGCTTTCGTTTTCTTCATCTTCACTGCTGGCATCACAGCTGTCTTCAGGTTTGTCCATTTTTAGCCATTGTTTCGTTCGAAGCATGCGATTGAGCGGGGGTTCGTTGGTCGGATTGATTCTCTTGCACGGGCTCACTAAATTTTCGACTTCCTGGCAAATTTTACTGTATTCTCTTAATTTATTCACTGGGGTCCTTCCGTCTTGATCTTTGTTCGGCGAGTAGGTCCATTCTTCTTCGGAAGTTTCAGATGTCGTTGTGGTCGGCAATTCGTTTTCTAAAGCCATGTTCTGTAGCTTTTCTAGTTTGTCCATGTCTGAATCTGTATCCACGTGTTTGAAATAATAAGTACCAAGATTGGGGGCGTTGCGGTTCGACCTATAAAATGTAATAAGTAGTACAAAGCGGAAAAATTTACAACCACAACAAAACGTACTTAGTAAATTGTGCATCTTCAACTGATACAACAACGGTGGGTTTGGGCGCTTCTGGGATTGTTAATTCCTTGTTATTCATGTTTTCTAATTTCTTTTCGCCATTTAACTTACAATCAGGAGTATCAATACCGTTCTGAAATAAACACAACACATGCAGTAATCTCATAGTTTTGATAACGATATTGATTATTCAGAAAGGCTTATTAATATGATCGGTCACAACGCAACCGGTTCAGAATAATTACATTTAAAACAACTGATGAAAACACGCACTATTCCTGTAAAACACATGAGTGTTCAACACGAATGGAAAAAGCTAGTTAAATGAAAGTTTATATCTAAACTACACATCTCGATATTAAGAAAGCGCATCGAAATGGTGAAATATTAAAGAGGAAGAAATATTAAAGAGTGATGAAGACAAAGGCTACCTTTGACGGAGGCACATTGCTGTTAATCCATTCCCTCAAAATTGGTGACCCTGTAGATAACCTAGGTTGTTTTTTCGCAGGACCTTCATCGGAATCACTATCGGTAAAGTAAGCGGTATCCTGTAAAAAAAGTTATCTATTAAAGCAGCACATCGCGACCAATTAAGGCAGGTATTAATTACTAGCGGTCGCTGTTTTCACGTGTTCGCGATGGTTTAGTCAGGCTAATTTGCTAGTAGTGGAAATAAAGATTTTTTGAGTGGAAGGAGAAGGTCCATGAGTAAAATATACTGTATATGTAATGTGTATAGCATTAGGTAAAAGCTGGCCAATTAATATCTCAAAACAGTGTTAGATAATATTAACTAATTAACGACAACAAACTTCATTTTTAACATCTAAATATACATTTAAATTAAAATGAATTTCTTCATAAATCTACATACAATATTCTATTGAAATTTATACACAGATTATTTCTTTTAAGTATACATATCTCGGTGATTGCAGTGTTTTGTAAATTTTCAGGAATTCCTTATTTTTATAAAAAGCGATCAATTTGAAACTTCTAACGAGTATTTGCATTCCTTAGTTAATAAATGTACATCTCCAAAATTTAAATTTAAAAAAAAATTAACGTTTCAATACCATTTTTATTTTATTTCTGTTATAAGTTTTAACTGCTCTACTCAGTTTTATAATCATTACACGGTAATTGAAATTAGTCACAGACAAACAAAAAAGTTAAGTGTTTTCTTCATCTCAACTTCATGATTTAATTTCCTTTATATTAAATATTATGTTAGTAATAATAAATTATGTTAAGTAAACCATTTTTTTTGTAAATTATTTTTATGTTAAGCTGAGTGTGTGATCAGTTGCGATTATTTTGAAAGTTAAAACCGATTGAAACACGTATCAGACAACTGAACATAAAATATAGAACAAAACAAGTGTTTTACTTTACCCAATTTGAAAATATGGTTCTATCAAGAAGGTAGCACAATCAAAATCCAGTATATTAATATTGAATTTGAATTAAAGGCACTTGGTGTGTTTCACTTAAATCTTTATTTCTTCTAACTTGTTTCGACTTATTCGACAAGGAAGAATGACGATAAGACGAAACTAGTTGGTAGAAATAAAGACTTAAGTGAAACAAACCAAGTGCCTTTATTTCAATTCAATATTAGTTAAAATGTTTCATCAAGTGATCAATGAGAACCAAATAAAATTTACTATATTAATAATATTTATTAAACAACTGTGGCTTATGTAAGGGCCTAGTTGCTAAGGCCATTAAGGTAAAGGAAGAATATTAATCTCAAAGATTATATTGCATGCTTTAATAAAAAACACTGCAACCTGATACTCTCTGCTAATTTAGCAAATTAATATTGCAAACGGCAACAAAACATTATGATATTTTATTCCATTTTTCCATTACATACAAAATCACTAGATTTCATCTACTCTCCGGTTAGCTGCTACTACTATGAATGACAATTTTTCATTTCACTTAACATGGCTCAATTTAGAAATGTACTTTACAGCCGGAGCTAATAAAATGATATGAAGGGAATACAGTAAAAGCAAATTACTCCGAATTGAGTTCAAACAGTAAATTAAATTAAGTCATGCGTTTTGACATATTTAGTTAATGAGCTGTGGATCGATATATTTTTTTTGCAACAATATATATAATAACATTTTTACAATAATTATTATATATTAGGAAAAGAGGAAGTAAATATACGTAAATATAAAATATATATACAGGGTGTCCCTGGAGGAATCTGCCACATTTCAGGGGTGTATTACTTATGTCATTTTAGGCAAAAAAAGTTATATCAACATAGGTCCGATGCGGAAAGGTTGGTGAGTTATGGCTTGTTGAAAAAAACTGTCAAAATTGTAAGGAGTAGGCTATCAAAAGCATTCATTTGCTGCTTTTATAATGGTAATGCTAGAGCTGTCGTGCTGGAATATCATCGGCGTTTTCCACATCGTAATACACTACCAAATTGACAGGTATTTATCGATACATCATTACAAAAGTAAATAAAACAAATTTCTGTATATTCTTCACTGGTAAAAGTTAAAGGCATGTTTAAAGTAATCACATTTATCAGTATGGTTAACTTATAAGTGACAGCAAAACAAGTAATTGCACAGCAATGTTTTCCTAGCTTACTCCTTACAATTTTAAATAGTTTTCTTCAACAAACTATAATTCACTAACCTGTCTGAATCGGACCTATACACCCCTGAAGTGTGAGTGTGCAAGGAGGACAGGAGACGACGACGATCGTTTCGCTTTTTAATGAGCTCCTTAGGTCGCCACATCCATCATCCCATACACACTCACTTGATATGTAGAACTTGTATACATACTGACTTGCCCAACTATAAGTCGGTTTTGAAGTCACTATTTATTAATGCTAATGCATTGATACGGGCATTAATCTGAACATTTTAATAGATTACTGTCGTTAATAGTATAGCGCTCTTGTTTATAAAACAAGAACCGTTTTATAATATAAACTCAATGGCCACAGCAAATTAGGGTTATTTAGAATTTATTTAACTATAATGCTATAAATCACTAATATACATACCTATCTAATCAGTATATTTTGAACTTCATAATATGTCAGTGTTTTATACGCCTGGTGCATGAAGTAACATTTCGAGTGTAGAAAAGCCTCAAAATTTACAATTGGGCGCTATCCTTCGCTCCGCGCCCAAATCCAAATTTCCAGGCTTTTCTATACTCGAAATTTTACTTCATGCTTAATTGAAGAGTGGAAACACTTGTTAGATGTACAATTGTATTAATTCAGCAGAAAAACACATTTTCCCAAAAATACACAAAATCAGTTTAATATAACCTTTAAATTAATCCAAATTTAATTGGAATGAAGTTAAAACACATGAAAATGCGATGTTGCCACGCATCAATAATTCAGACTAAACTAATAGCATGTAGATTTTTGGTTTAATTAATATAAAATATTCGTATCGTGTTTTTACAGATATAGTAGAAATTAGACTATATTCACATTAACTACAATTAAATAAATAAGTCTGTGGGTGTTTTAAAAACCTAACCTAGCCTATGTTTTCAATGCTAAATGCCCGATTTGTGTTTTTATCTTTCACTATCATTTTTATGCAATATAAAAATTTGTTTCCACCAGCACAAGAATCGAATTTGAGACTAAATTAGTAATGTATCAATTATGTAACTAATGTCAAATGATTCGTAAATACAGAACGTCTAATTAAATTTCAATGTCATCTACACTAAAACAAATTATTTAGGCATGTCATTATTTTTTCCAATATAAAAAATAACACTTAATATAAAACAATCTTACTCTGATATAGATAAGATTTATTTCTGTTATTTGTAAAAAATGTATGGCCGCGAGTCCTTTGAAAACGGAACTTCAACAGATGATAAAATTTATGAGGAAAACATTGGGATTTTCCAGTGTAACAAACTTCAGGCAAGCTATTTGATCGGTTAAATTACTTACGTTCGTAGATAGCGTGACGACATATTCGGCAGGAAATTCTTGTTTGTGTGTAAATAATTGATTTATTAAAATAAAAAATATCCATTCGTGGTATTCCGTTGGTAGGAAACGTGAAAGTAAAATTCGTAACTTTTATTATTAGGAGGAAGAAATGTGCGATAGGTAGGTGCTTTCCTCTAAAGCATTTCAAGAACGCGAGTAGGTTTCCTGCAGAATATCATGGATATCATTGCCCGGCTTGACTTATCTGATCCCTTGATGTCTGTATGATTCGAAGTTTTAATTGTACACACGTAGAAGTGAACTTGATTAAAATTGATTGTGGGGCGTTTTTATTTGCTTTCACTCAGTTCGATTGTGCTGGCTTATCTCTATTGTTGCCCAAAACCTATTCGCCATTATGTTCAATTAATATTATGTACGGCCATATGGTTGTAGTTAATGAGTTACATTTTTGCACAACAGGTTGTAATGAAAGGCAAGATAGGATCGTAGCGTGAACGTTCCACTAAAATAATTTAATAAATCGTTGCACTAGCTTTAACGTTAATAAAATCTAAAAGGCAGCAATTTGCAAAATGGAATTATAATTATTTACTACGTGCTTGTTGTGGTTGACATTAAAATACACTAGGGCTAGAATACTAATTTCACTTGTGCATTTCAATCGTAGAGTGCAGTGTAATGACGGAAAATTATGGATTTTGTTGAACTGAATGGAACGGAGGATATTAAAAGTCGATTTAGAGTGCGTGTCCTGTATCGATTTGAACTCCGAGGGGTTGACATAAAAAACTCTCTATTACCTAATCATTGATGGCAGTGAAGATGTCATAGCAAAATCAAAACGCAAGAACACTCTAACTTTAGCACTTTCACATGGCGAGCACTCAAAACACAACATTCTCCGCGCAGAAAAAGGTGAGGACTGCCGCGCATAGTAATGTTTTCGAGTAGGTAAGCAACGGACAACTGTTTTAATAATTGCACTATTACGTGCACGTGGTGGAAGGCCGGAAATAAGTTATATTGTTCCTTTTTTCTGTTGCGGGTGCGCTTGTGCGTAAATAATATATTTGTTCGAAAAAAGTCATTTGGACTGGGATCTGGTTAATACAATGTGTTGCAGCGCGTTTTTTTACCGGACATACGTTTACCACACAATGTACTGTTTAGTGTAATCAATTCAATGTATATGGAGAAGGAAAGAATCATCCACCTACAGACACGTGCGGGTTATTTAAGTGTTTAGCTATGTAAATAACTTATCCCCCTTACCCTAATGGAAAAAAAGGCGCAGGAAAAATCATTAATCCTTTTTATCATGCGCTTAAGAAATTAACACAGTTTTATACATTAAAATGTAATTGTGAATGATAATCATATTACTTAATTTATCAAATACGATACACTAGTTTCTCTTATTAATCAACTCAGTGGCGGCTCGTTCATAAGGGTTGCAGGGCTGCAGCCCCTACAGTATAAATTCAAAGATAAATATTTTAGACGTATTCTAGTTTATTTCCGTTTTGTAATATATTTTTGTCGACTTGAACGAAAACTTCCGTAAAATATCTACATAGTTAGTCTAACAACCACTTTAAGTAAACTCAAAAACATACAGTTATCTACATAGTATACAATTTTCTAGCTTGACAATGCATGAAAAACTTGTGATTAACACTTTGGGGTGTGTAATTTGGGTACCGATTTAAATTATTGATATATACATTTCTTTAAAGTGTACATATTCCGATCCATGCGCTGTAAAGGCATTCGTTGTTTTTTAGAAGCGGTTAATTTGAAGTTTCGATCACTCCTTGATTAAGCATGAAGTAAAATTTAGAATTTAGGAAAGCCTTAAAATTTGGTTTAGTCGCTCGACCAAACCAAATTTTCAGGCTTTTCTTAACTCGAAATTACACTGAAATATTGTGAAATTAAAAGTATACTGCCCAATCAGTATAAAAAATAAACTGCTAAAGCGGCAATAAAAATATACCGCTAAAGTAGAATATATTGAATTTCACAAAATTTCAGTGTTTTGTACGCCTGACGCATGAAATAAAATTTCGAGTTTAGGAAAGCCTGAAAATTTTGTTTGGTTCAAACCAAATGTTCAAGCTTTTCTAAACTCTAAATTTTACTTCATGCTTAATCAAGGAGTGGAAACACTCGTTAGCAGCTTCAAATTGAACTTATTAAAAACCATGCGCCAGGCGTGTTTTCATTCAGGTTCAATTAAACAAAAATATATCAGTTTGGTTCCGGTTATCGTTCCGGAAAAAATAACGGTTTTTTCGGTTTCCGGTTCACCTCCAAGTGATTAATATATACATAGTAATGTTAGGGGTAATCACCATTGGTAATTTATCATAAATTACCCAGGCGTTTCGGAAACATTGGTAACATTAATTACGTGCGAATGCGTTTTAGTGCTAATTAAGTAATCTCACAATTTTCAATAACAGGCCTTTTAAACTTAAAAATTGTACAACTTAATAACCTAACCTAGCCTACACTAACCTAAGCCTAACGCTTAAGTTGATTTTTTCATAAATCACCCAACATTACCA
The DNA here is from genome assembly GCA_932526585.2 of Philonthus cognatus. Taxonomy (NCBI): domain Eukaryota; kingdom Metazoa; phylum Arthropoda; class Insecta; order Coleoptera; family Staphylinidae; genus Philonthus; species Philonthus cognatus. Next base: position 94,749,600 of record OW052243.1, read on the forward strand.
TGTTACCCAATTTGAAATTACCGGCAATTTTACATCACTGTATACATAAAGACAAATTTAACAATAGGAAAAATGTCACTAATCACTGCATATATTTTAGAATTGGTTTTAATTGTGTTATAATTTGTTCTTTTTCTATAATTTTAACCTATTAAAATGCATGTTTAAACTAACCCGAAATAAACCGACATTTTTTTTCGGTTCCGTTCCGGCTTTCGTTCCGACAAATTTAACGGTTTATTCCGGTTTCCGGTTTTCGGGCTCGAAGCCCTGTGTTAAACACTAAAATATGCTGAAATTAAAAATATTCTTCTTTAGCAGTATATTTTTAATCCTGCTTAAGCAGTTTATTTTTAAGTTAATAACTAATATCAGCAGTGGCGGCTTGTCTATGCTACAGGACTAATCTGCTGAACATTTAAAAAGGGTGTGTAATTTACTTGCATATTTAAATTATTTATACATACAGCATTTTTTTCTTTTAAGTATACATATTCCGATGGACACGCTGTAAAATTTCAGGAATTTATTGCTTTTTTTTACAAGCGTTCATATAATTGTCAATATTCATTTTGATAAATATATTATACAATAAATGTTGTGTTATATATTGTTGTTATCGTGAACAAAGTATAATGTATAACTTGCATATAATGGCTATTAATAACTCGAACGACTTGCTCTACTCGCCTACGGCTCGTTCCGCAATCATCGTTCTCGTAATTAATAGTTATCATTATATGCTTGTTGTACAATATACTATTTTGAGATTAGAGACGTGCAGAACAACATTTTCATCTCATTCCACCTCAGCACAATTATAAAAGCATTTCGTGACTACAAACATTTCAACAGCACACGTAAAAATTAATTTGTTTTTAATGCCATGACCAATCTCCACTGTAACAAATTTTCAAGGTTGCGTTCTTCCGAACTCCGCAAAACACCTTCGTCAGACGTTATCGCCTGTTATTCCGCACGAAAATATAACAGATGCCGAACATGTAATCTTATGCATACCATTATTAATTACCATATGCGCCGATTATAATTATAATTTACGTGCAGAGCATATGTCATTACGAATAATAATGGTTCGGTATTGTTTCCACACTTTTACAAGCCTCGTGCTCTCCACAAACTTTTCTTCTTCACTACTTTCGACATCGTGTCGCGACTTCCCCTAGCTTGTTTCGAATAATTACTTTGAACCGAATCGAAATAATTATCGCATCTGTATAGTTACACAAGCTGTACGTGTTTACTTTTGTTACCGTACAACTTTCATTTGGCAGAAATCACATGAATCTGCAGATTGGCTGAGCTTTATTTCAATATTAAATTAGTTAACCAATTGCCAAATGCATATTTATGTTCGTTTATTTCCTATTCCCTTAGCACGTTTACCATTAAACCGACGATGTTTATTTATTATATTCCGTGTTGTGACATATCCACAATCATTTTGTTCCAATCAAAGCCGTACATTCTAGGTAAAAATAACACTCTTTGTTCCTTCGACGGTAATTACCAGTGGATCAATACTTCCATAGAAAGAGAATGTAGTTTATTATAAAAAAACATTTTCAATTCAGTTTCTTGTAAAAGATTAAATTTGATCCTGCTAAATACATTGCAAAATATAATTCTTGACAAACAAAACGATTGATGAAACCCAAACAATTCGCGCTTAAACTTAATTACCATGCTATTCCAACATAATATAATATTCGCGTTATGAAATCGTGATTTCAAAACAAAATTCTTCGCTTAGCTTATTCTTGATGTGTATAAACCTTTCATTATCGATGAGCAAGACGAATTGCGCGTGTAAATTACTGAAATATCTAATTTTATTCTCTCGGTAGCTAAATTTGTCATTTTGGCATTTTGTCTATAATTACTATAAATGTACAAATATCTAGAATTTTTAAGTTAATATTGAATATTGTCTATCTCAGGGGTGGCCAACTTTTTTAGTAGCGGGGCCAAATTTTTATAGTAAGATTTGCGTCGGGCTACTACCAAATGTATTGAGCAGCACTATGAAGCTCTCGCTTATTAGAAATTTGAAGCTATTAATGAGTGTTTTCAATCCTTGATTAAGCATTAAATAAAATTCCTACTTTAGAAAAGCCTTAGAATTTGGTTTGGTCGCGTAGCGAAGTAGAGCGACCAAACCAATTTTTTAGGCTTTTCTAAACTCGAAATTTTATTTCATGCTTAACCAAAGAGTGGAGACACTCGTATAAAACTTTAGATTGAACGCTTTTAAAAAGAGCAATGAATGCCTGAAATTAATAATATACAATGTTCTAGCTTGACAATAAATAAACTAAAATACTTTTAAAATATTTATCTTTAAATGTATACTAATCTGCTATCGCATTTAAAATATCTTCTATTATTTCGATAATATATAAAAACCAAAAAAAAAAAAATATATTAAATGTGGACAATATTTTTTTTTTTCATTGAAATCATTGCAAAAAATGGTGTTCAATGATATGCGTATCTCCATATGCGACTATAACAGAACACGTTTTATCTGAAATTATCATTTAATAAAATTCACAATTCTTAGACGTGGAAAAAATGTTAGATATCTTCATGTCTCTTATACGTTATATATAATAAATGTACAACAAAAGAAAATGATACATTAGAACAAAGGGAAAAAAATTCTATGAGCATATTTTTATGATTTAAAAAAATGGAAAATTATGGTTCGTTTAAAAAAGTGTTAAGCATTACAGCTTCTGTGAATTTCATTGTCATCCACTGGATTTTGATTTTTTTCAATATTTAAACACACTTCATACATTTCTTGCTAAATCTGTTAACTTGATTAAATATTAAACATTCCGTTATTATTATTTTGTTAATAAATAAAGAAACACACACATTAATCTTACGCTTTCTCAAATAAAAACCAGCTTTTTTTATTCTTTAAAAACAATGTGGTTTTCATCAAAATTTTGAGTTTCTTTAAATATTTTTCAGAGCGCTAAAATGAAACACAAATTTCTTGTATATTTTGCATTATTTTAATCAAGTTTGAGGTTCTGTAAATTAATTTTTGGCAAATGCAAATCTTATATTTTTCTACAATAGAACAAAGTGCGTGTTAAAAAAAACTGCTTATTCGGCATTCTTTCATTTTTTTTATAATAAAATAAATAAATAAAACTACATAAAATAATTTTATTAAGTATTTGACATTGTGTTATTTTCTTTTATTAAATAAAGATACTTAATTTATTGCATTTTTGAATAATTGTTAAACGTCTGCAATTACGTTTTTAATCCCCAATTTTGGGGCAGGTGGTGGCCGAGAGGTAACGTCGCCGGACGGTAAATCGCTCGGTAAGCCACAGACCTGGTTCGATTCCCGTGCACAGGGAGTTGTTATTTAAAAATAATAACTCGTCGTGTCCCTGGGTGTGGTGTGAATGTGTTGTGCCGTCCAATATATGTTAATACAACTTACAAAATAAGTTATAAATTAAATAATATAAGTTAAAAAGAAATAATTGATGTTGGCCAATAGTCAAAGCAACTAAGGCCAGGCAAAAGCCAAAAAAAATGCCCATTTTTTTAAGCTTTCGAAAAAATTAACAAACATTCATTCTTGGTTTTGATCAAAATATGAGATTTCTTTAATTTTTTTGTAAGCGCTAAAATAAAACACAAACTTCCTATGTAATATTAATTTTGAGCTTCTGTAGTTTAAATTTCAACTACTGAATTCTGCTTTTTCCAACATTAAACAAAAATTTATACATTTTTAACAATATCTGTTAATTGTATGAAATATTTGACATTCTGCTGTTCATGATTAGTAAACAAGATTTCAAAATATCACTTACATTATTACACTTTTTAATAGTATTTGAGCGTCTATGATGAAAATATATTAATATCAGATGTTCAATAAAGAAACCTCTAAAGTGTTATGATTTAAGGTTTTTAAAATTTAAGTTGCCTGTGCGCTTTAGGAATTGACATATAAAACAGCGTAATAATTATAATATATAATTTCGGAATTGCCAACCTACAATATTTTCCATGGCACTCTAGAGGTTTTTTTTTTATTGGACATACAATATAATATTATAGCAGAGCGGAAATTTGAATTTTTACACATTTTGAAAGTCAATTTTTCTATTGTTTACAGTAAATTTCTTAAAAACTCATTAAGCGATATTTCAGTTATTGTTAAAAAAATGTAATCTAGACAAAAATTAAATTAAAATTAATAGAATCCGGAATTTGAAACAAATAATAAATAACTGAGATTTGGCAATTTTGAAGTATCGAAATTTACAGGTTTTATTTTTAATTACGAAAAACGATCATTCTGCGAATATAGGCAATTAGAATACGAATTCAATTATTTTAAATTCCGACTAAATAAGACTATATTTCTTACAAAAATTCACAGAAAATTGTCTAATTAAAAATAGTTACTGAGTTAACAAAGAATTAGCATGAATGAAAGTTTGTCCAAATTAAAAGATCTAACCAACTTTCTTTAATGTTATGTAGTTATGTATTATGACTATTAATGTTTTTGAACTTCACAATATTTTTGTGATTCATACGCGTGGCGCGTGAAGCAAAATTTCGAGTTTAGAAAAGCCTGACAATTTGGTTTTGAAGGGCGCTTCGCTTTAAATGTCTTAATATTATCGATTATTTTATGTATCGATTATTATGTGGGTAAAAATAACCTTAAATTTAGATTTGGATACTACGCTTCGCTTTCTTATCCAAATTTTGAGGGTACACTAAACATGAAATTTTACTTCATGCTTAACCAAGGATTGGATAAAACTCGTTAGAATGATATTTAGGACTTAAATAAAAACAGATTAATTCTATTTTAGTGACTTTACTAGAATTCATTAACTTTGAGTGTCCGTATAAGACGCAATTATTAGATATCATAAAGTAATATCGAGACATTTAAGTAATATTCTTATCTATGGTTAGGGCAATGAAAAATATCCTTAAAGTCGAAGATTTCAGTTTTAGAAATAAATGAAAGTGAGACTTTGTTCTTCACCTACGATGGGTGGAAATTTTGTTATCAAAAAGGATGGATTATGTATCAATGCTTAAAGTATATCGCTCCAAAAATATCGATTATTAAAATAACTCGATTAATCCTACCCCTAATTCAAACCAAGCGTAAAAGTTAAAGCCCCAAAAAATCCTTTATTGGTCGCAGTTACCCAAAACACTTTCCGACATTTTGGGAAAAAAAATCAATATGGTAAAAAAATCAATATGGTAACAGTGGAATAAAGTTATACTTTACGTATAAAAACGAACACTTACGTTAATAAAAGGTGAAAAAAAAATATTGATTTATGTACATACAGAGAGTTTTATGTAACACCGAACATTTTCATAACGAGAATTTTTCTTTCAAGTATCCATATGCATACGTTGCACATTTTTAATTTAATTTAATTTGAAGCTTTAAGCGAGTGTTTTCTACTCCCAGGCTAAGCATGAAGTAAAATTTCGAGTTTAGAAAAGCCTGAAAATTTGGTTTGGTCGCGTAGCGCGAAGCGCGGAGCGGCCAAACCAAATTTTTAGGCTTTTCTAAACTCCAAATTTTACTTCATGCTTAGCCTGGGAGTGGAAAACACTCGCTTATAACTTCAAATTGAATTCTTTTAATAAACCAAGCATCGGAAAATGTGCAACGTATGCATGTGGATACTTTAAAGAAAAATGTTCGGTCTTACATAAAACTCTCTGTATATGATATACATTTTCTTCTGCAATAAAATAAGATCATTAAAAATGTTCTTTAAAACTTTAAAACTTCTCATGGTCAAATCGGAAATGTAATGTGTGTCTCGCACGTTAATAAGTCTAATTATCAATTGCGAATTGCGAAAAGTATGACATTTTTAATATGGACAATTAATACTCGCATATCTTGCAGGTGAATAGTTGAACAACCTATGATTATTTTTTATAAAAATTAGTGTCAGCACTATTACAACAAAAGATAGAGATAGAAAAAAAAATCGGTAAAACATATTATGAATACATAAATATTTCAAATTCAAAACAATTTGAATTTGGTAGAATAAGATTTTAATTATTTCATTGTATAATTCAATATTCAGCGGTGTATTTGCACGGGAAGGAGTTCTTTCAATGGATATTTATTGCCTTATTAATTAAGACTTATTGTTTGCAGTTTATACGAACATTATCTTATTTTTATATATTAGTAGGATAACAATTTACTAGCTTGACACTGCATTAAAAAAAAAACTTGTCACTGAAACTTGGAGGCGTCCAACATTGATAATATAAAAAAACAAAACTAATCTGAACATTAAAAAAGGGTGTGAAATTTGGGTACCTATATAAATTATTTATTCATACACGGAATTTATCCGTCAAGTGTAGGTACATATTTCGATGCATGGGCTGTAAAATTTTTGACATTCATGGTTTTTTTAAATACGTTCAATTTAAAGTGTTTTTACTCCTTGATTAAGCATGAAGTAAAATTTCAAATTTAGAAAAGCCTAAAAATTTGGCTTGGTCGCGTAGTCTAAACTCGAAATTTTACTTTATGCGCTACGTGTATAAAACACTAAAATATTGTGAAAATTAAAACTATACTGCTGGATCAGTATTAAAAATATAAATTAAAATAAACTGATTAAAATTATATTGCTGAACACAATTAATTTTAATTTTACAATTTTTCAGTGTTATAGACGCGTGGCGCATGAAATAAAATTTCGAGTTTAGAAAAGCCTGAACATTTGTTTTTTTTAGGCTTTTCTAAACTCGAAATTTTACTTCATGCGTAATTAAAGAGTGGAAACACTCGTTCGAAACTTCAAATAAAACTAATAAAAAAACGAATACCTCAAAATGCATACGCATCGGGATATATATATATATATATATATATATATATATATATACTTGAAAGAAAATTTCCATATATGACCCGTGATGATCAATTAGTTAGAAATCAAGTGTGTTTTAGTTTATTTTTATTGATTAGTATGTAGCACAATATGTATCATATACGAGATATTTGTAATTTGTTACATTATAAATTTATTATGCAATAAATTAAAATTAAATTGAAGTACGTGTTGCGTCAGTTTTGACAAGGAATTTGTTTGTAATTATTGACAGACCCATATTAATACTGACCAAACAAGGAATCGGATTGGCATTTCATAAGTAATGGCAATAATACAGATAAACAACACAATTAACCTTATTTATCGCGGATAATAGAAAATAAATCTACAACGATTCAATATACAATTTCACCATTCTTTTCTAATTGTTATAAGTATTTCTTCATTCAAGGTTCGAATTCAAACATACATAAAATATCCAATAATTGCTTTCTCTATAAATTATACAAATTAAGTGGCATGTTTGAATGGGAGAACAATAATTAAATCAATTTAGTTTAATTCTCTGGTTGATCTACAATTGCCAACTAACGTTGTGATATAATTAATTATCTGTTTATACAAAGAAATACAGCCCTAGTTAATATTTGATGCAGTCTTAATACTGATATGATATGCTTTGTCAGATCCGAGTGTGAATTTCACCTCATCAATCAAAACAAAGACGGCCGTAATTAGCAGACGGTTGTTTAATAATGAAAATTAGTAACATTACTGTGTGATAATTCGGATTGAGTGCTTCAGGATTAAGAAAATGAAATCGCAAGGAAAATATTAATTAAAAATCGTGTAGAAATGTTTTCTCAGGAACATAAATTAATATGAACTATAACAGAAAGTGAAAATCAATTAAGTACACTGCTCCGAGAAATTAACGCACTACCTGCAATTTTTCGAAAATGTTTGCGTATTTCACGTTAATGTCGGAAATTTACATGTTATTTGGCCATAAGAACGAATAACGATTAATCTTCCACAATTATGATGATAGAGCATTGAAACTTATACATTGAAGCTTTATGAATAAATTAACAGTATTTTTTTTTCAAAAAAATATTTCTTAAATTAAATAATGAACACTGTCAAATAATTACATAAATCCGTGTATTACTTTCATAGGAAACATTCTTTCTTCTTCATATTGCTTAAATTTATTGAGGTAATTATTATAAGCATGTTGTATTATATAGATTGATCTAAAATAAATGATAAATAAAATGAATCGTTGCTTAGAAATCTCCATAAGAGCAATGTAAATTTTGATTATACTTTCAACAAATAGGGGGCAGCATCGTGCCTTTTTAGTAATATTTTAAAAATATACTGTGATTTCTAAAAAGATGTGAAAAGAAATTAGGACTGATTTATATACATTTGTCGCGACACGGGCTCCTGGCTCCTGGCTCCCGACCTTGAGTTGCGGATGTATTTTTTCTGACGGGGACCGTTCATTCAATTATTATGTTATTAATACACAACAAAGAAAGACATTTTTGAGAAATTTTCTAATACATTTTGTAAATATAATTGTATTTCTGGATTCATGCTTTGAATAAAAATGTGGAATGCCAGTAAATGTTGATTCAAGTCGGAAAAAATCCAATTTCATTTATAAATTACTAAATTGAATGTGCGGCACTCGGCGATTTGGTCACCGAGGCACCAAGTCAGCTTAGCGTTTTTTAGGTCCCGAGTTTGAACTGGATTATTGTTCGAACTCAGCTTGGAGTGTCGCCTAGAGACGGGCGAAATGGCTCTTTTCGGTGAGCTGGTTCACAAGATCTAACTCACTTTAAAGAGCTGGTTCAGTGAGCCGGCTCAAAAAAGTTACATGACTCAGTTACGAGCTAGCGATCCGCTAAAAGTTCTGACTCTTAGAGATCCATCTGATTCGCCAATAAAATGGGACAAAACACCATAATTTATTTTATTTTGTGAGATATCAATTTAAAATTTGGTATGCTTATACTAAACACAAATTCGAGTTTACGGATCTTTCATAAACCTCATTTGCACTTCCGGTTCCACCGGAAATGACGTCAATTTTAAAAATAGTGATGTGTCCATCATAGCACGTTCCCCGTTAAAGATATGATGATTTAAATATCAACAATATGGAAAACTTGCTCAAACTGAATTTATTCTACTTTTATTATTATTTTAAAACTATTCACAAAAAAGTATTTTTTTCATTTTTTTTCTACATCTAGGTAAATATTGATCATCATCACATCTAAGCGTTATATATTTTTAACTTCACTATAAATCTGTGTTTTATACGTATGGCGCATGAAGTAAAATTTCGAGTTTAGAAAAGCCCTGTGAACATTTTCTACACGGGGCTTTTCTAAACTCGAAATTTTACTTCATGCTCAGTCTGGGAGTGGACGACACTCGTTTAATTTTCTTTAGATTTTCAACATATGGAAAACACTCGTCACTTTAAAGGGGGTGCCTGGCCCCCCCCTCTAGATACCAAAAAATCATACATTTAAAATTGTTGTAGGCAAGTTTTCACCAAAATTAAAATAAATAATTAATTATCTAACGATTAGAAAATAAAATGTTCTTAACTAAGAAAATTATCTACTTAAAAATTAACAAAAAGCTGTCCAAATTTATAAATAGAATTAGTTTGTATAATCAGCTTAGAAGTGTAAACACAATTTGTCAACCAACCGAACAAAATAAAGGCTAGTTTTGTAAACTTTACAATATATCAATATTTTATACGCGTGGCGCATGAAGTAAAATTTCGAGTTTAGAGAAGCCCCACGTAGAAAATTTTCTACGCGAGGCTTTTCTAAACTCGAAATTTTACTTCATGCTCAGTCTGGGAGTGGACGACACTCGTTTAATTTTCTTTAGATTTTCAACATATCGAAATTTTCATTAAGTTTCATAAAATTTTCAGCATTGATTAATTAATTTAGACGTTATATTAATCGTTAACGATTAATAAACGTTTTTAAATTTGCGAGGCCGAAAATTAACGAAATTCTAGAAAATTCATGAATACCGGCACTTTTTTTTAGTTTGTCGAAAATCTAGGAAATACATGAAAGGTGTCAAAGTTTTAAAAAGTAACGAAAGGAGTCAAGAATTTAAAAATCGTATTGAAAAATTCACTAGTCATCAAAGTTTTGAAAATAATTAAAATCTTGAAATTCACGAAAATTGACAAGATTTTAAAAAACAAAAACTTAAAAACCCTCAAGATTTTGTGAACTAATTCAAATATTGTAAAAAGCCATTTATTTCTTTTAAACGAATGTTTTTCACTCCCAGACTTAGCATAAAGTAAAATTTTGAGTTCAGAAAAGCCGTAAGAATTTGGATTTGTAAACAAATATCTTGTGTTAAAATTTAAATTCCGTTTACTAGCAAACATAGGATTTGTATAAGAATTAGAATTTAATGAACAATTATAAAAATAAACCAGTATTTCTTAAAACTACAACAATTTAATTTAGAAATGGTTTACATAATCGCATATTGATGAGAGAGACATGTTTAGGATATCTTACAAATTTATAACATTCTTATGTTCTAGAATTTTGACTTAACTATAGACTAAATCAATGATTCGTGGATGATTAAAATTAATCAGTGAGAGGTGCAAATGGGCCTTGATGTGGTTCACAATTTTTAAACTTTATTGAACTGACAAGCTTTGCAAGTCAAAATTCCCTCATTACTCATTTATTTGTTATATACTAAATACAGGGAGGGATACATTACAAATTCATTAAACACTTTTTTTTTTCTTACGAGATGTCTTCTATAGTTGAAATTCCAAAAGGTGTTCTGTGATTACAGATTTGAAATGTATGGTACAACTTTTCTATGAGGTATTTTTATACTAACATTCTTTCTTAATTTTTTACATGATTAATTGCAACTTATGGTAAATCCTCTTAACTAAGGGAGTTTTTCTAATTGCTGGTCTATTTTCTCAACTCAAGCTTATGCCAGTAGCGAAACAATTTTTAAAGTTATTATAATTTTAGCTTAAATATCATAGGACAACTCTCGTGAACTTGACTATAATTATACTTATTAATTTAGTAAATCGTGTTAGTTTATAGAATGTTTTCCTTGTTATCGTTTTTTTATGTTTGTATAGTTCAAATTTCGTAAACTCGAAAATATAATTCGTCAATAAACCTAGATACATACCTTTCTTATGTAAGTTTCAATGTAACACTGCCATTCCATAGACCGCAAGAACAGTAGATGAAAACGTCTTTCGAGTCCAGTGACGACATTTATGGTAGTCGGACAGGAATCTGTACTTCGTTTACACAACTTAACAACGGAACTCACGATTTTGCCGTGATTTTCGATATCCTTATGAATAACCTGAAATGAAAAAATAAATATTAATGATAGACTGAACGTAATTCAGCTCTATACATATTAAGTTAATATTCATATATTCAGTATTAAATACAAAACGTACAAGTAGTTTGCGACCATTTAGCTATCTATAATTTGAGTTTCACTACTTGACTCAAAGTTCAACTCAAGTGATTATAAGTAGTTAATATTAAGTCAAACCAATCACAGAGGGACATATTCTTCTAAGTATACATATGCCGATGTATACGCTGTAAATTTTCAAGCAATCGTTGATTTTATAAAAGCGTTAAATTTAAGTGTCGAATGAGTGTTTCAACTCCCACACTAAGCATAAAGTAAAATTTCGAGTTTAGAAAAGCCTTGAAATTTGGTTTAGTCACTCAGCGAAGCGGACCGCTCAAACCAAATGCTAAGGCTTTTCTAAACTCGAAATTTTACTTAATGCGTCACGTTGTATAAAACACTGATATATTGTGATGTTAGAAATACACTAACATTTTTTTTTTTAATAAGTAATAATCGAAATATTTAAATAACAAAGTATTTACATTTTTCTTCAGACATTCTCGAGCAGGTCAAAAAATGCAATATATCAAATTAACTTATTTAGTAATTTAATTAACAATGTTGCGTTATTGCATTCATGGCGCTTAATGGGTTATTAACTTTTACGTACATTTATGTTGGTTAGGCAACATAAATGTACGTAAAAGTTATTAGGTATAATTAAAAAAAGCAAGATTTCAAAGATTTTGTTACGCGAAATGAACATTTGGAATATTTATCAACGTAAGATTAAACTTAAGCGAACACGCCAAATTTTCAGGCCTTTATAGACTCGAAATTTTACTTCACCACCAGCCACACCAAGGAGTGCAGACACTCGAAATTGAACTGTTTTATAAAAAAAAAAGATTTTTTTTTTAAATATTCAAAACACTGCAATCATTGGAATATACTTAAAAGAAAAATTCCATGCATGTATACTTGGAAGAAAAATGCCCTGTATATATATAATAAGCTGGTAATTTTCTCGAACTCTAGTTTAAAAATGTAGTAAAATGGTGAAACCTTATTAAGGTAACTAAAAAAGTATCAACCGCTTTGACATAAATATAAATGTTTTTATATTTACTGTTAATACATAAAAATATTTTACTGCTGAAATTAGAAACAAACAAAAAAAGGTACTTATTGCCTCATTATCACGCGCTAATGATTCTGAACTGCAACTTCTGAATAAACAGGATGGATAAAAAAGCCAAATCAAGTGGGATTTTATGATTCGTTCGGCGAGAAAGTGCACTTTGTTGCCTGCTGCAGCAGTTATCTATTAATTAGTAAATTGCCTCTCATTAGAGGCAGCGCTAGGTATACCACTTTCTTTTTCGGGCACCGCGAGATAAGACAAAAATTATAAAAAAATGCAGATGAGTCGATTGAGATACAGCTCTAACAATAAGTGATTGTCTAGTAAATTTAGCAATTATAAAAGTACTCAATCATTTTTAACAGCCATTCTCACGTTTAGGTAATTGTGTTCAACGAAATAAACAAAATAGTGATATTTTAATAAACAAAACACTTACACTTGGTTTGTATAACAAATTAATTATTTAAATAATGTGCTATACAAAAAACATGAATATTTTAATCACTAAATTACTAACATTTTTTAATATTGAATAGGAATAAGAATTATAGAGTTATCTCCAAATGTTGATTTTAGGTAACATTCTGCACTTCTGTTTATGATTTTTATGAATGACTTATTACATTACATACTGCGATTTTTTTTCCAAATACAGGGTGTCCCGGGAGGAATCTGCCACACTTCAGGGGCACAGGTCAGATTCGGAAAGGTCAGTGAATTATGGCTTGTTGAAAAAAACTCTTTGAAATTGCAAAGAGTAGGCTTTTGCTGTCACTTGTAAGTTAAGCTAACTGGTAAATGTGGTTATTTTGAACATGCCTTTAACGTTTACCAATGAAAAATATCGCAATATGTACAAAAAATGAACATCTGCATATTCTTTATTGGTAAACGTTGAAGGCATGTTTAAAATAATCACATTTACCAGTTAGGTTAACTTACAAGTGACAGCAAAACAAATCAAGCGGACACCTTACGATTTTTAACAGTTTTTTTAACAAGTTATAATTCACTAATCTTTCCGAATCGGACCTATGTTTGCGTAACATGACTTAATTAATACACCACTGAAGTTTGGCAGATTCCTCCCAGGATACCCTGTATACATGATGTTTATGCTGTACATTTTCAGGCATTTTGTGACTGTAAATTTTCAGGCATTTTATGACTTTTAAATTTGAAATTTTAAACGAGTGTTTCTACTTCCAGATTAGGCATAAAGTAAAATTTCGAGTTTAGAAAAGCCTGAAAATTTAGGTTTGCCGCGTAGCGCTTCGCTTTGATACGCGACTCACCAAATTTTCAGGCTTTTCTAAACTCAAAATTTTAGTTTATGCTTAATCAAGGAGTGGAAACACTTGTTAAAAGTAACTTATTTTAAAAACGTAATATTTCTAAAAGTCTACATAAAATTTAATTGATATCTCAAAATATTTTTAGTTCACATTTGGACAAAATAGTTATAAAGTAAGACTATTTTACATTCATTTTAAAAAGTTTTAATAGGGTATTTTTTTGATGTGAACCATTTTACTTTTTACCTGTCGTCTTTTTACAATTGAATATTCGAATATTTTAATTATTTAAATATCCAAATAGTTTAATATTTCGAATAAAAATTAAAGCTGAGATTTTTTTAAATTTGAGTAATTAATTATTGAAATATTTGAAATTCGAATAATGTAATAGTTAAATTTAAAAATGTCCAGTAATAATTTCAAGTCTAAACTTGCTCTATTTGTATGAACTACATATCGTAAAAAGTATTCTATAAAAGAATGCAGATCAAAACAAACAAAAAATATGTATTCGCATACATATTTTTTTTCCTGTTTTAATCTGCATTCATTTATAGAATACTTATTAAGATATGTTGTTTGTTACCGGGGATTATTTTAATTTCAGGCAACAAAAATTGTAAAATTACATTTACAATTCTTCCATTCTTCAAAATGATTTCGCACCTAGCAATTAACTAATTGCCCGGCCCAACAGATTATCACCCGCAGTTCAGACCGTGCTCGGGCCAACATCTACCTGAGCAGGTGTGGCGGATTACCTCTCGGGTTTTTCAAAATCTGCAATTAAGGGAGAGGACTGATGACCACCGTTGAAATTTGAAAGAAGAGAGGTTATACATTTCTATACTTCTTTCAAATTGCAGCCTAACGGTTATTTGGATTTGAGGGTTCGCTGAAACTTCTAGCGAATTCTTTGCCAACGGTCGAGTAGTCCTCAAAACATCCCTTCTCCACGCCATTTTTCGTGGCATAAATACCGGAGGACGGCATCCAGCAACAAGGAGTCATGAGGATTCAAAAGGAACTACCGTTTTTCGACTCTTCTGTCTGAGCCAGGAAGCTCTGACCGACGCCGACGCCAGACGTCCCAGCCGTCGTTCCTGCCGCCAGAAGAAGAAGCCAACAACCGGAAACAACCTGATGCCGACATCAGCCATCCCAGCCGACTTTCCTGTTCTTGGACACCGACGCCGAGCATCCGATTGCCAGTGCAATCGCCTCGACTTCACAATGACGCTACCAGTGTAGTGTTCGTTACTTCCGTCGGATCTAGCCAAGGCCAGCAACACCGACTCCCGAAAACTTAGCCCGACGCCGACGCCAGCCGTTCCACCGTCGTTCCTGCAGTCAATACCGACGCCAAACACCAAGGTTGCCAGAGCAGCCGCCTCGGCGTCCGACACTACCAATGTAGTGTTTGTTGCTGCCTCCGGATCCAGCCAGACGCAGAACCCCACCAACGCCGACGCGACACCCGTCGACAAGCACAGGACGTCGTTTACACCGAGACAGCGTCCTGCAACCTGGACGCCGCCACCAACCGGATGCCGCCCCTATCCGGACGCCGCCACCAGCCGGACGTCGCCTCTATCCGGACATCACCACCAGACTAGAAAACCCGATCTTTACACCGTGACGCCGACGCCCCAGCAAATCTGGCCTGTACCTCCATGCACTGTGTTACTCTCACTATTATTTTATTCTGTTGTTGTTTTAACTTTTTTGTCTTAAATAAATCACTGAAAACAGCATCCGTGTTTCAAAAGTTGATTGCTTATCACTCATAACCTGAACCAACCTGAGCTAGATGGAAATCAGTGTGGGGTACCCTCCCTCCCGTTGAAAAGTTGATACAAACGGAGCAAGTTTAGAAAGAGAAACAGATTCTAAAATAATAAATACAAATTGTACGAAATACCAGAAAGTTTTAAGAATGAACTTGATTAGAAATTGTGTTAGGTAAGGTTAGGCTAAAAACCTACCTAGTGTATTTAGCCATAGACGACACGGCTTTGGAGTAATAGATGGTGCTGTCGGTTGCAGATTAGTTTAGCACATTAACAAACTCAACATTTATTTATTAAACTTAAACAGCAAACAACTGCTGTTCCAAGTTTAAAACTGCTAAAAACTGTATTTTACTAAATGTAATACATGGATGGTTGTTAATATCGTTTTATTTTATGAAATTTTTAGAATTGAAAAGTTGAGAATGCACAAGCAAAATCTAAAAACTCATTTTACTGAAGAAAATACATATACGTAATAGATGGTGCTGTCGGTTGTAGATTAGTTTAGCACATTAACAAACTCAACATTTATTTATTAAACTTAAACAGCTAACAACTGCTGTTCAAAGTTTAAAACTGTTAAAAACTGTATTTTACTAAATGTAATACATGGATGGTTGTTAATATCGTTTTATTTTATGAAATTTTTAGAATTGAAAAGTTGAGAATGCACAAGCAAAATCTAAAAACTCATTTTACTGAAGAAAATACATATACAATACTAAAAAACGATAAAATAGATTCCAATTATGTGGTATCGGAACCCGGGTTAGCTGCGTTAAACGCGAGACTTCTAACCACTACGCGTGTAATGATTTTTAAAACACATTGCTACTATATAGGGTGATTCATTAGCCTCTTTACAAACCTTAGCAATAACAAGTAGATTTAATTTCTTGAAGAAATGTTCACAATGTTCACATAATCATTGAACACTAACTGGTAATCGTAACTTAAAGAAATTAAAACGTTTATTGTAACAAACAGACATCAACATCTCGCTGCATTACGTGAGTTTCCATTACAAAGTCTATACACAAAACAATCCCAGCTTATTCTCGATTAGAAAATGGATTCATTACTAATTGTAAGCAAAACTAGATGAACACAAATGTTAACAAGTAGTGACAAAGTTCATTAACATAACCAAACTATTTTTGACAAGTGATTAATAAAAATGATAGTTACTAAATTTTGTAACTACTACTTGTTTCAACTTAAAATTTTCAAGAGCAATATAACTTCTGGCAAAGATAGAACTTGCGTTTATATGAAAAAAAATTACTTTTCATTGCTAAAGTTTGTAAAGAAGCTAATGAATCACCCTGTATCAGAGAATGAAACATTTATATGACAACCAAAAATATTTGTTCGTTGAAAAACTGTGTTCGTTTTCAATAAAAAAAACATTTTTGAGCTGAGTGTTTCAAGTTAAATTAAATCAAAAAAAATAAATAATTATTTGAAGAAAGTCAATGACATGGTTCATTCTTCAATTTGGTTCTTATTAAGTGTTGATGTTTCACATTATATAGTTTTTGTTATAAAATTGATCAATTTTATTTTACTGCATAAAATCTTGGCTCGACTTTACTTTACACCCCGTGGAATAACATGCATTATAATATAGATTCACACTGTATTGACATATATCACCAATTAACATCAATAAATTCACTACGGAAATGATAAAAGTTCACTTTCTTTAACTTTGAAATTTCGGGTAGAAACTTCTATGAAACCTCTCTGATTGCTGTTAACTATTGCAATCTTTACTGGAGACATTGGGGGAGTCGAAAGGAATGTTTGTTAATAATATAACTTCAACTTAATGTTAGATTTAACCGGATGGCGATTATAACATATTAGCATATTACACTTGGACTCATATGGATTTATAGAATAACTAACATAAATTAATACACTCTTGGTAATTAATTTGGGCTGAATTCTAGTTTGTGTCAACGGCTATATTTCCCCGAAAAAAATGTTTGCTCAGGTTGAATATTCCACTTACTTCTAGGTTAGGTTAGGAGAAAGGTTTGCAATAGAATAAATTGCGTAAATCTCTTTGCGCACAATGATTATTTTAGGACTCAATATTTTCAAAATGTTCAAACTATTTTTTTTTATTTATTTAACATTTCCGGTCGAAATTAATTGCTTATCTAGATAGTACTCGTTGAGTACTTTCGAATAATATCATTTTTATCTATAATACCCACGGGGTGTATAGTAAATTCTTACTAAAATCTTCAACATTTTGATATTAAAAATACAGATTATTTTGTATTCGTGATTCGAAAACTTAGGATTCGACTCCTTTGATTCGAATAATTATTTTATCGTCTCTTGATTCGGGGATTCGTGATTCGAATTATTTTAGGTGTGAGGATTCGAATTAGTGATTTGTATCCTTTTTTTAGGATTCTAGCCAGCGCACCGTGTTTCGAGCAATGGACAAAAATTAAAAAATGAACATTTAATTTTAAGGATTTTCATATTATCATATTAGTAAAGTAGATAAGCAATTACTCCAAGGATTCCATTTAACATCTACTAGAGTTTCGCTAATTTCTTATTAGTGTACTCTCAAACCGAGGCAATGATCGAGCGGGTACTTGTCTTTAATATCAGTTTTATTTCATTTATTGTTTTAAGCGTTATAGTACAATTGCTACGAAGTGTTTTTAAATAATCTATGATGGATTCTGTAGCCTATGGTATGTAGTTTAAGATATCACTCAACGTTGATCTTTTGGTGTACGATTTACTTCGCAAATAATTTTTAAACAAACTCCTAAGGTTGTTTAGGCGATTACAAACATTAATATACTTCAAAATTTTATAAGGATCATCTGCTTCTGACTGTTCTTTTACAAGTTATGATTTTTTTGTAGAAAGAGGTACCGTTATAAAAAAATAATCTAGCAAATATGTGGTTAAATGCTCAGAAAAGTGACCATAAACAGTGTGTATTTGGCGATATATGTTCACGTTTGAATATTGCGGGTTGTGATGGTGAAATACGTGAAAGTATTAAAAGTTTGAAGTTATTTTTAAGTGAATTTACCAATATTATTTAAATATAGTATTACTAATCATTATTTATACGTTATAATATAAGATAATACTAATTTAAAAATATTAACAAACGCGCTTAAGGGTTTTCTTTTATCGCTTATAAGTGCCCAAAACGTTTATATCAAGCACAAAGCTCAATTAGTGACCAGGATTCAAGAAAAAATACAGGGAGTTTTTTTTAAAGTATACGGATTGCAAATTCAGCTTATTTTCTTTAAATCTTTAGATATTCATTGTGTTTTTTTGAAGAGATCAATTTGAAGCTTTAAACGAGTGTTTGCCACTCCCAGACTAAGCATGAAGTAAAATTTCAAGTTTAGAAAAGCCCCGTGAAAATTTATCGACGGTCGCGCAGCGACCCGAGAGACATTTTCTGGGCTTTTCATAACTCGAAATTTTACTTCATGCGCCATGCGTATAAAACACTAAAATATTGTGATTGTATTTATATTTTAACCTCACTTGAAATCAGTGTTTTATACGCGTGGCGCATGAAGTAAAATTTCGACTTATGAAAAGCCCAGAAAATGTTCACAGGGCTTTTCTAAACTCGAAATTTTACTTCATGCTTAGTTTGGGAGTGGAAAATATATATATATATATCTTTGTTATTAAAATATATCTTTATTATTAAATAAAAAAATTGCAACCACTAAAAATTGTTTTATCGATTTTTGTCCCATGCTCCCATATATTTGAAACACTGTGCAGCGTTGTTCTCAGCGAATACACTATGACATAGATTTAACTTTAACTTCGAAATACTAATAATGACTGCCCATCAGTGTTTTATGCCAACTGTTTAAATGAACGATCATTTTGAAGATAATATGACGAAGTTTACGTACATCGTAGAGTAAAACAATTGCAAAATTTGATGCTTTCGTATGCAGCAAATTGTTCTTTTAAGTATACATTTTCCCATGCATATCTGCAAATTTTCCGGCATTCGCTGTTTTCTAGAAAGTTTAATTTAAACTTTTTAGCGAAACACTTGTTTCACTCCCAGACTAAGCATGAAGTTAAATTTCGAGTTTAGAGCCTGAAAATTTAGATCAATCAAAATTTTCAGGGTTTTCTGAACTCGAAATGTAACTTAATGCGCCACGCGTATAAAACACTTATTTAACGTGAAGTTTAAAATATACTGCTTTAGCATATTGCTTTAGCACTATATTTTAAACTTTACGAATTAAGGAGTGGAAAACACTCGTTCGAAGCTTCAAATTGAACAATTTTCAAAAACAACGACTGTCTGAACAAGTTCAGCGTATATATCGGTATATGTCACTTGAATATGCCTATTTTAAGGATTTAACAAAATATTCTAATTTGTCAAAATCGTTACACTTTTACCAATTGACGTTTAACTGTTATAATTTACCATACTTTGGTCATCTAAATTAAATACATATGTATGTATAGGCTGTACATTTTCAGGCGTCAGTTGTTCAAAAAATAGAACGCTTTTATAAAAAGCGTTCAATTTGAAGCTTCTAACGAGTGTTTCCACTCCCAGATTGAGCATGAAATAAAATTTCGAGTTAAATAAAGCCTGAAAATTTGGTTTGGTCGCGTAGCGAAGCAGAGCGATCAAACCAATTTTTCGGGCCTATCTAAAGTCGATATTTTACTTGAAATGTATATTTATATAACACTGATTTAACATAAAGTTCAAAATATACGCCTTATGTTTGATCTTACGTTAATAAAGTTTAGAAATATTAATTTTATCTTACTCATTCATTTATATTTAGAAGAAAAAGTCGAAAATCTCTATATATACAATATATATTATGTGAATTAGAAAATGACGTAAGTAGTGAACTCTAGGTTCACTACTTTCGAATTAAATTAAGTTAGAAATGTAAGTAGTAAAACCAATGTACTGTAACGAGCACATACGCCAAAAAATGGAGCGTAAATGCAATTAATAAATATTGTAAGCGAAGATTCGATAAATTAAACAGAGGCAATTAATAAAATACAGCTGATAATTAAAATCACAGAGAGTATTCAAGTATACGACCTTTCACCAAAGATCGGTGCATCCTGGCGAAGAATTCAATTGCAACTTTCTTGATTAATTGCTTTTTGTTGCATGAAGCCAATAGTTCTTAATTCCAGACTAATCACTGTTAAAAATCGGTTTGATTTGTGAGCACTTGTAAACCATTATTTAACACGTCCTTAAATGAAGCATGAGTTGGAGTGGCAGCAATTTCTAATTCTAATTCTTTTTGAAGATAAAAAGTTCAATGATTTAGAAGCGAAGTGCAGTGCTCTTCACACACATTGTATTTATCTGATAAATGCGCAAGAGAACAGCATTACGCTATATAGTGTATAGCGGCAACGAAATGTTTCAAAGAGTAGATGGAAATTCGACCTTATTTACTGTAACGTAGAGTGCACAGTGAGAAATTAATTATGATATAAATAACGCTGCCTACTTTTCTGCACACATGGCTGTGACTAGATGTGGTTTCTACCATAAAATTACCAATTATTTTCCAAGAAATCATTTTGAATTGCATACACGCGCGACTATCATCGAGATAGCAGAAAGGGCAAGGTAAGTAAGTGAGCAATTACAAAACTAAGAAGTCGCTTTCCCAATTACTAGCATTCCTCCGGGTCTTTCCCAATCGCGCCTAATCAAGCTTCAAACTTGTAAATTAATGAATTTAAGTTGCTGTGGGAGGACTACCAGCAGCTAGCTGACTAATAATAAAATTTGTTGGGAAGTTAATGCCCCCATTAAATACCCTAAATGGACATATCTCGGTGCCGACAAGGAAATTACAAAATGATGAAACTTTTGCGTAAGAACTAAACCGAGCGACGAAACCTAAGCTAATGCATAAGCGCAAATTAAATAACTCCCACAGGAAATCCTGGTATTGTTTAAATCACTCTTTAAACACCTCAAACACTCCATAAATCCGAAACAAAATCAAAATGTTTAGTTAGACCATTGAAAAAAATGCTCGCGTGAAGCCATGCTACAAACGCCGACGACCTTGTCGTTAGGAGAAGACGTATCATTAAAGCTGTACAATTTCTTCATTTTGAATCGACATTTCACAGTGTTGTGTGTAACAAAAATAGTTGTGATGCACTGATCTAGAACAAAACTTTCATTTTCAAATGCGATTAAGTGGTACATGCAAAAGCGCTGTTTCAGTGCATCACGCAAATCCGCACTTTCCGCAAACAATCCACCTAGAGAAATAACATTTGTCAAACGCGTCCTGCAACAATGTTAATTGCTATTTGTTAACGAAAGATGATGGTAATGCCAACTTTTTGTTTAACAAATAATAAAAGTGGAAGTAACGACTGCGGTTCCGTAATTAATGCGTCGTTTATACATTTCTACACGCTTGGCATGCGACCTTCTCAGTTTTGGTCATATTTTTATTTTCTTACTTTACTGTAAACACCTTTAATCTAATCATCTAGCAGTTTTAACTAAAGGCTTGCATCTAATCTAACCAAATTATATTTATTTTAGTGCAAATTTATTTTAATTAAATATTTAACGTAACAAAATCAAAATGTGGGGCAGAAAGACCGCATCTCGATAGCCCAAACAGACTAACCCATTTTTTTTAAAACTGTATATAAATTAAATATAAATGTATTTGTAAAGGTCTGAATAAAGATATTTGTCTCTTTCTCTCTCAAAATTTGATCAGAACTTAGAAGTATGTCAAGCTAGTGACTACAATGAGACAGGATTTCGCAAGGTTAGGGCAATAAAAATGTGGGTTTTCCTCTGGGCCCAGAATTTGAAGTTACGCCATTGTGTCAAGAATCTTTAATTCAAATCAGGTTTTTTTTTTAATTACGCATTCAACTCTTTTAAAAATAAACCTAATTTTTTTTTCGGAAACTTTATTTTTTTACTAAATTGATAGTTTTTATTAACAAAAATCGCGTTAAGACTTGCTTCTAAAAAAACTAGAGGAGACCGACTACCATATGCTATCGCCCCCCAAACCATAACTCCCTGTGTAAGAGCCGTATGTCTTTCAACAGCAAATTGTAAAATTCTGCGTTCACCGCGTCGACGTCTCACTCTTCTGCGACCATCATGAGCCCATAAACAGAACCGAGACTCATCGCTGAAGATAATGTTATTCCATTCATGGGTCCAATGTTGTCTTTCCCTGCACCAATCAAGTCTTGCTCTGCGATGCTGCGGAGTAAGAGTGTGGACGGTAGGATCTTATACCAAAACTGCGGATTCTTCTGTAAACAGTAGCCATGGATACTCTTTGGCCATTTAGAGCCAACCAGTCATTTCCCAATGCCCGCGACGTTGTAAATCTGTCCCTTAAAGTTGTAAGACGAAGAGCTCGATCTTCACGCTCAGTGGTGCTTCTTGGACGTCTTGATCCAAGTCTACGTCGATTCTCCCCAGCTTCGGACCATCTAGACCAGCAGCGTACGATCATCGATACACTACGGCCTACCCTTTCAGCAACCCGCTTCTCGCATTCCAATAATGCGACCCCTTTCAAATTCACTTAGATGATGATATTGTGCAGGCCGACGAACACGGGGCATCTTTTTATGTTTTACAAACTGAAACGTCAAACTACTCAGAGGCTACTTGGATATTAGAAGCAATTACATTAAAAAATCAGCAGCTCTTCATAATGGTGAAATCAAGGAAAAATACCATTAAATAGTAACTAAAACAATTGATTTTTTGATCATCGATGCAGTTCATTTACATGATCAAATTCTGTAAATTTCATTAAAATCGTCCAATAAATACTTTATGTTCTGATTTTTTTGAAAGGCAGTATATATATTAATGTTATCAATAGTATACAAAAGAGTGTTTTCCATTCTTTGGTTTAGCATGAAGTAAAATTTCGAGTTTAAAAAAGCCTGAAAAAGTTGATAAATCGGCTATTTCGATTTAACTTATTTAAACTACATTTAATCAAATTGGCAAAACAAATAATATTCACACAGGCGCAATAAATTTGTCGAAGACTAATTTAGAAAAGTAAGAGAATATTCGCCAAATCGAATACTGATACCTACCTGTTTTCTACTCGAAACTTAACAGAATTTGATTAGAAAAAAAATATATATTAACAAACATAGAACGGCGTTTGTTGCCGCGGGCCGCACAAAAGCGCTCCAAGGGCCGCATAATCTGGTTGAGATTATTTCACTTTAATAAATTTCGTCCAACCTCACAATGCATAATTACTGACGATTCGAATCCTTTTCGAGGATTCGAATCATTTTGTAAGTATTCAAATCATTTTGTAAGTATTCGAATCATTTTAAAAGTATTCGAATCATTTTGATGGTATTCGAATCATTTATGAGGAGGAAGTATCCAAATATCTCTTTTGAATGCTCTAAAAGAATTCAAATTCTGAATGATTCGAATCGTGCCCAGCTCTCTCTACAAATCTGTATTTTTTTGTAATAAAACTTTTGAGGGATTTAAATATCTGTACCTTAGAACCAGACTGGTATAAGTCACAATACTCTACTTCACAGAAGATTTTTTGAAAATCTAGATAAAATGAAACTTATGTATTTAGATTGTAGATGTACCAGGGTGTTAGGTTCAAGACGGGCAAAACATTTGCTTAGTTCGAACAACGGCTACGACCACAAAGACGTGTTTAATATAAGATATCGCAATAAATTTTGACATTTTTCTATAAATACGCGGTGTGTCCAGAAAGTAAGTTCGTTTGTATTTCTTGCCACCGTAGCGCTGCGATCGCAATTTCGCTCATGCGCGGTAATTACCATAACCTGTTAAGAAGAAGTTAACGTTATTTTGAGTTAGCTGAGTGCTGTGCACGCCTTGTAGTGCTTGTTTGAAATGGCGAATTAAATTGAAAATCCAGCCGCGGTCTCCAATTCGTTTCCTCAATGCGAAGAACATTAAACCAGTCCACATTAATCAACAGATGTCTGAGGTGTAAGGAGAAAATGTGATAAGTGATTTAATGGTAAGAAAATTCTCGCCCATCTTCATACCATTGAATCACTAATCACATTTTTAATGAAGGACGTGATAATGTGCATGATGACGAACGAAGTAAGCGTCCATCTTTGATTAGTGATAAACTGGTTAGTGCAGTTAAAGAAAACATTCACGAAAACCGAAAGTGTACAATTTCTACTAACTCTCTGGGTCTTGGTGATAAGAGGTTAAACAATGACGACGAGATCAAAAAACATGTCGTTACTTACTTGACATTACAAGCCACGCTGTGACAAGTAAATGCAAAATTTTGGGAGTTATATAGAAAAATAGTTTGAGGTTTAACGATTGACGATTCGAATCCTTTTCGAGGATTCGAATCATTTTGTAAGTATTCAAATCATTTTGTAAGTATTCGAATCATTTTAAAAGTATTCGAATCATTTTGATGGTATTCGAATCATTTATGAGGAGGAAGTATCCAAATATCTCTTTTGAATGCTCTAAAAGAATTCAAATTCTGAATGATTCGAATCGTGCCCAGCTCTCTCTACAAATCTGTATTTTTTTGTAATAAAACTTTTGAGGGATTTAAATATCTGTACCTTAGAACCAGACTGGTATAAGTCACAATACTCTACTTCACAGAAGATTTTTTGAAAATCTAGATAAAATGAAACTTATGTATTTAGATTGTAGATGTACCAGGGTGTTAGGTTCAAGACGGGCAAAACATTTGCTTAGTTCGAACAACGGCTACGACCACAAAGACGTGTTTAATATAAGATATCGCAATAAATTTTGACATTTTTCTATAAATACGCGGTGTGTCCAGAAAGTAAGTTCGTTTGTATTTCTTGCCACCGTAGCGCTGCGATCGCAATTTCGCTCATGCGCGGTAATTACCATAACCTGTTAAGAAGAAGTTAACGTTATTTTGAGTTAGCTGAGTGCTGTGCACGCCTTGTAGTGCTTGTTTGAAATGGCGAATTAAATTGAAAATCCAGCCGCGGTCTCCAATTCGTTTCCTCAATGCGAAGAACATTAAACCAGTCCACATTAATCAACAGATGTCTGAGGTGTAAGGAGAAAATGTGATAAGTGATTTAATGGTAAGAAAATTCTCGCCCATCTTCATACCATTGAATCACTAATCACATTTTTAATGAAGGACGTGATAATGTGCATGATGACGAACGAAGTAAGCGTCCATCTTTGATTAGTGATAAACTGGTTAGTGCAGTTAAAGAAAACATTCACGAAAACCGAAAGTGTACAATTTCTACTAACTCTCTGGGTCTTGGTGATAAGAGGTTAAACAATGACGACGAGATCAAAAAACATGTCGTTACTTACTTGACATTACAAGCCACGCTGTGACAAGTAAATGCAAAATTTTGGGAGTTATATAGAAAAATAGTTTGAGGTTTAAGGATTTTTTTACAATATTTTTTCCGAATATGTACTTATTTTCTGTTACCAGTCAAACGGAACTTACTTTGTGGATACACCACGTATCTTTGAATATCTATCCGTTTCATTTAAAACATGAAAGTCTGCTTAAACAATCAACTAGGGTAAATTCATAATCTATTGTATTCTCATTAAAACAATTTCCGAAGCGCTATTACGAATTACATCAACTTCCGGTAAGTAACTACCAGAACTACTCGCGCGCTGGATGTATATCCAACCCCACCTGAAACAGGCTTTTGTTTTTTTTTATTGTGGCTAGTAGCGATGTCACCACTGGAAATGAAAAAA
The DNA here is from genome assembly GCA_932526585.2 of Philonthus cognatus. Taxonomy (NCBI): domain Eukaryota; kingdom Metazoa; phylum Arthropoda; class Insecta; order Coleoptera; family Staphylinidae; genus Philonthus; species Philonthus cognatus. Next base: position 94,776,005 of record OW052243.1, read on the forward strand.
ACGAAATATTATGTAATTACACCTTGTGTATAACGGCAAAATTGTGGAGTAGGTTGGATAGTAGCGATGTGTAAATCCGGTGAGATGTATTTTTTATTTTACAAACAGAACAGATATTTACTCATAATGTTGTAAAATTAGTGGTGATGTAATGTAATCTGAATACATCACTACTTTCTCTATTGTTGTTGTTATTGTAGTTTATAGAAATTTGTTATTTATTTCACAGTGACTTCTCATTTTTGGTCTCCGTTGGTAGGCTCGTTGGGAATCTGTTTAATGTTCGTGTAATTGTTGCCAGTCAACAATAGTTGCAAATCGTGCCGAACGCGTCTTCCAAAATTAGAAAATAATTACCATTGCGGTATGTGCTTCCTTGATTTACTTCCTGTTGCAAGTATAATTATAGTTATTATTCATTTCGACTGACATATTTTGAACGATTTATACCTAACTAATACTTAACTAAATACAGGAAATTTTTCTTTTAAGCATGCATACGCAAACATACAATTGAAGCTTAAAATTAGCGTTTTTCACTCCCAGATTAAACACAAAGTAAAATTTCGAGTTTATAAAGCCAGAACATTTGGTTTGGTTGCGTAGCCTGTAGCGCTACGCGACCAAACCAAATTTTCAGGCTTTTCTAAACTACACATTTTACTTCATGCGGCACGCGTATACAACACTGATTTCAAGTAGTGATGGGCAAGATCGAGTATCTTAAGGATCGATCAAGTAATGATCGATCAGTTGAAGTATCGAGCAGATCGATCAAAAGATCGATCCGATCAAGAAGTTCGAGCCGCTCGGAAAGATCGAGCCGATCAAAAAGATGGAGCCGATCGAAAAGATCGAGCCGATCGAAAAGATCGAGCGGCTCGATCAGTTGCAAGGATCGAGCGGATCGCGCAGTTAATCTTATTTGATCATCACTAAAAAAATACCTGTTATTTAAATCTTTACTTAATGACTTTATGAATTAATGTAATAAATGTAAATTAGGTTTTCTAGTGAACTTATAATTAATATTGAATTTGTAATTAAAATTTGTACAAATACGAAAAAGTGAGGATTAATAAATAAATTGCAGACTAGAATTTTCCCGACCTGCCACAATACAATATTTACATCAGGGCTGGCCAACCCAAATTGCTTAGAGGGTCAAAATTAACACAGAATGTTTCAAGGGCCGCATCACAGATTTTTTTATATTTCATTATTCATTCAGAAATGTTAAAGCCTTCTTTTGGCATATTTACAGTTTTAAAAGTTCAGGAATCTAAAATTCCGTTTTGATTGTTTTTTTTTGTACAGGGAATTTATCTTTTCCGTAGATATACCTGCGCATTTGCTGAAAAATGTTCAAACATGATTCACATATAAAATAAGTAATTTTGAACTTCACTTTTAATTAGTGTTTTGTGCGCGTGGCGCATGAAGTAAAATTTTGAGTTTAGAAAAGCCTGAAAATTTTCAGGCTTCTCTAAACACGAAATTTTACTTCATGCTTAGTCTAGGAGTGAAAAACACTCGTTTAAAGCTTCAAATTGAATTCTTCTAGAAAAACAACGAATATGTGTACTTAAAAGAATAACTCCCCGTATACAGTGAATTTTTTTTAGGTAAACAAATGCATAAGCTGTAAATGTTCCGACATTCGTTGTTTTTAAAAGAGTTCAATTTGAAGCTTCAAATTGAACTAATAAAAAACAAGAAATATCTAAAGATTTACAGAAAATGGGCTGAATTTGGAACACATATACTTAAAAGAAAAACTCCCTGTACATTATTTTCTGTTTTTATAAAATAAAAATAATGTACACATACTACGAAATTTTATTTTCTGCGTATATTATAATTAATAAAATAAAATTCCTATTAATATTTTGAAAACTAAATACAAATTATTTAGTAAAAAGAAAACACCATCACGTACGACTAAAATTTTGTAAAATATTAAAATAAGTTCCTAATTATAAATGGCGATTATTTTTACAATGATTTAATGTCTCTTTAGAAAATTAATAAAAACCCAAAGCACAAGTTTAAAAAAACATTTGTCGATGGTTTCAGGAATTTACATGTTCCTATGATTAATTTAACCAAAAAAAAACCACTAAAATTATTGTTTTTTGTGGAAGGGGGTGGGGGTTAATTAGCATAAACATATTTTTTTTAATTCTAGAAAAAATTAATGAAATACACAAACATCTTACTCTTTAACGAGTTACTTGTTGAAGCAAGTTACATATTTTATTTTAATCGTAATTAGGAATTAAACCTCTTAAAAATTATATTTTCATTAAAAATAACATACGATTTTTTCGAGTTTGGTTTAAAATATATGAAAAACCAGTTGAGATAATTAACTTTTCTTTCAAGAATATTAAAAATCGATGAATTCTGTGTATATTAACAGAATTATATGTTGTTTCATGCTGAATCATTTGCTTATTTTGCATAAATGTTTAAACATATTTTGTATTAATTTTCTATTTACTTAAACTTTTCAACATTAGATACAATAAATTTGTGTGTCAGGTAAGAAGGGCGCTTATAGTCGGGGAATGCTATCCTCATTATCATTCTGGACGTTTTTTCATATGGCATTTCCCGATTATGAGCGCGCTTCTTATCTGACACACAAAAACATTGTATATAAACTTTGTAATTTGTAAAATCTCTACATTCCCTAAAAATGACTGTTAGTCGAAACTAGTCGGAATAAATAAATAATAATAATAAATAATATTAATAAAATTTGGTTTGATCGCGTAGCGCTACGCGGCCAAAACAAACCAAGTGATTTCCCTTTGTATTAATTTTTTCAAATTAATTTACATATATTTTAAGGTTGTTTCATCAAGTGATCAATGAAAATTAAACAAAAGATATGTATACTTAATTTAAAAACTCCCTGTATATGAAAAATAGGAGCACAATGGAGCATAAATACTGGAATGTGAACAGAACGATGAATTCTGTGATATTTTGAAGTTCTGACACCTAATCAGATTGCATCCGATAACCTTATCAATTAAATTTCCGTTAAGGTGTATACATACGAATATAGCAAAGTAATTTAAGAAGATTTTTGTCAATTTTTGATTAATTTCTTCAATCCTTTGTCACGTTTCAAGTAAATAAGTGCGTAAATTCACTAAATTAGACACATTCTAATTTTTCTAAAAACTTGATCATATTTTAGTAGGACAGAATGTTACTATGCTTGGATTCATAACGATTTTGGGTTTAAAATATAACGGAATATCCTGTCTTATTAAAACTGCTTTCAATTCCCTCATTAAATTTACAATTTGACTTGATGTGGGATACTACATACTTGTAAATGAATTTAGTAGGACTTACGGAAGTAATATACAAATAAACACTCACCAACACCAACGCTAGAATAGAATTGCTCAACTTCATTGAGTTTTGCCTAAAAACGTTAAAGAAGATTATGGTCGCCCACAACCGTTTCACCGTTTAATTGGATTTTTTTTATAATCTGATGGGCTGGCATCACCCATGCTGGAGCTCGCATATAGAGTTGTCAAAAATGGCGCCGCTTGAAATCCACTGCACTCTAAGAGCCGCCCAATTTTTGTTTATTTAAATTGCTCGACCATTATGTAATGCATTCTCATTATGCATGTTCGTTAGATTTAGTAGTCCACCCACAGATGGGTTCAAGGCAGGTCGTTAATGTACAGAGCACCGACCTACTAATCTTTCATTCGATCATTAAACCTTCCGTATTAATAGAATGTATATATGAAATCACGAACATTTATAAAGGTATAACGAAATAATTGGGATTTGCGTTTGTACAAAAAAAACATGAATCCCCATTGATTCTGTTGTCATAACATGAATTAGGATCAACATCATACGTCAAATAAATGTCTTAGTTTACCGTTTAAGAGGGCCAATTTTTGCTGGTTGTGTGTTTCTGGAATACGAGATGGCACAGAAATAACAAAATTGCAGAAAGTAGTTTTGACTATGTATTGGTTTATAGTGCCTGCCAAATTTTATCACAACGAATAATAAAAATGATGAGTGCGAAGCGCGTTGTTTGTATACTTGGCGCCGCACACTGGTCGAAACGCTCATTCTAGCTGAACATTTCGCTATAAAGCGTTTTAATCTACTTTAAATTGTTCAGAGTTGAAAAAAATATTTGATTAAAAATATAAATTCCTCAATATTCAATAATTAGGCTCTTCTACCATTTACCACCCTCATTTTAATTTTATTTTTTTACGAATAATTGTTAAAATAAAATTTGAAGATAATTCCACTATTCGCATTTTTGTTATACATTTTTTTATCTAAAAATAGTAAATATTTGACAACGACTTCCCCTAGAATTATTAAAAAATCATGTTATATTGAATAATAAAATTATTCAAATAGAAATAAAAAATTCAAATTTGCACACATTTCGATAAATAAGAATATACAATATATACAAGCAGTATCAAGAATTTACATCATACAAACAGTTTACACCAAAGCCAGAAATTATTCGGAGTCAGAATCCTCTGGCAAAGATGCTTGTTCTGGTTCTACTAAGAACTTTAACACCTCTGTGTCCAATTTTTGAATGGTAAGCGTTCGTGAAACTTCTGGATTTACCACTAACATATCCACGTTGGGGTCCATTTGGTAAACCTTCAGTAGAGAACACATCCATTCCGTTTAGCCATTTAGAATATTTATTTTCCAAATTTGAAATTGTTCTATGAGAGGTTTGCCAGTTGATTGTCAATTGTGCCATAAAATTATTTATTTTATGTATCAATAAATCTAAATTTTCAGTATGCGATACAATATCAATATTCATAATGTCAATTACAAAGAGAAAGACTGCTATTATTTTTTAGTAATAGCGTTTTTTGAGCGCGCCAAACATCGAATAATGTTCTCAGAAAAATGGTTACGCTACCAAAAAAAATCACTGCTTGTAAACGGGCAAAACGGGTAGCTAAATATTATTTATATATTAAAATAATTAGTTATTATGTATATAAAACAAACATGCATTACTAAGAACGGCTTAGAATGTATACTTTAACTTTTTCAAGTTTAACGTTGTAAAATTTTATTGTAGAATTCTTTAATTAATTTTGATATTACTAAACTAGCACAATGCTGCCCCCTATTTATTAAAAGCATAATAAAAATGTACATTGCAATTACATTACATTGCTCTTATGGAGATTTCTAAGCAACCAATAATTTTATTTATCATTTATTTTAGATTGATCTATTTAATACAACATGTTTATAATAATTACTTCAATAAATAAAAGTAATGTAAAGAAGAAATAATGTTTTCTATGGAAGTATTGCACGGATTTTTGTGATCATTTAAGAGTGTTCCATTATTTGATTTATATATAATGTAAGAAACATAAAAAAAAAGAATAGTGACAATTTATTTGCAAAGCTTCAATGTGCAATATGTATAAGTTTCAAAGATCTATTTCCATTATTGTTGAAGATTAATCGTTGTTCGTTCTTATGGCCACGTTATTGTGAATTTTCACATGTTATTGTGAACTTCTGACCTTAAGCAAATATATTCGATACTTGTTCTGCTACTTTCTTGATGAAATTCAATTTTCAAATTAGGTAAAGTGTTTGACAAAACAAAGTTCAGTGGGAGTCTATTTTGATAGCTGATGAGTTTTGGCATCAGTAACTTTTCTCACTGAAATAACATCAGGGCCATAAGCAGACGTCAGATCCAAGTCGAAAAAAACAATAGCCAGGTAAGATTTTAGGATATTTTATGGAAAAACAACATAAACATCATGTTTCTTCCGAGGGCCCGCCGGGCAATGCCTCTCCTTAATAGAGATGTTCCAAACTCCAAAAATATATCGATATTGAGTATCAATTATAGCGTATAGTAAAATATCGCAATGAAAAGTATCGAAAACATTGTTCACAGTTCCCCAAAACACACCCCAAAATCTTAATTTACCCCTATTTTGGGAGAAAACCCCCAATCTGACGACTCGTAGGCAATTATAAATGAAACATGCTGGATTATCGATATTCGGGGTTATTCCGTACACGAAATATTACATTTAACGTTCATGTTATTCTTAACATCATAGTCTAAGCGCGTTTAGTACTTGATATGTATACTTAGATTAACCTATACGTTAAACTTAACATTTCGCGTACGGAATCGGGGGGATTATATCATAATAATATGGTAATTATAATGTTATAGATTTTGGAAACGTCGTTGAACTAATGAATACAATACAATACTTAATTAATTTGCAATAATTCTAGACTAGGTCTGATAATAGTCTAGCTTAGTTCATAGTTTGTTTGTATTTTTCTACAGTGTAAAATTTCAGGCATTCGTTGTTTGTGAAAAATTCAATTTATTATTAACGAGTGTTTTCACTCCTTGATTAAGCATGAAGTAAAATTTCGAGTTTAAAAAAACCTGAAAATTTGGATTGGTCGCGTAAATTGAACGATTTTCAAAAACAACGAATGACTGAACAAATACAGCGTATATATCAGGATATGTATACTTAAAAGAAAAATTCACTATATACAGATATTTTGCAAGTCCTAACCTGAATATAATGTAAACTGTTAACTGTGGAGGCTTCTATTCGTTTTACATCATTATTTACACAAATAAGACATTTAGACTTTGTTTGTATAATTAAGGTTTTTATCTTGTGGTCGAGGCGGCTACTTTGTGAAACATTGTAAATATTTAAATAATTAACACTGATTACTTTTTTGTATTCACTTTTTATTTTCAACTGTGACTACTAACTACTAACTACTTAAACTAACATTAGGATCTTATATATACTTAAAATTATTTATCAGGTAAAAAAGTGTCGAAAAGAGGAGTATACATAAGTTCCGTCTGGTCATTTATTAGTGGGATTCCCGGATTCAGTTTTGCTTTGTGAATCTCTAATGACTATAGAAGGTTCATTTTACGGCCCTTTTTCACACAATGCAAGACTGAAAGTACATCTTCACCAAAAGTATGTCCTTCTTCCATACGGTGGTTAAAACACGTTGACTTATCTTGTTTTAATTTATACGCTCTAAGATGTTCTTTCAGCCTAACATTGAAATTTCTACCAGATTGTCCTATATTACTTTTTTACCTGATAAATAATTTTAAGTATATATATGATCCTAATGTTAGTTTAAGTAGTTTGATAATTAGTTAGTTGTCGTAACTATAGTTATAATAAAAATCACAGTTATACAAACAAAATTTAAGTGTCTTATTTGTGAAAATAATGTCATCGTCTTTGTAAATACCATTAGGGTAAAGTAAACAGGGTAGTACAAAACGAATTTAGGGTTTCAAAAGTATTTGCCTTTTCCGATAGAATGGAAATTGATGAAGAAATATTTAGTAATTAAAGAGTATGATGATTATAAGTTTGAATAAGAGTAATTTCATGATAAAGCGCAAATATTTTTGTTATTTTGGACTTATAAATAACAATAAGTTGCAGAAGCAATTGGTTTATATAATTAAATAAAAATTAGAATAATGCTGGTTTAAACTGCTGTGTATGAATAGATCTCAACACGTGCATTTACTGAACCAAATCTTATTAAACCCACGACAGTTGGTTCCCCAGCGATCAAAAGCAATACCGGTAGTTCAACAACAACTCGACATCCATTAAATCTTACAATCAACCAATCAATAGAAGGAAGATGCTATGCAAAACATCTTGAAGAAATGGGGCGCAAAAAAGGTTAATAATAATAAAAACACTATTAATCGTAACGAAGCGTGCGGGGAATTCACAGAAAATAGATTTAAAGGGAAGGGAAACGGGCACGCTCTGTAAAAGTTGATGAATTAATAGCCTGTGCTGACGGTTTGTGATTGTACAAATCTACTTTTGCGGGGTAATCAATATTGTTTTAAGTTAGTTTAATGTTGTTTTGATTATGTAAAAATCGACTTTTGCAGGTAATCAATATTGTTATGAGTTAGTTTATTGTTGTTTTACTTTGCTTTAATCGTGAAAAGCACACCTTATTATTGTTAATGGTAAGGATATAAAATAAATCATTTTGATAATAAACTTAAAATGTATAAGTGAATCAAACTCCCCAACATATGAAGTTTATTATCGTATCGAAATTTACTGTATATGTAAATCACTGTAAGGTGGATTTCTATATACAGATAGTTTTTCTTTTAAGTATAAATACCCTAATTATATGCTGTAAATCTTCAAATATTTTATTTTAAGAATTCAATTTGAAGCTTTAAACGAGTGTTTTCCACTCCCAGGTTACATGAAGTAACATTTTCAGGCTCCCCTAATTTCGAAATTTGTCTTCATGCGCCACGCATGTAAGATATTAATTTCAAGTAAAGCTCACAATTTTTGTTAACAATGTTTACAGTTTACAGTGTTTAATACGCGTGGCGCACAAAGTAAAATTTCTAGTTTAGAAAAGCCTACAAATTTGGTTTGGTCGCGTAGCGAAGTGGCGGAACGAGCCGTAGGCGAGTGGAGCAAGGCGTTCGAGTGATTAATAGCCATTGTCTGCGAGTTATACACTATACTTTGTTCACGACAACAATGTATAACACAACATTTATTGTATAATATATTTATCAAAATGAATGTTGACAATTATATAAAGTATTATTATATTATAGTTGATATTATATTAAGAGTACATAAATACTTCTTACTGAAAATTTGGTTTGGTCGCGTTGCGCTACGCGGCCAAACCAAATTTTTAGGCTTTTTTAAACTCAAAATTTTACTTCATGCTTAATTTGGGAGTGGAAAACACTCGTTTAAAGCTTCAAATTGAATCATTTTAAAAAACGTTTTCATATGTCCATTTAAAAAAAAATCCCTGTATATGGGTGATTTAGAATACGTTTAACAAAATGCACATCTTGTTAAGGAGCTTATTTAAAGACAATAGGCTAAATAAACATATTTCCAACTTTTATAATTTACAATACCACAGCAAATTTAAAATATGCGAAATGTAAAATTATAATTGGTAGAAATCAACTATTTCAACATAATTGAATAATAAACAAACATAAAATATGATGAAATGCCAATACTTGGTTGTCGAATATTTCAAAGATATTAATAGTTCGATTATTTTCGCAAATCTGCAACTAATTTGTTTCGCAAAGACAATAGGTGTTTGAATTCGTCTTGGTAACATAAATTAGTTGTAGATTTGCTAAAAACACATATAATAAAGAACAAATTTCAACTTCAAATTAAATCAGTGTTCATTTATAGCTAAGAAAAGCCTGGATTTGACATTTTTTATACCTTCTCTGAATCATCCTTCATAAATGATATTCCAAATAAAAGAGAAACTGTTTTAGTATTGATCAAATTACGTAACCACAAAAAGTAAATAAACTCAGCATTGACGTTACAATAGAGATTTCATTGAAATATAATTATTCCGAGTTCCTGTACGTGTTTTTTTTTCTCGATTGAGAATTACATCAGCTTTACTCGCCAAAATAAATCATTCCATAGTGTAAACGTCAGTCACTATTCAAATTATCTTTCACGACTAACTACTCTGCTCACCTTTCTCTCCTTAATTATGTTATCACGCGGGTAATTCAGACTACCGATGGCTTGGAATCAAGTGTAGTTCAAACAATGGACAAAAAATAAAAACAAATTATTCAGTATTTCAATAGCAACGCGAAACTAGTGTTAGTCGCAGTAAAATATGAAACCATTTTGGTTTAAAATTAATCTCAAGTCACAAATGAAATATGTAACATAATAAAATTAAATATGTAATATAATGAAAATAAATATGCAATATAATGAAATTTCTATAAATTAATAAAACTAGTAGAATTTATAAAAAATAATAATTTAATAAAAATAGTAAAAAGTTATCAAAATTACTTCTAATACATTTTCCAAAAATAACGAAAAACAAATCGAACAAATTAAACTTATTTATTTATTTTGAAGGCCCGCTTACAATATACAATACTACAATTTGTTTGAAAATAGGTATTAAAATTAACAAAATACGTTAAAAATGATTAATAAGAATAGTATAGAAATGTTGAAATTAATAAAATGAAAAGATAAATATACGGAATTTTTGTTTTAGGTAATACATATCACGATATTTTTATGTAAATTTTTAGACATTCGTGGTTTTATAAAAAACTTTCAATTCAAAAGCCTCTAACGAGTGTTTCCAATTCCAGATTTAGCATGAAGTAAAATTTCGGGTTTAGAGAAGAATAAAAATTTGGATTTTCTAAACACGAAATTTTACTTCATGCGCCCCGCGTAGCACTGATTTAAAGTGAAGTGTAAAACATACTGCTTAAGTTTGAGCATTAATTAATTCTACAAATGATTATATGGAATATGTGAAAGTATATTTAAAAGATAAAATCCCTGCATGTCAATATATATATACAAATATCTTTATTCAAGGAATTTATGTACATTATTCTTTAATATAATACGATCTTGTATTCTTATATCATAGGCTATCGACCCGAGGTCTTTCTGCCATTGTTTTAGTGAGTGCTTGTGCTTTTAAAGTATGTTATGAATAGATGATGGTAATGAATGAATAGTATGAATAAATGTCGTTCTAGTTAGTAGGTGTTTCTAAGATGAAGTCAGCGATGGTGGAATGGGGAAATTTAAATTTGGGGATTGTGTTGGGGTTTCTGTGTAGGTAAAGGTGGTTTATAGGATCATGATTAGTGGGTCTGGATGCAAATTTATGGGCTAGGTGGATAATTCGAGTTTCTATAGAAGTCACTTGTGTTTTTTGATAAAGTAGGTTGTTGGAGGGGTTGTGGAGGGGGTTGTTGGGATGTCTGATTTTCGTCAACACTCTCAGGGCCGATCTTTCTGCTACCTGTAAATTTTTTAGGGCTGTGGGATGGGGGTTGCAGTAAAGGATGGCCGCGTAGTCAAGAAGTGGACGGCAGATCATTTTATATATATAGTCACAGCAGATTGTGTTGTGATTCCATCATTTTTATATGTGAGGCATCTAAAATGCCTAGCCCTCTTCTTGACCGCGGCTTTGATATTTTGGGTGTGGGCTTTAAAGGTTATTTTGGTGTCATACAGAATTCCAAGGTATTTACATGTAGGTGAGGGGGATATTTAAATGTGATGTATGGAAATAGTGAAAGGAGAGTTATGAAAATTATGATAGGGAATAAGCAGCTTAGTTTTTTGGATATTGATGGATATCCTCCATTTGTTGAACCAATTTATTGTTTTATTGATTAGGACCTGAAGAGTGTTGACGGCTTTTGCTATAGTGGAAGAGTGAGCAACTAGAGCAGTATCATCTGCATATTGTAAAATATAGGAAGAGGGATTGTGGTAAGTTGGGTTAGGATTATATATATCGTGGACGAATATGTTGTAGAGCAAGGGAGATAGCGGGGAACCTTGAGGGACACCTTGAAGTGGGGAGAAAGAGTATGAGAAGGAGGTTCTTATTTTAACTTTAAGGGAACGGTTGTGTAGGAAATTGTATAGGATATTTATTAGGTGGGGTGGGATGTTAAGGCAGGCGCATTTATATAGTAGACCCTGATGTCATACTGTGTCGAATGCTTTTTTGATGTCAAGGAACAGGATCGCGAATTTATGACCCTGAAGGTGAGTTGTATGTAGCATGTCAATATTTAATGGAAATTACAAATTTTAAATAATTACTACAATTGTAAATAAAATCCTCAAAACCCACACACACAAGATTTAAAATAAAAACTTCAGTACCAAATCAACAAAAATGTAAAACTCGAAACGACTGCTTGATTAGTGGAATTCAACCTAACTTTTAAAACTGTCTTTGTAAGGTAATTGATAATTTTACTTCATGCTTAATTTAACCAAGGAGTGGAGAAACACTCGGTAGATGCTTTAAATTGAACGCTTTCATAAAATCAATGAATGTCTGAATATTTAGTTAATTTTTGTAAGTTTTTCTATTATAAAGATTTATTATGGAGTTGATCAATTTTGATGATTTTTTAAATGTTTGCATTTTTTAAAAATTTTGTTTAAATTTATTGAATTTTTTTATGCTATTTTTGATTTCTAGTTTTTAATTAATGTTGGTTAATATTAACTCAAAAAGGAAATTGTTTTCATTTTCTGTTTCATAAACTGAACATTGTGTTTTACTTACTGATGTGAGCATGTGTTTCTTCTCTTAGGTGATTCATAAATTTCAGTTTTTAAATACTTTGGTATAGCAGAGATCTTAGCATTTGAAAATTAAAATTGATGAATCATAAAAATCATCAAAGCTAAGAAATAATTAACACGTACAAACACACACACAGCCATAAATAAAACAAAATGTTTAGGTTGAAATTTAAAAGCGCACGTTCTGAACATTTAACACCATTTGTCACGAATATAATAATAATCTGTGGAATCGATTTAGACACGGAGGCTCAGAAGATGTGGGGTCCGTGCAAAAATGTGCACTTTCTTTGATTGCAGATTGGTTGATTTCTCGTATGTTGGATACAAGGATAGAAGAAGGCAAGACGAACTTCTTCCCACACAAAATACAACTCCACGTTACATCTTCATATATGTCGAAGACGGGCGAGACCCAAGCCCTATTGGTATGTGTGTACGTTAGATCCTACCAGTTCCAAGGCATGACTCACAAAACAATAGACGGGTTGTTTGAAATTAGCGAAAGTGTGCCTTTTTTCTGTGTAATTTCATTAATTCGCTGCACTTTCTAGTTATTCCGAAAATCCATGCGTGTGTCGAATAAAATCAGGCATGCCAAAAATATCCCTGACCAGTCAAATCATGGTTTATATTGCGAATGTTAGAAGTCATCACGAATACCACACCACAACGAATAGCACGAGACCCAAATATTGCACCGTGTTCCAGTTCCTATTTAAATATACGTTCTGGTCGACCCAAATTACACAATAAATTACAATCTAGGGAGCAATCATTAATTGTAAATTATTTAACTTTATCGATTAATAGTTTTTCAAGCATAGTTAATACAAGACATCTTTTCGTGCGCATTAAATCGATCACAATAAACGGAGTGATCAGATTGATTCTAAGGTGCGCCAATAGTAATACAAATAAACTCTTACAAAAATATCCATTGTACGTCAACCTAGTTAAATAATTATTTCTATTGCTTATTTTAATACTCGAAATTTATTTTGGATTATATTATAAAACCAGTTATGAATTTTATTAGTGAAAGATACATATTTTAGAGGTATTCTAGTTTATTTCCATTAAGTAATTTATTTCCGTTTAGTAACATATCTTTGCAACAATTTTCTAGCTTGACACTGCATGAAGAAATTTGCCATTAAAACTTTGGGGTGTGTAATTTGGGTACCTAATTAAAGTCTACACACATTTCGATGCATGCTCTGTAAAATTTTAGGCAATCATTGTATTATTTAAAAGCGTTCAATTTCAAGTTTGAAACGACTGTTTCCACTCTCAATTTAAGCATGAAGTAAAATTTCGAGTTTAGAAAAGCTTCAAGATTTTTTTTCAGGCACTTCTAAACTCGAAATTTTACTTCATGCGTCACGCGTATAAAACACTGAAATTATTATAAAATTAAAAATATACTGCTAAATCAATATTAAAAATAAACTGCTAAAGCAGGATGGAAATTATATTGCTAAGCAAGAATATTGTGAATTTCATAATATTTCAGTGTTTTAAATTTTAGAAATTTTGTTAGCGTATATGAATAGATACAGGGAATTTTTCTTTTAAGTATACATATCCTAATTACAGCGTATATGCTGTAAATTTTTAGATATTTATTGTTTTTTTAAGAGTTCAATTTGAAGCTATAAACGACTTTTCCACTCCCAGATTAAGCATGAAGTAAAATTTCGAGTTTATAAAAACCTGAATATTTCGTGAAGCGGAGCGAACAGGCCAATTTTTCAGGCTTTACTAAACTCAAAATTTTGCTTCATGCGCCATGCGTATGAAACACTGATTTCAAGTGAAGTTGAAATATATATACATTTCACAATATTTCAGCGTTTTATACGCGTGGCGCATTAAGTAAAATTTCGAGTTTAGAAAAGCCTGAAAATTTGGTTTGATTGATGAAACCAAACTTTAAGGCTATTCTAAACTCTTAACTTTACTTCATGCTTAAACTAGAAGTTGAAAACACTCGTTAATAGCTTTGAATTGAACTCTTTGAAAGAAAAACAAATGTCGGAAAATACTTAAAAAGAAAAATCCTCTGTATATCACTTTGCTGTCAATAACAGGAAACCTGTTTTTTGTCATTAGAATAATTTTAATAATTACAACTGTTGATAATATTAAATTAATATTTTAAAATTCGCATTAAAAGATTATTTTTTAATACAATCGCAATATATCATTTCACACCCAAAGGAGTATATAATACCTACAATTAATTGAAAGTGTGCATTTAAATGAGCAATAAGTCAGAATAGTTGCTTAAGCTAAGGAACAACAAATACATATAATTAACGTTGCTCAATTATAATTCCCGCCAGACATAAACGTCTATGAAAAACCTTTCAGTCAATAAATATACATTAACGTCAAAAAAGTAATAAATATCACCGAGATTATTTACACAATGTCCTGAAGAAAGAAGTTATTTTCGCTGGACTTCCAGTAGCCAACAGACATATATTACCGGCGCACAAAACCGGAGCTACATCTTATAAAAGTAAGGTAATAATTTTTCTATCATGGCAGACATAAATTTCAACTAATTAACATAATATCGTTATGAATTTAAATTACGCTTGTTGCTCCGTTACAATGTAGTCTGTTTCATAAAGTGCATACGCAGTAAATCTTTCAAATGTTCTAAACATTTCTTCACGTCCGCAAGTATATGTGCACAATGAGCAGCCGAGAGATTTGCAAATATTTTGAAACAGACTACGCGTGTATAATCTTAAATGGTGTAACATCAAAGATTGTTTTGAAACAAATATCCTAATACAAACTCTGGTTAACCAAATATGCTTTTACTCTATATTTAAAGAAACAGTTATGCTATTTACTCTTAAAAAAATTGTTCAGATAAATTCCGTTGCGACCGTCTTAAATGTATTTACTAACTTCTAATATTGAGCATATTAAAACGCTTTAAACTTTTGTATAAGCACTACTTTCTTTACAAAGAGGTAGTAAAACAAAGTTGAAAGAGTTTTAGTCTTTAAAATTTTTCACAAAAATAAAAATCTGACATAAATGGTATGTTTATTAAATTAAAATAATATCTCTGGTGCGCACATGCCTAAGGCAGGTAAGTCCGTCCGGTTTAGACCAGCAAAATAAAAAATAAAACTTTTATATAAGTATTGCCGGTTGCCATGAAAAAAATCTAGAGTGCCCCCGCCCTCGACCAATAGATGTCTATTCTCAAAATAAATGTTTTATTAACTCTGTTAATAATAAAGATACATTTAAGAAACAAACGTGACTATTCCCAGAATTAAATGTACTTTCTATAATCAAATAAAATTGCTATATATATTTGGGAAAAATGAAAGTTGATGTCACTTCCGGCAAAACACATGCATACAATACACACAGCCATCATCGTAAAAATATGAAAATCGTTCTCAGGGGACCTGAAAACGTAAAGAAATACCAAAATTGGATAGTCGGATTTTTGGCGTGATTAGAATCCTTTCCTTACACAGTAGTGTCGGAAAGTAAAAATGTATTGAAAGATTATATACAAGAAATGTTTCTTTTAAGTATACATATCCCGATGAATACGTCGTAAATGTTCGGAAATTCGTTGAATTTATCAACCGTTTAATTTGAAGCTTTTACCAGTGTTTCCGCCCCTCGATCATCAAGCATTAAGTAAAATTTCGAGTTTAGAGAATCCTGAAAATTTAGCTTAGTCGTAATTATACGTCATGAATATTTTATGATATGAGAATTGAGGAGCTAATATGTTTACTAGTCGAGCTAATTAACACTTAAATAATCAAAATCAACGAGAACTATACCCAGATGTTTCGTTATGACCTAATCTATTTGTTGAGAGCTAACTCCACTTAGTTTGGAATGGTGTTAATTGAGTTTTTGTGATTGAATGTTAAAATTAGAGGCTTAAGCATAGCTAGTATGCACGAAAATACATATTTACAAGAACTACAGGATCATTTATCATATTTTCCTAATAAATTTGTGCACTAAGACTGATGACCTAGGTCGTCCTATTTTTTTAATGTACCATATACGATTTCATTATTATTAAAATAACTACATGAAGATAGTTTAAAACCCCATAACTTTGTAATTTTATCGACAATAAATGCAGGATTTATAATTTCATCTTGCAACAGTTTTTAAGAGCTACACGGCGGTTTTGGGGTTTCTATGCTATGGAAAGCAAACCAAAAAACGCAAGGTTGTAATATGAAAATCAATAAGCATGAAAATAAAAATGCGTGCTACGTGCAATCCGTTTTTCGTTTCCAGTTGTCTTTTTGTTTTCAAGCAGCCTTGGATAAAATTAAATGCCACTTTCATGACAAATCTTCTACGCATAACAGCGCTGCTGTTTTTCTCATAAATTAGTTTCTTAATTATTTTAATTAAAATTTGTTTAATTAACTAATTTATAAATAATCAAAATAATATTGTTTACAACACTTAAGCCTAAATTATTTCTCTCGCTTAGTTTTACTTTTATAAATTAATTATTATTATGAAAAGTGTTTCATTTACTTTTATAATCTAGATGAAACTTAGCCAACTTACTTAGGATAAAAAGTTGTTGAAGTCAAACGGGTACAATAAAGGACAGAATCGCTAGTTAAAAAATCTATTACAACTATGACTTAGCATTAATTATAATAATAAATTTACTGTTAAATTTCGTAATAAAAACAATACCGAAATAAGTTTGCATAAAAACTAGTTGAGAATGCGCAAGCTTGCATTGCCACGACGAAAATACTTTTTAATTTTAAGTCAGAATTTAAAAACTACGATTTATAATTTGTAGTCTGTAGTGCACCCCCTCGACTATTCCGAAAACTTTGATTGTGTCTATACAATATTTTTGTGAAATATGATTACAAAAAATTATAAAAAAAAAGAAAAAGAAAAATGTGGGGTCCACTTCCGACTTTCTGATACACTGATTGTAATTTTTATAAGAAATACTGAACTATAAGAATAAAAGCAAAAATAATTTAAAAATTTAGGTAAAATCGAACCTCAGACGGCAGGTTAAAATGCGGTCGCTTTAACCTCTACGCTATTGAATATGCTGAAAACTCCTATCTAATGTGAATATGATATGTAAATATGATATATGAATATGATAACTGTCAACAGTCATTTATTTTTACAAAGTTTGAAATTAATCAATTATAACCGTTCAGAAGTTATCATGTTTGATCCATTATTTAGGTATTTAATTTTATCATAAAAACTATTTTTAAAATAAGCCAACATATCTAGGTCAATAGCAATTTTTATATTTGTAATTGATTGGTCAAAACTTTAAACTTTGTGAGATTTTCGACTTGAATTGATTTAATCAAACATAAATTATTTCCAATTGTAGCACATAACAGAAGCCATTGAAATGTAATAGGTGCTATTACAGAATCAGAAATACGAGTAAGCTAAGTATACAGCGATGAATTAAACTTATAACTAGGGAGATTCAATTCAAAAATTAATCACACACCATGTTGATCTAAACACCTGTTACATCTACTTCTTTGATCGCGCACAAAGACTTTTTGATTGATTTATAACCTAGGCGAATGAAAAACTACTCCGATGACTACTTAAACGTTCTAAATTCAACACATTAAAATAGGAATGATCTCATCGCAATCATTAACGCATAAAAACCGCACTTTTTTGATATCTTCCGTCTAATTAGCCGTCATCATTCCAATGTAAATAAAATTAACATAATAGTATAATAAGGTATAAATTGGAGCGTTTAGGACACCTGCGGTTTTAAAAGACAACTTATTTGCCTCGGGTAATTCGATTAAGTTTGACCAGAGAAAGCAAAATGACATGAGAGTTTTTGGAGCAAATCTTCTGGTAATTATGTTTGATTCAATGGCAATATTAGATCGCTAATTATATTATTGGTCTCTTTATCAAAATATTTGTATATGTAAATGAACAGGTAATAAGAATTGAAATATATGTAAATGCAGTGGCGTAAGGAGCACAATGGGCCTAATGAGGCCTAAGTGCAGAGCAGAAATGCGCACTCCCCAAAGAACCAGAACAGTGGCGTAAGGGATTGTAAATTTACCGTGGTATCACAAGGGGAATGTTTAGGCCCAACTGTACACATCCTTTACCAACCCATAAATGCACTTAGGAATCTGTATTGGTGGTAGCCTTATTAGTTAACATTTTCTTAATTGCAATGAAAGTTTATTAAATTTAGAAGATTTTGGCAATAAATTAATATACATTGCCAAAATATCATAAACCTAAAAAAAGATATACTATGAATCAAAAGTGACCTCACAGCCTCGAAACAAAGCATCCCACAGTTCTAAGCTTAGACATTATGCTATATTCGACAGGAAACAACAATGTCGTACCAAACATTTCAGTGAATACATTTTTATGTTCTAGAATACCTCCATTAAAAGCTTTTTAGGTAGAATGGCCGAAGATGTATAATTTGTGTTGATCGTGAAAACCAAAAACAAATTATAGATGAAAACGTTCATACAAAATTTAACATATTACACGTCAAAATTAGGGTTATAGGTGTTTTAAAATTAGGTTACTTTCATTCAATACTGAGACATGACTTGAATAACAATCTTTTCTCTCGTGGCGTACACAATTCTATGGCTCATGTTATATTCATAATGTTGATTAAAATATGAACGTGAATACAAAAATCCGAGTGTATTCCTTTTTGGATTCTTCTCTCTCGCATAGCTTAGCTTTTAAGCTCTGTCGACCAGTCCTTTTTGAATAAAATATGAAGGTTAAAAAAATGAACTTTTTTCAGATTTAAATATGGTTCCACAAGGAATACAAAAATATGTTAGTGTAAGCATAAATTCAATTGCAAAAATTACGAAAGAACAGTAATGGAATTTAGTTCTTCGCAAAGATCGTAACCAATACAGAAAACGCAGTACCAGGCACGTATTAAGCTCGATTTCAATCGTTTGAGACTGTAATATTTTTTCGAGAACAGTCACAATACACGTTCACGGGTTAATATTTCGCGGAGCATAGTCGTAAACTTTATGATTATGTCTGTATGAATTATTTATTTGAATAAACTTGTCATTTTCGCTGCACGGGCTCACTTAAGTCACTTGAGTTGTGCGCTTATTCTTATTTCTGAAAACACCCTATTCTTCGCGTGTAATAAATCCGATGATTCCAGCATATTAAATGTTTTGTAATGTGTGTTCCTGTTCAGTATTACGAGTTGTGTTGTGCGGAAGCGGGATTTTTGCGGAAACCTTAAGTAGACTTTTTCGAACAGCGATGCTGGAACTGTAGGTGTAGCTGTACACACGACTTATTGTAGGTGTATAAATCTTAAAACAATGCAACTTGATAATAAGTTACAATCAAGCATGGATGTAGGTTTAACATTACGACCAGAGTATGTATGCGTTATGACGTAAAATTTCGTTTTTAAATTTATGCCCTGGCATACAGCTATCCGACATGTATTAATTAGCTTCGTTAAACTTTATTGGATCGTAATAATAAGGTTTATGGTGGTCTTGTTTTTTAATGTATCCACAAATAATAAACACAATCGGCTTTTGATAATACTTTTGGTGCCAATTAAGTCTGATGATTAGGATTAGGCCTAACCCAAATTTCCATTTAATTTTCTGCGGACGGTGATTAATCGACTGATTTCCGCGCCGGTAAGGATAAGCCAAGGTGGCCTTTTCGACCTACTTAAGAATCGCCCAAAAAAGCACTTTCGTAACTGTTTAGAAGATCGCGTGATATTCAATTTATTAATTATTCTAATTACCGTGTTCCTCTCACTACTGTAATTGTCCCGGCACGTTTTTAATCAATACCGTAAACAGTTATACATTTCGAATCCAATAACCAAACTTAGGCCAATGATGCGATCATGACTGGCGCGCAAAAATGATTAAGCGTAATATTATCTCCCATGCCCATCTTAATATTAAAAAAAGTACCATTTTCAAACCGTAAAAACCTACTCGCCAATTACGTTATGCAAGCACATATTAATTAGACGTTTCGTGAATTTGAGGACTTTCTTTTCCGAGCTACAAAAAAAAAACAAACACCCAATTAGAAACGCTGCGTATTTTCATTCTGTAAATAAAGTGAACATGACTTTAAATTTTGATTACTCAATTGTTAATGCGAAATGCTCGGGCTTTATCTCTGACTCAACAATAGGCCGCCGAGATAAGGAAGGTTCATAATGGGTTCGCCATTTTGAAAGCGGCCGAGTTATGTTCTTATATTATATTAAATTCATAAAGTCAATAAAGCACATTAATATTATTTCAGCCAGCGTGGAGTAAAGTTATGGGTTTGGGTGAAAGTTTGTGCGATTCTAGTGATCTAATAACGTCAATCAGGGCTATTCCGTGCACGAAATTTTAAATTTAACGAACATGTTAACATCACAGTCTAAGCGCGTTTAGTACTTGATTTGTATACTTAGATTGTGAGGGTATTAATAACGTATACGTTACATTCAACATTTCGCGTACGGAATCGGGGGGAATATGTTTGCATGTTGTGAGAAATTTTGAGACGAGCCCATTCATACACACGCTGCACGCCACCAGCCAATCTTGTTCCCGATCGCTATTAACTATTCTCTATTTTTACGGCTTTATTGTTGGTATTACTACAATAACTGCCATTTAGAGGCCTTCGAGAAACATTCATTTTACAACTTTCACAACCACCGTCTTTAATTTATTTTAATCATTTCATATTATTAATTAGTTCGAATCATTAGTTATACAAGTTTTAAAAAACCAAATGTATTTGAATTAATTAAGAAATCCCTATAATTAAAACAAATGTGTCTATAAGAAATTCATAATACATTTAATAAAACTGTCAATCTTAACAAATATTTTTTTTTGCTATTTTTACTTAATTTTATGCAATAAACTTCGTCGTCACAACCTAAATCCGCCCACACAAGTTTGGAAACAGCGTTGAAATTTTGCGCCATACTTACTAAAAATAAAAACTCAATATACAGGGAATTTTTCTTTTAAGTTACATATTCCGACAATTTGCAAGCACTTGTTGTCAATTTAAAGCTTCTAACGAGTGTTTCCACTCCTTGATAAGGCATGAAGTAAAATTTCCGAGTTTAGAAAAGCCAGAAAATCTGGTTTGATTGCGTAGCGAGACGCGACCAAACCAAATTTTCAGGCTTTTTTAAACTCGAAATTTTATTTCATGCGCTACGCGTATAAAACACTGATTTAAAGTGAAGTTCAAAATTTGGTTTGGTTTGAACGCATGTTCATTAATTTTACAAATGTTTATAAGGAATATGTGAAAGTAAACGTACAAGAAAAAATCCTGTATTAGTGTTTTCTATTGATTTAATAATTTAAAATTTTCTTATAATTTCCCAAACTAGATTACTTCAAAATCTAACGACTATTCGTATTTATATCACGAAGTAATTTTTTAGGCATTCATCGTTTCTGAACAGTGTTCAATTTGAAGTTTAGAACTAGTGCTTCCACTCCCTGGTAAAGCATGAAGTAAAATTTCGAGTTTAGAAAAGCCTGAAAATTTAGTTTATTCGCTTCGCTACGTTTTTACAAAACCAGTCAATGTAAAGCTTCTGTTTACACTTCTTGATTAAGCATAAAGTTCAATTTAGAGTTTAGAAAAGCCTTAACGTTTAGATTTAGACGCGAAGCGTCGAAATCCAAATTCAAGCTTTTTTAAACTCGAAATTTTACTTCCTGCGCCACGCGTATAAAACACTGATTTAAAGTGAGATTAAAAATGTACTTACTTGAGTTGTGTTTGATCTCACCTTAATAAATTTGAGTGTTTATATTGTCAAATCAAATCTTGCGCTTTTAAAATTGGAATCAATTTGTTTTGGGTTATGTAGGTAAGTATACTTAAAAGAAAAAAATCTCTGTACAGGTACACTTACAAATATATACCTTTATGATACTCCGAATAAATGCGACTAAATTCCTGCTATTAATAAATTATTCATATATTCTAATTATTTTCTTACTCCACAAATCATAAACACTTTTATATTATCACTAAAATTAAGCGGCCCATTACAAACTAAACGTTTCAACGACAATATCATAGTTATATATGCACACTTCTCTGAGATTGATATTTAAATGAACATATTAGGAAAAGTCACGAATTTTTAATCATATCACAGTCGTTTTAGACCAATTACGAATTTACACAAAATTACGAACGAACGGGGAAAATGTTGTCAAGACAGCTATGACATTTACTCGAACAAAATATGTAAGTTTATGAGAAAATATAAGCGTTATATTTGGATTGACAGCTATTAGGTATCCACACATAAGTAAGCATAATGTGTAAGCTTACTTTCTTCACTTAAAGAAGAAATTGATTAGCGAAAAAATTGTAGCGATAAAACAATCAAATCTTGAAAATCCGTAAATGTTTATTAAAAAAAATGAATATATTTTCTTACGATGTTACTGTAGAATATCATTATATAGAGTGATTAAAATTCCTTGTCTTGTTCTAAATATAAAGAAAACATATTATATTGTTGTTAAATAAGTATTCAATACCGTGAAATGAAAATTATACAGTGAAATCGATAAACATAAAAGTTTTACCAAATGAAATATTACTATAGTGTGATAAAAAATGAACAATAGAAACGATTGCGTGACTAAATTCTTTCTAAATATTCGAATGATTTAGAAACGTATAATTTACACACGTATATTTGCACGGAAGACGAAAACAATAGAGAAAATGTTATCTAAAATTTCCCTGCAATTAAAATAAAATTAGCCGAGCTAGTAAAAAAAGTCTATTTTGGTTAACTAAACATCCTGTGCAGTATGCTCATCCGTTACACCTTCAACTATGTGTTATACCCTTGTCCTAATTCCTTACCAACAATTTTTAAATATGCGCTTGGAGGAAGAATTGCTTTTACACATCAACGTCAGAAATCTGATGAATAGACGACGTCAGGTTGGCCTAGAGCACTAGAACGCTCTTGTAATCTAAATAAGAGTGTTCTAGATATTCGGGCGGTATTTTTTAACTGTTCCAATATTTTTTCTAAAAGTATTACACAACGTTTTTTTACGGTACGATCATAAAGTTAATTACACAGCCGAAATAAGTGGTACTTATCCGGAGTTTAACAATTAACCTTGAGAGAGCAAAAGTAAAAGGGTTTTAAGGGCTGTTTTTTTACGGAAGGAAAGTAATGTTAAGGAGGTCAAGCATCCAAAACATCAATGGCTTTTGTAACACCTTGGCCAAGAGAGAAGAACAAGCGTAACCTCGTTATGCTGGAATTATGCGTGAAACTTGCAGTAAAAAATGAAGTCATTGTTTTTTCTTCAAGCAGGATACAAATTAAGACACGCTGTGTAATTATTTAAAGGTGATCTAATGAAATCAGTGCTTCGAGGTATGTTTGTGTGCATCTAATTATGTGTGTAACGGTTGTAAGTAATATTTTGGGTTAGGTGATAATAAAAGAGGATGTCTTGTGTAAATAATTTGTTTAGTTAAGCTCTGCTTTGTAAGCCTGACAATGGAAATGCAAGTAGGTGTAATCATAGCAATAACAGTCGGAAGCAATAATTTGCAAAATCATAGTATTACATCATCTTCTATTCGAATTGGATTTCATACTGTAAATAATTTCAATAATTTCCTAGCTACAATCAAATAATGTTGGTAAAGATGTAATATTCCTAACATGCTATGTCGGCTTTTAGAAGTCATTACACCAGAAGCGGCCGAGGAATATTAATTACGCCTTATTTACGATGACCCAGCGTCTACGAATACCTCGTCGGCCTAAAAAAATGCTACACTCCTTTTGATCGTCGATTCAAACATGGTAAAAATTAATTTCTCTCCTCAACTTATGCCGTTTTCATAGTTTCTAGGAGAAAATACTCAAGCTGCTTATGGATATCACAAAAGTGGAATTAGTGACGCACACGTGGAACAAATTCAAAACGGCGGGAGATTAGTACACCCCGCCGTGGACAGGAAACACCATCTACTGCCCTTGAATTTAAAATTACCCCCAGAATCTTAATTATAAGAGGTGGTGAGATTTATAAGGTCAACATAAGGCACTCCTCCTATCAATAGTGTCTGGTTAAAACTAGCACATGCGCACTAAATTCTTTTTAAATATTCGCTTGAATTTATAAATACTATAAAATTATTAGGTTCTTTTATACTAGTTCGTACATCTTGGATAAGAATCGTGTACATAAAAATGTAAAGATCACATTAGGGATTATAGAGAGGTAGCCAATTTAGATTCCCCGTAAGTGCTTATTTTTACAGAACAATTGAATTCCTTAGGAAAATAACAAATGTTTCGTTGTTAAAATAATTTTGTGGAGTGATGAAAAATTAGTTCACATCAGTGGCGGCTCGTCCATAATGGCTGCAGAGTTACTACAAAAGAAATAGACACTTTCAATGTTGTATTAATCTAAAACTAATAATGTTATTATAAATTCGTTTACACTGCTTAAATAAGTGATTCTTAAAGTTTACTTTGGAAACTCACTGGTGATCAATACAGAGAATTTTTCTTTTGGGTATTTCACGACATTCGTTG
The DNA here is from genome assembly GCA_932526585.2 of Philonthus cognatus. NCBI lineage: Eukaryota > Metazoa > Arthropoda > Insecta > Coleoptera > Staphylinidae > Philonthus > Philonthus cognatus. The sequence goes on from OW052243.1 coordinate 94,800,932, forward strand.
TTTTTAAAAGAGGTTAATTTGAATCTTTTAACGAGTGTGTACCACTCCCAGATTTAACATGAAGTAAAGCTTCGAGTTTAGAAAAGCCTGAAAATTTGGCCTTTCAGGCCTTTCTAAATTCGAAAAATTGTACTTTATGCGCCACGCGTACGAAACACTAATTTAATGTGAAGTTCAGAATGTACGTCTTTAGCATACTGCTTTACTAGTATATTTCGAACTTTACTTGAAATCAGTGTTTTATACGCGTGGCGTATGAAGTAAAATTTCGAGTTCAAGGAAGCCTGAAAATTTGGTTTGGTCGCTTCGCTGCGCGACCAAACCAAGTTTGCAGGCTTTTCTAAACTCGACATTTTACTTCATGCTTAATCTGGGACTGAAAAACACTCATTTAAAGCTCCAGTTTGAACTGTATAAAAATATATGAAGATTTACTATTATTAAAATATGTATACTTAAAAGAAAAACTCCCTGTAGCAACACTAAAAAAGCACGTGAAATATTTATTAAAGGGCCATTTGTAACATTTTAAGCGGTTTCGATAAAGTGTATTATCATTATTTCTTTATTTATCTACGACAATTTAACACGTATTTTATGATGCCCTTTCGAGTGTACCATTCGATACAATGTCGATGTCTTCTACATCACGAAATGTATATTCGTATGCTCCTATTCCTATGTTCATTTCCACATAGTCGTGTTGGGTATACTGTTTGCGCGGGTGTTTAATTGTTTGTTCTTTTTATTATAATAGGAAGTGTTACAGGTGACTGCTAAATCTTTAGAACCGTTAAAATTGTGTAACCTTGTACAAAATATTCCATTAGCTGGTGTAAAGCCTCGGCATTTGTTTCACGCTTTTTCTGTTCACCATAAAAGAAAACACGAAAAAGTGTAAGTGTAAAGTTACGAAAACCTGCTTAAAGAGATTAGGGATTGTAAAACCGGAACCGGTTTACCGGTAAATCGTAAAAAAATGCTCTCCAAAATGTATTAGCAATTTTCCGTTTATTACTAGTATTTCAGTAAAGTAAATAAAACTATTTGATTGGTATTTATACATATCCCCCATGTATACCCGAATAAAGCGCGAGTCAAATGCATTTAACCAATTGTTTAAAATAGTGATTATAAGCAACCAAATAACGTTAATGTATATTGGATTGCTACATATCATTTATAACAAAGCTGTAATACTATTCAAAAATTGGTGTAAATTGGTCTTACACCAATTTTCTGAGTATTAGAGTTTAGTTATAAATGATTTTTTGTTTAAATAATAGTTTAAACAATTTTCTCTTGAAAAGGGGAATAAACAGTACTAATTTGACAATGACGTGATGACAGTGGCAACCCAATACGCATTAACGGTATCGGGGTGCATAGAATCATTATTTGAAACAATTGGTAAAATCTGTATATCTGAATCCGTGTTAGAAAAACACATAATTAAAGATGCTGTATGTGTTTTTGAAGTTCATTTTAAAACAGTGCTTTATACGCCTGGCACATGAAGTAACATTTCTAGTTTAGAAAAGCCAGAAATGTTACTTCATGCCTAATCTAGGATTGGAAACACCCGTTAGAAGCTTCAATAGATTCGTTCAGGCATTTTAAAAAATAAAATGTTGTGTAATAATGAAATTATTACATTGACAGCAACAACAAAAAAAATGAAGAAAATTGCTAAAACATTCATGTCGCAGTATTTAACATAAGGAGAAACCCTCCTAACTTATAGGAATTTGGTTTTTTGAGTTACGTGAAGATTTAAACTAAACTTGGAACGAAAACACTAACACTTTTTCACAATTGTTTTTTTGCTAGATGTACATTTCGAGTACTACGTACTCATTATCAACAACTTACTCAAATTTCCTCTTAACTTAGGTATTTTATTTTAAAATAATCTCTAGATAATTCAAACTAAAAACTTGTAAAATAGATGAAGATTAATATTTAGTAAATTGATGAACATTTAAAAATTGAAATATGAAAATTAGCGACAGTTAACAAATATAAAAATTATCGAAAATCTTATAAATCTCTAAGCATAGAAAATTAACGTAAACCGAGATAATTAACGAAACTCATAAAAATTATGAAAATAACTACAGTTGCTGTTTGTTTCCATTTTTTGTAAAATAATTCACTGTTGTCATTGAAGGTTTATATAGTATATTAACAAGTGCTCTTCTTCATTAAGCATGAAGTAAATATTTTTGGTTTAGAAAAGCCTAAAAATTTGGATTGGTCGCGAAATAAAATAAGGATTTATTCCTTTATATTTTTTTACTGTGAAAAATTTGTACAAACATAATAAAGCAATTGTTTGTTTCAGGATTGGAATTAGTATAATTTAGATTCCTATTCAAGTATTCATTCAAAACCATATGCAAATATTCGAATATTTAAATAGTTTGAATATTTGAATACTTAAATTTGAGAAATGCCCAGCTTTAGTAGGGAATGTTACATCTCAAATTCCTATCTTCCTGATTTCATGGCACTTGGTAAAGCTTCGTCCTCGGCTGTCAATGGCAGCTAACGTGTTAATACCATAATTGTCATTTAAAAAAAACTGTTTCTTAAAATTTAATTTTTAATTTCAATGTGTTATGTGTAGTAACTAGATGTAAGTAATTGTGTATATTTAATTAAACACAGTTATATTCCTTTCTTCACTTTTATTTTTCTTGCTAGATGTACATTTCGGGTACTAAGTACCCATTATCAATAGCTAACTGAATATAAAACGATAAATGTTTACAATATATACCTAGTCGGATAAGGCGGAAAAACCAAAACGGTAATTTGAATTTTTTTTGGTTCAATAATAGCAAAAATATCATCTACATATCTGATCTATTATTGACGCAAATAGAGATATCACACAATTTGTCAATAACCTCAACAACTTATACCCCAGTATTAATTTTACATTTGAATTAGAATTCAACAACGAACTTCCATTTTTAGATTTAATAGTAATTAGAAACAAAAATAAACTAGATTTCAATATTTCCGAAAACCCACACACACCTTCAATTATATTCACTCAAGTTCACACAGCCCATTTAAACATAAATTAGCTTCTTTTAATAGCATGATCCACAGAGCAGTAAAACTCCCAATTTCAAAAGAAAATAGGAAAAAAGAATTCAAATTCATATTTAAAATTGCAGAATATTTAAACTATAGTAAGAGAACAATTCAAAAATTAATCAAGAGACACATTAGACATCATAACATCCAATCCACAACCACTTTAGAACCAATTTTAGAATCAGACAACAATAAGAAATATATTAAAATAATTCATGAGCCAAAAACCAACCAACATTTAAATAAAATATTCAAAAAATACAATTTCATTCCTGCACATTACACCAATACCAAACTTAAAATGTTATTGGGTAATACTTTTGAAAAACAAGACCAGTTGCTGAATTCAGGGATTAACTCAGTCAATTGCAATAATTGTACTAAATTGTATATTGGACAAACAAAAAGAAACGTGCACATCAAATTCAAAGAATATATGTACCACATCAAAAGCCAAAACCCTGACAAATTAGCAATTGCTCATCATACTTTGACAACAGGCCACAAATTCAACATAAACGAAGTCAAATTATTAAAAGAATCTAGCAGTTATCAATTTAACATGTTGGAAGCGATAGAAATGATGAAAAATAAGACAGAACTACTCAATTTCGATCTAAGCCCAATAACGAACCCCTTATTAAATTTGTTACCCAACAGATAATCCTCATTAACACCATTGTGAACCCTCCCAAGTCCGAAGCCGAATAATCCCCAACACCCCCATTTCCAAGATACCGCATTCGTTTCAAAATTCAAATTACTTTTTTGGTTTTTCCGCCTTATCCGACTAGGTATATATTGTAAACGTTTTATATTCAGTTAGCTATTGATAATGGGTACTTAGTACCCAAAATGTACATCTAGCAAGAAAAATAAAAGTGAAGAAAGGAATATAACTGTGTTTAATTAAGTGACTTAACACCTTCACGTAACTCATACAACTACGTTAATTGTGTATATGATTTTGAAATTTTATTTATTGTACTAAACTTAAATATTGCATACTTTAATATTACTATCAAATAGAAGCGATAAATGATGTGAAAAATGTAAAATAATGACAAATAGAGGTTAATTTCTTTTATTATTGTAAAATGGTTAACTCGTAAATAAATAAATACAGTATAACTAATTTAATAAGTATTCACAAAGATATTAATCTGTAATATTATTTTAAGTCAAAAGAAAGCGTATATAAACAGAAGACAGGAAATTACACAAAATAAAACATTTTAACGCTCAACTACGTTAAATTAAGTTATAGAGTTAATCAACATAATTTATTAACTTAATTATAGATTCAAATCTATCTAGATAAATTATAATATTATGATCGGAATTATAATCCGTAATTTCAACCAGTGTATGTATCTCCTTTTATTTGAAGTCACTATAAGAAATGTTACAGTAATGCGAAAGACATTACACAGTATGATGTGATGACCCATAATTGAGGAGTTGCTAAAATGACTGGTTTATGTGTTCCGTAATTCTCGTTCTGAAGAAATACGAAATACACATGTTGGTTTATGAAAACGGGAGTTCTTAGCTCATACACAACACGCTCATTTATACGGAATATAAATTGGTATAGCGATGTGGAATTGATTTGGTTTTATTTGTGCGAGCTGATTATGTTGATTCATTCTATTGCCAATGCGAAATTAGTAATGAAAATGGAAATTAATTGTAAATGAAATGAAAATGCCTTTCTGACCCGACTATTAATCTGGCCAGTTAGTTTTTGGAATAAGATGGAAGCCGATTTAATTGGTGCGTTCATTTTTGGAAAATTATATTTTACAAAAGGTTGAGGTCCTGTATATAAAGAGAGAGAGAGAGAAAGATAATATAAATGTTCCAACCATTTTTAGACATTATTAGGACTTTTCTTTAACGAATGTTTTCATTCAGTGATAAAGCACGAAGAAACGTTTTGAGTTTAGATAACCCTGAACATTTCTTCAGGTTCAGCAGTATTTTTTTTATTTTCCCCCATATGTTTTACAAAGGAAAAGTATTGTTTTCGTAAAAAAAATCAAATCAAAAATTTTAGTGGAAATATCCATTAGGAGGTCCCCCGAGTTGAATTTGAAAATGCAATGTCTGAAATTAAAAAAGAAATTAATGACATAAAAAACGCCTTTTGATAATTGAGACTTCCAGAACCGAATCTTCTCCTACTTTGTCTAATCAGGCTTCGATGGTGGATGAAATTGAAGAACGACAACGTAGGGCTGCGAACATCATGGTTTTCAATCTTCCAGAGCACAAAGGCAATGCTGATGATAAGAAGAAAAAGGATATCGAAGCTCTTAAAACTATCTTAGGGCCCTCAATCTCATTTGTGTCTAAATTAGTAATTCGCTTAGGAAAAGAGTCCGGCAAACCTAGGCCACTGAAAGTGTCTTTAGCTGATCATCACTCTGCAATTCAAGTACTCAAAGCTGTGCGTACTATGAATACTGGTGCGGTGAAATTTTATGCCGATAGTACGAACATTCAACGAAATCAGCTAAAGACTTTAAACGACGAACTTACTTTACGCAAAAATTCGGGTGAAACGGACTTGACAGTTAAATATAGGAATGGAGTCCCGAGTATAGTCAGTACTCGGTCATCAGGAGTTGCAGTTAATAAGCCAAAAAACTAGTTGTGTATTTCCAGAACATCGGAGGCCTTAAATCAAAAATTCGTGATTTACATCTTAAGGTTAGCTGTTGTGTTTATGACGTCATAATTCTTATTGAAACGTGGTTCGATGATTCCGTGTTAAATTCTGAATTAAACTTATCGAACTATAATATTCACAGACAGGATAGATCAATCTTAACTAGTGCTAAAAGTAGAGGTGGGTGATTTAATTATATCTAAGAAAAAAGCCCATGTCGCTTTTAAAAAAAGTGGTCGTGTTACTGATTATGAAACATTCAAAAATCTTAGATCTTCTTGTTGCAATTTAAGTGAAACACTTTATGAATCCTATATTCGGAAAACTGAGGATACCATAAGAGTTAATTCTAAAGTATTTTGGTCTTTTGTTAATGAGTGCAAAAACATAAAAGGTTTTCCAAATAAAATAAATTTTAATGATACACAATGCAATGCTGGAAGTTCTTGTGTTGATTTATTTGCTGACTATTTCTGCACTGTTTACAATGAGGATATAATTGATGCTCCATTATTCAATTATGATCATAAAATATCTTGCTCTAGGTTTAGTCTAAAAACTTCCGATATATTTAATTCAATCAATGAGTTAAGTGACTCACTTAGCTCTGGGCCGGATGGTTTACCCCCTTATTTTGTAAAACAATGTATTTATTCACTGACTACCCCGATTGAAACATTATTCAATAAATCTATTAATACCGGGGTGTTTCCTACTTTTTGGAAACATTCTTACATCAACCCTATTTTCAAAGAGGGCTCGAGGGAAGTCATACAAAATTATAGGGGAGTTTCTATCCAGTCCGCAATTCCTAAAATGCCAGATAAACTAATATCCGATCAACTCATTTGGTGCTGCAGGAATATTACTTGTGACGAACAACATGGATTTTTAAAGGGCAGGTCTACAACGTCTAATTTGCTTTCCTACCAGATATGTATCTGATGAGTGCTTTGGAAAGGGGTCGTCAGGTTGATTCTGTTTACACTGATTTTTCCAAAGCCTTCGATCGTGTTAGTCACTCTGTTCTCTTAAATAAACTTGAAGGCTTGGGATTTAGTGATTTTGTGACAAAATGGTTCGCAAGCTATTTACGGGAACGTAAACAGTTTGTTAAGATTTATAACTTCGTCTCCAGAGCAATCAACGTTACATCTGGGGTCCCCCAGGGCTCACACTGTGGGCCAATTCTGTTCTTGATCTTTATAAATGACATTGGGAGTTATATTAAAAATAGTCAATGATGTTTGCTGATGATGTTAAAATATTCAAAGTAATTGAGAGAAGTTCGGATCATGCGCTTTTACAATCTGATTTATATAACTTGGCTAATTGGTGCGCATGCAATCATCTTCATCTCAATTTGAAAAAATGTATGTCAATTTCTTTTTGTCGCCATAGCAAAAATAGCAAGTTTGAGTATTATTCAATTAATGATAATAAATTGCCCCTGGTCGAGACAGTGCGTGATTTGGGTATTATATTTGATTCTCGCTTAAATTTTGTTACCCATTTGAATAAGATCTCTAGTAAAGCTCTTTCTATGCTCGGTTTCATTAATAGATTTTCGAAACACTTTGGCGTGGATACGTTCAAAACCCTTTACGTCAGTTTGGTAAGGCCACATTTGGAATATTGTTCTGCAATTTGGTCTCCTTACCACAACTGTAACATTGAAATCATTGAAAAAGTTCAGAATAGGTTCTTACTACTAGTATCTTTTAAAATGGGGATCGCACGCATTGACTATAGTCGGTCACACATATTGAATTGTCTTAATTTAAAATCTTTAGAATATAGAAGAATATCATTTGACTTATGCTATGGGTTCAAACTGATTAATGGACATGTCAATTGCAGTTTTTTATTATCATTGTTGAACTTTAATTTTTTTTTTAACAACTCCAGTTCGTTGTAGGCCGTTATTTCGTTTAAACTTCCATCGAACATTGTATGGTTCCCATAATCCTGTGGCACGTATAATGCGGTATTGTAATGTCCTTATGTTGTATCCCAACTTTTATATTTTTAGTAATTCTTACAGTGTATTCAAACGCCATTTACAGTTTATTAATCTGGATATTGTTAATTAGTGTATTTTTGTTTGTTGTATTATATTTCTCACTCTATTTATATGTTTTTCAAAGTAATATTATGTTTATCTTATATCACTATTTTTAATTGTGTATTGATGTATAAAGGAGATTTCCGTTGATAAATAAAATAAAATAAAATAAGACCATTTCTGCAAAATGTACGCCTGTCTCTTATTCTGACCAAATCCCACAGTTTAAACTCAACGAGCTGTTTAGGTGAAACTATAAACTTAAGCTTTTTATTACAATCCGCAGGTCTGATAAGCTTTTAGTAAAAATTCTGTAACATCTTTCAATATACAGGGTGTCCCAAAAGTTTGGAAACGGTTGAATATCTCGAGAACACCTCGTCGGATCAAGATGGTATAAAATACGTCTTTCTTTATTTTTAAAGCTCTATTTAGGCATGCTGTGCGATAGCCACCCACACCCCTCTGGGGGGTGGTTCGAGGGGGTAGTTTAGAAAACTTAAATGGAAACTCCTATTTTTTAATTGTTTTATCACTCCCTCCCCAATCCCGTCCGGTGATGGAAAGGGTAGTTTTGAATTTTTCTGCGAAAAAAAATATTTTGCTTGCACTGTTGCATTTTGTATCAAAAACGGTTTATGAATTTTTCAAATTGCCACTCCCCCCCCACACACACACATCCTTTAAAAGTAGAAAAAGTGGTATTTTAAAAATAAGTACCACCATTTTTTTTAGACAAAAATGATTTTTCTTGCAGAGTTTCATTGTCTATCAAAAACTCCTTATGGAGTTGCAAAATATCCACACTTTAACCCCTTTTTGGAGGGTGGAAAAAGGAAGTTTTTTTCCATTTTGTCATGTTTACAATTTTAAATGAAAGCACAGAAGTGTAGTTATTGAACATTCATTTCGGACTGTCAATGTTGACGTTCTCGACGACTCCGTGAAATTCTAAGAAATGGGTAAAAGCTCAGAAACTTTAAAGCTAAATTAATTAAGCTGCTATCTGTCGTTTTGAGATGAGGTTATCGGAAAGTGAACGCATATCATTATTAATGATGCGTGGGTCCGGGGAGAATGTGAGATCTTACGAGGAGGTGGCAAGGATGTTTAATGCATCCAATCCGCATCGTGATCCAGTGTCAAAATCGACGGTTCAAAAAACAGTGAAACGATTTGAAGGTGCTGGAGCAGTGAAGGATCGCGAACGCAGTGGCAGGCCAAGAACGGCATCAAACGAAGATCAGAAGTGTTGCAGCATTTCGTGGAAGACCCTCATATTTCTGTAAGGAGAGTGTCGCAAGCTCAAGGCATCAGCAAGACTTCAGTACATCGCATAATGCAGGAGAAAAAGTGGCACCCTTACAAGATTACTTTGATTAAAAAACAGCAATTACCCCTTATATGCCTAAATAGAGATTTAAAAATAAAGAAAGACGTATTTTATACCATCTTGATCCGATGAGGTGTTCTCGAGATATTCAACCGTTTCCAAACTTTTGGGACACCCGGTATAATCAAAAAGTGAATATTTATTGTATATACACTTTTTGTCATAGCTCTTTTTTTATTGCTCGAAACTCAGTAAGCATTGATACTGTTGTTGGGAATGACTTTGACGTTGACAATGACATTTTGTGGAAAAAGTAACATGAGTGGAGAACGTGAGGCTTTTAAACAAAATTTTACAGGAACAATTAAAAATACATAAATTAAGGCTAAATTAGGTAGGTGCACTTATTTTCTTAGATATTTCTCTTACAGCTGTGCCGTAGCGGTGAAAGTGCTTGCAATTCCACGCAGGTGACCCGGGTTAAAACCCTAGTGCCAGCATTTCGGATGTTGTTTTTCTGCAGTTTTTCCACATCCCTTAGTATAGAATGATGTAAATGTACCTACACCATCTATAAGCCGCCTGCATGCGCAAGATGGGCTTTAAAAATAATAAGCCCCCGTCTCTCTAACTACGTTCAAGTTCTGGGGCTTGTAGGAATATAAATTTGACTGGGTTTAATGTTTTCATTTCAATAACAAATGGTAACCAGTCAGACTACAGGTAGATACGTGGTAGAACTAATATTACTATTATAATTATTTTTATTTTTTGTTTAAGTATCCGTTTTAGATTAGGAGACAATATGAGAAGCGTCGACTGCATTGATCATTGGCTTGCTCATATATCCTTCAGCAGATGGTGTTGTTGTCCGCACTTGATTTAGTTGGATAGGATAGGGTTTAAACCCCCATATTAGTTTAAGTAAAGCCTTATGGAATGAATAAACTTTCATTAACCATAATTGAAACTTGAATATCTTCGCTAAATATTCCAAAATATCAAATCAAATTTAAAATTTGATTTGATATATACAGGGTAACCACGAGGAGCCTTTTAGCCTCCGTAGTTGTGGAAGAAAAAACGTGTTGATCATATCCACATACTTTTGCGTCGTATGTAAACACCCCCTGCTTGACTGACCACTGTTTCATTGCGTCTAAACCACGACTGTAAACAAAATGGCCACCCATCGGTAGACAAATGATCTATTTCGAGTTTAGAAAAACATGAAAATTACTATTAGTCGGGGTGCGCGAGCGAAGCGAGTCACGCCCCGGCAAATCCAAATTTTCCGGCTTTTCGAAACTCGAAATTTTCCTTTATGCGCCACGCGTATAAAACACTAATTTCAAGTGAAATTCAAAATTTCTCTAACTTGCTTTATGTTTCATTTCACATTAATTAATTTTACAAATGTTTATCGCGTTTAACCAAATCTTACGCTTTCAAAATTTGAGCAATTTGGTAGATATACTTAAAATAAAAATCCCTGTATAAAATCTGGTGATTTTTAAGATGTTATTTTATATAATTTGATTTACGTTATATTACATATTTCATTTGTAACTGTTTGGGCCACCTCTTAGACGAAACCCTCTCTGCGCCGATACCCTGATATATAACAGCATCTTTCTAAAACCCTCAGTTGATTTTCTGTATACAATTAGGAGAGTTTTGGAGTGTTGGAGAATTTTCCGGATACCTGAGAAAAGTAGGGATATGATATTTTTTTTCACACGTCTTGAAGACGTTCTAGGAAAAACAATGATAATGACCTCAGTCATTTATAACCAATAATATTGAGGTGATGTCGAGATTACTAGAAACGCAAAGTTGTGAAAGATTTTTAAGTGGTTTTGAATTCGAAGCGTTCTTAGATAGGAATAACAAATTTTTCATACAGAAGTTTGTTGGAAAAAATAATTTAATGATAGATTTTTGTAGAAGCCTCTATATTATGCCAATAGATTTGTCTTATTGTGATCATCTACTGGAGAAATTGTGATATGGACTCTGATTTCTGTAAATTGATAAACAAGTTTAAAGCAAAAATTCCTAGTTTTGCATAAAATATGTTCTAAATGTTGTAACAATAAATGGTGAAATGTTATAATAAAACAATCGTTATAACCTTCTAGAAATCAACAATAGCTACGCAAAAAATGTAAAATCGGCGTGTATCAACGGTGGATTTTGAATAAAATTTCCGAATAAATGGCGCAATCGTGCCGGCGATCGTTGATCGGCGTTTTTTCGATCTGGATGTAATCGCCGGTATGATTGCAGTGTTCACCGTTTCGCTGTTTTTAACTCCTTCGTAAAAAGCTAATGTTCGTTTGAGTGCATATTATGTTGAGCCACGATGTTCCTTTTGGCTGACCGAGATTCCACATTTGTTGAACCGATATATATTTAGTAGACATGTGCTTAAAAACATTGTTTTGCAGTTCACGGAATCCGACAACTTGTGAATCTTCACACGGAATTCGCGTTGCGTAATACCTTTCATCATTAAACGCATTTACTCATGTGCGATATTATGCAGTTTGTAATTAACATGCCGATTCATGTGAACGCGATAAAAATCACACGTTTGACACGGCGGATTCAATTTTTTCTCTTTCTCTTGCTCTGCCTTTTTGCAATGATGTGAACATTTCCTTTCTAAACAGCCACAACAATGTGAATAATATTCAATTCTACACCATTGAATGCATTTCCGATAAATGATGCAATGCAAGTTATGTAATGCTTTTTTCTCTCTACTGGAACCGAAAAATTGGGTCATCTCCAGTTTTCACCCCAGACAAGGTTAAACACAAACATCCTTTTCGGATTCCTAATCCGTACTGTGCGCTTATTATAATCTTTTTTTTTTAATTTGAAAGTTAAATCGCAAGCCATGCGTGTCTGGTAAAAGGCAGACCTTCTTAGTTTCTGTTGGGCATTTTACGTGGAAACATAATCTTTTTCAAAGCAGTGATGTAAGAGTACTAAATAATTTACGAATGCGCTTTTTCAAATCACCATCGTTTCCCGACATCTCGAAGATTTAATAAGTCTTTACTTAACCGCCTCCATCATCAATTTTTTCCTCATTGCATTTTTATTACACAAGGCGCATTTGAGAATGGAGTTTTTAATCACGCCCCTCAGGTGGAGAAAGAGTCGAATGCTTCATGAATTACAATGGAAATTCAGTGATTTCAGGAACCAATTTAAAAGTACTTTGCTGGTATCGGAGAATGCAACAAATACGTGGAAATGCGAACATCGAAAGGAATACTTATTTGGTAATAAGAACATTAAATAGATTAATATATAATTTTTTATCAGCTTTATAATATGTAGAAACAGTAGAATGAGTCAGGATTAATTACAATAAATATGAATCAGTATTAAGTTTTGGCTCATTTTACTGTTTCTGTATATGCATAAGTGCAATGTTTTTGATGAAATGTGTAAATTTAACATTTCGCCAAGTTACATCATTCATATACGAGTATTATTCCATGTATTTTTTTTAACATTCATTCATCAGATTTATGTTACCTAGAGCATGTCAAGTTCATTATTAGTTGCATTTTGTGAACGATACGTTATATTAGGGGTGTCTAACCTTTTACCTTCGTTGGGTCGCATTCGCCAAAGACGAGTTGTCTTAGGCCGCAATAATTGAAGGACAGCCGTATAACGTAAGTGACTAAACTTTTTTTTTTCAGAAATTGAACACAATAAAACGAATTGTTGACAGCTTTATTGACTTTAACTAAAACGTGTTAAACCCTAGAAATGAAAGGAACATTCAGCGGGATATTCCGATATTCAGTAAAACATAACTTCGCGAAAGTTGGCGCTTACACCGGTTTTCGGCGGACCCCTTCAATTGAAATGCAAAAATAACGATCCACATATTTCCACTCTATAATAAGTAAAGAGAGAAAAAAAGCAAACATTCATCAAGAACAATAAAAATCGTTGATAACAGACTTAATATTTTATTCTGTATTATTCTCATTAAAGATGTACTTATGTGTTTTTCAACTTTAGAATAGTTTACGTTTTATACGCGTGACGCATGAAGTAAAATTTGGAGTTCAGAAAACCATGAAAGTTTGGTTTGGTTTTTAAGGGTTTTCTAAACTCCAAATTTTATTTCGTGCTTAATCTAGGAGTGGAAACCCTCGTTACAAGCTTTAAATTTAACGATTTTGTAAAGTCAACGATTGGTTGAAAATTTATAGCGTATACATCGGGATATGTATACTTGAAAGAACAATTCCCTATATACAGGTTTTTTTTCAAGTATACATATCCCAATGTACACGAAGTACATTTTCAGCTCTTCGTTGTTTTAATAAAAGCGTTCGATTTGAAACTTCTAACAAGTGTTTCCACTCCCAGATCAAGCATGAAGTGAAATTTCAGGCTTTTCTAAACTCGAAATTTTACTTCATGCACCACGCGTACTAAACACTGATTTTAAGTGAATTTCAAAATACACTACTTATTCATATGTGAATGATGCCTGAAAATGTACAGTGTATACATCTAGAACTGTATACTTACAAGAAAAATTCCCTGTATATATCAGTATCATTTAATTTTTCCAAATCCAAATGTTCACAACCCAACACGTAGATCACCTTTGAACATACATTTTTTACAATAAAAAAAATATATTCAGGGTACTCCCCTAATGTCAGACGCGGCCCTAATAATAAGGTAGATAATGTTTAAATTTAATATTGTTATTTGGTCAACGTGCATCATCATTAACTTTGTTTATGTTATGTTTTTTCTTTTGTTGTTTTTGTTTTAGATACCCACTAATTATAAAAACTCAAGCCTTGTTTTGAATAATGGAATTTAGGTCAAAACAAGCACTATCATTTCAAAGTCAGCACACTCCGTCCTTCAAACAATATCAAAAAGAATCCTTGTGCATTTTTTTATATACATATCTTAAAAAAATATTTCTGCTGCCCTTGACACGGTAAAGCTCTGATGAAGTTTCCCGATAGGAATACCCTCACTGTTAATTAGGTGACACCAATGACTTTGGCAACTTAACACTAAGACGCTTACATAATTCGGCTATAATTATAACCGTGAGTGTATTATGCAAATACTTAGCTGTGTTGAATAAACAGACACAGATCCTGACCGAGGAATTCCGAGAAGGTAACAAAAGAAAGCTTAAAACCGAAGTATACCTAGGGTACCCTTTGTCCAATTTGTAGGTGGTTTTAAAATTGAGGGTTCAAAACATTTACCTTTTATTTATCTCACGGGCTTTATTCAAATAGGGTGTTCACCTAAACTGCATTCCGGCGAACAAATAAGGACACAGGGTATACCCGCGCCCATTTGGAAATAATATATTAACTTAATTTAAACACACGTCTTACTTTTGTTGCTGTATATAAATTTCAAGAATCATTAACTTGCGGTATTCCTTTCGAATCAGAACTACTGAAACATAATCACGGAATACCCATACCCAATTGAAAATGAGCGTTTAGTTTAAATTAAATACTTGCTTTATTTTAATTCTTGATTATTAGTGATGTCTATAATTTTCGATAATTATTAGTTGGGTGCTTGCTGTGGTGTTCCTTTAGCGACAGAACGCGGAACTGCAAGTCATAGTAAGTTTACAAAACCGTTATTCAATTACAGGTAATCTCTTTACCTGGATGCTTTTGACAATTAAGATTGAGGAGACTATAGGTGGTCAATAAAATTAATTAGGCAAGGCGGTGGCTGTGTAGATATTGCTTTGGAAATAGCTATGGAAGCGGACATTAAAGTAGAGTTGTACACATGAGAAACTCGTTTGTTGGTGCAAACAATGATAATGCTGTTGCGGAAAATCATGTGTATTCAATGAAATCATGTGTTATTAGTGTGGATCAAACATTTATTTTAATTAATATTAACAATGTTATTATTATTTCTTTGATACAATTATAACCATTAAAACTTATAATATTAGAAATCCATAAACTTTAGATCTTTTATCAATAGAAACGTTTAAAGCTATACTAAGTCAAATTTTAAATAAAAAATAATAGTATCATAAGATTTCGCAATATATAAAATCATAAATAGTGTTATACAAAGTTAAACAGTTTTTTTATTGATATATAAAAGTGTTTATTTGAATGCAAACGGTTAATTGTTTACATTCTACACTATATGTTATAAATATGTGATTACAAAGACAAAAGCATCAAATATTAAGTACATATATCCATAATAATCACCTACAATGTTATCTGATTGTCGCAATCAATTTCAGATGTATCATTAGCCGGTGCATAATTCTAAAGAACAGCTAGATTTCTCATGAATAAATTAATGAAAATTTACGTTCATTATAATTCGAGATTATTAAGTGTATGTGATAGAAAGTCGGGTATCCAACCAGAATCATAAATTGCAAAAATTTCGCAGTGTATAAACACAATTAAAACGAATTACTTCCTTCCTCGTTTCAGAGGTATCAAACTTCAGCCGATTTGCACTTGTGAATCTCTCCACAGTCGTTAATCTAGGGCAACGAAATTTTGTAACTCTAGGGCAATGTTTATTACGTTTTGATTAAAGCTTTTATTACCAGGAAATGCATTACTTATTATATGTTGGACATTAAGGTAATTGGAATTAAAAGAAAACGATGCGTTTAATATGTGTGTGTATAGGGAAGCCAGTTTCTTCTGCTTCCTCATTTGGTTTTTGTTTATTAAAAATATGATTAGGAATTAGATATGATTGTCAACAAGTGACAGATCTCGCATGAGCTGGGAGTAGAGCATAACTGTGTTAAGAATAGTACACATGTTGTGAACTTTGTCTCAAATAGAATCTTCCAAGCGATCCGCGTTATTTTTACCCTAGAAGGTGTGCATCACTACGCTAGTGGAAAAATCAGTAGAGAAAACTAATAAATGGTTCGAGGAAATAAAATACAAATATGAATTAAATTGAAGGGATACAAAAGGAAAATGCTGCAAACAAATTGCACAATTTGCAAATGGTACCAGCCATTGAATTCATACTGACGGGAAATCTGCCAGGATCACCATCTGAACGTGTCCTAGAAAGTGATTGTTAGGTGAATTGTATATACAGCTAATAAGACCAGATCAAGAGATACGCATCTTAAGAAAACCCATTCAAACTCCCGTTTTCACGAACTCCACGCCAATTTTACACTAATCGGGTCCATTTATCGCAAATCTATTTAGAACGATTTACAAATTGCCAATACAAAAAAGGTTCATTCATAAAAGTAAAAAAAAAAAAATATTATTTCACGCACGGCATTCTTCAATTAATAGCTTAACTTTTTAATCTGTAAGCGTAACACCCATTGTTAAGCACAACAAAACCATGAAGTGGTTCGCTGTTTCCCAAATTGTATGTTGTTTACGTAACCAATGTGCATGTCACTGGTAATAGTTACTCTGGATATCACGACTTTTTATTGTCTTTATTTAAACAATCTCACGTTTTTATGACTTATTTAATCCAATCCATCTAAACTTATATCCCTCAACCCGAAAAATAGACAATGAGTACAAATTGAAATGCACAATCTTAATTACTTATAATAACCTAGAAACTAAATATTATTATGAATAAAGTTTTATTTCGTAAGTCTATAGGACGCAAGACATATATTTACTGAAAATGGCTCATAGATCTTAACATAAATGACAAATATTTGTAACAAGTATTTCTGCCGATTGAACAACTTATTAACTGTAATGCGCAAGATCCATCAGATGAGATTGACTACTCGATTTTTGCAAATGATCGAATCGCTCGATCTTTTAGTAGATGCGCCTTGAAACGGGACATACGGTATGTACATACCTATATTAACTTGGGTTTAAAAGATTTCAGGAAATGTTGAATACATTCATTTGTTTTACTATACCTAATTTAATCATAGAATAACCTAAAAATGTTTGTAAAAATTATTTCAATAATATTTATTATACACGAGTTGATGTAGTATATGCTAATGGGTAGTTCGCTCTCACTATTGTCAACAGTAATACATGTCAAAATTAAATAAAGACCTTTTTAACCACAATAAATATAAACATATACTACTTGCTGTGGTTATAAATATTTATATACATAATAGAATAAACAATAACTCATTGATAGTCACACACACAGTAGAAAGTTAACTTAGAAAAGAGTTTTATATAATGATAATTTAACCAATTTTTAACCATTTCTATACTATAAACAGAATTCTCCTTTCCGATTTTTGCTGCTAATTAACGTTGTGATTTATAACCGAAATCGCAATTATTGGGAAAAGAACGCGTCCGGTTCGTGTCCGTTTTTTTCCATCTCCTTAATTATACTTTTCGCTGTAATTTTAATTAGAAGTCGAAACTTTTGTTGGGTGTAATTGATGTGCGATGACTTCATCGGCAAAATCGTTTTTCCAAATGGAAATGAAACGTAACGAAATAGCCGAGCGTTTTTGCCATTTGCAAATTTTAGATTTCTACTTTCAAACGGTCGCACTTGCGATTTTTTTTTTATCATGAAGAGGGATATTCGGTATTATACTTTCGTTAAGAGAAATTAAACCTTACGTAGTTTTTTTTTCAGAGATGATATCATGGATTTGGAAAATGGCTATCAATTACCTGTGAGCCTCAAGTACAGGTGTCAATCAAATTCAAGTGAAGGTCGTTTGAAAGATAAATCAGCAAATACAATAATTATGTGTAAATAATTATTTTTTGCGGTTTCTTACGACGTTTACATATAAGCAAAATAGCCTTAAGATTAATTTATGGAAAAATTTGAAAAAATGTAAGCGGATCAGATATCAAGATTCCCATCTAATTAATAATAATAATAATATTTATTCATTACCCAACAGGAAACATTCTCCTAATTACAAGGCAATATATACATATGTAACACAATATGTATATAAGTTGATAAAAAATAATGTTAATAACGAAAATACAAATTTTACTTCAAAATAGCATGTTACAATCTTAATTAACATGAGCAAGAATTGATCCTAATGAATCATTAAATATATCACAGGTGGTAGGCAAATTATTAAATAGGTTAGAGATTATGTGTACGGGTGATTTTAATCCAAAGTTGGTGGTTGGTTTTTTTAACGTAGGCCTATGCCTAATGTTAAAAGGAATATGTAGTCCTACCAGTTGCAATACACCAGAACAGTCTATATTTTGACGTATTAGCTTGTGCAAAAAGGTGATGTCCGCTTTGAAGCGTCGGCAGTGAAGTGATTCAACATTGAATTTCTGTAGCAACAATGCGTGATCATAACCTCTGATAGGGTAAGATCCTTCACTTTTCATAATAAGAAATTTAACTGAGTTCCGATGGATAAAACCTAATGATTTAAAAGCAATCTTTGTAAGGGACCGTACATTAGGGATTGAAAGTGAAATAGTCATAAAAAATGACAGCTAAATTCTCAAAGACTTTCATTTGTTTGGTAGTTTTATTACTAACTAAATATGACTTTTTGGAAACAGACATGAATTTCCATTTATCACTATTTAAGTTAAGTTTATTAACAGTGCACCGATTATTAAAACAAAAGGAATTTAATGAAGATAAAATGTTAGTAACATTTCGTGCGGCGCCCACCCCCTAAATTATTTATGCCCATAATGACTTGTACAGGATTTTTATTTGAAGTATACATATCCAGATACTACACTGTACATTTTCAGGAGGTTATTGATTTTGCAAATGCTAAACGCATTTGGAAAATCAATAAACTATATAGCTTCTAACGAGTGTTTCCACTCCTTGGTTAAGCATGAAGTAAAATTTCGAGTTTCTACAAATATTTACTTCATCTAACTAAATCTTGTGGTTTCAAAATTCGATCAATTTTATTTGGAATATGTAAAAAGGTTTGGTTGCGCGAAATAAATTGAAATATTTATTAACCTGAGATCAGACCTAAGCAGTAGATTTTAACTTCAATTGAAATCCGTTTATTATACGCGTGGCGCATGAAGTAAATGAATTTAGAAAAGCCTGAAAATTTGGTTTGGTCGCTCCGCTTCTATACGCGACTAAATCAAATTTTCAGGCTTTTCTAAACTCTAAATTTACTTCATACTCAATCAAGGAGTGGAAACTTCAAATTAAACGCTGTTATTAAACCAACAAATGCCTCAAAACTTACAGAGTATACATTTGGATATGTATACCTAAAAAAAAAATCCTGCATGTGATTGTAGGCTAAAAAATAAGGGGCACCCTAATATTTCACCACATAAAATGATAAAAAATTATGTAAGTCAAGATATTGTTTTTATTTAAAAAGCTCAAATAGATAATGAAGTATCAACAAAATTTAATATAAATTACAGTGAAAAGTAGAACTATTTAACTCGTAAGATACTGGAACACTCAAATTTACTTTTAATTATAAGACACTGTTAATAATAACTGTAATTGTCAATAGAAAATGCATAATGAAAAGGAAAATGACATAAGGTATTAAATAAGTAAAACTCTACGAAGCTGAATTAATAACTTAATTGGCTTTATTGAATGTTCCCTCAGTTGATTAGACATCTAAATCATATGGGCTTTGCAAAGAACTTTCGATAACAAATTAGCTCAATAGAGAGTTTGAATTAAATGAATCTTTTGTGTTATTTAAAATATGTTTAGTTAGAAAAGAGAAATTTGCCATTTACAATCTTATCTATCTAATAGCCTTCTTAAAGTAACGAAACCATTATAGATTTTAAAAATTAAGAACGTACATAAATTATATTGGCCATTGGTTTATAATTAACTGTTCTTGCTACGTTTGCAATGTACTTGCAGATTTAAAACAAAAATTAAATCTTATTGACACCTTCACGTAAACAGTTTTCGAAGGATTAAATACAGTTTCGATAACAATTTTAAAAACTATAATAGTTGTTTACAAAACATTTTTGAAGCACGAGCGACGAAAAAGGGAGTGTCTTCAAATGCGTGAACTCGCGAAAATTATTCACGCACGAGGATTGTACAATATTTTTGAAACGAGCAAAATCTCACAATAATGCTGTCATGGAAAATGTGCAAGATCGTTTATACAAAAAATCTTAATTTTGATTACTGCTGTTTTATGTAGCTTCATCTAAAATTATCCTAAAAAATCAATAATGATAGTACTAATAATATTTTCATCGGTCGATAGAATTAGTTGTCAAAAGTTGACCGATGAACTTATTATTTATAAAATATATGTAATTAGTACATATGTGTAATAATTAATAGTTGCAAATATTAAAATTGGTCTATTTCTCATTATAATTGAATATTTAATTTTAATTTTAGTATAGTGAACGTGTAAACATGTTTAGGAATTATTACAATAATTTTCAAATTTAATAACTCGTGAATATACTCTTGCTTTTATTCACAGAAAAATGTTTGGCTTTAGGAATTTTTACAGTTGTCTAAATCTAAGCTCATAATTAGTTTGTAATAACATTGATTTGCTGCTCACTGACAGGTTTGTCAAATAAATTAAGTAATAATACCTTAGGGCAAATATTCTTCCAATCCGTTACAGATGTCTCTCTGTATCGTAGCTTACACCTGTAGGTCACTCATGACAAATTCATTCAGCACCTAGTATGCTTTACTTGCTAACTTCAAACCAACAACCCTTTTCGCAAACTTCTTTAAATACAATTTTTTTTGTCATTCTTTAAAATCCACAAGTTCTACATTCCATAATCAAATAATAATTCAACTGAAACTGACAGTTCAGTTGTCAACTTTATCAGTGCTGCCAACTTAGGTTTTGCGTGCGTGGTTTTAATTTTACATGACACGTGTCGTAAATGTGATGCCGGAAATGCGACTTTCGAGTTGTCAAAACGGTGTTCGAAACCTCACTTTCGAGGCGGCGAGTTAAAAAAATAATACTTGTATTAATAGAAAATTTCATTAAAATACTGTTTCACTGATTTTTAATATTACTCCAACTAGTTTCGACCTTAGGTCAATTTCTAGGAGATATGAAACACACCAAGTGTTTTAATCAAAGTTTTTATTATTATATAAATAGTAAAGCCCGAAAGCCTAACCATTTACTTCATGATTAATCAAGGAGTGGAAACACTCGATAGAAGCTTTAAATTAAACGCTTTTATTAAACCAACGAATGCCTCAAAACTTATAACGTATACATCGGGATATGTATACTTAAAAGAAAAATTCCCTGCATATCATTGTGGGCTAAAAAATAAGAGGCACCCTAATATTTCACCACATAAAATGATAAAAAGTTATGTAAGTCAAGATATTGTTTTCAATTAAAAAGCTCGAATAGATAAGAAAGTATCAACAAAATTTAATATAAATTACAGCGAAAAGTAAAATGACGTAATTAAATACATTAAATAAAACTTTACAAAGTTGAATTAATAACCTAATTGGCTTTATTTAAATTTCCCTTAGTTGTTTGATTAAACAACTAAATCATAGGGGCTTTGCAAAGAACTTTCGATAACAAATTGGATCAATAGAGAGTTTGGATTAAATGAATCTTTTGTCTTATTTAAAATATGTTCAGTCAGAATGAAGATTACAATCTTATCTATCTAATAGCATGTCCAAAGTAACAAAACCATTATATATTATAAAAATCAACAACGTACATAAATTATATTGGCCATTGGTTTATAATTAACTGTTCTTGCTACGTCCGCAATGTACTTGTAAATTTAAAACAAAAATTAAATCTCGTTGACATCTTCACGTAAACGGTGTTCAAAGGATTAAATATACTTTTGATAAGAAATAAGTTTTGCAATAATAGAAAATTTGATTAAAACATTTGGTTTGTTTTACTGATTTTAATATTACTCCAACTAGTTTCGACCTTAGGTCATTCTTATGGATATATGAAACACACCAAGTATTTTAATCAAAATTTGTGGTATTATATAAATATGTTTCACCACGGGTTAAATCAGAAAAACCATCGTATAAATAATTTTGTTGGTATGTTATTCAATAAATATTCATCAAAAAAACTAAAAGACCTAGGCCGATGGCTATTTGTAACTTTGTAAATTCGTCGATAGAGCTATTCTTCCAATCCGTTACAGATGTCTCTCTGTATCGTAGCTTACACCTGTAGGTCACTCATGACAAATTCATTCAGCACCTAGTATGCTGCATAGCTAAGGCTATAAAACTACGCAAGAAGAAGATGAACTGTGTGAACTGAGTTTGAATTAAATGTTTGAAGAAATATAAATTTAGGTCGTTTGAAAAATAAATGAGCAGATTAGGTACTAAAACTTATAAAAATTCTTCTTAAAAACGAACAATAAAAGGAACAAATAGAAAATAATGACTTTGTTAAAAAAATTCACTTAGATATTTTAAAGGTCGAAAGTGTACATTACAATTTAACAAACAATGTTGTTTTTTATTGTTGTTTATTAAAGTTTAATATAGACCTTCAAAAATACTTACGTGAAATTTTAAATACGATTTTATTTTACATTTTATTCGATTATTCGACTAAATTTACAATAAAAGTAATATCTTGAATTCGCTACCCTACCCTACGCCATTCTGGGTATAAAGAGCTTTTTGATGATATAAATATTGAATTCGCAACAATTTTCGAGACTTCCTTATTTTATGATCAGATTTAACCTTGCGATAGTAATAACATTAATTGACATTCTAATAGATTTTTAGCTTATTTACAAAAAATATGCTAATACAGAAATTAATATGCATAATAACAATGTAGAAAGCAGCGTGTTCAACTGAGAATCCAGTCATATTTGAAATGTAGTGGTGATTAGAGACACGTGATCGAATGCTTCGGCGTGCTTCTTCGAACGGTATAAAATGTATGTTATTAGTAAAATTTTACATCATCAAACTTGATGATGATAGTAGACCCAAGGTCGGAATATGTTTATGTGACTTAAGTAAGCAGC
This sequence comes from Philonthus cognatus, assembly GCA_932526585.2. NCBI lineage: Eukaryota > Metazoa > Arthropoda > Insecta > Coleoptera > Staphylinidae > Philonthus > Philonthus cognatus. The sequence goes on from OW052243.1 coordinate 94,824,127, forward strand.
CGAATGGACTTTAATTGACTTATTTAATTGCCAGTTATATAAATGTAAACATTTATGACCTCGAGTCAAAGATTCTGGGAGCGGTGTACACAAACTATAATATTGACAGGTTGAAAGATTTGCGTTGTTTATTGATTAATTATTAATAAATATCATTAGATAATGTAGAAAGTAGATATGATGGGAGATTATTAAGTTTGCTGTCTGTATATTACAAAAAATATATGCTATACCAACTTTATATAACTTAATTTTGGATATATCATTCTCATTAATTCGGATGTGTAACATTTTTTTAAATGTAAATTTAGTCAGTTTAAATTAAAAATTTACTAAGTATATAGAATATTATTGCTTCATGGCTTTTATACCTTTAATATTGAACTATAATAATAATATTTAGAAAAGTTGTCCGCAGAGTATAGAATTAAGTAGAATTTCGCGAGATTTTCAGGAATTTTCTAAAATATTATTTCCAATTACATAAAATGAATGGAAATTACACATTTACTTGAATCTGACACATAGGAAATTTTTCATAAAGTATACATATTCCAATGCATATAAAATGTTTAAGCATTCATTGATTTTATAATCGCGTTAAAATTGAAGCTTTTAAAGAGTGTTTCCACTTCTTGATTAGGCATGAAGTAACAAACTCGAAATTTTACTTCATGCATTACGGGTATAAAACACTGATTTAAGGTGAAATATACTTAACTGTTATCTCAGGTTAATAAACTTTTACAAATATTTATTTCGTCTAACTTGCTTTTAAAATTTGAGTGATTTTCTTGGGGATGTGTAAGAATAATTGAAAGAAAAAGCAAACTTTTCCAGGTACTTGAATTTTTGAGATTTGGTTAGACGAAATAAACATTTGCAATAGAATATTAATATTTATTGAAAACTTGACTCAAAATCGGTGTTTTAACGCATGGCGCATGAAGTAAAATTTCGAGTTTAGAAAAGCCTGAAAATTTACTTCATGCTTTGGTCTGTCGTTCTTCATCGCTACGCGACTAAACCAAATTTTCAGGATTTTTTTAAACTCAAAATTTTTCTTCATGCTTGATCAAGGAGTGGAAACACTCGTTAGAAGCTTCAAATTCAACGCTTTTATAAAAACGATTCCTAAAAATTTACCAATTATCGGAATATGTATCCTTAAAAAAATTCCTGTATATCTTCTTTGAAGATCACTAAAAAAAGCAGTTCAGATAAGCTTAAAACATGAAAGTTACAAAGGATTGTATCTCATATATTTTTGTATATTACTTTATTTATCGTGCTAAATGCAAGAAATATACAAAATTGTACGAGTTAAAAACCCGTGTATTAAATAATATATTAATGTATTATAAACAATTAATAAATCATTTGATATCAATTTCTGGAGTAAATTTATTTACATAGTAAACTAATGGGCAAATAAAATTGCGTATTATAAAGCAAACCTACCAAATAAATAGCAATTCTAGAAATAAATAATTTAGTTAGTAGACTACTGACCGAAATTATACATTTTCATTGTGGCGATAGGTAGAACCACCAATTTTTAAAACTGAATTGTCAATATTTTAAATTGAATTTTCAATCAAATTGGAAATTAAATACAATTCCTTATAATTATGGAAAATAGCCGTGAAATAGGACAGAAATACACAGAACAAGAAAAAGCAAGCTTATTACAAATTACAAAAGACTTAAACGAATGTTTTCCACTCCCAGGTCAAGCATGAAATAAAATTTCGAGTTTAGAAAAGCCTGAAAATTTGGTTTGGTCGCGTAGCGCGGAGCGACCAATCCAAATTTTCAGGCTTTTCTAAACTCGAAATTTTACTTCATGCGCCACGCGTATAAGACACTGATTTCAAGTGAAGTTCACTTGTTCACAATATTTCAGTGTTTTCAGTGTTTAATACGCGTGGCGAATGAAGTAAAATTTCGAGTTTAGGAAAGGCTGAAAATTTGGTTTGGTCGCTTCGCGCTACGCAACCAAAACCAAATTTTCAGACTTTTCTAAACTCGAAATTTTACTTCATGCTTAAACTGGGAGTGGACAGTACTCGTTTAAAAATTCAAATGGAACTAATTAAAAAAAAAGGGTATGCATATGTATAAAAATCCCTGGTTATGTCAACGGGTCGCTTCTGACTTGAAGAACTCTAGGTCTTCGACGCCTTAGAATTTCATGTGAGGATAGACATGATAACCGTTATGAAATTAATAAATACAAGTAGTAGAATCTAAAGTAATTATAAAAATACATATACTTTTGACTATTCACTGTTAAATTATTTAGAGAATAAAATCTACTAGGTAGAAAACCAAACAAATAATTTACTGAGGAGATTTATTAGGCAAATAAAGTTATTTTGTGTTTATTATATCAAAATCTTTAGAATAAACTAATTTATTCCTTAAGTAAATTTTATTTAGGAAATAAAACACACTAATTAATGAAATCAGAATGTTAATTTCCTTGAGATTGAATCCACGTAGTAAATCTAATATTTTTAAATCATGATTCATTTACAAGTGGACGACCAGCATTCAAGGAAAGGTCTGTAAACAAATTTGTATCGACATTTTTTTTTCTAAACTCTAAACTTTACTTCATACGCCAGGCGTATAAGAACCGATGTTAATGTTAATTTTAAAATATATATGCAAAATCAATTGAACCAAGATCGTCTGCTCAATTCTTCCAAATAATGGTCGATAATTCAACTGTTCGTTATCGCTTGCTCAAGACTTAAGATACTCGATCTTGCTCATTACTAAAAATAACACTAATTCGTATGCAAAATTCCATGATCAAATAATACATAGGGTAATAAGCAACTTGCTCCCGCTACTGTCTTTATGGCGTATATCTCATAATATCTGTTGGTTATACAGATTTTATGCATAATATCAAGCAACTTTATAAAAAACGAATTAAAATTATTATCGACTTTCTGCAAAAATTTAGTCTCGTTGAGACTTTTCCAAATGTTCATTGAAACAACTACTTCTCGAGCTAATATTTACTGATTTATTTTACTACTGTTCTATGCATAAATTATATGCAAAATGTAACATCAGGCCAAATTATTCTCTTACCAAACTAAATGAACACAGGAAATTGAAATAAATTGAAAAAACTACAAGGAATGAATATTAATTAAAAGAGTCTTAGGCTATCTTGAAGCAAAAGTGTTAAGCCATCTATAGACGCGTTTCGAGATTTAACCCTCATCAGTATAGCTATGCTTTAGACTTAAAATACAAAAAAAAATTAAAATAAACAGAAAACTTACAGGAATGTTGAAGTGTGTCGTTGAAACAGGTACACAAAACTGGGGCGAGTGAAAATGAAGGTATCTTATTTATCGGTAAAGGGATTAAGTCATTTGTAGGTGCGAACAATTTGATATCTGAGAGAGAGCATACCGCCGGTGACGGTACAGTTTAACATAAAGAAAAATTTAATTTGCCAATAGTTTTCAGAAACAACTACTTCTCGAACTAATACCTCGACAGATATTGAATTATACAATGAATATTTGAGTTACACGACAGATTTACTGTTCTAAGCATAATTTATATTTATTATATTTATATGAAAAATGTAACATCAGCTCAAATTATTCTCATACCAAACTAAATAAACTTTGTAAATATTCTGAAACTATTGGCAAACTAAATTGTTATTTATGTAAAGCAATTTGGTTCTGTCTAAATATCAAATAGCTTTATTTAACTTACCAAAATACCGGTAAAAAATGGGAACATTTTGGAGAGCATTTTTTTACGATTTTCCGTTGAGGGCGCAAGTGTCCCGATCATGAACCGCTCAACCTACCCCTTCTCCCCTTGCCTGTAGGCAGAAGAAGAGTGTCGATAGGGCAGTTCGCAACCACACGCATATTGTTGGTCAACCGCAAATCTTTTACATAGTTGTAACATTCGTAGTTAAGTGTTATGGTTAGTATCCACTAGTGCCCAGGACAGCCCTTGTTGTGCCAGACGACACGCATACGGGTAAGTTTTCCTTTTAACCATTTTTCCCCACATTATCGCTTGCTAACTCAACGAAAAACCGCATGTCTCACCCTTCGCAGGTTTCTATATATTTTATGACAGTCCATGTTCCTCCTAACCTTACAGGTAAACCATTCATGAATAGGGACCGTACTATCAATGAGCATTGGTGTTAGCGGCGATAACCAGAAACCAGTAATAATTACTTTTCAATAAGAAGTCAGACTGTGTGTCTTATTGTACACCAGTGTAATTAATTACTTAACCCAAAATCGAAATTCGCTGAATGTAATTCGTAACGGTTGTCGAAAAACGCGAACATTAATTTACAATTCGACTCGACTCGTGACTCTTGAAAACCATCTAATTTGCATATAATTCGCAACAATTAAAACACTGCCATTAGCAAAATGTGTTTTAGTCAGTAATTACATTCAGCGAATAGATTACGAGCGTGTATCTGCGGGCGCTGTATTAATACAGTCTACGATCTATTTATAATGGAAAAACTGAAAATCTGCTTTTGTTTATACAGGAAGCTAGTTGAATCTAAAATAACTGGACCGGCGACCTTCATGTTTTTTTGAAGTCATTCCGCCCGTGGCTGAAACCGAGCAACAATGGCTGTAATTAGAAGAGAAACTGTGGATACTACAAATTACCTATATTGACGATAAATAAATCATGAAGACTTTCTAAAGTCCATTGAAGTGCCATTTTTCGGAAGCAGTAAGAGTTGGCCCTATTTTCAACACTATCAACTCATTTAAAACGCACATGTAATTTTATTAACACATCCGCCCGCAGCCCTTTTGATACTGGCTACAGTTCGGTACTTTTTTATACTTCAAATAATTCACGATCAAAACAGAGGAAGTGGTAATCATTCGTCTCGTGAGGTGCTCTCCAATTTCACGTGCGCTTCAATTCCAGGAGGACCAATTATAGACACCCAGGGTATACCATTAATTATTCAGAAAGTGCGGTATTCTTGGGTTTTAATACAACACGACCTCGCGTATAATTATTAATTAGGCTTTCAAATTGATGTACTAAAAAGCACATAGTCAGCCGAGCTGTGTTTATGCTTTTGAAACACATGAACACATGTTCGAGGCGTTGATATGGGAACTAGAGTTAATTCAACTCAAGTGGTATTTCACTTAATAAACAGAGACAGGCGTTTTTAAAACGATTTCCCTTGAGGAAACTAAGAATGAATAATACCTCTAAATTCACAAGCAATTATTGATTATTTGAATTAAAAACCTCCTTGCATCTCAATACGAAAACCTTACTAATTACCTAATTGCGCCACTTGTGTAGAAAGCTATCAACCAATAAATAAAAATCACGAACGCACACTTTAGATTAGATTCGACATTTTCATAATTAACTAGACTTATTAGAAGTTTTACAGGGAATTTTTCTTTCAAGTATACATATCCCAATAATTACAGCGTTTAGTAAATGTTAAGTGTTTAGACTCATTGATTAAGAATTTTGAGTTTAGAAAAGCCTGAAAATTTGGAATAGTCGCTTCGAAATTTTACCTTATGTTTAATCAAGAAGTGCAAACACTCGTTAGAAGCTCCAATTTGAACGCGTTTTAAAAACAATTGTATCGTATGTATCATAAGTTTAAGAGTAGGTTGACTTCTTTAGAACTACTCCCAATTATACAAATGCACACGTTAATAAACCAGTGACAAAAATTCATTATTGGGAAAGCAAACACACTTAAATAAACGAATCACGGGTCACGTATATACACGTTTAAGGCGTGATACTTGCATAAAGTAAATTTATGGTGGTCTAGCACGCATTAATTCACTCCGAATTTAAAAACAATGAAAACCAATTTCGTTTTGTAACGAATTGAAGCATACAGCTGTCATAGTTTAATGCCTAACGTATATTTCAAAGGTAACTGCTTGTGTACCTTATTTAATTTCCTCGTGATTGGATTATTAAAGTTTTCAATTCAAATAGTGCAGCCCGCTAAGAGTACATGCTTATGATTATGTGGTAGCGAAGTATACTAGGAGAATTTATTATGGCACAACGAACCAAAGGTTAAGTACTACAATTATTATATTGCGAAAATATACCATGATTCTCTGAATGTTTATTGAATTTGATATTTATATTAATTAAATAATTCATACATGTATTTAGCAATAGGAATATTGCTAAATACATGTATGAATTATTTAATTAATATATAGGAATATTGCTAAATACATGTATGAATTATTTAATTAATATAAATATCAAATTCAATAAACATTCAGAGAATCATGGTATATTTTCGCAATATAATAATTGCTATTATAGAATGCGTGACAAATCGATTAGAATTGAAGTTAAGTATTAGTAATTGAATTAGATAACATTTCAAAATGAATACCAAGTGAAAAGATAGGTCTTGGTCTAATTTAACTGCCAAAAAAATAAACGATGCTTATGTTGTAAATACATAAAATATACTGAAATGCAGGAAATATTTCTTTTAAGTACGATAATCACAGCGTTTGGTAAATTTTAAAGAATTTGTTGTTTTTATAAAAGCGGTAAATTTAAAGCTTCTAACGAATGTTAAATCAAACTTAAGCTACAGCTTGAAATTTACAATATTTTAATGTATTATACGCGTGACGCATAATTTCTAAACTCGAAATTTTACGTCATGCTTAATCAAGAAGTGGATACACTGGATAGATACACTGGCTTTTATAAAATCAACGAGTTCAAAAAATGCACAGCGTACACATCAGGATAAGTATACCCAAAAGAAAAATTGCCCTTTATTTTTTTAGAAGATTCAATGAACTTGCTATTAATTTGAAAATACAAGGTTGATCACTTTAACTTACAAAGTTGAGTATTCTTAATTCATTAAGGACATATTTTAGAAATATTAACTGTGTAAAACAGCTAATATAATAAATAATGAAATACGGTAACTTCAAATCAGTGCCATGTTTACTTTTGGAAAAAAAAGAAAGAACAAACCTTCACAAAAAACTTTAGGAAACAAAACAGTTTTTGTGTTTCCTAGAAAATTGTCCAGTCCTAGTTGTACGACTATGTTATTAATAAGCATTATATTACATAAAGCTGAGTTTCCACTAATATCCCTAAACCTATCCCCACCGACACCTGCTCATCCCTTTTGTGCAGGTATATATAGTGTTAAATTTATTTTTTGTAGTTAGCACTAAACTAATTATAACGGTCACTTTGTGTCCAAAATGTATACCTGGTTACAAATAAAGTGTTTAAGAAAGTTTCTAAGTGCACGTAACTAAATCCAAATGAATTAGAGATACAACTTATGTAACTAAATACTTCCAGCTTAATAAAAGATGGTAGTAAAAAGTTTTAAAGCTAAAATAGAGTTTTGAAGCTTTCTACTGATTCTACAAAAGTTTACTACTAAGTCTACTAAAGCCAATAAATACATTATAAAGTTCAACTGCAGAGTTACACATTTGTATTAAAGTAGAGTATTAATACTAGCCAGTTAAAATTTACAATAAATTCAAATTCTGATAACATATATGTATTAAATCTTACCTATTTTCATAAATCTATTGTCAATATAGTTACTCGTATTCGAAACTTACCTGAAACAAAATAAAAATTGAATTAAGTAAAAGCACATATAGATATTATGTGATAAAAGCAGGGTTGTTAAAAAAAAAAAACGTTTTTTTTTTCATTTTAATTAAAGCAAACAGTTTTTTTCATTAAAACGGCGTTTAAAACATTACCAATTAAAAACATGTTTAAAACGTGTTTACAACATGTTTAAAACACGTTTAAAACAGAACATAACGGGCATTTTTCTTTTGACTATACATATCCCGATAATTACAGGGATTTTTTAATTTGCGGGAATTCGTTGTTTCAAAACGGTTAATTTAAGGCCTTTAACGAGTGTTTTCCACTCCCAGACTAAGCATGAAGTTAAAATTTGAGTTTAGAAAAACCGACGAATTTGGATTGGCCACATTAGGCTTTTCTAAACTCGAAATTATACTTCATGCTTAGTCTCGGAGTGGAAAACCCTCGTTTAAGATTCAAATTGAAATCTTTTAAATAAACAACGAATGTCGTAATATTTACAGTGTTTGCATATGTATACCTGAAAGAAGTGATATTTTATTGTAATATAATGTTATGCTAATTAATGTAATTTGAAATATCTAACAATTTAGCTAACATTTAAAAACGTAAACAAAAAATCTCAAGGAAGTAGTATAACATATAATTTAGCAAATTTAGGATAATAAAAATACACATTTTAAACAAATTTAATGTTTAAAATATGTGTTAAACAAATTTTAGATTTAAAACATGTTTAAAACAAAACCGTTTAAAACACGACGGCTGTTTTTAAACACGTTTAAAACACTGTTTTAAAACAAAGTGTCTTAAACATAACAACCCTGCATAAAAGTGCTTATTAATAAATGTTACTATTTGCCAAATGACAAATGCTTTTATATAGACTTGGTACGAAAAAAAAAACTGTAAACTGATTTACCAGTAAATACTAACCAACATTTACCGATTTCTTGCCGATTTTTATGCAGATATTAAACAAATTAAATTAAATAAAGCTGTGTTGTTGAGTCAATTTAATACTATTTTTTTTGTACAAAAACATTAAAAACGATCATACACGGAATGTTTCTTATAAATATAACCCAATTCACGCGCTGTACGCCTGCAAATTTAAAATGTTAATTTAAGCTTAATCTAGGTGTGGAAAAACCCTTGTTAAGGTGATATTCATTTGCACTATAAATTTCCTATGTATTTAATAACTTTTACCCATAAAACAACGATATTCCGATTTAAAGATAAATTATCGGTAAATCGGTTCTGATTAACAAATTTACTGAGTTACTGATAATTGTAAAAGTTACTTAATTTGCAATCCCTAATAACAAAGCATAAAATCAAGAGAATTTAAAATTCAATTTTTGAATAGCTACACTCTCGTTATCCAACCATTGCAAAGCTGGCCTAAAGACGGTGGAGATGGAATATATATTTAGTAACAGCATCACATGAGGCAATACAGGCGTTTAATCTTGTCATGTAAATATTTAAATTGATATATTTACATAAAAATTGTAGATATAAACGATGCATTGACAATTTCTTGATGGCATCAAGAAAATGTCTTCATAGTTACATAAATATTATTTAAAATATCACATATAATTAAACTTATGAAAACACTAACACTGTCTATACTTAAAACTGCAGTTTTTAGTAAAGAAAGTAAAGAAAGTGTTAGTATTTTATTAAGTTTAATTTATTCATCTCTTCACCTAACTCAAACCAAATACATAAAATATCACATATTGCAACTGCATATTGTATGTAAAATGTTAAAATATAACAAAAAATATTCTAAAAACATACAAAATGTTTGACATAAAAATTGTACATGACAAACGGAAACAGTTTAACCAATTACTATAAAAATAATATTTTGTCAACATACATGTAAGTAAACCATAGAATTAAAAAATAAAATTATTTAACTCTTTAACTAATTTCCCACTTGACACTTAGTGAAACATGTTTACATAATTAGATAAAACATTAATTTGCGTTCGTGTTATTGCAGTATACCAATTGTTTCATCACTCAAACCAGTGTTTTATTAAGTGATACCTAGACCTAGGAGTTTCAATAACTAGCAAACTCATCTGTACAATTTCTAAAAAGTGGTTCTTGATAATAATTATAATAAAGTATTATTTTTTTCGACTGCACTGTAATAATAATTATCAAACATTATAATTTTAGTTTTAAAATGATAAAAAAATAGGTCATACAAGTTTTAATTTGTGAATGTCATATACCGTGTGTCCCACGAAAAAGGGCCCAAGTTGTAGCGGCTCTATTTTCGAATAGAAATGAAAAATAAAATACATTATAAAACTAGGGGTTGATTACTACAATCTGCCTGTAACAGATTTTTTTCTAAGGGCAGCTATCTTGTTCTAATGACGGCATCCACCATTTTTTTAAATCGCCCCAAATAAATTTTATGAATACTTTTGTATCGAGATATTTCTGAGCTTTTCAACGATTTAATCATTTCATAGGCTTGTATTACATTTTCTTTGAGGAAAATGCAAAAAACCAAACAAACAAAAGTTGAAAAGCTCAGAAAAATCTTTATAAAAGAGTTTTCATAACATTTTTTGGTGCCATTTAAAAAAATGGCGGATGACGTCATTACGACAAGTTGGCCGCCCTTGGAGAAAATCTGTTACAGGCAGATTTTTAATATATAGATTTTTTATTTTTATGCAAAAATTAAGCTGCTACAGCTTGGGCCCTTTTTCGTGGGACACACGGTATACTTTATTTATCAGTGTACATAACTAATTACAAATACAACAATACTGTTTAGACTTTTTACAGCGAAGTTAATGTATCAAATTATATGTGTATATAGCTTGAAAACTCTGTGGAATTTCAAGTCCTATATATCTTACATCAAGAAGTGATTTAATGTAAATATAAGTTTAACTTCATATTAATATAAATAAAATTATAGTTCACACGATTACACGTCAAGATGATGATTTACTATCAGAAGAAAAATGAAGGAAGATAATATATTAGAATCGTGGTCAATTCGTAAAATTCACTAGCTGGAAGCAACAAACAGTATAGTTTTACGAGACCCACAAGCAATATATTTGTTAATGGCACAGGATGCAAATAAACAAGGAATTTATGTGTTGCCTGCATTAAATTTCTAATATTAGTATTCAAATCGAGCACTAGTACAAACAGGAACCGATGTATTATTGCAAATCTCACATCAAATCATTTCAGCAGAAAAATTGAATATATATGGCGTACTTTAGATTAAATCATTAATTTTGCAGCTGATTTATATTTTCCACTTAATCGTTAAAGCGGATTGTTGTTATTATATACGACAGGCCGAAATAAATGGAACAAAAGTGTACTCGAGCTTATAGAAAGTCCGATCATCTTTCAGGCCTCGTATTACTGACTCCTCATAATTATATCTATTCGTTACATCTTCGCCCACATCAATCTGTCATTTGATTGAGCAAACACTCTCAACAACACGTTATACCCGCTATTTAGAGGTGGCAATCTGATTTGCCATTCGGAAATTGACCATTACTCGAATTCAACTACACCTTTTTCGCCTCTAATGATAGCTCTCGTCGTAATTAACCGGTTTACAGTTAGGATCGTGTTCGACAATTTTTCAACATTTCGAAAAAAAATTAATCGCTTTCGACTCGGCTTAGAAATACTGTTTCACAATGACAAACTATCGGTTTCAATTGTTTCAGTAGGCTAATACATTTTTATAATAAATCATTAAAATATACAGAGTGGTCCATTTAGAGGTAACCAGCAACTTTGTTGAGTTACGCGGCATTTTTTTTTTAAATCGCCGAAACAAGTCGATTTTTTATCAAGGGGGACAGCTTTTGATGAAATTTCCACTTTCATAACCTTAACCCCCTAACCTGACCTAACTTCATCCTCCGATTGTAAATAGGAAAAGTGGGCCGAGTGATATATCGTTGAAAAGTTCGTTTGATTCTAAAAACAACGATGCAATTTGTTTTGTTATTTATTGATTCCCGAGGGAATGGCAACGCGTCGAAATAGCACTTGAGGTGTCATCCGTTTTCACTGTTTTTCGGTCATTTAAATTATCTGTAAAATATTTGTTTTGAAGTGGCTACACGATTCGCTTTCGGGGTGGCAAAAACCATGTGGATGGACTGAGGAGGTCCTAAAAAATTGATGGTCCAAGCATTATTGTTAAGATCGAGGAGTCAGAATTTGGGAAAAGAAAATTTCATAGAGGGCACCGAATAGGTGGACAGTGGGTATTTGAAGGGTACGAGAGGGGGTATGAGAGAGTGTGCTTATGGTACCTGTGGAGGACAGATCCCCAGACACTCTTCTAACAATTATTAGAGGGGACACTATTATAAGTGATTGTTGGAAGGCTTACGATTGTCTTAAGTACAGTGGTTTCCAACATTTTCAAGTATGTTTATATTATTACTGAATTAATTATAAAACATGTTCACGTTTTATTTATTTCAGGTTAATCATAGCCTTCACCTTAGCACGGGTGCGCACACAAACTCGATAGAAGCTGCTGCAAAAGCCCTTACAGCTTCGGCTGGGAGAAAAAAGAAGCACATAACTGAAAATTTGGCAGAATATGTTTAAAAAAAAAATTAAACAACGTAAGCTTAATGATTTTGATGAATTTTTAAAGCTTGCAGATAAACTATACAATCCACTCAAGCCATTAACTAGTACGAATTTGGAATTCATCAATGCCTCTATGATTAATTAGTCAATATCAAAATTCCTTTTCAATTTTTACACTTAAATTCTTCTGTATTAGATTTTTCATCAATTTTCAACAAATCGGTTCTTTTCCGAACCACCAACAATATTTAAGGAACGTTCACTGCATGTACTTAAATAGTCTTAAAGTTATTATTAATTTAATTGCATAGAACTTACAATTGTTTAACATGTATTAAAATTAATTAGTATGTGTTTTAAAGTTACCGCCGTAAAGCGCGACCCTTGGAGGAATTATTGCTTACTATACATTGTAATTATCTATGAAAAAACAACTACAAAAATAACGCACGAAAATAACAAACATAACTCTTTAGAGGCCATCAAAAACGTAATTTTCAACAGTTAATTTTGACCAAACGGTAAGTCCGATCTCTTTGTCGTGGGATATTTTGAGCATAAACCAGTAGATTTGCATTAAACCTTTTTTCGGCAAAATATATAGAATACAGCCAAAAAAATAATTATTTTGTGTTTTTTTTTGATTACACGAAATAACCGTATGTAATATTCACTAGATAAACTCCACAGGAACATATGAAAACCAGATAGACTGATTTTCTCAGTGGACAAGACAGCTTAAATTGTTTGCATCGAACAAAATCGGTTTTATTTATCATAACATTTTAATACTTCACCTATTTATTTCAATTTCTCAAATATTCAATAACCAAACTTACGATCCTTATCTCATTGCATGATTTACTTACAGATAAGCCGGTTATTTTGTTCAAACATCGATTAAAACTTGTAAACATGGCCGCCCACAGAAACTCTTTATCGGCGGATCAATTTGATAATCTGAAGGATCAATCCGATCCGACTTGGGAAATCGTTACTTTCTACTCGATAGCCTATTATTTCACGAAAAACGAAATTCCATTTCTAGAATTAATAACGGAAACGGCCGGGGATTTTTGATTGAATCGAATTATTTAAATCAAATTTATTCGAAAGGAAGTCGAGAGAGGTGCGATCGCTATCTGGGCTTGAATATAATATATTCGGAATGGAGGATTATTTTAAAATACAATTGATTTAGGTCACTGATATTTGATTTTTATTAGTACTTTTTGTTGTAATATTTTATATTGATTATATGTAGAGTTGGTTTCTTGAACAGATTGCAATCGCTGCTCAAATACTGCGGTCTAAATAATAATTATTACTGGATTATCTTCAATATTATCACACATTTAGAGAGACTTGTATTATAGATAATCTATGCTTAATACATTCTTTATGTATGTTAGAAATAATAATTAATTATACACGTATATATATTTACGAAGAATTATAGTATTTTGAAATTTAATTTTAAATACAATAATAATTTAAATAAGCTTAAATTCTTCATTTTTGTAAATTATAACAAATTATGTATACTTAAAAGAAAAATGCCCTATATGAAACCACAATATTAATAATTGAAAAAATGCTATAATTACATTATTTTTAGAATTTACGAGAGAATAATCAAAATATGTTCCGATTTTCTATCCAAAAATAATCTTTTGTTACCTCTATAAGCTGACCATTTTAGACTAAATCCAATGCCGAAAAAGAAATTTTACATACTGCATAATATCAATATTAAAATGCTCGTATTAAAAGCACCGCCGGTTAATTATGGTAATTTTATATAGATTAATCAATGATAATTATGAAAGCAAAAAATTGTACCTACAAGAAACCTTAAATAATATATTCCTAGAATGCGTAATAGTTGAAGTGTCTTCAAATAGCGAGTGTTTAAATGTACTGTTAAAATTAAACACATAATTAAAACCAGATTATACACTTATATGCATTATGTATATCATGCAATTCAATTTGCGGCCATATCCATTTTTAGCATTACTTATGGTAATGCAGAGGATACATTTTGTAATCCAACATAGACACATGCTCGTGTATAAATCAGAAATCTAATTAATTGCATTTTATGCAGCCGTTAACATTTCTAACATGAAGCAGTTTTCGTTTATATGATTAATCAGTTTCAAAACGAATTCGACAAGTTTAGACGATTAGTCCAAAAAACTTGAAAATCCTGTTAGGGACCAGAGAAGGCAGCAGGTCCCGACTCCATCAATTAGAGAAATGAAAATGCGTCTTGCGTGTGTCATACAAACTTAGAAATAAATTTGAATACTAATAAGTATCCATTCTGTAGTATGGGCGACGACGTTCCGTATTTATGTTAATTGTTAGTGTAGCATAAATATTCATAAAAGCTGGCCTTCTTAGAGCAGAAGAGCATACAGCGGCTAACCGCAAATGAAACGGCAAAAAAGTGCAATTTTGGTCGGGTCGAGCAGGTAACGCTCTTTTCATCCTGTATAGGTCATATCCGCAATAATATCTTCTGAGGTTGGTCAAGCTCAAGCCAGATCGGTACAAACGCATGGAACACTTAAGAAGAGTCTGAGGCTCAGGTCAACAATAGTAGCGCAGCTCGTTGCTCGGGTGCAACCGGCATTGTCAACGTAAATGAGTTGGACATGCCTTAATTAAGACAATAAATTAGCCAGACTTTATAATTATCAATAATTCATGGTCGCAATTGGGTTAATGATCAGCAGTGATTATATTATTTTCAACTTCATGCTTTTCTGCGGTGCAGCTTGAAATGTTCCATGTTATAAAATTACGAAGATGCTTAATTATAATTAAACAACACGTTTCAATACACTTTAGAACATGAATATTTTTATTAACACATTCGCTAACCAGCGTCACGTATATGTGACAATACATTTTTAGTAACTTCTATATAATGGCTCTACGAAATCATATAGTAAACAAATTATCTAAATTTAAAAAATAAAACAGCTGCAAAATATTCTAGGCTAAAGGAAAGTTACCTTTTTATTACTTTGTAAGCAATTGTTCAATTTAATAAAAAAATTATGAAGACAACTGTTATTGATTTTTTCTCTGAGATCCTGGTAGCGAACGTGTTAAAATAATCCATTGTAAACATCAGTGCAGCCATGATTTTTCTAGTAGATTTACATTTTAGTTTTCACGTCGATTAGAAACTAAACGTCGGATCGATTTATTAGAAATCAACGGCACTTGACTATTTTGAATTGCATTTACATTAAAAGCCACATCTACTGGATACCATTCAACAGATGACAAGTTATCAAGGTCAGATTGTATCAAGATTTACGTTTTATTAATCGTTTATTCAAAAGAATTTCAGTACTTAATATTGATTCATACATTCAGCCCTTTCAAATTTAAATATGTAGGTAATTAATTACACCGAGTATTTAAATTGTTTTTTGTATGGAATATTAAAAAGTGGTATACAACTTTAAAAGGGATGTTAAGGTTAAATAAAAAAACAATTTCAAAATGAAATTGTTTTAATAAATATTTTTAATACCATTTAATTCCCATCTGGGAAAGCCGATTTCATGTTATAATAAGGTGATATTATTACACATAATATCACATTTGGAATTGGAAAATTTAAAATAGCTCAGTCTATTTATTGGGACGTATGCTTATTTCTGTAAGAAAATAGCTGTAATAGAATATTGCACTCGATCTTTCATATATGTTAAGTCATTAATGTTGCACTTCTAAACTCTATTTTGGTCTATTACACAACAAACAAAAAACTGTATTTGTTCTGGTAAAATCAGTATGTATGGACAATAGCATCCAAAAACTATTACTTTCAGCTGTAATACAGTGGTTCAGAAATTATGTTCAATAATATAAAATAGATACAAATTGATTTAAAATCAAAATATAAAACCAAAAGTAGAGATGCAAACAGAAAAGCTGTCATTTACGGGTAATTCTTTGTCGAATCAACACAGTGTTAGTGTACATTTTACTACACCTAAGGTAAGTATGGTAAAATCATTGTTGATTTGGCATGCAATTAGCCTTAAGGCTAATTCTTTGGATGCGAAGAAGCCGAAGAATTAGGCTGCGACTTTGAATAGTGTTTCCACTCCTTGACTAAGCGGAAAGTAAAATTTCGAGTTCAAAAAAGCCTAAAAACTCGCGTAATTTTAGTTTGGTCGTACAGGCAATATTTGTTCAAGTAGCCATTTGCTCCGCGAAAAAAACAAACTTTCAGGCTTTTCTAAACTCTCAATTTTACTTAATGCTTAATCAAAGAGTGGAAACACTCGTTTGAAACTCATTAAAAAAATTAAACTAAGATGGCTACTTGAACATTAATTGCCTGTATGTTTATGTTTGCAGCCTCACCAATAACAATTCTCACGAGCCGCCACTAATCAAAAATAACATGTAAAATGCATCGACAAGGATCAAAAATGCAATACCTAGATTTCAACAAAAATAATCCCTCACTTTATCAAATATATATCATTCGAAAATCAGCCTTTACAAGATGACCAAAATACAAACTTCTATTCAAAGTCGTAGCCGAAGAATTAGGCCTTTGTCTTATCAAACATCCTATACTTATATTTCGCATCATTAACTCCAGTTTAAGTAAAATCAAGTAATTAAAGATGTAATAACTGTCCTTGAATGAATCGGCGTTTTGCGCGCTTGGCGCATAAAGTAAATATGTCGAGTTTAGAAAAGCTTGAAAATTTGGATTGGT
Organism: Philonthus cognatus; assembly: GCA_932526585.2. NCBI lineage: Eukaryota > Metazoa > Arthropoda > Insecta > Coleoptera > Staphylinidae > Philonthus > Philonthus cognatus. The sequence goes on from OW052243.1 coordinate 94,841,177, forward strand.
CGCTCCGCTTCGCGTCGCGACAAATCCAAATATTCTAAACTAGAAATATTTACTTTATGCTTAATCAAAGAGTGGAAAACACTCGTTAGAATAATATTGAGGACTTCAATAAAAATAGTAATTCTGTTATTTTGATTCTGTTATGATTTTCGACGTTTGATTGATTTTCATGGATTTAGTTTATTTTAATGATTATTGCCATTTTATTAATTTTCGATTTTCCTCAACTCAACTCAAATTGCCCCCATGTGGAGCGTAAACCCGACCTTGGGAACCACTGCCTTAAATGAAAAGAAATGTCTTTTATACCTGTATTAAAAGCATACATTTCGAACAACTATTCTGTAGAATTTTCTGTTTTCCATAAATTTGAAATATGAATTAGGTTTTTATGCTTTAATGAAACAAGAATCTAAACAGAAACGAATACTTATTAAATAATGGCGGATGCCAAAATAAAGCGAACTTAACTTCACGGCACGTACAGCACACCTAATATTCGTTTCAAAAGTTTTGACATGGTAACAACAAAAATCCGTGGAGCAAAAAACGTTTAATATCTTACAGGTGAATAATTGAACATTTTCCAACAACACACTGACGTTTCAATTTTATTGAATAATTTAATAAATTATTATTGTAAAGTGTTTAATAAAAATACGTATTTTTAAGCCGTTTCACGATTAACCCAACTTTTTTGTTTATAAACAAAAGTGAATAAAACCCTATAAATAAATATGTTGTGATTCTATTCGTCTATATCAAAATTGTCAATAATTTCTATTAATATTCATGTAATCAAGTTTTTATTACAGCAGTAGGATAATTATAACGACAAAATAATATCATATATTTTATACAACATATTGCGTATAAATAAACCGTAAGCAACTTCTTCTTCTAGATGTTTTAAAAATCATAGTAACTATTCCGCCAATACTAATTTTGATGTTTGTAAAGAAATTGATACAATTTATGAACATCAACAACTCAGTTTAAGAATTTCGAAAATTATCCTATCCATTTCCATAATATCACCTTGTAATATATTAATTATTTAAACAAATAATATACAATATTTAATCTTCAAATTAAGGAATCTTATACAGGAAGATGATATACCTAACATATAAAAAAAATTTTTTTTCGATACAGTACATGCCCAGAAATAAATTCGTAAAGTTGAGTATACTGAAATATTCCAAAAAAATGGGTACCTTTTTTCATTTAAAAGTCAATACAAACAATAATTTTGAAGGACAAAAATCAAAATCAAAATCAAAATATGTTACGGAGAATTGATTGTTCTTTATGCTTATTTTTAAATGATGATTATTGAAGAAATACTTTTTGTTTTATTGGCCTTCGAACACAGGGGCCAAAACTATTGAAACGGACATTAATTACATCACGAGATGAAATTTACTATTAAGGCATTATGTGGAATAAAATCGGCCATAAAGATAATTACCGATAACTACATCTCCAAAAGCCGGGATGACTAGGAAGCAGAATGAGGTATGACATTATTATTTCTTTTTTTATTAACGCTATTAAATTTTATCGAATTTTGGATAATTATAAGACTAGATTCTGTTTACGCTGATTTCAAAATGTAGGCCTTCGGTTGGCGGCTTTAGGCAAATTTTAATATTGATAATGTCAATTATTTTCTCATTTTTATCCAAAAATCTTGATCACATTTTGATTATATGTAATTTTTGTGATGTATATGGTACAGGCATAATATGTTATAGCTAATTAATGCGTGTTTAAAGCAGTACTTCATGAATACTTATAGACATTACAGTGCTAACTTTGAATATAGAATATCTATATTCACTGGTACGAATATTCTTTTCGTTTACAATTTCAACTTGAATATACTTCTAACATTACAATTTAATCTAAAAAATGACTAGGAAACAACAGAAAGTAAACTAAATAATTGCAATTAAATTGTTATCTAAGAATTATTTTTCCTAAGTATACATATCCCGATGATTACAGCGTTTGGTAAATGTTTAGGAATTCGTTGCTTTTACAAAAGCGTTAAACATAAAGCTTCTAACGGGGGTTTGCACTCCTTGGTTAAGCATGAAGTAAAATTTCGACTTTAAAAAGCCTGAACCTTTGGATTTGGACACGTCTTTAGCATACTGCTTTAATAGTATATTTTAAACTTCACTTGAAATCAGTGTTTTATACGCGTGGCGCATGAAGTAAAATTTTGATTTTAGAAAAGCCTAAATTTGAATTTGGACGCGAAGCTTTTGTGTGTATGTGGGGGGGGGGGGCTTTTCTAAACTCAAAATATAATTTTACTTCATGCTTTATCAAGGAATGGAAACACTTGTTAGAGCCTTGAACATAAACGCTTTTCAAAAATAACGATTGACTGCATATTTACCACGTACATTTCGGGGTATGTATACTTAAAAGTAAAACTTCCTGTATTTATGCGCCACGCGTATAAAAATAGTGATTTAAATAATTCAGAGTTTAAATATCACATTTCGTGTAACCAAATATGCAAATGTTGGGAATTTAATCTTACGTTAATAAATATTACAAATGTTTATTTTGTGTAACAAAATCTTCAAAAATTCGACCCCTGGAGCAATTTGCTTGCCTTTTTTTTTATTATACTTACATATCGCAAATTGCTCGAATTTGAAAACCGCAAGATTTAGTTACACGAAATAAACATTGATAAAACATAAATAAAGTGAGATCATATTTTAGCTGTATATTTTGAACCATAATTTAAATTAATGTTATATACGCATGGCGCATGAAGTAAAATTTCGAGTTTGGAAAAGCCAGAAAATTTGGATTTGCCGGCGCGCTTCGCTTCGCTCAGTGCGGTGGCAAATCCAAATTTGCAGGTTTTTCTAAACTCGAAATTTTACTTCACGATTAATCAAGGAGTAAAAACACTGGTTAGATGCTTCAAATTCAACGCTTTTAGAAAATTGACGAATGCCTGAAATTTACAACGTATACATCGGTAATGTATACTTAAAAACAAATTCCCCATATATGTGAATATTAAATCTTAATCAATAAGTCAATTTGTAAAATGAATAATCATTTTATAATTAACACTACCATATAAAAATTTTTACCAAACCTACAATATTTCGGACCAATCGGATTAACTTAATCATTATTTTCTTTTCATTGCACTCATAATTAATCATTTTTATTTACGCCCATTGCATTCAGTCATACAATTAATTATAACTAACAACTATTTTAATAAAAATAGACTCCTCTTGTTGCCTCAATTCCTTTCAATTCCGTACCCAATAGACTCAAAAAAGGCATTTTAATAATCAGAATCTATTGAATCGTAAAGCAAACATTTTTTATGCTTGATAGAATCCGGACTTTTTGTACTGAACCGATATTCCCTCCAGGAACGGCTGACCCCGTCAAAAGTCAAAAGAAAGACAAAAAGCAATTGCACGAAGGAGATTTCACTTTCATTAGATTATTTCTGCTCGAAACAGTTGACATGGCTTTTCGATGGCAACGAAACTTGATTGCTCACGTTTCAAATTAATATCGAATCGGACATTTATTGATTTTTCTAATAAAAATTTCATGGCGACCGGCCGTGAATAATTTTGATGTATCGGGATTAGTTTTCTTACTAACGTGACCGATGGCCGCTGTTTAGGGAAGTCAGTGAAGTAATTATGACATTATTGATACGATTTAAATGTGGTCAAAGTAAATCAACCATTTATAAAATATGTATGTGGTAACATGATAGCAGAGCTACGACGAATCCTAAAAAAAAAAAACGGATTCTAATCATGGATTTCGTTTTTGTGTTATTGAACTTCACATTAAATCAGTGTTTAATACGCTTGGTGCATGAAGTAAAATTTCGAGTCTAGAAAAGCCAGAAAATTTGGATTTGGATGCTACGCTTCGATCTGCGCCCAAATCCAAATTTTCAGGCACTTCTAAACTTAAAATTTTACCTTGTGCCTAATCAAGGGGTAGAGACCCTCGTTTAATTAATCATACGAAAAATTACAGGTATCACTTCAATGTTTTTAGGTAACTATTGATTCGGACATCTATTGGCCCTAATTAATATTTACTTAAAATCGTTGATCGTTTGATTAAACCAAAAGCTAACCTGAAGTAAGGATAACGAATATATGTATTGTTAAAAATACAATACATTTTGAAGTCAATAAATAACAATTACTATCAAACTATCGAAACATACATTAATTCTTTAATAACAAGCGCAAGACGAAAGAGAAACTTGGAGGTCAAGAATGGTTGTCAGTATCAAGCCATTTATCTCGAATGAAATTTAGGGGAAAGCCTTTATCAAAATCGAAAACGTCTCTTCATTACATATGTATCCAATATCTTCTCCGTGTGTCTACGAAACGAAAACGAACTATATCAACCTTGAATTCATGGATATCGCATTACCATGAATATGTCGAGCGCACTGTTGCGTAAAAATTTGATGATTGCTTTATGTAAGTAAGTACGCTGTTCCTTAATTGTAGTATTCGTCATTTTCTTCTGGATAATACCGGGAATTAATATCGACATGGCCACTGACTGGTTTATTTATTCATGCCCTTACTCACGCACTTGTAGGAATATCCAGGAGGAAATTGAGCAAGAAACTATTTTTAGAAGATGAATACCTAACTTTTGATTCAATCGGGTGGTCATTGTGGAAACCTCGTAAACGTCGGCTGTTCGATTAGGATTTTGTCGGTTGAAACAATCTTATTATTGAACAACATCAATTTGCAACAGAAAATATATTTGCTTTGTTTCTTGGTTGCTTGCTTCCCAGTCGTAAAACCGAACTATGAATAAGAGAACAATTCGAAAAATGTCACGATTTCGTTTAACAGCACCAGAATTTATATAATTCAATAACATTAAACTACAAACAAATAAATAATGCTATTGTCTGATTTGTTTAAGGTCAAATAAATCGAAACGTAGTTAATCAAATTAAATGTAGGTAGCAATTGTTTAATTGTAGAAATTGTAAATTTACCGATATTTTCAATTACCGGCGGAAATCAGCGACCTCGAAAACATCATAGAAAATGTACATTCAAAATATTAAAATTTTATGTTTATTTATTGTGTTGAACACACAGGTATTTTTTCTTTTAAATAAATATATATATATATATATATATATATATATATATATATATATATATATATATATGTTAAAACGTACCCCAAATTTTAGAGGGATGTTTTAATGATGGTAAAGTGAAAATTTGCGTATAATTATAGTTCATCGGTTTTGCCACTTGGTGCGCTAAATTCGCGTCGGTGTATATTTCGTGTATACTTTTCTTTCATGGCCAACGACTCTACAACGTCCGGAGATTTGGCATCACCGCATTAGATGCGCACTAATTCATGGCGTCGTTTTTCGTTGCAGTTAGTGAATAGTGAACACAACAAACAGAAACATGGATCATTTGAATTCATTAAGAAGAAATATGGCCTTTTTTCCTGATTATATAAGTTTTAATCAACAATTAATCTTACATATTTTTTCGGAAAGTTGCTTGTTTCGAATCTTTCTTAGTACGTACTTTATTATCCTAGTGGTTTAAGGAATTGAATTGCAAATGGAAATTCTTTAATAATATGTATAAACATAGTTTATAGTGTTTATTTTTAGATTACATTTTACATTTTTGCCATATCGAAATAAAAGCTTGGATTTGTTTATTGACCATTCTATTTTTTTGACTTGCAAGCATTAACGTTAAATATAATGCTTCATACACCAAACGTAATAAAAATAATAAGAGTATAATTATTTACATTAATAATATTCTATAATATGTCAAGTATACACTTAATTATGTATTTATTATTATTAACTTATCATTTATCAAATAGTAATACATAAGATTTTTTTAAACGTAACTATTACTGAGTTATTTTTATATATGTAAATTTGTATGCAACATTATTGATTGGTAACAAATTTGAAGACAAAAAAAGGAGAATAGTCAGTATAAGTTTGTTAATAATGCAAATTTTTAGTACCATTACACATTGTAGAATTTTTGTACAGAAAAAAATGGTTTTGCAATAGTTTCATCATCAAGTGGTGTTACGCCGACAAATATAAACAAAGTAAGATCATTTTATTAAAAAATGTCTTTAGTTTGACTCTAGCAATTGGAATTGGTAAAATCTGATCTTGGATTGGATTTTCTAGTATTTTATTATAAATTTTAAGTTTTGAATTAAATGCTGACCAATCCCGTTTAAAACGTGTAAAAAAGCTTTTTTTAGGATTTATACTTAGACAACTCGTAAGTTTGGTTTTTTGTTGCCCTAATTAATTTACATGACTTCTTTTATTTCTTATAAGTCATTTTAAAGTAAACAAAAAACACACACTGGAAGCGCTGGAAATTCACAAGTTGAAAGCTAATCTGGAAATTCCCCTCATCAACGACCAGACCGACATAATGTATACTCCCCTCTTTGATGCTGTAATATAAAAACAATGTACAATGTATTTTAGGTACTCAGTTTGATAATGACTAGCTTGTAGTCGAAACTATAGTCACTGTAAAAAGTTAATTAAAGTGGTAAAACAAAGTTAAGTGTTTTAATATTATTTTATAAAGATGTACCACAAAGTGAACGCCAACCAAATCAAAGAAAAAAAAAACACACAACCTAGAGGTATAGTAAAATACCTATAAAATACATGTAAATCAATATTTGTATAGTATTGAGCGCTACTATGTGGTAATCCATATTAATTAATCAATATTGAGAAGTGTTTTAATGTGCTATAGTACTTTATTTTAATATTCATTTATATATTTACCACTCGAGTTTCGACATATGTAGTGTCATTTTCAAGTTTGACAAAATAGTAGTTTACCAATGCAAGATATGCGTTTGTTCGTTAATAAGTTTTCTTCTTTGAAAACTTCAGCGGCTTCTAAATGAAGTTAAAATTTTGCATCATTGTACCAAATGTACCAAATTGAATTATTTAGAAGCCGCGACTGATTATGAGAAATTAGTTGTAGATTATTTACTGATATATTCTTGTAGTGGGAATTTTTTTATATTTAATAAAACGTATTTGTTCTTTTATAAAATGTTAAAGATAAATATTTTTCAAATTGATCGGCTGACTCAAATAAAATTCATAATTGCATTTATATTTCCAAAGCAAAACAACTTCAGAATGTGATTATTTATGTACAACTTGTTTTATGTTCGTATTTTTTTATTATAAACTCTTAAAACAAATATTTTATTGTATTACTATGTCTCTTTATCCAAATAATTAGAAGTAACACTTAAAATTTTAATTAGCAACCTGTATAAAATTTTACCATAAATGTACACGGTGCCCGCTTTTTGAGCTGCACTATGGGTATCTCGGTCATTAGAAGAGATAGAGAATCGGTTAAATGAAGGCAAAGTTGCGTATTTTAGGGCTTACTAATAATGTGCTGTCTAATATATATTAAATTGCTTCGATGTAATATGAAAAAAAAGGTCTGAATTTAAAAATTGCCTACGTCTGATATTTTTTTTTCTAAAATTTGTAAACCTATTCTTAGAGCAACTTTTTATAGCTAGACTTATAGAGTAAATTATAAAACATTAAAGCAACTTATTTTTCTAATGGGCATATAGTTTTCAAAAGTGTATCGTTTTTGTTCCGATAGTTAAAGTTAAAAATATAATTCATATTAAATCCTCGGGGGGAAAAGATGATGGAATGTAAAAAAAATAATAAGAAACTCTCACCATTAAAAATTAAATGTAGAACACTAAGATAGTAGAATCAGTAACAATTATCAATCATGGAGGATAAAAATGGAGGCGGTGCTAGATGTGGAAGGTCTATTTGAAGAAGTGATTGAAGGTGGAAAGCCAGATGATAGCAATAGTGATTCTACTAAAATTGATAAATGGAATTTAAAAAATTATAAAGCATATAGAAATATAATCCTCGGACTAACCGCCGAACAAACTATTGCTTTTAAAGGGCAAAACGTGCTAAAGTACTTTGGAACGATATTAAGATAAGGTATGAGGGAAAAGTCCATTAGTTTATTGTTAGAATTGACAAGAATAAAAATGAAGGCAAATGAATCAATTGATGATTATTTAACAAGTGCTCAATGTTTATATCGTTCATTGGCAGAATTGAAAAAGAAGATAAGTGTAAAGAAATTAACTAGATATATGACGTTGTTAATAAGTAAGAAATTGTTCTGAATTGAGAAAGGTGTTGTTAACGTTTGAATCATATTAAAACGAGTCACAAAGTAAAAAAGACATGTCATATTTGTAAAAAGTGGGACATTTGATGAACGATTGTTGGTATCAAGATAAGTATATTTTCAACAAAGATAAAAAAAAAGAAAAAAATATCAGAAGAGAAATCCAATACACTGTAGATGTAATTGAAGAATTTGCTTCAAATATAAAGATAGATTCAACAGAACAGAGAATATGACCTAAATGCAGAACTCAAGGACGAGGTTTATATGGAAGTACCATTGGGATATGACAAGGAAGAAAAGGATGTTTTACGTTTACAGAAGAGTTTATACGGATTACCACAATCAGGGAGATGGTATTTAAAGTTATCAGATATTCTTAATAATATCGGATTAAAAGCTTTAGAATCAGATTTCTGTGTGTGCCTGAAAAGAGACAATGATTTTTTTATGATAGTAGGTGTATATGTTGATAATTTGATGATGTTAACGAATCATATTTAGAGAGCAGAATATTTTATGAGATTAATAAAGAAAAATAATTGCAAGGATGTATCCAACAATTCGTTTTTGGGACTGGAAATAATTTAAGAAGAAAATCAAATTTAGTTGTTACAGAAAAAATATATACTCAACATATTAAAAGAGTTTAATATTTTAGAAGTTAATCCAGTGAAGACACCAGGAGTTAGTGGTAATAATTTAGACGATTATAAAAAGTCAGAGAAGATATCAACAGAATATTATCAAAAGGCAATTGGATCTTTATTGTATTTAGGTAGAGTTTCGAGACTAGACATACGTTTTACAATAAGTCTTCTATCTCAATACAACAAAGATCCAAGAGAAATACATTAGTTAGCTGTAAAAAGAGTGATAATATATCTTCAAGGAACTAAAGAAAAAAAATTGAGAATTGATGGAAACACAGGAGAAGTTGAATTAATTTTCTACACGGATGCTAGTTGGTGTACGACAAAGGATTCAAAACCATTTAGTGGTTATATCACAAAAATGGGAAATGTAGCAATAAATTGAAAAAGCAATAAACAAAAGTAACCATATCTTGTTTATTGCCTTATCAACGATGGGAGTTGAGTTAATGGCATTATGTGATGGAGTGCAAGAGGCAATATGGTTTAAGTCGGTTTTGGATAAATTGAATGAGGAAATAAGTGCATATGTTATAATATACACCGACAGTAAAGCTGTTATATATTGTATTCAAAATAAAGGAGTAAAGAATAGAACAAAGCATATAAATAGGAAATATCATTTTGTAAGAGATGAAGTCAAAAATAAATTCAAAAGTTCATGTTACGAACTAATCATTGGAAAAGTATTTAAAACGATGTTTTGATATAATTTAAAGGAAAGATTTGTTACGATGCTTAGTTAAAAATATAATTCATATCAAATCATTGGGGAAAAAAGATAATGGAACTTCAAAAAATAAAAATAATGAGAAACTATGTCATTAAACAATGAATGTAGGACAATCAATAAAGAAATGTTCATGAATAACAACTTTTAATTAGTCATAAAAGTTTCTTTGGTAATATTTTCATAGAATTTGAATAAAATAAACAGTTTCAAATTACGATAAAACAAGTAAATATTTTAAATATAAAAGCAGATTACTAATAAGTTCTTAAGCCCAATTTAAACGATTCACTCACTATCTTCTCAAATACGCAAGATCGCCATCGCTTGAACAAGTGGCAGCCTGTATTAAAATGGTATAATGAAATCAAAATATTAAGTGCGCACGTGGCAACACCGCTGGGTGCCGAATAGTCGGTAATATGAAAAATAATATACGGATAGGACGTTGTAAAAGCGGCAAAATGTACGGGTGGTGTATATTTTGGACTTCGTAAAGATAGGACAGCGAAAGGAATTAGTAATGATAGTATAATGTACAGAAGGAATTTAAAACTTGAAAATCAAAACGGTATACGCCATATTTTGATGAGATCTAGAGTATATTTAACATCAAAATAAATTTAATCAAATATTACGGAAAAGGACGCCGGGTACCACATTATGTCGGGGACGTTCTAATGATAGCGGGATGTAAATATATATCCCGATGCGTACGCTGTAAATATTCCTACATCACTTTTTGAAAAGCGTTCAATTTGAAGTTTCTATCGAGAAAATTCGAATTTGGACGCGAAACGAAGCATCCCAATAAAAATTCACAATATACGTCTTGAGCGTACTGCTTTAGTAGTTTATTTTGAACTTCACAATATTTCAGTGTTTTATATGCGTGGCTCATGAAGTGAAATGTCTACGCGCTACGCGATCAAGTAAAATTTTCAGGCTTCTCTAAACTAAAAATGTTACTTCATGCGTAAATAGAAGCACACTTAAAATGCTTAATTAAGAATCAAGGTGCTCTTTCGCATATTATAATTTATTGCTGTTAACTAATAACAGTAATAACACTTTAAAGAGACAGAACCAGGTGAAGTAAACGTAGTCGCCAAAGTTAATTTACAATTATGTATAAGAAAACGCATTTAAATAGTAGGTTGATTGAATGAGTAACTTAAATAATCTCCCTTGTGTGTGCATAAAAGCTTTTGCGAAACGGTGACACCACGAAACCAGTTACACCTTTCACCCACACATCCGACTTGAGAAAAAGGACGCCCCACGAATGGTGTGTTGTGATTTTCAAGCACATTTTCACAATGAATAATCGATCGATTAGTTCTAAGGCAAAGCGAGTGGATATATTATTTAAAAGATCGCATACAATATTGATTGCCACTAATGTGGGTGTACATACATTACAACCGCACTGTGGTTATTTGATCCCTTGATGCAAGGGGCAACGTATGAAAATTATAATATGTTATAGAAGGGGGGGTGTATGTATAGAATTAATGTCGATTTTAAAAGATCGTTTTTAGATAATGAGGATAGAGTTTTGTAGAATAAATACGAGCAGCTGGTTCTCTAATGATTCATAATGTTTATATATGAAATGACATTTATATTTATTTAACCTTCGTAATATAGAGATCATTATACAATAATTGATAAAAAAAAAAATGAATGAATATGTATTGTTATATTTCTCTGGGCATCAAGTAAGGTATTTGCATTACTTGATATACTCGTTTATACTGATTATTTTATTTTATTATAAACTGAAACTGTATATAATCTAGCTTTGTGGGGTATATCCTAATATGAGGGTTTTTTGAAACCATAAGAAATGTTCAAATAATGTCAGAAGATTCTTATAAAAGTACGAACTTTATTAAAGATCTGCAGCAATGAGCGCAAACAAGCCTTAATTTAGAGCGCAAAATGCCAAAATGATTCATTTAATAATATTTTTTTGTGAACTATCTTGTATCAATGCGCCTCCTAACCTCGGACCGCCCCTGACTGTATTGATTATACAACCAATATGTGATAAAAAATATATTTGTTTGCCCATGATATGGGGCATATATTTCTGTTGGCAATTATCTATCTATTCTATTTCTAATAACTTAAAAATCTGCAGAAAACTGACAAAATCTTATAAATTTATTAAAGGCGTTAGTCTTTACTTTTAATGTCGATTTCTGAAAATGTGGGAATTTTAACAACAGTTTTTGTATGCTCTATTGGTAACACCAACTCTCTCCAAGGATAATAATCTATATTTGAGTGTATTTGATAGTTCGAGTTACAGCTCAAAATACTATGCGAAAGCGTATACAAGCGGATTGTAAGTTTAGCGACTTTTAAATTACCGGTAAATTTGTGAATCATAACCGATTTACCGATATTTTTTTCCGGCAAATCACAAGATAGTTGTTTTTAGCGATGCATAGAAAATCAATAGTATTTAATGACTTACTTTTAACGAGGGTTTTCAGCCTATGATTAAGCATAAAGTAAGTAAACTTTCGAGTTTAGAAAAGCCTGATTTGTAGGGCGCTCCGCTTCACTACGCCGGGATGTAAATATATATATTTGGACAAATCCAAATCGTTCAAAATTATAGTGGATAAACATTGTTAAAAGCTGTTTTATTTGTTAGAAACGATAAATAATAACATGTACTGTGACATTCACTAAAAATACGTTGTATATTCACAACTTTAACATTAGGAAAAATCTATAATAGTATAGAGATTAAACATATACATGATAAAATCTAATTTCTACCTTCCTAGTAATTTTAAAGTAAAACGTGATATTATATTGACAGTTTTTTTTAATGTAGAATAATTTGCATTGCTCTACATAAAAACAAAACTGTCAAATATAATATTAGTTTAAAATTTACATTTTTAAATAACGTAAGTAATTATTCTCTTTAAAAAAAAAAAAACGACTGGTCCTAGAGAGTTGGGACAAAAAAATGTATTACAAAAGCCGTATTAGAGAATCGAATGGTGATACTGTTTTACGCAAAAAGGTTGGCATCCCTAAAAGTATGCTTAAAAATGTCTATAACTCAAGATTTTTAAATGGCATGGTAGGTCAAAAGCAGGGTTGTTAAAAACGTTTTTTTTCATTTTAATTGAAACAGACAGTTTTTTTAACAAAACATTTTTTTTCATTGAAACAGCGTATAAAACATTAACAATTAAAAATATGTTTAAAACGTGTTTAAAACATGTTTTAAACACGTTTAATACGTGTTTCAAACAGAACATATAGGGCATTTTTCTTTTGAGTATACATATCCCGATAATTACAGCGTTTTCTAAATTTGCGGGAATTCGTTGTTTAAAAGCGGTTAATTTGAGGTTTTCCACTCCCAGACTAAGCATGAAGTTAAAATTCGAGTTTAGAAAAGCCTAAGAATTTCGATGGCTGCGTAGCGAAGCGAAGCGGCCAATCCAAATTAGGCTTTTCTAAACTCGAAATTTTACTTCATTTGCCACGCTTAAAATCATTGATTGTCAGTGAAGTTAAAAAAACACACATATACAACAACGATTATAGGCAACCTAATATACGTTAGAGTTATTGAGTTGCCTATAATCACAGTTTCAAAGAATTTGTTCTGCGGAGAATTTGACTCACGTTTTATTCACATCTACATATTGGATTGCTAAAACCGTATAATTTAAACATTGCAATATTTTAGTGTTTTATGCGTGTGGCAATCCAAATCCAAATTGTGGTAATTTTAATTGGCCGCTCCGCTTCGCTACGCGGCCAATCCAAATTTTCAGGCTTTTCTAAACTCGAAATTTTACTTCATGCTTAGTCCGGGAGTGGAAAACCCTCGTTTAAAAATTCAAATCAAAATGTTTTTTAAAAAACTACGAATGTCGTAAAATTTACAATGTATGCATATGTATACCTGAAAGAAAAATTCCCTGCATTTAAAAATTACATTTATGCACACAGATTTGATATCTTATTGTAATAAAATGTTATGTTTAATAATGTAATTCGAAATATCTTCAACAATTTAGCTAAAATTTAAAAATGTAAACACAAAATCTTAATGAAGTAGTATAAAATAAAATTTAGCAAATTTAAAATAATTTTAAAAATGTTTTTAAAGTTTTAAAGTTTAAAACATGTTTTAAACAAATTTAGGATTTAAAACATGTTTAAAATAAAACCGTTTAAAACACGACGGCTGTTCTTTAACATGTTTAAAACACTGTTTTAAAACAAAATGTTTTAAACATAACAACCCTGGTCAAAAGTGGTGTCATTGAAAAGGTCTTTGAAAAATAAGCAACTCATGCCGGAAAAATCTTTTTATAACTAGCGTTTGTTTTGAGTAATTTTGGATTGAAGTTACCAAATATCAATATTTCATGGCTACGTTATTTTAAAAGTAGATAATTAGGGCCACTGGTATTGGGACCAGAACAGTTCAGCAGTCGGAGTTGGATTCAAAACTGTGGAGACAGAATTTAAGTATTTTTGTGATGAGGAAATCGGAGTCGTTGCATGGGAAATTTCGTATAATTCCGACTCCGATTTTCAATATATTTATTTAAATATAATTGTGCCAAACATATTTCGTTTTTTTTTATAAAATTAGAACCCAAATAATTTTTTAATTACAATGGAAATTTACGTAATTTACATACGAGAGAAAACAAAAAAATGTAGTAACCATTAAACATTTATTTGTATTACTAAAAATTCCATTATTATTAGTTTTAAAATGTTCACATAATTCAAGGCAGCAGTCGGAGTTGGCGTAGGATTTTGAAAAAATAGGGGAGTTGGAATCGAATATTTCTTTAGCGACTCCGCGGCCTTGATCAGAATGTATCTATGAGGTCTAACTGACATTTGAACGTTAGCCATGAAAAATGAAAATGTAATAACTAATCAGATATTACTCAAACTCGATGCCAATAATAAAATTATGTTTCCTACAAAAGTTGCTTAGTTTTAAAAGCCCTTTTCAATGACACCACTTTAGACTTAGCGTGACATTTAAAAATCTGGAGTTATTGAGATTTCTACATAACTCTACTTGCATAAAAAAACTGCAACACCTGATTGCCAAATTTGCTTAATTTTACTAAATGTATTGTGGTTAGAAGATCTGTTCTAATAATGGTTTATATTTAAATTATGACGTTATAATTAATCATCAACTTATCTTTATCTGTTTAATGTGTATTTATTTTATTATGATTCACGCAATTCAATATGAATTCAGGAGGAAACGTAACTGTAATGTTTTACCTATAAAGAAAACAACAGTATTATTAAATACTCTTACCATGGATTTCACAAAAGTGGTAATAAATATAAGCCTAGCTTAAAGTGACATAACTCCAACTTATTTATTTTTTTTAAATATCACAAAACAAAATAAGCTGGTGTTAAGTCAAAATTCAATGACATATAACCTCGAATTTATATATAAGTCGGTACATGAATTAAATCAATGTTTGTAAAATCCACCATTAATACATTTATACTATTACATTTATATTTTATGACATAACAATAAAAAAAATCAATAACCGGATAATTTATACTGGGATATCAAGACGTATACGCTGTCAGCTTTCATGCATTCTTTTTTTTTTAATTGTCAATTTGAAGATTCTATCGACTGTCTCCAATCCTGATATTTTGATCTGGTCTAAACCAAATTGTTAGACTTTTCTAAACTAGAAATTTTACTTCATGCGCCAGGCGTATAAAACACTAATTTAAAGTTAAGTTCAAAATATACCACTTACGTAATTTGGTTTGATTTGATTTAAAAGTATATTTTAAATTTCACAATATTTCACGCATGGCGCATGAAGTAAAATTTCGAGTTTAGAAAAGCCCGAACATTTTACTACATGCTTAATCAAGGACTGAAAACACTCGTTAGAAGCTTTACTTTGAATCATTTGATAAATTCTTAATTTTTTTAGGCTCTTCTAAACTCGAAATGTTACTTTATAACAAGGAGTGGAAACACACGTTACAATATTCAAAGGAAACACTTTTCGGTAACAACGAATGCCTGAAAATTTACAAATCACGATATGTATACTTTAAAGTAAAATTCGCAGTATGTTGCAGATTCGTCTTTATCAATTTATGTAGGTAATTATTAACATATAATAATTTAATTTAATAATACTATTACTTTAATACAAATTAAAATGTAAATCATTTTAAAGATTACCTATTAAAAATATTAAGCTTAAACAACATTTTATAGATATAAACAACTATTATTTTGAATCTTTTCTGTAAATAGATTTAAGTGCGCAACTTAACACTATAAATTACATATTAAAGTAAGTAAAGCTCTGCATCCTGAATATTTACATTTTTCATATTTCATGTAATCATTTACACTACTTAATATTATTGTAAATAATTATGTTCTTGGGAAATTGAAATGCCAATATTTAATCTCTTAAAAACGTAAATATTTACACCTTAATTTTATCGAACAATTCGCTAAGCTCGGGGCATTCTTTAGTAATGTTCAAACAAATAAACAAGGCATATTCTCAAACTGTTCACATATTTCAATTTCAACAGATTACAATAATTGCACATTTAAAATTCATTTAATACTTTCAATTGCCTGCAAGGAATCCGTGCATATGAAAGATGGAGAGCCTTGAAAATTCTATTGTTTCCGCGCGATTTTTCCTCAAGAGACCCTCTTACTTTTACTAGCGGCACCAATCCCACAATTATTAATTGTGGATAAATCGATTTTTCGCCGCTATTAATTTGGAAAACAGGCGCGCGAATCTCTCACGGAAAATTCGCAATATGAAATTTACTGATATGGGATATTTTGCTCGAACAATGGGTGTGTAATTTTGCAGATAACATTAATTGAATGCTGGTGGGTTTATTTATTATGTTTAAATATGCGATTGTCAATATATTAATTATTACGTTATTAAAAATAAGTTGATAAAGTGATGTGATTGATCAATTGTCGTTCATGAGTTATGACATAAATAATAGGTACATATCAAAAACACAATTAATAATAAGATCGTGTCATTTCACCAGGGTTATGTTATCAATTATTATTTCACAAATGAAATTACCTGTACATACGTGTTTATCAAGTATTGATAAGAGAAATAGGTTTTTGTATATTTTGTGCATGTGTTGTTAAGTTCCACGTGAGTCCGGATTGATTTTTAAGTTAGAACGTACGGTTTGTTAGGTTATTACGGGGGAATATTTTAAAGGTGATACTAACATGTGAAAATGCCGGTGCTCCCCGTGGGGTAAATATGTATTTTATTTAAGTCCACCATGCACCAGGTAAAATGTGTCCGGAAACCCCGATGTTACCATTGCACCTGCACTTTTAAACTACACAGCAACAGAAACCACGAAAGTTCATCCACCACTAACAAACTGGTTATAAGAAATATAAAGCGCAGCTGTTGTTTGAAATAAAACGCGGCTCCGTCGGTCGTGCCAAGTCGTACCGGGCGAGCTTTCACGAAGTCCTTTACTCAGTAAAGCATTAAGTGACATCAGCCGATTTTCGCTAAAAATAGATTAAACCGATTGCAGACAGGTTACATAGGCGATTTCCTCGTGTTTCCTCTCTTTTTTCAGACACCCGGATGGGTCACGTGCCAGTATTTACACCACCCAGCCGGATAGCAGCTGACCCTACCTACAAATCCCGAATTTTAACAAGTACCAAGATCAAACTACCTGCGGGCATTTTCACTCAAATATTGCTCGCCGAAAACCTGTCTGACTGCACCGAAGCCCAATTTACAATTTAAAACACCGGCGCACAGCCCCTCGTCACTAATAATTTCTGAGTCAATTATTAAATAAAAGCTCAATCGAACAAAAAGCTCCCCTCTTATGAAAACCAACTTCCCGCATTTCCCCAAGCGACATCTCACCGCAAACAACGGAACCAAACTGACAGAAAGAGGTGGAAACCTGCACTAAGACCGCGACGGTATTTTAATTAAATCTACTTCACATTCTTCAAAATAATGTCTCTTTAAACAAGAACCGAGTAGTTCATGTGCACTTTTTTCTCTCTTGCAATATCCGTTACGTCATTGTGCTGCCGTGCAGATGTTCACAACTCTCGAGCTTGTTATAAACAAAACGCACATTTGATCGTGAACGCGCCGAGTGTTTAAGGGTGCGAAAATATGTAATTACAATATCCTCATGCCTCCGGATCGGCAACGAGAAATTACGGTAAAATTAATTACGGCAAATATGGACTGAAAACGCATAAATCATACTTTCTTTTACATGTTATGGTAATCACAGGAAAATGACCTAATTACTTCATATAAACGTATGGAGATCATCCTTAGCCATAAAGGAGCAACTATTTAGCATGGTCTGATCTTTTATGGTTCTTCTTACAACTTTAAGAAGATAGCTTTCACTGAATTCAAGATTCCATTTTAACACTCGGGCAGTGCCGGAGTAAGGAGGGGGCCAAGGGGCGACGGCCACAGGCGCATCAAGCAGAGGGGCGCCATCGAAGCCCGAGATACGAAATTTCGTAAATTTAAATCAGGAATTTAAAATTACATAAAGAATCTATATTTTAAACTAGGGCTGGGAATTTGAATATTCGTGAATATTCAAAAACTCACTTTTTCACATTTTAATTAATTTAGCTATTTTAATATTTAAATATTTCAATAAATTAGTCTAAGAAAATGTCTAATATATTTTCTAAAACTAAACAATTTACAATTTCAAATAGTTTATTTGTTTAAATATTTGACTAATTTGAATGTTTTATATTTGCATATTGACAAATATTCGAATTCCCAGCCCTATTTTAGACATCACAGTAAATCGGTGTTTTATAAGCGTGGCGCATAAAGTAAAATTTCGAGTTTAGAAAAGCCTGAAAATTTGGATTTGCCGGGGCGCGTGAGCGAAGCGAGTCGCGTCCAAATTTTACTTCATGCTTAGTCTGGGAGTGGAAACCTACGTTAAAAAATGTAATGTCAATTATTCGTGGCATTTATTTATTAAGATTATAATGAAACGTTACTCACACAGGCATAATTACAAACTTTTCGCCATGTTTGCCAAAAATAGACTATTTCTTATTATTACAACACTAATATATTTTATTTCTAACTACCAACAAAATGTCGGAAATGTATCATAACTGAATAATGTATAATAATATAAGATTACTAATCACGAAAAACGTAACGTATCAAAATAAAATATCACAATAACCGAAACAAATCATAATTAATACAATGCTGTCAAATAATGCCAATTTACATGTCGAAAATGGCATTCCATTTCAGTCAGAGAAGTTCATTATTAACATAAATTGATGATATTTCAGTTAATGTCAATAATGAAAATATAGAATAATTATATACAATACTGTCAAGAATTCCAATCCATATATTGAAAATGATATTCGAATATAGTCACAGAAAGTCATTATTTGCATGGGATATTATAATTGTCAAAGACTTTCCAAAACTATAGTAACTGTCACAGAAGATTTATAAAAACTCGTAAAGTAAGGATTGTTAATGGTTACATTCGGTGTTAATAGCCATTTGACTATACTGACTGCCTACATCTTGGCAACTGACACTGTCGCGTTATATCAACGGCAATTTTACACACTACAAAAAAATTATCAACTAACATCAAAAAGATACCAATTTTTATGTAAATCTTTAAGTTCCTGATGTGTGTACTATGGTATGTGTGTATATGTAAAAACTGTCAAAATAGAAAAACAAACAAGTTTTAAAATGGTCATTATTTTTTTAAATATATCTGTCACTAATGACTCGGAATACTCTGCTTTAGATGTTGTTGTTGTTTCCACAATGGTTGTGCGTTTTTCCTTTTTTAAGACAAGTTTTGACTCATCATGTTACTTTTGACATGGTATTTTAGAGCGTCAATTACATAGATTGCGTATAAAGTGAAGTTAAGTTTTACATTTTTGACGTATTTTTTAATAATATTTTGGACAGCTGACACTTTCGACAGTTGATGTTTATTGGACATAAGTCGGCGTCGACGTATGTCCCCAATAGTATTTATCAATAGTGACAATTAACATTAATTGACATTTAGTTTATAATGACACATGACAGTTATTATGACTGTCAAGTTGGGAGATTAGTAACAGGGATGTCGACCAATGAGTAGGCTTTCTTATTTTAAGTAATCAAATTATTAAAACTAACCGAGCTTTCAAAGATTATTTATCTCCTTCTTCAGGGTTTTACAATTTTGAATCTATTACCCAACCAACGAAAACGATTCATCACAGGTTCATTCTCCGGGGCATAACACGGGACACGTGGGCACATAACCTAACCCACGTGTCCCGTGTTATGCCCCGGAGAATGAACCTGTGTTGAATCATTTTTGTTGGTTGGGTAATAGATTCAAAATTTTAAAACCCTGAAGAAGGAGACAAATAATCTCCGAAAGCTCGGATGATTTCAATAAATTGATTACTTGAAGTAAGAAAGCCTACTCACTGGTCGACGTCCCTGCTACTAATCCCTGAGTGTTTCGACGAAATACGACCGTTACTTCCACCGAGTTTGGATTCCATTTAAAAACATACAGATGTATTTAGCAAATTGATATTAACAACTTCAATGTGAAACATGTATGTAACTAAAAAATATTTTCAGCAATTGGAAAATGTTGCCATTGGTTTAAATTAGAAAATGATATGTTAGGCAACTTCTCTAATTGACATATAAAAATAAATAAGTACATGCAATTTTACCAGTAGTAAACGTTTTTATTTCTTTATAAACGATTCTGTTGGTGAAGTTAATATAGAAATTTTTTTTAATCATTAGCAAATAAATACAAGGATTTATTCTTTCAAGTATACATATCCCGATGTGTATACGCTTACTATGGGCCCGTTCATCAGAGACAAAAATTGGAAGTTGACAGCCAACTGTTGGGGAATTCTCTGATGACCGGATTGTTAATCGTGAACGTGTTTCGGATTTTTGCAATGATATAAAATAGACCGACCGGAGTACCGTTCATTAGATATCAACATGCATCACAAACAAATCTAAACATGTTGAATGGTAAACAATTTGATGAACGGGCCGATAGATTTTATTAAACCGTTGAATTTAAAGCGTCTAACGAGTGTTTATACTGCTTGATTCAGCACAAAGTAAAATTATTAAAAACAACTCTTTTTCATGGACATGTTTTCCTACCCATTTCTATTTTTATGTTGTAAAAAAAAGTAGAAAATTCTTAATAACTCAGTTATTTTTATAAATAAGTGTATGGGTACCATGTATTTATGAAAAAAATCAAATCTCGCTTAATAGTGCATATATTTTAAATCCGCCTTTTATGTATTTTCTAAAATTATTTTGCGGATGACGCAGAGGTTTAACATTTTTTTTTGTGTAATGTACCGTTCACTCGTTATAATATTTATTGTGTTTATGAATCACTCTGTATATATTAATCATTACAGTGTAATTATCTTGTTGCACAGATAATATTAGAAATAGCAAATAATCCGAAATTCAAATATTTTTCACATTCTAAATCTTTTCTTAGTAGTTCTAATCTCGTTTTGTTATTCCATGTTATGCGTGCAAGTAATCATTGTCTTATCTTATCACTAAAGAAATGGAGTTGTTCTGGTGTTGAGGAGAACACTTTTACGTCGGTAGTTGAGCAAGACAGTTAACTCAATTGCAAATTCTAAATCTAAACTTTGAATCTTTAACTTCTAAATCTTAGTATGTTTCAAACTGTAAATGAATCTAATAAGTATCAAATTAAAGATAAAGTAAAACTTCTAACTTTGAATCTCTATGTTTGGACCCAAGTTGACTAAATCGCGTCTTCGACAACAAATCCAGGAAATCTAAAATATATAAAAGAACCGTAAAGACAAACAACACCTTTCGTACGTAACAAATTGGCGCAGTCGTAAGATTTACCGTAAGAAAGTTTGTTTGCGAAAACGTCGCCAAAGTCCAATATCATAGAGTTTTCTACGCTGAAGCCACTTGGACATCATCACCAAGGTGCCCCAAGACGAGGACATCGAGTGACGTCACAACAAAGCCGCTTCTGAACCGGAGGCCGCCTTTTGTACATTCTTTGACCTACAAAGGGGCCTGGAGCACTAGGACGTGCTAATCAGATCCATCACATAGAGGCCGTCAACCAGTTTCAAAACCTAATGTAAGTCGAATTTTCTTATACAAATAAGGGATTTTGTCAATAATTGTTTGGAACTTTTATATTTTTTTCTATAACTATTAAAAATGGGTATCAATACAGATATTTATATGTTGAATTTTGCTTTGGAAACTCTGAAACACACTTATTTTGAATATTTTACATCATCCGCATAATTTTAATTTAGATGATTTTTTTAATAGATGCGAGTATGCAATAAATTTAATAATTAAAACGATAGGTTTACATTTTTAGTTGCAATCAAGAGCAAATTGTTAGGTGAGGCTGGTAGAAAAGTTTTCAGTAGAGAGATAAATTCTTGGATTAAGCTCAAAACATTTTTAAGGCATCACTTTGCATCTAGTCTTACATTTAATGATCTACTTTCTGAGTTGAATTTATGTCATCAGAGAATTTACGAAAATGTAAATGACCATGTATGTCGTATTGAACATTTTCGTTTAAATTATATTAGGCAATTTAACATTTCAGGCTAATCAAGCACAATTAAATTTAATAAATGATCATGTTTTGCACGTTTTTCCGTTTGGTTTGAAAAATCCATTAAATATTCTAATCAGATCTAAACCAAAAACATTAGACGACGCGATTGTAATGGCAATTCGCGAAAAGCCATTTTTCTTTAAAATTAAAAATAATCTCAATAATACAAAATTTTGCCACATATGCAAACTTGTAAATTTAATATAATTAATCAGAAATATCGTCCAAATCGAAATCAATCAAATAAACCAGTGGTATCTTGCAATTATTGCAAACATTTGGGTCATTCCATAAATACTTGCATTAAAAGGCAGTATGCTAACAAAAAAAAGCTTATTTTAATGAAAATAATAAAGCAAATTTTTATAGTACACAAAATAAACAGTTCTATCCGCACTTTCAAAATACTTAAAATCAATCAAATTGTGTTTTTAACCGATCAATTACTACCTCAAATGATTGTAATCAAAATCAGTATGTTGAAAATAATTGTAACTCAGTAGAATTAAATGAGAATATAACTCAAAATGAACATTCTGCATTTGTTATATTTGATGAAAAGCCTTCGAAATTGTTGATGTAAATCGAGAAATCTTTAAATTAGAAGACAATTCACAAATTGAATCATACATTAAAACTTCTAGTGATATAGTTAGTAATAAAGATAATCATATTACCTGTAAACTGCAAACTGATGATCAAATATTTCATAATCCAGCCACACCACAAGCTAATTTTAAAGCTCAAAAGGACTTAAGTAAAAATAAAAAAGTTAATGTCAAAAAGAATGTAAGATTTAATGAACCAGAAAATATTAAAAAATGTAATTAATTTGAAAATAACGTTTCCTCCTCAAGTAGTTCAAATTGTTCTCGCTTTGTTCTGGCATAACAAAATTAAGGAAAATTCATGTTTTGTACTTCCACAAAACATAGATCTAAAATTAGTTCTGGATTCAAATAAATGAAATTACTTAGCATATCAATTCACGTACATATACAGAAGTTTAAGTTTAAAATACATTTGTAATAATCATTGATATTTATTGTACATATTTTTTCCAGTTTATTTAAGTTTTATTAATAAGCAAAAAATTCAATTATAAATTTATATTTAGCCAAATAGTTTCAAACCGATTTTAGAATGACAATTATTTTTTGAATAATAGATAATTTTAATATTTTACTTTAAATTAATTTCAAAATATCCCTTATTGTAAGAAATCCGATATACATTTTATCTTGTTTCCCAATCGTGACTTTGAGTGGAAGTGAATCGTGCATTTTTTAAATAACAGTGATTTTTATGTTAATCTGAATCATGTTTGCTCTTTTTCAAAAAAAATTAAAATTGCATATTGATATTTTTTCTTTCTATAAGGGGAGGAGTGTAATGTACCTTTCACTCGTTATAATTATTAATGTGTTTATGAATTACTTTGTATATATTTATCATTATAGTGTAATTATATCGTTGTACAGATAATATTGGAAATAACAAATAATCCGGAATTGAAATATTTTTCACATTCCAAATCTTTTCTTAGTAATTCTAATCTCGTTTTGTTATTCCATGTTATGGGTGCACGTAATTATTGTCTTATCTTATCACTAAAGAAATGGAGTTGTTCTGGTGCCGAGGACACTTTTACTTCGGCTGTTGAGCAAGACAGTTAATTCAATTGCAAATTCTAAATCTAAACTCTAAATATTTAAACGTCTAAATCCTAATATGTTTCAACTGTAAATTAATCTATCAACTATCAAATTAAAGATAAAGTAAAACTTTAAATCTCGGTGTTTGGACCCAAGTTGACTAATCGCGTCTTCGACAACAAATCCAGGAAATCTAAAATATATAAAAAAAAAAACCGTAACGACAAACAACACCTTTCGTACGTTACATTTGTAACAAAAATAAAATTAAAAATACAAAATAATTGGAAAACTGTGTACTCCGCAAATAAAATTAGAAAATATTGTATTCCAATAAATTTTATTCTAATATCACTATTAACTGAGATATTAATTATATAGGTATTATATACAATTTTAATATTATAATTCGTAATATTCTACCACCAAAGGGCGAAACCGACGGAAACAGACAACCGTCGGCAGGCCAAGTGAGCGTTACTTCGCTGGATGTTTATCTGTTTAAGACAAGATTTCTCAACCGGGGTGGCACGCCACATTAGGGGGGTGCGGCAAGATATCACGGGGGGGGGGCGCGACAGATTTCCTAAAGAGTAGGTGAAGTGAAATAAAGCTATAATAGTGTTTCAATCTAACTAAAAACCCAAATAAAATCAGGGAAGGGGGCGTGGAGTTATGAGGCGGGGGTGGCCTGAAAAGGTTGAGAGCCCCTGGTTTAAGATCAGGGTTGTTATGTCTAAGACACTTTGCTTTAAAACAGTGTTTTAAACATGTTTAAAAACAGCCGTCATGTTTTAAACGGTTTTATTTTAAACATGTTTTAAATCTTGAATGTGTTTAAAACATGTTTTAAACGCTAAATTTGTTAAAAACGTTTTTTTTTATTATGTTAAATTTGCTAAATTATATTTTAAACTACATTATTAAGATTTTTTGTTTACATTTTTAAATTTTAACTAAATATCACAGCAGTGTGTGCATACATTTGAATTTTAAATACAGGGAATTTTCCTTTCAGGTATACGTATGCACACACTGTAAATTTTATGACATTCGTGGCTTTTTTAAAAGATTTCAATTTGAATCTTTAAACGAGGGTTTTCCACTCCCAGACATGAAGTAAAATTTCGAGTTTAGAAAAGCCTGAAAATTTGGATTGGCCGCATAGCGAAGCGAAGCGAAGCGGCCAATCCAAATTAGGCTTTTCTAAACTCGAAATTTTAATAATAACACGTATAAAACACTGAATGATCGGAAAGTTTAAAATATACGGCTTTAGCAATCTAATTAGGAGATGTGAATAAAATGTAAGTCAAATTCTGCGTTGAACAAATTGTTTAAAATAGTGATTATAGGCAACTCAATAACTCTAACGTATATTAGGTTGCCTACAGTTGTTGTTTATGTGTGATTTTTAAACTTCACTGTAAATCAGTGTTTTTAAGCGTGGCGCATGAAGTAAAATTTCGAGTTTAGAAAAGCCTAATTTGGATTGGCCGCTCCGCTTCGCTACGCGGCCAATCCAAATTCTTAGGCTTTTCTAAACTCGAAATTTTACTTCATGCTTAGTTTGGGAGTGGAAAACACTCGTTTCAAATTGAACTCTTTTAAAAAACAACAAATATCTAAATATTTAAAGAAAATAATCTGAATTTAGAATACGTATACTTTAAAGAAAAACTCCCTGTATATACTCATATGGAATATCAAACTAAAAAGGCATCTGTTTCCTTATAAATGGTGGGCCATCTAGTGGTTCCTTTTTAAATCATAGGTTATTTTGACACTGACATCTTTTTCCCGCTCGAAATCTTGACAGAAAGTCGGTATCATTCCTCCGCGGTACGAAATGAGTCGCTTTACGCTTGGGAACGTTGGGAAATATTGCAAACGAATTTCCAAAGTGAGTGCTATGTAGCCCAAACAGAGCGTTTGTTGAAAAGAAGTTTTGGCCGAAATGAATCACCCACCGCGCCTGCTGTACGCAAGTTTGTGCAAAAAGTTCGTGAGACTGGCAGGCTAGTAGACAAAACTCATGGTGCGTACAGACGAGAATGTGGCTACTGTAACCGAGAGTGTGAGACTCAATCCACGAACATCAACTCGCTGTCGATCTCAACAGCTCAACATTGCACGCACTAGCCTGAGGAGAATTCTGCACAAAGATCTCAGATTATTCGCTTACAAGGTCCAATTGACTCAGCAATTGATAGCGCATGACCATCCGCTTCGTTATCGCTTCGCAATTTGGGCCTTAGAGCAGCTTGAATTGGACAACGATTTTGGGCGAAAAATCATCTTTTCTGACGAGACTCATTTTCATCTTGGCGGCTACTTTAACAAACAAAATTGCCGCATCTGGGGCTCGGAAAACCCGCACGTTATTGTCGAGAAGCCAATGCATCCCCGGAGAGTGACAGTTTGGTGGTGGCATCATTGGACCATTTTTCTTCGAAAATGAGGCTGGAAACAACGTTTCGGTCAACGGTGAGCGTTACAAAGCCATGTTATCAGACTTTTTTTTAATAAAATTGAAGACATGGATTTGGACGACCTCTGGTTCATGCAGGATGGCGCGCCATGCCACACAGCCCATGCCACAATCGATCTTTTGCGCACCAAATCCCCAAATCGTGTTATCAGCCGTCTTGGCGATGTCAATTGGCCGCCTCGGAGCTGCGATTTAACCCCTTTGGATTTTTTTTTTGTGGGGAACCGTGAAGGACCGATGTTATGCCAACAATCCAGAAACGATTTAAGCACTTCAGGATAATATCATCCAAGCAATCCGTGAGCTATAGCTCGAAACCATCAACAAAGTCTTGGAAAATTGGAGTGACAGAATGCACAACTGCGAAGCCAGCCGAGGCAGCCACTTGCACGAAGTTGTGTTCCATAATTAATGGGAATGTTTGCTCTTACTAATAAAGCCATAATACATGGAAAAGAAATAATTTTGTTCATTTTATTGCATTTTTAAAAAGAACCCACTAGATGGCCCACCCTGTACAGTTGTATGTATGTCGATAGCAATTAAAATCGTGAATATTTATCCAATTTACTTGTGTCTTCTGTAATTCAACCAACAAACAACGCGCTCCGCACGCATCATTTTTATTATTCGTTGTGATAAAATTCGGCAGGCACTATAAACCAATACTTAGTCAAAACTACTTTCTGCAATTTTGCTATTTCTGCGCCTTCTCGTATCACAAAAATACACAACAAAAAAATGGCCCTCTTAATAAGGAACTTTTTTTTGTGAATCACATTTAAACAGCATACTTGAACATTTTTTAATAAAACTTCGGAGACTTTTTAGTGTAATTTTAAAGATATATTATATTTTAAGTAACATACTGCAAAGTTATCAATGTCCCTACTCTTGATGACTTTATACTAAAATAATCATAGAATAGATCTCTGCTAAATGTAATAAAATCATAAACTAAGGACAGGGCTATATATAAACTTTTGCTGGGCAGGGTTAAAAAAATTAACAGAACCAACAATTAATTCGCGTTTCAAATAGTGTAGCATTTAAAATTGAAAAATTGTTCATGATTTTTGAACTTTGATAACATTAGCACTATGTAAAATGATTAAGAGAAAACAACACTTTTATTTCATTAGCACCTTCGATATTTGGTTATTCCGATTGAATACGAATATACAGGGTTACTACAAAAAATGTTTTATTAGTCCAAAACTAATAATGTTATTTTGTTTTTGTTTACACTGTTCAAAAAAGTGATCTTAAAGTTCACTTAGATAACTTACAGGAGCTCAATACAGGGAATTATTCTTTTAGGTATACATATGCATACGCTGTAAATTTCATGACATTCGTAGTTGTTGAAAAGGTTCATTTGAATCTTTAAACGAGTGTTTTCCACTCCCAGATTGAGCATGGATTAAAATTTCGAGTTTAGAAAAGCCTGAAAATTTGGTTAGGTCGCTCCTCTTCGCTACATGACCTAACCAAATTTTCAGGCCTTTCTAAACTCGAAAGTTTACTTCATGCTTAATCTGGGACAAATAAACTTTTTAAAAAATATCTGAACATTTAGAGTCATTAAGATATGTATATTTCTTCTTTTCAGATTCCAAAGAGCCAGGTCTACAAAACGCAATACATTGTTTTCTTTTTATATGAAAGAAAAATAATTAAAGCCATTTCTACCATTCATATTTATCTTTTAAGCTCCACCTAAATGTTACCATTACGTGACTTCCCCATTAGAAATGTATATCATTTGAAATGTAACTGGAACTCACACATTGGGTGAAAGTCGTGAAATTGGCCCTTAAAGATTTAATTTTTAAAAAAAGAAAAGTTTTGAGCGACATAATTATGCATTTTGATACAAAAGTACAATAAGTGGACAGAATATAAGAACACAATAATGGAGAAAACATTAAAGTTATCCTTTCAGAATGCAGCGACCAAATTCGCCAAACCTGACTAACTTGTGTGCACGTTAAATCCTGTTTAAACAGGATTTAACATGATGAAAATCTCTGCGCATTGTTCCATCCATTAAATATAATCACTGTCGAAATATATTGTTTCGGACTCCTTAACGACATGTGTATTTTCACATTTTGTAAAACTTTAAAAAAAGAATAATACCTCTAGGACCGCACGTAAAATGGAAGCTTAAAGAGTGGAAAAATACTGCCACTAAATATAATACTATTTACTGGTATTTAATTAATGGTTTCTTTTCTTAAGATTATAATTTTGAAGAGTAACAAGTGCACGATGTAAGTTCAACAATGAATTTGTTGAACTTACATCATGAGTGTCATAGAAAACAATGATGAACAACTTTTAATAGGCCTATTCAGAAAGCTGAAACGTAAACTTAAAGTACAAACTTGATATCCTGTAATGTCAAATCACAGATGGATTTGGTATACAGAATCCACTTGTAATGAGACTATTAAGTGTCACATGTTTATATTATTTTTAACGTTTTGCTTATGGAATAGGCCAAAATTTCAAATCAATTTTACGGTTTCTTTGTGTGAAAGAGGGCTGATAAGTTTTAGTGTTTCTAAGAACGATCAGCCCTCTTTCACATGAAAAACCGTGTAATCAACGTGAAATTCTGGCCAATTTTATAAGCAAAACGTTAAAAATAATATAAACGGTACAATTACTTCAGGCTTGAAGGTTTTGAACCTTGAAACTTAGCGCATTTCAAATCTTCTGCTCAAATTTAAATGCAGAACCTTTTGTCCCGAATCGAAAGGTAATAGAATAGAAGTGTGTATTTAAATTTAAAGACGATCAAATGTTTCGGTTTTTGGAACGCTACATAAAAATGCCCCATTGTTAAATATGGATTCATCAGAAGGAGCGATTTTATTTGTATTAATTACGATTAGTGCTCAACCACAGACATTATAATTAATTAAATAATTAATTCGTAATCCTTGAAAATAGGATTACTACCAAATATAATAAACCGCCTAATTTGGACTCAACCAGATATGAAATTTTTGTAGTGCTTTTAAACGTAAGCTCACAGTTTATTCCGCCGGCCTGTAATTTTAATTAGCGTGCCTTATTATGGCCAGCTGTAAACTGGTTTAAGCCTCATCTGTACATAATAGGGACATACTAGATTATTTCTTAATTAATACTCGGAAAGTTGTGAAACAATGTAGGTACTTATTCTTTTTATAAAATTAATTTGCATGAATTGCTTAAATCGTTCATATGAGGCTTTGTTGTTACCTTTTTAGCTATCTAGATCGGCTATACGCTGCAACATATTAAATTGATTATGTTTAAATTTAATATTAAAATTTGTAATATTTGCTCGATTAATCCGTGCGTTATTTTTTATTTTTTCATGTTAATTGATTTTAAATGTAAATTTTCAACTTTCTTTCATGTTTCATGTTATATTTACATATATCAACAAAAAAATAAATAAAAATGTTCCCATGAAATCAGGGTTGTTATTTTGACGAATAAAGCACTTTTTTTGAATTACCAAATGTACATTTCGGACGCAAAGTGACCATTATCAATGGATTAACACTGTTGTTATGTTTAAAACACTTTGTTTTGAAACAGTGTTTTAAACATGTTTAAAAACAGCCGTCGTATTTTAAACGGGCTTGTTTTAAACATGTTTTAAATCTTAAATTTGTTGAAAACATGTTTTAAACGTTAAATTTGTTTAAAACTTTTTTTCATCTTAAATTAACTAAATTATATTTTATACTACTTGCTTACGATTTTTTGCTAACATTTTTAAATTTTAGCTAAAGTGTTAAAGATATTTCAAATTAAATTATTAAACATAACATTTTATTACAATAAAATATCACAACTGCGTGTGCATATATGTGATTTTTAAATACAGAGAATTTTTCTTTCAGGTATACATATGCATACACTGTATATTTTAAGACATTTGTTGTTTTTTTAAAGATTTAAATTTGAATCTTTAAACGAGGGTTTTCCACTCCCAGACTAAGCATGAAGTAAAATTTCGAGTTTAGAAAAGCCTGAAAATTTGGATTGGCCGCGTAGCGAAGCGGAGCGGCCAATCCAAATTAGGCTTTTCTAAACTCGAAATTTTACTTCATACGCCACACGTATAAAACACTGAAATATCGGAAAGTTTAAAATATACGGCTTTAGCAATCTAATATGTAGATGTGAATAAAACGTGAGTCAAATTCTGACCTAACAAATTGTTTAAAACAGTGATTATAGGCAACCCAATAACTCTAACGTATATTAGGTTGCCTATAATCGTTATTGTATGTGTGTGTTTTTTTAACTTCATTATGAATCAGTGTTTTTAAGCGTGGCGCATGAAGTAAAATTTCGAGTTTAGAAAAGCCTAATTTGGATTGGCCGCTCCGCTTCGCAAGGCGGCCAATCCAAATTCTTAGTCTTTTCTAAACTCGAAATTTTACTTCATGCTTAGTCTGGGAGTGGAAAACACTCGTTAAAAGCTTCAAAATAAACGCTTTGAAACAACGAATTTCCGCAAATTTAAAAAACGCTGCAATTATCGGGAGTATACTAAAAAAAATGGCCTGTATGTTCTGTTTTAAACACGCTTTAAACATGTTTTAAACATGTTATTAATTGTTAATGTTTTAAATGCTGTTTCAATGAAAAAAACACGTTTTGTTAAAAAAAATGTTTGTTTTATTTAAAATAAAAAAAAAAAAACGTTTTGTTAACAACCCTGCATGAAATATGTCTAACAAATTCTGCACAGGGGCAAATTTTCGCAGCATCGTATTTACTGGAGAATCCGCAATCCAAATTTTCAGGCTTTTCTGAACTCGAAATTTTACTTCATGCTTAATCAGGGAGAACGGAGGTCAACACTCGTTAGAAGTTTTAAATTGTTTTATAAAAACAACGAATTCCTGTAAATGTACTTAATACTGTAACTATGGGAATATATATATTTTAGAAAAAAATCCCGTACAAAATGTTGCATCTATTTCAAAGTATTGATTTATAACGACAATTTGAAGATATAAACATTTGCAAAAACTAACAGTGTTTTCGGAATAAAACAAACGTGATCGATGTTTATGCAAATTAAATACATGTAAACAGCAAATGGTGAAGATAATTTCACCGAAAAAGAAACCACCATCTTAAAATGTTATCTGCGAATACATAAATAAAACATCGCCGAGAATAAATTAGTTTCAGCCCAAGTTTCGTGAAAGTTGCATATTAAATCAGGACCGTGTACATATATAACATGTAGTGCAATTTTTGCAAGTGATCCACAAAGGATAACATTTAAATTAAATCCGCTTTGAATGCATTACAAACCAGAATAATCGGCGTACTTTTAAACGCGCGAAGTTGTGCGTTTTTTTAGAAATTGCCAAAAATTGAAAGTTAGATGGATAATGATCCATATTCATGTGACATTGTTGATTTCACCAAAAAAAGCCAACTTTCGTAATGCCAACACCATTTTGGTGTTTAATAAAGAATTATTAATGTTGTGTGCGAGATAGGAAATTCATTTGAAATTGTATGTATTATTCAATCTTTCATCGGTGTAAAAGCCTTAAGGTTGCGGTTTACTAGAGTGAGACAGACTCTTTCCAGCCGTTAGCTGAAGTGAGAGAGACCTATATTACTATTTCCAGCTTAAAAAGGTAAAAGTAAGATATAAAGATTATTTTCATTGAATGTTGAGCTAATTAAATGCAGAATAGGGTCAAAAGTGATGACGTCAAAAATGAATGGAAAATTCAAACGTGTCATGCTTCGAAAACACTGTCAAAATATTGGCAGTATTGACAACGTACATAAGGGTGAGAATAAAATAGGTTATGTTTAAACGCTTACAGTACCGAAGTTTTACATATTTAAGAATTCAATTGCTAAATATAATGCATTATCTAATGTCTGTAACGAACATTTGCTGTAAATCACGGAAATATGTTTTAAATTGGAAATAAAAAATATACGGTACTTCGGCGGATTTCGGGTACAGCTGTCTAGCAGGCGCACCGCGAACGTACGTCTTGCAATGCATCAACACTTGCGATCAGCTGTAATATTCAGATCAATCTGTTTGATTGGGGTTTCCTCTTACATAAAAATAACGTTTAATTCTAACTCACAAACAAAACAAGAAGCCTAAACGTAAATAACTTAACCTAACCACACACACGAGGTAAACAACACTAGAATGACAGAACCGTTGGTGCACTGTGCGACATACGTTCGGATTTTAAGTTTAAAGTTGGCTAGCCTGAGAACGGAGGCCAACTGTACCCGAAATCCGCCGAAGTGCCGCATATTTTTCATTTACAGTTTAAAACACATATGGGCAACCCCCGGCCCGCGGGCCGGTTCCGGCCCGCTGTGAGATATGATCAGCCCGCGAGACATTTTGAAAAAACCCAATTAAAAAATGGTAATGTGTCCATCATAGTACTTTCCCCCGTAAATTGCGTATTAAATCACTTTTAAAATATTTGTAGCATTATTATTTTCAAAATGTCTTCAACTTTTTGATAACTACAACTTTTATTTGAAACATTTTTCAATTGGATCAACACATACTGACACATACCAATGACTAGATAAAAAACATTATTTATTGAATATCTCAAAAACTAAGAGTGTTATGACAAAAAGTGAAGATACAAAAAATCTTTAATATTTTATTACCTACAACTTTTATTTGAAACATTTTCCAATTGTATCAACACACACTGACACAAATCAATGACTAGATATAAAACACTATTTATTAAATATCTCAAAAACTAAGAGTGCTATGACAAAAAGTAAGTAAACAATACATCTTCATTTTGTTATTATCTACAACTTTTATTTAAAAGAATTTTTTGTTTGATGTACATTTATTGAAAAAATCTGAAAAAACTGAAAAATGCTAAGAGTAAAGTACCACTTCCGGTTTTCCGATTTTCACCAAAAGCTTTTCAGTTCTTCCGATTGTAACAAAAAGCTTAAGTTTCAAGTTTCATCTTGATATCTTTAGCGGTTTTTGCGGTACAGCGCACACAGACACACAGACAGACAGACATTTTTCAAAAATGGTCTTATTCGACTCAGGGGACCTCAAAACGGATATTTCCGCTAAAATTTTTGAATCGAAAATTTTCACGAAAACAATACTTTCCCTTTGTATTACATACGGGGGAAAGTAAAAAATATTACATTAGATACTTATACTCACGGGAGTGACAGTGAGGCGGCAAACATCAAATTCTTTGATGTTTGCAGCCTCACTCTTTGATAATCGCCGCCACTCGACTTGCTCGATCAAATTCTTTGAGGTTTGCCGCCTCACGGGCGACACATTAAAAGATTTATCGCTTTTCAATTATTCTAAACTAGTTTATTCCAGATTATTCGTTCATTTTGCCTATATAAGCGGGTGGATGGCCCGAACGTTAGTTCAGTTCTACTTGAGCTACCGAGGTGATAACTTGGACAAGCGATATCCTAGCGAACTGCTCGAGCCGTCAACTTGCTTTGTGACTTTGTGTGCATCTTGAGTGGTTACTAACTATAGTTTGTTATTAAGTTTATTAAACGAAAAGTAAACAAAAATGATGTCTGGTGAAAAGAAACGAAAAGTAGATACAGAGGGTCGCCATTTTCAAGAAAAATGGACTGACGAATTCTTTTTTATCTTGCACAATGGTAAGCCTATTTGTTTGCTGTGTAATGAATCCATTTCAGTAATGAAAGAATTCAATATGAAGAGGCATTACTCAACTAAGCATGCTACGCTGTACTCACTGACAGGACAATTAAGAACAGACAAAATCCAGAAGCTTACCGCAAATTTGGAAAAACAGCAACAAATGTTTCATAAACAAAGAACACAACTTGATAATGTTGTGAAAGCTAGTTTTATAGTTAGCTCAAAATTGGCAAAGGCATTAAAACCATTTGCCGAAGGAGAATTTATCAAGAAGTGTATGTTAGAAGTTTGCGGTATTATGTGTCCTGAAAACAAAAAAGAATTTGAAAAAATGAGTTTGTCAAAACGAACTGTTGTTCGACGTATAGAAACGATGGCTAATGATATAAAAACAACATTGACTGACCGTATGGCTGGTTTTGAATCATTTTCCATAGCATTAGACGAGAGCACCGATTTGTCTGACACAGCTCAACTGGCTATATTTATTCGAGGTGTTGATAAGGAGTTCACTGTTACTGAGGTATGGCTTGCTTTACAGCCGCTAAAAGGAACCACTACAGGAGAGAATATTTTTATTGAAGTTCAAAAGGTATTCACAAGTTTTGGCTTGCCATGGTCAAAATTAATTGGAGTATGCACTGATGGTGCACCTTCTATGGTCGGCTTACGTAAAGGTTTCATCGGAATTTTGAATGAAAAAGCAACAGAATTAAATGTGCAAAAAGATGATTTGATAGTCCTTCATTGCATTATCCACCAACAGAACTTGTGTTCTAAGTCCATTCGACTCTAGAATGTTATGAATGTGGTAGTAAAAACCATCAACTTTATTCGATCCCGAGGGCTTAACCATCGGCAGTTCAAGGCGTTTTTGGATGAAATGTCAGCTGAATATAACGACGTAACATATTATTGTGAAGTCAGATGGCTGAGCAAAGGAAAAATGTTGAAACGGTTTTACGAGCTTAGAAATGAGATAGCAGACTTTATGAAAATAAAAGATAAACCACTATCTGAATTAAGTGACCCAAAATGGATATGTGACTTAGCATTTCTGGTCGATCTTACAGGCTATTTGAATGATTTAAATTTGAAACTTCAAAAACAAGGACAGTTAGTAAATGATTTGTACAGCCATTTAAAAGCGTTTCAGATCAAACTACGCTTGTGGGAGTCACAGATGCTGTCTGGTAACAGTTACCATTTCAACACGCTCTCTGCGTATGAAAATATTGCTTATGCTCAATATGCTGAAGAACTCAAGTTACTGTCGGAACAATTTTCGAACAGATTTTGCGACTTCAAAAACATGGAAGACTGTTTCAGTTTATTTGCTACTCCTGCAACATGGAGTTGATCGAGATTCAAGAAAACTCACTCCTAAAATCCAAATTTGAAGACATAGAGCTGTGCGATTTCTACAAAAAATACCTAGAAGAAGACAATTTTCCGCCGCTTAGAAAATTCGCAAGAAGATTGATTTGTGCGTTTGGCAGTACTTATAAATGCGAACAGTTCTTTTCATTGATGAAAGTTAATAAATCAACACATCGTACAAGACTGACTGACGATAATTTGGAAAATTCGTTACGTCTTTGTGTCAGTGGAATTAATCCAAATATCGATGGATTAGTTTCCCAAATTCAAGCTCAAGTGTCTCATTGATTTCGGTGTATTTAACTTTCGTAGTTTGTAACAATTGCAAATTTAACGATTT
Organism: Philonthus cognatus; assembly: GCA_932526585.2. Classification (NCBI taxonomy): domain Eukaryota; kingdom Metazoa; phylum Arthropoda; class Insecta; order Coleoptera; family Staphylinidae; genus Philonthus; species Philonthus cognatus. The sequence continues at coordinate 94,877,208 of OW052243.1, forward strand.
AATGTACCATTTTTTTAAATTTCATTTTGTTATTTTAATAAATTGTACTATAACATTGTCGTATTATTTCATGTCTAATATCTATCGCAAAAAATATTATCACTACTTTAAAATGCACTAAGTACTTTTAAACGCGGCCCGCGAACGTATTTGCACGCTAAAGTTTGGCCCTCAACATGTCAAAGGTTGCCCATACCTGGTTTAAAACATATTTCAGTCATTTACAGCAAATGTGTTCGTTCTAGACATTAGATAATGCATTATATTTAGCAAATCAGAACAATTGAGTTCTTAAGAGTCCTGGGTACCATCTATTAATAAAAAAAATCAAATCTCGCTTCTTAGTGTATATATTTCAAATTGTTTTCTAAAATTAATTTGCGGAGGACACAGAGGTTTAACATTTTATTTATTTTTTTTTGTAACAAAAATAAAAAGAAATACAAAGTAATTGGAAAAGTCTAATCACTGTGTACTCTGCAATTAAAATTAGAAGATATTGTATTCCAATACATATTTTTCTAAAATCACTATTAACTAAGATATAATTTATATAAGTATTTTATACAATTTCAATAATACATAAACAGCAACACATGTTCTTTGATTATATTGTACAGATAGGAGTTAAATGAATATTATTGATTTAGTTGAAAATTTAAATATAGAACGCATCCATTGAAGATCTTATTAATTGGACATTCATAATGTGTCTTTTAATGTTTTACTGTTCTAGTATATTTCATTGTAATGGACTTCCTATTTACTACAAGTAGCAGAGGGGTCTATGTCCACTCTTCAAAAATATGTAAAACTACGGTAAGTAAGCCTCCAAACCAGCGGCGGCTCGCAGCAACTTCAGGGCCGGCCAGAGACCCAAGGAAATATGTATCCGTTATTGAAAGGTGACTTTGTTATGCAATTCCTTGTATTTATAAAGCGCGATCCCAACCTCAAATTTTGTGTGCCTTGGTGCTGTGGCCGACCCTGAAGTTAGCCTGCGAGCCGTCGCTGCTCTAAACAACCTATTTTATTCTCGCCCGTATGTACGTTGTCAATGCTGCCAACATTTTGACAGTGTTTTCGAAGTATGACTCACGTTTGAATTTTCCACTCATTTTTGACGTCATCACTTTCCGACTCTATTTACGGACACCCTTAAATTTTACATAGCACAAATTTGTGTTGCCTAAAAACGGGTAAATAAATGAGCCATTTTTAAGACTTTTTTACAAAAGAACTAAATACTTTAATCGTTTTAAATTGTTGACATTAAAATCCTACAAGTTTTAACATTATTTTAATGTATCATGCAATGTTGTCCCGTAATCAGAGCATCAATGGTGCTGGAACTAGTGACTACCTAAAACGTTAGATTTAACCAATAATAAATCGCAACCTTAATATGATATTACAATATATTATACAAGGATAATTTTAATTAAGTATACATATCGCGTAGTATATGCACATTGTACATTTTTAGGCATTTATTGTATTTTATTTATTTTGAACCTTCTAACGAGTGTTCGACTCCTTGATTAAGCATGAAGTAAAATTTAGAGTTAAAAAAAGCTCTGCTTCACTACGCGACCAAACCAAATTTTCAGGCTTTTCTACACTTGAAATTTTACTTCATGTTTAATCAAGAAGTGGATACACTCGTTAGAAGCTTTAAATTGAACGATTTAAGAAAACAAAAAATGTCTAAACAAATACAGCATTTACATTAGTGGAAAAATATAGAGCAACTTTAATATATTGCTAAAATAAAATTTCTGATGTTACCTTTGGCCATAATTTGTCTGTAGGTAAAAACATACGATATTTATAAATAGTTTGCTAATAAAAAATCCCCATTCTTCTTTCGTTGTTCCATTGGATATAAAAAAGAATATTTTAGAATGGAAATAAATAAAGCAACTTTTTCAATAACCTGCTAAATTTGCAATGTATTTAGTATAAGTTTAAATTCATCAGTTTAACGTATTCCACTTGTCAACATGTCCAGAGGCAAACATTTATTCACTGATATTAAAAATCGGATTGTTGATTTATACAATAGTGGTCAAAAACAGATTACCATTGCAAACATGTTTATGTTAAATAAATCTATTGTGTCGCGAATAATTAAGCAATATCGTGTAAAGGGAGATACATCCGTCAAAAAAAAGCAGGGAGACCTAGAAAAACCACTCACTTTACGGATAAACAAATTATAAAAATTGCCAAAACCGAGCCTTTTCTCGGATCTAACATGATAAAGCACCGTATATTTGAAGAACTTGGAGTAAATGTGACCTCTAGGACAGTGAGAAACAGACTACTAGAAGCTAAATTATTTGCTAGAAGACCAGCAAAAAAACCCATGTTGTCTAAGAAAAACAGACGATCCCGTTTAAGTTTAAGCTATCTGGAGCGATGAATCTAAGTTTTCTTTATTTAAAAGTGATGGTATTGTGTATGTAAGACGTCCTGCCAACTTTAAAACATGGTGGTGGATCGGTAATGGTTTGGGGCTGTTTTTCGGGATATGGTATGGGGCCCCTTTATAAAATAGAAGGTATTATGGACCGATTTAAATATAAGGACATAGGACAAGGAGAACCAAATGGTCCGACACGCCGACGAGATTATGCCTTTAAGACATTTATTTTAACAGGACAATGATCCTAAGCATACTTCTCGGTTCGTAAAAGAATGGTTCAGAAAGGAAAACATCACTGTTATGGAATGGCCTTCACAGTCCCCAGATCTCAATCCAATTGAGAATCTGTGGGACATTTTGGATTCCAAAATCAGAGGAAAATTCTATCGCAATCACCAAGAATTGTTTAAAGCCTTGAACGAAGCATGGGTCAATATGGATACTGCGATTATTTCTAAACTGATAAAATCGATGCCAAAACGTTGTCAACATTAAGAATAACGGGTTCTTTACAAAATATTAATTAATATATTTTTTTAACTATTTGTATTTAAAAAAAATAATTTTGAAGCAAAGTTGCTCTATTTTATTCCACCCAAAAATTATCTTTAAATATAAAAATACTTCATACAAAAAATATTTATTTTTACCCCCAAAATAAATTGCTTTTGTAGTTGTGGATTATTATAAAAAAAATATGGCTATGTCATACATTACTGATTAAAGAATTAAACGATTTTCAAAAGTTGCTCTACTTTTTTCCACTACTGTATATCGTGATAGATATACGTAAATGAAAAAAATGTTCATCATGAAATAGAAAAAAAATGAAAGAGATTTACTGTAATTACACAGATGTATAGGGATTAGGGGTCGGTGTATCTTTAAATACTTATTTTGGTTGGATTGAATGTATCCACAGGTATTTACAATTATCCAAGTTAAGCACTCTCTAAATAGCTTTGAAGGAATGTCCTGGGGTTGATAAGTTAGTACCAGCCAGAGCTGGGACGAATCCTCGTAAAAAGGATTCGAATCACGAATCCGAATCACCTAATATGATTCGAATCACGAATACTCGAATAAAGGATTTGTAAGAGATACATATGATTCGAATCCTGTTTTTCCGAATCACGAATACAAATCCTTTAAGAATAAATTTGATTTTTTTGATCGTTGCCAGTTGTTTTAACAAAAATATTCAAAACCAAATTATTTATTATTAACACTGAACATCGTTGATAACAGACTAAATATCTGATTCCGTGTTACTTTGATTAAAGATGCATTTGTGTGTTTTCAAACTTCACTTCAAATCAGTGTATTGTACGCGTGGCGCATGAAGTAAAATTTCGAGTTTAGAAAAGCCCCGTGAAAATTTGTCTCGGGTCGCTGCGCGACCCTCGACAAATTTTCTACGCGGGGCTTTTCTAAACTCGAAATTTTACTTTATGCTTAACCTGGGAGTGGAATCACTCGTTTAAAACTTCAAATTAAACTCTATTATAAAATCGATGAATGCCTGAAAATTACGTAAATTCACTGAATATCATTAAAACCGGAAAAGTCATGGTATTTTATTTAAATTGACCAAAACACTAACAAAAAAGCCATATGATGTTATTAAATTTGTCAAAATCAACAGGCTTCATAAAAATTACAAAAACACGTAAACATTTATAAAACCAACTTAAATATTAACAAAAACAATGAAAACAATTTAACAAAATGGGGGTTTCTCACAGAAGAAAGTTATATTAAAAGGTCAAGGGAAAAAATCTTAATCATACCATGTCAGTTTTAGTTCAAATAATATTAAACAAAATTTTGAAAACTAGATTATTATCTTTTAAAACATTTTCAGTCATTTAATGTTCCACTCCCAGACTAAGCATGAAGTAAAATTTCGAGTTTAGAAAAGCCCCGCGTAGAAAATTTTCACAAATTTTCACGCGTATAAAACACTGATTTAACGAGAAATTTAAAAACACACAAAACAAATTTTTCCTCCTCACAATTAATTTGTATTATTTTTGACGATTCAAATCCTTTTGTAAGTATTCGATACCTTTTGTAAGTATTCGATACCTTTTGTAAGTATTCGAATCCTTTTATAAATATTCGAATCATTTTATAAATATTCGAATCCTTTTATGAGGATTCGAATCATCCGTATTTGGATTCGAATACGAGTTTAACTAAAGTATTCGAATGCCTCTTTTGAATCTTCTAGAAGGATTCGAATCCGGGATTCGAATCCTGAATGATTCGAATCCTTCCCAGCTCTAGTATCAGCCAGTAACTACAATTTCTGTTTTCAATCAAATTATTTCCAAGGTGCGGGATATGTTTTAATATATATTAGATATTTATACACCTATTTTGATGTAACATTTTCTGTTATTTTTTTATTTCTCTATGTAAAATACATTCCAAAGATAACATTTGTATGCCATAACAGCAGGTTAAATATACACTTTATACCATGTATTTATATATTACCCGGCTTATTTTATGAATGCTTTGTTTATCTTTCAAGCACGCGAATATCCGGTCGCGAAGAAATGCAAACCATACGAAAGAGAACGGCCGAAGTTTTTGAAAATAATTTTAACATCGCCGATTGCTTGCTCGAAACGCCGCAGCGGTTACATAAATGTTGAAACGTGTCGATTTTCTAATATGAGTTGGCAGAATCACTGATACACGGACACGTACAAATTTATTTCTCTTGTAAATTAACAACACCTTAAGCGTAAAATCAATATTGCCGATCATATGGGAAAGAAAAAAAACAATGGTGTTGCATTAGAGAAGGGTGGAGTTTCATTTGTTTGTATTGACTTTCTCTGAAAATACTCGTTTAACTAATGTACATTGTTTCTTCCTTTATTTGTTATAAAATATATTTTTATTTTAGATATAAACTCTGAATTAAGTCTTTAATCATTGTTTTAAATTATTGGTTTAGAATAACCCGATTATTAAAATTGTATGTTAATTTAAAACCACGTAGATTTTATTAAGATCAAGTTTATCAGGGCCGGCCCACGGGTAATTAGGCGCCTCTTGTACATTTTAACATGTAAAAATAAATAAGTAATATTGAGAAAAATATGATTTAGCAGTATATTTTGAACTTCAGTTAAAATCATTGTTTTATATGCGTGGCGCATGACAAGGCCGTAGCCAGGAGGGGAGGGTATGAGGGTTTAAACCCCCCGAAATTTTCAAAATGTTAAATTTACAGTGAGCGGTGAATCATAGTCACTTTTCGGTGGCCCTCCTAATCATATTCCCTTTTCAGTGGTAAAACCTGTAAGTAATTTGCCGTTTTTACCCACATTTTAGTAGATTAACTAAAGCTATTTGATTTGTGAATTTTTTTTATCTTCTATGTATACCCGAATAAAACCCGAGTCAAAGGCTTTAAACCAATTGTTTTGAAACAGTTTATATAGACAATCCAACACCGTTAATGTATAAAGAAAATTTAACATAAAGAAAAATTGAGGTTGTCAATAGTTTGCAGAATATTTACAAAATATAAAAACGAATTAAAATAATATCGACTTTTTCCAAAACTTTTGTCTCATTAAGACAAGTCTCCAAATATTCATTGAAACAACTACTTCTTCAGCTAATACCCCCCCCTAATATTGAATTATACAATGAATATTTGAGTTACACGACAGCGTTACTGTTCTATGCATAATTTATATGCAAAATGCAACATCAGGTCAAATTATTCTCCTATCAAACTAAATGAATTAAGAGGAAATTGAAATAAATTGAAAAAATTACAGGAAATGAATATTAATTGTCTTGTAAATATTCTGCAAACTATTGACAAACTCAATTTTTCTTTATGTTAAACTGTAAACATGTAAAACTCTCTCTCAGGTATCAAATTTTTGCACCTACTAATGACTTAATCCTTTTACATATAAATAACATCCCTTCATTTTCACTCGCCCCAGTTTTGTGTACCTGTTTCGACGACACACTTTGACATTCCTGTAAGTTTCCTATTTATTTTAAAAACAAATTTTTGTATTGAAAATCTAAAGTCTGATGAGGGATGAATCTCGAAACGCGTCTATAGATGGCTTAAGACAATTAATATTCATTCCCTGTAATTTTTTTAATTTATTTCAATTTCCTATTAATTCATTTAGTTTGGTGAGAGAATAATTTGACCTTATGTTGCATTTTGCATATAAATTATGCATAGAACAGTAAAGCTGTCGTGTAACTCAAATATTCATTGTATAATTCAACATCTGTCAGGGTATTAGCTCGAGAAGTAGCTGTATTAATGAATATTTGGAGACTTGTCTCAATGAGACAACATTTTTGCAGAAAGTCGATATTATTTTAATTCGTTTTTAAACCGTTAATGTATGTTGGGTTGCCAATGTCGACGCATTGATGCCATGTTGTACTTGTATTTTCTAAATAATATGAAATCACTCAATGAACACTGTTGTATCCTTTCTTCACACAAAGGATACAACAGTGTTAACTAGTTATTCAATATACTTTTCACGATATTCAAAAACATACATTGTAAGTGATTTATACTGTACCATAAAGTTTAATAATTTTAGTTATTAATTATTCTTTTAATAATCGTTTAAACATTAAATAAATATAAATACACATTACTTATTTGAAGAGTTAGGCAGGATTCAAATTATTCAGAATTCAGGTCACGAATCTTTTCACTCAAGTATTCAAATACCTCTTATTTGAATACTTGAGTGAAAAGATTCGTGACCTGAATTGATTACATTTTTTAAAAGGATTCGTATTCGAATTGAAAAGTAGGTAATTCATAAGGATAAACTAAAACAAATTTTCAGGCTTTTCTAAACTCGAAATTTTACTTCATGCGCCGAGCGTATTAAACACTGAACTATTGCGAAATTCAAAATTTTCTTGTTTAGCAGTATATTTTTAATCCTGCTATAGCAGTTTATTTTCAATACTGATTTAGCAGTATATTTTTAATTTCACAATATTTCAGTGCTTTGAACGCGTGGCGCATGAAGTAAAATTTCGAGTTTAGAAAAGCCTGAAATTTTACTTCATGCTTAATCAAGGAGTAGACACACGCGTTCGAATCTTCAAATTAAACGCTTTTAAAAAAAAGCAATAAATGCTGAAATTTTACAGTGCATGCATCAGAATATTTACCCTTAAAGAAAACATTTCCTGTAAGTATAAATAATTTAAATAGATACCCAATTAAGCAATAAAAAATATTAAGATTTCTGACCATTAGAATTTAAAACGAAAACGAGATACATAAAAATATAAAATATAAGAGAAGATAAAATATAACGGAAAAATCGAAAGAGTATTTTCAGGAATTACTAGAAATAGAAATAGATACAGAAGATAGAGATGAACCTGAAACAACATCAAATGAAGAACTAGAATACTTCACAAATCTAGAAGAATTAGTTGAGACAATTGAGGAACTGAGAAATGGAAAATCACCCGGATACGACAAAATTGCTACAGGCATGTTAAAAAATACAGGCTAAAATAGAATAGATATGGAGAGAGGAAAGAATACCTGAAGATTCAAAAACAGCACTTATAATCGGAATACGTAAAAAAAGGACACAAAAAAAACTGTAATAACTATAGAGGAATCCCACTGCGGAGTACTGCCATGAACATTTACGAGCCAGTTCTGCACAAAAGAATAAGATTAGTGACAGAAAAATCGCTAGACGAATCCCAGAGCGGATTCAGAAAAGGCAGATCACATAGTCTCTATTAAACAAATAACAAAAAAAAAAAAAATACAGGAAGTAAAAGAACACATATAGGGGAAAACTATTCTCAAAAGGAGAGGAATCACGAACAAAATGCTGAACCTATTACGAAATATTTACAGGGACAACAAAAATGTGGTCATAAAAAACAATCAGATATCACAAAATTTCAACACAAAGGGAGGATTATGTCAAGAAGGAGGACTGAGCCCTGTATTGTTCATAATCTATATAGAACAGGTAATAAAAACGTGTAACAAGAAAACAAAAAAAACATTAGTAGGACACAGACATGCAAAGGGTAGTATACCAGAAGCAGCGTTTGCCGTGATATTGTACTCTTCGCAAAAAAAAACAAGAATAAACGTTAGAAGGATATGGAATGAAAATTGACTTCAAAAAGACGAAAGTAATGATTATAGGAGAAAACAGCAGAGAATTAAATATAGAAGTACAAGGAATTACTATTAAACAAGTAAAAACACCGAGAAGAGTAGAGAAGATGATGAAATTATATTTCACAATGAAGGACAATTTCATTAACAGACAAGAGATAACAAGGACCATAAAGATGAAGGTATTCAAAACATTATATGCACCAATACTGCTGTTTGGATTTAAGTCTTGGAATCTCCATAAAGGACAAAGAAGTAAACTACAGGTGGTAGAGAAGAAGTATCTAAGAAGAGTGCTTGGAATATCCAAGAAAGGTAGAATAAAAAACACAACAATAAGAAAGAAGCTAGAATGCCAATCGATATTCCAGACAATAGAAGAATGACAACTTGGATGGTGGGGATACCAACAAAGAATGGAAGAGACAAGACCAGTAAGAAGAATATGGAAAGTCAAGATAGAGAAGAATAAGAGAGACCTTATACTTAATTTTTTTGGAGAACCACAAGTAGTGTTTGCATGAATACACAATAAACAATATTCCAATTTTTCATCTTTATCGATTTGGTTTTATTTTAATTTTTATTATTTAAATTTTTTTGATAGTTTTGCCAAAACTATTAAAAATGTTTCATCATTTAAATTTTAAATGTGAGAAACTCCATTTACATTAAGAACTATTTAAAAAATATCTTTAGTAATGCAAATTAAAAGGAAGCCAATAAAAGTCACATTCTCATACTCTAGCAGTTTGGTGTTATAGACACTCAAATTAAAAATGCTAATGGCGCTTATAAATAATTCCACTTTCACTCCTAAAGACTTGATCAATTTTTTGCACTATTTTGTAATACAGAAGGAAAGACAAGTTCAATTGGGTAATCAAAACAAACCGAAACTCACATTCAGACCAGTTTCTTGCAACGGACAAGGTCAGAAAATTTTAGGAAATTGTTATGGAGGCAATTAAACTGTATTTGATATATGTATTTCCTCTGCAGGTCGACATAAAAAAATTAGATCAGCTATGAATGTAGATAATATTTAATTAAGTAATCTAGATATTAAATATTTCTTCATGTAATGAATAGATAACTAATACTATGTTTTATACCACTATTACATAGTATTAGTTATCTATTCATTATTTAACATGGAATACCACGTAGTAAAGGTTTTGACGATATTGATGTTATTTCTTCGTATTTTCATATATTTCATTTCTTTTTGATTAAGTTCTTTGATTTGTTCGGTTTAATAATAGACCTTAAAGACAGACTATATTATTTTTTATTTAAATCTTCATGTTACAGATAAAATGTTTTAGTATATTTAAAGAAAAAGATAAAAGAATTGAATAATTTATCTGTAGCTGAAAAAACTGTTAATTAATTAACGAATGAAAAAGTTCTTCACCTCAAGAAGCAACAATATTGCGAAAAAATTGTTGTGAAATACACAAAAAAAAAATAGTTAACATCATTAAATGGTTTATTTAAGTAATAAAAAAATAGATTAGTAAATGAAAGATTTCATACTTATAGGTTATGAATGAATAATCCAAGTTTCAAAGTGTATTTGTTTTAAGAATGGCTGTGAATTAAAAACGTAAATACTACAAAATGTATCTCTAATTAATTTCCACTGTTCTATAGGTTAAACAAATGAAAACTATTGTTTTTTTTTTTATTAACAATCACACTAGTAGTAATGTCAATGTTAAATATTCTTCAAATTCAGGTTAGTCCTCATACATTATTCATAGCATTAACCCAGTCTAAACTAATTCTGTTTAAATAATTTGAATTATCATTTTTCTTAAAATAAACAAAAATGTGTATTATTTATTCAATAATTGTTTTCGAATTAAAAGAACGAATGATAGAGATTAGAAGTTGTTCTTAGTGAAGCCATTAAATATTCAATTGCTTGTGTAACTCCTATTAAAATTCAATTAATTGATATAAGTGACAGCATCCTGTAATTTGACATGTTCACATCTAAAATCTAATTGTAAACAATCATTTACGTAATAAATTGCCTATTTACAATAACCAGCAATGTACAATATATTTTACATGCCTATGAATACTATTAGTGAATAAAACAATCGCCACCAATAAAAAAATTATACCTAAATTAGTTAAAACTGGGCCATCTTTATTTCACGAATAATGAGACCCATTTTATTTTAAATTATGTATCCTCTCCTACATATGAGTTTTCATTATGTACTAATTTAATAAATTATGCGGAATATCAATTTAACTTGTATGTGGGCGATGCTGCCCACTTGAAGTTACTTTTTATCTCGCTCGTATATAAGTGAGTACATGAATGTTTCACAGTTGAGAAAAGTAATAATATTAAGGAAATATTTAAGATAAATTTACATTGAGATATACTTTTTAAATGAGATTCTAATTTTGATTGTACTAGGCATTGAATTGAAAAATATTTTACAATTTAATTACAAATAATTACTATCACAGTTAAGAAAACTATTCCATTGTTTTATTAAAATTTCTAACTGTACTTTTACGTCAGACTCAAAAACTCAACTTTTTAAGTCCATTTTCATCGGTCCAAAAATATGAAAATCGCAAAGCCATAGATCCGGACTATAAGGTGGATGCTCAAATACTTTAATTTTCTTTCATTGAAGATTTTCTTTTACGGCATTAGCAACATTAGGGCTAGAATTATCGTGTAGAAAAATGACCCCACTCGTAATTTTTCTCAGACATTTTCGTTTAATTCTTTGATGCACATTGTTCAAAGTTTCAGTGTATAGTGTAATCTTTAATCTTTATTGAACGGAAGGCCAATGAACTGGCTTTGCATTGACATTTACTCTAGATTCCTCAACAAGGGTCCCTCATAGTCAAAAATAAAAATGTAACACCCTCAGCTCATGAAAATTGGACCCCACACTGATCAAACTTGGACAGATTTTCAAGAAAAAAAAAAGAAAACTCAAAGTCTAATATTTTAGAAGTCAGAATGAAATAAAATACCAGATATAGATCAATGTGTTCCTTACAAACACTACTAACATTATCAAACGTCATCTGATATATTCCGTTTGTTTTGAAGGCATAGTTAATCAAAGATGGGTTTCAATTGAACACGCCTAGTATTATATTTTATGAATATTAACCCACCATTGACATCAAATTTTCACAATAGACTCAAATATAAAAAAATAATTCACATGATTTTTGTTAAATGGCTTTGTATAGCGAGGGATGGGCCCAACCTGGAGTTCAGAATAAACGCAATTATTGTATTGCATTTCCATAAGATATATTAAAATCCTATTAATTTGCCCTACCTACTATTTTTTTGCAAAACAAGGATTTCAGGTCTGTCTACAGTCCAGAATAAGTCATTCTTAGAATAAACTCAATATTGGACAAAGACATTTATTGTTACACTCCACTTAATATAAATCTATGTATTTTTTAAATATTCTTTTTATATTTGGATAAGTTTGAAACGAAGTGTGCAAAAGTGGAACAATACCACACAACCCATGGGCCTCTGTAAAAATGGCACACATTTATAGAATTTTTTGTATGTCACATTTTAATATTATTATTATTTTAATTAGTGCTCACTGCTTTGTCACTGGTGTATTATTTTTTATTGAAGTTTATTTTGGTTACATTTTTTCAGAGATGCTAACAACTTCACTTTTAAAATAAGGGCCACCAATAGCATTACTTGCAAAAGTGTTACATTTTTTTCAATGATCTATTATTGTACAACTAACCTTCAACGGGCTAAATTAAAATATTCCCTCTAGAAATTTGATTTGAAAATGTGCACAAGCGGATATATTCCACTGTTATGTTACATAAATGGAAAGTAGAACACATGGCAATCATATTGAAGTTGAAATTTCTATTAAGAAGTAAAGTGCTAAAAATATTTCTTCCACTTTCATAAGGTCATAGGGTCACATTATTATGCTAATATATGTCTTCATAATATACCAAAGCATTTACATTTTTTGTATTAGATTAAAGAATGGAATGACAATGATAAACAAATTGATTAATCATTTATAAGAAATAAACACTACAAAACAGGCCAGAAAAAAAAAACAGATATTTGTAAGAAAATAATAAAGATTTTCACCAAACCAAATTTTTATGCTTTTCTAAACTCGAAATGTTACTTAATGCGCCACGCGTATAAAACATGGATTTCAAGAGAAGTTCAAAATATACTGCATAAGTATGTTCATTTATAAATCTTTAAAATATCTTAGAATCACAATTAAGTAAATTCGTTTTCTATGGTATTTGGGGTTATGTATAATAAGGATCTCGTATCTTAAACTAGGAGTACCATGTTATTAAAGTATTAGTTTTAAACTAACAATACTAATTTACTAAAATGTTTGATTAATACAAAAATGTTAATATCGTCCTTAGTACAATGTTAAAGCTGTATGCTAACATTTATTAATAAAATTGTTGATGTTTGGAACCGATAATCTTATCTATACTGAATAATTTGATATAATGTTCGTTTTGTTTTCTAATACGCCATACATCCTTAAAATAAGTAGCACAAATTTACAGCCATAAACCTCCTTCAAATAGAACTGTAAATAAATACAGAAATGTGAAGGTAAATGTATGTTTGCCTACCTAGTATAAATGAATATCTGGATATGTTTGGTTGCCTAGCATATATTACAGCCAACCATAGATTTAGAATATATCAAGGTACATCGATGGGCGTAACACATACGAATACATATGTGTTACAAGGTATGACAGAATTGGATCTTTCCATGTTTTTCCCTACCCCTTTCCCCGCAGGCCATAGTTCCTGGGAGAGAGAACAATGACGTTGTATTTGGTTACGTTTTTGAGTCTATCATAACCTCTCTCGGTTTCGCTGTATTTTTATAGATAGATTTTTTAATATTCAGTGTTGAAAGATAGTCTTATTAAAATTACACTTTGTGTTACTGTTAAGTTTAACTAAGATAATAGATTGTGAAGAAAATTACGTGAAGAAAATTTAATACTAACGTGAAGAAAATTTAATAAATTGTTAATAAATACAATTATTAACATGTTTTAAATATTAATTTCCCCTTTTCGCACCTTCTTTAAATATGTATTTACATTATACAAATAGTTTTTCTTTAAACTATACGTATTCCAAATTCAGCCTATTTTCTGTAAATCTTTAGATATTCGATGTTTTTTTTTTAAGTTCAATTTGAAGCTTTAAAAAACTGCTTTTCACTCCCAGACTAAGCATGAAGTAAAATTTCGAGTTTAGAAAAGCTCCGTGAAAATTTGTCGAGGGTCGCGCAGCGACCCGAGACAAATTTTTTGGGCTTTTCTAAACTCGAAATTTTACTTCATGTGCCACGCGTATAAAACACTAAAATATTGTGAAATTTATTTATATTCAAACTTCGCTTAAAATCTGTGTTTTATACGCGTGGCGCATGAAGTAAAATTTCGAGTTTAGAAAAGCCCAAAAAATTTGTCTCGAGTTGCTGCGCGACCCTCGACAAATTTTCACGGGGCTTTTCTAAACTCGAAATTTTACTTCATGCTTAGTCTGGAAGTGGAAAACACTCGCTTAAAGCTTCAAATTGAACTTATTTAAAAAACAACGAATGTTAGAAAATGTACGCATGCATGTTTACTTATGCATGTTTACCTAAAAGAAAAATTCCCTGTATAATTGTATTGTATAATAGAAACTACATTTATAACTAAAAAATTGTATTTTACATGAACAAAGTGGAAGTATTTTATTTTATAAATTGCTATTATTTTTACTCCTGGAATTATTAAATTAGAGTAAATTAGAGTTGGCAGTGCCTTAAACTTCATTATAAATTAAGGCTGTGAATTAGAATTTACAAAATAGTGAAATATTTATATAAGTAAACTATTAGAATTATTTTGTGTTAAAAAGTATGTCAAATACTAGGAACACTTAATATCTTTATAGTTAAATTGATTACATTGGTTAATAATTAAGTCGCCTATTTCCAAAAACCCTTAAATCCATTTTTATAAATGGATGTAGGAGTTTTTGGAAATAGGCGACTAAATTAAACGTTATCGACATTTATATTTAAATATTAAAGTTATTATTATAATCCGTTTTGTGGGAACAACTATTTTGTCACTTCAATGCTAACTTATAAAAATTTATGGTTAAGCCAGCCCGGTTTTGTATTTTAGTTGTTAATGCTTATACATTGGAAATTTATATGATATTACAGTAAAAATAAATATGCATAAAGTACACATGGTTAGTAATATTATGAAGAATTAAATGTGGAAATACATTATGTTGCTAATGCTATCTCCTTATCGAACTATATCTTTTACCCGAGATAATTTTTATATTATTAATATAATTTAATAATAAGAATTAATATTCAGTTACTGTAATTATGTGTAATTATCTAAACTACGAAGTAACCACATTTAAATTCGGCGCGCATTTGTGAAGTGAGCGATCTCTACCCCCACTCCAAAATCTTCAATTCTGTCGATCCTTCTTACCGTATACTCGACCATCCTTGATATACACTGCGCCGCAAAATTAACGCAAAATTCTAAATTTCGTTTAAAAATTAATTTTATTGTTTTTTATTTTTTTTTCTCCATTTTTTTCCCGAAGTGGTTCCTAATAGATACTTATTAAAACTAATTTGCTTATTTGTGAACAAAAAATGAGAAAATAAACGACAAACTGCAATAATACAAAAAAATAATGATTCTTCTGATCCGCAAAATAGCGTGTAACAGTCGTACAGTTGGTCTTAATAGCGAGTATTGCCTCCTCGAGCATTGATGACAGCTCACATCCTTCGTGGCATACTGTCAATAAAACTTCTGACTTCTTGCTGCTCAATTTCTTCCCACACTTGCGTTAATCTGAGTGTTAACTCTGGAAGGTTTGCAGGAGGTTGCTGCAAGTCTTTAATCTTCTGCCCTACAATGTCCCACAGATGCTCTATGGGATTGAGGTCGGGACTTCGTGCTGGCCAGTTCATACGAACAATTCCCACATGGTCAAAGTACTGGTTCACAATTCCTGCGATATGCGGCCTGGCGTTATCTTGCATAAAAAGGAAATTATCCCCAATAAATGGGGCAAATGGTACAACATGATGCTCAAGCACCTCTTCAATGTATCGATGTGCATTTAACCGACCACCATTAATGTGTACCAACGCTGTTGTTGCTTGCGACGTGATGCCTGCCCATACCATGACAGAGCCTCCACCATATTGCACCGTTCCTCGTATGCACGCCTGGCTGATCTTTCACCAGGACGTCGATATACTCTTCTACGGCGGTCGTCACTATACAGACAAAATCTGGACTCGGCACTATACAGACAAAATCTGGACTCGGCACTATACAGACAAAATCTGGACTCGGCACTATACAGACAAAATCTGGACTCGTCACTAAACATTACTCTACCCCAATCAGCATTGTTCCAATTAAGATGTTCCTGTGCAAACCTTAAGCGCTCTCGTCGGTGCTCTCTGGTTAACAAAGGACCTTTAGCGGCTTGATAGGGTCGAAGATCAACTTCAGCAAGTCTTCTTCTGACCGTATCCTGACTTAGTCGACGACGATAGGTTAGAACAAATTGTTGTTGCAGGTAAGTGCTCGTTAGGAATCGTTGCCTTAAACTTTGAAGTTGCATAAATCTGTCTTCTCTCGGCGTTGACATTCTTTTTCGACCCTGGCCGCGTCTTCTTTCGTGACGAATTAGCAACATGCAAACGTTGGGCAATGTAAGTTGCAGTAAACCCTTCTTCTTGCAGCGCCACTATAACAGCACATTCTTCATGTGTAAGATTTCTTGAAACTCGTCCCAGGGGGATTCATTTTTGTTTGTTTTTACAATTTTCTAAATAAACTTCCAGAAATCAAAGAACTTACTTATCAAACGATACTCGCCTTTTTTAACAAGAAAATAAAGACCTGTTTGGCAGATAATAAGGTTTGTTTTTAGCCTACTAATACATATTTCCAGTATTTGTGATAAACAGAAAAAGAGAAGAAGGCTCAATTCAGAAAAACAATAAAATTAATTTTTTTAAACGAAATTTCGAATTTTGCGTTAATTTTCCGGCTAAGTGTATATTAGATAAAGCATGATGATGTGGATTTTAGCACGAATTTTAAAATAATATGAGTAGTAATCGAATTTTAATATAAATATTTATTTTCCTACAATCCCCGTACCTCAGATGTTGGCACGCTGAAAATGATCGTATGCTTCATCTAATATATACTAAATCTATGGAGCCAACATAAAAACCAATAAATAGTAAAATCTTGCATGAAACGATTTTCCTTTCTAAGTATATCCAGTTCTGACTTTAACCCTTTCAAGTTTTATTGGTAAATTATTATTATTCTTAGGTGTTTTAAATGAAGGATAGATAATATCAGTGGAAGAATTTTAAATTGTAGACCCCAGCAAAAACTATAATAAGGTCCCACAACAATTCCAAAAATATCCTGTAGTC
The DNA here is from genome assembly GCA_932526585.2 of Philonthus cognatus. Classification (NCBI taxonomy): domain Eukaryota; kingdom Metazoa; phylum Arthropoda; class Insecta; order Coleoptera; family Staphylinidae; genus Philonthus; species Philonthus cognatus. Next base: position 94,894,369 of record OW052243.1, read on the forward strand.
TAAAAAGTATTTATTTTTTATCAAAATTTATTTCAAATATCATATTTTATCTGTCTGAGTTTATAATTGCTGCCCACCAGCAATTATTCAATTCTGCTTCAGCAAATTTCGAAACGTTTAATTATGATAAAAAAAATAAGCACTACCCAATTGGAGAAAATCTTAATTCATTGGCCAGAGATAGTTCTTGATTAAGTTGGCCCTAAAAATAAAACTATTTTTAGGAATTTCCAAAAAATACACTAAAATCCTATACATTTGCCCGACCTGGATCTGGACTGAAAGTATGGTTATAATATTCATTAAAATTATACTAGTATCGGTTGTCAACTCATATGAAATTTCTTAATTAATTAGAGATAATATATATTTTTCAAATAGCTATAAATCTCATTATTCGACAACTATAAAAGTGACCCTTAGAGGTAAATATTTATTTAAGACACATAAGATCTATATTTGGCTTTATTCAGTTTTCTTTTTGTTAAAATAAATTTTCTGAGTGAATCATTAAGCTTTCCATATTAATCTTAACAAAAGAAGTGTTTATATCTTTAGGGGCATTTTACTTAGTTCATCCTCCATAATCGGATTTCCTAGAGCCAATTTATTGTACGGTGCTTATGGTATAAAAGAGATTTATGTCTATTTTAATTTTAAACAGGTTCTCGTAGGGGCTATACACCAGTAAGTTATTGCTTTAACATACACCATACAAAGCAACCTTTCGATTTATAATTAGTCGAAATTTACTTACTTGGTATTTCACTCTAAGAAATAAGAAGTAAAATCAATATTTGAATATAAATATATTTTGTTCAAAAGTTATTAAAATGAAAATTCATTTCAAATTTATTATTATTAGACTTTTTCCTTAAAAATTTGGAGGATCCTTATTAAATTTATTTTTTGTAACTCATTGTGAAGAAAGGACAAGATGCTGCTTTGTAGCAGGCCTAAATAAAAGTGAATACACTATGGTGAAATTGTTAGATCTAAGTTACTTTTTTCTTACGATAACAAACTATTGCAGCTCAAAGCATGGGCATTAATCAAGGTCCAACAGATATTTGTGATAATTACTTGAATGCAGTAGTAGTTTGCTTCCTATTTATAAAAAAATGGAGCCTTGTGGGCAGTGCTGCCAGACCTCCTGTTTTAGCGGTAGATTTACCGGTTTTATGGATAAAATACCGCCCTACCGCTACAGGCAGCTATACACCGTTTTTTACTTCTATTTTATTATATTTTACTTCTTTAAAATAATTTTTTTTTATGACAAATAGTTGAATATTTAAATGATTCGAATATTTGAATATGTTTTTGAATAAATAATTGAATGCTTAAATTTAAAAAAATCCCAGCTTTGATAATAGATAGTAGAACTCTCAGGCTTTTCTAAACTCGAAATTTAACTTCATGCTTAATCAGGAAGTGGTAAACACTTGTTAGACAGCTATTAGAACCTTTAATGACAACGCTAATTTTTTAAAGAAAATAGGAAGCAAACACAAACTGCAAGTATTTCAATAATTTTTATGAGTTTTATAAGTTATCTTGTTATTGATTTTTTTGAATAATGCGGTGTTGTCATTCAAGGTTTTAATAGTTTTCTAACAAGGGTTTTCCACTCCTTGATTAAGCATGAAGTAAATATTTTGAGTCTAGAAAAAAATTGGTTTGGTCGTGTAGTGAAGCATTAAAGGCTTTTCTAAACTCGAAATCACAAATAGAAAGACTGTTATTCCTTACTTCACTTTTTATTTTTATGTTAGATGTACATTTCGAGACACAAGGTGCTCATTATCAATAACAAACTAAATTCTTAAAACTATGTGCGCGGTATATATAGTTGACGGGATATCGGAAAAACCAAAAAGTAATTAAACCTATTGTTAGCGGCTAAAGGTTCTAGATGGGTGTCGGTGTCATTACATTATATGCGGGATGGGACGGCGCGGGCGGCTTATGGATCGGGAAGTTGGTCGGTAGGATTACATTCACTGAAGGATTATTTTTGGGTAACAAATCTAATAATGGATTAACTAAGGGACTAAGATCGAAATTCAGCAAAACATTTTTATTTTTATACATTTCAATGGATTCAAGCATATTTAATCTACGATGACTTGATTGCTTTAAAAGTTTAATATTGTTTACCGAGAATGTGTGTCCTGTTTCAATTGAATGGTGTGCAACTGCTGATTTGTCCGGGTTTTGAATTTTAAAATAATACTGGTGTTCTTTAAATCTTTTTAAATGGGGTTGCCCATTGCTGTTCCGAAAGTCTGTTTATAGTACGTGTTGTTGAATATGAAAGTATTGCACAACAACTCGTACTATAAACAGACTTTCGGAACAGCAATGGGCAACCCCCTTTCACCTTTCTTAGCAAACATTTTTTTAAACCATCTTGGAAATAAGGCTAAGAAAACAATCCCTAACTTTCCGAGGGCTTTTCTGGTATAGATACGTAGATGATATTATTGCAATAGTTAAAACAGACACAGATATGAAAGACATAACATTAAAATTAAATAAACTTTTCCCTAGTATTAACTTTACTTATGAAATAGAAGAAAACAATCAAATTCCCTTTTTAGACTTACTTTTGATAAAAAACAATAATACAAAAATAGAATTCAACATTTACAGAAAAAACACACACACATTTAATTACATCCACTCATCTTCGTCTTCTCCTTTTAAACACAAATTAGCAGCTTTTAACAGCATGATTTTTAGAGCAATAAACATACCATTATCCAAAGAAAATAGGGAAAAGGAATTTAGTTTAATCAAGAACATAGGCATTTCATTAAATTACAGCATTGACACAATCAATAGATTAATTAACAAACAAATTAGGAATCATAAAATTATTTCAAATTCCACACTAACCAACTCAAAGGAAGCCGCCCCAAAAAAGTATGCTAGATTCGTGTACCACCCAGCAACTTGTATGAAAATTGGTGGTTTATTGAATAAATTCAACCTTTCTCCTGCACTAAAACAAACCACCTAGAAAAATCCGGAATTTACTCAATAAACTGCAACAATTGCAATAAAATATACGTAGGTCAAACACAACGTAACATATTAAAAAGATTTAAAGAACACCAGTATTATGTTAAAATTCAAAACACGGACAAATCAGCAGTTGCACACCATTCAATTGAAACAGGACACACATTCTCGGTAAACAATATTAAACTTTTAAAGCAATCAAGTCATCGTAGATTAAATATGCTTGAATCCATTGAAATGTATAAAAATAAAAATGTTTTGCTGAATTTCGATCTTAGTCCCTTAGTTAATCCATTATTAGATTTGTTACCCAAAAATAATCCTTCAGTGAATGTAATCCTACCGACCAACTTCCCGATCCATAAGCCGCCCGCGTCGTCCCATCCCGCAGATAATGTAATGACACCGACACCCATCTAGAACCTTTAGCCGCTAACAATAGGTTTAATTACTTTTTGGTTTTTCCGATATCCCGTCAACTATATATACCGCGCACATAGTTTTAAGAATTTAGTTTGTTATTGATAATGAGCACCTTGTGTCTCGAAATGTACATCTAACATAAAAATAAAAAGTGAAGTAAGGAATAACAGTCTTTCTATTTGTGATTAATCACTTCACGTAAACTCGAAACAATACAGTTAAACTCGAAATATTTACTTCATGCGCCAGGCGTGTAAAAAATTTGATGTGAAATTTTGATTGTTAATCTTAATCTATCACAAGATTCAAATAAAATAATGATACATGTTTTCATTAATATTGGGATTTTTTGAAATTGAAGTATTCAAATATTTATTCAAAAACATATTCAAATTCGAATATTGAAATATTTGAATAATTTTAATTGTCGAATATTTGAATATATTTTTGAATAAATATCTCAATACTTTTTTTTAGATAAAATTATTATAATTTATAAGATTTTAAAAATAAATATGATGTCAAAATTTATGAAAAATATATATAAGTTATAAAATTTCAAAAATATCCGTAATCTGTTATAAATTGAATGGCCTGTTATCATTGACGGTTACATCAAATGTCAATTTGGTGTTTCGTTTTTCTATTATTATTTAAAACCTAAGATACACTTCAATTAATAAAACCAACAAAAATGTTACAAGGTCATATACAGGGTGATTCACGAGGTTTTTCCCGCCACTTAAAGGGTGTATTCTGAAGGTCATTTTAAGCAAAAAAGTTTATATTAACACGGGTCCGATGCTCAAAAATAAACGAGTTTAAGGAATCTTTTAATTTAACTTTTTTTTTAATTTTCCATTTGCCATACCAAAAATAAACAACACAAACAACATTTAGGCCTACCCTGCTCAAAGTGAAATTAGTTGCATACATTGCTATCGTGCTTCAGAAAATATAAATACTTTTCTAAACTCAAAGTAGACTTTGAGCTGCAATTGTATATTTATGTAAATATTTAAGAGCTCACACGCTATTAGAAAAAAACGTTTCATTCATTGAGCCTTGATATTATATGTATTTAGCATGGCTGCATCCTATAGCTATAAAGGACACAAGCTAAAGTCCCAAAACTAATTTTGCCAAAATATCGTAGTTTTGGAGATAATCAGCATTTTAGTTTGGTTTAGTTTTTTTTTTAAAAACAATAGATGTAAGTGATTTTGCATTTGGACGACTTATATTTTAATATTGAAATTGAAATGCAGACAATTTATATTGTTAAACAAAATAATGTTGTCATGATCTCAGCTATTTATATTGAATCATAATTTCTATAATACTAACCTAAAAATCACAATGTTGATAACATCTTAAAATGGTGAGTATTGGCAACTACTCGGAATGCTAACCCACGATATTTCCTTTAATCACTTTTAATTTCATAGTACTTTTCAGTACATTAATAATACTAATAGGTTCCAATTAACTGCATCAATTATTTAGTGGTATTATTGAGTTATTGACCCTAGTCATTAAAATCATACAGTTATTTGAATGACGTTGGTTAAGTTTTCACAGAAAGCATTTTCTTTAGTGACATCAATTAGTTTGAAATTACAGTTGTTTCTAATTAATTGAATAATAGCAGATTCATTGTGATATAATTGAATGACAAGTTATCTTCTTCTTAATAAAAATTAAAACTCTTGGTGTTTATTTTATCGATAGATACATTAACTAAATTCATTATTTATTTGAATACATTCAATACTTGTTCTACTACTTTCTTGATGGAACCAAATTTATAAATTGGGTTAAGTAAAACACTTGTTTTGTTCCATATTTTTATTTTTAGTTGCCTGACACGTGTTTTGATCCGATATGATCATTTATAAAGTTAAAACTAATTTAAATTTGACAAATGTTATAATTTATATACAAATAAACAAAGGCTACTTGATGTAAATGTTTGAATACTTTGAGCTTACTTCATTTCTCAATTTTTTTTGGTAATTCCTCAAAATTAATTGTATCTTAAAAATTAAACATCTTTGTATCTCTTTTCTGGTGAATTAAGAATCTCCACCATTGGGTGAATACACACGATCGCGCTTAGCTTCATCGGGTATCAAACCAGGTATCAATCAATCCAGTCGCATCGTTTCAACTTTCAACAATTGCTGGCATCAGGCAGGATTTAATCCAGCTTGATGTTGGATTTAATACTGTCTTTAAGCCACGATCAGTGCGATTTAATCCGAATTAATGCAATCATGATAAGACAGAACGTGGATTGAAGCAGTCTTTGCTAGATTGAGGCCAGGATTGGTTCCAGGATTGAGGCCAGGATTGAGGCCAAGATTAAGGCCAGGATTGAGACCAGTCTTCAAGCCAATCGTGATAGTGTGTGTCCACACAATAATAAAGTAACTGCACCTTAATTGAATCTTTCTCAAAGCATACCCAAATGATTTTAAAACATGCAAACAATAGTGACACTTACTTAAATAAAAACAAATCTTGTAATAAAGAAAAGATACAAGTACTTTATTTATATTATTAATATCATTTGGGTATGCTTTAAAAATGATTCAGTTGAGCAGCAGTTACTTTAATATCAAGAAGTTGGGTGTGTTTTATTGACATTTTACTATCTAACATCATCTTCTACATAACTTTATTTTGACAATAAAGAGCTTAAATTTATATACAATCCCAAAAAATGTATACACTATCTAACGGATCATACCTTTCTGATTTTTTTTTCCCAGGGTGTAAGTAATTGGAAATAATTTGTTGACCAAGATTAACTTTTGAAACAGCAAATTTATTTTAAAATGCTATAGGTAATGTGAACATCTAAAAGAAGTATAGGGTGGTGCGTTTTGGAGGTGCCACATATGGATAACTTTTTTATTTGAATAGATATTGAAAAACCATTTGCGCGAGCCAGGGTCACTTTTTTGTGTTTTAATCAATGGCAAAAAGAAAATAGATCTTTTGACCGTTTCTACTCTATAACCGGAAGCTGATCAATTGTCGTTTTTCTGAAGTTACTGTAACTCATTTGTTTTTAAAGTTATAACCAAACTTTTTACTCATTAAAACGGCGTACCTTTTTTATTTTAAAGACGTTACGTTTTTGTTTTCTTATATCAAAATTACAATTTTCTTATGATGATTTTCAATGATGTGCCACATGCATAGTTTTCTCAAAAACAAGTGATTGACAAAGTTGCCATGACAACCAATAAACAATTTCGTTACTAGGTGATGCTTGCAATTTGTTAGAAAATATGACCACTATCGATGTGGTATATTTTGTTTTATAAATAATCACTTTTGATTGACATAAACTGCTCCTTTGCTTATTGTATATAACAAAATATTTTTGTTTTCACAAAGGTACACAAGTTCAATGATATGCGTATCTTTATATGCACCCATAAGAAAAAAGTGAATTTGTTGTAGGAAAACAAAAATAAAACGTCCTTGGAATAAAACACTTACGTCATTTAAATGGGCGTAAAAAAAAAGTGTTTACAGTTTGGTTATAACTTGTAAAACAAATGAGTTACAGTACAGAACGGAAACGATTAGAGATAATCAATTTTATTTTTGACATTGATTAAAACACAAAAAAATGACTCTGGCTCGCGAAAACGGTTTTTCAATATCTCTTCAAATAAAAAAGTTTTCCATATGAGTTACCTCCAATATGCACCACACTCTACAAAGACAATATCACAGGGAGTTTTTTTGGATGTTTCGCAATTACTTTAAAGTAATTCTCCTGAATATTCTCTATGAATATCTTGAACATTGATACATTAAAAAAATATTTTATCTGATTAATAGGGTTGGAAAGTGATGGCGTCAAAAATGAGTGGAAAATTTAAACGTGAGTCATACTTCGAAAACACTGTCAAAATATTATCAGTATTGACAACATACATAAGGGCCAGAATAAAATAGGTTATGTTTGGAGGCTTACTGTACCGTAGTTCTACATATTTAAGAATTCAATTGCTCTGATTTACTTAATATAAATGCACTATCTAATGTCTGGAACGAACACATTTGCTGTAAATATGTTTTAAATTGAAAATGTAAAATATACGGTACTTCAGCGGATTTCAGGTACAGCTGTCTAGCAGGAGAACCGCGAACGTACGTCATGCAATGCATCAACACTTGCGATCGGCTGTAATATTCAAAGATCAATCTGTTCGATTGGGATTTCTTCTTACATAAAAATAATGTTTTGATTTCAACTCATAAACAAAACAAGGAGCCTTAACGTAAATAACTAAACCTAACCACAGGTAAACAACACAAGAATGACAGAATCGTTGGTGCACTGTACGACATTTGTTCGGATTTTAAGTAAGGTTGATTAGCCTGGGAACAAAGGTCAACTTTACCCGAAATAAGCCGAAGTGCCGCATATTTTAAATTTACAATTTAAAATATATTTCCATCATTTACAGCAAATGTGTTTGTTCCAGACATTAGATAATACATTATATTTAGCAAATCAGAGCGATTGAATTCTCAAATATGTAAAACTACGGTACAGTAAGCCTCTAAACATAAGCTATTTTATTCTCGCCCTTATGTGCATTTTCAACACTGCCAATATTTTGACAGAGTTTTCGAAGTATGAATCACGTTTGAATTTTCCAATCATTTTTGACGTCATCACTTTCTCACCCTATTGTAAGTCGCCTAGGTGGATCTGACCAAGGCTGTAGCCGGGGGGGGAGATATGGGGGTTCAAAACCCCCCCGAAATTTTCAAAATGTTGAATTTTTGTATGCAAACACGGCCCTGTAAGAGCAAAAACAATATTTTTACCATTAAACCCCCCCCTCCCGAAATTTTTAAAACCCCCTCTGAATTATTTTTCTGGCTACGGCCTTGGATCTGACTGTAACTCCCTGCCTGAAACTTTTGCTCCATTTTCATAATTACAATAGCATTTTAAAACAAATTTGCATTTTTCAAAAGTTAATCTTGGCCCACTCATTATTTTCAATTAATTACAGACTGATAAGAAAAAAAAATCAGACCCGTTAAGCAGTGTTATTTTGTACACTGTATTTATATTTAAGGGTGAATAAATGATTATTATTATTTATTATAACAGTTTTTATAACATAAATGGGTTCAATTAATAACTATAATTATATGTTAAATATCCCTTACCTTATGTTCATTGGCCTTAATTTCTATTTCAGTCTTTGACCATTTTCTATGGAACGATAATGGCTGCAAGCGTGACTCCATCTCCCGTATCCAGTTTTTCAGACACTTAACTTCCCTTTGAATATCTAGAAATAAACAGTAACTTTATTTAATTATATCATAATTTATTTATAAACAAGTTTTCACAATATAAACTTATCATCATTATCAAACTAATATTAAAACCAATGTAATTTTTTGAGCTTACTAGAAGAGTATAAGCTCAACCCTTTACAGCACGATATTTTAATTTAAATAAAAAAACATGTTTTTTGATATTAAAACTGCCAAGCAATACAGGAAAAATAATGAAACAATTCATATTATTGCTTTCATTTATTATTAACAAAAATGTACATACAGGGTGTCAATTTGAAAACAAGCTAGCCACAATATCTTTGGAACCGTAACAGTTCGAGAAAATTTTCCAAAACCGTTCCTAGGATATGGAGGGGGAACCATTTTGATTGACATAACAATCTTCTGCAACCAACCCCTTAGGCTGTAGCCACCCTTGCTCATTTTTTCTTAAATGGCATGACCCCACTTGTGATATATCATTACAAAGGTCTTTCAAAATGCTAATTAGTGGTACCAACTAAAATTTTTAGTGTTACATAAAAAATACAAAAATTTTTATTGTTACATAAAAAATGCAAAAAAAAATTTAAAACAATTTATTTGATTTTAAAATTGTTGTCAAATTAGGTATTATAACAATTTATTTTTACAAATTACAAATGAAAAAGCACAGATAAACACAATAATAACCAATATTTATCAGAGTTATCTATTGTTTTATTAAAATATGGACAACTCTAAAAAAATATTAAAATAATAAATAATAATAAATATTTTTTATACTGCAGACAGGTGCAATTCATTCAGTTAATAAATGTATTTTATTGAACTAAGCTTTGTTATTATTTTAATATTTTTTTTAGAGTTGTCCATATTTTAATAAAACAATAGTGAGAAAGAGTATGTAAAGTTTACCATCGAGCTATAGTAAAATGAAAACACTTTATCCCCCCGTGAGGTGGGATGGGAAATATGTGTAAAACCATTAATGGATACCCGACCAGTTTATTCATTTCATGTTTGAATTGGTATTAGAGTTCACATTATTTGAAGATTCCGATGAATACATTTTTGTATTTTGTCAAAGGGCGGAGGGATTACAACACAAAATATTGATAATTTGTTCACCATTGATATGAGGAGCGTCAACTTACCGCTGGCATTAGCTTTACCCGATGTACACCACGAGGAGGTTGCAGGGTCGGATTTTGTACATCATATAGCCCAAAAAGGGCTGATATTTCAGCAGATATTGAGGAATTTTGGAAGTTGAATTCAGCTTTGTCAGGAGGAGAACAATGCGACTTTTGAGCATTTAATTGCTTAAATGTCTGCTGAAATATCAGCGCTTTTTAAGGCTACACTTTATTTTTTAGTGAAGAAAGTGTTAGTGTTTTATCAAATTTAATTATATACAATTGAAGTTTAAATGTGTATTATATTATATATTTACCTATGGTATCACTTTGTTCAGAATCGGAAGACTTAAGTACGGTTTCGAGTGCGTCCCATTTTGAGTTTAATAGTTCAACCCGCAGAGATATTTCCTTTATTTCTGGATTTTGTGTGCTTAGCTGGTTTCCTTGTTCCACGAAAATGTTATAGAATGTCCGTTTTTTAATTAATTTACTTTTGCAATGCTGAAATAAAATTACATTAATTATAAATTTGTTTAATCACTGAATTCAGCAATTGAAACCGAGTCTCTTTAGTTAAGAGAAAATTTGTAAAAAATATTTTTTTGAAAGACTTGTCTTTATGGAATCCATCATAGAATAACTTAATTGGGCTTGGAATTTACAAAGTACATTTTTATCTAAAATTGAAATATTAAAGTTACTACTAAAAGATATGTAACTCTAGATTGTAACTGTATTGTGATACTTCTAACAGGCTCGGATACAGGAGGTCAATGGAGGCAATAATCACCCCGCAAATAGTCAGAAGACAAAAATGAAACAAACAATGGTTATATATTTATAATTTTATTTATTGAAATGACAATTAAATATGAAAAAGATAATATCTCAAAATTCAAATAAACATGTATAAGTATATTAGTAAACAGTAAAAATTTCCAGAATGCAGTGAGGGTCTACTGTAGAGGGTGGATGTATTTTGAAATCCACTTTAAATCAGTGTTTTATACACATGGTGCATGAAGTAAAAACATGTTTAAAACAAGTTTAAAACATATTTAAAACACGATTAAAACAGAACATACAGGGCATTTTTCTTTTGAGTATACATATCCCGATAATTACAGCGTTTTTTAAATTCGCGAGAATTTGTTGTTTCAAAGCAGTTAATTTAAGGCTTTTAACGAGTGTTTGCTACTCCCAGACTAAGCATAAAGTAAAATTTCGACTTTAGAAAAGCCTAAGAAATTGGATTGGCCGCGTAGCGAAGCGGAGCGGCTAATCCAAATTAGGCTTTTCTAAACTCGAAATTTAACTTCATACGCCACTCTTAAAAACACTGATTTACAGTTAAGTTTTAAAAACACACATATAACAACGATTATAGGCAACCTAATATACGTTAGAGTTATTGGGTTGCCTATAATCAGTGTTTTAAACAATTTGTTCGGCGCAAAATTTGACTCACGTTTTATTTACATCTACATATTAGATTGCTAAAGCCGTATATTTTAAACTTTACGATATTTCAGTGATTTATATGGGTGGCGCATGAAGTAAAATTTCGAGTTTAGAAAAGCCTAATTTGGATTGGCCGCTCCGCTTCGCTACGCGGCCAATCCAAATTAGGCTTTTCTAAACTCGAAATTTTACTTCATGCGTAGTCTGGGAGTGAAAAACCCTCGTTTAAAGATTCAAATGGAAACTTTTTTAAAAAACAACGAATGTCGTAATATTTACAGTGTATGCATAAAAAAATGTCTGTATCTAAAAAACACATTTATGCATACACATTTGTGATATTTTATTGTAATAAAATGTTATGTTTAATAATGTAATTTGAAATATCTTCAACAATTTAGCTCAGAAACGAAAGGAAAAATTCTTAATTAAGTAGTATAAAATATAATTTAGCAAATTTTAGATAATAAAACGTTTTATACAAATTTAACCTTTAAAACATGTTTTAAACAAATTTAGGATTTAAAACATGTCTAAAACAAAATCGATTAAAACACGACTCCTGTTTTTAAACATGTTTAAAACACTGTTTTTAAACATGTTTAAAACACTGTTTTTAAACATGTTTAAAACACTGTTTTAAAACAAAGTGTTTTACATATAACAACCCTGGATACAACGAAAAAATAGCAAAATTGGCATCGTAAAAATTAACCAAATCATTGAATGGGTTTGTTAAAATTTACAGAAACTGAAAAATTTAAAATTTCACAATTTTAATCAATCAATAAAATTTGTAAATATATTTAACAAAAACCAGAAATTTTAAATAATTATTACTATTGTAAATAACATCGTCGAAATTGACAAAAAAATAATAAATTGCAAACCAGTAATTTATTAGTAGATTTTAACCTAAATTTTAAAATTGAATCTGCATCACTACTTATTACAAATTTTTGAGCAATAGAAGAAACATGTGTACTGACTTAGAAACAGATTATCTAGTAAAGTGAAGCAATATTATTTTAAGTTTTTGATTGATAGTTCTTTTGCGCATCCAGTGATTTAATTATTTTTCTTCAATGTTGAAAGTGCTTATCGTTATTTGTATTTATTTATTTATCGTATGTTGACAGCTTGTGTCCTTGAGCATTAAACATAAATTATTTGTAAATTTATCAAATCAGATTTTGTAACATTTTTTTTAAATAAATCTTGATGTTTTGTGTACGGGTTCACTTTGGCATACAGGGTGCCCGTATATCAGCAGAATGTATGGAAAGATCTCAGTTATTTGAAGAGATAGAGAGTCAGTTAAATTGGGGAAAAGTTGCGTATTGTAGGGCCTAACAATAATCGGAAAACAACTTTGAAATATCTTCTTTTGTTTTCGAGATATCAACAAAAAACTGATTTTTTGAAAATTTATTTTTATTTTTTTATTCCAAAACTACTGAACCTGGACATTTAGAACTTTGACAATATACAGTAACTTTTTAATGAGGAATCTAGTAGCATATATTTTTTAAGATAACTATAACATTTACCCGGGGACCCTAGTCACTTTTGTTTTTCTTATGAGCGCCATTTTGGATTTTCATATTTTTTGATAGAATATTTTTTTCTAAACTCCGTGATGTATCACCCTCATAATTTATTTTAGATTTGATATTTAAAACTATTATCTGTTCTTTTTTGCAAAGAGTGGAAACAATGACGTCATATATATAAAATCTTGACAGCATTCAATCATTGTTAGCACTCAAAATTAATTAATAACTGTCAATCTTTTGTAATAAAAATAATAAGTATCACATAAAAGTTGCACAAACTAAATTTATTCTACTTTTATTATTATTATTTTAAAACCATTCACAAAAAAAGTAATTCTTGCATTTTTTCGCTACATCTCGGTAAATATTAATCACCATCACATCTAAGCGTTATGTATTTTTAACTTTACTGTAAATCAGTATTTTATGCGCGTGGCGCATGAAGTAAAATTTTGAATTTAGAAAAGCCCCGTGAAAATTTGTTGAGGGTAGCTGCGCGACCCTCTACAAATTTTCTACGCGGGGCTTTTCTAAACTCAAAATTTTACTTCATGCTTAGCCTGGGAGTGGAAGACACTCGTTACTTTAAAATACATCATAACTTTTAAAATATGTATCATCTGATGCCCGTCTTCAGGGGTGATATGTAAGCAAATTATGGATCCTAGGAGTTGTCAAAGAAGTGAGTCACTCAACTGTTTCCAAGGCACTCTTTACAAAAACCAAAAGATTATTGAATTCAGAAAAAAATATTCTTCCAAAAGATATGAAAATCCAAAATGGCACCCATAAGAAAAACAAAAGTTGGCTATGGTCCCTGGGTAAATGTTATAGTTATTTTAAAATAGAATATGTTACTAGATTAAGTGTTAAAAAGCGCCTGTATAATGTCAAAGTTTTAAATGTCTGCATTCAATAGTTTTTGAATAAAAAAATAAAAACGAAGTTTCAAAACATCAGTTTTTTTACAATATCTCAAAAACGAAAAAAGATATTTGATCAGATGATGAAGATATTGTTTCAGATTATAATTGGGCCCTAAAATACGCAACTTTTCCCCAATTTAACCGAATCTCTATCTCTTCAAATAACTGAGATCCCCGTACATTCTGTTAAAATACGGGCATCATGTATACTGTAATTAAAGTTTCAGTAAATTTTGAGAAATTTCGTTTTTTAGTAAAGTAATTTATTCGATATTAATGCAATTTAACACAAATAGTTAAATTTTCGATTGCTGAATTTGTCAATTTAATCATTTTATATCAAATTTGGCCGCTATTGCTAATTTTGTGTATTTGATTTTTTTACTCTTAATATATTGATATTGTTGAATTTAAAATTTTTACATTTTTGTGCTAATTTTGATAGTTTTTGTAAAATTGTATGTTTGTTGTTCTTGAAGATTTTATTTTAAAATTACAATTATAAGTTGCAATTCAAGATTTTTTTCAAATGTTGATATATTTTTCTTCTGATTTTATTGATTGCAACTTGTCTTTACTGTTTTACTTAATCTTTTTGGATTGTAGCATTTTCAATTTTCATTTTATTTGTCAAAAAATCAATGCAAGCCATTTACAAAAACACATAAATATAAACCACAGACAACTATTATTATTATAGTTGTCTGTGATATTAACACTGATTTCAATACTTTAGGTATAAAACTTAAAACTAACTTTAATCTTATAACTAATGGTTAAATAGGATCAAGCCATTTAATTGTAGTATTTTACATTGTACGTGTACTTCGATATCTAGAATAAATCAATAAATTGAATTTTATCAGTTGGTACGAATAATTACAGACAAAAATGTATAGATTTGATTTGATTGATTTATATTATTTTCTGGAATTTTTATGAGTGATTTGTTCATCAATCACGAGTTTCATCGATTTATAAAATGTTTGATTTTTTTAATTTTGACTATTTTTGTCAATTACAGTCCTATCATTCTTGATTATTCTCTACTCCAATTATTTATTTATTCTAATGGTATGCTATTACATTCTTAATAACAAATGAAAATAATGATTATCCGATTTTTTAGAAATAATATTATGACGTTGTTATTCTTGAATTTGTAAATGTATTTATTTAATTATTCAGATAACGAATAATACACAATATTGTACAACTAATTATATAAATGTAGCACAATATATGATTAAAACATAAAATTTAAAAAAACAATTAAAAGCACAACATATGCATGACGATTTGCATCAATTTTTGTGTGACTTTTTTAACTTTGTGCAATTTTAGTGAATACGTCAATTGCGACGATTGTTTATCATTTCTAGTTGATTTTTCAATTACTGTTGGTGATTTTTTACGAGTTTTGTTATTTGTGTCTGTAATCTTACAAATTCTTCATAGTTTTCAACAAATTTGTAATTTGTAAATTTCATTTTTAATTGTTTTGCTCTGCTATTGGACTGTATGTAGTCTG
This sequence comes from Philonthus cognatus, assembly GCA_932526585.2. Classification (NCBI taxonomy): domain Eukaryota; kingdom Metazoa; phylum Arthropoda; class Insecta; order Coleoptera; family Staphylinidae; genus Philonthus; species Philonthus cognatus. Next base: position 94,909,763 of record OW052243.1, read on the forward strand.
TTAGGCAATAAGTCATTATTATTATAAAATTTCACATTTTTAACAAAATATGCAAATTCATAAATCGTGAAATTTTAATTGATTTTAATAATTTTGACAGTATTAGTAATTTGTTTAATGATTTCCGCTAATTTGTATCTACTTTAACAATATGGAGAATTCTGATGATCTTTTGATATTTTACATTATTTCTATATATTTTTATATACAGTATACATATCCCGATAATTACAGCGTTTGGTAAATTTGCAGGAATTCCGAATTAAGTGTTCTCTCATTCATGCCGGTCCGTGGTCTGTGGCACGAACGGCTCAAGGGGCTTTAATCAAATTTTGTATTTGGGTTCTATTCCATACTATCTAGCGACCAGTAAAAATGAGTGAAAACCGGAAACCAAAAGTGGATGTTTACTCTCACAGTTTTTCTTCGTCGAAAAATCGAAAAATCTTTGAAATAAAAGTTGTAGAGAATCAAAAAATAAACTTTTAATGAGTATATGCTTTTTATCGTAGCTCTTTTAGTTTTCTTGAGAATGGTAAATATATTTTTTAAGCTTCCCGCAAAAAGGGGGTTGCAGGGTTGTTATGTTTAAAATACTTTGTTTTAAAACAGTGTTTTAAACATGTTTAAAAACAGCCGTCGTGTTTTACACGGTTTCGTTTTAAACATGTTTTAAATCTTAAATTTGTTTAAAGCATGTTTTAAACGTTAAATTTGTTTAAAACGTTTTTTTAATTATTTTAAATTTCCTAAATTATATTTTATACTACTTCATTAATATTTTAAAAATCACATTTATGCACACATATTTGAAATACGTGAGTGCGAGAGAGATAGAGTTATGCAGGTTTCAATGTTCAATTTTGATTTAAGGCCTACCCCTTTGGATTTTAGTCAAAAAAAAAATGTATTCTACTAAAAAAACCTTATTTTTTCTACGGTGTGTATGCTATTTTTAAATTTTTAGGCCGACGGGAAGTAATTTTTTTAAGCGATAAAGTAGACAAAAAATCACTTTACCAGTAGAGAACATTTTGTACAAATTAACTTAATAAGTAATTGGAATAATGATATTAATAATCCTATATTATTTTAATTTGCCGGTCGGTACCTGTATTGGCCACAGCCGATTTATTTTATTTTATTTAGATCTTGTGTTGGATTAACAATACCTAGCTAACTTATATGTTTTTGGATTTGCGCCTTTTGTGAATTTGTGCTTATATTTTAGAAAACAAAAAAATTATGATTTTTTTCAATTATTAAAATAATAAATTGCACAAAAAAGGATCCCGCGCCCCTAGGCGGTCGCCTAATCTAAGAGCCGGCCCTGGAGATATTCAATTATTTTTATTCGAAATAATACCATTACAAGTAGCTAGGAATGTGTAAACCAATCAAAAGATTTTTCTTCGTCCGTATTATATTCAATGCTTGTTCTCACGTTCCCCATTCTATTTGCATATTATTATACAGAACAATTATTGTCATTAAATCGAACTATTAAGTCTATTAATATACGTTGATTAAGAAATGCCGTTTTCGGTTTTTAAAAATACATCACTACTATGGCAATGCGCGCATAATGTGTTGCATACGTTCCCGCGTATTACATAAAAATAAGACGCGTGACCCCCTTGCGAGTGTTTTAAAAGTATAATGAATGAATGAACGGGTTTCTAATATGCTTGAAAGCGCGATTTAAAATTGCATAACCCTACAACAATTGAATGCGTTGTCGTTTTTAGTCGTCATACTCACCGCTCTGAGAGTTTTGTCTGTGACATTATCTTCATGGCCATATATTTTCTCCTGAATTCTATTCAACCAGGAATAGAGTTCGGAATATTGGGCGTAGAACTCCTTCAGCGACCAAGTACGGGCATCGGCACTGAGTTCGCAATTAGCATCCTGTGGAAAAAAAGGAGACGTAAGACGGCGCCAAAAGTGATTGGCACGGATGGTGCTTATTAAAATTCTAGCTATCAAGCATATAGCTCCGAAGCGGAAGTAGTAAATCAGGAATTCTGTACGAAATATATAAAACCGTTTAAGGTCTATTATGATGGTATAGACGACGGTTGTAACAATCTGGTCATTACAAAGCGGTGGGATTTTGGGTTATTAAGGTGCGGATGCCAAATGAGGCGTGTGTCCTAAAAAACAAAGCCACGGCGACCCGCGACCGCTAAGATGTAGACACCACGGAAAATAATGCATTAAGTTAATTATGAATATTCAAGAGCATTTATAGGCCGAAAATAGAGCTGTATCCTGTTGATGTGCGCATCTTTGAAGCCATACAGGATGTGGACACTTATTTATAAACCAACAGGTATTTTCGGGCACGAAACCACTAAAATCGGAATCCCTAAAATTACCCTCCAGTTGGTCGCGTCCTATCAAATCAAAATACTAACTTGGCAATTGTCGATCAGTTGATTGTCCATAATGTAGTTGTAATTGGGCTCCAATATCGACCAGAACTCTTCCTTTTGCTCGCTAGCGGTGCTTCCCCAGGACAGTCTCTTTGTCGATTCCTTTCTCTTCTTCTTCTTCAAACTGTTGAACTCTCGCGTCTTCATTGCCATCCTATCCGGCGTCGCCGAAATTTGCAGTGATGACAGCGAGAAGCTCGACTTCATCGCCGAATTTTCAAAACCTAGAACAAAGTAATAATATATTACCATCTTTATTATAAGAACTTTTAACCTAAGTTTCTAGTGATGACAGAAAAACTGAAAATGATGGGGTGTGTTAAACCAGAGCTTGAAATTTCTCCTACCACAGTGGGGCCAAATCCTAAAAACTGGTCAAAACCTAGTAGCCGCTGGTAAGAATTTTATTGGTGGTGCTGCAAACGATTGCACAATCTGTCATCTAACCTAACTTTAATACATACATAAATACATAAATGATGCCTATGCATTTTGAGGCATTCGTTTTTTTTAATGAGTTTAATTTTAAGCTACTAACGAGTGTTTTAATTAAGCATGAAGTAAAATTTCGAGTTTAAAAAAGCCTAAAAATTTGGTTTAGTCGCGTAGCGTAGCGGAGCGACTAAACCAAAATTTCAGGTTTTTCTAAACTCGAAATTTTATTTCACGCGCCACGCGTATAAACCACTGCAATATTGTGAAATTAAAAACGCCTGATCAAAAATATACTGAATATTTTGAGTTTCACAATATTTCAGTGCTTTATATGAATGGCGGATGAATTAAAATTTCGAGTTTACAAAAACCTGAAAATTTGGTTTGGTCGCGTAGCAAAGCGGAGTGACCAAACCAAATTTGCAGGCTGTTCTGTATACTTGTTTTACTTGATTTAAACTTCTCCGGATGTTTTTTTAATTTAGTGATAACCTGTTAAAAAGGCGATCAATTATAGTGATTATACAGGCAATTTTGCTTTTAGTATACTGACGTATTTAGATCAGGCGCGTACATAGAAATTATTTTCGGGGAAGGGGTTATGACTTCTTACCAGTTAATAATTCAATATAAATATAATGAAATTTAATAAACAAATAAATAACTAAGATTAAAATTTATTGAAGTCTAATAAAATTCATTTTGGTGTGTTTTAATTTGACCTCATTATATCAATTATAATGAGTTCAAATTAAAACACCTTTAATGTGAATTTGCTAAAATGTTTGTTTTTTAAAATCGTTTCATTTGGAATTTCTAATTTGCCTTCTCCTGGACACAAAGAAGTCGTATTTTCTTGACGTTTCACGTAAAAGCAATTGACAAATCTTAGGTATTAAACTTAATTTGGCTCTTTTGCTCCCCCTGGACACAATATTTTGTCTTTTGACTACGCCCACTAAAAATAATGTATTGAAATTATTTGGTTAAAAATTACATATGAATATTTTAAAGTACAAAATCTTTCTCAAATTGAGGGCTCTTACTAAATAAATATTTCAAATTTACATATATGTATGTCATATTATGTTTATACATAATAGTATAGATCGAATCTAATAAAAATAGATTACATTTTGTGAAATAACTAATTATGCCTTTCTTCTCAATAAAATATGTATTTGTAATGAAAACATGTTTGTTTATGATATGTGTCAAATTTGTGTAAAAAAAACCCGTTGTCAGATACGCTTATGATAAAGGAAATAGTATTATGCCAATATAATATTTATTAATTATACGATGTCTATAGTTACAGACAAATAATAAGATTAATAGAAATACTAGTAGAGAAATGCAAATTTTCTGACAGATTAATTACGCGTTTTATTGGTGGTAATTTTATTTATATAATTCCTGTTCATAATAGCAAGCTGTAATACATTAAACGCATTTAATTCATAAATAGTTTTTCTATTCTATTTGTATTTATACCGCTGTTACGTGTTTAAATACAATTTGTTGTTTTAAATATTAGGGTGTAAAGTTAATAATGTCTACTTGAAATTTAAGAAACGGTATTCATATATACACTGTTTAATTATTTAGTAAGTATTGTTTTAAAAAAGTTAGTGATAAAATTTAGCTACTTAAGAGGCAATGGGTGCATAAATGTTATAAAATCTTGATAATAATAATTATCTCTTGAATCTTGGAGGCGTTCACTTCGTGATAATTTTCAATATAGAGATAAAATAAACAACTAACTTTTTTACAACACTTATTTTTCTTCTGTAAATATAATTATTATGTTATACATTATACATTGAATGTTTCTATTAAGTATACATATCCTGACGTACAGTGATGGACAAAATTATATAGACAAACAATTAAACATTTCTAAAGTTCGTTATAATTTTATTCATTGAATTATCAATAACTCTACACCAATGACATTAATAAGATGTATGTTTGACATTTAGCAATTAAATACAAAGAAATAAAGACAAAAACATAATTTATGTTAAACAGCAGAGAACGTTAGTTTAGGCTCTTCTTAAATGCCTAGTGGTCTTAAAATCCTCTTTGCTATTAAAAAATAAACTATTAAATTATCTGAGTACGGTTAACGTCACATAGAAATTCCAAACAATTTAAATTTAAATCGAAAGCAGTGTGGTCAATTATCAAATAAAAATACTTGTAGGTTCACAGTGTAAAGAAAAAAAAAAGAAGTGATCATGCTAGAAAATGCAATGAAAGAGGCATGAGAGTAGTTAAAATGATTCCATCGAGAGATCCTCTTAAGACTATAAAAATCAAAAGTGAATTACAAGCTTAAAAATTACCTAATATCTTAACAAAATACAATTAAACGAAGATTGATTAACCTAAATTTATTTTCAATACGTGAAGCAGAAAAAACTTTGGTTTCAATTGAAAACTGAAAGGCCCGTTTAGAATTTGCTCACTGTTATCTGCAGTGGACTTTAAATTAATAGAAAATAGATTGTTTTAGCAAAGAGTTCAAGTTTAATACGGTTGGATATGATAGCACACGTTATGTTAGATGCCCTGTTAATAAAAGTATACCCTAACTTCACATTGCCCACAATAAAACATTAAGGTGGATCTGTTATGGTTTGGAGTTTCTTTCTCAGGCTTGGACCCATACACAAATTCAAATTTTATGCATTATGGATAGGTTTATCTGCAAACTGCGTTTCAAAATGACAACGAATTTAAATACACGTCAAAGTTAGTGAAGCAGTTAAATCCTATTTTAAAATAAGTCCAAGCTGTATTTAACACACACCAAGTTAAATCCGGTTGAGTATATGAGGTACCACATAAACAGAAAAATTAGAGATCAATAAAAAATTCAAGAATAAGACGGATTAGAAGAACAATAGAATAGTGTTGATAGTGCCTACAACAAACTTTTTCATTGAATGTCAAAAAGATGCCAGCAAGTTTTTACCAACAAGAGATACCCTACTAAATGCTGAACATATTATTAAAAATAAATCATCTAATTTTTGACAAATATTGTTATAACAAATATGTTTTTAGTTTTGTCAATATATTTTTGTCCAACCAATGTATACATTTTTAACAATAATAAATAAGTTTATGGAAATATTTAAAAAGCTTTAAGTTTAACGTTTTTATAAAATCAACGAATGTTTGATAATTCACAGGTATAAAGTAATGAAAAATATATAGACAATTATATTTTTTTTGATATATTTTAAGGGTATTCAAACTTGAAATAAATAAATATTGGAATAAAAATAAGTTGCAAAATATTAGCAAAACATGTTTATAATTTTTTAATATAAGCAAAACATGTTTATATGTTTTTATGTTTTGCTTATATTAAAAAATTATAAACATGGTTTGCTAATATTTTGCAACTTATTTATATTCCGATATTTATTTATTTCAAGTTTGAATACCCTTAAAATATATCGAAAAAAATATAATTGTCTATATACTTTTCATTACTTTATACCTGTGAATTATCAAACATTCGTTGATTTTATAAAAACGTTAAACTTGAAGCTTCTAAGGAGTGTTTCCAGTCCTTGATTAGGCATGAAGTGAAATTTTGAGTTAAAAAAGCCTGAAAATTTGGTTTCAGGCTTTTTTAAACTCGAAATTTTACTTTATGCGCTATGCGTATAAAACACTGATTTAAAGCAGGGTTGTTATGCTTAAAACAAAATTTGACTTCTTGCTTAACCAAAAAGTGGAAACACTTGTTTGAAACTTCAAATTGAACGATTTTTAAAATGGCAATGCATGCCTGAAATTTTACAGCGCATGCATCGGAAAATATACACACCCCAAAGTTTTAATGACAAGTTTCTCGATGCAGTGCAAGCTAAAAAATGTATTCTATGTAGATTTAATATGGAATTTTAACAACGAAAAACTCTGAAATAATAAAGAACTTTCTGAGACAAGAGTTTTTAAGTAATTTAATATATCACCCAATTTTAATGGATCACTGTATATCACTAGATTGTCACTAAAAACGTCCGCTCCACACCAGTATTTAAGGTTGGAAATTCACATGTTATATGGCCATAAGAATGAACAACGATTAATTTTCCACAATAATTAAAATAGAGCTTTAAAACTTATACATATTGTACATTGAAGCTATGCGAATAAATCGACACTATTTTTAAAAATATATATTTCTTAAATTATATACAAACCAAATAATGGAACACTCTTACATAATCAAATAAATCCGTGCAGTGCTTCCATTGAAAACATTATTTCTTCTTCATATTGCTTTAATTTATTGAAGTAATTATTATAAACATGTATTAAATAGATTGATCTAAAATAAATGATAAATAAAATTAATCGTTGCTTAGAAATCTCCATTAAAGCAATGTAAATTTTGATTATGCTTTTAATACGAAAGTTGAATTTGTATATTTTTAAGATTCTTTTTTTATAATATAATAAAATAAAAACTTTAAGCAAATACGAGATTCTGAATTATCGATGTTTTCCTTGTTACCAACAAAAATAATTTTAATTAAATATCAATCTTTTTTAATATTAATTTTTATCACTTCATTGAGACTATACTTTAGATTGTTTATCTATATAGACGATTCTAAAATTATTGTTGACATTGTAAATCAAAATTAAATTACTATTAATTAATATATAACAATTTGATAGCAACACCTCAGTGGCGACCTTTCGAATGTGGTCGGCATTAATTTAAATCATTTATATTTTCTTTATTTGCATACTCATAAATAAATGTTAATATGCAATATATATAAATAATGATTGTAATTCATAATTATATAATAAAAATAAGTATTCGAAATAAAACAAGTAAAACAGTTGTATGTATGTCGATAAAAATTAAAATAGTGAATATTTATCCAGTTTACTTGTGTCTTCTGTAATTCAATACCCATTAATTCACACGGCGCTATGTAAATAAACATATAATGAGCTCCGCACTCATAATTTTTATAAAATTCGGCAGGCATTATAAACCAATACATGGTCAAAACTACTTTCTGCAGTGTTGCTATCTCTGCGCCATCTCGTATCCCAGAAACACACAACCAGCGAAAATTAAAAAAAAATTAATCAATTTATTTGATTTTAAAATTGTTGTCAAATTAGGTATTATAACAATTTATTTTTACAAATTACAAATGAAAAAGCACAGATAAACACAATAATACCGAATATTTATCAGAGTTATCTATTGTTTTATTAAAATTTAAAAATAATAATAATAAAATAATAACAAAGCTTGGTTGAATGAAATACATTTATTAACTGAATAAATTGCACCTGGCCGCAATATAAAAAAAAACGTTGACAAAAAAAAACACAGATGAAATAAAAATAATCTTTCATTAACTTAATTCAAATAAACACAATATGTGACACTGCCATTAGTATTGTTGTGACTATCTTTAAGTAATCCGTGCTCTTTACCTTAAACTTGTTATTAATTTTTATAAAATGGTTTACACAATCGCCGAACAAAATTGTCGATATTGGAGTGGTGACAATCCTCATCTTATTAGAGAGTCCACACGCAGGGTGGCTACAACCTAAGGGGTTGGTTGCAGAAGATTGTTATGTGGATCAAAATGGTTCCCCCTTCATATCCTAGGAACGGTTTTGGAAAAGTTTCTCTAACTGTTACGGTTCCAAAGATATTGTGGCTGGCTTGTTTTCAAATTGACACCCTGTATGTACATCTTTGATTTAAAACACTGTTTTAAAACAGCCGCCGTGATTTAAACGGTTTTATTTTAAACATGTTTTAAATCCTAATTTTTTTTAAATATGTTTTAAACGTTAAATTTGTTTAAAACGTTTTTTTTTTTAATATTTTAAATTTGCTAAATTATATTTTATACTACTTTATTAAGATTTTTAAATATTAGCTAAATTGTTGAAGTGAAATATCTTCAATTACATTATTAAACATAACATTTTATTACACGACAATATCAAATATGTTGTGCATAAATGTGATTTATAAATACAGGGAATTATTCTTTCCGGTATTCATATGGATACACTGTAAATTTTATGACATTCGTTGTTTTTTAAAAAGATTTTAATTTGAATTTTTAGGCGAGGGTTTTCCACTCCCAGACTAAGCATGAAGTAAAATTTCGAGTTTAGAAAAGCCTGAAAATTTGTATTGGCCGCGTAGCGAAGCGGAGCGGCCAATCCAAATTAGGCTATTCTAAACTCGAAATTTTACTTCATGCGCTACAGGTATAAAACACTGAAATATCACAAAGTTTAAAATATACGGCTTTAGCAATCCAATATGTAGATGTGAATAAAACGTGAGTCAAATTCTGCGCTGAACAAATTGTTTAAAACAGTGATTATAGGCAACCTAATAACTCTAACGTATATTAGGTTGCCTATAATCATTGTTGTATGTATGTGTTTTTTGAACTTCACTGTAAATCAGTGTTTTTACGCGTGGCGCATAAAGTAAAATTTCGAGATTAGCAAAGCCTAATTTGGATTGGCCGCTCCGCTTCGCTACGCGGCCAATCCGAACTCTTAGGCTTTTCTAAACTCCAAATTTTACTTCATGCTTAGTCTGGAAGTGGAAAACACTAGTTAAAAGCCTCAAATTAGCCGCTTTTAAACAACGAATTCCCACAAAATTAAAAAACGCTGTAATTATTGGGATATGTATACTCAAAAGAATGTATGTTCTGTTTTCAACGTGTTTTAAATATGTTTTTAATTGGTAATGTTTTAAGCGCTGTTTCAATGAAAAAACACGTTTTATTAAAAAAAACTGTTTGTTTTAATTAAAATGAAAAAACGTTTATTTTTAACAACCCTGCATGTTCGAAACAATAAAGATAGTCCATCTGTAGAACGGGTCACGTCGTAAAGTATTTGCATGCGTTTAAAAGTAATCGATTGATTAGATTGTATTTTTAACATTAGAAGTGAAATCGTATCGCACCAAAGATGAAAGTATTCATAGAAGTACTTAAAAAATTGGACGAAACTTTGAACAACACTCAAAAGTCCTGTTGTATTGCCTAAAACCGATTCTGAAATAGCGAATATGAGTGCAGAGCAGTGCATACGCACGGAAATACCATACAAATATCGTTCCCCCTAATCGCTCAATTTAACAGAAAAATTTCAAATGTTCCCAAAATTGTCAAACTTTACTTTAATATCCAATAAAAAAACTCAATAAACCATAAAATGATGTATTTTTTATACGAGAAGTTCTATCGACTCTACATATAAAAGTTTCCGGTTTTTTAATCATGAATTCCCAGCAAATCTTCTGTTTGATAAGCGTAACGTACACCAAACACGTATTAATGGTTATTAAAGGAGTGTAACTAAAGTTAGCAATATTGATTGTAATACGCGAACAAATAAGTTGTACTTAATGCATGGACAAATTAAGGCTTAAAAACGGAAAATACTGTTAAGGTCTGTTGAGTAATCAGTAGTTAACATATTGTCAACTACCAGCGTGATTACCCGACCACATGATTAAATCTTGAACGGATTAGGCTTGCATTACGTTTATGATGTAAATACTGCCTAACAAAACGTAAGTGTTTCATATAGTATTACTATTAAATATATAAAATGTAAGTGTGTGACTGAATGGTTAACACCTATGCCAAAAACAAAAAATTAAAATATTTAATAACGTGGCTTATTGAATTACTAATGATGCTCAGCAACTAAATCCTGTGTTTAATTACAGCGTGATAGCGAAAAACAGGTCAGATTTGAACTTGTCATAATTTAATTCTAATGTACCTCATATCTTTCAGAGCTGGGCAGTATTCGAATCCTGGATTCGAATCCTTTTGGAGGATTCAAAAGAGGCATTCGAATACTTTAGTTCAACTAGATCCGTGATCCGGATTCGTTACATTTTTTTAAGAGGATTCGTATTCGAATTCAAATGCGGATGGTCGATTCCTTATAAGAGGATTCGAATATTTATAAAAGGATTCGAATACTTACAAAAGGATTTGAATCGTCAAAAATAATTCAAATTAATTGTGAGGATTAACATGAAAAATGTCTTTTTTGTGTTTTTAAATTTCTCGTTAAATCACTGTTTTATACGCGTGGCGCATGAAGTAAAATTTCGAGTTTAGAAAAGCCCAGAAAATTTGTCGAGGGTCGCTGAGCGACCCTAGACAAAATTTCACAGGGCTTTTCTAAACTCGAAATTTTACTTCATACTTAATCTGGGAGTGGAAACGCTCGTTCGAAACTTCAAACTGAATGCTTTGATAAGAACATTAAATGACTGAAAATGTTTCTAAAGATAATAATCTAGTTTTCAAAATTTTGTTTAATATTATTCGAAGTAAAACTGACATGGCAGCCACAATCTGAAATGTTAAATTTTTCCGACATTTCCCTGATTCAAGATTTTTTTCCTGGCCTTTTAATATTCTTTCTTCTTTGGGAAACCCCCCTTTTGTTAAATTGTTTTTGTCAATATTTAACTTAATTTTATAAAATTTTACGTGTTTTGTAATTTGCCTGCTGATTTTGACAAATTTACTAATATCATATGGCTTTTTTGTTAGTTTTTTGGTCAATTTAAATATAATTCCATGACTTTTCTCTAACTTTTCCGGTTTTAATGATATTCAGTGAATTTTTTATTTACGTAATTTTCAGGCATTCGTCGATTTTATAATAGAGTTCAATTTGAAGTTTTGAATGGGTGTTTCCACTCCCAGGCTAAGCATGAAGTAAAATTTCGAGTTTAGAAAAGCCCCGAGACAAATTTTCGGGCTTTTCTAAACTCGAAATTTTACTTCATGCGCCACGCGTACAAATCACTGATTTGAAGTGAAGTTTATAAGCACAAAAATACATCTTCAGAGTAACAGGGAATCAGATATTTAGTCTGTTATCAACGATGTTCAGTGTTAATACTAAATAATTAGGTTTTGAATACTTGTGTTAAAACAACTGGTAACGATATTTTTTATATAAATGGTGGCAAAAAATAATAAAATCAAATTTAATCTTAAAGGATTTGTATTCGTGATTTGAAAAAGCAGGATTCGAATTATATTTATCTCTTACGAATCCTTTATTCGAGTATTCGTGATTCGAATCATATTAGGTGATTCGGGTTCGTGATATTTTATAGGTTCGTATTGCCTAATACTTTGTATTTATTAAAAAAATATATGGCATTTTTCTTCTAAGTATAAGTATATCCCGATAATTACAGCGGTTGGTAAATTTGCCGGAGTTCGTTGCTTTTATAAAAGCAGTTAAGTTAAAGCTTCTAAGGAGTGTTTCTAATCCTTATTTAAGCATGAAGTAAAATTTCGAGTTTAGAATAGCCTGAACGTTTGGATTTGGACGGGTAGCAAAATCTAGGCTTTTCGTCTAACCAAATAAATATTTTCTATATCCACTACACCTTCTGAATTTGTAGGTTGCTAATAAATTATTCTTTCAGTTTTTAATGCTATTAAAAAAAGCTGAATAATTTAAATATTATTCATAACATACACGTTGTTATCGCGCTAGGTCAAGTAGTTATAATGTATGTAAATACCCAGTATACTTTTAAAGTGGAAATAAATTAATAACATACAAATAATTTATTTACCCAGCGTATACTCATTTGTACGGCAACTAATTAAGTTCAATTGTTGATTAGCATCAATAATACAATAATTTAATTAGGGATGTTTTTTTTCATAATTGAATATTGATTAAAGAAACATGCTCGTAATATTTCAAAAGTTTTAATTTTGTCGTTTTTTTTTAATTAATCAGAAACTTAACCATGATTACTGGATGATTAAAAGTTAATCAGCCGCAGTGGAAGTGGGCATCAACGTCCTTGGGTAACATTTACGAAGGCAAAAAGAAGAATTGTAATCCAATATGAGTGAAATGGTAGGTCATTGACCGAAGTCTTTTAACATCATAAACAGATAATTTTCTTTCAAGTATACATATCCTTGTGTATACGCTGTAAATTTTCTGGCATTTGTTAATTATTTGAAAGACATCAATTTGAAATTTCTAATTAGCGTTTTTCATTCCTTGATTAAGCATGAAGTAACATTTCGAGTTTACAAAGGGCTGAAAATTTGGATTTGGGCGCCAAGTAAAGCGTAAAAAAGGACACTTGGTTTGTTTTACTATTTGTTTTATTTGAATAGGAAAACAAACCAAGCGTTATTTATAATGTTTCCTTTATTATGTCTATTTTTAGAGATTGTATTGGTTTTATTATTTATCGCAATTTTATAGTCAAAACACTTTGCCCACACAAGTTACATTTCTTACTGGATATGCAATAATTGTCCATGCGTTATGTAAGCAGCACATAGGGGACAAAACAAACCATAAAACCATTCTAGCGGTAGGTGGTTTCGACCATTTATTACTGCATCTATACTCAGACTTCACGATCCACTAAATCAACCTGCCGATATAAGTGACGCATTATAAGCAATATTCCGGTGCATAAGATTATGTTTTCAAAAAAGACACGTGCATGTCGAAACAATGGTCCTAAGTCAGTCGCTCAGGAATAAACAATCATCATTTATTTCCATTTCAATGCCACCACACTTGTGCAACAAAACAGTTGGGGAAATTTTTGGAAAGAGCCTTTCTTACGCTCTTTCATTTATCAAGATCGGGAGTGTGTAATAAAATGCATTCTGTTATAGAATTTCTTTTGTGCAGCGGTGCATTGTGAGGACATGATGCAATACTTACGGAGTTAATTAAAATCTACTGTGTTGCGACAAGATTGTTTATTTTGGCGGCATCTTGTCGGAAAATGAAAATGTGTTAGTGTGCATGTGCACAACTAAAAGCGGCGAGAAAGTCGCTATTGCTTACATACATACTGTTCGACTGTGCCCAGTGAGAGTCCTTGAACTGAAAAGTATTGCTCCACCTGATTGATTGGTTCAAATGTTTGAGATCATTTTATCTGAAAGCATCTTTATTGAATCTCCAAACATGATGTGTGTGTGTTTTTATATGTGTGCTAGAATGCGGATTAGCATTATTATTAATAACCTTTGCGGCGTCCTTACGAATGGTTTGTCAACATTTCCAGGACGAGGTCAATTTTCCATATAAATTACAAACAGGGAATTCAACGAAACTGGTCGTATAAATATATCAATCGAAATTATTTACGTATATGGTAGAATGTGTATCATTTCTATACCGAGTGTGTTGGGTACAATTTTAGGAATTCGTTGTTTTTATAAAACCGTTCAATTTAAAGTTACTAATGAGAGTTTAGGCTTCTTGGTTAAGGTCGGAAATGCACATGTTATTTGGCCATAAGAACGAACAACGATTAATCTTTCATAAAAATGAAAATAGAGCTTTGAAACTTATTCATATTGTACATTAATGCTTTGCAAATAAATTGACACTATTTTTATTTCAAAAAAATGTTTTTTAAATTAAATATAAATCAAATATTGGAACAGTCTAAAATGATCAGCTAAATCGGTGAAATTCTTCCATAGAAAACATTATTTTTTTTTGATATTGCTTTAATTTATTGAAGTAATTATTATAAACATGTTGAATTAAATAGATTGGTCTAAAATAAATGATAAATACAATTAATCGTTGCTTAGAAATCTTCATAAGAGCAAATAGGGGGCAGCATCGTGTCATTTTAGTAATATCTTAAATATATACTGTGATTTCCAAAAACATGTAAAAAGAAATTTGGTTTGAATCTTGAATCACGAATGTAATTTTTCTGCCGCGGGCCGTTTATCCATTTGTTATTGATACACAACAAAGACATTATTAAAATATTTCATTTAGTAAATATAAGTACATTTCTGTATTTATGTTTTGAATAGGAATGTGGAATGCCAGTATATGTTGATTCAAGCAATGAGCCAGAAAACTTCCTTTTTTATTTATTTACCAAATTGAATGTGCAGCACTCGGTGACATGATTACTGAGGCACTTAGTCAGCTTAGCATCTAGAGTTCGAATTGGGTTATTGTAATTTCCCATTTTTTGTATGGCGCACGGCGGCTTAGCCTACTCAGCTTGGAGTGTCGCCTACCCAGCTTAGAGTGTGGTCGTCTCGCGTTCGCATCTATTTCTTTTGTGTGCTACATTGCAATTTACCAAATTAAGAAGTGCAGCACGCGGCAGTTTACTGCGTTAGCCGCTAAACTTTAAGTGTAGGGTTTTAAGTCATGTATGATTATAATTGATATTTGATTTTTGATCGTAATCATTTAAATCACCTATGTAGTTGCAAATAACATGAATAAACATTTTATTTTGCCAGAATTTAACTGTTTATCTACAATATTACAAATATATACTAATATGGAATATCAAACTAAAATCATTAATTTTGAAGGCATCTATTTTGTTATACATACTAATTAACTACTTGAAAATTAACCCATAATGTGTTGTAGTATATTATACAATCACAACTATAGTGTTTTACTCATGTAAATATATAAATATTTTTGTATGATCGATCTTTTGTACCACATAAGTAGGTTGTATTTGACAAGTTGCTATACATAACAAAACGGTAAGTAGAACTTATGTTTTACTTACCGATCAGTCAGTAGCGTACCGAGGCATAGGTTTGGGTTGGGAATGTGCGCTAGATTGTGAATCTCGTAGCGCAAAAGGTCGTGGTTATTAAAGATTGTAAATTTACCGACTTTCAATTAGCGGTAATTCTGTAAATTTGTAAATAAAACCTATCGGCAAGTCAAAATATCGTAGTTTTAGGGGTAAAAACAATTGAAATTTACTTGAAAAATTACAAAAAGATGCCGAAATAAAACGAAAATTATGTAATTTGATAAAACATTGAAAACCAAATAAAAATCATAAAAATTAAGTTCAATTTTATGTTTATTTGCAATTTTTATAATAATCGCCAAATATTACTATTTATATAAATAGAGCGAACTTGTGTTTCAAGTGTACATAATCCGATGCATGCACTGTAAAATTTTAGACATTAATTGCTTTTTTTTACAAGCGTTCAAATTGAAGTTTCAAACGAATGTTTCCACTACTTGATTACCCAGGAAGTTATATTTCGAGTTTAGAAAAGCCTAATTGGTTTGGTCGCGTAACGAAGCGGAGCGACCAAACCAAATTTTCAGGCTTTTCTACACTCAAAATTTTACTTCATGCGCCAGGCGTATAAAACACTGAAATACTGTAAAATTCAGAATGTACTGCTAAAACGATATTAAAAATGAACCTTTGAAGCAGGATTAAAAATATGCTGCTAAACGTGAGTATTTTGAATGTTACAATATTTAGTGTTTTATACGCCTGGTACATGAAGTAAAATTTTGAGTTTAGAAAAGTTCAAAATTTTAATCATGTACCAATCGCTAGTAGTAGCTTCAAATCGAATTCATTAAAAAAACAACAAATGCCTCAAAATGCACACGCATCGGCATAAGTGTTCTTGAAACAAAAATTCCCTGTATGTTTGCACACTCTTTTTTTTCAGTTTTTACAAATTTCATCGAAATTGTAAATTTGAAAAATTGCGAAAAAATATGAATGCACGAAATACGAAAGTGTTATATTTAGTACAACGTTATAAAAGTAGAATAATTTATTTCAAGACATCACACATTTTGTCAATAATTAAAGTTAACGTCAATTCATAGACTTTCTTAAATGTTAAGAGGTCAGGATTTCCCCCTAGGTCCAGTCTTTTGCAAAAAATATGATAAACAGTTCCAAATATGTTTAGATAAATAGTTCACTATAGTGATTGTTACACTAGTTGTTAGAGTCTTAAAAATGTTCTAAGGTATGAAAATTTATAAAAATTAATAAATCTAAAGACAATGCAATATCAAAATGCTCTTGCAAAAATCTTGATAATTTATTTTTTATATTTTGAAACTGAACACGAATTTAATGCACTATCATTTAATCTATTGAATTATTGACATTTGAATTGAACTTAAAATGTTGGGAAATAGTCATTATTGGCTCCAAGCATATTCTACGGAACTGATATCTAACCTAACCTAATATCATATAATTATCAGAGGTTATTAAAACAGGAATACAAATATATTGTTCGAGCGTTGGGAAATTTATAGTATCCACATAAAACTGCACAAGTTTACCCATTTAACAAAATCTATATTGTTAATAATAATGAAGTTATCTATACATTCTTATACAAAATTAAAAATATATTGCACATAATATCCAAATTCACGATATTCTTATAAGGTAAAGTTTAAAATATAACTATTGGATTTGTATATTTTTAAGATTGTTGTTTTATAATATATTAAAATAAAAACTTTAAGCGAATACGGGTTTCTGAATTGTCGATGTTTTCCTTGTTACCTACAAAAATAATTTTAATTAAATATCAATATTTTTTAAAATTGACTTTCATCACTTCATTAAAACTATATTGTAGATAGTTTATCTACATAGACGATTCTAAATTCATTGTAGACATTGTAAATTAAAATAAAGTTTATTAATTTATAATAATTTGATAGCAACACCTTAGTCAGATTTTCTTCAAGATTTGTGGTCGGCATTAATATACATCAATTATATTTTCTTTATTTGTATACTCATAAAGAAATGTTTATATGCAATTTGTATTTATTATAATTGTAATTCATAATTTTATAATAAAAATAAGTATTCGAAATGGAGCAAGTAAAAACAGTTAGAAATTAAAATAATTCTCGCGGCGCTATGTAAACAAACAACGGGCACCGCACTCATAATTTTTATTATTCGTTGGGATAAAATTCGGCAGGCACTAAAAAGCAATAAATAGAAAACTACTTTCTGCAATTTTGCCATCTCTACGCAATCTTGTATCCCAGAAACACACAACCAGCAAAAGTTGGCCCTCTGAAGCATGAAATTGTATATATTTGCGATATTAATGACCAATCAAAATGTTTAAAATCTACACTAAATGAATTCATGTATTGTATTCATATACAGTGACTTTTTCTTTAAGTATATATATCCCAAAATTTGAAAAGCGTTGAAATTCAAGTTTTAATCAAGTGTTTTTCACTTCCAAGCTAAGCAGGAAGTAAAATTTCGAGTTAAAAAAAAAGCGGAGCGAAGCGTAGCGCCCAAATCTAAATTTTGAGGGTTTTCTAAACTAGAAATTTTACTTCATGCGCCACGCGTATAAACCAATAATAATATTGTGAAGTTCAAAATACACTACTAAAGTAATATGCTAAAGACGTATATTTTAAACGTTACAATAATTCAGTGTTTTATACACTGATTAGAAAACCCTGAAAATATTGGCTTCGTCGCTCCGCTTCGCTACGCAATCAAGCCAAATTTTCAGGCTTATCTAAACTCGAAATTTTACTTCATGTATAATCAAGGACTAGAAACACTCGTTAGAAGCATTAAATTGAGTGCTATTATAAAATCAATGAATGCCTGAAAATGTACAATGTACGCATCGGGATATGTATACCTAAATACAAAATTCTCTGTATGATATAAGATTATCACATACTCTATACCAAATCGAGTTTGTGATAATCTTAAAAAATATATGCTATTTCGTAATAAAATAATTCGCGTGTGAGAATAATTCTAGGTCATAATTAGATACGATCATCTTAATTCGCCAATTAAACGATGAAATATTCTAAATCAATTAATACGGTTAATCATTTTGATTCATATCATGTAATTAGATAAAATTACAGGTACCCAAATTAGGTTAATTAAACCAAAATTAACAATCGCCGATTTAAATAAACACTCTCCGTTCTAGAGTTCCCCCGCTTTGTTGTGTTTTGCGTTTCAGTCTAATGCTAATTTGCGAATAAATCCGCATATACTGAATGTACATATTAAATATTATTATGTGTAATTAATATCTGCAATGAGTTCTAGGTCGTGTGCTTCTATATTTTTTATTTTTAGGATATTAACGCAGATTTGAATGTTGGAAATGAGGATGAATGAAAAATAATACAAAGTAATTATTGTTAAAAGGAAAATTGTGAATATTTAGTAATAAAGCTACTTTCAATTATTGCTACAACAATATGTTGAAAAATATTTTATATATATTTCATTACAAATGTAAGTAATTATTAAGGGGGAGTATTTTTATAATTGTGCCAAAACTACCTGATGTTTGGCAATTTTTTTGGGGAAACTGAAAAGACTTAGACACTTGCGGTTTTTGGCACAATATTTATTCATCTCTTGTCTACAAACTGGAATTTTTTCGAAGTATAATCATTTAAAATGGCGTCCATAATGGCGGCTTTCTCGGAGCCGCCATTATGGACGCCATTTTAAATTATTATACTTCGAAAAATTTCCATTTTTTCATGTTTTGAAAATATTTGTTATCTGCGGGATGGATAGAAGCCGCAATACGTCACCTAGAAGCATGAAACCAAAAAATAAGTAAAGTTTAAACTCCAAGGAGGCATCTGAACCTAAGAAACATGAAAAAATTCCTTATAGAAACAAAATGGCGGCCGTTTGAAAAAAAAGATACGAATTTTCGCATGATTTTTTCAACTTTGGCATGCCGTTAAAAATCGTTAGTCATCCAAATGTTGCGATTTTAAAGGTTCAGAGGCCCATAAATTCAATTTCCTTTTAGGCAGTCAAAACTAGAAGTCGATTGGTTGAACGGTTCGCAAGCTAGAATTCCCGCAGATTTGAAAAATCTTGTTTCGAGATAAACGCGTTTGAAGTTTGGCAACTGTTTTTCCGTGTTCAATTCGATTAGCTCGATCAATGTGACCAAGAACGAAGTAATTTATAGGTTTTTGGGGTCGCTGAACACGAATTCGAGGTCGGATTTGAAAAATTCAAAATGGCGGATCCAATATGGCGGACCAAAAATTGAAAATATCAAATTGGAAGAAATTTGTAATATAAGGGTTTTAGGGATCGCTGAACACGAATTCAGGTCGGATTTGAAAAATTCAAAATGGCGGATCCAATATGGCGTACCAAAAATTGAAAATATCAAATTGGATGAAAAGAATGTATAACACTCAAATCACCTTTGGTCGGTATACAAACCCGTTGCAGGGCGCGCGGCGGAATTGCTACCTGAGCGGCCGGTTCGCGCTCAGGACAATGGTTCATTGAAAGCCGTATAGCGACGGAACTAATGCACGGACCGCCATATAATTTTAACCAAATATTCTTCAGACATGTGGCATTAGATTTATGTAATAAAAAAAAATCGATTTTTTGAAAAAATTATAAAAATACTCCCCCTTAATACTTTTTTTTTAAATTAAAAAATAATTTGTAAATTATTAAAATATTTAGAAAAACACCAAAACCATTACAAACCAGGGTTGTTATGTTTGAAACACTTTGATTTAAAACAGTGTTTTAAACATGTTTAAAACAGCCGTCGTGTTATAAACGGTTTTGTTTTAAACTTGTTTTAAATCTTAAATTTGTTTAAAACATGTTTTAAAGGTTACATTTGTTTAAAACGTTTTTTTATTATTTTAAATTTGCTAAATTATATTTTGTTCGACTTCATTAAGATTTTTTGTTTACGTTTTTAAACTTTAGCTAAATTGTTGAAGATATTTCAAATTACATTATTAAACATAACATTTTATTACAATAAAATAGCATAACTGTGTGGGCATACATGTGATTTTTAAATAAAGGAAATGGTAACTCTTTTTTTTAGCTTCAGTCGATTTTTGAGATTTTGTAAACTGAACCGGGGGTAAACGTGTATGGGAAGCATAAAACTTAAGTTCATTTTTGTGATGAGACTTACCGTTTAACCGCAAATCGTATTTTAAGTTCCGATTTTGAGGTTATATATGTACGTATTTTCGGCTAAATACGTACATTGCAGGTATAAATTGGGCACACGATGAAACTATGTTCTAAATTATAACGGAATTAATCGAAATTGTAGTATTACCTTCATGTATACAACCATTATCAGGATATTAATTTTGCACTACAATTGACATCTACTGACGTTTATTTTAAATAATCGATATACAATTCTAGATCCTATATTAGTGATCTCTAGATCATAACTATTTTAACTTATGATATTAAAAATAGATGGCGCTAGGTGTAATAAAATTAAATAAATAATATCCGTTCACGAAAATTTGCTCCAATTATTACAATTATGACTTCTAAGATTAATATTATAATTAAAATACTCTATTTTGTTTCTAACACGTGTAAGCGTTAATTCGTGTTGTGCTGCAAAAAATTTTGTTAGCCTACAGATATTCCAGATTAATCCGAGTTGATTTTCGTAAACGGTTATCGTAGATTTATTAAAATCAAAAGTCTACCGCAATTTTATATACTATAACTGAGTAAGTAAAGAAAAATTGATGTGTGATTATCTAGTTGCAATAATGCTATGAGATCTATATACGGAAAAAAATAGAATAGTGCAGAAAAATGCATAACATAACCTAAAAAGTAAAGTTTTAATTTAATTATGTTATGTATTAAGTAGGTACTGATAAAACCCTTTGATTGAAATGGAAATTAATTCATCCATGTAAGGTATGGTGAAGAAGTCAGTGGCGTACATATAGTACTAATTAACTATAATAATAAAACAATAATAATAGAAATAATACATTTTATTGGTATTAAATACTAAACTTTATATTGTAAGTAATGATTTTATTTCTGCCTTATCTGGCCTAGATCCGCTGTGTTTTGTATAAACAGGATTACCTCGTGTAGGATATGACTTAATATAATACGCATCCTCAACCCTGAGATTATATCTCTTAATCCCAAAAATGTTGTTTGAATTTTATGTGCCAAACAAAAACACACCATAAACCTCTGCCCTGTACATCAGCCACAAAAATTCCCTCCTCCCACCCCTCTCCACTCTAGTTGATGCCAGGTAAATCTGTGAGGAATAATAAAAAGAAATTAATAATTAGATATCTCCGGGACCTAGCCGAGTCCACAATTGAATTTCTTCAAGGCGACCAGACCTTCAATCTTATGTATTATAAGAACCGGTCGGGCTATAGACAAACATTTTTAATATTGGGCCCCATGATTAATTTTTTTTTAAACGAAAAATATTTGGCTATAGCCAGGATTTGAAACTGTGCGTGCAGTTTCAAACCCTGGCTATAGCCAAACATTTTTAGTATTGGGCCTAGAGCAGCGCTCAGCCCGGTACTGGGCCGATCTCACTCTTGAACCGGTCGGGCTATACCCAAACAGTTTTAATATTAGGCAACTTGATTACATTTTTGTTTTAAACGAAAAATGTTTGGATTTGAAATCCAACTGCGCGCGCAGTTTCAAATCCTAGCTATAGCCAAACATTTTTAGTATTAGGCCTAGAGCAGCGCTCGGTCCGGTCCTGGGCTGGCTCACCAGGCCGGGCAGGGCCCGGCCTGGTGAGCCAGCGCAGGACCGGGCTGAACTCACTCTTGAACCGGTCGGGCTATAGCCAAACATTTTTAATATTTGACCCCATGATTAAATTTTTTTTAAACGAAAAATGTTTGGCTATAGCCAGGATTTGAAACTGCGCGCGCAGTTTCAAATCCTGGCTATAGCCAAACATTTTTAGTATTAGGCCTAGAGCAGCGCTCGGTCCGGTCCTGGGCTGGCTCACCAGGCCGGGCAGGGCCCGGCCTGGTGAGCCAGCGCAGGACCGGGCTGAACTCACTCTTGAACCGGTCGGGCTATAGCCAAACATTTTTAATATTTGACCCCATGATTAAATTTTTTTTAAACGAAAAATGTTTGGCTATAGCCAGGATTTGAAACTGCGCGCGCAGTTTCAAATCCTGGCTATAGCCAAACATTTTTAGTATTAGGCCTAGAGCAGCGCTCGGTCCGGTCCTGGGCTGGCTCACCAGGCCGGGCAGGGCCCGGCCTGGTGAGCCAGCGCAAGACTGGGCTGAACTCACTCTTGAACCGGTCGGGCTATAGCTAAACATTTTTAATATTGTGCCCCATGATTAAATTTTTTTAAACTAAAAATGTTTGGCTATAGCCAGGATTTGAAACTGCGCGCGCAGTTTCAAATCCTGGCTATAGCCAAACATTTTTAGTATTAGGCCTAGAGCAGCGCTCGGTCCGGTCCTGGGCTGGCTCACCAGGCCGGGCAGGGCCCGGCCTGGTGAGCCAGTGCAGGACCGGGCTGAACTCACTCTTGAACCGGTCGGGGTATAGCCAAACATTTTTAATATTGGACCCCATGATTAAATTTTTTTTAAACGAAAAATGTTTGGCTATAGCCTGGATTTGAAACTGCGCGTGCAGTTTCAAATCCTGGCTATAGCCAAACATTTTTAGTATTAGGCCTAGAGCAGCGCTCAGTCCGGTCCTGGGCTGGCTCACCAGCTCACCAGGGCCCGGCCTGGTGAGCCAGCCCAGAACCGGGCCGAACTCACTCTTGAACCGGTCGGGCTATAGCCAAACATTTTTAATATTATGCCCCTCAATTTAATTTTTTTTAAACAAAAAATGTTTGGCTATAGCCAGGATTTAAAACTGAGCGAGCAGTCTCAAATCCTGGCTATAACCAAATATTTTTAGTATTGGGCCTAGAACAGCGCTCGGCCCGGTCCTGGGCTGCCTCATCAGGCCGGCCTCGTGAGCCAGACCAGCAGCTGGCCTAACCCATTCTTGAACCGGTCGGGCTGTAGCCGAGCCTACTCTTGACTTTTCTGAAGCCAGCCTGTTTGGGCTTATATGGAATATGGAATTTCATTATACATCGCTTCACTCGTTTGTATGAACTGTGACAATATTTTTGTTTGTTTGTACTGCATTAAGTTGAACTGACTTCAAGTTTGTGACTTTACCAGCTCAATATTATAAAATGTTTGCAAAAAATCATATGTATATAGGAGTATATCTACTAACCAAACTGGGTATGCCAAACGAACAGCATTAATGAGGCTAGCAAACTTGTTAACCCCATTTTTTCTACATTGCCTTCTCCACTGATATTCAACCAGCACTTCGACAAATCTGTGGTCTGGCACTCGTCGCGTACGAAACCAATCCTTCGCAGGCCTCCAACAGGACTCAATTCGTTGAGTATGTATACCATCCTCCGAAACAAAGCGATGCTCGGGATCGCTGTGGTTTACAACCCTATGCTGGAAGCCATACTCTGGTAGACTGGAGTACGCACGCCACATATCAGTGCGTATTTCCGTGCCTTCGGCCACATGATCTTTAATTATAGGAATAAGCGTTCGTGCATCTCTCACATTTCCTGGGCAGACCACCAGACGGAAATCTTCCGATTCATCCTCGATCATTCCGAGGACCCAGTGACCCTCAATTTGTCTTCCCCGATTGTACTTTCTCTTCCCAAACTTTGATTCGTCTATTTGTACGATTCTGCCGGGACCACCAATCTTCCCACAACTCTCCTCACTGATGAGGAAGTCATCAATCACAACTTCGCGGCAAAAATTGTACCTTTATATAGGATTTTAATGATTTACTTTTTACTACTACAGCAAAATGCTTTATTTTATATTACCAATCGCAAATAGTCTTATCGGATAAAGAGGTTTCCTCGCCTTCATCTCTGGCCTCCTTCCGACACTGCTCGTACGAGTAGTCCTCGCAAAACGAATACATAATGCTATAATAATATTATTTAATTTTTGTATATTAGGTATTGTTTAAAATGATTACCTAAACACTTTAGTCAGTGGCAGCTTGGTTCCTGCAAACCATGTGCCCCTTGCCATAGGCACATATAAATTGTGGCCCCCCTTACTGCATCGAAATGCACCCAGGCCCGATTGTGATGAACTGTAGTTCATCGGCTTTTGATGCCTTGGGCACATTTTGATGTTTGGCAAAAACCCATTCGCCTGGCACCATCTGAAGGCTTTCTCATCGGTGCCAAACTCCTCATTACTATTCTTCTGGTTCCACATTCTAGTCATTAAGTTTTACAAGGAATTAAATATTTGTAAAGTGTTATAAGTTTAGTATGTGATTTTAACTGCTTACATATGCAGAATAATTAACTTACCTTCAATTACACAATAGTCCACAAAGTAGCACCTAAAAGTACGGTTTTTGTAATAAATTTCACTAAACACAATGAACTGAAGTAAAAAAATAAATTACACAAAATGTTTTGTTATAAACAACAAAACAAATCAAATACATTCGAAATTTCCTCCTTTGGGTCGGTAAAGTAGGCATTGTCTGTGCGCCATCTATTTTTTATATTATAAATTAATTAATCTGTGATTTACTAATGGATGCCGATTTATATATCCATTATTTTAAATAAACGTCAGTAAACGTCAATTGTAGTGTAAAATTTATATCGTCATATTGGCTGAGTACATAAAGATAACACTACAAATTGTATGGATTACGTCATCATTTTGGAGATAATTCCATCATGGGTGTAATTCGTATCCGTAATATGCTTATTTTGTCGAAAATACGAACATATATAACCTCAAAATTGGAACTTAAAATACGATTTACGGCTAAACGGTAAGTCTCATCACAAAAATGAACTTAAGTTTTACGCTTTCCATACACGTTTACCCCCGGTTCAGTTTAGAAAATCTCAAAAATCGACTGAAGCTAACGAAAAGAAAACCCAAGGAAATTTATACAATAAATTTTACGACATTCGTTGATTTTTTTAAGAGATTTTAATTTGAAATTTTAAACGAGGGTTTTCCACTCCCAGACTAAGCATGAAGTAAAATTTCGAGTTTAGAAAAGCCTGAAAATTTGGATTGGCCGCGTAGCGAAGCGGAGCGGCCAATCCAAATTAGGCTTTTCTAAACTCGAAATTTTACTTCATGCGCCACACGTATTAAACACTCAAATATCGTAACGTTTAAAATTTACGGCTTTAGCAATCTAATAAATTGTTTAAAACAGTGCAACCCAATAACTCTAACGTATATTAGATTGCCTATAATCGTTGTTGTATGCGTGTGTTTTTAAAACTTCACTGTAAATCAGTGTTTTTAAGCGTGTCGCATGATGAAAAATTTCGAGTTTAGAAAAGCCTAATTTGGATTGACCCCTCCGCTTCGCTACGCGGCCAATTCAAATTCTTAGACTCGAAATTTTATTTCATGCGAAGTCTGGGAGTGAAAAACACTCGTTAAAAGCCTTAAATTAACCGCTCTGAAACAACAAATTCACGCAATTTAAAAAAACTGCTGTAATTATCGGGATGTATTCAAATAAATTAAACATGTTTTAAACGTGTTTTAAGCACGTTTTAAACATGTTTTTAATTGTTAATATTTCAAACGCTGTTTCAATGAAAAAAACACGTTTTGTAAAAAAACTGTTTGTTTTAATTAAAATGAAAAAAACGATTTTTGTAACAACCCTGTTACAAACACATGTTCACATTTCGCATTTGTTGAATGTGAATTAATTCATAAAATGTATTCTAGAAAATACTGTATTTGAATTAGTAAACAGGTAGAAGATTGCCGCTGTCCCCAAAAACTGTAAGAATAATTTGACAATTTGACAAATAACAACAAAATGTTTTTTTTTTAATTCATTTCAGGTTTTATTTCTACAGACATCGATGTAAAAATATTTCGTGTAATATCCCCTACACAAAAATTTTTTACATCGATTTCCGTAGAAATAAAACCTAAAAAGAATTTTATAAATCACATTTTGTTTGCAGTCAAGTTATTAAATTTTTTTAAGTTTTTGGGGAAAGCGGCAATATGCAAAATAATTATAGTTTGAAGTTACAGCAGATCTTTATTTGAATACTAATATTTTAATAAATTATTCAGGGCAATAGTATAAAATTAAAAAATACGAAGATATTTTTTTGTAGAAAACCGAAAAACACAAAACCTAGATTCAATTATGTTCTTCTTTATTTCTGTAAAGAAATTGTATTTATTAATTTTATATTTTTGCCCTGAAGATATTAAGAGACATTTAGCGAAATATTGGCATTAAAATTAGGATCTTTTTTAACTTCAAATTATAATAATTTTAAATATTGCCGTTTTCCCCAAAAACTCCAAGAGTTATTTCTAAAAACATGGATATATTTTTCTTAGTTTCCGTAGGGTAGAGCGCACTCTTAAGAATAAAATAAAATTTAGAGTTCAGTAACTTTGAGAAGATTTTGAAGTGCAGCTAATGTTAAATGCAGGAATATGACGGATGTAAGTTAGCAATAGATTACAGCAATAAATTATTTACTAAAAAATAAAACTGTATTAACAATACGTAAAAATACCGTTGGACACCCGTAGCTACTAAATGCAACAATAAAATTAGGGCCACCGCCCTCGAAATTTGAAGAAAAAAAAATTGTACTAAGTCACTTCCACGTACACGCTTATTTTTCAAATTAAAATTAAAGAATGTTCCCAAAATGCCATAATGAAAATAAGTAAACTGTTAGCTATTAATTGCAATAATAAAAGATGGGTCACTGCCCTCGAAACTTAAAAAAAATATATTTGTACTTAGTGACTTACACGCACACGCTTCTTTTTCAAATTAAAGTTAAACAATGTTTCCAAAATGCCATAACGAAAATAAGCATACTGTTGGACAGCACACACCCTTAGCAATTAAACGCAACACTAAAATTAGGGTCACCGCCCTCATAACTTGAAAAAATTTGTACTTTGTCACTTACACGCACACGCTTCTATTTCAAATTAAAATTAAACAATGTTCCTAATATGCCACATCGAAAAAAGCATACCGTTGGACAGTACAGACCCTTATCTATGAAATGCAACAATAAAATTAGGGTCACCGCCCTTAAAACATAAAAACAAATAATTTACACGATTTTAAAAATTTCTATTTTGAAAATTATGTACAAAAAATTAATCTGTATAATAATTAATCTGTATAATTATTATGGCCACCCCTAATTATGAACCCTATATATGCTTATTTTCGTTATGGCATTTTGGAAACAATTGTTTAATTTTAATTTGAAAAAGAAACGTGTGCGTATGCGTGTGGGTGACTAAGTACCATTTTTTTCAAGTTCCGAGGGCGGTGACCCTAATTTTATTGTAGCATTTAATTGCAAAGGATGTGTATTGTCTAACGGTATGCTTATTTTTGTTATGACATTTTGAGAGTTTTTTTTTATTTGAGGGTTGAAAATTAACTTGAAAAAAAATGTACTTAGTTACTTACACGCACACACTTCTATTTCAAATTAAAATCAAACAATGTTCCTAATATGCCATATCGAAAAAAGCATACCGTTGGATAGTACAGACCCTTATCTATTAAATGCAACAATAAAATTAGGGTCACCGCCCTTAAAACATAAAAACAAATAATTTACACGATTTTAAAAATTTGTATTTTGAAAATTATGTACAAAAAATTAATCTGTATAATAATTAATCTGTATAATTATTATGGCCACCCCTAATTATGAACCCTATATATGCTTATTTTCGTTATGGCATTTTGGGAACAATTGTTTAATTTTAATTTGAAAAAGAAACGTGTGCGTATGCGTGTAGGTGACTAAGTAAATTTTTCTTTTAAGTTCCGAGGGCGGTGACCCTAATTTTATTGTAGCATTTAATTGCAAAGGATGTATATTGTCTAACGGTATGCTTATTTTTGTTATGACATTTTGAGAATATTTTTTATTTGAGGGTTGAAAATTACGGGTGGTTATGTCATAAATATACATAGTACATGCACTTAAACGTATTTTTAATACCGTTTTATTTTTTAGTAAATAATTTTTGAAATATCAATTTTTAAAATCTATTGCTGGAATCTATTGCCAACTTAACATCCGTAGAAAAATGAACGCAAATCAGAGTTATATGCAAAAGCATATTGATGCTCAACGATTCTGCGTGTAAACAAGTAATCGTAACCTGTGACGTCTGCTATACATAAGCTACTTTTCCAGAAAGATATTTCGGAGAAAATCGGATGACCAGAAATAAAATTATGCAAGCTAAATGTTGACTGAAATTGTTTAAACTTGATAAAATATATTTTCTTTAAGCATAACATAGCTAGCTGTTCGTCAAGTTTGTAAGATTACAGAAAGGAAAAATTGTAACTTATTTCTTGTCTTTGTATCAATATATAAATAATAATATCCCAGTTAGGACAAAATTGCAGAAGTTTAAAATTGACAAAAACTAGTTAAAGAATAGTATAGTAAATATATTTATCCACAACCACTCTATAATATTATAATTATACATGCTAAGAGTCAATAATAATGACGTTTATTATAAATAAGTTATGAAACCTGTGAGTAATATTTTGACTTATCACTGCTCAACTGTGAATAATAAGAAATCACTACAAAATCAGGATACCTCATGTTAATCAATTTTGACATAAACAAAAACAATTTATAAATTGAAAGCAAATTGTGTTAATTGTGTTGTGATAGTGTGGTTAATAGTTTATCGAAGGTGAAAGAAGCAACATGGAATCCGATCCTGACTTGTTGACACCCCCGGAAATAAGGGACGCGGCAGAAATCGCTTCCATCAATTTGTTGCCTAAAAAGTCTCGCAACATATACCAAAGTACATACAACACGTTTTGTGAATGGAAAAAGGAGAAAAAAGCACATTCTTCAACTGAGTCGGTAGTTTTGGTGTATTTTACTGAATTATCAAAAAATACAACACCTCATCGTTGTGGCAGAAGTATTCGATGCTAAAAAGTACGTTGAAAATCTTTGAAAACATCAATATTGGAAACTATAGCAAACTTCTAGCTTTTTTGAAAAGAAAAAATGAAGGGTTTACTCCGAAAAAAGCCAACACTTTCTCCCCAGAAAATGTTAACAGTTTCATTGCAAATGCACCGGATGACAAATTTCTTGCAACAAAAGTAAGTTTTAAATTATTTTAATATTTTTTAAAAATTGCAGTAATTTTTTCTTCAGGTTGCATTAATTATGGGTTTAATGGGCGCTTGTAGTTCAAATGAGCTGTATAACATGAAAATTAAAGATAAAGAAGACCTTAATTACTGCTATATGATTAAGGTGCCAACCACAAAAACTAAAATTTGTAGGAAATTTAAAGTATCTGGTAATTATACCACATTGTAAAAAAATATTTGTGCCTCCGAAAGCAGATAAACTGTGATTATTTCTTTCAAAATGTTCAAAATGGAAAGTGTATTAAACAGCGAATTGGTATTAATAAATTTACAAAAATGGGAAGGGATATCGCCAGTTTTTTGAAATTACCCAATCCTGAGCAATATACAGGCCATAGCTTTAGAAGAACCTCAGCCACCATTTTGGTTGATGCTGGTGGAGACATCACAGCGTTAAAACGTCATGGAGGATGGAAGTCAACTGCGGTTGCAGAAGGCTATATTAACGATTCTTTGGAAAACAAAAAGAAAACGGCCAGAAAAATTGCATCGTCAATAGGATCGACAGCAAATAATGTAACAGCTGCATCTTCCAGCACAAATTCCGTTAATTTCGATATTTTGGATCAAACCGTAAATCTTGGTGTACCCACTTCAATGCCCCCTATTGTGTTTAATAATTGTTCTAACATTACTATTAACCTAATAAATAGTATTATTATATGTATTTCTTAGTTATAATTAAAAGTAAATGATTTAATGAATTATGTTCTTATTCTCGAAAAGTTGCAGTAAGCAAGAATGAGTATTCATTTTGTGGTTGTGGATAAAGTATAGTATTCTACTCGCGCATAATGGCTATTAATCATTCGAATGATTTACTCCACTCGCCTGCGGCTCGTTCCGTAAACCTCATTCTCATGATTAATAGCTTTCATTATGCGCTTGTTGAATAATATACTATTATCAAAGTCATAAAACACTACTACTTTAGGTAATACATATGAGATATTTAATTTTGTTAAAGGATGAATGCGCTTTATTTTATTGTGGGAAAAATGCTAATTTAAACGATTCAGGATAAAGTTACAGAAAATTTAAATTGACTAAGATATGTTTCAGATAATTACACAATGTCATATATTGAAAGAATTTACACAGTGGCGGCTCGTCAGAATTTTTATTCGATAGTGCTCCAAACATAAATATACACGATTTTTTTTAAGTATACATTACCGCTGTGTATGCATTTTGAGGAATTCGTTGTTTTTAATAAGTTCAATTTGAAGTTTCAAACGAGCGTTTCCACTCCTTGATTAAGGTGAAGTAAAATTTCGAGTTTAGAAAAGCCTTAAAATTTGGTTTGGTCCGTACCAAATTTTCAGCCTTTTCTAAACTCGTAATGTTACTCCATACGCCAGGCGTGTTAAACAATGAAACATTGTGAAATTCAAAATATTCTAGTTGAACGGTATATTTTTAATCCTGCTTTAGCAGTTTATTTTCAATACCTATTTAGCAGTGTATTTTAATTTCACAATATTTAAATTGCGCGCATAAAGTAAAATTTCAAGTTTATAACAGCCTGAAAATTGTTCTAATATAATTCATAATAATTTACCATACAAATGTACCCAAATTACACACCCCAAGTGTTAATGACACGTTTCTTTATGTAGTAGCAAGCTATAAAATTGTACACTATGCAGATATTTCACAGAATTTTTCTCTTCGTTCATTTCTAGAAAGATATATTACTAAAAGGAAATAAAATAAAATTTTGCAACGGATTCAATTTCAGAATATAATGATTTTTATTGTCAGGTTGGTGCTGATATTTCCTTAGATCCAAATACATATAAATTCATCAACACTTCTAGTCCACTGGAAAATATTTGCAGATTAGTCGATTTCAGACACTAATAGGTTTCTTATTCTAAACAATGAAAAGTATACATAATTTAGATTATTTTCTATCGGTTTTTATGATTCATCGCTTTGGAACTATAATGTTACTTAAAATGAATCAGAATAACCAAAGTGGATTTTTTAGGAATTATTTTGATGATTCACTTCTCTTAGGTGATCATAAATAATGCATTCGTTTGGATTTAATTGATATTGATAAAATACTAAGAAATATCGTAAAGATACATATATATCTAGAAGTGCTTTTTGAATACATAGCATATTGAGCAATATGGACTATAAACTGATACAGAAATTAGGCAATATGTTATGTGTGTACAATTTTAATTTATTGAATAATAAAAATTCAAATTTATATAGCATTGGCTTTATTGATGTATAAAACTTTAATGTACTGGGTGGTGCATTTTGGAGGTGCCACATATGGAAAACTTTTTTATTTGAAGAGATATTGAAAAGCCGTTTTGGCGAGCCAGGCTGACTTTTTCGTGTTTTTATCAATGGCGAAAAGAAAATTGATCTACCTCTAACCGTTTCCGCTCTATAACCAAAAGTTGATAAAATCTCGTTTTTATGAAGTTACTGTAACTCATTTGTTTTCAAAGGTAAAACCAAACTGTGAAAACTTTTTTAATGGCAATTTTTTACGCCCATTAAAATGACGTACGTGTTTCATTTCAACGATTCGTTTTTGTTTTCCTACACCAAACTCACTTTTTTCTTATGGGCGCAAATGGAGATATGCGTATCATTGAACAGCATTTTTATGCTGATTTCAGCGATGTGCCATTTATATACCTTTGTGAAAAAATATTTTTTGTTATTTGTGACAAGTAAAAAAGCACTTAATGCCAATCAAAAGTGCTTATTTATAAAACAAAACGTACCACATCGATAGTAGTCATATTTTCAAACAAATTGCAAGTATCACCTAGTAACAAAATTGTTCACCGGTTGTCATGGCAACTTTGCGAAAGGCATTTTTTGACAAAAGTATTCATGTGGCACATTATTGAAATCAGGGTTAAAAATGCTATTCAATGATATGCATATCTACGTATACGCCCATAAGAAAAATCTGATTTTGATATAAGAAATCAAATACGAAACGTCCTTGAAATAAAACACCTCATTTAAATAGGCGTAAAAAGTTGAAATTAAAAAGTTTTTATAGTTTGGTTATAACTTTAAAAACAAATGAGTTACAGTAACTTCATAAAAACGACAGTTTATCAACTTCCGGTTATAGAGCGGAAACGGTTCGAGGTAAATCAATTTTCTTGACGCCATTAAATAAAACACGAAACAGTTACTTGGGCTCGCGAAAACGGTTTTTCAATATCTCTTCAAATAAAAAAGTTTTCCGTATGTGGAACCTCCAAAATGCAGCACCCTGTACATTAGACTATATACATATAAGCATTTTTATTTGATTCGTCCTTTTGAATTATTAATAAACTATCTTTAGAGTAATGCTTTTGCTAAACATTTTCTGAAATATCAAATATACTGAGTGTATTTGAAATAATGAACAGATTTTCTACCATATACAGGGCCGCGATTTAAAAACAGATCTCTACTATTGCAATTTTCATATCTTTTGTAGATAACCCGTAATTAATTATTAAAAATAATAAGCTAGATGTTTATGGTTACTGATAAATGTGAGCGTATTTATTTAACAGACATTACAAACAGTCTGCTTGTTTCTAAACGGTCTCAGGAATTCGGATTTCCCGGGAAATTCGCGTCGCGCCGTTAATAGTTATTTAACGCTCCAGTGATAATTATTATTCGACTTTAATATATACAGTAAAGCTCCGTTAATCCGGATCAATGAAAACTGAGCCAATCCGAATTAATGAAACATCCGGATTTTTGAAACCTTTTTAAAAGTCACAAAAAAGTCTTTGAAACCATGACGCTTTTTAACCATCAGGGAAATCTCGACTCATCGTTGAATCACAGGTTATATATATATATATATATATATATATATATATATATATATATATATATATATATATATAATTAAATTGATGTAAGTGTTGTTTAGAAGAGCATTTTCCGAAATAACATATAACTGGTTACTATTTTATACACTTTGTATATTAATTGTAATAATAAATGCGTGTTATCTTAAGATGTTAGTTGCCATTTAATTGCAAAGATCACGATTGATATGCGGCGTTCAAAGTTTATATGAAATGGTAAGAAATATCATCCAGGCGAGTTGCACTTAAGTATTTGTTGCACCTTAGATAGTTTGAGGCTATTACGATACGCAAGTTGTTACGGTAGATCGGAGTGTGGTGGAATCAATTGAAAATCCAGCATAAACATTATTTAGTCGATAAAATTGTGTGGCCCCTCCCTTTGAGGAATGGCATTTATCCACAATCCACGGCTGTGGTTGTAATCGTCCTCAGCAATTCTCGACCTCAAATATTCAAGCGGCAAGACATACCTATGGAATAAAATTAGATTTGCACGTTTATAGTCAGAGCACGAAGTATGCAAAAGTGTAGAAAAGAAGAGGAGGACATTTTATTGCTAGTTTATGTGTGTACTTGGCGTAACTTAAAAATAAAGAATTGAAGTCCCCGTGTATTTATATAACCGTCTGTAAGAGTTGAGCAAGTAACGCGCGCGCATCATCTACTCAGAGACTCACCCTTTCGGGCATTCACTTGCATTTTTATAAGTGAAAATACTAAACTATATTTATAAAAATATCTAGTCGA
This sequence comes from Philonthus cognatus, assembly GCA_932526585.2. Lineage (NCBI taxonomy): Eukaryota > Metazoa > Arthropoda > Insecta > Coleoptera > Staphylinidae > Philonthus > Philonthus cognatus. The sequence goes on from OW052243.1 coordinate 94,944,250, forward strand.
CAAATATAGAAAATTCCGACTCCGGCGACTTTCCAGGCCCATTTAATCAGCACATCAGCACTTTCCATTTCCAAGATCAAAACTAGACAGGAGACGCACGCGCTTGCTCGTAATTGGCACCGCACAGCCCGCTGGAAAAGTGCCGTTTAATTATAATCGAATATACATATACGCATGACACGACGCTTGTAATTAACTAAAAATCTATTTATACACAAAGCAAACTGGTTTTAATCGTTCAATCATGATTTTCAAAGTGGCACAAGCATATTTGAATATTCCCATAGTTGGTTCGCGCTCTATGAATTAAATTATATAATAATTGATCTCTCGATAAGTGATTTTGGAAAATTTCTCTAAAAGGTATTTGTGCAATACGTGAACACACATCAGCGTATATAGTTGTAAACATCCGCTATTTATTGTTTGGATTGGCCTCCTTAACATTTCCATACACATTAATGCAGTTTCAAGTTCCCCGTTATGTGAAAGATTAAAAATTTATTTCGCCAACAATAAGCTCCAAATGAACAAGCATCAAAAACTAGACCAGCACACAAACACAAATGTAATTAATTAAAAATAGATTAAGATTAATACGTCTCGACTTTCATCGCATTGTTTCATCGGCTCATTACGATCTAATTACGATGAATTAGTCTCGCCGTTTAAGGGCAATCTCCTCCCGAAACCTAATCACTATCCGAACCCAAATCCGAATCACGGAAGAATTGTTTAATATTTAATGGGCTCAAGGGACCAGGCTAGTAAATTGAAATTGCCGTCGTGCCTGCTGCTTTTTATACTATTTCGATATGTGTATGCATTTTCTATTAAAGTAAACGCGCCGTTTATCTTGTAGTTACCACGCATAGATTGTGACCTCAAATGATCCTTGCGTTTTCACGAAAAGGGGCTGATGGGCCTTTCAGTTCACTTACTTTCATTCCGCTGATTCCACTCTGTATAATAAAATGCTAGTGTTTACCTTATCTTGCCATTTACATATATATAATATTTCCTTAAAGTATACATATCCCGATGTATACGCTGTAAATTTTCAGGTATTGATTTTACAAAAGGTTCAATTTTAGGCTTGTAACGAGGGTTTCCACTCCTTGATTAAGCTTTTAAGTATCCTTTTACATAATTTATATAAACATTTATAAAATTAATGAATATGTGGTTAAACCTAAGCAGTATATTTTGAACTTTACTCTAAATCAGTATTTTACGTGTAGCGCATGACGTAAAATTTCCAGTTTAGAAATGCCTGAAAGTTAGGTTTGGTCGCTCCGACTAAACTCCAAATTTTACTTGGCTTAACTTGAATAGTAATTACAATGCCGAAAGAATTTTTTAAATAGTACGGCTAGTGTCCGAGTTATAACGATATAAATTAGCAAGGAGTGAAGAGACAATTGTCAGTTACGCTACTGTCTTCCAGGCATCATATTTCTAATAAGTAGTGCCTATGAACATAAATAAAGTAATTACAATGCCGAAATATTTTTTGGAAGCGTTATTTTGTATGCCAAACATAATTTTGCATTGAAATTCAGCAAGTGAATGGTAATACGCACACAGGATCTGATAGCTCTCGCATCAAAATTTGGATGTGAATATTTTTTCACCTGTTTTTTTTGAGAGAATTTTTTTTTTCATATTCTGCTGGCGTTAGCTCTAAGCTATCCTTTCCGCTCAATTTGATTAAAAAAATCTAATTTCGGGGGCCTGGGGTTAAAAATGTTTTATCATTTTTTAGGGTTGTGGGGGGCGGCGCTAGCTCTGAGGAACCCGAATAGTGTAAAAAAACTTGAAAAATTCAAACTTGTGGGTTAGCATTAACCTAGCCCCCTGAAAGTTCAAACCTCAGTAACCCTCTTGTCTAAATGGCGCTAGCTCTAATTTTTGTGGCGCTAGCTAAGACCCGCCTAGCGCAATAGTTTTTTTTTCAAAAAAGTCGAACTTCGGGGGGCTAAGTTGACTGACCTATTTTACTTCATGTCTAATCTGGGATTGGAAACACTCGTTAGGGTCTTCAAATTGAAAGTTTTTAATAAAACAACGAGTGTATACCTAAAAGAAAAATTCCCTGTATGTATACTTAAACGAAAAATCCCCGGTACGTTTACAGGGAATTTATCTTTTAAGTCTAAATGTTTCAATGCACGCGCTGTAAAATTTCAGGCAATTATTGCTTTATTAAAAGCGGTTAATTTAAAGTTTCGAACGAGTGTTTCCACTTCAAATTTTCAGGCATTTCTAAACTCGAAATTTTACTTCATGCGCCACGCGTATAAAACAATAAAATATTGAGAAATTAAAAATATTTTGCTAAATGAGATTAAAAACTCACTAAACAAGATTACTACTTAACAAGTATATTTTGAACTTCACAATATTTTAGTATTTTATACGCCTGGCGCACAAAGTTAAATTTCGAGTTTAGAAAAGCCTGAAAATTTGGTGTGGTCGGTCCGCTTTGCTACGCGCCAACTACATTTTCAGGCTTTTCTAAACTCGAGATTGTACTTTACGCTTAATTAACGAGTGGACTCACTCGTCAGTAGCTTCAAATGTACCTATTAAGGGGTTCGCCCCTGAATTACAGTTCAATTTTAAAACAAACCAAATAAATCAAACAAACACATTATTGGACCGTTACCCAATCTTTTTTTAGATAATATTTTTACATTTTAATCCGAGTGTTTATTTGCTGTTTATCAATTTTAAGCACGATACAAGTATAAATAGAATGAATGAAATATAGAAACTCGTTACAACTGATAACATTTTGTTTAATTAATAACATTTATGTAATTAAAAACCGTTAAAATTACTATCATCTCACTAAGCATTTCTTGGAACATAGTTACATATTTCTTGTCAAAGATAAGTATTTATCACCAGATTAATAAAAGGATTATCTGTAACAGGTTTCTACAACTAAACAATTGAAACAATGACGAAATGTAAACTTATACTTCTTTAATTTACAATGTAATTTATTTATTACAAAAACAAAACCAAATTAAATTAATCCCATTATGCCATACAGCATTTACTTTTGCGGGTTAGATACGTACGTAAGGGGAAGATTTGTTTACATTTCAATTTCTTCCAGGCTCCCCCAATGCTCGTTTTATTTTGATTTATTTAAAACCAAACTTAAAATCAAATTCATTAAATTAAATTACATGAATAAATTCAGTATAATTAGAAAATTATAATGCTTCCGACTGCAACCTCTTGATTTTCATTCTAGGGATCTGCCTTTTCATCCACGGTCTGGAAATCTAGAGGTTGCTGGTTCAAATCTTGTCGGAAGTATTATAATTTTCTTCCCAATTATATTTAGTAAATAGCTAAAAAAACTTCACTGACTCTAAAATTGTAATAAATAATGTGTCTATCAAAGTGCTTTCAAAATATCGCAAAAATGTAGAGTTACCATAAACATTTTATATAGATGTAAACGCTCAAAATATAAATATGTTTAATATTTATTCAAAAGAATATTCAATAATAAATTAATAATCATTATTACATTAATATAAAGGGTACCAAAATCTAGCAAAGATTATTATCGGACATCATTTGTTGTTTAATTAAACCCGGCGTTTCAAGAGATCAATCAATGCAAATGAAAACTATGTTATTTTATAACATAGTTTTCGCGTTATGTTATTAATAATATATTTTTTTATAAAAACTAGAAGATGGACGAATAAATTTCTATCCCTAACCCAAACATAGGTTAGGAATAGTATTCAGATACTTGGAAATTCTCTGGTATATTAAATATTTAATAAATGATTTTGACAGGAAAATATCTGATTAATATGATGAATTAATTTCTCACTTAACCCGTGGTGAAACATATTTAATTAATACGCTTTGATTAAAACACTTGGTTTGTTTCACTGATTTAACTTATACTTCTCATTAGTCACATTTAAAAAAAACGCGCATCATTTAATCTAAAAATGGCGATAAAGATCCGCACAAAATTTATAATTGCTCTATCAAATGTTAAAAAATATCTCCAAATTTATTGTTTTATTTAATATTCGACATGTGAACAAGTTTGACACTTAAATTCGAGATCCACAGTAAGTGTTAAAGTTATCAATTAAAAACAATTAAGTGTCGCCTATTTTTTAAAAAAAGTGTGTGACTGTAAATCAGTGTTTTAATCAAAGCGTATCTGATTATTATTTTGATAATTGTGGCCGATGCAACAAAATTGTTATGCGTGCACACCTGGTCGTTTTACATACGGGGAATTATCTTTTTAAATATCCATATCCCGATAATTAAAGCGTTCAATCAATTTCTGTTGTTTTTATAAAAGTCTATTTACTTCATGCGCCAGTCGTTTCAAACACTGAAATATTCTAAAATATATTTAAAGTATATTTTAAATTAGCGCATGAATTAAAATTTCGAGTTTACAAAACATGAAAGTTTGCATTTGCAGGGTGCAAGTAAAGTATGGGATATTAAATATAAAAACCAACTCAACCGGTTTTCTTAAAAACGCTGAAACAGATCGACAATTCGCCCTTTTTTGGGTGCTCAAAAATATTGTGACGTCACTAATGTTTGATGTGTGACGTCATCGGTAATTTTTTTAAATGGAATTTGTTCAATTTTTTTGGCAACTTTTGTAAAGCTCTTAATTCTTTTTACAGTCATTTTTTTTAATTGCGCATCATTTAATCTAAAAATGGTGATGAGGATTCGACAAAATTTATATTTACTCTATCAATTGTTTTAAAAAAAACTTTCGTAGAGCTCTTAATTCTCATTAGTCACATTTAAAAAAAATCGCGCATCATTTAATCTAAAAATGGTGATAAAGATCCGCACAAAATTTATAATTGCTCTATCAAATGTTAAAAAATATCTCCAAATTTATTGTTTTATTTAATATTCGACATGTGAACAAGTTTGACACTTAAATTCGAGATCCACAGTAAGTGTTAAAGTTATCAAAATTAAAAACAATTAAGTGTCGCCTATTTTTTAAAAATAGTGCGTGACTGTAAAAAAAGTTAACGAGTTCTACAAAAGTTGCAATATTAAAAAAACAAATTCTACTTAATGCTTAATCAAGGAGTGGAAACACTCGTTAGAAGCAATAAATTAGCCGCTTTTATAAAAACAACGAATTCCTGAAAGATTTTCTAAAAGCAATACTTATAAAAAGAACTCTTTTCTGTATGTATACATTGTTTGACTTTTATAGTTTATTTTAAATAAATCAGAATTTGAGAACAGCGAAAAGCTTCACGAATACGTTTAGGAGAATGAAAGTCGGCTAAGAGAGTCAGATGTAGTAAAGTGATATAAATAGATCAACACTATTGAATGAGGGCCTAGAGATAATTTTGACATGTCAAAGTAATTAACTCATTTAGTTTTAATTGTACCTAATGATTTTTTGAGAAATACTGTTACCGAAAGAAAGTTTTGCAACAATAATAAAAGTATCAACATAACAACGTTTTTTTTTTTCATGTTCTCTATTGGGATCTTGAAAACTATAAGAGATAGAGAAACTGTTAAATGGGCAAAGTAGTGCAGTTTTACGAGCTAAATAAAAATACATTTTCAAAATTTTCAAAAAAGTAAAGGGTACCAAGATATTTTGAAAAATGTAAAAAGTGACAATTTTTTAAATAAATTTTTGTCAGATATTAAAAGAGATAGAAAAAAACTACACTGAATAATAAAATTTGAACAGATTTAACACAAGCTTGCATTTTTGAAATGGAAACTATAGTTGGCTATGTCATCATATAAAAGAGATTTTTTTCTCTTTAAACTGATATGTCATTTGACATACTTATTTATGAAAAAGTTATAAACAATTTTCAATTTATTTTACAACCAAAAAAAAGTTTGAAATAAAAAATTACAATTATAAAACAATTACGGCTAGATGTAATGTAGAAGTTTGTTACATTCTTGTCAAATAAGTCTATTTTGAAGTTATGTGTAGCAAGAAATCGAAATTGGCAGGAAAAAATGTCCATAAAAAACAGTTGCTTTTAACACTAAATTAATTGACAAAAATATAAGAATGAAATGAACTATTACAAACAATCGCAATTGTTCTATTAGAGTCATTATATTATGGCTAACTATTTTTTTTTGTAAATAAAATAGAAAATAGTTATCTTTTTAAATAAGTATGCCAACTGACATCTAATTAAAGAAAGAAAATATCCCGTTTTAATGATGATATAGTCAACTATGGATTCCATTTAAAAAAATTTAAGTTTGTGTTATATCACGAAAATTAATGTCGATACAAAAATCTAATTATATTCAATTATTATGTGTAAAATTACCTAAAGCATTGCAATTAATTGTTTTGTTTCCATCTCTCTTAATAATTGAGAAAAATTGATTTGAAAAAATCGACACTTTTCACAATTTTTAAAATATCCAGTGACCCTTGACGTTTTTGAAAATTTTGCAAATGTATTTTTAATGAGCTGGTAAAACCGCACTACTTTGTTCATTTAACTGTTTTTCTATATATTATAGTTTCTGAGATCCCCATAGAGAACATGAAAAAAACATCACCCTGTATAATGGCTTTTCGTATGTTTATAAGCAATGGTCTATGTATCATTGTGCCGCAATATAAAACATATTGGGCCATATGATTTCCCAGTCATTAAAACATTCTTTAAGCTGTCATTAACTAAATAATTGATTAGAACTAAACACAACAATAAAGAATATTTTAATGAATTTCTCAATTATAGCGATTCTTTAGTTAATTCATCTATTCAAAGAATAAAGTGTGGCAAATCGCAATTTACAGTAAATTGTGTTCCGATTTCTTTCCCAATACTGTAAACGCCTAAGCCCTTATGTTACCCGAAAACACAAAAATCCCACATCTACCATTATCGACTTCATTTCATCACTTTACCCAGACTAGCAGACAAAGAAATATGATCATCAATTCTCGGCGAAAAGACCTCTGGTCGATAGCCAGTTATCAATAGGAATTTAAGTTTATTTATTAATTGTATAGAATAATGTATTTATTTATTTTGTATCCTCTGATAAAAATTTTTGTTGTTGTTATGTTGGCTTCATTGACATTTAGCATAAATTTTGACGTACATGTAGTAATAGATAAGTCAAAAGATATTTAAAAATTGCAAGCAAAAGATCTAACAACAATAGGAAATTAAAGATATTTTTGTTGAAGTTACATGAAGGGCTTCCTGGTCAAGAGAGTTTAACAATAGAAAAACTCATAATTTTCATAATCAATTAGAAAATGTCTCAAAGTAGTGTGCCTACGAGTTATTTCTAATGTTTTATGAGCCCTTGCCACTTAAAAGGTGGTTGATCCATGGAATAGATTAACGATTTATAAAAAATATTTGCTCGGTTTTTTAATTATACTTTTAATGATAGAACAAAACAAAATTGTATAAAATAGCTGCATCAATTTGCAAGCCAATCCACAGAACAGGAAATCTTTAAAAAAAATCAGAAATAATCCTCAATGGTTGCATATACAAAAATCCTTCATTGTGTTAGGCATGCCATTCAAAAGTAGCACACATCCCGCCAATTTCCATTTACATAAATGAGCCATCAACATTATATTAATTACGAACGATTCTCATAGACTTTGTTATATAAGCACAATCACAGAGAAAGCACATAATTACAAATTTAGCGATCCTATTGGCGTCACCTACATTTAAATCCCCCTAATAACTATATCATCACTATTCACAACACATGAATGGCAAGATTTCAATGAAAGTAATTAGCTATTCGAAAGTACTCAGATCGTGCGGATCAATCAAACGCCGTGAATCAAATTCAACGCGACCTTGATCCAAAATTTTATGCTAAGAAAAAATGACATCCACCATCACTCATGGTATGAATGAAATGTGTCAACTCCTGTTTCAAAACGCGAGTCGTTAGGAAGCAGCGCGTGGGTTTTATTAACAAAGGTGAAACATTTTTGCTTTGGAGGCCGGATCCACGCCCACGCGGGTGATTCCATGTAAATGAATGAATAAACACAGCTGGGAATTTGTTCTCTCTCCATATCAGCAAAGATGCTGTGTTTACAAATTACATAAAAATATACGTAATCGAGTCGGCTCAACCAACTGTTAGATTCTTCTTCTGTAAATGTAAGGATTCCACGGTTTGTTGTTTTAACTGCACCGGTTAATTATTATGATTAAATATTTGTGTTGGCGTGTAATGATCAAAATATTAATTTTACCCTTTTTATGCCATAGACGGAAACTCGGAAAGATTCTAATCGAGCCGATAATGGGATACAATTGTTCATGCGTGATGTTCGCGGGCGATTGGAAAAGAATGCAACGCTATTATTCAAATAGCTGTAATTATTGATTATCATAGTGAAAATACACAAAAACTCAAAAACATATGTACCCTCTTATTATAAACTTTGATCTACATGGAATCAGTGGCGTAGCTACATACAGGGAATTTTTCGTTTAAGTATACATATCTCGATTTTTCCGCTGTAAATTTTCAAGCATTCGTTGATTTCATAAAAGCGATTAATTGAAAGCTTCTAACGAGTGTTTCCACTCCTTGATTAAGCATGAAGTATAATTTCGAGTTTAGAACACCCTTAAAATTTACTTCATGCTTAATCTGGTAGTGAAAAACATTCGTATAAAATTTGAAATTAAATTCTCTTAAAAAAAAACGAATGTCGGAAAATTTACAGCGTATGCATATTAGATATGGGAAGTTCGAATCTTTTAGGTGATTTGAATCAACCGAATCATTTCTTAAAAGTGATTCGTTCTTTATGAATCGTTCGTAAACGAATCACTTATAATAATAATAATAATAATAATAATAATAATAATAATAATAATAATAAGAATAATAATAATAATAATAATAATAATAATAATAATAGTTTGTTCTCGCCTTAATCTCCTTTTATAGTGATGATAGACACCTGTTTCATAAACCGTGACCATTTACTTACCGTCAATTAACTACGCGCAATAATAATAATACTAATAGTAATAATAATAATGATAATAATATATGTTTGTTCCATACCGAACGGCGCCGAGCTAGACGGCCGACCCAATAACATCTGTTAAACGAGCGAATACCGTTTTAAGGAAATTGACTTGTATTATTTTAGCAAAGATGATAGGTTTACTCGAAAGATATGTCTATAAAAACTAATTGGTCGTTCAAAAGTTGTCATGTGTATTTTCTTTTATTAATTTCCATGCTCTCCAAGATGTCAAGTTTCCGGCCTTTTTCTTCTCTGTGAAGCACTTTGAAGTTTTCGTCGAAGTGGTGGTTTTCTTCGATGAGGTGGTTGGAGTATGTGGAGTTGGTTTTCCTTTGTTCATAAGAGGTTTTGTGCTCTTTGATTCTTTCTTTGAACCTACAAATCGGAAGGTCGTTCAAAGAAAGAATCAAAGAGCACAAAACCTCTTATGAACAAAGGAAAACCAACTCCACATACTCCAACCACCTCATCGAAGAAAACCACCACTTCGACGAAAACTTCAAAGTGTTTCACAGAGAAGAAAAAGGCCGGAAACTTAACATCTTGGAGAGCATGGAAATTAATAAAAGAAAATATACAGGACAACTTTTGAACGACCAATTAGACTTAACAAACTCACCACTCCTAAATTTAAATTTCACTGAAAAACCCACCCCCCCATAAACATTGTATATATACCTGTACTGACAAATGTAATTTATCATTTCTTCGCCTGAAGAAGCCACAGTGTGGCGAAACAATTGTAGCGAGTTTACAATATATATTTGAAAGTTTTAAATTATTTTATTTTATTTATATAAAAGTGAAGATGAACTTTCAACATTTATCAGCCTTATCAATCAATTATATAAAAACTAAAGCAAATATATACAAATTTAACTATAATTTAAAATGTTTTGTTATATTTATTTTTAAAATATCAAATAATTTTACCTTTTCAGTAGTAAAGCTGTTCCAAATAAAACTTCGGAACACTGAACTCAAATACAATTTTGATATTTGTTTTCTGTGGTTACACAGAGTATAGCACCATGTACGAAACAGTGAACTATGCACTTGTGCATTCGTGTCATTGACGATGCCACTATGGAGCGTTAGATGGCGTTAACTATCCAATTCACTTAAAACTTCAGTGGCTTGAATTCATCTTGTAGATATTCTGTGATTTGTCTCATAAGTAGAGAACAAACATTAGCTGATAAAATTACGCGTCGAGTCGTAAAAAATACCAATAAACGCTGGCGCAACGGGTACCAAGCGGAGTTGCAGTTGTGCGCGGATTCGAGCAAACGCATTAGTCATTCGATTCGGGCGGATTCAGATTCGGATCGAATGTACAAGCGAGTTGATGTTGTGCGCGGATTCGAGCAGACGCATTAGTCATCCAATTCGGGCGGATTTAGATTCAGATCGAATGTACCAGCGGAGTTGATGTTGTGTGCGGATTCGAGCAAACGCATTAGTCATACGATTCGGGCGGATTCAGATTCAGATCGAATGTACCAGCGGAGTTGATGTTGTGCGCGGATTCGAGCAAACGCATTAGACATCCGATTCGGGCGGATTCAGATTCAGATCGCATGTACAAAGCAGAATTGAAGTTGTGCGCGGATTCGAACAAACGCATTAGTCATCCGATTCGGGCGGATTCAGATTTAGATCGCATGTACAGGGTGGTCTAATTTCGATGTTGCTTATGGGCATCTCGGTAAATACAGCGTGTAAACGAACTACTGTACAGGCTCTCTACCACATAAGGGGCAGCGTTTAAATAAACAATACCTGCATTTCAAATTACCATACCTTTAGTAGATAGCTCACAAATAATTAATAATAATAGGCCACATGTTTGTGGTATCTGGTATACGCGCACATTGCGTATTTTAAGAGAGATTCCACATAGACTGGTAGTTTTTAAACGATTTGGATATCGAATTACACCATCCAGAGAAAAGTGGGTCAGATTGTGAAGAATTATGTCTATGTTATCGTTTACCCATTGCTGACTAAATTCCGAATATTTTCTAAACGTGTTAATGAAATTCAATATTTTTCCTTATTAGGTTCACACTTCACTTTATCTCCACTCTTATTGAAATGTTTAGATAAGAGCGGCGAGGGTGGATGATTTTTAAACATAAAAATAGTTTGCTGTTTAGTCTATGGTGAAACTTATTCCATGAAACATCTACATTTTGTAACATGGCGCGATACGTTTATTCAAACGTTGAATTGGCAGACATGTTTCTTATTTACGGTGAAACTCGGTGTAATTCCGCGGAAGCTGTAAGAATTAATCAAGAGCGATTTCCTGAACAACACTTACCACCGCCAAACCGATTTAGAAATTTATTACAAAGAGCACGCGACACTGGAAGTTTGCAGCCCGTCGCCGGAGCCGGCGGAGGTGGTGACCGTCCAATGCGATATTTGCGAGCGGAAGATGAAATTTTAAATCTGTTGGAAGCGGATCCTGGTTTAAGTACCCGTATTATCGCCGCTCAACTAAATGTATCGCACACATTTGTCAGCAGTGTTATACGAGACAATAATTTTTATCCGTATCACTACCAGCGTGTACAACATCTTCAACCCCATGATTTTCCCAAAAGAATTGCATTTTGTCAATGGATTTTGGCACAAAATGTTCAAAATCCTAACTTTACTAAAGACATTTTAGTGACCGGCTATTGTCTTTCGTATTATATTATTTAGCAGATTAAAAGCTAGTTTCTACTCTACAGTAACATTGTTTTTTAAGATAAATATATTTATAGTTTTTGTCTATCTTACAAATTACGCAAGATATTAATTAAAGTTAAAAATCAAGAAAACCCGATTTTGCCCTATAACTTCTGAAAAAAACAAGATGGTGCATTGCTGTTTTCGGCATTATCCTAATCTCAAAAAAAGAGATCGCTACTGCGCCATCGGATTATTTTTACTTTTATATTTACCGAGATGCCCACAAGCAACATCGAAATTAAACCACCCTGCACAAAGCGGAGTTGAAGTTGCGCGCGAATTCGAACAAACGAATTAGTCATCCGATTCGGGCAGATTCAGACCGTATGTATAAATCCGAATCGGGAATACGATTCCGCTCGACCAAAATCGTTCGATCGGTCGTCTCGAGTGAATGAATCATTAAAGAATCAATTCTTCTTGAAATACAGAATCAGTTCATTCAAATCACCGTACAGAATCGTTCTATTTGAACGAATCATTCACGAACGACCCATATCTAATGCATATGTATACTTTAAAGAAAAATGTAAAGTGTCGATTTGTTTAAATCGATGGTTTTCAGTTATTAAAAGAGATAGAAAAAAACTGTAAATGGCAGAGTTTTAGATAATTTTACACTAGATAACGAAATGTCATCAGATATTTTTCATCGACACTAGTTTTTGAGATATAACACAAACTTGAATTTTTTCAAAAATAACTGAGTTTATTAACAGTTTTGTAATTTTTTACAACAGAAAAATAGTTAGCCATGAAATAATGACTGTAATAATGTCAAGTGACATATCAATTTAAAGAAGAAAAAATCCCGTTTTAATGATGACTTAGCCAACAATGGTTTCTATTTAAAAAAATGCAAGTTTGTGTTATATATATCGAAAATTAGTATCGATGAGAAATATCTAATAACGCTATATTATCTAGTGTAAAATTATCTAAAACGTTGCTATTTACAGTTTTTTCTATCTCTTTTAATAACTAACAAAAATCGATTTGAAAAAATCGAAACTTTTCACATTTTTTAAAATATCTAGTTGCCCTTGACTTTTTCAAAAAAAAGTGGCATTTTATTCAGCTTGAAAAATTGCACTATTTTGCCCATTTAACCGTTTCTCTATCTCTTATAGTTTCCGAAATCCCTATGGAGCACATAAAAAAAAACTCAGCCTTTATATTGCATATAAACATTTCTTTATGAGTATACAAATAAAGAAAATATAATTGATGTATATTAATGCCGACCACATTCAAAATCGCTAATTGAAAGAGTAGGTAAATTTACAATCTTTAATCACCACGACCTTTTGCGCTACGAGATTCGCAATGTAGCGCATTTTCAACATAAACCGCGAGAATATTTCGAACCTATGCCCGCGGTACTTTTTATTCTCAGAAAAAGAAAATGTATTAGCCTTCTTCTCTAAGAATACAAATCCCTTGTTTTTTTTTATAATTCGAGTAGCTTAAAAATCAAGTGAACACACTCAAATATTGGAACGATTTTAATGCATGCGCAGACTATTAACAAAATATAGTAAAAGTAACAGTAAACAGACCACAAATTGAATGAAACACGTCTACTTTCACTGTTGATCCTTGTTTATCTATTAGTAACGATTTGGAATCTTACTATTTACAATTAGAGGTTATTCTATTGTGTAATGAGAATAATTTTGATAAATATTTGCTAAAGCATTACACTGGTCGGCATGAAAATCGGCCCTGACACCATTCCTGCTGATTCTTATGTAAAATGACCTCCTGAATCCGAATATGACCCCCGTTTTCCCCCATCACCCACCGTTTTCGGGGGAGGCCCCCCCACCTATTTTTATCACTTTTCGATAATTTGGAGGGATGAAAAGGATTATTTTAGCCTTTACGTTTCTTCGGAGGGGCTAGAAAGGTAAAAAGTTCCAAAACATGAACATTTGTAGCAAGGAGGTAGATTTGGGGGGGGGGGGGGTGATTTGCCCCCTTAAATTGTAAAAAAATCCTTAAAAATGATCGATTTTTCCGTTTTATTCGCAGTTTTTTCACTTATTTTTTACATATTCCAGCTTCCATCCCCCCTCATCCTCCCCCAAACAATAAAAATATATAGCAACAATATATAGCAACAATAATAAAAATATATAGCAACAATATATAGCAACAATAATAAAAATATATAGCAACAATATATAGCAACAATAATAAAAATATATAGCAACAATAATAAAAATATATAGCAACAATATATAGCAACAATAATAAAAATATATAGCAACAATAATAAAAATATATAGCAACAGTTCGGAAGATTCACTGTACCACGCTGGCGCTCTCAATACCTCGCGCGCACAGGTTTGCCCAGGAATTTATTATTTTACATTTATTATTTTACTTTTTATTTATTATTCTTTACAGCTAAAATAATCCTTTTCACCCCTCCAATGGATGGGGGAAACGGGGGGAGTATTGAGAGCGCCAGCGTGGTACAGTGAATCTTCCGAACTGTTGGTATATATTTTTATTATTGTTGCTATATATTTTTATTGTTGTTGCTATATATTGTTGCAATATATTTTTATTATTTGGGGGTGTTTGGGGGAGGATGAGTGGGAATGGAAGCTGGAATATGTAGAAAATAAGTGAAAAAACTGCGATAAAAACGGAAAAAATTGATAATTTTTAATGATTTTTTTACAATTTAAGGGGGCAAATCCCCCCCCAAATCTACCTCCTTGCTACAAATGTTCATGTTTTGGAACTTTTCACCTCTCTAGCCCCTCAGAAGAAATGTAAAGGCTAAAATAATCCTTTTCATCCCTCCAAATTATCGAAAAGTGATAAAAATAGGTGGGGGGCCTCCCCCGAAAACGGTGGGTAATGGGGGAAAACGGAGGTCATATTCGGATTCAGGAGGTCATTTTACATAAGAATCGGCAGGAATGGTGTCAGGGCTCGAAAAAAAAAAATGTTTTTTGCAGACCAGTGTTATCAATGAAATTTTAGAAATTAACTCAATTTAATTAATTCATGAAATCTGTTAAGTATATCTGTTAATTTGTAAATATTTGCACTTTTAAATCAGGCTGTGAATTGATAAAATGTAATTATTCCAAACAGAAAACAAACTAACCCCTACTTTTTAAAAAATATAAAAACGAATTAATATTGACCTTCTGTAAAACAAAAAAAATATTATTTAATAATAATAATAATAATAATAATAATAACTATATTTGTATACTCAGTCACATAAAGGTACTCTAACAATTTAAAATTTGGTACGGTTATAGAAAAGACAAATTGGAGTTTAGTGGTGATCCACAATTTTTTGTTACACCTCCGGCTTTACTGAAAGTGGCAGCAATTTCAAATAAAACACCCTATATATTTTTTTGTTTTCAGATAGAGAATGTAATTTTATATACAAATCAATTGTTTTTCTTTGTTGCGAAAACATTACAAGTATTCTTTATGAAAAACTAATATTGCATCATATCATAGACTTGTAAAAAATAAAAATTATTCACTTTTGTTTACTAGTTTGGTCGTTAAATAAGTATGAATGAAATTACCAATACTTGGTTTAATAATACTTCAAAACATTAAAGGTGCGATTTTTTACGCAATCTAAGACAATTTTGTTGTAGATTGCGTTAAGAATCGCACTTTTAACGTTTAATTTTTATTCGATCATTTATTAAATCACTCATTTTTTTAAACTGCAATAGGATTTCTTATGAAAACTAAAACAACGTATTTATTTAAAACTTGTAAAACTAACAAAGAACAAAAAACATTTAATTGCAAGAATTATTTAAAAACATAGCGTTATTATAAACAATCGAGTACACACGATTTGTATATAAAAACTCTTCCTGAAAACCAAAAACATATTAAATTTTAAAATTAATGTCACTTTCGGTTAAAGTTATAGGATCACCATTAAACTCCAATTTATTTTTACTGTACCTATCACCGAAATTCAAACTGATATCTAAAATAAGTCGGTTTTGTTTTACAACCGGTATATTGTATTAACATACATTATTTAATTAAAGTATTTGTAATATTTTACCCAGTACAGTTTGTTTCTTGGTACAAATTGTTTTAATTTCAGAAAGTTGTTTATTGTTCTTCGATTTATTTTCTCGCATTGATAAAATATTCAACAACATTTATTGTTTATTGCAAACATAAATAATAAATATAGTTAATAAAACTGCGAAGGCCATTAAATACGATATATAAGTGTATTCTATTTCATTAATATTTATTAGTAGTTAAAATCCAATTGCAGTAAGGTTAATTACAACTCAGATTTTTTATACCTTAATAATTTCGCAAATATATATATTTTGTAATAGTGACACTTGTTTTTGTTAATTGCAATTGAATAGTTTAGTGTTTTATATTCGTAGAGCATGCAGTAAAATTTTGAGTTTAGAAGAGCATGAAAAATTGGAAATTAGGAAGGCGCTAAGGCGGGAAAACCGATTGTAAACAATATGGAAGAGCTTTGGAACTCTCCTATAACGACCGCCTTTAATACCTGAAGTTTTATGATAGTTTGATTTTATATATATATTGTTGTTTAGATATATTTTGTACATTCCTCCTTGAAGATGACCAATGGTCGAAACTAGTCGGAGAATATATAAATAAGTGAAACAAACCAAGTGTTTTAATTTAAATCATCCAGTATTATATGTATGAATGCTAAAAGTTGGCAAATATGCAAAAGTTAATAAATATTTACAAAATTCTACACGTAAAAACCTTTCAACCATTAGATAATTAACAGAAATATTTATGACATGTATTTAAATATTGTTTTTATTTAAGAAAAACAAAATCAATTGATTAGACATGAAGTTACAAAAGTTGATTAAAATTGAGAAAAAAACATTAAATCAGTATTTTATCTGAAGTCTACAAATAATATTAAAATTTTGAGTTTAGAAGAGCAGGAAAAATTGGAAATTATGAAGGCGCTAACGCGGGGAAAACCGATTGTAAACAATATGGAAGAGCTTTGGAACTCTCCTATAACGACCGCCTTTATTACCTGAAGTTTTATGATAGTTTGATTTTGTATATATATTGTTGTTTAGATATTTTTTGTACATTCCTCCTTGAAGATGACCAATGGTCGAAACTAGTCGGAGAATATATAAATAAGTGAAACAAACCAAGTGTTTTAATTTAAATTTAATTTAAATCATCCAGTATTATATGTATGAATGCTAAAAGTTGTCAAATATGCAAAAGTTAATAAATATTTACAAAATTCTACACGTAAAAACCTTTCAACCATTAGATAATTAACAGAAATATTTATGAAATGTATTTAAATATTGTTTTTATTTAAGAAAAACAAAATCAATTGATTAGACATGAAGTTACAAAAGTTGATTAAAATTGAGAAAAAACATTAAATCAGTATTTTATCTGAAGTCTACAAATAATATTAGAACATTGATTAAAACACTTGGTTGGTTTCACAAATCATTTTATTGAATATCATATTTTGATGTAATTGACGGAAATGGTTTAGAAATTAATTAATTTCTTTTCCTCAAGAAATAACAGATTCAGTAAATTTGTGATTCTATACTGGTTTACAGATAATTTTGCTGTAAAGTTTAAAATATACTTAACATAAAGCAATATGCAAAAGTAGTATATTTTGAACTTTATAATATTTTAGTATTTTATACGCGTTTATAAAAGCCTGAAAATTTGGACAAACAAACAAAGATTTTGGCAATTTGCGTTAGGGCCGCATTTACAGTCAACTTAGGCCAGAGCTGGGATGAATCCTCGTAAAAAGGATTCGAATCACCTAATATGATTCGAATCACGAATACTCGAATAAAGGATTTGTAAGAGATAAATATGATTCGAATCAAAGATTCGAATCCTATTTTTTCATTTGAATACAAATCGTTTAAGAATAAATTTGATTTTATTAGTTTTTTTGCAACCATTAAAAAAACCTAATTATTTATTATTAACACTGAACATCGTTGATAACAGACTAAATATCTGATTCCCTGTTACTCTAAGTAAAGATGTATTTGTGTGTTTTTGAACTTCACTTCAAATAACTGTTTTGTACGCGTGGCGCATGAAGTAAAATGTCGAGTTTAGAAAAGCCCGAAAATTTGTCTCGGCTCGCTGCGCAACCCTCGACAAATTTTCACGGGGCTTTTCTAAACTTGAAATTTTACTTCATGGGAGTGGGAGTGGAACCACCCGTTCAAAACTTCAAATTGAACTATTATAAAATCGACGAATGCCTGAAAATTACGTAAAAGTCAGAGAAAAGTCATGGAATTATATTCAAATTGACCAAAACACTAACAAAAAAGCCATATAATATTATTAAATTTGTTAAAATCAGCAGGGAAATTACAAAACACGTAAAAATTTATAGAATTAACTTAAATATTGACAAAAACAATGAAAACAATTTAACAAAATGGGGGTTTCCCACAGAAGAAAGTTATATTAAAAGGTCAGGGAAAAAAATTCTGAATCATGGAAATGCCGGTAAAATTTAACATTTCAATTGTGGCTACCAAGTCAAATTTCAAGTTTAGAAAAAACCCGTAAAAATTTGTCGAGGTGGCTCAGCGACCCGAGATAAATTTTTTGGGCTTTTCTAAACTCGAATTTTACTTCATGCGCCACGCGTATAAAACAGTGATTTAACGAGAACTTTAAAAACACACAAAAGAAATTTATCACGTTAAGCCTCACAATTAATTCGAATTATTTTCGACGATTCAAACATCCTCTTAAAAAATGTAACGAATCCGGATCACAAATCCAGTTTAACTAAAGTATTCGAATGCCTCTTTTAAATCCTCTAAAAGGATTCGAATCCTGAATGATTCGAATCCTGCCCAGCTCTGACTTAGGCCAATCTTCAGCCCTTCGAAAATTATCGAAAAAATAAAGTATCTACATACAAAGTTTCCGAAATGATAGTTTCTCTGTGATTTTGTTAAATTAATTAGGTTGGTTTGTTTACATTCTGGTGATGTATATCGTAATTCAAATGACAGATGATGTTTAGGTTCTTTTATAAAGAAGAGAAAATAACTAAAGAAAGTAATTAATTAGTGCAATATTTTTTTGTTGATTGGTTGAATAATATGGTAATGATTCTCTTGAAAAGCATAATAATCCTTCAAACTGAATGACAGTGACCACGAATAATGCAGCTCGCCCCAAATGGACATTACAATCTCCGATTTCCATAACGATTCGTACAAGGGGGATAATTAAAAACCGTTGTCAAAATAACCCAATTACATCAGGTTATTTAATAGCGAATTTACAACGTTTATTACTGGTACTTACTCGTGACAGACATGTGGAATCGTTGCAGTGTTGGTAAGCTAGCCGAAACAGTTCGCCGACGTCGGTATTCTGGAAAAAATATAAACCACATCTCACTACATGTATTATAATGAGAATTGTAACTGCCAGTAACGAAATTAAACTGAAAATGAAAACGAAAAGGTGGCATTTATGGTTCTAAAACCGATTTGGTCGTCGAAGGGCCCCGATTGGTGCAAACCAGCAGTGCTCGCAACTTAAATATAAACAAACAAGTCCCGGGATTGTTTTCTTAGCGGGCAAATAATTACCCATATTTCATGATCGTAAATATTTTCCAGTCGTGTGCAATTTCACAGCATTAAATAGGAAAAGGTTAGCTTTATATTTGTAGTTACAATCGCCTATTATTGTTAGTTTCCGATAAATTGATGCTTGTTTTATATCCACAGTGCAGTTGCCAACTTTTACCGGCATTTTCTACAATATGGCCGATGAAGACAAACATATTTATATAGACACCATTGTTTCCTAGCTGCAGCTGATTGTAATAAACATGACATTAAAATCAAATATGCCCCGTAGGCGATGGCCATAATGGGGACAACTATAAATTAGATCCAAGACAGAAGATGTGTTTGTGTAATAAAATAATCAAATTTTATTATGAAAATACAACGTCTTATATTCTAGAATACTATATAAAGTATGATATGCAATATACGATTTAGCATATATTAAATTGTTACGAGTACATTTAAATAATACACAGTTAGCTATTGAAGATGATCGCATTGTGATAAAACTATGCATAAATTATGTTTTATTAAGTGCTTAAATTATTTCCACGTAAATACACAAAATTATTGTGCGTGCAAAAGTAGATTAAAACTTAGTTAATCAATAAGATTTTAAGCGACAGTAACTTTTTGAAATATTTAATTATAAATGATGATATGCTTAATATAATACTTTCCCCTAGGTCATGTGTATCCTGATTTTTTTATTCTAACGTGTTGTGCGAAATTAAATATTTAAAATACAAATACTCTAATTTCCAAGGATAGAAAATTAATTTTCCAACATTTTACCTCGACAATTTAAATTTGTAAATAGAAAATGTGTATATTTAATAGATTACAGAATAAACATGACCATTATCACATCAATCAAATAAACTTAGCTTAGCAATAAAAAACATAATTGGAAACTAGAACAAAATGGGCGGTTCACGATCAAACGCTTCATTAAAATATAATAATGAGCTAGGATGTCAATTATTCAAATGGCCGCCAGTAAAGTTGCTATAAAAGGAAGAAGAATGAAATTCAAAGTTAATGATATAAATAATTATATTCGTAACATATATAGGCGTTGTCTGAACACTGTGTTTCAAGCGTAGTTCCAGAATTGTGATAGTGTACTATATATGATGTAGAGCAATTCAGAGGATATATAAGATATATATCATTAGTAAATATGTAAGCCAAATCACTTTCGCAATACTTACGTAAAAAATAATTTTACTTCAAGTTCAAAATATACTGTTTTGACATACTGATTTAGAAGTATATTTTAAACTTCACAATATTTGGGTGTCATATACGGGTGGCGCATGAAGTAAAATTTCGAGTTTATAAAAGCCTGAAAATTTGGTTTAGTCGCTCCGCTTCGCTACGCGATCGAACCAAATTTTCAGGCTTTTCAAAACTCGAAATTTGACTTCATGCTTAATCGAATGCCTGAACAAATACAGCGTATATATTTATTACGATATGTATACTTGAAAGAAAAATTCCCTGTATTTTCAGCAATTTACTAAGGAAACGTGAAATATATAATTGTTTCACAAAGTCTAAACAATGTTATTAGTATAACGAAAGGAAAAATATTTAAGTATGAATAATCATCATATGCTTTTATAAAATAAATAAAACTAAACTTTGTGTAAATAAATATTAAGGTCGGAAATTCACATGTTATTTGGCCATAAGAACGAACAACGATAAATCTTCCACAATAATAAAAATAGACCTTTAAAACTTATACATATTGTACATTGAAGCTTTGCGAATAAATTGACACTATTTTATTTTGCAATAAATGTTTCTTAAATTAAATATAGATCAAATAATGGAACACTGTCAAATGATCACATAAATCCGTCAAATACTTCCATAGGAAAAAAAATATTCTTCGTATTGCTTTAATTTGTTGAAGTAATTATTATAAATAAAATTAATCGTTGCTAAGAAATCTCCATAAGAGCAATGTAAATTTTGATATATATATATATATATATATATATATATATATATAAATAAATTAGAATTAACGACCTGCTTATAAGTACCAAATAAGAAATAACAGCGCTTAAGGTCATGATGTAAAAGTTATTTTTTATCAAGTGAGTGTGCAAGGAGGACAGAAGACGACGACGATCGTTTCGCTCTTTTTATGAGCTCCTCAGGCCGCCACATCCATCATTCTATACACACTCACTTGATATGTAGAAGTTGTATATATACTGACTTCGCTAACCATAAGCCGGTATTGACGTCAGTATTTATAATTGCTACTGCATTGATAAGGGCATTGATCTCATTTTGCTTCTACAGTTAGTGTCGGTTTTTAGTTTAAACCATCGACTAGCATCGGAGCGGCGAGAAACCCGAACCAATGCTAGTCGATGGTTTAAACTAAAAACCGACACTAACTGTAGAAGCAAAATGAGATCAATGCCCTTATCAATGCAGTAGCAATTATAAATACTGACGTCAATACCGGCTTATGGTTAGCGAAGTCAGTATATATACAACTTCTACATATCAAGTGAGTGTGTATAGAATGATGGATGTGGCGGCCTGAGGAGCTCA
Organism: Philonthus cognatus; assembly: GCA_932526585.2. Taxonomy (NCBI): domain Eukaryota; kingdom Metazoa; phylum Arthropoda; class Insecta; order Coleoptera; family Staphylinidae; genus Philonthus; species Philonthus cognatus. Next base: position 94,966,294 of record OW052243.1, read on the forward strand.
TAAAAAGAGCGAAACGATCGTCGTCGTCTTCTGTCCTCCTTGCACACTCACTTGATAAAAAATAACTTTTACATCATGACCTTAAGCGCTGTTATTTCTTATTTGGTACTTATAAGCAGGTCGTTAATTCTAATTTATTTAATTTAATTCGGCGTTCTGAATATTATCATCGCATTGGTTCGGGTTTCTCGCCGCTCCGATGCTAGTCGATGGTTTAAACTAAAAACCGACACTAACTGTAGAAGCAAAATGAGATCAATGCCCTTATCAATGCAGTAGCAATTATAAATACTGACGTCAATACCGGCTTATGGTTAGCGAAGTCAGTATATATACAACTTCTACATATCAAGTGAGTGTGTATAGAATGATGGATGTGGCGGCCTGAGGAGCTCATAAAAAGAGCGAAACGATCGTCGTCGTCTTCTGTCCTCCTTGCACACTCACTTGATAAAAAATAACTTTTACATCATGACCTTAAGCGCTGTTATTTCTTATTTGGTATATATATATATATATATATACTCGACCGCAAAAAAAAAAAACGCGCCACTTGAAAATTCACGTTTTTTCGTGAATATTCAAACAGCCATAACTTCGGTCGATGTGGATGAAATTTGATGAATTTTTGAGTTTTTGGAACGCTAAGGACACATAAGTGGATATAACGAAATTTAAGCACTTCTGCATTTAAAAGTCCTACCAACAAAAAAATGTTCAGAATGTTAGAAATGATAAAAGTTGAGCAGTTATACTGTGCCCAAAAAAAATCGTAGCTCCACTTCAAAAAGAGCGCAACAAAATTCCATCATTTTCCTTTGAAATAAGCGAAAAATCATGTCGATCCAATGATTTGGCTCAAAGTTATGGCAGTTTTTTTAAAAAGTGTATTTGTTGTTGTTCGTTCTTATGGCCAAATAACATGTGAATTTCCGACCTTAATATTTATTTACACAAAGTTTAGTTTTATTTATTTTATAAAAGCATATGATGATTATTGGACATAATTGACATGATTTTTCGCTTATTTCAAAGGAAAATTATGGCATTTTTGGAGAAAGGTGAATGTGGTACAAAAAAAGGTTTTTAATGGCACACTTTCTTTATTTTGGGGATGATTTAGCACATCTATTGTAAACCACATTGAAGCAGGCGCGGATCCACGGGGGGGGGGGGGGGGAGGATTCAATCAACAATTAAAAAATATTGCATTTTTTATTTATATATACTAAATACATTTTTCAAACAGTTTGTATCATGTGCTGTACGAGTATATTGCACGAGCCAGGCTTTGACTCGGCCCGGTCGGCCCGGTACCGGGCCTGGCTGGGCCTCGAATTTTTTCAAGCGGGACGGGCCGGGCTTCCCATTCAAAATATGAGAGCGGGCCGAGCAGGGCCTGACTGTTTTTTTAAAGTTTGTTTTTATTTTTAATTTCAAACTATATCTATAAACAATTTAATATATTTACAAATATTGGCCGTGTTGGCCCGGGTTCTATTATTTACCCAGGCCGAGCCGGGGTCAAGTCAATTATTTTTTGACCGGACCAGGCCGGGCTCGCAAAATTTGCTAGGGGGCCAGGCCCAAAATAATCAGTTCATGCCGGGCTCTAGTGTAGTGTTAAAAGTGACTAACGTAAGATCATTCTCAAAGAATTCGAAATTTAGTATAACATTTTAGTAAAAGAAATGTAAATTCGATTAAGAAAAAATAATCATCTCTTTACATTTTTCAAAAACGTGTAAACATTTCTTAATTTTATGCTAATTTCTGCTGTTTACATTTTTAGAATCTTATGTTTATTCTATTTTACAATTTTTTAATGAAAAAGTCAATGTATTTTTTCATAGAAAATTTCAACTAAGGCTTCATTATAAAAAAACAACATATTTCAGTTAATGCTTGTATTGAGATAAAAGGTATTTATTTTTATAAGAAATAACAGCGAATTGGGTCATGTGAAAAAAATATTTTATCAAGTGAGTGTGCTAAGAGGACAGAAGACGACGACGATCGTTTCGCTCTTTTTATAAGCTCCTCAGGCCGCCACATCCATCATAGAACTTGTATATATACTGACTTCGTGTATGGGATCATGGGTGTGGCGGCCTGATTAGCTCATAAAAAGAGCGAAACGATCGTCGTCGTTTTCTGTCCTCCTTGCACACTCACTTGATAAAATAATTTTGTCAACATGACCTAATTCGCTGTTATTTCTTATTTGGTACTTATAGGTGTTTCATTAATTCTAATTTGTTTCATTTAATTCGGCGTTCTTAATATTTTCATCACATTGGTATAAACTAAAAACTGACACTAACTGTAGAAGCAAAATGAGATCAATGCCCGTATCAATGTAGTAGCAATTATAAATACTGACGTCATAACCGACTTATGGTTGACGAGGTCAGTATATACAGGGTGAATCATATATCTCGAGACACTCAAATATTTCATCAATTAATGATTATATGAGAAACAGTTTCCAATAAACCTCCCATATTATAGAAGGGCAAATTGATCTGCAGTGGAAAGAAGTTCCTACAAGGCCCCTATTGGGGCCCACGGGAGTCAACTTCACTATTTTTTCTAATCTCTACAGATGGTGCTGTAATGAGGAACATTTATTTTATCTTTTTCCATTTGACTCACAAAATCGAGTTATCCAAGAAACGAAATACTTTTTTGGTTAACAATTATTCGGTTTATGTCAGTTTCTTATCATAAGCTTACGTTTTGAATATTTATTGACATAATTCTCGTTTCCGCTCCTGTTGCTGTTCTCGTTCTATTTTTAGTTCTTGTTCAGTTCTCGTTAAAATCCTGTTATTACCGTGATTTTATTTACTTTGATTAAAGATAATTAATTTGCAATCAGTTTATACATCTTAACAAATATTTTTACTTACTTACCTTGAAAATATCAAGAAAATTGGAAAAAACAGTACACTAAATGTTCCTCATTATAGCGCCATCTATAGAGATTAGTAAAAAATTGTTATAATAAAAGTGACTTCTTTATGAGGTAACTATATGAATCAAAAATAAAAAATAGGGGTTCCCATTTAAAATTATGAATTAAGAATTTCTTTCCACTACAGATTAATTTGCATTTTAAAATATGGGGGGTTTATTTGAAACTTTTTCTCATAATATCATTAATTGTTGAGATATTTAAGTGTCTCAAGATAAATGACTCACCCTGTATACAAGTTCTACATATCAAGTAAGAGTGTATGGATTTGGCGGCCTTTTGTCCTCCTCGCACACTCACTTGATAAAATACATTTCTGAACCTAATTCGCTTTTATTTCTTATTTGGTACTTATAGGTGGGTTGTTATTTACACTTGTATAAAAACAGCGAATGCCTGAAAATGTACAGCGTATATATCGGGATATGTAGAATTAAAGAAAAAAATCCTGTATAAACCCTCACTGTTTCTTTCATTTATTATATTAATGGTGTATTAATGAGAAAGTGTTGCTCTTGAGATGATCGAATATGTGTACATTAATATTCTTGCATTATAATGTAAGAAACGTTGAAGGGCAAAACTTTCTCATTGGTATTATCATCATTTAAGATTTTTCTCAATCATACACCTAGTCGATTGATTATAATTTAACCCATCTTGGGACTAGCAGCAGAATCCTCAACAGCAAGATTTCTACAAATACTCATAGACCGGTCATTAGCGTAATGGCCGAGGCTCCTCATGTTACGTCACTAATTAAATAATGAAAGTATTCAGTATAGGTTTTTGATGTCGCCAGCTTTTCCTCGTTGTAGAAACTGTGTGCACAAGAGACCAATAAATGTCCCCAGACAAGAACTAGGTGATGTCATTGGCGACATATGCCGCCATGTGCAATTAGAAATAATAACGCGAACGTAGGATTTGTGCATTCGGATTGAGTTAATAAGTCGGTTTTTCCGTTTTAACCTTACATGAAAGGATATCGAGATTTTCCGAGTTATGTAGGCATGGTCTATTATTTCACATGACCTATTGTCTACAAATACCTATTAGGCATGACCTATTCTAGATGCTGTTTTTAATCCAAGTGAAACTTTGTAACAAAAAATGAATAATTCACGACCTAATGCACGATAATTTACTTCCTCCGATAAAATGTGTAATTAATCGCCTCCTGCGCGAAAGAGACATTAGAAGATAGTTAAACGGGAGTAGAAAACCGCTTAGACAGAGAGTTTTGCAAAAACATCTGCCTGTAAGTATTTTAGCGACAGTCAATGGTGACTGTTTTTTTTTCCATCCAATAATTCATTTTTATGGTGAATTTATTAGTGCGCCGGATAAGGTAGGTAATTGGTATTAATTTAAACCAAGCATAATCCATATAAGGTATTCCATTGAACAGAAAAGGCAAAGCGTCCCTTCTGGACTTATAAGACTCACGCGGCCTGTGGCCGGTTTAAAAATAGCAAAATAGCAAATTGTTTTCAATCCCATTTATATACAAACGAAAATCAGCTCGGGAAATAAAAATAAGGTATTCCTCGAGGTTGTGTTATTGCGTGCAGAATTTTACATTTGTTACTGAACAGCTTGGCGTACACGAGATGCAACTTACCTAGGAGCAGTACAATTACGTTTTGCTCTGGACTACTTTTCCAGTCTAAATTTGATTGCTGGTATATTATCCGGCAAATTTCAAGAATGCCACCGCACGAAGATAAACATAACCAGCCGGTGATGAAACTCCGGTTCCGGGGACCAGAACTATTTACGATATCCGATTGCGAATAAATTTTGAAGGTTCAAATTCCGCTATTCTCACCTATCCAACGCGCGTTCATTATCTGATTATCGATGGCCGTTCTTAATGGGACTAGCATTTTAGCAGCATATCATAAATATCGCCGGTGCACACTCGAAGGATTAAAATTCCTGCTTTTTAACGGGATTACATTTCGAAGCGAAAGCGGCGAACCGTAAATAATTTTGTTTACAAATGCAATTAGCCGTGATTTGGGGAAACGCGGAAGGATATACATTTGAGAGGATTATGGATATACGGCGCAGCTTAAATATGTTTACATACAAACATTCGTGTAGTAGATGATCTATGAGAAACAATTATCATTTATTTTCTTCGTTTGCATTAACCTCGATGCATATTTCTTATTTACAGTAATTTAATCGTGAGGAATGATATATAATTGATATTTTTAACATTTTCAAGCATTCATCATCGTGCGACAGTTTAATTACATTTTCGATTTGTACAGCCAAACTTTCTTCTGGTTACAAAAGGTAATAGTTAAGAATTTATACGAATAAAATACCTTTTTAAAATTTAAGGCGTTTTCTATACATTTCCATAATAAAAGTATTATATTCCCAATCTTGAATCTTCCTTTTACATTACATTAAAATTACAAAGGCGGCAGATGGACTGAGGTCTTTTAGTCTTCTTCCTTTTTGTTAAATCTCTAACCGAGAAGTTGGGAACCACAACTTATGCTTTTTTTCTAACGCTTTAAATTCTCAGGCGTTAATTTATTTTATAAAAGCGTTTAATTTAAAGCTTCTAACTCTAATTTAAAGCTTCTAACGCTTATAACTTCTTGATTAAGCATGAAGTAACATTTCGAGTTTAGAAAAGCCTGAACGTTCAGGCTTTTCTAAACTCGAAATTTTACTTTATGCGATACTCATAAGAACACTAAAGTTCAAAGTATACTGCATAAGTTTGATTTCAAGTTAATAAATTTTACAAATATTTATTTCGTCTAACCAAATCTTGCGTTTTTTTTGCGATATGTAAGAATCATTAAAAGAAAATATCTGAAAACAAATGTCTCCATCCGACGCTTGAATTTCCACGATTTTGTTTCACGGAATAAATATTTGTAATATTTATTAACGTAAGATTTTGATCTTACAAAAAAAAATTCTTGAAAAAATTAAGTTTAAAATAAGCTGCTTTAGTTTGCTAAAGCAGTTTATTTTGAACTTAATTTTTTCAAGAAATAAAATTTCGAGTTTAGAAAAGCCTGAATATTTTTAATGAAATTACACTAAGAGTATGAATCATTTATTGAGACAAGCACAAAGTTTGTACTTTCCTTGCAGTATAAGTATTTTCCAAAATATTTTATCCGTACATAAAAACGTAATTATGACGCAGCTGCCGAGTATTCTGCGTTTAGATAATGGTCGCCCTCCTCTTAACATTAAAAACTTCTCTAAAGATATATGCCAATTTTGTTCATTAGTTAACATTTCTTTCTTATTTGCTTGGTAATTTTTCGGAAGCAGCATTTTGTTAGAAACGCAAATAATAAAACTGCGCTTTAAAAACATCTAAATGCATTAAAAACTGCGTTTTAATTTAAACGCCAATTTCGTGCTTTAAATATTGGACTAGACAAAAATAAATGTTTGTTGTTATAGATTGAGTTTTGTATCTATCTTTAAATTATCCATTATTACCATGTTACCGGTAATATTATCTAATTATTTGAAAAATATTTAAAAATGTAAAAACGCGAATTTATCACCCTTCTAAAAAAAATTGTCAAGTTGAGACTTTTGTTAGACTTTTACTATTTGTTTCAATGAATATTTAAAAAAGTCTTAGCGAGACAACATTTTGGCAGATAAATTCGCTTTTGATATTTTTTAATTGCTCGCATCAAAAGTTATGATAATTTAACTCCGTTGACTGAATAAATAAATAAATAATTTATTCTTGCATTTGTTATGAATTGTATTTAAGCTTATCAACAGTGATGACATAGTTTAATTTTCCATCTGTAAGCCAAATGGCATTCGTCGCAAATGATTTTAAATGAACATCCGACGAAAATGTAAAGGCTTTTAAGACGTCGCAAATAAGCAAATGTTTGAAGAGAAAAGATATATGTTGCTATCCTTAGAGCAGTTTAAGGTATGACTTGATCATTTTGACTATTACCTAATGTTATTACTGTTAATGACATTTAATCTACAATGAATTTTTCGCTAAGGTATACATATCACAACTTTTCGCTGTTAATTTTTAGACATTGGTTAGTTTATTGAAAACTTCTAATTTTATGCCTCTAACGAGTGTTTCCAATCCCAGATTAGGCATGAAGTAAAATTTCAAGTTTAGAGAAGCCTGAAAATTTGGTTCGCGGAGCGACCAAACCAAATTTTCAGGCTTTTCTAAACTCTAAATTTTACCACATGAGCCACGCGTATAAAATACTGATTTAAAGTGAAGTTGAAAATATACTGCTTAGGTTTTACAAATGTTTATATGGAATATGTGAAAGTATACTTCAAAAAATCCCCGTATGAATGAACTCAGGGGCACAGCCAAGGGACATTTGGATATGCCTGCTTTTCTAAACTTCTAACGAGGCTACAAATTGAATGTTTTTTCAAAAACAACGACTGTCTGAAACTTTACAGTAAATACATCGGAATATGTATACTTAAAACAACGAATTTGTGTATCTAAGTTCTCTGTATACTTAAAAGGAAAATTCCGTGTATACTTTATTGCAAATAATAAAGTAATTACATTTCAGTGAAAAACAAATGTTTCACGAAAATTAAATTTTGTCAAAAACTACATTTGTATCTTGAATAAGTTTTTAATCTTTCACGTGGTGAAACATATCTACCTATGATTTTTAAAGAACTTGGTTTAATTTCATTAACATTAGTGAAATTTAAACAAGTGTTTTTTTTTTATAAAAATCAAAGGTACATTTGATTTAAAGCTGCCATTATGCATTAATAACCAAAAACATGCTACATGATACATATTAATTAACAGGAACTTAATGAAATGCACACTCACGCTAGCTGTGTGATAGCATCGACATGAATTTAATGGAAAGTATGTTTCGATTCACTTTAAATAAATGCATTATTAGTCTATAATACAAATCAAATGGTGTGCTTTGCCAAAATGGTATTCAATCAAATTCTCAAGACAGATATGATTATAAACGATAGCTCATAATGTGAATCTATTTAATTAACTTACATTTCATTAACATTTTAGGTTCTTATTAAGGCCTAGGGCCTATGCGAGGTGTGGCATACGTAGAGTGTGCCACGTATTTTGGTCCTGATACAAAAAAAATCCATATCGCGAAGACTTCGCGGGCACCAGAATTTCATAAGGTAAACATGTACACCAGAATTCGAGAAAAGATTGTAATATTATACAAACCGCCGCAAGATTGCGCCCGCGCCGCTTGCGAAGCGGTCACAAGCGCCCCTACCAAGTTTAGAGAAGCCTGAAAATTTGGTGCGGAGCGACCAACCAAAATTTTCAGGCTTTTCTAAACTCTAAATTTTACCACATGCGCCACGCGTATAAAACACTGAGCGACCAAACCAAATTTTCAGATTTCTCTAAACTCGAAATTTTACTTAATGCTTATTCTGGGAGTGGAAACACTCGTTAAAAGCTTCAAATTGAAGGTTTAATCAAACAGTGAACAACACTTGTAAGAATTATTTTTTCGCTGTCAAAAGTGACTCATCTTAATATTTATGTTTGTGTTTGTGTAAAAACTATTTATTAGCACGAATAAACAGTAATAGATATAAAAATAACTTAAATTATAACCTATTTAATTATAAATAAGCTTATTTTTTTCTCCTTTTTTTTTCGTTTTAAACATTCACTTTTATGAATGTATCACATCTAATCTGCTCTAATTTATAAAATCTTTATCGTATATGATTTATTGAAAAATTGATCGATTTAGAATTAAATAAGCTTTTGAGTTGAAAATGTTTTTGAAGCTTGAAAATTATGCTTCAATCAAACGCTCAGTTTTATGTTTCTAAAAATGGAAAAAGTTGATAAACAAAAATATCTAAGGACAAAATAAGTAGTTTTTTACAGCCCCTTTTTTTACTTGTAGCCCCCTAAAACATAATATTTGTATCCATGGGCCCCTTTCTTCTCGTATGTAAAAAGAATACTAGATTACTAGTAATATTTATTTAAAAAATCGGGATAGATTTTCTATGTATACGGGTTATAATTGATAAATATTTAATATAATAAATAATAGTGAGATCCTAAACAATTCGCCAAATGTCTGAAAACATTACTTGAGAATCAAACTTTCTACCGCTGGGAAGAATTCCTTAATTTTCATTTTAAAACACATTTTACACTTCAAACATCTGTATATCTGTGTTGTTTCTATATACGTTTTTATTAATTTCGATCTTTTGACTGCATTAGATTATAATGTTATTGTATGACTTTTATGTAAAAACATTTTTTAATTAAGTCAATAATAGAAAAAATATGACAGAAATGGGCTTGTTTATGCCGATAACTCCGAAAACAAAAGATCTACATCAAAAAGAATTTAGAATATTTCACCGTTTAATATGCGTGGCGCATAAAGTAAAATTTCGAGTTTGGTAAAGCCTGAAAATTTGGTTTGGTCGCTCCGCTTCGCTACGCGACCAAACCAAATTTTCAGGCTTTTCTAAACTCAAGGACTGGAAACACTCGTTCGAAACTTCAAATTGAACGCTTTATAAAAAAGCAATGAATGTCTGAATTTTACATCGGAATATGTACACTTAAAGAACAATTCCCCAAAGTTTCTATATATCGTAAAATATATTTTAAATTTAATGTTAATGAATAAATTAAAATCTTCGTTTTAGTTTTTAATATCAATCTCTATTGAAAAAAAAATAAACATTTTCATTACGTTAATTTTTGGCGATTGAAATTGGAATTTAATTGGAGTTAAAACCATTGCAAAAAGTTTTTAAAATAATGTTTTGTGTATTATAAATTTGTTTAGTTAACAACTATTTTCTAAAATAATTTGCCGTTAATTTGCCGTATATAATGTTTAACTTTTTTTCAAAAATAAATAACAATATTAATTTTATCAATTTAACACTAAAACAGTTTTATTAATTCTAGGCGAATTTTGCTAATTAAAAAAAAGATTTCTAGTTTCAAAACAAATATTGCATGTGCAAGATTTCCTATATATTTGAGCTATCAAAAAAAAATATATATATTTTCTTGTCCTCGACTTTCGCCATACAGCCATCATCCAGTGTGATTTGGTTTTATCTATTTAATTTTTACTAACTCACACACTTGGGCAGGGTATCTGCCCACTCGGCCACCGAGGCCAGTAAAGAAAAAAAATATATATTATTTTTTGATTTATTCGACGAATAATCATAAAATGTTAAGTTACTAAATTTATAAAACTGTCATTTTTAATTTTAGTGATCTTTGGGTATCTGCAATTTTACATATAATCATTCGATTATTTACCATAGTTGTGTTAAAGTTTGAAATTATCTCAGATTTGCTGCATCTTTCTCTATTATTAAAACAAAATGAATACATTACTTGAAAATCTGCAAAGGGTCCACGTTGAGAATCGCTAGTTTATAGTATTGATTGAGAATTTTTTGAAAAATTATATTTTTAATTATATGAAAATTGATAAAAAAATATTCTAAAAAAAACACCGAATTGATCTTATCTATGACATTAGAAAAACCGAGAGGTGTTATTTTTCTTGCGAAAAATAACACCTCTCGTGTTCAATAACTTTTCACTCACTTTCTCAATAACTAGAAAACTGACAGAAAAAATAAATTCCAACATAGAGCCTCCACCAAGAACACAATTTTCAACTTAAAAAATGCAAGTTACAGCAATTTTAAGTTTATTGAATTCTGAGGTGATTAAATCTTGTGCGATTAAAATCGATTTGCGTTTAAATTACACTAAGCGATATGTAATTTCAGGTTTTTATACATTTTTCTAATACGCCCATGGTTGTGTTAAAATCTAAAGATATTTTCGATATGATTTTTTTCTGTCAAGCTCCTTTTGGCGCCCCCTAGACCTGGCGCACGCCTTGCACGCAGAGTTGTTAAAAAAACGTGTTTTTCATTTTAATTAAAACAAACATTTTATTTTCCAAAACGTGTTATTTTTTATTAAAACAGCGTTTAAAACATTAGCAATTAAAAATATGTTTAAAACGTGTTTAAAAAAAACACACGTTTTAAATCACATATATGCATACACAATTGTGATATTTCATTTTAATAAAATGTTATGTTTAATAATGCAATTTGAGATATCTTCATCAATTTAGCTAAAATTTAAAAACGTAAACAAAAAATCTTAATATAGTTTAGTAAATTTAACATAATAAAAAAAACGTTTTAAACAAATTAAACGTTTAAAACGAATTTAATATTTAGAACATGTTTAAAAAAACCGTTTAAAAGATGACGGCTATTTTTAAATATGTTAAAAACACTGTTTTAAAACAAACTGTTTTAAACATAACAACCCTGCTTGCACGCCCGCTTACGGCGGGCCTGTAAACAAAGAACATTTCTTTTATCTAAAAAAAAAATATGAGTATGTATGCAGCAGATTGAGATATACCTAGCATTCAAGCACTACACTTTTGTAAAATTTTAAGGCGTTTATCGCTCCACATAACAAATGACAACAAACGAAAAAATGCAACACCTTGAAATTACTATGAAAATGTATGTAAACATAAAAAACAATGAAAGTTTCACCTTCACGTTTACCTTATCGCGACCAACAAAACTTTTCTAATTAGGAATCCAGATCGAATGTAATTATGCAAAATCGCAATTGATTTGAATATTAAAAACGATTCGCAATTTATTAGTTTAGAACGTGTTACACGCAGACATTTGCATGCCCACGCCAATAAGGCGTAATTAGTGGCCTACACTAACTACAAGGGAGAGCAAAAAGCCGGTCCGGTTCTAATTAAATCGCGAAAGATTTTCCGTATGGGTTACGGGTACGGGCCGACATACAGGGATATTTTCTTTGGAGTATACATATCTCAATAATTACAGGGTTTGGTAAATTTGCAGGAATTAGTTATTTTTATAAAGGGGGTCAATTGAAAGCTTCAAGCGAGTTCCACTCCTTGTTTAAGCATAAAGTAAAATAGAAAAAAAAATCGCGAAGCGGAGCGACCAAACCAAATTTGAAAGGCTTTTCTAAACTCGAAATTTTACTTCTTGCTCCACGCGTGTAAAACACTGATTTAAAGAGAAGTTTACAATGTACTGCTTCAGTTTGATCTCACGTTAATAAATATTACAAATGGTAATTTCGTGTAATCAAATCTTTTCATGTGAAGTTCAAAATATACTGCTTTTAAGTTGGATCTTATGTAATAAATTTTACAAATATTTATTTCGTTTGGGATATGTAAGAATAATTAAAAGAAAAAATCCAAAAGCGAACTTCTCTAGACGCTTGAATTTTTCAAGCGCCTGGAGAAGTTCGCTTTTGGATTTTTTCTTTTAACTATTCTTACATATCCCAAACGAAATAAATATTTGTAAAATTTATTACATAAGATCCAACTTAAAAGCAGTATATTTTGAACTTCACATGAAATCAGTGTTTTATACGCGTGGTGCATGAAGTACAATTTCGAGTTTAGAAAATGCTGAAAATTTGGTTTGATCGCTCCGCTTCGCGGAGCGATCAAACCTCATTTTAAGGCTTTACTAAACTCGAAATTTGACATGCTTAGTCTGGGAGTGAAAACACTCGTTAAAGACTTTAAATTGACCCCATTTATAAAAACAACGAATTCCTACAAATTTACCAAACGCTATAAATTTCCGGATATGTATAATTCCATGTATTACACTAACAGTTCTCAAATGTAATTAATATAGAACACGGCGAGACGCAGAAAAAAGTGACAATATTATTCCCCATTACTAAAATCTAGTTCATGCATGGTGAATCCAATCAAAAATATGCTTAGTAAGGATGGTGAAAAAAATGTATCGGGTATTTATTAAGATGTTTAGAATCAATCATGAATGAAAATAGGTATTAATTTGTGTGCATGTTTTTCGAGTGTTGTATTTTAGTAAAGGTGAGTAAGGATTGTTAAGTGTTTTGGTTCCCATGAGTGTTGGCAGGAGGTATTAGAAAGACACACCGTTTCAAATACCACGTAACAGCTATAAGCATAGATTTTGACATATGGAGGAGGATATAAAGTATCTTGCGCTCATGAATAAAAATTACTGGCGTAAAGAAGAGGCTAATGACCGAATTTTAATCCGTTCAGCCAACCATTCAGCAGACCGACAAATTCGAGACTTCGTATACTAATTTATTTGTTCGCCTGGTGTTAACAAACGGTTAGCAAACCAATTGCGTTGTATTAAAAGGCAATTCACATACTCCTCAAACGTATTTTATTTCATGCCACAACGCATTGAAAAAGTGTCGGCTATACACTTACATTACACCGGCTTACTTAATGTTGAAACGTGAGTTATTCTGTTATGACTACCTTCGAAAGATTACTATGGCCGCTCGTAAATTCACCACAGAACACAACAAGAAAAATAGTTTATAATACTGCGGGTGCACCATTTGAAATCGATAGTTATGAAATGCAGCCCGAAAGGTATAGTGAGGTTAATGGACGCACTGAGGAGCTCGAGAACTAGGAAGGTTAACTAGCTTTTCGAATTATCTGCACTACTTTAACTACCTCGCTGCTCTGTAAATTCAATAAGATTCTTATGTTGTATAATGGTAAAAATACGTCCAAAGACAAATCAGAGTTCATATATTAGTATTATGAACTAAGTATTAACCAAAACTTGAGTTCTTGATATTAAAGAATTTGGGCAATTACACAAAAAATATAGTCTCATGATAAGTTAAAACAGTATTTCTCACGTGTGTGTTACCAACGTTTGTGTGTTACGAGGGTTCCTCAATATCGGTTGGCTTTTTTTTATTAAAAAAAATCGATTTACTAAAAACTATCCTAAACATTCAAAAACAAACATAACAAATGCAGAGAGAGTTTTCGCGTTATCTGGTTTACATGCATAAGGACCGACAGACTCATAGACATGATCTTTCTATCACTAGTAATAACCCATATAATAATTGATATTCAATAATTAATTATATTGAGATATTCTAATAATCGACTAATTCGATAATCCATTAATCCAATTATTAATGTTTATAACAATATTCAATCTGAAGCTTCAAAGTGTTTCCAATCCTAGATTAAGCATGAAGTAAAATTTCGAGTTTAGAAAAGCCTACAAATTTGGTTAGGTCGCTCCGCGAAGCGGAGCGACCGAACCAAATTTTCAGGCTTTTCTAAACTCGACATTTTACTTTATGCGCCACCCGTACAAAACACTGATTTTAACTGAAGTTTAAAATATACTGCTTATGTTTGATTTTACGTTAATCACCTTAACAATTGTTTATTTTGTTTGATCAACATTTTTATTTTACAACGTAAAAGTTATTAAGTGCTATTGGTTTATCACGTGCTTAATTTAATAACTTTTAGCTTTAATTTATTAGGCATATACATTCTAGAACCGGGCGGTAGCTTTCATTGTAGCTACTTTTAAAAGGGCCAATTTTTGCTGGTAGTGTGTTTCTGGGGTACGAGATAGCGCAGAGATAGCAAAATTGATGAAAGTAGTTTCGACTATGTATTGGTTCATAGTGGCTGCCGAATTTTATCACAACGAATAATACAAATTATGAGTAAGGAGCGCGTTGTTTGCTTGTTTAGATAGCGCCGGGGTATGTATGGGTATTACATTTCAGTAGACAAGTAAACCAAATAAATAAATATTCACGATTTTAATTTTAATCTACAAACATTCAACTGTTTTTGCTTGTCTCATTTCTAATACTTATTTTAATTATATAATTATAAATTACAATCATTATAAAAATATATTACATTTAAACATTTATTTATGTGTATATATAATACTAATATTAATAGAGTTTAATGTCTTAATCTAGAATTTTATGCTCTGTTCGTGGTGCAAAACTCATGGAAAAGTGATGAAATGTCATGGTAAAAATAGATGAAATGTTTAAACTTGAGAACAATGTCAACAAGTGATGAAATATTTAAATTTGACAACAATGTAAAGTATGTGAAAAATGATAATCTATAATAAAATAATGTAATAAATATTTTAAACTTAACAATTAATCAGGGCTTTTATGCGCGTGTCGCATGAAATAACATTTCAAGTTGAGAAAAGCCAGAATTTGGATTTGGACGCGTAGCGGCTTTTCTCAACTCGAAATTTTACTATATGCTTAGTCTGGGAGTGGAAAAAATTCGTCAAAAATAATGAATGGTTTTTTACAATATCATTTTTTTCATTAGTTTACAAAATCCTGAGGGTTTTTAAGTTTTTGTCCAATTTTTTAAACCTTGTCAATTTTTGTGAATTTGCAAGATTTTAATTATTTTTAAAATTTTGACGACTCGTGAATTTTTCAATACGTTTGTAAATTTTCAACCTTTTTTTTAATTAAAAAGATTTATAACAATTTTTAAAAATTTGACAAAAATCATGCATTTTCCAAGATTATTGCTGATTTTTAAATTGTTGACTCCTTTCGTTTCTTTTTTAAACTTTGACACCTTTCATGTATTTCCTAGATTTTTGTTGAACTAAAAATAAGCCGGTATTCATGATTTTTTTAGAATTTCGTTAATTTTCGGGCTCGTAAATTTCAAAACGTTTATTAATCGTTAACGATTAATATAACGACGAAATTAATTAATCGATGCTGAAAAATTAATGAAAATTAATGAAACTGTTCATTAGTTTACAAAATCCTGAGGGTTTTTAAGTTTTTGTCCAATTTTTTAAACCTTGTCAATTTTTGTGAATTTGCAAGATTTTAATTATTTTTAAAATTTTAACGACTCGTGAATTTTTCAATACGTTTGTAAATTTTCAACCTTTTTTTTAATTTAAAAGATTTATAACAATTTTTGAAAATTTGACAAAAATCATGCATTTTCCAAGATTATTGCTGATTTTTAAATTGATGACTCCTTTCGTTACTTTTTTAAACTTTGACACCTTTCATGTATTTCCTAGATTTTTGTTGAACTAAAAATAAGCCGGTATTCATGAATTTTTTAGAATTTCGTTAATTTTCGGGCTCGTAAATTTCAAAACGTTTATTAATCGTTAAGGATTAATATAACGACGAAATGAATTAATCGATGCTGAAAAATTAATGAAAATTAATGAAAATCTTGATATGTTGAAAACGTAACGAAATGTAATCGAGTATCGTCCACTCCCAGACTGAGCATGAAGTCAAATTTCTAGTTTAGAAAAGCCGCAACGACCCGAGACAAATTTACACGGGGCTTTTCTAAACTCCAAACTTTACTTCATGCGCCACGCGTATAAACCACTGATTTGAAGTATAGTTGAAAATATATACTGTTGAGATGTGATAGATATTTACTAAGATATAACGAAAAAATATAAAATATATTTATTTTGAAAAGGCGATAATAATAATTAAAGTAGAAGAAAT
The DNA here is from genome assembly GCA_932526585.2 of Philonthus cognatus. Classification (NCBI taxonomy): domain Eukaryota; kingdom Metazoa; phylum Arthropoda; class Insecta; order Coleoptera; family Staphylinidae; genus Philonthus; species Philonthus cognatus. Next base: position 94,982,718 of record OW052243.1, read on the forward strand.
TTAGTTTGAGACACATTTCCGTATTCTTAATATTTAAATCATTATATCTATAACGAGGACAGTGCTATGATGGACACATCACCATTTTTTTTTATTATGAAATAAAAACATTTGAAAAATTCAAACAATCACTTACTTAGAGCTGAAACAAAAACCGAAAACCGCAAAAACTTTCGAAACTTTGAAAAAAACTAAAATCTTATAAATTCACGGGGCCCAATAACTATGATTATTATTATTATTTTAAATAAAAATAGTAATAATCAATTAAAATCTTAGAAAATGTCGAAAATATCAAAAATTAACAAAACCCTAAACATTTTGCGAATCATCAAAAACATTAAAAATTGTTAATTTCAACGAAAAAAAAAAAACAACAAAATCAAAACGCAAGTCGTCAAAATTGATTTAAGAAAAAAGTGAAAATTGCTTAATTTAACAGAAGTATAATTGTTCACTGTGGAGGCTTCTACTTCGTTATACATCATTATTTACACAAATAAGACAATTAACTTTGTTTGTATAACTGAGGATTTTATTGTGAGTATAGTTTCGACAACTTCAACTTGTCATTATCAAACATAAAGTAATTTAAAACAAACAATTCGTCAGGTATATATACGAAAAAATTACGGTTACAAAACGGCTTTAAAAATGGGGGTGTATATTAGGTCAAGCTGGTCATTTATTACGGGAATTTCCGGATTAGCACGTGCTCTGTGAATTTCCAGAGACTCCAAGAGGTCCATCTTAGAAGTATAATTTAGAGCAGGTATGGGCAACCTTTGACATGTTGAGGGCCAAACTTTAGCGTGCAAATACGTTCGCGGGCCCCGTTTAAAAGTACTTAGTGCATTTTAAAGTAGTGATAATATTTTTTGCGATAGATATTAGACATGAAATAATACGACAATGTTATTATAGTACAATTTATTAAAATAACTAAATGAAATTTAAAAAAATGGTACATTATAATTAAATCGTTAAATTTGCATTTGTTACAAACTACGAAAGTTAAATACACCGAAATCAATGAGACACTTGAGCTTGAATTTGGGAAACTAATCCATCGATATTTGGATTAATTCCACTGACACAAAGACCTAAAGAATTTTCCAAATTATCATCAGTCAGTCTTGTACGATGTGTTGATTTATTAACTTTCATCAATGAAAAGAACTGTTCGCATTTATAAGTACTGCCAAACGCACAAATCAATCTTCTTGCGAATTTTCTAAGCTGCGGAAATTTGTCTTCTTCTAGGTATTTTTTGTAGAAATCGCACAACTCTACGTCTTCAAATTTGGATTTTAGGAGTGAGTTTTCTTGAATCTCGATCAACTCCATTTGTAAGTGTATTGGAGCATTTTGTACAATATATGTTGTAGGAGTAGCAAATAAGTTGAAACAGTCTTCCATGTTTTTGAAGTCGCAAAATCTGTTCGAAAATTGTTCCGACAGTAACTTGAGTTCTTCAGCATATTGAGCATAAGCAATATTTCTATACGCATAGAGCGTGTTGAAATGGTAACTGTTACCAGACAGCATCTGTGACTCCCACAAGCGTAGTTTGATCTGAAACGCTTTTAAATGGATGTACAAATCATTTACTAACTGTCTTTGTTTTTGAAGTTTCAAATTTAAATCATTCAAATAGCCTGTAAGATCGACCAGAAATGCTAAGTCACATATCCATTTTGGGTCACTTAATTCAGATAGTGGTTTATCTTTTATTTTCATAAAGTCTGCTATCTCATTTCTAAGCTCGTAAAACCGTTTCAACATTTTTCCTTTGCTCAGCCATCTGACTTCACAATAATATGTTACGTCGTTATATTCAGCTGATATTTCATCCAAAAACGCCTTGAACTGACGATGGTTAAGCCCTCGGGATCGAATAAAGTTGATGGTTTTTACTACCACATTCATAACATTCTGGAGTCGAATGGACTTAGAACACAAGTTCTGTTGGTGGATAATGCAATGAAGGACTAGCAAATCATCTTTTTGCACATTTAATTCTGTTGCTTTTTCATTCAAAATTCCGATGAAACCTTTACGTAAGCCGACCATAGAAGGTGCATCATCAGTGCATACTTCAATTAATTTTGGCCATGGCAAGCCAAAACTTGTGAATACCTTTTGAACTTCAATAAAAATATTCTCTCCTGTAGCAAGCAATTCTTCAGCAACAGTGAACTCCTTATCAACACCCCGAATAAATATAGCCAGTTGAGCTGTGTCAGACAAATCGGTGCTCTCGTCTAATGCTATGGAAAATGATTCAAAACCAGCCATACGGTCAGTCAATGCTGTTTTTATATCATTAGCCATCATTTCTATACGTCGAACAACAGTTCGTCTTGACAAACTAATTTTTTCAAATTCTTTCTTTCTTTTTTCTTTTCAGGACACATAATACCGCAAACTTCTAACATACACTCCTTGATAAATTCTCCTTCGGCAAATGGTTTTAATGCCTTTGCCAATTTTGAGCTAACTATAAAACTAGCTTTCACAACATTATCAAGTTGTGTTCTTTGTTTATGAAACATTTGTTGCTGTTTTTCCAAATTTGCGGTAAGCTTCTGGATTTTGTCTGTTCTTAATTGTCCTGTCAGTGAGTGCAGCGTAGCATGCTCAGTTGAGTAATGCCTCTTTATATTGAATTCTTTCATTACTGAAATGGATTCATTACACAGCAAACAAATAGGCTTACCATTGTGCAAGATAAAAAAGAATTCTTCAGTCCATTTTTCTTGAAAATGGCGACCCTCTGTATCTACTTTTCGTTTCTTTCCACCAGACATCATTTTTGTTTACTTTTCGTTCAATAAACTTAATAACAAACTATAGCTAGTAACCACTCAAGATGCACACAAAGTCACAAAGCAAGTTGACGGCTCGAGCAGTTCGCTAGGATATCGCTTGTGCAAGTTATCACCTCGGTAGCTCAAATAGAACTGAACTAACGTTCGGGCCATCCACCCGCTTATATAGGCAAAATGAACGAATAATCTGGAATAAACTAGTTTAGAATAATTGAGAAGCAATAAATCTTTTGATGTGTCGCCCGTGAGGCGGCAAACCTCAAAGAATTTGATCGAGCAAGTCGAGTGGCGGCGATTATCAAAGAGTGAGGCGGCAAACATCGAAGAATTTGATGTTTGCCGCCTCACTGTCACTCCCGTGAGCATAAGTACCTAATGTAATATTTTTTTAGTTGGGTTTTTTCAAAATGTCTCGCGGGCCGGATCATATCTTACAGCGGGCCGGATCCGGCCCGCGGGCCGGGGGTTGCCCATATGTGATTTAGAGAAAGGACAAGATTCAAAACACATATTATCACCAAAATTGATATAATCATTGAAAATTCGGTCAAATTGATCAATTCAGTAAGTAAAATTTAAGTTCTACTTGCCGTTTAATGATTTAAAACCGCTAAATTTAAACTCTAAGACTACAAGTTTAGCGGTTGACACAATAAGTAAAACTGCTGCGCGCTGCACATTTTAATTTGATATATTGTAACGAACCACACAAAAAGAATAGATGCAAACTCGAGACGGTCCACACTCCAAGCTGAGTAGGCGACACTCCAAGCTGTGTAGTTTAAACCGCCGCGCGCAGTACAAAAAAGGGAAATTACAATAATCCAATTCGAACTCGGGACCTGAAAAACGCTAAGCTGACTCGATGCCTCGGTGATCAAATCGCCGAGTGCCGAGTGCCGCACATTCAATTCAGTAATTTATAAATGAAATATGAATTTTTCCGACTTAGCACTTGAATCAACATTTCCTGGCATTCCATATTCTACATTCTTATTCAAAACATGAATCTAAAAACAATTATATTTACAAAATGTATTGGGAAATATTTTAACAATGTCTTTCTTTGTTGTGTAATAAATGAATGAACGGTCCGTCCGCCTCAGAAAAAATACATTCGCAACTCAAGCTCGGGAGGCGGGATCCAGGAGCCCGTGTCGCGACAAATCTCGTACACTAATTCTAAATATCAATCCTAACTTCTTTTCACATGTTTATAAATCACAGTATATATTTAAAATATTACTAAAAGGGCACGATGCCGACCCCTATTTATTAAAAGTATAATCAAAATTTACATTGCTCTTATGGAGATTTCTAAGCAACGATTAATTTTATTTATCATTTATTTTAGATCAATCTATTAAATACAACATGCTTATAATAATTACCTCAATACATTAAAGCAACACGAAGAAAAAATAATGTTTCCTATGGAAGTAATACACAGATTTGTGTAATCATTTGACAGTGTTTCATTATTTAATTTATGAAACAGGTAAAAAAAATACTGTCAATTTATTCGTAAAGCTTCAATGTACAATATGTATAAGTTTCAATGCTCTATTTTCATAATTGTGACAGATTAATCTTGGTTCGTTCTTGTGGCCAAATAACATCTAAATTTCCGACCTTAATGGTCTGAATCCGAGTGCGGACTGAATAAAATTATGAACAGAACCCTCGGAAATCATCGCCGTTTCATGGGTAGGTACCGGTAGGGATGGAGAGAATTTGTGGGAATCTTGAATTTTTGGCTAGCGGCGACCGGCCCGTGCCTCTTGAAGGCCTGGGACTCCGACATGGAATGCTCCCCTTTAGACATCCACAATCCGCCTGCCGTAGTATGGCCCTGATAAATCAGGCCCTCCATCGGCTAAGTACACATGGCAAACAAAAATATAAAGAGCAAAATTCAGACGAAGAATATAGAGATTGACTATTAATTTTTTAGCTAAAATTTAAATCACGCAAAGTAATGAAAAATAAATATCAAGTCAAGTCATACAAACAGATGTGTCTATCAAGTCAAAAATACTTACTGCTGGTGTTTTTTAAATACGTGAAACGTGTGTTCAAAAAACACAAGCAGTAAGTATTTTTGATAGAGTAATTCAAGCGGCTTATTAGGTGACGTAGTGAAACCCTAGATGTCCCAACAATATTCAAGAAAAGAACCTTAAACGGATAGAAGTAACAAGAATAGCAAAATATCGGAAGAAATGTTCATTTGTTCACACCAAGCAGAATAATATCATATAAACTATAACTTTTCCACCTTTGGTTTGGTATGTTTTAAATGTGTTCATTTTAGTAATTTTAACATATTCATGTGGAAACATTTGGGTCGTATTTCAAATTTCAACTCATTATGACTTTTATGAACGGAGCTTCAGCAGAAACAAATATTTGCAAATTTTAAGTTTTTCCACCTTATTTTTTAAGTCATTTCTTGTTTTTTTATTAGTTCAATTTGAAGCTACTAACGAGTGTTTACAATCCTTGATTAAGCATGAAGTAAAATTTCGAGTTTAGAAAAGCTTGAAAATTTGGTTTGGTCGCGGAGCAACCAAACCAAATTTTCAGACTTTCCTAAACTAGCAAATTTTAATTCACTGATTATAGAGGCTTCTACTTCGTTATACATTGTTGAACATAAATAAAACACTGTTATCACTTTGTTTGTATAACAATTGGTTTATTTGGTGACTATAGTTTCGATACTACACGTATCATTATCAAACCGTTAGTAACAAAAAACTACAAAGGAACATTATTTATATTTGCAAATTTTCTAATAACAGCGTTAAAGAGGGGGGTGTATTTAAGGTCAAGCTGGTCGTTAATTACGGGAATTTCCCGATTAGCGCGGGCTCTGTGAATCTCCAAAGACTCCAGGAGGTCCATCTTTCTACCCTTCTCGGCAAAGTGAATAACTGAAAGTACATCCTCGCCAAAAGAATGGTTATTTTAAATCAAATGTTTGGCGAAAGATGACTTATCAATTAATCTATGCCGAAAAGAGTAAAGATGCTCACTGAGTCTGGTCTTAAAATTACGACCAGATTGACCTATATACACTCCCTTACAATCATTACAGGTTAATTTATATATTCCTGATTTGTAAATACCTGGTATCTGAGTCTTATGGTTAAAAATATGATTTTTAATTTTTGTAAATGGTTTCATCGCTATATTTAATTTGTGTTTTGCTAAAATATTTTTAATTTTGTGAGTTATATTTCCAATGTAAGTAAGGGAACGATATGTTGCTTGTGTTTTAGGTTCGATTCCGGCATATATGTATTTTCTAATAAGTTTAATTTTGTATTGATTAACTATTTTATCTACTATTGACGTAGTATAGCCATTTATTAAAAGTATAGCCGTTTCAAATGGCTATACTACGTCAATAGTAGATAAAATAGTTAATCAATACAAAATTAAACTTATTAGAAAATACATATATGCCGGAATCGAACCTAAAACACAAGCAACATATCGTTCCCTTACTTACTTTGGAAATATAACTCACAAAATTAAAAATATTTTAGCAAAACACAAATTAAATATAGCGATGAAACCATTTACAAAAATTAAAAATCATATTTTTAACCATAAGACTCAGATACCAAGTATTTACAAATCAGGAATATATAAATTAACCTGTAATGATTGTAAGGGAGTGTATATAGGTCAATCTGGTCGTAATTTTAAGACCAGACTCAGTGAGCATCTTTACTCTTTTCGGCATAGATTAATTGATAAGTCATCTTTCGCCAAACATTTGATTGAAAATAACCATTCTTTTGGCGAGGATGTACTTTCAGTTATTCACTTTGCCGAGAAGGGTAGAAAGATGGACCTCCTGGAGTCTTTGGAGATTCACAGAGCCCGCGCTAATCGGGAAATTCCCGTAATTAACGACCAGCTTGACCTTAAATACACCCCCGTCTTTAACGCTGTTATTAGAAAATTTGCAAATATAAATAATGTTCCTTTGTAGTTTTTTGTTACTAACGGTTTGATAATGATACGTGTAGTATCGAAACTATAGTCACCAAATAAACCAATTGTTATACAAACAAAGTGATAAACAGTGTTTTATTTATATTAGCAAATTTTACTTCATGCGCCATTCGTATAAAACACTGAAATATTGTAAAATTCAAAATATTTCGTTTTACAGAATAATTGAATCCTGCTTTAGCGGTTTACTTTTGATACTGATTTAGCAGTATATTATAAATTTAACAATATTTCAGTGTTTTACAAGCGTGGCGCATTTTCGAGTTCAGAAAAGCCTAAACATTTGGACCAAACCAAATTTTTAGGCTTTTCTAAACTCAAATGTTTACTTCATGCTTAATCAAGGTGTGGAAAAACTCGTTTGAAACTTCAAATTAAACGATTTAAAAAAAGCAATGAATGAAAAACTTGCTAAAATTTGGACACCTACTACACTTCTTGTAAATGATCTGTTTAGTTTTCACTTTCTCTAATCTCGGTTTCATTCAATACTCTAAAAAAGTCAAGCAAGAAAATGATCTTGCGTTTTTGTAGTTGACCTATATTTACGTAAAGAATTCATACAGACAACACGAAACAATGGGAATCATATATATTTATAAAATCCAAACTTAAAAATTATATTTAAAAAGATGAAATAAGGATATATACAAAGTTTAACACAACTCAAGGATCAATAGAAGGGAATAAGGGCCAAAACATGTCAAGTTTATTGGTTATTAATATCTTGAATAAGTTTCTCATGATGAAAGATGTATTAATATCTTGAAACCTAACATAATATGATACAAAAAAAACTTTAAATTTGTTAATATTAAGTTTTTAATATTATTTGTTACTTAATAGAGGCTTAAGTAGGACTGTTTAACCAGTTACCTGGGTCTAAACGCACGATTTTTGTGATTTGTACATATAAACATGAACAAAAATATTTAATTCTATACGTTTTTTTTTTCAATTTTTATACTGCCTAACATTCGTTTTATAAATACATTCTAATGGATGTTAAATAAAACCCGATGCTGGACAACACACATTTTTATTTTATTGCAACTAGTTTCAATATTTAATATTATCAAATACATTGGATTTCCCGAATATATGTGACAGTGTCCGAATGGGACCATTATTAAACAAATTTGGGAAATCCAATATATTTGAAAATATTACAGCAGTGTTATGAGTTAAAATTTTGTTTTGTATTTGTTTGTCAATTTATTGTATTATAATATGTAAATGTATTTTTAAATTAGAGATTCCGTTAATAAATTAAATTAAATATGCCAGTGAAAACATGTTAACGTTTATTATTTTGTAACTTCCTCTAACACGTTAACTGTCGACATCATAAAGTAATAGGTTCGACAATTACTTCGTCTAATGGCCAGTTCCTTTCTAGTTCCACTAACTTGTTGGCTGTGTTCACATACTTTTCATACAGGGAATTTTTCTTTTAGGAATACATATTCCGATAATAACAGCGTTTGGTAAATTTGGAGGAATTCGTTGTTTGTATAAAAGCGATAAATTTGAGGCTTCTAATACTTGTTAAGAAGCCTCAAATTTATCGCTTTTATACAAACAATGAATTCCTCCAAATTTACCAAACGCTGTTATTATCGGAATATGTATTCCTAAAAGAAAAATTCCCTGTATGAAAAGTATGTGAACACAGCCAACAAGTTAGTGGAACTAGAAAGGAACTGGCCATTAGACGAAGTAATTGTCGAACCTATTACTTTATGATGTCGACAGTTAACGTGTTAGAGGAAATTACAAAATAATAAACGTTAAAATGTTTTCACTGGCATATTTAATTTAATTTATTTCAGATTAAGCATTAAGTAAAATTTCGAGTTTTGAATAGCCAGAAAATTTGGTTTCAGGCTTATCTAAACTCGAAAATTTAATTCATGCGCCACGCGTATAAAACGCTGAATTAAAGTTTAAAGTATACTTCATAAGTTTAATTCTACGGCTATTGTAAACTTGAAATTATACGTCTTACTTAATGAAGCAGTAGAAACACTTAGTAGAAATAAATTTCAATTACACAATTCAGTAGAAGAAATAAATATTTACAAACACAAACAAAATATGTGTAACATAACCTCTAAATTACTCTAAATTTAACTAGTGTGAAGTTGGACCACTTGAAAATGAGATAATTTCTCGATTATCGTCTTAGCGCGTTTATTACTTGATTTGTTTACTTAGATTGTGAGGGTAATTAATAGCATATATGTTAGACTTAACATTTCGCGTACGGAATTGGGGGCATTGTCACGTTTTTATCATTATAATGTACAACCAAGTTTTGGCAAGTTAGTTTTAAATTGAACTTGGAAAAACTTGGTTGTATATTATATTTCAAAAATATTAAAAGTGCGATTCTTTTATAATATTTTTATAATAGTATGCATTTATTCAATTATTACGAAATGTTAATATCGTGTTTTTACGGGTCTAATAGAAATTAACTATTATTAAGTGCAATTCTATTAATAAGGCTGTAAAAGTTGAACTTATGCCAACTGAAGTTTTCTGTTTTCTTAATAGTCATGTTAATATTGACGGTTATTATTAAGGTTTGATAGAAAACACATTCTAAATAATACTTTCCTTACACAATTTTTTGGTGGACAAAAAAACTATTAAAATTTAATATCTTAAAAGCCATAATGAGCCCATGATAGATGACCACCCAAATTATGATTGATATACCCTAAAAGAAAGCGTTTAAAACGGGTATTGATGTTGATGAAGCTTAATACAACAAACAGTGATGTGTAATAGGTCACAACAATTTATCAAACCGATAAGTGCACTGAGGGCATTGGAGTGGTATTTATCCGAACGGGCCTACTTTCTTTCGAGCGCCCCAATCGATCGCCCCTAGAAAAGACGAGAAAGTCCACACTTCACATTTTTCAATTTTAGATATTATCACTCCAATCGCCTCAGCAGGAGTAAAATTTACCTACGTACAGAGCGGGCTGTTAACTTGTGTAATACAACTTTTAATGAAGTCTATTTTTACACCGCGTCAACTTTTCTTTGTTTTGGTCACTCGGGCTATTACAACACGTGCTTCGTTGCTATATTTACCGTGACAGTAACACAAGCAAGTAATGGTTGAAGCTTGCTTGATCGCATTAGGTCCACATTGCCGATAATCAGCCATATCGTTAATTACACATTGACCTGTTTTGTAACGTGTCGCTTTTATCACAACTGACCCAAAGAGCAAGAAGTTCTTTGATAAGGAAGCTTTTCCTTTAACGTACTGTTTTGTCAAGTCCGCCGTTTACACAAACGGATGTCGCTGGAATATGTTTATAGCTGAATCATTTTTCCAAATAAAGCGGGATGTTTGTCTGAGGAATATCATCGGAAATAATCAATATGTGAGTGTCTACATGGAGAAAGCTCACACTCGTACGTACGTTGATGTACTTACGGATTTGATGTGGCCTGAATGTTAAACTATGTTGCTATCTTATGTTTTCTTTAATTATATCTTTGATTTTTATCTTGTATACACAGGGTATTTTTCTTTTAAGTATACATATTCCCATGAATACGCTGTATATTTTCAAGCATTTTATAAAAGCTTCTAACGAGTTTTTCTACTTCTTAATTAAGTATAAGGTAAAATATCGAGTTTAAAAAAGCCAGAAAATTTGGATTTGCTGGCGCGAACCGGAGCGTCTTTCATATTTGACTTAATGTAAAGGGATTGAAACCCTCGTTAAGGGTAAGTCATTAAATAATAATCTTGTTCTATGGATTTACCGATAAATTTTCGGTAAACCGATCTGTTACACAAATTCAAATAATTATGTGGTATTGATTTGTCACATGGAGAGCTTCAAGGATGATAAATTGATGAAACTAGTAGAACTTTGTATATTTTTTTTATGTAAAATGAGTAATTATTTCGCATTACATTTTGTTATTTATAATTTTTCAATTGGTAGGTTAAGTGGAATAGCAGTAACAGGTACTACCTGACTGAACTTCGCCTACGCTCATAAAGTATAATTGTATGTTTTCGTTTCAATAAATAAAGGCATTTATTTTTATTATTATTATTTTTGTAAGTCACGCCTCTCTGTTAAATCTACTATAAAAAAAAAAAATGGTGAAATACGTAGAACGGGAGTCAACTTGTTAATCATTCCGTGTGAAAGATGACTAAGTTGTCGATGCTAAAAATTGTTAATCATGCATCATACTTAATATGTTAAACACGGCGATATGGTTATAGGCCTCAACATTTAATTAGTATTAAACAATAAGCTGGTCAAATGTGTATTTCTTTTTCTATAAAATGTATATTTTTATATTCACATTTCACTTACTAAGGCTCATTGACACTCCGACTGATTAACGTTTATTATCCTGTAAGCATTGATTAAACCTCTGATTAAGTAAAATTTGTAGAATTTGAGAATGTCATAAATTTATAAGATAACCCAAAACGTGTCTCTTTTATCATTTGGTGATAGGTGGCGAATTAATTTGTTGCAAAAATTAGTAAGATTGTTGAAATATTATCAAAATACCTCTGTGGGTCAGCAATTTACGTAACAAATTTCTGGGCGACTTATTCATTTTATCCACATCTGCATTAAGAACTTAGTCTCAGCTCTAGAATCTTATTTCTTGAATAATTTTCTCACTTATCACTTGGTGAAACATTTTTAAATATTGATAATGAAGGTTTAAATTAAATTACACTTGGTTTGTTTCACAATTTTTTACTTTACTATTTACTCGACTAGTTTCGCGTTTTACAGCATTATCACTCCTGATAATGCTGTAAAACGCGAAACTAGTCGAGTAAATAGTAAAGTAAAAAATTGTGAAACAAACCAAGTGTAATTTAATTTAAACCTTCATTATCAATATCTAGAATCTTGCCTTTTATAGGCTTCGCATGTACACATGAGGGGGCGTTTCTCATAGGGGACTTTTCTCAATTCCCATCCTATGCTTATTCAGGTCACAGTATCCAGTGATTAGTACTGTGATTCTTCGTAGTTTCATTCTACTTAGTCCTGACAGCGTCAATGTGCTGCTAGGTACCGGACCATCTAGGAAGAGTCTTGTATGCCTCATTCCCTTTTGGTTGTGCCATGCCTTTTTGTGCTCCTCTGTTAACTTGCGTCAGATTATTTCCTTTCCGGTTTCATGAGGTATTCCGAAAGTGGGTTCAGGTCCTATAAATTCACCTGATGCCCCTTGTTTAATTAGCAAGTCGGCTCCAATAATTCTTTGGTCCTTGGGTATCCATTCTGGCTGGGTATTCATATTAGCTGTATTTTTACTGTTGTCAATGGTGCGTCCAGCCTGTCTATGCAGGCCATAACTAGCTTGGACTGCACCATCGGCGAGGCTAACGCTTTTAGGGCTGCCTGGTTGTCAGACATGATGGTAATTGGTCCTCTGTTGTGTCCTAACTCTATTATGTGGTGAGCACACCAGTCAATGGCGGCTAAATCAGCCTGGAAGATGGAGGCATGTTTCCCCAGAGCAGCAGCAAATTGTTTGCTCCGGTTGCAGCCTCCATAGATTCCAGCACCGGTTCCTTTTGTATTTTTGGCCCCGTCTGAATACCAGATGGTTCCTTCAGAAGTTCCCGGGTATGTTTCACTTGCCCATTCACTCCGCTGTGGTATAGTTACTTTGAACCAGCGGGAAGGGTCCTGTCCATACTGTTGATATTTATAAAAAATGTAATTTAAGGAAATTACTTGTTTCTTAATTCATTTGTTTCGCATATTTCTTAAAGTCAACTAGAAATATTTCTCAGTACTTGCATTTATCTTAACAACTCAACTTATATCTATTGATAACAGTATTTGAAGTAATTTAAAAAAACATATTCTTAATGCAACTGGAAAACAATATCTTTATGAAAATATAAGCAGTATTTCTTTTAAGTATACATACTTCAATATACTGTGTACGCTGTAAATCATCAGATTCGTTGTCTTCACAAAGAGTTCAAATTGAAGCTTTAAACGAGTGTTTTCCACTTCCAAGTTAGGCATGAAATACAATTTCGAGTATAGAAAAGCCAGAAAATTTAGTTTGGCTTTTCTTAACTCAAAATTTTACTTCATGCCCCCACGCGTATAAAACGCTGATTTCAAGTGAAGTTCAAAATATACCACTAAAGTAGTATGCTTAAGACGTACATATATTCTGAACTTCGCATCAAATCAGTGTTTTATACGCGTGGCGCATAAAGTAATGCTTTATGCTTAATCTGGGAGTGGAAAACACTTGTTTTAAGCTTCAATATTTGAATATTTACAGCGTATACATATTTATACTTAAAAGAAAAATTCCCTGTATATTATTTATTGAATGAATAAAACACGAATAGTAGGTTCTACAAACTATTACGATGAATTATTAACTACCAAATTAGTGTTTCATTTTATACCGACTCTTCTTTGACAAAATGATTAGGTCCTATTTCTGGTTACTTAGTAATGTGTGAGATACCTTAATTTTGTGCAAACGTTCAAATTATTTTTTTACTTTTACAGTTTTGGCAACTTTCAGAACATTTAGAATTAAAGAACTCGCTTAGTAAAAATGTTGAATTCTTTCATTTAATACTATTCATTATTTTCACTTGAAATGGAAGAAATACTGCTTGAGCACGTAGTACTGGATGCACTGGAAACAAGCTAGGGTAGTATTCATACTGAAACCTGGCCGAGCTGATTACACTGCTCCCAAGGCATATAGGCCTAACACACTTTCTTCGTTTCTTATAAAAACGCAGGAAATAATTTGTAAATGGCACATAAGAGCGACAGCTCTAACTAGACAATCTCTGACAATTGTGACATTAGTTGTCTTGTTAGAGCACGCATACACAAGGGGAAGACCTACCGACTCTGCCCTACATAACGTAGTGAGCAGGATTGAGAGATCACTGGATATCAAGGAATCCGCCCTGGGTGTTTTTGTTGACATTGAAGGTGCATTTGATAAAACGACCATACCGAAAATAAGAAACGCGCTTAGCAAGCGTGGAGTACCATCTAAAATGTGTGACTGGATTGGCAATGCACTGTAAAATTGACAGAGGCTGTCCACAAGCAGGTGTCTTATCACCCCTACTATGGAACATGGTTCTGGACAGCCTTCTCGAACAACTTTAGCAACTAGGCTTCTGTGTGACAGCCTATGCTGATGATCTATCCCTATCGGTAAACCCTATCAAGACGGAGGTGGTCATGTTCACCAAGAAAAAGAAGGTGACGAAAAGAGCACTAAAATGATTCAATACAATGCTGAAGTACAGCGACGAGGTGAAATACCTGGGCATCACTCTTGACAGGAAGCTGAGCTGTAAGAAGCATATCGACATCAAAACAGACAAAGCCATAAGGGCCTTTTGGCAATGCCGTCGGACAGTGAGGAAAGCCAGGGGGTTGAAGCCGCGCACGACGATGTAGTTATACACACATTATAAGGCCCATGCTTACATACGGCGCTTTAGTTTGTTAGCCCAGGACCAAACAGCTAACTACGAGGAAGCGACTCTCGCAAGTGAAGCGGGCAGTCTGTCTAAGCATAACAGGCGCCATGCACACTACTCTAGCGATTGCGATGGAGGTTATGGTAAGTCTTCCGCCACTTGATATTCACGTGGAGAGGGAGGCCGTGGCGACCATGCTGTGGGGAAGTCAGATGACACCTCTTAATTAATGTCGGCAAAGACCTCTTTTACAGGTATGACTACTGACTACTGTAAACCGACACTCATTCGGAATGCACTCTACACCGTTACCATTCAACCAACAAAACAAATGAGAGAGGATGGATGGATCAGGGATTCGAGTCTTCTCCAGGACCCTGAAAATCCAAACAAAGGTCCCGATGGGAAAGCATGCCACAGTCACACTATTAGAGATGATGGGTATAACACTTGCGGCTGAGAACACCATAAACAGCAAAGTGCCAAATGAAGCCATACTGATCCTAACAGACAGCAGGCAAACGCTACTGTCTCTGAAGAAATCACATACAACTTAAAAGACAACATTAGAGTGCCACAGAAAACTCAGGCAAGCAGCAATGTATAACAACATTGAAGTCTGCTGGGTGAAAGGGACACAACTTGAACACAGGTAACACGAGAGCTGACGCACTGGCAAGAGCAGCGACTGGGATGGACATTCTCTCACCGGAGCCGCTAGTGCGCCTCTGTCACTTTGCAATATGGTATAAACCAACGCACTGCTCTCTAAGAAAACACTATTGTATCCCAACGAGAGATCAGCGAAACAGTATCGGCAGCTGACCTGAGGGAACCTTAGGTGCATAACTGCCGCCTTGACTAGTCACTGCGGGGTAAACGCACACCTACACAGGATTTGGATAGTTGACTCTCCATCCTGGAGAGGGTGTAACATGGAAGACGAGACTGCCGGACACATTATCAACGATTGCAGGGCACTCTCGTCAACTAGAGGCTCCTTACTGGGTGAAAGATGGCCTACAATGGCCTAAATAAGGGATCTACCCACCTCAGCTTTGCTAGACTACCTAAACCAGGTAGGCTGGCTGAGCTGAGGCTGGGTGGTCGACGGGAGGAATGGGCCGAATGAGGCCTAAGTGCAGTGCAAAAATGCCCACTCCCCAAAGAACCAGAACCACGTATAATTACAATTTTTCGTATTTTTGTCGACAAAGAAACATCTTGGCTTAACATTTTTCTATTTAGCCGAAGGAAGGGAATTTTTCTTCTAGGTATTTCAGGAATTCATTATTTTTTATAAGAGCGTTGAATTTAAACTTCCAACGAGTGTTTGCACTCTTTGGTTAAACAAAATTTACAGGCTTTTCTCAACTCGAAATTTTATCGAGGAGTGGAAACACTCGTTAGAAGCTTTAAATTCTACGATTTTATAAAACCAAGAATACCTAAAAATGTACAGCGTATACATTGGGATATTTATACTTTTAGTTCTTTTTACTCTGTGGTTTTTCTAATCATCCCATCTATTTTATAAATATTACGTTAATTTTTTTGCAATTTTCATCCTGTCTTTGCAGGGTAAAGAATGTCAAGTCAATTTTTATGTAAAATCCTTTTCGCAACCACCAGAAGCTAGATTCTTATAATCTCGTAGAAACTAATGAAATATTTTCTCTGCTATTAGAATTATAATGACCATTATTTACATTAATAGAAACGGACAGTAATTTTACCATAAATCAATGTTTTTTTTTTTCAAAGTGAATGTTAGGTATTTTTTAAACAAAAAGTGGGAATGTATTAAAAAGCGAAAATTTGCATGAAATTATGTGCCCAATTCATCACAAACAGAGACTGGCTTATAAACATTACACTTATGCCGGAAATTAATAGCAATAATAAGATTTCTCATCGCGTGTATGGCTACATAAAATTTAAACGTTTAATTGTGAGCAATTTGTAACGCGTTATATGAAAGTTAGCTGTAACTATTCTAGGATTCGTTTTCTTTTGTTTTACTGTTCAAAAAATCCTATAATATAAAATTGTAAGAATTGACAAAAATATTTAATGTACAGAAATGATATACAGGGAATTTTTGTTTTAAGTATGCATACCCGAATTTAAACTTTCAGACACTAATTAATGGTATACAAACTTCCAGTTTAAAGCTTCTAACGAGTGTTACCACTCCTTGATTAAGCATGAAGTAAAATTTCGAGTTTAGAACAGCCTGAAAATTTGGATTTGCAATAATAAATTTTAGAAATATTTATTTCGTTTAACCAAATCTTGTGCTTTCAAAATTCGAGTTATTTTGTTAGGATGTGCAAGTATAATTAAAACAAAATCTGAAGGCAAATTGCTATAGGCGCTTTAGTTTTGGAAGAGTTGGTTACATAAACTAAACATAAGTAATATTTATTAACATGAGTTCAAACTGAAGCAGTGTATTTTGAACTTCACTTTAAATCATATACGCGTGCCGCATGAAGTACGATTTCGAGTTTAGAAAAGCCTAAAAATTTGGATTTGCCGGGGAGCGACTCGCTTCGTTTGCAAGCTTTTCTAAAATTGAAATTTTACTTGATGCTTAGTCTGGTAGTGGAAAACACTCGTTTAGAGCTTTAAATTGAACTCTTTTGAAAAACAACGAATACTTGAAGATTTACAGTATACCATATATGCTGTATACGTTAGAATCTTTAAATGAACCGCTTTTACAAAAACAAAGAATTCCTAAAAATTCACCAAATGCTTTAATTATTATCGGGATATGTATAATTTAAAGAAAAGTTACCTGTATGATATTCAGATGACATTGGAAATGTCAATTTATTGTTAGTTACTGTGACCAATTGAAGATTAACATGAGGATTTAATTATAGAATTTTACGACCGCAGGATATGATTAAGCAAATAGAAATTTATTACATGCCCTTAGAACACCAATGCAAGATTTTATAGGTGCATGTAAAGATGGTGGAGCCACAGAAGGTCGTAACGGTCGTTTTATTATGTATATATAAACTGAATCGCTCGCCCACACTATAAGAACACTTTTTTAAAATAACATAATTATGTAGCTTGCGCAACGATCGCATATTTTTCCAGTGTTTACATAATGTGAAACAGCATTCCAATTAAGCATTTCTACTTAGTTGAAGTGTGAGTAAAGGGTTAGATTAGATTATAACTGGCGCCTTTTGTCGGGGAACTCCCTCGTTAGGGATGATTATGTCACATTCGCTTGAATGAAAGGAAATTATCAATTTACCTGGACAAATAGATATCGCATATCCCGGTGTGCTTTCAATGCTAATTACGAATTTCGCTGGTGTGAATTCTGATGATTCAAGTACTTATGAATGACACGTGCACGGAAAGTAGTTACACAGTCTATGTTGCCAACTGTAGAGGTTACCAACTTATTACCAGAGCTGGGCAGGATTCGAATCATTCAGGATTCGATTCCCGGATTCGAATCCTTTTAGAGGATTCAAAAGAGGTATTCGAATACTTTAGTGAAAACGGATTCGTGATCCGGATTCGTTACATTTTTTTAAAAGGATTCGTATTCGAATCCAGACGTAGATGATTCGAATCCTTATAAAAGGATTCGAATCCTTATAAAAGGAATGGAATCCTTATAAAAGGATTCGAATCCTTATAAAAGGAATGGAATCCTTATAAAAGGATTCGAATCCTCATACACAGATTCAAATCCTCCTAAATAATGCGAATCGTCGCTACTAATGCTAGGATTCGAATTCGATTAATTCAAAAAGTTAAATATTCTAATATGAATATTTAAATCACTAAATTATTCATATTTGAATATAAATATTTAAATTTTCGAATAATTCAAATATTTGTGAATGCATATTTGGTTACTTAACCATGAAAAATATTCAACGTTAATAGTATATTTTTAACTTCACTTGAAATCAGTGTTTTATACGCGTGGCGCATGAAGTAAAATTTCGAGTTTAGAAAAGCCCCGTGAAAATTTGTCTCGGGTCGCTGCGCGACCCTCGACAAATTTTCTACGCGGGGCTTTTCTAAACTCGAAATTTTACTTCATGCTTAGTCTGGGAGTGGACAACACTCGTTCTTAGAAGTTTCAAATTGTAGGATCGCTCTAGATTACTAAGTGTATTACCATTTTACAAAGGCTACAGCTCGAAGGACCAACCATGGTCTTCGGAGACCGAAGGACTACAGGGACTCGAAGTTTTTTTACAAGAAAACAACGAATATCTGAAGGTTTACAGCATGGATAGGAAGGAAAACATCTAATTTTGAAAAAATATCGAAGTTGGGTTGGTGTTCAGTGCATTTTTAACTTCACTTAAAATCAGTGTTATATACGCGTGGCGCATTAAGTAAAATTTCGAGTTTAGAAAAGCCCCGTGAAAATTTGTCTCGGGTCGCTGCGCGAGGGCTATTCTAAACTCGAAATTTTACTTTATGCTTAGTCTGGGAGTGGACAACACTCGTTTAAATTTTAAATTTAACTCTTTTAAAAAATCGACGTATGTAATATAATAAATCATTTATTAAAATTATAGAAAAAGATGCAAAATTTCACCTAAAATTAACTTTTAGAGTTAACTTTATAATTTGCTCGGCTCGGTGAATATTCTATTCCTAAAAAAAACCGTTTTTATTTAATATTAAAGTTTCATTTAATACGAAAACAAACTGTGAATAAATCGACATAAGTCTAGAAATATCGAAAATCTCGACGTGTAGAAAATCTTGACGGTCCACTCCCAGACTAAGCATGAAGTAAAATTTCGAAAATTCGATATTTTTTTAAAATTGGATGTTTTCTTTCCTATCCATGCTGTAAACCTTAGATATTCGTTGTTTTCTTGTAAATAAACTTCGATTCCCTGTAGTCCTTCGGTCTCCGAAGACCATGATTGGTCCTTCAAGCTGTATCCTTTGTAAAATGGTAATAAACTTAGTAATCTAGAGTGATTCTTTAATTTGAAACTTCTAAGAACGAGTGTTGTCCACTCCCAGACTAAGCATGAAGTTAAATTTCGAGTTTAGAAAAGCCCCGCTTAGAAAATTTGTCGAGGGTCGCGCAGCGACCCGAGACAAAGTTTCACGGGGCTTTTCTAAACTCGAAATTTACTTCATGCGCCACGCGTATAAAACACAGATTTTAAATGAAGTTCAATAACACATATATCATCATTAATTAAAATCATTATATAATCAGACATTTAGTCGGTAAATGAACGTTTTTATTAATAGAAACTGATTGAATAAAATATTACTGGTTGCAAATAATAAATTCAAATTTATTTTTAAATTAAAAATTTTAACTTACTCTAAAGGATTTGTATCCGTGATTCAAAAATGAGGATTCGAATCTTTGATTCGAATCATATTTTTCACTTACGAATCCTTTGTTCGAGTATTCGTGATTCGAATCATATTAGGTGATTCGGATTCGTGATTCGAATCCTGTTTTTGAGGATTCATCCCAGCTCTGCTTATTACAGGGATTTTCATGTAAATACCCGTCATAAGTTTTAACTTTTTTCGCTAAAATTCAGCCCAAATTATGTTTTTATCAATATTTAAACAAAAACAATAAGTATATTTCAAATTCAAAACTATAATCGTATAAGCCGTAAACAATTGGTCTTAAATAATAAAATTGAAAAATAAATATCTATTGAAACAACTATTTCCCGTGCAAATCCAGCGCCATGTTTTATTGTACAATTTAATATCTAACCTAATCAAACTTCTGTAACTGGTATTTTACCTAACCTAACTTTAATACACATTACCAAACCTAACCTAAGCTACTGCTACCTAACCTAACCTAAGTACTTGTCAACTCACCTAATTTAATTCAACATAAGTAACACTCTGTAACCCTCTCTGTGTAAATGTCTTCTAAAATAAGTAATACAAATCTAACCAAATTGTAATCTAAAAAAATGTAATATAAACAGTAGTATACAGGGCAAATTTCTTTTAAGTATACAAATGGATACGCTGCAAATTTTCCGATATTCGTTGTTTTTTTTAAAGAGTTCAGTTTGAAGCTATAAACGAGTGTTTTCCACTACCAGACTAAGCATGAAGTAAAATTTCGAGTTCACAGTTTATTTTTTCTTATTACCAATACAAATTTAATAAAAGTTTTTGTTTTGCGGGCACAATGCCTCACAACACATTCTTGTTCTTCTAATAATCCAATAATTAAAGACGTAGCTCTTTGAAGAGCGTCTGGGACGTCTCGAATGGATGCAGCTGCAACCATGGTATTTTGAATTACGGATGTGAAGTTAGCAATAGATTCCAGCAGTAGAGTTTTAAAAATTAACCATAGTAATGTTCTTTGCTTTCTTAAACTTAAGATGCTATGCGCATCGTGACACGGGACACCCTGTATAAAACATGTAAATGAATTTAAATTAGGAGGCGTAAAAACACATTATCAATGCAATATAAAATAATAATGCAATAGGGAAATTGTTTTTTTTTTCGAAAATCAATGCTGGATCTAATATATGATGATTCATAAAGGAAATGCGTGATTTGGTAGGTTAGGGGAGGGAAGTAATAACAATTAATAGTGGCCGAAAATCACAGGGAATCGTGGGATGGATGGCACGGTTGCGCAAGTGCACTTTGAATAACGAACGAACGTGTTTTAAATGAACTTATGAAGTTCAAGCAGTAAATCTTGTTTATAAAACCGGACCTATAAATTTCGTCCAGAATTTATTAATATTTAGCAGGTGATGGGGTGGGAACCGCGAAACTAGGCTCGGCAACTCCGAAGCCTTCCAGCGGCGACGCAACTGTGCATAAATTCGAATTTCGAGTTTGTTGATTTTCATAATGGTAATCTAATATGTAGAAAATAACCGCAATCCTAAGTATTATGCTTGTTCTCTTCTTATGAATACTAGTACCGGTTTGAAGTACTATTTTTACATAAATTTACAATGAAATCCCTAACTTATCAGACTTTTGTTTTTTGAATATAGAATGTTTGATTTCCTAATAATGATTAAATTACATAAGCACTTATGTAATTTGTTTTAAATGAAATATTTCAACAATATCTTCGGAAAGAGATATGGGGTATTGTACTTTCTGACCATATTTAACGATTTTTTTAGAATCGATAATGAAATAAATCACGTTTTGAGACCAACTCGACTTATAGTTTAAGCTTCAATTAGTTCATTTAGTTTATTAATCGACTCACAGTCTTGATTATTCTTTATTAAATTGAACATAAATTAAAATAATTATTACTGTGTTTGTAGAAAGTTCCAATAGAGTCGGGACCTGCGATAACCTACCAGCAAGGCTCGCGGGCGGCGACCAAAAGGAGGCGCTAGAAGTGTTACAAAGTATACATGTCTGAAAATGTCCTCTTAAATCACCAGATTTTATGAAGGCATTTTTTTCTTTTAAGACAAATCGCTCGATTTTTTAAAACGCATGATTTAGTTAGACAAAATAAACATCAGTTTATTTTAAACACAATATATAGTTTCAATTGCTCCCTAATCATTCTCTAATTTAGAATAAATATGTGTCGATTTGAAATGATCAGTTTCAAATATTTTAATAATAATAATAATCTTTATTTGTAAGAGAATAGGATGTAGAATATACAATTTGACTATTCACGATACAATAAAAATCGTTGAAACAGACTGAGTATTTTATACCCTGTTATTCTAATTAAAGATGTACTTATGTGTTTTTGAACTTCAGAATAGTTCAGCGTGGCGCATGAAGTAAAATTTCGAATTTAGAAAAGCCTAAACCAAGTTTTCAGACTTTTCTAAACTCGTAATTTTACTTCAAGGCTAGTCTGGGAGTAGAAACGATCGTTCTAGATAAATCATTGTATGGTATAAATTTTCCATGCATTCAATAACTTTAATTCGTAAATCAACGTTTCTATGATTTGCAGAAAAATGATCTATAAATTAGTTTAGAATTGGAAATTTGCCGAATTACCGGTAAAAAAGTATACGTAATATATACGCAAAAGATAATAAAGATTTATAAAAATTCATCACGTGAAAGCTCTTCAACATTAGATAATTAACAGAAATATTTAGTAAATGCATTAAAACATTGTTTTTATTTAAGAAAAAAAAATGTCACTCGATTGGACATGAAGTTACAAAAGTTCGAAGTTGATTAAAATTAAGAAAAAAAAACATAAAATCTATATTTTATCTAAAATCTACAAACAATTTCAAAAAATGTAATATTTTAATGTAGATGGCTAAGAAAAGAATTAAATTATTTTTCCCTAAGAAACAACAAACTAGACCGATTGTAAATAAAATTACAAAATCTCAAAGATTACTAAAAATTATCCAATAAAGAAATATTCATTTTCTTGACTAAAAAAAAAAAACAACAAACATTTAGATTTCTAGATATGTAATAAATTAAACTATAAATAAACCAATATTATTTTAATTTAATTCAAAAAACCGATTTAGTCAACTTGGCAAAAGCTCCAAGCTGACTAAATGCAGAAAATCAATATTTTATTTAATGAATCGCATAAGAAAGCAAAGTTAATCTCAAAATTTGATAAAACTAACGGAATTAGCCAAACAATTTTTTTGGCTTAAGTTCAAAAAAATGAAATCAATTGATTCCAAATAAAATTACAAAAATTCCTAAACGACTAAAATTAGGGAAAACACAGATAATGATTTAAAACGCAACTAAGCGGCAAATGGTGGGAATGCTGGGAAATAAGTAGCTTGAAATTTGCTGGTAACATCTCGCCGGTTAACAAGTTTATTTTTATATTATTCAATGTTCTTCATAATCTTCGCGTAACTTAATATTTGTGTCAACAGGATTAATGAATGATTAAGTCAACATGATTAGTGAATGATTAAAAGCAAATCAGTCGACGAGCGTGAACGAGTGTAAATTTGAATTATGTTCAATATACTTTATAAAAAAGTCAGCTCAGTAAACTAAGAATCTGTGGCCAAGTTACACTATACTTTTCATCATTATTTAAGACTAAATTTTAAAAGAATTTTCAAAAAATTGTATTAAGCGTTTTCTCAAATATACATTTTTTAAAATCAAAGAGATTATTGTATTAGAAATACCTAATTTACCTAAAGAGACAAAAAAGTATAAATTGTTATACGGCTTCAAACTGATCATAACGTAATTTTTTCACGTGTAACTAATAATTTGGCCACCCGCTGTATTTACTAATTGAAATTTTATTATTGTTTCCCGCTTAACCGCTTCTCTTTATTAGATTAAAAATTAATCATTATGCTACTATTTTTTGTTAAAATAAGAAAGAAAAAAACGTATTCAACTCAAACTAATTCCCACAGGTTAATTCACCCATAAACTGGAATTAGAATACAAACCACAATAAAATATAATTATTAATTTTGCATACATTAGTCCCATTTCTCAAGATGATCAGTATCAGTGGCATTAGCCTGAAATTCGTGTCAATGTAATTTTTCTCCAAAACGGTATTAACAAGACGGACGTGCCGGAAAAAAAGAAATATTCAGATCACATACCGCTCAAAATTATAATGACAAATGTATCCACGTTGATTGTAAATGCCAGTCTTATTCCCAGAAGAATCGAAGGAGGAAAATATGTTGTAAATATTAATGTGCGAATTCGCTTATAAATCATTCAAATATGAGTTGAATGATCAATAGTTTTTTTTAATATTTGTTAATAGAGCATGTAAAACAAGTTATTTAAAATTTCATAAAAGCGTTCAGTTTGAAACATCTAACGTGTGTTTCCACTCTTTGATTAAGCATGAAGTAATACTTTGAGTTTAGAAAAGCTTGAACATTTGAATTTGCTAATCTTCTTATCAGCCTTCTTCAGTTCACCCCTGGACGTAGGCCTTTTCGTAGATCTTCTATGTTTGTCGGTTTTGGGCTTTGTGGAACTAATTTCTCCTCGCAACTGATTTAATATCGTCCAGCCAATTTTTTTTTATGGCCGGCCTCTTCTCCTCTTTGTTTCTCTTGGCCGCCAGTGCGTGACAATCACACCCCAACATATTGTAGATGATCGGATATTCGTCGTATTTGAAAAAGAGTTCAAATTGATGCTTTAAACCAGGGTTGTTAAACATGTTTAAAAACAGCCGTCGTGTTTTAAACGGTTTTGATTTAAACATGTTTTAAATCTTAAATATGTTTAAAACATGTTTTAAACATTAAATTTGTTTAAAACGTTTTTTTTATTATCTTAAATTTGCTTAATTATATTTTATACTACTTCATTAAGATGTTTTGTTTACGTTTTAAAATGTTAGCTAAATTGTTGGAGATATTTCAAATTACATTATTAAACATAACATTTTATTACAATAAAATATCACAATTGTGTGTACATACATGTGATTTTTAAATACAGAGAATTTTTTTTTCAGGTATACATATGCATACACTGTAAATTAGGCTTTTCTAAACGCATGAAGCATGAAGTAAAATTTCGAGTTTAGAAGTTTAGGTTTGGTTCAGCCTTTTCTAAACTCGAAATTTTACATCATGCTTAGTCTGGGAGTGGAAAACAGTTGTTTAAAGCAGGGTTGTTAAAAAAATGTTTATTTTTTATTTTTAATAAAACAAACAGTTCTAAAACTTCTAAACTCGAAATTTTACTTCATGCGCCACGCGTATAAAACACTGATTTCAAGTGAAGTTCAAAATAAAAAGCCTGAAACTTTGGTTTGGTCGCGTAACAAAGCGGAGATATCATGTGCATATTTTATTATTTATGGGGTCGAATTCTGAAGTTCACAAATCATTTAAAAATACCATCTGTTGTTTGAATTTCTTCTCATTGTTATTTATTTTGGACACAAGCATGTGTAAGTACGTATTTTTCAAAGGCGACGACACGGAAATATCTAAAATTTTCAGATTTCTATCTCTTTCCTAAAATGTTGGAGGGTAAGGGGAAAGAGACCGAGTACTCAGGGGGTAATCCATTATGAACACCAACCGCATTTTTTGATGTCAATGTCAACCCGATATTAGCAGGTAGTAAGAAGTCTATTTGTTTTCAGCCAGCGCGTAGCGTTATATTTTGTCCGACTTGGGGTGGTTGAATTTTTTAAAACGTATCTGACGTTTACATCTCGGTAAATATTGATCATCACATCTGAACGTTATATATTTTAACTTTACTGTAAATCAGTGGTTTATACGCGTGGCGCATGAAGTAAAATTTCGAGTTTAGAAAAGCCCCGTGAAAATTTGTCTCGGGTCGCTGCGCGACCCTCGACAAATTTTCTACGCGGGGCTTTTCTAAACTCGAAATTTTACTTCATGCTTAGTCTGGGAGTGGACAACACTCGTTCTTAGAAGTTTCAAATTAAAGAATCACTCTACTAAGTTTACTAAGTTTATTACAATTTTACAAAGGTTACAGCTCGAAGGACCAATCATGGTCTTCGGAGACCGAAGGACTACAGGGAATCGATTTTACAAAGGTTACAGCTCGAAGGACCAATCATGGTCTTCGGAGACCGAAGGACTACAGGGAATCGAAGTTTTTTTACAAGAAAACAACGAAAATCTGAAGGTTTACTGCATGGATAGGAAAGAACACATCTAATTTTGAAAAAAATATCGAAGTTTTGTTGGTTTTCAGTGCATTTTTAACTTCACTTTAAATCAGTGTTTTATACGCGTGGCGCATGAAGTAAAATTTCGAGTTTAGAAAAGCCCCGTGAAAATTTGTCTCAGGTCGCTGCGCGACCCTCGACAAATTTTCTAAGCGGGGCTTTTCTAAACTCGAAATTTTACTTCATGCTTAGTCTGGGAGTGGAAAACACTCGTTAGTTTAAAATACATCACAATTGGTAAAATATGTATCGTTGGATGCCCGTCTTCAGGGGTGATATGTAAGCAAATTATGGCTCTTAGGAGTTGTCAAATAAGTGAGTTACTCAACTGTTTCCAAAGGAATCTTTACGAAAACAAAAGATTAACATTTTACATATAAAATGTACAAGGTGAGAAACTCGATGTCTCAGCTCTATTAAAAGGGAAGGAAAACCGATAGAAAAAATCTGAAAAGAGGTTCATAATTGGGATTGAGTAAGGTTTATTTTAATCCAAAATTGCATATTTTTCTAAATTTTGAAAGTGAAGTAATGACGTCATCGAATATTTTTTCCCCAGAAACATACCTATATTTTTGGATATTTCAAAAGAGCTATTTTTTCTGAACTTTGTAGAGAAAAAAATCTGCTACCTTCTTTCGTTAAAAAATTAAAAGCAAACTTTAAAAAAAGTATTATCAAAAATTCCAAATTGTCACGACTTAAGCAAGTAGCCTTTGGAAGCAAATAACAAAGCCGCACCTGTCAATAATTAAACTAATGGTTAACAAATATTGTTTTGTTGTCATTTGATTTTAGATTTCAGATTTTTCTATCGTTTTTCCTTTTCATATAATAGAGCGGAGACATCGAGTTTCGCTCACCCTGTATAATAAACTATAAGTGTGATACATCATTGAATTCAGAAAAAAATATTCTTAAAATAAATATGAAAATCCAAAAGAAAATCCAGAAAACGTGAACGCCATCTACTCCCAATAGCATTGTCGATAGTACTCACAGAATTACTATTATAAATGTCAATTGATTGTGCATTTTGAAATCCAGAAGGAAACTGAACTTCTATAACCATTTTAGTAGTCATATGCAATTTTCATATAAATTGACAATGTGAACGCCATCTGCTGCCAATTTTTTAGTAGTATCGTTACAGCTATTAACAGTAGATGGCGTTCACGTCGTTATTATAAATATAAATTACATATGAGACTATTAAAATGAATAAAGATGGTTAGTTTTCTTCTGGATTTCAAATTGCACTATAAATTGGCAATTTGAATAGTCATATGTAATTTACATTTAGGTTGACGACGTGAACGCCATCTACTGCCAATAGTCTTGTCTAATGTACTCACAAAATGACTATTAAAAATGTCAATTGATTGTGCTGTTTAAAATCCAGAAGAAAACTAAACATCTATAACCATTTTAGAAGTCATGTGTAATTTACATATAAATTGACGATGTGAACGCCATCTGCTGTCAATTTTTGAGCAGTGCTATTGACAGTAGATAGTGTTCACGTCGTTAATACAAAAATAATATATATGTTCATTATAGCACTTTTTCCGTCATTTAAAGAATTGATGATTGTCGTACTAAACTTATTTCACTTGCTAATTGGTTGGTTAGAGACCATTTCACATTAAATCAGCGTTTTATACGAGTCGCGCATGAAGTAAAATTTCGAGTTTAGAAAAGCCTAATTTGTCTCAGTCGCTCTGCTGCGCTATGCCCGAGCCAAATGTTCAGGCTTTTCTAAACTCAAAATTTTACTTCATGCTTAATCTAGGATTGGAAACACTCGTTAGATAATCGATCATAACCAGGGTTGTTGTGTTTAAAACACTTTGTTTTAAAATAGTGTTTTAAACATGTTTAAAAACAGCCGTCATGTTTTAAACGGTTTTGTTTTAAACATGTTTTAAATCCTAAATTTGTTTAAAACATGTTTTAAACGTTGGATTTGTTGAAAACCGTTTTTTTATTATCTTAACTGCTAAAAATAAATATTTGCTAAATTATATTTTATATTACTTCATTAAAGTTTTTTGTTTGTTTTTAAATTCTAGTTAAATTGTTAAAGATATTTCAAATTACATTATCAAACATAACATTTTATTACAATAAAACTGTGTCTGCATAAATGTTGTTTTTAAATACAGGGATTTTTTCTTTCAGGTATACATAAGCATTCACTGTAAATTTTTCGACGTTCGTTGTTTTTTGTTCAAGATTTCAATTTGAATCTTTAAACGAGGGCTTTCCACTCCCAGACTAAGCATGAAGTAAAATTTCGAGTTTAGAAAAGCCTGAAAATTTGGATTGGCCGCGTAGCGAAGCGGAGCGGCCAATCCAAATTAGGCTTTTCTAAACTCGAAATTTTACTTCATGCGCCACGCGTATAAAACACTGAAATATCGTAATGTTTAAAATATACGGCTTTAGCAATCTAATATGTAAATGTGGATAAAACGTGAGTTAAATTCTGCGCTGAAAAAATTGTTTAAAGCAGTGATTATAGGCAACCCATAAACTCTAACGTATATTAGGTTGCCTATAAACGTTGTTGTAAGTGTGTGTTTTTTGAACTTCACTGTAAATCAGTGTTTTTAAGCGTGGCGCATGAAGTAAAATTTCGAGTTTAGAAAAGCCTAATTTGGATTGGCCGCTCCGCTTCGCTACGCGGCCAATCCAAATTTTTAGGCTTTTCTAAACTCGAAATTTTACTTCATGCTTAGTCTGGGAGTGGAAAACACTCGTTTTAAGTCTCAAATTAACCGCATTAAAACAACAATTTCCCATAACTTTTAAAATGCTGTAATTATCGGGGTATGTATACTCAAAAGAAAAACGCCCTGTGTATTCTGTTTTAAACACGTTTTAAACACGTTTTAAACGTGTTTTAAACATGTTTTGAACACGTTTTAAACCCATATCATAACCTTATTTTGCATTTTTTTTATTGATAGATTAGCGTGCTCTATTTAATCGATTTGATTAAAACGTAACTAAATAATACCATTGCATAACATATTGATTAATGCGTTTTACTTTTTTATTTTTTACTTTGATATGTAGTTTTTTATTATTATTATTATTATTTAGTTAAGAACTGACCTGTGTAAAACATGTACATTGTTGTTCCATCAATAAATATGAATATGAATATGAATATGACCGTTTAAAACGCTTTAAAAAGGGCAAAAAGGGAAACTACCTGCTATTCAAACAGATAAAGTCAGAAATTGTAACATCAACACACCATAAATTGTGGTTTATTTTCTTCCATTATGCTCCTGCGCTTGTTGAGGGTGTCTCTCTTCAAAATTTGCTGGTTTAGAGATTTTGTAGAGGCCCTTTTCAAAGTAACAAATCAAAGGCAAAGGCTAATACCTTCTATTGTAGTCTAATAAATATTTAAATGGTCTGCCAGATGTTTTAGAGATATAAATAGCAGTGTTTCAAACGTAATTTAAAGTTACTCAAGATGAATAAATGGAATCATTTCATGTTATGTAGTAATTGTAGATCTAAAGAAGTGTTTATTTTATATTATTAAATATCTTAGATATGAAAGTCTGTTGTAACAAAATGAAATTTAAGAAGATAAAAATCTATAACTGTATCTACATCTCACATGTTCCAAGACATGCAAATCTCCTCCGGCAACGATAAACTTGTACAGCCATGCCAATTTTACTCTTATTATAGTATTGCAAATTGATTCCATAAAGTAAAGAAAACGAACGGGCATCCACGTTTCCAAGTTAATTAAGTCAACGAAAGATAACTGTCTCCACGGCAAAACTGCCAATAACCAATTAACAACTTAGATCATTGTAAATAGTCTGCACTCGCAGTTCCCTAACTGGATAGAAATTGTCATAGACGGTCTCTTAAAACTGAAAGTACCTTATCAGGCTGTATATGATAATTAAGTGTAAACGTGTCGAAAAGAAAGTTTTTTCGCTGTTATCTCTGCACTCGAGGAATGTTGTCGCTGAAATAACAATAAACGTAAAGCCAGCTTTTCTACTGCAGAAATATGCGTGTGGGTGTGTGTCTATCCTTAATATGGTCGAGAGTTTATATTAGCATCGTGATACTGATTCTTTGAAATTTTAAAGAGGTATTTAATGCAGGAATGGGTCAGATTATAGAAGGGCTTAACTTTCAATACTAACAAGTTTCAAATTATTTTTAAATCTATACATGGTGGACACAGTGGCGGATTTACACTTCTGGCGCCTAGGGGACTACCGGCAACTTGCCGCCCCAGCCCCTACAAAACTGTTTATTTTTACATATAGGGATTTTTTCTTTTAAATATACATATTCCATAGTATTATTAATTATGAAGTAAAATTTCAAATTTAGAAAAGCCTGAAAATTGCGAAATGTTACTTTATGCGCCAGGCGGATAAATCACTGATTTAAGGTTGCGGTTTACTAGAGTGTGACAGACTCTGCCCAGCCATTTGCTAGAGATAGACCTATATTTCTATTTCTAGCATAAAAAGGTAAACGTAATATTTCATGATCATTTTTTTAATGAATGTTGAGCTAATTGAATGCAGTATGTAGTACAAGTTTTTGTTACCTAAAAAGGAGTAAATAAATGACTCAAAAATAACTATTTTTCGGATTTTTTACAATATCTTAATCATTTTACATTGGTGACATTAAAATCCCCCAAGTTTAAGGATTATTTTGATTTATCATGTAATATTGTCCCATAATAAGAATGTGACTGGTGCTGAAACTAGTGACTACCAAAAACGTTGGATTTTACCCACAATAAATCACAACCTTAAGGTGAAGTTTAAAATATATTGCTTCAATGTACTGGTTCAATATGCTATTGTTTTCGCAATATATTTTAAACTTCACAATATGTCAGTGTGTTTTATACGCGTGGTGCATGAAGTAAAATTTCGAGTTTAAAAATACCTGAAAATTTGGTTTGGTCAGGCTTTTCTAAACTCGAAATTTTACTTCATGCTTAATCAAGGAGTGGACACTCGTTAGTAGCTCATTAAAATAACAACGAATGCCTCAAAATGCATACGCATCGGGGTATGTACACCTGAAAGAAAAAATCACTGTGTGTTTACTCTAATAAAAATTCTCACGAGCTGCCATTGATACATGCTACATAGAAAACTGCGTTGCGTCGAGGCTAAATGTGGCAAAACAAACAAAAATTAAACTGCCAAAACTTGCAGCAATATAACTACCTAATGTTAACTGAGGTATTTTTATAACAGCTTTAAAGGCTTAATTCTTGATTTGCTATTTCTCTTCACCACCCACTACCTATTCATTGCTTCTGTTTTTCAATTTTTGATATTTAGTTTTCCAAGATCCGTTTTTATATCGATCGACCCCTTTTCCTTGTACCAGTAGGTGTTCTATATATTATGGCAATTTAACATCGTTAGATGAGTCAAAAATAGCTTTATTGAAGAGCAAAATTTTCCTGTGAGTGTTATTTTTGGAAATGGTCATGTCAATTAACAACTAAGATGTGAGTCATTTCACAGACTAAACTTTTTCGGTGGCCATAAAAATAAAACACGAATGATTTCCGACTATAATGGTGCTCTTATATGGACGTCTTGAACGCGAGGCGGAACGGAAGCGGGCGCAAGCGTTTGCGTTTTAACACATTGGTTTATATGAGAGTTCCTAGACGGACGGGTGCTGACGTTTTCTCCACCTCTGCTTCACTAATTTAGGCGTATATTTAGAGTCGTTGTCATGTTGAAACGAAAAACGATGTTTTAATATATCCCGACACACAAACCTATCCATAATGCCTTGAATTTGACTGTGTGCATGGTTCAAAGTCTGGAAAAGAAACCGCAAACCATGGCAGATATGCCTTAATGTTTTATTGTGGGTTATGTAAACTTAGGGTGTCAACTTTTATTAACAGGGCATATAACATAACATGTGCTATCAGATCTAAACGTATTAAACTTGAACTCAACGCCTAAACATTCGATTTCCCAATAATTTGAAGTCCACTGATAATGGTAAGCCAATTCTAAACAGGCCTTTCAGTTTTCATTTGAGAGCAGAGTTTTTTTAACTTCATGGCTTGCAAATAAATTCAGTGCATTCAATCTTCGTTTAATTAATTTTGTTGAGACATTAGGTAATACTTAAATAATTCAATAATTTGTTTTTTAATAGCAAAGGGGATTTCAAGACCACGAGGCATTTAAGAAGAGCCTAAACTAACGTTCTTTATTGTTCAAGTGCAAGTTTTCGATTGCATTCAATTAAAATATTAATCATAAATTGTTTGTCTATATATTTTTGTCCTAGGATAAATTATGTTATTGTCTTTATATCTTTGTGTGAATTTGCTGAATGTCAAACATAAATCTTATTATTGCCATTCATTGTCGTAGAGTTATTGATAATTCAATGAATAATTAAATAAAATAATAACAAACTTTACAGACGTTTGTCTATATAGTTTTGTCCATCACTATATGAGGAAACAATTTGTAAATAAAATTCTTGTGTTTTTAAGAAGTACTAATCACTGGTTGGAGTTAATCATTTATTGTGCAATTGTTTATTAATTAATTTTAAGAAAAACATTTTTTTGAGTATGAAATATTTATTAATTTGAACACATGTTAATACAGCATTAAAAATTAAGTCTCGAAGACGAAATGGCCTTCAGAAGAAACTCATTTGATTCTGACATATTTATATAATATGAAACACCCACAAGAATTGATATTTACCATACACAGGGATTTTTTCTTTTAAGGATACAAATGCCGATGTACATATGTATACGCTATAAATTTTCGAGCATTCTTTGTTTTCATAAAAGCGTTCAACTTGAAAGTTTAAACAGTTGTTTTTACTCCTTGATTAAGAATGAAGTTAAATTTCGAGTTCAGAAAATCGCGTAGCGAAGCGGAGCGACCAAACCAAATTTTCAGCCTTTTCTAAACTCGAAATTTTACTTCCTGCGCCACTCGTACAAAACAACGATTTAAAGTGAAGTTTTAAATATACTGGTCAAGTTTGATCTCACGACCAAGCAACATTTGCAGGCTTTTCTAAACTCGAAACTTTACTTCATTCTTAATCAAGAAGTGGAAATACTCGTTGAAAGCTTCAAGTTGAAAGATTTTATAAAATCTAAGAATGCCTGACGATGTACAGCGCTTTTAGAAAACCAATGATTTCCTGAAAATGTATCAAATTCGGTAATCATCGAAATACGTATACTTTAAGTGAAAATAACGTTGGGTGTGAATCTAAAAATTTCAATACCATTTTAATCTCTCGACGAAGATAGACCTTAATCCCATACAAAAATAAACTCACAGCCCCCCTTTTCTCTCAATTCCCTTCAAACGCATCTTAACTTTCCAACTATGAAACATGAAATGGCACGCTAGTTGGTACTACCCTGAGCAAAAACGCTAAAACAACCGGTGTGTCTGTAAACAAATGCTTTCACAAAATGCAAATCCATCTCAGTTCCTTCCTTCCATTTCATATTTCCATACCTTTTTGCGACGATTAGACAGGATGGTGCTGCTAGTCCCGGAGTTAAACGTTTAACAACACATCTTAGAAAATTCGATTTCCAACGCGTCGGGGAAAGAGTTGCCTCCGTGAATTTATAATGTAGAGAAAACCGACTCGAAATGGATTATTTCTTAATTGGAAGTAATTGGTGTAATAGTGTATGTGCCGCTTAAGGCTCACTGGTTTCACTTGTTTGGCTATAACTTATCAATTTACAAAATATTGTTGAAAAATACATGGACACTTTCTCAGGGGTGTGAAGTCTGCTATAAGAGATTAAAATCGTTTATTATAATAAAAAATGTGCTGTGGCTACCACAAGTACCAACAGCAAAATAAAATTTTATAAGATTGGTATATCAATTATTCCTACCACGTATTAGCAATACTTATAGAGATATTCAAATATTCACTTTTTGGTTCAAGTTTTTGAGTTAAACTAAGAAAGCTACGACAAAAAGTGGAAAAACATTAACAGCCGTATTAACAGACGTTAGCATACAGCTTTAACACAGTTCTAAGGGTGATTTTAATATTTTCGCATTGATAAAACAATTTAGTATATTACTATAGTTAGTTTACAACTAATAATAATTTATTAGAGTGGTACCCCTTTTTCCCAAATTATTGTGTTATACATTACCTCAATGGACAATAGGTTATTTACAATTTATTCAACTACACTACTATTTATCATAAGTTTAGATACCTAATCAGTACATTTTGAACATCCCTTGAAATCATTGTTTTTTTATACGCGAGGCGCATGAAGTAAAATTTCGAGTTTTGAGTTTAGCCTGAAAATGTTCAGGCTTTTCTAAACTCGAAATTTTACTTCATACTTAATCTGGGAGTGAAAACACTTGTTAGAAGTAAATTTCTATTAAATAATTCAGCTGTAAAAATTCGTTTTCACAAACATAAACAAAAACAATTTAACATAATCTTTAAATTATGAAATGCGATGTTCATTTTTATCAACAGTTTGAAACTAACTAATAGAATGTAGATTTTGTTCTATTAATGCGATATGTTAGTATCATGTTTCTAAAGGTCTAATAGAAATTAACTATTATTAAGCTATGAAGATATTAACGGCAATTCTATTAATAAGGCAGTACATTTTTATTTCTTGATTCTCTACAACTTCTAATTTAAATATTTTTTTATTACGTTAATAATTTACAGGATACGAAGAAAACGCTTTCACCCAAATTATTGACCGATCACAATCACATTAGTGTGGGGTCTGTAATAAACTTGAATAGACATGAAATCACGTCGAATTGAAATACGTAGCAACGAGTTTATTATAAGGCCAAGTCAAGTAATTATTTTAACTGCAAGTACTTTGAAAAATCAACAGGCATGGATACAAAAAAGTCGAGTAGCTGAAATGAATGCCATAATCACTATGTTTGTAGTCTAAAAGTATTAAAAATAGGAATGCATGTGGGACAATTTTGCATTATAATTCGTCAGATCTTTCGGTTAAAAGTTGCACAAGTTAAAAAAAACATCAACATTTACAAAATCTAGATTATACAGATACAGGGTGGTCATAATAAAATATCCCCCGAAAATGTTCAGTAGTATCAATAAAACAGAATTATTATATATGTTTTTATTAAAGTCCTCAATATTATTCTATAAATCTTGCTCAACAAACACGACTTTGCACATAGCTTGTACTGTAAGAGATAATTAAAATATCTAATCTAGTTTTTAAAAAGAATTGGACCAAAGTTGCTCGTAAGGGTTTCATAAATTGATAAAAACTTTTAAATCAACATAAACACGAAAGTGATAAAGTTTGCCCCACTGTAGAAATTATGAATATATACAGGGTGTACAAAAAGTAATGTAATGGCTTGATATCTCGCTTTGTGATAAGTTCAGAAAAAAATGTCTCGAATAAAGTTTGTAGCTACTAACTTAAGCTACTGATAAATAATTGTTAGTATACAGGGTGATTCATTTTCAAGATAAACAAACTTACCTTTTATTTTAATGGAGCACCCTATATATTTCATTGGTATTCGATAACTTGTTAAAATAGAAATATACTAGTAAACACTGCATGTTTTTAAGTTATTTGGATCAAAAGTTACTAGGGAAAATCGAACGAAAATAAAATATCTATTATAATTAAGTCTAGGTGTCTTAAAATGTTGAAACAATTGTTATTGACATTAGTTATTATTAATTTATCTATTATTGTTGTTTTTTTAAATACAAAAAGGTATGCTTGCCCAATTCAAAAAAATAACAATTTTAATGATGAGATGTTATGGCGATCGCGTAAGAATCTACGAGACTACATTAATATTATATTATATGAAAAAACTGAAAAAATATGAATCGGAAAGTGGCATACTGTCATAACTATATAATACAATAGAATAGAGTCAAATTGAAGGGGGGAGGCAATTTGAGCCCCTGCTTTAATAAAATAGTTGAATATTTTGTTATTAACATTGTAGTTTTTATCAATAAAGTAGTTTTTAATAATATGTAACTTGTGAACGGATCAACATGCGTTTTTCACTGGCGACCTTCTATTTTAACATGTTATCGAATACTAACATATTTAAAAAACTATGGCATTTAATTGTAACTATTATAAAATTTATATAAGTTTACCTGAGTTAATATTTGATGAGTGACATTTTTTAATCATGACAAAAAGAGAATTATATTATGAATCTGTTATCCAACCAGCGAAAACGGTTCATCACAGGTTCATTCTCTGGGGCATAACACGGGACACGTGGACATATAACCTAACATCTATCCTTGTGAGGAGGTTTTTGTTTTTCTCCGATCGTAATAGCGACCATATATTGTAAACATCTTATTGTTACAATTTATATCAATCCGGAATTAATTTGACACAATTAACTTCGCAAGGGTTCGATATATTCCTAACTCTTTTTTACCCGCGTTGTTTTTCTTGGAGCGGTTGTGTGTTTATAACAAAATGGCATCCACCCGTCTGCATTTCCGCGCGGAACCATCCGAACGCGAAATAAAACATTAACTCAGTTAAATTTAAATAAATTTTATAATAGTTACAATTAAATGTCATAAGTTTGTTAAATATGTTATATACAGTATGTTTTTTACAAAAATGTATGTTTGTTATATTTATCCTCCGTTTAATCTTGTAGTGTAAAACCCTAAAGAAGGAGACAAATAATTGTTACAAATCCTTGATTGATTCTTAATATTATCATGCAAAAGTGTTTTTGTCACAAAATAAGAACTTAAGTTAAAATTTTGTTAAAAAATCGCCCAATTTATGTAGATATTTATTTGGGCATTTTGAGAGATTTAATATGGTTTTGAATAACTTTGAAATCCTGAGATTTTAATGAAAATATAATTAATTTAGTTACTTTTAGTAAATAGTCATAAATAATGTAAGATCTCGCTTGTTTTTACTGTAATTGTCAGCCAACAGTAAAATGTTGTTCGTGGCAATAACACATTTTTAAGTGTTCCAACTTCCCTCTAACTAAACTTGAAGTCATTAGAAGTTTTATTACACTGTTTTTGTCAATGCCTGAAAAATGTGCTGAATTATTTAGTTAAAATTTACTTTAGCGAGTGTTTCCACTTCCAGACTAAGCATAAAGTGAAATTTCGATTTTAAGAGAAAACACTTGGTTAAATTTCACTAATATTTTGGTTTTTTGCTCCAACTAGTTTCGACTTTTATTCATTCGGGAAAATAATTTTTTACAAACATTATATACAACAGGAGAGGCTAATTTCAGAATTATGGTTGTGGCAATAAGGGCTGTCATAATGGGTGACCTCCACAGGTCTTCGATGTCATTCACTATTGGTTTTCCCTGTTTTATTGCTTCTTCCAGCTGCTCGCGAAAGTTTAAATGACGTCCTTTATTGCGCGAGTATAAAAATGTTTGCTTTTGATTATTAGAAAAATGGTTGTTGTCAATACAGTGTTTAGCTAACCCAGTGCATTTTTTTTTTTTTTTATTTAAAATTGATGCTTTGTGCTCTTCCAATCGTTTTTTGAAATTTATTCCGATGTGACCAACATATATCACAATCATTAAAAGTGCGATTCTTTTCGCAATCTACAACAAGTTAGTCTTACAAAGACTATATCAAACACTCATTGAAACAACTACTTCCCGAGCTAATTAGCTCGGGAAGTAGTTGTTTCAATGAGTGTTTGATATAGTCTTTGTAAGACTAACTTGTTGTAGATTGCGAAAAAAATCGCACTTTTAATGTTTGAAGTATTCTGCAACCAAGAATTGGCAATTTCATTTATACTTATATCACAATCGTTGGACTGTATTTCATACACTCCGCACTTTTTCAAATTGTCTGACTTTGATTTGCTGTTAAATAGAAGTTTGCCAAGTTTATTGGGTTAGTCATGATTATGTTGAATTCTTGCCCTTGTATACATTTTTCAACATTTGGAGAAAGGCCAGTAATAAAATGTAATTTAAACCAACTTGTGTTTTCGTTTTTATCGCGAATTTAAAAATATTATTGAAACTGTTTTGATTCTTAATTTTTTATCAGATTATGAATTAACTGTTCACTATATCTATTATTTACTGCTATTTTCTTTATTATTTTTGTTTCTTCTAAAAAGTTTTATTCATTTTGGGGTATATGTATTAGCCTATGAGTTAATGAATGAAAAGTACTATATTTAATGACAGCCCTTATTGCCTGAA
The DNA here is from genome assembly GCA_932526585.2 of Philonthus cognatus. Lineage (NCBI taxonomy): Eukaryota > Metazoa > Arthropoda > Insecta > Coleoptera > Staphylinidae > Philonthus > Philonthus cognatus. The sequence continues at coordinate 95,021,043 of OW052243.1, forward strand.
CCATAAAATTAAAATTAGCCTCCCCTCTTGTATATAATTTTTGTAAAAAAAATAATTTCCTGTATTCCTTGAGAATGACTTAAAGTCGAAACTAATTGGAATAAAAATCCAAAATATTAGTGAAATTTAACCAAGTGTTTTCTTTTAAAATCATAGTTAAAAATGTTTCTCCGCGTAAAAGATGAAAAACTAATTCAATATATATAAAATTTCTAGTTTAGAAAAGCCTTAAAATTTGGTTTGGTCGCCCCGCGAAGCAGAGCGAAATTAAAACTACACTGCTAAATCAGTATTAAAAACCTGCTAAAGCAGACTTCATTCTTAATCAAGGAATGGAAACACTTGTTTGAAACTTTTTATTAAATGCTTCTAGCGCTCAGCCTTATTGGAAAACACAAGCATACAAGCAGGGTTGTTAAAACAAACATTTTTTTTATTTTAATTAAAACAAACAGTTTTAAATTTGCGGGAATTCGTTGTTTCAAAGCATTTAATTTGATGCTTTTAACGAGTGTTTTCCACTCCCAGACTAAGCATGAAGTAAAATTTCGAGTTTAGAAAAGCCTAAGAATTTGGATTGCCCGCGTAGCGAAGCGGAGCGGTCAATCCAAATTAGGCTTTTCTAAACTCGAAATTTTACTTCATGCGCCACGCTTAAAAACACTGATTCACAGTGAAGTTCAAAAAACACACACATACAACAACGATTATAGGCAACCTAATATACGTTACAGTTATTGGGTTACCTATAATCACTGTTTTAAACAATTTGTTTAGCTAAGAATTAGACTCACGTTTTATTTACATTTACATATTAGATTGCTAAAGCCGTATATTTTAAACTTTCCGATATTTCAGTGTTTTATACGTGTGGCGCATGAAGTAAAATTTCGAGTTTAGAAAAGCCTAATTTGGATTGGCCGCTCCGCTTCGCTACGCGGCCAATCCAAATTTTCAGGCTTTTCTAAACTCGAAATTTTACTTCATGCTTAGTCTGGGAGTGGAAAACCCTCGTTTAAAGATTCAAATTGAAATCTTAAAAAAAAAACAACGAACGTCGTAAAATTTACAGTGTATGCATATGTATACTTGAAAGAAAAATTCCCTGTATTTAAAAATCAAATGTATGCACACACAGTTGTGATATTTTATTGCAACAAAATATTATGTTTAATAATGTAATTTGAAATATCTTCAACAATTTAGCTAAAATTTAAAAATGTAAACAAAAAATCTTAATGAAGTAGTATAAAATATAATTTAATAAATTTCAGATAATAAAAAAAACGTTTTGAACAAATTTAACGTTTAAAACATGTTTTAAACAAATTTAAGATTAAAAACATGTTTAAAATAAAACCGTTTAAAACACGACGGCTGTTTTAAACATGTTTAAAACACCGTTTTAAAACAAAGTGTTATAAACATAACAACTCTGCATATAAGTAAGAATGCTGTACAGTAATTCAGGAATTATAATTTATATAATTAGATTCAAATATGGTAATTATGTAGTATATTTTAAGGATTTTGCCTTTTGATAAATATTTAATAAATAAAAGGGACTAAAAGCGTAGGGTCTGTAGGCTTTTAGTCCCTTTTATTTATTAGGCATTTACCTAAAGGCAAAATTTAAATTAAAACCTTTACAAATCTATACATACAATATGCATACAAACATGTTTTTTCTCACTGCATTTTAATTACAATATCGCCTGCACTAGGCGTAATTCCATTTCACTGTCACAATTAAAATTATTACCTTATTTTATTAGTTATCCATGAAGGGAAACCACTATAGAACTTTTTTTTTCAGTTTTATCAAACGTCAAACGCCGTGTTTTATGTCTAGACACGCACTATTGTCAGGGCACAGCGTTTTCCTCCCATGGCATTTATCGCTCTCATTAATTTTTAAAATAATTTAGCCGTTTATGCAGCACTAAAATCAACCATGGTTTTCTTTTTGTAAAGGGGGCGAACAACCCACGCAAACTCTAATTGAACATGCAATATTGATACGTAGAAGAACTGTTACTTACTTAGAAAAGTTAATAAAACAACACAGAGTATAATTACATAAAACTAATTTATCTCTTAACCATACATAATTTGTAAATTTTTAGGAATTAATAGAAATAATTTACTAGGTCACTTTTCAGAAAGAATGAATCAATTATTCGAATCCGTTTGAAAACAAAAGGACCAACAGTGTGCGTGCACTTTTACAATCAATTGAAAAACGACGAAATAAATCAACGGAAATTATATGTAAATGTTTAATGCCAGATATTAGCTACAATTTTATCCTATTCATGTTAGTGCAGTGATTGTAACGGCAAAATTATAGCGTTGTAAATTGCCTCCATTCAACGCCAAACATCAAATTATAAACGAATAGAACGTGCTAATGAACGAAATTTGAGCATGGATTCAGGACACCTCCTGGCAGAAAAGAAAATTAACTAATTCGCTTGCAAGCCGACGATTTTTATGAATATAATCCCAAATATATAAAAAAAACAATGTATTTTGTTACATATTTATAAATAATCCATAGTATATATGAAGATTTTCTTTTGGTAATAATAATATTTATTCCCAACAGACAAATAGTCTTACATAGAAATATTCAAAATAAAATAAATTTACAATACATATGTGAGTAAATTAATAAGTGAAAAAAATAAAATAAAATAAATAATGAATTCCTGAAAATATCATTGTATTGAATTTGATGGTAGACGCGTATCATTTTACGAAAAAATTAAAAGGACATTAAAATGTATTATAATATACCCGAAATCGAAGTCAAATTTTATAAAACTAGCAGAGTCGGTGTCAGAGTCGGATTTTCGAAAACTAGCAGAGTCGGAGCCGGAGTCGAAGTCGGATGATTCATGTACCGACCCCACAGCTCTGGTAACTATACTACGAAATTTCACTACGATTTTACAATTTGCGTGTATTGTCTAAATAAAGCTTTACTTTCCCAATTGTTATTCAAAAGATAAGTTTTACAGGTCGATGAAATTCTATAATTAGAAGTGGTTTTGGTGCGGGGTTGCAGCGCGCCGGGAAATTAATAGGGTGCAAGGGGTGATTCTATCTAGGACATACATACTTATTCGTTTAGACGTATGTGGGGGTGTCATGCAAACATGAAAGAAAAAGTGTGTTTGAAACGTAACGATATAAAGCAACCATTCCATGCATATCATAAGCGATATTCTGCAGTGTAATTACCGCTTCTCTACGCGACCAATTCATATTTTCAGACTTTTTTAAACTCGAAATTTTACTTCATGCTTAATCAAAGATTGACAACACTCGTTAAAAGCTTTAAAATGACAAAAACAACGAATTTATGCAAATTCAATAAACGCTGTAATGATCGAGATATGTATACTTTAAAGAAATATTCCCTCTATTTCATACACTAATATCCGTTTCAAAAGTTTGATGGGTAATAAAAAAAAATCCGTGGAGTAAAAAAGTTGAATTTTGTACAGGGTTATAATTAAACATTTTGCAACAACATACTGACGTTTTAATTTTATTAGATAGATTGATAAATTATTATTGTGAAAAGTGTTTACAAAGTAGGTATTGAAGTCGTTTCACAATTAACTTAACTTTAACCTGTCGCAACTTCTTTGTTTATACACAAAAATAAATGAAACTTTTCAAATAAGCAAATGAATATGCTGTGATTCCATTTGTGTAAATCAAAGCTGTAATTTCTATTTTTATAGTTATTAATTTATTTATAACAATACGATATCTTCCTTAATATTCATGTAATCATGTTTTTATTACAACAGTACGTTAATTATAAAGTATTACGACAAAATAATATCACATTTACAGGGTGGGGCACGGGAACCAAGTGGTTTTGGAATAATTATAAAATTCTTAGCATTGCTGTAGAAGAAATTTATTGGTAAAAAGATCTTTGTAAATATATAGCATTTCATTATTATTCACCTTTGTCAAATTAAATCTGGCTTGTGATGACCATTTCCGTTGACGTTCTTCTATGGGGATATTTGAAGAATTTCTTCTGATTCTGGTGATTTGCTGACGGATCGCCTCTTTTAAGTCGCCATAGAAAAAGTTACATGTTAAGAAGTCAGGGCTCCGAGGGGGCCATAACACGCCACCAAATCTCGAAATAAAATGATTCGAAAACAGGGGTCGAACAAGAGCCATTTTTGCTTTGGTGGTGTGTGCCGTGGCCCCATCTTGCCGAAACCACAAATGGTGACGGTCAATATTCCATCTTTATAACTGAGGAATGAAAAATGTGTTCACGATGTCAACGTTATGCTTACTTGTTACAATAACAGTAATCCAATTTTGTTCGAAAAAATACGGACCAATAATGCCGAATTTTCTGATAACTTCCTTTTTATAACGAGAGAGTAATACCCGTTCCAAAACCACTTGGTTCCCGTGCCCCACCCTGTATAACATATTGCGTTTTAACACAATTTAAATAAACCCTTAAACTGTAAGCAACGATCCTTTTCTAAATGGTTTAAAAAATCAAAGTAACTTTTCCACGAAAAATGATTTTGATTTTTGTAAAATAATTGATCCAATTTGTGAATATCACCAACCCAGTGTAAGAATTTCGTAAAAATACCTATCCATTTCCATAATATCACCTTATAATATATAAACTATTTAATCAAATATTATAGGATATTTAATCTTCAAATTAAGGGATCTTATACAGAAAGATGATATATATAAAATATAAAAAAAATATTTTTTTCTATACAGTACATGTCGAGAAATAAATTCGTAAAATTGAGTATTCTGAAACAATACCAAAAGTGGGTACCTTTTTTCATTTAAAGGTCAACAATATTTATGAAGGACAAAATTCAAAATTAAAATATGTTACGTAGAATTGATTGCTCTTTATGTTTATTTTTAAATGGTGATTATCTAAGAAATATTTTTTGTTTTATTGCCATCTAAACACAAGGGCCAAAACTTTGAAACGGACATTAGTATACTTGGTTATAATAAGACACTTGTACTTGGAATGAATTGTTAATTTATGTTAAATACTGCAAATAAAGATTTCGGTAGCATCATATAAAGATGCGAATCATACAAAAACCCTGCCAAGATTGCTTATTTTAAGAAGCATAAAGAGCGGAAATATATTTTGTTTGCCGTCGTTTCCCACCATCTGCCGGCTCCTGTTGTACTCTTAAATCATACTCACCACATGTCTAGACAAGTTAACTAAATCTTATTGACTTATTTAAAATACTTTTACAATAACATCAGACAGGGTCGGCTCTAGGCAACCGCGCCAAACATTTAATAATTAATGTTTGTTGTCGAATTTACCGTGTGGTTAATTAAAACCCATAATTTATTGTCAATATTTTTTATTTATCTTTGTATGTTCAAATGTAAATACAATTTTACAGGGGCGCCCGATTTTGTTTCGTCTATAGACGCCAGATTTTGTTTTGCCTAGGGGCGCCAGGTACCTTCGGACCGGCCCAGATACCACACTAAACAAATAAATAATTATTGTGTTAGTAGCATTACACTTGTCATATCATCTGGGATACAATAGAGACTTCCTAATATAGATATTTATAAACTAATTGACTAAATTGTACACAAATATAAATTACTACATACATATTTAAAAGGTAAACGTAAAATACGAAGACAATATCGGGATCAATAAATAAATAAAATAAAAACAACAATTAATTAAAAGAAATAATGAGTAAAAGTAAACTTAAATTTTAAAAACAATCTAAATATTTTGTGAGACGCACGGTTAATGTCTTGATATTGGAGATCATTTTTATTCGCTTGTCATATTTTTAAGGCAGGTAAACTTTGAGGTCAAAATTACATTACAATATAAGAGTGTCTACACTTTTTAGACCATTATTAAATATCCAATATGTTTTGCACAATTGTGTGAATGATTATCTCAAAAGTTGACTTTTGAGAACAACAATAATAAAATAGGTTTTCTGATTTAACTAAAATAAACACAACAACAAACTCACTCAATAATGAGATACATTTTGAATGCAGATATTCAAAAGTGTAGAATTACAGATATTTAATTAATTTTTATATACAAAGTATTTTTTTTCTAAGTATACATATCCCGATGTCTACGCTGTAAATGTTCAGGAAGTCGTTCTATTTAAAAGCGTTCAATTTGATGTTTTTAACGAGTGTATCCACTCCTTGATTAAGCATAAAGTTAAGTCTTAAAATTTGGTTTAGTCGGGTAGCGCTACGCGACCAAACCAAATTTTCAGGCTTTTCTAAACGCGAAATTTTACGTCATGCTTAATCAAGGAGTGTTAACACTCGTTAGAAACTTCAAATTAAACCTTTTCAAAAACAGCAAATCCCTGCGTATGCATCCTTCCTTCAAACATCCTTCCAAAATTCTAGCAGGTCTTTAGGTATTAGATAATCACAAAACTGAGATGAATCCTCGAAAAACGATTCGAATCAAGGCTCAGAACGACCAAATATGATTAGAATCAGGAATACTCAAATTAAAGATTTGTAAGAGAAAAATACGATTCGAATCCTGTTTTTGAATCACGCATACAAATCCTTTAAAAATATACTTGTATGTATGTATTTTTGTTCGGCAACTATTAAAATTTTTACTCATGCTACTAGTTTTTATTAACAAAAATGTTCAAAACCTTACTATTTATTATTAACACTTAACATCGTTGATAACAAACAAACTAAATATCTGATTCCGTGTTATCTTAAAATGATGTATGTGCTTTGAACTCACAGTATTTTCAGTGCGAGTTTAGGAAAGCCTTTGGATTTGGACGAAACGCTTCCAGAGATACGATACCAGCAACGTGTTCATTGTTTTATTTTCTTTAATTATTAGTTCAAAATGTATCACAAAGTAAAGGCTTAAGTTTTGAGAAAAAGTTTGCCTTGAATTTTCTACTTAATTTTGTTATCAGATCTAGTTGCCATGAAAAGAATAGACAAGTAGGGTTTGTATTATGGAGGCTTTTACTTCGTTTTGCATGTTAATTTACCAATTAAAAACGTTTTAATCGTTTTAACTTTGTTTGTATAACACTATTTAGTATTTATAAGTAGTGTTTTGTTTTCATTAATAAACGTCAAATTTATTCAATAACTAAGTATCTATAGCTTAGTTGGACGGTTGCCCGAACGTGAAATTGTTATTTGCTCAGCGATCAAATATGACAATAAGGAACTAAAAACCTTGCATTAATTTCCCGAAAGCTGGAAAACCTCAAGTTTTGGCAGAAAATAGGTGTAAACTGGTCAGAACATGATTGGAATGTCTAGCCGAAGCCATTTTAGTTTCTCACACAAGACTGTCCAAAGTATTTTGTCTACAAATAGTGTGAAATATCGAAAAAGAACGAAGTATCCGAAGTATACCTAGACACAGCTCGAGAGAATACCAAGATGTTGCAGAACTCTAAGACGAAAGCACTTTATAAATAAACGTGTGATGATGAGAAATATTTCACGCTATCGCATTCTTAAATGAAAGTTAGTGATGGATTTTACACCTCTAATTTTGAAAAGTGTTCAAATGAAGTAAACCACAAAGCAAAAGTGAAGTTTTCTGACAGTCTTTAGAAAAATTCGGGAAGTGGACCCGAATATCGTTCAAAGGCTTATCTTCCAGGTCTTAGTCAAACTTTGAGCCATTAAGGAACATGGTCCGCTATCAGTTATTTCGATAAGTTTCCATGTTGTTTAAATATTTAAAATTAATATATAAGTTTGGATATAATTTCGTTATTTTCCTAATTAGGCCTGTTAATTATTTTCTCAAAATATATGTCGCATACGTTACACTGCCTTAACCTATTATAGCAATTATAGAGTTAATTCAAAAAATTTGGTTGTATGCAAAATTCTGCACTTCTTTTTATGAACATTTGGTTTGGTCGCTCCAAATTTTCAGGATTTTCTAAACTCGAAATTTTACTTCATGCGCCACACATGTAAAACCCTGAAATATTGTAAAGTAAGAATTACACAGATTTGTTTAATGAACAATAATCGAAATAAATTAATAACAAAATATTCACATTTTTCTTCACGCATTCTCAAGTCACGTCAAATAATACAATGTTTCAAATTAACTTACTTAGTAACTGAATTAACAATAAATTAATAATGCTGCGTTATTGCATCAATGGCGCTTAATGGGTTAAATTTAAATAATGACAATATACTAAATATAATTTTAGAGTGTAAACATTAAGAAATAGTGTATTTTCCTTTGCAATGTTATGATACGAAGAGAGCTGGCTAAAACCAATTCACCTTTATATTTACATGTAAATACTTCATTAATACCCGTACAAAATTATCATAATAGGAAAAGCTATTACTATTCAGACTCAAGGCCTGCAGCTAATGGTATTCCGCTCGTAAAATACAACCAATGTTTCAACTTCGTATAAATAAAAAAACATTTTGATTTTTGCGCGAATAAACAAATCCATTGAAATTAAACTGAACTATCAATTCACATCATCTAAATCTACCTTTCTCTCTCAAAATGTAGATTTGAACTACTGATGACAGGATGATATATTCACACCCAAAATTATATCAGATAAACCTCAACGTGAAAGTAATCTTGCCGATGAAAATAACCATTGTAAGCGAATCAACCTACATTTTAACCTAATTCTACATTCATAAAAAGGCACATAGCTTGGTTGTAAACGCAGTTAGCCTGTGGGTGGTGAAATATTACGAATACGTCGATAAATTTTCACAGGTTACAAACCTGCAACTAGAGCACACGCGTGATCGTATAGGAATTGATATTATAAATCTTTAAAAGGATTGGTACCCTTTAAAACATAACATAGTGTAGATAATTTGTGCGCATTCAATTATCTGCACGACTGCGATACCAATACTAATAAAATATCAATAATCTTTGCAATTTTATTAATCTTACGTTTTTCTAAAATATCAGCTAGATGTAAGAACGTACAGATTGTTTTGGACAAACAATACTACAGAGGAGTATGTTATTAGTATTGCGGGTATTGGTTCAACCAACGGAAACAAATATAATGTCTGGGTTAGAAGCTTCAAATTAAACAACGTATAATTCGAAGCTTCTAACGAGTGTTTCCACTTCCTGATTAAGCATGAAGTAAAATTTCGAGTTTAAATTTTACTTCATACTAAATCAAGGAGTGGAAAACAGTCGTTAAAATCTACAAATTAAACTTTTTGAAAAACAACGAATGCCTGAAAATTGACAGCGTATGCATCAGGATATGTGTAAAAGAAGAATTCGCTGTATATGAATGATCCTTCAATATTTTCAGCATATACATAGAGATAATAGATAATAGAAACAAACGCAATATTAATTCCTGAACGTTTAAAAATGTTATCAATGCACAAAAAAAGTTGAAAACATTTATTTAACAGCAAAGAAACAGAGGTGCGGCTCTTGAAACATTTTAAGAGTAAATTTTGGCCCTCGAAGCAATTTGTGTTGACCAGTCCTAGTTTAGATCAAAAAAAATAGTGTTACCTTAATAAATCTGCTGAGCGTATAATAATGTTGTTCATACAGACACTGAGAATGAAGAAATCGTTCCTCATTATCATCATAATTTAAATATTAACTGTTGACCTAAGGTGTAATATTGTTTCATTATCTAATCTCTTTCTTTTTTTTTTTGTGTAGGAGGGGAAAATCCATTTACGGACGAAGTGTCAGACTCCCTCCAAACTGGAGGACTACCGACTAAAAACCCCTCCCACTCACTGGCTTCGACTGCTCTAATCTCTTTCTTATTAACTTCGTTATCTAAGACACGTTAAACAAAGACTACATTCTTCAGGGTAACCAACTTTACGTGCTACTTATTTAATAATAAAATTATAATTTCAAATTCATGCGGTTGTTACAATAAATTTCACAACGACTTCCGCGCCGACGTCGGCCTTTAATTGAAATTAATCGACCTCCATATTCCGCGGGTTACGTGCAGCCCACGAAGTTTCCGGAACTTCCGAAATCCTGGACATTCATGAACATTGTCTAAGCATACGTAAAATTCATACCAGTCGATTACTATTCACTATCTGTCTTGCGGATTACGTAAGGAAATCTAGGAAGTCTAGCACGTTGAAAAATGTAGGAAGCTTTACTGTTCAGTGATGCCCAAGAGGTAATTTATTTGTAATTAGAAAATATTTAGGGGAAATCTTAATGAACAACATTTCGCACTTTCGGAATCTCGTACGTAAATAGTTTCTATTTAATAAGAGTGTATATTTACGAGGCCACTATTAAAACATAAAGAAAAGTACTTTATGATGTTTGTTTGTTATTTCTGCAGTTCCATTTTTTAGGTTTCCAATATTCAATTCAAAGAACAATTATTTCTTGTGCTACAAATTCTAGATCACATTACTAGCTTAGTTAGAATTTAAATTTAAAATGACTTAATAATTAAAAGCCGTTATTGATTATAAAGCGTTCAAGTAACTTCTTTTTGTCATTCCACTAGGAATATATTTTTGGCACGTGGACTTATTAAATGTAACTCCATAATTTAAAGAATCGTTAAATTTAGTCAATTTCTTAGGAATGAACAAATACTATAAAAAACGATTATCCACACTCTTCTTCTAATTTATTAGCAACTAAGCCCTTTCGACTAAGGCTGACATTCAAATACGAATAATTTCAATAGTCGAATGCTTAAATATGACTTTTTCAATCAATAAATTATTCACATATTTGAATATCCAAATATTTAAATATTGGAATAATACGAATATTTAAATATCCAAATATTAAAACATTCTAATAATTCGAATATATAAATGCGTTTTAAACGAAAATTCGAATAATTTGATATTCTAAAAATTGAAATATTTTTTTGAATAAATATTTGAATATCTAAATTTGAAAAATTCCCAGCCTTAATAGTACGCAACCAACCCAAATTTTCAGGCTTTTCTAAACTCGAAATTTTACTTCATGCTTAACCAAGGAGTAAAAAACACTCGTTTTTTTTTTAACTAATATATTTGCTAATATTTGCTCAATATCCATACAAAATTTCATAAAGACATCTCAAAATGTTTTAAGATAATTTTTAATTTAGAGAATTAAAGTATTTTTTATTCATTTGAAAATAACTCATAAACTATTAATAGAGTATTTTTGTGTTTTTATATATTTTAAACGATCAATGTTTACTCAATATCAAAATATGTAATTTATCAAGATATAAAATTTTTCTTAAAAATCGCATAAAATTAGAATATTTTTACGTTCAATTGAAAATTACTTAGGAACTATTAATGGGATATTTCTAGATTGTTAAATACACACAAAATTTCATGGAAATGATAAAAGGTAATATCAATATTTTTATAAATGTGTATCGTTTAATCGAAGAAAATATCAATATTTTTATAAATGTGTATCGAATAATCAATTGTTCATTATTAGTGTTTTTAGATATTAGCAATCTTTACACAAGTCATTGTACCTCAAGAATAAATAAAATATTACTACATACAAAAACGCTTACTTAAATACATAAAGAAATTGTCACTGATATACTTTGCGATTTAGTTTTTAAATCCTACACTGTATGACACTAAACGTCAAATTTGACATTTTATACGCAACATTGACTGTTTTGCGGATGGAATTAATGTGAACGTGGACAAATTTATTTGAACTGTTAACTGTAGAGACTTCTAATTCGTTATACATCATTATTTACACAAATAAGACACTTTAACCTTGCATAACTCTAAGGTTTTTATTGTGGCTATAGTTTTGACAACTTTAATTTGTCATTATCAAATTGCTAGTTTAATAAGACAATTTAAAGTTGTCTAAACTATAGCCACAATAAAAACCTTAGTTATACAAAGAAAATTTAAGCGTGTTAATTGCTTAAATTTTACTATCTTAAATGGCTATAAATGTTAATTACCGTCAATTAATAATGTGTATGGGAGAAAATGACAATTATCGAATAAACATCAATTTTGTATGAATTACTAATTATCATAAAGAATGCTAATTATGGTGTAAATTGTCTGTGACAACGTCAAAATATTTTTTTTTTTAAGAAAAAAACTGATGTGACTAAAATTTAGATTATGCTGTGTTAAAATGGTATTTGTTATAAAAAATATAATGTTTAGCCCATTTTTTATATAAATGACCTTGTGTTATAATTGTCAGAAAATGTCTGTTATTATGTCGTGAATTAATTACTTTGATTGAAAATGGTAATCGTGGCATAACATGTCAATTTTGACGAGAAATAATTATTATTGACAGAAAATGTGGATTAAGCATGATATTCATAACTAATTTGGTTTGAGTAAACACTGTTTTTAAAATGATATAAATATTTCAGAAAATTCTTATCAATCCTCTCTGAATAATTAAATTAAGCTAGTCAAAATATTAGAATATATGTGTCCACATAAAACTAAAAGTTCTATGAAGTGACTTGTTTAACTTATCAAAAGTAACTATTACAGTATCAAGATAGTATTTTTAAGCATATTATTTAATTAGTCGCACGGATAAACTTCACAGACATTAAAATATCTATCCAGATGTCCGCATTCCTCGCCTAATCAAATGGAATGAGCTCTATGTATTGGGACTCTAAAATTTTTATACAGAAATGTTTTTTGACAAATGTGTGCATGTGGCGCATCATTGAAATCAGTGTTAAAAATACTGTTCAATGATATGCATATCTCCATATGCGCCCATTAGAAAAATGTTATTTTAATATAAAAAACAAAAACGAAACATCCTTGAAATAAAACAGGTACATCGTTTTAATGGGAGTAAAATGTTGCCATTAGAAAGTTTTTACAGTTTGGTTATAACTTGAAAATCAAATGAGTTACAATAACTTCCGAAAAACAACAATTTATCAACTTTCGGTTATAGAGCGGAAACGGTTAAAGATAGATCAATTTTCTTTTCGTCATTGATTAAAATATGATAAAGTGACCCTGGCTCGTGAAAACGGTTTTTCAATATCTCTTCAAATAAAAAAGTTTTCGATATGTGGCACCTTCAAAATGCACCACCCTGTACATATTCCGACGCACGCGCTGTAAAATTTCTTGCATTAATTGCTTTTAAAAGTGTACAATTTGATCTTTCGAAGAGTGTTTCCACTCTTTGATTAAGCATGAAGTTAAATTTCCGCAAAGCTGGGCGACCAAACCAAATTTTCAGGCTTTTCTAAACTCGAAATTTTACTTCATGCTTAATCAAGAAGGATTTATTTAAAAATAAACAAACATTTCTATTTTTATCTCACTTGTAATCAATCCATGCATTTTTGTATTAATCATCGACTAACAACTTAATTACACCGTTTGATACAAAAACGATAAGTGGGAGGATTTTTGTTTTTGTATTTTTTCAATTAAAAGAGGAGGCGAATATAAACATAGAAATCGGCGGCCTATTTGCACTACTCTTACCACTAAACGATTATATTTATTTCTTCCACATAATTACAGGTGCCGTGACCTTGCGTGTTCCAAATGTGGACTTAGTACAGGCAAAATGTCGTGGACTCCGTACGGAAAAAGTGATGATTTCATTTTTCACGTTCAAGTAGTTTATTTTAATACGGTACGAGTAGAGAGTCTGTTCAAGAGGGCCAATTTTTGCTGAGAGTAGTTTTAACTAAGGGCCCGTTCACCCAAATGTCCAACAATCAACATGTTTGCATTTTTTGTGATTTATGTTGGTATCTAATGAACGGTACTTTGGCCATTTTTAAAACTTTACAATCGGTCCAGTTTGTACGATTGCAAAAATATCAAGCACGTTCACGGTTAACAGTCCGGTCATCAGAGAATTGGCTAGCAGTTGGCAGTAGAGATGGGAAATCCGCACCTGAACCACTCAATTGAACCGGTTCACTAAACAGAACAGTCCTGAACCGGTTCGCAAAAAAATTGTTGCGGTTCAGGAGCGCATCCGCTCCTGAACTGTTTCGCGAACCGGTTCGTAATTGAGTTAGGATCCGCTCCTGAACCGGCTCGCGAAATGAGTTGTTCAGGAGTGACACTCACAAAACGGATCACGAACGACTGAGTTAGGCATAGATTGACTTAGATTGATAACTCGTAAGGGGCTCCACGTATCATGATTTTAGTTGACCGACCCACTCGATGGGGCGGCGCTGCAATCGCAAATGACGTCATGGGCGCAGGGAGCGGGCGGGCTTCTTGCTGAGCGGACTGAGCTTCTTGCGCGGTGCAGGGGGTCATAACATTGAAGTGCAGATGCGGTGCGGGGAACACCGCTCGGTATTAAATTACCGTACGATGCAAGAAATAACAGACATAATGAACATGTTAAATGTATATTTTAAAAATAATTAATTGAATCTAAGGCATTACTTTATGTTCTGGGATCGTACTTTGTGACTAGATGGAATTTCAGAATTGCTTGATCCAACAGCAACGGGAACATTTTCCTAGCCCGGTGTGAAGAAAATCTCCACGTCCGTGGCTGTTGCATAGTACTTGAAGATCATTCACGAATGCTAGGAAGAAATAAAGAGAAATAATGTAGACACTCTGATTTTAAATTTGCTTGACTGCAGACTTAATTAAAAGAATACACAATACCTTAAAAACTTGAAATATAATATAAACTTACGGTTTTAATTATTTTTGTTAACGCCAATCTCCAAAGATTCAGAATTGCTTAATCCAACAAGAACAGAAATATACTCCATGAAAAATGCTTCTAGTCAAGATCATCCACATGTGCTACGAATAAATAAAGAAAAATAATGTAGTAACACCATGGTTTTAAATTTGTTTGACTGTAGACTTGTTTAAAATAATACACAATAACTTAAAAATATTATATATACTTACGGTTGTAATTATTTATATTTATTAACGCTCATCTCGAGACGATTTCGTCTTATCGACATTTTTGTGCCTTCAGATCTGACATCTGTTGATTGAAAACTAGAGCCCACATGTTCGAAATTGCGGGAAATTTGAAATTCCGGCATATGCGCCCTCCCATCGAGTGGGTCGGTCAACTATATATGTGAACTTACAGAATCATATGGAGTCGACGGGGTCTGGAGTTAGGATCCACTCTTTACCGGATCGTGCATTTCGTAAGCGCAGTAGCGATGGCGGTGCATATTTTTTATTGACGTGGTTGTTTGTTTTACAATCGTTATCGGTATTATTTTAATGCAATATAAAATTTATTTTCAGATACGTTTAATATTGAAAACCTCATTTCAGATTTTTGAAATATGTACCTATTATCTAATTTACTATACATTTTCTATTTTAATAAAAAAAAATATCATAGTTTGCCATAAAATAATGACTAGAATATAAAAACAATTTCAATTGTTTATAACAGTTGGTTTTATTGTTGTAATGATTTCAGTTTTGGTGTTAAATAGACTTCACTAAAATATAAATATTACAAGAGATGTTCAAAAAGTTAACCATTAACATAATAGCCTAAATTATATCTTAACGGTGGGTGCGGCTGACGCTGCCCTCCCGCCAAACAATCCTTAATCCTTAAGGTCTTGCTATCAAATTATTATAAATTAATAAATAATAATTACATAAATTAATAAATTTACAATGTATACAATGATTTTAGAATTGTCTATGTAGATAAACAATTTAAAGTATAGTTTTAATGAAGTAATAAAATTACATATATTTCAAAAGTTAATTTTTAAAAAGATTCATTATCAATTAAAATTATTTTTGTAGGTAACAAGAAAACGTCGATAATTTAGAAACTAGTATTCGCTTAGTTTTTATTTTAATATAGTATAAAAAACAATCTTAAAAATATACAAATCCAATAGTTATATTTCAAATGTTACTTTATAGGAATATCGTGAATTTGGAAATAATATGCAATATATTTATAAATTTGTTTAGGAATGTATGAATAACCTTGTTATTATTAACAATTAAGATTCGAGTAATTGAGTAAAATTGTGCAGTTTTGATGTGTATACTGTGATTTCATTTAAAAAAGAATAAAATGTCCCAACGTTAGAACAATATATTTATATTCCTTTCTTAATAATCTCTGATAATTATATCGAAAATATCGTTTCGTTGATTTTGTGGGTGTTTTTTTTTTTATTTAAATTGTTTCTAAATCAAATAAGTCTCTCGTGTATAATCAACCAAACTTTCCACAAACTTGTTATTCTATTACATTCTATAAATAATCTTCAAAGGAGTATGAATGAAATTAATGAAAAAGTAAACAGTAAAAATGTACTTCAAAAGTATACCGTGCGTCCCGTTTCAAGACGAACCATAGGACATTCCCATATTAATTTTTCAATTTTAATTTCTATCTCTATTATTGTGAGAACCAAATTTAAATCGTTCTCTTATTCATTTACAATATTTTAGAAGCAGGTATTTCGTTTTTTATTCAGTTTTAATGGAATTATCGCTTAAAAATGATGAAGAAAAATGAACACAAAAAATCATCAAACTAGCAGTTGCTTTGAAAAGTCAGTACATGACAATAATGAATGTGTGCCAGTTCAAAGGCCCACATTCATTATTTGTGTTGAAACGAATTAACTTAAAAGGTAATAAATGTAATGGTATAATATAAAAAAATAAAATAAATGTAAAACATTGCAACACTATTTTTTTGTCTTATTTTTCAAATTATTTTTCCGAAAGTCGGCACGACCCAGTCCGGTACTGGGCCGAGCCAGGCCAAGCCTGACGAAACTTCTTTTTAAATTGAATATCTATAAACAAGTAAATTTATATTTACAAGTGTGATTAATCTTTATAAACTGGTGTTTTAAAACTCCGAAAACAAAATTGAATTATTTAGACTAAAATATTGACCCGAGCCGACCCTGGTCTGTTCTATTATTTACCCGGGCCGGGGCGGGCTAAAGTCAATTATTTCATGACCGAGTCTGGCCGGGCTTGCAAAATTTAATAGCGGGCCGGGTTCAAAAAAATCGGCCCGTGCTGTGCTCTACTGTACTGCTTAAAAATGTATTTGTTTACAAACGAAATACTGATAAATTATTTTTTTTCGAAAAAGAGTAACTAGAAGTTAAAGAAATTAATTCTTCTTGATATAAAGATGTATACTACGTTACATTGGAAAAGTATATCCAGAAATGAGTCAACAAAGTCAAAAGTGTTTTACAATTATATACAGAAATTTGTCAGAATTAGGTTATAGCTTTGTAAATACACTTCTAAAGAATTTCTGTGTGAATAATAATAAACTTTTATTTTGAATTGTGGAGGCTTCTACTTCGTTATACATGTTAATTTAACACAATAAAACTCTTTTAACTTTGTTTGTATAACACAATTTATTTTTTATGTGACTGCAGTTTCGGCAAATTCAGCTTGCCATTATCAAACATGAAGTGTCTAAAACTGTAAACAATACGGGTATATATACAAAAGGTGATTACATGAAAACGGATTACAAAACGGCTTTAAAAATGGGGGTATACACCTTTTGTATATATACCCGTATTGTTTCCAGTTTTAGACACTTCATGTTTGATAATGGCAAGCTGAATTTGCCGAAACTGCAGTCACATAAAAAATAAATTGTGTTATACAAACAAAGTTAAAAGTGTTTTATTGTGTTAGACTTTTATTGTTGCTTTTGATTTTACCAAGACAGATATTTACCGACAGAAGTGACTGACAGTAGTGAGCTGTGTAAGGGAAGCATTGTGATCGGCCAAAAATTGACCTCCATTTTTTTTACGGAAATATCAAGTGTTATCTCAATGATGTCGGTCCGTCAGTCTCTCGGTCGGTCTGTGGCACGATTTCAGGCAAAATGTCTCATGAGAGTGTCATTAGATTTTGTATTTGGGTGGAGACCGGAAACCGGAAGTTGAGGTGTACTCTTAGCGTTTTCTTCGTATCTCGTAAGTTATTAACAAAGTCAAATAATTTTTTAAATAAAAGTTGTGAAAAATCAAAAAATAAACATTTAATGAGTACATGCTTTTTGTCGTAGCTCTTTTAGTTTTCTTGAAAATGGTAAATATAATTTTTTAACACCGTTTAACCGCTTTTTTGAGCCAAAAAGATGGTACCAAATAAAAATTCCCCACTCCTCTTCTAATTATAGCGAAACAACAACAAACATTTCATTGAGCTAGCTGAATTATGACGGGAGATATGAATATTTTTTAGTTTTTCCTATTTTCAGAAATTTACGACTTTCAAGGATGGGAAATACATGAGTGGGAGTGAGATAGACTTATGCAGGTTTCAATGTTAAATTTTGATTTAAGGCCTGAAGGCCTTTTATAGATTGAACACGTTTTCTCTGCGACCTGAAAACTGTTTTCGGTATAAAAATGTCTCGATTGTAATAATATATCTGAAGTTTTTTAAAATTTAGTGCCAATTATCCATTGCATAAAATGTACACATACTTTAGTCCAAGTTTCATTCAATTCTGTTTTTGAATAACCGAGAAAAAATTGGGATCACAATAAAACTCGACAAACTAGTGTTTCTAATTTAGGACTAATTTGTACCCATACGCATTTTGTTATAAACAATATTTTTGTTAATAAAATAATTTTCGGTTAAATCTTATATTTCAATTTTCGGTATAAAACCGTAAAAAAATTTGAAACCACAATAAAACTCGACAAACTAGTGTTTCTAATCTAGGACTAATTTGTACCCATAAGCATTTTGTTATAAACAAATATTTTTGTTGATAAAATAATTTTCGGTTAAATCTCAAATTTTGATTTTCGGTATAAAACCGTAAACAAATTTGGGACCACAATAAAACTCGACAAACTAGTGTTTCTAATTTAGGACTAATTTGTACCCACAAGTATTTTGTTATAAACAATTTTTTTGTTGATGAAATAATTTTCGGTTAAATCTCAAATTTCGATTTTCGGTATAAAACCGTAAACAAATTTGGAACCACAATGAAACTCGACAAACTAGTGTTTCTAATCTAAGAGTAATTTGTACCCTTAAGCATTTTGTTACAAACAACATTTTGTTGATAATATAATTCTTGGTTAAATCTCAAATCTCGAGTTTCGTTACAAAACTGTAAAAATATGGGACCACAATAAAACTTGAAAAACTTGTGTTTCGAATTTTGGACTAATTTGTACCTATAAGTATTTTATAACAAACATCCATTTTTAAACTGATATCATTTAAGCGCAGAAATTTTAATATTGATTTTTAAATGCTCCGTGCTTCATTTTTTGATCATCGAAACAGTGTGCAGTCTGAGAAGATAAAATATAATTAGTACTATGCATCACACTGAGTCGCCTGTAGAAACCAATTTAGAAACAGATACTAAATGTAACGCTGAAAATCTGCAGAGACAGACAAGGGGAGTTTTTTTGAATGTGTTCTGAAATACATTTCTATCCAAATCGGTGGTTACTTGTTGCAAAGGTTGGTACTTCGCGTAGATACAAGAGTCAGCATATCGCGTTTGCGCTTGAATCGGTCCGTTTGTTGTTCTACCTTCAAAGGTTTGTATACAGTCAAAATGAGTCGCAAAGTTGAGTCGTAAATTGGATTACGCGTGGATTAGTTACACCGTTCTGCTCGACAAAATTAATTTGGTCAAAGATGATTCGCTTGTGCCAAAAACGCTGGAAATATGGGATACAGTGGCGGCGAAGGTTAACATGACTGCGTCGGCCTTATATGCGTTTGTGGCAAACAATAAAGGCCAAATTAAAGACCGTCTGATTGGGAAACGAAATTATGATTCAATCTCATCAATTGATGGCGAATCGTCTACATTGTTGAACGAAAGTTCGATAAACGTTTCCATTGGGGAGACTGTGGTCGATATTTATCTGAGCCAAGTAGAATTTCTAAAGTTGTTGGAAACCCGAACTTACACCAGGTAAGATTAATATTATTATTTATTTATTTGTTTAGTGTAGTTTGTTTGTTTAGTTTATTTTATTTAGTGATCTTCTATGTTTAACTTTGTACAGATTCTTTATGTCTAATTAGTATTAATTATTCATTACATACAATGTGTATCAGCCAAATGGAATAAATTCGATAATAAATAAATAGGGCGTGATTGTTTTTTTTTATGGCAGCCCAAAAAACAAAAAAAGCGCGCCATCGATGTATGTTAGAGGCGGCGAGAATCAAAGGCGGCGGCGCGGCGAGCACGCAAGGAACACGCCACCAATCGACGTGTCCAAGCGTTTTTTTTTTCGAATACGCTCCCATGTATTTATTATAGAATTTATGTCATTTGGCTAATACATAACGAAGATCTATTGTACATAGATCTATTATGTTCTACAAAGTTTAGGTTGGTGAAGATTATAGTTAGGCAATGTTTAGTGCAATTAAGTTACAATAAAAAATTATAACTTCAATTGTAATCAAATGACCGTTTAATTTATATTGCTTGAATTATTATATAAAAATCGATAAAAACGTTTACAATCTGAAATTTGACATTTGAATTTCGCGATGGCGCGACATCTAAAAACACACATTTAAATATATATGTCTAAAATCTTGATTTGAAGTGATGTCAAGGTCTTCTGCCAAAATTTAATTTTGCAATTATTGTCACAACAATGAATTGTCATATCAAATTCTTTTATTATATTTGTAATTGATACGAAACAAAGAATTGTTGTTGGTCAATGAATTGTTATAATTGTGACATGTTTTCACAGTAACATTTAGTGTTAGTGCTGTGATCAGTACGTTTTGCATTATGATATAAATTGTATAGCAAGTAATGTTACATATTAGTTCTAACAACTGATTTCTCTTTCCCTATAGGACCAATAATAATGCTGGACGTGATAGAGGGAAATTGCACTTTACAAAAAAAGAAACTAAAAGATTTGCCAATCATGATTAGGCAATTACGAAAACAATACAATTTAGCAGGTATCGACCACTACGAAGCGCCAAGATACGCTCGGAAGTTGTCCGAAAATGACGTTGGGCATTATATAACATATAGCCGCATGCCCAATGGACTCTGGTTCGAATCAAATGATTTGAAACAAAAAGTAAACCGAGTCAATTATAAAACGCTCATTGTACCTGCCATTTTGTGTTACAAAATAAGATAAGGGACCCGAGGAACATATTCTGCAATAAAAAATTGTTTGTCCAATTTGTTTGTTAATTCTGAACTACCTTGTCACTAATCTCACCTAATTTCAATACCAACTGTATTTTTCTTGAGTATTATAAGATTATAATGTGAAAAAGTGACACAATTACAGAAAATATTTATAATTTGATAACGATGTTTTTTCCAAATTAAATCGGATAAAAACTAGTCTTACATTGAAATAATTTGATAAGCATGGTTAGTCTTCTATTGCGACCGTCTTGAAAGATTCAGTATGTAACAATTTGACACTATTGCATTTAGGAATAACAAGATATTTTTTTGCAAATCTGAAAGAGATACAAATTAGTCTTTAAATCGAAGATTAACATTGTTCTGTAGTTTTCCTGATTCTGAAACAGTAAACTGATTTTGTAATTATAATAAATACAACCTAGCGCAATAAGAAAAAAAAAACATCGTTTTAATTATACCGTATGTCTCAGATGAAGGCGCATCATAGGGAATTTATATGTACAACTTTTGATGTTCATTTTTATCTTATACACTGCATTAATTTGATCGGAATGAAATAAGAGTTGTTATATTATTTAATAAGGATTATTTAGATGCATTTTGTATGTGTTTTGTTGAGTTTTACTAAAAATATAAATTAAAAATAAAGTGAAAACTAGCAACTAATATCCTATAATAAGTAATAGTTGTCATGAACTGTCATTACAATTACTTCACATTCACTGTTGTAAATCATAATTTTAGGTAAAATGAGTATGCATTCCGTCATGGACACTCGTTACGGAGTTAAAGGAGGAAGGGAGAAAATAACTACTAGCGTATTGGTAAGAATTATAAAATAGAGAAAAAATTGAAATATTTTTTTTACATGTAAATTTCCTCTGGGTACAAATAAGTCCTCAATTCGAAACACAAGATTCCCCAGCTCTACTGTAGTCAATTTTTTTTAAATGGTTTTATAACAAAAATCCTTAAATTCGCGATCTTAGATATAACCTCATATTATGAACAAAAAAACTGTTTATAGCAAAATAGTTGAGGGTCTAACTAGTCCTAAATTCGAAATACAAGTTTTTCCAGTTTAACAATAGTCCTAATATTATGAATGGTTTTATAAAGAAAATCGATATCTGATAGTTAACCGAAAATAAAAATATCAACAAAAAATTGTTTATAACAAAATACTTACGGGTACAAATTAGTCCTAAATTGAAAACACAAGTTTGTTGAGTTTTATAGTGGTTCTAAATTTGTTTACGGTTTTATACCGAAAATCGAAATATAAGATTTAACCGAAAATTGTTTTATCAACAAAAATATTGTTTATAACAAAATGCTTATGGGTAAAAATAAGTCCTAAATTAGAAACACTAGTTTGTCGAGTTTTATTGTGGTTCCAATTTTTTTTACGGTTTTATACCGAAAATCGAAATATGAGATTCAACCGAAAATTATTTTATTAACAAAAAATTGTTTATAACAAAATGCTTATGGGTACAAATTAGTCCTAAATTAGAAACACTAGTTTGTGATTCCAATTTTTTTACGGTTTTATACCGAAAATCGAAATTTGAGATTTAACCGAAAATTATTTTATCAACAAAAATATTGTTTAGAACAAAATGCTTGTGGGTACAAATTAGTCCTAAATTAGAAACACAAGTTTATCTAGTTTTATTGTGGTTCCAATTATTTATTACGGTTTTATACCGAAAATCGAGATTTAAAATTAATTAATCCGAAAATTATTTTATCAACAAAAAATGTGTTTAAAACAAAATACTTGTGGGTACTAATTAGTCCTAATTTTATACTCTACATTTCTGTTTATTAATTATGAAAAGTACTTTTTTTGTTATAAATTGGCTAAATAATGTATAAATTGTTTAAATAATTTATAATTGTTTAAACAATGAGAAACAAACATGGGTACAAATTAGTCTTTAATTCAAAGTTTTGGATGCACCTGGTTAAATTTCAATTGAGAATGGTGGGGGTGATAACTTTAGTCAAGCTAGCACCCCATAATAATAATAGGTTTTCCGGCGAAACTAAGTTGGTACAAATTCTAATTTTGTGGGTACAAATTAGTCTTTAATTAGTCCTAAATTATAGGCATATTTTAACTTTATGGAGTTCCTATTGTGTGCATGCGAAGCCTATAAAAGGCAACGCACGGAGCAATTCGAGAAGCCTGTGCTTTCTGAAATAGAGCTTAAGAAAATCCTTTGGCTGAAACTCCTAAACTTCATAGAAGACACAGGAGTACACAGGGAGTAGACCATCCAGAGGCGTGCAAAACGACCACGGAAACCACAGTGCAGGGACGCTAAGCGACACCACCTCACGTGACAAAAAAAAAACATCTAATTTTTATAACACACGTTGAACATGCATTATTTATGCAAACAAAATTCTAGAAAAAAATTAGCATATGTACAGGGCCAAATTGAATGTTGCTATAGGGAATCTCGGTTATTAGAAAAGATAGAATAAAATCAATAGCGCTCTTTTTTCAAAACAAACTCAATGCCGAAAACAGAAATTACCTATCTCTTTTGTTTTCAAGTTATAGCCAAACATTCACTATTTTCCATTTTCGATTTTTATTAATATTTAGTCATTTATTATTTTATCAAGATAAGAATTGCATTTACAGATTCTTTTAATAAAAGAGATACAGCACTAACTTAATTTTTTTTAAATAGACATGTTTTATATGCAATTTATTGAGATATATTATATTTTTATTAAATTTTAAATATTTTTTATCAAACGCAGTAGGTTTGTGAATAAAAGGATGCCTGTTACGCATAAATCATAAAAACAACAACACATAATTTATGGTTAATATTTTTTTTGAATGCAATCGAAAAGGTGCTCTTCAACACCAAAGAACGTTAGTTTAGGCTCTTCTTAAATATTTTGTGGTATTGAAATCCCCTTTGCTTTAAAAAATAAATTATTAAATTATTTAAGTCACATAGAAATTGTAAACAATATAAACTTAAAAGAAAAGCAGTCTGGGCAGTTTTTAAACAAAAATACAAGTAGGTTCACAGGTGAAGGAAAAAAGGAAGTGGTCATCACAGAAAATACAATAAAAGATCCGTGAGAGTGGTTAAAATAATTACATCGAGAGATCCTCTTAAGACAATATTTAATTCAAAGTAAATTACAAGCTTAAGGATTACCTAATATCTCAACAAAAACAATTGAACAATAATTGAATAAAGTATATTTTTTTGCAGCATGCAAAGCTAAAAAAAACCTTGATTTAAAATGAGAACTAAAAGGCCCGTTTAGAATTTGCTCATCGTTATCTGCAGTGGACTTTAAAATATTGGAAAATGGAATGTTTTAACGATGAGTTCAAGTTTAATATGTTTGGATTGATGGCACACGTTATGTTAGATGGAATGTTAATAAAATTTTAGACCATAAGTTTATATTACCCACAATAAAACATTGAAGTGGATCTGTTATGGTTTAAGGTTTCTCTCAAAGGCTTGGACCCATACACAAAATCAAATTCAAGGCATTCTGGATAGGTTTATGTTTCGGGATATATTGAAAATGGGTATTCTTTTCTATGTGCAGGATAATATGCCATTACGATCTTAGTTTCAACAGGACAACGACTCCAAATACACGTTGTTCAAGTTAGTGAAGCAATTAATTCTCATTTTAAAATGAGTTTATTCAACACTTCCAACCTAAATCTGGTCGAGTATTTATGGTACCACATAGACAGAAAAATAGAGATCATAAAAAAAATTCACAAATTAGAGGAATTAGGAGTCAAATAAAAAAGTGTTGATAGTGCCTAAATTAATAAACTTTTTCATTGAATGTCAAGAAGATGCCAGGAAGTAATTAATAATAAAAGATATCTAAATGCAGAACACATTATTAAAAAGAAATCATCTAATTTTTGACCAGCATTGTTAAATAAATATGATTTGAGTTATGTCTACATATTTTTGTCCAACCCATTTATAAATTTTTAACAATAATAAATAAGTTTATGGAAATATTAAAAAAATATAAATATGTTTTGTAATTATTTTGCAACATAGTTTCATTAAATGTTTATTTATTTCAAGTTTGAATACCTTTATATTATACCATAAAAAACATAATTGTCTATACACTTTTGTCCATTACTGTAGAAATGATGTATGTATGCCTCGCTTTTTGAAAAGGATAGTAGCTGCTTTAAATGATTACCTACTATCAAAAATCGAATATTAATTATAATTTTTCATGACAAGGGTTTTAAGACTTCAAGTTTAGCAGCTGACACAGTAGGCAACTGTGCCGCGCACTGCACATCCTAATTTGGGAAATTGCAATGAACCACACCAAAAGAATAGATGCGAACACGAGACCTCCACACTTCAAGCTGAGCAGGCGACACTCCAAGCTGAGTAGTCTAAACCGGGAAATTACAATAATCCAATTCGAACTCCGGACCTAAAAACGCTAAGCTGACTCGGTACCTCAGTGATCAAATCGCCGAGTGCCGCACATTTAATTTGGTAAATTATAAATAAAAAATATTTTTTTCCAACTCAGCACTTGAATCAACATTTAATGGCATTCCACATTCCTATTCAAAACATAAATCCAGAAATGCAATTATATTTACAAAATGTATAGGGAAATATTTTAATAATGTATGTCTTTGTTGTGTATCAATAACATAATGAATGAACGATCCACGACAGAAAAAATACATTCGCAACTCAAGGTCAGGAGCCGAAAGCCAGGAGCCCGTGTCGCGACAAATGTCGTACACAAATTCTACATATCAAACCTAATTTCTTTTCACATGTTTTTGGAAATCACAGTATATTTTTAAGATATTACTAAAAAGGTACAATGCTGTCCCCTATTTATTGAAACCATTATTTAAATTTACATTGCTCTTATGGAGATTTTTAAGCAACGATTAATTTTATTTATTAATTATTTTAGATCAATTTATTTAATACAACATGTTTATAATAATTATCTCAATAAATTAAAGCAATATGAAGAAGAAATAATGTTTCCTATCGAAGTATTTTACGAGTTTATGTGATCATTTGACAGTGTTCCATTATTTAATTTAGGAAACATTTTTAAAAAATAGTGTTCATTTATTCGCAAAGCTTCAATGTACAATAAGTATAAGTTTCAAAGCTCTATTTTCATTATTCTGAAAGATTAATCGTTGTTTGTTATTATGTCCAAATAACATGTACATTTCCGACCTTAAGTTTTATGATTTCGGCTGATATGAAACATGATTATTTACTAATAATTTTAAAAGTATTCAGTGATCTTTTAAATTATTTTTCAATTATAATATTCTTATTATCAATTAAATTAAAAAAATAATGATATAAAAACGGAATTATGAGTAAACAAACTTAATTGAAGAACCAAATTCAATCTATTCAATTAATTGTTCTTGCAACACAGAAATAACGTCTATTTGAAGTCAATGACAATCATGATCGTATAAAGATGACAATGAAGGAATAGCAAAGAACTAACTTACTCGTATTTTGAATTTGGTTCTCATTAATCACTCAATAAAACATGATTACAATATTGATAATCACTTTAAAGTCACTTCGTTCGTTTGTTTCACTACTGTTTTTTTTTCTTCGACTAGTTTAGACTTATCCTTCAGAATGACGATAAGTCAAAACTAGTGGAAGAAAATAAAAACAGTAGTTAAACAAACCAAGTGAATCTTATTTAATTATCATAAAACAATTACTATGTAATTCAAATTTACTGTTTTATTAGTAATGCTATTATTAGTTTGTTAAAGACACACTACACAATGCAACAATTGTTTCGCAATACTATGGCTTCTTCAAGCGATTAATTGATGTTTTATTGGTAGTACATTTTAGGTCCAATTTGGAGCTTTTTGTTTTATAATTGGCGAATAAATGGAAAGAGGATCTGATCGTTTTAAAATATTTCAATTTGACGTATTTCAGTATATTTGGTTGTGCATATTAATGACTACAACTGTAATAACACTTTAAATCCTAGTCCTTTACTTGCCAAAAGCGACAACAGGAGATGTCCACACATAATGTTAGCTCTTTCGAAGAAATTTCAACGCAACCATTCTTTGCCAACTTTCTCATCCATTCTAGATACACATTATTATTAAGCGTTAGCATACAGCTTAAACGCGATTCGAAGATGATATTAACATTATCGTATTAATGAAACATTTTAATACATTACTTTTGTTAGTTTTATAAACTCACATAACCTCAATGACAATAGCAAAATAGATTTTTTTAGAATGTATTTATTTATAATGCTGTAATTCATAAATGTACCTACCTATCTAATCAGTATTTAGAATTTCACTTTAGATCAGTGCTTTATGGGCGTGGCGAGTTTAGAAAAGCCTGAACCGACCAAACCAAATTTTTAGGCTTTTTTAAACTTGAAATTTTACTTCATGCTTAATTTGGGATTGGAAACACTCGTAGGAAGTAAATTTCAATTATATAATTTAGCACAAACATAAAAAACAGTGTAACATAACCTCTAAACAGCTGCAAATCTGACTAGAGTGAACTTGGAACACATCAAAATGTTATGTTGCTACGTTCATTATATCAATAGTTAAAAACGAACTAATGGCATATAGATTTTGCCCTATTAATATGAAATGTTAATATCTTGTTTGTACGAGTCTACTAGAAATTAACTAGCATTAAACTGTAATGATGTTGACTACAATTCCAATAATATGGCTGTAGGTGTTTTTTTTTTAATTTAGAATAGGTAATATTAAAAAACTAAAGCCTCAGAACTGTTTATTATCTTGTTCTTTAATACAATTTTTGGTAAGAATTATTAACTACTTTCTACTTGAAAGTGTTAATACCTGCAGACATTTAATTAATTAAGTAGCCATTTTTAATTGGTACTGAATGTCAATGTCAACATAGCTTGGACAGAATTGAATTGAAATTATGAGCCAATTCAATTCAATTAGCTTGTATTGTAATAGATATTACATTTCCGGTGATCTTTGAAGATATATTACGAAATGAAATACAAAAGTAATTATTAATTGTCACGATAATAAATTTGTTTCGGTCAGTGTGCAGGATTTCCAATTAACGATTTTCTCATTGTCGCCCTAAGGCCAATCGACACCCTCCCCTCGTTGAGCGCTTAAATGAAATTGAAGTTCCATTACAGCCAGCACACATACAGGGAATGTTTCTTTTAAGTATACATATCTCGATGTATACGCTGTACATTTCTAGGCGTAAATTGATTTTATAAAAAAGTTCAATTTAAAGCTTCTAACGAATGTTTCCACTCCATGATTAAGCAAAGCAAATTTTACTTCATGCGCCACGCGTACAAAACACTGATTTAATATGATGTTCAATATATACTTGATCTCACGTTAATAAATTTTACAAATGTTATCCAAATGTTGCGCTACCAAAATTCGAGCAATTTCTGTTGGGATATGTAAGTCTAATTAATAGGAAAAAACCTAAAGCAAATTAGTCAACATATACATTTATTAACGTGGAACAAACTTAAGCAGTATATTATTAACTTTACTTTAAATCAGTGATCTATATGCGTGGCGCACAAAGTAATATTTCGAGTTTAGAGCGTAAAAATTTGTATTGGTCGCTCCGCTTTGCTACGCGACAAATCAAAATTTTCAGGCTTTTCTAAACTCCAAATTTTACTTCATGCTTAATCAAGGAGTGCAAAGACTCGTTAGAACCTTCAAATTGAACGCTTTAATAAAAATAAGGAATTTCAGAAAATTTACTCTAAACACTGTAATCATCGGGATATGTATACTTAAAACAAAAATTCCCTGTATGGCGAAGGATCAAAATTAAAGCTTGAGTGATTTTGTGATAATTATGTAGCATAACATAATTATCAATAACACAGTTTTGTTAGTATTCTAGAAACTAAGTAACTTATTAAATGAAAAATTGTATTTCGTCAAATTTTTCCGGAAGAATTTTTTTGAGAAAGCAAAAATACTTACTATATTCCACAATTTTTCGAAATTGTTTTTTCAATCAAACTTGATCGCAACAGAAAGTTTTTGTACTTATTGCGACATGTCACTTGGTGCCCTTTGGGTCATTTCCGAATAATTTTTCAAAATAAAATTTCATATATGAATTGACATTTTAAAAATGTAAATATTTTTGAATGTGTTCACACACTATTATTAGATATGATGCATCTATAAAGAAGTTGTTTACTACTATTAATAACAACTTTTTTAAACAAAAGTTAAGGTATATTATTTATAACAAACATCATCAATGCAAACAGCATAATAAAGACTAAAAAAAACGTTTGCAAGTAGGTCTCAAATCGAGCGAAGTTCAAATTTAATTTCCGACAATCATCGAACCGGCAATCGACGCGATTCGAAATATTTAATTATGGGCAATTTATTTATTACAGTTATTAAATCCTCCGATTTGCAGAGGTGAAATGCGTATATTGTATAATCATTTTTTGCGAAAGGCTGTTTTTCCGGCTAATAAGCACTGATTTACATATCCACGGAATTGAAATGTCAAACGAATTCTTGATTTTGTTATGTATAACTTGTTTATACTGAAAATGTAATTACATATGAATAACTGATTGCAGATCTTTCTCTGCGTATGCATAAAAAGCATCGTAATTAGAGCACGAGGTTTATACAAAAACATATTCTCAATTTTTAATATGCTATGTAAAATTAAAGTACGTACGCTATATATATTCTATCGTTCGATAGCGAAGTATCTAAGAATGTTATAAGTATTCTTGAACATTTTCAAATGCAGGTCCTAAGAATGTATTCAGTGAAAAGAGATTCATAAAAAGATGAAATAGATCAATGAAACTATTCTCCACATCAGACTTTCATAAAATCAGGCCGCGTCAAGGCAGGAAGCAACGGATGCCTGGCATCCGGGCGCCAGTAGCAAATGTCGAAAAAATGCCAAAATTCGTGATTTTGCACTCAAATTTTGAAAGCGCTAAATTAGGTTAAACGAAATAAACATTTGCAGAAAGAATTACCATGAGATCAAACATAAAATCAAGCTAATTCATCTAAAATCATAAACGTACATGTGTGCGCAATATATTTTGGATTTTAAAATATTTTAGTGTTTTATACGTTTGGCGCATGAAGTAAAATTTCAAGTTTAGAAATGCCCGAAAATTAGATTTGCTGGGCGCTTCGCCCAACTTGAAATTTTACTGTATGTTTAAACAAGGAGTGCAAACATTCCTTGGAATGTTATTGAACACTTCAATAATTATGAAAATTTAAAAGAGGGAAAGGAAAATAAATATTACTAGTTATTCGTTCGTAAAGAGAAAATCCACTAAATTTAGCAAAAGCATGTTAAAAGTAATCAATCAGCAGATTATTTAATCAAAATGAAAATCACTAAATTTACCTTGAAATAGATTTATAAATTTATCACATTGTAAAATCAAATATACATAAATTTGAAATAAAACAACGCAGTTGGGAGGGTTTCACTTTTATTGTTGAACACTGCAACATGTTTCACCACACAGTGGCTTCATCAGGCAGATGAAATAATCATTATTTCATCTGCCTGATGAAGCCACTGTGTGGTGAAACATGTTGCAGTGTTCAACAATAAAAGTGAAACCCTCCCAACTGCGTTGTTTTATTTCAAATAGTATTATGGAGTTTCATCATGTATCCGCCTCATCAATTAAATAAATATACATAATATACAAAATTACGATAAGGTTCGTATAACTGTACATTTTTTATTGATAATTAAAAACACGTCAAAGGTTTCTAAGAAAACTTAAATAGGAGAACATTAATCGGTCAACATAGAAATTCACCGATTTTACACAGAATTAAATGCATTTTAAGATTCTTTAAAAACAAGTTAAGGATCTCAACTAAATTTGTATATATCTTTAACCAAACTCAAAGAAACTTTACGTCATTGTGTTGTTAATTTTTATTTTTATTACGATTATTAAAATAAAAATTAAACTTATGTGCATTTCATGTGCTAAATTAATAAATTTTCTGTGATGGGTTTTAAAATTAAATACGTTTCTCAGCTATTAAAAATTAATAGTTTTAAAATATCTAAGAGAATTGAAAACTGCCGATGATATTGTACATTTAACGGCTGAAGAGATAAATGTAATATTAAAACAAAATATACAAAATTGTAACCGGTTTTTAGTATCCATGTAAATTTAAGACACAATGTATTATCTAACTAACGACAATTTTCAATTCGTTCTGTGAATTTAGAAAAATGTTCTGAAGAGATATTAAATTATTGTCAAAATGACCACCTTTATCACTAGAAATTACCCTACATTTTTCTAATATTTTACAAAAATGTAGTCATTATTAATGGTGTTTTCTTTATGCTTATTTCTTAGCATTTGGTTGAGTAAAATCTTGAATAGTTTATTTTTAGGAATTTGGTTTTATTGATTAATATACCTACACAGGAAAAATGGTCAAATTTTAGGATCCAAACTAAAATCTGTAAATTTAGAAAAATCTGTAGTTTGAATTATTTTTATTTTGTACAGAAAAGAACATTTTACAGTTTAACTAAACTTCTATCAAAACTGGATGAAATAAACGAAGAACACAAATATCTGCATTTTACTAAACTGGCGGTATTTTCTGTTAACTTTGAATAACAATGAAACAACAGTGACGCATAGGCTATAACATTTCGGGCATTCATTGTTTTAGTAAAGCATTGAATTTCAAGTTTAAAACGAGTGTCTCCACTTCTTAATTAAGCATGAAGTAAAATTTCGAGTTTAGAAAAGCCTGAACATTTTCTAAACTCGAAATTTTACTTCATGCGCCAAGCGTATCAAACACTAAAATATTGTGAAATTAAAAATATACTGCTGAATTAGTATTTAAAATAAACTGCTTAAGTAAGATTAAAAATATACTGCTAAACAAGAATATTTTGAATTTCACGATTTTTCAGTGTTTTATACGCCTGGAGCATGAAGTAGAATTTAGACTTTTAATAAATAACACACTTGGTTAAGATTTCACTGTTTATTAGTTGACACTGCAACAATTGTTTCGCCACACAATAGCGAAACAAGAGCCTCAGCTATTAAATTTTTTTTAAATTTAGAATTCAAAAAAGACTGGAAATTTAGTTTGGATCAAATTTTTAGGCTTTTCTATTCTCTAAATTTTACTTCATGCTTAATCAAGGATTGGAAACACTCGTTAGTAGATTCAAATTAAACTCATAAAAAAACAATGTATGTCCTAAAAGTTATACGCATCGGAATATGTATAGTTAAAATGATTTAAACACTTGATATCTTTTTCTATTCTCAAATAAATACTTTTAAATGTAAAAATATATACAAAATGTAATTAAAACGGAATTCCTGAACTTTTGAAAACATCCCAAAGAAGTTT
Source organism: Philonthus cognatus (assembly GCA_932526585.2). Lineage (NCBI taxonomy): Eukaryota > Metazoa > Arthropoda > Insecta > Coleoptera > Staphylinidae > Philonthus > Philonthus cognatus. The sequence continues at coordinate 95,053,790 of OW052243.1, forward strand.
TTTTAAATTTCTGAATTAACATTAGAATGTGAGAAAAAAACTAGAGTAGTGATTATATTTGTTAGGATCTTTCTAACTGGCTATCGACCGCAAAAAACTAGATTTTTTAACAAAAATGTATATATTTCTAAGGTGCGGCCCATCAATCATTTTAGGTTATAATTATGGCTCTCGAACCAATTAAGATGTTAGATGTTTCAGATTGGATGCTTTTGTAAACAGCGAATGCCTAAAAGTTTATTTAAATTCAAATATATTGTTTTATGCGCACAAAAAGTATTTAAAACCTGGATAAAATGCATTACTATCAAATAATAGATATGAGACAAGCTTTAATATTTTCAGAACTTAATTTGTATTATTATATTCATACTAATGAAATCTCTGTATGTTTTTGAGTTTACACTAACAAACAGTTTGTTATTGATAATGAGCACTGTGTGTCTCGAAATGTACATCTAACGATACAAGTGAAAAGTGAAGTAAGGAATAACAGTATTTTTAGTCTAATGAAATCTGTTAATTAACATTTGTTAGGACCAATTGAAACAGGTAGAAATAAGCCATAATCAAGGAGATCAACGAACATTTTGGTATTGTTTATTATGCTGCTATTCATGGTGTTCGAATTCTTTATATAATGGACACCTTTTTCTTCTTTTGCTAAAAATGAAACTCACCAAACATTCAAAATAGCAGTAGCCTTCGAATTAATGTTCGAAACAATGACGCAAATTCAACAGAAGCAGATGTTCCACTGATTTCAACTACCAGTTACCCATTTCTCAGAGCTGGAAAACTAAACGAATATTTTTTAGATGAATATTGACAAAAATAATGACAGTCTAAATATCTAAACAGAAATGTTATTATACAGGGTTCCCCGTTAATGTGAGTAAATGGCTTAACCATAGATTCCTGAGATCATAATATGATGATTTAAGATAACTTATCTATATCTAAAAGTTTACGGTTAAGCCGGAATTAGTCTTGAAAGTTCAAAAAAATATTATTAATTGATAATTGATTGACAAGAAGTATTAAAAACAATAGTACCAGAACATAAAAACTAAAATAAGTTTTTATTGGCGCACCTAATAAAAATTTAAAAAATACATCTTGAAAGATTAGTTCATTTAAAAGCATTTTTGTCTCTGAATAATGTTCGATATCTTGTACGGTTTTGCCACAAAAAAATAAAATGCAAATAAATAAATTTTTCATTATTTAGTAAAAATGATATCTAGTTTTCCGGGTGATTGAAAATACATGATTTTCTTAGTCGCCGCTATTGTTAAAAAAAAACCTCAATTGTGTATAACATTAATTAACGAGTATCTTTTGAAAATTAATTGTTATCTTCACTATGGTTTATAACTATTCATATTTGGAGCAAACAGATATGTATTAGGATTTTGCCAAGGAAATTGAGGATACCACATTCATATTTTATCTTTGTGTGGCAAAACCGTACAAGATATCAAACATTACTAAGAGACAAAAAGCTTTCAAATGAACCAATCTTTGAAGTAGTATTTTTTTATTTTTATAAGGTGCGCCAGTAAAAACATATTTTAGTTTTTATGTTGTGGTACTAATGATTTTTATACTTCTTGTCAGTCAATGATGACCATAATAACTGAAATGATGTGTTATATTATGATAATCAACCATAATAAATTTTAGTCGGATCGACTATAGCGTTCAATCGTTATAAATAAAATTAATAATATTTTTTTCAATTTTCAAGACTAATTCCGGCTTAACCGTAAACTTTTAGATGTACATAAGTTAATTTAAATGATGTGTTATATTATGATAATCAACCATAATCAATTTCAGTCGAAACAAATATAGCGCTCAATCGTTACAAATAAAATTAATAATATTTTTTTAAGCTTTGAAGACTAATTCCGGCTTAACCGTAAATTTTTTTATATAGATAAGTTTTGTTAAATCATCATATTTTGATCCTAAAAATCTATGGTTAAGCCATTTCCCTACATTAACGGGACACCCTGTATACGGTTGTACAGAGGCAATTTTTGTTTTAAATATACATATCCCGATAAGTAAAGCATTCGGTAAATTTGCAGGAATTTAAAAACCGCGACATTTAAAGTTTCTAACTTTTTCTCCCAGATTAAGCATAAAGTAAAATTTCTAGTTTAGAAAAGCCTGAAAATTTGGATTGGTCGCGTAGCTAAGCGAAGCGACCAATTCAAATGTTCAGGCTTTTCTAACCTCGAAATTTAACTTCATGCGCCACGCGTATAAAACACTGAATTAAAGTGAAGTTCATAATATACTACTTCAGTTTGCTCTCACTTAAATATTACAAATGTTTATTTCGTATAAAAAAATCTTTGAACATTCAAGCGAGTTATGATTTCTCTGTTTTAATTTCACTAATATATCCCAAAGAAAATTTGGTTAGACAAACTAAGTATTTGTAAAATGTAAGATCACACTTAAGCAGTATATTTTGAACTTCACTTTAAATCAGTGTTGTATACGCGTGGCGCATGAAGTAAAATTTCGAGTTTAGGAAAGCCTAAAAATTTGGTGTTACGCAACCAAACCAAATTTTAAAACTTTTCTAAACTCGAAATTTTACCTTATGCTTAATCTTGGAGTGGAAAACACTCGTTAGAAACTTTATATTGAACGCATTTTTAAAATCAATGAACGCCTGATAATTTACAGTGTATAATACACCGCAATATACAGCGTGTAAACGAACTACTGTACAGGCTCTCTACCACATAAGGGGCAGCGTTTAAATAAACAATACCTGCATTTCAAATTACCATACCTTTAGTAGATAGCTCACAAATAATTATTAAAAATAATTAATAATAATAGGTCACATGTTTGTGGTATCTGGTATACGCGCACATTACGTATTTTAAGAGAGATTCCACATAGACTGATAGTTTTTAAACGATTTGGATATCGAATTACACCATCCAAAGAAAAGTGGGTCAGATTGTGAAGAATTATGTCTATGTTATCGTTTTCATAAGTACCCATTGCTGACTAAATTCCGAATATTTTCTAAACGTGTTAATGAAATTCAATATTTTTCCTTATTAGGTTCACACTTCACTTTATCTCTACTCTTATTGAAATGTTTAGATAAGAGCGGCGAGGGTGGATGATTTTTAAACATAAAAATAGTTTGCTGTTTAGTCTATGGTGAAACTTATTCCATGAAACATCTACATTTTGTAACATGGCGCGATACGTTTATTCAAACATTGAATTGGCAGACATGTTTCTTATTTACGGTAAAACTCGGTGTAATTCCGCGGAAGCTGTAAAAATTTATCAAGAGCGATTTCCTGAACGACACTTACCACCGCCAAACCGAAATTTATTACAAAGAGCAAGTCTACTGGAAGTTTGCAGCCCGTACCACGGCCTCCAAAAAGTCCGGATTTAAACCCCTTAGATTTTTTTCTTTGGGGATACTTTAAAAGTGAAGTCTACACTACGGAAATTGACAATGCTGAAATGCTGATACAACGAGTAAACGCCGCGGCTAATACCATTCGTGAAAAACCTCGTGAAATGTTTGCTACTGTTCGTGCAAATTGGATACGTAGAGCCCAAATGTCCATTGAGTGCGGCGGACGTCAATTTGAACACTTATTGTGATTTTTTTATACGTGACCCAGTTTCATCTAGTAATTCTAGACAGTGTGTGTGTGTGTGTAGTGCGTGCTAAGTGATTTATACGTCTCGCAGTAGTAACAGTAAATAAACAATACCACAAATGAGTGACCTAGTTTCATCTAGTCATTCGAGACAGCGTGCGTGTTTAGTGCGTGCGAAGTGATTTATGCGCCTCGCAGTAGTAAAAGTAAATAAAAAATACAGCAACTTACGCATCCACGAAAAATATCAAAAAGTAAAAAATGCACGAAAAATTATGAAAAATCCAATATTTTTTTCCGATTTTATTTTTGCTGCAATTGGTGTCAAAATATTTTGTGTATACGCCTTTAAGAGGATGTACATTAGTTCGATTACACGCTGTATATACTTAAAAAATTCCCTGTATATGATATAATAATACAGTTTCCTTCTTCTGCAAAATTAATGGCCCTGGCTTCGAAGCCCTGTTGACTTGTACAGTTGCCTTAAAAATATATTGTGAATACGCCTTTAAGAGGATGTACATTAGTTCGATTACACGCTGTATATACTTAAAAAATTCCCTGTATATGATATAATAATACAGTTTCCTTCTTCTGCAAAATTAATGGCCCTGGCTTCGAAGCCCTGTTGACTTGTAAAGTTGCCTTAAAAATATATTGTGTGTATATACTTAAAAAATTCCCTGTATATGATATAATAATACAGTTTCCTTCTTCTGCAAAATTAATGGCCCTGGCTTCGAAGCCCTGTTGACTTGTACAGTTGCCTTAAAAATATATTGTGAAAGACAATCAAGTAATATGCCACAAACATTTGAAAAATTAATCAGCGTAGTTATCGATTTGGCTTGGAATTACTCATACAGATTGTCTTTTTTTATACAATATACCGAATCAAACTCGAATCAATAATGATTATTTTAACGAAAACAAACCCGACTAATTTATGCCATATTTAGTGGGATCCTTGGCGTTAAACGAGCATTCCTTTACATAATCCAATTGATAACAACAGCGTTAATTATGACATCATTGATACGCCATTCTATTAGACTGTTTATTCAAATATGTAAATCGTTTTGTGCATTACCGAGCGGGATCGCCGTGATTGACAGCGTTAAAATTGATCTGGTATGCAAACCAGACTAAAAGGGAAAGGACCGGTGTGTATGCAGAAAATCCGGAAATGTTAGAAACACTTGGCACCCAAGACGGTGGTACACTACCAGTTACAGTTGTAACGGTATTCTCGAGTTTTGTTCCTGAATTCATCTGTTAAATAATTGGCTGGACTTAGTGTTTAGTTAACATTTGCTTCACATGCTCACAAACAAATACAGAGACGTTCCCATTTCATTTTAATTCCTTAAAAAAAATTATCCGTTTTTGTAGATGGCACCCGTGTTTTTGATAAAAGTTATAAAACTAAAATATCTTTAATTCAGTTTATTAACAAATCAAAGGTGTATGACAACCTTACAGCGAATTCAGGTTTCATTTTCTCGCATTAATACCATCTTCTAGTTTCATTTAGCTGAAATTAAAATTCTCAAAAAATTGACATATATCATGTGATGTGCCATCAGACTAAAGAAATACAGGGAATTTTTCTTTTGCCCATAAACCGATAATTACAGCGTTTGGTAAATAAAAATAATTATTTGTAAAATTTATTATTTATTTAACATAAGCAGTATATTTTGAACTTCACTTTAAATCAGGGTTGTTAAAAAAAAGGTTTTTTTGTATTTTAATTAAAACAAACAGTTTCTTTTTAACAAAACGTGTTCTTTTCATTAAAACAGCGTCTAAAACATTAACATGTTTAAAACACGTTTAAAACGTGTTTAAAACAGAACATACAGGGTTTTTTTCTTTGGAGTATACATATCCTGATAATTACAGCGTTTTTTTTTAATTTACGGGAATTCGTTGTTTCAAAGCGGTTAATTTGAGGCTTTTAACGAGTGTTTTCCACTCCCAGACTAATCATGAAGTAATATTTCGAGTTTAGAAAAGCCTAAGAATTTGGATTGGCCGCGTAGCGAAGCGGAGCGGCCAATCCAAATTAGGCTTTTCTAAACTCGAAATTTTACTTTATGCGCCACGCTTAGAAACACTGATTTACAGTGAAGTTCAAAAAACACACACATACAACAACGGTTATAGGCAACCTAATATACGTTAGAGTTATTGGGTTGCCTATAATGACTGTTTTAAATAATTGGTTCAGCGCAAAATTTGACTCGCGTTTTATTAACATCTACATATTAGATTGATTGCTAAAGCCGTATATTTTAAACTTTTCGATATATCAGTATTTTATACGTGTAGCGCATGAAGTAAAATTTCGAGTTTAGAAAAGCCTAATTTGGATTGGCCGCTCCGCTTCGCTACGCGGCCAATCCAAATTTTCAAGCTTTTCTAAACCCGAAATTTCACTTTATGCTTAGTCTGGGAGTGGAAAACCCTCGTTTAAAGATTAAAATTGAAATCTTTTGAAAAAACAACGAATGTCGTGAAATTCAAAGTGTATGCATATGTATACCTGAAAGAAAAATTCCCTGTATTTAAAAATTACATTTATGCACAAATTTTATGCTAAAATTTAAACATGTAAACAAAAAATCTTAATGAAGTAATATAAAATATAATTTAGCAAGTTTAAGATAATAAAAAAACGTTTTTAAACAAATTTAAAACACTGTTTTAAAACAAAGTGTTTTAAACATAACAACCCTGCTTTAAATCAGTGTTTTATACGCGTAGTGCATAAAGTAAAAAAAATTTTACTTCATGCCTAATCAAGGACTGGAAACACTCGTTAGAAACTTTAAGTTTAACGTTTTATAAAATCAACGAATGTTTGATAATTCACAGGTATAAAGTAATGAAAAGTATATAGACAGTTATATTTTTTTCGATATATTTTAAGGGTATTCAAACTTGAAATAAATAAATATTGGAATAAAAATAAGTTGCGAAATATTAGCAAAACATGTTTATAATTTTTTAATATAAGCAAAACATGTTTATAATTTTTAAATATTTCCATAAACTTATTTATTATTGTTAAAAATGTATACATTGGTTGGACAAAAATATATTGACAAAACTAAAAACATATTTGTTATAACAATATTTGTCAAAAATTAGATGATTTATTTTTAATAATATTTTCAGCATTTAGTAGGGTATCTCTTGTTGGTAAAAACTTGCTGGCATCTTTTTGACATTCAATGAAAAAGTTTGTTGTAGGCACTATCAACACTATTCTATTGTTCTTCTAATCCGTCTTATTCTTGATTTTTTTTATTGATCTCTAATTTTTTTGTTTATGTGGTACCTCATATACTCAACCGGATTTAACTTGGTGTGTGTTAAATACAACTTGAACTCATTTTAAAATAGGATTTAACTGCTTCACTAACTTTGACGTGTATTTGAATTCGTTGTCATGTTGAAACGCAGTTTGTAGTGGCAGATAAACCTATCCATAATGCATAAAATTTGAATTTGTGTATGGGTCCAAGCCTGAGAAAGAAACTCCAAACCATAACAGATCCACCTTAATGTTTTATTGTGGGCAATGTGAACTTAGGGTATAATTTTATTAACAGGGCATCTAACATAACGTGTGCTATCATATCCAACTGTATTAAACTTGAACTCTTTGCTAAAACAATCCATTTTCTATTAATTTAAAGTCCACTGCAGATAACAGTGAGCAAATTCTAAACGGGCCTTTCAGTTTTCAATTGAAACCAAAGTTTTTTCTGCTTCACGTATTGAAAATAAATTTAGGTTAATCAATCTTCGTTTAATTGTTTTTTTTAAGATATTAGGTAATTTTTAAGCTTGTAATTAACTTTTGATTTTTCTAGTCTTAAGAGGATCTCTCGATGGAATCATTTTAACTACTCTCATGCCTCTTTCATTGCATTTTCTAGCATGATCACTTCTTTTTTTTTCTTTACACTGTGAACCTACAAGTATTTTTATTTGATAATTGACCACACTGCTTTCGATTTAAATTTAAATTGTTTGCAATTTCTATGTGACGTTAACCATACTAAGATAATTTAATAGTTTATTTTTTAATAGCAAAGAGGATTCTAAGACCACTAGACATTTAAGAAGAGCCTAAACTAACGTTCTCTGCTGTTTAACATAAATTATGTTTTTGTCTTTATTTCTTTGTATTTAATTGCTAAATGTCAAACATACATCTTATTAATGTCATTGGTGTAGAGTTATTGATAATTCAATGAATAAAATTATAACGAACTCTAGAAATGTTTAATTGTTTGTCTATATAATTTTGTCCATCACTGTACGTCGGGATATGTATACTTAATAGAAACATTCCCTGTATAATGTATAACATAATAATTATATTTACAGAAGAAAAATAAGTGTTGTAAAAAAATTAGGTGTTTATTTTATCTCTATATTGAAAATTATCACGAAGCGAACCCCTCCAAGATTCAAGAGATAATTATTATTATCAAGATTTCATAACATTTATGCACCCATTGCCTCTTAAGTAGCTAAATTTTATCACTAACGTTTTTAAAACAATACTTGCTAAATAGTTAAACAGTGTATGGATGAATACCGTTTCTTAAATTTCAAGTAGACATTATTAACTTTACACCCTAATTTTTAAAACAACAAATTGTATTTAAACACGTAACAGCGGTATAAATACAAATAGAATAGAAAAACTATTTATGAATTAAATGCGTTTAATGTATTACAGCTTGCTATTATGAACAGGAATTATATAAATAAAATTACCACCAATAAAACGCGTAATTAATCTGTCAGAAAGTTTGCATTTCTCTACTAGTATTTCTATTAATCTTATTTTTTGTCTGTAACTATAGACATCGTATTATTAATAAATATTATATTGGCATAATACTATTTCCTTTATCATAAGCGTATCTGACGACAACGGGTTTTTTTACACAAATTTGACACATATCATAAACAAACATGTTTTCATTACAAATACATATTCTATTGAGAAGAAAGGCACAATTAGTTATTTTACAAAATGCAATCTATTTTTATTAGATTCGATCTATACTATTATGTATAACCATAATATGACATACATATATGTAAATTTGAAATATTTATTTAGTTAGAGCTTTCAATTTGAGAAAGATTTTGTACTTTAAAATATTCAAATGTAATTTTTAACCAAATAATGTCAATACATTATTTTTAGCAAGGATCGGTATAGGGGGGGTGGGTGTAGTCAAAAGACAAAATATTGCGTCCAGGGGGAGCAAAAGAGCCAAATTTAGTTAAATACCTAAGATTTGTCAATTATTTTTACGTGAAACGTCAAGAATATACGATTTCTTTGTGTCCAGGAGAAGGCAAATTAGAAATTCCAAATTAAACGATTTTAAAAAACAAAAACGTTAGCAAATTCATATTAAAGGTGTTTTAATTTGAACTCATTATAATTGATATAATGAGGTCAAATTAAAACACACCAAAATGAATTTTATTAGACTTCATTAAATTTTAATCTTAGTTATTTATTTGTTTTTTAAATTTCATTATATTTATATTGAATTATTAACTGGTAAGAAGTCATAACCCCTTCCCCAAAAATAATTTCTATGTACGCGCCTGATCTAAATACGTCAGTATACTAAAAGCAAAATTGCCTGTATAATCTCTATAATTGATCGCCTTTTTAACAGGTTATCACTAAATGAAAAAAAAAACATCCGGAGAAGTTTAAATCAAGTAAAACAAGTATACATTTAGAATACGTAATTAATTTATTTTAAACGGCAGCACGACGATTTCTTAAAAATCAGATGTTACTTCATTCCGGTCTCAAGCCGGCACATTTCCGGATTTGAAGGTGAGCAAACTAACGATTTCAGGGAACCAAGAATTAACCATAATCAATTTTAAAATATATGTGAATATTATAAAACGAACAACATTTGATTTAAAGCATTTACATAATTGAATTGCCTATTAGATCTGAATCAATCACAAACAGATTTAAATGTACAAAAAAACGTGGTTTAGAATATTATTATTAATGATGATTCAATTTAAATAATGAATAATAATTCGAGACTTGCCAAATAAAAGATGTTGTCTATATAGATATCGACACAAATCATAATATATTTTTCCCAATTTGTCAACAACAAATACGAAATTTTCTGATAACACAAGATTAACGAAAAAGTGGTGAATTCAAAGGACATGGTTGATTCTAAGAAAAAAAGTGTCCCTAAGATAAAATACCGTTTATTTTTGCGGTTAATCAATTTTAATACTAACAATAAAACAAATAATTTCACGTTGTACGGTAATATAGAGTAAGTTATCAAATATAATAAGAGTATTCCCTTAAATTTTAGTGCATTTTTTCAATCTATTCTTTGTGGTTTTTGCACACGTTCCGCTCCCATTGCTGATTTATTCATCATGATCAGAACAGACGTCCTAAACTACTAATCCCCTTTGAAGATTCTTTCAACAATGTTCCAGGTTGTATACAGGAAAAAATCACCAGCCCATTAAATAGAACACTATTAACTAGTTATAGTCCTTTTATTTTTTATTTAAGATTGCGATCTACGAATGGACTTTTCGCGCCTGCCAACTGTTTGTGGGCAAACATTTAAATTATGGGCAGCAAGTTGTTTTCGCGAAACAGGTTTCACCCTTTCTGAAGTTGTTTTTATATTATTAACACTTGCGCTCAATTAAGGGGTTGTGTGAGTGATTACGACTAAATGATCTTGTTAGATTCGGCGGTGACATGTGAGTTAAAAGAAAATTGTAATTATCACACATCACGAATAACAATTTTCGGTGCAATTTACTCTTGGGAATAGATTAATGTAAGAGTAAAATGATATCATTTGTGTAATTTGTTACGTTTCTGATGCAGCGGATGAAGAAAAAACAGTCGGCTTCCTGAGGGCCGTGTGTTTTTTGTTTTGAAATGCAAAAAAGTCAGCGTGCAGCTGATCGTGTTTTTGGTTCTTTAGAAACTAACCCTGTCAAACATGTCCCGCCGTCCGGGATGCACCTTGCGAGGCAAAAACGCGAGATCGGCCGTGACAAGAATCTATTATGAATGCTGATAAGAAATTGTACTCACCGTTTTATCATCTGGTCCAATTTAGTCTCACGTCCCTCCATTTTCGTTGTTAACTAAGGCACACATTTCAATGGTGTAATTATTCAGAAATCACCTGCTCACTACACTATAAACACAGACACATGAAGATAAGAACACAGTACTGTATGCGCGCAGTTGGACGTAGGGTTATGTTATGTTGTAATAAGCGATGAAGTACCAACAGTTCAAGGAAAATACAATGACTGCTTGTAACTTCACGTCGGACGACCGCCACCTAACGAACAAACACTGCACTAATATAATTTCGAAATCAAACTCCCGCTGCTTATTAATATTTCAAAATAAATCACATGACAATTATTTAAAACAATATTATTCTAAGAACAATATTTTATAAAATAATATAAGTAATTATCATATTTATTACTATTTAACTAATAACAATTAAATATATTTGGCACTATTTTTGTGTTATAGGCAACCTAAATGACAATAACTCCTTTTTAAAAGTATTTGACATTTATAACAATCCTTACACCGAAGCTTCTTTTACATTATACAAAATATCGAAACAATTAAAATAATTTATAAATAAAACATATTTTCAAGATTCTTTGATTATTTCAGTGATACCATACAAATAGTATGATGAATGAAAATTATATTTTCAAAATACTCTTTCTTATATCATGCAATCTGATGACAACGGATTTTATACAGACATTTGACACATATTCAGGCCGATTTTAGTAGCCAAATGTTAAATTTAACGTACATGATATTTTTTAACTTTACCTTCTCAGCGGATTTGGTATTTGTTATGTATACTAGATTGTGAGTATAATGAATAACATATTTATTAAATTTAACATTTCGCGTATGCCCATTGCATCAACATGAATTAAATATTTAACTCGAGGTTATGCGTATTACTCAGGATTATTTTCAAAATTTTGTTGCACCAATTCTGACATTTATTACAATACCCGAGTTATAGTAACTCCGGACTATATCGAACATAACCCAGGGTTAAAGTAAATTTCGGTTGCACCATTGTGTATCCTACGATTATTACTATAACTCGGAGTTATTTGAACTCGTCATATAGCACGGGTTAAATTTATAATTCATTTGTGTTAACATAAAAATTTTCGTTTCGACAGTAATTTAAACCAGCAATATTTATTAAAGGTGTTTTTTTTTAATTCAAGATGTCAGATTCTGGTAATACATCATTAGTTTATCTAGTTTATCTTGCAGGTAACAGCCTGAGGAATGCCTTCTTTTGGAGTCTTCTCCACCACTTCAACAACATTTATTGGTACATTAGGTTCCAATGCATCTGAAAACTAAATCATTCTACAGGGTGGCGCAAAACTACCGATATGGTTTAAATGTTTAATAGCTTTTTTTATTTAATGGTTAATTATTATTATTATTTTTTTGTTATACAGTATATTAATGGGGAATATTTTTGGCTTAAGTATGAAAAATTATATCCCGCAAGTGGTGGCCATTTTCGGGTTCGCACATTCGTGCTCTTTCCAGTACATTTTCCATAACTTTTCGTAAAATTTCCAGTGTTATGGATTGAATTTCATTGCGAATGTTTTGTTTTAGCTCTGGTATGGTCGCTGGCTTATTTACGTATACCCTTTCTTTCAAATAACCACAAACAGTCTACAGCTGTTAAATCCAGTGAACGTGGGGGCCAATTGAATTCGCTTCTGCGCGAAATAATGCGTTTGCCAAAGAGGTCCCGTAACAGAGCCATTGTGTCCCTTGCAGTGTGGGCTGTGGATCCATCTTGTTGGAACCACAACTGTGGATGGTTTTCTACAGCTGGCCTCAAAAAATTGTCCAGCATCGTTCGATATTCAGCACCATTAACCGTAACTGAGGCACCATGTGCATTTTCAAAAAAATATGGAGGTGTAATTGTCGCTGATGAACTGTTCTTGGATTCTCCGAAGCCCATATCCTGCAATTTTGCTTGTTTACGAAACCATACAATTGGAAATGGGCTTCATCGCTCATTATCAAATTGTTAATGAAATCACGATTTTCTTCTGCTTTTTGTCGGAATAAAATGGCATAATAAAGCCGTTATTGGTAGTCTATCGGCTTCAATTCTTGCACAAGCTGAACCTTATACGGGAACATGTGCAATGTGGCCAAAATCCTCTGAACGGACCTCCGCGATAGCCCCAGTTGTGCTGAACGTCTTCTTGTTGATGTTTCTGGACTGCCCTGTACACTATTCACAACACGTTGGATCTTTTCTTCCGTGTCGACCGTACGTGGTCTTCCGGTACATGGAAGATGTCTTACTGTACCATGTTGTCGAAATTTTACAACCAGGCGGTTTATTGTTGATGCTGAAGGTCCAGTACGCACATTAAAAAAACGACGATAAGCACGCTGCGTCAAAACAATTGACCGTTGATTTTCAAAATAAAATTCAACAAGTTTTGATCGCTGTTCTGTTGTGTACTGTTCCATTTCAAATTCCCCAAGTTTTCTTCACAAAATTCTGAAATAAAAATAAAAAATATAAATAAATTTAAAAAGTTATTAAACATTCAAACCATATCTGTAGTTTTGCGCCACCCTGTATAAAAATTAATTCTAAGATTACCAAAATATATTTTGCAATAGATTATGATCTAATGTTTTTTTAATTTGTTAGTTACACGACCAAACTTCATTTCTATAATAGTATAGTTCCTGGAATACATATTGATATGCTGCATTGTCATCATAAGGATTAGGTAAAGGTCTCATTTGGTCCTCCACCAAGGTTAAGTTGTGAGCACCATGATCACTTAACTTTGACTGATAACTTCTACCTCCCGTTTTGAAAAGTTCCTTCTGTAAGCAAAAAAATGTTCAATATGTATTGGACATATTCTGTGGTACTTTCTTTGTTAAGTGCTCTCTGCTTTTGTAGCTCCCTGATAAATTATTCGTTGTCATCATCTTCATCCTCGTTACTAACAACAAGTAGAAGCTCCTAGGACATGTACAATTACAAGTTATTGACAAATTGATTAAAATCAGGTGAATGTCTTTCTTCTCTGCTAACATTTTAAAGATAATTTTCCTTCTACAATAAAAGAATGTTTATAATAATAATTTATAAACATATGACATAAAATAGGTAAAAGTCAAACAAAACATTTTGTGAATAGGTTAGAATAACTACATTCCAAGCTGCCACATCAAGCCTGAAATTGGGCTCGTTCATCAGAGACAAGAGTTGGGAGTTTACTGCCAACTGTTGGGGAATTCTCTGATGACCGGACTTAATTGTGAACATGTTAGGGCAGCGGTAGCCATTTTTGCAATCGCGCTATTTAGACCGATTGATGTTGGCCAGGGTATTAGCGGGTTAAACTTTTAAACTAGTCGAGGTTATGGATGTGCGAAATTATGTATTTAATAATATCTATTATGAAATTAATAAACGTAAAGAGATTCGTAAATTACTGTAAGGTCAGAAAATAATAGTGCTTGTGTAAACAGAGTATTGTTTGTGTAAATGACTATTTAACTAATTGTATTCAGCAATGGAACTAATTTTCTTCTGCCATCAAATAAAATAAAGTGTAATTGGGCATTATCCATCAATAAATGTATTTAATATACAGCTAAAACGAAAACAAACAACACACAAAATCAAAATGACCGGATTATCGGTCATTAGATACCAGCATACATCACAAACAAAATCCAAACATGTTGAATGTTGAATATTTTCATGAATGAGCCCTTGTCTTGTCTAGGAACGAGCCCATTGGGCCCGTTCATCAAAATGTTCAACATTCATCATGTTTGGATTTGTTTGTGATGTATGTTGATATCTAATGAATGGTACTACATCCGATTAACAATGCATCAGAGAATTCCCTAACAGTTGGCAGTAAACTCCCAACTGTAGTAACCGAATTAAATTCTGTGCTTATGTTTTCCCAAGTAGCATTTTTCTAGGCTACTGTTGTCCCATCAGTTTTTTTTAATTTCAACTATATTTTTGTATTTGCAAATAAATATAATAGTTGCGAACATTAATATCTCTATTGCAAAATCAGTAGATACAAATTTATTGTATAAAACCTAAAGTATTTAATAATTTCCATAAATATGAACTGATAATACTTACCGTTTTATAATTTGTGATAACGATTCTTTCTTCACCTCGGTAAAATTTTTGGTTTTTGGTCCTTTATTATTATTCATTTTGGCGGTTTACTCTGACTTTTGACAGAACAGACAGGTTTACAATGTACAACATTCGTTCTCCGAGTTGCATAAAAGTAAACTCTAGGGTTTCGTAACTCTGACCTGTGAAACATCGGTGCAACTAATTCGAAAAATAACTCTGGGTTATAGCGATCGTGCTGCGACCAGGCAGAGAATCACCCCGAATCGGGATTATTAATTAATAAAAACTATTTATTCATAATCAGTCTGTCCGATTATTATAAAAATGTGTAAACAATTACCTATTTACAGTGTAATATGTTCAAGTAGCGCTAATCATTAAGAAACTGAAATCAGTTATGATGGGGGTAAATAAAAATGTCAGCGAGTCTTTCTTTAAAATTGCAGGAATTCGTTGTTTTTATAAATCAATTGATTAAACTTATAGTAAAATTTCGAGTTTAGAAAAAAAAAAACCTGAAAAATTAGGTCGCGTACCGAAGCGGATCGACCAATACAAATGTTTTGTCTTTTCTAAACTCGAAATTTTACTTCATCCGTCACGCGTACAGAAACTTGATTTAAAGTGAAGTTTAAAATATATTGCCCAAGTTTCGTGTAACCAAATCTTGCAAAATTCAAGCGCCTGGGAGAATTTGCTTTCGGATTTTTTCTTTTAATGATACTTTCATATCCAAAAGAAAATTATTCGAATTTTAAATACGCTAGATTTGATTAAACAAAATAAATATTTGTACAATTTATTAACGTCAGATCAAACTTAAGCAGTATATTTTGAAGTTCATATCAAATCAGTATTTATACGCGTGGCACTTGGAGTAACATTTCGAGTTTTTAGAATCCGTGATACATTATTAGCAGTAAGTATTAATATTTCCATAAGTTAATAATGCGCCAGAGAACAAAATTGTGGCTCCCGCCTAAGCATTCTAATGTTAATTTCAACTCTAAATTACTTTCATATGTGTTCAATCAAGAAAACATAAATATGACGCATTTTATCATAATAATTTCACGTATAATTTTTGTGATCTCCAATTGAATCAGAAATTACAAGGAATACATCGAAAAATGATGCATTTGATTAAAACAAAATAGGAGCTATTTGCTTGTGTTTTAAATGCATTGGTATACCAGCAACAAATCATCAGCTTAGGAAGTTCTTCTTCTTCTTCTGCGTAATTAATGGCTTCGGCTACTAGGCCCTGTTGACCAGTCACAGTAATTTTGTATAATTTAATAAATAGTTTAATAAATAGAGTTTCGCTATCCCCGAGGAAAGGAAAGGGATTTACGGAAAATACTCACGTAGTTGCAAGGATGTGTAATAAATGAAGGGATTGTCAGGATATAGGTGATTGTAAAGGATGAAATAGATAGAATGAAAAAGGATTTGTGAAACAACCACGTGTGGGTCAAACGCGAGCAGGGATGGAACACACAACTCACGCTCGACGTCCGCTCTGTTCGGGGTCCAGAACGGAACTACAGCTTAGGAAGTTAATAGTTTGGAAAGGTGTCTGCGAACGTTACAAACCTTGCGATGGAATATACATGATCTTATCTAGATAGATGAATATATTCATACGTCCATGGGACATACCCACAGAACTGTAGAGATAACTACTATCCATTTCGTTGGATTCGATAACTTACACGTCAGTACTGCTTTTAGTCAATAGAGGGTTTTCCATCGACCTCTATAATTGCCTGTGCCTACAATTATACAGGGTGCTTGGTAAACAAAAAAATATAACTCAATGACCATCTTGCCAATTTTAATAAACGAAAAATCAAAATGGAAGATATTTCATTTTTATTGTTCATTTATATTAACCTTCCGATGGGCACACAAAAAAAATTACATAAATAAACTATTAATTCAAAATACTTTATTTGCATATAGTTTTATAAAATATGAGGGATATAACACTTACATACAAAAAAGAAATTGACTATGTGATTTTTCTGTAAGATAATAAAAAAAATAAACGTGTTGGAAAAATGCATTGTTTAGTATATTGAAAATTATTTAGGAACACAATCTGTGCAAATTACTGAACGATGTTTAAGGCATAAATACTTGGTACAATTTACACAACAATACTTTGACAGATGGATACGTTTTGCGGTAGTATAGCAAAGTTGTAGTTTCATCTTGCTCCATGTTTTGGCCTACAGCTTCATTTTCTGGGTGTATATTAGAATTGAGATTCTCCTCTTTGATGTTTTCAGAATCCCACTCTCCATCCCTATTATACTGGACTGTGCGTAGAATATTTTTGTTGGTAGCTAATCGCCTTTAAATGTGATGTTCGGTAAATTGCCTCGACAGTTACCACAAATATGATCATCTGCTTTTTACTATATTATTTTTTTCAATAAAAAAGTACTTGTGGGTAAATACCACAGATGTTTAACATCGAAAAATATACAACCATACGCCATCGGTTTGTATTTCTGGCAACGTTATAACTTGCGCACATTTTATCTACAATGTCTACCCCATCCTTTCGTTTGATTATAAAACGTAATTATTTCCGGCTTTTGTCCATCTACAGTGTCAATATCTATTTCGTTATCAAAATGAATACTGGATAACAAAATTACATTTTTATTTACTTTCGGCACGTAGGATACTAAAGTGCAATCTTTCTGAAAGCCAAAAATACTTAAAGCAACATTACGTCCAGAATTATGAAGAGGCACAAGTCTTTTGACCACGTCATGTGGTTTATTGCTTAGTGCATAGGGTCCCCTGGTTGTCCGGGATATATTTCTAAATTGTAGGTATAAAAAAGCTTTGCGTCTACAAGTGCAAATATCTTGATACCGTACTTGGAAGATTTTGATGGGATATACTGCCGAAACCAGCATTTTCCTCTAAACGCCTCTAATTTTTTATCAATTGTGGCGTATTTACCTACAGAATATGATTTTTAGCAGTTATTTACAAATTTTTCAAAAATATCTCTCAATGCTGCTGAACGGTCTATTCTTTTTTCTCATCTCTAGTTCTTCTTTCATCAGACCTTATACAACGCAATATAAAACGAAATCGTTTCAAACTCATGACTTTCTTGAATCTTTCAATTTCATCAGATGACCATAGCTCTTCTAAATTTAACCTATTAGCACAATAGATACCAGCTAAATATAATAAACCAATAAAAGCGTTAATTTCCATTATATCGGTTTCTTTTGCATCTCTGCTTTGGCTGTAATTTACTTGAATTGTTGCAATATATTCATTAATTATATTGCACAATCTTTTCCAGTATGTTATTATTTATCAATAATTTCAAAGTTTTATAAATTCCTTTAGAATGTTTTGCTTCTCTTATCATTCCAGGTAGATGAAGAAGAATATTCTGGCCACTTTTCTTTTTTGTAAAGTAGGTGATCTTTTCCACTTCCATTCATTTATCACATTATTTTTCTTTTTTTGAACTGCCACAAAATATGCGGTCTTCTCTAGTTCCTCTTCTTCAATATCACTACAATCACTTTGTTCTGACTTAGAATCGCCTTTTCTATATTCAGCACAAACGGATGCATCTGTATCGCTTTCATCCTCATCACTATCATCACACAGAAGTAGATTTCTAAGCTCTTCAACATCCTTTTCATTATCTAAATCATATTTTTTAGGAAGATACTAGGGTAGGGGGAGGTCTAGCTTTTGAAACGGGTCCGTTGAAACAAATATAATATTAAAATGTATCTGAGGGATACATGCGCCCTTGGAAGGTTAAATGGCAAAAGATTTAATGGAATCACTGTTAGACAGTTAATAAATTTAAATGTAAACTAATATTTTTTAAAATCATTTTCCCGTAGATATTTTTCTAGATCCATAAACATGTTGAATTGGATGGAATATTTACCACATAGATAAATAAAATAAATCCCTATTGAAGTTTACATTGACAAACACATTTCTTATTTTTTGCCTTTGCATACTATCAATAATCATTATAAAGAATCGATGAAAAACACACATTCTTAATTTTTTCCTATGTCAAATATTGAATAATATCGGTCGTGTTCAGGGAACTGTAGCTCTGCAGCTCTGCAGCTTTATAAAAGCGGAGTTACTGAATGGTACCGCTTTACTCAACCAGTAAAATAACCATTATTTTGCTTGTTCAAGCCAAAAATAAAACTCGCCATTGACATTTTGTTCGTTCAGGGAAGTGGACTAGAGCACTGCAGTAAAAAATATCCTGAATGTGACCAATAAAAATGTTGAGTCTCATTTGCATATGTCATATTGCACATGTGAACTGAGTAATGCATGGTTCACAATTACAGTGACAGGAAATAAGGGTATTTAGGGAGTTAATAAACAACAATGGTAAAATTGAATATTTGATACTATTAAATATGATTGTTTTTATTTATTTTAAGTAGTCATTACAGGGCACTTAAAGCATACATACCTACTATCATATACAATTAAGCAATAATGCTCGTCATTTAAAAACTTCAAAATAAGTAACTAATTCGCTCTTAACTAAAATAAGACAATATAAACACAATACGCAACGGAATTAATTTATATTTCGTTTGCCGGAGCTATTGTTCATCCTAATCTTGAGAATTAATCATTGAACACACTATCAAGGTAAGACAAACTTATAGTGCTTAAATATTACAAAAAATCAATGTGTTCAGTCAGAGAGGAATCACAAAGGAAACCTTCTTCTTAATTAAAATAATATAATAAAAAATATATACAGAAGAATCAATAAATTAGTTACATACAGGATTACTTATATAATGTATAACAGGAACATGCGTCAGCCTGTTTTTTTTTTGTCAGTAATACTGAACACTCGAGTAATTATTTGAAAATTATACATAAATAAAATTATTTGAACTATAATTAAAATTTTTGTGATGCATCGAAAAATTATTGAGTCTAACATCTCTTTTTAGGGAAATTACATGTAAAAATCAAATAAAAATCCCTGCCGTAATTCAAAAATAATCAGGATGGGAAACAATACACATAATATAAAATTAGTTTTAAAAAGCTATCACAATATAATGTGTAGGGCAGATACATTCTGTCACTGGTAAAAATAATCGGTTATATAATATACATAAATACATTATAATATTCAAGCGTAAATGTCTTTCAGCCTTTTTAGTGTTGTTTTATGTTTTATTAATTTGTTTTACCTACGACTAATGTTTTCAATTATTTCAATTACAGTGTAAATTAATGATCACTGAAATTCTGTACCCGTCCCTGTTTCAATCAATTCTTAGCTACTTAAAACGATTGAGGAATTCTAGGTTTCCCATCTGAACAACAGATCTCGTTTTTTTACGTTACTTTTTTATGTATGGTAATTTTATTGAGCATTTACTGTCTTTGTTTCTTCTGTTTTACTGCCGGTACGCAGATATATTTACTCCATTCCCCGGTGTAACGTAATCGCCAATCATTAAGTTGGCGCTCACTGGATAATTAGCCATTACTAAAGGTTGCTATAAATAAATACATATAATGTACAAGACTATTACTGTACTCTTATTTTTGTTGATATTCAATATCTTTTTCGATGTGCCAGATTTTGTTTCGCCTAGGGGCACCCACCCACCCCTACAAAGTTATTTATAGTGTCCCATTTTTTATTTAATTTGAGTAGGCTAAATGTATAAAAAATTGTTGGCAATTACCTAAACTTGGATAAACCAGATGTTTCTGGTTATCAGCTCGAATACAAGGAAGATTTTTAGAAAGCAAATCCAGAAGAGAGAGGGGATCAAATAATCAGAGTTTTACTGTAATTTATTGTTCAAAATGTAGAATTTTTGTATATATAAAGAGCAAAAACAATGTTATTACTGACAAGGCTTTATTAAAATGTTTAGAAGCCCCTCTTTAAGGCTTTAATTAATGATATATGACGTGATAATTTTTTTACATTCATATGGTAGCCTCTGTTTTAATATTATACAGAAATTTGTATATAAGATATTTACCTGTTGAACATTTGGTGTTGTAAATAGTGATGGAGAGATAGCACCTCCTATTAGCTGAGCTGTTTGTGTAGATGTTGGACTAGCTGCCACCCTCCCTCGACCAGTACTTGAAATGCATCCTGGATGAATACTTGGCTGGACTTCATGAAGCTGCGATGGATCTACACAAAAAAAATATGAATAGAACTATGCTTTTACGAGATGCCCACAAGATAATTTAGTATTGCTTACCTAATGCTATTAGATTATTGGCTATTAACGTATTACTAATCACACTTTGTGTCGTATCCATAGACACTTCTCCAAGTCCATTAACTGACATACCGTTCACCATATTGACTGCTGAAAATGTACGTTATTAGAGTATAAATTCAATATGTCTAACCAGGATAATCTAAATTAAACGATGTTAGTTTTGTGATACTAGAATAGGTGTGCAGAGTTCCCATGCAACAATTTCCGAAAATTCCTTGTAGATGAAACTATCTTGGTCCTCAAAGGGGTAGGATTTTCAAAGGCTTGCAGCCTTCATTCAAAAGTCATTTTTTGAGATGAATTACTTCCGAAGTAAGATTAAAGTATATTTACTTGGGCCAGTAAATTGTACTTTCCATCCACGTCTGAATTTTAATGTTGGAGATTTGTGTTATATACTGATTATCTGGCAGCACTTTGATCATAGGCAACAACATCTACATCTTTTGGGGCTATGGTGGCCAAGGTAGTGGACTAATTGTCCATTAGGGAGAAATGTAATGTCCCAAAATATTAAATATACAAAATAAAGATGAATGTTAGATGGGCTGGTGAGCCCATATCCATTGTAAACAAAAAACTCATTTTTTTTTTCATGCGGTTAAATTTTTAGATTCCAACTGTTTCGAAATAATTGCACACTAGACACCTTTACAATTCACGAGACAGTGATGTCACTGCGTGACCACTGTCTCTTGAAAATGAACAAAGAATAATACTAGTACAAATCAACCACTAATATTAATAACCTAATGAGTATAGCTAAATTCAATTTTAAATCTATTGTTCATAGTAAGGCCAATCAAAAATAAAATAAATATGGAGGAAGAAATGTTCACCTATTATGGTTGAGTGAGGGGCCAGCTACTAAAATCAAGTTTATTCTCTTTGGGCACTATACAATAACAATATTTATAAAAAGAGTCACTACATTTATTTACATATAATATAAATATCACAATAATTTTGAAATCGTTCTTAACAAATTTAACAAACAAAATACACACACATCAAAATATAATTTACCAAATCACTACAAAATAAATATCTACATAAACTTCACACGAATTACAAAACATACATGATAAAATTGTACAAATAAAATAATTTCCATACAGATTAAAAAAACCATAAAGAAATTAACATTTTTGATTTTTCAGTATATACTTGTTTACTTGGTAGAGAAAGTAACCAATTTATAATTAATAATCTAATCAGTGTCTGAATTGTATTGACTGAATAATGTTGTCAACATTATTCTATTCATCATTTCTACTTATAACATTGGTTCGTCTTCAATATACAACACATATGTCCCAGAACTTATTGTGGATTCAAATTCCCAGTCAACATTCTTTTGAATTTCACAATCATTGCCTATGCCAAATTCAGTGCTGTATTCAATTTGATTTTCACCTCCACTATTACATTCTGTAACAAAAGAAGGAATTTACCTAAATTTTTTCATGAACACAATTAAAAGGCCCGACTTGTCTATTTTTAAAAAGAATGAAATAATTTATAGATAAATAACATTTTTAGAGTATTTTAATTAAGAATGTCACGGCAAGGCAGAAATATATTGTATTTTTTCATAAGCAATTTTACTCAGAGTAATTTATAAATAATATTAATTTTAGAGTTGTCCATACCCCTTTCTACTGTGGTTAGTATTTATTATTACAGAAAACAGGTCAAAATAAATGAAAGGTAATAAAAATAAAGAATTTTGAATGCGGTCCAAAAAATTAAAATAATACCTATTTGAAATTAAAGTTAATGACTACCTACAAAACATGCACTAATTAAAATTAGACTTACCATTTCTAACACCTTGTGCATCAAGTTGATTCCAGTAATTTTCACTAGGAGAAATATTTGAAACTCCAGGCGGAGGCTGAACGGGTGCTCCAGTATACCTGAAGTAGGGGTTTTTGAGATCTAATGTGTTTGAAGATCGCTGTGTAGTGCCTTCTAATTGTAATTCTATTGTCACGTCATAGCTTTGTCTAGAATAATAAAATTCATTAAATCATTTATTTTTAATAAAATGTTAACAGAAAAATACCTCTTGTTAGCAACTAGTACAACTCGACCCGTTAAGATCTGTCCCTGCTTCACAAGAATCGGTTCCTCTAATAAGCATCTAACTTGATACCAATGTGTTAAAGGTTCTGTTGGTGCCGTACTTAACCAAACTGTCGCATCTGTGCCAATAAATGCAACATCAAACCAAAATGCTAAGCCATGACACGTTCCAGACTCCAATAAATGAAACTCAATGGGAATATCTGTAAAATATCACAATCAATTTAATAACTTGATTGATTAAAATGAATGCAGCAACTTGCCAATAGTATGAAGATCCGATTCTGATGCATCAAGAAAGTCAACCACATGACGAACTGACTTACTCAAGCAGATTCTAGCATCGAATGTGTCGACAATAGGCTGCCTGAAGTACTCTTTGATCGCACAGTTTTGAATTGCAGATAAATTGACACCATGGAAGCATGTTTGAAACCAAAAATTAGCTTTGCCAAATTGTTCCATGTAGAGCGCATCGTCCGTAAATGGAGCAATATGCAGATCACCCCGTGTAGGAAACATCTTGCCGTTAGGAACTAGCCACTTTTTTGCATGTAGATATGTCTCTAACATTCGTTCGTTGTATAACATATACCCCATCGGCTCCGACACAATAATATCAACCTTTTCAGGCAGCTCAATTTCTTCTATTTTACCAGGCACGACTTTAATAATATCCTGCAAGTTATTCGCACTCACCAACTTTTGAGCAAAGTGTGCCATTGTGGAGGCTTCAACGGCATACACTCTTTTAGCACCAGCTTGTGCAGCGAAGAAAGACAAGATACCTGACCCGGCACCCACATCTAATACAAGCTTATCCTAAAAAATTATCATTAATTGCGAGTTTCGGGGGCCAACTGCAGACGCACTTTAAAGTCTGTTAAATTGCAAAGGATTGCTCTTTGATATGTGGACGTTCTTACAAAATCCTGCAGCATGTTTTGCTGCTGTGAGAGGTAGCCGTAAAATTGGAAATACTGCATGGCAGACGAGTCTTCTGTACGGATGGAGAAGACTGACGCACCTTTACCTGATTTGATTTTCGACACCACTATATGAAATGCCCGACTGTCTATAAATAATAATATAATATTTAATTAACTAATTATTTCATTTGATTATATTTAGGTTTAATTATTAATAATTAAGACTTGCGTAGCTTCATTCATTGACCTCTATAGATAGTTCAGTGTACTTTGATCACTACCAAAGTAAATGAATAACCGCCATAAGCTGTCATCTACTAAATAATACTAATCGCAAAATGAGAAAATCACTGACTCATATATTGTCAGCTGTTGCCATGTTTGCAGTGTTCTGAACAGCCAAATTGGTTTCGCACCCACAACCTTTAGACCCTATTCCAACTGGTGCCCATACAAACAACATTGCTGTTGTTAATGAAAAATACAGAGTGTAATTAAATTAATGAACACGCTCTTAAGGGGGTATATACAAAATAGTAAATGTATTTGTATTACCTCAAAAATAAAATCGTGGAAAATATTCTAAAATATTCGATAATTTTCCATACATTTCCCACTTCTCGAGAACTTCTGGTTACCTGTGTTCATGATTTGTTTCGTAGATGATCAAGTATGTTGTTTTGTTTATTTACTTTAATGAATAACATGTGAAGTGCGAACCTGATAAGGAAATATATTGAATTTCGTTGACACCTTTTGAAAATAAAACGAGTAGTCATACCGACATATAACACAGACAATTCTTCCAAACCCACTTTTTAAAACACGTTAATCATAAATAAATATCCATGGTCTTACTTAAAATTTAACCTACATTTAAGCACTGTCTGTAATAACGCGCTCAAAACCAAAACAAACACACAGCATCGTGAAACTGAGTCCGCAATTCCACAAGAGAAGGAAGGTTTTCAGCAGCCCAGAAGAAGGAAAAGAGTTAGCTCCAAACATTACCGGAGCGTGAAAAATACTACTTTTAGTGCATTGAAACACCAACAAAACAAATAACAGATCATATTCGCAACAAATTGCCTGATGTTAAGGTAATGGGCACGGAACTTGATGTTGAATCAGGCAAATTTAAGGCATTTAAAATGCCTGTGTTCCATAAAAAAATGTTTGGCCTGGTGGTGTAATGTTCACACCATTTTTTGATCAAAATTTTCAAAACGATCACAATCAAGAGCGTATAAAGTAGAGGCAAAAAATAATTGTAAAGATACACAGGACAGTAAAAATAAAACAATTTTAAATATTCTATGTTTAAAGTCCATTAGAACTAAAATATCTGAAATCGAGGCACTTTGGGTTAATAAACATTTTAACGTACTATGTTTTACTGAACATTGGCTTAAGCCCGATGAAGGATTAAAAATTGGTTGTCGGGAAGGCAGCCGCAGCCGCGCCCACCTAGGCCAACTTTTAGGCCCATTGTAGTGCCTCCCTCCTGTTGATCAGACCCACTCCGCACTATTGGCAATTGCCAATATTTGTGCGACAGACCAGTTCCACCTGGGTCCTTCACATTTGGCATAGTATCCCTTAGTTTTGACAGGGCCGGACACTCGTGAAGTATGTGCCTTGCTGTCTCATCTTCTTCGTTGCATCCTCGGCATATGGTATCATTGGTGATCCCCATTTTTGCGAGGTGCTTTTGGAAGCTGTAGTGTCCGGTGATGTATGCGGTTAGTGTTTGTAAGTTTTGCTTGGAGAGTTCTAGGAATTTCTTTGTTTTTTTTTTGCGGATGAAACTCCACGATTTATATTGCAAATCCGTTTTAACTCATGTGAGAACTCCACCGTAATATGAGATGATCTATATAAATCTCATATTCACAGTGGAGTTCTCACATGAGTTAAAACGGATTTGCAATATAAATCGTTGGTAATGATTAGTAATTTATCATACAAAATTTCATTTCATTATAATTGTAATTGACAGGATCCCTAATTGGGATTTGTATTCATTTCTAAATTATCTCAGTAATGCCTTTAATAAAGTAAACACCCTTAGGAGTAATATGTGATCTGTAGTGATTTTAATGTAAATTTTATTAAAAGCAGTAATGAAACAGGGCTACTTTGCGATTTTATGATCATAATGGCATTATATTAAGTACTATAATTAATACCAGTTCTTCTAGACAAAGTTGGCTGATTAGACCAATTACAAGGGGAATTTATTTGTTTTATGATTTGTTGGCACAAGAAAACTGGATTGATAACTTCTGTTAATTGCATGTGTAATAGCGCTGTGTACTGTAATAAAACACTTTGAGGTAGCGTTTCTTAGTGCAAATACAAGCAACAGCAGTAATAATAGAATAAATGCAAGATGGTTTAGTACAGAGATTAATCAAATGAGAGAAACATTACATTTAATACAAGAAATGTGTAATATACATGCTACTCCTGATCTGATCAATCTTGAAAAGCAGTTAAGAACATCTTATAAATATGCATTAAAATCAGCAAAAATGCGGTAAATGATACGGACATTAGATTAGGGCTGAATCCCACAAAAGCAATGTGGAACGTTATTAATAGAAAACAGGCATATAATTCTAGTACTACCTCAACTTGTGACATCACAGCTACAAACTTCAATTCATTCTTTACTTCAATTGGAAGCAACACTGCTAGTCAATTTATAAACTGTGATATAGATCCCTTAGTGATAGCATCATCTGTGATAAATTGTAAGTCCAGTTTCTGTTTTAGTAATCTCTCGTGTGATCTTGTTTTTAGTATTATACACAGTCTTAAAACAAATATTAGCATTGATATATTTGGCCTTAATATAAATGTAATAAAAAGTGTTGCTGAGGTTATGCTACAACCATTAACGAAATGCGTTCGTTTTTGCAGTGGAACGTTGATGATTGCACGGTAATCCAATGACACCACTTCAATTGCAACTGGTCGGAAACTAAATACCGCAAGCTCTATAAATACAGCTACTCCATCTCAAGCTGAAACCTAGTTTAAGAGCAATAGGTTGAATTTAAATGAGGAACATTCTCCCTGATTAAGTCAAATCAGAGTAATGAAGCAGTTACATTTTTGGAAATGTATCTGGACCAAGGCCTATTGTGGTCTGAACAGGGAGAAAATATAGCCAGAAAAGTAAACAAATTACTCTTTTTACTTTGTAACCTGCATAGCAATCTATCGCCATCCATCATTCACACGGCTTACTTCTCCTTAGTTCACACCCTCTTAGCCTATGGTATAATTATATAGGGTCACTATATATATATATATATATTATGTTACTATAGGTTATTTGCTTTGCAAAGAAGAGCTATTAGAATAGTTGCAGGTATTAATTACTAGGATGACTGTAAACTACATTTTGTCAGGCTAGGAATATTGACATCAACCAGTATTTTATTCTTGAATGCCTGCTGTATGTGAAAAGGAATATGCATAATTTCATGTTACACTATGACATCCATACTCACAACACAAGAAACAAGGAGAATATGTACCAGCATAAAATCAGATTATCGCGAAGTCAAACTGGAATAAGTTATTTTAGGGTTACATTTTTTAACAAACTACCCACAACTTTGTGACAACTTGATTTTAAAAAGTTTAAAAGGGCAATAAAAAGTATCTTGCTTTCTAATGCTTTTTACAGTTTTGATGATTTTTTAATATTCGATTTTAATGTGTGATGGATTTGAGTTATCTGTCCGTATTTCTGAGTTTATCACGCCTCTTTGTTTAGTATATTGATTTGTTCACTTTGTTTTATACACTTATTTTAACTTGGCTGTTTATTATCGAATCAGTATTCTATATCTTTTAAGTATATCCATGACTTGTGTAAACTATGAATTATTGGTAATTGCACGAATAAATATATTATTATTATTAAAGGTACAATAATTTCAATTGCAGATATTGTTTCTTTAAACACTGCACCTTGTGTGGTAAAGAGCCTGTTCATTAATTCAATTACACCCTGTATAAGTAGAGTATTATCAATTTATTTTAACAGTACTGAAAGATTTTAGTTCACAATTTCATTTTCCATGCTATTTGTTAAAATTTGTTTTAAACATTTTTATTTCCTTAATGCACATTGTAGCAAAATAGACAGAAGTACTATTTAGCCTTTATTTGATCATATTTTTAAAACGAAAATTTAGATTATGTATACAAATGCTTATGTTTATCCTAGTGAGATATCCCTTAATGTAACTCTTTGTATCAAATTCAAAAACACAGGATCATACAAAACGGTTCGGTTGGTAAGGAATGACGACGTCATATAGAGTAGAATAAAATCATTACAAAGATAAAGGAGAATTAAAATTTATACCACTGTACTCGGATAAGTGCATCAGGGGGTTAATAAAAGCAAAGGAAATTAATTATACTTGAGTCAAGTCACATTAAGGTCAAAAACCATTCGTAAAAGGTTTAATTTATCTGTATAATCATTTATAAAACTTACAAAATATAAACAATGATTTTCCCACCATTTTAAAAACAAAAAATAATGCAAACATATTGAATGTGCCACAAATATAATAATAATCCATGTAAATTCAGGAAATCTGGATTACATTTTTGTATTATTCCATGTGTCATCAACAGATTTTCTTAATTTGAATGTATAATTTTTGAACCATCAAAGCAGTACTTCATATTATATGTATACAAACACAAAGACTTACCTTCTTCTGACTGGAATTTTGTTAGGATGGTTTCATTATCAATATGAAAAATATATCCCCGTCCAGCAACTTTACAACAATCTGTATTAGGACTAATAGGGAATTCCAAAAGCAACCTATCCTCCGAGCCTATAATTTAATTACGTTGTTAACGACAAATACCTAACCTTAGGTGTTTTAAGCGAAAAGCAATGCATTCGCCTGCAATATAAATTTGATTAACGTTACAATTGTGACAACGAGATGAAACAACGTGTACACATGATGCTAATAATCATTGTGTTGGGTGTGCTTTGGGATGCTCCACTGGTTTTCTCACGAAATAAAAAAAATAATAAGATGATTCTGCTCAGAAAAAGATGCAAGAAAACATGCAATTATAGAAGATGGACAAATGAATCAAAGACAAATCGAACTATGGGGGGACGCCGGGGGATTACAAATTCGCGCCTCATCTCGTGCTCACATAAATAACCATGTTTTGACAAAAACGCATGGCATGATACGTCGAAACCGGATTAAACTTTAACAATAACACTTACCATTATATGCTTTAAAACTTAAACCCTGGGGATCGTAATCTAGCTTCACACCGACTGGCTCGTTAAATTTGTCTTTCGGCAAACCATCATCATCCAGTATAAAAATACTAGCCGTCCAAGTATTCGGCGCCATATTTACACCTAATCGTTGCGGTGAATCAAACCAAGTAGTTAGTGTAGTGTCTGTCAAATCAAGAATGGCGTTACACACTTTTGTTATTGTAACGGTTGAAGTTGGCAGAAATACGCGATTACCAACATAAAAATATGAATTTCAAAAATTATTATTTATCGTTTATTCAATAAAAAAACATATTTTAATTTATAATATGTGTCAATATTAATGATTTTCATAAACACAAAATTAAAAATACATATATTTTAATTAATTTATATTTTATTGAGTAGGTATTTATTCAGATTATCATAGTATTGAATTACCGCTCCTGTTTGATTGTAGCATTCATCAATTTATAGTATGAAGTTCGATTCGGTAAACACAACGGAAATATCCGAGCTCATTACAATTGTTTTTGAAATGTGTTTAAATAGGCATAACCCCGATACGAATACATATTTATAAAATACCTAATGTATACCCCCATTTTTAAAGCTGTTTTGTAATTCATTTAATTTAGGGATTATAGGCGTAACACGCAAAATTAGTTATTTTATAATTATTTTCATAAATGGGCCGTCAACCGAACATAGTTACATGTTAAATTTAAATTTATATTTATAAAAAACAAGAGCTACAACAGAAATTAAGTTTGTCATGAAGTTTCTTGGAAATTAAATATATTTCACGCCATTTTATTCCACTAATAAAATTTCAAACGAGTGATTGTACTCGTGTAATTTTATATTTTTGTTGATTCGGTAAATTTTTACATTGTTGTCAATTTGTCCTAATTTTTATAATTATAAAGTGTTTGTAAAATTTTATGATGTGTGTTGGTTTTGACGATTTATTTGAAATTGTAATAATTATTTAAAATTCGTGAGTTTTGTTAAATATTGACATACAGGATTTTTTTCTTTCAAGTGTACTTTCACATATTTCATATAAATATTTGTAAAATTAATAAACATGTGATCAAACCTAAGCAGTATAATTTGAACTTCACTTTAAATCAGTGTTTTAGACGAGTGGCGCACGAAGTAAAATTATTAAGTTTTTCTAAACTCAAAACTTCACTTCATGCTTAATCTGGGAATGTCTGAAAGTTTACATCGAAAATAGTGATATATAAGGTATACATATCACTATTTGCGATGTAAATACAAATTTTCTATGTAAATTTTCAGACATTCGTTATTTTTGTAAAAGCTTTCAATTTAAAGCTTCTAACGAGTTTAAATAAAAGTATCAAACCATTGATAATGGTCACTTTGTGACTCAAATGTACAGGGTGAGCGAAACTCGATGTCTCAGCTGTATTATAAGAAAAGGAAAAACGATGGAAAAAATCGGAAAAGAGGTTCATAAATGGGATTGCGTGATTTTTTAAATATTTTTTTCCCAGAAACATACCTATATTTTTGGATATTTAAAAAGAGCTATTTTTTCTGAATAAACTTTGCAGGAAAGAAAATTTGCTATCTTCTACCGTTAACAAATTATAAGCAAACTTAAAAGAAAGTATTATTAAAAATTCACAATTGTCACGATTTAAACAAGTAGCCTTTGGAAGCAAATATTTAAGTGGCATCTGTCAATAATTAAACATTATTAATTACTTTTATTAATTATTATTAATTAAATATTAAAAAACACATGATATGTTACTATATTACTATTATTTATTTATTTATCTACGGATTTTTCCTTTTTACAACATTATAAAAATGTATAAAAACAAACTAATAATACGTATAAGTTACAATAAATAAATATCGCTTTTAACACTAAACAAATTACCACATAAAGAAACAAAGCATGTAGGCAATCACTACAACAAATTTTCAATGTAGCCACCTCCTACTTCTAAACACTTATCCAATCTCCTCCTTACTTCTATTACTGAAACCTAACGTAACATTTCTCTAGATAGTTCATTGCAAGCATGTCTGATTTTTTATTTTAAATGTTCCAAGTTAACAGATAGTGTTTTGTAAACTTTGTTTTTCAAAGTTTCCCACAAGGAGAAGTCTAGTGGGGTCAAGTTCAGTGATTTAGGCGCCCACTGTATCGGTCCATTTATACTTATCCAATTTTCTCCACAAGTTTCTTTTAAATATTGTTGGACAACTCGTGCTATATGTGGTGGAGCTCCGTCATGCTGAAAACACATGTTCGCTCGCAGCTGTAATGGCACATTTTCGAGAAGCACAGGAAGTTGTTCTTGAAAAAATTGTAAATATAACTCACTGCGTAAAATTTCTTCGTAAAAATATGGAGCAATCAAATGCCCATTAATAATACTACACCAAACGTTAATACTGAAGTGTCCTTGGTTTTCATTCAAATTGACAAAATGTGGATTTTTAGTAGCCCAAAAATGTTCATTTTTTTATTAGGCTTACCGTTACTAACAAAACGACTTTCATACGTCCACAGCACATGCTGGAAAAATCGATTGTCATTGATCTTTAAGTTTACCATCACTTGGACAATTTTCGTTGACTTTTTCGTCGTGCGTGAACAGTTTTCAAAATCAAATGACAACGAAACGATATTTTTCAACAATTAGTTTAATTATTGACAGATGCGACTTTGTTATTTGTTTCCAAAAGCTACTTGTTTAAGTCGTGACAATTGTGAATTTTTGATAATTCTTTTTTCTATGTTTGCTTATAATTTTTTAACGGAAGAAGATAGCAAGTTTTCTTCTCTACATAGTTTAATCAGAAAAATTATCTTTTTTTAAATATCCAAAAATAGGGGTATGTTCCTGGGAAAAAAATATTCGATAACGTCATTACTTCAGTTTCAAAATTTAGAAAAATATGTAATTTTGGCTTAAAATGGATCTTACTCAATCCCATTTATGAATCCTTTTTCAGATTTTTTCTATTGTTTTTCCTTTTCTTATAATAGAGCTGAGACGTCAAATTTTGCTCACCCTGTACATCTGGTATAGAATAAATTTGTGAAGAAAAGTTAAACGTGTTTTATTTAAAGTTATTATCATCTTAACGTTCACCCAAATTCATTTACTTGTAACAAGTGTTTCCAATCCCAGATTAAGCATGAAGTAAACTTTTGAGTTTAGAAAAGCCTGAAATTTTACTTCATGCGTCACTCGTATAAAACACTGATTTAAAGTGAATTTTGGAATATACCCACCCACTGGATCCTCACGTCAATACATTCTACAAATGTTTATTATTAACTAATATACTTATACACTTTTTGTTGGATTTTGAGATATTATTTTTTTCACAGGTAATCGTCGTATACTTCAATATTAACGTACGTTTATAGAGGCAACCCGACTAATCATGCACAAGTTCATGCATTTAGACAAGATTTTTAAATTATTGTAATTCAAAATAATAACATATCAAGAAGTATAAAATGTATGAACCCATTAATTTCAATGCCTAAGCGGAAGTGTGAACATAATACGACTTGAAATCATCAAGATTCTTGTAAGAGACACATTTAAAAATATTTCAAAAAGCAATTGTCCTGATATCTATGGTTTTTCTTTTGAAATTTTAAAGACAATAATAAATGTTATTATAAGTCCACTGACAACATTAATAAATGAAATATTGAAATTTGGTATCTTCCCAGATGTGCTAAAATCGGACAAAATTGTGCCAATTTTTTAAGAAAGGTGATAAAAACGAACCGTCTAACTATAGGCCAATTTCCATCTTTCCCATCTTAAATAAAGTTGTGGAAAAAATAATGCAAAAACAAATAATCGATTGGTTTGAACATAATAACTTGTTCACGCAAAAACAATTTGGTTTTAGAAATGGCCTCTCTACGAGCTATGCCATTCTTGCTTTCGTTGATCACATCCCACTGTGCAAACACATTCAAGTAATGTTTTATCAATATTAAAACAACGTTTAATGTTGCTACAATGTTGATAAAATGGTATTTGTTTGTTTTTTGCTTAGTGGGATATTAGATGGTTTTAAGTGCAAAATGTCATCAGTTGCTTCATTTATAAATCTGACGAAAGCATTTGATTGCGTCTCACATTAATAGAAAAACTGAAGTTGTACCACTTTGATATAATTTGTACGAAGCTTTTAACGTCGTATCTGCAGAAAAGATCACAAGCTGTTTTCTATCAGAATAACAAATCCAACTCCAAAATTGTTACAAGGGGTGTTCCTTAAGGTTCGATCTTTGGCCCGACCCGTTTTATAATATTCATGAATGACCTTGTAATAAATTTAAACAACACAGAACTAATTCTATACGCAGATAATAGCACTATAGTTGTCGTTTTCATTAGATGAACCCGTGGAAAAAGATGCCACGTGCTTCTTGGGATAGCACGTGGACTCCAACTTAAGATGGGATTTAGAAGTAAATATTTATATTGGCCGCGTAGCGAAGCGGCCAATCTAAACTCAAAATTTTTATACGTATGGGGCATGAAGCCCCATACGTATAAAACACTGAAATGTCGTAAAGTTTAAAATATACGGCTTTAGCAATCTAATATGTAGATGTGAATAAAACGTGAGTCAAACTCTGCGCTGAACAAATTGTCTAAAACAGTGATTATAGGCAACCCAATAACTGTAACTTGTATTAGGTTGCCTATAATCGTTGTTGTATGCGTGTGTTTTTTAAACTTCACTGTAAATCAGTGTTTTTAAGCGTGGCGCATGAAGTAAAATTTCGAGTTTAGAAAAGCCTAATTTGGATTGGCCGCTTCGCTTCGCTACGCGGCCAATCCAATTCTTAGGCTTTTCTAAACTCGAAATTTTACTTCATGCTTAGTCTGGGAGTGGAAAACACTCGTTAAAAGGCTCAAAAAATACCCTATATGTTCTGTTTTAAACACGTTTTAAATGTGTTCTAAACATATTTTAAACATATTTTTAATTGTTAATGTTTTAAACGCTGTTTCAATGAAAAAAACACGTTTTGTTAAAAAAAACTGTTTGTTTTAATTAAAATAAATAAAACGTTTTTTTAACAACCCTGGCTGTAATTTATCGTACCTCATTAGATGAACTCCTTAGGTTATTATTTAAAGAAATAGTAAACTTCTTTATTACGGGAGATTTTAATGTGGACATATTAAAATTAAGCAAAAGATCTTCAATGTTTTTAGACTCATGTAATTGCTTACTCATAAACATGGTTAGATAATCTAATTACTAATATGAAGAACGCAAATTGTAATATATGTTATGTTATGGGGTCGGTGGGTCGTATGGCCTCTGGGCCTTTCGAAGTTACCTCGACCTAAAAGATCTTTTGTAACTATCCCTGACCTACTTGAGTCCCTCAATGTCTAGACTTCTTATGAAGTCTACTATAACTTGAGGGTTAATGTGTACCAATTCCTCGGTGTTTAAAGTGGCCGATGACAGGTAGTTCCCTCTTTGAAGGGACAAGGCAGGGCATTCACAAAGTAGGTGCTCTGCTGTTTCTTGTGCCTCGTTGCAGAACCTGCAGTTGGCATCAGTTGTCTGATCCATCTTGGTGAGGTGGTATTTCAGAGGATAGTGGCCGGTTATGAGCCTTAGGTTGCCCTTGCTTAACCTGAGAAACTGTCCGGCTCTTACGGCAGAGAAGGCGATGAACCTTTTCGCCTGCCGCAGACCAGGTGTGTTTCTCAGGTGAGCACTTTTGGCAGCATCTTCCCATTCCCGGATCATCCCCTTGATGCGGACTTTAGTTATTCCATTGTAAGGTTCTGGTCCGACAAATGGAGTTTTGGACCCTTCCTTGGCAAGGTTGTCGGCAATTTCATTGCCTTTGATCCCTGCGTGTCCCGGAACCCAGACCAGTTTGACTCTGTTGTTCCTAGCCAGCTGCTTTAGGGATAGCTTGCACTCCCAGACAGATTTAGACTTGCATGTAGGCGATTTTATTGCCTTTAATGCAGCTTGACTGTCTGAGCAGATGCAAACCCTCTGTTTGTTGTATCCCCTGTCTAAACATATGTGGGCGCATATGTTCAGGGCCTCGATTTCTGCCTGAAATATCGATGGGGATCGTCCCAAGGCCTTTGATAACTCGAATCGAGGGCCAGTGATACCGATTCCGACTCCGTTCTCAGTTTTGGATCCATCAGTGAACCAAACTATCGAGGAGCCTTGTAACTGCTTGACCTTCGCTCCAACATCATGGCGGCCATGGATGGCCACTTCAATCGTTGTGTCGAAGTCGTAGTCAGTTGACATGTAGTCTTTGGGCATGTATATCGCTCTTTCACACACAGTGTTGAGGATTTTTAGGTGCCCGTTAAAGTATCCATATTTTGGTATGTCTGTCTGGATAATTCTTAATGCGTCTAGTGCTGCTTCCCTTTTCACATGCAGATGCAGAGGTGTGAGATTTAGCATAGCCTCCATTGCTCCAGTGGGGCAGGTGTTCATAGCCCCTGTGATGCCCAAACATGCCAGCCGTTGAACCTTGCTGGGCCTTGCTTGGGTTGTGATGTCCGTTGTCTTTGTCCACCAGACAACGGAACCATAGGTGATTATTGGTCTTATCACCGTAATGAAAAGCCAGTATATCATCTTGGGGTGTAAACCCCATCTTTTGCCAAATAGCCTGCGGCAAACCCATGTTGCCCTTACTGCTTTGGCAGTGATGTTATCTACATGGGTTTTCCAGTTTAGCCTCTGGTCAAAGGTGAGGCCGAGAAAAATTGTAATATAATTCAAACTGCAATATCGGATCATATGGGCCAAATTGTAAACATGCCAACCGAGTTTAATGCAATAAATAACAATTTCATACCTAAACGACTTTATGATGGAGAGACTATTAACATTTTTTGTAACGCAATAATTAATACCCTCTTTAAAGAAAAAATATTAGCATATGAAACCATTGCTACGTATAATAACACTTACAAGCCAATATTAAAGTCATACAAACAGAAATTCAATTTTCAATTGATCTTAAGCAAACGTAACTACTATACAAACCAAATCATACAATCCGATAATAGAAATAAATCGAGCTGGCAAGTAGTAAAAGACTCAACAGCAAGAAACATAAACTCTACCTTGCCGACTGGAAGCCTAAAAGAGAAACTAAATAGTTTTAATACTCTATAAATAATGCGCAAAACAAGGTCTCCAAAAACTCCGTAGTGACAAAAAACACGGAGCGAATAAATATATACAAAATCAATATTTAATATTTTCAAACCCTACCAATGAACATGAAGTAATAAATATTGCAATAAACTTTAAAAACAAAAGGAGTTGTGCGTTTCATGACATACCTTTATTCATTTTAAAACGAATCATACAGCATTCAGCAAAACCACTAACTCATATCATAAACAGCTCATTTAAAACGCTCACCTTCCCTAATAACTTAAAAACAGACGTGGTTAGACCCATATACAAAAAGGGGTATTTTAATGACCTTTCTAGCTATAGGATAGTAAGCGTGTTGCCGTCATTTTCAAAAATCTTTGAACACGCCATGACAAAACGTATAATAGACTTTATTAATAATTATTGTATATTAAATAATAACTAACATGGTTTCATAAAAAAAAGAAACACAAACACAGCATTATTTAACTACACAAAATTAATATACAACGCTTCAGATAAAGGAGAACTAGCTTGTGGCATATTTCTTGACCTGTCAAAAGCGTTTAATAGTGTACCGCATAATCGTTTATTGGATAAATTGCATTTGTATGGCATACATAGCACTGCAAATCAATGGATCAGATCATTTTTAAGTTCAAGACAGCAAATAGTTAAAATAACACATTTAAACAACGAGCATATCTCAAATCCACAGACGGTTAAATCCGACCTTCCCCAGGGCAGTGTGATAGAGCCCTTGCTTTATAATCTATATCTCAATGACATTTTTGCTTATGAAATTTCAGAAAATTGCTCGATGATAAACTGTGCCGATGACACCAATATTGCAGTCAAGGGTGAGGACTTTATACAATTAAACGAAAATGCAACATCCATATTACAATACATGGAGAATTGGTTTTTACTACTGAACAAAGACAAAACTAAATGCATATTATTTAAAATAAACAGTGTACAAGACCTACCAAGTACGGTTTGCTTTAACAGTAGTAATTACAATATCTTAAGCAACAAAAGTGCTTAGTATAGCAATAGATACATCTAAAATGGAGGCAGCACACTCAAGACTTATGTAGCAAGTTAAGTAGAGTTTGTTATATGCTACGGGTGTTAACAAAAAATGTTAATACCAACCCACTGAACAAACACATTTAAGTAATGTTTCATCAACATTAAAATAACGTTTAATGTTGCTACAATGTTGATATAACGTTATTTGTTTGTTTTTTGCTCAGTGGGAACATAGCAAAAATTGCATACCATGCAAATTTCGAATCACTGTTGAGATATGAAATCAGACACTGGGGAGGCTGAGATATAAACAAAGTCTTCATATTGCAGAAACGCGCTATTAGAATTATTTGTCAGTTGGGACCTAAGGAGTCATGCCGTAATAAGTTTAGATTGTGAAATATGTTAACAGTAGTAGCTTTATATATACAGGGTGCCCCAGACCACCCGTACTAGGCATTTTTTGAGAAAACGGCTAGTCTTAGAGAGTTGGGATAGGATAAAATATTACTAAAGCCATATTAAAGAATCAATTGGTGATATTGTTTTTTCCCAAAAAAAGTTGGCATCCCTGATATTTGGTTTAAAAATGTCAGTGGTATCATTCAAATGGTCTTTGAAAAATAAGCAACTTTTGTAGGAAAAATATTTTTGTAACTGGCGTTTGTTTTGAGTAATTATGGATTCAAGTTACCAAATATCAATATTTCATGGCTACCTCATTTTAAAAAGTAAATACTTAAGGCCACTGGTATTAGAAC
The DNA here is from genome assembly GCA_932526585.2 of Philonthus cognatus. Taxonomy (NCBI): domain Eukaryota; kingdom Metazoa; phylum Arthropoda; class Insecta; order Coleoptera; family Staphylinidae; genus Philonthus; species Philonthus cognatus. The sequence continues at coordinate 95,092,369 of OW052243.1, forward strand.
CAGAACAGTTCAATAATGTTTAGAGTAGATGGAAAACAGTTTGAACCAGTGCTGTGAACTCTGAGTCGGAGTTAGAGTGAAAACTGTGGGGTTGGAATTTAAGTATTTTTGTGATGAGGAAATCGGAGCTGTGGAGTTGGAAATTTCGTATAATTCCGACTCTGATTTTCAATATAATTATTTAAATTTTGAACCCAAATAGACTTTTTAATTACAATGGAAATTTATGTAATTTGCATATGAGAGAAAACCAAAAATTCGATTTTTTTTTCAAAAAAAACATTTGATTGCAATTATGCAGATGTAGTAACCATTAAACGTTATTTTGCATTATAAAAATTGCATTACTAAGTAACGTTTTAAAATGTAAACACATGATTCGAAACAGCAGTCGGAGTTGGCGTAGGATTGTCAAAAAATAGAGGAGTCGGAGACGGAGTTGGAGTCGAATATTTCTTTAGCGATTCCGCGGCCTTGGTCAGAATGTATCTGAAAGGTCTAACTGACAGTTGAAACTCAATCTTTTAAAATAAGTTAGAAAAATTGAAATTTAATAACTTTGATCAGATATTACTCAAAGTTATGTTTCTTACAAAAGTTGCTTATTTTTTAAAGACCTTTTCAATGATACCACTTTTGACCCATCGTGCCATTTAAAAATCTTGAGTTATTGACATTTCAAATGGTCGATTTAATAAACTCTCAGGGATGCCAGCCTTTTTGCGAAAACACAATATCACCATTCGATTCTTTAATACGGCTTTTGTTATAAATGTTGTTGTCCTAGGACAAGCTAACTCTCTAGAACTAGCCGTTTTCTCAAAAAAGGCTGATACGGGTGGTCTGGGACACCCTGTATATATATGAATATCTACTCTTCATGCGATATCATAATTCTATTGTAATTTTTCAGACAACGAGATTGTACATGAATATAATACACGTTACAGACAAAATATGGTATACCCGCATGTAAACTTAGTTCACACACAGAAGAGTATTCATTATAAATGTCTGTGTTTATGTAATCAGCTACTAAATGAAATTAAAAGAAAACACAAATTAAAGACACCCAAGGAAAAGATTTTTCGTCTGCTCTGTGAAATAGAACGATACATCTTAGATGAGTATTTTAATTTTAAATGTTCATAAGATGAGTGTTAATTGTTATATGACACGATTTTATACATTATACCCATGTATCTAGTTCTGTGTATTTGTATGAAATAAAGCAGTATTATTATTATTATTGATTGTACAAGCGGCTTGAGGCGTGATGGAAATTTCATGATACATACTTAAACAGCCCGCGCTTGCACAAGTAAAACTGAGCGTATGTGCAAATGTGAAAATTTGTACATGCAAAAGTAAGCAGTGCGCTCTTGTAGTACCATACCAAATAAATGTGAGCTACGTCTAGCGATTTGAAAAAACAAAACCGGGTGTTACTTGAGGATTTCATTCAAATATACAAAAATCTCCCATGTCTATGGCGTATTAAATCGAATGATTAGGACAATAAACCTAAAAGGGAGGTGGCACATGATCTATTATTAGCGAAATATAATTTAATAGATCCAACTACCGAAAAAAAAAAAGAGTTCAGGAGACATATTATAAATGCTAGGATGTCCCTTGTATAAAAGGTTCAAATACGTTTCTTCATTCATTCTGACATAATTGTGCCAATCCTGAGGATATATCTTTAGTTCACTCAATTAATGAATGTGGTAATAGGTTTTTCTTTTTTGTATGCATTCTTTGCACTAAATGGAAGGCATCTTCTTTTTGTTTTTATATTTATCGATAAGAAGAAGAGCAGTCAAAGCAAGCGCATCGTCGCCTGAACTCGACATGATTCAACCACAAACAGATGCGTGTGCAAGCATGCTTATGCGTGTGTTAGCGAAGGTAATTTGTGTATGCTTGTACAAAAAGGTTGATCATACGTGCTTGTTCGCTTCGCTTCGCTACGCGACTAAGTCAACTTTCAGGCTCTTCTAGCTCAAATAAACAAAAAATGGTTTGTGTTTTATTCTCGGTGTCTTTATTACAAACAACGAAGAATGAAACCAATCAGCAAACATTATTACAATAACCGAGATTAACTGTTAAGCAATAATATCAAAAAATGGGATTAATATGAAACACCGAAAGAGTTAAACACATAAACCCAAAGAGTTACAAATTAAAAACAAAAGGTAATCTATACTTGAAATGTGCATATGTACAAAATTGAAAATGTAGATAAAATCTGAGGTAAACATCAAATACTAATTAATACATACCAGAATATATTAAATCAAGAGTCATTAGAACATTAAAATCAGGTTGAAGGAAGTCACTCATTTTTGAACGAATGCTTTTTAACCACTGTTTGCTTGCAACGAATGAACACGAAAAAGTTGCAGAATTTGAATGTAAACTAACACTTTGAGAGATAAAGCAGCAATTACTTATGTAGCTGCGATGTCCAATATTGTTATTATTGTGATGAGTGTATTTTTGTTATTGAATTCCTTGATGTTATCACTTATTAGAAGTGAACATTTGAATAAACATATTTAATAACATAATAATTTAATAAATGAATGTTGTTGCTATTTAAGTAAGTAATTTATAGTAATAAATGTTTTCATTTGCATTCTGTTTCATCTTAGATTTCTTGATATTTAAAAAATTATCAAAATTATGTAAAAAGATCAGCGACTCAGAAGTGTGTTTAAAACAGTGTTTAATATATCTCAAAAATCAATGAAACATTTGCAAATAAGTGATTCTATTACTTATATATTATTTTTGTGAGACTGTATAGCTTTTTCTTGTTTCATAGATATTTTGTTCGTATTAATTAATCATTATATTGATGTTAATAACTATTTTTTAGATTTACATCTAGTTTCCATATTTTATATTTTTTTTTAATGCGTCAATAATTTATTCAGCCTTAACTGGTTTATTAATAACGAGTGTAGCATATAACAAAAATAACCGGTTTATTGGGTTGCATACGGTGACACGCGACATTTTTATTTTTACTTGTCGAATAGACGTTCCAAATTGTAACATCTATGAGTTTGTATCAGTTGTTCGTATTTTTGTGATCATCAAAAAGCGTTAGTAAACATTGTAAATTATGGACTTTTAAGTGTAAAGGTAACCAATTGAGTGTGCTGTTTGTCGACCAGTAGGTTATATTTAATGTCAAAAACATGGCAGGATTAGAGGGCTTTTCAAATCCAAACATTAATCTAAATATGTACAATGATATGAATGACCTGCGGATGGACAATGATAACCTGATTGGCCCTCCGCAAGGATCCCGTTCACAAATTATTACCTACTCGTCGGATGAAGGTAAGTTGAATGCTTATCATTAGGACTCATATTTACTCATATACTTAAAGATGCTGTGCTAAAAAGGTACGTTGGAACAGGAGTACAAGTTGTTAGCCTAATTGCTGAAAATTTACTGTGCCATCCATTTGTTGTGCTTAGACGACAATGTCAGGTTAGAATCAGAATCGTCAAATCGGACCTCTTTGTTTTAATGATTATTATTTTAGGTGCATAATAATTCACGAAAAACACATATTATTCCAATAACTCTAGTCCCCGTTATTTGTCACCTTCACCAACATCAAAGTATAACAACATTATGGAAAGGTTTAGGTTCAACACTGTTAATTCGTGGCATGCATAAAGGAGTTGAAGATTTGATGTCTAAAGTCACTCCATGGCCTAAGTATATTTTTCTATGTTAATATTGCGATTAAATATTATATTTTTAATATTTTCAGGGAAATATCCTTCTACAGTTCATTAAAACAATATTGCCAACATGCTCTCTTAAAATGGTAATGAGCATTGGATCATTATAGTAAGGAAATATAATAATTTTTGTGTTTTCAGTGTTACTCTAGCTGTTGTTACTCCTTTCTACTCTGCTTCTCTAGTCGAAACTGTACAGTCTGATATAGCTAGTGAAAAACCAGGATTATTTGATATTTTCCGGGAAGGTTTTATGCGGCTTTTGACTTGGAATGGAAGTGCCAAAGGCCGCATGCTGCCCATTTGGGCCTTAGTTCTTCCAACTGTTACTTTGGGTATAGCCCGATATTTCATACAAATCGTTGTAGAAGGAACAGCTTCTAGGATAATGCATGTACGATACCGTCACAAGCAAGAGACCACTGGTGCTCTGCCAAGGAATCTACCAAATACAGCTGCCATGCAGGAAATTGAATTTAATGCAGCACTTATTGGTACTATTACTAGTGATATTCTCTTTTATCCATTTGAGACGATACTACATAGATTACATTTACAAGTAAGTAATCGACAGAGCTAAAGAGCTAAGGCTATTAAAATGATTAGCTTTTATATGAAATTATTCTTAAAGTGTAAATAAACTCATTTATTTCCAGGGTACTCGTACTATTGTAGATAATTTGGATACTGGACGATCCGTACTACCAATTTTAACAAACTACCATGGTCCATTTGATTGTTACAGCAGTTGTTTAGTAAATGAAGGTGTTTTCGGTTTATACAAAGGTTTTGGGGCATTAATTCTTCAGTATGCAGCCCATATTGCAGTAATTCGGCTCACAAGATTTATCCTTACAGAAGTAACAATAATTATGCATAAGCCACCAAAGCAAATACCCAGCACCCAAACTAACTCTCCACCGGTTATTACAAACATGAGTGTTCCTGGGCAAACTTACCTGCTTCCGTAATACATTGCAACACACTAGTAGATTTTTGTATAAAATTGTTATGTATATGTTGTGAGTTGAAATGATGGTTCATCACCGTTCATAGTGATCTTTATATAAATTCTATACCCGTGAAGTTTGTTTATGTAGTGTTATTATTTAGCAGTGAGAGGTGTTGACAGTTTTGCCACAAAAAGAATAATATTTGGGTTTGACATGCATTAATATTTTGTTGTTTTATGTAAAGTCAATAATAAAGTGTAACAGTAAATTTATTTATCTAATTTTGAATTGGTTTAAAATAGAACCAAGTATATAGTTGTAGTCAAGATGTCTTAAAACTGGTTATGTTCTTTTTCTGTTTTAAATAAATCAATTTTTATGAAGCAAATTGTTTGTCATTTTTTTGTTGTGTTTAATTTTCAGCGGTCATCTTAATTTTATCAGAGTGACACCTGAACTTCAATTAGACTCAAAATTAGCAGTAGAACAATTATATAAGTCATACACCACTACAATGGTACATTTAGACATATAAACTGCATAATTATAGGCTGTTCTTTTTTTCTTTTAAAAAGGTGCAGAAACGGATGGAAAATGTGCCGGAATTCGCATTCAATTTTGCTAAAGTGAAATTAAAAATCAGATATGTCAAAAAAAGGTTCCCGAAGGCCGCAGCCATGTATGCATATAGAAAAATGCCCTGATCATAGGGAAGGAAACTTTGCTTGTTGATAAAATTCACTGAACAACACAAAATGCATCAATGCATCATTTAAATGTAAAAAATAAAAACTAATAAAATATGTCGTCTTTGATTTAATAATCAAGGCCTTAATTGGGTAATAAACTAGAGAGATAGACCTAGCAAACATATTTTGGATAGCGAGTGCAAATAATTTTTTAGGGTTGCATCCAGTACCTGGAAATCTTGTAAACGAAGTAAAAAAAACGGGTTTACATATTTTTCCTGTTGAAAACAGCAGTACGAAGGAGTACAAAGAAATAAATAAGAGTACTTTTCAAGCACAATTATTTACGGAGTACATGACTTTAAAAAGGAGAATGGTTGGTCGACTCAATTATGCCGTCCGAGATAGTGATGAAAATGTAATTACTTTATCGCTAAAAAATGCCGCCCGGTGACGTAGCACTCTACAACCTTTTGACAAGTGCGGACTGATGAAAATTGGCTGGTTAGGGACAGTATTTTTTATTATCAGAGATAATTCGGTCGGTTTCTGTAAACAAAAATGTTAAATTTAACGTATGTTATTCTTTAACTTCACTTTCTAAGTGGATTCAGTATTAGCTATGTTTACATGTTATTTTTAACGTTTTGCTTACAGTATATCCGCTTGAATGTTTCTTATTACATCAAGTGTAGCACCGGTCCCATGGATTGAAGATTACTGCCATAAACGACCATCCGAGCGCCCACTAACCTTGGGTGGCCCCATCTTCAACTATGCACTGATGATAGCAGTAATTTTAATGTGCGAAATATTAAGCACGTCAAATTTACATCACTATTTTGTATAATCTAGTGAGCTAAAATCATGAACCATTACAACAAAAAACTTATAAAATTTCAAAAAAGGACATTTACGCAAAACTGCTGGTCACGGGTCAGACTGATGAAGGTCATGGGCTGCATTTGGCCCATGGATGTACTTTCGAGACCCCGGAATTAGAATAACACGAAATCAGATATTTGATCCGTTATCACTGATGATCAGTCTTAATAAATTATTGTTTTTTTTGTGTATAAAAACTGTTGGTTTTTTCCGATATGTTGAAAAAGGTTTTTATATGAGAAACGATTAATGCAAATATAAAATATTCGGCAAATTAAGGGCATTAATGCCATAAAACTGAATTATCAGTGTTCTCATATGCACGATTCTTCTTCAAAGTTGGACGTTTGTGAAAGATGTGTACAAAATGATTGCATAATTTTTAAAAGTACATAACTTAATGCCCACGTACTTTGTCATTACCATTTTGAAACATAGCTAACATTATTTGTTGACATGTAGTTTGATTCAATTAATTTCGCAATTTTTTTTTGCATATGGACACTTTTTAATCAATAATACAAAGTATCGATTTAAACGAGTCCAAACCAAGTGTAATGCGATTTTTTTAAAATTATACAATTACACTGATTTCCTTTAAAAAGCCAGCAGCGCCAGCCTACAATTTTTTTTTTTACTTTTGAGGAGATAACAATGTATGTTACACATGTGAGCATGAAGTTATTTATCTTTTCAGTAAAATTTTTGCAATCCCTTTTAACATTATTTTAGATAATAATAAAACAAAAAAAACATTGTAATAATTATTTAATTTCAATTATAAATACAAGGTACACTAATTATAATAAAATTTTACATTACATGATTCTAAGTCAGACTTTTCTCGAGATATTTTCCTTTTTGAACGAAAAGGACAAAATTATATTGATTACCTAAGAAGATTCTTACAACACATAAAATTGAGCTATAGTTTCTGCTACAATTACATATATAATATATACAATCGGACATGATGAAATGTTGGTCATGATTGCAAAAAATATTTTCATAGTTCTTATCATTTTACTCTTTTTTTTTTAATTAGACAGCAATTGAAGGCACTGTAACGAACCCAACTGTCTACAAAACTCATTTGATAGGGCAGTATGTATCACAAGTGGCGGCTTTTGAGGATACCTCCAATATCCTCGCCTCATGCCAATAAACCGATATTCTTACCTCACGAAGACTAACACCTATAAACAAGGGAATAAGTGACGAATTGAATGAATACATTTCTAAAATTAATTTAAAAAAATATACATTTTTGGCAGTGAACTGTGGTTGAAAGTGATCCTGATTCAGGTGAAAATTAATCTACTTAAATTAATCGTGTGTATACATAAATAAATATACTACTACATAATAAATTATTTACAATATAAAAAGGTGCGTAATTACATCTATGAGATCACGTTATTAGAGTGTTTCCTTTTCCTGATCTACAAATTTATTATGTATTGACCGCCTTTTTGCTTATTTACACTTTATATCTACACCTTACTTTACATATCACCGAAAATATTTTATTTACATACATCATTTAAATTTTTAGAAAGCATAGATTACTTTACAGTTGTACATCAGTTACATGTGGCAGTGTTTTAATTATGTTAATGTTCTTAAAAATAGAGTAAGGATTATGATGGTAGACGGTACATATCTGGTGTAGCACTTACTACTGGATGCAGTATAAAGTTGTCATATACATCCATCAAATCTTCCATTCGGTATTCTTCCAGACATACGAAACCTTCTAAATTCGTAGATTGTTTTCTTGCGCAGTCCATACAATGCACTACGTGCCTTTTCTCTTGCTCCCTTATAAATAAAATATTAAAGACTTCAATCTAAAATTAAGAAAACATTTGATTAAAACTTCATTTCTTCTAAATATAAAATATAATCATTTAACTTTAATCTAGCATATTTGGGGCCAGGCTCTGTCGGATCACAGAGATATGCAGAATTACTGGATTTTTAATGAGAAAAATGAAATTTATGCACAAAATTGTAATAGCCTACAAACATCACCAGTAAACCATTAGACTGTTAAACTTACAGGATTGGTGAAGGACCGTAGTACTATAGTACCAACATATTTCATAAATTGTTATACAGTCACCAGGGTTGTTTATTGAAAAGGTGACTTTTATAAAATTATCTTTTACATGAAATTTTCATTGTATTATCACATATTACATATTAAACTTACTTCACATTGTCCACAGTAATGAGAAGCCTCATTTTTACCACGACCATGAAATTTAACTTCAACACCTTTATGTCGCACAAATTCCAAAATCATAGCACATTGTCTTAACGTCCTCATTAAACATTTCCTAAAACCGCAAAGCATTAAATCTGTTTTTTTTTTATAATTAAAAAATAACTTACTTTATAAGGGCAAATAGTTTTGGATCAGAAACTTTTATATTCCGAGCAAGATTCCAAGATAGGTGCAGCATGGGTACTATCGATTTATAACTTTGCAATTTATTCCATTCATATCTTTCAATAGCCAGTTGATATTGTCTTGCAGTCAAAGGTCCAACATTCCACGCAATGTTATTACACCATCCAACCGCTTGCACCCAATGAACACATCCAGCATTTACCCACACCAAATCACCAGGCCTCTGCATGAATCGGTATACGGGAATGTTGTTGCTGTAGAGATCATCTAATGCTGGCCACCAGGAACCATGCAGATAATTGATTTGATTCTTCTCACAAAGGCTACAAATCGCTCCCCAATATGCATCTGGAACTGCGAACCATTCACAATCCCCAGGTCCTATATTAATATTAATCGAGCAGAAGTTATTATTCTCTTGATGACCAGGAGTTCGACTTCCAGGCACTTTCATGTATAATTGAACAGTGTTCATTCCTAATATTACATGACCAACATGTGATAACATGTTTCCAGCCGAGACCACACGAGCAAAGGCAGGGAGTTTCATCAACTCTTGTAGTTGTGGTCGCCATTTACGTTCATCAGATAAATCTACATTTGTACCAAATCTAAAAAGTAATTAATGAATAATGCTAAATTATAACAGGAGCTTATTAAATAAAACTTACTTTAATGTTTTCGGTGAATTGACATTTTTCGCATTATTAGTAGGAAGAGGTAGTGATCCTTTCTTATTACGTCTTACAAAACCACTGGAATCCTTAGAATCCGAATCCGAGAGACTATAACTTGTTCCTGAAGATTTGTCTTTCTCTTCCTGTAATTACCATTATTTTAATAAAAACGGTGAATCAAGTCTATAATAACCAGGTTGTACCATACTTACCTTTAGGCTATCTTTGAAACTTGATGCTTGATATTGTGCATATCGAGCAATCGTAGTGTGAGATCTATGTGATATGCAAGACCACACTTTTCTTCCAGACTGGGGATCCCAATTTTCATCAGAAGGTTGTTGATACTGTGTTCTAACTTCAACACTGTGGTCAGGATTAGCTTCTACCAACGTTTTAGTAGAAAACAAGCCCAAATCTAATTTTAAAGCAGATGCAAGGCCACGAACTACAGCAATTGGGTGTTTTAAGCAGAATTCCTGTAATTGTGGGCTAAACGCATGTTTCTTGTTGTCTAAAAAGACAGATGGAGTGGGAGGTTGAAGCTGTTGATGATTAAGCTTGTGTGATGGAGGTTCCAGTGGAGCTGGAGGTGGGGCATGATCAGAAATAAGTGAATTGCTAATTTCTCCTTTAACACCTTCACCCCTGAAAATAATTTATTTTAACTCAACATCAAAAGATTTTAATAAACAATCTTACTTGCACATTTCAATAATCATTTTCGAATCCATATTAATGGTGTAATCTGATTCAGGCCGCCTTCCTGATGAATTCAATGGCTCCATCTCCCAAGGCAACTCATTCTTCACTGCTAGGATTTCGTGTTTTGGTGATATGATTCTGTCCTTCCTGTCTACATCTGTCTCGCTTTTTACTTCATTATGTGGTGAATATGAATCAGAATGCATATTATCTAATTACAAAAAAATATATATAATTCCTCTTTAATGAAAATTAGAATAAATCCAACTTACCCATCACAGGCTCTTCTTTAATATCAATATCATCTGAACCAAAGTGTTTTAATAAATTTTCTGCCAGCGTTGTGGCAAGATCTTTTTGTGAAAGAATATCTTGTAAATCTTCTTCACTAACATCTAAATCGTTATGAGGTAAATTGTTGGGCCCCACAGATACAGCTGGTTGCATAAGTTTCTGTGTTTGGGTTGACAGGCCACTTTGCGTTGTAAACCCTGAGCCATTGAACGACGTTGTGGTGGGGCAAGTGCGTGTAATGGTATTTACAGATGTAGTGTTTGCTGATGTTTGACGATTACGTAATTGCTGTTGATGCTGTTGCATGAGCCTATACTGATTTTGTAATTGCTGGAGTGTGGTTTGTTGCTGGGCTGTTAAATTGGCAGGGCTTTGTTGTTGCAGCATGTGCATGAGTTGCTGTTGTTGTTGACTTAAGTAAAATGGTGGTGTTTGAACGTTTGCAGGAGGCTTGGGTTGTTCTGGTGCTTCAGATTTAAAGCGTTTATTCTGTCCCCCAGGCGAAGGGTATGGTGGTGGTGGTCCCTGGGGGGTGTTCTGATTGTAAGTCTTTTGAAAACTTTGAGTGTTTGAACGATTCTGCTGATTCATTCCTCCCTGCTGTTGCTGTCGTGAAGACATCTCAGCGGAAATTGGGAGATTCCACGCTTCTTCAATAGACAATAATTGCCTTCGCCTACACAAAAAACAAAACCCTTCTTCTTAATAAACGTTTTCAACTAATAATGCAATTGGTAAGAGTAAACATTGCTTGCAGAATAAATCGTATTGAATGACTGGTCTTACATTACAGCTGCATTAATCAGATATCTTATCAACAATGTGTCAGAGGCTTATTTACTAATTACCGATGATGAAAAAGTACGTATGCTACAATGGAGGAATGTTTAGATAACATTCATCAAATTATAACATGCTCCCAATTCAATGAAAAGCAAGTACTGTTCTGTACATGTAAGAATATTAAAAGAAAAAGTAAACGTTGTTTAATAAATATTCAGATGCATTTGCAATTTACCACAATATTTAATACATTTATAGAATTGTAAACAAAAACTAGACCATAGCAAATTTAAGCTGGCCAGTTGTGTAACCACAAAACATGTCTACAACAGTCTGTGAGAATCCATTCAAAGTCAACGTTTAAGATATGGATGATTACGGATTCATATATCTGTTTAATGATTGTTGATTTCAGGCTAGTTACGATCTATCGTGCTTTTCAAGTAGAGTTTATTCCATTTACCTAGGCAAGCAATGCGGGCATCTGGATAGATTACTTTTTAATGTCTGTGACTGATTAAGCAATTTGCCTAAAAATATTGACATTTTAATACCGTAATTTACTTTTGATAAGTTAAACAAGTTTTATGTAGATAAGTGTATTCCAATTTTTCACCTAGCTAAATGGAATGGGTTCTAGCCAGCTTAATTTTTTCAGGCTGTACTTATGGTGAATAATTAGTAATGGGTAAATGATCTTAGACTATTTTTAAATTACTTTCTTATTTTAACAGATTTTATTTTCAAAATTTTTTTAAATATACAATTAAACTACAATTATAAATAAATTATTCTTAGCCAATAAACACAACAAACTAATTTAGGCTTAAAGAAAAATATCACACCCATCAAAAATGTATTTTGTGATAATTACCTTTAATCATTGCCGACCAAAAAATATTCCCTCATGCTCACCTTTATCATACATTATTATTAAAATGGGTTCTTTTATTTAAAACATTCAATAACTTACGGATTGGTTATGCTCGGCATTGGTCCGTTTGAGAGGTGAGTTTGGAGAAAATTTATCCTTTGAGTAAGGTGAGGGTTCATTCCAATTGACGGCAGTGGTGTTCGGAGTGATTTTTGTGGTAGACTGTTATCTTCTACAGTGCCCTTGTTCCCCAGACCTCGGTTAGAGTTCAAATAACAAGCATACGCATCCCTCGGTTGCCCACAACTTTCATACAGAATTCCCAAGTTTGCCCAAGCAGCTGAGTGACACTTATCCAATTGCACTGCACATATGTATGCTTGAAGTGCATCCATAGGCTGACTTTGCTGTTGATACAGCACTCTGTAATGAAGGGACATTGCATTTGTTTGAAGGATGTGGATTGTATAATACATTTACCCTATAGAGCACCATGTGTCCGCATTGCCTTCTGATTTTTCGACGGAATTTCTATAAGCAATGAAGGCGTCATGAACTTTTCCTATGCTAGCAAAGCAACGTCCTAATAAATACAAAGTTTGACCGGAACAAGGGTCAGCGTTAATGGCTTGCTGAAGGCAGTGTATTGCTAATGGAATTCGTTGCTGTTTATCTCCTAATATATCATAACAATGATATAACCATCCTGTAACAATATATTCTTTATAAAGGGTGTCTCAACAAGAGCGCCGGATTTAATTATCAAGAAAAACACGTTTTTTGTTTGAATCAAGCAAATATTTATATTTCAACGTAAAAATGAATAGTTGCGATTAAACATGAAATAGGACATCCGGCAATTAGATACCACGAAATCTCTGGCATAGCGTCATTCTTTTCTTGAAATTCGAGATAACGTTTTTGCATGACTGTGGCTCTATGTCGCTAATAATGCGCCGTATTTCTTCTTTAAGGCGGTTAACTGTTTGTGGCTTGTTTATATACACCGTTTCCTTCACGTAGCCTCAAAGAAAAAAGCCCATCGGCGTTAAATCGCGCAATCTTAGTGGCCAATTTTGATAGCCAAACCGAGAGATGACACGGTTTGGAAATTTGGTCCGCAGTAACACCATTGCTTCGCGTGCTGTCGCACCGTCTTGTTGAATAAACATATCCTCCACATCAATTCGGGCCCCAAAAACTCGGCGCTTTATTGACGAAATAGAGCGAAATAGAACCACAGTTATGCGAAAACGTTAACCAGATATTTCGTGGTGGCCATTTGGCCGGATGTCCTATTTCATGTTTAATCGCAATTAAATATAAAATATTCGCTTAATTCGAAAAAAAGGGATTTTCTTGTAAATTAAATCCGACGCTCTTGTTGAGACACCCTTTACAATAAATTTTCACTTATTATTTGTGATTTGAAATATAGTGTGTACTTGAAGTAATGAACAAACTCTTAATGGAGTACACACAAACTATTTTTACATTTATTTAAGAAAATATAAAATGTTCATGTATTTTTCACATATTGAGAACATCCTTTTATCAGCGTTCATAATAGATTCTTTTAAGTGTACAATTGTGTATATATTCCGATACATGCGCTGTAAAATTTCCGGCATTCATTGCTTTTTTACAAGCATTAAATTTGGACTTTCAAACGAATGTTTCCACTCCTCGATTAAGCAAACTATTTTTACATTTATTTAAGAAAATATAAAATGTTCATGTATTTTTCACATATTGAGAACATCCTTTTATCAGCGTTCATAATAGATTCTTTTAAGTGTACAATTGTGTATATATTCCGATACATGCGCTGTAAAATTTCCGGCATTCATTGCTTTTTTACAAGCATTAAATTTGGACTTTCAAACGAATGTTTCCACTCCTCGATTAATGAAGTAAAATTTCGAGTTTAGAAAAGCCTCAACATTTGGTTTGGTCGCGTTGTGAAGCGGAGCGACCAAATTAAATTTTCAGGCTTTTCTCGAACTCGAAATTTTACTTCATGCTTAATCAAGGAGTGGAAGCACTCGTTTAAAGCTTTAAATTGACCGCTTCTATAAAAAACGACAAATTTCTGCAAATTTATCAAATGCTGTAATTATCGGGATATGTATACTTAAAAGAAAAATCCCCTTACGTCGGGTTTAGATAATTTAATCATCCATGCGCCCCAGTATGAAAAGCTAATTTGCGAATTTATTGTGGTTAAAAGATGTTTCTTAAAATCACCATCATAATTTGATGGGTAATTGTTGAGAAGTACCGTTTGAGCAGGAAGCATTTTCTGTGTTCAAATTGCGTAGCGGTATAGGGAGTCGACAACCTTTCCTCGTAATTTTTTGGTTGATAGCATATTAAGTTCGCGTATATAGGCCAAACAACCTTAAAATAGCCGAGATGCGAAATATTTTCTTAAACAAAATGCCTGCTTGCACCTACCTAATTGTCGCAGAATCTCCGCCCTTAATGCATTACTGAGTCCCTTCTCGCGCAGCAGCACTTCATATTTCTCCTTGGCAATTTTGACTTTTCCTTGAACTTCAAACAGGTGCGCTATGTGAAATTTAACTGTAACAAAAATACAATTGATAAATGGTACCGGCTTGCACAATTCTGTGAAAACAAACTAGACAAATGCTATTTCTAGTATGAAACGGGAAACCGTGCCAAGGCTAATACTACTTTTTACCCATTCGCTTTTACGGTAGGTCAGTTATGAACTCGCCAACAAAATTGTAATATATACCGCACGGCACGATATCGTCAATACAAATAAAGTAAATGAAATGCATCAGAATCGTTAATTTTTTACTTAAAAAAATATGCATATTTTAAATGAGTAAAAACTGACTAAAATTAAAATGAAAACTGATAACAAATAAATACAAATTGTAAACGGTCGATATTTTAATTTTTTGATTTGTAATGCGATGTGTTTAAAGTTATTTTGATTCTTTTAAGAATGTACTAATTTTATTTAAATGGGGATTTATTTTATCTTTTATACACTTTTAAAATTTAGGTTAAATCTGCTAGTCAATTACTCGTTTGGAATTTTACATTTTTGATCATTTGGTAACTTTTTACATTTTTGATGATTTGGTAATTTTTTTACACTTTTGTCAATTTGTCCCTAATTTTCACAATTTTAAAGTATTTGTGAAATTTTTTAATGTGTCTTGGTTTTGACGATTTTATTTAAAACAGTAATAATAATAATAATTATTATTTTTATGAATGACTTATTGTATTACATACTGGGATTTTTTTTTTCAAATATACGTAATGTAGAAAACGCTGTAAATTTTCAGGCATTCGTCTATTTTATAAAAGCGTTCAATTTAAAGTTTTTAACGAGGAAACACTCCCAGACTAAGCATGAAGTAAAATTTCGAGTTTAGAAAAGCCTTAAAATTTGGTTTGGTCCCTCCTTTAAGGCCTTGCCTTTCTAAACTCGAATTTTTACTTCATGCGCCAAGCGTATAAAACAGAAATATTGTGAAGTTAGAAACACACTGAAAACAGTATTTCAAAAATATTTGTAATAATCGTAATATTAAATAACAAATTATTTGCATTTTTCTTCACGCATTCTCAAATCAAGTTTAATAATACAATGTATTAAACTAACTTATTAAGTAATTTAATTGAGAAAAAATTTAAAAAGTTGCGTTTATGTATCAATAGCTTTTAATGGTTTAAGTATACTTACACATATTCCATATAAACAATTGTAAAATTAATGAACATGTGATTAAACCTAAGCAGTGTATTTTGAACTTCACTTTAAATTAGTGTTTAATTCGCGTAGCGCATGAAGTAATATTTCGAGTTTAGAAAAGCCTGAAAATTTTACTTCATACTTAATCTGGGATTGGAATTACTCGTTAGAAGCTTCAAATTAAAAGTTTTTAATGAAACAACGAATGTCTAAAATTTAACAAATCATCTAATAAGTATTTTCGATCAAATTTTAATATTCTATATTGTAAATGTATCGCGAAAGTAAGTAAATAAATTTCATCGAAGATAAACAAATAAATTTAGTTCGATCGATTTGTAAGAAAAATTAGAGATATCAAAAAAATTATAATTGAGTTCTATTTTTGGTTGAAATAGTGAACATTTAGGAAGTTTATTGATTGTTACATTTTTTACGTTTGTTGCTTTTGGCAATTTAATTGAAAATTTATGTTTTTTGACAATTTTAAGAAAATGTACTAACATTGTTTTCGATTAATTTTTACTATTTTTAATAAATTTGTCAATTCTACGAGTTTTATCGATTTATAAAAATCCACAAACAAACAAAAAATATATCAATCAATAAACTTCGTAAATATTGACAATATCAGCCAAATAGAAAATGCAATTATAATTATTTCGATATCTGTAATTTTTCGTAAAAATCGATCAAATTAAATTTATTAGTTTATTATCGAGATCCATTTATAATATAAAATACAAAAACTTTATTGAAAATAGGTAATAGAATTAAAAAAATACGTTAAAAAATATTAATAAAAATAGTATAGAAATGTTGAAACCAATAAAATGAAAAAATAAATACAAGGATTTTTTCTTTTAATTACACATATCATGTTTTCGACGTAAATTTTCAGACATTTGTTGTTTTATTAAAAACTTTCAATCTTCAGCTTCTAACGACTGTTTTCAATCCCAGATTAAGCATGATGTAATATTTCGAGTTTGAAAAAGTCTGAAAATTTGGCGAATTTGGGAATTTTAATTCATGCGCCACGCGTATAATAAAACACTGATTTAAAGTGAATTTCAAAATACACCCAGCCCTTATGTTTGACTCTCAAGTGAATACATCCTACAAATGGTTACTATGTAATAATATATACTTATATACTTTTTTTGCGACTCTTGGATTTTATGATATTACTTCTTCATATTTAATCGTCATTTCAATAACGAGGAAATAGTATTATTAATACATAACCATTTATTTGTTTCATTTTTTGCCGATTTAAGTCCCAAAGATTTGTAATTTTGGGTTAAAATTGAAATGTTTACTGGTTCTTCAAAAAAATATATATACCGGTTATCTTATTAGTGCGTTCTTGGAGGATATCTCGGCCTACGTTGAAGATAGAAAAAAAGTATCGTCATCAAAGTTGCTTGGTTTTAAGAGCTGAGCTGCATAAAAATATATTTATTTATACAGAGTGCGGCAGGATGCTTGTTTTTCGAGCGGCACTATGGGGATCTCGATTATTTAAAGAGATAGATATTCAATTGTTTCCACGTTATTAAAAAAAACTGCTATTTTCCATATTTAAAAACTGCCGATTTCTCAGTTATTTTTTATTTTTTCAAACACGATTTAAAAAAAATAAAAAATAACTTAGAAATCGGCAATTTTTAAATATGTAAAATATCAGTTCTTTTTTTTCGAACAACGTGGAAACAATTAAAAATATTTCTTAGGGCAATGTTTAATGACTTATCGAATGGCTAACGTTTAAAATATTCATTTTTTACGTAAATAAATTGTTTTTGTGGATTAAAACAATACATTTTTTAAGAGTTAACATGTGGCACATCATTGGAATCAGCGTAAAAAATGCTGTTCAGTGATATGCATATCTGCATATGCGGCCATACGAAAATCAATAGTTGTTTGGAATTCCTCATAAAAATTGCGTGTCATTTTATTTAAAACATTCGGTCTAAGCCGTACTGTTTCGGAGTTGTTTGACATTTATTGAAAAAAGAGGCGTTTGCAGTGGTTTCGTAAACCTAAAATATCTCTGAAACTAAATAAGATAAAGAGTTGCAATTTTCGCCATTATCTTGACAATAGGGGGCGATATAGGCTGCACTATAAAGTTCTTGCGCCTTAGTTACTTGGCTAAAATATAAAAATAGTCAAATTTATACATGTTCAATTAAGAGTAACTTGATTTTTTTAAATGGAACCATATAATTTTTTTAACAACAATTGACTCAAAATTCAATTCCCTTTCTATTAGGTTAATCATTTTTATCCGTAGTTTTAGAGTTCTTAATAAAATTATATTTCATGTACAGATAAAAAAATATCAAAATCGAAAGAGAATTTCATTTTGAGTCAATTGATAAAAAAAAATATATGGTTCCATTTAAAATAATCAAGTTACCTATGATTAAACATTTTTTTAATTCAATTATTTTTATTTCGTAGCCAAATAACTTAAGCGCAACAACTTTATAGTGCAGCCGATAGCGCCCTCTATTCTCAAGAGAAAGGCAAAAACTGCAACTCAATATCTTATTTAGTTTCAGAGATATTTGAATTTTATAAAACCACTGCAAACGTAACTTTTGTCCGTAAATGTCAAATAACTCCGAAACGACACGACTTAGACCAAATGTTTTTTAAAAAATGATACCCTATTGTTTTGAGAAATTCAAAAACCAAATAGGGTGATCCGTTTAAAATAAGCAAGTTGCATCTGCTACTGTCTTTATGGTGAATCCTGTATAAATAAAAATATTTTTAGGTTATGCAGCTCTTAAAATCAAGCAACTTTGGTGACGATTTTTTTTGCATCTTTAACGTGAGCCGAGATATCATCCGAGAAAGCAGTAATGGGACACCCTGTATATACAAGGCATTTTTTACTGAATTGTTTCTACGAATGATTATGTAATGTATGTAACTCTAATTCATATATAATTATCTTGCGAATTGCATTATTGCTGCCAAACGCTAATTCCCATTAAAAAGTTAATTGCAGATTCGGATTCCGCATACTTAAATCTATCTAATTCACTAAAACTTCAAGATGACAGCAAAAAATAATTTCTATCCTCAAAGCGCCATAATGTAGGATTTATTGTACATATTGGATTTTTGCCGCCAAACGAATAAAAAAGTTAAGTATAGATTCAGATTCCTCATACTTAAATCTATACAATACAACAATAAAAAAAGAATATTCACCTAAAGATGATAATAATTTCTACCCTCGAAACGTCTTAATGTGGGAATTATCTTACAACCTGCATTATTGCTGCCAAACGCTAATTCCTATAAAAAAATAATTGAAGATTCGGATTGATTATGTTTATATAATTCACTAATAAGAAAAGAATATTCACTTTAAGATGATAAAAAAATTATTTCTACCCTCGAAACGCCTTAATGTGGGAATTATCTTACAAATTGTATTATTGATGTCAAACGCTAATTCCTATAAAAAAGTTAATTGCAGATTCGGATTCCTTATACTAACATCTATTAAATTCACTAATACAAAAACAATATTCATTCCAAGATAATAGAAAAAAAATCATTTCTACCCTCAAAACGCCTTAATGTGGGAATTATCTTACAAATTGCATTATTGCTGCCAAACGCAAACTCCCATAAAAAAGTTAAGCACAGATTCAGATTTCTTATACTTAAATCTATTGAATTCAATAAAAAAAAGAATATTCACTTCAAGATAATAGGAAAAAATTTTAAAACCTTTTCAGGTTCTAAGATTGTAATAAAAAGCTTCAGTCGAAGAGGATACTATTATATTCTTTTTACTTCAGTTTAAAATTTTATCTCAAAATCTTTAGTGGTACAGCACTGACTGATACACAAACACACAGGTACACGGACACAGGCATTCAGGGGACCTCAAAATGGATATTTCCGCTAAGAATTTACATACGGCGAAAGTAAAAACTTACTTCTGGATATGTGTAGTTAGTTATATTAGGAATTTGCTGTAATTAAACATGGTTTTTGTGGATGATAATAAAATTGACAACATCGATTATTTAGATTGTTTGTTTTTATGTTAAGTTTATGTTAAGTATTATTAAAGAGATTGGTGTTTACATTTAAACAATAATTACGTGTATAAATAGTTTTTTATTCTTCAATGAAAAACCAATCAGAAAAATTATTTCATTGTTTCTGTCAAACCGAAATGTTATAGATTTCTAAACACAGAAAAAAAATTAAAAAGGCGCTTATAAAAGCACCAATTTCAGAAAAAAAACATTATTTTAAGGGAAAAAAGTAGTGATGGGCAAGATCGAGTATCTACCTCAAGGATCGATGAAGCAATGAACGATCCAGTTGAAGTATCGAGCAGAATTGATCAAAAGAGCGATCCGATCAAAAAGATCGAGCTGATCAAAAAGATCGAGCCGATCAAAATGATCGAGCCGATCGAAAAGATCGAGCGGCTGGATCATTTGTAAGGGTCGAGCGGATCGCGCAGTCGATCTTATTTGATCATCACTTAAAAATTACTTGTTATTTAAATACTCTTTACTTATAACTAAATGAATTAATGTAATGAATTTAAATTATGCCTTTTGGTGTAATCATAATTAATTTTGATTTGTAATTTAAACTTTTGCATACGAAAAAGTAAGTATTAATAAATAAATTGAGTAGAATTCTTCCGGCCTGCCAAATACAATATTTACATTCTAAATTGAATGAAAGCTTTTCAACAATAAGTGGTGTGTGAACCGGCAACGAAAAAATGTAATGATTATGTATACTGAAAAAAAACTGTAGAATAAGGCAGAAATATTAAATGTGGTAATTATTCCGAAGATGAGTATTGATATATGTTTAGAATACGAAATATACTTCCTCATGGAATATTTATACGTTTACTGAATTTTCCAGATTTTATCGCAATGAGCAGTATTAAATTATGTATGCCTGAGTTCCTTAAGGACAAGTTACTGACTGAGATAAAAAACAATTTACTTTTTTAATTGCCATCGACATAGTTTATAGTGATAATGGAAATAATCGATTATTTTTCCGAAGCAAGTGCTCAAAACTATAGAGACAGTAATTTAATGAGTATGAGGAGCTTATGAAGAATATATTATATATATATATACATATATATATATATATATATATGATTTTTTAAAACATTTAGAAAAGGAACGTTGCTTACGGATTGAGGGTTTATTTAAATTGTATAAAAACGCAATATGTTATATAAAATATATGATATTATTTTGTCGTAATACTTCATAATCAACGTACTGTTGTAATAAAAACATGATTACATGAATATTAAGAAAGATATCGTATTGTTATAAATGAATTAATAACATTAAAAATATAAATTATTTACAATTTTGATATACACCAATGAAATTACAACATATGTATTTGTTTCTTTGTAAAGTTTTTTTTTATTACCCTTTAAACACAGAAGCCAACACTTTTGAAACAGATGTTAGTTGTGTTTGATTCATTATATATTTAATTTGATTACTAATAATAATGATAATAAATTTAGAATGAATAATAATTTTATACATGACTACCCATGATCCGTTACACTTTTTGCTGGCAGTAGATATTTCTGAATAAGCGGAGAAATATAAAAATCAACCTTTCAACCGAGTAAAGGCCTGTTCGCCTGCACGCCAAGAAAGAAGAGTCCACTAACTCTGAAATTTGATACCCGATTTTGCCCCTCTTAAAGAAATTTTACAAAAAGGGCCGCGACGTCCGGGCCTTTTCGAAGCCGGGCCTCCTTGGACGCCGGGCCCGTAGCAAGGGTCAGTTGTTACTCCCTCTCGTCTGCCCTTAAGTGAGTTATTTTACTCAGAATTGATGAATACATTATTTAGTAAATTAGTTTAGTATTAGATCGTATGATATACTAAAAATATAAATGCCTATAAGAAATGTTCCAATACTTCATACCACCTGCAAGTGACTTTATTTTTTATAAACCTACGACAGGTGTTTAAGTTGGTAAACACCTAAACTGGATGAACGATATGATTTCTATTTAAATAATTACAATGTAGCGTTTAAATAATTAACTGGTTTCAATATACACGGGTAATTCACGACGTTTTCCCGCAACTTGAGGGATGTATTCTAGAAGTAATTTTAAGTAAAAGAGTTGAACAAAGGTCCGATTCTAAAAAAAGCGAGTTGTGGAAAACTTAAGATTTTGTATTTTCGCACCTCGCACGGCTATTTTTAATAATGGTAGCAGTGTTCAATAAAGGTGGCGCCAGTCATTACATTACTTTTGACGTATCGACTGCTTAAGGGTGTACCACTGTTTCTCGGCAAACCACGTTTCTAATTTTATTTGTGAATAGCCTCTACGTCGCGCATCGTCGTGCATCATAGCACATCGTAGTATATAAGCTATTGGAGCTACACTATCTAAGCATTTCATGCTTTCTGTGTATTATTCGATTCTCGAGTCAATGGCTTATCGGCCGGGATATTTATTTTATCCTAATTTATGATCCTCTTCAAGTACGCCTCTCGCCTTTTTATATTTTCTAGTAAAATTCGAAACACGTTTCTTTCAGTTCATCTTTATGAACTTTATAAACACTTTTCGATTATTTAATGAACTTTCAGTTATCTATATTTTTATCAAGTAATAATATAATATATATAATATAAATTCTTAAAAAATAAAGTTTATTATACTTTTGATCGTAAAAATTTGTAATTTATTTATTTCATTTGTGGTAATATAAACTGCCAATTTATAAACATTAAACGTGTTAATCATATTTTTCTACGGTCCGTATTTTTAGGGCCTAGTGGTAAAAAGCATTAAGTACGTGGACACCAATGTCTATGTAACGTATTTATGCAAATGATAATATTATTAATTAACATATTATTTATCGACTACATACTTATATAATAAATAATATTGTGAGCTCATTTTAAATATATGACTATTCATACATTTTATTCTGGTTCCTTCAAAAATAATACTTTACAACCCCGTAGCTGAATCAGAAAAAAGGCACGTATACACGTTATACCCCGAAACGAATATCTTTGTAGTCAATAAACAATATTGTGAGCACATTTTGCTGTTTGATTTATAATTTTATTGCGATTCTTTGAAATAAATTATTCATGCTGAATCATTCGTCTTCGTCAATTTGGGTGCGGGGTTATAAAGCAAGTAAATGTCCTTCATAATACGTTAATCATATATTATGAAGGACATTTACTTGCTCTACAACCCCGCACCTGAATTGACGAAGACGAACTCATGCATTCCGAATTTTAAAGATTCATCCCTTTTCGCCAGTTTAATTGTATGCAATTGTATTTTTAACTGGTAACAATAGCAAATAATAAAAACATACGGTTTCGGTGAGTCTGCTTTTTACCCCACCATTAAATGACGTTACAAATTTTAAAAATATTCAGATTTTTGATGTTGACATGGATGTTCATTGTATCAGTGATAAAAGTGTTGTGTCCGTGTAAGATTTTGAGAAACTTACAACTCGTTCCAATCGTATTCTTATAATGGATCATAGAAGAGGAAGGAAATGCAGGTTGTACTTATCTGCACCCCGAAAAAAATGTAATCTTACAATTTGGAGAAAGTAAGTTTACATTGTAGGTCCATCATATTTCTATATTGGCATTATTACATTTTTCAAATTATTTTCAATAATTGTTTCAAATTTATTGCTGGTGTATAAAAATCAAATCAAAATAACATGAACATAAATGGGCAGTTCAATGTAAAGTGATCCAATAAAATATACCTTGCTATTTTATATTGCTTCTATTTATTTGCTTTTACCTAATGTTATTTTTTTAGAAATTCTTAGTTAGTTTTGCTATTTTGCTGCTAAAAACAAATACTTGTAGTGTAAATACTTCCTGAAAAAATATTAAAAATTAAAACAGATGTTATGAAAAGTTTTCTACAAATTATGAAAGCACATTTTTATCTGACATACGAAACATTTAGAATTGGGCAATCTGATTGTTTTACGAAATTTCATGAATGTTATTTTCTTAGTCATTTCAATAAGTGTTTCTACTTTTAGAAATCTGTATTTTCTTTCAAATACATTTTATATTCGATATTTTGTTTCAATAATTCCAATTTTAAAGCAATAAAGGAACATTCTCGTTTCCACAAACCGCAACAAATATTTTGTAAAATAACCTCAAAACAAAGTTTATTTATTTCTCAACGATCTCTGAAAATTTGATATTTTGCGATTTTTTTTAACAAAACACAATGTTTCGCACATTGATAATCATAACCATGTTTTAATAAATTTTAATCGGCTCGTATTTTCTAATTAATTTATTAAAATTATTTTCTTTCGTTTTTTTTAAACAATAAACCAATTTTCTTTAACTTTGACAAAATTCATACATTTTTAGTTAACTTTAAGCAACTGTAATTTCGCTGAGAGTTAATTAATTTCGTGTTTTCCAACCTTAGAATCAAGTTTATTTATTTTTTAAAAAGATAAATAAAATTGAAATGTCTTGATTAGTTTTTTGAAATATTGCAGTAAATTTTAAATTTTCGAAAACAATAATGCTTGTGATTTTGATAAAGGTGATTTCTAAAGAATAAATAAGTAAAATCCAGGCGTATTTATTGTTAAACAAATTAAAAAAAAACATTGGATTGTCTAATTAACATAAAAGTCTTCTTCTTTATTTAATAAAAATTTACTAACTTTTGCTCCATTTACTTAACGAGTTGTATAAATTTTAGTGAATAGTGTAAAAATCTACAAATTATTAATAACTATCGTCAATGTTCATAATTTGTTTTATCAATTTAAGCCAATTTTGATGTGTTTCGTCAACAGTCGTTATTTTTCGATCTACGTGTAGGTTGAAAAATAACGACTTCCAACTATTCAAGTTTTTCTTTTAAACGTGTGATCATGTTTAGAAATTGTCGTGAAATCAGGATCTGTTAATACATTGCGAATCTACATTCATTCTAGAAGAGCGGGCGAATCAAAATGAGTCATGGCTCAAAAAGAGCTACATATTTCGAACTGAGTCACTTGGCACACCAGCTCACTTCATTGAGCTGACTCTTTGAGTCGATTCGCTCAAGAGTTACCCATCTTTAGTTCAGATATACCTTTAAAAAAATCTGTCAGTCAAAATTAAAATTATTATTTTTTACTTTCGTAATTAAAAAATGTTTTCGCAGCACTCGGGGATTATCAGCTTGCGGATAATCTAGGCTTTACTGTACATACATATTGAGAAATCAACAATATCCGATTTATGCGCTCAATTGAATTGTCAGCTACAAATTAGGAATTATATATTTAAAAAATTATCTATTTTATACTGATATTATAATTCTTATAATATTGTAACACACTCATCTCGAAAACCCACAAAAGATGATTCTTGACATAAAAGTACCATAAATCAAGTAACGCTAGCCTAATAGCGGTGCGTACTCTGAGATCAGTCGTCCCGTCTCGAATGCATCTCCCACACGCACGTGAATCCGAGGTGAAAGAGAGAAAAATTGGTCTCCGCTTAGTTCTTGCAAGAAAATGTAAAATAGTCCGATAATTACAGAATAGTTGTGGGAAAACTAATAAATATATTTTTATGATTCAAACCCTTTGTTTATAACAAAAGTCGATTCTAGGTTCCTATTCTTTTAAAATAAAATATAAAAATGTTTAAATTGGTTAAATTGTCGATCAAATCAGTGTA
Source organism: Philonthus cognatus (assembly GCA_932526585.2). Taxonomy (NCBI): domain Eukaryota; kingdom Metazoa; phylum Arthropoda; class Insecta; order Coleoptera; family Staphylinidae; genus Philonthus; species Philonthus cognatus. The sequence goes on from OW052243.1 coordinate 95,117,932, forward strand.
AATATTGATCCTATTAAATGCATTTTATATAAACAATAAATTTCGTTTTTTTAAAACTAAAAAAACTACGAACAGTGATTCATCCTTTAACTTTCTTACCCTGAAATTGCAATACGACAGTAATATTATTGGTGGTAACAGCGGCACTCACATAAAGCACTATTTTCTTTTCTTTTTCAAGCAAATGGTATGCCCTTAAGTCTGTTTGAGTAGGATATAGTGCCTTGTTTGATTTTTCTTTAATGCCTTTTACATTTACGCCGATGTGGTGTTTATTTCTGGTTTAGCAAATGGAAAATAAAAAAAGTTAAATCTAAAGTTTCCAATAACTCGCCTATTTTTGAAAATCAGACCCGTGTTAATATGAACTTTTGTGCTTAAAATGGTCTCCAAAATACACCCCTTAGGTGGCGGGAAAAAGTCATGAATCACCCTGTATACTCGAAGATAAGGCATAATTGACTTTATTTTTAAACCACTAAAGATATACAAATAACAACCTCTTAAGAGTTTAACATAACGTGAAATTGAATTTGTCAATTGTTAGAAGAATATTTATAAAAATATAAAAATCATTTAAAGTTAATATCGACTTCTGCAGAAAGACATTATTAATTTTATATTGTTTTTATATCTTTCAAGATTAGTAATACGATGTTCGTTTTTTTAAACTTATTTTAGGGCACATATTTGGACTTAAAAATATTAAAAGTGCGATACTTTTCGCAATCTACAACTAATTTATCCTACAAACACGAATTCAGTCATTGAAACAATGATTTTTGAATGAAAACCCCCATTGTTCAAATTCTTCTTAGTAGGAAAAAATTGTTTTAGATTGCGAAATAATAAATAATAATAATAAATAAATAAACTTGTAATAAATATTGTTGAAATATTCTACAACCAAGTAATGGCATTTCATTTATTTTGAATTCAAGTCAAAAGTGATATTCTAACTTCACTTGACTAAAATTTATAATTACATATTTTGTATTGTGAAGGCTTCTACTTCGTTATACATTTAACAATAAAACACACTGATAACTTTGTTTGCATAATACCTTTTATTTTTACATGACTGCACTTTATTCTTTCCATTACAGTTCAAATTAAAATAATGTAGGATTAATAAATTGATTATTCCAATTACTTATTATTAATAATACTTAATGAGATAGATCAATAATATTTCAAAATTCACCATTTTCAATAAAACCAAAAGAGCTATGACAAAAAGTATATACTCATTAAATGTTTATTTTTAGATACTCTACAAGTTATGTTTGAAAGATTTTTCGACGATGTGAATAATTTACGAGATACGAAGGAAACGCTAAGAGTAAACGTCGACTTCCGGGTTCCGGTTTTCTCCCATTTTTATATCATCGCGAGATACTATGGAATAGAACCCAAGTAAAAAATTTGATGAAAATCCCGAATGCCGTTTTCGCTAAAATCGTGCCACAGACATCATTGAGATAACACTTGATTCGGATTCCTGGGACCTCAAAACGGATATTTCCATAAAAATGTAAGGGGTCAATTTTTGGCCGATCACAATACCTTCCCCTCTTACACAGTAACGCGATCGGTAAAAATAAATCAGTTCAAATATTTTATGAAACTGGCCCCCCGTCAAAAGAATGTTTAAAAACATCAATAATATTTTGAGAATACGCAATTTGAGTAAGTAATCCGTTAAGATTATAATCACGTTTTCATTAATCCGAATGTCTACGGATTATATTCCTACAATGCGAGCCGTAAAAACAAATGTATGGATATTTTATATAAATCATTCCTAAAGAGGATAATAATAACGCTAATAGTTCGTACAAGACTGTAAAACTCACGCTCGATACATAAAACGCTAAACTTTTGCATCTGGTGTCCATCGTACTTTAATCTCATAGTTTTACTGCAGTTCATTTTTGCCTGCTAATTTTCTTAATAATTAGCAAACCATCAATAGCAAAAACCATATTTTAAAGTATCATCGCAAACAGAGAGGTCTCAATGAATTTTTTTTATATTTACAAATGCACGGGAAGTTGTTGTTTCAATGGATATTTATTGTGTTAGTAGTCTTAATGTTTGCAGTTTATACGAACATTTTCGTAATTTTATGTATTATATTTACTTTTTCTATGTAAATAAATAATGTTTATAAATCACGTAAGAAGTTAATTTAAGAAACCTTGAATTTGCATTTACAGCTTTATTATTAGAATTGGTATTAATATCGTTACAGATTAATGCTAGATAAATTCTACGAGACCCGTACAAACACCATACAAACTTTTTATATTTATAGAACAAAATGTACATGCTATTAGTTTTCAACTATAGATAAAATGACGCTGCAACGTTGCACATTCATGTGTTTCAAATTCACTTTAGTTAAACTTGGAGTATTTCGATCTTACACTGTTTGTTAATGTTTGTGAAAACGTATTTATTTTGGTAAATTATTTAATTGAAATTTACATCTAGTATGGATTTTTACTCCTTAATTAAGAATGTAGGAAAATTTCGAGTTAAGAAAATATTTTTTGATTGCCAAATTTTCAGGCTTTTCGAAACTCAAAATTTTGCTTCATGTGCCACGCGTATAAACCATGGAAATATTGTGAAGTTTTTAATATGCTTCTAAAGTAGCATGCTAAAGACGTTAATTTTGAAATTAACTTAAAACCAGCGTTTTAAACGCGTGGCGCATGAAGTAAAATTTCGAGTTAAGAAAAGCCTGAAATATTATTTCATGCTTAATCGGCTAGTGGAAAACATTCGTATTTAATTTCAAATTGAACTCTTATAAAAAAAACAACGAATGTCGTAAAATTTACAGCGTATGCATATGTATACTTAAAAGAAAAATTCCCTGTATATAAAAATATGCAGGATGTTACATAAAAAAGAGATTTAATAATAGTTAACAGTTGACTAAATGTGGTATGAAATTTGCAGTATCGAGTATTGGCTTTTTAAAGCTAAAATTATATCTCTCCAATTTTCTTTTGTTCGGAAAGTGAATTAACAAAATGCACGACCCTTTTGTTAAATATAACATATCACGAAAATGGTTTAATTTAAAAGTTATGTTTCTTAATGATTTTTTTTCAAATATTTTACGTAGAATTCAAATTCACAATAAAAAATATATTCATTTTCATTTTAAAATAAGGTCTTATGCAGATATTGTTGTTTAGATTAAGTAATAAATGTGTATACTTACTTTTATTTTTGTTTGTTGTACAGGGACTGTTATCGACTAAGGCGAGCTGTAAGTGTTTTAATGACGATCCATAGTCTTGGGTAACTTTAAACATCAACCCTAGGCGTAGGTGCACTTCATTAGCTCTTTGGAAACTTGGTGCCACATAGAGTAGTTGTTGAAATAACTTAACAGCCCTGTAATTAAAAGGAAATAATAGTTACGACACTCTCACCTATTTAAACAATTGGTATTACTAACACGAATCTTTGTATGTATTATGTTGTAAGTATATTACTACGTTATATATACTTGTCAACTTCTGTATTAGGCAGAAAGTAATCACTCCTTGCAATAACTCGTAAACATTTACCTACCCACGCAATATCTAGTAAAAGTAAATTGCAGATTTGAGGGATTATTAGGTCATAACAGTTATAAAATTGCGTTTTATAAAAAAAGCCCAACGCACACGCATACCCGTCAAGGTTGTACTTTATCAGAAAATCTAAGGTGCAAAATGCGACCACATCACGTGACAAGGCACTGCAGGAAATTGATGTTTACTGTAATTCCGAGAGAATTTTTAATAAGCATCGCACCTGTTCTACGGCGATAAATCTAAAATTTCCCTATCGCGGAGGGAATCGGTGTTTGCTAATGGGGGGATTTTGATTGTGGCTTGTTTTCTTCAAGGAAGTAATTTTCCACCCTTGTGGCCACGATGGATGCACTTGGATGAGCTTTGGTCAAACGAGGGTTGAAGCTCGATAATAAAAGCGCACTCGCGTCTTCGTTGCTTTTGATTTGAAATCACTTCATCAAGGACTTGCTTTGTTTGTTTCATATCTGAATCAGCACTCCATTACGTGCAGCTTATTATGTGTAAAAAGCGCATTAATCAGGGACGCACGGTTGTGGTATTTTCCTAGATGTTGTTTTCCAATTATAGAGGAAGTCAAATATGAAAATTCCTATGTAAAATGGTGATGTGGTTATCAAAGCACTTTCCCCATCAGTCATATACAAGTTTCTTTTAGATTTTTCCCAGTCTAATAATTTATGTAGGTATTTATTTGGAACAGCCTGGTTTATAAAAAAAAACGGGGTATCTTTTAAACTATTATTCAAGCTACAGAAAAGTATAATATAGAAAATTTGTCTTTTATGTATACATATCCCGATGCACACGCTGACAATTTTCAGGAATTTATTGTTTTCATTTTAAAGTTCAATTTTAAGCTGCTAACGAGTGTTTCCACTTCTTGATTAAGGATGAAGTAAAATTTCGAGTTTAGAGAAACCTGAAAATTTGGATTGGTCACTTCGTGAAGCGGAAATACCTATCCAAATTTTCAGGCTTTTCTAAACTCGAAATTTTACTTCATGCGCCACGCATATAAAACACTGAATTAAAGTGAATTTTAAAATACACCCACCCCTTATATTTGATCCTCACGTCAATACATTCTAAAAATGCTTACTATTTACTAATATACCTATACACCTTTGGAAAATAATGTAAATTCCGTTAGCAACAGGTACTTATGACTACAGATAACACAGACAACAATTCTTCTCAATCCGACCCACTTTAAAAAATTCGTTAGTTATGAATAGTGATCCAAGAAGGCGCACGCTTGCGGTGGCACGTGCGTAAGTATTTTTAAAATTGGCACATTTTAATTTGTCATACGGTATGGAGCACTGCACGTAGCGCACACTCGCCTGACGTATGCGCCAAATCCATACAAAATGTGACAAATGCATTTGACACAAATCGTATGTCCCAAAATCGGTCTGCTTTCTGACTCAAAGCAATAACGCGTTGGGACTTGTGATGTAAAATGCGGGCATGCGAGGGAAACTGTTCGGAGGGGCATGCGGGATATGCGTACGCGAAGTGCGATCGCAACCTGAGTCAGCGCATTTTGCTAAAATCTACGGTAGAATGACGGTCTGGGTTGTTCGTTCGAAGGGAATCGCGGTTCAATTTTCACTGAAACCGAATACTGTGTAATCGGATACCCCCATCGCGTTGTTTAAATTTCGTGTTTACAAGAGGAAAAAATATAAAATGATATATTTTGATTTATTATTGAAATAATGTATCTATTTCAATATATTTTTAATGTTAGATAGTTATTTTAATTTACCTACATAATTACAATACAATAAAAATTATTATTATAATTATCTTTTAAATATAAAATAATATCAACTAAATTTAGTTAATATTATGTGCTCATTTTAAATATGCAAATTGCAATGTTGGTCCTTTATTTTAATTTTATTTGCTAATACTTATTTAATATATTTTTTGAAATGATTTCAAATAAATAGTTATAATTATAATAATTTATTTGAATAATAAATTAAAATAATGCATTTTAACATAAAGTAATTAGTAGGTACGAACAATCTAGCATTTTAAATTGTAGGATCCTCTTATAAATATGAAATCCATTTTCACCGAAAATAGGCCTGCGATTCACATCGAACGAGCGAATCAGACCGTCATTCTACCGCGGTTTTTACCGAAACACGCTGACTCAGATTGCGATCGCACTACGCGCACGCAGATCCCGCATGCCTCTCCGAACTGTTTCTCCCGCATTTTACATCACTAGTTGGGACATAAGAGATGTGATAAATGCATGTGTCATATTTTGTATGGATTTGGCGCATATATCGGGTTTGTGTGAGCTACGTGCAGTGCTCCATCCCGTACGACAAATTATAATGTGAAAATTTTAACAGGACTTGCGCTCGGACTACCTAAAGCATCCATGACCTTACTTAAAATTTCACCTACGTTTCATTCATACACTGGATACTTTTATACCCAAACTGAGACCGTTTAAAAAGTGACAAGACTAGATGAATTCTCGATTAAACCCACGCAAATTCACCAGAGAGCACAAACATGTTTCTTATTATTATTAATTATTTTTAATAATCAATTACGGACTATCAATTAAAGGTACGATAAATTCAATTGCAGATATTGTTTTTTTAAACACATCTGGTAGAGAGCCTGTTCATTATTTTAATTACATCCTGTATAGTAGAATTACGCGTAGAGTTGTGAAACTGTTTTTCTATCTTTAATGAGAGCTAAGATATTTTCTGAGAACGCCCTAATGGAACACCCTGTATACAAGATATATAAATTCTAATTAAAGATTAGGATTTAGCTTAATTATATACAGGGTGTTAATGAATTTCAAGGACAAACTTCTTTGTTTAAAATATACATGAAAACAAACATCTTTTGTTAATAAATGTATAGTCAAAAGTGTCTCCCTTCAGAGCTGGAGATTCTCAAGAATTATAAATATTGAATTGTGTCAAAATTGATATTATTTGAATGCATGTCTAGATCGTTTTTTTTAAATTCCGTGTGAGCCGTGGAAAATTACTGAAAATGCTTGGGCTGCCTATCTTCAGGTACTTCTTAAAGAATCTTCAAGGTGCTCTATTTTCTAGAGGAAATACTTTTGACTACACATTTATTGACAAAAGTTGCTTGTTTTCTTGTGATTTGCAAGTCCTAGAATTCATTAACACCCTGTAAATAAAATTTTAAAAATTCGTAATGCTATCCTTCGTGATTTAGCTAAATCACTTAGGAATTGGCTTAACTGCGATCTTACCATCGTTAAGAAGAATCTATGGTAAACATTACATTATGTCACGTACTACTTTGGAAATTTCTGTACTGAGATATGCATCATCAACAAATATTAAACAAGGAAATTATAGCAATCATTAAAGCTTTCGAAGTGATAAGAAAAGAAAATATAACACCGTTTCATGAGTCATATTTAATATAAGTATAATTACACAGACTATTATATTTAATATGTATTTAAAATACCTTTTAACAATTAAGATATAATCAAAAAATAAAATATTATCAACAATTAAAATATTATCACTTAATAACATACTTAATTTGAATTTGTTTCAGGTTTCAAAATTATCTTTATTGTACTACAACAATTGTTTCACCATACAGTGGCTTTATCAGTATGATATTATTTATCATAAATAAAAAAGTGTACTCTTTACTGTATGTAGTTGTACCTCTTAGTTAGAATCTACTAAAATCTATCTCTATTTCCGTAAAGTACGTCGTTTAGAGTAGGCTGTCGGAATGTATTTGTTTATACAGACAAAAGTAAATGTTAATTATTTGTCAATGGCATAAATTGAATATGTAATAGTATATTTCCCGAAGTGTAGACTACTGTTTTGAATACCTGGTTTTATATACAATTAAGCCATCGCTACATACAGGGTATCCCAATTCAGCAATCCATGCATCTAAATGGTAAGACATGGAGAATCGGTTAAATGGGGAAAAATATGTAGGGCAATGAGTACTGTCTAAATCGTTAAACGTTAAGAACACACTGCGAAAAAACTGATTTTGGCGATTTATCATTTTTAGTTATAACTTGGTTATTATTAATGATGAAAGGATGATTTTGTGACATTATTAAGGCACTTTTGTATGCATTTTAATATTATGTAGTTTTAACATGAAGCAAATATTTTCTAAGATACGCACACTAACTTTATTTTTTCATATGGATGTCAAAGTTGGCTCGGAGACCATTTTGTAGAGTTTTTAATTCTCTTTAACTTGATGTATATGATAAGTTTATTTTTTCAAAAAATTAAAATAAATAACTAAAAATGATTTTCTAGTAAGCTGTGGAATTTTATATTAGAACAAAAGAATAATTATAAACTATAAATTTAATATAAATAGGCAAGAAATTTTAACATTTTTGTCAACTTGCATTTTTTTAAATGTTTGTCTATTTGTTCTAATTTTCACAGTTCTGAAGTTTTTGTAAAATGTTGTGTGTTGGTTTTAAAGATTTTATCTAAAACAGTAATACTTATTTAAAATTTATAATTTTTGTTAAATATTGTCATACAATAATAAGCTCCACGCGTGGAGCTTATTATTTTTAACAACTTTGACAAATCTTGTTACTTTAGTAGTATCATTGTAATTTTTAAAATTCTCTTTATGTTTGTTAGCTTCATTTATAACTTTAGATAATTTTTTTAAATTTTTAATCACGCACTAGTTTAGTAAATTCTAATAAACCCACTCAGTGATTTGATCAATTTTCACGAATCCATGTTTTTACATACAGGAACTTTTTTTCTTAAGGGTACATATTACGATTTTTCGATAAAAATTTTCAGACATTCGTTGTTTTTATAAAATCTTTCAATTTGAAGCTTTTAACGAGTGTTTCTAATCTCAGATTAAGCATGAAGTAAAATTTTCAGGCTTTTCTCAGTTCGAAATTTTACTTCATGCTCTACGCATATAAGACACTGATTTAAAGTGTATTTCAAAATACACCCACCCCTTATGTTTGATCTTAAATGTATATTCTACAAATGTTTAGTATTTACTAATTAATATACTTATACATCTTTTGTTGCAACTCTTGGATTTTAAAAATTAGAGGCGGCTTTTTTGCGGTTGCACAGAATGCTAATTGAATGATGGAATAAATTTGAGGTTATGAAAAACTATGTGTTCAGTGTCAGTAGTGCTAATCAAATTTACAATTCAAAGCCTACTCTAATTTATATTTTAGCACGTTAACCGCCAGCGAATATGGTGCAAAAATGACCTCTTTAATAAGCGGTTTATTTACATTTTCAGTTAATGTATGATGATAAAATTAGGTTGTATGCTTATAAAACTCATTATGAATTATATTTCTAGTATCCGTTGGTCGTAATGAAATTTTAAAGAGCGGTGATTTCTTACACAAAATAGATTTTTTGTTTTAGCATAGTTTTTAAGATAATATCAACATGATTGGTTTTAAATAAGATATTTACAGTTTGCATAACATTAAGCACAATAATTTTAAATTTAAATTGAGAAACTGCGAAATATTTAAATCTGTAAAAGTTGGTAGTTGTACTCTATTTTTTTATTTATAAGAAATTGTTAAAATTATTATATCAAAAAATTAATAAGGCCCAGCTAAAGGGTGGCAAAAATTATGTGGATGTTTTTAATGGGTCCCCTAGGTATTAGAATACATAACTATTTTTTCGTTTCATTTTTTGTCGCCTGACTATTGGGATTGCCCCATTTCTCCACCGTGGATCCGCGCCTAAACACGTTAGGTACATACATAATCACAGCACGAGAAATTAGATGTGGTTGGGATATCAATAGAATTTTAGTGATGAATAAGTGACAATGGACTAAGGCGGTTTCCGTGGTGGTTTTCCTGTGGAAGGAAAAGAAGGAAATCGATAACATAGTATTACGTGACAAGGCAGGCCTAATTATTGCAGAGTATTTTAATGTACGTAACGGTACAACTGTTGTATGCTGGAAGTAGATATCCTTGTAATATGCACGGAGGAAAATCTTTGTTTATTCCCCGGCGTGGAAAGAACAAGAACGGACGAAGATTGTAATATAAATAAATTAGCCGGGGAGCAACGTCCTTTAGATAGGTGTATCGCGAATCGATATCTGAAGTTTTCGGATTTCCATTGTTGTGGTTGGTTTTGATTTACGATTTTCAGAGCAGTGATATTCATGGGGGTCCCTTGCAAATTATTAAGTAATGTTAGTATTACTAAATGAAGGTGCGGGTTTGTGGGTATAGCGAGCTGCTCATGTTTCAGAGATAAGGATCATCTTGTACGGAAGCAGATGGACAGCCCAGCTGTTGAGACAGCTGCAAACAGGTTAATGTCTTTACGAACAATAGAACCAAATGGAGTAAATATCAACCGGCTACGAAATAGGCCATTCCCGTAATACTACCCGCATTTAACCCTACCCTACCCATCACATGCCTTTATGCAGAAGAAGTTGCGTAATCATGTTATTTAAAATTGAATTAAAAAATCGTTGCACTTATGATGTGTCATCAATTTATTATCATTACGTTTCATAGTATAAACGTATAATAAACCCTCTCAGGTTACTATAGTTGAACGAGTAAGTGTGTACGGCCGGACAGGTAGATAGACCATGCGGTCATTGACGTGTTTTCAAGGTTATAGACGGCCACAAAACCCGGGCCATCGCTGTCTCAAACGGACTCACTGCTGTCCAAATAAATCCCTGACCTGCCTCATTCGTGTGACATGCACAATCTGCATGCAATTGCATTGTGCCACCAGCAGCACATACCTGCGTCGATCAAAACCAGGTCAACTTTGATTAGGCCACGTTTTGTAACAACCATCTGTCCTTTCCACATTTCCACCCCATCGAAGCGTTAGCAAAAACTCAGCGCAGATAACGACACCGCGCATAATTGACTTGAGCCGACATTGAATGACCCTGATCCCTAGACCCCGGCCCAGGACCAAAGAACGCTCAACCGAATTTTACGTTCTTACAATGGAACCGGCCCGAACCGACCAATGCACTCTTCGGCCTTTTACCAAGAAACTGTATATAACACAACACTCACCTGCGACTAACAATGCAACAAAGGACAAAACTAGCCCATCTATATGAATCAACGCCGGAAACGAAATTTCACTACGCTTCATTCGTTTTTAAAATACCGAGCTTTCCAGAAAACAACTATATTGTATTCAATTGCAACAACACATTCTGAATACATACAAAAATGTTTTATGTTATAATGTAAGTACACCTTTTTGGAAAATGGTACCAATTATTTCTCGATTAATTTAAGCTGGGCTTCGAATACGAATAATTCAAATAGTTGTATATTCGAATATTCAAATATGAATATTTAAATCACCGAATTATTTACATATATAATTATTCAATTATTTTATTATTGTTTTGAATGAATAATTGAATACTTACATTTCAAAAATTCCCAGCCTTAATAGAATATATTAAATTTCACTTGAAATCAGTATTTTATATGTCAATAAACAAGTATGTTTTTGAACTTCATATTAAATCAGTGTTTTGCACGCCTGGCGCATGAAGTAAATATTTTGAGCTTAGGAAAGCCTGAAAATTTGGATCGTTCGCGCCGCTTCGCGACCAATCCAAATTTTTAGCTTTTCTAAACGAGAAATTTTACTTGATGCTTAATCAAGGAGTGGAAAGGATTTATTATTAGAACCTTTAATGACAATACCGAGTTCTTAAAGAAATTGGGAAACAACCACAAACTGGAGTAATTTCATAATCTTTATGAGTTTTGGTATTTTGTTGTAAATTTTTTTTCAAGAACTCGGTGCTGTCATTAAAGGTTTTAATAGCTTTTCAACAGGGGTTTCTATTCCTTGATTAAGCATGAAGTAAATATTTCAAGTTTTGAAAAGCCTGAAAATTTAGATTGGTCGTTGGGCTTCTCTCAGCTCGAAATATTTACTTCATACGGCAAGCGAGTAAAACACTTATTTAACATGAAGTTCAAAACATTACTGTTGATCCACCACAAGATTAAAATAAAATAAGGTAATATGTTTTGATTAATGCTGGGAATGTTTAAAAATGAAGTATATAAATATTCATTCAAAAGCAATCGAATTAGAATATTCAAATATTTAATGAAATACAATTTTGAATAATTAGAATATTCGAATATTGGAATAGTTCGAATATTTCAATATGCCTCACTATTAATATCAATTTATAATTCTAAATTTAAAACCCTCTAAACATGTTTTAAGATAAAAGATTGACGAATTTATAAAAATATTCATAAATGATCTCTGTCTATCCATGTTGTATCCAAAAGAATAGGTGGATTTTTTGATATCTCGATTATAATTTTGGAACAGTTAACCAAGAGTGTAAATAATAGTAACTCGATCAATCATAACACTGTTAATACCTTACTTATAGAAATTAGAAAACCCTTCATTAATGTCTGTTAATCAGGCAGTTATTTTTTTAATAAAAAAAAAAAACAAATAAAACAACCTCTTTTTTTTAATTATATTTTTAATACCAAGAAATTTCTCCTTTAAGTAAACAACAAATGGTACGTACAGTTAAAAGAAACATGCACTGTATAAATGTCTACTTTAACTTGTTCGCTTAAAGAATTAAATCATATTCTACAAAAATAAAACACTGGCCTATTTATAAATTAGGATTTTCGTTAAATAAGCTGCATTGTTATGTAGTGGTATGATCATAAACGATTTCAGCGGTGGATACGAGATGTTGCAATAGCGCCTATATTCATAAAATAATCATAAAATATTTGATTTTTGACGATTTTGCGCCTCTAATTTAGTAATAGGATCATACAGATGAAAATAATTAATTCGTTCTCCATTATGAAAATAAGATCTCTCGGAGGTCGCACGAATGATTGCTCGAGAGATCTTTTAATACGATATTTCATCACTCGAATGATTGCTGGAGAGATCTTTCAATACGATTGTTCATTGCTCGAGAGATCAGTCGAATGATTGCTCGAATGATCACTCTAATGGTTGCTCAAATGATCCACTCTATATTTTCTTGATCGTATGCTCATTACATATTCAAATTTGTCTAAGCTTTTGAACCATGAATTTCTATCCCGACAGAAGATTTATTATTTGCCATTATTTTATTATGGTAGATTATTATATGAATTATTATTCGAGAGATCATTTGAGCAACCATTCGATCGATATTTCGAGCAATCATTCGAGTGATTTCTTGAGTAATCTTTCGAACATCTTTTGAAGATGGAGGAAATAATAATAACATAAAAAAATGTTAAGTAAGCGAAATTTCGATATTTTGATCTCTCACGCAATCATTCGAGATATCGTACAATTATCAATTTAATTTGAGCCCTCAAAATCGATTATTGATATTATTCGGTTACTGCTCTAATCCAGTCTTACAGGTATGCCCCTAGCCACTATTCGATTTTACAACCCTAATTGAAGTTTATATTTAAAAAAAATTGTAGTGATATTATACATAAAAAAAATCATGAAATCAGTACTTCTAATTTGTAATTACATAACAAAAATATTATGATTCAAAAATGTTTTACTTACGTTTAGTTTTCTTTGTAAATTAGGATAGAAAATCTGGAAAAATGGAACATTAGTTCCATTTTTCCAGATTTTCTATCCTCCGTTAAATTTGGTCTCACGATGATGTCTTTTTAGAGAGCAAATTTGAGGTTTGACCGCAAGTTAATTAAACTAATTTTGCGGTTTGCTATTAAGCAACACATTACTTGACTAATGAGCCCATTACTAATTACTATCGTATCTAATTCTATAAATCACATTATGTAATTATTCAAGAAAATAATCAAAACACCTCAAATCCACCCTCCCTTTCTTTATTCCTCTTTAAATATATTTAGTTTTGGTAAACTTTTATTTCAAATAAGAGTTAGTGGCTGAAACCTATGCTAGTAATCATGCCAAAAAATCAACTATCACCTAAAATTTTCTATTTAATGTCAATGTAGGCGTAAACTTGTTCTATTCCTTTATTCTTAATATCGTTAATAATTTAAATATCTCTCGAAACCCTAACAAAAGTTCAACAATATGTACTGACCACCAGTGGCGGCTCGTGAAAATTCTTATTGGTGAGGTTCAGGCATAAACATACAGGCAATTTTTCTTTCGAGTATACATACATATTCGTACGCATATGCATTTTGATGCATTTTTTAAATAATTCAATTTGAAGCTACTAACAAGTGTGTCCATTCCCTGATAAAGCATAAAATAAAATCTCGAGTTTAGAAAAGCTTAAAAATTTGCTTTATTTTGGACCAATCCAAATTTTCAGGCTTTTCTAAATTCGAAATTTTACTTCATGCGCCACGCGTATAAAACATTAAAATATTGTGGAATTCAAAATATTCTCGTTTAGTAGGATATTTTTTATTCTGCTTTAGAAGTATATTTTTAATACTGATTTAGCAGAATGTTTTTAATTTTACAATATATTAGTGTTTTATACGCGTTGCGCATGAAGTAAAATTTCGAGTTTAGAAAAGCCTGAACATTTAGTTTGGTCGCTCCGCTTCGCAACTAAACCAAAATTTCAGGCTTTTCTAAACTCGAAATTTTACTTCATGCTTAATCAAGGAGTTTAAACACTCGTTCGAAACTTCAAAATAAACACTTTTAAAGAAGCAATGAATACCTGAAATTTTATTAAACCAGCATATATTAATTGAGATCTGTTCAGTTTTAATTTCTTAATAACGTATAAATAGAAACTAGTCTAATTCCAACTTTGTCCGCATCCACACAGACCCTACATTTATAATGTCAAATAATCAATTCTCTACTCCCGATATTTTCCTTTGCACTAGCAACATCCGTCATCTCGTTCAGGATGTAGAATTAATACCTGACCTTGGCTCAGACCATATGTCTATACGATTCTCCCTTTCTTTAACCCCTCCCATAACTACCGCACCAACAAAAATATACAGACATAAGGACTGTAACGTTGACAAAGTGACGGAGGACATGACAAGCTTTATTAATTCCCATCAAGAAATTTCCCCCCAATCCATTTCTACTTTCTTTAAATATCTCTCTGACTCAATCAAACAAAACACCCCTGTTTACTCCAAAACACGCTATAAATACCCACTCCCTAAATATATTTTACGACTGATTAAATACAAACGACAATTATACAAGGACATCAGACTGACCGACGATACGAACTTAAAATCAAAATTTAACAAACTGAACAAAAACATTCACCGACTGATCCAACAATACAAAACAGACCATTGGATACAAACTTGCAACGACATTAATCAAAAACAAGGAAAGACATTTTGGGACGAAGTCAAAAAACTAAGCAAATATCAAAAGACGGACTATTTACAACACATACAGGACCCTACGACACGAATGACCGTTACGGAGGACCAGTTAATAGCAGACATATTTGCAGACTACTTTAAAAAGACATTTACGGCGACGGAAAACGACGCTTATGACAACACATTTTCCGAGACAGTAAATTCATGGTACAAATCCTTCAAACAAAACCCCCAACACCATTTAACCTTCGACGACATAAAAGAAGAAGAATATTATGAAATACTTCATAAAGGTAAAAATACATCGCCAGGTCACGATAATATACCCAAATTGATCCTTAAATCCCTTCCCGATCACATTCATGAATACATACTCCTTATATTTAATTCCATCTACCGATCCCAAGCTATCCCAGACGAATGGAAGAAGGGCATTATCACTTGCATACATAAGCCCGGAAACGACACAACTTTGGTACCAAATTACCGCCCAATTACCCTGCTTCCTGTCCTTGGTAAATTGTTTGAATCCTTAATCCAAAAAAAAGTCACCACCCACATTTTAGATCTGATCCCTCCTTATCAATTTGGTTTTATTGAACCTCGCTCAACTTCCCTTCCCTTAACAATCCTTACCTCGAATTGCCAGACAGCACACCTCGAAGGTAAAAAATCCGCAGTACTATTTCTCGACATACAAAAAGCGTATGACTCGGTCTGGCATCGTGGTGTGCTGTTCAAGTGCAATTCGTTAGGCATCCCTCCACACTTAATTAAAATTATAGACAGTTTCCTATCCAACAGATCCTTAAGCGTCAGAATCCGTAATTCCTATTCACATTCATTCATCCCACTACAAGGTCTACCTTAAGGTTCCCCACTGTCCCCCATGTTATATGACATCTTTGTCCATGACCTTTACAATCCAGATCCTCTCTATCTAAATCCTTCCGCATACCCTCTACTATACGCGGATGATACCGCCCTTATAACCCACGTTTCCACTATTCCTAAAGCCTTAAGCACTCTTCAAGGGCTGATAGATAGCATCCAAACCTGGTTCGCGAAATGGAGAATCTCCATTAATCCAAATAAAACCCAACTTCTCATCCCCTTCCACCGCCATTTAAACTCCCCATACCATATTTTAATTAATAATCATCCTATCTCACCGTCACCTAATTGCAGATACTTAGGCATTACCCTCGATCCCAAACTAACCTTTATTAACCACACTCGAAGCCTAAAAACAAAAATAAAATGCAGGGCGCGCCATTTTAGATCGCTGACATTCCGAAAAAAGGAATAACTGTAAAGACCGCAGTTCATATATACAGAACTATATGTCGCCCCCTGCTAGAGTATGCCCCTATCCCATTTCACAATCCTCGTCCCAACGTTTTGAAAAATATAGAGGTCGCCGAACGATCAGCCCTAAGAGTGCTTACGAAAATCAGACACCCTAATAACCCCTTACACAACCCCTCCAATACTCTCCTATATAAAATGTGCAATATTCCCCCTATTACTCAACGCCTAGAATACCTCTCCTTAAAGTTCGCCACAAATCCTAACATCACTACTATACTAAATCATATGTGTATACCCCGCAACCCTAATACCCACTCTAAATTCAAATATCCCACATCTACCATTTATCAATTCATCTCATCATATCAACCGGACCCCGACAGTAACGTTAGCGATCACGACTTTAAAAAAACAGACATAGACAGGACAAAGACAGGCTGAAAGACCGCTGGTCGATAGCCAGTTTCCGAGTTGGAAAAAGAACAAAATCAAAATGTATTGTATTTTATGTATCATATCTGTATTGTAGTCAACTCAGAAATAAAGATGTTTAATGTATAATTGTCTAATTTTGAATAAACATTCTGATAGACTGTACCTGTTGTAATCACAATAAATTCGATTAGATAAGTACAGAAAACATACATATATTATTTGGAATGCATTCTGTTTGATCAGACTATCATAAAGTAAACACGATTGCACAGTTTATATTTATTGATCAATGTAATTACGTTATCACGTCATTAAGATCACCCTTTGTACTATTGCAGTTTACAGAAATAGCACTTTATTTGCGTAGGGCGGGACAGAACGAGGAAGAGAATTTACATGCGTTCTCAGTTCATTTGAACTGTGACCGTTACGCCAAATACACTAACTGAGCGCAGGATTACGAAACCAGTTTTTGATGAAGGAATGTCCTTGAACTGAATATTTTGACTGATTTTTAAATCAAAATAAATAATAACACGTGATATTTTATACAAGGAACTTTTCGTTTCGGTATACATTCCAATGAAAGCACTGTTCATTTTCGGATATTCACTGTTTTCATAAAAGCGTTCAATTTAAAGCTTCTAATATCTTGAACAAGTTTCTCATCTTCCACGTGGTGAAACATATTTAACTATGATTTGAAAAAGAAAACACTTGGTTAAATTTCACTAATATTTTGGTTTTTTATTCCAACTAGTTTCGACTTTGAGTCATTCTCATACTCCTTGAGAATGACTAAAAGTCGAAACTAATTGGAATAAAAAACCAAAATATTAGTGAAATTTAACTAACTCTTTTCTTTTTTAAATCATAGCTTCTAATAATATTTATTAACGTAAGATCAAATTCAAGCAGTATATTTTGAACTTTACTTTAAATCAGTGTTTGTTTTATACGCGTGGCGCAAGAACTGCAATTTTGAGTTTAGGCAAGCCTGAAAATTTGATTTGGCCGCATAACTTTACAAACGTGTATTTTTTCTAAGCAATTTGCTTAGGGAGATAATAACATTTTCAGTATCTAAATTAAAGACAAAATGTAATCACTTTTAAATTTTGTGAGAACATATTGAAAAAAAAATCTGGCAACACCGCCTCACGTTAATAAATTTGGCAAATGTTTATTTCGTCTAACTTATTTTGCGAATGGAGCAGTTTACTCTAACTACTCCACAGTAGTTACGCTCCTAAATAGAAGTTGAAACACACGTTTTTAGATTCTACCAATACTAGTACAGTCATAATATTCTCTGTCTATTAATGGGGTAGTAAATACATGTATAATAAACCTTTTAAAATTATAAATTATCTGAAATTCGCTGTATCTACAGCCAATAAACAACAATAGATAAGTTGTGAAATCTCACAAGTGACCGCTCCTGTGGTAGGGTCAAGAAAGTTATAATCGGGCGTTTCCGGATTCATTTTGAACGTAAGATAAGCAACTCAGTGTCCATTGCACTCTTGGCTTATGCAAGATGCGAACAATCGTCCAGTCCACTCAGAACCAAGGACAGTAAACTCTACTACTTGCACATGACTTTACACGACCAATCAGTTCGTTTTATTAGCAGAGGAAAAACGTGCATCTTAATTTAAATTAGATACCCGTATTGTTTACGATCATTTCAGCAGCAAACACCATTGTTTTTTTTTTACACAACTATCTCGGTGAATATTCAGTATTTTATGAAGAAGAAGAAAACGGCGAATACAAATAAAATGTTGCCACAACGTAGTAGACCTGTTGTAAGAATCTTAAACATTATAGAACTCCTACAGAGCTTTCGGTCAGATCAGAACTGCACCATCCTCTTCTTGCGTAATCTAAGATCGTTGGCGTTGAGGAGAAGCGATTTCATCATCAAGAGTTGCATTAACATCCTTTTTTTTTTATTTAGAAAACCTACAGATATTTTTCTTACAAAATCATTAAAACTGAAAGTAATTTAGAGTTGGTGTGGTTAAAGGAAATTTGTATTTAATCACTTTCCTGTGTTTACTACTTTTATAGGCCTTGTGAGAACAATACGAGAGACGCTAGAGTCAACGGCCTTTTGTATACTTCCATCTTCTTTTAAACCTCTTGAAATCTACACTCATGTCCGAATACTACACAAATTGCTAATATAGTAGTATACTCGTAAGCAGTGGTGCATTTTGTACGGCCCGCGGTAGGGATTTTAAATTTATTTAATTATTTTGTATCAAGATTGCGAACAATTTGAAATTGCAAACATTGTCAACAGTAGCGACTCGTCCATAAGGGCGTTAGACGTATTTAGTTTATTTCCCTTTAGTAATATTTACAAAAAATGGACGAAGAGAAAAATCAAAGGTATACTTTACATATACAGTAATGGACAAAAGTATTTAGACAATTATATTTTCTTCGATATATTTTAAGGGTATCAAAACTTAAAATAAATAAACATCGGAATGAAACTATGTTGAAAAATGCTAACAAAACTTATTCATATTTGTTTAATATTTCCATTAACTTATTTATTATTGTTAAAATATTATAAATTGGTTGGACAAAAATATATAGACGTAACTAAACATATTTATTAAAACAATGATTGTCAAAAACTAGATGATTTCTTTTTTATAATGTGTTTAGTATTTAGTAGGGTATCTCTTATTGTTAATTACTTCTTGGCATCTTCTTGACAGTTAATGAAAAAAAAAAACCTTCTAATCCGTCATATTCGTGATTTTTTTTATTGATCTCTAAGATTTCTGTTTATGTGGTACCACAAATACTCGATTCAAGTTGGACGTGCTGAATAAAGTTTGAACTCATTTTCAAACAAGATTTAACCCCCTCACTAATTTGGATGTGCATTGTTGAAACGTAGATCGCAGTGGCATATTCCCCCCGATTCCGTACGCGAAATGTTCAATTTAACGTATACGTTTTACCCTCACAATCTAAGTATACATATCAAGTACTAAACGCGTTTAGACTGTGATGTTAAGGAATAACATAAACGTTAAATTAAATCGGGCTTAATATCCTGCACACAGGGAAGAATACCCATTTTTCAATATATCCCGGCACATAAACCTATCCATAATACCTTGAATTTGACTGTGTTTAAAGCCTGAGAAAGAAACCCCAAACCATGACAGATACACCTCAATGTTTTATTGTGGGTAATGTAAACTTAGGGTGCCAACTTTTATTAACAGGACATCTAACATAACGTGTGCCACCAGATCCAAACGTATTAAACTTGCACTCAACGCTATAACATTCGATTTCCCAATAATTTTAAGTCTACTGCAGATAGCAATGAGTCAATTCTAAACGGGCTTTTCAGTTTTCATCTGAAAGTAAAGTTTTTTTTTAACTTGCAAATAAATTGCTTGTAATTCACTTTTGATTTGGATATTTTCTTAAAAGGATCTCTCGATGGAATTATTTTAACCACTCTCACTTCTCTTTTATTGCATTTTCTGGGATGACCACTTCTTTTTTTCCTTCGCACAGTGAACCTACTTGTATATTTGTTTCATAATTGCCCACACTGCCTTCGGTTCAAATTTAAATGGTTTGCAAATTCTATGTGACGTTGACCATACTTAAATAATTTAATAATTTGTTTTTTTTATGGCAAAGGGGACTTTTTCGATTGCATTTAATTAAAATATTAATAATAAATTGTGTGTCTATATATTTTTGTCCTAAGATAAATTATGATTTTGTCATTATCTCTTTGTGTGTAGTTGATGAATGTCAAACATACATATTATTATTGCCATTCATTGTCGTAGAGTTATTGATAATTCAATGAATTTAAAAAAGTTTGTTATAACTTTGGAGATGTTTAATTGCTTGTCTATATAACTTTGTTCATCACTGTATATAGCGACAATTTTCTAGAATGAATAAAGTTGTCATTAAAACTTTGGGGCCTACGTTTAAAAGGTAAAAAAAATAAAAGTAATCTGATAAATATTTAAAAAGGGTGTCTAATTTGAGTACCTTCTTAAATTATTTATACATACAGGCAATTTTCTTTTAAGTGTACATACTCAAATGCATGCGCTGTAAAATTCCAAGCATTTATAGCTTTTTTTTACAAGCCTTCAATTTAAAGTTTTAAACGAGTGTTTCTAATCCCAGATTAAGCATGAAGTAATATTTCGAGTTAGAAAAGTCTGTAAATTCGGTTTGGTCGCCAAACCAAATATTCAGGCTTTTCTAAACGTGAAATTTTACTTCATGCGCCATACGCGTGATCTGAAATATTGTGAAGTTAGAAATACTCTTAATAAAACTCTATTAAAATGAGTAATGATCAAAATATTTACATTTTTTTCATACATTCTTAAGTCAGGTCAAATAATACAATGTATCAAATTATTATTCTTCTCACGGTTATATCTAAGTTTTTATCAAACGATACGCTAAGATAAAATTATAAAGAGGAAATGATTGCTTTTTATGCGAAGTTTTTCCAATAAAGAGCAGTTTTTATAGTCGTTATATATAAGCAATAATAAATGTGCTTTCGCTTTTAATCAGAATTTCACGCTTTGAATACAAGCAGATTTTATGCTGCAGCTTCGCGTTTTGTTGAGAGCCCGGAACTCAAACGCGCTTTTATCTACCCTTCACAATGTCTAACAACTTGTTTTTAATTAATAAACAGAGTTAACATTTTCACTTAAATTTATGAACTAACATTAATCTCACTATTAAACATTAAAATTTAAGTACGGTAATCAAACCTCAAATTTGATTTATTGTTCGCTTTAGGGCCGCTATTACATTACAATCGATAGTTATACCTTTGGTAACTTTACCCAAGGATCAAACCTTTGGTAGTGATCTTACAGTTTACAACCGTCAATCTAGCCCGTGCTCTGGAGCATGAGATAGATAAACCTGTCAGATTTGGTTTCGTTAGTGTTCGTGTGCTTTAAGTTTAGTTTTATTATTTTTTAAGAGTGGGTTAAATTTATTTATTACCAAATATTTTATTACATTTGTTAAGTACATTTAATTTTTAACTTAAAAAGTAGGTTAGATTAATAATAATAATAGTAAGAAATGTTTATTGCCCAGCAGGAGCATATTAAAAGGCCGTTTATGAATGTTTTAAACCAGGGTTGTAATAATACGTTTTTTTTCATATTAAATAAAACAGTTTTTTTTACAAAACGTGATTTTTTTACGGAGTGTTTAAAACATTAAGAATTAAAAACATGTTTAAAACGTGTTTAAAAATAACCAGCCTTATTAATAGACGTTAGCATAAGCTTTAACAGTTTTAAGGATGATTTTGACATTTTCGAATTAATAAAACGTTTTAGTAGATTACTATTGTAAGTTTACAACTAATAATTCAATAGCCCTAAAATAATGTTATTTAGAATTAATTTAATAATGCAATAAATCATAAATGTTTAAAGCTTATCAGAATATTTAGAACTTCACTTGAAATCAGTGTTTCAAATGTTAAATTCGTTTAAAACATGTTTTAAACTTTAAATTAGCTTAAAACATGTTTTATTTATTTTCTTAAATTAGTTAAACTATATTTTATACTACTTTAATAAACATTTTCTGTTTACTTTTTCAAATTTTAGTTAATTTGTTGAAGATATTTCAAATGACATTATTAAAAATAAAATTTGATGGCGCATGAAGTAAAATTTCGAGTTTAGAAAAACCTGAAAATTTACTTCACGCTTAGTCTGGAAGTGGAGACACTCGTTAGAAGTAAATTTCAATCTAATAATTTATCAGAAGAAATACATTTTCCCAAACATAAATGAAACAGTGTAATACACCTTCTAAATTACTTGATTACAATGAAGTTAGAACACATGAAAATGTAATGTTGCCACGTTCATTTTATCATTATTTCAAAACTAACTAATAGCATGTAGATTTTGCTTTATTAATACGAAATGTTAGTATCTTCTTTGTATGTGTTTAGTAGAGATTAACTAGCATTAAACTATAATAATATTAACGGCATTTTAAATCAAATGTATGCACACATAATTGTGATATTTTATTATGATCAAATTTTATTTTTAATAATGTCATTTGAAATATCTTCAACAAATTAACTAAAATTTGAAAAAGTAAACAGAAAATGTTTATTAAAGTAGTATAAAATATAGTTTAACTAATTTAAGAAAATAAATAAAACATGTTTTAAGCTAATTTAAAGTTTAAAATATGTTTTAAACGAATTTAACATTTGAAACATGTTTAAAACACGAGGGTTGTTTTTAAACATGTTTAAAACAATGTTTTAAACAAAACAACCCAGGTTTACACTAGTTGAAGCCATTGTTTAACTAACGGTCGTAAAAGGGGCCCTTAAATCGATTAGAACCATAAAATTGTAACTGTTACGGTTATTTTATACAAACATACACCTCTAATTATTGACTTAAAATGTATTTTTATTTTAAGACCGGGAATTATTATATCTACTTGCTTTCCATTAAAATCTCGGAAACTATAGGAGGTTGAGAGAGAAACGGTGAAATGAGCAAAGTAGAGCAATTTTTATAAAGAAGACAAAATACATATCACTTAAGTGATTTACATAAATCAAAGCTGACAAAATATTTTGAAAATTATTATTAATTATCATTTCCTTTAAAGGTATTTTGCTCGTTTCTTATAAAAAAAAGGTAATGATAATTTTACGCAGTTTTTAAGAAATATAACAAACTTTTTTTAAATGGGAAATACAACTGATTAAAAACAGCATTTGAAAATATAAGTTTATGCCATATGGCATTTAAGTAGTTAGAAAAACATGTATCGAAAAATAAGTGTAAACATAATCTCAAAGTTAAATAATAAAATATGTCAGAAAAATGACAATTTTTGTATATTTTGTATAAATATATTGTTAGCCTTGCGCTTATTTATTAGACATTTCAAAAGTTTAATTTAATATGCCCAATAAAATTGCAATACTTTGCCTATTTTACTGTTTCTCTATTACTTATAGTTTCTGGAAATCTCATAGAGAACAAGGAAAAAAGTAAAAAAAGGAACTCATGCGGTATATATAGACGTAATTAACATATGAAAAATGGTGTAAAAGAATTAAAACATAGCGAATTGCTGATTATAAAAAACAAACAAAAAATCAATAAATACAATGCCTAGTATTTTAATGGAAACAAACGTTGCACTTGAATAATTGAATTAACTTTGATAAATTGTTGAACACAAAAATACACGCTGTGGCACTGGTCATGTTTCCATTTTGCTAATATGAAACAGATAGCAATTACTGTTCTTAATTAATTTCTCAACTAACCCGTTGTGAAACATTTTGAACAACTATAAACTATTAATTAAACTTAAAAATTTAAGGAAACCCATTTAAAATAACTTATTTCTGTTTTTACAAGATTAACCATAACATAGTTAAATAAACGCTGTGCTTATTAGTTTTGTTGATTTATTAATGACTATCGTTTTGCAATGAAATAAATAATGAAAAAAATGCGTTCTGTTCCCATCTTAATGAATATGTAAATATGTCTTGAAATTATATACAAATAACCGGAGCTCCTTGCCAAAGAATCATTTGATCCATTACTGGTACAATTAATTCTTAGTAATGTATATTCAATTCTAATTTTAGGTTAAAAAATAAGGCGTCTTTCTATTTTTTTTTTCCAGCTCATAAACACCTAGAGCGTGATGCGAAGAACATTATTTAAAAGTAGCTCTAATTCTTAAGTAAACACACTCACAGACCCGTTAAGGGGCTCATCCATTGTCGTACTTGCACGACGTACACGTCTGTTGGTCCGTGTACGATAGTGGATGGGTACATTTGCACGAAGGACCGAATTTCTGTCGCCACTTTGATGGAGATAACTGCCACCACTGCTAATATTTTACTACGGTTCATTACGAGCAAATGTTGTCGAAATACTGGCGGCAAAACAGATGCGTATACGTTTTTTAATTTTTACCAAAAGTTTTTCAAATCATCAATTAGATTGGAATACAAACTTTTAAGTTTTATATTTCATCTCAACATTTCTCTCTTGCACATATCCAAACAGGGTTTTATTTAAAATGGCATTTAGTCCACTTAAGAGTACCTCAAAATTGATATTTGCAAAAAATGATTAATTTGAATAGTTGTACTTTGTAAAGACAGGTAATTACACAAAAAAATGTGGCATTTGTTTGTTATTTTTTTATAATTGATAGCTTTATAATTACGATCGTTTTAATATTTTAAGTGATTTGAATGCAATGTTTGAAACGGTTGAATGAATAACGAATTAACATTGATGGGAATTAGGGCCAGATGTTCTGTTCGGAGAAGCTTCAAAGGGAGGGAAGAGAGCTCGCTTGTGCCAGTACGTGCACCTCTATAGCGGGGAATAATATAGATTAGGGTGGCTACGTGCGATTCTGTGCGTAGTCTCTTGCATTGCACGGGCTGCCTTTTTGTGGCCATCACGTTTAGTTTATTGGCCGGTCGGCGGCGTAGGTGAATGCCCCGGAATATTGTTTTTGTCTACTTTATCGGTGTAATTTAAATGTGCATGCATTATTTATATAAATCTAGGTCGTCCACTCTGGGATATGTGGTTATATTTACTGTTGTAATTAAAATTATGTAGTATCACGACTACCTACGCATCTATTGCACATATGCTAACCCGGCGCGTGTCACAATTAACATATCAAAACCATATGTCTTGGGATTTGTTTTTTATGTAGTTGGTGTAATATGAACTTCAGATTAAATGTTTGAATATACTCAAAGAAATAGTTTTTTTGAGAAACGGATGGGGAGATTCTATTTCTAAGAGTTTTTGTTCGCAGGTAGAAAATATCCGCAAAGGTATAATTTAATATAAAGGCGGATGCTTGAATGATTTAGGTCCGTAATTGGTATAAATGGGTTCAGGTAGTTGGGGTTTGAATAGGTTTCCCGGAAAGACGTGAACGCTAGGAGGTTCTGCGAAATTGTGATTATTGATAAAGGGGAACAGTTTAATTGTTTCATGGAAAAAGGTTGTGTTTTGTAATTACACAAGTAACTGGCCGAATCATGTGGTGTAGTATTTACTATACTATTAAATGTTTGTTTTATTTATCAATGGCGATGATTCATAGCGAGATTGTGACGGTCTTTGATGATTTGTTATGTAATCAGTGGGATATGTTTAAACCGTGTCGGCCAGGCTAGTTTATCAACACAGGCACAGGCATTTACACCGTGACGTCACGAGGTCGCGAAGGGTGACGTGAGATATGTCATTGGCAATATGGCGGATGCTCCAGAATGAAAGCTAAACATCCGGAAAGAAATGTTCTTCCGGTGACAGCAAGGAAAACAGTCAGAATACGACTTACCATGAAACGTCATGCAATTAGGATATCCATTCCGGGGTTGAAGTGCATCCTCGAGTACAAATCCAAAAAAGACACTTTCCCATCAAATTGAATTAAATCCATTTAACTATACTTGAATGAACACAATCAGAGATAATGATGAATATCGTTGCGAATGTGAAATGAAACAGAGAGCACTTGGTGGTATCAACGTAACTACGCACAGTCCAACAACAAATAAATAATAAATAAACAAAAATGCCGTCTGCAAGCCGCACTCCAAAGCACCCGTACTCCAGCTCACCTCGATAGCTACTGAAACGATAGTCCCCTAAATATACAGTGTGGTTGGACAACTTGGTACATAGCACGAGCGGGGAAGGGGGCCCCGGAAAATGCGAGTCCGGACTTGATGTTCCTCAGATATAAAGTTCAATTTGGCATAACATTGTTGCATCCAAGCATTCGGAACACTCGGACTCGGACCGTTTCGGAAAGTACGAGGGCGCAGGTCTAAGCGGGGGCTCGTCAGATCCAAACAGGCAATGTCCTTTGTTCAACTGCACTTGCACAAATATTACGCAATCGTCCAAGTGGCCGCTCACGCTCGCGCTCACACGTGTGCCTGTGCCTGGCTATACTTAACCGCGTACATTTACTACTTGCGAATGCATGCACTCGCACTCCCAGTGCGACTGTCGTCTTTCTAATACCTGTGCAGATTAGCCGTTGTTCGCGCCTCGCTAATCAACGGACCCACCCGACCGCCACTATCTCGCTTCTTTGCTCTTTTTAGCGCTACGATGGAACGTACATATCCCTATCCCCATCCCTCTTCCTCATTCTGCACTTAAATATTGAATTTAGGTCAGGCACTAGTTCGCCGCTGCCCACACACAAACAATACAACTTTACTACTTCTATCGACGATCTAACAACGTCGGAACTTACACTACTTTTCAAATCCTCCTACAACTCTGTGGGATCAATACAGAGTTCAGTATCGCTCAATGAAACACAACAGTTACAATTAAGTCAAAATTGTTTTGGTAATTTGTCAATCATTGATAAATGCTTGTTTATAAAACTACACTACAATCTCATTAATTCATAATATGAAATATAAAACTTTATTTTTTGATGTATAAAATGGCAAAACAAACTTAGCGTTTAGTTTGTTTTCTTAAAGAAGAATCTGCATACACTTGTACATACGGAGATTTGTGCATGTTTGTAAATGTTCACGACTTTTTAAAAATTCTTAAAATCATTATCAAATTTCCGCATGCTCAATCTATTTTGCATAAATACAAATCTTGCAATCATACCCAAATACAAATTCCTCATCATACCAGCATGTTCAAATACCCATAGACAAATTAAATATAGTATATTCCACGTCCTTACACAGACTTATCAATATACCTCTAAATAAAATAGACTTTGAAAATGAATTAGAAACAATAAAAATAATTGCAGTTAACAATGGCTGCACTAACGATTTAATTAATAATATGTTAAAAAAGAAACAGCACAAACAATTACGAAAATACTTTTATAGTGTGACAAATTCAGACACAATAACATGGAATACATTAAGCCACTGTTTTTACAAATAAAGAATATTTGAAAAGGAAAGAATAACAACATTATTTTAAGAAACACAAATAATTTAGGAAAATTAATAGTTAACAATAAAATTAAAACTGAAAATTGTAAATTGAAGAAAAGTGGTATTTATGAATTAAAATGTGATGATTGTGATGCAGTTTACATAGGACAAACCGGCAGGTCTTTTGATATCAAAAGCACAAAAAAGACATAGATAATTAAAAACAAACCACCGGTTTTTCTTAACACTGTATCACATCTAATCACCATTTTTCTGCAAACGATTTAAAAATTCTAAACACAGGTAATAAGGGATTAACGCTTAACTATCGGTAGGGTTTAGACATTTCAAAAGGCTTAAGGGCGAGTAAAAATGTGGTCAACGACAACGAAGACCTTTTGAATTACCCGATATTAAATGGCCTTATTACGCAATAAAACTCAAAACTGTATATATTCCCAAACAAATCCATTTGTACATCACTCTTGATAATGGCATTAAGCCAAAACTAGTAGAAAATAACTGTATAAGTGAAACAAAACCAAGTGAATTTAATTTACAAATCAATATATTTTTGAAAAAGTTTTACAAAGTGATTAATGAGAAAAAAGTGTCCGATATAAAAATTCCTCTCCCAAACGGTTTTTATTAATTCCGATATTTTATATGACTTCTATAAATGTTATTATTTTTGAGTGAATGTTCACCATTTATAACACCTAATTTTTTAGCAACCGAAATGGGAATAATCTCTAAACAAGGATATCATGAAGCATGGGCGGCCGCAGAATATTTTTTAGAGGGGTGGGGCAAAATATAATAATAATAATAATGGGGGTGGCGAGAACTTAAAAAATGGAAAAATATCGAGAATAACGAAGCAAATAGAAATTTATTCATTTAATTATTGCAATTCCTACATTTCTAAAAATAAAATGTTTTTTTATAATAATCAATAAGAAAATTTTTCAAGAGCTGATAAATGTAGTAAAATTAATGATTTTCGTAAATATGTTCGCAAAAACAAACAGACACATTTTGACATATAGGTAAAAATTATCGAAAAGTGTTGATAATTGAGTTGATTGAAAACATTGGCAAAATTAATTATTATTGCAAAGTAATGAATTTCATCAACGTTTACAGAATAATCAAATATTCATTTATTGTTTTTAAAAACAGTTCAAGTTGAAGCTTTAACTGAGTGTTCCCCAACTATTTTCCTATGATTAACTGAATTGTTAATGTAAGATTTATTCTATTCCTTTAATTTTTCTGGCTTATCATTTATATCGTTTTCGCAGGATTATTTATTCTAAGTTTTTCATCAATTTTCCAAGATTTCAGGTATAGGTATATACTAAACAATGTCTTTGATTATTATAAGTGTTCGTAAATTTTCTAGGATTTCATGAATTTATAACTTTAGGTACACATGTCACGATTTATCGCTAAAAATTTAAAGACATTCGTTGTTTGTGCAAAAGCTTTTAATTTAAAGCTTCTAACGAGGGTTGGTTTTCCACTCCCAGATTAAGCATGAAGTAAAATTTTAAGTTTAGAAAAGAGTGAACATTTGGATTCATCGCGTAGCGAAGCGGAGCGACCAATCCAAATTAGGCTTTTCTAAACTCGATATTTTAATTCATGCGCCAAGCGTATAAACACTGAAATATTGTGAAGTTCAAAATATACTACTTAGGTTTGATCCCATGTTGACTAATTTTGTAAATGTGTATATGGAATCTGTAAAAGTATACTTAAATGAAAGAAATCAGGATGTTTCCTAATAATAATATTTATATAAATATAATGAATGTTACAGTTTTTATTTATATCATTTTGGTTATTTTCAACAAATTGCCTAACAGTTGATAATTTTCCTCAAGTGTAGATCTTTCTACAATCTTAACTTTATTGAACATTTCTCAAAATTGTTGACATTTCTATTTGTAACTAGGGTAACAAAAACATGTGTTTGATTTCGACCCCTGTACAACATTAAGAAACCCACGATAATTATGAAGTTAACAGAGATTGTTGAAAAAATACGAAACATAATAAAAAACTAATTCGTATAATGAAAATTATGCATATCCCAATACATACGCTGTCAGTTTTCAGGAAATTGTTTTTGAAAATGGTTCAATTTAAAACTTTCGACGACTCTTTTCACTTTCTCCTTTCTAAACTAAAAATTAGTAATGCCCTGTATATTTAAATATATGCATTTATTTTAACATTACATTAGTTCACCTTACATATAATTTGTGAAATTTATTAGAACCCTAAGAAATCCCAAAAAAACATGAAGCAATTTAGGAATAAAATGTAGGTTACAGAAAAAACCTTTACCGAAAATGTAAAAACATTATTAACACACATGCTGGTGCATTTTTGTTACTCTGTCGTAATGAATAAACAGTTGTTTTACTACTATAAAATTGCATTAAGGGGCCCATCCACTGTCGTACTTGCACGACGTTTTAGCACGACGTACTGTTGGTCCGTGTATGATAGTGGATGGGTAAATTTGCACGACGGATCGAATTTCTGTTGCCGCTTGAATCTTAGTCCGGTGTTCCATCATGATGCGTATTTGTTTCTTTTTTTCGACGTTCAGTTTTGCCTCAACGTACCTATCCACGATTCGTTCATGTACGACGTGCATGTACGTCGATTTCCGTCGTACTTGCACGATAGTACCGAATCAACATTAAACATTCAAAACGCGGTTTTATTAAAATTTAGAATTATTCAATATTATCCGTACTAATATTTAAATTGTTAATTAAGAAACAAAATATTAGATGCAGTTTAGCAAGCTATGTACACATGTATATTATCTACGTGCAAGAATATTATTTATAAGTATGTAATATTATATGAAATTATCACGAGAAATCCCGCTCTATCATTCTAGATGGAGACATTATGGTAATAGAAGGCATATTACTATAGTGTCGCCATTTAGAATGATAAAGCGGGATTTCTTGTTATAATTTCAATATTACATATTTATAAATAATATAGGAGGTCTACCGCTTAGTCCCGCACAGCCGTAGCTGCTCATATTTTGGGAGCATAGTTTCTCAAAAACGGAAGGGTTAATAACTTTGTTATTGCTGGGCCAGTCTCATTAAGGCTATACGCATCTATGGAGTTGTTTTCACTGCAAATACAAAATATTTAATTTTAAAAATCGATTTTTTCCGTCATGCTAAAACAAATACAGAAAACACATTTGCTTTATCTTAATTAGTTTTCGAGAAACTATGTTCCCTAAATATCAGACCTATATTTGCTCCTGTTAATTAAAAAAAATTGTTATATTCCTTTCCTCACTTTTTATTTTAAAACGCTAGATGCACAGGATTGTGCATTTTGGAGGTGCCACATATAGACTTATTTATTTGAAGTAATATTCAAAAACCATTTTTACAAGCTAGTGTCATTCTTTTGTGTGTTAATCAATGGTAAAGAGAAAATCATGTTTCTTTCCACAATTGATTAAAACAAGAACAAGTGATTCTGGCTCTTGAAAACGGTTTTTCAATATCCCGTGAAACAAATGAGTTTTTCATTTGTGGCATCTTTAGAGGTGCCACATATTAAAAACTTTTTGCGATAATAATGTTTTTGCAGTTTCTTCATAACTTTGAAAACAAATGAGTTACAGTAACTTCAGAACAACAACATTTTATCAACTTCCGATATAAAGCGAAAAATTGGCTCACGAAAACGGTATTTCAATATGTCTTCAAATATTGAAATACCGTTTTCGTGAGCCAATTTTTCGCTTTATATCGGAAGTTGATAAAATGTTGTTGTTCTGAAGTTACTGTAACTCATTTGTTTTCAAAGTTATGAAGAAACTGCAAAAACATTATTATCGCAACTTTTTATGTACCTGTTTTATTTAAAGGAAGTTTCGTTTTTCTTTTTTTATATCAAAATCACATTTCTCTTATGGGCGCATATGGAGATATGCATATCATTAAACAGCATTTTTAACCCTCATTTCAATGATGTGCCACATGCATACTTTTGTCAAAAAAAGTCATTGGGAAAGTTGCCCTGACAACCGGTAAACAATGTCGTTACTAGGTGATGCTTGCAATTTATTTGAAAATATGACTACTATCCATGTGGTATATTTTGTTTTGTAAATAAGCACTCTTGATTGACATAAACTGCTACTTTGCTTGTCGTATATAACAAAAAAATATTTTTTTCACAAAGGTGCACAAGTTGCACATCGTTGAAATCGACATCAAATATGCTGTTCAATGATATGCATATCTCCATACGAACCCCATACCAAAAAAGTGAATTTGATGTAGAAAAACAAAAAAGAAACGTCCTTGAAATAAATAGGTACGTCATTTTAATAGGCGATTATAAGGTTTTTACAGTTTAATTATAGCGTTTAAAACAAATGAGTTACAGTAACTTCATAAAAATGATATTTTATCAACTTCCGGTTTTAGAGCGGAAACGGTTAGAGATAGATCATTTTTTTTTTCGCCATTGATTAAAATACAAAAAGTGACCTGGTTCGCAAAAACGGCTTTTAATATCTCTTCAAATAAAAAAGTTTTCCATATATGGCACCTTCAAAATGCACCACCCTGTACATTTCGGGTACTATGTATCTATTATCAATAAATAACTGACTTAACTTAGCTATTGGTAATGGGTACCGTATGCAAAGGATTTTTTTCAAATTTTTAGTGCAACGGCAACCCCATAAACTTTTAACGAACGGTTTAGCGTAGACACGCTGTATATTATGTATATTTAAACTCCTTTTTATGATTTTTTCCCAGTACTTAATAATGAATGACTTCATAGAAATCACTACAAGGAGTGCAGAATTTTACCAAAAATCAACTTTTAGAGTTAACTCTATAATTGCACGGCTGTTAATGGATTAAAGACACAAGTAGAATGTTATTTGATTGGCACTCTAAAATTAAAGGGGTGCTCAGCACTCAAGAAGACAGGTTTTGGAGGGCGTAAAATCCTGTTGAATTTTAGTTTCAATTTATTTAAAATTTTTGTCTTGAAAAGTTCGCTATTGATATTTAGAATTTTGACATTTTAAATTAGATAAACATAAGTAAATATTTTTCTTATAAGGAAAACACTTAAAAAAGTTAAGGGTTATACCACTTTAAAAAAATAAAAATAAATAGAAGTGGTATAAAAAAGTTAAGTGTTTTTTTTATATCAAAATTGAAGATGTACCACGAAGTGAACGCCTCCAAGATTCAAGGAATAAGTAAAAATAATACATCTCGCGAAACGATGTTTTTGCTACAATTATGAGCAAATTTCCATATTTTAAATTTAGCTCTAGTTTTCATAAAATATACATATTAACAATTAATATTTAAATACATTATGTATTACCAAGGGTATAGAATATATGATTATCTAGATATTACCATATGATTAGCCACAACTGCTACAAAATATTAACGCAATTTCGCGTTTATAAAATGCCTCTTATTTTTGTCGAGTTTCGTAAGAAGTTAGTTAGTTAAAAGTAATGAGCATTTTAATTCACCACTGTTTGCACTAATGACGAGATTAATGTTAATAATCAATTATTAAGAATTGTTAATAATAAAACATACAGCAATTTTCTCTATTAAGTATACATACCCCGATAATTACAGCGTTTAGTACATTTGCAAGAATTCGTTGTTTTTATAAAAGCGGTCAATTGAAAGCTTGTAACGGGTGTTTGCACTCCTTAATTAAGCATGAAGTAAAATTTTGATAAACCTGAAAATTTGGATTGGTCGCGTAGCGAGCGGCGCGACCAATCTAAACTTTCAGGCTTTTCTGAATTCGAAATTTTACTTCATGCGCCACGCGTGTAAACACTGATTTAAAGTGATGTTCAAAATTAGTTTGATCTCATGCTAATAAATATTTATATGAATAACAAACAATTCAACAGGATGGCCAGAAGACGAGGTCAAATACAGAAACAAATAAACTATATTTCAATTCATCGATAGATTAGATAAAAGGTTTATATTAGAAAAATGTGCTAAAAATAATTAGCTTAATGATCATTGTCAATAATTTACAAATCCTTTCCTGGTTACGCTACTTATACTCCTCTTATTTTAGAGTTCTCAATATTGTATTACATATTTATATTTTAAATAAACCGCATGTGATTTTTTTAGAATGTATACGATTACGATTACTAAATTTATGGAATGTATCTAACCACAAAAATCGCTGTCGTTAATCAATCTATTAACTTTACAGCGGTTATTAAGTAGAATTTACGGCCGTAAAACGAATTGAAAACTGGCAATTTCTCAGTCTGTGCAAAGACTGCTAAGCGAATCGGCCAACTTAGCGCTCTTTAAAGAAAACAAATAAATAAGAAAATCTGTGCCTCGTACTTCGAAATCATTTCCCTTTATGGACTAACTGAATGATGTAATTTATAATTGATTTAATTAGCGATGGGTATTTTTTGATTGAAGATATTAATTAAACTAATTGAAAACGTAACGAATCCACCTGGAATTTGATGTACCGTGATGTTCGTTTACATTTAGAATCGGTGCTTCCTGGTGGATTAGATTAATTGATCATAGTTTACTGATTTATTGATATTTTGTTGATACAGCTGCTATTGCTTTAGATATATTCAATAACACCTATCGTATGTTAATATAGTTTTAACGTAGATGTTTTAATTATTAGATGTAACAAACAAATATTAAACACTTAATGTCCTACATTTACACGCTATTTGGCCTTAAAAAGAACAACGATTAATCTTCCACAACGATGAAAATAGGTCTTTGCAACTTGTACATATTGCACATTCAAGCTTTGAGAATAAATTGACACTATTCCTTTTTAAAAAAAATGTTTCTTGAATTATATATAAATCAAATAATAGAATACTCTTAAATGATCACGTTAATCCGTGCAGCACTTCCATAGAAAACATTATTTCTTCTTCGTATTGCTTTAATTTATTGAAGTAATTATGATAAACATGTTGTATTAAATAGAATTGTCTAAAATAAATAATAAATAAAATTAATCGTTGCTTAGAAATCTCCATAAGAGCAATGTAAATTTTGATTATGCTTTTAATAAATAGGGGGCAGCATCGTGCTATTTTAGTAATATCTTTTAATTATACTGTAATTTCCAAAAACATGTGAAAAGGAATTGGGTTTGATATGTAGAATTCGTGTACGGCATTTGTCGCGACACGGGTTCCCGGTGCGCGCCTTGAATTGCGAATGTAATTTTTCTGCCGCGGACTGTTCATTATGTTGTTGATACACAGCAAAGAAAGACATTATTAAAATATTTCCCAATACATTGTTTAAATCTAAGTGCATTTCTGGATTAATGTTTTGAATAGGAATGTGGAATGCCAGTATATGTTGATTCAGGTGATGAGTCGGAAAAATTCCTTTTTCATTTATTTACCAAATTGAATGTGCGACACTCGGCGATTTGATTACCGAGGCACTTAGTCAGCTTAGCGTCTAGAGTTCGAATTGGATTATTGTAATTTCTCATTTTTTGTACGACTTAGCCTACTCAGCTTGAAGTGTCGCCTACCCAGCTTAGAGGGTAGACCTCCTCTCGTGTTCGCATCTATTCCTTTTGTGTGCTTCATTGCAATTTACCACATTAAGGAGTGCAGCACGCGACAGACACGTATAATATTTGATTTTTGATAGTAATCATTTAAATCACTTAGGTAGTTGCAAATAACATGAATATATATTTTATGTTGCCAGAATTTAACTGTTTGTCTACAATATAAACACAGAGAATTTTTCTTTTAGGTAAACATGCATAAGCTGTAAATTATCCGACATTTGTTGTTTTTTAAAAGAGTTCAATTTGAAGCTTTAAACAAGTGTTTACCAGTCCCAGACTAAGCATGAAGTAACATTTCGAGTTTAGAAAAGCCGTGAAAATTTTCTGGGCTTTTCTAAACTCGAAATTTTACTTCATGCGCCACGCGTATAAAACACTGATTTGAAGTGAGGTTCAAATATACATACATTTCACAGTATTTTAGTGTTTTATATGCGTGGCGCATGAAGTATTTCAAGTTTAGAAAAGCCCAGAATATTTGTCTCGGGGCTTTTCTAAACTCGAAATTTTACTTTATGCTTAGTCTGGGAGTGGAAAACACTCGTTTAAAGTTTCAAATTGAACTTTTTTAAAATCCAACGAATATCTAAATATTTAAAGAAAATAATCTAAATTTAGAATACGTATACTATAAGAAAAACTCCCTGTATTTATTCATATGGAATATCAAACTAAAACAGATGCGTATACGTTATTTTTTCGACGTTCACTTTTGTCCGAACGTACCCATCCACTATTCGTTCAAGTACGACGTGCATGTACGTCGATTTTCCTCGTACTTGCACGGTAGTGGATGAGCGCCAACAATAAAAAAATATTTTTGTTGATTTCTTTTTGGTGCCGGTTGATGAAGTTTATGTTGCCCATCTAAACACCCATTCCCCCATGATCCCGTTACGAAATGCAACACATTTCATTCATGTACACATATTTATTGGTACAATATAAACAAATCGGAAGTGTTCTCCCCTAGATTTTCTCGTATACAGGATAACTGACGAGTATGGCGGAAATAAACTTATTTTACGGATATCTCGAAAATAAAAGTGTTACGGTAAACAAGTGTTTATATAGAAGTTGTTCATTTTTTCATTGTATGCAACTTTCATTTACAACATTTTTACATATTACTAATATTTAGCAAAATATTAAAAAAGAAATTGATAACAGTAAATTCACACTTCTGGTTTTCCGAATTTACCCAATAGTTAATAGGTCTCGTGTTTACTGAAGCGCAGAAAGACATCGCGGACAGACAGACATTTGGATATAATTCGAAAAAGGGGTATTCGAAATCAAGGAGGTCCAAAACGTAAATATCAATCAAAATACTTTCTCTATATGATGATATGATTAATTAAACATTTTTCTTTTAAGTTGATTTTATAAACTCGTTCAATTTCAAGCTCTTAAATAGTAAAAAAAAAAATGGCGTAGCTATCGATTTTGACTACTTTTAACGAGTGTTTCCACTCCTTGATTAAGAATAAAGTAAAATTTCGAGTTTAGAAAAGCTTGAAAATTTGGATTGGTCGCTCCGTATCGCTACGCGACCAAGCAAAATTTTCAGGCTTTTTGAAACTCGAAATTTTACTTCATACCTAATCAAGGAGTTTTTTCTAAAAACAAAGAATTTCTGTAAATTTACCAAACGCTGTAATCGTAGGGACATGTATATGAAAATGATCTGTATACAGAATCGAATTAGGCTTATTTGATCGGATCAAACTATGTGGTTTTTAGTTTCATCTGTATTATTGTATTTAGTTAGTTGATGTAAATATAATTTTAGATTTGAAAATAGTGCTGATTTGAACACGCGACATGTTTGACTAATTTTAGATAAGATATATCTAATCTAAAGAAAAGGAAAAGTTATTTATGGCGATATCTTAATTAAGAAATCTTGATGTTAGGTCTATGTAAATTCAAGACGTGATGGGCTGTCAACTTCCTGTGTTATGTTATAGAATGTATAGACGTATAACTTGCGCAAACATATTTGCTCGAGTTGTGAATTTAAAATTCTCAACGCGACCATGTCATTAATGAATGAAGTACATACTGGATCGATCTACTAACTCATTTTCAACACATACATAAGTAATACTATATTTTCATTATTAGTAGTACGTGTTTTAATGAAATAATCGGGCCAATTCTGTAAGCGAAATGTTAAGTTTAACGTATATGTTATTCTTTAATTGCACATTCTCACTACACATAAAAAATATCAAATCCGCTTAGATAGTGAAGTGACAGAATAACATATACGTTATATTTAACATTTTGCTTACAGCATCGTTATTGTTAATTTATCATTTAACTTTGAACAGATATTTGAACTGAACTGTAAATCAAAGTGAGTCTTTAGTGGAACTGAAAATAATAAAAACTTAACAGTATATTTCGTATTTTTTAGTTGCGGTTCAATTTTGCATTTCTTGATGTATTATTTATTGATTTTTTTAAATTTTATTCGCTTCGCGAAATTTATAATTTGCTTTTTATTGAAGTTATAAGAACCGTTACTATTTGATATGGGTCCAAGCCGGAACAATAATTCTTATAAGAAATATTGAAACCGGATGTAAACCTAAACGAAAAAAAAAGAAAAATACTAAACAAACGAATGAAAATGATTTTGATTCGAATCTATGCTTTAAATATATGACATTTTTTGTCTAATTGTGGTTTGAAGGGGACTTCACTGGTTCCATTTAAGAAACTTTTTTATTTATGGTCCAACATTTTTTTTGCTAGTGTGCGTAAAAAAAGTTTTGTCGTTTTTTTCTTGCGTTTATAGTTTTTGTAGACAGATTTTTATTTTACAAATTTTAATACAAATCAAAATTCCATCCGAGAAAGTGTTTGTATTCAGTTCATAAATCGGCTATTCCATAAATAAGTGCACACTTTTTGGGGATTTTAGCGAATTTCACATATATTATGAAGACTATCAAGACATATGTTTTAGTTGTCACTAGAGGGTAAACAAATTATTGTGTCAAAAGTTGTAACAATATAAACTTATAGTACACTTTTATTTTAAACTTAAAAAATATCGTAAACCGTTACCGATACAAAAAAGTTATTCTATACTTTTTTGTGCTTAAATGTTCAAAGTTTAAAATACATTTTTTTTTTCAAAACGTAAAAACTTTAGTCAAATACACGTCAGAGTTAAAAGAAATAATTTTAATCACAACTACATACGTTTAATTTAAGTTTGAAATCTGGTCATTTTATTACATGCTTTTGGGAGGACTATCTATTTGTGTTTGATAAAGCCTATATACGAAAATACATTCAAGTTTGGATGAGCTATAGTTTTAGGGCTGGAATTAGTTTAATTCTCTTTGTTTCATTAATAATATGCCTTAAATTAAGAAAAACATTTATTTTAATTTACGATCGATGGTGGATGCGCCGGGCTAATCCGTGGCTGGAAAATCTATGGCTATCTTAACATCGGTTTATTATATTACATACTGGGAATTTTTCTTTTAAATATACAAAAGGTATACGCTATAAATGTTCCGGCATTCGTCGATTTTATTACAGCGAAGGAGTTTTTCCACTTCCAGATTAAGCATGAAGTAAAATTTCGAGTTTAGAATAGCCTGAAAATTTGGTTTGGTCGTTCCGGGAAGCGAAGCGATCAAACCAAGTTTTCAGACTTTTCTAAATTCGAAATTTTACTTCATGCGTCACGCGTTTAAAACACTCAAATATTGTGAAGTTTGAAATATACGTAAAAATACTTTTTTTAAATAAGTAATAATCAGAACATTTAAATAACATACAATTTACATTTTTTTTCACACATTCTCAAGTCAGGTCAAATAATACAAGGTATTAAATTATTATAATATTAGTATATTTAATAAGCAAAAAATATTAATTTTGCATTGTTGCATCAATGGCGCTTAATAGGTTACCAAAGTTTGTAGAGATTTAAGTTTATTGTAATTTTTGTCTAATAAACTTTTTTGTAAGATATCAATTTTCTAATTTACATTTTTATGCATTAGTTGTTTTTACAAAAGCGTTCAATATGAAGCTTCTAACAAGTATTTTCACTACTTGATTAAGCATGAAGTAACATTTTCTAATTTAGAAAAGCTAACGAAACTCGAAACTTAAAATTTTACATCATGCACCACGCGTAAAAAACACTAAAATACTGTAAAGTGTAAAATACAGACGGTGATCACTCAATTATAGACACATTAATATGTTTTTAATAAGATAATTTAGACTTATTAGAGTAAGTAATTGTTTCAAACAAACACTAATATATTGTCTAATAATTGCTATTTGATATACCTTTGCCATTTTTTGCAAAAACTTTTCTTACATTTGTTCCATCGCTTTAAGTGACTTATGACATTTTTAGCATGTTTTTTATAATGTGCTTTGCATGTTCACAATAGTTCTATCTTTTGTGTGTAATGTGATTGTTTTAATCCTAAAGATCACGAATGTACATTTTAGTTATACATATTTATAATGAATGATA
Organism: Philonthus cognatus; assembly: GCA_932526585.2. Lineage (NCBI taxonomy): Eukaryota > Metazoa > Arthropoda > Insecta > Coleoptera > Staphylinidae > Philonthus > Philonthus cognatus. The sequence continues at coordinate 95,157,879 of OW052243.1, forward strand.
CATAAAAATATAACTAGAAATGAAATAATTGCGATAGGTGATGTATATGGAGAAATATTTTCCAAATATAAAACTATAGTCATTTATTAAAGAACACATTATTGGTTTTTAGGGTTCAACCCTTAAAGAACACATTATTGGTTTTTAGGGTTCAACCCCCCCGAAGTTTTTAAAATGTTGAATATTTGTATATACCCGACGCCCTAAGGGGCAACAAGGGATAGCAGAAGAAGAAGAAGAATATTTGTATGTAAAAACGGCCCTGTAAGAGCAAAAACAATATTTTTACCATTAAACCCCTCCCCCCACGTTTTTATAACCCCCTCCAATTTTTTTTCAAGGTTACGACCTTGATGTAAATAATTTGTAACTGTGGTACCTAAAGGAGATGGTAGGAAAAAATAATAATGGATTTTCAACAGGATTATTGTGTCTCTTGGTACAGTAATGAAACGGTATTCTTAGAACCAACCAAATTTATTAGTAAATTCATGGAAGGACTTTTTCAGTATTACGCTATTGTTCACCGTTTTATGAGTGTACCTGGTTTTGCCTGCTATTATCTTGTTGTGTTAAGCACCTGAGGATAGAATTTATTTCCGTCGTGCGTGTTTTTAAAATTCCATATAATTTTACAATATCATAACATTTGCCATCTGATATTTTGTTAGTTTCATTTTTAATGGAGGGGTGTTATTATGTTTTATTGTAACTCAATATAGCCAGACCCCAATATAATACCTCTGTTGTAAAAGAAAAGGGTACCATATAATTATCGTGGCCGTTATGACCATCAGTTCAAGCTAAGAAGTCTTTTGCATACCCGACAGCCCTATCCAATCGATAAAAATGTATACATAGGTTTTCGTTTTATATTACAAGAAATTAAGTGTATGAAAAGGTATTCAATAAACGTCTAGCCCGGCATATCTAGTAAAATAGAGCTGAAACATTTGTGAGTGCAACCAGGCGTAGGCGTGATTAATGTTATGAGTAGTCATGTCATGGCTTGATTTCAATTAAATTAAATTTTTACCTAGTTCGTTGCAGACATTGCATTATTTCTTACAATAATTTCTTTGACCTATATATATATATCATCCCGTGTAAATTTTCAGGCATTCGTTAGTTTTATAAAATTTAATTTGAAGTTTTTAACGAGTGTTTCCATTCTTCGATTAAGGGTGCGCTACCTCAAACTCCCGGAAGTCTCTACAACACCTATCGCTGTCTAACTACTTACGCTTGTGTTGATATATCTCTGTCAGGAGTTGGGCTTGTAAAAACTTGGCAACGCTGCACAGTGTGACAGCGAGAGCTCGCGAGGCTCATTGGCGGTTTTGGGACCAAAATTGAAAATTAAAAAATAATTACTAAAGGTATTCTATTAAGGCCATTTCTAAATCCATTAAACTTTTTTGATGAACTCCATGAGGCACAATTCACGCTCAAAGTTCGAACATAAAAGACGGCAAAATTAGCGTTATCTTAAAAAAATCACAACTTTAAGAAATCACGTTCTATTGTCACTTTTTTACACAATGATAACATTATATCATTTTACTAAATGCCATGTAGTTTGATTGATATAAATAATTAGTAACGCTTTGAGAATTAATTAAAAACGGATCATTTTCATTACTAAACTTTACTACTTAGTTGGGCTGTAATAAAATTTAAAACATAGTAGGGGTCTGGCATTACCTGCAAAAAATCGGCCAATGTCTTCTATATAACCCTGTTTAAAAATCTTATTTTTATTGATCTGACCCCGAAAATGATTGATTTTTTTCTATCAGCGCATCAGTCAATGAAAACACATAATTGGTGCGCGTAATTTATATCATTTTCAAAAATGTACAACGTTTTGCTTAGGTTTTCTTTATCGTTTTCATTTTTTGATACAAGGATAATATCATATCTCTTTATCAAATTACATACAGATTTTTTCTTCGAATTGTTTAAGGAAGTTATCGGAGCTCATGAATAATTAATCATTATCATTATTACATTTTAACTTCAAGATATCCTTAATAAAACTTAATTAAAAATAGAGATATGGTACTACCTTAAAAAAATCGCACATTATCTACTTCATAACACTGTGTAAACATTATATTTATATCGATTCGACCGCGGGAGATGTACATTTGTTAATAGACTTCATCCACCTGGAACATAATTATTAAAATATTTGCCGACCTTAGTTGCTTTTTAAAAAAAGTTCAATTTGAAGCTTTAAGAGTGCTCTTATATGGACGTTTTGAACGAGAGGCGGAGAAAACGCCAGCACTCGCGCCTGTTTAAATTTGAGCGGAGCGGGACGGGCGCGTTTTTCAGTTTTAACACATGGTTTTTCATGCGCGTTCTTGTATGGGCGGGTAAAACGCGTTTTCAAAGCGGGCGTTTTACTCCATGTTTTTGTAAAAATCGGCGGAAGCGAGTTAAATTCGTAATATTTTCTTTAAAATATTTAGTCGTAACGCAAAAAAAAATATTGTTGCGTTTAGATAAGTGTCCAAAATTAAAAATATAAACTATACATTTTTAGGTATGTGTCTATCTCCAATATATGAGTATAATTTTATTTAATGTTTAAAAAATCTATATTTTCTAGAAATTGCAAAAAATTTGAAATAACTAACGATGATTTAATAAAGAAAACACTTGGTTAAAATTCACTAATATTTTGGTTTTTTTTATTCCAACTAGTTTCGACTCAATTGTGGTACTCCTATTTTTGCGACAAACCATAATAACACAGATTTTACACTAACCGACTTCGAATGTTACTGAAATAATCATACATTTTTTAAAAAATCGCTAGGTAGAAAAGGTGTTTTGGGATTTTTTTCTCGTGGTTGTGTGGTGGACTGTGGCGGACAACCCATTGCTGCGCTACTTCCTCTAGACAGCTTTAAATCGTCTGTTATATAGAATAAATATTTTAATATACAGGGTTTAATTTTATATAAAATTTATTACAAACGCCGTATTAAAGAATTGTTGAATGGTGATACCGTTTTCCCCAAAAAGGTTGGCATCCTTGAGAGTTTGCTTAAGAATGTCAACAACTCTAGATTTTTTATCATTTAAAAAAAAGTCTTAAAATAATAAGTAACTTTTGTAAGAAAAATATTGTTGTTACTGGCATCCATTTTAAGTAATATCTGATTAAGGTTATTAAATTTGAATTTTTCATAGCTAACTTCACGGCGGCCCCGATATATTCAAACCCGGGCCGTGTGAATTATTTGACTCTAACTCCGATCCAAACTTCTCTATTTATGCGCCTATTTCGACCCAGTTGAAAATTTTAAAACTATACTTAAAAATGCGTTTTTTGTTTTCAAACAATGCAATCAAAATTTAAAAAAAATCGTTTTAGAAAAAATCGATATTTTGGTTTTCTCTTATATACAAAATTACATAAATTTCAATTGTAATTAAAAACACTATTTAGGTACAACTTTTTGAAAGAAAATGAAATATGTTCAGCACAGTTATATTTAAATAATTATACTGAAAGTCAGAGACGGCGTTATATGAAATATCCAACTTCGCGGCTCCGATTCCTTCATCACAAAAATATTTATATTATGAATCGACAACTCTGACTCTAACTCCGATTCCGAGTCAACAGCATTGGTTCAAACTGTTTTCCATTTACATGTAAAGACTGTTGAGCTGTTCTGGTCCCATTACCAGTGGCTTTAAGTATCTGCTTTTAAAGTAAGGTAGTCATGAGATATTGACATTTCGTTATTTAATCCAATATTACTCAAAACGGGCGTCAGTACCAAAAATATTTTTCCTACAAATATTGCTTATTTTTCAAACACCTTTTCAATGATATAACTTTTGACCTATCGTGCCATTTATAAATCTGAACTTCTTGACATTCTTAAGCAAACTCTCAGAGATGCTAACCTTTTTTGGAAAAAACAATATCAGCATTCGATTCGTCCATACGGTTTTTGCAATAAGTGTTGTTGTCTTAACACTCTAGGTTTAGCCGTTTTCTCAAAAAAAGGCTGATACGGGTGGTCTGGGACACCCTGTATATTATTATATATACGTTGAGCGTTTTACCCATTAGACCTTTTATTATAATGTTGCAAAATACAGAAATTAAGTTAGCTAAATATTACTCATTGATCCATTTGTGATCAGATTGTAATTATAGTAAAATACAACTGTTTTGCAAATAATAATAAAAAAAAAAAAATTTACAGATTATCTAAATTCATGGTATTATTTTGGGGATTGGGCTACTTAGTACATTTAAATCGTGAGCATTGCCACTTTACAATGTTGCCGCATAAAATTAGTTTGTGTTTGCGATCTGGGGGCACCACTTTGCAAAGCGACCCATATCTGGATTTAGAAAAACAATATTAAACGAATATTATTGAGATATATGAAACATGTTATTAATAAAATCTATTACAAGTTTTCCTTAAATATGCGAAATGCATTCCGATTTTTAATTACATACAATTTATGATTTTAACATCCAAAATAAAAAAAATAAAATGCATTGCGCATATCTCAGTAATGCTTATTAAGCACAACAGGACATCTAAATGTTTATTATTAACAACGAAACATTAAAAAATGTATTTAGGCAACTCTATATACATTCGTGCCCCCTCCAACCAAGAAAAAAGTTAAATTTAGATTTAAAATTTTAGAAAAGCCTGAAAATGTGGTTATCTAAACTCGAAATTGTACTCCATGCGCCAGGCGTATAAAACTAATTCAAGTAAAGTTCAAAAACTTATCAAAACATAATTTTTAATTAGAATACACAGATATTTAGTCTATTTTCAGTGTTACTAAAAAATAGTTAGCTCTTTAAATTTATGTTTGTAAATTATTGTTTTTTCATGATTTTGTACCAAAAAATATCGTATTAAATTGGCTCAATAAACCAGTAAAAATATCAAAAAATAATCGAATAATTTCGAGAGTATTTTTTACGATTTAATCAGCAGTCCGGTTAACCGGTATTGCAATCCCTAATACTCATATATAAGCGCATTCCTAGGAAAATTATAGATATATTATTTTTATTTACTGTTATTTGCGTTATTTTCAGTAACTATTATTTTATAACCGTTACTGAGAAATAACTTCAGTAAGTGTTACCGATGATATTTCCTCATTTTAAATTACTGGCGATTTTATTGTTTAAAGTGTACATGTCCCAATTACGGCGTATATACAGGGTGTCCGTATTTCGACGAAATGCATGGGGATCTCGGTTATTTGAAGAGTTAGAGAGTTGGTTGAATTAGGGCAAATATGTGAAATTTGTAGCCCAACAATAATCCGAAAACAGATTTAAAATATCTTTTTTTGTTTTCGAGATATTGCCAAAAAACTATTTTTTTCAAATTTTGTTTTTATTTTTTTATTCAAAAACTATTGGATCTAGGAATTTGCAACTTTTACATTATACAGGCACTTTTTAATCAGGAATTTAGTAGTGTACTTACATTTAAAATAACTTTAATATCTTCCCCGGAACCATAGCCAACTTTTGTTTTTCTTATGGGCGCCATATTGGATTTTCATATTTTTAGAAAGAACTTTATTTTCTGAATTAAACGGTATATCACACTTATAATTTATTCTGCGTTTCATTTGAAACATAGCAACTTTTTGTTTTTTGTAAAGAGTGCCTTGGAAACAATAATATTGATACGTTATTCAGTTATTGATGTGTCAATAAGATACGATCATTATACATAATACATAAAATAAAGTTAAAAATGGTGTTTTCGAACCAAGAAAAACGAGATATGATCGAAGTTTATTATACTTCAAACAAAAATGTACGTATTTCATCCGAAGTCTATCTACAGCGCTATCCAGAATGGCAACAGCAAAGTGAAAGTCATTTCATAAAACTACATACAAATTTATTGGAATATGGTTCCTTCGTAAAGCCACGACAAAGATATGGATATCACCAACCCCATGAAAATGAAAACCAAATTTTGCAAGCGGTAAAATGATTTCATTTTAATTACAATAAGATAATATTTATTCCCCTAGATTCAAGATAACCCTTCTTCCTCAACGAGAGAACTTGAGAACCAGTTTGGTGTGACGTTTCAATACGTATGGAGAATTTTGAAAAAAAATAAATATCGCCCATTCAAAATTAAAGTTACTCAAGCTCTCCATCCTGGAGATGCTAGACGAAGGATGGACTTTTGTCGTATTTTATTGGGAAAATTAAACGAAAATCCGAATTTCTTGTCAAATGTGATATGGTCTGACGAATGCCGTTTTACCAACACAGGGATATTCAATAGGCATAATGAACATGTGTGGAGTATAAATAATCCTAGACAACATGAAGAAAGACGACGACAAGTGCGATTCGGACTAAATGTATGGGTCGGTATTTTGGGAGACAATATTGTAGGTCCATACATTTACGAAGATACATTAAATTCACAGAGATATCACGATTTTTTAAGAACATTTTTAAGTGATTACGTAGACAATAACATCCCCTTAAATATGTTAAGAAATGTATGGTTTCAACAAGATGGTGCACCACCTCACAACAGCCAAATTGTCGCTAATTGTCTGTCCGAAATGTTTCCAAATAAAGTTATGGCAAATAATGGTGATATACGTTGGCCAGCTCGCTCACCTGATTTGTCACCTCTAGATTATTTTCTTTGGGGAGCTATAAAAGAAAAAGTTTATAAAACTATTCCAGAGGACAAAGACGATTTAAGAAGAATTATAATAGTTACCATTCAGCAATTAAGAAGAAGAGACATTTTTCGGGCAGTCCAAAATTTAAGGAAAAGACTAGAATTATGTTTGGAGGTCAATGGTGATATATTCGAACACTTACTCTAAGTTTGTGATAATTTTAGTTCAAAAGATATTTAATTAATTTGTTTATTATTATTTAATATTATGAAAAACTTCATCAAGCAGCAGAGTGATTATTCTGGTTCCTTCCCTAAAAAAATATAGTTGTAGGCCTCAGGAATTTTAAAATGTGCAACTGTTTTCAAGGTACTCTTAAAAAAAACAAAAGGTTGCTTTGTTTCAAATGAAACGCAAAATAAATTATAAGTGTGATATACCGTTGAATTCAGAAAAAAAAGTTATTTCCAAAAATATGAATATCCAATATGGCGCCCATAAGAAAAACAAAAGTTGGCTATGGTTCTGGAGAAGATATTAAAGTTATTTTAAATGTAAGTACACTACTAAATTCCTGATTAAAAAGTGCCTGTATAATGTAAAAGTTGCAAATTCCTGGATCCAATGGTTTTTGAATAAAAAAATAAAAACGAAATTTGAAAAAAATAGTTTTTTGGCAATATCTCGAAAACAAAAAAGATATTTCAAATCTGTTTTCGGATTATTGATGGGCTCCAAATTTCACGTATTTGCCCTAATTTAACCAACTCTCTAACTCTTCAAATAACCGAGATCCCCATGCATTTCCTCGAAATACGGACACCCTGTATATATGCTGTAAATCTGCAGATATGGGTGGTTATTTTAAAAGAAAATTTGGTTTCAACTAAAATGTTGAGGCTTTTCTAAACTCGAAATTTTACTTCATGCTTAATCTGGGAGTGAAAACACTTGTTTAAAGATTCAAATTGAACTTTTAATTTAAACCAATGTCGAAACATTTATTTTGTATGCATGTATACTTAAAAGCAGGGTTGTTAAAAAACGTCTTTTTCATATTAATTAAAACAAACAATTATTTTTAACAAAACGTGTTTTTTTCATTGAAACAGCATTTAAAACAATAACACTTGAAAACATGTTTAAAACACGTTTAAAACGTGTTTAAAACAGAACATACAGAGCAATTTTCTTTAAGTATATATATACCAATATTTACAGCGCTTTTTAAATTTGCGGAAATTCGTTGTTTAAAAGCGGTTAATTTGAGACTTTTAACGAGTGTTTACCAATCCCAGACTAAGCATGAAGTAAAATTTCGAGTTTAGAAAAGCCTAAGAATTTGGATTGGCCGCGTAGCGAAGCGGAGCGGCCAATCCAAATTAGGCTTTTCTAAACTCGAAATTTTACTTCATGCGCCACGCATAAAAACACTGATTTACAGTAAAGTTAAAAAAACACACACATACAACAACGATTATAGGCAACCTAATATACGTTAGAGTTATTGGGTTGCCTATAATCACTGTTTTAAACAATTTATTCAGCGCAGAATTTGACTCTCGTTTTATTCACATCTACATATTGGATTGTTAAAGTCGTATATTTTAAACTTTGCGATATTTCAGCGTTTTATACGTGTGGCGCAGTAAAATTTCGAGTTTACAAAAGCCTAATTTGGATTGGCCGCTCCGCTTCGCTACACGGCCAATCCAAATTTTCAGGCTTTTCTAAACTCAAAATTTTACTTCATGCTTAATCTGGGAGTGGAAAACTTTCGTGTAAACATTCAAATTGAAATTAAAAAAAAAAAACAACGAATGTCGTAAAATTTATGATGTATGCATATTACCTGTATTCAAAATCCACATTTATGCACACATATTTGGTATTTTATTGTAATAAAATGTTATGTTTAATAATGTAATTTAAAATATCTTCAACAATTTAGCTAAAATTTAAAAATGTAAACAAAAAAACTTAATGAACTATTATAAAATATAATTTAGCAAATTTAAGATAATAAAAAAAACGTTTTAAACAAATTTAGCGTTCAAAACATGTTTCAAATAAATTTAAGATTTAAAACATGTTGAAAACAAAACCGTTTAAAACACGACAGCTGTTTTTAAACATGTTTAAAACACTGTTTTAAAACAAAGTGTTTTAAACATAATAACCCTGCTTAAAAGACAAACTTCCTCTATTTTTGAAATGTTAATAGCTGTATTATATTTCCTGCCATAATTTGGAAAACTTTAGATTGCATGTTTGAACTGTTTGGTTCAGTTCAGTTCAAACATGCATTTTAAAATGTTCCACAAACCGATATTTTTTCAGTTCAGTTCCGGTTTTCGTTCCGGCAAAATATCCGGAAATTTATTACCGAATAATTATTTACTGTGTAATACAGGGACGAATATTTTTATTTATAAAATTTTTGCGAAGCTTTTATATAAAATTCTCGAATACATTTCGGCTCTAACAATAGACGATATAGGGCCTATTTTTTACTGATATTAAGTATTTCTGTTGCATTTATAATTTTCAGTAACCTACTATTAGGGTTTATTTATTTATTCACTTGTATTTAGATTTATTACGAATATTACAGTGTCAATCTTAAAACCTACTACTAATAATAAACATACGCATATACACAGGGTTTCCCGGGAGAAATCTGCCAAACTTCGGGGGTGTATTTCTTAATTCATTTTAAGCAAAAAAAGTTATATCAACATAGTTCCGATTCGGAAAATTATACGGAGTAGGCTTTGAAAAGCATTGCTGCACAATTATTTGTTTTGCTGTCACTTATAAGTTCAATGTGATTATTTTAAATATGCCTTTAACGTTTACCAATGAAGAATACGCAGATATTAATTTTATTTGCGGCTTTTGTAATGGTGTATCGATAAATATTTGTCGATTTGGAAGTGTATTACGATGTGGGAAACCCCGATGATATTCCAGCATGGCAGCTCTAGCGTTACCATTACAAAATAAATAAAATGAATATCTGCACATTCTTCATTGGTAAACGATAAGGGCATGTTTAAAATAAACACATTTTCCAGTTAGGTTAACTTGCAAGCAAATACAAAACAAATAATTGCGGAGCACTGCTTTTCCAATGCCTACTCCTAACAATTTTTTCTTTAATAAGCCATAATTGCTTTGGCAGGCTAAAGGCGAAGGCGATTCTTGTATTTATATTGCTTATCTTATAATTTGTGTCAAACTCATTTTTATGATCAAAAATAAATAGTGACATACGATATAGATACACTGAGAATATTGTCATTATTTTTAGGGCTTTAAATATAGGCTTGCATGGTTCTGTCCATGTCACATTTTGGATAATACGAGTCATCTTTTTCTGCAATAAGAGTAGTCTGTTTGAATGATTCGAACTTCCCCAAATAATTATGCCATATTCGAGGTGGCTATTAATACAGGCATTATTAAAAGTTGGCATGAGATTTTTATTTACACATTTATTTAAATTTATGAGAGCGTAGTGGGCACTGTTCAATTTATGCTCGATTTTTTTGAACCTGTACCTTTCAAGTCAGGTTGGTATCTACGTATAGGCCTAGAAATTTGGTGCTTTCTACAACTGGTATTTATTTGCTTGAGCTCTTGACCAGTATGCTGACATTATCTGTACGATTTGTTTTGTTTTTGTTTGCACTTTGAAATGAAGTGTTTAAATGAAAAGGTACGAAACGACACTGTGGGGGTTAATTAAAGTCTTTTTTTAAAAGTATTCACCAAAGGCCCGAGCACATTTATCCCAATGTTTCACGGGCCGAAAAATTCCTTGTTCCCAGAAGTCCTGTGGCTGTGACAAGAGGCAGTCCTCTACTGTGTCCTTAAGTTCGTCGTCCGAGTTAAGGGGGTTTTACCGCTTGTAAGTGACCAAAACGTTTTTATTTTATACAAGACTTGGTCGGGAAGTGATAACGTCAAAATTGAGTGAAAAATTCAAACGTGAGTCATACTTCAAAAACGCTGTCAAAATATTGGCAGTATTGACAACGTACATAAGGGCGAGAATAAAATAGGTTATATTTGGAGGGTTACTGTACATATTTACAGAATTTAATTGCTCTGATTTGCTAAATATAATGCAAGTTTTCTTTTAAAAGAAATGGTATTGTATTCTCCAGAGAGGCGTGAAGAAATATCTGTACACTTGTTTGTACCCAGTAGTTAATGACCCCTGGACCCTTTGCCGAATCTGAGGCGTTTTGTTTTGGCTTAAATTAGTCGTAAAAATCGACATAATAAACCAGTTGAGGCATAAGCAGAACTGTTGTAAAGCAGCGGGCGGGCGAAATGCGTGCAGTGTGGAATTGCTTACTTCATGCCGGGTTTTTGCTACAGGTACGTTCATGAGCGTGTATAATACGATAATACTCTTATGTGGTAAAGGTTATTTCTCCGAATTACATTTTGGTTTACTATACAAGAATTTACTTTGGAAAGGGTTGAAATAGACCCAACAAATTCTTCATTTTTGATGCATTGTTTTATGAATATTTTGACTTTTTGTGATTTTTCAGCTATTTGGAAAAACAAACAAAAAAAATATGAAATGGACGTGAAAATGCAAAATTCTATAATCTTTTGTGAATTGGGGTGCTAATCAGATATGTGTTTAGGTGCCAATGAGGGTTTTGCACAAATATGCTACTGGCGTATGTACAATTTAACATACAACCGTACTATTAAATTTACAACATTAATTCACACAAGAATGCATTTATGTGTTGGCAAACCTTTGCAAAATAAGGATCTTTTCTTTTAATTATAAATATACCAATACACTTTTTTAGATAACATTCGTTGATTTTATAAAACCGGTAAATTTGAACTGTCTACGAGTGTATTCACTTCTTGGTTAAGCATGAAGTACATTTTCAGTCTTTTCTAAACTCGAAATTTTGCTTCATGTTCCACAGTATATTATCAACTTCACAATATTTTAGTGTTTTATACGCCTGGAGCATAAAGTGAAATTTCGAGTTTAAAAAAGCTGAAAATGTGAAATTTTACTTCATGCTTAATCGTTGATTGGAAACATTTGTTATTTTCAAAAACCATAAATGCCCTAAATTTCACAGCGTATACATCGGGATATGTATAAAAGAAAAATTCCCTGTATAGAGCAACTATTGAGTTTAACGATTCTGTAGTAAGTTGTGGATGTAAATAATTATATTTATTAAAACATTTATCTTTAATTAAAACATTTGTATAAACCAGGGGTCTCCAAACACAGTTCGAGTGGGCCAAGATCCCATAATTTTTAAACAATTTTAAAAAAATTTACAAAAAATTGTTATAATATGTTAAAATATGACATTTACACACATTTTTACAAACAGTCGCTTTATATTATTAATATATTTAAATCATGTTTTACTAAGTGGTTAATGAGAACATAGTAAAACCTCGATTTTTGTTGTAAATTTTAAAATAAACGACAGTTTAAAACAAAAAATAAATGCGCAATTATGTTTTTAATCTATTACTCAATCAGTGGTTGCCAACGTAGGGTGCAGACCCAACGTTGGCAACCACTGATTGAGTAATAGATTAAAAACATAATTGCGCATTTATTTTTGACAAGGACAGCAATTTCAGTTTTTATGGGGGCAAATGTAAATTTAGAGAATGGCAATAATAATTAAAATCAAATATCATAATTTTCGCAAATGTTTAAAATATTATTTATACGCAGTCAATTTTCAAATTCCGTCACATTCTACCAGTATTTGTTACTTTCAAGAAGAAGTTTCGTAATTCCTCTTATAAAATAGGTACAAGAGTTTTAAGAAAATTAGGAAGTTTTATTATAATTGCAAAAATTATTTAAAATCCTGCACAAAGCAGATTGTAAGTTTTAATAATTATGACCAAATAGGTTGCAACAATTTACAATGTTGATATTATTTATAGAATCTACAATAAAAATAATTAGCAGAAAATAATTAATCTCAAAAATTATTCATACTATTACAATATTTAATTTGTAACAAATAATTAGATGTAAAGAAAAAAACATACGAATTCGTAAAAATCAGTGAAATAGATTAAAATAGAATCATAAATTTTATAATTAAATTTGTAAATCAGAATTATTTGTTTTTATTGAAGTTCTCAATTTTATTATTATTTTATTATTACGAATTCGTAAAAATTAGTGAAATAGATTAAAATAGAATCATAAATTTTATAATTAAATTTGTAAATCAGAATTATTTGTTTTTATTGAAGTTCTCAATTTTATTATTACAGGTGTTTTTAGGCTTCTCTAAACTCGAAATACTTACTTCATGCGCCAAACGTATTTAACACTGATTTGGTTCTGAAAATTTGGATTTGCCTATCTAAACCTTTTCATTATATTTTTTTATTAGAAAATGCTGATGTGTTCATCTAATTACTTTCCCCATCGACAACAATTAATTAATTACTTTAAATGGACCAACAATTTACTATTCAACTACTAAAATTTAAAACCAAAACCTCACAATTAATAAATTAAAACGATCGGTTCAACGGTTCACTCACTATTAGAATCGAAATTGAACTTGTTTGAGCTAATATAATTTCCTTTTCCTATTTGCCTCGGCCTGAAGCACAAAAAATGCACCAATTTCGCTCGAGGCGAAATTGGAATTTTGATAACATTAACAATAAGCAATCTCGCGCGTATTTTGTGTGCTTGTCGTGATTTTCATCACCAGTTAAGTGAATTATTCGCATGGTGCGTGACGTGTGGTCGGTTTTTTTGAAAATATTGATTCATTTTCGAGTTTTGGGGTGCCTGTGCCGTGTAATTATTTAAAAAAAGTTAGGATCGATTTTGATTTAAGAGTAAGTAAGTGATTGTTTTGATTTAAATTAGGCATGTTTTTTCAATAATAGTAAACCTGTATGCGTTGAACAAAATTACCCATCAGTCTGTCTCCCGCTTTAAATAAAAATAAAGAATTTGATGAACGTCTTCATTACAATAAGAGACAGAGAGAAGAAGGACTTTAATTCAAATTTTTTACACAGGGTGTCCGTATTTCAACAGAATGTATGGGAATTTCGGTTATTTGAAGGAATAGAGAGTCGGTTAAATTGGGGCAAAGTTGCGTATTTTCGGGTCCAATAATAATCTTAAAAAAATGTAAATATCTTTTTTCGTTCCCCAGATATTGTGGAAAACAGATTTTTTGAAATTTAGTTTTTATTTTTTTATTCAAAAAATATTGAATTTAGACATTTACAACTTTGGCATTAGAGAGGCACTTTTTAATGAGAAATCTGGTAGCATATTTTATTTTAAGATTACTATAACATTTACACGGGGACCATACCCAACTTTTATTTTTCCTTATGGGCGCTATTTTGAATTTACATATTTTTTTAAAGAATATTTTTTCCTGAATTCAGTGATGAACTTGTAATCTTTTGTTTTTTAAAAAGAGTGCCTTGGAAACAGTTGAGTAACTCACTCATTTGACAACTCGTAGGGCCCATAATTTGCTTACATGTCACCCTTGAGGACAGGCATCCAGTTGATTACTGTACCAATAGAAAACGTATTTGTTTATAAACGAAATAATGATAACAATTAAGCGTGAGTGTTACTTATAACTATAATTTCAATAAAGAGTAATACAAAATTTAAGTCAAAAATGGTTTACAATTATTCACCAAAATTTGTCTGAAATGGGTAGCGCTATAACCTAATTCTGATACATAGATACACTTCAAATGAAATTCCTCCTTTCCTGTGTAAAGAATAATAAACTGTTAGCGTTGTTTTTGATTTGAACACGACGCTTTTTTACTTTATGTTATGTGTGTTAATCGTTACTTATTATTATTATTATAAAATACTGACAGTTATAAATTCATTTTGACTTCTAAAACTGTCAAGATTTTAATAATTAATAAATATGACGTCATTGTTTTCAAGGTATTCTTTACAAAAAAAGATAATATTATTATTTTAAATATCAAATCTAAAATAAACTATGAGTGTGGTACACCACTGAGTGCAGAAAAAAATACTATTTTAAAACATGTAACAATTCAAAATGGCACCCATAAGAAAAACAAAAGTTGGTTATGGTTCCCGGGTAAATGTTAAAGTTATCTTAAATTAAAATATACTACTAGATGTGTTATTTAAAAGTGCTTTTATAATATCAAAGTTATAAATGTCTAGATTTAATAGATTTTGAAGAAAAAAATAAAAACCAAATTTCTAAAATCAGTTTTTTTGTTGATTTCTCGAAAACAAAAAAGATATTTCAAATTTGTTTTCAGATTATTGGTGGGCCCTAAAATATGCAACTTTGTCCCAATTTAACCGACTCTCTATCTCTTCAAATAACTGAGATCCCCATACATTCTGTCGAAATACGGACACCCTGTATACTACATCTTAATGAAGCCCCTTGATATTACTATATGAATACAATAATTTTAATTAAAAATCACTTAGTTTGATTTTTAATTTAAATCAGGAGTCTCCAAACCATATTCTAAGATTCAGTTAATTGATAAGGATTTTCAAAAATTTAAGAAATTATCGTTACAATATTTATTAATAGGGCATTTATCCATTTAATTGATAACAATTGTAAAAAAATTAACAAATTATTGTTGTAATATTTATTATTAGGACATTTACCACACCATGTAGCTAAAAGTAAATATTTAAGAACAAACACTCGCTGTACAATACTTTGTATACTTTTTAAATGCAGAACATAAAAGCCCTTAACTTTCTTTTATTTCTAGACGTCGTCAATTTCACGGTAAATAAAGAATTGTTTCAATTGAAAATTCTTACTCGTAAGGGCCAATTTACAGGTACATAATACCGACCGCTCTGTCTTTATATTTAAATTACGTATTGTTCTCCGAAGAAAAATAGTACAATGTGCAATACGCAACACACATTCACATGTTGGTATTATTATTAGATTATATTTTTATTCGCAAATTTTATTTATATTATTAAAACGTTGATATTTAATCCTGGAGATTGTGCTAATTCTCATGGGATTATTCAGATCGCAATTTCTCTTGGTATAATATAAACCTACGATGCTTGTTTATATGCCTGCATATAATAACATGTTACATGGTGTTAGCAGGAATAACATGTTACATGGTGTTAGCAGGGATATCATTCAGTTGATTAATTCTCGAGGCGTTTAGGGATTTCCTGACATGCAATATATCACATATAAGTATGCACGCCACTGAAATAAAAAAATATCACTGCCTGTAATTATGATATAAAATAATGGCACTTTTAATTAGTGATAGACATGATAGAATAATGGATATGTGAATTAACTGCTTTTAAGAAATAAACTTCTCTAGTTAATTAATGTATTATCAATACAATCTGTAAAACATATCTCAACGTAGTATTTCCTTTATGAGTGATGAAACAGTCAGCAAATTTACTAGAGTTCAAATTCCTTGATGATTCTGCAATATTCACGCGACCTACACCTTGAAACTTGAGGCCAAATTACAGCACATTGTGCAAAAGAAGGCGAAGGATATACGCACGGACCAACATCCCGGCGAAATAGTCATCTTTATAAAATAACTGTTTATTTTACAAGAACTCAATAAACTGCCTTGGTCTAGTTTAAATGTAGTTTCTTTCTAAAGCGACAGCGACTTACCTGCACGGTACAGTTTGCATAATGAAGATGGAGTAAAATAGAGTGTCTAAGTTAGTTGAAACCCACCGTTAAAATCTTTAGCACAATAAAACGTTTTTATTTCTTGTTTCACTTAAATTAAAATGTGTCTAAATTAGTGAAATAATGCCCTAAATGTATTATATTTATTTAAAATTTGACGGTGTTGAAAATTGACGTAAGTCCTCTGAACACATTAAAAACTGACGAAAATCATCTAAATGTACGTAAATCGTGACAATTGCAAAAACTTGCAAAGTAGTGCAGTTTTGCCAGCTGAATAAAAAGATATTTGTAAAAAAAAATCCAAGGGTAACTAGATATTTTGAAAAATGTGAAATGTGTCGATTTTTTCTGTTATTAAAACAGATATAAAAAAAACCACAAATGGCAAAGTTTTAGATAATTTTACACTAAATAATAAAATGTTATTAGATTTTTTCTATCGGCATTGGTTTTCGAGAACACAAACTTGATTTTTTTTAAATAGAAGCCATAATTAACTATGTCATCATTAAAAGGGATTTTTTTCTCTTTAATCAGATCTATCACTTAACATACTTATTTACAAAAATAACTTAGTTATTAACTATTTTCTATTTTATTTACAAAGAAAAATAGTTAGCCATGAAATAATTACTATAAAAACAGAACTGGGATTGTATGTAACATTTAGTTTCATTGTTGTATTTTTGTCAATTAATTTAGTTTTAAATACAACTATTTCCTACCAATTTTCCTTTTTTGTAACGTTCCAATTTACCACTAGGATTTGTTTATAGAATTAATATTAGTTTACTAATATTAATTGGTACGGTAATGAATAAATTACGTAGAAAATAAATTCGTATTTATAAATTTTGTTCGCTATTATTTTATTTGAATTAAAGAGCGCAGCGCGCGAAATTGTTTCGAGTATTTTCTGCGTTTACTCCGCGTTGGCGAGCGCGGAGGAATATCCTGGCGTTTTTATATCTCTATCAAAATTATTGAATTATCTTTTGCACTGACACGGAGAAGTGTGCTGCGGATAACACGTTAGTGAATTTTATTCATCAAATTTTTGGATTTACGTGCACCACTTTATTCTGCAATTATTTTGGAGATATTGGTCTTATTACGTTTTGGAGTTAATTGTGGAAATACTCTGAGGAGGATTTGTTGCACTTCGATCCGCTGCCTTGGAAATATTTCATTATCAATTTTCTGGAAATAGGAAAAAACCCTCTGAAAGAGGTAAGGTTTATTTTAATTAATTCTTCTATTATTCTTGTGTTTCTGTTGTTATAGTCCTATCTTTTCACATAAGTGAAAATGCTTATACCTACTTTAAATATTTTAGGGTTTCTTATTACGTTGTTTTAAAATTTTAGCTAAATTGTTAAAGATATTTCAAATTACATTAATAAACATAACATTTTATTACAATAAAATATCACAACTGTGTGTGCCTAAATGTGATTTATAAATACAGGGAATTATTGTTTCAGGTATACATATGCATACACTGTAAATTACGACATTCGTTGTTTATTTACAAGATTTTAATTTTAATCTTTAAATGAGGGTTTTCCACTCCCAGACTAAGCAAAATTTCGAGTTTAGAAAAGCCTGAAAATTTGGTTGGATACGTAGCGAAGCGGAGCTGCCAATCCAAATTAGGCTTTTCTAAACTCGAAATTTTACTTCATGCGCCACACGTATAAAACACTGAATTCAAGTAAAGTTTAAAATATACGGCTTTAGCAATCTAATATGTAGATGTGAATAAAACGTGAGTCAGATTCTGCGCTGAACAAATTGTTTAAAACAGTGATTATAGGCAACCCAATAACTCTAACGTATATTAGGTTGCCTATAATCGTTCTTGTATGTGTGTGTTTTTTTAAGTTCACTGGAAATCAGTGTTTTTAAGCGTGGCGCATGAAGTAAAATTTCTAGTTTAGAAAAGCCTAATTTGGATTGGCCGCTCCGCTTCGCTACGCGGCCAATCCAAATTCTTAGGCTTTTCTAAACTCGAAATTTTACTTTATGCTTAGTCTGGGAGTGGAAAACACTCGTTAAAGACCTCAAATTAACCGCTTTGAAACAACGACTTTCCGCAAATTTTGAAAACGCTTTAATTATCGGGACATGTGTACTCAAAAGAAAAATGCCCCGTATGTTCTGTTTTAAACACGTTTTAAACGTGTTTTAAACATGTTTTAAACACGTTTTGAACATGTTTTTAATTGTTAATGTTTTAAAAGCTGTTTCAATGAAAAAAAAAACACTTATTGTAAAAAAACTCTTACTTTTAATTAAAATGAAAAAAAAAACGTTTTTTTTAACAACCCGATTTGGAAGGGTGCCGAAGTTTTCCTTGGGATTGGCGATAAAAACTTTACTCTTACTTCATTCTGAGGTTCGTTCGGAATTGGCGTACCAAGGGATTGATCACAAGATTGGATTCAAGATAAGTTTATGCATTGATGTTTTGTTTATATTATTAAATTTCGAACATGGTTTATTTTTATTTCTTAAAGAAGAAGAAATAAAAATAATAAGGATAGTACATTTTTCTAGTTTAATAAATAAAACAATTCAGTAGTTAATTATTCTAGTTATATAAGTGAATGTAATTAATTAATTTTAATTTAGCAGTGAAGAATTAAAGTTATTGGATCGATTCAAATTAATAGTTTACGATATTTAACAAAAATAGAATAGTTATCCTTAATAGGTTTTTTTGTGTTGTATTAGTCATAACATTTTATGTGAACCATAAATAATCATTAGTGGGGGAAAATATGTATATACGGTTATTAAAAAGTTACAACTAATTTATGATTTTTTTTGTCAACATCCTTTTTTTAAGTAATTAAATTAAATTGCATATAATTTTCTTTTATTATTATTCAGACTGTTTATCCATTTTGATATTTTTTTTATAATAAATATTTATTTGGGGTTTAATTCTGTTCCTGGTTTATTTATTACCCCTTTGATTATCGTTGTGTTTATTAAATCACTTAATGATAGTTGGTCTAACATCAGTAAAATAATTTGGAACCGATTATTTCATTTATTTAGGAACCAGGGTATTAATGGTTACAGGCGCCCTAATAAATAATTTCCTTTGAATATACCTACGACCAAACTCTCCGACAATAAGTTAGCTCGGTTCCTATTTATGCCAACTTGTTGTGGACCACTTGTTATTGAAGTTTTTTAGTAATAATAAGTTGTGGCATTCTTTCTACACATCTTCTAAATTAACTTATTTGACAAACATTTAACAAACTGCTATATTACAAAAAGCTGTAATTGTTTTATAATTATCATGGCCAACTATTTTTTTGTTGTAAAAAAAATAGAAAATTGTTAATAACTCAGTTATTTTTTTAAATAAGTATGTCAAGTGACATCAGATTAAAGATAATAAAAATCCCCGTCTAATGATGACATAGCCAACTATGGTTTCCATTTAAAAAAAAATGCAAGTTTGTGTTATATTTCGAAAACGAATGTCAATATAAAATATCCGATAAAATTTTATTATTCAGTGTGAAATTATCTAAAACTTTAGCGTTTCCAGTTTTTTATATCTCTTTTAATAACTGAGAAAAATCGATTTGAAAAAATCGACACATTTCACAATTTTCGAAATATCTAGTTACCCTTGACTTTTTCGAAAATTTTACAAATGTCTTTTTATTCAGCTGGTAAGACTCCACTACTTTGCCTATTTAACCGTTTCTTTATCTCTTATAGTTTCCGAGACTTGCAGACATGGAAATAGCATTACGATTTAGGTGTCACGGCGATTTCGCGACTACGCAATGATATATGTACCTTGCATATCGTGAAGGTATCATTAATAAGCGAAAACGAATGTAAATTACCTGAAAACGCAGTTACGTGCGCAGCGCCAAGAAAAGCTAATTGGCAATCCGCAGGAAACTTTTTGTCTGGAGCACCGAAGGAACAGATATCGGCCTGACTGAGTTATAACCTGGCGCCATTTTCATTATAAATACGAGTTGTGATTCACATCGGTAACTGACTGGTTCCGGATTCCTATTTCCGCAAAACCATGCTGAATCACATTCAGCAGTACGTCCGGAGAAACCGCCAATTGGGGTTT
Source organism: Philonthus cognatus (assembly GCA_932526585.2). Classification (NCBI taxonomy): domain Eukaryota; kingdom Metazoa; phylum Arthropoda; class Insecta; order Coleoptera; family Staphylinidae; genus Philonthus; species Philonthus cognatus. The sequence continues at coordinate 95,178,423 of OW052243.1, forward strand.
TCGGATTTCGGCGGTGATGACCAAAGTCGGGGAATAGTTTGGTCGCTTTTTTCATCTCTTCTTGCGAGTAGTCTAGGCGGCCTTGGAAATCGGAGGAGTGCACTAGCCAAGCCGCAGACTCATTTGTGGCTCTGGCCATCATTAGGTAAACGACCCGTCACCGCGAAACTGTATTTATGCATTTTCGGTTCTTGGTCGAGGACAGTCTTGATTACGGATCATTTTTGCCTCACGGAATTAACGGTGCTTTTATTATTTATTCAACTCATCACAGATTTCTCTCTTACAAGATTTTGTTTATCTTCATTTAGAATATTAATCATTTGCCTGATTTTAGTGGTTCCCATTATTAAAAAAACTGTTTGGTAAATGTATTCTATAACGATATCATTGACATTTCAAGTTATTTATAGAGATAATAAAATTTTTGCTTAATACCCCAGGGCGCACTAGTGGTAGGAGGTTTATCATTTTCTGCCTGCAAATTTTTTTAAAATGATTTTCTGCTTGCCTAACAACGCTAATAGTTAAAGTGGACATTTTTGCTAAAGTTCGTTTGGGAATAGGAGAGAAGTAATGCATACATTCCTATACAAAATTATAAATACATTGCATATTATTTCCAAATTCACGATATTCTTATAAGATAAAGTTTAAAATATAACTAAAGTTCGTTTGGGAATAGAAGAGAGCTATAGAACTTAAAGAGTGTAAATAGTATGCGCCTTATAAATGGTGAGCGTAGCGATGTAATAGAAAATAATATTTTTTTAGCATGTTATTTTCAATGGTCCGCTTTGTTCAAGATGTGTGTCGAAATTAAAGGTTTATTTATATAAAATAATAACTGTAATATATTATAATTGTTTAATTAAGACGCTGTTCCGACTTCTATTTTGATACCGAAAATTTAAAAGCGCGCGGATTTTAAGGTAGAATTCCTAAACGACGACTGAAACGATTCGAGCCGCGCCCGACTGCTTTGCATCTAAATAAATGGAAGCCTTTCCTAAGACGCGAATGTAGCCGCGCGACTGTAACGACTCTAGTGCGGCGACTCGAGTCGTACGACTGTACTGGTACTGAGAGCAGTATAGTCGTAAGAGCCGCGCGGCTTTTAACATAAATCGAGTCTTGTTTATAATTTTAAAGTTATAACATTAATAAAAAAATATATTTCTAACAAGATATCTCGTTTTTATCAAATTTGTGGTCCAGTGAAGCAAACCAAATAAAGTTATGGAATAAACAACTTCGTTTTTTTTTTAAATTAAATACACTTAAGTTAGTAGTATCTCGTCTCTTATTCGATATTTAGATTAATTTCATTATTAAAAATATTTTTTCTTATTAAATTTATCTTTAAAGAAAGTGTATTAACAATAACGATCTCGTAGAAATTGCGGTAATAGTCGTTACATAGGAATCCGGCCAAGCGATTTGGGCCGCGTGACTCGAGCCGCGCGGTTCCAGTCGCGCTAGTACAGTCATTTCAGTCATCGCTTAGGAATCCTACCTTTACGACTATACTGCTCTCTGTACCAGTACAGTCTTACGGCTCGAATCGCCTTAATAGAGTCCTTACAGTCGCGCGGCCACAGTCGCGTCATAGGAAAGGGTTCCATTGATTTACATGTCATGCAGTCAGGCGCGACTCTAGTCGCGCGGCTCGAGTCGTTTTAGTCGTCGCTTAGGAATCCGACCTTAAGCCATTAAATTACTCATCTTTTTTGTTTGTTTGGCATAGGTTATAGCCATTCGGTCACTAACGATGATTGTATTAATTTAACATATATTGGGACGTCACGACACATTCACACCACACCCAGGGACACGAAAAGATATTATTTTTAAATAACAACTCCCCGTGCACGGGAATCGAACCCGGTCTATGGCTCCCCAAGCGATATACCGTCCGGCGACGTTACCGCTTGTTTTTATTTTTTTATTCAAAAACTATTGAATCTAGACATTTACAACTTTGACAATATAGAGGCACCTTTTAATGATAAATCTAGTAGAATATTTTATTTCAAAAAAACTATAACATTTACCTGGGGACCATAGGCAACTTTTGTTTTTTTTATGGGCGCCATTTTAGGTTTTCATATTTTTTGAAAGAATATTTTTTTCTGAATACAGTGATGCATCACACTTATAATTTATTGTACATTTGATATTTAAAATTTCAATTTTTTGTTGTTTTGTAAAGAGTGTCTTTTAAACGGTTGAGTAACTCACTTATTTGACAACTACTAGAGCCCATAATTTGCCTACATATCACCTTTAAGTATAAGCATACAGCTGACTCATTACTGTACTGATAGAAAACGTATTTGTTTATAAACGAAATACTGACAATAGTCATAAGTTAGTGTTGCTCATAACTATAAAAGAAAATAGATTTATCAATAAAGAGTAATAAAAAATGTAAGAAATTAATTTTTCTTGACATAAAATGTATACGTTAGAATCGCAACGTATATCGAGAAATTAGAAACAAAGTCAAAAACGGTTTAGAATTATTCACCAAAATTTGTCAGAATCGGGTAGCACTATAACCTAATTCTGACACAGACACACTTCAAATGAAATACGTCCTTTCTGAGTGAAGAATAATAAACTTTTATCGTTGCTCTTGATTTAAACACGACACTTATTTTACTTTGGTATGTGTGATAATTGTTATTAATTTTTTTTTAACAAAATATTCACAGTTATTAATTAATTTTGACTGTTAAATTGAATGATTCCTGTCTAGATTTTGTTGATTAACAGATATGACGTCATTCTTTCCAAGGCACGTTTTACAAAAAATAAAATATTATAATTTTAACTATAAAATCTAAAATAAATTATTAGTATGATACATCACTGAGTTCGGAAAAAAATATTGTTTTAAAAAATATGAAAATCAAAAATGGCGCCCATAAGAAAAACAGAAGTTAGCTATGGTTGCCGGATAAATGTTATAGTTATCCAAAAATAAAATATGCTACTAGATTCCTCATAAAAAAGTGTGTTTCAGGGGTACGAGATAGCGCTGATAGTGCAAACTTGCGGAACGTTTTGATTATTTATTGGTTTGTAGGTGACTAACGAGTTCGAATATGGAACCTGGTAGCAGGAAAAAACATATCAGCAAGAAGTACTGTTGGAAATATCATGTATGCATTGCAAGTGTATTTTTGAGCTTCATTTGTCTCATAAAAGGTGTAAATGAATCCCAAATGGTACAAAACTTATAGCGTCGATTTCTTATCCTCAGTCGGCTCTAATGCACATGTTTATGCCAAAAGTTCGGAAGCAGAAAACGCAAAACATCGGCGAGTGCAGCACTAGTGCGCACTGGGACAGTAAGCAGAAAACGCTATTCGCTTTCGCAGATTTACAAAACCGGGCATAGATTATGACGCAGATCGATGTCGAATTCACTAATGGAAACGGCATTCATTTTTAAAAAGTTTCTAAGCTTAGCTTAGATATTTGGAAGAACAAATTAGAATTAAGAATCAATTTAAGAAGGGTTCAGATATTCTGCCTGAGACAAAATTTAAGATGTGTCATTGACAACAAATATCCATGTTTCTACTTTGTACTGATACAAAAATATTACTACATTTTACTTAATTAAAAGTACACATATTTTGACAGTTGTGCCATTTATAGAAATAATGGTAGAATTTGGTATTTCGAATTAATAATTGTTTTCTGTATCGACAATAGGTATATGAATCTCAATGAATGATTTATTATACTCATTATATCACAGAAGACATCTTCTTCCTTAAGGTTCATTCTAAAAATCATGACTTCTCCATGAAAACACAAACTTTCATATAGAAGTAATGATCTGTAGAATTATTTATATTAATCGGGGACGTCTTGTATCAACTGGCCTAGTGCAGTGGACGCTCTCGATGAATGTAAATAATTTAATTTTTAAATTATTAATTGCTACCCTCCCTGCGAAAAAAGCCAACGTAGTATTGTCGGACAATTATTTACAAACCTTTATACCTATAAACAGAGTGAAAGCGACGGAATTCTTACTATATAATCTACAAAATTATGCACCATCGCGCAAAATAAAGGAAATAGACTTTTTAATTATTAGGACTGTAATAAAATTAATGAAGCAAAAATGCAATTATCTGTAAGAACTTACGCACTTTGTACAAATTCTAGCAAAAGTTGAACAAAATTAGAAAGTATTCAGTTCACCGGGTTATTTCCTAGAATCTTAATGACCCTATCCTCGTCTGGCCATCACTCTAAAAATTAATTTGAATTTTCCTGTTAATTACTGATTTTGCACGAAACACGTGATTGTGATAACTCATAGAGCGTGATTATCAACCTATTTAGGTGATTTACTCAAATACAAAATATGACTTTTTAAGACCTTTTTACATACTCGAATAAGACATATTTACATATTTCTTGTCGGCAATATTGGTCAAAAATTGTTAAACTAGAAATGCATGTAAAAATATAATAGAGTATTAAACAGGGCATGTTTCTTTTAAGTTATTTTGTTCACGACAATCTTATAATATGTGCATTATTTAATTGTGAGGGCAGCATAAATGGGGTGCATTTAACACTCAAGTACATTTAACACGGGATTTGCGTGATAAATGTGGTATATACGAATATAAATAATTGTCTAGTTAGATTTGTTGCCGATATGCAGTAACAGCGCTGTGCTAGTCAAATCAGCTTCTTTTGTCTTACATTTGACCATGGTGGTGGTGACATCGTCGACGCCATTTTATTAAAGTACGAAGTAACGCGTCAACATCTCCGCTGTTCTCACTAGTTTAACCCGCGTAAAACGCGTTTGTAAACATAAATCATTCTCAAATCGGTTAAATAATTGTGCTTCTATCTGTCGCGGGTGTTCTTTAAAGTGGAACAAACGTTAACACCGTGTAAACTCCATCCCAACGGAAGAGTTTGTTTTTTGTGCAAAGAGCGTGTTTCTATGTAACTTAGGCGAAAGGGTAAACTGTGGGAGTATTATTTATTGTTGAACGATTGTTCATATTTGTGTTAAAGTGGAATTAACCCTATTACACATTCAAATCATATTATCGCAATCTGTCATCATTTATCTGTCAAATTATTATAAAACAAAACCGACCATTAAGATTGACGCGTATTTATAAATATATATAATAAATGCTGTGTTATATATTGTTGTTGTCGTGAAAAAGGTATAGTGTATAACTTGCATATAATGGCTATTAATCACTCGGCTCGTTCCGCAAACCTCATTCTCGTAATTGATAGCTATTATTATATGCTCGTTGTATTTATTTAGACATTTGTTGTTTATTAAAAGACTTCAATTTGAAGCCTTACACAAGTGTTTTCCACTCCCAGATTAAGCATGAAGTAAAATTCTGAGTTTAGAAAAGCCTGAAAATTTGGTTTGGTTTGACCAAACCAAATTTTTAGGCTTTTCTAAACCCGATATTTTACTCCATGCGCCACGCAACGAATTGTTCACGTCGCTGACGCTGTCTTAAACGCATTTGATTTGACGTGCGTACTTTTGCGTTCATATAGATAGCCTCAATCTAACAATTTATATTTAAATACTGGAAGATTTAAATTAAATTTAAATTAAAACACTTGGTTTGTTTCACAGTGAAACAAACCAAGTGTTTTAATTTAAATCATCCAGTATTAGATTAAAAAATCTTTCACCACGGGTAAGTGAGAAATTAATTAAAGATATAGTTTATATTTTGTATTATATTGTTAGAAGTTCAGATAAATAAAATATTACGTAACATAAAAGTTACAATTATTTAGTCTGTCTTTTTGGTGGATTTGTAGTTTAAAAAATTGTCGTATGTAAGCAAAATAACATATTTCTTAAACAAGAAAAAAAATTATAATCAACAGCAATATGAAAATTTTCGAAACAAAACTGAATCTGCAAGTAATTGTAAACACCCTAGAGTTCTAAAAATGACACATGCACCCCGATTTGAAACATTATATTTAGAGCTGCAAGGGTGTCGATTTACATCATATAGTTTTCACAGCTAAAGGTGCATCGTATAGTCGAATCTTTAGTGATCGTAACATGCCCCCTTTGCAGATACATTACCAGTGATTCTTGATTAAATTTTCAAAATGACGAAACAAAAATTTACAAGATTTCTGTGGAATCGTAAAATAAAACAATTACTTTTGCTTTTCGGTCTTCGTTTTTCTTTTTCGAAATGAATCTTCAAAAATGTCTCTCTCTCAACTCCCCGCCAGTCCACGGGTCCACTCCCCGCCAATCCACATGCAAGAAGCCTCTACGCTCGCTTCGTACATCTTATTTCGCCTAAAGGCCAAAACATTGTGTGTAGGCAAGCGGCCAGGCTAGAGGTTTCGTGTGAACTAGCGAGAAGCTGAGGAGATTCCTCCTCAGCTCCCGGGAAATTCTGAGAAAATGTTCAAAATTTCATTACTTGATCGCATTTTTTCATCGATGTTTAAATTTTGGCGAACTCAGATGAAGTATTTACTTCATCTAAGTTCACAGAGCACCAGTGTTACGTAGAACACCGGTTAAGAACCACTGCTTTAGATGTTAGAAGACAATGATCCACTAAAGACCATGCTACATAAAGCACTAACTAAATGATCTATTAAGCACTTTACATGCTCCATGGAATCATAAAACTGACTATTAATATAAGTTTATATTATAGATTCAGTTCTCTCAAGTCTTGCTGAAGATCATTTAATCATATTTTAATTTAAGTTGTTAATAATTTAGATGCATTAAAAATCGCTGAATACCAAAGTCACATTATTGTTGTTAATTTGTGCTAATTTTATCTTGCATGCATACGTCCAGTCACAAATATTTGCAGATGCAAGTATGAGGTTAAATTTATCTGTTTAATAATAACAATAACAAACGAATTATCTTTTATTGCGTAAACATTAAATATTATGGTTGTGTACAATGTTTGGTGGTATGACTAATATTCGATTAACTCGGCTTATCGTCGCGACTAAAACGGAACGGTTCAATTCAAAAACGTTTCGTGCTTTTATCGATTGTGATTGTTGTATAAATAAATTCAAGCAACGTCGGGAGGTTCAGGTCAATGGCATGGTAGTATATTTAGGAATGTCGTATCTTCAATGGGACAGAGCGGACTATGTGCTGTACGGTCGGTCTGAAAAGCAAAAACCGTCTATGTGTATGCTATGGGGGAATAATCAATACCTTCGCACCGACTGATAGCTGGAGCTACTGCATATATTTTTGATCAATGGACCCCCGCCTTATTCAACCGTTGCCCCCCACGAAACTGATTATAACAGAAGGGTCGATACTTTACGCATCTGTTTCGCTTATGGCGAGCGGCTCGTGAAAAACTGCTACCGAATTAATTCTCCGCGAGCGCGGGGATAAACAGAGAACGCTAATTTCCTCGATGACAGCGAGTGTGGTAAAACTGCCAAGTTGAAACAATCTATTTTGCAACGCAAAGCTTGAAAACATAAATACTATCTATTTATTTCGTAGAAAACACACCCAGACGTCTCTTCCTCCGCTATCTAATCTAACTCAATCCATTTCGTAAATAGCCTCCGGCAGAATCTCATAGGGTGGTATGCAAATGTTTTGCAGATACAATGATTTAAATTTTGATTACTTAATAAATATAGATTTTTACAACATTACATTACGGATATTATCGATTGCCCTAAGACAGCGTTACCCAAACTATGGGTCGCGACCCACTGGTAGGTCGTAAGTTAATTTTTGGAGGGTCGCGACACAAGTATGTGTATATTTATAAGTGATGAGCAAGATCGAGTAAGCAATAATTGAGCAGTTGCAGTCATTTACATAATTTGACTAGACTATATTTTTTGATCGATCTTCCATAAAAATTATAACTAACCTAACCAGTATATTTTCAATTTCACATCAAATCATAGTTTTATACGCAGTAAAGCACTGCACCAGCCTTCGCTCTGCACGAAACTTTTCTTAGCTTAAAATTTTACTTTATGCTTAATTTTATACCTTAATATGTATTTGGCACGCCAAAGCTAAACCTGAAGGACCTGCAAAAGATCACACCTGACAAGATCCTTGGCTTCATCAAGAAGATGGACTTGGAAGGTGAGCTCTAAGGACATACGATTGGCCTTAATTGTGAGTCACAATAGACCCTTGCGGTCGCAGTGGAAGACCACTAAACGGACCACTCACTTTAAATAGAATATTTCATAGTCTGTTATCGAGCGGTATCTCTCTAGTTTAACTGGTAGCTAGTTAAATTAGTAACTGGGTACTTGGTTTACTGAATCCAACCCTAACCGCGTTAGGGTGGTTTCCAGTTAATTGGATAAGTTGTTATTGAGTTTATAACTGGCAAGTCATATTCTAAATAGTACAACCTATGAATACTATTGCCCGTTTGCACCGCGTCTAGTTGAGGGTTATATAGTTCATCAAAATGTTCAGCATTCAACATGTTTGGATTTGTTTGTGATGTATGTTGGTATCTAATAAACGATATTTCGGCCATTTTAACAACTTTAACCCGTCAACACCAATCACCAATACCAATCGGTCTATTTTGTATGAATGCAAAAATCCTAAACACGTTTATTATTAATAGTCCGGTCATCAGAGAATTCTCTAACAGCTGGCAGTAAACTCTCAACTTTTTTCTTTGATGAACGGGCCCATAGTTAATATTTAGATTTCTTGAATTAATTTCTCATCTGGCACTTGGTGAAACATATTACACTATGTAAAGTTAATTAAAGGAAAGGCACTTGGTATTGTTTCACAATTAAATCTTTATTCCGACTAGTTTCGGTTTGTTAGACCATTTTCAAAGGAATGTGACATTCCTTTGAAAATGGTCTAACAAACCGAAACTAGTCGGAATAAAGATTTAATTGTGAAACAATACCAAGTGCCCTTCCTTTAATTAACTTTACATAATATTTAGATTGTACTAAAATGACAAAATACATTGCACCGCACACTTATGCTATATTTACAGCCGTTATCTGTCAAATACCACCGCGTAGGTTGGGTTTATTGAAAACATAAATGTACATATAACTTATAGATAGCTGCTACACACTTTAAACATACAGGGCATTTTTCTTTTAAGTATACATATCCCAATTATGTGCTGTAAATTTTCAGATATTTGTCGTTTTTTAAAAATAGTTCAATTTGAAGCTTTCTTTGGACGAATGTTTTTTACTCCCAGGTTAAGCATGAAATAAAATTTCAGGTTTTTCCAAACTCGAAATTTTACTTCATGCGCCACGCGTATAAGACACTGATTTCAAGTAAAGTTAACTTGTTCACAATAATTTAGTGTTTTCGGCGTTTAATACGCGGGGCGCATGAAGTAAAATTTCTAGCTTAGAAAAGCCTGAAAATTTACTTCATACTTAATCTGGGAGTCTAAACACTCGTTTAAAGATGCAATTAAATTCTTAAAAAAGCGTATGCATATGTATACTTTAAAGCATAAATCCCTGCATGTATAGTTAAAATTCCCTGCATATGTCAGTTAGTTAACAAATACTTCTAGTAGAAACCGGTGCACAATGGTATATATCATTTAATTAATCGGTAATTGTAGATCTAGTAACTAACCTAATTTTGGTAGGTCATTTAAGCTAGTATTAAAGTGGGATAGCTATAGAATGCGATTTCTAAAAATGTTGAAAAGTTTGGGAACCGCAGCGCGCAAAGCGCAACTCTGCACCAGATAGACAGTAGCTTTAATAATAAACTCTTGTTCCAATAAGACGGTCTCAATTTTTAAATTACCTGAAATGTTTACGTAAGTAAAAGCAAATTTAATGGAACTGAACCAATTTGGACAATTTCATTATACAACAGTGTTAAATAAATAAATTGAATTTACTATGTTAAAAAGTGTTCAAAAACGTATGTTTTTAAATCCCTCTTATGCAATATCCCCTTGGTTGCGCCACTGAAGATTTTTAATTAAACAATCATGAGCACTTAAATAATACATCTATTTAAGCGGTGGTTAAAAATACGTAGACATACCTCAAACAATTAAATGAAATAACATTAATGAAGCTACATTAAACTCTTGGACATTCTTTTCTGATTAACAGAAATACATTTCTTGGGCGTTTAAATTTAGATAGCGATGCGTCCTGAAAATAGTAGACGAACCCATTCCAAAGTAGTAATCAAAACGATTCATTGAGTCATGACTATAATATTTCCAGAGTTTTATACTTCTTGTCTGTTTGGCATAGAATCAACTTATAAAAGTGCAACAGAAGACGAAAAAATATTTACTCGTAACAACTGTATTTAATGGAAAATTTCAATGGGATTAAATAAAAAATGTAAAACTCTGTTTTGGCAAGTTGTATGAAATATTAATCACGCAAAGATAATAAACACAATATCTATTGACGTTATTTCGTTAGTGTGTTGCTGTGAATAAAAGTAGCGAATTATTTTCTGATGCTGGTCCACCCTCTAACAACCAAGCACTCGATCGATGTTCACAGACCCCTTTGATATGAATTTAAGTACTCTGACCCCAGACGTGCATACAAATTGGCTGGTTCCTTATTAATTAATTAATTGTTCTCGTACAGTACTCTAACTGCACGAATTCTATACTACGTATTGATACCGTACTTACAGTTATTACACAAGTGCTGGCCAAACATATGTATTATATGTCTGATTAGATTTTCTGAAATATACTAATTTCTGTATAACGACTTTATTCCTTCTTTGCTGTAGTTATTTCTAATTAACTTTATCGAATCTGTTTACATGGTGGAGTTAAAGAATAACATACAGGGAATTTTTCATTTAGGTATACATATCCTGATATACATGTATACGCTGTATTTGTTAAGACATTCGTTGTTTTTGAAAATCGTCCAATTTAAAGCTTTTAACGAATGTTTTCCACTCCTTGATTGAGCATGAAGTTAATTTTTCAGGTTTTTCTAAACTCGAAATTTTACTTTATGCGCGTATAAAACACTAAAATTTTGTGATGTTTGAAATACACCGCTAAAGCAGTACAATTTGGCGCATGAAGTTAGAAAAGCCTAAAAATTTGGTTTTTCGCGTAGCGCTACGCGACCAAACCAAATTTGTAGACTTTTCTAAACTCGAAATTTTACTTCATGCTTAATCAAGAAGTGGAAACACTCGTAAGAAGCTTTAAATTAAACGTATTTTTATAAAATTAAGGAATGCTTAAAAAATGACTGGGTATAAATCAAGATTTGTATACTTAAAAGAAAAAAATTCAGCGAAAATGAATCATTTTCGCTATTGGTGAAATGGCATACAAATAGACAGTAAACGAGTTGCGTATCATGATAATTTATAAAAATGTCTATTGCAATTTTTAATACATCCCTAATGAAAAAAGTTAAAATGCACGGTAGGTCTAAAATTCATAAACTAATCTAAGACAGGCATCATTTATCTCAAAGCCAACGTTGAATCGAAATTTTGTGGATTACCCAGAGCTGTTCCGAGTACAAGTAAAATGTACTCGAGTACTGAATACAAGTACTCTGCGAAATATGTACTCGAGGACTAAGTACAGGTACGTAACAATAGGTACTTAAGTACTTTTATAAGTACAAAGTACTGAATACATGGAGTGAATAAGAAAATATGACTGTAACCTCTTGACTTACGATTTAAAATTACAATTAAGATCCACACAGTGATTTTTTCTTAGTGTACTTTTATACATATATACTCTAGACATTCGAATTAATCAAAATAAACATTTGTAAAACTAATTTGCAAGAGATCAAATACAAACGAAGAGTATATTTTGAACTTCACAATGTTTCACTGTTTTATCACGTGGCGCATGAAATAAAATTTCGAGTTTAGAAAAGCCTAATTTGGATAGGTCGCTTCGCTATGCGACCTATCCAAGTACTTCAGGCTTTTCTAAACTCGAAATGTTACTTAATGCTTAATCTGGGAGTGGAAAGCATTCGTTTAAAGCTTTAAAGTGTACTCTTAAAAAAAAGCCTATGCATATGTGTACTTAAAAGAAAAAATCATTGTATATTAGTGTTTATTTATTACACATTGTATTGATTCTGTCGGTCTACTACTGATACTACTACTACTACTGCGACCAAACCAAATTGTCAGGCTTTTTTAAGTGGGAGTGGAAAACACTCGTTTAAAGCTTCAAATTGAACTTTAAAAAAACCAACGAATATCTGAAAATTTACAACATACAACTAAACTAAGAGAAAAAATCCCTATATTATTAATTCTTCTCAAGCACATATCGATCTATTTTCGATTTAAAATAATGGAAAGACTGTCAAGAAATATACTTTTTGTGTTCAATATTTAAGCAAACACAAATTTTGGGCGGAATTATAGACCTTAGAAGTTGACTAAAACATATTTAATCAATTTCCATTTGAACATCTGCAATTTTCTATTTTTAAATTATTTAACTGAACATCCTAAAGTACTATATAAACTTTAGGATGTTCAGTTAAATACAAAAAATATTTTTTGAAAATTACACACATTTTGATTCAGAGATTCACCAGAAATGTATCGAAAGTGAAAATTTTATCTTATCAGCATCTGTTTTTAAATAAGCATTTTTTTACTATTCAATATAGAAATTTAAATAATTTTTTAAAATGTTACAAATATAAAATGTTAAAATTAAAACATATTATTATATAAAAATAATTGATTTCTTTGTAGTTATTTATACAAAATTTAATTATATATTATCTACATTTAAAATATTAAACATTAATTTAAGATTGACTATTTTTGATTAACCAATGTAGAAAACAAAAATTCATAACTGAAATTAAAGTTTATATTACCAAGAATATTTTTATTTAAATGATAATAAATATATTTATTACTAAACCACATACAAATCCTCATTTTAAGGAGTTTAAATGAAATTAATTAATTTTATATTAATATTTATTTTTCTTGTAGACATTAATTCAAAAATGAATAAAAATGTATCAGTTTTAATTAATAATGATTATTGTTTTATTATCCAATAGAAAAAACAAAAAATCTAATTTAGATAAAAGTTATGAGTCTAAAGTAAACATTGGAAAAACATTTGCAGTTTGAAATAAGTGCACTTTTTAGTTAGAGAAGAGAAAGATATTATTGGTAAAATTATCACTACAACAATATTAAAAAAATACTTATGCTTTTAAGAAATGTACTAGTAATACATGTATTACTTAATACTAGATTTATTTTTCATTTGTATTGTATTGTAATTTAATTTCTTTTCATTTATTTTTTGTTGTTCTGTAACTGAAATTTGTATTCTGTTAATTAATAATAATAGTAAAAGTCTATAAAGTAAATGTTAAAAGAAACAAAAATCAACTAATTAAAATGTGGAATAAAAGCAAATAACAAAGATTATTTGTTGATCCTAAAATTAATTCAAATTTTGTAGATCTATTAACCCTTTCGGTCATGGCGTCCTCATATGATATAAATGTTGAGTATATTGAAGTTATTATATCTTGACAGTTTGCAAATACTACAACCGCTAGGTCAGTGTCCTCATTTGGTGACGTGACCCCCTACCCTTCGGAAGGAACTTGGAGTTTTCGTACAGGGCTTAAAAATCATAATTTAATTCAAAGAACAGCTTGACAAAGTTTCAAGGGAAAGTAATTCGTGACTGACAGGGCAAACAGATGAAATCCGTTAAATGTCAAAGTTATATTACTTTTAATTGTATGGATTTTAACGCCAAAAAAAACCTTTTCTTATATTTTTTTTTAAACTTTACTAAGTTTGAATGTCTGTAAACATTTGTGCTGTTTTTTTTGTTATCTCCAATTGAATGTTTATTTGTTGACATGTTGTACATAGACAAAAACGACAATTTTTAAAATCTAAATTGAAAAAGAACTTTTTGTTTTGAAAATATCTCGAAACTTAAGAGTTGACAATAAGGGATTATAAACCGAGTTACCGAGTTTTTAAATTACCGGTTATTGAAATTTACTCAAATGTAAACCGAATCCGGTTTATTGGTAAATCACAATATCGTCGTTTAAACGGGGGTTTCGATTTTTATATATCTTTTTAAACAAAATACTTAAATATCGTCTTCACTAATTAAACTCAACTACCGCTCAATAATTTTTCAAAACAAGTTATTTTTTTATTACAGTTGAACAATTATTGGTAATCAAGTATCTAATTTGTGTTAAATATTAGTTTAAAGAGTAAAATGTCGACTTTAGGAAAGCCTAAAAATTTGTTTGGTCGCTCCAAAGCGGCGAAACCAAATTTTCAGGCTTTTCTAAACTCTAAATTTTACTTCATGCGCCATGCGTACAAAACACTGACTTAAAATAAAGTTTAAAAACACATATTGCAATAATGATTATTATAATCATTGTTTTCAACAATTGGTTCAATGGATTGGTACACAGTTAAAAACGTTTTACAATTAAACCACTATACTAATTTACCGAAATACCAATTCTATCTCGTCATCGACGTGTTAAAAAGTTCTCAATGTAAATCTAAATGTACTCGAGTACACCCAAATATACTTAAGTACATTGAAATGTATTCGAGTACAAAATTATTTACTTGAGTACTTTTTACGGTTAAAAAGCCGTCGAATACAAGTACTTAAAAAATAAAGTACTCGTAGACTGAGTACTGAGTACATGAAAAGTACTCAGAGTACACTTTTTGAGTACCTGTACTCGAGTACCGTCCAGCTCTGGGTTCACCAGATATAAAAAATGCAGACGAATAATGGTTATTCCAATTATTATTCCATATGTTCGATTTTGATATATCTAACTATCGAGATCTCATGTGCATGAATTTATTTGAACAAGGTATGCAGATGAAACTTTAACCAACTAAGAACTACTTCTAATTACAACAGTTTTAATTAAATAATTGATTTGATAACTTGAAGCTGCTTTTGTAAATTGTATTGTAATTTGAAATTACTTGTTATATAATCGGACGGATTTTTTCTTTTAAGTATAGATTTCTCGATGCATACGCTGTACATTTAAAAGCGTTCGTTGATTTTTGAAACTCGAAAATTTACTTCATTCGCCACGCCTATAAAACACTGATTTACCGTAAGTTTCTAATTTTACTACTTTAGCGGTGGATTTTAAACTTCGCAATATTTCAGTGTTTTATACGCGTGGCACATGAAGAATTTCGAAAAGGCTGAGTTTGGATTTGGACGCTACGTCCAAATCCAAACGTTTAGGCTTTTCTAAACTCGAAATTTTAATTCATGCTCAATGATGGAATAAAAATACTTGGTCGACGTTTTAAATTGAATATTTTTATAAAACCAGCAAATACCTGTATTCCCTGTGTATTTAAAAAAATATACTCTGTATATTCTTCTCCGTTGGTCAACTTTAAATAACAAGTTTGTTAATCATTCTATCGTATATGCATGGAAAGTTACTTCCAGTTTATATCCTATTTAATAAAAATTGAATAAATAATAAATTCTTAGAATGTACATCAAAAGATATCTCATTTTTGTACGTAATAAAAAGCTATAAACTGAACTCTAATTAAGGACAATGTTAGTAAAAGCAGACATTAATCTTGAAAGGCTGGCTAAAATCGTGCTTGCATTTGCGTTTGATGTAATTTTAGTATTAATTTTGTTTTAGAATGCATTTCTGGAACAGAGACCCGGGACATGACGACAATCACGTAACGTACCGTTAATTCTATGGAAGAATATGGCTTATGCGCTATTTTCAGAATGTAATGAAAGAAAACGTAATCACGAATCGTCAACGAGTTACAGATGTGCTTACTAGCGTAGGATATTTATTGGTGAATTTTGCTCTAGGACTAATAAAGGGTGATTACGATGAAATTGTCACGTGCTCAATGGTCAATAAAACAAAAACGTAGAGACATTTTAGAAAAAAAAGTTTATAACATGAACATTTAATATATTTAACATAACTTACTGGAAAATAATGAATGTATTAATGTCTGTTAGCTAAATTTCCTTACTTAGGACTTTACTTGGCTCATATTTTTTGCACTGAACTGTCAGAGATTAATTTTGTGCATCACACTATTTTTCTTAACATTCTAAAGAAGGCTTACATGTTCTTCTGAGTTTACTTTTTGTATATACTCAATATATTCTGATAGGATGTAGCTTAGTCAGCTTTGAGGTAAGTTTTAGATGAGTTACTGATAAGACAAAACTCCCGGTTTTCACTAACAATTTATCGAAGATTTTGGTATGCGTAACAGCTTAAGAAGGCCAATTTTTGCTGGTTGTGTGTTTCTGGGATACGAGATGGCGCAGAAATAGCAAAATTGCAGAAAGTAGTTTTGACTATGTATTGGTTTATGGTGCCTGCCGAATTTTATCATAACAAATAATAAAAATGATAAGTGCGGAGCGCGTTGTTTGTTTGTTTACATAGCGCTGTGCGAATGAATGAATGGGTATTGAATTACAGATGACACCAGTAAACTGGATTAATATTCACGATTTTAATTTCTATCGACATACTGTATAACGAAGCAGATGCATTTTTAGTTTGATATTATGAGTATATACAGGGAGTTTTTCTTTAAAGTATACGTATTCTAAATTCAGATTATTTTCTTTAAATAATTAGGTATTCGTTGATTTTTAAAAGAGTTTAATTTGAAATTTTAAACGAGTGTTTTCCACTCCCAGACTAAGCATGAAGTAAAATTTCGAGGTTAGAAAAATTTGTCGAGACAAATTTTTCTGGGCTTTTCTAAACTCGAAATTTTACTTTATGCGCCACGCGTATAAAACACTAAAATACTGTGAAATTTATGTATATTTAAACCACTTGAAATCAGTGTTTTATACCATTGGCGCATGAAGTCAAATTTCGAGTTTAGAAAAGCCCAGAATATTTGTCGAGGGTCGCTGCGCGACCCTCGAAAAATGTTCATGGAGCTTTTCTAAACTCGAAATTTTACTTCATGCTTAGTCTGGGAGTGGAAAACACTCGTTTAAAGCTTCAAATTGAACTCTTTTAAAAAACATAAAATGTACAGCTTACCTAAAAGAAACATTCCCTGTATTTATATTGTAGATAAGCAGTTAAATGCTGGCAACATAAAATATATATTCATGTTATTTGGAACTACATGAGTGATTTAAATGATTACTATCAAAAATCAAATATCGTACATGACTGTCGTGTGCTGAACTCCTTAATTTGGTGAATTGCAATGAAGCACACAAAAGGTATAGATGCGATCACGAGAGGAGGTCTACCCTCTAAGCTAGGTAGGCGACACTTCAAGCTAAGTAGGCTAAGCCGTATAAAAAATGAGAAATAACAATAACCCAATTCGAACTATAGACGCTAAGCTGACTAAGTGCCTCGGTAATCAAATCGCCGAGTGTCGCACATTTAATTTGGTAAATAAATGAAAAAGGATTTTTTTCCACTCATCACTTAAATCAACATATACCGGCAATTCACATTCCTATTCAAAACATGAATCCAGAAATGCACTTATATTTAAAGAATGTGTTGGGAAATATTTCAATAATGTCTTTCTTTGTTGTGTATCAACAACATAATCAATGAACAGTCCGTGGCAGAAAAATTACATTCGCAATTTAAGGCCGCGCACCGGGAACCCGTATCGCGACAAATGCCGTCCACGAATTCTACACATCAAACCCAATTTCTTTTCACATGTTTTTGGAAATTTATTAAAAGCATAATCAAAATTTACATTGCTCTTATGGAGATTTCGAAGCAACGATTAATTTTATTTATCATTTATTTTAGATTAATCTATTTATTACAACATGTTTATAATAATTACTTCAATAAATTAAAGCAATATAAAGAAGAAATAATGTTTTCTATGGAATTATTGCCCGGATTTATGTGATCATTTAAGAGTGTTCCATTAGTTGATTTATATATAATTTAAACAACTTTTTTCTTTAAATAGTGTCAATTTATTCGCAAAGCTTCAATGTGCAATACGTATAAGTTTCAAAGATCTATTTTCATTATCGTGAAAGATTAATCGTTGTTCGTTCTTGTGGCCAAATAACATGTGAATATCCGACCTTAAGTATGCTGTCCATTCGTTATTTTGAGCGTTTTCTTGTTACACATTATTATGTACACCAATTTTTCGGACGGTAGATTCGTAAAAGAGTACCTTTCTTGTGACATCTCTAAAGGAAATGCAAGAATTTCGTTTGTAAGCTTCATATTCGGCTTTTTCAATTGTTTTGTCAGGAGTTCGTGTTGGCTTGTCATTTCATTGTTTGCTATTTAGAGTTCCGCATTTTTTTTAATCTTTTAAATACTTCATGTTCGTGTAAAGATATTTTAATATTTTACAACAATTGATCAACCTCTGACAGTAGCATAAAAGCCTAGGCTTCTATACGTTAAAATCCCTCAAAATTTATTGGAAACTACGCAATATTGTTTCATTTATCCCAGTACATGTAAGCGACAATTTAATCGTATACTTTTTAGTGGGATCGATTTTGATATTTTAGCTGATTCAACCCGTTTATTAATTTAGGACTTGAGATATTTCAATAATGCATAGCGAATTTAACAAACTGAGCATCCTACAGTTTGTTAAATTGTTAGGATTTATGTATCTTATGATAGACAGAAATGAAGTAAGGGCTATAAACTATTCCATAGGTCTCGTCTGTTCATGTAATTAACAATGGCGTCACTTCAAATTCTGAACCCAAAAGCCCCTCTGACTTTTTGAGAAATCCTTAAATACAATGTTTAAATTGAAAAAAAAAATGGATAAAATAATCTTTAAATAAAGAAAACTAAGAACTTTTGAAATTAATGAAAACAATTAAAACGTAGGTATATTTAGAAACATAAGTATGAATGTATATTTAGTATATGTATGTATATTTAGTAGATTGATGAACATTTTAAAATTAAAATATGATAACTGGCGACAGTGAACATTATTAAAATTTTAAAGCATGGAAAATAGACCTAAGCCCACATAATTAACAAAACTCATAAAGATTATAAAAATAATTACAGTTTGTGTTTGTTTCCCATTTTTGTGCGGAGTGACCAATCCAAATTTTCAGGCTTTTCTAAATAATATAATTTAATATAAAGTTTAAAAATACAAACTTACTTATTGTTAATCCACTACAAAATTAAAATAGAAAAAGGTTTTTTTATGTTTGTTTTAAAGTAAATATTTTGAAAAAAACATTAAAAACCAAACAAAGGGTGATCCAATTTAAGGTTTCTATGTTAGCGGCGCTGTAAATTAAACAGCTGTCAATAAATACGGGTTTTAAAAGTGTAAAATGTTAGGTTATAACAACACATTTATGAAATTAATCGCTTAGAGACCGCTTAATGCATTAAAATCATTCAACTGTTCTACAGATATAAAGATTCCGTACGAACTGCGTATCGAAGTTTAAGTGATTATCTTGATTATGATCAAAGTAATCTTACTAAGCGAAAAATTCGCAACATTGTGAACAAATTTGAAGAGACTGGTAGCATTTGAGATAGGGTAAGGCCTGTGTATGGTGATACACAGGCCTTACAATATCTCAAATGCTACCAGTCTCTTCAAATCGTAGCGGCCGTTTAGCCTAAAATATTGCTGCTGTAAGTAAAAGTGTGAGTGAAGACTCAGATCTGTCAGTTCGTCTAATGGGTCGTTTTTTTTGTCACCCATATAAAATTTAGTTAGTCTGTGGTTCCAATAAGATGGCGCAACTAGCCACACATCAGGTATAACGTTGGATGTTTTGCATGAAAAATTTCCTCGTCGCATTATTTCACGTTTTAGTGATGGCAACTGACCACCAAGATCATGTAATTTAACGCAGTTAGATTTTTTTCTGTGGGCGTACGCTAAGAGTCGTATCTACTCGAATAAACCCGATCCGTTGGAGCACCTATAAACCAGCATCCGTTATCAAAAATTACCACGAAATGATCGACTGGTGCAGAAGGTCCAGAGGCATTGATATTATTTTTCATAATAAATGAAACACATAGCATTATCGTTAAATTAAAAAATCCGAAGATTTCCTTAAATTTGTGTGTGTGTTTAGTTTAAGTTAGGAAATTCAAATTGGATCGCCCTTTATTTGATATATGTTTTAATAAAGCCTGGGAATGTTTCAAATGTAAGTATTCAAATATTCATTCAAAACATATTTAAATAGTTGAAATATCTAAATAATTGACTATGTTTTTAAATGAATATTCGAATACTTTGATTTGAAAAATTCCTAGCCCAAGTTAATAGGAGATGCTTAACTAGAGTTAGTGACGTCAACGCACGATCGCAGCGACAGCCGCATGCGTGGACTTATGAACATCTCAACTGAGCATTATTTGAAAGGGTGCAATCAATGGAAAAAAAATCATAGGCGACATTAGTGCTGCCCGCCAGCGACAGAACTATACATCTTATTAGTTGCACTAATCACATTGAACTGGGTCAACTCTGAATTCGAGTTCAAAGTGACATTAGAACAATAGAAACTGTCATCTTGAACTTGAGTTTAGCTTGAACTCAAGTTCAACGTTTTTGATGCAATTAGGCCTTATTCTTTGAGTTTCTAGCGTAAACGATTCTTTGATTAAAAAAAATTAAGTCAATTATTTAAAATCTCTTTGTGTAACTGGTTGTTATAACAAAACGATTTATTGGTATGCTTTTCAATTTCAACTTTTAACTAGGGAGTTCGAAATTGAAATAAATAATGATTTCACGAGTTATCATGAGCAGGTCAAATTATGGCGTACATTTAGTAGCCACCTTAAAATTGGTCATGCACGTAATAGGTAATGCGATCTTTCAATCTACATACCACCTGTTTCTGGTTGTAATTACTGCTGATTGTATGTACAACGACGGCGTTTGTCACGATTTGAGAAATGTTACTTCTTGGAATGATTTTCACGCGTGTTCAGAGTTGCATGCTGTAATAATTTTAGTTAGAACAAATACGTTTTGCTTTGATATTCGTTTGGAAACTGACTTACTATACAGGGTGTTTCAAATTCGAGCCTCACCATGGGGATCTCGCTTATTATATAAAATAGAGGGTATGTTCTAATTCGGCACTATTGCAAAATTTGATGCTGATTAATAATCCGAAAAAAAAAACTTAAATTCTTTTGTTTTCGAGTAAAGTCTAAAAAACGGAAAAAACAGTTTTTCTTTTTTTATTTATATTTTCGTTATTTGAGGCAACATTTAAAAACGGTAAAGACCTTCTTATAGCACTTTTCTATTTTCTAACAGTTAGGGTAATTGATTTCTTTTTAACATGTCTCGTTTCTTTTGAACCATCATCAACTTTCTTGTTTCTTATGGACGCCATATTTATTTTTCATCACATCTAATTGCTTTATTTTTTATGATGACAACGATATATTACAACATACATCTAATTTTATAAACCAAAAATGCTTTTGCTACGAGTCTATTATTACGCTAACTAAAAATCATCTTTGCCATGGAATTAAGAACAATAAAAAATATGAAGTACTCATTGTTTATCAAACATTATTATTGTTTATCAATAAAAACGCAGTTCGGTTATTTAGAAAAGCGTAATATGTTACGTATTTTTTATTCATTAAACAGAAATACAGAATTAGCTAGTCAAAAATATTTACAAATGTATCCAGAAAGAAGGCAACCGCATCGAAAAATTTTTCTACAGATTGACAAACATTTGGGAGAGTATGGATCGTTCAATCAACGCCGCAAAGCATACAAAAATAAAATTTCTCAAGAAGACTGTAATAATATTTTGGAAATGGTAATATTAAATTTATCTTGATTATTTTAAGGTCTACGCCTTACAAACAATATTTTAGATACATCAAAACCCATCACTTTCATGCCGTGCAGTAGTAGCTGATTTAAAATAGCCAACAGCGCAAGTATGGCGAATTTTAAATAAATTCAATTACAAATCATACAAAATTTATTCAAGTCAAACTCTATTGCCTCGTGACAATATAATACGTACTACATTTTGCAATTGATTGCTGCAAAAGTGCAATGAAGATGATATTTTTTTTAATAACATTATTTGGACAGATGAATGCAAATTCACAAATAGTGGCATATTTAACAGAAATAATGAGCATTTTTGGGCAACGGCAAATCCAAAACAAGTCCGTAGTCTTAGGCCACAGCATCGATTGAGGATAAATGTTTGGGCAGGAATTTATGAAGACAATTTAATGGGGCCAATTATGTACGAAGAGTCTCTAAACAGTGAACGATATTTACACCTTCGTCGTACAAACATTGATAATTATTTGGATAATGTTCCTCTAAGTCAACACTAAAACTTCTGGTGGCAGCAAGACGGTGCACCAGCGCACAATGCCAGAAATGTTCGCAACTATTTAAATGCAATGTACCCAAATCAGTGGATCGGGAACGGCGGAATCGTAGCTTGGCCAGCTAGATCGCCAGATCTGAGCGTTATGGATTATTTTTTATGGGGTTTTGTTAAAAATGAAGTTTATCGTCATACTTATGACAACATAGCAGAACTCAGAGATGGGATTGTTAGTTAATACGATACCCAGAAGAAGTGCTTATAGGGCGGTAAATAATGTAAAAAAAACGCGCTCAATTATGTAATAATGAAAACGGTTTTTTGTTTGAACACAAATTATATTTTAATTTCACTATTTTTGTTATTATTAATTTTTATATTATTTTACTTGTTACATTCTCTAAAATTATTGTTCATTTGCACAAACAATGTTTCAAGCTATTGCCTTCTTTCTGGATACATTTGTAAATATTTTTGACTAGCCAATTCTGTGTTTCTGTTTAATGAATAAAAAAAACGTAATATATCTCGTTTTTCTGAATCACCGAACTTCATTTTTATTTATAAACAATAGAATGTTTGATAAACAATGAATTATTTACACTTTTTATTGTTTTAAATTCCATGTCAGAGATGATTTTTAGTTAGCACAATAACAGACAGCTAGCAAAAACATTTTTAACGATAGTATGTTGGTTTATGAAATTAGATGTATGTTGTACTATTATATCGTTGTCATCACAAAAAATAAAGCAATGAGATGTGATAAAAATAAATATGACGTCTATAAGAAATAAGAAACTTGATAATGTGCCAAAAGAAACGAAACATGTTATAAAGAATTAAATTGCGCCATCTGTTAGATCAGTGGTCTCCAAACTACGGCCCGCGGGCCAAATCCCGCCCGCGACTTGCATGAATCCGGCCCGCGATTGTTTGTAATTTTTTTTGTAAATGTCATATTTTGAAATATTGTAACAATTGTTCCTTACATTTTTCATAATTTTATAAAATTAATCGGATCTTGGCCGACTTTATTATGTAGAATTGTATTTGTGGCCCGCGAAGAAGATAGTTTGGAGAACCAGGTGTTAGATAATAAAAAATTACGAAAATTTAATAAAAAATGAAAAAACAGTTTTTTCAGTTTTTTTAACTTTACTCTGAAACAAAAAATTGTAAGTACATTTTTTCAACGGAATTCTGCGTCAGAATATGTAAAAATATACATAGTGTTCCATTTAAAAAAATCGAGATCTAATGTTTTAAAGTTGACCAAAAATCGTGTAAAATTTTAAACTCTCAGCATATTATCATTCAAAAAATAAATCATCGCTGGGTAACGTTGGGTATTGGTTTTCTATAGCCAACATTACATCCCTTTGATTTTCTTTTCTGCGAGGATACGAATTTTAAAATGAATCATGAAAAAGCACCTTTTTTAAAATATCAAATATCTTGAAATCGGTTAAATTTGGAGGTTATGATAACTAATGTTTTTTTCCATAGATCTGTATGTAGAATCGATTATGAAAGTAAAAAATATACGATTCTATTTAAATAAAGAAGTTTTTATTGACTTCCCGTATAACCGGAAGTCGACTAATTTTGAAAATATTTTAATTGAAAAGAGCACACACATATCTGCTAAAAATCTCATTACAATAAATTATATATATATACATCATCTTTATTCAGACATAACTTATATACTGTACATAGTAATAAATATAATAAATGAATTTGTTAGTACATCCTTGTCTGGGGTATCGACCATAAGTCTTTCTGCCCTTTTGCAAATTAGTATAAAGGAGGTAAAATTATTTTAAGTGTCAAGATGATACGAAGTAATGTATTGATAAATGGTGCTAGTTGCATGTTTGAATTTGGGTGGGATGTTTTAATTACGGGGGATTTGTTTCATTTATCCAATTTGCAAATTTGGATTTGAACTGGTTCCACTTAAAAAATAATTTTGAACTGAAATTTTCAATTTGTTGCTTTAGTAAATCTAGGTTCTCACATTAACTACCATATCGAGATTTAAAATATTTATAACATATGACGAAACCGCAGAATTTTTATTATTTAGAACATTTTCATCGTGCCAAGCCAAACACCAAACAGGCTCTTACGAGAAATGGACGTGCTAAAAAAAATGACAGACCAAAATCTGGCAAAGTTGGGCAGATAAATTTAACTGGGTGACAGGACAAATAGTTATTTTATATAAAAAAAATATTTCATTAGACCCCTGAACGGTTTTTTGTTTGAACACAAATTATATTTTAATTTCACTATTTTTGTTATTATTAATTTTTATATTATTTTACTTGTTACATTCTCTAAAATTATTGTTCATTTGCACAAACAATGTTTCAAGCTATTGCCTTCTTTCTGGATACATTTGTAAATATTTTTGACTAGCCAATTCTGTGTTTCTGTTTAATGAATAAAAAAAACGTAATATATCTCGTTTTTCTGAATCACCGAACTTCATTTTTATTTATAAACAATAGAATGTTTGATAAACAATGAATTATTTACACTTTTTATTGTTTTAAATTCCATGTCAGAGATGATTTTTAGTTAGCACAATAACAGACAGCTAGCAAAAACATTTTTAACGATAGTATGTTGGTTTATGAAATTAGATGTATGTTGTACTATTATATCGTTGTCATCACAAAAAATAAAGCAATGAGATGTGATAAAAATAAATATGACGTCTATAAGAAATAAGAAACTTGATAATGTGCCAAAAGAAACGAAACATGTTATAAAGAATTAAATTGCGCCATCTGTTAGATCAGTGGTCTCCAAACTACGGCCCGCGGGCCAAATCCCGCCCGCGACTTGCATGAATCCGGCCCGCGATTGTTTGTATTTTTTTTTGTAAATGTCATATTTTGAAATATTGTAACAATTGTTCCTTACATTTTTCATAATTTTATAAAATTAATCGGATCTTGGCCGACTTTATTATGTAGAATTGTATTTGTGGCCCGCGAAGAAGATAGTTTGGAGAACCAGGTGTTAGATAATAAAAAATTACGAAAATTTAATAAAAAATGAAAAAACAGTTTTTTCAGTTTTTTTAACTTTACTCTGAAACAAAAAATTGTAAGTACATTTTTTCAACGGAATTCTGCGTCAGAATATGTAAAAATATACATAGTGTTCCATTTAAAAAAATCGAGATCTAATGTTTTAAAGTTGACCAAAAATCGTGTAAAATTTTAAACTCTCAGCATATTATCATTCAAAAAATAAATCATCGCTGGGTAACGTTGGGTATTGGTTTTCTATAGCCAACATTACATCCCTTTGATTTTCTTTTCTGCGAGGATACGAATTTTAAAATGAATCATGAAAAAGCACCTTTTTTAAAATATCAAATATCTTGAAATCGGTTAAATTTGGAGGTTATGATAACTAATGTTTTTTTCCATAGATCTGTATGTAGAATCGATTATGAAAGTAAAAAATATACGATTCTATTTAAATAAAGAAGTTTTTATTGACTTCCCGTATAACCGGAAGTCGACTAATTTTGAAAATATTTTAATTGAAAAGAGCACACACATATCTGCTAAAAATCTCATTACAATAAATTATATATATATACATCATCTTTATTCAGACATAACTTATATACTGTACATAGTAATAAATATAATAAATGAATTTGTTAGTACATCCTTGTCTGGGGTATCGACCATAAGTCTTTCTGCCCTTTTGCAAATTAGTATAAAGGAGGTAAAATTATTTTAAGTGTCAAGATGATACGAAGTAATGTATTGATAAATGGTGCTAGTTGCATGTTTGAATTTGGGTGGGATGTTTTAATTACGGGGGATTTGTTTCATTTATCCAATTTGCAAATTTGGATTTGAACTGGTTCCACTTAAAAAATAATTTTGAACTGAAATTTTCAATTTGTTGCTTTAGTAAATCTAGGTTCTCACATTAACTACCATATCGAGATTTAAAATATTTATAACATATGACGAAACCGCAGAATTTTTATTATTTAGAACATTTTCATCGTGCCAAGCCAAACACCAAACAGGCTCTTACGAGAAATGGACGTGCTAAAAAAAATGACAGACCAAAATCTGGCAAAGTTGGGCAGATAAATTTAACTGGGTGACAGGACAAATAGTTATTTTATATAAAAAAAATATTTCATTAGACCCCTGAGTACATCTTCGAAGTTAGTTCACATTGAAATTCGTTAATTTCACTTATTATTGCAAATACGCATCACATATTTTAAATCAAATTTATAGGTCGTAGGGTTTTTTTAATATACGAAATTATATAACTTACGTTACACACATACCTTTAGAATAATTATCCATAATTGCATAAAATTATAACTTAACGTTTAAAAAATAAACAAAAGGAGTGCTTTCTAAGCACGACCGTACGGCAACTAACTGAGTGAATTTTATGAAGCGCATACTTTGGTCTCTCAGTACATCTGCATAATAGAACCTAAGGATTTTATGACACTACCTTCTGATCCTTTGGGGATTCTAGTAATGGAAATTGCATTAAAAAACCCTAATTTTTACAAGTTCATTTTTAGCGAAATGTTCGGCTGGAAAGGACAACTCGACCACTGTGGGCCGGTGCAAACTTAAGTTGCGGAGCCTTGATCAGGCGTGGATCCAAGTGGGCAAAAAATGAAACGTAAAAAGGTTATGTCTTCATAATACTATTTCCTTGGTATTAAAATGACGATTAAATATGAAAAAGATAATATTTAAAAATCCAAGAGTTACAACAGAAGGTGCATAAGTATACTAGTAAATAAACAGTAAACATTTGTAGAATGTATTGACGTCAGAGCTGGGCAGGATTCGAATCTTTCAGGATTCGAATCCCTTTAGAGGATTCAAAAGAAGCATTTGAATACTTTAGTTCAACTGGATTCGTGATCCGGATTCGTTACATTTTTTTAAGAGGATTCGTATTCGAACCCAAATGCGGGTGATTCGAATCCTTATAAAAGTATTCGAATATTTATAAAAGAATTCGAATACTTACAAAAGGTTTTGAATCGTCAAAAATAATTCGAATTAATTGTAATTGTAATTGTAAGATTCACTTGAAAATTGTCTTTTGTGTGTTTTTAAATTTCTCCTTAAATCAATGTTTTATACGCGTGGCGCATAAAGTAAAATTTCGAGTTTAGAAAAGCCCAGAAAATTTGTCTCGAGTCTCTGCGCGACCGTCGACAAATTTTCAAACTGAATGCTTTAATAAGAACATTAAATGACTGAAAATGTTTTTAAAGATAATAATCTAGTTTTCAAAATTTTGTTTAATATTATTTTAGTAAAACTGACATGGTAGCTACAATCTGAAATGTTAAATTTTTCCGGCATTTCCCTGCTTCAAGATTTTTTTCCCTGACCTTTTATTATAACTTTCTTCTGTGGGATTAAACATTGACAAAAACAATGAAAACAAATTAACAAAATGGGGGTTTGATAAATTGTTTTCATTGTTTTTGTCAATATTTAAGCTAATTTTATAAATTTTTACGTGTTTTGTAATTTGCCTGTTGATTTTGACAAATTTAATAATATCATATGGCTTTTTTGATAGTGTTTTGGTCAATTTGAATATAATTCCATGACTTTTCTTAGACTTTCCCGGTTTTAATTTTCAGGCATTCGTCGATTTTATAATAGAGTTCAATTTAAAGTTTTGAACGGGTGTTTCCACTTCTAGGCTAAGCATGAAGTTAAATTTCGAGTTTAGAAAAGCCCCGTGAAAATTTTCGGGCTTTTCTAAACTCGAAATTTTACTTCATGCGCCCCGCGTACAAAACACTGGTTTGAAGTAAAATTTAAAAACACACAAATACATCTTTAATCAGAGTAACAGGGAATCAGATATTTAGTCTGTTATCAACGATGTTCAGTGTTAATAATCAATAATTATGTTTTGAATATTTTTGTTAAAACAACTGGTAACGAAATTTATTTATTAATGGTTGCAAAAAAATAATAAAATAAAATTTCTTCTTAAAGGATTTCTATTCGTGATTCGAAAAAACAGAATTCGAATCATATTTATCTCTTACGAATCCTTTATTCGAGTATTCATGATTCGAATCATATTAGGTGATTCGGATTCGTGATTTGAATCCTTTTTCGAGGATTCGTCCCAGCTCTGATTGACGTGAGGATCAAACATAAGGGGTGGGTGTATTTTGAAATTCACTGTATATCAGTGTTTTATACGAGTGGCGCATAAAGTAATATTTCGAGTTTAGAAAAGCCTAAAGCCAACCAAATGTTCAGGCTTTTCTAAACTCTAAATTTTACTTCATGCTTAATCTGGGATTGAAAACACTCGTTAAAAGCTTCAAATTAAAAGCTATTTGGAATACAACGAATGTCTGAAAATGTATATCAAGTTCAAAATGTGCTGCTTAGGTTTGATTACATGTTTAATCATTTTACAAATGTGTATATGGAATATGTAAAAGTATACTTAAAAGAAAAAATGCCTATATTTCAATATTTACCAAAAAAAATTTCAAATAATTATTACTATTTTAAATAAAATCGTCAAAACCAACACACATCATACAATTTTAAAACTCAAAATTAGGACACAAAAATGTAAAACTTTAACAAATCAGGAAAAGTGTAAAATTGAAAAGTGGAATTAACCTTAAATTTTAAAACTGTCTTTGAAAGATAATTAAATAAACAATATTTACTAGCGCCTTACGAATATTTAGGGGTGCAACTGATTTGCACTATATGATCAGCAAAACCTTCGTAAACAGCCATTTTCAATAAGGTCGAAATTCGCTCTGTTTTATGGTTTCTCGTGCAGTTTTATTTTCGGCGATTGTACGTTCCCCGCCAGTGTGTATGTAGTAACTAAATATGAATTTCCCGCCACTAGTGCCATCTATTGGAACAATTGGTAATATGAATTTTAAGGCTTAATTATTATATTTTTAGAATAACTTTGAATTCAAATTTGTATTTAATCTTGTATTTCTTAATGAGATAAGTATACATATCCCGATATATATGTTACATTTTCAGGAATTCATTACTTTTAAAAAGCTTATAATTTAAAGCTTCTACCGAGTATTTCCAGTCCTTGATTAAGCATGAAGTAACATTTCGAGTTTAAAAAAGCCTACAAATTTGGATTTGTCATCGTGAAGCAAAAAAACAATCACTTTTAACAACATTTAATAAAGATCACAATTTTACTTTATACAAGGTGTCTGTATTTTAACAGTATGTATAGGGAACTCGGTTATTTGAAAAGATAGAAAGTTAGTTAAATTGGAGCAAAGTTGCGTATTTTAGGACCAGATAATAATCTGAAAACAAATTTGAAATATCTTCTTTCGTTTTTGAGATATTGTCAAAAAACAGATTTTTTGAAATTTCGTTTTTATTATTTTATTCAAAAACTATTGACTTTAGACATTTACAGCTTTGACATTTACTTTTAACGAGAAATCTAGTAACATATTATATTTTAAGATAACTATTACATTTGCCCAGGGATAATAGTCAACATTTGTTTTTCTTACAGGCGCCATTTTAGATTTTCATATTTTTTGAAAGAATATTTTTTTTCTGAATTCAATGATGTATCACTCTTATAGTTTATTGTACATTTGATATGTAAAATTTTAATCTTTTGTTTTTTGTAAAGAGTGCCTTGGAAACAGTTGAGTAACTCACCCATTTAACAACTCCTAATTTGCTACATATCACCCCTGAGGACGGGCATGCAGCGGATTCATTACTGTACTGATATAAAATGTATTTGTTTATAAACGAAATACTGGCAATAGTTATGCATTAGTGTTACTAATAACTAGAGTTTTCAATAGAGCACAAAATTGAAGAAATTCATTTTTCTTTACATAAAATGTATATGTTAGATTCGCAACGTATATTCAAAAATGGTTTACCAATTCACCAACATTTGTCAGAATTTGGTAGCGCTATAACCTAATTCTGACACATAGATACACTTCAAATGAAATTCGTACTTTCCTGTGTGAACAATAATACATTTTTATTGTTGCTCTTGATTTAAACACGAAACTTTTTTACTTGATGTTATATGTGATAATCGATGTTTATTATTACTATTCCAAAAGATTGACAGTTATTAATTATTTTGGCCTGCTAACATTAAATGACTGCTTTTAAGATTTTGTTGATTAATAGATATGACTTCATTGTTTCCAAGCCACTCTTAGCAAAAAAAAATATTATAATTATAAATATCAAATCTAAAATAAATTATGAGTGTGATACACCACTGAGTTCAGAAAAAAATCCTAAAAGGTGCCCATAACAAAAACAAAAGTTGGCTATGGTCCCCGGGTAAATGTTATAGTTATCTTAAAACAAAATACGCTGCTAGATTCCTCATTAAAAAGTGCCTTATACTGTCAAAGTTCTAAATGTCTATAATAAGTAGTTTTTGAGTAAAAAAATGCAAACAATTTTTTAAAACTACAGTTTTTTGTAGATTTCTCGAAAACAAAAGAAGATATTTCAAAATAGTTTCCAGATTATTGGTAGGCCCTAAAATACGCAAATTTGCCCCAATTTAACCGACTCTCTATCTCTTCAAATAACTGAGTTTTCCATACATTCTGTCGAAATACGGACACTTATAGAATAAATACCAAATTTAATATAATCACAAAATCATTAGGTTTGTTCATTTGTCCTGCAACAAGTTGAACCGAGTTAAAATTTGTGACATCAAAATTTTATGAAGTTCATGCCAGTGTATACAGGGTGATTATGTTCAAATGAGGCTCTGAATAAAATGTGCATTGTTTTTACACCTATTCTGAATCACAAAAAATACTGCTGGAGCAGATGGAATTCCGGCATTCTTAATAAAGCATTGTATTAGCTGTTTTCTTGAGCTTATAACCCACATTTTTAATTTAATTGTAAATTCCAGCGTTGTACCAGAAGTATCGAAGTTAGGTAAAGTTACGCCAGTTTTCAAGAGTTGAGATAAGTCTAACATTTTGAACTGTCGTCCAATAACAATTATAAATAACTTTCCGAAATTATTTGAAATTATACTATATCGATATATGTACAATCACGTTAGTCCATTTATAACCACTCGCTAACATGGTTCTGTTAAAAAGAGATCAATTGTATCGAATTTGTTGAATTTTACCGATTATATCTCGAATCATTT
The DNA here is from genome assembly GCA_932526585.2 of Philonthus cognatus. Lineage (NCBI taxonomy): Eukaryota > Metazoa > Arthropoda > Insecta > Coleoptera > Staphylinidae > Philonthus > Philonthus cognatus. The sequence goes on from OW052243.1 coordinate 95,210,099, forward strand.
AGATGAACGAAAACAGGTCGATTCAGTGTATACCGATTTCCAAAAAGCATTCGATACAATTGATCACTGCATAATCATTTACAAACTTTCATCTTTTGGTTTTAGAGAGGGAAACGCAGTTAACAGACAAAAATTTGTCCAGTATATGGGGTATCATTCCAAAAGTATACTGCGACATTTGGGGTTCCTCATAGTACAAACCAGGGACCACTCTCATTCATTATTTTCATTCATAATATTGTTGAGGAAATTTGGTGTAACATGCTCCTATACACAGATGACATGAAATTATTTAATATCATTGAGTCCAGGCAATCATACCTGGTTGCAGGAAGATATTAATAATATTCATAAATGGTGTGAGGTAAATGGATAATTGTTGAACTTATCAAAGCGTAAATGCATGTCATTTTATCGCAAAAAAAATATTTTTATACTTGATTATGGTATTAACAATGTATTATTTGAACGTATAAACTCAATTAAAGATTTAAGAGTAACTTTTGATCATAAGTTGACATTTACTGATCATATACATAAGATTTGTAACAAAAGTATCAGACTGTTGGGCTTTTACCATCGTACTTGTAAGGACTTTCATAACACTGACGTTTTGAAAAAATTGTATTTTTCATGCGTTTGTTCTAACCCCAAATTTGCCTCTGTTATTTGGTCACCGTACTACGAAATTACTGTAAGTAGAATTGAAGCAGTTTGAAAAAAGTTTTTGAAAATGTTTTTTAAAAAATTTAGGGAATATTCATCTGCATCCATTACATATGATAACCTCTTGCAAACATTTAATGTCGAAAGATTGATTGACAGGCGTACTAAATCTCTAATCCTATTTTTTATACGGTGTAGTAAATCACGAAATTGATGACGCTAACATCCTAGGTAAGTTGAAGTTTTAGGTTCCTAGACTAACATCTCGCAGTAATAAACTATTTTTTCAACCACATGCCAACACGCTAGCTCACTTTAATTCACCTATTATAAAAATGATTAGAACGTGTTTTGGTTTAAACAATAGAGTAGATATTTTCGTAGATACCAGAAAATCTCCATCGAAATAATGTCAGACTTATCGATACCATTGACATTGTTGTAGGGCTTTAGGCTTTAAGTTTTCTTTTTCTTTTCTATTTTGCTCTTATATAACAGTTGCACATTATATGTATATGTATGTTCTAAAATTAGGTTGTACTTAGACTGTTTAACCCGTAGCCAGTACAGTGGGGTGCGAGAGACACTAGCAAATATTTAAACATCCTTAACATCCCTATTCATTAAAATTGCATTGACCTTATATCTACTTTCAAGTGTATCTATTTTTAAGTGCTCTGTTTGTTTAGTAGCCGAAGTTATTATGCATCAAAGTGTGTAAAATTTGTGTACCGGATATAGGTTAAATAATATTTTTAGTAAATTAGTGTAATTAACGTGCAGATTGTTTGCCATTTCATCGACTAAAATTATACTGTTTTGAAGCATTAATTATTTATTCAATATATTAATTAGTTAGAACACAAGTTATTCCAAAATTGTTTAAGATATTGACATTGTGGTAATCGACAAGAAAAATATTACATAGCACTCCACCTATTATACAAAGCCTGGTGGTGGAACGTATCTTTTATATATCATAAATTCTTATTGGATTGCAAGCATACAGATTCTCATCTTTTCTAAGGAAATATACAGCATATTTCAAATTATAACTGAATATTAACATTGGCATTGTTAACGTTGAAAATAATGAATACAATTTTCAACACTAACAATGACCCAAGAGAAGAATAAATTGACGCCTCCGCCAAAAAATCTAAAATCATTATTTCAAAAAATATTGTGTTTTTCACAGCAGAACTGGACAAAACTTCAAGAAATTGTTAATTAGAATCAATACTCATCAACTAAAATAAAAATGCACACTAAAAATTGATCAATATCTAGAAAACCAATTTGAAAGTTAACGAAAACTTGCAACATTTACTATTAATAAAATGGGAGTGTTCCTCACGCCCGATCATTCTGTCGTTTATTGATGTATTAGGCACAAAATATCAAAAAAGTGCGGACCACATATTTTTTGTTTTTTATTTGTGCTCAGCATTAAATAATAATGCTGCAAAATGGTAATTATACAAGGGTCATTTCATTAACAATGCACAGTTTGGCAATACTGCGGAGTGAACGACACGCCGATAGTGATTTTTACACCTCTTTTAAGCAGGCGGGTGAAAATGAGCGGAATCAAGAAAAAAACATAACACAATTTTTAACTATTTTTTTACTTTTTATTACCGTAAAAATTATTTTTTTACTGATTTCCAGTAAAAAGATATGACGATTCCGCTAGCTTGAATTCAAGTCAGCGGGTGATTCCTAAATAATTGATTTAATCTAAGCAAATAAGCTATAGAAACAATCACTGAATTAATTACTATTTATTACCGTAAAAACAATTTCAAAAAATTTAAAATTGAATCGTTTTACCCCGATTTTGCTAGTTGGCTAACAGTGCAAGTATATACAATATATGAATAGTCGTATACAATATATGAATGATAGTAAATAAATCAGCAATCATTCGTATGCATATATTTGCACTTTTAATACTTTTTCATAGATTCCGCTAGTTTGAAATATCAAGCCAGCGGAATCCGACAAAAATGGCTTGTAACTCAAAACTTTTTGTCTGAGGGCTTGATAGGATTTAATTACTACCAGTTGCGTGTAGTATTTTCCAATTCGCAAAATAAAATGTTGCAAATTTTCAAAGTTTCTGCTCTTAGTAATGAAAGTTTACATTCAGATTCAACATGGAATCATTTTGCAAACCCTACATTGTAGCTTCGAAAAACTATTAAGAACCATTAGCAAATAAATTCTATCTTGTATTAGGACTAATAATTTTCACATTCACATCTTTGTTAGCTGATTCCGTTGGCATCATATCTTACGCCGGCGGAATCAAAGATAAAACCAAAAAATACTGCAAATATATGGTAACAAATGATTGTAGAATTATTTACTCTCAATTGATTAAACTTTGACGTATTAACATCAAAAATGAATTACGATTGTTGCTCAGCTCTCAATAATTCTGCAATAATTCGTTTGCATATATTTGCACTTTTTTGTTTTTCGTAGATTCCGCTAACTTGAAATATCAAGTCAGCGGAATCCGATAAAAATGGCTTAAAACTCAAAACGTTTAGTCTGAAGGCACGATAGGATTTAATTACTACCAGTTGCGTATAGTATTTTCCAATTGGCACAATAAAATTTAGCAAATTTTCAATATTTCTGCTCTCAATACTGAAAGATTAAATTCAGATTCAACATGAAATCATTTTATAAACCCTACATTGTAGATTCACAGAACTATTAAGAATGATTAGTAAATAAATGCTATCATGCATGAAGACCAATCATTTTCAAACTTCAGCTTTTTTAGCTGATTCTGCCGGCTTGACATCTCACGCTGGCGGAATCAAAGAAAACATCAAATAATAGTGCAAATATATGGTAATAAATGATTGTAGAATTATTTAGTACCTTTTGATTAAAATTTCATGTATTAACATATAAAATGAATATTGTTGCTCAGCTCTCTTGAAATCGCCAGTTACCAAAATTAACGATAAAAAACAAAATACTGCAAATATATGCAAACGGTTAATCGCAGAATTAGTGTAAATGATAGTAAATAATTCTGCAATAATTCGTTTGCATATATTTGCACTTTTTTTGTTTTTCGTAGATTCCGCTAGCTTGAAATATCAAGTCAGCGGAATCCGATAAAAATGGCTTATAACTCAAAACGTTTAGTCTGAAGGCATGATAGGATTTAATTACTATCCATTTTGTATAGTATTGTCCAAATTGAAAAGTAAAATTTACCAAATTGTAGAACTTGCATTGAGAACTTGTAATAGAACTTGTGATCTTTACATTCTATCGTGATAAAAATGTAAACAATCTTGTGTATATAATTGCTATTGTAGCATGCAGATGGAATTTCAAACCATTTTATCCCATGTCAGTTGGATTGCTATGTCAAGCTGACGGAATTTGTTAAGAACAAATAGTGCAAATATATGTAAAGGATTATTAAAATTTAAAAAAACAACATTATTCAAAACGCCTAGGCCAATCACTGCTCGAATAAAGTGATAACAGGTGAATTGGCTACACAAGACTACTTCAGGGGGACACCACATATTTTTGTTTATTTAATTGAGTTTTTACATTATGGTCGAAGGTTTAATGAGTAATGATTTTAGTGTGTGTGATAGCTGGATGGCGACCAAATGTTGTCTCTATTATATTTAATAGTTGGAATGAATTAAATTGCCTGAATATTATAGTGTATGCCAAAATAATTGCAACTCTCAAGCAGTGCTGTCTTAACTTAGGACCCCAAAATATTGAAACATAAGCTCCAATCCTTAATCGCGAAAACTGATATCGCAATATTATAATATGATAGGCGCACTATTTTTTAGCCTAGGGAACGGACAATTATCAATTAAAATTGTTGTCAGAACTATTGTCAGTATTTTAATACTTGTCAAAACTAAAAAAAGTCACTTTTTTCAAATTTCGGGTTGGAACATTCAACATTTTTTAAAAATAAAATGGAGAGAAAGAAATAAATAAAGTCTAGATCCGATCAAACTTTATTCAAGTGCATTTTTATAAAAGTAGCTAATAAGGGTCACAATGTGTACAACAACAAGCACGGTGTTACACGAAAAGTTTCTTTTTGTTTTTCAGTAGTTGCCTTTGCATTGTCATACTCATACCAAGTATTACCGCGCTTGCTTATTGCAGTATAGCGAATGTTAGATCTGCTTTTGCGGGTCGACAAATCCGTGCCGTACTGGTTCAACAATCCGCAAAACTTGAGCGCTTCTGAGTCCAGCAACGGATGGCGTATTGAACGAGGAATATTTTTGAGTTTCATGCTTTTGAGTGATTTTCCAACCTCAGCTTCCTTCAGACTAAACGTTTTGAGTTTAAAGCCATTTTTATCGAATTCTGCTGACTTGATATTTCAAGCTAGCGGAATCTACAAAAAACAAAAAAAAAGTGCAAATATATGCAAACGAATTATTGCAGAATTATTTACTATCATTCACACTAATTCTGCGATTAACCGTTTGCATATATTTGCACCCTTTTGTTGTTTATCGTAGATTTCGTTAACTGGCGATTTCAACAGATTGAGAGCTGAGCAACAATCGTAATTCATTTTTGATGTTAATGCGTCCAAGTTTAATCAAATGAGAGTAAATAATTCTACAATCATTTGTTACCATATCTTTGCAGTATTTTTTGGTTTTATCTTTGATTCCGCCGGCGTAAGATATCATGCCAACGGAATCAGCTAACAAAAATGTAAATGTGAAAATTATTAGTCCTAATACAAGATAGAATTTATTTACTAATGGTTCTTAATAGTTTTTCGAAGCTACAATGTAGGGTTTGCAAAATGATTCCATGTTGAATCTGAATGTAAACTAAGAGCAGAAACATTGAAAATTTGCAACATTTTATTTTGCGAATTGGAAAATACTACACGCAACTGGTAGTAATTAAATCCTATCAAGCCCTCAGACAAAAAGTTTTGAGTTACAAGCCATTTTTGTCGGATTCCGCTGGCTTGATATTTCAAACTAGCGGAATCTATGAAAATGTATTAAAAGTGCACATATATGCATACGAATGATTGCTGATTTATTTACTATCATTCATATATTGTATATGACTATTCATATATTGTATATACTTGCACTGTTAGCCAACTAGCAAAATCGGGGTAAAACGATTCAATTTTAAATTTTTTGAAATTGTTTTTACGGTAATAAATAGTAATTAATTCAGTGATTGTTTCTATAGCTTATTTGCTTAGATTAAATCAATTATTTAGGAATCACCCGCTGACTTGAATTCAAGCTAGCGGAATCGTCATATCTTTTTACTGGAAATCAGTAAAAAAATAATTTTTACGGTAATAAAAAGTAAAAAAATAGTTAAAAATTGTGTTATGTTTTTTTCTTGATTTCGCTCATTTTCACCCGCCTGCTTAAAAGAGGTGATTTTTACTTAAGTTGTAGTTAATGGCTTGAGGAAGAAGCCAGTGTTTGTATTTTATTGATAGGATGTTTTGTTTTTTAATAACACGAGTTAGAAATGAAGCCTACACTGGTCTCGGGTACTGTGACTGTTGAGGATCAAAGTGTTGAAACGAAGATTTGACATTGAAGATCCAAAAATTAAATAACGAAAATTTTCAAATTTATCTTTTACATATTAAACATATTTTTTAATTCAGTTATGATTATCAATTCCAATAAACAATTTCTTAAAGTTTTGTCTAGCTCCGCTGTGAAAAACACAATATATGATAAAATAATGATTCTAGTCTTTTTGGTGGAGGCGCCAATGAAATGCTGGGTTTTTAATGTTAACTTCTCGTTGGTCTAACAATGCCTGTATTCAAAAAGTAGTGTTGAGTTTAAGCCGGCACTAACGGAAGAGGCGCTTTGTGGAGTATATAACAATACTCCACAAAGCGCCTCTTCCGTTAGTGCCGGCTTGAACTCAACACTGGTTTTTTTTATCTCCTACCTAACTAACACTAACCTAACCGAAAGCGACATAAACATTTGTGTCCTGATCATGCAGGCCCGGATACAAGGTATGAGACCGACCTGGGAAAATTACCTTCCTACCGGCCCATTAGTAGCCAAGGCCCGGCCTATTTCAGTGCAGTGCTTTGGTCTCGAGAGACCACTGGCCCACCGGGAATTATTCCGGTGTCCTGTCGGTTGTATCCGGGCCTGCGTTCATGTTTTTTTACCACCAAAGTAATGTTTGATTTCATGCAGGCTCTTTGCAAGAGCGCCTTTATTGAGCCGATGTGGACAGGCCGTAGAGGTCTTTTGCATTTAAAATATTGATGCATTTATGAAATAAGAGATGGCAGCACTCATCAGAACATAATATTTTTTAATAAATGACAAAACTTACCATTGATAGGCATTGTAGTAATAATATACCAATCCCAAGCCGTAAAGAAAAGTTGAATCCATCCAGTGGTTCTCTGCCTGTGCCGTGTAAAACATTTGATAAGCAGATAACGCTAAAAAAGGACCGTCAGTCTCATAACCCTCAAAGCAGATCCCTTGCTTACCTTTACGGTGCTCCTCTAGAAGCAAGTGGAAATGACCTAATTTTACCCATGTTTTAGGGTCTATACAAATCTTTTTAACATTTTTGGGGTTGTCACAGTCCAGCTGTGCCTTTTGTTGCCTCTGTGCCTGCACCACCATCAACTGCAGATACTTCACAGCCTAAAACATAACACTCACTTAACCAGCACACACAAAACACACACGCCAATAACCTTTATCACCAAATTCTTCTTTTTAATGTTTTCCGGCAAGTTGAGTAGCAGAAAACCATACTGTCGGCTAGAATCATCACGAAATAATTGAGTATTTGGGTATTTTGGGCTTTGTTTGGTCTACCTGTCAAGTTCTGAAAGGACGTGCAGTTCTTGGGCTGTCATTGTGATGTCGTCCGGATCTTCTGCTTTTACACTCGTTTTGTTCATTTTCTCAGCACTATGACGTTATAGCACAAATAAAAGTTACTTCCTGTTCTGCGGAGTATTTAGTTTCTATAAATAAATTAGTTTTAAGCGCGAGACTTAAATACTTTCATAACTGACTGTCATTTTTGGTTGTAAGTCGGTAAACTGTCAATAGATGGAAAATGTAATTTGTTTTCGAAAGTGCATTCAAGCGCCATCTACATTAATATTACAGCATTATTTTATATATTTAAAAATATCGCCTTAATCGTGTGGTAAAAAGTAAAGAATTATGCAGGGCCGGTATCCCTCAGATCAGGGGTACGTCACCGCAATAGGAAATAGGGTGACGGTGGTCTCTGGTTCTCCTTCTAACTCACGGGCCTTATGGGCCACAAACTAAATCGTGGACCGTAGGTGGCGATACTGTTGATGTTGAAGATTGCACATCTGCTTTTATATCGTTTTGTTCAAGTGAATATGTGTTTGCCGCCAAAAACGCCATTTTATTAAGTGTTTTCACACTGGTAAGTTCATTCTGTAATTTTTATTTTCTAAAATTAATTCAATTATTCGTAGGATTATGGCTAGCTTATGCATAATTTGTGGTCGTGGCGAGAATGAAGTGAAGAAATTATTTTATTTCCCAAAAAAATCAGGAAAAACTGCATTTGTGGCAAGAGGCACTTGGCGTTTCTTTGTTACAGATATCAAGAAAAAAACGGATTTGTAATTTTCATTTTTCCGATGAAGCGTTTGTTATCGGAAAAGCTGATTTACAACTAAAGAAATGTGCTCTTCCCAATCAGTGGGTTGTTTGTCCCCTAACTCCAACAACAACAGATTGTGAGGTTAAGCCTACCATTTTTGTGGAAAATTCAGGTGTTGTTTGCCCCCTGGCAAATGAGGCTCGAACAACTACAACAGACAGTGAATTTAACCCTAACGTTTCTTCCGAAAATGCATTAGTTATTGAACAATCAACGGCTCAGGTTATTATATTTTATAAGTAAGTAAATCTATCAACAACTATTTGTTTTTTTTTTTAGGATGTTGAAATTTATTTCACCCAAGAAATTGAAAATTCTAACACTACTGAGATGGAAAAAAATGCACATGTAAGTAATTAGTATACTATGTTTACGGCCTAGCAAAAAAAATCCAAAATTAAATCATTTATTGTTCTTTAAAGGGTCTGGACGTTGATTTGTGCCAACAAGTTTTAAATATAGATACAGAGCAAGTAAGACCTATAGATTTACAATCAAATTAAAATTATTTACAGGTAGAATTGCATCCCGCACCATCCACATCAAAAACGTGCAGGTCTCTATTGGAATTGCATCCCCACTCTTTAATTAAGAAAGAGGTCAACTCATCACCCAGGAAAAAGTTACTGATGAAGGTAATTAAAAACAAGGAAGATCATTTACGCAAACTAAGAAGAAAAATTCAGACTCGGCAATAATTTTCACTTTCCCGAGGGTGCTTGATTCAAGAGAATATAATTTTTTTTTTAAAGGTAAAAATTTAAATGTTATTTAAGACAAATTTAGTGCATGAATTATGATTTACAGGCTGCGGTGGCCAAGACATTAGTCTCATCGTTCGTTAGCCGTAGAGAGTGAGTTTGAATTTTTCTAACGAGAAATACTCATCGGTTGTTATTTGTGTTGTCCACATTTCATTCAATTAAATTAACAAAATTGCAAAGTTGTCGTGGCTGAATGGCTAATCTAAGGCATTAGCCATTCAGCCAAGTGGGCAAAGCATTAGTCTTGTTGTTTCGTTCGCCGCAGAGAGCGGGCTCGAATTTTTCTGATGAGAAATACTCGTCTCTGGTTCATGGATGTTATTTGTGTTGTCCACATTTTATTTAGTAAAATTGCAAAGTTCTTGTGGCCGAATGGATAACGCCTAAGTGAATTTCCTAAAATTCATATCATCCCCAACACGATTTCCTATCCATCAGCCTTTTTTTTATATTAAAAAAAAATATATAATTATGATTCATTTATAGTTTTTTTTTATTTGAAACTAACAAAATGGTTAAGCTGTTAGCAAGTTAGTTGTTGAACTAGTATTCTTTTCAATCTGTAGAAATTACAACACTTAATTAGGGTCAAAGTAACAATTTTAAATAGAGAGTAACTGTACTCTATTTAAAATTGTTACTTTGACTCTAATTAAGTGTTGTAATTTCTACAGATTGAAAAGGATACTAGTTCAACAAATTCATAAGATACACAACCCATCTGCTACTGAACGAGCCAATAAATACCTACCTGAAGTAGTATCCTTTTCAATCTGTACAAATTACAACACTTAATTAGGGTCAAAGTAATGATTTTAAATAGAGAGTTACTGCCCTAACTTCAGTAACAGCTTAGCCAGTTTGTTACAGTTTCAAACGTTGAATATTTTTTATTCAATGTTTCAAACATAAATGTAACAAACTGTAAGACCCCAATTAATGGGGTCATATTGCTATAGTTAAACAAAATGTTGTTAAACAAGGCCAATTATTTGAAAACAGCGGTAAATGAAGCAGATTTAAACGGGATCTTACTACATTAAACAACTAAATACTACATACTTTTTGATATAGTTCTATTCCTTTAATAAAAAAAACTATAAATGATGAATTAGAATTATATTTTTTTTTTAATATAAAAAGAAAGGGTGATGGATGGAAAATCGTTTTGGGGATGATAGAAATTTTAGGGAATTCACTTAGGTGTTATCCATTCGGCCACAAGAACTTTGCAATTTTATTAAATTAAATGTGGACAACACATTTAACATCCATGAATCCGAGACGAGTATTTCTCGTCGGAAAAATTCGAACGTGCTCTCTGCGGCGAACGAAACAACGAGACTAATGCTTTGCCCGCTTGGCCACTGCAACCCATAAATCATAATGCATGCACTAAATTTGTCTTGAATAACATTTAAATCTTGACCTTTAAAAAAATATATTCTCTTGAATCAAGCACCCTCGGGAAGAGTGAAAATGATTGCCAAGTCTTTTTGAATTTTCTGTTCAGTTTGCGTAGATGATCTTCCTTGTTTTTAATTACCTTCATCAGTCATTTTTTCCTGGGTGATGAGTTGACCTCTTTCTTAATTAAAGAGTCGGGATGCAATTCTGCCCGTAAAAGATTTTTATTTGATTGTAAATCTATAGTACTTACCTGCTCTAACATTTCTGTATCTAAAACCACGGCTTGTTGGCTCAAATCAACATCCACACCCTTTAAAGAAAAATAAATGTGTGAAATAACATTTATTTTGTGATTTAATTTTAAATATTTTTTTTCTGTTTCCATCTAAGTAATGTTAGAATTAGTAATTTCTTGGGTAAAATCAACTTTAACATCCTAAAAAAAAACAAATAGTTGATAGATTTACTTACTTATAAAATATAATAATCTGAGCCGTTGATTATTCAATGACTAATGAATTTTCCGCACAAATGTTGGGGTTTAATTCACTTTCTGTAGTAGTTGGTGTTGAAGCCTTGTGAGGGGGCCAACAATTGAATTTTGATTTTTTGGGGAATAAAATCATTTCTGCACTTCAATCTCACCACGACCACAAATTATGCATGAGCCAGCCATAATCTTACGAATAATTGAATTTATTTTAGAAAATAAAATCTACACAATAAACTTACCAGTGTGAAAACACTAAATAAAATGGCATTTTTGGCGCTAAACACATATTCACTCAAACAAAACAATATAAAAGCAGATTTGCAATCTTCAACGTCAACGAGAACAGTATCGGGTACGGTCATGCTTTAGTTCGTGGCCCGCAAGGCATGTAAGTTAGAGAGAGCAAGATAGAGACCGGAGAGAGAAAGATTTTAGTGAATGAATTTTATATGGAGCTGGCAGGGCCTGTAGGGTGTGAAACCCCAAATAGCCAAGAAAGTGTTTATTTTTAACATATATGTATAAATTGCAAATAATAGTTTACAATATTGGTGGCCAACCAACGGCCAGTCAAGTCAATTTGAACTTTTATTCTACACAAACCAGTGACGGCTCGTGATCTAATGAAGTGGGTCGGCCGAATATATTTTGGCGCACGCGCACTGAGACTAAACGGCCAGCCGTACCGAACCATACACCTTCGCTAGAACGATACTTTAAATTAAATAATTTCGCCCGACTTTAAAAAATAGAAAGAGAATATTTTCGGAATTACAATTACATTTTTAAACATGTTATATACATAATAATGTTATATAATTAAATAATTTTAGTTATACACTGATATATTTCACATAATCTTGCTAAAATACTGAGGTAATATTTTGTAAATTACAATTAGGTAACTATTTAATGATTGTTCGTATTTTTAAATCACATCAGTTGTTTAACGATATTTTAAAAATGAAAGATATGTTTTGATTTGTTAAATAAAATTAAAGACGAATATTATGTTTTCACTGTTTTTTTAATACCAGTTAATCGTTGGCCTTAATTTGTATTAAAGTAATGCCTATTTTACTTTTAAATTAAATAATATGAAAATAATCAGAAATACATTGGTAAATAAATCCACTAGTTATAGAATAAAAATCTGTGATGTGTAACGTAACCAAATTTGAAATGTGCATCAACACAGGCATCGGTGTATTGTGTGGAAGAACGGCGAGTACAGGGGAAATGTAACGACAGAAACTGCACTGACACTTGTGACGACGTAGCGCTTACATTAATCTTCATAATCTGGAAATCTACGGCTGGCCGATTTTGCGGATACGAAGTTGCTTAGTAAACATATATTAAATTAAAATAAATTTCTACATTTATCGGCCTTATGCTGACTGCTTATCATTATTACTACATATTAGCCTGCTATATATTTATTTCAAAAAATGCGCAATATTTATTTCTGAGAAAATCGAAATTTATAATTTTTGTTCAATCAAATTTACCGGTACGGCCCGGCCCACCCTGCCGTCGCTGACGAGCCGTCACTGACACAAACCATAATATTTCTGAAATTTACTGTAGACAATAAGAAAATGTATGTTTTTCAAAATTTGCTACTTTCATATTATGCTTATCCAGGCAATTGTTATTTTAAGTATACATTGTAACGTTCCATTTGTCGAAATGTTACGTTTTTTTGCATTCTCACAAAGAGGGGATTCGGTGACGGGAGAGCGGCGTGAACGGAGGTGTGTGCCAGGTAAGCTGGCTAAATGCTGATGAGAAAATTTTAATTGCTGCGGGGAAAATAATAAGAATTTATGAATTATGATTGAGCTCGTTTATTATTAAAAGTAATAATAATAATGATAGTGATAATGTTTTGATAGCGATTAGGATCGATGGCTTAAGGCACACACTACGTTCAGCCCGTTTTGTGTTATTTTTTTTGTAGTGGTTTAGTCTCCTGTTTTGTTTTTTTGGTCATGGTGGGGGTTAACCCAGTCCGAATACTAGTAAATATCTTAGTTACAGTTTGTTAATTTGTTAAGTAAAACCCCAATCCCTATATTTGCGCTATGAGTAGAGTCGCGAGTTTGTGACGCAGTAGCCACTTAGGCCTCCAATTAATATTGATACTGCCTTGTACTTTGTACCGTAGTTAACCCGGGATCTATGAGGATAGTCTCAAGAGGAAGGAGAAACTTAAAGCCCGGAAGAACTGCCGCCGATCCAGGAAGCTGCCTGAGCTGCTACCCTTGTCCTAACCTGCATGACACGCACCGCTTGCTGCTGCCGCATTCCGCTTCTTGTGCTTATCTAGGCTAGGGACCGGGTGCTGCTTCTGGGACGTTGCCACCGATTAACGCCTTCCGCTAGCTGCTTACTGTTAACTGATAGCTGCTTACAGCTTACCGATGGCTGCTCGCTGATTGCATGGATCCTGCTGTAAGCACCGGAGGCGTTTCGCAAAGGAATTTGTCTGGTGAGGCTACACTTTCCCATTTACGAACGGGCCAATATATCCTTGTGATTCACACAAGTACAAGGCAAAGTAATTTCACTATCAGTTTATTTAGTAGCTACATGAAATTGTAGATTATTCTTACCCCATTTTTATTTAATTTTTTAGTAATAAATGTTCATTGTTATTCGCTATCCATGTGTATTTGTTTTTATATAATACATGGAATTGTTAAGTTAATCCGCGTGAGTTACTTACTATTTACCAACCTGCAATCTGAAAGATTAACAGTACCCTTTTTTTTTTCTGCCACGCAGGTGGCTGGCGCCCAGTTGAGCCAAAGTAAGAGAAAAGAAATAAATTAACCCACGACCAGTGCCGCAAATATTTAAAATCACTAGCCGGTGACACAACTGACAAGAAAGCATGTCACAACATATTCTGTAAATATATATATAGTTACATAAGACTCTGTAAATGTTCGGGCGTCCGTTGTTTTTATAAGTGTTCAATTTGAACTTCTACCGAGTGACTGCACTCTTTGAGTAAAATAATGGTATTATATTTCTTTTTTTATTTCAGATGTGTTGCTAAAGTTTGGCACAATTTATTTAAACTAATTTTGGAACTAAGAGATTCAGTCTCAGGATTGAGGATGCGTACATCAAAATAAACAGATGGGATTTGATTGGCAAAGCCTCTTCTCAATCAAAACCGTTTGTGCGTGACGAAGAGTCACGTCCTTCATGAGGTAATCATGTCAGCAAAACATAACAGATCTAAACTAGAAAAAGCTGAATAATTATTTTATATATTATATTTGTTTTTTCTTTTTGTATATTTTATACGTAATTCTTATTTTTTTAATAAAATTTTGATTTTCCCGCTTTTTAATATCCGTTATTGTCGTAGCGCCCCCTACTGGCAGTAATAAGCACATAACTGCATTTTAAATTCCCCGTTCAGTTAAATTCTGGGGTCAGATAAAATTCGACTGATCGCCAGCGCCCTTCCAACGATGTGGGTAAGGTACTAATCTACTGGTGGCAACCTGTCAAAGTCAGCTATGGAAGTCAAATTAGAATGAAGTTAGCCGCTTTTCGTCGAACAAGGCGCAAGGAAAGTTGCCAGATTGGTCGGAATTCCGCCGTTTGGGCTGGAAAAGTTCATCTTGCGGAATAAAATTTGATTTTGCGGAATTTTTCTAAATTAATAACGAGCTAGTCCAATCAAGGAAAACTAGTTCAGTAACGCATGAAAGTAATATTTTAAATGTGCATATTTTAATTAAACTAAACATTCTTTTAATTTAATTTATATATGCACAAAATATAACAGTGTTGAAAATAATCCATTTTTTTAAACAAAAGTTTAAATTTATTGCTTTCATGTGTCAACTTTTCTTCATTGGGCGGATTTGTAGCTCTCAGACAGCGGGGAAAAGCATTAGACATCCGGCAACCGTGGGCGTAAGTCGATTATTCTGCCATGTTTATTTACAATTATTTATTTCCGTTTCTAACACCGCGCTATGATATGCTTTGTCATTAGTAGATAAGTATAATTTAATAGAATTTACAAATCGTCTATTATAACCGAGTAGTTAGTTTATATGAACGTAAATTATACAGGGAGTCAATTTGAAAACAAGCCAGCCAGAATATCTTTAGAACCGTAACAGTTAGACAACATTTTTCAAAACTGTTTCTAGGATATGGAAGGGGAACCATTTTGACCCACAACAATCTTTTGGAACCAACCCCTTAGGCTGTAGCAACCCTTGCCCATTTTTTTTTAAATGGCATGACCCTACTTGTCATATATCATTAGAAAGGTCTTTCAAAATGCTAATCAGTGGTACCAACTAAAAATTTTATTGTTACATAAAAAATGCAAAAAAAAAAATTAAATCAATTTTTACAAATTACAAATGAAAAAGCACAGATAAACACAATAATACCCAATATTTATCAGAGTTATCTATTGTTTTATTAAAATATGGACAACTCTAAAAAATATATTACAATAAAAACCAACTTTGGTTTAATGGAATACATTTATTAACTGAATAAATTGCAAATCTGTCCGCAATATAAAAAAAAAACTTTGACAAAAAACACCAATGAAATAAAAATAAATATTTCATTAACTTAATTCAAATAAACACAATTTGTGACACTACCATTAGTATTGTTGTGACTATCTTTAAGTAATCTGTGCTCTTTACATTAAACTTGTTATTATACCTAATTTGACAACAGTTTTAAAATCAAATAAATTGATTAAGTTTTTTTTTGGCATTTTTATGTAATAATAAAAATTTTAGTTGGAACCACTAATTAGCATTTTGAAAGACCTTTCTAATGATATATCACAAGTAGGGTCGTGCTATTTAAAAAAAATGGGCAAGGGTGGCTCAGCCTAAGGGGTTGGTTGCAGAAGATTGTTATGTGGGTCAAAATGGTTCCCCCTCCATATCCTAGAAACGGTTTTGAAAAATTTTCTGTAAATGTTACGGTTCCAAAGATATTCTGGCTCCCTTGTTTTCAAATTGACACCCTGTATAGCATTTTTGGTGCATATTAAGTCTAATTATATACAGTAGTATTTTATTTGGCAACTGGTCAGAACATAACCTAAAACTTATAGTAAAAAATTGAAATATTATTTATTATCAACAATTTATTATACTACAATGAAAGTGAATAAAATGATAGATACATTTCTATTTTTGGACCTACAGTTAATGCAATATTTTTAGTACATTCATATTTATATATTATGTTAATTTATTTCCAAATCATCTTAAACATAGCTGCAATGTCTACAACATGAGGTGGTTCTACTGTTTCCTCCGAATGGTCACATATAATTCTCGCTTAAGAAGGTATCTTAGATTCCATATGAAGCAGCTTGCAGTCATGTTTTACATAAACTTTTAAAGATTAACCTTGTATTTTTTGTGGCAATAAAGTTTTATAGATTTTATAAATACATATTTCTTTTATTGGTTAATTTAACCATTTCACAATTGAACTAAATTTTATTATAAATTATTTTTGGTAAGTATGCAAGTTTTCCTTAATTATTTGTCAATAATGATTAGTTAAAATAAACTTTTAAGTGTCAAAATTAAATTTGTGTAATGCATATTTAATTTTAATATTTAAAAGTTATTTTAATTTGAATTAAAATAATACAGATATATTTTAATAATTCCAAAATCACGCGCGCGCCCGTAGTTCGCAGAAAAACGGCCCCCTATTAGGGAGGTCGCTATAGTCACTCGTCTCTCTACAGAATCGATCCTTCTCTTATATTATTTCTCTATGCTAGGGACTAAACATACAGAGAGTTTTATCTAACACCGAACATTTTCATAACGAGAGTATTTCTTTTAGGTATACATATGCATTTCGTTGTACATCTTTCGACGCTCGGTTTATTAAGAGAATTCAATTAGAACTTTACACGAGTGTTTTTCACTCCCAGGCTAAGCATGAAGTAACATTTCGAGTTTAGAAAAGCCTGAAAATTTGGTTTGGTCGCGTAGCGCGAAGCGCGGAACGGCCAAACCAAATTTTCGGGCATTTCTAAACTCGAAATTTTACTTCATGCGCCACCGGTACAGAACACTGACATATTACGAAGCTTAAAACACACCGCTAAACTTTACATTGAATCAGTGTTTTGTACCGGTGGCGCATGAAGTAAAATGTCGAGTTTAAAAAAGCCTGAAAATTTGGTTTGGCCGCTCCGCGCTTCGCGCTACGCGACCAAACCAAATTTTCAGGCTTTTCTAAACTCGAAATTTTACTTCATGCTTAGCCTGGGAGTGGAAAACACTTGTTTAAAGCTTCAAATTGAATTCTCTTGATAAACCGAGCGTCGGAAAATGAACAACGCATATGTATACTTAAAAGAAATATTCTCGTTATGAAAATGTTCTCTGTATATGGATAATCGTGAACATTTTTTCCGAGACAAGAATAGATGTGCGACTCCCCGAGTGACAGGTTGCCACCAGTGCTAGTACCTTACCCGCATCGCTGGGAGGGCGCTGGCGATCAGTCGAATTTTTATCTAGGGACCCCAGAATTTTACTGAACGCGGGAAATTTAAAATACAGTTATGTACATATTACAACCGGCAGGGGGCGCTACGTCATGAACGGATATTACAAATCGGAAAAATCAAAATTTTATTAAAAAGCGGGATAATCAAATTATAATGAAAAGCGGGAAAATCAAAATCATTTAAAAAAAAATGTATTTGATTATGTATATAATGTACAAAAAGAAAAAACAAATGTATAGCTATATAATAAAATACAAATTTCTTACTACGGCATGATTACCTCGTGAAGGATGTGACTCTTTGTCACGCACAGACGGTCTTGATTGAGAAGAGGCTTTGTCAATGAAATCTCATCTGTTCATTTTGATGTACACATCCTCAATCCTGAAACTGAATCTCTTAGTTCCAAAATTAATTTGAATTTATTGTGCCAAACTTTAGCAACACATTTGAAATAAAAAAGATATATAATACCATTATTTTATTCAAGGAGTGGGGGAACATTTACAGAGTATTATGTAATTATATAATTTACTAAACCGTAGGGAGTAAAATGACTTCATTTTAATGCAACTTCTCACCGATGAGAAAATGCATGGGTGCTGTGAATAGCCCCCCAGAATATGTATACTTAAAATGAAAATTCCCTGCATAAGCATAATATGAAAGTGACAATTTTAGTTCTTACACATTTTGGAAATAGTGCATTTTCTCATTGTTTATAGTAAATTTCATAAATATTGTGGTTTGTGTAGAATAAAAGTTCAAATTGACTCGACTGGCCGCTGGTTGGCCATAAATGTTGTAAACTATTATTTGCAATTTATACATACAGAGAGTTTTATGTAACACCGAACATGCCAGAAAATATTCAATGTAAATTTTCCTATGTTCGATGTGTTCTGGGATGCATCAAAGCATTGAGTGCGATTTCATTGGCTGATTTTAGTAGTTCTGACGCAATTTTAGTTTTTAGTAGCTCTAACGCAACTTACATTTAACGTCAAAATGAAATGTGTCATTCAATAATCGCCTACATCACTAATGGAATATTAATATTAAACAGAAAAGAAAAATGAGATAGAGGAGAACAGGTTCAGCTTAATCGCAAAAATAATAGAAAAACAGATTCCTGTTACTTCCGTTTGCTAATATTTCAAGATAAGTTTATACATTGCTTCAATTTCACTGGAGATTATT
This sequence comes from Philonthus cognatus, assembly GCA_932526585.2. Classification (NCBI taxonomy): domain Eukaryota; kingdom Metazoa; phylum Arthropoda; class Insecta; order Coleoptera; family Staphylinidae; genus Philonthus; species Philonthus cognatus. Next base: position 95,228,895 of record OW052243.1, read on the forward strand.
AAGAACTTGTGTAAATCATTTGATCAGGACCACCCCAAGAACGTTGCTTTGGGTGTACCAGCAAAAATGCCGTCCAAAAACTGCCTGGTCCTTTGGGGAGTGCGCATTTCTGCACTGCACTTAGGCCTTATTAGGCCCATTGTGCTAACAAAACGGCCTTTAGGCAGCTTTAAATATAAATATTCCAAATTTGAAGAGCGTGGCGAGGCAGGTTTGCAAGTACCGCACCTAGTACTGCTGTCAGCACAACAACATTGGGGTGTTAGGTGTGCTGCTTTATTTGGCAAACATTGCAATTTTCATTTATTTGCTAACATAATACTCAATGAAGATAATGTAGGTGTATTTATTACTTTGAAGATACAGTGAATTTTTTTAGGTAAACATGCATAAGCTGTAAATTTTCCGACATTCGTTGTTTTTTGAAAGAGTTCAATTTGATTCTTTAAACGAGTGTTTTCCACTCCCAGACTAAGCATGAAGTAAAATTTCGAGTTTAGAAAAGCCCCGTGAAAATTTGTCGAGGGTCGCGCAGCGACCCGAGACAAATTTTCTGGGCTTTTCTAAACTCGAAATTTTACTTCATGCGCCACGCGTATAAACACAGATTTCAAGTGACGTTCGAATATACATAAATTACACAATATTTTAGTGTTTTAAACGCGTGGCGCATGAAGTAAAATTTCGAGTTTAGAAAAGCCCAGAAGATTTGTCTCGGGTCGCTGCGCGACCCTCGACAAATTTTCACGGGGCTTTTCTAAACTCGAAATTTTACTTCATGCTTAGTCTGGGAGTGGAAAACACTCGATTAAAGCTTCAAATTGAACTCTTTTAAAAATCAACTAATGTCAGAAAATGAACAGCTAAAATAATTAGGAAAAAGTAATGTGATTTTATAAAAAATAATGACAAAAAATGGAACTGATACAACAATTGCGGATATTCCCTGTTTTTTTTTTGTTCAATTTATAGCTTTAAACAAGTGTTTTCCACTCCCAGACTAAGCATGAAGTAAAATTTCAAGTTTAGAAAAGCCCCGTGAAAATTTGTCGAGGGCTCGAAATTTTACTTCATGCGCCACGCGTATAAAATACTAAAATATTGTCAAATTTATGTATATTCGAACTTAACTTAAAATCTGTGTTTTATACGCGTGGCGCATGAAGTAAAATTTCGAGTTTAGAAAAGCCTAGAAAATTTGTCTCGGGTTTACTTCATGCTTAGTCTGGGAGTGGAAAACACTCGTTTAAAGCATTAAATCGAGCTTTAAAAAACAAGGAATATCTAAGGATTTACAGAAAATGGGCTGAATTTGAAATACGTATACCTAAAAGAAAAGCTCTCTGTATGTTTCAGGACAGTATTAATCTTGATTGTCTTGAAATGCTGATGTCTTGCTTTGGACAAAAAAGTATGTTCCATATGTCCACACACCGCACTTACCATAAACGCACAAGATTTTATAACTGACATATTTTATTTTGACGTTACATGTACCCTGTTTACATTAGTCCTAATTTGCATTAGAACTACTTAAAATCGTAACCAATGAAATCGCACCCAGAAGAATGTAAATTGGGTTGACTATATTACCATTGGAAATCGTAGCCAATCACATCGCACTCAATGCTGTGATGCGTCCCAGAACTAATCGAACATAGGAAAATTTACAGTGAAAATTTTCTGGCATGTTCGGTATTACTTAAAACTCTCTGTATATGTTAGAAATAAACACTTACCTCGCTATTTGCAGGAAAACTATGGACCTTACTTCCAGTTGGGGTTTCACACCCTACTACACAACACTTGTTGGGCATTATTATTTAATAAAAAATAAATAATGCTAGCAAGAAAGTCAAATAAAATATATCAAAGCCGTATATGTATTAGTCTATATCGCGTCTTCTCGTCGGAAAGCGTCCACTCGGATGCATTACTTTTAGGAGCGTTTTGCAATAATGCGCATGCCCGGTTCTACCGCTCGGAGAAATTTAAACTGATCATTATTTAGAATGATTTTTGTAAGAACCGCAAAAGGAAGTGATTTTTCGTTCAATTCTTACATAAATGGTTCAGACTTTTTCCGAGATGTTTTTACCTAATATAGAATATTATATACTACTTACTCTATGCTAATATTCAAACTTCTAACGTATTGTATACAATTATAGTTTGTTTTTCTTATATATAATTGTAATAAATTCACTTAAATGTCGATGGTTTTGGACAGTTTAAAAAACTGCAAATTTTAGTTAATTTCGTGATTTTAATAGTAATACTAACATTTACCACAAGTAAAGTTTATTCTAGTATTTATACTAATGTCAAAACCAAGGCTGGCTTACCGAAATTGCTTCAAAGGCCACAATGAACACTTAAAATGTTTCAAGGGCCGCACTACACTTATCATTTGCAACATCAAGTTTTTTTAATATTTATTTTTTTCATTCAGAAGGTATAAATACTTTTTTTTAGCGTCTTTGACATTTTTAAAAGACCAAAAATTTAAAAATCCGTTGTAATTATTTTCTTATGGTAGGAGTTTTTCTGTTTAGTATGAAAAATGTTCAAACATCATTCCAATATGAAATAAGTAATAAGTTTTGAACTTCACTTTAAAATAAATTTCGAGTTTAGAAAAGCCTCAGGCTTTTCTAAGCTCGAAATTTTACTTCATACTTAGTCTGGGAGTGAAAACACTCGTTTTAAGTGTCAAATTAACCACAATCAATTTACATTTACAGCGTATTTTAATACAGGGAGTTTTTCTTTATAGTATACGTTTTCTAAATTCAGCTTATTTTCTTTAAATTTTTAGATATTCGTTGTTTTTTAAAAAGAGTTCAGTTTGAAGCTTTAAACGAGTGTTTTCCACATCCAGACTAAGCATGAAGTACAATTTTGAGTTTAGAAAAGCCCCGTGAAAATTTGTCGAGGATCGCAGCGACCCGAGACAAATTTTCTGGGATTTTCTAAAATCGAAATTTTACTTCATGCGCCACGCGTAAAAAACACTAAAATATTGCGAAATTTATGTATATTCGAACTTTACTTTAAATCTGTGTTATACGCGTGGCGCATTAAGTAAAATTTTGAGTTTAGAAAAGCCCAGAAAAATTGTGACGGGTCGCTGCGCGACCCTCGACAAATGTTCACGGGGTTTTTCTAAACTTGTAATTTTACTTCATGCTTAGTCTGGGAGTGCAAAACACTCGTTTAACGCCTCAAATTTAACTCTTTTATAAACACAACGAATATCTAAAGATTTAAAGAAAATAAGCTGAATTTAGAAAACGTATACTATAAAGATAAACTCCCTGTATTAAAATACGGTGTAAATGTCCAGGTATTGATTGTGGTTAATAAAAACGCCCTGTATGTATACTAAAAAAATCCCTGCATATTTTATGTCTTCGCAATTTAATGTAGTCTAATCAGATGTAGTGGAAATGCATTGGAAAACTTCATCATTTGTTTCATAATAAAATAAAATCAAATTTTGATAAGATAATTTAATAAAACTTTTTAAATATAAAAAAATACCATTTGAATATAAAGATTTCGCCTGTTCCTTCATAAAGTAAAAAAAGTAATTCAAACTTCGTATTTTGATCAAATTTACAGATTTATAAAATTCAACAAAATTTACATTCCTGCATATATTATAATCAATAAAACAACATTCAAAACCAATTAATATTTTACAAAACTAAATACAAATAAATTAGCAACTCATTAAATTTAAGTAAGTTTTAGTAAAATAATAAAAAATTGAGTTTTTATAATTATAAATAGCGAATATTTTGATAATAATTTAATATCTATTCAAAATATATATAAAAAGAAATTGTAGTTAATTATATTTAATATAATTAAACATAATTTCTTCATTTTAATTGTAGAAATAATGAATTAATGGAGAATATTGAAATTTAATAAATTATAGGCAATTTCAGTGAATTTTATGTTGAATCATTTGTTTATTTTATATATATATGTTATTCTAATTTTCTGTTTATTTCAACTTTTCGTCATTTTCTTAAAAACCAGGTCGCGATATTTTAATTATCCATTAAAAAAAGATGAAGGTCTAATATTTCTATGTTAATTTTTGTGCTGTGTTTTTAGATTTTAATAAACATTAGCCAAATTTAGTGGATTTTCTCTTTATGAAAAAATGTATAATTAAAATTGATTTTTTAAAGAAAAAACTTGTCAAAATAAATATGTTTATCACATGAACTCTGTATTTAGTAAGATAAAGTTCAATCACTTTTGAGTAAACTCATTGAATTTTATTTTTCCCCAGAATATTTTAAATATTCGCCATAATTACTAAATTTTGAAAAACTCGTAAATTTTCTTCAAAGCTCATATAAATATTTACTAATTTGTTATATTTAGTTTGATTTTCTTCTTTTCGCCAAGTGTTTGCACTCTTTGTTTTAAGCATGCAGTAAATATTTCAGGCTTTTCTAAAATATTTACTTCATGCATCAGGCGCGTAGCACCGCATTTAAAGTGCAAAAAATACCCAATTTTTACAATAATATAAAACCAACCCAAAAAGTATTAAGACATTTATATTTTCCCTGTTGATAAATCGGTTATTTCTCAATTAGACTAAATTTAATAAAATTGAGAATATGAATAATATTTGCCGCACAGAAGCGTTTGGAGGGCCGTATATGGACCGCGGGCCGTGGGTTGGCCAGCCCTGGTCAAAATGAACTGTCGGAATTCGTAACCTATTAACAGCCGAGCAATTATAGAGTTAACTCTGAAAATTGATTTTAGGTTAAATTCTGCCCCAATTTTTATGATTTCTATGAATGTCTAATTATATTACATACTGGCATTCATTTGTATATACATAATGTATATGCTGTACATTTTCAGGCATTCGTCGACTTTATAAAAACGGCCCTTTTGAAGTTTCGAACGAGTGTTTCTACTCCCAGACTAAGCATGAAGTAAAATTTCGAGTTTAGAAAAGCCTTCAAATTTGGTTTGTTCGTATAGCGAAGCGGAGCGATATTACAAAAATGAATAATACGTTTAAATTTTTTTTAACGTATCATTCATTTGTAACTGTAAAAATTCTCAATTGATAAATATATATATAGTTAACGTATTCACTACGTAACGATTGTTTTTAAAAAGATTTATTTTTAGAACACAATTACAATTGAAAGAATGAAAATATAAAGATTAATTTGAATAAGTAATTTGATACGAGCGCGAGCTGCCGGAGTCTGTCGGGAACTGACTGGAACTGCCTGTTTTCTCCAGGCGCTGGGTATTTATGGAGATGGGTAGCTGAATCAGCAAATGGGTAGGTGGCTGGTATGGTAACACCTCTCGTCTTAGATGGAAGTTCGCAACCAAGGGTGAGAACTGACGTTTTCTTGGGTTCCTCCCTGTGGCTCTTCTTGTAGTGGAACGGTTAAATTCTTGAGTCTGTAGAATCGCTTCCAAATGGTTAAAGATGCGATGATTGATAAGATTATAAAGATAAGGGTCGAATACCCTAGGTGACTCATGTGATGAGTTTTCATGGTGTTTAACTTTTCTTGTAGATTCTCCATCGACGTCTTTGTTTCATTAAACTGCTTCCATTGAATTTCGTTAAAGTGAAGATCATCGTTTTTCCAGCGTGGGATGTCTTCCTTCAATGTGGTAATGTTTAGTGGGTGGATTTGGAAGTATCTATTGGAGATGATTGATGTGCGTGTCCTCATGATTTCTTGATTCCATGCCGCACTGCAGTTACTGCTTAACTGGATTAGTACCATTCCTGTTATTCTTCGGATTTCTTCTTTTTCGTTCCAGTTAATTGTCAGCTCTTCTTCATTCGGGGATGATATGATCCATTCGTTGTCGGATGTCTTCTTTATTTCCGGTTGGTTTGGGTTGAGGATGTTGTAGGTGCATTTTCCTTCGTGGAATTCGTGTTTAATTAAATCATATTCGCAGGGAGTTTCGCTGAGAGAGTTTTTACTCGTTTCTTCACATAAAAATTTGCGTTCTTTGATTTGTTTGCATGAATGATTCATTGATATGTACCTTTTATTGTTTTCTGCCAGGTAAGGATTTTCAATATTTAAGATTTTAGGATGGGTATCAATAAATTGTGGAATTGGATAGAGATGATAGAGTTGACAGGTAAGGAGTTCACATAGTGGAATTTCGATTAAGAAATTTAAAATGTTTCCTTTGCGATAGGCCTTTATTGTTAGTATCTTTGATATCGCGTAAATATTTTCTTCTTCGACGGGCAATGGTAGTTTTCCTGTTTTACTTTGTTTTTCGATGTTTTGAAGTTCTTTTAAAAGTATTTCGTTGGGTAATATTGTAGGATGGTAAGTTTCAAGTCTTGCAAAAGTTTTCGCTTTTATTATTTTTTCTAAAAGCATGTTTATTGTAGTAAGGCTGTTTGTTAATTGTATTACCATTATTCCTAGATTCAATCGATTATTGATATCGATGGCAAATATGCTTTCATTTTTAATTACTTGTCCTAGTTGCGTTATTCTTGATTTAAGTCGGTCTTGATTCTTTTCCAAGTTGTCAATATTTCTTTGAATTCTTTGATTCCTGTTAGTGAAAGTGAGATTTGTTCTTTTTGAGATTCAATAATTTTCTCCTGTGTTGTAGAAGGTTTCATGATGGCCTCATCATATCGCTGTGCGTCTTTTTGATCTAGGTTACCAGAAATAGCTTTAATAATGGTTCCTACAAAATTGAAAGCTCCTCTTTTCGTTCTAAGGGTGGGTACTGCTTGTTTTAAGTTATCATTCATTAATTCTTGATTTGTTTTTAAAGATGAAATTATTCCTGTTAATTCTTGCTTATATGTCGAACTTTTCTGCGAGTTTTCCAGTATTTTATGAAATTCTTCACATCTGTTGTTCATTCTGTCAATTTTATTTATCATCGGCTGTAAATCGTATTGAGTAGCGATTGTCCATGACGTTAGCTTATTTTCGACTGTTCCAAGATAAAATGGGAACAGTACATCTTTGATCGGGGTGATTTTTACTTCTCCTGTTGTCCAGAGGACGAAGCATCTGTAACAATACCGTGTTTTAGATGCCGTTGATGATAGCGTTGCGTTCCGCGTTTAGTTTTAATGTCTACTGTATTATCGTCATTTATTTTTGTAATTACGTAAGGTCCAAAATAAGGTTTCATTAGTTTACTTGATTTTGTAATATTTTCAACATACACTTTTTCTCCAATTTTCCATTCAGTAGTATTAAGATTTTTCCTTTGTTTTTCTTGTGTTTTTTCCTTTCTTGAAATGTCCTTTCTTTTTATCTGATCGTAAAGAAGTTTCATTCTTTCTCGATGTTTACTGATTTGTTCTTGATAGGCAATATTGTCGTAAAATAAATTCATAGGATTTCTTGTTTTGGTATGTCCTAGCAGTAGTTCTAATGGTGTGAAACCTGTTGCTTGAGTAATGCTATTATTATAAGCTATAATAGCTAATTGAACCTGTTTTTATATATTTATAGCTCTGTCTTCATTAAGACATCTCATGTGTTCTAGTAGCGTAGAGTGGAATCTTTCAATATTTCCTTGAGATTCGGGGGTTTTCGTTGTTGCAAAATGAACATTAATTTTGTGGATTTTAAGAAATTCCTTGATTAGTTTATTATTAAATTCGGTGCCTTGATCGAAAAAGATTTCTTCAGGTATTCCGTAGTTCGTAAAATATTGTAATAGTGCTTCAACTATTTCGTGTGGATTTTTGCTGTTAATTTTAATAGCTTGGCCCATGCGTGAAAATGATTCTATTATTGTTAAATATTTCTTTGATGATATTGAAAATATATCAACATAAATTCTTTCAAATGGGGCATTCGGTGTTTTTGTTACAGGTAGTAACGTTACTTCAGGGTGTCTGTTGTATTTTGTTAGTTTACATGTGTCATATCCATCAATAAAATTCTTGATTGATTTTTTCATATTCTTCCACCAATACGTTCGTTGTAAATGTTTAATGGTTTCCTCTATTCCTCGATGGTTATGAGGTCCTTCATGGTATTTCAAAATGATTTCGATTTGTTTCATCGGGTCATTGATTATTCTCGCTCTCCTTAAACATCTGATTATCTTCGGTCCTTTGTCATTAAATTTTTCGATAAAAACATTGCAACATTTTTGATACAATTTATCTTCTTCTGTATATAAATAAATTATTTTATTATTGGTCATATATTCTTTAAAAATATCAAAAATATTTTGATCGACATTTGTACGTGGGATTTTGCATTCATAAATCATGCGTCCGTCATCGTTGCGATGATTAACTTCTATTTCAGTATTTATTCCTGTACGTAATATAAATTGTATGTGTTTATTGTCCAAAATTGTATCTTGAATTTCAATTCCTTTCGTTGGTTCGTATGTTGCGTTTGAATGAATAGTGTTGTCATCAGAATCTTCAATTTCTTCTACATTTTGTTCTGTGATTTTTATTCCTTTTTGGGCTATTCCTTGTACGAATCTTGTTTTTTTTTTAGATTAGGTCTACAGCTATCCGGGAATTTTGCCGAACCCGGTGGGAGTTCCAACCCACCGGTAGGGATCTTTAACGTGCACGCAACATCCAGGCAGTAGACGGGTCCTACATGCATTTAACGTCATATCCGAGAAGACGGAGTGTTTGGCATTTTTATCCTAACCTATATAAATGCAGACAACTTGTTAGGCCGGTATTTGAACCCCGGTCCGTGGCGTGGCAGTACAACACTCTAACCACTACACCACCAAACTGCCCACGAATCTTGTTTGTTGTTGTTCTGGGCTTGTTGTTTCTGACTCGTCAATATCGATTCCAAGTTCTCTTAGTAATTGATCAATTTCGTAACTATCAACGTTTACATAAACTGATTGTAAATCATTATTTTCTTCGGGTGTCATTAAATTTAGTTGGTCTAACTGAATTCTGGATAATGCGTCAGCGTTATAGTTTAATTTACCTTTCTTATGTTTAATCTCGAAATCGTACTCTTCTAGTTTGATTTTCCATCTCATTAAACGACTATTCGGTTCTTTTAGGGACCAAAGCCAAACCAACGGTTTGTGATCGGTGTACAATGTAAATTTCCTTTCGTAAATGTAAGGTCGAAACTGTTTGACGGCGTAGACAACGGCCAAAAGTTCTTTTTCGATGGTAGAATATTTACGTTTGGTTTCTGAAAGCGTTCGAGATGCATAGCAAATTGGTTTATCCGATCCAACGGTTCCTTGGGATAATACGGCTCCTAGTGCTACGACGGATGCGTCTGTTGTGATTATAAATTCTTTTTCGAAGTCTGGATATTGCAAAATAGGGTCATTCATAAGAAGCGTTTTACATTGTTCAAAAGCGGCTTCGTATTCTGCTGTTAGTTCAATTTTTGCATTTCTTTTTAAGCACTTTGTAAAAGGTTTCGTTATAAGTGTAAAGTCTTTAATGAACTTTCTGTAGTATCCGAGAAGTCCTAGAAATGACTTAATTTCTTTTTTGTTTTTGGTATTGGGTAATTTTGAATTGCTCTGATCTTTTCAGGATGTGGTTTTACTCCTTTTTCAGTTATTACGTGTCCTAGATATTTTAATTTCTTTTTTAGAAAGTCACATTTTTGTAAACGTATTTTAAAATTGGCTTCATTTAAGCATTGTAGAACTTTGTTGAGTTTAGTTATATGTTCCTCTAGTGAACTTGAATATATTATGTCATCTAAGTATACAAGACAGGTATCTTCTTGTAACCCTCGAAGTACGTTGTCTATTAATCTTTGGAAGGTTGCCGGGGCGTTCTTCAGTCCAAAGGGCATACGTCTGAATTCGTAATGTCCTTGTTCTGTTGTAAATGCTGTTTTCGGGGCATCCTTAGGCTCCATTTCTACTTGATGATATCCACTCGCGAGGTCTAATGATGTAAAGTATTGTCCTCGTCCTAATTTATCAAGAATATCGGCGATATTCGGAATTGGATATTTATCTTCGATCATCTGTTTATTCAGTTGTCGATAATCGATCACCATTCTCTTCTTTACTTTTCCGTCCTTTTCTGTAGTAACAATATGCACGGGTGCTGACCATGGGGAGATACTTTCTTGTATTATGTCTTGTGATAAGAGTTTATTAATTTCCTTTTTAATTTCACGTCGCATTTCTATTGGTTGGCAATAAATGCGTACATACACTGGTTTGTCATCTTTCATATTTAATGAATGTTTAATTTCGTGAGTAAAGGTTAATTTCTGTCCGTCCAAATAAAATATATCCTTGAATTTCAACAATAACATTTTTAATGAAGCTTTTTCTTCGATATTTAAATTGTCTTTATTTAAAATGTTGTTTATTTCTTGTTCAAATACTTTTTTCGATGTAGTTGGTTGAATTTCTTTATTGTATGACTCAGTAAATTCTTGAACTGGTGTTAAATTTATATTATGAGTTTTTCCTGATGTTTTAATAATTTTATCGGTGATGTTGTTAATCCGTATTAAGGTTTTTCCATTATTTACTTCGACTAATGCGGGTGGTGATAAAATAAATTCCTTTTCTCCTAATTTGGTTCGTGTTTGGGGAAAATATGCAACTCCGTTTGTCATGTTATTGACTGTGTATTCAACAACTTGAGAAGTGTTTGGAAAAAGTTTAATATTGTCTAAAGTGGTATAATAGGGGATTTTTACTTTCGGTGTCTTAAGTACTTCTGTCAATTTGTGCTTTAATTGTTTTTATTAAATCCATTCCTATAAGCATATCGTAATAATTTGAAAAATTAAAACAATAAAATACTTGTTCACGTTCTTCTTTAAAAATATCAGGTATTTTGACTTTAAGAGCTTTTGATCCTTCTTCTATGCCATGTGGTGTTTGAATTTTGAATTCTTCGTTGATTGCATAATTATCTTTCATTGAATTATAAATTTCTTCACTTATCAGAGATTTTGATGCACCTGTATCAATTAAAATGTTGTAGTTTTGAAATTTTAAATAAGGTAGTTGTGGGTCTAATTGGGCGTTGTATGTAATTATTCCGTGAGTTATGTTTCTTCGATTATCTCGGCGGCCATGATAAAATTTAGAGCAGCATTTTGTTTTTCAGGCGTTTCTTTTTTGTTTATTTCTTCCTTAAGGCCCTCCTTGATTGCTAAGTGTTCACTTTCGTCGTATTCATAAATTTCGTAATTGTAATCATTACATTCCTGTTGTTGAGTACAATAATTTTTATCGTCATAAGCAAATTCATTATCATTAGATGAAATTTCTTCGTGTTTTTCAAGCATTGAGTGTTGTAACCAAGGTCTTTTATTTTCACGTCGTATTGAAGATGAAGCGGGACGTTTAAAGGCTGTCGGATCAACTTCCATAGGCGTGGGTTGTTCATATCTCTGGTTCATGTACGGTCTGTACTGATTGTAAGGTGTTGGTGTGCTGTTTATTCTTTGAAATTGTGCACGCTGTTGCATTTGTTGGTGTGGAAACTGCGCGTGTTGGGGCAGTTGTCGTAGTGGAGGAATGAAGCGATGACCACTGTTTATCGCTGGTCTGTTCATCTGGAAAGTCGGCCTCGACTGTAGTGGGCGTCTTATCTGCGACATTGGCATTGGTGGCGTTGTATTTCTTAACGTTGGCCTATAGCTGGAGTCGAGATAGCGTTTTTTCTGGAGATCGTAATTTTCAATTTCACTTGCTAATCCTTCTGCTGTTTCTAAGTCATTTGGGTTTATTAATTTTACTTCAAGTCCTATTCGGTCATTAATCATGTCGAGTCCAAATAAGAATGTGCGAAGAGCAATTGAATTGTATTGTGCAATCTTCATTTGACGAATGTTTATGTCATTTTCTTCCAAATTGATTTTTGATAAAAGTGTGTAAAGAGTAGCTTTAATTTTAGCGGCGTATTCTTTTGAACTGTCACTTTTCGATGGTCGAATGTTGTTTAAATCGTAAGCTACGTCTTCAGATCTTTTGTCGCCAAAACTGTGGACTAAAATTGCTTTGAGTTCCGGCCAGGTGTTCGGCATTCGATTTGCATCAAGGGCTTCACGGGCTTTTCCTTCTAGTTTTCCCATGAAAATCATTAGAAGTCTTTTCTGCATGCGAACATCGGGTTCTTGAGGATTGAGAAATTCATCAATTAGGTATTCACAAGCTGTTACATAACTTCTTAGCGTTGTTTTGTCACCGGAGAATGTTGGGATTAAATTTTGATCGACGGGTTTGATTTCTTGCGCCATGTTTTCTTCTGCCTCTTCAATTTCTTGAACGGCCTCTAATATCGCGTTGAGATTGAAACGGTCAATTTTGGAAACGTTCGTTTTTGACAGGAGTGGGATGGCAAATTTTTTTTAAAAGGTACTTACAGTATGATTATTATGTGTTTCATTTAGCTCGTTTCTCTTGGGGATCCAAAACTAAGCGATTTGAGCGTCGTTTGGAGATTTTAACGGAAATTCGGCGATTGTAGCGTCCTTTCCTTCGGGGTTGGTTCTTGAGGATAATCCGTAAAGAGTTAACACTCACCGTTACACTGCACGATTTTAGAGCACAATAACGTCGAGTTATCCTACCGACTGCGCCAGTTCACTACGTAACGATTGTTTTTAAAAAGTTTTATTTATTGAACACAATTACAATTGAAAGAATGAAAATACAAAGATTAATTTGAAACGAGCGCGAGCTGCCGGAGTCTGTCGGGAACTGACTGGAACTGCCTGTTATCTCCAGGCGCTGGGTATTTATGGAGATGGGTAGATGAATCAGCAAATGGGTAGGTGGCTGATATGGTAACAATATATGAAGATATTACTTACCATTTTTTAAGAAATTTATTTAGTTTTTTTATTTTTGTTTTAATTTAATAATATATTTTTATATAAAAGGATTTATGAGGAACAAGGTATAAAAATACATTCAATATTAAAAGCATATAATCATTTAATAAAAGTAGTAGAAAAAATATAATATTAAAGCAAATTAGGAAAATAACTTTTGCTGATCATTCACGTAGTACAGCTCCTCAAATCTGGATTTGTGCTAATAAAAAAAATAAAAGAAATTAATTTTTGTTTAAAAATGGAAGTTGCCGCAACAGACCATGCATAAAAGATTAGAATTTAAAATAAATCAAAAGCGTCCAAGGCGGGAGGTGGCAAAATGTACTGGGTGCACGTCTGCTTCGGAGCAAGTCTATGTAATAATATAGAGCTGTCCGCTCAAATCTCTTTACCATGTGATATCGATTCATTGAATAATGCTCTTTGTAAATCAACTGTAACGCGAATGTATCTTAATATTTTTTATCACAGGCTACACAACCAATCGAAGAAATCTTTACGTTTCTTTAGCTGATTTTGCAACAGTTTTAAAGCATTTTGTCACAATTGTACTCACAATACGTTATAAAACTGTTGAATACATATGTAAATATGTTATACTTCGCCTTACTAAATTATTTTGTATATAAACTATTAAATAATGCTATAACTCACACCATTCAATGATTAAATAAAATAAGAAAAATGTACAAACCCTTTAACGCAATTTCGAGAAGTGTAGAGAAAGTTTTTGTCGCAATTATAGTAATGTAGAAGATGCAAACACAAAAAGATAACAACAACAAAGAAATTAGGTTATGAATGTTTGCTGGTTTTCACTTTTTTACTTTTTATGGAAGACCATTTAAAAAATACGTTAGCGACATCTGATGAGAAAGTCGCCTCAAGGTTTGCCATAGTATAAACAAGTCCCATAAGCGGAAACCGGCCCTGATAGACCTCAGTGATCACAGTGAAGGGCTTTTAATCGACCCACTCAATTTAATATTATGCTATTACAGTACATACAGCAACAAAATAAATCAATGTAAAACATTATTTTACCAATTTCTTCTTCTTCTTTTTTGGTATTACATCCTTTTAAGAGACTTTGCTGCCACAACCACCGCTCTCCAGTCTTTTTGGTCAACACTGGCTCGTTTTCAGTTTCGTATGTTTAGCTTTTCCAAATCCTTCTCGACATCATCTATCCATCGTTTTCTCAGCCATCCTAGTGGTCTATTTCCTGCTGGTCGGGATTAAAGAATATTTTTTGTTGTCCTGTTTGTCATTCGATTTAGATGACCCAGCCCTCTTATCCGACAGTCCCTTATGGATCCAGTGATGGTTTCACCCCCGCAGAGCTCATGGTTCATCGCGATCGTGTAACCTTCTTCTTCTTTCTAATCGCAGCAGTAATTGGTCCTGGTCTTATGTGATCGTCCATGCCCCGCTACAATTTTACCCTTTTAGTGCCTTAAAAATTAAAAACGTTATCTAGTCTGAGATTCCCATTTTGCCTAAAGGCTTTATTTAGATATACTATGTATATTGTTTAACAATTCAAGAAATAAGAACTTATCGATGCTAAATAATAAATCTATATTATTGTTGATTTAATTTCTATAGGAATTATTTTTTAATAAAACTTGTATAATTATCAAATCAACAATACTTGTAAATCAAACACTTTTTACTTTGTTTAATCACTGCATTTTGTACTTAATTTGTGACCATAGTTTCGACTACCTAGTAGTCATTATCAAACTAAAAGTAAATAAAAATTACATGTTAAAATATATTTATACGACTTCAAAGAGAGGGTTTTTTCGGCAAAATAGATTACTGAAAGTACATCCTCACCAAAAGTGTGATTCTTTTCTAAAAGGTGGTTAGCATAGGTAGAACTATTTTGTTTTAATCTGTTAACTTGGCTCTTTCGCGCTTGATTCGAAAGCGGGGAATCCTTCTGAGGGTTCCCAGCGGGGACAAACAATAATTATCTTTAAGAATAATTTAAAAGAAAATACTATGATTTGTCTGTCCCTGCCTTGATAACCGCTCGGTTTACTCAGGGGAAAGCACAACACAAAATATCACCAAATAAATGAACTTCTTACTTACCCGAATTTCTTGATGTTCTTCGGGAACACACTTACACTTATGATTTTTGGGAAGTTAAAGTGAAAAGAATTTAGTGAGTTTGAATGAATTTAAATTAAAAAAAAATATATATATATATATTAAGAATATTATATACAACAATTAACACAAGAACAAGAAATACAATTAAAAAAAATAACTTACGTACGACCACTGGGTCGTAAAGAATACTGGTAAAAACTTTCACGGACGCGGACGCGGACCGAAATTTAGCGTAGTGACGATGCACGGTTCGAAGACTTTTTCGAAGTGATGTTGACGGGTCAACAGACTTTTTTGAAGTGATTTTAGCCCTTGAAGCCGGCGGTATTTATTTGGTTTTTGGTCAACCCTCTTCCGTCTTACCCCTCTGGCGACCACCAACTTTCGTTGGCCGAAAGAAAAATGGCCAAAATAAATATTAAATATTAATATTTTGCAATACAAAATATGTCATTATATGCGCGATATGATTCTGCGTCCGGGCATATATGATATATTTTGATTCGAGCTAAGAACGGGGTTTAATAGACGTTTAATTTAATTAAGCCGAAGGGGTTGACCGAATTTGCCTAAAAGTAATACCAACGATGTGGAATGATAAAGCGCATCGTTTGGTATACCTAGCAACAATATGCATAAACAATTACGCCTACCAACTCCAAAAAACATATAAACAATAGGGGTGTTATGCCTGGACTTAGAAAATGTATAATAATAAGGAAAATACTGAATAGAAGTTTATGAAACTTCGTCCAAGCATAACGGGGAGCATAGTAATTGTTTATATATATTTGTTGCTATGTGGAACCTCGTCTAAAAGCAAATTAGTAACAATTAAATATCATGACAGCTCGCGGTTTATATCCTTCTGGTTCGAACTAACCATATCGTGTTTGGTGTCGTTCGGATCGTTTTCTTCTCAGTTATCCGATGAGGGTTGTGACGTTCGCGTATGTATTCTACATACGCGAACCACGTAGGGGATGTTCCTATCCCTTGCATTCGGTGGTTTTATAACCCCTGATGTCATGCCCGATTCTTTTGTGCTTCGCACGTACGTTTCGCTTGCGCGATCGGGCCGGTCGCAGGTAGCGGCGTCCCATCGCAGATGTGGCGAACTCGGGGATAACCGGGAAATCCGTATATATTTTGGACAACCCTGGAACTGGAAATAGCGGATGCCGTAGAGTTCTACCCATGGATGGCCGAGAGGAGTTTTGAGCTGAGTTGAGCTGTCTGATGTTTGAGGGCGCTATTTGACGAGATTCCACTAGGCAACCTATCTAACTTAAATAATATCAATGTATGGCGCGAACTTTACTCATTTGGAAAATAATAGAGAATGAAGCAATATTGTGTACTGAAAAATAGAATGAGGTGAATTGGGACCGTTGTTCCGAATATTAAAATATGTAACAAAATAACGCCCGTGGTTATGTTGCAGCTGAAATATTGCTGAATAAACAAGTTGACGACGCTTACGGAAAAGCGCCGGTAACAAATCTAAAAGCTCGCTCGTGTTCTTTTAATCTTATTTAGAATCTACGACCAGATTGCCCAATGTACAAACCTTTACAATTTTCACAATTCAATTTATAAATACCGGATCTGACTAAAGGATTATGTTTTATTTTTGGATTAAAAATTATATTGTTAAGTTTGTGGAGGGTTTTAAATATCACATTAATCTTACATTTCTTAAGGATATTTTGAATTTTACAACTTATTATAATTGTTGATTTTCTATCGACTTAATTCTAGGGTAGAAGAATTTGTGCACCTCTTTTATTTTATAATTATAAATTAATTATCTATTAACAAAGTCGTGTAGCAATTATTCAATGCTATTTATTTCATTGTATTTATCTCTTTTTTCTTATCATTTATGCTAAGCGGAATTTTAAATGCTCTATTTATCATCGTATTGAAACTAGCTTTTTTATGAATTTGTGGGTGGTGGGAGTGGTAATTTTAGTTTAAACTAACAACGGTAGCACCTAAAAAGACTCAAAACTCAAACTCAAAAATGAACAATCAGCAGTAAGAAACACAACCATAACCAACTTCCACCCTAGAACAATGAATTTTAGTAACGTTAATAATGATTATTTGAAATAAAATTTTAATATTTCTTGAATAACTTTCTCATTTATCACTTGGTGAAACATTTTGAAATAATATTGAAGGATAAATTAAAAACACTTGGTTTGTTTCACTATTTGTTTCTAACGGCATTATCAAGAGTGGATTACAGAGGAAACCGACCGGCTTATATATAATCAGGTAATAAGGGATTTTGCAATTGGGGAATTCCAAATCTCCTCGTTGTCGTTGATGAGGTGTTTTCCGCATTTTATGGCTTTATTAATTTCTAAGCCCTCTCTGAGATTTAAATTTTGTCCCTTATTAATTATTGGTATCTATAAAATGATTGTTGTTAATACAGTGTTTAGAAATTCCTGTATTATGTTTATTATTTAAAATTGATTTCTTATGTTCTTCTAATCGTGTATGAAATGATGGTCCCGTCTGTCCTATACACATATATAGCGTCACATTCACTACACTTAATTTCGTACACTCCGCACTTTGTTGTTTTGTCCTCGGGGGATTTATTGTTTATTAGAAGTTTCCCTAAATTAGTTTGCTTTGTACATATGATATTAAACTCCTTACCCTTCACAGTATTAATTATTTTATTTGACAAATCTTTCACGTAATTTAATTTGATCCATTTTGTTTTTACAATATCTTGAATGTAGAAATATTTCATTAGTTGTTATATGGTATTGTGGATTATCGTGTCTGTAAACGTTTCTTTTCTATAAATTTTGAAATTTAAATGATTATTGTTTTTCTCTATTGTCAAATCTATAAAGTTTAGGCTATTATTAATTTATATTTCCGATGTAAATTAGATTTTGTTATTTATTGAATTTAAATATTTTTCAAATAAATTTAGTTGTCGATTAGTACCAGTCCAAATACAAAATATATCATCAACATATCTACCCCAGAAAATTATGTTATTTTTATTTCTAAAGTCGGGATTGTTTTAATGTTCAACAATCCCGACTTTAGAAATAAAAATAACATAATTTTCTGGAGTAGATATGTTGATGATATATTTTGTATTTGGACTGGTACTAATCGACAACTAAATTTATTTGAAAATTTATTTTTCGAAATTTGCCATGAAAATTTCCGCAAATAGAGGTGATAAGGGTGACCCTATAGGTAAACCGTCAGTTTGAGTGTAAAAGGTGTTATTAAACTCAAAGTAATTTTGTTTTAAGCAAATTTCAATCAATTTCATCATCTCCGACTTTTCTTCAATGCTATTATCAGACTTATCAATTAATTCTAGTATGATTTCTTTTAATTCTAACATTGGGATAGAAGTAAACAAACTTTTTACGTCGAATGATATTAATTTTGCGTTAGTGGGAATATTTACAGATTTTAATTTTTGTACGAGTTCTATAGAATTTTTAATGGCATATTGTGATTTAAAGTTTAGAAAACAAGGTAAACGTTTATTTAAGAATTTACATAATTTATACGCTGGTGCATATATGTATGATACAACGGGTCTCATAGGGGTACCTTCCTTGTGTAATTTAGGTAACCCGTAGAGAGCTGGAGCTTTTGGGTTCATTCTAATAAAATTGTAATTTGTATTCTCTAATAGGTTTTTGCATAATTTCAATGTATTTTTTATTTCTATTTGGAATTTATTGGTTGGATCTTTATTAAGCTTTTTATAATCTGATTGAAATAGCAGTTCTGTTTTTTGTATGTAGTCTTGTTTTGTTAAAATTGTTACTGTATTACCTTTATCTGCTTTAGTTAGGATGAGATTATTGTTCTTGATTTTATTCTGTATATTTGTTATGAGTTTTATTTCAAATTGTCTTTTCTTGTGTATTTTGTTTTTTGTGTTATTTTTATAATTGTTTATTAAATTGGCAACTCTTAGTTTAGTAAGTCAAGTTTTGTTTTCTGATTTTAATTTGTTACAAATCAATTCTGCTTCGATGCCTACTGATTCTATTTCTTTATTTGTATTTAAACAGGGGTTATATTTTAAACCTTTTTCCAAAAGTGTAGTTTCAGATTTGTCAAATGTTATACTTGTAAGGTTGACGATTCTAGGGTAGAATTAATTATCACTGTACTTACAATCTGATTCTCTATTCATATTCTCGTGTGAATTTCTTAGATTGGAATCCCGTACATCTCGTAGTTGTTTTAACTTCTTTAGCTGGTTCTCATATTGTTCGAATCCACACCTCCTCGCGTCTTCTCTGCATTCGGCATCAATGATGTCGAACTCGATCAGATGTAACAGGTGTCTTTGGTGAAGAAGTTTCCTTAGATGTGATAACGTGTTTCTCGAGTTATACCACTTTTTCATTTCTCGAATTAACCAATTGCGATACGAGTCTCTTAGTACTTCTTGTGTTACCCAGGTATGATGGTTGATGTGTATCTTCATGTATTTCGGGATGAGGTTTTGTTTTAAACAAAAGTTGTTAAAATTTACTATGGTTATTGGCTTTAACAAACTTGATTAAGTTTTTTCTGTATTTAGACATCCGATCGAGTTCGACATCATTGATGCCGAATGCAGAGAAGACGCGAGGAGGTGTGGATTCGAACAATATGAGAACCAGCTGAAGAAGTTAAAACAACTACGAGATGTACGGGATTCCAATCTAAGAAATTCACACGAGAATATGAATAGAGAATCAGATTGTAAGTACAGTGATATTAAATTCTACCCTAGAATCGTCAACCTTACAAGTATAACATTTGACAAATCTGAAACTACACTTTTGAAAAAAGGTTTAAAATAAAACCCCTGTTTAAATACAAATAAAGAAATAGAATCAGTAGGCATAGACGCAGAATTGATTTGTAACAAATTAAAATCAGAAAACAAAACTTCACTTACCAAACTAAGAGTTGCCAATTTAATAAACAATTATAAAAATAACACAAAAAATAAAATACACAAAAAAAGACAATTTGAAATAAAAGTCATAACAAATATACAGAATAAAATCAAAAACAATAATCTCATCCTAACTAAAGCAGATAAAGGTAATACAGTAACAATTTTAACAAAACAAGACTACATACAAAAAACAGAACTGCTATTTCAATCAGATTTTAAAAAGCTAAATAAAGATCCAACCAATAAATTCCAAATAGAAATAAAAAATACATTGAAATTATGCAAAAACCTATTAGAGAATACAAATTACAATTTTATTAGAATGAACCCAAAAGCTCCAGCGCTCTACGGGTTACCTAAATTACACAAGGAAAGTACCCCTATGAGACCCGTTGTATTATACATATATGCACCAGCGTATAAATTACAATATGCCATTAAAAATTCTATAGAACTCGTACAATAATTAAAATCTGTAAATATTCCCACTAACGCAAAATTAATATCATTCGACGTAAAAAGTTTGTTTACTTCTATCCCAATTTTAGAATTAAAGAAAATCATACTAGAGTTAATTGATAAGTCTGATAATAGCATTGAAGAAAAGTCGGACATGATGAAATTGATTGAAATTTGCTTAAAACAAACTTACTTTGAGTTTAATAACACCTTTTACACTCAAACTGACGGTTTACCTATGGGGTCACCCTTATCACCTCTATTTGCGGAAATTTTCATGGCAAATTTCGAAAAATGAATGTTCAACAATACCGACTTTAGAAATAAAAATAACATAATTTTCTGGAGTAGATATGTTGATGATATATTTTGTATTTGGACTGGTACTATTCGACAACTACATTTATTTGAAAAATATTTAAATTCAATAAATAACAAAATCCAATTTACATCGGAAATAGAAATTAATAATAGCCTAAAATTTCTAGATTTGACAATAGAGAAAAACAATATTCATTTAAATTTCAAAATTTATAGAAAAGAAATGTTTACAGACACGATAATCCCCAATACATCAAACCATCCAAATCAAATTAAATTTAGCACATTTAATTCTTATATTAACCGCTTACTAAATATTCCTTTAAATAGCCAGGCATATAATAATGAATTAAATATAATTAAAACAATCGCCAGAAATAATAAATAATCGATGCAATTTTGAAAAACAAAAGGAAAAAACAACTAATGAAATATTTCTACATTCAAGATATTGTAAAAACAAAATGGATCAAATTAAATTACGTGAAAGATATGTCAAATAAAATAATTAATACTGTGAAGGGTAAGGAGTTTAATATCATATGTACAAAGCAAACTAATTTAGGGAAACTTCTAATAAACAATAAATCCCCCGTGGACAAAACAACAAAGTGCGGAGTGTACGAAATTAAGTGTAGTGAATGTAACGCAATATATATAGGACAGACGGGACGATCATTTCATACACGATTAGAAGAACATAAGAAATCAATTTTAAATAATAAACATAATACAGGAATTTCTAAACACTGTATTAACAACAATCATTTTATAGATACCAATAATTTTAAGATTTTATGCTCAGGTAATAAGGGACAAATTATAAATCTCAGAGAGGGCTTAGAAATTAATAAAGCCATAAAATGCGGAAAACACCTCGTCAACGACAACGAGGAGATTTGGAATTCCCCAATTGCAAAATCCCTTATTACCTAATTATATATAAGCCGGTCGGTTTCCTCTGTAATCCACTCTTAATAATGCCGTAAAGAGCGAAACTAGTCGAGTAAATAGAAACAAATAGTGAAACAAACCAAGTGTTTTTAATTTATCCTTCAATAAAATTTTAAGTGTCAAAATTAAATTTGTGTAATGCAGGTTTAATTTTAATATTTAAAAGTTTTTTAATTTGCATTTAAAAAATACAGATATATTTTAATAATTCAAAAATCGCGCGCGCCCGTTGTTCGCAAACAAGTGGCCCCCTATTTGGGAGGTCGGTAAACTCGTCTCTACTTCTTTCTACAGAATCGATCTCTCTCTTATATTATTTCTCTATGGACATGACACAAGTCAAAAATAGAACTATTACCGCCATCTAATTTCGCCAGCCACAAAGATACTGGGGCTGGGAATTCGAATATTCGTGAATATTCAAATTTAAAAAATTCTAATTAGTCAAATATTTGAACAAATAAATTATTTAGTTTAGAAAATATACTAGACATTTTTTAACACTAATTTATTAAAATATTTAAATATTCAAATAGCTACATTATTTAAATATGTGAAAAAGTGAGTGATTTAATATAAGTAATGTGGTATTTGAATATTCGCTAATATTTAAATTCCCAGCCCTAGAAGATACAATTGCACATTTTAAAGACAGTTTTAAAATTAAGGATAAATTCCATTAATTACATATTCGTTTGATATTTGACATTTTTGTTGATTTGGTAAGATTTTACATTTTTGTCAATCTGTCCTAGTTTTAAATTTAAATTTTTTTATGTCTGTTGGTTTTAACTAAAATCGTTACAACCAACAGACATTAAAATAGTAATAACTATTTAAAACTTGTGATTTTTGTTAAATATTGACATACAGGGATTTTTTTTAAAGTATACCTACTTTGATATACTCCATATAAACATTTGTCAATTTAATGAACATGTGATCAAATGTAAGCAGCATATTTTAAACTTCACTTTAAATCAGTATTTTATTCGCGTGACGCATGAAATAAAATTTCAGGATTTATAAACTCGAAATTTTACTTTATGCTTAATCGGGGATTGGAAACACTCTCTAGAGGCTTCAAGTTGAAAGTTTTTTTTTCGAGATCCATTTAATATATATAATACTATAATTTAATTAAAAATAGGTATCAGAATTTAAAAAATACGGTAATACTGTTGAAATCAATAAAATAAAAAGATAAATACAGGGATTTTTTTTAGGTACACATATCACAATTTTTCGATGTAAATTTTCAGCCATTCGTTCTTTTACCTAAGCTTTCAATTTAAAGCTTCTAACGAGTGTTTCTACTCCCAAATTAAGCATGAAGTAAAATTTCGAGTTTAGATATGCCTGAAAATGTTCAGGCTTTTTAAACTCGAAATTTTACTTTATGCGCCACGCGTATAAAACAATGATTTAAAGTGGGTTTCAAATATCCGCCCATTATGAGTGTTAAATGCCAAATGGCAGCTATTATTGAAAGGCCCATTTTAATTGGGCTTTTCTTTACGTACCTGCGAACTTTGTTTATTCAGGAGATTCTAAAGCTACTATTTTACAATTGACAAAGAGTAATGGCTAATCTACAATTAAAGAGTTTATACTATTTTTATTAACATTATTTTAAACTACAAATGTTGTTCTAGCAATTCATGAATATTTTCGTTCCTTGATGAACAATCATTAATAATTTCTTCCGTATTTTCAATATCCTCATCATTATTTTCCCCAAAGACACTATCCATACTAAAAATTCTATCAATTTCTTCATCAAGATCAGTACTCGTACTTAAATTGATACTTTTACTATCACCATTCACATGGAGTATAAAATCAACCTGATTTCCTTCCTTCTCGTTCATGCTATCTACGTGATTCGAGTTTCCTGTTTCCTGGTTCAAATCTGTGTTAATGCTATACGGCAGAGAATTGAGCTTTTCGCGTGGAGTTGGAGTCTCATGAGAACGGTGATTGCTTTCGATACTGGTGCTGCTCAAACGGCGAACTTTGTTTTTGCAAAATTTCACGCAACCACCAAGCCACTCAGAGATTAAGGAAGCAGCTCCTAGGAGGAAACCAATTCCCAGAAGGAGAAACATTCCTTGTGTATCGTCTAGTGTAAGGGGTCTGTCTTCTACTTTAATTTTCATGGAGCCATCAGCGTTTGCCTATAATACATTCAAGTGAAAACTTGCCTGATAAATGTAGAGGGAACATTTTCTGGTTAATAACTATTCGATAGGTTGAGTCAAATAATGACTAAAACTTGATTCTAATAGTGAAACATTTAAGATGTTATCATACTTGTAATAGTTTTCCAGTTGGACTTCTCATTATCTCCCATTCAACGTCATGTAAAATTTTGATCATAAATCCACTTTGTACAGCGTGTAATATACCAGTATTAAGAACATTTTTGTAAATAGAGTTCAATGTATATGTTATGGAAACTCCGAATGGAATAAAACAATCTTTGCTGACATGAAGTACAGATCTTTTACTCCTGAAATATAAATATGTTTTGACGTATTAATAGACCTTTGAAGATCATTTTAATAGACACTAAGCATTATTTAAGATTATTTGAATTCGAGAAAAGCTTAAATCTTATTAACTTACGCTTCTATAGTTTGCACACTTTAAACATAATATACAAAATTACGACTACTCGAAACGTGTCTATAGATGGCCTAGGGTATAAGTTTTAATCTAAGTCCTTTTCATTTCTAATTTCTTGTAATTTCTCCTTTCATTTTTCATTTTTGTTTGTTATTTGGTTTTAAGAGAATTTGGCCTAAATGTTACATATACTTTGATAGAGCGTTGTAACAAATGAAATAAGATTTTAAATATTTCATTCTATAATTCAATATCCGAAGGTGAATTTGCACGGGAAGTAGTTGTTTTAGTAGGTATTTATTGTCTTAAGTTGTCTTATTAATTAAGACGTATTGTTTGCATTTTACACGAATAGTCGTAATTTTGTATATTATGCTTATTTATGTCCGAAAGTTTTATTGTCTACTAATAATTAAGGCAGTTTATGTTGTAAGAATAAATAGTTATCTATTACTTTCATTAATAATATACTGGCCTTTTAATAGAATTTAAAAAGTTTTAGGCCTCAATAAGCAATGTGTAGTATAGACCTTTAGCTATTAATTAAATAGATAATCTTACTGGCTAGTAAAGTTTGTTCGAATAAGAAAATCCAACTCTCCGTAAGAACCCATGAAAGCATACGGCCAGAAGAATGCTTTTGTTACATTCTTAATTCCCGATTCAATACTGGGTAAATATTCAATATTTCTAAACAGCCGCTTAGATTTTGTATCGCTTGTATTAAGAAACCAGTATTGCCATCCACCCTTTTCTGAAATAAATGCTTGCTTCATTAACATATTTCAATAACTTGTACTTTAATATCAACTTAAAAATTCTTCACTTGAAAGCTTATGTAACTCTTAGGTAATATGAGATGTAAAACTCATTCCATTTAGATAGGCGAGAAATTGGAATACATTAATCCACAAAACACTAAAAGTTCTAAGAAGCGACTTGTTTATCTTATCAAAAGCAAATTACGCTATTGAGAAGTCCATCATATTTAGACAAATTATCTAATTAGTCATACAGATAATAAAATATCTGTCCAAATGTCCGCCTTTCTCGCCGAGATAAATGGAATACAGTCTAATTACCTAAGGTGCCTACTTGAAACCGTCCGCTTATTAATTGATCTGTGGTGTCGATAGTTTCCGGATATATCGGAAGAGTAACAAATGCTATAATTGATCCCGTATAACATGCAGTGGTTATGATGGTAAATATCCAATAAAATCCTGAAATATGTGTAATGAAATCCATTCCAAGTAAATGGTTAATAAACATACCAACCAAGACACGAGTCGTTATTTTGGTTGACTTGCCCCAAGACGCCTCGCCAGCGAAAGTGAAACAGTTAGTAAATGTTCCGAACACATACCAGAACATGTTTTCCATTTCTTCCGGTCTCTCCAAAAGGTGTCTTAATGTGAGTTTGTCAGAAAGTGCTAAAGGAAATATTGCAAAGAGGTAGACTGCTGTTAAAGATAACCAAACCGACCAGTGAAAAGGACCCATTATAGCTCGATATCTAACATTAATCATTGTAACATATACATTATATTTATTTTATTGCTCTAAACAAAATATACATTTTCTTAATCTATATATTAAAAGTGTCTAAGATACACGCAATTAAATTACCTTGGGAGAGCTGTTGACGTTAACGTGATAAATGAAGCACAATCCTGCGAATGGGATATGGAAACATCAACATCATTTATTCGTTGTGGTGTCACATAAATACCTCCCACACCTAAGTTTGCCTTTTTAGTACTTAATTCTTTTATAACAGCATCACCTGACCTGTATGATTATATATTATGAGAGTATACAGTGAAATCTGTAATTCATCTAATTCAAAACGTATTTCACAAAACGTACCCCAGAGTAGAGATACTTTTAGCTTCTCTATAATCAGTTGTAAAATTATACATTTCTGCTAGTAAATTTACCAATCTTACTTCAGTACCATCCCAAATAACATCATCATTATGATCCAATCCTCTAAAACAATCAAAATTCAGGTATTGTAAAGTTGAATTCTTCCAATGTCCACCTTTTCACAGCAAACGGCGGTTGATTTGCAATAGATATAATAAACCGATGCCCGGAAAAGCCATCTCTCATTTTGGGTGGAAATAGATTGATACCACTCATAGAAAAATTGTTTCCTTTCCAAGAAGTTAACACCACGGGAATACTTGATCCCAATCCATCAGTATAAAGCTCATGCGTGTATAATATATACGGCAGCTCCTTCAATATTTTTAACATAAATTGAATATACATATATTTGATGAATAAACCAAGCTACCTTTCCAACAGCAACAATTTTCTCTGACTGTGCTATTACTAGAAGGTTCACGAAATACCTTGCCACTTCACTTCCTAAAAACTCATATACTCTCCACTGAGACGACCTCGCCACAATAACAACCTTTGCAAATGTCTGTTCCCCAATAACGTCTCTACACCTCATTACATCAGCCATCAATATTATATAAGACACGCATGTGTTTTCACGGTTTTTCAAAATGTCCTTCATCTTAACTGTGTAATTCGCTGTGATTTGCCCATGCACGTAGGTAATAGGATAAGTTCTGAATAACTGTTCTAATAGTAATCCATCATCCTCTTCAACGAGATTATCATATAAAATAACAGGTTTACAATCAGAAAGATATTGTAATGTAACGACACTAATTAAATTCACTAAAGACGGCACTTGATCAAATTTTAAATTCCTGCTAAAGAACATTTCAAACCATTTTTCTGCCTGCGGCTTTTCATGCGATTTCTGTAAAGCCCTCTTTGCCACATCAGATCTAATCACTCCACTCATAAATAAAAACAAGAACAACTTCACAACCGTCATATTTACAATGCCGCTCTTCTAACAACGTGTCTTTTTATAAGCTCTTGTGCATTTCATATTTATAACTTCATTAAAGTTATAGCCCGTGCAGGTGTTCATATTGGCCGGGATTTGAAAAATTTCAAAAGGCATTTAATACAATCTAAAGATTTATTTATAACTTATCACTCACTGGTTTAACATTTTACGAAAAGTTAACACTTTATTGAAAATATAAATTAGGAAGTACAAAATATTGCTGCCCTAAGAGTAATTCCAAGTATTTAAGTCTACTTGCGTGGCAGTTATAAAAAAAAGATTTAGGTACATTGTCCTAGAATTAAAGTTTTTATCCATTTATGTAAATATATACAAATATAATTTATCCTTGGGTGATGTTGCTAAGGTATGTAAGCACCAAAATAAGCAGTTTGGTCAAGACACCTTAGTAACATCCAGCAAACTTTATAAATATAATTTTATTTATGAAATTAAGTATCTAATTTAAAGCAACAAATAGCATTGAAAATAATGCTAATTATTGACTATATAATAATTTAATACGCGTATTTATGGAATTATCGCATTTAGTCTTCGATGTCGTTGTCGATTCTGCTACTGCGGATTCCTGTGTTTCCTGTCCATGGGTAGATGTCAGGGCACGGTTGACAGGTGCGCATATATCTTACGCCAGATTTGTGCCATAAATTACATACTTTTGGATTGTTACATCTCTTAGGGCGGTCCTGAAATAATACATTTATCTTGTACTATTATTCATACATTTCGGTTTTATAAGTACTTACGCCGTAATTACATTGGAATGGTTGGAAATTAGCAATTCTGGAGAGTGGAGTAGGATCACGAACCCACTGGATAGCTTGCCAATTTGTGACCAGAAATACGTCATTCATTTTGTTGATTGTGTCCAAGAAACGGATAAAACCTTCTTTGTGGTGTGGTTGAGTGAACCAGGCAGCGTGGTAGAACAATCCAAAGGGTGATCTTTAATTCATGGTTAATTAATATGACGCTAAATAAATGTGAACTGAAAACTAACCTATTGGATGTGTAGTGCCTATCAAAGTTCTTCATTAACATTTTGAAAACGCCATCAGAATCAGGTGGGTTGCTGCAAGCATCACCCATAGAGCAACGTCCTCCGTTCAAATCTTGCCACATTACCATAGGTACTTCCCACACTCCAGGATATGATCTAGTTGGGCATGGTGGAATCATACAATCATGGAATAATTTGTAGTCCAAAGTGTAAGGCCAGCTTGGGGGCTTATTTTCGTAAATGGGCATAGATGAGTCATAAGTAAAGTTCGAGTCGTATAACATTTTAAACATTTTGTTGCCTCCAACCTAGTAGAAATTATCACAATTGAAGAATATGTTTTAAAAAAGTCGTTTCATAAACCTACCGATAAGAATGGTGCTCTCATGCCCCTAACATCTTCTAGTTTGACGCCTCCGTATGCTGAAAGGATTTCTCTTTGTCCAGCAACTTCCCTAGTCCATTTCTTCTGAGAAAATTGTTCTCCGAAACTATGACTGTTTGAGGTTATATAAGTATAGAATTCATTTTTAAAACAGAAAATTGGTGCAGAAGCTGATTGATTAATGTGCCCAACGAAATATAAACAAACAATACCAATTAAGCTACATTAAATAAAGCTACATCTGGTGCGATATATATTTTTACTTGGGGTGCATGACTATATACAGTGCTGTGGTAAAGATATACGGGGGTATGACTTACGACACGGTATGGGAGGCAATTTCATGACCATCAGAGTATAAGTTTTGGACTTGACTGTAATCAGTCCATTCATGGGATACGTAGAATGTGGCGGCAATGGGGCAACCGTTGGGATTTACACGTCCTTTCTCAAATAGATCACTGTATAAGCCTTTGTTTAGATCATTTACGGAGTCATCGAACGTTAGAAGAACCATCTGGGGTACTTGTTCAACTGGTACTTCTCCTATTAGTTAGTAGCGCAGCAAAAGAAACAGTTATGTTAGTAATTTTTTAATAGCACAACACAAAGAAAGGCAGAAAAAGATAAAAGATAAACAGTAAGTTTCAGCGCCTGCTACCGGAGGCCTATCTGGATGGCCACTTACGACACTGTGTGTGAAGCCATCTCATGGCCATCTGTGTAAAGATTCTGCACTTGACTGTAATCAGTCCATTCATGTGATACGTAAAATGTAGCTGATATTGGACAACCATTTGGATTGACACGTCCGTTTTCAAATAATTCGGTATAATATAGTTTATTTAAATCATTGACTGCATCATCGAATGTAAGCAGAACCATTTGAGGCACCTCCTCGACTGGTAATTCACCTAGTACATACAAAAATATCTTCACATGCAATATTTTCACGTTGACATCGAATTTCCTGGTGGGCTGTAAGTGGCTACTAACTACATTGTGAAAACAAATCTAAAGTAACATACCGGGAATTTCTTTGCCTCCGCAGCTGCAATCCGGAAGAAGGCACACATCTTTACGGCATTTGGCAGCGGTCTTGTCAGGTTGTGGGGTTGGATAAATGGCCTCGGGTCTCCTTGGCGGGAATCTGTAGATATCGATATACTCGGCAGCTTTAGAAACAATAGATGTTGATGGCTTGAGTGTTGGGCGCGAACGACTGTAATATTTAGATATTATTATTTTACTACATTTCATTTCAAATATGTAATCTTACGTTGGTGGAGTACCCCGATTAACAGTAACGGAATTGTCACCAGCATTTGAGTTGGAACTCGTGCCTGCATTGCTACTGCTATAATGGGCCGATCCACGTCCGCGGTTGCTGGTTCTGAAAATGTATTTCTGTGAGATGCCAAACGGAGTTGTGTAGATTTGTGCAAAAGTTACGCTCATCCACCAAAAAGTATTCTAACCATGCAACAGCATCGAAATGTTGTATCATTGTTTAGTTGATGCTGATCGACGTGTTAAAAACCAAGTCCGGTTGTCTACATGTGATTACGTGACAAGTTAGGGCGTGTTAAGTGTGCGTGGTATTATTTCATAATGATTGGAGATGAATAGGTCCAGTCAACTTCCAGTCTCATGGGTAGTTGCTAGGGGTTTAGGTTCGTACGTCGTGAGGGTGTCGTTACGAGAAGCGTGTACTATTGGGGTAAGGATTGGTTAAAGTCTGAAATTGGTGCAGAAAGATTTAGAAAAGATGGAGGTGAACATGCATTGTACTTTTGCTTTGCAACATTATGTAGGAGGAATAAATACCTCTGCTTTATTTCGTTGCATTTGACATTTGTCGTTTGGTTCTCATTACATTTCGGATTTTGCCTTCGCGTTCCACCGAATCCGATTATAGATTTAATTGCAGCATTTACCCGGGATACTCGTGGAGGAATTGAGGTATTACGGGCGGTATCAGCCACCGTCTTTGTCAAATTGTCGTTGGAAAGTTTTGGTGGTTTAGGTTTGTAAGTTGGTGGTTGATCTGGCTCAGGTTTAGCAATATCGTCCGGGTCTACTAATAGCTGATGTGGTGGCGGCACCTCCACGGTATTTCTGAACCTTTTCATTATAGGGGTGAAACTCTGGTTTGGTTCGACATAATGTCTAAACTTCTCTGTAGACGGTGCTTTACTTTGAGCTAGAGTGCTACTGTGAATAGAGGAGGGAGTGGTATCATTAGTAATAGCAGAAACTGTAGTAGTACTAGAACTAGTAGTAGTAGCAGCGGATGTGGTAGTAGTAGTAGTAGTAGTAGCAGTAGTAGCAGTAGTAGTAGTGGTAGTAGTTAAAGTAGTTTTGGGAGGAGCTGGTGTTACTGTCGTGGTAGTAGGTGTAGTAGTAGGTGGGTTAGTAACGATTTTATGTATTATTAATGCGGGTTTCTCTGTGACTATCTTATAAGTGTTCGGAAATTTGATTTTTCCACGATCAATAAATTCGCTTTCGATTGAACTGTCCTCACTTACAGGGTACAATTCAGTGCTGCTCGCGAATATATTATTAATAATAATTGGATTTATGTATTTACGTATTGTTTTTATATTAGATTTAGAGATATTTGTTATATTGCTACGATTGTTTGATGAAATGGTGTTTTCAGCTGCATTCACTGTTTTTAGTGGCGAGTCTAAAGTGGTTGTTGTTAAAGATTTAGGCAGAATAGATTTTAAAAAGAATTTTGGTGGTGCATAAGTAGTGGGAATTATTGATTTGGGAGTAGTAGTAGTTGTTGTTGTCTTATCAGTTGGTTGGTCTGTCCACATTTTTTCAGTACTTCTAACGTAATGCACTCTACGGTTTGGTAGTTGAGTTGTTGTTAATCGTACAGTACTAGAGACGGGTGGAGTTGACTTGGACGCTTTAGTAATGAAATGATATGATTGCGATTTTGTTGGTGATGGCAAACTGAATGGAGCAGGCTGATTAACTACGGCTGAACGGACAGGCACATGCAAACTATAATCAGTGGCTGTGTCTGGGTTGTATTTTGGTCTGTATGTGATTGGAGCTGTAGGTGGAGCGTCTTGTCGGTTTTCATCAGGATTTGTGGATTTGGATGTGGTTGTGGAAGTTTCATTTGTTTGTTTGGATGTTGTGGAAGATAGTTCAGGAGTGTGTCCCGGGTTTTCCGGTAATGTATTAGGTAATGACTGTGCTCGTGTTTGATTCGCATTGGATGTGACAGGCGATCTGTTAAAATAAACGATACCTATTGTAATGACAGGTCCTAAACAATGTTATAACATATTCCATAAATCTACCACAATTTTAATGAGTAGTTTTATGGGACGTATTAAGACACCATTAATTATTAAATTATTATACAACATTTGCTTAACGACAAATATTAGACTAAGAGTTAAATAAAGGAAAACAAATAAATGGAAGCATAGAATATCAAAGATACAGAAGATACTACAAAAGTTTACGTAGCCAAGCATTTCATATAAAATTTAGATGCAATGATTGAGATGAGTTAGAGAATTTTGTACGCCAATAAGTGTTCTTGATTTTGTAGTACCTTAATGATATTGTACTCTTTTGAGTGGGGATAGGGCGTGGAGTCGTTGTAGTAGTAGTAGTACTGGTAGTAGTTGTTCTTTTAGTGGTGGCTATTTCCTCTACATAATTCAATTCGTTTCTGTCTCCCCTGTAGGTTTAAATGCTCGTAAAAAGCTCTTACTGCTGTATCAATCAATATTACTTACCTAGACGGCTGACGACTAGATTGCCTGTAATTAGTTTGCTCTTCGACCTAAATAACAATATTAATTAGCGGTTCGTATTAAACAAAGGCCTTGTACGTACATGGCTGCTGAAACTGTTGTCTTCGTTATAATCAGCCACGGGTTGGTAGACATCTTGAGCGTTGTAGCTGTTTTGAATGTAGGCAACGTTTCCTCGCTTCGACTCGGTCGGAGTTGGAGCTTGTGTGATTGGCGCGGGTGTACCTCTATACGTTGATTGGGATTGTCCATTGTTATTATTATTGTAGTGTTGGGTGTAATCTGCATGAAAAATTATATTAACAGATTAATAAAAAAAACTAAGTTCCAGAATTTTCGTACGAAAAAAAGCAATTAAAAATACTGCATTAGTCACCGTGAAAGAATACATTTTTTATTTAATCATTAGATATTTTTAACGTGAAAAGGTTATGAACATACCGACATCTCTGTATAATTCAACATCATCTTCATATAAACTGTAGTAAGGGTCATAATGTGCAGGGTCATAATGTTGACTTCCGTTATACAGGGCTCTAGCTGTTCCAGTAGCTACAGATGGCTGTTGCGTAGGACTTATACTAGTTACTTCAACCCTAAGTGATTATTTTAAAATAAATACATGTTCAAATTCACATTATAAATCTACATAAATATACATATGTATATATATACAAAACAATGAATATTACCTGCTATCATTTCGTGTGTCATATTTCGAGTCATGGTCAATAATTTTGTTGGTCGTCGTTAGTCTCTGTACGTGTGGTTTTGTCGTTGTAAATGCTGCAGATTTCGCAGTAGTTTTTTGTCGAATTGTGTAT
Source organism: Philonthus cognatus (assembly GCA_932526585.2). Lineage (NCBI taxonomy): Eukaryota > Metazoa > Arthropoda > Insecta > Coleoptera > Staphylinidae > Philonthus > Philonthus cognatus. The sequence continues at coordinate 95,262,091 of OW052243.1, forward strand.
ATAGGTTTAGGAGTGGTAGTTGATATAGTAGGTTTATAGGATGTCGTTTCAGGAATAGAAGAACTAGGTCCTCGACTTTTCTCATTGTATCGTGACGAGTATTTCATATTTTTTGTATGATTAGTATTATTGTAAGTTTTAATACTAATTGTTTCAGGATATTCTTCCTCGTCGTCGTAATAATACTCCTCTTCATCAACAAGACCCGGGCGTTTGAAAGCCACTGAGTCGATTTGTTTTTTGGTATATGGCTTTAATTGACTAGAATATTGAATATCGGGTAATGCCTCCTCCTCCTCATTATCATCATCATAGTAATAATCATCACTCAAAGTAGTTGTTTTAATATTTACAGGTTTTAAAGTAGTATTAGCAACTTTTGTATTATTTATTGCCACTTTCTCAGTGGTGAATGAAGTTTCACGTAAATACTGTTCAAAATGCTCAGTTGGTTTCGCAAAGTATGTAGGAGGTGATAAAAAATCTGAATTGAAATTAGGATTTTCGGTAGTGTAACTGATATTCTCGAAATAAAATGGATTTTGTCGATTTCTTTCGTAATCAAAAACTGGTCTTTGATTATTATTCTTTGGTTCTTTTTGAATTAATATGAAACTAGCTGATGCATTTGTAGCTTGTTTTATATGCTCATGCGGTTCGAATTTAAGTATTTCTTTTTCATTTGCGTGTTGTGAATAGTTAATATTCTCCGACCACTTGTAAGGAGGTATTGTTATAGGTCTAGGCGAGGATGCAAAATTAAAATGGTTGGATTTTGCGGCGTGTAAGTTAAAATATTGGAAACTTTGATTTTTATCAGGGCCATTGTTGGGTGGCTTCTTCTTAAAGTCTGATATAATAAACTGTCTCAAGTATGCTTGGGTGTGAGTTATAGGTACGAAGTTTGGATTGTGGTTAGGGAATTTTTGTATTGGGGGTGGTAGCATAATCGTCTTTGGATCGTTAGGGTATGTAACTCTTTGTCCTTGCTTGCTACTGTGCCATGAATTGGTTTCAAATCCTGGGTGCCGACTAAAAGTTAAAACTTTTGCATATTCTTTACGCAATCAAATAAAATTGAATGGATCTGGGACGTATAATTTTAATTGAAAAAAAAAAACAATGAAAGGTATTTCAAAAGGTTAATGGAACTTGTGGTTTTCGTAATTGTAGGTAAACTTATTTACCTTCTCTGTACTTGTCTTTTTTGTCTTTCACTTCTCCTGAATGTCAAGTCATTTATAAAATTGTCGATGTTGTCAGTCACTTTTCTAAAGTAAAAAAATCATTAAAATCAAATTAAGGTTTTATGATTGTTGGACTGACCTGTATTGTTGGAGGTGCTGTGGTTGTTGTTGAGTGCCGAAAGAAATGACTCCTATTTTTTCACTTCTTCCACCGTAGTTCTATAAATGTTGATGATTAGATCAATCGTTTTTTTATTCAATGCACTTACCGGTATGGCATTTGAATGTCTTAATCCATCACGGTCGCGTTGTACTTGACCAACAGTAGATGGTTGTCCGCGGTAAACTCTTTGCTGGCGATCACTTTCAATTTCTTCCGCTGGTGGTAGGGCTTCCTCAGCATCTTCGTATAATTGGCGTTGTTGCTTAATCATTACATAAGAATACATTAGATTATGTTGATTTTGGATCAAGGCTACAGCATGGAATTTATGTATAGAGCGTTTGTTTATGTTTGCTAAATTTGGCACATACTTTGATGATTTCCTGCTGACTATGATGTAATTGTCTAGGTTGTCCTCTTGATGTAACCACGGCAGCGGGCTGTGGTGGTGGCGGTGGAGGAGTATACCTTGCTCGTGGCTCGGACTTAATTGATGGACTTGGTGAAGCTGTAGCTGTGACTGCAACTTCTCCAAGAGCATCGCAACCGACGTTTCTAGGCCAATCGCAGGTTTGCAACTCATGACTACACATAAAATTTTCAATTAGGTAAGGACATCTTACGATATATGTTATTACGCCACGAGGCGTAGCGAGGGGGGGGGGCAGAGGAGGCTCATTTCCCTGGGCGCTGTATCAAGGGGGCGCCGCGGCAAGAAAAAAAATCAAAAACAATAGTGATTATAGAAAATTGCACATGACCGTAGCCAGGGGGATATGTATATTATTTACATGTACACACTTTCTTAGGAGCGTAAAAGTACATATAATCGATTTATTTAGAATTTATTTTATTTATGCTTTGAGCATTTTTATTTACTTTTCCGGATGTTATTTTTCATTTTGGATTTGTTTTATTTTTATTCATGCTCATCAATAAAATACTTCATAAGTACTACAAATGCATGGAGTTTTGATTTAAAAATTAGTTCAAAATTTAGCTGAGGGGCGTAAATTTGTTAAATTGCCCCAGGCGCCTAGTAGTCTCGCTACGCCTCTGATTACGCCATACCTATACATGAGTCCACCTGTACAGGATTCCAAGAGAGCACCACCAAAAACGCATACGTAATATTGGGTACAGTCAGTTGGGTGAGGGTAATATCCAAATTCTTCAGGGCAGTCGAAGTTGACTCCAGTTTTGACTTCAGTGGTAATTGTCTGTGTACGGCTTAGTTTACGTTGTCCAAAACATACTCCTGTAAATAAAAATAAAATAATTATATATTTGAATTTGTAAGTTAGTAATTAGATTTAGTATATTTAAAAATTGTCAATGTCATGACCTTTGATTTAATGTATGTATATATTATTAGATACAAAAATCAATTATTGTCTAAGGTGTCATTTTAATTATATTCGCAGGTTTTCATTAGAATGTATTCATTCAGATTTACAATAGATACATGAATTATTTGCTTCGATAGTAAAGGTTAGTAGGTCACGTTTCTCACTACTCGTTACAGTGATTCCTCTAAGAAGTGCATAATACACTTCTTTGTTCTAAAAGTTATGGGCGTAGTTGTGCATGATAAATATGTAACATTTTATAATAATCGTATAAGTTTCTTGTGTAGCATTAACAAAAGCCAGTTATTTCCGAGTTGTAGGCGCGATTTTGCAATTTCCACACTGATAATTACTAATAATTAATCGATCGACTCTGTAAATTCATTAGGAAGTGAAAGGTTAAAAATAGCGATTTTTCGAGATGTATTGCAAAATCAACGTCTTCATGATTATTGGCTAGATGCTTGATTTACTACGACCATTCCTTGTTGAGTCTTGAATACGAGTATCTAATTGCGAGAAGTTATGTAACAACCAGAACAAGGTGATGCTGTTTTGGACTTATTGATTTGTTTGGCTAGTACGCCTTGGGCACACGGAATTGACCATTTGAGACAAATGCAAATCGGAATAGATTGTAATTTGTACTGCAGACGTTTGCGTGAGCGTAGAAAAATAAAGCGTGTATTAAAAATCACAACCATAATTAGGTCAGTTACTTTCTATTATGTAAGCCGCTCGAAACTACTGCATTACTTTAAAATATAAAACCGAACCATTGGCATTATGTAAGTGTGTGGCTATATCTAGTCAACCTGAGAATGGGCCAATTATTTGTAGAATGTACACTGACAATGATGGGATCTTCCCGTAATCGGAACAATTGTTCTGAGAGAATCGTACCGCCGTCGTGGCTTGGCATGTCAACAAAAGTCAACAACTTATGAAATCACTTTCCTGCGTTTCAGCTAAAACATGTATTAAATAATATTTATGTAATACCACGGCATTAATAAATTAGTTCAAACTAGATATCCAGTTTCTAGTGTGTTTTTGCTTCTAGCTATTAGCTCAATCAATAGATACTTTCAATAGTGAATTTGTATTACACAAGAGCTAATTATGGTATATTGTTCCTTGAATATATGCATTGATCATTTTACCCAATCTATGTGAGTTTACGGTACAAATAAGAGAGTTTACGGCGAGCCATAATCCACAACAAATGCATGGCAAAGCCTTTACTTTATCTGCAATAACAAATTGTAGTTTAGAGCTGTTGCTTGCAATAATTTTCTTGTAATTGACATCGGTAGAGACTTCGTGGCAATAATTCGCCTCCATAGGAGTTCAAGTCGTTTTCAAAATGATAACATAAAGAGGTTTGAGGCATGTTGTGATATACAATTACTCGGACGTAATTCTTCCTATATTTACTATCGGAACGCTGTATACTATGGGATAGTCCTAATAGGCTGATTTTATTGCGAGTATGGTAAGTACATAAATTTGATCCATCCAACGTTTATTATTGCAGTAAACCGCACTATTCCACCACAACGACACTTACGTTCTTGGATCCAATATCGATATTGATAGCAACCCACCCAAGTAGACAACTTTTTGTTTCTAAAATAGATTATTTACAACTCTTTTTTTATAAAAAAAGATTTTACGCACGAATATTGGTGGTGAGTGGAAAATTGGTAGAAACTGGGTTAGCTTCGGTCACGCTTACGTGACATAATAATAATGCATTACCGCAATGTAGAACTATCATTACACAGTTAATTATCAATTGCATTTACCACACGTTCACCAGAAGTGTTTGGGAAAACTGGACTTATCAGACAAGGCTGTTAAATGCTGTCTTTTGCTTTATAAAACGGGAGAATTTACAACCAATAATTTTCTAATAGCTCCACTTGATTGTGTTTTCGCACTACACCTTCATGTATTACAGAAATAATTCCACCTTAAGGTTTTACGTTCCATATACAACAAACACATTACTTTTACTTGGACGTTATACAATGCTTAATAGCATTTATAATTTTATTGCCCATTAAGAACAACTGGATATTTCGAAAGCAAACCTAACCATATGGGCCAACTTACAAACTTCAAGCCTATCTTCGCTCTATCATAAAATAATTGGATGTTAACACAGATTTTCGCGTTTTAAAGCTATCAAAATATAGAAGTAGTGGTATTAAATGATTTGAAAGTTAATTGCCTTCATACGGAAAATGTAATTGTGGTGTGGGAAGAGGACACGCTTACGCCCGCAAACAAGGTCGAAATTATGCTCCGAAAACTGACCTCAACATTTCAAAAATCAAAACATATTTTCCGTGATATAAATATTACATAATCATTACTAGGAGGTTAATGTTAATAACCAAAGCAAGTATTTATAAACATACTTCAATTAAAATATTTACGAGCCCGGTCCTATGTCGGTTTGAACAGTTTTTAAAAATACACTTATTAGAGCTACAACGCTTAAAAAGCTAAAATATTTTCCGCTATAGACAGGGAGTTTATACATACTGCAATAAACTGATTAGGTTGTTCATTTTCAGATCGTGTTTGAAAGAAGTTCAAACTGTTGCTTTCCTATTCCTAGATTAAGCATGAAGTATAATTTTGAGTTTAGAAAGGCCTGAACATTTGGTTTGGTTTGGCCGAGCGACTAAACTAAATTTTCCACTGATTTCAAGTGAAGTTCAAAATATACTACTAAATCAGTATGGTAAAAATATAAATTTTTAACTTTACAATATTTTAGTGTTTTATACGCGTGGCACATGAAGTGAAATTGCGAGTTTAGAAAAGCCTGAAAATTTAGTTGGCTTTAAAAAAATATTACTTTATGTTTGAACTTAAAATTTATGTATTTGTAGTTTGTATAATTCTTAATTAGCCACAGGGACTTTGCTATAACAACTTACTGATGGTACAAAACTCATAAAATTCATTATTGCTTACTGTTAGCTCAGAGCTAAACACTAATTTTTATTATAATCATAATTATCTTACTGTATTTGGCAGGAAAAATATAGACATTCAATTTGTTACATCAACAACATTCTATGTGTTTGTTTTAGACAGTAATCTACAATAGATTAATATGGGTATGTTATTAAACACGGAATTAGTCATTTAAATATATAAATACATGTAATTTTATCATGATATTAACGTAAACCATACGATGATTTATAAACAGTTGGCATAGTCTTCAAAAATTCACTTACTAGAACTAAAATGCTTGAAATGCGAAAATATTTTGTTATATTTATAATATTAAGGTCTGCTACATACAGACAGTTTTTTTGTAAGTATACATACTGTATACGCTGTAAATTTTCAGATATTCGTCGTATTTGGAAAAAGATCAAATCGAAGCTTTAAATGAGTGTTTTCCACTCATAGATTAAGCATGAAGTAAAATTTTGTGTTTAGAAAAGCATAAAGATTTGTCTTAGTCGTTATGTGCTGTAATGAATATCTTACAGTGATTTATTTAATTTCAGTATATTTTTACTTTAAACTTAATCATATAATTTATAAATAATCCGTAATTATATATTAATAAATAATAATTTTAAAGGAATTGAGTAATTTCAACGCCAGCTTGGTCAGAATTTCATTGGAGTTGCAATTTTGCATATTTTGTTTCCTCTTGAGTAATTGGATGCAATTTACCCGAGTTTCCTCGACGGATTTTTCTGCATTCTGTTGGGAAATTCACCGACTTTCTAACGCGTTTTCTAGTTTACGGACAATAAATATTGGCACCGAGAATTCGATTCTTGCTCGTTATTTTTTTTAATTGCGCTGGAATTGATATATTTAACAACAATGATAAGTAAACATTCCATGCTTTCACTTGATTGATAATATTTTAATTATAAATTAAAGCGTCGATTTAAAATGGAAAAGGAAAACATCATGGTAATTTTTCCGGTGGATTAAAGAAGCGAAATTGGTTGTATTGTTGGATTTTTGATGGAGGAGTGATGTTAAGTTTTTTTGTGTTTGATTTGTAATTGAAAGCTTTCGCCGAGACTATAGTTATGAAATAGATCCGGCTGCGTAATAATGCCCAAATCTTTATTAGCGTAACCGGTATAAGGAAAAAATTGAAAGGCTTACGCTGTTTGATACGCAGTGTACACTTGATTCGTTTCGATGCGTAAAATTTCTTCCATGTCTAGCGTAACTAATGCATGTTAATAATTCTAGGAAAGTGTCTGCTTAGTCCTTTTTGATATCAACATAATAGCCAACTCTTGACTGCTGGTAGGAATATTGAGACGTTAAAAATCTGCTTGATATATAAAGCTGTAACCCGATACACTGGAATAAATCGCTTTTACGGTGAGGCGCGCCCAGTCCTGCAATGTTTATTATTTATTTTGATGTAATACTTCCAATAAAATAAATTAATTCCACCAACAATACTGAGATACGATCCACGCCTACGTGACTTTTTGCAAAATTTTCAAAATCACTTACACACCACCGCCGCCGTAAATCAGCACGTGGGCTGTAAGATAAATAGGATCAGCTTTAAACAAGCACAGCCAACTCGCTTGTTTTACCTCTTCGTACTATCATAAGTATGCGTTCACGAATCGTCAGATGATTCTCTAAATGTTATATTTAAATTGATGTCCACAAGAAAAATTATTCCTAATAATAAGTGAATAAACTAGTTTAAAACTACTTAATGTTATCAAATATTTAAAGCATTACTGCTCAATTTGATTTCAGTTGGTGCGTAATAATTATAATTGCTCAACTTAAACTAATCTGAATTTAAAGAAACTCAATTTTTAAACTCCACTAGCATAGTCGTTGCAATTTTTTTTCTATGTTCATCATATTTATATTCATACATCATAAGTAATTATTATTTACAACATCTAAATATGGTATACACATATTCCAGTATGTTTCTATCTTAAATTATGTTGGATAGCACAAGGAGCATTCTTGTCTCGGTCAGTTACTTATTTGCATAGAATGTCATCGGTGATACAAATAAAAATGCATGATTAATGTTTTAATCCATTCGATGTTTCTACTTGTACATTAAATGCCTCAACTAACAATTAATGATTTAGTTTTGCTATGCAAGGTCCTATAATCTTTCTTTTATATGAGTTATGTTAAGTCCGTTCAAACATTACTTACATACGCTATGTAAACAGTCTTAGGCTTATAATACATTTGATTTGTTTTTAAATTGGAAATTATTCCTAGAATTGAGTAATGTCTACGCAATTATTTTAATCAATTTGTAGTATTCGTATTAATGAAATGAACGTTCCAATGAAAAAAAATAAATAAATATATTGACCTTTTATTATTTGTTAGAAAGTTTTTTTACAGCGAGTGCTAATTAGGAATTTGTTTCTAGATAATGAAAATTGATATGCTAATCATCTCATTTATGACGGTAAAAAAATAATTATCAGCAATTTCACAAGGTATTAATGAATCACGTTGGATCTTTAATATAAATACATACATACATACATCGTTGATTTACCGATACATTTCTGTTAAATCACAACATTATAAATTTAGATAATTTTTATGGTTTTAAACAACTTTACCATTTTCAACGAATTCGGTAACTTTTGTAGTTATATTGTTTGATAACATTTTTAATTTTACACAATTTTCATAAATTCTATTAAACCCATTTAGTGATTTGGTCAATTTTCACGATTCCAATTTAGCTTTTTTTGCTGTATCTGGGCTTGGCCACATACAGGGAAGTTTTAAGACATTCGTTTTTTACGATAGCTTTCAATTTAAAGCTCCAACGAGTGTTTTCAATCCCAGATTAAGCATGAAGTCAGATTTCGAGTTTAGAAAAGCGAAGCGGAGCGGTTAAACCAAACCAAACCAAATTTCTAAACTCGAAATTTGACTTCATGCGCCACCCGTATAAAACACTGATTTAAAGTGAAGTTCAAAATATACTGTCTTAGTTTTATCTCACTTTAATAAATATTACAAATGTATATTTTGTATAACTAAATCAAGTGCATGATTTGATAAGACGAAGTAAAGTAAAAATTATTAACATGAGATCAAACTGAAGCAATATATTTTGGACATAACTTTAAACCAGTGTTTTATACACGTGGCACATGAAGTAAAATGTCGAGTTTAGAAAAGTCTGAAAATTTGGTTTGGCCGATCTGCTTCGCAGACCGATGAAACCACAAATTTTTAGGATTCTCTAAACTCAAAATTTTGCTTCATGCTTAATCTGGGATTGGCAACACTCGTTGAAGCTTCAAATTGAAAGCAATTATAAAAACAACGAATGTGTGAAATTTTATCAAGCCGACCAAGCCAAATTTTCAGGCTTTTCTAAACTTGGAATTTTACTCCATGCTTATTCAAGGACTAGAAACACTGGTTAAAGTTTTAAATTGAACGCATCTATAAAATCAACGAAAACGTGAAAATTGACAGCATATACATAGGTATATGTATACTTAAAAAAATCCCTGTATTTGTATTAAGTACACAACTGAGCATGATAGCTTCAAATAATCTATTTATCAACATTACAATATAAAAGCATCCTTAAATAACAAATTAATTTATTTTGCCTATGATGGGTAAAATTTTCGATAATAGAAAAACAATTAATAAAGTAATAAAATAATTTTATTTTAAATATTTAGGCAGAACCCAAAAATGTTCTAATAATATTGACTTCTCATAAATTGTAACCAATTTTTTTTTCCAAACACAAAAGGATTAACTATAAATTTATTTTCATTTTTATTACACATGTCCATAAAAGTTGAAAACATAACTTATCTAAACACATAACATTTCTACTTCTGCGATTTTTAACCTTTGGCATTTCATTAATGAAGGAACACGTTTTTACAATATCTAATAAATTTCGCCTGTGTGTATACAAAAACGTCGAAGTATCCTTGAAACGAGACTGTCTCCTTCGGCGGAGTAAGAAAACAAAACAAAATAAAAATACTGATTGCTCAAATCTATAAAAAAACAAGCAAGTTGCTTATGCGACAAATCATACACCTAAAAAAGTTGCCTAGTAGGAAGTACCAAAAGATGTGTCAAAACCCGTCCCACTGCACAGCTCCAAAGAAATCCACTCAGATCAGAATAGTCAATTTCGTGACTCTTTGTTTTTATTAAACGCGAGGTCGGATTCGAAGTAGAAACTGTTTGGGTGTGGTTTAAAACGACCTTACAATCACCGTATCCTTATGCTCGATTTTTTGCAATTGAAGCAAAAATGCGAAAATCCCAGAAATACTGTAACTGCGCGATGCATGCATGCAAATGGTCAAAATGAGAATGTACTATCTATAAGCATTGTAATCTTGACCTATCCAAACTAGGAGACTGGATTTTTAAAATAATAAAGACTCAGTTTTGCAATTCAGGTATAACGAACTCGATGGGCATTTGGTACCATTTATAGAGAACAAGCTATTTATCTGTGGGTGTGGCAAAAAAATGAAGATCAGAGAAAGCGAGGATGCAATAATAAATAATCAAAACGTATTGCAATAAGAGTACGACTTCCAAACTGGACCGCGTTGGCATTTAAATATCTGCACATTAATCAACTTGGATATCAGATGGCCAACCCATCAAAAATATCTACATACTAGTCTTTTCAATATATTTTACAAGTTATATTAGTTATTTATTAAAGCAATAAGTGTGCAAAAATGTTGGTTATTATAATACCATTAATTGTAGTGAAAATAATTTGATATGTATGATAATTTATTAGATAACCCGAGAGAGATTTAATCTCCGTCGTTATATTTGGAAATCTAACCCATACTAATAAAACCGCCCATGAGTAAATTATATCTATGCCATCAAGAAATGAGTTGTTTCGTATTTATTGCTTCTCTACAGTGAATTATTTTATCCTCTGGTAGGGGAACGCAGTTTTTGCTTATATTCAGTATCACTGATCTTATGAAATGAAATTAATCGAAAATCCTGGTGTAGTAACAAGATCATAATCACACCCATATCTTAGATAATGATATTATAGTTTATTGTTTCAAATTTTAATGAAAAGCGTAATGAGGTTGGATTGTGCAAGCAGAATCGCCATCAGGAGTATTTATATCGAGAGCAGCTTTTCGTAATTGCACGGATCGCTATTGTTCGATGGTTGCCCTTCAACGTTCGACGTGCTATTGTTTTGAAAGGTTGAAGATGGCTGAAAAGATCCGAATGGAGTTTTTGCTTCTTGGTGTAACATTTAGAATAATAGGTAATTGCACAGTTCGTGGGCGTGGTGTATCACAAAGGACCTTGGTATTAATTTCCAGAGATCGGCTAAGAGATAGTGTAAGACAGGGCGAAGAAAATAAATGAGAATCGGTTCTTGCGGAACATTAGAGTGATAAATCCACAAAACTATTAATTATAGATTATGCTTACAATTATTAAATATTCAAATAATTTTCAAGGTTCTGATACGTGCCCCTATGGCGAGTTACACAATAGCAATTTTCTGCAAACCAGTCTTATGCATAATTCTCGTGTTGTCTATTATTTTTTCTCCGACATTACACTGCCCAGTATGGCCTCTAACCTTTACACATACAACAACTCGCAAAATGCCATCAGCAGGATAAATAAATAACTGCCATTGCTTTCATATTCTCATAGGGAATTCTGGACACTTTTTCGAAACCCTTTCCCACACTGCGAAACCGATAAAATTAACAAGTACACCTAGTTTAATAATCACGAGCCAATTCGATAGACAATGCGTTTTTTTATTAATTGCAGTTCTCATGATGATACCATCAATTAAGGGTAACGCCTCACCTGGTGCAATGCTATTAACCAATTACTCTATTTGAGCCGAATAGGTCACACCTTTAGAGAATATCGTGTTTAACATTTTTTTTTAAACATCAACAATTAAATTTAGATTATTTTACGGATATTACAACTTGCTCCAGATTGCCTATATTTAAAGTTGATCTATGCCTTCACTTCATCGCCAATCGTAAATATTGGGAGGTGTTTCCAAACAAGGGATTGTAAATTACCTACCAATTATCTGTAATTTGTTACATTTATAAATCCATACCGATCCTCCGATAAATTAACGATAAATCACAATATCGTTGTTTAAGGGAGTAATAGTTATTAAATACATTGAACATTAATAGCATTTAATTTTAACTTTAACAAGGTTTTTCACCCCTTGGTTAAGCATGAAGTAAAATTTGGAGTTAAGAAAAGCATGAATATTTTGATTAACCGGCGCGAAGCGAAGCAAAGCACGCCGGAAAATATAAATGTTCAGGCATTTCTAAACTCCAAACTTTACTTAATGCATCAGGCGTATAAAACACTGATAAAAGTCAAATTAAAAAACGCATAAATCATCTTTAATTAGAATAACAAGGGATCAGATATTTAGATGTTATCAATGTTTTTCAGTGTTTGTAATAAAAAACTAGGTTTTTAAACAATTTTTTTTATAATAATTGCTGGCTGTTGGTTTTTCAGAAATTTTAAAATTGATTTTTTTACAATTTAGCAATACATCGATATACACCGGTACTGCAATCCGTACTCCAAACATCAATAAAAATGTTCGTATGATTCGTTCAATAATCTGTCAAATCAAAGAGTTGTTTTTTTTTACAAATTTTTGTTATCTTTGTAACCTGAAACTTTCAAATTGATGCCCATGCTAGAATTCTTTGCGCAACGGTGACAATTAAATGGTCACAGTCATGCAAAGAAAAGTACTAATCTTTTAAGAAGTTTTCTTTTAATTCTTGTTACAATTTAAAATTATGCCACTGATTAGTTTAAAGTAAGCTTTTGAAATATAAATGAATTTACCAAAAATGTTCACGGTGAAAACGTGTATTTTATCATCTTAATTATTATATTTAATATATATTTAAATTCATGATTTGAAAACACTAAAATTACCTCAATACTAGAATGCTAACTTATAAATTCCTCCACCTAGAAACGAAAAACACCCGTGTAATATAATATATCCGACGCAAGTACTTAAAATAAGTAACCTCGTTTTAGAGTAATTTCAGAACGCTTGCCTAATAGCCGAGAGTAATTTCAACAACTACTTAACTATGCGCATTTACAACAATTATAAAATGAGCAATACGGGCGGAGTCTAATCTCTTCAGTAAGTTTTTTCAGCTGGATCCCCGTATCTGCACTCTTGCAAAACAATATGTTGCACGACTCCATGAAAAACATCGGTGGAATCGACCGTTGCACCACCGGGAATTATACACTTTGTGTGTGAACAGATGATTTCATCAATGAGAAAATGAAAGTTTGTTTAGTCGATTTTTTATATGAAATATTTAACTAATAATTGTGGTTTGCATGACAGCTAAATGTCAGATTAAAAAACCATTACTGCAATGCATTGCAGTAATAGAGAAATCTTAAACTGCGTTAACTTTCCTAGATGAAAAAAATCTGGTAGCTAGAATTGCTATTTGCATGTAAAAATACATTGTTGTCATTTCTGCATCGCTTCAGCAGATCAAAAATTGAAGTTCAAAAGGGTCTAATGGCCAGTTGCACCAAACATGTTGAACTAGTTCTACTCTGAGGTCGAAGTGACATTAGAACAATAGGATCTGTCATCTTGAACTCAAGTTTACTTTGAACTAGAGTTCAACGTTTTTAGTGCAACTGGGATTAAGTCAGGTCTGTCAAAGTTTTTAACTCTCAGTAGACTGGGCAAGGAGACATTTATTTCGTTTTTCACCAAATAAACATAAACTTTCGCGACGCATATGGAATCTCACACGGCACTCTAGTTTAGCAAAGAATAAATAAAATACCCGATGCAGTGTTATTATACAACTCGTTTATACCAAACATGCTGATTCGAGTTCATTTTTGAACTGGAGATCAAAATGAATGTAAAAGTCAACTCGAGTTCAGGTGTAAACATGATTTAATGTTTCTAGTGAAATTGGGACTTGATTAAAGCTTTTATCATCTCTTAATGTCAAAACAATATATTTCAAGTTATTGATTGCAAAACGAACTATAGATAAATCCCAATAAGAATTAAATGGAGTTACATGATAAATCGTGTAAATGTCACTTAGGAAGAATCAAACGCTTGCATTAAGTTGGCAGTATTACATCATTATCTATGCATTGTATGTGTTTTTGCCATTTATCTAATAGTATTATGTTGTGTAAAATATAATAGTTGTACCAAAATCTTGACTCAAAATGGCATTAGTAGAGCAACAAAACATGTTATTTTGAATTGCGGTTCAAAGATGAGATCAGATTAAGATGTTTAGTGCATTGGTCCTTAGTCCCTCCAAAATTTCAACTTTTTCTTTTTCTTTAAAACTGCTAAAGCGCTGCAGACATGGCTAGACATTGTTGATGTATCCAACCTCCAATATAGACGTGACTAGATTTTTATTTAAAAAAATTGAAAGTTCTTAAAATTACCACCATTATCTTCAAAATATTTAGGCTACGTTTTTTGTAACCTTGGGTTTAATCACCGAATTTATTTCTACATTTTTGGCTCTACTTATACAACCTTAATTACACTTAAAATTCCATGCGTTAGTCTAGTAAAAACATAAATAAAGAAAAATGGGACGTGAAGGTCGTCTGTGCGCAACAATTAACATGCAATGCATATAGCGTATGTGAGTTTTCATAATAGGCGCCCTTTCTCCCGTTAAAAGTAGTTTAATCACTTTTTATAAGATTTCGTAATAGTTTAAGACAGGACAATTCTTAAGTTGTAAAAGTCGAAATTACTAAGATGAAGCGTGAAAACGGTTTCCTAACGAGCAATGAAAGTGCGAACTTGTTAAAAAAGTAAGGTTGAAACGATTCTGCCGAAACCTAGGACAAAAATCTAACACTTTCACCACGCGAGCTTTCATTTTTCAGATGACGGACGGAGTGTGCATCACGTTCATGGTTAAAAAGTCGTGCTGCTCAATACGGTTACCCAAATATATCATACCTAGAAGGAAACAAGATGTTATGTAGCATTATACTTTGGCTAGGAAGTCGTGGATTTGTTTATGTAGTATACATAATGCACGTCCTGTCGCAGTTCAGCATTCACCCGACGTCAACTTTTTGGTTATTACGTGAATGATTGGCCAATTGAAAAATCTTGTTACACTTAAACAATTCGGCCGCGACACGTTCCGCTATATGCCCACCAGACTCGCCCGAATTAGGTAATCGTGAAATGTAATGCCACGCTTCTGTAGAAAGTGAAAAAATGTTTGGCTCTCCTACGTCCTTAGAGGTCGGCCATGTCTAAGCGACATCAAGATCCAGTGACACATTTTGCAAAGAGTTCAAATGAAAGAACGTACGCGAATAATGAGAATTAGAAAACACTCAGAGAGAATCCTTCTCAATGCCAATTAAGTAAGCTCTTTCCAATAATCACAATAACAAGAGTTTCACAACTTGTTGGAAAATTGAGGTGTTCAATATGCTTGTTTTTAAATCAATATGTGATTATGTGTGGATGGTTAAAACAATGTTTAATAATAAATCTCAGTATCATGCAGGAAAACTAGGTCTCGTGAAATATACCAATCATTTCTTAAAAAAGAAATGCGCATAGTGGGCTGGATAACATAAAAATCGGAAAAATTTGACAAATGCTCGAACCCAAAAATGATAGGGCTATTTTTATGTTTTTCGACTTGCTGATTTAAAATCTTGAATATTAATTTCAAAAAAGGAAAATAGCGGACTAGAAGTGACCTTTTTCGTTAATATCATTCAAAAAATTGTGATAAATGTCAATAAATGTTTTTTAATTGCTATTACTATTTTATAAGTTGTATATTCAATATTTTGAATGAGAAATTAGTAAATTAAAAATGTTTTACCGGAAGTCAAGGTAAAATTGAACATAATTGGGAAAAAGTTGATTAAAAAACATTTAAAACGAATTTTATTACTGAATACAAACAAAACAGCGATTACTAGTTACAAATTAAATAAAACGCAAAATAATAAGAAAGTTGCATTTATTACATGATTTTAAATAAGAGGAGTTGATTGAATACGTCTTGCATTGTCTTGCTGTTTTTGAATGTTTTCGAGAAAAATACTCACTATATTTTTTATTTTGTCTTTCTTACTAGTTTCTTGTGCGTCTTCCGACATCTGTCTAATAGGAAGTAGAAGTATTCAATTATTGAAGCATCATTATTAAAGCACCATGAATCAAAACTTTGTGAACCGTGGTTGGAGTGCAATACCAAGAATAACAACGAGTTAAGAAAATTTCAGCCGTGCCAAGACTGTTTGAAGTAGTCTTTTTTTACTGCAAACCCACTTGAAAGAACTTGCAGTAATGTGCAGTATCTTTTCATAACTTCTTCATTACATTTTTTACTACAACCATTTTTTGTTTGTTTTTTCGAAAAATCTTTCGAAATATTTCCTTCGTTGCTGCTAGGACTGCAACATTCTGCAGCAAATGTCTTTTAATTTAGAACCTTAATAACGTGCTTAATACTCTACAATATACACAATTCCGGGATCTCTTGAGATCATAACTATTTTTATGTGTTCTTTTGGTTATGTTTTTGACGTGCTTGCTTCGAATAAATATATTCGCACTCTTTTAAACATACAATGGACAAAACTTCAAACAATCTTTTCATATAATAATAATCTACATATCTTTAACATTATCGTCCAGTTAATCGTTTTGAAATCGACATCGTGGGACAGAAAATATTTAATTTTGCGCGAGTCGAATGTTTTGAACTATTAAATAGCGCGCAACTCACTCGAAAAAGGTTGAGTTTGGACTGTCGTCCGTTCAAGAGTGCAAAGGCTAAAGACGAGTCTTGCTAGCATGAAGTGTAGTTAGACCTTTTGTATAAAATAAAGTAGAGACAAATCAAAAATAGAACTTTTTGGCTCTTACAATAACATTTGACTGAGATTTGGTGCACATTGATGCAAAACTCAGTCAAATCTAATTTTAGTGCATTGCGCTGCATCAATTAAATTACCATCCACAATTTAATAGCAAGTTCTTGTTGAGTAAAACATCAGTGTTTTGAAGTAGTGCACATTTCTAGTAATTTAATAGAGTTTTCCTTTCACATCTTTCGAGGGTCAGCAAGAACCAAGCGAGCCAATACCTATATTCCCTATGAGAAATAGATCCATTATTTCACAATAAACAGCCTTTGGGTGTAGCAATTAATTCCCTCACGTCAGGCAATTATTTTAGTTCGGAAATGGCAATAAAACGTACGATATTTACAATGGCTGATAGGTGGGTGTTCAGAGCGGTTTCGCAACCAACCCGGATACTCAAAATAGCAGGCAGTACGTGACAAGGTCGTTCAAAGATATTAAATCCTCTCGAACTAACGTTACTTTAAGTTTGCGTTTGCTTGCTTTTACTTTCACTGTTATACAAAACTCGCATACGCCACATTAGTTACAGATTTGTGACGTGACGCCATTGTAATACAATCACTATCCATATTCTCATATTTTACCGCCGTATATATGAATTATCATATTTCTTGCATCTAGTCTGATTTATTCAAAATTTCCACATAACAATGCGAATACCTCAATATCTACACTCCATAGCTTCTCAAAGTGAAAGTAATCAACGCTTATAAGAAATGTGAAATGCAAAAAAACTCAGTACGTTAAACAGTTCTGATTTCTTTTATATGTAATGTAATTAAACAGGTAATTTTTCTTTTAAGTATACATATCCAGATGATTACAGCGTTTAGTAAATTTACAAAGTTTTCTAAACTCGAAATTTTACTTTATGCTTAACTAGGACGTGGAAATGATTGTTAGTTTCAATTTGAACAACATACACAGAGTTTTTCTTTTAGGTATACATATCCCAATTACAGCGTATATGTTGTAAATCGTCACATATTCGTTGGTTTTTTTAAAGAATTTAATTTAAAGCTTTAAACGAGAGTTTTCCACTTTTTCCATTTTCCAATTTCAGGCTTTTCTAAACTCGAAATTTTACCTTATGCGCCACGCGTATCAAACTCTGATTTCAAGTGAAGTTCTAAATATACTACAGCGTGATTAATCTCAAGTGTCTGGGGTTGGCAAACGAAAAATCCCTACATTAGTACATTTTTATGTTTGAGAGTTTACAAACATGATTCAATCATTTATTATTTCCGCTGAACTGTCAGAAGTTGTGCTATCACTCGTGTTTATTGTTTTCTCCGAATTTATTAAGACAATGGTCCCGTTCATCAAAATGTTCAGCATTCAATATTTTGGATTTTTTTTGATGTATGTTGGTATCTAATGAACGGTACTCAAGCCGGTCACGATTAACAGTCTAGTCATCAGAGAATTCCCCAATAGTTGGCAGGCAACTCCCAATTGTTGTTTCTGATGAACGGGTCAAATGCCGTTTACAATACCGCACGATATATTTATTGTTATGGCGCACTTCGAAGTGGAACTTAGAACGAAGGGGCCCAGGCCCGCATACAAAAAAATATTTTCCTACCGGCCCATTAGTAGCTAAACTGAGAATTGTCCCAGTGTCCCGCCGGTTGTATCCGGTCCTGCCTGGACCTTTGTTTAGAGTGTGAAGATAGTCATTTTGAACATTTACTCTAGTCAGTATGAATATTTATAAATTTATTTTTGTTTGTTACTTTGCAAATGAAGTTTTCGTTAAGAAGATTGTTTCTTCCATATCTCTGAATAAGCGATTTTGACTGCGATTTGGACAATCACAAGTTCAATATGATACGTTGATTTGAATACAAACATTTAACCAAAAAACATTACCTGTTCATTGTGTTGATTACCTAATCATTGACTCATTATTTATTTAAATGAAAGCAGCTACGATTGCATAGATTAATAAGTCTTTTTAAAGAAAATTGTTTTTTCTTGCTATTGTTTAACGTTGTATATATCGTAGAACTTCGTGAAACATGAAACTGACGAATACAAATACCATCCAGTTTATAACATAACTAAAACATAACTTTCGTTTGGCAGATTAAAACCGGATATAGAATAAATCATGATAGGCAATTATTCATTATATGCTAAAAATATATATTTTGAACTTCACAATAAATCAGTGTTTATACGCGTGGCGCATGAAGTAAATTTCGAGCTTAGAAAAGCCTGAAATTTTACTTTATGCTTAGTCTAGGAGTGGAAAACGCTCATTTAAAGCTTCAAATTGAACTCTGTTAAAAAACAACGAATATCGAAAAATTGACAGTGTATTCATATGTATACTTAAAAGAAAAAATATTTCATGTATATAATTACGTTACTACAAATTGTTGTCTATATAAAAATGTAAAATAAGATACTTGCCTTCGGTATTAAATTAAGTACTAGCATAACTTTCATTAAAAAGAAATACCACTTCAGTTTATATGGGGTGTATAAATTGAGGCACAGTTCATATATATGATTGAGCGTTGCAATTAGACTGGAGGTTATTTGTGAAATATTTCGTAATCTCATGTTTCGCAGGAACCTTTAAACATTACTAATTATTCGAAAAAAGTGTAGCAATGGTTATTCCAAGAACTTTTGCCACAATTTTCAAGGAGCAAGGCCACATTCTTAAGCTGCTGTGTGCGAAGAAAGAGCAAGGTCTCTGCCCAATTTAGATATTTTGCCATATAATTATGGTAAATTAATAAGTTAGTTTTTCCCATGTAAAAACGTAAACAAACAATTTTTTTGAACTAATTCTTTTGCAACAATATTAACGCTATACTTTAGCATTTTATTCGATCTAATCCGAGTTCAGGTTAACTGGTCACGGATGTATAATAATTCGAAAGCTTTGAAAAATACAGTATTGCGCAATTGGACCTCAATTTAAGGAACCCTTTCATTTAATTAATTTAAAAAAAAATGTACATATTCAACAACAAACTATTGTAAAATGTTGGGTTGTTGCTAACAGGTTTTAAAGAAAACTTGAATCAAACTTGATATTTTTTAGGGTTTCCTTACATTTCTTAAATTTCGCGAACCGGTTCAGGAGCAGATCCAAACTCACCCCTAAACAACAACTCCTTTTTTGCGAACCGGGTTAGGAGTGTTCTTTTTCAATTGAGTGGATCCCAACTCACTCACGAACCGTTTCGCGAACCGGTTCAGGAGCAGATCCAAACTCACCCCTAAACCCCAACTCCTTTTTTGCGAACCGGGTTAGAAATGTTCTTTTTCAATTGAGTGGTTCAGGAGTGAATTGCCCATCCCTAATTTGAACCAATATTTTTATTATGTAACAAACAGTATTATGAAAAAATATCTTAACCAACTTGCACTTTTCTCTCATTCGTGTGAATTGGTTATTTGAACCAATCATTTTTATTATGTAATAAAACAGTATTATGAAAAAATATCTTAAACAACTTCCACTTTTCTCTTGTTTGTGCGATTTTTTTTTTAAATTCGGAAGTATTTCTATCTCCTCTCAAGCGAAATAAATCACTCACTTGATTATTTTCGCAAACCGCAAAGGTGAAAGATTAGGAAAAATGATAAAACCGACAATTTTGATCAAAAACTAGTTCCACTCGGCCGATCGCCGCGAACAATTAAAAGGGAAACTCGGGTTTTTCAACCAATTACAATACTTTTCCTTTCACGCGGCAAAAATGACAACGACCCGTGTTGGTGTCGGAATTGAAAAAAAAAAAAAATATAAATCACTTCTAATTGGCGAGTGGTCGATCTGGTTTTTGCTCTGCCCCAAAAATAAACTAGTTTTATTAATTGAGTATTAAATTCGGCGCTCGTGTTAATGGCTTTTGATGGATTGGGTATGCAAATTTGATTTGTTGGTGTTGTGTTTTGGGTTAGGTGCTTAATTATTTGGTTGGATTTATGACGTAGTGTTTTTTTTAATAATTCGAACGATTAAATCACATGTTTAATATGTGATTGAAGTTTTTATAAGTTATAATTTTTCATAATCTCATTAGAAATTTGGTTTTACTAGCAAATAAAATGCTCTTCATTAAAAAGAAATAAAAACTCTTGGTACTAAGGCCGTCTACACACGGAGCTACTCAGAATAAACTGATTTATAACGCAAGTCACTAAGTCCATGCTGAGTTACTACCTATGTAATAAAATAGAACGCCGCAAACGGCGCAACTGGTTACTAACCAGTTACTAACGCGTTAGTGATAAGTTCCAAGTAATTCCACTGTCGAGTCAGCTTTGAGTTCAGTCACTAAGGCCTTCTACATACGGAGCTATTCATAAGAAATATAACTGGTTTTTGATTAAAATCACTAATCCGTTACTGACGCATTGATAACTCGGATCCATACATGAGGCTACTAGAGATGGGTAATCCGCTTCTGAACCACTCATTTGAACATAAATGAATGAAATTTAATTCAATAAAAAAACACGTTGATAAAATAAATGTATATCAAATCAAATATTAACTTTGATTTGATATTTTGGAATATCCAGTGAAGATATTATATTAATATTAATTTATACATATCCAGGTGTTACATATAAATATTTTTACGACTTAAGTCGTATGTAGCACCTGTATATATATACATTAATAAAAGTGGTAAAAAACATAGTAATAGTTTCATTTAATTTTGATATGGATAACCACGTAGTAACGGTGAAAACCATCGTGAAGATATATAAATTTCAATTATGGCCAATCAAAGTTTATTCATTTTTGTGTAGATTCTATGAATTTTATGTTGATTTGATAATTTGTTGATTTTTTACAATTGTTTCAAAGAAAACGTTCTTTTAAACTCGTTTTTATTGCTTAATTTCAAGTTTGGCTTGATATTTTAAGAAGACCCGTTAAGATAAATTATTTTCTTAGGAATTTGAAGCTTCTAACCAGTGTTTTTTAATCCCAGATTAAGCATGAAGTAAAACTTCGAGTTTAGAAGAGCCTAAAAGTATAAAACACTGAAATATTGTGAAAATAAAAAATCTATTGCTGAATCAGTATTAAAAAATAGTTTAACAGGATTAAACAAATATAGCTAGGTTAAAAGGCATTTTCAGTCTTTTCTAAAGTCGAAATGTTACTTTATGCTTTATAAGTTTTAGACTTAACGTTTTTATAAAGTTAGAGCTCGTTCCATTTAATTAGGCGAGAAATCAAGACACATAAAACCAAAATTCCTAAAAAGCGATTTGTTTAACTTTTCAAAAATAATATACGGTATCACAATGTCATTATTTTTAGGCAAATGACTTACAGATAACGACAAAAAATGCCTGAAACTCTATAGAGTATACATCAGGGTATGCATACTTAAAACAAAAATGTTCTCTCTAACCATGTTTTACTTCATCGTTTAAAATACTAAAAACGTCAGTCCCCTATGACATTTTTAGATTTTAGTTTGGTTAATTCCAAAACATATAATTTATTTTACTTTAATTTCTTGCCGTTACACTTGTAAATAAAAAACTTTTTTACTTTGTTTAGCCACTGTATATTGCACATAGACATAGAATTAAGTGGTTAAACTGAATTGCACAGTGGTTAAACAAAGTACAAAAGTGTTTTTTTTGCAAGCGTATTTAAGATGTACACAGAACAGTTCTTTCCTTTAGTTTAATTTGTTTGATTAAACCTTGTTAATGCCATTTTATCAAGCCTTATACTTGTTTTGTTTTAGAATAGGAGAATAATTAATACATGGTATTTATTTCTAATGTACTTACATTAAAAAAACTACAAATCAAAAAGTCATTAATTATAATAGCTTCCTATATTTATGCCTATTGTTTTGTTATTAATACTATCTATGATTATATGTGAATATAATTTACAAAAACATACCCGTAAAAGGTTAACAATTAATTGCGCATTAATCAAAAAGGTCAAAACAATGTTTTATATAATCATACCAAGATTGCAAGTGCAAAAGTAAGCCGTGAGAAGAGATGTGCGTTATGCAAGGTGCGATTAGGCCTAATTAATACCGAAGAGGCCGCACGCGCATATTTGACTCAGCGACATAACAAATCTTAATTAATTAGCCGAAATGTGAGATTATTAATGTACAACCTAAATCTCTGCTTTTGCAGAGGTCAATGCTATTCACTTAATAACCTTAAACTAATTTTTGGCATTGCTTCCCTATAAGGAAGTAAACGCCAGGAATTGCAATACCGGTAAACTGGCTTACAGGTAATGCTCTTTAACATTTACCGGTAATTATACCAGTATTTCGGTAAATTAAATAAAGCTATTGTTTCATTAAGTCAATTTAATTAGCTAATTTCTGTAAAAAATCATATAAATCATTTGTAAAAATTTTTAAAAACCAACAGTATGTGTTTTTAAATATCACATTAAATCAATGTTTTGTACGCCTAGCGCATAAAGTTTAGAGTTTAGAGAACCCTTAAATTCGGATTTAATAAGCGCTTCGTCCGGAAAATCCAAATTTGCAGGCTTTTATGAGCTTGAAATTTTACTTCATGCGCCAGGCGTACAAAACATTGACTCAATGTGATATTGCCGAGCGCTTCCAAATTTGTAGGCTTTTCTAAACTCGAAATTTTACTTCTTGCTTAATCAAAAGGTTACTTTGTTTAAAGTAAGTTATTAAATGCTATCAATTTGTGATGTATTTAATTACTTTATTCGATGTTATAATTTATCGTTAAATTGTGAGTAAGACGGAATTATTTCACAAATTAATCGAATTACTGGTAATTGAAAAAGCCTGTAATTTCACAATCTCTAATAAACACACCATCGTGTAGTCTAAAATAATGTTTGAAAATAGTTACTTTAATGCTAAGAAATTAAAAGTTATACTCTCTTAATGTAATGATATTTTATAAATCACAATGTAATTTAATTTTGTAATTTTTGATCTTTTGTTCTTGCTATTAAGGTATTTCAAGCTACGTATAGGCCGGAGCTTGATATGAAGCGCTAATTGTTCATCGGGGAATCGAAACAAAATTACAAAAGGGCGTGCCGATAGTTAAGTTTTTATACATAGCATAGGCTAATTAAATTGTGAGATAGTGAGCATATAAGGACAAAGTTAATTCCTGGGCTATGATTTAATTTACAATAAATTACACTCGTGTGTGCCTATAAACACGGTACGCCATTATATAATTTATTAGGTCAATGGTAGGGTAGGATAGTGTGTAGCAATTAACTGCTGTAAAATTATGCGATGATAGGGGACAGATTAGCAAAGATACCAATCTATGCATTGTGATGCGAGAAGTTTTTTTTTTATTTGCGTGCATACTTTACATACAATGTTTTGGCCATGTTGAATTCATAAATATAATTAAGAAAATGTGTTTTCTTGCATTGAACTATAGTCGTGACCATGTACTTGAATGCTTATTGTGGGCCATATATCACATGGGATTATGAAATAATATGCGTATATGTAAATTTACAAATAAATCATAAAATATAATATATATCCTGATGTATAATACATAATAGGGATATTCCGAATATACAAAATTATGTACTCGCTGATACGAATACAGATACGAATAATTTTTCGCATTATTCGCGAATACGTAAATAATATATAAATATATCGTCCATCTCGTCATATTAAAATCTATAACCTGCTTACGGCAGCTGTGAGTCTGAAGGCAGGTCGTGGATCAAAAAAAACAAAAAAATAAAAAAAAATAAAAAAAAACAAAAGAATGTTGAGCGCCACTTGATTTGAAATTTGTAACTTACAGATCTTGTTCCTCCCACCTAAATCAAGAAAAATGGGAAGTTAAATAAAGTTGGATTGTTTACAAAAATCTACTAATTGCTTTATTAAATAAAGACGTATTCAATAACATTTAATAAAAAGGATATGCCATTGGCAAAATGAATATTTAAGAATGAACAACAAAAAGAAAAAACACTTATAGTTAAATTCAAAATTCGTGTTCTTCGCACATGTTTAAATAACTTTACCTAATACATAATGTGTATCCCCAGAAAAAAATGACGTCACCTTAATCTTTACACTTTGGCACACAATAAGAGTTTTATTCTCTTTATACACCATAATTGGTCTAAGTGCGAATTTTGAAAATTTCATACTATTTAAAATTAATCAAAACGTTCACTTAGTAAACAAAATAAAATCGCACAAACCAAATTACAGTGTTCAACTCAAAAAGAATTAAATTTAAATAATAAATTTATTAGAATTATCTAATCACAATTACTTTAATGACTAAATAATAAAATGTAACTATAACTTAAGTTTTAATTAATTAATTAATTACGATAGTAAAAAACGCAAAATGTCTCTAAACGATTCAACTCAAAAAGAATTAAATTTGAATAATAAATTTATTAGAATTATTTAATCACAATTACTTTAATGACTAAATAATAAAATGTAACTATAACTTAAGTTTTTAATTAGTTAATTAGTTACGATAAAAAAACGCAAAATGTCTTTAAATGATTTCAATACTAAACTCTACACTCCTCAACATAATGATAAACATGTTTTCACATAAGTTAATTTACTTGCAGTTACTTTAGAAAGTAAATTAACTGAAATCACACGATAATCCTCACAGAAAAATTATGTATGAAACGTATTCTTATTTGAAATCATGACGTGGATTAACTTCTTATAACAAATAAATTTAACTTGATCGGTTTCACTTATCACGGCATTAAAAAAATATATATAAATTTATGAATGACTTATCCTGCTACGGTTCCATCCTAATCTCGATTCACACAGAATCTGAATAATAATAATAATAATAATAAATAGGTATATGTAAAATTAAGAGGATAAAAATACTGTTTTTAATAAATAAATACATTTTGTAAACTAAATTGACTGGCATCATCAGTATTTGGAAAAAATACGAATTTTATAGTAAAACTGTTTTCTATTTGCATAGAATTTAGTTTATTCTTTATATCGTTATTATTACAATGTATTTTGTTTAAATAAATATATCGATAAAATCCAGACAACGCGTCAACATTAATTTATAGTAGTAAAGAAATTACTAAATCAATAAAGTTTAAAAACAAACATCTAAAAAATGTACAAACATTGAGACTTTATTAATCAAAAATTGACAAAAATCTTTCATTTTAAATTATAATTTTATTTTGAAATTTAAAATAGTAATAATTATTAGGATATCAAATAAAATCGTGACACTCAACAATCATCATGAAAGGTAATAAAAAAAAAAAAAAATAAAATAGTGCAAATTGACACAAATTGACAATACAAAATATAAAATAGCAAAATTAACTAGAAAAAATCCACAACAAAGTTCTTACGATGATTTTTTTTTAAGTTTCGATTAAAGTAAGATATGCATGTGCTACATCACAGAACTCAGAAGAAAATTCTCTTTTCAAAAATAACATATTTGACCACCCGTGCCATTTAAAAAAAAATCAGGTTAGCCTTGTATTTTCAAAATAAAGGATGGTAGAAAATTAAAAAATCTGAGATAATAGAATTTAAACACTTCTAACTGTTTCCCAAATTTCAACGAGCTCTGCTAAACCGTTCTGAAAATATTTAGCTGTATCCATACTTCTTGGCGACCCTGTATATAAAGTAATATTAAATCATCCACATAAATCTTTTAGAAATTTCAATTGTTCACAAGCCAGGAAACTTTAATACGCGCTAGTTTTCGGATGATTACTTCCTTTCCATCCGGTAGGTGTAAAACGAGCTCGGCATTTGTGAGACGATGATAGCACATCGATATCCGTTAAGTGGGACACTTTTAAAACTCTCACTCTTCGAGGTGCACTAGACCTTAAAATCTTGAAAACGAATCCTCCTCGAGGAAAAAGACGTATCCTCTGTGAAAGACTTACATGTCTCATTTTTACGGTCGCTCACACAACTGAAGCAAGAGCTTACTACAAAAAAGGGAGCTTAATCCGAATTCCCGCAACTGGCTTTCATCAAAAAATACTCTTCAGTTAATTGAATTGTAGAAATTCACTCTTCATATAGAAAATCCGTTTTTACATTTACTTAGTGCGAGAGTGAATGAGTAGATTATAAATATTTGACTTTGTGTTAATTGGACACTTTTGGTTTCTTATGGGGTCACAATCTATCTCGCTTTCTTTCACTTTCATTCACTTTTATTTGTTTGTTTTCTTTAATCTTCCGTTCTTCCATTTGTAAGTAACTTTCATCTCCTTGCTTAATTGATTTAAATGAGTTTAATACTATTAACATAAACTTTTATATAGTTTTATAATATCATCAAATAATAAAGATTGTTGTACAGGGTGTCCCATTTTAGAGTTCCACCTGGTATATTTTCAGAACCATGCGCCGGATGAAAAAATGTTTCAAATACAAGTTCAACGATTTGGAGGGGGGCATCCAATTCTGCAAGAAAATTCACACCCCCCGGCCCCTAGGGGAGGCCGGGGAGGGGGTAGCTTCGAAATCTTAAATAGGAACCAATATTTTTTATACAGATTTGGATAGATCGTGGAAAAGTAAGTTTTATCTAAAAACATTTATTATTACTTTAATAGATTGCGCTGCAATCAACAAAATTGTTTTTATTATGTAAATTTCTCAAAAACAATAAAAACGGTGTGCTCCCGTGTTTTAATGTGTGTGTGTTTTTATATATGCGTGCGTATCTGTGTCGGCAAGACAATCCGATAGTGAGAACAAATTACCGCCGGCATTAGTACCGTGAGATCATTTAAACGTGATTTAGAGCAGGCTTTGAATTTTAAATTAGATCACTCCTTGATTAAGCATGAAGTAAAATTTCGAGTTTAGAAAAGCCTAAGAATTGGCAAATCCAAATTTAGAAGTGGAATCACTTGTTAGAAGCTTTAAATTGCGGATCTATAAAAAATATAAAGTTATAAATAAATTGTTTTACGTGCAGTAAATATTTAATAAGTATTGTACGCCTTTTTCTGTGAAACAAGGGACGCATGGATTGCATGCTTTGCGAAATCTAAAAACTGTATACTATCGTCAATCAACAACGATTTAGATTTTATGGGTACTATGAAGACAATTTTAGATCTCGAATATGATTTTACTTAAAATATAAAGTTTACTTTATGAATCAGGTATTTGTGTTCAACTGTAAATAAAATCGACCTATGCCTCTAATACTAACATCGATTTTAACTATTAACGTTTTAAGGCTTAAATTAAAAAAAAAACCATTGTTTCTATAATTTCTTAACTAAGCTAATTATACACCAACAACGTGTATTTTTAACGTTGTTACTGTACATACGGCCGTTGAAATTAATTTATATCCGTACCTGTAATATAGTGCTGTTCGATTGAGTGAAACATTTTGTTCTGGTGAGATATGCAAAACAATGGACGACAAAAGCACGTTCGCACCGTTTCATTATTGTGCAACAAAAACATAAACAAGTGAAATGCTTCCCACGCCACAAAATTGCAATTTGAATTGTAAGCAAATGGTTTATTATATGCTCAAATAGTTCTATGCACACGAACATTTAATTGTGTTATTAATTATTTCTACGTTATCGAAATGTAAAGTGTAGTGATTCTGAAAGTTTCCAAATTCATTTCATTTACATTTCTATAACTTTTGAAAGTTAAAATAAATAAACAAATAAGTGCATAGTTTGACACATTTTAAGTTTTCTAAAAACTTCATCGTATTTGATTTGTATTTATCTCATGCTAAGACAAAATCCTGGCTGGGTTAAATAAAAGTAACATTTCTAAAACATTAGTATCATTTAATAACCTGAGATCAAACGTAAAATCAGGCCATGTCGGCTATTAACCATAAATATTTTAGTATTTTATATGCCTGTCGCATGAATTTTATTTTTAGGCTCTACTAAACTATAAATGATATTTCATGCTTAGTCAAGGAGGAAACACTTGCTAGACGTTTATTCATATTAAATTATTGTTTTATTTTTAAATTTATGATGAAATTTCATTAAGCATCCGCCTCTCTTAGTGTTTGCTTATTAGTTAATATGTATTTTAATTTCTTGCTAATTTTATTTTATCTTAAAAAATACTTGTTATTTTATTACGCTCATGAGATTTTATTATAAAGGGAATGTGCATTTAATTTTAAAACGAAATTTTTATAATATTTTCAATGTCTTGGATATTATCTCATCATTGTATAAAAACATACTGAAATGCCAATAAAACAAATGCAAATAAGTATAAAAACTATAAAACGCACAATCACGTTATTCTTACTTTTTTTTTCTTCGCATTACAAAGTGCCGACAATGTGATGAATTAATCAAATAACAATTTATTACAAATTTCCTCCTGACATTTGGTTTCATATCTATTTTATGCGTATAAATTCCCAATTTCCTTTGGGTATTTGGAAACGGCAGTTTTGATAAATTGCGCCGACATGTGAACGATTTTTCGAAAGTGCTAATATTAATGGCGTTTCACTTGTTTCATTTGCGCTGCAATCGGGTCAAGGAATTTAATCTGATTTTGATTAGTCGACTCATCGCTTGGGTTGATCATGGCGAAAATTACCGGATGCCTTTTTTTCGTTCGCAGAAATTTAATTCGCAAACGTCTTCATTTCACATACTTGGGTTTTAAAATAGATTTCGAAAATGTATGCATCAATGCCGAATTATTTGTGTAGTAGTGATTGACTAATAATAATTCCATTCATTTCGAAGAATAAAAATGTATATAATTAACAAGAAATTTAAAAAAATCATTAATAAATCAATGAAAAATGCCTGCGTAAACTTGTGTATCCAATATAATATCCGTGCAGCAATATTTGCAATCATAATGCTGTAAAGATTTAATGAGCACCCACATTAGCATACACATTTTTTTGCGATCCGGATATCCATCTTGGTTTCATAATAGATTTGTGAACATATCGGCATTAACAAATTCAAATGACATCCGAAATTGGGCAATTCTGAAGTGGAAAGTTTCACGTTTGCTTGAACTTCACCTCTTAAAGTCGCTAAACAGTAAATGTTCTCCAACGTTCGCTTCCTTTTATCAAAACCATATAAAACAATATAAATTTCCGTTTTCTTTTTAAAAGATTTTTAGTTACAACAAAGGGGAAACTTTCCAATGAGTTAAAAAATCGAAATAATTTCTATCTGAATGGATTGGGTTATGAACGATGCAACAATAAATTTAGTTTAATTGCAGTTTTCATAATATGATTGTATTGAATGAATACAATTTTAGAAAGTACCACACCACACCTGATTTCAAATGACAACTGTAGATACTAATTAGCACAATAAACGCAATAATTATTTGCGAAATTTCTTTGATGCAAATGCAAATTTTATAATCGGATTTATAGACCGAAACCTGCAAAATTTTTGGGCAATAACTGGATTTTATTTGAGTAAACTGGTAATGTTTGTGCTCTGAATTTAACATTAATTATCCTTTCAAATCTATTTCTATTGGCATTGGAATTAATTTATTTATTCCGTATTAATATTTTATGCAGGTTTATTGTGAAAAATATGTAGTATATAGACTTTTTACATTGATTAAGGCCACCCGCCTTTCTTACTTGAAATTTTGATGTTTGTTTGCTTTCAGATGTCTTTGAATTCTTAATTAAACTAAAATAATTTATTATTATACTGTATAATTAAACATCTGGCATGCAAAGAAATTCATTTCAGTTTAATTTATTTACGGTATACACTTTTTTACAATTTTGTACATTATGTATATAGCTTAAATCTATAACAATATAAAAACAACAAGAAAGATGCAAACTCAACGTTGCAAATACTATAGTACTTACTAGTACAACTTAAATTGCAACTACTATAAACATTTAAAAATAAATTAAAAGAGAGAATCATAATTATGAAAAAACAAGATAAACTGATGTATTTTGAGGTATTTTGTTAATTGAATAAATATACTAAGTGAATTTTTATTTTATAAATAACTAGTGTTATCCAAATTAACATAATTTATACAATTTGCTTTTATCACTAATAAATGTTGGCATCCTAAGATGCATCCTACATATGCAGCCTCCGGATCTAGTAAAAATCGGTGCCCCCTTTGTTCCTCAGTAAAACAGTGTTCAGTATTTTTTTCCAATATTTAGTGCGCATAAAATAATGTAATGAGATTTTATAAATGTTTAGGAATTCGCCGATTTTATAAAAGCGTTCATATTTGGAAACACTCGTTTCACTGCTTGTTTACGCATGAAGTAAAGTTTTGAGTTTAGAAAAGCCTGACAATTTGGATTTGCCGGACGAAGGGCCTCGTAAATCCAAATTTTCATGCATTTTACTTTATGCGCCAAGCGTATAAATCACTGAAATATTATGAAGTTCAAATAATATTTTTTTTTGCGGGTATAACGGAAAATTCTTTTAAAATATGTAGCTTGTCTTTTTTATGTTGTGCAGCATTATTAATAATTAATATAGTTAACCTTTGTTTCCTATCAGCTATAATTTATTACATTAATAGTTATAACAGATTTTTTTAAATGCATTGTTCATTCGATTTTTATTGCATAAATAATTGTTATTTTGTGTTATTTATTATGAGTATTAGTAAAAGTAAACCATTTTTTCTTAATTAGAAAATCCGTGTAAATCATTTTGTTTATAAAAGTGAAAATCAGATCATAAATATTGATGGAGTTTTTTCGTGCATTGCATTGTTTTAGACTTACTTTTAATGTAAATTTTTCTTAATTATTGGCGAGAAAAATAGCTTCGAATACTTCAAAAAATATATAAGTGGGCTATTAATTAAATAGCAATCCACTGTTATTGAAATATACACCAGCGCTACGAAAAGAGAAAGCAAATATATAGAGCATGTATTAGCCTCCCTCGTATTTTCCCCACTTAATGAACACTATTTCTTTTAATTGACAATTTCCACTACGCATTTGATAAAAATCTACCTTTACTCAATCCGGTCCTGTATGTTGAATTTAGGCCTAATTATATAATTATATTATTTCCATTAAGCATGCCAGAATGTCAAAAATGAATTGCTCTAAGACTTTTACGCAGTCAAATTCAAGTTTAACTATTATATTTAATTTTACCTATTAATCTGCATATTATAACAAACAAACATGAATAAGCAAGTTTCATAGCACTATTTTTGGTAATGTTAATGTTAACTAACAACCAAGATTTTAAGTTCCTACGCGCATTGCATTTTTATCTTTTTTTGTGAAATCTCTGATTGGTCGAGAGAGCTGTGCAGTTAAGGTGAAAAATATACAGAAAGAGGGTAAATAAGATAATAATGAATACATATTTTAAAGTAAAATTTTAATGAGCTATATGGACTAATCTACGAAGCAAAATAACCATACATAGCGATTTTTGTGAAAACATAAGCATTGGGTCTACAAAATGCATTCAACCAAATGAAAGTCAAGATGATTGACTTAAATTAGATTAAATGCATTATTGAGAGGACAATAGACTTCTTACACAATTAACATTCACATCATACATGTATATGTAATTATATGATATTTCCTATAAACACAATATTTTTAAGAAAAAAGCTAAATTACATGAACTTTTTTTTATAATATGCAAACTCCTGATTTTAGCTACGATATTATACTTATTGCTTAATAGGTCAAAGACTCTATGTAATCGACCAACTTGCCTGTATCGATTTAAATCTACTGATCACGAAAGGGATTTCAAAGCAAAAAGGTTAATTCCAACCTGGTAATCCTTGTTTTTGCGCGGATATGCGAATTAGATGATCAAATTAATCATGTAACTTACATAAGGTAATTATCAGTAATTGAGGGAAGTAATTGAAAAATAAGTTTTGCACACGTTTCGTTCGTTACACTTCATGGATTTTGTCGATTGGTAATGTTAAACCTTGGTTATTTCAACTTTTATTGCACTACAAAGGAAACCGTTACTAAACAATTAAGATTATTTTATTCCTATTTTAATAGACCTGAAAATTAATCACACAAAAGATCTGTCTGAATCTTTCAACGTTATAATGAGACGTTGAAAGATTCAGACAGATCTTTTGTGTGATTAATTTTCAAATCTGCAGATTGAGCAATTTATGCAAGATGAAATTGCTATTTTCATTGTGACTTAGTCACCAAGTTTCTTATGTGGTAATTTTTAGATTGCTTTCGAAGCCAAATCTTCGGCAATTGCAGTTATATAATACACTGATTTACGGGGTTACACAACTCAGGGTATTTTTCGTGTTTCTCGATTTTCCAATGAGCATAAGTCGGCGCGCGGACACGAAAATACTTATGTGCGTGAGTGTGAGCATCGGATGGCCTCCACTTGCGACGTTTACTCATCAGCATGGGCTCGACCTTTCGCATAATTACCTACTTTTTCTTATGCAATAGTGAAATGGCCCAAAGCGCATGCTGCTGTTTGTCGCAAAAAAAACATTGCATTGTATTCGCTAAAATTCGCCAATTTTGCGTTACGTAACCTTGCCAAAATCGGATCTGATCTTACCAACGTGTTTTCTCATTCGAAAGGCGCTCACGCATTTTATATAACACACCACCTCTTCCTAGTCTGAATACAGAAAACCGTTCGTGCCGTGCAATTTCTATTTTCCACTGTCGATTTTTCTATGACCCATTTTTACTACTATTGTAGAACGATTCACTAATTAACATTTAAGGCTCTAGTAAACTCATAGCATTCACTAATTACTTACAATAAACATGTTGACCTGCTCCTTTTAAACCTTACCCAATTACTGAATGTTTGGAATACCAATTTGAGTGACTATGACAAACTTCTTGCGCCAGAAGATAGGACTTTGATTCTTCCAGAGCAGAGTGCAAACATTTCGAAATTGTATTTCAAAATTCCACGTGCATGCATTTGTTGCTGACATTTGATTGCGGATTTTAATACTTGAACCTGTTCCAAATAAATCCCAAATTATATATATTCTCAGCTATTGCAAAATGTGGAAAATTTAAATCTAATTGGGGAAATCGGATCATTGATGAAGAAATACTCAATCTCCACAGCTCGACTCTATATATGCTAGATTTTTACAAGTAGTCGGTGGAGAAAGTGTTTGCTAATCGAGTGTTTGCGGGCACGCGACTCCTAATAGCCAATAAAACCTGTAAACACATCGAATTTTAGACCCAGTTTCACAATTACGGAAAGTTACCATTTGCTCGCAATTACTGCGATAATCGTGATTCGGTTTTTTCGGAGTGGAAATGTTTAAATTCGACACTTTCACTAGGCAAAGTTCAAGAGTTCACGCCGCACTCTTACCCTTTGTCAGGTGTACTTCGAAACCTATGCAAAAAAGAAAGCCAGCCGGCAAATTCGATTCAGATTATGCAATGCTTTCCGAAATGTCACTCGTGATTTTTGAGTTTGTGACCTCGTTAATCAAAAGCAATTTTCTTTATCTTCTTGCTTTCTCAGGCACTTTTATATCATATTTATTAGGTAATCGGATGAGGATACTGGCTGCCATTTTAAGAACAATGCATAACCGATACAGAACAGTAAATTATTGAAAGATATATATTTTTTTTATAAAGATTAGTTTTAATATTAACTATCAAAGGTATGTTACATGGATGGGCAGAAGCTATAATTAAATCTGTGTCCAATTGTTACACCATTTACCCACTATTGTAATGGTCTTTGTCTCTCATTATAACTAAGAAAATATTTTTTTTTCAATAACGCCAGAGATCTTATCAACAGTGCTGGATGCAGAAAGCAACGAAAGGTGGATCCAGGCGCAATAGCAAACAGCGTCCACAAACCTTAGTTTGGCGCACAAAAATTACAAAATTCCTTCTTTCACTATTATTTTTACTCACTAACTTCGCACAGTAATTGCTTGTAAACTATGTTTTTTTTTGTATACCTTTAGATATTTAGTATGTTAAATACACCTCATTTTCAAATTACAGGGAGTTTTTTAAGTATACATATCCCAATTATATGCAATAAATCTTCAGTATTCGTTTTTTTAAAGACTAAAATTTGAAGCTTTAAACAAGTGGTTTTCACTCCCAGATTAAGCATGTAGTAAAATTTAGAGTTTAGAAAAACCCGCTTCGCGGAGCGGCCAAACCAAAGTTTCAGGCTTTTCTAAATTCCAAATTTTACTGCATGCGCCACTCGTATAAAACTCTGAATTATAGTGAAGTTTACAATATGCTACTATCCATTTAACAGTAAACGTATATTTTAAACTTCACTAAAAAACGGTGTTTTATATGCGTGGCGCATGAAGTAAAATTTCGGGTTTATAATAGTCTGAAAATTTGGTTTGCCCGCTCCGCTTCGCGGACGGGCCAAACCAAATTTACAGGTTTCTAAATTCAAAATTTTACTTCATGCTTAACCTGAGAGTGCAAAACACTCTTTTAAAGCTTCAAATTGAACTCTTTTAAAAAATAATAAATGTCTGAAAATGTACAGCGCATGCATATGTATACTTAAAAGAAAAATTTCCGTACTGTAACCACTCAGATCAAATTATTTATACTGCTTCACAACCTAAGTAAATGAAGAATGCGTAGTTAAATGGATGTAACTTTATGGACCTGGGTTAGGTTAGATGTCACTGTACAGTTAGCTTTGTTTAGATGACACTCTGTAGTCTTGGGTTAGGTTAGACATCGCTATGAAGACTTTGTCATAGCGGCATTTAACCTAACCCAAGTGTAGAGTGTCATCTAACCAAAGCTAACTGTACAGTTAGATGATAGACTTGGGTAAGGTTAGATATAGCTATGATGACTAAGTCATAGTAATATCTAACCTCACTCAAATCTATAGAGTATCATCTAACCAAAGCTAACTGTAAAGTGACACCTAACCTGATCCAGGGTGTACAGTTAGGTTTGCCATAAAATAGTTCACTCAAATGAAGCAATATTTAAAGAATGTGGGCCGTATGATTTACCCTTCTCTAAAGCTTTCGTTAATTAAATAATTGATTAGAGTGAATGAAAATATAGCAAAATTAACATGTATGACAAAGACAAACAAACTTAACGACTGTCTGTAACTTTAACAGAAGGGAAATCATAAGGACCTTTGTGTTTGAATTTGAAACTCTTAAAAAATTTCGCTAATTTTTTTAAAACTTGCAGATATTATTAAAAGTATTAATAAAGATTGTTTTAAAGTTGAAAAAATTGAACTTTAAGAACCGTAAATAAAATTACACTAGTTCGAAGTTGACAAAAATGTTTCATAATGTAGAAATGCCAGACAAACAATAATGCAAAACTTGAAAGAATTGTAAAAATGACGTCAAATCTTCACATCTTAAAAATATATCAGTGTTGTCATCTGAAGTGATGAAATATATACTATATTTTATCTCTTTTGGTAACACTGTTCTAAAAATTGTCACTAAAAAGGTAACACACGGATTTTAATCAAATTCACCATGAATGTTAAGTACAGTGAACTTTTTCTGAATATGTAGAATACGTAGAAACAAAATCCATAGTTTTAGAATTACTTACACGTTTCAAGACAAAATTGTATTACTTCAAGCTGTTATTCAGGAAAATTGAATGTATCTATAGATTAAGAATATTATAACTTATTATATGATTTGATGAAATTCGTGGTTGAACCAATTTAATTTTTTAATATTAGGAATTATTATCACGACAATAACAATTTCCTAAACTAATTTATTTATTTTAACAATTATTTCAACTTTGGTTCATTTCAAAAATAAAAAATGTGTCGTGATTTTTTAATTACCTCTAATTATAAAAATCGTGATTTTTTTTATTTTAATAATTTTGGCAGTAGCCCTTATTTTTCTATGACGTCCGTTTATTTTATTCCACCTTTATAATATTAATTATCTTTGTCATATTTCGATAGACTAACTGATTTCTATATATATATATTTTTTAATTTTCACGATTTCAATTTCGTCAGTTTTGACAGCTGTGTTCGGGATTTTTTTTCTTTAGTATTTATATTTTAGTGTTTTTTTTTTGTTGTGTACATTTTCAGGCATACATTGTTTTCAATTTGAAGTTTGTAACGAGTGTCTTCCACTCCCAGATTTAGCATAAAGTAAAATTTCGAGTTTAGAAAACCCTGAAAATTTGGTTTGATCACGTAGCACGTAGCAGGATTAAAAATATACTGGTAAACAAGAATATTTTGAATTTCACAATATTTCAGTGCTACGCGTGGCGCATGAAGTATAATCTCGAGTTTAGAAAAGCTGGAAAATTTTACTTCATGCTCAATCTAGGTTTGGAAACACTCGTTAGTAGCTTTCAATTGAACTTATTAAAAAAACAACGAATACCTCAAAATGCATACGCATCGGGATATATGCTTGAAGGAAAAAAGTCCATGTATGTTTATGTCTGCAGCCCCACAAATAAAAATGCTCACGACCCGCCATTACTATGGTGGAATGTATAAGGAAAGTTAAATTGGTTAACAAAATGATCTTTATCATAATCATGATATTACAAATCTGACGTTTAGAGATCTTACCTAAAAGGTGTTCCTGCAGTAGAAAATATCTGTTCTTTACGAATTTTACGACCAAAAAGGATCATTTAAACGTAACTAAAATGTCATTTTTAATCGCGCCATTGCTTAAATCGTACCTCATTAGGACCGAACGGAATGGTACGAAGGTGAGGAACAAATTGTCGCACCACTGTCACGTCACGATGCGCCACCATGACGAAACGCGGACGCCCAGAAATGCTTCCTGCGAATTATGCAAGTCCCAAAAAAGGCACTACACTTTTCCTTTCTCCTAATTGCTTTTACATTATTGTGTTCGGTAATTGCGGGGATCGAGGTGTCCGTACTTGACACAATTGCACAATTGCGCATTTATTAACCAACTCCACTAGGAAGCCTAATTGAAATTCGGGTGAAAGCACCGCGCTTGGTTTGTCTTGTACAATCGTCAATCTACTTCCGAAAT
The DNA here is from genome assembly GCA_932526585.2 of Philonthus cognatus. Lineage (NCBI taxonomy): Eukaryota > Metazoa > Arthropoda > Insecta > Coleoptera > Staphylinidae > Philonthus > Philonthus cognatus. Next base: position 95,299,868 of record OW052243.1, read on the forward strand.
TTTAAATAATTATTTTGGGCACATACAATACTCGTCAAGTTCAAGTTATTGTTTCTCCATGTTTTACAATCATATTCGAATTTTCTTTGCTACTTCAAGCAGCAAGAAATTTTACCAAGTTCAAGACCACTATTTTGTATATTCGTCATACATACATATATATATAAAAAAATCATAAGAAAATATTTAAAAACAACTGCCAAAAGAAAAAAAAAGTGAAGACACTTGAGATGTTAATTGTTCAACTGCCAATTATAAAGAGGTGTACTTTTATGAAGTTCCTTATTTTATTATTTTATTCAAGAACGTGAGATATTTATTGTTTTAAGAATAATGTATAAGGCGGAGAAAAACTATTAGTTCTTGTTACTTCTCAGATTTTCTAGTCATTAACGTGTTATATTTTGTTCATGATTCAGGCAGTTTTTCTTTTAAGCAAATCCAAATTTTCAGACTTTACTAAACTCGAAATGTTACTATATGCGCCACGCGCAAAACGCTGAAATATTGCGAAATTCAAAATATACATGTACTGTTTATTCTCACGCTAATAACATTTTTAAATGTTTATTTTATCTAACCAAATTTTGCGCTTTTGAAATTTGAGCGACTGGAGAAATTTGCTTTGGAATATGGCAGATATTTCAAACAAAAATTTCCTGTATGTGCATGTGCAACTTTTATAAGCAAACTCATTCTGTTTTGCGTCCATCTTTAAATCAATATTACGCATGTTGCACCAAGTGTTGAATGAGAAATTAGTTGAAGAGTCAACTGTTGGTTTTTATCATCAGGTAATAATTTAACAAACTCGAAATACGTGTGAAAAATGATACTTTACCTCCACTAATTATGCTAAGATAGATGATCTTTCACAAAAGGAAGATTTCAGATAAAAAGGGATTTGTTTCAAGCGAGGTTAAATTTGAACCACAACACGTAAAGATTTAAATCTTGCACAGGAAGATTACATTTAGAGATAGAGCAGTTATATTGTTTGTACAACGTTTTATCAAGATAAATTCGAATGTTTCCAAATTAATTTTGTGTACCAATAAATTAATCTTGCTCCAGTTTGTATTTAATGAAAGTCTAAAATCAATTAGATTTTTTTAGAAAGATAATCAAATTCAATTAGGAAGTTACAGCTGCGTAAACACATTTTGTTTTACAAATTAATTTTGTCGGCAACTGCCAATTATCTACCGGTTGAATTAAAATTATACGAATCCATTTACCTAGTTGCCTTTTAATGCGGGAAAAAATGAATTTCATTTGAAGAACACGTGGTTCATTTCATTTTTTTTATTCAAATAATATTGATTGGAAAATAGTAATTTGCGATGAAATTATATGTCATTGATATTTTTATTCGAGATTATATTAACTCGTATGGGAATATTTTCATTTGTGGTTAAATTACAATTGGAAATAGTAAACTACTTTTCAATTGAACAGCGGACAACAATAAATCGGCTTTCACACAGCGTGCCGCAATTAACATAATAATTAAAGTCCAAATTTGTAGAAGAAACGGAAAGTTTCAAATAGTGAAATTCCATTTTCAGGAATATTCCGCTTTAATTAACGAGTCATGTTGAAGATTAAAATTATAATTAGATTTCGTTTTTTTCAGCTATTTGAAGTACATATTTATTTTTGTTTGAACTCGCCGCCTCGAAAGTTACGTTTTGATCACCATTTGACAACTCGAAAGTCGCATTTCCGGCATTACATTCACGACACGTGACATGTAAAATTAAAACCACGCACGGAAAACCAAAGTTGGCAGCACTGATAAAGTTGAAAGATGAACTGTCAGTTTCAGTTGAATTATTATTTGATTACGGAATTCAGAAGTTGTGGATTTTAAAGAATGACAAAAAATAATGTATTAGTTTGCGTAAAGGGTTGTCGGTTTGAAGACAACAAGTATAGTATATATACTAGGTGCTGAATGAGTTTGTCATGAGTGAGCTACAGGTGTAAGCCACGATCAGAGAGTAAACTGTAACGGAGTGGAAGAATATACTCAATGACATTAGAAGCGTAACACCCAGAAGGAGTTATTATTTTAACTTGATTTTTTGCCAGTATGGTAGTCTTACTTCAAGAATAAAATGATTACATTTTCAAAAAATTTTATTAAAAAACAATCTAAAAAAAATTAATAATGTGTTTGGCGACCCCTTTGCTGTATACACTCCTGTAGACGTCTGGGCATCGACAAAATGAGATGGTCGATGTCTTCTTGAGGCATCTCGTTCCAAGCAACTTGAATTTCATCGATCAACTGTGCTAGAGTCTGTGGAGGATGGTGCAAAGAGAATATTCTTCTTCCCATGATATCCCACACATGTTCAATGGGATTTAAATCCGGCGAACGGGGCGGCCACGCCAAAACATTAACACCAGCTTCATTAAGAACGTTCATAGTTCGACGAGCAATATGGGGACGTGCGTTATCTTGTTGAAAAAGTACGTCTGGGCGGCCATCTAAATAAGGCAACAAAGTCGGTCGTATGACGTCTTCAACATAACGCGCAGCTGTCATACTGCCTCGAATAAATACAAGAGGTGATCGACTACCATAAGCAATAGCCCCCCAAACCATTACTCCAGCAGTCCTGTGTACATGCCTCTCAATAGCAAACCTAAGATCAGGTCGTTCTCCACGGTAGCGTCGTACCCTTCTACGGCCATCATGCGCGCCTAGACAAAATCGTGATTCATCGCTGAATACGACATCGTGCTATCCTGCCTCCCAATGCTGCCGTTCTCTGCACCAGTCCAACCTTTGGCGACAGTGTCTCGCTGTTAAAGGAAGCACTAATCTTGGACGGTACGAAAGAAGCCCAAAGGATTGAATGCGGCGATATAAGATTCGCATACTAACGGGCCTACCTTCTTCTCCAATCCATTGATCACCGATTTGACGCGTAGTAGCGAAACGGTCTCGCAGGGCTATTTGTCTTAAGCGCCGATCTTGACGTTCTGTGGTACGCCTTGGTTGACCAATTGGTCTTCTTCTTGCTCCTCTACCTTCTTCTGTCCATACCTGATACACACGTATTACAGTTGCTGCAGTGGAATCAATACGGCGGGCAATTTCGCGATAGGACATACCGACATCTCGATAAGCAACAACTCGACCCCGGTCAAAATTGCTCAAATGGTGATATTGTGGACGTCTTCGGACTCGAGGCATTTTATTTAAGCTTAACACACTCAACGGAAACACGAAAACTAAAAACATCTGTACTAAACAGCTAATATAAATAGTTTTATCAAAAAAGAAAAAGTGAAATATATTTTTTTTTCACAATAAATATAAAAGGCACAAGGTTGAAATTGTTATCAATGTATGCTATAAATATAGTCACTCTGTTGCTAAAATATGAATTCAAAAAAATCCTTCCTTCTTGGTGTTACGCTTCTAATGTCATTGAGTATATTTACCCTAAGGTGTCTACGTAGGGAAGTGTGCCTGAGAAAAAAGAACATGATGATAGCCGTTTGCACTGATTTCTATTAAACTACCTACAACATAACCTATGAGGTGGATTAAAGTATGCTCATTTAGCGCTTTTAACGTAAGTGTGTGATACAACGTATTGTGCAATTTAACTACATCATGAATTAACTAAAACCACTGCAAACGGACATAATAAAATAGTGAACATTAATTCGTAATCTTGCAAATAGAAAGTATAATAGAGAAAAGCGAGTGGATGGAAGATGGACGAACTGAAAGGGGGACGAATGAATGTTTTACGTAGGTGCTTCCAGGGTTGTTAAAAAAACTTTTTTTTCCTTTTAATTAAAACAAACGGTTTCTTTACAAAACGTGTTTTTTTCATCGAAACAGCGTTTAAAACATTAACAATTAAAAACATGTTTAAAACACGTTTAAAACGTGTTTAAAACAGAATATACATGGTATTTTTCTTTTGAGCATACCTACCTAGTAAACACACATATATTGTATATGTAAGATATATATATATCTTATATGTATTACATAAATATTATGTATATATTATATGATTTGGTTTGCTGGGTAGCCTGATAATTACAGCGTTTTTTTTATATTTGCGGGAATTCGTTGTTTCAAAGCGGTTAATTTGAAGCTTTTAATGAGTGTTTTCCACTCCCAGATTAAGCATGAAGTAAAATTTCGAGTTTAGAAAAGCCTAAGAATTTGGATTGGCCGCGTAGCGAAGCGGAGCGGCCAATCCAAATTAGGCTTTTCTAAACTCGAAATTTTATTTCATGCGCCACGCTTAAAAACACTGATTTACAGTGAAGTTAAAAAACACACACATATAACAACGATTATAGGCAACCTAATATAGTTAGAGCTATTGGGTTGCCTACAATTACTGTTTTACACAATTTGTTCAGCACAGAATTTGACTCATGTTTTATTCACATCTATATATTAGATTGCTAAAGCCGTATATTTTAAACTTTACGATATTTCAGTGTTTTATACGTGTGGCGCACGAAGTAAAATTTCGAGTTTAGAAAAGCCTAAATTGGATTGGCCGCTCCGCTTCGCTACGCGGCCAATCCAAATTTTTAGGCTTTTCTAAACTCGAAATTTTACTACATGCTTAGTCTAGGAGTGGAAAACCCTCGTTTGAAGATTAAAATTGAAATCTCTTAAATAAACAACGAATATAAGATATTAAAATAATTAGAAAAACGTTTTAAACAATTTTAACGTTTAAAACATGTTTTAAACAAATTTAAGATTTGAAACATGTTTAAAACAAAACCGTTTAAAACACGACGGCTGTTTTGAAACTAATGTAAGATATTCTCCCATAATAAGAACGTTAAAGCAGCGGGGATCTGAGAAGGCTGCGATTCGGTCGCCATGGCAACCACTTTTACATTGCTCTTATGGGAGACGACTGTCACCGGGAGTGGAAAAATCGAAGAATTCATTTTAGAAAGTTCAAATTTTCACAGGACCGAAAAAAAAAATTCCGCGTGTCTTAGGCTAAGCGGCGTTCAAATCCGACCGCGTTTTCTATTTTAAATCATTTTTTTAATTTTACGCCGGACGGAAGATTTCCTAACCTCAATACTTTACACGCTGGTCTTGCTTCACACGGAACTTTTTCAGGTCGCGCATAGCACAATTTCGATGGGATTTGACCTGGGCTTTCCAAAGCGACACATCCGAGCGCTCATATCGCCCGATTAAAAAAAATATCGCATTTAATCGATTTTGCAAAAAAAAAAATAGATTTTCATAATTTGCGTCTATCGTGTTCAGAATTCCATTAGAAACACGACCTATCTATCGAGAATTTTTTCTATCGAGGAAAAGTATTTTTTTTTTTGCAATTGAAATTTCATAAAAATATATACCGGGTGTCTAAATCTCGCATTTAATCGATGGTTTTTATTTTTTCTCCAAAATGTTTTGTTGAAACGCAGATCGCTAGGATTAAATTTAGCGGTGTTGGGACATGTTTTTTTTTTATTGGCCGCCTTCACGGGCTGTCAGCACATTTTCGGTCGAAAAATTGCGATAGAGGAATTTGGTTTTCACATTTCGATTTCGAATAATTATCCGCAACCGACAAGATGAAACAAGACGAAACAAAACAATTAAAATTAATTAATTTTTAATTTTAACGTGTATATACAGGGTGGTCTAAAACCGTGATTTTCTTGATTATTTTAAAATGCTCCAAAACGATTTGTTTAAACGTAGGGTGGTATAGTTTGACCTCGCGGTGCTCAGCAAATTATTTTCGAGCCAACAAATGGCCGCCTTCCCGGTGTTTCAGCAAATTTTCGGTCAAAAAATTGCGCTAGAGAAAATTTGTTTTCGCGGGGATAAAGGAGCAACTACCCTCTCTATGTGCGAGCGAAGCGAGCACCCTAGCGAAGCGACCATCTCTTCCAACCTTTTCACGGACCTTTACATCCATCCACTCCATAACCACTACAAAACAACGATTTACCTTGCAGTCACCACCATTCGGCTCATGCACCAACGCCTCTCCCCCTCCCTTTACCCTTGCTACTATTATACATATATTGTTCTTCAACATCATTTATTTTTTTTTTAATTATGCAATTCTCTTCACATTTCTACATTTCCTTGATTCGGCCCTCGGCTCCCCGGTTGGTAAATCGGGCTAAATGCTAGTAAGATAATAAAAATAAACGTCTTAAACAGATTTAACGCTTAAAACATGTTTTAAACAAATTTAATATTTAAAACATGTTTAAAACAAAATCGTTTAAAACATGACGGCTGTTTTGATATATGTTTAAAACACTGTTTTAAAACAAAGTGTTTTAAACATACCAACCCTGGGTTTTAGTTACACTTGTAATAAGAATTTAACCTAGCGATTACAATTTCAAATCCTACCACCAGTTATTTTCCTGTAAATAAACAAAATATATATTCATAACACAATAATTCTATGACATGTTTTTACACATTTTCCATACTCGAATAAAAATAAAACGTTCAAATTATATACAGGGTGCGAGTAAAGTATGGAGTATTACAAATAAAAACGAACTCAATCCGTTTTTTTTCAAAACGCTGAAACAGGTTTTTGTTCATGAATGCACCTTTTTTGCGTGCTCAAAAATATTGTGACGTCACTAGAGTTTGATGTGTGACGTCATTTGTAATTTTTTTACATAGAATTGTTTTTTTTTATTTCGAAACTTTTGTAGATCTCTTAATTCTCTTGACTGTATTTTTTAAAATACGTGTTATTTCAATGTTTTACATTTTTTAGGATAATTTTAGATTGAGCTACTGCATAAGATAACAGTAATCAAAACTAAGAATTTTTATATGATCTTGCACATTTTCCACGAAAGCATTCTTGGAATGATTTTGCTCGTTTCAAAAAATATTGTACAATCTTTGTGTGTGAACAATTTTCCTGAGTTCACGCATTTGAAGGCACTCGCTCCTTTGTCGCCCGTGCTTCAAAAATGCGTTCACTTCAACATTGTTTTCCTGCACTTGTTTTGTAAATAAGTATAATATATTATATAATATATAAATAACTATTATATGAGTCGCACAAATGCAAAACCAGCCTGGATTTTACTCGTCGTTTTACTCGTCTAGCTAAAATTTTAAAAATAAATTGATCTTTAAAGTTAAAAAAATACCATCGAATGCAAAACCTGCTACATATCTCCGTTGCAAAAGTTTATATATTTTTTCAGTGGCAAAACCTGCCAACTTATTACTTGGTTTTACATATTTTCTTGTCCCCATTCGATACAAAGCTCATTCAACGCAATTTTAATTCATTAAATAGACGCTGCAAAATCAGTTTTTGTAATTTTGCCATACGTTTGTCAAAACACGTACCGCTGGTTTCGCATCTGGGCGATTCATATAGAAATGATTTAATCCATTTGTGTAATTGTGTGCGGTACTAACAAGAGTAATTATAATTACGGCTAATGATTTAATCATTGCCTATGGGATAATTACCTAAATTATAATTGAACCAAGTTTTTTTATGATTATATAGCTTTAGGCATTAAAGTAGTACTGTTTCAGTGGATTATTAAAATTACGTTCCTCTAATACATTTTTAATTAAACTTTTTAAAGTTAACAAGCACCTCTATTATTTATTAAGTTCCTAGCATGAGTTGGCCATACTTTTTTCATCATTGATTGAACAATCCTCGATCGGATGCGGTATATCATGAATTTGAAATTCAAAGTGAAATTTCGCAAGGTGCGCTCGCATATGCATTTGTTGAAGGCTGTCTTCATTGTTTCGATTTATCTCAGCGATATCTAAGCGTTGGGTATAGGGACATATCTTATCCAGTAGTAATGAGGTCCGAAATTAAACCGCCTTCTAAAAAGTTCAATAGATCAGGGCTCTGCCGTTCCGCACCCAGGTCGGAATATTTTGAAACGCTGCTCTGATCACGATTTACATCCATTAGGAAATCGGGAAAAATCGACCGTACCCATGATATAACAGTTGATGTATTGGTTTCAATTCTGCGATATATTGGTTACATATGATCCGGTAAGAATGAAGAAGTGAGGGCTGGGTGTGGTAATCAGACCGATAATATGGGAAAATCGCAGCCTTTCAGAAGGCCGACTTCCAGATCCTGTTCATTTAAAATGGACCAGTTACTGCTAGTGGTTTACCCACGTCAATAACAAACAAAGTGACTTTTATTATTTATGTAAAAGCGAATTAATATTCGACCTTGCCATTTTTTTCATAAGTTTTTTTCTTTTGATTTCAATAAGAACGATAAAGATAATGACAGGCGTATTTTTCTAGATCCAAACCTCGTTGGCCTTTACCGCACACACCGTTGATTTTAATTAGAACCCGCCTTTCACGCATTGTATATATTTTGGCAACAACTACAAATTCTACAACTCACAAAAAGAACCTAGAAGGTCTATAAAACACGATTTTATTGAAACAACATTGGAAATTTAATGTGAATACCTTGTTAAACGTTCTAAGATAATTCCAAAAAATGCCAGTTTTCAAATAGACTCATAAAGCCATTTCTGAACATACACATCTAGTTTTGGGAGTTTGCAGGATTAATTAAATGTGAATTAGACATCATTAGACTATAAAACAAACTTAGAAAGTTTTTTTTAATAATAAATAACTTATGTTGGTAGTTCACAAAGTACACTAAATGTTAACTTTGTTATTAACAATACCTTTATTATTAACATTGCCCCCCTAGTACAAGTTTAAACATACATATATTAAACGTATTATAGTTTATTTCCTTTTAGTAATATATTTTTGTAGAAATGGACAAAGACAACCAATCTGTAAAATATCAACATTGTGTACAATTTTCTAGCTTGGCACTGCACGAAGAAACTTGTCATTAAAACTTTTTGGCGTCCTACATTTAAAACATTTAAAAAACTGGACTAATCTATTGAACATTTAAAAATGGTGTGTAATTTAAGTGCCTATTCGAATTATTTATACATGCAGTGAATTATTTTTTTAAGTGTTAAGATGCATGCTCTGTAAATCTTTAGATATTCGTTGTTTTTTTGTAATCATTCAATTTGAAGCTTTAAACGAGTGTTTCCACTCCCAGATTAAGCATAAAGTACATTATCAGGCTTTTCTAAACTAGAAATTTTACTTCATGCACCACCCGTATGAAACACTTAAATATTATCATATTAAAAATATACTGCTAAATTAGTATACCAAAATATTGCTAAACCGGAATAAAATATACTGCTAAACAAACCAACTAAATTTTCAAACTTTTCTTAACTTGACATTTTACTGTATGCTTTATGCTTAATCAGCTACTTGTTAGTAGCTTCAAATTTAACTTACTAAAAAAAAACAAGGATTGCCTCAAAATGCATACGCATCGGAATATGTATACTTGATAGAAAAATTCCCCGTATGTTTAAGGCTAATTTTTGAGTACAAAATTTCTTAAAAAAATAGTTTTTAAAGATGTGTTAAAGCCGAGCGGTAACGTTGCCGGACCGGGTTCGCTTACCGTGCACGGGGAGTTGTTATTTAAAAATAATAACTCGTCGTTTCCCTGGGTGTGGTGTGAATGTGCCGTGACGTCTAAATATATGTTAAAATTAAATATACAAAAATCATCGTTAGTGGCTGAATGGTATAAAACCTATGCCAAATAAACAAACAAAAACATAATAATAAAGATGTGTTAGATATCTTAGAATATAATTGTATTTTAATATTTCTAGGTTTATAACATGGTCGTAATATTGTCTTTATTACAATTTAATCTTTATTAAATACAGACATGTGAAATATGAATAATTGGCTGTGAGACACGACCTAGATTTCAACGCCCAAGGACTAAGAGAAATAAATAAAAAACAGAGAAGAAAATGGAAGTGTATAAATCAGTAAAAACATCAATTACTTAATTACAAAAGTAAATGCAATATCAAAAATCCATATCCTTATTACATGACCAGTGCCGGTTGTAAAATTGTGAAATGTATTCTTTGAACTGTTTTATAATGCTGAACCAGTTCTCCCTCGGAAGAATTTTTTACGTAGCGAAAATCAACAGAACCACGTCCGGATCAAGGAAGTTGCTGATCGATCATTTGCCCAATTAGGCTACCTCCGCTTAAAGAGCCATGTAACTGCTCTGAATGTCCCACTTTTACGCAACCTGATTGCATAAAACCTTTAATTTTGATTTATTCACCAACGCGGTGATAAGTTGCTCTGGCTCCAATAATAATCTAACAGGTTGTAAATTCTAAGCTAACGGACACGACGCTATTAATACAAAGTGTTTGTTAAATTTACAATTATGCAACGTAAGTAGGAGATTTTCGCTAATACTGTTGTAAAATGTCAAATGTCCTATTTCGCTACTATAATTGAAACGGTAAATTGGGAAATACCGTAAAATTAACTTTTTAGAAAATGACAAAAACAGTCTAAACAAATTGACTTTCTTAAGATTTTTAACGATTGTCTACTACAAGAGAAATATGATACTTTTTGGTATTAGTGGTGTTTCTTAATACTCCTTTTTGATGTCTGAACTAAACTGAATTTATCCGCTGAACAAAACACTTGCTTGATCAACATTACAATAAAGTATTTAAATCGGAACTTTTTAAATAACTAAATCAATTGCAACAATACAGATGAATCTAAACAACTTTTCAATATGGTAGATATTAATTGTTTTAAGTATACATATGTGCTGTAAATTTACCTACATTTGTTGTTTTTTTTAAAAGAGTTCAATTTAATGCTTCAAACAAGTCTTATCCACTCCCAGGTTAAGCATGAAATAAATTTCGAGTTTAGAAAAGCCTTAAAGTTTCAATTTGGACGCGAAGCGTCTAAATCCAAATTCAGGCTTTTCTAAAGTCAAAATTTTACTTCATGCGCCACGCGTATAAAACACGCGTTTTTAAGTGAAGTTCAAAATATATGTCTTAAGCTTACTACTTAAGTAGCATATTGTGAACTTCTCAATATTTCAGTGTTTTATTTTTGGGTTTGGATGCTTCGCGTACAAATCCAAACGTTCAGGCTTTTATAAACTCGAAATTTGACTTCACGTTTAATCTAGGAGTGAAGAACACTTGTTTATAGCTTCAAATTGAACTCTTTAAAACAGCATCTAAAGACTTACAGCAAAATTTGCTGAGCAAATACGCTTCAGTTGGGATATGTATACTTAAAAGAAAAACTCTCTGTGTATGAGTTCCATGGAGCAAGTCAAATCGGTACGGTTTTTTAAATAATTAGTGCAATTTATGTTTGATCGCATGTTAATAAATTTTACAAATGTTTATTTTCGTTAATTTCGTTTATAATTTTACGACTTTAAAGTTCGAGAGCCGGGAGCAGTTTGTTTCAAGAAACGAATTTCATTGTAGTGGCCTTTCCTTCAATAATATCGAAAAAATATATCTTTAAATTCCTGCAGGACTATAATTATCTATGATAATTATCCTACGATTAATCCTATTTACACCTAATTTCTTGATTTAATTCCGAGATTAATGCAGTATAAGGAAATATTACTTTCATATCAATGTCCTTCTTGGTTTCAATTAACTTTTGTTTCCTGCTGGGTAATTTTTTCTAAGCACGGATTAATTAAGAACACAGCAATTCATTTATCGCATTTACAGTGTATAGTACTGTTCGTGTTACATGACAACACAAATATTTACGTAATGGCATCTTAAGCTACAGAATTAATTAGTTTGGCATGTACTCTGATTTTGTGGGAAACTTTCGAATCGTAATTATTATCAGTAATTATCGACATAAATTATACTATAATTGAATAAAAGTCAGAAAATTTATTGTGATTGAATGTATAAATAGTCGATTATTAAAAACTATTCTGTATAAGTTGTACACCATAATTAATACCGTTGTCTTAAAAGTAAAAGTACATGTGAAATTAATAATACCTTATGACTTTTACTTTTAAGTTGTCGTTTAAATTAAATAAAATGTTGTTACTGTTATATATAACTTCCCAATGAGCAAAAAAATATTTATATAATATTTAATTAACGTCACAATAACATAAAACAGTGCTGCAATGTTGATCAAAGTTTACTTAAATGTGGTTACTTAATAGGTTCGTTTATTAAGATTTTTTATTTTGGTTTATGTACAGTTTTGAAGTGATTTTCAACTCACTTAATTTTTGTTTAGTTTCAAGAACTTATATCATCTTATATTTTTGTAAGTGCTTGAAAAATGATACTAAGAGGTAGTATGCCGCTATCTAAACTCTAAAAACTGGGCATATTGTTCCCTTTACTACATGATGATTTTTTAATGATGAATTATTTTGCAAAAATAGGTATGCTTTCAGGAAAGTATACGCTTTTTGCCTGTCTCAATAAAATGTTTCCTGCTTTTACCGTTGTTTCATATAAAAAATATTAAACGTTGGTAAACTAGTGAAATCATGTCTTAAACTTATTTTTTTTCATATTTATAAAACATATTGAAAAACAAATTTAGTGACGATGTAAAATATTCCTTTTCAACGAATTGTGATTTTTTTAATTTATTTATTTACTATAATAAACTCACTACGATTTTGCAAGTAAAACAGTTTTTAAAATTTTCCGAAAATTGAATATTGTGACAAATCCCAGTGAATTTCTTCTAGTAAATAATTAATGAAAAAAATCTAAATTTGTTTTTTAATGTTTTATAGATATTCCAGAAAAAAAATGAATTTATTTAGAGGAGGAATTGATTGAGGCAATGACACCTCTGTTTGGCCCACCAATTTAAGATATTAGGAGTAAAACGTTTCAATAGACGCAAATTTGTAAATGGCGAAACAATACAGATTCCAACCCAATCAGTATTAGTCACTTTTAAAGGTCAAAAACTACCATCACAAGTTTCCATTTTCCGGGTTCTATGTAGGGTTGAACCCTATGTTCAACGGGTAGTTCAATGTTTGCGGTGTTTGCGTTATGGACACATAAGCACGCACTGCAGATCTCAGTTAAAACGTTGCGTTAAATGTTTTGGAGATCATGATCAAGTTGATTGCCAAAATCTGGTTTCTATCAAATGTATCCATTGTGAAGGGCCGCATAACTCAACGAGTCATTCGGCTTGTCCTGAATTTGAGAGACAAAATTCCATAAAAAATCTTATGAGTATGAAAAATATATCGTACCGTGATGCTGTTAATAAACAAAAAACATCTTTCTCTAATATTGTCTCAAATAACCAGGTAATTAACCAAAATGATTTTCCTGACTTACATTCCAGGGCAGTAACAAAGCGTAAAAGGCCGGACATACAGCTATCACAAAATATAATAAATACAAGGAATTTACATAGAAATATTCTTTCGAGACCTCGGTTAGAAAACGTAAATGGAGTTGCGCTTTGCGGTAGTAATAGGGATGATCGCGATGCGGAATCAATCAGTGATTCATCTGCAACAACAATAATAAATGATATTTGCAAATGTATAGTAAACTTAATAAAAAGTAATCCGAAATCCATCGACTTAGAAGAGGTTATAAAAAAACAAATTGTATCAATATTTCATCATTCACAATGGCCACACAATATTTGAATATAATTTAGTGGAATGCTCGTTCTTTAAATAACAAAAAGGGAGCTTTACAACACTTAATTTTTGAGAACAATATTCACTTATGTTTAATAAGTGAATCTTGGCTCAAACCTGAAAAAAACTTTGTCTTTTCTGGATTTAACGTGTTCAGAGACGACAATAATAATGGTAAAACAGGTACATGCATTTTACTGACTAAAAATGTATCCTTTCAAATATTTCATTCATACTATAAGATACCGGGTGTCAACACGGTAGGTATTGAAATTAATTTCGCAAATAACAGGAAAATTACATTTCTAAGTCTGTACTGCAGCCCAAGTACGTCAATAAATAAAAATACATGGTTACAATTCTTTAATAGTATTCAAGGCTCATTCGTGGTTGGTGGGGATTTTAATTGCCACCATTCAGCTTGGGGAGATTCAAAAGTTTCCAATAAGGGTGCTTGTCTACTGGATGCGCTAGAGAATAGCAGTCTGACATTTTTAAATAACGGAGATACTACACTTTTAAATCGACTAAATATTGCTTCGTCTGCAATAGATTTAACTATATGTACACCCGATGTTGCCATGTCGGTGCCCTCTTGGGATACAATGTGTGACACCTTATGCTCAGACCACTATGTTATATCATTCTCAATTAACTTCGCCCCATGTTCAAAATCTGTTACAACAAATAAAAAATGGAATTTTAAAAGGGCTGATTGGAATACATTTAGCTCGTGTATGGAAGATTTAACACACTCGTCCTTAACAAATAATGAGACATCTTACACAGATCTTATGTCTAATACCAACAGAGCTTGTGACATAGCCATTCCGAAATTCAAAAACGGTCCAAAACCAACAAAGTTTTGTAAACCTTGGTGGAATAATGATTGTCAATTAGCAATAGAGAACCAAACAAAAGCAATTATTAAATTCAAATTAAATCCGAACACCGCAAATTTGATTGAGTATAATAAATGTGTGGCCATTGTAAAAAGACAATATCTAAGAGCAAAAAAAATCTTTTAAAACATTTTGTTCGAATCTCAACCATAGTACACCTATTTCAACCATTTGGAATGAAATTAAAAAAAATAAAAATATTTCGTATGAAAATAAACAACCCATAATAGAAGGGGATTGGTGTGAGGTATTTTTAAATAAAATTGCCCCGCTGACAGTTAGTAATATATTTCTATTTAAAATAGATGAAAGTAAGTGTCATTTTTTAACTAAAAAAATTAATTTTGAAGAACTAATGTTAAACATTCGCACAAATGGGAGTACCGCTCCTGGTTTACATAATGTAAATTATACTCTAATCCACAATCTACCAACAAACGCTAAAGTTCAACTTGTCAACAATTTTAATGAAATACTATCCAGCGGGGAAACTCCCAGCCAATGGAAAGAATATAAAGGGATAGCTCTTTTCTTTCAGCTTCCTCCTATAGACCAATTTCATTGTCATCATGTGTCCTTAAAACATTTGAAAGGATCATTAAAAATAGAATTGAATGGTGGATCGAATCACAAGGTACATTTTCCAAATCACAGTATGGATTCCGTAGATATTTCTCAACTCAGGATGCTCTGGGCACCCTGGTAACAGATATACAAATTGGTTTCTCTAAAAATGAATCTATTTCAGCCCTTTTTGTAGATATCATGGGTGTTTATGACAATGTGGACCTCATACTTCTCTACAAAAAATTAAGTAAGATAGGCTTTTCGCTATCTATAATTAAATTAATTTATTACCTTATGACAGACAGACAAATATACTTGCATGTGAACGGCAAAGAGTTCGGACCTCGTAAATGAAGCATTGGTCTTCCTCAAGGAAGCATTTTAAGCCCTATATTATATGCTCTATTCCTGCATGATTTGGAAAATATATTCGACTCAAACATACAACTTATACAATACGCTGATGATATATGTATTTACACTATGTAAATCAATGTTTTAATAAGTTAGAGAAAGCGTTAAAAACATTTAAGTCATAATGCAATGAAAATAGACTAACAATTTCAAAAGAAAAATCCCAATTATGTACATTTACACGTCAGAGATTTGAAACTGATCAAATTATATTGGATGGAGATACATTTCAACATAAAAAATGTATAAAGTTCCTGGGTATGTTTATTGACAGAAAGCTTTTGTGGAAAGATCACATAGACTATATATTGTCTAGAGTAGAGAAAGGCGTTAATGTTCTTAGAATGTTGTCATCTTGTAATTGGGGGGCCGACCCCGAGATCTCTTTACTTATTTATAGATCCTTTATTCGTTCAATAATAGATTATGGAGCTCTTTTCTATGGGGATGCTAGTAACTGTCATATTAAAAAATTAGATATTTTACAACACAAAAGCTTAAGATTGGGCATTGGAGCTTTACGAAGTTCTCCAATTAACTTTTTACTCGCAGAAACTAATGAAAGGCCATTGTATATCCGTCGGAAACAATTAGGTTTAAAGTTTATTCTTTCATTAATGTCCAAAAATTTCGAAAATACGTCGAAACCTATCGGAACTAAATATCCTGGATCTTACTGCTAAATATTGGATTATAAAAAAGTCTCCAATTTTAGTAGAGTATTATAGAATTCTTAATAAATATGAAAATAAGTTAAATAAACCGGTTTTGAACTTTTTATATACACTGCCTTATGAAATGATAACAAGGCCAATATGTTGTACTTATTTCGACAAAGAGCTGATATCGAATAACGACACGACAAATAATTTGCATTTTATAGAATTTTTAAATTCGAAATGGCCCAATGCTTATAGAATTTTCACGGATGGTTTACACAATGAGGGATTATTTGGCTGTGCATATTACGATCCTCAAATTAAAGTAAATAGAACATTTTCCTTATATAATATAATGTCGGTCTATACGGCCGAACTTATAGGGATATTAGAAGCACTGATATATTTACAAATGCTAAATTTAGAGAATTATTCCGTAATCATTATAATCACTGACTGTAAAAGTATTTTAGATTTTTACAAACATTTCAATTTCACTTCTAAATTAAATACAATCTCTTCCACCAATATACAATACATAAACAGTTTTCATATTGAAGTTTCCCTCGTATGAATCAAGGGTCACGCGGCCATCAGTGGAAACGAGGTAGTGGATAATTTAGCAAGGGAGGAGGTGAACAGCAACATTACCACAAATTATCCGGTGGATGCTTCAGATTTATTTAACATTTTAAACAGCGAATTGCAAGAGGAATTTAATGCGTTTTACAAAAACAGAAGTTATGGTTTGTTCTACAAAAGTATTTCACCTACAGTCCCCGTTAAACCTTGGTTTAATGGATGTCAATCAACTTCAAAAAAGTTTGTAAAGACAATTTTGAGATTACCTTGTAATCATGGGATTTGTCCTTATTATTTACACAGAATAAACGTTATTTTCTGTGGAAAGAGATATACTATTGGAATTGGTCTCACCTAGTTTAGTACTACCGTTAAATTGAAAAACAATTCTTGAATCAAGAAACATATGTGTTTATAAACATGTTTTTAATTTTTTTGAGTCAATTAAAATCAACATTTAATTGTTAGTTATTTAGTTTAGTTATATTATAGTTTTGTATCCCTTGTTTTTATCCTTTGTGGGGTTCCTATGAACCGTGGCTTAGTGTTGTGTGTAAAAAAATGCCTTGACGAGTCCTTAGGCGAGAAGAGTGTCTTCCCTGTGTATCTATCCTGTTAGGGTTAACATTAGTATTATAATAATCATCGCTCCAAAACATTGTTGTTGGCTAATGGATAACATTTTCCAAAGCCAGGCAAAAGCCAGTAGTTAATTAAAAAAAAAAAATCATCATTAAATAAGGATGTAGTAAAGGGAACAATATGCCGAGTTTTTAGCGTTTAGATAGCGGCATACTACCTCTTAACTACATATATTATTACTAATAGATCTTCTTCTATATAATTATTGACCTCATATACAAAAGCCCTGTTGACTATTTGTTGTTATATAAATTTTAATTTAAAGTGATTTTAATTTAAGTTAAAAACTTGAAAATTATTAATTTCATTACGGTATTTAGTCATTACGTGTTAATTATAATCGCCATCAACAATTTACTCTTTACCAAACACGAACCATCACCAATCAATGTCACCGTAAGTGGTAATTAAATAATAATTTAATGACCTCATTGTGATTTTTAAAATAAAAAGCAATCTCTAAATTCTCATGATTAAATTATTGATTAATTCCGAAATGACATTTTTGAAATGATTCACCTTGTGTGCAATTCAAGTTCGTTTCATATCACACCAAGGATAGTCAGCATCTAATAATGTATTCACATATTAATATTCATGAATTTTATATTATTTATTACATAAACAATACATAATTTTAAACGATAATTTTGATGACACACTTATATGGTGTTTGTTGTCGCTTTTGTAATATTCATCTTCATTAAATCTGGCTCTCTTTCGGTTATTTACTCAGTGCATATTTGTACTTTTCTCTGAATTTTATATTCAAATAATGTTTGTGATATTTCATTAAAATTATAAATGTTAACAGAGAACATAATATGTTTTACTTAACATTTGATCCTATTTCGTAGAGATTTATATCTGCAAAGTTTGGATGTGATCTGTTAACGTTGGAATAAAGATTTTTTATTATTATTATTGTTATAGTAGACTAATTAATATTATTTGATTTTTTCGGAACTAAACAATTTAAAAAATTAAGTATTTTACTGTTCCGATTTTCGCAATATCCTCAGTAAAGCTTTAGGTTTAATTAGTGAATCGTAAAAGCAGTTCCAATACCGAGTGTCAGTTATTGGCTAATTAAAAGCGAAGATTGCCGCCACTTAATTATGTGGAATTAATTAACTGTTCTCTGATAAAGCTATTGTCGAGTATCGCAATAGATGCAATAATTGTGTTTTGTTGCAACAAACGAAATCGGTTCTCGTTTTGAGATTACCTCTGTTCAAACAATGGAGATTGTATTTACGAAATGTAATTGTGTTCTGGTTCTATTTAAACTTTTTACTTATTGTACACTGTAAGCAAGTAATGCGATTAGAAAAAGATATATTAGGAAATATTGTGATGTTATTGACCATCAATAAAAAAATCTGATTAACAAGGCTGTGCGTGTGCTTGTTTGTTTAACCATCGATTAAATATTACATATAGATTTGCAACGTTTAGCTGATTGCTATTAACAATGATTTTACACAATATACATTTACAATTTCAATGGTATTTTTTTATTTAGATATATCAAAATTAAGCTTTTCACTCATTTTCTGTACACTAAGTATACATTACTTTTAAAGATTTTAAAAAAACTCATAAAATGATTTGAATATTTTACAAAATTATTAATTAATATTTTACCTGCCCGATGAAGCCAGTGCGTGGCGAACATGTTGCAGTTTCAACAATAAAATGGACGTTCTTACCTTCTTAAATTTGTTGTTTCATTTTTTAATGTGTAATGGCGTTTCATTAAGTATCCGCCTCCTCAATTCAATAAATTATTAATTCATATGACATCATAAATTCTATTTTTATTAAAATTAGGATTCAATTTTATTAACGGATCTTTAGAGAATTCTTAACACTGTGTACTAAAAAAACTATGTAATAAAAAAAAAGAATGCTATGTGACCTTTGATCGTTAGATAACAAAAGTCTAATATTCAGGTGTACAATCACTAATAACAAAAACAACGAAATAGGAATTTTACACTAATAAAAACAATCAACTGCGTTAATAGTTATTTTAATTTGGTATTTAAAAAGTCCCACAGGCATTCAATATTTTTATTAATTACGTGTTTCATTAATATCTACTTATAAATCCAAAAATAATGCTATTTAAATTAATTCTGGGGAAATTTGTTGGTTAAATATTAACAATATTAATATTGTACGTATTTACATCCTGTTTTCAATGATTTATATTTTATTTATAGTTATAAAGTTTAATAACTGTATTTATTAAATATATTTTTTTATAATTTACTATACAGGGATTTTTTATTTTAAGTATACATATCCCGATGTAAGCGCTGTAAATATTTCACTCCTTGAAGTAAAATTTCGAGTTTAGAGAAGCCTGAAAACTTGGTTTTATCACGTAGCGAAGGCAAGCGATCAAACCAAATTATCAGGCTTTTCTTAACTCGTAATTTTACTTCATGCGGCAAGCGTATCAAGCACTGAAATATCGTGAAGTTTGAAAACATATACATTAAATTAATTAAAGATAAAGTATGTGTTTGTAAACTTAACTTTATATAAGTAAATAATAAGGCTGGCCCATGAAGTAACATTTCGAGTTTAGAAGAGCCTGAAAATTTGGTTTGGCTTTTCTATACTCGAAATTTTACTTCATGTTTAATCAAGGAGTGGAAACGCTCGTTAAAAGCATTTTTAACACTTTTATGAAAACAACGAATGGCTTAAAGTGTACAATACATTCTTACTCGAATGAAAATGTCTTAAAGGAAAATACTGATTACCTAATATTTATATATAACACAATTTTTTTTGATTCAAGATAAAAACAAAGAAATTAGTATTCTTAGTTTATATAGGATAGAGAGCACTCTTAAAGCTATTATTTGTAATTTAATTCCAAATTAATACTAAAAATTATATCTATTTATTTGGTAAATGCTGAACCAAATATATTTTCCAATAAAAAAATAGAGGTCTGGAAGTAATGTATGTAAATTATTTTTGCCATAAAAAACAACAAAAAAAAAGAATATTAAATTACAACAAAAAGTTGCAAACCCACTGGAATCAATGAATCAAATTATATTAATTTATTTAGGTGTGGTCAAACACAAACTTTAAAAAAGATCAAGTAAATTTTAAAGCACGTTGTTATCTTTAGGCGAGGCTAATTATACAAACAATTGCATTTTAATGAAAAGTCGACCACGCCCAATCCTTTAGGATTAATTAAAAAAATCAATCGCTGAAAACAAAACAATGCCTTGATTTGGTATAATCCTGTTATCCTTAATCGGGTATAATTTTTATCAAGGATTTGCAAGTAGTGTGCATTCCAATAAATTTTGTTCGTGGGCACACCTAATGTCAGAAAAGGATCGGCTCAGGATTTTCTCAGAGCGGAATTTAAAAGATTTTTTTATGCACTTCCACTTTGAATATGAATGAAACATAGGTTTCAATATTATAATGATAAATTATCATTATATTATATCATATTTTATACACATGTAAATTAATTAATTCAGAATTGTGTTTCAGGTTATCAGGTATGCACACAGACATCAGTAATTAATTAACTATCACTAATATGTTTCTCACATACCTAATTATGTGTTATTGATCTAATATATCTAACTAAATTCTCAATTTATTTATTGAATTGCGAATAACTACAAATACCAAATACCTATGAAGCAATTGATTTTGTATGTTATGAAATTGACAAGTTGCGCGCATCGTTTTTTTCTTCTTCATTAAACCCCGCAAGGCATTTAAATGCGTTACGTGAGTGTTAACAAATATCATACTTTAATAACCTCGCGAATGCGTTGATGCAATCATACGAGCATCCTGATTAGACAATTAAATAATTGATTTATATATACCAAGCCTGATTTGCAACTCAGCTGTAATTTAATAGTTACCGATTTAATTACTGTGTAAGCTCGGCTCAACTGTGGGAAAAAGTTGTGCACTATATATACAACCATTGCGTAACTTCAAGAGAACAATAAAGTGGTCCGCTATTTTGTAGGTGAGAATGTAAGGTAATCAAACATTTTTTCTAAGCGCATTACCTGGTATGTGAATCATATGACATTAAGACGTTTCTTGTGCAGTTAACCACTTTAATTACAGCATTAAGAAAACAAGGAGGAAAACGTATCCGGTGTGGATTTAGATTTCAACGATGACAGTTTCGTGGATAAAAAGTGAAGATAAGGTATTATCCGTAGGTGGTACGGTGTACCGCAAGGATCAGTGTACGTGCGCAAATGTCACGGACTTGCGGATAAGCGAATTCATGGCCAGCCGTTCACATGAAAAGAATAAAGCCCGCTAGATGAATGCATTTATTTTTCTTACTTGAAGTACGCTGTAAAAATAGGCGCCATTTGCATAAAACTCTTTGCTCTTAATTGATACAAATACAGTAACCTTGGCATATAGTGTTCGGATTTATTGTAGTGGTGTTTTCCAATTGTCCTTGCTTTCTACCTGTATTGAAGAGTGGGCTTGCTCTTTAATAGTATTCGTTTAGTCTAGATTTTATATTAATGAGGGTGGGATTATAATGTTTTCGTGAACTTTTACCACTTTCAACATAACAAGAGTATAATTCATATAATTATAATTTTCAACTCTACAACGTCAACTTTACAGGGCTTGTAGCAATAGCAATTATTTATTGGCCAGTTTAATTTGTTATTAATTTGCCTTATGGCAGTAAAGAACTTAAGTTAAGGCAGATTAGGCCATTATTATTAGCTGTAAGTAGTTCATTTTGTAGCAAAGATAATATAATATTATTTTAATGAATATATATACTTTCTTTTAAAGAAGTAAACAAATACAATGTATCAAATACTATAATGCTTATAAGTTATGAAATTTGAATAAAAGTGTTTATAGAAAAATGTATTAACACTTGATAACAATATTTTAGATTTTTCTTTGATTTTTTTTTGTATTGATTATTTTAGCAAAATATGTATTTATATTAAGTGAACTGAATTCAGTCAAAATCCAAATTCCTACAGAAAATAAATATAATTATTATTTAATTGCATAGTTGCGTAATTTGAGATATAGTATATCCCTGATATAATAATGAAATCATCAGGTAGCTACAAAAATTTAAAAAGTTTGGTATTTACTTTGTGTAACCAATTCTTTAAGGCCGAAAAAGTAGCAATTCTTATATATTCATATTTTTTTAAATCTCAGATTTATCTGTTATTGCTATCAAGTTACCTATGTTCTATTTAAATTTTTTAAGTTTTAAGTTTAAAAGTTTAATATGAAACTTACCATACGCAATATTTTACATTTTTGGGATAAATGTAGAACAATAAAATACCCATGTTAATGCGATTCATTTCAAATTGCCGTACTTAAGCATTTGTTTTTTTGTTTTATTGGCATATGTTTCATTATTCAGCCACTACATGAGCATTTTTAATTGGAGTAAGAGTAAGTCTTTAATTTCCACGATAACAAACAGAACACAAGTATAATATAAAAAAAATCATATATTAAATATTAATTCTAACACATCAGAAGTTGTTCATAATTGTAAGACATAATGATTTTCTTCTTCTTTCTTTCTAAGTATACATATTTCGATGTTTAGGTACACTGTAAATGTTCAGGCATTCGTTGTTTTTGTAATATTTATCAACGTCAGATCAAACTTAAACAGTATATTTTGAACTTCATTAAAAATTAGTGTTTTATACGCGTGGTGCATGAAGTAAAATTTTTTTTAGAAAAGCCTGAAATTTTACTTAATTGTTAACCAAGGAGTGGAAACATTTGTCAGAAGCATCAAATTGAACGTTTTTCATAAGGAATGAATGCCTGAAAATTCACAGCGAATGCGTACTTAAAAGCTTATTCCCTGTATAGTATAATAAAATTTTAGACAAGAATAATTCCAATTCAAAAATATTTGAATTCGAGAAAATAAGCTTACGTTTCGTATAATTTGCACACTTTAATCGTCATATATAAAATTACCAATATGTTTTTCGTGTAAAATGCAATCAATGTGTCTTAATTAATAAGACAATAAAACATCCGGAGGTTTATTTGCACGGTTTGCAAGTAGTTGTTTCAATGGATATTTATTGTATTAAGTTGTCTTATTAATTAAAACACATTGTTTGTATTTTACACAAAAAACATTTTCGTTATTTTATATATAATACGGCCATTCCATAAATAAGTGCACACTTTTTTGGGGTACATCAGGGATTTTAGTTGTTACTAGATGTTAAACAAATTATTGTGTCAAAAGTTATAACAATATAAACTTTTAGTACACTTTTATTTTGATCTCAAAAATATCGTAAACCGTTACCTATACAAAAAAAGTTATTCTGTACTTTTTTGTGCTTAAATGTTCAAAGTTTAAAATACATTTTTTTCCAAAACGAAAAAACTTTATTTATATAGATTTTTTTAATAGATAAAACATATCTCAAACAATAATCAAATACTCATGTTTTAATTTTCTTAAAAAAAAATATATGTTATACCCTGATCCATCCTAAAAATGTTTCCGTTTTCAAAAGTATGGGCACTTTAAAACTTTTTGAGATATGATTTTTTTATTCGAGCGCTACATTGACATCAGGCGCTCCCGCCAATGGTGTAATGGCCCGGATCGCGGTGAGTGCCTCGCGTCAATGCAGCGCTCGGGTAAAAAATCATATCTCAAAAAGTTTTAAAGTGCCCATCTTTTTGAAAACGCAAATATTCTTAGGAAGGATTGGGGTATAACATATATTTCTTTCAAGAAAATTAAAACATAAGTATTTGATTATTTTGTAAGATTTGCTCGTGTAAAAATATCATATCTCAAAAAGTTTTTAAGTGCCCATCTTTTTGAAAACGGAAATATTCTTAAGAAGGATTGGGGTATAATATATATTTTTTTCAAAAAAATTAAAACATGAGTATTTGAGTATTTTGGGGGCTTTGTTTTATTTATTAAAAAAAATCTATCTAAATAAAGTTTTTTCGTTTTAGAAAAAAAATTGTTTTAAACTTTGAACATTTAAGCATAAAAAAGTCAAGTATAACTTTTTTTTGTATCAGTAACGGTTTACGATATTTTTGAGTTCAAAATAAAAGTGTACTAAAAGTTTATATTGTTATAATTTTTGAAACAATCATTTGTTTAACCCTTAGTAACAACCCAAAACCATGTCTTGATAGCCTTTATAATATATGTCAAATTCGCTAAAATCCCTGAAAAAGTGTGCACTAATTTTTGGAATGGCCGAATAATAAAGTTTTAATTTAAATTAGCGTTAGTAGATGAATAGTGCCAATAATACAAACAAAAATATTTGGAAATGTTTTGAATAATCTTCCATTTGTCAATAAAATTAAATTGTATTTTTACATTATAATCAATTCTATTATAAAAATATATCAGACAATAAAAAGTACAGTGAAATTTATATGGAAATGCAAGACATTTTGGACTAGGGACATAATATCATTATTAGCCAACAAACAGTGAACTTATATATTGATATTAGAACAAAGTAAAAATTAAATAACAAATTACACAGTAGAATAGTAATGATTTTTCTGTTGTTAAACATTTTATTGAAACTATTTATTTTTAATTAGATATCTTACTATACCTTGAAGTTAATTTTATAAATACTTAATTTTATAAATAGAACACATTTTTTATATGAAAAAATATTATATACTTTTTATTTAAATTTAATCAAATGATCAATTTTTGTGCATTATTTTAATCTACAAAGTTTTGTTTACCTGGGGTGATTTATAAATTCGAATGATTATGTCTTAATATTTGCATATACTATGATTTACATTTAATTCAAGGTGAATACATTTCTTAGTTTATATTTTCGACGAATATACATATCTTAAATATTTTTTTGCATTATATATATATATATATATATATATATATATATATATATATATTATGTTGCATTAGGATGAGGCACATCATTTTCATAAATAGATTACATTGATCTAGAACAAATTTGATGAATTACCAATAAATAACACTATATAATATCCTGTGTGAAATATGAGCATATATATTTGTTCTGTTTAATGTTAAATGAAATATGTTATAAATATCTTTTAATTTAAAACGAAACTAATGCTAATAATTACCAAAAACAGTTTTTAATGTTTCATCAAAATAGATACGGCACGAAAAGTGTTTTTAATAACTTTGAATGGAAAAATCAGATATCAAGAACTAGTAGATTTATTAGAATTAAATTATATTATAAATTTAGAGATGAATACAGAATTTGCTACTTGTAAATACACAATATTTAGAAATGCGATACGCTATATACCATTTCAAACATTTTTTTTTTACTGCTAAGTTCAGTGACTACATTGTAAAATACATTTATTTTCTATTTATGATTGTACCTTGGAAAATGATATGTGTCATTTAATATTTCGAATAATTTATTTTGTGCGAAAATTGTAATTTCAACAAATCACAAATTGTGTGTCTAGTCAAGATTACTGTATTTATATTAGAGCAATAAACGGAAAGATGAAATTGAAATGATTAAGACCATTTCAGAATATGGAATAAATTAGAAAATTCGATTAGAATTCAGAAAGTGTGCACCAGCAGCGTATGTGTGCACAAGAACACATTACACATACACCGGTTCCTGCGAACAGCGAGAAGCGAGAAGTGCGCGCGAAGCGAGTCGGCGTCGCGACGCACGTTTGGGGCGACAAGACGCACCCGCCTTCGCAATAAAGTCGGGACGCAGCTTTTACTTACCAGAGCAGGCCAGTAGGATTATCGCGGCACCCCAAATAGACACCATTTTGGTCATGATTAACGAATTACGAATCAAACACTAATAATCCAAGCACAATGTCACACGCAGGAGCTAAAAACACTTCCCCATGTATATCCGGAACGAGAATTCTCCCCAAATGTGACGGCGAAATTACGCGACAGCGATTATAGTCGCAACTCGTGCTCGCACTGACTGGGTCTGGGACTTGATCAAAAGTGGTTCTTAAGTGAAATGCTTCAGTGGGGGCCACAAGAGAAAACTGGCCCCCACCTTTAAGGAGTTTTCCCTTCGCCATAACACATTCACTTAACAAAAACACAAGTTTAGCCTTCTGGGTAATACCCGACCCCACGAACCGGGGCCTGCCGATAATCCACCCCCCAATTTTGCCATTCATTTACTGATCCATATTTGCAGAAAGCACTCAAAAAATCGCATTAGACACGCGCTGTTACGCCAACTGTTTATTAATATTCATAACGTTACAGCAAACTACGAACTGTTATTTCCTCATCTCGTATTTACGTTTCATCTCAACAATCAAATTTTTATACAATTCATGTCACATAAATGAAAGTTCCATTCAATTATCATACGTTTGGAATCGTTCGTTAATGTGAGAACGAAGTATAATATTTATATTTAAATAAATATTTTTTCATTGTTGCTGAGTGGAATTGAATTATTTCCAACTGTAACGGTACATCCTCTGTATGCTTCGTACTTTCTTAACTTCGAAATTATATCAGCCGACCAAAATGTGAATACCTTAGATAAAACTTATAATATTTCATACAGTAGTAGATCTTCAGGATCATTTGTGCTATTAAGACATCCAGGTCGTAACCGTCGTTGTTTCTCATGTGTTTCTGTCCATCTTGGTCAACATAGAACAGTTCTAGCGAGACTCCATTCCACATGATTACCAACATTAAAAATGTATAATACTGCTTCTTGTGTACTAATTTTTCTATCTCGTCTAAAGTCACTAATTCAACAAAAAAAATGCCCAATTTTGAATAAGTGGCATTCTTTTCCAATCGACTTAAATTAATTAAGCTTAAACGTTTGGTTTAATGTGCCCAATTAAGAAATAATGTCAAAATAAAAAACCAAAGAATATTTGTTTCATTGTCTATGTCAACTCGATTTATTAATCTAATCTTGTTGAAATTTTTATCATTTCTTAGCACGGATAAAATAAATAATTCCTGACAATTTCATCAAAATTGAACCACGTTTACTGGGTGTTCATTTACTTACGGCGGTGATTACCAACATTACAAATGGATAATTATGCTTCTCGTAGACCAAATATTCTACCTCGTCCAAAGTCACTAATTAAACGAAAAATGCGCAATTTTGAATATGTGGCATTCTTTTAGAATCGACTTAAACTAATTAAGCCTAAATGTTTGGATTAAAGTGTCCAACTAATATTATGTAAAAATAATAAAACAAAGATTTTGGGTACCCCGGTGGGGTAGTGGGTAAAGGGCCAGCCTCCTAACCCAGGGGTCGTGGGTTCGAGTCCCACCGGGTGGGGTCATTTTAAAGTACAAAATGATTTCACCTGGGTCCATGGATGTGTGTGAATATGTTTGTGGCGTTTAATATAGTCAAAATATAAAGGTGAAATGGTGAATGGTCCTGGACCAATATCCAGTGAATGTATAAAAAAACAAGACTTTTTGTTTCATTGTCTATGGAATCTTGATTTATTATTCTTATCTTGTTGAAATTTTTATCATTTCTTAGCACGGATAAAATAAATTATTCCTGGAAATTTCATCAAAACTTAACCACGTTTACTGGGTGTTCATTTATTTACGGCGGTGAGTATATATATTTAAATAATCTATTACTTAATTCGGTAATCTAGTGTTTATGTATATATGCATAAATGTTCTGCTAAATAAACTTAAAATATATTTGTGCAGATAAAAATATTATTATTATTATTTTGGCGAGAAATCTTTTGTGTGTAAAGCGGCTCTAAGAGAAAATAATAGAGGAGTCAATTGCTTTACTCTAGATACATTCAAACTACTGTGTTTGAGTTTGTATTAGCATTTTCATAATTATTGTTTTTGTCGCTGATATTAATCAACCGTTTACGAATACGAAAATGCGAGTTTAGTCGGGCATGAATATACAAAAAGTAAAAACAGATGTTGCTAACGCAGAGGGTCTGGGTAAATTAAGTGTTAGTAACATGGACGGTTAATGTGCTGGAATAAGTGTCATCAAATAAGAAATTTAATATAGTGGTATAGTATCACTATACTAAATTACACATGAATGCACTTTTAGTTTTCAGTTATCAGAATATTATTATTAAAGCGGGATGACTAAATGAAGACATTAGTCAAAAACTCTGGATGAAGCAACTATTTGATAGATTTTTATTTTATTTTATTGGTACAAAACCCAACAGACAATGCGTCTAGTTATAGGGATTGAAATGAACACAAAATTAAGTACAATTGAATCACTTAGAAGCAAAGGGGTGTAAGTGACTAATACAAAAACGAGAAATACAGTTTTAAAGTTTAAGTTACATTAAAACTAGTGATTTGAGCGAGATCGAACCATTCGATTATTAAAATCATCAATTATTTAATTAAATAATCTATTATTATCATTCGAATGATGATTTGAATGATCATTCAAATGATACTATTATTGATAATTCAAATGGTTTTACAGGGAATTTTTCTTTTAAGTATACATATCAGAGCTGGGCAGAATTCGAATCATTCAGGATTCGAGTCCTGGATTCGAATCCTTTTAGAGGATTCAAAATTGGTATTCGAATACTTTAGTTAAACTCGATTCGTGATCCGGATTCGTTACATTTTTTTTGAAAGGATTCGTATTCGAATCCAAATGCGGGTAATTCGAATCCTTATAAAAGAATTCGAATATTTAACTTAAATGTTTTTCTACTCTTAATACTTGTAATTTTCTGTATTTTTCTTTCTTGTAATACTTAAGTTTATTTGCATTGTACCTTCTATTATATTGTCCTGTAAGTAGGAAATCCTGTTGGACAATAAAGGCTATATTATTATTTATAAAATGATTCGAATACTTAAAAAAGAATTCGAATACTTACAAAAGGGTTTGAATCATCAAAAATAATTCGAATTAACTGTCAAGATTTACATGAAAAATTTGTTTTGTGTGTTTTTAAATTACTCGTTAAATCACTGTTTTATACGCATGGCGCATGAAGTAAAATTTCGAGTTTAGAAAAGCCTAAAAATGTTGATTTTGAAAAACTTAATAATATCATATGGCTTTTTTTTGTTAGTGTTTTGGTCAATTTGAATAAAATTCCATGACTTTTCTCTGACTTTCCCGGTTTTAATGATATTCAGTGAATTTTTTATTTAGGTAATTTTCAGAAATTAGTCGATTTTATAATAGAGTTCAATTTGAAGTTTTGAACGAGTGATTCCTCTCCCAGGTTAAGCATGAAGTAAAATTTCGAGTTTAGAAAAGCCCCGTAAAAGCGAGCCGAGACAAATTTTCTGTGCTTTTCTAAACTCGAAATTTTACTTAATGCGCCATGCGTACAAGACACTGATTTGAAGTGAAGTTCAAAAACAAACAAATACATCTCTAATCAGAGTAACACGGAATCGGGTATTTAGTCTGCTATTAATGATTTTCAGTGGTAATAAGAAATAATTAGGTTTTGAATATTTTTGCTAAAACAACTAGTAACAATATTTATATGTTAATGATTGCTAAAAAATAATAAAATAAAATGTATTTTTAAAGGATTTGTATTCGTGATTCGAAAAAATAGGATTCGAATCTTTGATTCGAATCATATTTATCTCTTACGAATCCTTTATTCCAGTACTCGTGATTCGAATCATATTAGGTGATTCGGATTCATGATTTGAATCCCTTTTATGAGGATTCTTTCCATCTATGATAAATATGCACACGCTTTTTTAAAACAGTTCAATTTGAAGCTTTAAACGAGTGTTTTTCACTAACAGATTATGCATGAAGTAATATTTCGAGTTTAAGAAAAGCCTTAAAATTTGGTTTAATCGCTCTGCGAAGCGGAGTGAACAACCAAATTTTTAGGCTATTCTAAACTCGAAATTGTACTTCATGCGCCACGCGTATTAAACACTGAAAACACTGAGATATTGTGAACAAGTGTTTTTCACTTAAAATCAGTTTCTTATACGCGTGGCGCATGAAGGTAAACTTCGAGTTTAAAAAAGCCTGAACATTTTAGGGCTTTTCTAAACTCGAAATTTTACTTCATGCTCAACCTGGGAGTGGAAAATAATCGTTTAATGCTTTAAATTTACCTCTTAACAAAAACAAAGAATATCTAAAGATTTAGAGCATATGATTAAGATATGTATACTTAAAAGAAGAATATTTTGAATTTATGAGAGCCTGAAAATCCAAATTTTTAGACTTTTCTTAACACATATATGATGTATGCTTTTCTTGGATGCTTTTAATTAAAAGCTTTTATGAGTGTTTCCACACCCTGATTAAGTATGATTAAGCGATGCGGAGCGACCAATCCAAATTTTCACGCTTTTCTAAACTCGAAATTTTACTTCATGCTTAATCAAAGAACCGATAGAAGTTTTAAACTGACCACGTTTATAAAAACAACGAATTCCTGCAAATGCGTATACCTTAACAAAAATTGTGTATATTTAATGGCTAATGGTCAAGGACAATAAAAAAATAAAAATTAATAAAGAGATGAAAGAAAATTACAAAACAAAAATAACTTTCACACCATTTTATCGAAATAATTCCGTGCATAAACTCTCTCCGAACATCAAATGCCATCGTATTTTTTATTATTCGAATTTAACGACCCAGTCCGTGTCTTTAGTAGTAATAAATTTAAACATACTGCTGTCGCGTGCTAACAGTGTATTAATTAATACATACAGACAATAAATGAATCATATCTAACTACGATCTATCCGACAAAGGTTGAATCTATTGTTAATCACTAGGATTATGCTAATCGCGAATCAGTGAAATTTCTTAAATCCCACGTCCTTTACGCAAAAACGAGGATCCTTCCCCGGTCAGAATTAACATAATTAAGCCATGGTTTTTCAGTTTGTTTTCGACCCCGCGCGAATTCGTGGATTCGGGATTTTGCAATTGTTGGATTTGATTGATTAGGCAATCGGAGAAAGAGTGTTAATGTTCCTATTGTTTTTGCTAAATTTTAATCAGTGAGTAGAAGACAATAAGCATCATAATGGGTATAGTTACGTTGGTGTGATGAGGGGTTTTGAAATGGTTTGAATATTTTTCGGTCCAGGGACGTTGAGAAATTTTATTTAAAAATTTAAAATATTTTTATGGTAAATTGCAATAGGTTCAATATAAACCTCGAACGTTGTCAATGAAATATATAATTTATTCAGTTAAAGGTGTACTTATTTCATGTTCACCACATATTAATTAATACTAAACTATATATTGGTTTTAAATATCGCCATAGAATTTTACATACTAAAATAATTTTATAATTTTTAGATAAAAGTCACTTCTTTTATGTCAATTTAACCCTAGTGAACGTCTTCAGAAATCTGTCATACATTATCACAATTAAAATGAAATTACATCACCTGAAGAAAAACTGTGCATAGGAATAATAAAGAATAGAAATATAAAATGTTCTATTCATTTTGAACAATCTCATCTCCAATAGTTTTATTTACTATTGATTTGATTTTATAACTACTTTGGTAAATCATTTTACTTCAAAGATCTTGCCTTTAGGAAATACAGTTTTCGATCGAAATTTCTTCTTATAATGCAATCATGCTATAAAGCTCTGTTATGAGGGCCAATTTTTGCCGGTAGTGTGTATCTGGAGTACGAGATGGCGCAGAGATAGCAAAATGGCTGAAAGTAGTTTTGACTATGTATTGGTTTATAGTGTCTGCCGAATTTTTGCCGGTAGTGTGTATCTGGAGTATGAGATGGCGCAGAGATAGCAAAATTGCTGAAAGTAGTTTTGACTATGTATTGGTTTATAGTGTCTGCCGAATTTTATTACAACGACTAATAAAAATTATAAGTGCGGAGCGCCTTGTTTGTTTGTTTAGATAGCGTCGGGCGAATGAATGTGTGTTAGACAAGTAAACTGGATAAATAAATATTCACGACTTTAATTTCAATCAAACACTTTTTACTGTTTTTGCTTGTCTCATTTCCAATACTAATTTTTATTATATAGATATAAAGTACAATTATAAATATATATATATATATAATATATACAGGGAGTTTTTTCTTTAGAGTATACGTATTTCAAATTCCGCCTAATAGTTGTTTATCTTTAGATATTCGTTGTTTTTTACAAGAGTTCAATTCGAAGCTTCAAACGAGTGTTTTCCACTCCCAGACTAAGCATAAAGTAAAATTTCGAGTTTAGAAAAGCCCCGTGAAAATTTGTCGAGAATCGCGCAGCGATCCGAGACAAATTTTCTGGGCTTTTCTAAACTCGAAATTTTACTTCATGCGCCACGCGTATAAAACACTAAATTATTGTGAAATTTACGTACATTTGAACTTCATTTGACATCAGTGTTATACGCGTGGCGCATGAAGTAAAATTTCGAGTTTAGAAAAGCCCAAAAAATTTGTCGCGGGTCGCTTTCACGGGGCCTTTCTAAACTCGAAATTTTACTTCATGCTTAGTCTGGGAGTGGAAAACACTCGTTTAAAGCTTCAAATTGAACTGTTTTAAAATAAAACAACGAATATCAAAAGATTTACAACAAATAGGTGGAAATTGAACTACGTATACTTTAAAGAAAAACTCCCTGTATAATAATAATAGAGTTTAATGTCTTTATCTAGAATTTTATGCTCTGTCCGTAGTACGAAAACCATGAAAAGTGATGAAAAGTCATGATAAAAATGTTTAAATTGGCCAGAATTTTGAAAAAAATCGAAAACTGTTGAAAATCAATGAAATGCTTAAATTTTATAAAATGTTAACACAATGTCAAAAAGTAATAAAATGTCAAGAAATATTGAAATTTGACAACAATTTGAGGTATGTGACAAGTGATAATCTTTAATAAAAAAATGTTTTAAATATTTTAAACTTAATTAATCAGTATTTTTATGCCCGTGGCGCATGAAGTAAAATTTCGAGTTGAGAAAAGCCAGAATTTGGATTTGGACGCTACGCGTCCAAATCTAAATTCTTAGGGCTTTTCTCAACTCGAAATTTTACTTCATGCTTAGTCTGGGAGTGGAAAACATTCGTTAAAAAATAATCACTGGCTTTTTGCAATATTTTCATTCATTTACAAAATCTTGAGGGTTTTCAAATTATTGTTCCATTTTTAAATTCTTGTCAATTCTGGTGAATTTCCAAGATTTTAATTAATTTTCAAAATGTTGACGACTCGGGAAATATGTAATACGTTTGTTAATTTTCAAACTTTTTTTTAATTTCCAAAATTTATAAGTAACCTTTCGTTATTTTTTAAAACTTTGGCGCCTTTCATGTATTTACTAGTTTTTTGTTAATTTAAAAAAATGCATGAATTTTCAAGTATTTCGTTAATTTTCAGGTTCGCAAATTTCAAAGAAATTTATTTGACAAAAAATATGAGGCCTTTCTTCAAAACGTTTATCAATCGTTAACGATTAATATAACGTCTAAATTAATAATTCGATGCTGAAAAATTCAAGATAAAATTTCAAAAATTAATAAAAATTCACAATAAATTTTGATAACTTCTTACAAATTTGCACTTGTATGAAAATTTTGATGATGAACTGTTGAAATTTCAAAAATTAACCGAAAATTCATAATAAATTTTGATAACTTCTTGCAAATTTACGCTTGTATGAAAATTATGAAGAAAAACTAAATTTTGAAAATTATCGAAAATATAGATTTTCAAAATTGATTAAAACGTTGAAAATTCAATAGCATCAACATTTTAAAAATTTATTAAATTCACAAAAAGCGTCAACATTTTAAAAATTAACGAAAATCTTGGAATTTCATAACACGCGTCAAAATTTTAAAAATTAATAAAAATTCTGGGGAAATTCACAAAGACTGGAAAATTGACGAAATAAATCAACATTTTTAGAATACCTAATAGGCGAAGAATGTCCACTGAATAATCACGGGAAAAATGTAAACAATAGAGGAATTTTAACAATTAAAGGAAATCATGGAAAAGTTACGAAAAGCGTTAAAGATTAACTAAAATTCATTAAAAATTCTCAACACTTTGAGAATCAACTAAAATCATTTATATTCTAAATAATTATTATTTTAAATAAACATAATAAAAATCAATTAAAATCCTTTAAAATGTCGAAAATAAGAAAAATTTATAAAACCCTAAAAATTTTGCAAGTCATCAAAAACATTAAAAATTGTTAATTTTAACGAAAACAAAACAATAAAAATAATAACACTATAAGTACTTATTTATACATCAAAGAAAAAAATATATTAAAATTTGAATAAATTCGCAAAAATCAAACACAAGTCATTAAAATTGACTTCAAAAAAAGTACAACTGCTTAATGTAACAGAAATATAATTTACGGAAACAAGATTCAAAACATATATCATCATCAAAATTGACAAACTTATTCAAAATTCGGTCAAAATATTAAATTCGATATAAAATGATTAGGATCTTCAGAATATAAAAATCTAATGACTGTTTTAGAAAATTAGATTTTTACAAAGGGAATACCTAAATTTTAGATTTTAAGATAAATTGAAATATGTACACTGTACATTTTCAAACATTCGTGATTTTTCAAAGCTTTCAATTTGAAGTGTTTTCCACTCCCAGATTAAGCATGGAGTAAAATTTCGAGTTTAGAAAATACTGAAAATTTGGTTTGATCGCGTAGCGCTGCAAGACCAAACCAAATTTTCCGGCTTTTCTAAACTCGAAATTTTACTTCATGCGCCACTCGCACAAAACATTGATTTATTCCAAAGCTCAAAATATATTGATCATGTATGTACATTTATTTTCAAATCATAGCATAAATAAATATATTTAGTCGATTTTCACCGTACTGTATTAAATAATTGAGAAAACAGAATTCCATATGTGCAGGCGCCCACATGATTATAATAAATATTGATTGAAACTTAATAAGTCAGAAATACCTAGTACGCGAAGAATGTCCACCAAATATTCACGGGACCTATTAAATGCTAAGTTGACTCGGTGATCAAATCGCCGAATGCCGCACATTTAATTTGGTAAATTATAAATGAAAAAATAATTTTTACGACTTAGCAGCACTTGAATCACTGGCATTCCACATTCCCATTCGAAACATGAATCCAGAAATACAATTATATTTACAAAATGTATTGGAAAATATTTCAATACTGTCTTTCTTTGTGTGTGTGTATCAATTTCATAATGAATGAATGAACGGCCCGCGTCAGAAAAAATACATTCGCAACTCAAGGTCGGGAGCCGGGAGCCCTTGTCGCGACAAATGTCGTCGTACATGAATTCTACATATCAATCCTAATTTCTTTTCACATGTTTTTAGAAATCACAGTACATTTTTAAAATATCACTAAAAAGGCACGATGCTGCCCCCTATTTATTAAAAGTATAATCAAAATTTACATTGCTCTTATGGAGATTTCTAAGCAACGATTAATTTTAATTATCATTTATTATAGATCAATCTATTTAGTACAACATGTTTATAATAATTACCTTAGTAAATTAAAGCAATATGAAGACGAAATAATGTTTCCTATGGAAGTAATACACGGATTTATGTAATCATTTGACATTGTTCCATTATTTAATTTATATTTAATTTAAAAAGCATTTCTTTGAAAAAAAAAATATTATCAATTTATTCGCAAAGCTTCAATGTATAATATGTATAAGTTTCAATGCTATATTTTCAATATTGTAGAATATTAATCGTTGTTTGTTCTTATGGCCAAATAACATGTAAATTTCCGACCTTAATCGGACACAGTAGTTTACGATCAGAATTTATATTTTTAAGAGAAAACACTTTAAAGGTACAGTAATTTATAGAATTCTAAAAAACAAAATTTTAATTAACAGTTGCTTAATAATTTTGACCACAATTTTGTCGAATGTTCAAAGAACTTTTTTATTCAAACATAATATAGAAAATGACGGTAATATTCGTGTTTTTCACAGTGAATTTTCGATCACAGAGAAATCTCTTCAACGGTAC
Organism: Philonthus cognatus; assembly: GCA_932526585.2. Lineage (NCBI taxonomy): Eukaryota > Metazoa > Arthropoda > Insecta > Coleoptera > Staphylinidae > Philonthus > Philonthus cognatus. Next base: position 95,336,347 of record OW052243.1, read on the forward strand.
AGTTGTTAGTAAACATACTTTAGTTTTAGAAGATTAAAGATCAATTATTTAATTGACGTATTCCATATCATAGCTGTATTATTTTGTATTTGATATAATGGTTTTATGATCAGAGAATAAAATTGTTTATTATTATTATTATTATTATTATCAGTAATACAAGAAGCAATGAATACTAAAATAGATATATTCAAAATTCGATATATTCAATAATTAATATTGGAATATTTATGCACTGACTTTCTACAAAGTTAAAAACTGCATTTGCCGGGGGGTAAATCAAACTTTTAGGCTTTTCTAATTTCGAAACGTTCGTTCATACTTAACACGTTGAACGCCCCCTTTATAAAAATAAAAATATTACCTCAGGCCGCTGCTTAAGTTTTTGTTCCAATTATACAAATATTATTAACTATAAAAAAATAATAAAGCAAACATTTGAAGAGACATAAACATCACCTAGTTTATTTATGTCTATACAGTGTGAAAAATAGGTAGCTAATAAATTTGTCCATTAATGTGTATGACAGAGAAAAAATCTAAACGGGGTATAGCGATTTAAATTATTGCGCATATAAAAAATATTTGTTCAGATTTTCATAAAATTGTTTTCAAAGTTGTGACGTCGTCAATATTTTTTTTTTAAATGACAACCTATAATTTTTATTTTTGATTTCGGTAGTTTTTTAATCTGTTTTCAACCATACACGATTTTGAATAGGTTGCATAAGAAAGAAATCGAGAAAAACGGTATTAATAAGTTAAAAAAGTAAAGGTGAATGAAATTAACAGAAAATGGTGAATGCATTTTATTACTGTCTTGGATATTGTTAGATAGTGCAGGGTTATCAGTTTAAACATTTAATGTATTTGTCGAAGCCTTAAAACTGTTTTGTTTGTTTTAAACCCCGATAACTAGGATTAATTAGTCTGTTAATTTAATTTAATTTGAAGACCGTTTTTCTTGATTTTTTGTTATGTAACTCATTCAAAATGTTGTATGGTTGAAAACAGATTAGAAAACTCTACCGAAATTAAATATAAAAAATGTAGGTTGTCATTAAAAAAATATTGATGACGTCAAATTTTGAAAACAATTTATTGAAAAATCTGAAAAATGATTTTTCATATACGCGGTAATTTAAATCGCGATACCCCTTTTAGATTTTTTCTCTATCATGCACATTAACGGAGTTACCGAATTTATCCGCTACTTAATTTCCACACTGTATACTTATACTAGTTCCGCGGCACGGGCAGTATGCCACGATACTTTAAAAGTTGTTTCTGGACGCGGCACAAGGTACATGCCGCTGGACCTAAACGCAAATTTAACTGCGGCACAAGTGAATGCCGATCAACGTGTTAATAATAAGTTCTATACTTGTATTTTGTTTGATATTTGAAAAAACTTAATTTTAAAAAAGCAATTTATAGTGTTTTTAAAACAACACTTATTGCATTTTGTTGATAAAAAATCGTTCTATTTCAGAATGTTCCATGTAGTGTCTACCTTAAGATATAGGAATTATATTTAATTTGAGGTAGAAAAACCTTCGTAATTTAAAAAAAATGTTGAGTCATTTTGTCATTACTTCTTTAGGTGAAAAAAGGTAGAATTTCTATACACTTGGGGTTAATACCTTTTTGAAAAAATAAGTCGCATTATTTGTGGCGAATCATTTCCGGTAAAGCCACAGTTACCCATTCACTATGAATGACAATTTTCTTTGTGCAGAAAAACGAAAAAACTAAACTGCACCAACTCCAGCGGTTACAATAAATTTCTTCCAAGAAACTATAACCAGAGAAAGTAATACCTGCCTAAGTGATTTAATACAAAAACGCTCACTTTATAAACAGTTTTTATATGTCTTTGCAACATAGCCTAATATAACATTTTTGCAACATATTAAAAACTGACGCGATTGTTAATTACATCGAGACGGCACTCCCTTTCACCAGTTTTGCACATAAAGTGAGCAATGCGTATGTGTGTCGCAAGTGACTTAAGATTATCCAGTCGGCTTCCGAAATGCGTGGCTTGTTATTGATCCTTGACACATGTCGGCGTAAAAATTCATTCGTGTGGTTTCACAAGTGCCAGGAGATTTGGTCATGAACTCTTCGGATGTGTTTGTTTGTAGTCCTTATTTTCGTATTTATAATGCTACTTGTTTATGGGTTATTGTTTTACGTTGGTAAGTCTATTTAAATGCAAACATTGGCGAGATTTATGTCTTACCTTACCAGTGTTTTAGACTTTTCATTCCAGTATTTACAAAATGTTACAATGCAATGTCGTAATTAAATATTTAATTATTTATGTTATCAAATTACTAAAAATTTATTTAAATTGATAATAATATCCTAACAATATTGCAAGATCATTATGTATACAGGGTGCCCATATTTCTGCAGAATGTATAGGGATCTCGATTATTTTAAGAGATAGAAAGTCGCTTAATCAGGGCAAAGTTGCGTATTTTAGGGCCCAATAATAATCTGAAAACAAATTTGAAATAGCTTCTTTCGTTTTTGAGATATTGCCAAATAAACGGATTGTTTTAAACTTCGTTCTTCGTATTTTTTTCTAAATTTAATGATGTATCACACTTATAGTTTATTGTACATTTTATATATAAAATTTTAATCTTTTGTTTTTTGTAACGAGTGTCTTGGAAACAGTTAAGTAACTCACTCATTTGACAACTCCTAGGACCTATAATTTGCTTACATATCGCCCCTGAAGATGGACATCCAGCTGACTAATTACTGTATTGATAGAAAATGTATTTGTTAAAAGAAATACTGGTGTGACATTTTGAATCTTAATATTGCAAGATCATTATGTATACAGGGTGCCCGTATTTCAACAGAATGTATAGCGATCTCGGTTATTTGAAAAGATAAAGAGTCAGTTGGGGCAAAGTTGCGTATTTTAGGGCCCACAAATAATATAAAAACAAATTTAAAATATTTTTGTTGTTGAGATATTGTTAAAAACGGATTTTTTTCAAATTTCGTTTTTATTTTTTTATTCAATAACTATTGAATCCAGACATTTACAACTTTAACATTATAGAGGCACTTTTTAACGAGAAATCTAGTAACATATTTTATATTAAGATAACCATAACATTTACCCAGGGACCATAGCCAACTTTTGTTTTTCTAATGGGCGCCATTTTGGATTTTTTTATTTTTCGGAAGAATATTCATTTCTGAATTCAATGATGTATCACACTTATAGTTTATTGTACATCTTATATGTACAATTTTAATCTTTTGTTTTTTGTAAACAGTTGAATAACTCACTCATTTAACAACTCCTAGGACTCATAATTTGCTTACATATCACCCCTGAAGACGGACATCCAGCTGATTAATTACTGTACTGATAGAAAATGTATTTGTTAAAAGAAATACTGGTGTGACATTTTGAATCTTAATAAATTGCTTGTCTTGGGATTATCATATGATTTTGCCATATTATATCTTTATTGGCCGTGTTTTGACTCCTGTGACTGTAAGTGGCTTGACTGACTGTCTTTTGACTATGCTAGGATTTTATCTGATTATGTCTAAATCTCTATATCAAATACAGTTAATGTAGTGATTTAATGACAAAATACTAATACGATACATATTTTAACAGTTGTGATATATTTTAAACTAACAAATGTCTTCCACTCCCAGACTAAGCATGAAGTAAAATTTCGAGTTTAGAAAAGCCCCGCGTAGAAAATTTGTCGAGGGTCGCTGCGCGACCCTCGACAAATTTTCACGGGGCTTTTCTAAACTCGAAATTTCACTTCATGCGCAACGCGTATAAACCACTGACTTACAGTAAATTTAAAAATATATAACGCTTAGATGTAATGTGATCAATATTTACTAAGATGTGGCGAAAAATGCAAAAATTATTTTTTTGTTAATAGTTTTGGAATAATAATAACAAAAGTAGATCTCGGCCCGGCTGTAGTATCGTGGCTAAGGGTTTGCACCGAGAACAACGATGCCGGTGTGACACTCTCAAAGAAGGTGGATCACCGAAACACCGCTGACTCCCAAGCTGACGTGGTCATGTCTCGCGGGCGGAAGAGCGGGGATCTTGGCTTCACCGCCCGGATCGAGAGGAAATAACCTCATCAAAAATGCTAAATCCTAAGGTGGGTGGACCAGGCCGAGGGGATGCGTGGCTGATTAGAAGATCAGTCTCAACTGGTTCCGAACTCGAGGAACCGGGCGACACCTCGTTTCAAATAGCCTTCCATGTCAGTGGGGCTCCTGGCATGGTGACCAGCATTTCCCCAATACTCGTGGGAACAACTATGGACACGACTAGAAACAAAACTAAAACGGAAGGAGTGTCGGAAGGCACAGACTCCACTAAAGAGCACGCGGAGGCGACCCCAGGGACGTCAGACGCATGCTCAACTGAGGCGGGGGATTCAAAGGACCTGCCCGGTACCACCAGACTCTCTGGCGCTCAGTAGAAGAAACTGAGAAGAGAGGAAAAAATTAAATCCGGAACGTCGACGAAAGAAAATCCGGCTAGAAAACAAAAAACAGAGGCAAAAGTAGAGAAGGGGGGTGGAACCAAAAGGCTCCGCTCAGACTCCTCTACTCCTGCCTCTCAAAAGAACGCACCTAAAAGGGCCAGGAGACCATCCGGTCAGACTGGGTCTTACAGCGGTGCGGTTAAAGGGATTCATATGGCTATCATCCATAAACGCCATCCCGACATCCTAATAGATTAGGCCCAATCAGACCTGATTCAAGAAAAACTAACAGCAGCAGTGTACGACACGCCTTCGGGAAGTGCGAACCCGCCGCAGTTCAATGGTGCCTGGTTCTCCGCAGGAATCCTCAGGATAAACTGCGAGACCGAGCACACCAAGAAGTGGTTAGCTGTGGTGGTGGCTAGCTTTGGGGACATCTGGGAAGGGGCGGACTTGACAACAGTTGAGTCAAAGGACCTCCCCAGAAGGCCCAAACTGACGGTCTGGATACCAGACCATCCAGAGGCGGAGGTAGACAAGACCCGGATCGGAGCCCAGAATCCTGGACTTCGAGTGGGAGATTGACACGTCCTCAGCGAAAAGAAAGAGAAGGAAGGAGTAATCCTGGCCTTCTCTGTCAGTGAGGGTGATCACCAATACCTGGTAGGAAGGCAGATGAAGGCTCATTACGGACTTCGGACTGTAACCTTCAGGAAGATCGCTTCAGGTAAGAATAGTGAAGGTAATCCAGGCGAACTTGCAACACAGTAGGGCAGGCTCGGCTGCACTCTGCAAGGCAATGGAGGACTGTGACATTGCCCTCATTCAAGAACCCTGGGTATGCAGGGGGAAAATTATGAGACTGGGTGGAATTGTGGGGGGGAACTAATATATAGTAGAATCACCGAGAGACCCAGGTCTTGTATTTATGTGAAAAGACACATAAAGGTACTGCCTCTAACCTCTTTCTGTTCACAGGACGTAGTGGCAGTTAAGCTCACCAATAGTGTTGGTGGACTGAAGGAGCTTGTTCTCGGATCAGTCTACCTCCCTATTGGAGACCCATGCCCCAGCGAGGCGTTGGAGGGACTGATTGTAGGCTGCGGGGAACAAGGGACCCAGCTTGTCGTCGGTTGTGACTCCAATGCCCACCATTCTGTCTGGGGAAGTTCAGACATCAACCGCAGAGGTGAGTCACTTATACAATTTCTTATGGCAACCAAGTTAGACACTTTGAATATTGGAAATAAACCGACCTTTGTTACAAGTGTTAGCAAAGCGGTGATAGATATAACAATAGGTACGTCATATGTCAGTAATTTTGTTAAGAATTGGCGAGTGTCAGATGAGGTGAGTTGCTCGGATCACAGACACATAACATTCGATATTACGGGGTTACACCGGGTCACTGAAGTATAAGGCAATCCCCGCAGAACAGACTGGGAAGCCTTCAAATCAAAGCTAGACCACAATCTGACGGGTATACTAGGAGCGGTAAGCAATAACTTAGAGCTCGAGATTATGGCAGAGCAAACTGCGGAAGCTATGATCTTGGCATACAACGACAACTGCCCTCTGATTGAGAGACGCATCACCAGGAGAGTTCCGTGGTGGAACAGTGCGCTGGACAAAAAGAGGAAGCAGGTAAGAAAACTCTTCAACGAAGCAAAGCGAATGGGCTCATGGGAGGCTTACAAGAACTCCCTAACCGAATACAACAAAGCACTAAGGAAAGCTCGAAGATCAACCTGGAGAAGACACTGTGAGGACATTGAAACTGTCCCAGACGGTGTCAGACTCTACAAGATTCTCTCGAAGAACCCCCAATGTGCGCTTCAAACTCTCGAACTCGATGACGGAGTGTATACAAAAAAACGAGAAGGAAACCCTGGGTGAACTTCTACGGGTACACTTCCCCGGAGGGGAAATCTATGATGGACCACTTAATGACTGGGTCAGCCAGGGACCTGATGCAACCGGCAACAGAACATCTAAGGAAGACTGGCAGGCTGCCAGGAGAGTGGTCACCTATGACAGAGTCAAATGGGCAATAAACTCATTTGAACCTTTTAAATCGCCAGGGCCTGATGGAATCCTACCCATCATGCTACAGAAGGGATCGGAACTACTGTGGCGAAGGCTTTGCGAGATCCTAAGGGTCAGCATGGCCCTACGATATTTGCCAAGAATATGGAGGCTTATCAGGGTGGTTTTCTTACCAAAGACCGGTAGAACAGACTATTCTCGTGCAAAATCGTACAGGCCCATCAGTCTCATGTCATTTGTACTGAAGACAATGGAAAAAATTATGGACAGGCATATTAGAGAGGGGGTACTGGTGACCTACCCACTATCCCAAGATCAATATGCCTACCTTCCAGGTAGATCAACAGAGACAGCTCTCAGCCGACTAACAAGGAGTGCCGAAGCTGCCCTGGAACACAAAGAAATTTTACCTGCTGCCTTCTTGGATATAGGAGCATTTGACAATACAGCCTTTAACTCTATAACTGCTGCCCTGAAAAAGCGGGGGTTGGAGGAAATTAGCTGCAGGTGGATAGACTGCATGCTAAGACAAAGGATGGTCTACACAACGTTCGCTGACCAGACACTAGCATTCAGGGTGGCCGGTGGTTGTCCGCAGGGAGGAGTTCTCTCACCCCTGCTGTGGAACCTGGTCATGGATGGCCTGCTAGTGGATCTCAGCAACGAGGGATACTCTTCCCTAGGATACGCGGATGCTCTAGTCATACTCGTTGAGGGAAAATTTAACAACACGATCAGAGAGCGTATGCAATGTGCACTGAACGTGGTGAGCAAATGGTGTGCTAGAGAAGGACTTAAAGTCTCACCCTCGAAGACCACCCTGGTACCATTTACACGCAGGATGAAACTGGCGGGCCTTGGACCGCTCTTTCTAAATGGTGGCAACCTGAAAATATCGGGTGAGGTGAAGTACCTAGGAGTAATCTTTGACTCCAAACTGACCTGGACCCCTCAAATCTCAAAAATCAGACGCAAATCGGAAATTACCCTTGCGGAAATTAGACGAATGTACGACCGACAATGGGGGCTCAGACCAGGAATGGTATACTGGCTGTACACCAGAGTGGTCAGACCCGCAATCATGTACGCTGCTTTGGTATGGTGGCCTAAAGCCACACAGCATACAACCATACAAATACTCAGCAAGGTTCAAAGACTTGCTTGTATTAGCATAACGGGGGCTATGAGAACCACGCCCACTGCAGCCATGGAGACGGTTCTAGACCTCACACCACTTCATATTCTGATAGTGGGGGAGGCAAGACTGGCACTCTATAGGCTGCAATTATCATCGGTCAACGTAAGAGCTGATACCCCACACAGAAGACTCTTGACAGACATAGGGGGACCTCTCCTGCAAATGAGGTCGGATCATATGGTAGTCAGATATCTTGTAAATTCACTCTTTAAAGTCACTATTCCAGACCGCAACGAATGGAACGGCTTTAGGGAAGATATACACAAACAAAGTGTGATCTGGTACACGGACGGTTCTAAATCAACCACAGGTACTGGATCAGGAATCTATAATGAAAACATGAGGACAGGCTATGCTCAACCATTGGGTAGCCTGGCATCAGTCTTTCAAGCAAAAATATTTGCAATCATAGAATGTGCGAGAACCAACATAGAGAAGGACTGTCGAAACAGGCAAATCTATATCATGTCCGATAGCTAGGCGGCACTGAAGGCTCTCCAGAGTCAAAAGACTTCATCCAAACTGGTATTGGAATGCTTCAATACCCTGAATGACCTAGCGAGACAGAACAAGGTTACGCTTGTCTGGACGCCGGGTCACTCTGGTATTTCGGGTAATGAAAAAGCTGACGAGCTAGCAAGGCAGGGAGCCACCATTTCATTTATGGGACCCGAACCTGCCTTGGGCATAACAAAAAAGTCGAGTCGCCTTGAAGTCAGGAAGTGGACTCGCAACAAACACAAGGAATACTGGGAAAACAGACCAGGCCTTAACCATAGTAAGGCCCTTATAAAAGGGCCTAACTCAAGCCAAGCTGCAGGACTACTAACATTGAGTAGGGCACAGCTGAAAACAACCATAGGACTGCTCACAGGCCACATGACTGTTAAAGAGCATCTAAGGAAAATCGGGCTATACAACGGCGACACCAACTGTCGCCTCTGTAATACGGCACCGGAAACAGCAATGCACGTTCTGTGCAGGTGCAATGCGCTGGAGAGCAAAAGACGGCTCATATTTGGGAACAGACAAATGTAACCAAATGATTTCCACGCGCAACCTCTGAAGGACCTGCACAAGCTAGTGCAGGGCATCGAGTTCGAAATAGTTGCGTGAGTGTAATAATATTGGGGCAATACAATAAGTCACCTAGGCTGCAGTGCATCCGGATCCGAAAGGAAGACGGCCCCCACAGGAAAAAAAAAACAAAAGTAGAATAAATTTAGTTTGTGCAACTTTTCCATACTGTTAATTTTTAAGTCATTATATCTTTAACGGGGAAAGTGCTAGATGGACACATCACCATTTTTTACCATTATGTTTTGTGTGGTAATCGATACTTATTATTATTATGACAAAAGATTCACAGTTATTATATAGAGCTTACAATGACAGCACATTCATTTTGCTATTTTGTTTGATGCATTTAATTAGTGATGGGCGTTAACGAATGATATCAATAATCGAATGACTAGTAGGTGAATGATCTTGTTAATCGACTGATAATTTAATTAATTGATCATTCGAATCATTGTAAATATTGGTTATTTAAATGATTTGAGGATCATTCGAATTATCATTTGAATGATAATTATAATGATCATTCTAATGATGACTCATATGATAATTCGATCACTCTTAGATAAAGCATTCAGTAAAATTTCGAGTTTAGAAAAGCCTAAAAACTTGGTTTGGTCGCTTCGCGAAGCGAAGCAGAGCTGCTAAACCAAATTTTCAGGCATTTCTAAACTCGAAATTTTACTTCATGCGGCACGCGTATTTAACACTAAAATTTTGTTAAGTTAGAAATACACTGAAAACATTATTTTTTAAATTAATAATAATCGAAATATTTAACTGGCCAAGTCAGCTCAAATAATACAATGTATCAAATTAACTTATTTAGACATTAAGTTAACAGAAAAGAATAATCTTGCGTTATAATTGGTTAAACAAGGATTGCAAACATTCGTTAGACAAATATCAAAAGCTTATTTTTTAATTTTTTTTATTGTAAATGTATAAGTTAAGTGGAAGATTTTTATCAAGAAATACTCTTTGTATTCGATATTACAACAAATACTAGTTTTGAGTATTATATATAGTTTAGTCATTTTAGCGCCTATAATTTTGTTTCCATTTTGACAACATTGAAAAAAAATGTATCAATTTGTTACTAATTTTTCTTAATTTTGATATAAATCTGAGATTTTTTTTTTCTCTTACCAAAAACATATTTCATTGATTTGTCAAAAATAACTTGTGAACATTAACTCCATTTTACAATATATTTTGCAAATTTCATTAAAATCTGAAGTTTCGTAGATTAAAAATATGCAAGTTGATCTTTTCAATTATTCGTGATATGTTTGCGTTTTAATGATCTAGAATTAAAAAAAATGTTTGTTTCAATAACTTTCGTGGTTAACATCAAAAACAACAAACTTTTGTTATGAATAACTTCGAATTGTATAATTTTCTTCAGCTTAGCGTATTTCTTGTTTTATAATCACAATTACTGTATTTTCTTTAAATATCAGTATTTTCAAAGGCTTAGTTTTTTGGCAACATTTGTTACAAATCATTTTTAGAATTTGTGCAATTTTTTTTTATAGAATGTGTATAAATTTAGATATTTTAAATGATTTTTTTTAAATTTTTGTTCACAATTTATAAATTGTATTTTTAATTTATAAATTGTAATTTACTAAATTATTGTAAATAATTTAGTAAATATTGTGTTTAAAGGTAGATCATATTTTACTAAAGGCAAGTCATTAACCCATCAACTGCCGATCAATTATAGAGTTAACTCTAAACGTTGATTTTCGGTAAAATTCTGCACTTCTTTTTATGAATTTCTGTGGTATAAAAGATAAAATTAGACCTCACTAAGATACATACTTATTGGAGTCTAAAACTCAGTTTTAACTTTTATTGATGAGGTAGGTAATTCTTAAAAAAATAATAATCATTTACTTTAGAAAATTATAATTATTTACTTTAGAAAATTATTTTCATTTCAATGAAGCTTATTTTTATATACATAAAATGTTTCTTTTAAGTATACATCTTTTTGATGCATTTGTTGTTTTTTAATGTGTTCAATTTAAAGCTACTAACGAGTGTTTCCACTCCCAGACTAAGCATGCAGTAAAATTTCGAGTTTAGAAAAGCCTTGCGTAGAAAATATTCAGGGAGATTTTCTAAACTCGAAATTTTACTTCATGCGCCACGCGGATAAAACACTGATTTAAAGTAAAGTTCAGAATATTCTTCTTTACCAGTATATTTTCGAATTTGTGTATTACGAGGGGTGATCAAAACGTAAGGTTACAAAATTTGCACGTTTTATTGCAGGCTTTGTAACCCTACTTTTTGATCACCCCTGGTATATATTTTTAATCCTGCTTTAGCAGTTTATTTTTAGTTCTGCTTTAGTAAATAATTTTTAATCCTGCTTTTAGAATTTAGCTTTAGTAATTAGTTTGTAATTCTGCTTTAGCAGTTTATTTTTAATCCTGCTTTAGTAATGTATTTGTAATCCTGCTTTAGCAGTTTCATTTTAATACTGATTTGCCAGTAGTATATTTTTAATTGCCCAATATTTCAGTGTTCAATACGCGTGGCGCATAAAGTAAAATTTCGAGTTTAGAAAAGCCCCGTGAAAATTTGTCGAGGGTCGCTGCTTTTCTAAACTCGAAATTTTACTCTATGCTTAGTCTGGGAGTGGAAACAGTCATTGGAAACTTAAAATTAAACGCTTTTTAAAAAATCATTGGATGCCTGAAAATACACTTAAAAGTATATTTTTAATTTCCAAATATTTCAGTGTTTAAAATTTCGAGTTTAGAAAAGCCCCGTGAAAATTTGTCTCGGGTCGCTTCGTGACCCTCGACAAATTTTCTACGCGGGGCTTTTCAAAACTCAAAAATATATTTTATGGTTAGTCTGGGAGTGGACACAGTCGTTGGAAACTCAAAACTAAACGCTTTTAAAAAAATCATTGGATGCCTGAAATATGCCTGAAAATACAATCAAAAGTATATTTTTAATTTCCAACTATTTTAGTGTTTAATACACGTGGCGCATGAAGTAAAATTTAGAGTTTAGAAAAGCTCGAAATTTTACTTCATGCTCGAAATTTTACTTCATGCTAGAAATTTTACTTCATGCTAGAAATTTTACTTCATGCTTTGTCTGGGAGTGAAAACACTCGTTCGAAACTTCAAATTGAACGCTTTTTAAAAATGTATTGAATGCCTGAAAATACACTTAAAATACAAATTCTCTGTATACAAAAAATAATAAGAAATAATAAGAAATATTAAGAGGGGGGTTAGGTGCTCGCTTGTCAATTCAGGCTTAAGCATAGCATAGTGACTTTTTAACGTCATACAAGATGACAGAACATTCAAATTAAGAGGGGCCATCTTTCAATTATCACTTAAACTTCTTATGTCACTTTTCAACGTCATTTAAGACGGTGAAACATTCAAATGGTTATATGGAAGCAAAACTACTTCGACTTCAGAGAGATTATCGCTTGTTTGTTTTGCTTTCTGTCTTTCACACGTCAAGAGTGATCATTATATAACAAAATGGCGGAAATAGAATCTTTATAAGAACTTTTATTTCCATATAAATAATAAATTACTTTATTTCGAAATAGACCTCAAAACAAAAAATATTTCTGTGTTAAATAAAAAAGTTGAAAAAAAATCGCTTTCGCCATTTTGTTACAAAAGCTTCAATGCATATATTTGTGAAAGAAAATTTGTTGAATATTATCTTATAACAACGCTAGAACCGTAGTCCTAAGATACAAATTTTACATGGCCTAACCCCCCTCTTAACAGAAACATTATTTTTTAATAATTTTTTTTTTCTTTAAAAATTGGCGCTATCTATCCGGCAATTATTCGATATAATTATTGATTACCATACTGAGAATTTTTGTTTTAAACATACGTAATGTATACGCCATAAATGATCAAGCATTTATCGATTTAACAAAAGCGTTCAGTTTGCAGTTTCGAACGAGTGTTTCCACTTCCAGATTAAGCATGAAGTACAATTTCGAGTTTAGAAAAACTTTTAAATTTGGTTTGGTCGCACCGGCCAAACCAAATGTTCAGGCTTTTCTAAGCTCGAAATTTTACTTCATGCGTCAAGCGTATAAAACACTGAAATATTTGTGAAGTTAGGAATACACTGAAAACTTTTTTTAAATGAGTGATAATCGAAATATTCAAACAACAAAATATTTATATATTTTTCTGCATACATTTTCAAGTCAGATACAATGTATCAAATTAACTTATTTAGTAATTTAATTAAGAACAAATTAATAATGTAGCGTTTATTGGATTAACTGCTAATAACTGTTCATGTACTTGCTGACTTTTACCCTCAAAATAACGACAATATGATTTATTGGTAATTTCCGATTAACCGGCTTTTATTCACAAACTTACCGAATTACAGGTAATTAAAAAAGTCGATATATTTACAATTCCTTGTCCTACATATTAGATGCTTTTAATAACATTTCGATAATAAAAATTTAACCTTGATTTGCGGTCATTTGTTTCTTATCAATTCTCAAATTTAGAAAGCATTAATTTAAACGGATATGCAGACTATAGTTAGACGGACATAATTTGTTAATAATTATTATTATATCTTACTTACCTGACATAAATCGGGATTTTTTTTATAAACAGAACAACAAATCGTTGAACCGTTATTTTATCCAAGAAATTGATCTATTTTCGTAAATCACATGTTTCCATGGTAATTTTGTAGTAATAGGTAATTTCGTTTAATCACATGACATATTTTTTAAAAATAAATTTGTAGCACTTATATAATGATGGGAAATATAAGCCTTTGACTGTCACTCAATAGTTGGTTTTACCATTTTTTAAATGCGAGGCATATCACTTTGATGTTAAATATTTTGAATTCGGTGGAGTCGATTGTTTTTACATTTAAACCACATAAAGATTAATCATTTATTGACATCCTGATTTTTTTCTAGAAATTTTTTTGCAAAACCAATACATGTTCGACGTACAATTAATAAAAAAAAGGTAGTGTTGTTTAGTAGGTAACTTCAAAATTTGAAAGCGCGATTTATACTGTAAAAGATTTGCAATATAATATTCTACAAACAGTGAAAACATGTTTTTTTTAAAAGACTGCTTAAACTCTGCTTTAACTTAGTTTTGAACACATAGGCCATTTCGTTTTATTTTTTAAATTTACTTGTTTAGCAAATTGATTCATATACCTATTATTGAAATACCAGTTTACCGACTTACTAGCAAATCGTACAAAATGCTCTCGAAGATTTGCTGATTTTATACCGTTATTTTGGCGAATTTATTAAATAAATTCATTGTCTCAAGGCCGGCTTGAGGTTTCTTGGCGCCCCTAGGCAAAACAAAATCATTCTTTGATTCTTTGGAGGCTTTTAAAATTAGTTTTAAAATTCATTTCACTAACTAATTGCTTTTGAAATTTTGCTAAGGTAAAATAATTTTTTTGTCAAATGGTGCATTTAAGAGTTACAAAATTATCTTTTAAAACCAATTTTAAAATGTATGGTTAATTTCACTAAACAATTACTCTTTTGGCATTTTTAGCTAAAATAAGTTTTTTGTTAAATAGCATCATAGTGCATTTGAAAGTTACAAAATTAAAAAAAAAAATGCTTTCTATGTCAATTTGCGTAAAATTATTTTAATGTTAGAGGGTTTATTATTTTTTGTTAAATATTTGATAAAAACAATAAAAAATGATAAACATAAACAATTTTCTGTTGAATTTGTCAATTATTTCGTTTGCGTAAATTAAATTTGTTTAATACATTTTGAACGAGTTGTACTTTGACATTTACTACAATTGAAGTTTTAGTAAATTTTAAGGATTATTGGTTTAAAGTAAAGTAATATATTTTATATTATAAATTTTGTTGCAATTTAACATACAAATAGTTGAATTTGTCGGTAGATAGGCTCTGAGAGTTTTGGATCAAATTTACATGTAAATTCAAAGGAAGACGTTTTTACCCCACAAATGTTTCAAATTTCAAATTCCTTTATTATTAACGGCAATAAACCTTTCTAATTTTCCCCTAATTTTGTCAATTTTGTATCAAGTATGATCATTATTGGTTATTTTATTTCTAGACTTTTTTGTTAATATTTCTTTGTTGATTGAAATTGCGATTTTTTTATTTTTTGTTATTTGCTCTAATTTTGATAGTTCTGAAGTTTTTGTAAAAATGTATGTTTATTGTCTTTCGTGATTTTATTTAAAAAACTATTATTTTAAATAAAATCACCAAAGACAATAAACATACATTTTTACATTTACATTTACATTTTTATATTTATAGTTTTAATTTTGTACATTATGTATTTTTTAAATGGACTCCGTTGACTGAATACATGAATAAATAAATATGTGTCTTCTGATTTTATAAAATCAGAAGATAAATATAACGTAATCAATATACTTTGACTTATCTTTACTATTATTAGTCATGATTTTTCTATAGTATTTTATATTTTAAATGAATCTTGTAACAAAAATTAATTGTATCGATTTGTACGAATAATTACAGACTAAAAATGTATAATTCTATTTCGTTTTTGATTAAAGTTTTCAATTTTTACAAATGTTATCGATTCGTAAAACTTTATGCTATTTATCGACGATGTTACTTAAAGTTATTTGACGATTTTATTCAAAATTTATTTATTTTGTCAATTTTAAAGCCAACTATTGCTTTTGTTTATTTGTATATCACGAGTTTAATCGATTTACAAAAATCCACAATTAAATTTATTTATTTATTCAGTTTTCGGAGTCCATTTAATAATATATGATATTGTACAACTATAATAATATAAATATAAATCATTAAAACAAAAAAATTTAAATACGATTAATAACCACATTTGTGTGCGTCTGCGTGTTTTTTTAACTTTGTTTAATTTTATTGAATTTCTAGTTGATTATTCAAATGTTTGTTGTTTTTTACGAGTTTTATCAGCTTTTATAAATCCGTTTGTATTATCGGTTTACTTTATATTTGTACCTTTCATTTATTACTCTTTTGCTTTGTTATTGGACTGTATGTAGTCTGTTGGGCAATAAGCCATTATGATTATTAAATTTGAAATTTTTAACGAATTCTCCAAGTTTTGTAAAGTTATATAAACGCTGTGAAATGTTTATTCGTTTTAATAATTTTGACAGTATTAATAATTTGTTTTATGATTTTCGTTAATTTTTATCATCATTGTCAAACATTAATAATTCTTATCATTTTTCCGTTAGGGTTGTTATTTTTAAAACACTTTGTTTTAAAACAGTGTTTTAAACATGTTTAAAAACAGTCGTCGTATTTTAAACGGATTTGTTTCAAACATGATTTAAATCTTAAATTTGTTTAAAACATGTTATATATGTTAAATTTGTTTAAAACGTTTTTTTTCATTATCTTAAATTTGCAAAATTATATTTTATACTACTTCATTAAGATTTTCTGTTTACGTTCTTAAATTTCACCTAAATATCACAACTGTGTGTGCATAAATGTGATTTTTAAATACAGGGAATTTTTCTTTCAGGTATACATACATATGCGTACACTGTAAATTTTACGACACTCGTTATTTTAAAAGATTTCAATTTGAATCTTCAAACGAGGGTTTTCCACTCCCAGACTAAGCATGAAGTAAAATTTCGAGTTTAGAAAAGCCTGAAAATTTAGATTGGCCGCGTAGCGAAGCGGAGCGGCCAATCCAAATTAGGCTTTTCTAAACTCGAAATTTTACTTCATGCGCCACACGTATAAAACACTGAAATATAGTAAAGTTTAAAATATAAGGCTTTAGCAATCTAATATTTATATGTGAATAAAACGTGAATAAAATTGTTTAAAACAGTGATTATAGGTTAGAGTTATTAACGTATATTAGGTTGCCTATAATTGTTGTTGTATGTGTGTGTTTTTAACTTCACTGTAAATTAGTGTTTTTAAGCGTGGCGCATGAAGTAAAATTTCGAGTTTAGAAAAGCCTAATTTGGATTGGCCGCTCCGCTTCGCTACGCGGCCAATCCAAATTCTTAGGCTTTTCTAAACTCGAAATTTTACTACATGCTTAGTCTGGGAGTGGAAAACACTCGTTAAAAGCCAATTTAAAAAACGCTGTAATTATCGGGATATGTATACCCATAACAAAACGCCCCATATGTTCTGTTTTAAAGACGTTTTAAACATGGTTTTAATTGTTAATGTTTTAAACGCTGTTTCAATGAAAAAACACGTTTTGTAAAAAAAAACTGTTTGTTTTAATTAAAATGAAAATAAACGTTTTTTTCCACATCCCTGGATTCCGTATTTTACATGATCTCTATATATTTTTATATACAGTATAGAAATCCCGAATAATTACACCAGTTGGTTTGGTACGAAACCGGTCAATGTGAAGCTTCTGTTTCCACTTCGTGATTAGACATGAAGTAAAATTTCAAGTTTAGGAAAGCCTGAACGTTTGGATTTGGACGCGAAGGTCCAAATCCAAATTCAAGCTTTTCTAAATTCGAAATGTTACTTCATGCGCCACGCATATAGAACACTGTTTTAAAGTGGAGTTCAAAGGAAGGCTGACATTTTTAAAAAAATCATTCAGAAATATATTCGAATTATGCAAATATTTGAATATTTAGACGTTTCAAATATTTCAATATTCGCATTTGAATATGTTTTTGAGTGAATAATCGAATACTTTAAAAATTTCCAGTATTGATGATAGTCGTCATCCTTATTTTATTTTAATTTCTAAAATTTGCAGTATTTTTATATAAAGATAAATTATCAAGAAGATTATATTTATTCTTACATAATTAGATCAAATATTTGGACTATAAAATCCGTCACCCACAAAAGCCACTGTACAATCCCTCGAACATACTACTCTATGAATTAACCAATGTTGTTCCCATTCAAATTCGCCTCTCCCAACTTGCAGACAAATTTGCCTCAAATCCTATTCACCATAATTTCCTAGACCCCCTCTGTATCCCCCGAAATAAAAATATAACCCCAAAACGCAAACATCCCTCCTCTACCATATTCGATTTCATTTCAACATTTCATGACATTAGCGATCATGACGATTAAAGAACAATCATGACCCTTTTTTACACCAAATATGACAGTGACACACATAAATAAATTCAGGCGGAAAGACCATTGGTCGATAGCCAATTGACAGATAGATTTTTATTTAATGTTATAGTTATTTGTACATACTTATTATTTGTTTGTTGTATTTACTGTTGATATATAAAGATATGTATATATATATATATATATATATATATATATATATATATATATATATATATATATATATATATATTTGGACTAATACAAAATATTTTCTTTCATTATATAATACAAATTATATATTGCATGCAAGTTATGCATACAACTTTCAATAAAAAAGTAATTGCAATGAGTAGCAATAAAACGATCGCATTTAACTCCCAAACAAGAATTTCTAACCGTTGTATTGATTTTACGCCAAAAAATGATTTACTTAAAAACGAAATTAAGTTCTTTTACTTCACACCACGCTCTATTAATTCACGATCGGCGTTGATTCCTGCAGAACCTGGACATTATCAAACACGATTCGCCATACATTTTATTGTGCGGCATTCCATTGGAAAGTGATGCAATAAAAATTCTACCGAAATTTCCAGGATCTCAAGGACACGCATAAAGAGATCAAAAACTGGCCGCATTAGTGCAGATTTACGGTGTTAATCCGTGAACGATTTTGAAAAATCATCGGAAAAGTTCACGGTGAGAAATTTACGGGTAAATGCTGGGCGGCAAGGTCGTCGATGGCCACACCCAGTTTTTTTTAATTTGGTTTTATAAAGTTTACAGGCTGCTTCTTTTGGGAATTTCGGTAGGTTATTATGGAATTATTAATTGGATTTTTAAAGTGATTTAAATGTTTAAATAATTGCTTCTCGGTTTTCCTGCAGTTTAGTTATTTGTAATGTTCTTAACATTACGAGGTCAATTATTTTCGATTTTAACAAAAAAAAAATAATACTGAAGTTAGATACAAACGTATTTTTGTACATGAAATCTAGATCATTACCTAATGTGACGTTTAGAATTAGCAAATGATGAGGTGTGTTTATTGTTAAGTGGCCATTTTGGGCTGGACAGATTTATGATAAAACTTTGATTAAAGTCAATAAACTATTATTGATATAATTGATTATTACTATTATACATTTTAAATAAAATGTCTTACGTGTAAGAACACATAGCTTCAATCCTAAATAAAAAAAAATTGTACTGGGTTAGCTAAACACTGTATTGACAGTAATAATTTCTTTAATAACCAAACGCTAAAGATATTATACAAAACCAATAGTTAATGACATCGAAGATCTGTGGAGCTCACCCATCATGACAGTCATTATTGCCTAACCATAAAACTAAAATTAACCTCTCTTCTTGTGTATAATGTTTGTAAAAATGTAATTTCCTGTACTTCTTGAGAATGACTCTAAGTGAAAACTAGTTGGAATAAGAAACCAAAATATTAGTGAAATTTAACCAAGTGTTTTCTTTTTCAAATCTTAGTTAAATATGTTTCACCACGTGAAAGATGAGAAACTTGTTCAAGATAAAATGTCTTATTGTCAACTAATATACATTCAAATTTTCTTTCAAGTATAAATATCTGGATATAATCGCTCTAAATGTTCAGGCATTCGTTCTTTTCGAAAATGTAAAGCTTCAAACGAGTGTTTCCACTCCTTGGTTGAGCATGAAGTAAAATTTCGAGTTTAGAAAAGCCTGAAAACTTAGTTTGGTCGCGTAGCGAAGCGAAGCAAAGTATACGATCTAACCAATCTAGCGGGACAAAATGTATGGATCGATTTTGGATCATAAATTAATTAATTTTGGATTAATATAAAAATATATAGTTTTTCAAAAAGAATATTTAAATAAGTCAATAATTAAATTCAGTAAGAGATTTGAGGTGTATTATCAACAAAACAAATATTTTTTCTTGTAGTTCATTTTGCATTCATTTCGCATTATGTTTGTCGCTTAATTTATGTTGTGGAGGTTTTCTTATTCATAATGTGTATCATTGTGTATGCTTTTAGACTAATCACAAGCTATTGACTATTATAAAATATTTTTTGTATAGGGAATTTTTATTTTAAGTTAAATCCTCAATATTCGTTGTCATTTTGATATTCGTTTTTTCAACTTGAAGCATTAAACGAGTGTTTCTACTACCAGACTAAGCATTTACAATATATTCTATAAATCTTTAGATATTCGTTTTTTAAGAGTTCAATTTAAAGCTTTAAACGAGTGTCATCCACTCCCAGACTAAGCATGAAGTAAAATTTCGAGTTTAGAAAAGTCCCGTGTAGAAAATTTTTCGAGGATCGCGCAGCGACCCGAGACAAATTTTCACGGGGCTTTTCTAAACTCGAAATTTTACTTCATACACCACGAGTATAAATCACTGAAATATTGTAAAATAAAAAATACACTGTTAAATCAGTAATAAAAAATACTGTTAAAGCAGGATTAAAAATATATTGCTAAACAAGAATGTTTTAAACTTCACTTAAAATGAGTGTTTTATACGCGTGGCGCATAAAGTAAAATTTCGAGTTTAGAAAAGCCCTGTGAACATTTTCTACGCGGAGCTTATCTAAACTCGAAATGTTACTTCATGCTTAGTCTGGGAGTGGACGACACTCGTTTATAGCACCAAACTGAACTATTAAACAAAAACCAACGAATATCTATAGATTTATAGCATATACGCAGTTATTGGTATATGTATACTTAAAATAACCCCCTATATAAATTAAATACATAGGAAGTAAGAAAATATTATTTGAGTTATTTCAAATAGTATCGGAGAAGTTGATTTGAACAAACGTACATATTTATAACTTAAAAAAAAAACGGCATAAGTTTGCAGTTGATAGAGCTATAGTATACATTTTATAAATGTTTACTTATATTAATTTTTACACCTAACAAAAATGTTAAATATCTTAGTAATAGTAAATCAACGACAAATAAAATTAGTTGTTTACTTCAATTTTGCTACTTGATATCGCAGAGAATTGAAAGTAAACCGAAATAATTCTGTATCAGGAATCTTTTTCTGATGTATATGAATAATTTGTAGCAATGCATTTTATAATTTTCATATTTCAATAATTTGAATTTTGTCCCGCTAGAACAGTCAAATCGTATACTGTGCGGAGCGACCAAACCAAATTTTCCGGCATTTCTAGACAGAAAATTTTATTCATGCAACTGTTTTGTATTGTAGGCGTTCACTTTGTGGTACATCTTAAATATCCTTTTAAATAAAACACTTTATTACTTTGTTTAACTACTGTATAACTACTACTTAATTCTTTGGTTTGAGAATGACTACTAGATAGTCGAAACTATAGTCACAGAATTAAGTGCAATATACAGTGGTTAAACAAAGTAAAAAAGTGTATTTATTTATTTATTCAATCAACGGAGAGTATCTAAAAAAATACATAATATAGTAATAATAAAAACAAAATTACACATCTAAATTGACAAGATTAATTTGACATTCATTTTTGACATTTTTTTAAGTTAATTAGATTTGATACTTTATATATACTCTGTTTGCAAAATCTAATAAACTTGGTTAAGGTTAGATATCTTTTGATCAAGTTAGACGACAACTGCCATACAACCTAACCTCTTCTTTCTTCTTCTATCGCTTATTTAATGGCCTTGACATCTAAGTCCTGTTGACCAGTCACAGTACTAATTAAACAAATGTTTGTTTAACCATTTGAATAAATAAATAAATATAGGGGTAGTTATCAAAGGAAAACGTTATAGGAATGATTATAGTTATTTTGATAATAAGATTAGTTTAGTGTCAACAGAATTTAAAATTTGGACTAACGCCCTTCCCGAGGGATAGGAAAAGGAAAATACACGTGCAGTTAGCAGGATGAGGTACACTAGAAGGGAATGCAAGAAATAGGAATATAAAAATGGATGTGACTGAAAGGATGCAAACGGATAGGAGTCTAACCACGTGCTGGCTTTGCGTTTTAATTTTTGCGCAGCGGTCCGACTTGCTCGGGATCTGGACACGGACCACATCCTAACCTCAAATTAGTGACTAACTTGATTTGAGGTTAGGTTGGAAGACAGTTGTCGTTTAACTTGATTAAAAGATATCTGACCTAACTTATGTTTATTAGATTTTGAAATTAGAGCTAATATGTTTTAATTGAAGTATAATTTTAATTTGAATTCGCCGGCGCGCGAGCTAAGCGGGTCGCGCCGGCAAGTCCAAATTTTCAGGCTTTTATAAACTCAAAATTTTACTTCACGCGCCACGCGAATTGATCACTGATTTAAAGTACAGTTCAAAATATACTGCTTAGGTTTGAACTTTCGTTAATACATTTTACAAATGTTTATTTCCTCTAACCAAATCTTGCACTTTTAAAATTCGAGCAATTTTTTTTGGGATATGTATGTAAGTATAATTAAATGAAAAAATCAGAAAGCAAATTGATCTAGGCGCTTAAATCTAAGAAGATTTGGTTACAAGAAATACGTATTTTTAATATCTATTAACATGAAATCAAACTTAAGCAGTATATCTTAACCTTCGCTTTAAATCAGTGTTTTATACGCGTGGCGAATGAAGTAAAATTTTGAGATTAAACAAGCCTGATTTACTTCATGCTTAACTTAAGAGTGAAAACACTCGTTCGAAGTTTTAAATTGTCCTACGAAATGCTGTAATTATCGGAATATGTATCTTAAAAAAATTCCTATATGTGTTTATGTATATTAACAGTGACAATAACATTTTTTAAATGAGATTTGACGAACATTATTGTTTATAAATATCACTTTTTCCTTGATTGCTATTAACTTATTTCATGTAAAAAGTTGCTAAGTGAATAGTCAATATATTTTACGTTTGAACCATTCCAATTGCTTTTTAATAAATAAGGTGTAGTTTATTGTAACGTCATAATTATATAATTAATATTTTGAACCGAGAAAGGAGGCTGTTAATGTATAATTTAACGAAATTTCTACTTAATATGAAGATCAGATATTTTAACAGATATATAAGATACTTTACCATTTTCGTGGAATATAACAAGCAGTAATTAGTTTAAGCAGCGACCTCATTGCGTATCCCGTTCTTTGCTGTTCTGATTGGCCAAGATACGGCAGATCGCCCGGATAAAGCGCAACTTCCACACGAGCTGACCGCTCTAGAGTCCTTGAAGGAGGAAACAAAGCAAGCAACACGTGACTTGTTCATGTTATTTATTTATATAACATTTACATAAAATTAATACAGTATATCCATAACTTATAATGGGTTCTTCAGTCCGGACAATTAAAAATTGAAATAGAAAAGAGTTAAATTTTATTGTGATACCTCTAGACGTATTTTGGTACCATCAGTCTTTGGTAGTTCTAAACATGGATTGTAAATTCCCTTCTCTCTTGTTCTTTCGTTTCTTGGTACCTACAATAACAATGCTTAGTTATTTAGTACCAAAATATCGATGTTACGTACCTGGCCAATAGAGTGATCAATTCTGCAGGTAGTTTAGCAAGAGCTAAATCCCTGTCGCATTCAGCCTCGCTGAGCTCGCGACTGTCCGAGAATCCTGAAGGAGGTTGTAGACACAGGTTTTCAGAGGATGTGTCCTCCAACATCCTTTCTTCTTCGGAGCTGTTTTAAACATCCATAAACAATATTAGGGAATCGCATAGTAATGATTATGGAAAGCAAGTTAAGGAAGGAGCGCAGTAACATTTAATAATTATCGAGCGACATGCGTGCGACACAAGCGTTTATTGGTTAAGGTACCTTGGCTACCTGCTGGTACTAGTTGGACGATGATGTTTCCGTGGTGGCCCAACGTGTCTAGGCGTGTGTCTTCTTTCAGCTAATGGCGATACGTCGTTTGACTCGGTGCTAGAATCGGGACGAAATAAATCTGCAACCAGCAAGGTTTGGTAACCGCTGTAGGTGAGTAGTTGCTTCTCACCTCGTGAGGCTTTTACTGGAACCCTATAATTTGAACCACCTGGAAACTCACCGCATGGGCTGCCGCTTGTATCATCCGATTCAGAATCACCTCTTGTCGGTACTCTGCTACTACGCATTCGGCCCATTTCTGAACCACCAGCAACTAGAGATAACCAATATTAGTATATGTAGTCCAAAATTAGCACATTATTTGACTATACTATACATAAACAAATCTTCTCAATTAGTAGTTATCAATTGAAAAAACTCCATCTTAGCTTTTGGCTAAAGTAACGGGAGATATCAAAAAACAAATATTTATGAAAAACTCGTATAATCAATTGAGTCTCATGCATCAGTGACAAATAGTAATCATTAATTTAGGGAACTTTGAGGTAAACAGATTAATAGTTTAGCACTCTTTACAGCGGCGTAACTAAGGGGACTATCAATGTCGCCTTAAGGTATGGGTATAATGGGCATTAACGAGCAACTAAAAATCTAAAAATATTTATAGACACTCTTTTAAACATTGTCAAGAACTCCCAGTTCAAAAAAATATTCTCCAGTTTTTTTTACTATTTTTAAAAATCATGGAAAATAAATCCATCCTACAAAATTTAACTTTTTAATCATAATTTTCAATCGTCGAAAAAGTACTTCAAGAAATATTATACATTGTTCTAAATACTAAAATTGAGTGGATATTTTAGAAATCAGAGACATTGTGACGAATGTAAAAAATTCCCGAAACGACTATTTATACAGAGTGGACCAAAAGTTCGTTTACATTTCAAACGATGGTTTAAAAGAAACTAGTTATGTAAGATAAAAACTTTCTATTTATTATTAAAGTACACAAATAGGGATTTTATTTTTATAAAATGACATCATCCATATGTGATCCTTGACTATTTTGACACTGCTGCAACCTGGAGCGAAAATGTTCAATGACGGTCTCACAAGTGTTTCGTGAAATGTTTTGCATTTCCTCTCGAATATTTTTCTTTAATTTCTCTAGGGACACTAGGTTGCTGTTGAAAACTTTACTTTTAAGAAAGAAGTCCAGTGGGGATAAGTCCGGGCTACGAGGTGGCCAGTTAATAGCACCTCTTTTGGATATCACTTTTTGGAAAATTGGAGCCTGTGAGCGTGATCTTGAGGCTTTAATTCATGTACTGTTTGGATATTGTACCGATGTAAATGTAAATCTTTTTGAAGAATACGAATCAAAGATGTTCTGGGTACACCTAAGGCGTTAGACCGCTTCCTAGTAGAGAGTCCATGATTTTTACGAATAGACTGCTCGTCGCAGCTACCGATTCAAATTTAAACGGACTTTTGGTCCACCCTGTATAAAAATACTCATATAGTGCATTTCATTTTTGTCTACGCCATTACTTTAAATTAGCGGATTTGGAATCAAACGAGCATAATTTAAGCTTAAGCACATATCTGTAATTTAAACATTACATTCTGTAGATACACTCAAAGTTGAAAATTTTTGAATAAACTTTTTTTTTAATTGTTTAATTAAACAAAAATGTCACTACTAATTTACGAATCAGAGCAATATTATTTTTATTTTGCTAAATGTGAACGAACGTTGGCCTAGAACTGAAATTAATGTTTTATACGCAGTAACATTTCGAGTTTAGAAAAGCCTAAAAATTTGGAATTGCCAAATTTTCAGGCTTCTCTAAACTCGAAATTTTACTTCATGCTTAATCAAGGAGTGGAAACACTTGAATATTGTAATAAAAACTAGTGATGAAATAAGTGGAAATACGATGAACAACTCAAATCGAAATAGTTTTTAGGGGGGTCTCAAAATTCTAGCCACTGCCTCTTTACTTTGACCTATATCGGTTCCTCTTTCCTTCCCCATTTGCAATATAGAAATGTATTCGGAACTGTTTACAAATTCAAAGAAGTTTAATAATCAAATTGTAAACATTTTGTTAATTTTCTATCAGTAATTCGGCACGCACGGCTTCAGCTGAGAACATAAAGTGTTAGACCACAGACAATATAAATTTAAGCTTCAACTGACATCTTCCGTTATATCTGCTCTGGTTGAAATAAACTCATGACCAACTTTTACCTTCATTCTGTTTCATATTTAACGCGGGTTTTACGGTTCAGAGGTATTAAATTGTTTTTTTTGTATAATGATACGTTACATTATACAAAAAAATCCTTCCTTAATTTTAATCATCAAAATTGATTCACCTCTGTTGTAAAATTATTACTATATATTATAACTATAGGCAAAGTCCATTTTGTTATAAATGAAAACGAAAATTACAAGTTACATATTACTTGGGCTATACTGAATCTTGTATTTCTAAAATTTTAAGAAATGAGGATTTTTACTATAGATATTTTTTTACCGTCATCAAACAATTTAATAATTTTTCAACAATTAAACACACATTTCTTGTAGGTGGGGTACATACCTAGAAATGTCAAAAATGTCAAGAAATGTATAAAAAGTAAAAATGTTAGACATTTTATGACTTAAAATGTAGGTAGAGTTCGTTGGCAACAAAGAAAAATACTAAACTTAGAAAATATCGAAATATTACATTAAAAACATTAAATTTGTCGATTTAAAAACGGTATTATTGATTAAATTGATGAAATTTATATAATTGGGCGATAGTTATTGAAATGGGCTAAGTAAATAAATCGATGTCATAAAAATGTATGGATAATTCTCAAAAAGTTATAAAAATCTCAGATATCAGTAAAAATATTTTTTTAACTATAATCATCGAAAATTAATAAATAGGATAAAAAAACTAGACCTGCGATAACGATCAAAATCATAGTTCGCGAAAAAAATTACGTTCAGTTGTATATTTACGAAAGTATTGAAAAATGAAAAAAATCAACAAAATCGACAATAAAATATTCGGATTTTCGAAAAAACATAACATTTCGTGGCCTATTTTCTATCTATTGAGATGAACAAATCTTTAGTTTTTTATATAACTTTTATTTAACTTCTGCTACTCGTTTTAATTACACAAACTTAGTTTGGTAATGATTACCGTGTAATTGAGACACTGTAGTCAAATAAAATCGGTATAAAAAAGTTGTCTTTTCTTCGTATCAATTACAATTTATATTATTCTTAAATAAATTGACAATTATCAAACATAGACATTTCGCAGGATTTCAGTTGTTAATATCAACCACTAAGGAAGTAACGCCGTATTAAGTTTGATGTGGGTGTTAACGGCTTGGGCTGAATAAAATTAAACTATGTTATTTGATACCAATATTTCGCCGGCATTCACGGCTTCTTCAGGGAACGGAAATTGTTTTATTCAACATAAGCAACATAACCTCAACTTTCTAATTCTATTGTACCTACAGAAATATTTCGTTTTTTACAGTAAATAAACGCGGTTTTACTCATATCTGTGCTCCATGACTAATATGTATACTATTTGATTATTTGATTCATTGTAAATAATGACGGACACAACATTTTACAAACTAATTTCGTGGCAAATTTAAAACTTTTATCGCATTTTATATTTCTAGGTTATTTTTTTGTATAAAGTAAGAAACACATTTTTAATTATTCCCACAACTGTCTATTGACCCCTGTGTGACGCCCTATGTGATATTATTGGATTTTAATAGTCGAATTATTTATAAATTTCATAAAAACCTGAATCGTTAATGTTTATCGCCTATTAAATGTGTGACAAGTTACTATTTACTTAATCTTAAATAACCAATTTAATTTAACTCTACGATGCAATCCGCTATAATTTAAACCTAAGCAATTTTGTTTGAATTATTATGAATTTACTTGAATTTTAAACAATTTAATTTTCATTTATTAGAATGATATAATGTTATCGGTGTGTCAAAAAATTGTGACGATATAACGTGTAGTCGCAAAGTTATGATTTTTTTAAGATACAGTAATATTGTATCTCATAGAGTTCATAATACAATCTGAAACATTAGTTTTATGAGTATTAAAATGTCCTTAATTAATTTTTTCAAATTTTCAGTTTTCAAGTTTGGTCGAATAACCGCCAGTGGACCTTTCGAACTTGCGCTGACACACTGCATTGCAAGCGCATGAGAGTTCCCGTTTTAAAAATAGAGTGACGAACAGAGACAATCACCGAACCTCGAAAATATATGTTGATTTTCAACTCATAAATTAAATATAACATATATTTAAAAAAAAACATAATTTCAATATCAAATTTCCAATTAACATTGATTCTAATACCCACAGGTCTTAGAAAAAAGCCTGTTAATCAAAATAATTAATGGAATATGGAAGTACAATATTTCGAGAAATGCTATATACAGGGTGTCCGTATTTCAACAGAATGTATGGGGATCTCTGTTATTTGAAGAGATAGAGAGTCGGTTAAATTGGAACAAAGTTGCGTAATTTAAGGCCCAATAATAATCTAAAAACAAATTTGAAATATCTTCTTTCGTTTTTTAAATATTTAAAAAAAAAGATTTTTTTAAATTTCGTTTTTTTCTTATTCAAAAACTATTGAATCCAGACATTTACAACTTTGACATTAAAGAGGCACTTTTTAACGATAAATCTAGTAACATATTTTATTTTAAAATAATTATAACATTTAGCCAGAGACCATAGCCAACTTTTGTTTTTCTTATGGGCGCCATTTTGGATTTTCAAATTTTTCGGAAGAATATTTTTTTCTGAATTCAATGATGTACCACACTTATAGTTTATTGTACATTTCATATGTAAAACTTAATTCTTTTGATTTTTGTAAAGAGTGCTTTGGAAACAGTTGAGTAACTCACTTAGTTGACAACTCCTAGGACCTATAATTTGCTTACATATCGCCCCTGAAGACGGGCATCCGACGATACATATTTTAACAGTTATGATGTATTTTAAACTAACAAGTGTCTTCCACTCCCAGACTAAGCATGAAGTAAAATTTCGAGTTTAGAAAAGCCCCGCGTACCGAGACAAATTTTCACAGGGCTTTTCTAAACTTGAAATTTTACTTCATGCGCCACGCGTATAAACCACTGATTGACACTAAAGTTAAAAATATATAACGCTTAGATGCGATGGTGATTAATATTTATTGAGATGTAGCGAAAAATGCAAGAATTACTTTTTTTGTAAATAGTTTAGGAATAATAATAATAATAAATTTAGTTTGTGCAACTTTTATGTGATAATCGATATTTATTATTATTATTACAAAATATTGACAGTTATTAATTAATTTTGACTGCTAACATCATTGTTAGCAGTCAAGATTTTATTGATTAACAGATATGACGTCATTGTTTCCAAGGCACTCTTTGCAAAGAAGAAAATATCATAATTTTAAATATCAAATCTAAAATAAATTATGAGTGTGGTACATCACTGAGTTCAGAAAAAAATATTCTTTTAAAAAATATGAAAATCCAAAATGGCGCTTATTAAAAAGCAAAGGTTGGCTATGGTCCCCGGGTAAATGTTATAGTTATGGTAAAAAAAAATATGCTACTAGATTCCACATTAAAAAGTGCCCGTATATTGTCAAAGTTCTAAATGTCCAGATTCAGTAGTATTTGAGTAAAAAAAACATTTTTAACAATCAGTTTTTGTTGATGTCTCGAAAAAAAAAAAGATATTTCAAAATTGTTTCCAGATTATTCTTAGGCCCTAAAATACGCAACTTTGCCCCAATTTAACCGACACTCTATCTCTTCAAATAACTGAGATCCCCATACATTCTGTCGAAATACGGGCACCCTGTATAGTTTAGGTTTCGAATACTGTTATTTAAAAACTAATAAAGAATTGGTATCAACATAAGCATAAAAAATGGGTATAACAGAAAGTGAAACAGAATGTTTGCTAAATTACTACTTATTTTCTATATCTATACATAGAAATTAACAATATGTTATGGTTAAAATACATACTCGGCAGTTATTATTAAGAATTATATATTTATAAAGATAAATGTAGCCTTGGTCTTTTGATATTTGGATATATGAAGTAATTATTTCTGAACTTTATAATTTGTCATCGATTACCACGTAAACTGCTTCTGGAAACTTACCTTCATTGTTGTAATACCGCTGTTTGTGCCAGCTATGTTTCCCACTCCTACTTTTGGGATACGTTATAGTATTGTGATCTTCATCTTCTATGTGCCCGAACGTTTTGAACTGCATTGTATAATCCAGCGTGGATGTCGTAACCGAACGGCTATTATTCCCCGGAACGCTGAATGTTGCGTACGGGCTTATCTCGTACATCCCTAAAAGCAAACAACGCATAATAGACGCGCACACAAATGGATTTTTTTATAAGAAATTACCTGAAGCATCGTCATCTCTAATTTTTTCGTCGGGCTTTACGGGCGATGATGAATATACTTGTTGGCAGTTCCTTCGGTTATCGCGCTCCACAGTTTTCTCATCCGGCTGTTCTTCCTGGCGTTGGGGCTCGTTGTTCGACGAGCTGAAATATAAATTAGATTACGGATTCGGAAGAGATAAAATTGGCCGGCCCACCTTCTCTTTCTGCGAGAACGGTACCAGAAGATACCCACACAGCACAAGAACAAGCCTGTACAAACTGCTGGAGTTATAATGTACGTTTCCTTGTATGAAAACACGTTGTTAGGCGATTGATCCTGCGATAAACTCGGTGGCGGCGGAATTCGATCTGAAATTAAATGAAATCCACACATTTCGAGAGTATTTTACTAAAAAAATAGAATTGAAAAGAAGTTATAATAATAATTGGAATTTGTATGGAACTGACCTCCCGTTAAGGTAGTTGTAGCGAAATTGAAGAATCCGTTAGCGATGCCAGCATCATTCTGTGCGGAAACTCTGAGTTGATACCATGTAGCGGGAATCAGATCTTGGACGATAAGAATCTCGCCAGAAACACTGTTTGAGACAAGCATCCATTTTTGAACCGTCAGCTTTTTGTAGGTAACGGTGAAGTGGGAAATAGGGCAGCCGCCGTTGGGCCAATTGAATAAATTCAGCTGAAGGGTGGTGGCGTTCGTTGAAATAAAATCTTTCTCTTTGGGCAGCAGGGGAGGCCCACCTTTTGTGCTGATCGTTAATATTGGGCTCGGACTTCCGTTTCCTACTCTATTGTGTGCTAATATGTAAATGTGATAAACTGTACCACATTGGAGGCCATCGTATGTGTACACTGTACGCTCAGGGGATATCTCAACAAATGTCCAATCGTCAGTGAATCTTTTTGAACTTAATGTGTAACCTTAAAAATATAAACATTACTTTTATAGATACTTTTTTTTAAATGTGATACATAGATTTTGTAAGTGATTAATTATTCTATAATCGGAGGTGTAGCTAAATATTCTGCGCCTTCGTATAATGTTGCTTTTAACTATAGATATCCATCATTCGTTGTTTTTATAAAGAGCTTAAATTTTAAACTTCTAAGGAGTGTGTATATTCCTAGATTAACCATGAAGTAAAATTTCGAGTTTAGAAAAGCCTGAAAATTTGCTTTGGTCGTGTAGCAAAGCGGAAATTTTACTTTATGCGCCACGAGTACACAACACCAAAATATCGTCAAGAAATATACTGCTTGAGCAGTATTATAAAGCAGTATATTTTGAACTTCACTTGAAACCGGTGTTATTTACGCGTGGAGCATGAAGTAAAATTTTGAGTTTAGATAAGCCTGAAAATTTGGTTTGCCGGGTAGCGCTACGCACTACGCGACTAAACCAAATGTTTGGGCTAAACTCAAAATTTCACTTCATGCGCCACGAGTACAAAACACAAAAATATCGTCAAGTTAAATATATACTGCTTGAACAGTATTTTAAAGCAATATATTCAGAACTTTACTTGAAACCGGTGTTATATACGCGTGTCGCATGAAGTAAAATTTCGAGTTTAGAAAAGCCCTGAAAATTTGGTTTGGCCGCGTAGCGTTACGCGCTACGTGACTAAACCAATTTTTTAGGCTTTTCTAAACTAGAAATTCTACTTCATGCTTAATCTGGGCGTGGAAACACTCGTTAGAAGTTCCAAACTGAACGCTTCTTAAGAAACAACGAATGTCTGAAAGTTTACAAACTACACATATTTTTGTACCTGTACATATTTCAATGCGTACGATGTAAATTTTCCGACATTTCTTGTTTTTGAAAATCATTCATTATTCTACTCCTTGATTAAGCATGAATTAAAATTTGGAGTTTAGAAAAGCCAAAACATTTGGTTTGGTCGCGTAGCGAAGCAGAGTTTGTATATTTTTCACTTCTTGAAAACTTCTAGGTTATTTACGTGCATAATATGTCTCGTCAATGATTAAGTATGGTATAGTATTTATTTATTTTAACGGCACGACGGGTATGTCCCAGGAATTACGAGTTCTTAAGATGATTTAAACACAGGCAAACTATTTGTGATGTCGGTTAAATAAATACAGGCATTATGGGTGCCACAAACATGTTTTTTTATTGTTAATTATTTTTAATAATTAATTACAGGACTATCTAGTAAGGTTTTTTAGTTTCAATTGCAGATACCTGCGAAAAACTCGTTTAAAGCTTCAAATTGAACTCTTCTAATAAAAAGAGTATGTACATGTATACTTAAAAGAAAAAAATCCTGTATATGGCAGAGAGCCTGTTCATTAGTTTAATTACACCCTGCAGATGCATTTAATATTTCAATGTATCTTAAACACTAATATTTACTTTATTAATTTAGGTTTTTCAAATTTCATTTGCAACTTAATTTGGTGAATGTGGGAATTAACTAAATCAGCCTTTATAACTAGTGTAACCGAACGAAAATCATTTCTAAAATTTACATTTGTAGCAGAGCTGGGCAGGATTCGAATCATTCAGGATTCGATTCCCGGATTCGAATCCTTTTAGAGGATTCAAAAGAGGTATTCGAATACTTTAGTGAAAAAGGATTCGTGATCCGGATTCGTTACATTTTTTTAAAAGGATTCGTATTCGAATCCAGACGTAGATGATTCGAATCCTTATAAAAGGATTCGAATTCTTATAAAAGGATTCAAATCCTTATAAAAGGATTCGAATCCTTATAAAAGGATTCGAATCTTTATAAAAGGATTCGAATCCTTATAAAAGGATTCGAATCCTCATACACGGATTCAAATCCTTTCAAATAATTCGCATCATCGCTATTAAGGCTGGGATTCGAATTCGATTAATTCAAATAGTTAAATATTCTAATATGAAAATTTAAATCACTAAATTATTCATATTTGAATATAAATATTTAAATTTTCGAATAATTCAAATATTTGTGAATGCATATTTGGTTACTTAACCATTAAACATTTCCAACCTTAATAGTATATTTTTAACTTCACTTGAAATCAGTGTTTTATACGCGTGGCGCATGAAGTAAAATTTCGAGTTTAGAAAAGCCCCGTGAAAATTTGTCTCGGGTCGCTGCGCGACCCTCGACAAATTTTCTACGTGGGGCTTTTCTAAACTCGAAATTTTACTTCATGCTTAGTCTGGGAGTGGACAACACTCGTTTGAACTTTAAATTTAACTCATTTATAAAATCGAAGTATATAATATAATAAATCATTCGTTGAAATCATTGAAAAAGATGCAAAATTTTACCTAAAATTAACTTTTAGAGTTACCTTTATAATTTGCTCGGCTCTTAATGGGTGAATATTCTATTCCTAAGAAAACCGTATTTATTTAATATTAAAGTTGCACTTAATATAATAACAAACTGAATAAATCGACAAAAATCTAGAAATATCGAAAATCTCGACATGTAGAAAATCTTGACGGTCCACTCCCAGACTAAGGATGAAGTAAAATTTCGAGTTTAGAAAAGCTTTTCTAAACTCGAAATTTTACTTCATCCGCCACGGGTATAAAACACTGATTTAAAATGAAGTTCAATAACACATATATCATCATTAAATAAAATCATTATTTAATCAGATATTTAGTCGGTAAATGAACATTTTTGTTAAGAGAAAGTGATGGAATAAAATGATACTGGTTGCAAATAATAGATTCAAATTTGTTTTTAAAGGATTTGTATCCGTGATTCAAAAATGAGGATTCGAATCTTTGATTCGAATCATATTTTTCACTTACGAATCCTTTATTCGAGTATTCGTGAATCGAATCATAATAGGTGATTGGGATTTGTGATTCGAATCCTGTTTTTGAGGATTCATCCTAGCTCTGATTTGTAAGTATACATTTCTTAATTTTCTACTATATCATGTGGAATTAACGAATTTCGGAAATTTCTCATTGAATTAACTGTTCTAAATTTTGTCGTTTGTGTAAATTATGGGTATTTTTGTTAAATTTAGTTATTTTAATATTTATACTTTCTAAATTAAATTTGATCATTTGTGTGCGGGTTGATTTTGACGTTTATTTTCAACGTTAGAACAAAGTTTATGATACTGTGATTTATACCGTAATGAATATAACGAAGAAAATTTTAATAAATTTTGCAACAATATTACTGACATATTTTCTTATAGCCTGGAGATATTGGAGGCGAACATCTGACACAGCACATTGCGTCTTGAACGATAGTGAGATTATTAAACTCTCACGAAAGAAACTTATTTCACTAGCAATTATGTGTCCCAGATAAATTCGTCTCAATGAGAGAGAAACTTCACTTTTCATTTTATTGGAGGAGAACGCCGGATCGGTAAATACATTTTGATCAATTAGAGCTGTCTGGCACGTACCTACACTTTGACAAATTAAAGTGGACCTGTAATTAACGTCGACGCTTTAAATAATGCAAACTTAGTAAATCAATTCCTGAATTGTAATCAAATACATTCTCACACGATAATACACTTTCTCGCTTTATACAATTTAGTTACTGCTATTTAATTTCGGCTTTATTTTTGGAAGTAAATAAACGTTTACATATTGGGCAGGAAATTAGACGGGTGTATAATCCATAATAATCGGTTTATATTTATTCGTCGTCCTTGTTAGTGAAGGTGAACAGTGTGTGGTTTGTTGGATGTGTCTAGTACTGCTGAATCGGCCCTCAAAGCAGGAAGATCGCCATAGATTATACAATGCCAAAACAGTAAAACAAAAATAATAATATAAATTAATATAAACGTAAATATTGAATTAATATATTTGTGTAGTAGAAAAACGAGGACTTCTACGCAGCGGGCCCTGGTTCAAATCTAAGCGGTAGACAATTTAATTTTTCATAAATCATTTATATGAAAAATAAAATTAATATTCGAATTTAATACGCAAAATTCACTCCTAGGATAACTAAATTTCAAACACCCATTTTCCCGCCCGCAGCCTATTTACCATTTTGTTTTATGTCTGCAGTAGGTCGCGCAGCGTGAAATACGCCTTTCCTGTTCCACAATCCTAATTTGTATGTACCACAATCATGAATGTTTGTACTTGTTGTAATACGTCAAATGGACAACATTCGATGGTTGATTGTTGTGTCTGTAAAAACCACTATAGAATTTTGTGTATAAATTTAACAATAGCTGAAGCTCGTAAAATTAACTCCAAATCAGGCCTAATCTGGACGTGTAAAGAATATATATCACTGGATGTCGAACTGAAGCGTGCCATTAAAGATCTACAACAAGAAGTCAAACTATTGAAAAAAATGCCATCTTTTGCACCTTCCGGATTAATGGAAACAGAAAAAATAATTCAGGAGGTTCAAGAACGTGAAAAACGTAAGCAAATCGTAATAGTTTATGGGTTGGAGGAATCTTGTACTTCAAAAACATTACAGAACGCAAGTGCCACTATCACTGTTAAGAATGTTCTATCAGTATTAAATGTTAAGCAAGATAAAGTAAATTCCTCTAGACTGGGTGGATTTGATGCATCTTAAAGTGTTAACAAACGACCGATTAGAGTAACTCTGCCAGAAGAATCATCGGTTGTATCCATTCTCAAAAACGTAAGAGATTTGAGAAATAATAACGAATATAAACATATTGCTATATCTCGAGATCAAACCCCAGCTCAAGTTGAATTATACAAAGAGACCAAAAAGGAACTTCTACAACTTTAATCTTCAGGAGAGAATTATCTCAGTATCAAATACATGAAAATATTTAAAACCATTAGGTGTTTGGGAGACTGCAACATAATCCAAACTAATTTAAATAGGATCATGCGATGGTGCGATGACAATGATCCTAACTTAAATATAAATAAGTGTAAACTTATGCGTTTCTCAAAGAAAAATGTATACTGTGGCTTTTTGATTACTCTCTGAACAATCATATTTTAGAGAGAGTTGATCTCTGATCTCTGAGGCGGATACATGATGAAACTCCATAATACTATTTGAAATAAAACAACGCAGTTGGGAGGGTTTCACTTTTTATTGTTGAACACTGCAACATGTTTCACCACACAGTGGCTTCATCAGGCAGATGAAATAATGATTTTACAAAGTACAGGTAAAAGCTTATATACTAATGCAATTAAATTAATAGAAGGGGGGGGGGGGGGTAATGAGGTAATTAGGCTAAAACTAATACAAACAATTTTGAGCGACTAAATATTGATTAGGGGTGAATTATTTACTTCTATTTGGTCATTTAATAGAATACCTTTTTTGTTATATTTATTAATTTCTAATTCTTCTAATAAGTTTAATTTACGACTTTTGTTACATTCGTGCAAAATTTTTTTTTTCAAATTAGGTGTATTTTTTGACAGTAAGCTTCAATTCACAAGTCATATAAATGTAATTTTGACAAAAGCATTGTAATTAATTGGCTTTATAAAACGACTGTCAATACACTTTACATCCATCAGAACATTTATAACATTATACAAATCATTCTATAGACCTATCCTTGATTATTGCTCCATCGTATGGTCCCCAAATTACAAGTGTCATATCAATAGCATTGAGCTCGTCCAAAAGAAAATGGTTAATCTTATTTGTTCTCGTTGTCAGTTATATTATGACAATTTTGATATGATGCTCAAATATCTTGACATCCTTCCACTATATAAATGAAGAATTTATTCTTCGCTTTGCTTTGCTTATCGCTTATTTAACAATCTAATGGATTGCTCAGATGTATTGTCATCTATATCATTTTTTATCCCCAGACATACAACGCAGCATCAGCAACTTCTTGTTGCGAATTTCACAAGTCTGTATTTGGTTTTAATAGCCCTCGTAATTGCTTAATATTTAACGTTAATAATTATTATAATTTAATTGATATGTTCGGAGTTAGTCTAAAGTATTTTAAGCGAACGTGTCGTGTAATTTTAGATTGTAACTCATAAGTAACGTTATTGTATTGTTGTATTATTGCTTATTCTATTTTTATTATATATGTTATTTTTTTTTATGTAATTGGCCACCCGTATGAATAAATAAATAAATAAACATATACGCGGCATTCCAACAATTGTCGCTCTATCCGGGAATTCGGAAAACTATATTCGACCAACAGAATGTACCTTCTTAATGTTTGATATCAAAATACACGCGGCGTTCGCTCAGAAACTCATACAGTTTTCAATAGCATATGTAATACTGATTTTGATGTTATATGTTTCACAGAAACCTGGCTCTGCGATTCTACCCTTTCAAGTGAACTATTTACGCCTGAATTTAATGTCGTAAGATGTGATAGGAATACTAGAACAGAACAACTGGCAGGGGTGTTTTGGTAGCATTCAATAACAAACTTTCATTTGAAAGTATTGATATTCCGCACATTAATGATCAGGCACCTTTAATTGATTTTGTTTTATGTAAATGCTTCACACGGCCATACTTTTTCTACGTTATGGTTCTTTATATACCTCCGGGTACCCCCATAAATGAAGTAGACAGATTCTTTAAAACTGTTTTGCTACATCTTTTACCCCAACCGATATTGATTCTTGGTGACTTCAATATACCGAGTTATTCTAATAACTCGACACTAAATAATGGAAAATGCT
Source organism: Philonthus cognatus (assembly GCA_932526585.2). Classification (NCBI taxonomy): domain Eukaryota; kingdom Metazoa; phylum Arthropoda; class Insecta; order Coleoptera; family Staphylinidae; genus Philonthus; species Philonthus cognatus. Next base: position 95,374,253 of record OW052243.1, read on the forward strand.
TAGCACTATCTAATCTCATACAACTACTTAAATTAAAGCAGCTAAATGGCGTACGCAATTCTAACAATAGATTATTAGACCTAATTTTAACCTGCTGGCTTTAATAAATAACTATTTGTCCAACCGGTCTCAGCGCATTGAATATAAGGGATATATGTCTGCTGAATTCTGCCCCACTAGTGGGGTGCCTCAAGGGTCAAACCTTGGACCCTTACTATTCCTCTTGTATATTAACGACATTGTAGATGATATAGATTCCAGGATAAATATATTAACATCCTGGAATCTACATACGCGGAACATTTTTAAGTGTATTAATTCTTACAATGATTGTTTAACTTTAGAGCTAGACTTGATAAAGATTAATAAATGGAGTCATGTTAACAAAGTAAAACTTAACGCATCAAAATTCAAAGGTATGCCATTTTATCGAACTGACCAGCATACTTCCCATAGCTATTTGTTAGATGATATGTTCCTAGAACGTGTCGAGTTCGTTAGGGACCTCGGAGTACTATTTGATAAAAAAACTATCATTTAATCGTCATTATCATGCATTGCAGTCTGAATCGATGAAAATGTTGGGATTTGTTAGAAGAGTAAATGAACCAGTATTAAATTAGAATACTGTGCCCCGGTATTGTCACCACATTATAATGTTCATATCCAACTTTTAGAAAGAGTTCACAAAATATTTGTAAAATTTTTGTTTTAGAAAAAAGTTCGTACCTATCCGGATTTTAACGTCTCGTATAGTGCACTACTCTCTTTGTTTGAACTTAAGCCATTACATACAAGACGAAATACGAGTCTCTTGAAATGTCTATACGAAATTGTGCATTGCACAATAGACGACCCTAACTTGCTTAAATTAATTAATTTTAATGTGCCGAGAGCCCAACGACTTTTATCTGCAATAGAAGCTTTACTAACGTTTACTATAACTCACCGGTAAATACTATGAAACGTTTGTATGGTAGAATTGAGCAATCTGTCGATATCTTTAATTGCACTCCTGCACAATTTTTAAACAAAATAATTATGTTGTTGTAAGCGCGTACGAATTATATTAATATTATTATTAATTACGATTTCCTTTTTTCTGTTTTGTATTCTTGCATATTGTTTGTTTATTATTCATTATATTATTTCAGTTTACATTGCGCATTATTTGTAACATATTTTTATACAGGTTATCTCTGTAATTTGATATATTATCTGTTGGGAAATAAATAATTAACGCTGCAGCGCGGCGGTCGCCGCGAGCAGTGCCGATCGGAATCACATTCACCAAGCAGTTCATAAAGTCTCCACCGTATCTGCCGTGGCAGCATTTCCCAGCCGATAAATATGGCTAGTGCTTGACGCTGAAAACCTTACCGGTTACCACTCTTTGTAATAATTACTCCATGGTACGATAGGACACAAAATTATTATAGACTAATGCCGGGTTTTACCAAATATGTAAAACTATTTTTCCAAGTTTTACGGAAATAAATGTAAAATACACCCTGTATATATATATATATATATATATATATATATTTTAATTTACATTAGATTACATATTTAATTTGTGATTTTTATTCAAGAGTATATTTTAAACATTCATTTAAATCAGTGATTTATATTTTTCTGAATACTGGAAATATAAATATAAAGTTTCTACTTTCAGCTTTTCTAAATTCGAATTTTTACTTCATGCATCACGCATATAAAATACTGATTTTAAGTGTAGTTCAAAATATACTGCATAATACCAAAAGTGCAAACGTCCAAAATTTAGAATGGTGATGATATCTACTAGTGATGGACCGACACAAGTGAGAATAATCGAATCATTTGATTATTAAAATCATCCATTATTTATTATCATTCGAATGATCATTCAAATGGTTATACAGGAAATGTTTCTTTTAAGTATACATATGCACACGCTTTTTCTTTAACACAGTTAATTTGATTTAAGCTTGAAGTAAAATTTCGAGTTTAGAAAAGCCTGAAACCAAACCAAATTTTCAGGCTTTTCTAAACTCGAAATTTTTCTTCATGCGCCACGCGTATTAAACACTGAAAACACTGAAATGTTGTGAACAAGTGAACTTCACTTGAAATAAGTATCTTATACGCGTGGCACATGAAGTAACATTTCGAGTTTAGCAAAGCCTGAAAATTTGGTTTGGTCGCTCCGTTTCGCGGAGCGACCAAACCAAATTTTAAGGCTGTTAAAAACTAAAACTCAAAAGTTTACTTCTTGCTTAACCTGGTAGTGGGAAACACTCGTTTAAAGCTTTAAATTGAACTCTTTAAGAAACACAACGAATATTTGAAGCTTTACAGCATATAATTAGGAAAATGAAAGGAATTTCGAGTTTACAAAAGTCTGAATATTTGGATTAGCCGCGTAGCGAAGCGGAGCGGCCAATCCAAATTATTCTTTTCTAAACTCGAAATTTTACTTCATGCGCCACACGTGTAAAACACTGAAATATCGGAAAGTTTAAAATATACGACTTTGGTAATCCAATATGTGGATGTGAATAAAACGAACAAATTGTTTAAAACAATGATTGTAGGCAACTGAATAACTCTAACGTATATTAGGTTGCCTATAATCGTTGTCGTATGTGTGTGTTTTTTGAACTTCAGTGTAAATCAGTGTTGTTAAGCGTGGCGCATGAAGTAAAATTTCGAGTTTAGAAAAGCCTGATTTGGATTGGCCGCTCCACTACGCTACGCGGCCAATCCAAATTCTTAGGCTTTTCTAAACTCGAAATTTTACTTCATGCTTAGTCTAGGAGAGAAAAACACTCGTTATAAGCCTCAAATTAACCGCTTTTAAACAACGAATTACCGCAAATTTAAAAAACGCTGTAATTATCGGGATCTGTGTACTTAAAAGAAAAATGCCCTGTATGTTCTCTTATAAACACGTTTTAAACATGTTTTAAACACATTTTAAACATGTTTTATTTTTTTATTTTTAATGTTTTAAACGCTGTTTTAATAAATAAAACACGTTTTGTTAAAATAAACTGTTTGTTTTAATTGAAATGAAGAAAACGTTTTTTTAACAACCCTGTGTGTATGCAATCAAATATATTTGTTCTTTATACTGAAATAAATACCATTAATTAATTAAATAATATTTTACTTTATTTTATGTAAATAGTTACATACGGTGTAGAAATAAAATATTCGTTTTTTAAAAAACTTTTATTCAAACAGGAAAACCGTAACAATGTGTTACATTTCCAAAAAGTACAAGAATGATTCGAAGTTCGAAAAAAAAATAAAGAATAGATAGATAGGTAATTCGAATTACTGTTTATGATGATTCGAATGATCATTTGAGTCATTATTCGAATGGCCATTAAATGATCATTCTAATTATCATTCGAATCATTAATATCTACGATTAGAATTTGAAGGCGAAATGTGAAAAAAGTATGTTGGTGCTTGAATCCAAGAAATATTTGACATCTAGTTTTAAAATAATAAAAAAAATGCTTATTTTTTTTATAGTATTCTATTTGAAATAACCATATGTTTCTGACGAAATTAAAATCAAGTTTAATCGGCCAAGAATAATATAAGTAAATATCTAAGCAGTATGTTTGGAACTTCACAATATTTCCCTGTTCGTTCTTTTAGTTTAGATAAGCCTGAAAATTTGGATTTGCAGCGAACCAGAGCGCTCCGTAATATTCTGTAAATTATGGTATTAGTTTTAGTTACGTGTAAGTACTGATCTTACACGTAAAATGCAAAAAGTAATTAGTGTGAATGTCAGTATATACAACAGATGTTCAATAATCATTATTTTAATCTCACATGCGAATGTTTATTGATTGCAAAATGTTCGCAGGATTTGAATACGCTTACTTCCACAGTTTAATCATATAATATTATTCCGTGCGTGTGTAAACTAAAAATGTATTGCATATAAGATTAAATCACAACACGAAATTAATTTAGTAACACGGCAAAAATCCCATAAAAAACCGTTTCCGTGTTATGCATGAATTAACACCGTGCCACTTGATTGTTTATGGGTATTACACAGATCAAATATCAAAATCTTCTAATTAAGGAATTTCTCATACGAAGTGCGCGAATGATCAAAACAGTTCTCATTTTAAGCAATCTATTGTTGGGCAAGCGTTTATTAATTATAAAAACTAACGCGCTTATATAACGTCGTTCACACTTATTCTGTGAATCTGAACGCATCGTTTTCTTTCAAGATAATTTATTAGGTAATTGTCTACGAAAAAAAGAATTGTGCTCTTTCGTTCTTCTAACGGCTACGTATGATCGAGCTGCTAAATTATACTTATAATTATACAAACGTTGACTAACATTCTTGAAACTTTCGTTACATAAAAGCAGACATTTCCATTCCTATTATGCCGGGCTTAAAGGGTATCGTTATTACTTTTCTCCATTGTTCAAATTATTATTTCAGCCTATGTCCTAATCTCTAAGCCTAATGGGGGTTCTTTTGTGCACCAGATATGTGGCCATTAAATTAATGGGAATATGATTACATGTGTACAATAGGCGTGAACTCTAGGTGTTAATCCGCTTTTTTATGTCGGACAATTAATATATCAATTGACGGATGAAATTTTAAAAGGTAGTGTTGTTAAAGGAGTTGGTGCTTAAAAGTTTAAAAGGCCAACTGCAGGAAGTTTAATTATCTTTAACTGCAGCGCAAAAGTAGTTCCTTATTAATTTAGGAAGGCATAAATACGTTTCAATGATTAATTAATAGCATCACTATCCAACCGATTGAGGAACTTACTTTTTAACTAGTTTTGTTAGATATTTTTGGTAATTTTATATAATAGCTAACATACAATCACTATCCAAGAGGAAGAAGGATATAATTAGATTTGAGCTATTTTTTTATGTGAAAACTATTTTTAATTAAAAATACCGAAAATATAATATAAACATAAGATAACGTATTTGCAACATTATTTGCTTTGTCCAAGTAATATTTGCTGTTTGATAGGGATACAGTTTTTTCAGAACAATAAATCAATAGTAAATAATATTATATTAGAGACAGGGAATTATATTCCTTAAAACGAGTAAATGCTTCTCGCTACAACTTAAGATTTTTGTTCATTGAAGATACCGGAACATTTTCTTTTGACTATACATATCAATGTATATGCACTAAATTTTAAAGTATTCGTTGATTTTATAAACGTGTTCAATTTAAAGCTTTTAAAGAGTGTTTTCACTTCTTAATTAAGCACGAAATAAATTGAAATAAATTTTACAAGTATTTACTTCGATTAACCAAATCATGCGCTTTCAAAATTTGAGACATTTACTTTGGGATTTGTCCCACATCAGTTGGCACCGTCTTTGAAAATTTAGTTACTAGAACTACAACGCTTGAAATGCGAAATTATTTTGACATATTTGTATTATTTAGGTTCGCTATATACAGGGAGTTTTTCTTCTAAGTATACATAACCTAATAAACTGCATACGCTTAACATTTTCAAATATTTGTCGTATTTGAAAAAATTTCAAATTGAAGCATTAAACGAGTGTTTTCCACTCCCAGATTAAGCATGAAGTAAAAATTCGAGTTTAGATAAGCCTGAACATTTTCAAGCTTTACTAAACTCGAAATTTTACTTTATCTAATATTAAAACAACTGCTAAATCTGGCAGTGAAAAATACTCGTTTAAAGCTTCAATTTGAACCTTTTTCAAATACGACGAATATCTAAAAATGTACAGAGTATACAGTATATTAGGGTATGTATATTAGGGTATGTATATTAGGGTATGTATATTAAGGTGAGTCGATTTTTTTTCAAAGAGTGAGTCTATTTTTTTCTGATTCTACGTTCAATTCTAAGAAAAAAATCCATAGGATTATAGGTCTGCGGTACTTTTCAAAACCTATTTATTTTAATTGAAGATTTTAATATTAATATTTATTTGTATTTTAGTTCTGATTTGAAATATTTCTTATTTTGATTTATACCAGGTGTTCGATAAAAAATCGCCTAGCGCTATAACTCTTGTATTCATTGACCGATTTTATTGAACTGAAAACCAAAGTCAATGGCCGTTTAGATACTCAAAAATGACATTAATATTGATTTTTTTAATAATAACTTCATTACCAAATAATAGCCAACCTAAGATTTTTAAATGGCTGCCTATATTTTTTTAATTTTATTACATTAGACATTCTTTTTTTAAATCCAATAAAGCCTAATTTTTTGTGTTTGTTCAATGTTTTGGTCGAGTTTTTTTAAATCTTCTATTTAAAATTATATTCTTTAAAAATGATAATTAATGTGCCTTGTAAAAAAAGTCACAAATGTCATTTATTTTGAGGTTATGCCACTATTATTAACGAAACAACAAATAAGTACTTACGTTACAACTTAATGTAGAATAATAAAAGTATTATTGGTATTTCAATATTTCGATTATGACTAATTTTTTTAAGTGTATTTATAACTTCACAACATTTCAGTGTTTTGTACGCGTGGCGCATGAAGTAAAATTTCGAGTTTAGAAAAGCCCCGTGAAAATTTGTCTCGGGTCGTTGCGCGACCCTCGACAAATTTTCTACCCGGGGCTTTTCTAAACTCGAAATTTTACTTCATGCTTAGTCTGGGAGTGGAAACACTCGTTCGAACTGTAAATTTAACTCTTTTATAAAATCGACGTATGTAATATAATAAATCATTCATTAAAATCATGGATAAAGATTCAGAAAATCAACTTTTAGAGTTAACTTTATAATTTGCTCGGCTCTTAATGGGTTAATATTCTATTCCTAAAAAAAAAACAGTATTTATTAAATATTAAAGTTGCATCTAATATAATAACAAACTGTGAATAAATCGACAAAAATCTAGAAATATCAAAAATTTCAACATGTTGAAAATCTTGACGGTCCACTCCCAGACTAAGCATGATGTATAATTTCGAGTTTAGAAAAGCCCCGCTTAGAAAATTTGTCGAGGGTCGCGCAGCGACCCGAGACAAATTTTCACGGGGCTTTTCTAAACTCGAAATTTTACTTCATGCGCCACGCGTATAGAACACTGAAATATTGTAAAGTTTAGAAAATATTAGCCTTTATTTTGTTCGGTTCGTTGACAAATTGTGTTGAATCTTCTAAGCTGATTGTACATACTAATTCTAATTATAAATTTTGATCAGTGTTAAAAGTCCAATTTTGTTTCAAGGCACACACATTTATTACCAGAAAATTATGTGAACAAGATTTATTTTATTATACATTTTTTCTAGCATAAATATTGAATTATTCATTAAAATCATGGAAAAAGATTCAAAATTTTACAGAAAATCAACTTTTAGAGTTAACTTTATAATTTGCTCGGCTCTTAATGGGTTAATATTCTATTCCGAAAAGAAACAGTATTTATTAAATATTAAAGTTGCATCTAATATAATAACAAACTGCGAATAAATCGACAAAAATCTAGAAATATCAAAAATTTCAACATGTTGAAAATCTTGACGATCCACTCCCAGACTAAGCATGATGTAAAATTTCGAGTTTAGAAAAGCCCCGCTTAGAAAATTTGTCGAGGGTCGCGCAGCGACCCGAGACAAATTTTCACGGGGCTTTTCTAAACTCGAAATTTTACATCATGAGCCACGCGTATAGAACACTGAAATATTATAAAGTTTAAAAAATATTAGCCTTTATTTTGTTCGGTTCGTTGACAAATTGTGTTGAATCTTCTAAGCTGATTGTACATACTAATTCTAATTGTAAATTTTGATCAGTGTTAAAAGTCCAATTTTGTTTCAAGGCACACTACATTTATTACCAGAAAATTATGTGAACAAGATTTATTTTATTATACATTTTTTCTAGCATAAATATTGAATCATTCATTAAAATCATGGAAAAAGATTCAAAATTTTACAGAAAATCAACTTTTAGAGTTAACTTTATAATTTGCTCGGCTCTTAATGGGTTAATATTCTATTCCTAAAAGAAACAGTATTTATTAAATATTAAAGTTGCATCTAATATAATAACAAAACTGTGAATAAATCGACAAAAATCTAGAAATATCAAAAATTTCAACATGTTGAAAATCTTGACGGTCCACTCTCAGACTAAGCATGATGTAAAATTTCGAGTTTAGAAAAGCCCTGCTTAGAAAATTTGTCGAGAGTCGCGCAGCGACCCGAGACAAATTTTCACGGGGCTTTTCTAAACTCGAAATTTTACTTCATGCGCCACGCGTATAGAACACTGAAATATTGTAAAGTTTAAAAAATATTAGCCTTTATTTTGTTCGGTTCGTTGACAAATTGTGTTGAATATTCTAAGCTGATTGTACATACTAATTCTAATTATAAATTTTGATCAGTGTTAAAAGTCCAATTTTGTTTCAAGGCACACTACATTTATTGCCAGAAAATTATGTGAACAAGATTAATTTTATTATACATTTTTTCTAGCATAAATATTAAATTAAAATCAACATATCAAGCATAATTGTATTTAGAAATACAATGTCTAATATAATAAAATAAGAAAAGTATATGCAGCCATTTAAAAATTCAAAGTTGACTTTTCTTTGGCAATAAAGTTAATTTTGAAAAAATATATAATTCGTGTCAATTTATGGTATTGAAACTGCGATTGACTTTGTTTTTTTAGTTCATTTAAATCTATCAATAAATAACAGAGTAACAGAGTTATGGCGTTTGGTTTTTGGGTATGGAGAATTTAATTTTGATGTTTATTTTTGCCTTAGGCATCCCGCAAGGGGGCGCTACAAACTAACAAGAAGAGCTGCAGTAAAATCTTCAATTAAAACTGTTTTGGCTCAAAATTAACCGTAGACCTATGTCTCCCCACTGAGCAAAAAACAAACAAATAACATCTATCAACATTGTAACAACATTAAAAGTTGTTTTAATATTGATAAAACATTACTTAAATGTGTTTGCTCAGTGGGCCCATGGATTGTTTTTCTAAGAATTGAACATAGAATCAAAAAAAAATAGACTCTCTCTTTGAAAAACAAAATGTCTCACAAATCAGCCCGCTCTAAATTGTTTACATTAAGCAATCAATATGTTAACATTATGTTGCATTACAATCTGATCTTCCTGACAGACAATACGTTTGTATAGTTTAAGATCGTCTGCAAGAAACAAATATTTACAGTTTTTAAACATGTTGCTAAGATTATTAATAAATAGCAGCAGTATTTAAAACATTTATAGAAACTTTTTCCTTAAAAATGGCGAACAAAAGTTTGCAACGCCACCTTGCGTCACACTCAAAGCCCCCATGAACCCTAACATATAAATAAAAATAGGAAATATTATAAATCAGAACTGAAATCCAAATAAATATTACAACCGGCTGCAGTAAAATCTTTAATTAAAATTAATGCGGCTTGAAATTCAGCGTAGACCTATGGTCCCATGGACTTTTTTTTCTTAGAATTGAACCTAGAATCACAAAAAATTAGACTCACTCTTTGAAAAAATCCTTACAATTCGGCTCGCCCTAATGTATATTGTATATTGTTGTTTTAATAAAAACAACAAATTCCTGTGACTTACCAAACGCTGTAATTATCGGGATTTGTATACTTAATAGAAAAATTCCCTGTATGTTTTATTATTGTATTGCACTAATTATAATTGATTAAGTAAATTTTGTGTTGTAATGTGTAGAAACGTTTTTAATTATAATATAGCATATGATTTGCATAAAAAATACAGAATTGCAAGTTTAATTGATTTGAAGGTCGCATTTAATATTTTCGATATAATTAATTTCGAGCCCCACCAGGGATCAGTAGAATTTTTTCTAAGGCCGAACAAGGTTAATACTTTCATTCCTGAAATGCCGACCAGCAAGTTGACTTAACATGTAATTTATAAAAAAAAATTATCGGGATTTGAAAGTTCTTTCCGCGAGTGCGTTCGTGAAATATTTCGATAAGGAACTGAATATATTTTTTTGCGTAATTCCACTTACTTTTGGTAAATATGTTCGAGTCGATTTTAATTAACCCAAATTTAAATGCATGATCCATTGTTCACTTTCCTTTCGAACGGTATTAAATTGTAATTATTTCGTTTGAATTCGTGTGTACAAAAGGGGAAGTTTTAAGGGTTCGCAAACTGCTGGGAGGTAGTTTTATTGTGTTTACCCTGGATAATTGCGCCGCCATCGTCTGGGTGGGTCCATATCAGTCGAATACTTTTGGCAGTGGTGAATTGAACCTCGAGAATCGGTGCGCTTGGTGGCATCAGAACTACCAGGGAATACGTGATGTCGTCTTCCCCGAATAAATTCATTGCGTGGCATGTATAGTTGCCAGCTAACGATTGGTCCGCACCTGGAAATAAATCATAGCAAATAATATCCTTTTTATTTTTCTGTGTTTTTTTGTTTGTTTTATTTCTTACTATGAATATTAAGGTGTCCATCGGAAGTAACCTCGTAAAATGTGCTGAAAGTAATTATCCTTTCTCTATGTATCCAGCGAGTTCTGGGCGTTGGATTGCCCACGGCATGGCAAGGCAAAAGTACTTTTGATTTTACTGCCTTGTGTACGACCTGACTGAATGACGCTATCTTAGAAGGGGCTCTACTATTTGTTGTTAATGCCACGATGGTCGTTGGTTCTCCTTCGCCCACATTTGTCGTGGCCGATACCCAGAATTCGTACAATTTCCTCTCAACCAAATTCCTAACTTCATATGTAAATCCATTTATATGATTTACATCATCTACGCGAACAGTATAGCTAGAATGTTTGCCAACTCTCCCATTTTCCCTTCCATAAACGGTGTAATGGTTAATCCGTCCATTGGGTTTAAGCGGCGGCAGCCATGATACTAAAATTGATTCCGCCGTTAAAGCCGCCGCTTTTATGCTAGCTGGCGGCCCTGGAACTTATTACAAACACAACATACACAATTATAGAAAGTAACTAAAGTAACTAATAAAAAATAACATTTTTTATATAGAATTATTACAAAAATGTTATTTTCAATCAGATTTTCATTAGGGATTGTAATACCGGTAAATCGTGAAATATTCTTTAAAATTTTAAAGTTCTTTGTACAACATCATATAATACCATTTTGAAAAATTCTGAAAAACCAACAGCTTTCAGTTAAAAAAACCTAATATTATTATTAACCCCTTAGGGTTCAACATAGATAAAAATTTATTAAAACTGAATTTATATTGAACGTTGTTGGAATTAAGGCAAACATAAATGTCCTGAGTAAACAAATATACAGGGATTTTTACTTTTAAGTATATATATATATATATATACTGATGTATAGGAGAGCAGTTTATAAAAAAATCATAATTTGAATAAAACTGTTAGTGATAAAAACAATTCTTACCATAAACTTGTAAGTACACATTTTAACAAACTTTGACATAAATAGCAAAACATTATGTTGTAAATAAAAGAATCACGATTCTTAGAAAAAAAAACCTTTGAACAGATGTAAAAAATTATCAATTTATGATCTCTATATTTTTTATTATTTATTTTTTGTCTTCGTCAATAATATTATTTTCTTATTTACACATTTAAAATGTTTCTTTTGAATTTTGTTTTATTTTCTTGCTGGGGGTTTGGTGACAATTTTGTTGAAAATGAAACAGCAAAGTTTACTTGAAGTATACAAAAAATTGAATAATATTATGTTTTTTACGTTCAACAATGGATATTTAAAACAAAAGTCAAAATAACTCTAATATATACATACATAGATGTGTTTGACATTTGACATTTTTATGAAAATCCATTTACACAGATTTTAGATGATTTTTTTTAATATTCAAGAAAATTTAATCTAACATTAAATGAAAATCAATTGAAGGTGACAATCGGGTATTTTAAGATTTTTGTATATTTATAATGAGCCAGGTTTCGTTAAGATCTACACACAATTTCATGGAAATTAATTTAAGAATTTTTTATTTATTTATTTATTATTAAAATTCTGACTTAAAACGAAATTAAATTTATAACTCAAACCTTTAAAAATACAGGGATTTTAAAAAAATCTTTAGCATCAACTTGTAAGTACACATTTTGACAACTTTGACATAAATACCAAAACATTCTGTTGTAAATAAAAGAAAAAAAAAACTCGTAGATATTATAAAATGTGCCCCTTGCACTGGGTACCTTTGAACAGATGTAAAAAATTATCGATTTATGATCTCTACATTTTCTATTATTTATTTTTTGTCTTCATCAACAATATTATTTTTTTATTCACACATTTTGAATTTTCCCTTATAATTTTGTTTTATTTTCTTGCTGGGGGTTTGTTGACAATTTTGTTGAAGATAAAACAGCAAAGTTTACTTGACGTATACAAGAAATTGAATAATGATATGTTTTTTTGCGTTTAACAGTGGATATTTAAAACAAAAGTCAAAATAACTCTAAAACTATATATACATAGATGTGTTTGACATTTGACATTTTTATGAAAATCTATTGACGAAGATTTAAATTATAATTTTTTTAATATTCAACAAAATATAATCTGACATTAAATAAAAATCAATTGAAGGTGACAGTCGGGTATTTTTAGATTTTTGCATATGTATAATGAGCCAGGTTTCGTCAACATCTACACATAATTTCATGGAAATTAGTTTAAGAATTTTTGATTTATTAAATTATTATTAAAATTCTGACTTAAAGCGAAATTAAATTGATAACTCAAACCTTTAAAAATACAAGGATTCTAAAAAAACCCTTAGCATCAACTTGTAAGTACACATTTTGACAACTTTGACATAAATACCAAAACATTATGTTGTAAATAAAAGAATCACGGCTCTTAAAAACAACATACTCGAATACTGGGTACCTTTGAACAGATGTACAAAATGATCGATTAATGATCTGTATATTTTTTATTATTTTTGTTGTCTTAGTCAACAATATTATTTTCTTATTTACACATATGAAATGTTCCCTTTCAGTTTTGTTTAATTTTCTGGGTAGGGACATGCTGACAATTTTTTCCAAAATATGGTTGAATTTGAAACAGCAAAATTGACTTGACGTATACCAAAAAATTGAATAATGATATGTATTTTTACGTTAAATGGATATTTTAAATAACTTTAAAACTATATATACATAGATGTGTTTGATATTTGACATTTTTATGAAAATATATTAACAACGATTTAAATTATGTTTTTTTATATCCAAGAAAATTTAATCTGACATTAAATGAAAATAAATTGAAAGGTAACTATCAGGTATTTTTAGATTGTTGCATATTTTCATTGAGTCAGGTTTCGTTAACATCTACAGAAAATTTCATGGAAATGAATTTAAGAATTTTTGATTTATTAATTTATTTTTAAAGTTCTGACTCTAAGCGAAATTAATTTCATAACTCAAACTTTTCAAAATACAGGGATTTTTTCTTGTAAGTTTACTTTCACATATTTCATATAAACATTTGAAGAATTAATGAACAAACCTAAGCAGTATATTTTGAATTTCATTTTAAATTGGTGTTTTATACAGTGGCGCATGAAGTAAACTTTCGAGTTTAGGAAATCCTAAAAAAATTCTGCAGTTTTAAACTCGAAATTTTAAAATTGAAAGATTTTAACAAAACAACGAATGTCTAAAAATGTACATCGATAAGTCGAGATATGTAACCAAAAAAAAAAAATATATATACAGAGAGTTTTATCTAACACCGAACATTTTCATAACGAGAATTTTTCTTTGAGGTATCCATATGCATACATTGCACATTTTCCGATGCTCAGTTTATTAAAAGAATTCAATTTGAAGCTTTAAGCGAGTGTTTTCCACTCCCAGGCTAAGCATGAAGTAAAATTTCGAGTTTAGAAAAGCCTGAAAATTTGGTTTGGTTGCGTAGCGCGAAGCGCGGAGCGGCCAAACCAAATTTTCAAGCTTTTCTAAACACGAAATTTTACTTCATGCGCCACCGGTACAAAATACTGACATATTACGAAGTTTAAAACACACCACTAAACTTTACATTGAATCAGTGTTTTGTACCGGTGGCGCATGAAGTAAAATTTCGAGTTTAGAAAAGCCTAAAAATTTGGTTTGGCCGCTCCGCGCTTCGCGCTACGCGACCAAACCAAATTTTAAGGCTTTTCTAAACTCGAAATTTTACTTCATGCTTAGCCTGGGAATGGAAAACACTCGCTTAAAGCTTTAAGTTAAATTCTTTTAATAAGCCGAGCATCGAAAAATGTGCAATAAATGCATATGGATACTTAAAAGCAATATTCTCGTTATGAAAATGTTCGGTGTTACATAAAACTCTCTGTATATATGCGAATCGAGGAATTTTTGAGAAGTGAATTTTTTATAATTCAATTTCAATTTAAGTTTCTTGGGAACTTTTTGAGTTATTATTTAATATGTGTTAATTTCACTGGAGTGAGAATTTAGTGTATTTTTTTAAATAATCGAAAGATGGCAAGATAATGACTTAAATTTCATACCAAATTTTATGAAACTCCATTTTTGGTTCCCATTTTTTTATATATACACAAACATTTTCCATTTCTCTGTGGTAAATTATTTGTCACATTTTTTTGTTTAGTTTAATTTGTAGTTTAATATTTTGAGTACTTTATGCTGTCTTTTACTTGTAATTTTGTCTTTCTTATTTAACTTTTAGCCAAATGTTATATTTTAAATATTTTTCAGATTTCTTCAAGTTTCTTTGAGTTCAGTTTTTCAAAACTATAATGACCTAAAAGTTAAATGACTTAGCTATTCTGGAAATTGCAAACAAATTATCTAAAGGAAATGATTTTGATGATATGATTTTAAAATGTACAGATACGTAAGGAAGAGAGGTTTTAGGTGCTTATGCTCACAAATTAAAGTAAATGAATTAGCAAATATCACTTGCAACTGTTAACATTTTATTTATTTATTAATTAGAATACAAGAAATTTACTTTGTAAATTTACCAACATTCGCCGTTTTTTAAAAATAGAGTTCAATTTAAATTCCTAACGAGTGTTTTCTATTGCCAGATTAAGCATAAAGTAAAATTTTAAATTTAGAAAAGCCTGAACCCTCGAAATTTTACTTCATGTGCCAGGGGTATACAACACTAAAATATTGTAAAGTTCAAAACATACGTATTAAGTAGTGTGTTTTAAACTTCACAATATTTCAGTGTCTTATACGTGTGGTGCATGAAGTAAAATTTCGCGTTTAGAGAAGCCTGAACATTTTTATTGGTCGTTCCGCTTCGTTACGCGACCAATTCAAACTTTATTACTTTCCCCCGTATGTAATACAAAGGGAAAGTATTGTTTTCGTGAAAATTTTCGAATCAAAAATTTTAGCGGAAGTATCCGTTTTGAGGTCCCCTGAGTCGAATAAGACCATTTTTGAAAAATGTCTGTCTGTCTGTCTGTCTGTGTGTCTGTGTGCGCTGTACCGCAAAAACCGCTAAAGATATCGAGATGAAACTTGAAACCTAAGCTTTTTGTTACAATCGGAAGAACTGAAAAGCTTTTGGTGAAAATCGGAAAACCGGAAGTGGTACTTTACTCTTAGCGTTTTTCAGTTTTTTCAGATTTTTTCAATAAATGTTCATCAAACAAAAAATTCTTTCAAATAAAAGTTGTAGATAATAACAAAATAAAGATGTATTGTTCACTTACTTTTTGTCATAGCACTCTTAGTTTTTGAGATATTTCAAAAGTTGTGTGTTTTATCTAGTTATTGAGGACCACTTCGTAATATGTTATAAAAAGAAGAACGTTTTTCGGGAACTTTCAAACACAATTTTCTACAGGGTGATTCATTAGCCTCTTTACAAACTTTAAAAAGTGATTTAATACGCAATTTACGGGGGAAAGTACTATGGTGGACACATCACCATTTTTTTACTTCATGCTTAATCTGTGAGTGGAAAACAGTTGTTTGAAGCTTCGATGTGAATTCGTTTGAAAAAAACAATTTCTTAATATTTACAGCGTATATCAATTGACCTTGTTACGTCACTGACATCAGGATATGTATACTTCAAAGATAAATTACCTATATATATATATATTATATAGAAAATAATATATATAATTTTCTTAATACAAAACGATGTAACTTTGTTTGTATAACACTATTTATTTTTACTTGACTGCAGTTTTGACAAATTTAGCTTGCTACTATCAAACATGAAGTGTCATGTTTGATAATGGCAAGCTAAATTTGCCGAACCTGCAGTCACGTAAAAATAAATAGTGTTATACAACCAAAGTTACATCGTTTTTTATTGATAAATTAACATGTATAACAATACAAACAATATAATACCTTATTTTCGTTCAAATTCGATCTATTAGGGAAAGTGTTACACATTTTTATTAAATTGTATGTATTTATTTCCAGCATTCCTATCCAGGAAGATTTAAAAAAGCCTTAAGAGGTTAAAGATGATATATGCGTTTTTGAATATCCCATCTAAGCTCGAAATGTTACTTCATGTTTAATAATGTGTATAAACCATCACTAAAAGTAAGCTAATGAATGCAGTTCATTTTAGCCCCTAAAACAAAAATTGTAATGATTTTACCTGCAAAATATTGATAAACCGGTCTTTATTTACCGAATTACCGCTCATTGAAAAAGTCTTTAAATTTACAATCCCTAATTGTCATTGCATCTTTTGCAATTGCCAAAGATTCATTGATCGTGTTAACAACAGACAGTTACAAATATAAATACTTAGAAATAAATCGAAACTTCCCCGCAGAAAATTTCGTTATCAATGTAAACAAAAAAAATCATTTCCCCCGCACCGCTGTGAGAGCGTTAATTTTGGTCCGGATTCACCGAGATCAGAGCTGGGATGAATTCTCGTTAAAAGGATTCGAATCACGAATCAGAATCACCTAATATGATTCGAATCACGAATACTCGCGTAAAGGATTCGTAAGAGATACATATGATTCGAATCAAAGATTCGAATGCTGTTTTTTCGAATCACGAATACAAATAGTTTAAGAATAAATTTGATTTTATTATTTTTTTACAACTATTAACATATAAATATCGTTATCAGTTGTTTTAACAAAAATATTCAAAAACTAATTATTTATTATTAACACTGAACATCGTTGATAACAGACTGAATATCTGTGTTACTCTGATTAATGATGTATTTGTGTGTTTTTGAACTACACTTGAAATCAGTGGTTTATACGCGTGGCGCATGAAGTAACATTTCGAGTTTAGATAAGCTCTGCGTAGACAAATTTTCACGGGGCTTTTCTAAACTCGAAATTTTACTTCATGCGCCACGCGTATTAAACACTGATTTCAAGTAAAGTTAAAAATATAAAAATATATTAAAACTGTTTTCAGTTTTAAAAGTTATCAAAATATGTCAAAATTATTCAAAATTGCCGAAAACATCAAAATGACCAAAATCTCATCTCGTAAATATAAAAAAATATCAAAAACGTCAAAAATTCGGCGTGTTGATAAAATCGATTTATGTCAAAATTATCATTTTATGTCAGTTCGTCACAGTTTGACAAAAACGTTCTTACAAAAACGAAAATTTCTGTCAAAATCAGTAATAATGTAGAAAGTTATCTAATAATATAAAAATTGTCATCTAATGTAAAACAAGTAAATATGTAATATCAAAAATATCAAATGTCAAAATTGTCGTCTAATGTCACAAAGGTAAAAAAATATAAAATGTAAGAACTGCCATCTAATGTCAAATACGTCATTCAATGTCAACATCAGAAATGGTAAAAAAGTAAAAAATTTCATTGTTTATCAAAAGTAACATCTAATGTGAACCATGTCATCTTATGTCAAGAAACGTAGTCTAATATCCAGAATATAATCTATTGTCAAAAATGTCATCTCAAAAGGAAAAAATGTCATTCAATGTCAAAAATGATTAAAAATGTCTTAAAGAAAAAAATAATCTCAAATTTGTTTGTTCAAATAATGGTTCAATAATTTTTGAAAATCGTTACAAATCTGAATAAAAATATTGAAAATCTTACATATAAATATTTTATATAATTTGAGGAGAAAATCAGGA
Source organism: Philonthus cognatus (assembly GCA_932526585.2). Lineage (NCBI taxonomy): Eukaryota > Metazoa > Arthropoda > Insecta > Coleoptera > Staphylinidae > Philonthus > Philonthus cognatus. The sequence continues at coordinate 95,392,388 of OW052243.1, forward strand.
AATATCAAAAATTTTATAAATCGATAAAAATGACAAAATTTCAAAAATCAAGATATGTTGAAAATCAGATAAACATTTTCAAAATTTAATAAAAAATCTCGAAATATTGAAAATTTCATCAAAATTCGATAAATTGAGGAAAATTGAGGAAATATTGCAAAATCTAATGAATATTTGATGAATCGACGAAACTCTCGAAATAATGATAATTTTATGAAAATATCGATTTGTTGAAAATCCTATTAAAATGTTATAAATCGACATGTTAAGTGTAAACATTTGATTGGGAATGTCAATTTATATGAAAATAGTCAAAATATAATTCGAAACGTCATAAATGTCAATCTGTGTGAAAATTGTCAAAATATGATATGATTGCTAACGTCAAAAATATTAATTTGTGCGAAAATTGTCAGAATACGATTGAATACGTCGAAAATTAAATATGATATTTTTGAGGGAATTATTTGAAAATAAAATTAAAAATGTCAAATTTGACGGAAATTATTGAAACTTATCAAATTGTCAAAGTTGACAGTAATCATCGAAATTCATCAAAATGTTATATTTGGCGAAATTACTGAAAAACAATTAAAAATTTCAAATCTGGCAAAAATCATCAAAATTTATCAAAATGTCAAATTTGACACAAATAATTAATTTACTTGATTTTTGATTTTATCACTTACAAACGAGTGTCGTCTACTCCCAGACTAAGCATGAAGTAAAATTTTGAGTTTAGAAAAGCCCCGCGTAGAAAATTTGTCGAGGGTCGCGCAGCGACCCGAGACAAATTTTCACGGGGCTTTTCTAAACTCGAAATTTTACTTCATGCGCCACGCGTATAAAACAGTGATTTAACGAGAAATATAAAAACATACAAAACATTTTTTTCATGTTAATCCTCACGATTAATTCGAATTATTTTTTACGATTCGAATCCTTTTGTAACTATTCGAATCCTTTTGTAAGTATTCGAATCCTTTTATAAATATTCGAATCCTATTATGAGGATTCGACTCCTTTTATGAGGATTCGAATCCTTTTGTGAGGATTCGAATCCCCTACGAGGATTCAAATTCTTTTATGAGGGTTCGAATCACCCGCATTTGGATTCGAATACGAATACTTTTAAAAAAAGTGTAACGAATCCGGATCACGAATCCAGTTTAACTAAAGTATTCGAATGCCTCTTTTGAATCCTCTAAAAGGATTCGAATCCAGGATTCGAATCCTGAATGATTCGAATTCTGCCCAGCTCTGACCGAGATTCATTACTGCAAAGAATCTCTGAATAAATTATTCTTATACTATTTGAATAAAACAACGCAGTTGGGAGGGTTTCACTTTTATTGTTGAACACTGCAACATGTTTCACCACACAGTGGCTTCATCAGGCAGATGAAATAATTTCATTATCATCTGCCTGATGAAGCCACTGTGTGGTGAAACATGTTGCAGTGTTCAACAATAAAAGTGAAACCCTCCCAACTGCGTTGTTTTATTCAAATAGTATTATGGAGTTTCATCATGTATCCGCCTCATCAATTAAATATTCTTATACTTATGTACTAATCTCTAATCAACAAAATGGTTTAAGCAAGGCTGTAGCGAAATTTTCAAATTGTTGAATTTTTGTATGTAAAAGCGGCCCTGTAGGAGCAAAACCAATATTTTTACTATTACAACTAGTAATGGCAATAATCGATATACTAATTAGTCGATTATTGAAATATATAGATATAATCGATTATTATGCGGAAATTAGTATATACTAATTTAAGCGATTATTTGATCGGGTAAAATAGTAAATACAAATTTAAACGATTATTTGATCGGGTAAATTAGTAGATACCCTCCCCCTCGTTTGAACTGAAAGGTTAACTACTAATTTTCAACTACTAATTTAATCGATTATTAAAATATCTCGTTTCAAAATAAGCCATTATTAAAATATATCGATTATTCCCATCACTAATTAAAACCCCCCTCGAATATTTCTTTTTCACGTAATTTATAAAAAAATTGAAATAAAATAATTCCGATGGTGTTTTAAAATATATTAAATTGGAAATTATTTCTTAAACAAGACAATTATAGTATGCAGCAAACTCTCCGCGCATTCAGTTGCCTATAATACATCCTACATTTCAAATAAAACCCAGTAATTCACCTAAACAAGTCTTTATAAAAAAATATTATTATTCAAAATAACAGCCTATATTAGTCTATATGTAAAGGCGTATAAATTAGAACTTTACTTGTTCAGTGTTTTATACGCGTGGCGCATGAAAAAAAATCGAGATTAGCGCTACGCTACCAAACCAAATTTTCAGGCTTTGCTAAACTCGAAATTTTACTTCATGCTTAATCCGGGAGTGGATTTAACAACTTTAACTCATTTGAAAGTTCAATTTAAAATATTTATAAAAACAACGAATATCTGAAGATTTACAGCGTATACAGTAAATCTAGGAGTGGAAACACTCGTTTAAAGCTTCAAATTGAACACTTTTAAAAAACAACGTATGTCGGAAAATTTACAGCGTATGCATATGTGTAAAATTTCCCTGTATATTTGAAACCATTTTGTATGTTGTGTGGGCAGGAAAAATGAGGACTTGCAGGTGAGAAAAAGCGGATAATTACCATCCTCTTCTGTGGTGCAATAAATTGGGCTACTCAGCATGCCATCTCCTGCCCCTGTGAAAGCCAGGACTTTGATGGAGTAGTTCGTGTATTTGTATAATCCGTGAAGGTATGTTTCTGTACTTGGAGTCCGCTTGACTTCACCAGTTGATGGAAAATCCACTGAAAAAAATGTTTGCATATATAATTTTATATAAGGTACATACGCAGATTTATTTGGTGAAGCTTATTTGGAAAGCAATGTGGGATATAACTTCATAAAACACACAATTTTATTGTTGTGATTAAAATGTTAGAAAAAAAACTATTATTCAATATTCATTGATTGATAATTAAAAAACAGTGTGCGAGGTTTAATGTTGGGGATAGTTTTTGCTGATACAATTTATAAAAATGAAACGGTTTGTAAGACATTAATATTGTTTTTACTTTCCCCCTATGTAATACAAAGGAAAAGTATTGTTTTTGTAAAAATTTTCAAATCAAAAATTTTAGTGGAAATATTCATAATGAGGTTCCTCGAGTTGATTAAGACCATTACTGCAAAATGTTTATCCGTCTGACCAAATCACACAGCCTAAGCCGAACAAGCTGTTAAGATGAAACTATAAACTTAAGCTTTTTATTACAACCCGTAGGTCAAAAAAGCTTTTGGTAAAAAATCTGTAACACAAAGTGGCTGTTTACTCTTAGCGTTTTCGGTTTTTTTCTTAACTATTGATGGTATGGGACAATCTTCCCATAGATAATTAAATATTAACATTTAATGTATATACACTTTCTGTCATAGCTCTTTTAGTCTTTTTTAGGAATCTATTAAATATGTGAATTTTTTATTTAATTTATTGCTCGAACTCAGTAAGCATTGATACTATTGATGAGACTGACTTTGACGTTGACAATGACATTGATATTTTGTGAAAAAAGGAACATGAGTGGAAAATGTGAGGTTTTGAAACAAAGTTTTACAGAAACAGTTAAAAATACATAAATTTAAGATAAATTAGTTAGGTGTACTTTTCTTCTTAGATATTTCTTTCACAGTTGTGGTGCAGCGGTGAAAGTGCGCGTATTCCACCCGGGTGAAAACCTGTTTCGGCATTTTGGATGCGGTTTTTCTGCAGTTTTTTCTCATCCCTTAGTATCGAATAATGTAAATGTACCTACACCATTTATAAGCCGCCTGCATCCGCAAGATGGGCTTTAATAATAATAAGCTAAGTTCAAGTTCTGGCGCCTGTAGGAATATAAATTTGACTGGGTTGAATATTTCCATTTTAAGAACGAATGATAACCAGTCAGACTACAGGTAGAGACGTGATAGAACTATTATTATTATTAAGTGTCTATAAGTCTTATTCAGTTGTGCAGCATGTTTTTAGTCGATACGTATAAACCTCTCTAGAAATTTGAGAATTTGACATCAGCCTACTTGATTTTTCTTAACAAATAATAACTAATCTCTGAATTATATCAAATGAGCCTATGTATTATTTTATTTTTTTTGTGAACAAACTAACAATTTTAGGAGAAAATGTCAAAAGACAAAAAAGTTGCAGATTGAATCCCTCCATTTAAATCAAGTGAAATAAAAATAGAAAAATGTAGACGCATTAAGAAGTTCTGATGAAAACTATTATAAGGGTTGATTTTTTCACCCCCTTGTAATAATATTTTAGGGTTACAAAAATCGTCAAAAAGGGCCATTGTATTAGAACAATTATCTGCCAAACTTAATTTTTATAAATTCTTAAATAGTGGATATATGAAATGAAAATCTGTTTCCCCTTAACTTTAGAGGGCTGCAACTTGGAGAGAAAGAGGTTCTGAACAAAGAATGATATAAAACACCTTATTTAATTTTTGCTGAAATATCATTCTTTTAAAATCTTTGGCATCAATTTAGAAATACCCTGTATATACAGGGTGCCCGTATTTCAACAGAATGTATAGCGATCTCGGTTATTTGAAAAGATAAAGAGTCAGTTAAATTGGGGCAAAGTTGCGTATTTTAGGGCCCAAAAATAATATAAAAACAAATTTAAAATATTTTTTTTGTTTTTGAGATATTGTTAAAAAACGGATTTTTTCAAATTTCGTTTTTATTTTTTTATTCAATAACTATTGAATCCAGACATTTACAACTTTAACATTATAGAGGCACTTTTTAACGACAAATCTAGTAACATATTTTATATTAAGATAACTGTAACATTTACCCAGGGACCATAGCCAACTTTTGTTTTTATTATGGGCGCCATTTTGGATTTTTTTATTTTTCGGAAGAATATTCATTTCTGAATTCAGTGATGTATCACACTTATAGTTTATTGTACATCTTATATGTACAATATTAATCTTTTGTTTTTTGTAAAAAGTTCCTTGGAAACAGTTGAATAACTCACTCATTTGACAACTCCTAGGACCCATAATTTGCCTACATATCACCCCTGAAGACGGTTATCTAGCTGAATAATTACTGTACTGATAGAAAATGTATTTGTTTATAAACGAAATACTGGTGTGACATTTTGTATCTTAATAAATTGCTTGACTGTCCTTGGACTATCATAGGATTTTGTCATATTATATCTTTATTGGCTGTGTTTTGAATATTGTGACTGCAAGTGGCTTGACTGACTGTCTTTTGACTATACTAGGCTTTTGTCTGATTATATCTCTCTATGGACTCTATTTCGGCTATTGTGATATTATGATTGTAAGTCACTTAAATCACTATATCAAATACAGTCAATATAGTGATATAATGACAAAATACTAATACGATACATCTTTTAACAGTTGTGATGTATTTTTAAGTAACGAGTGTCTTCCACTCCCAGACTAAGCTTAAAGTAAAATTTCGAGTTTAGAAAAGCCCCGCGTAGAAAATTTGTCGAGAGTCGCGTAGCGACCCTCGACAAATTTTCACGGGGCTTTTTAAACTCAAAATTTTACTTCATGCGCCACGCGTATAAACCACTGATTTATAGTAAAGTTCAAAATATATAACGCTTAGATGTGTGTCAATATTTATTGAGATGTAGCGAAAAATGCAAGAATTACTTTTTTTGTGAATAGATTTGGATTAATAATAATAAAAGTAGAATAAATTTAGTTTGTGCAACTTTTCCATATTGCTGATATTCAAGGGAAAGTACTATGATGGACACATCACCATTTTTTTACTTAATGTTTTGAGTGATAATCGATAGTTATTATTATTATTACAAAATATTGACAGTTGTTAATGTATTTTGCATGCTAACAATGATTGACTGCTGTCAATATTTTATTGATTAATAGATATGCCGTCATTATTTCCAAGGCACTCTTTGCAAAAAAGACAATATTATAAATTTAAATATCAAATATTGTTGGGCCATAAAATACGCAACTTTGCCTCAATTTAACCGATACGGACACCCTGTATAAAGTATTTAGACAGGATCTATAACTTTTATTTGTAATATGTTTCGATATACAATGTAACTCAATATATGTATGACTAAGGGGGAAAGTACTATGATGGACACATCATCATTTTTTTAATTTACTATTATTAGTTTTTGTAATAACAATAAAAAAAACATTTATAACAATAGGTGTTTTTGCATTTAGAATTATTTTAATTTTTTGTTATTATTTGACTTGGTATTAATAGCAATTATGTATGTGCGAAATTTTCTTTTATAAATTAATTTGTAATTAGTGATTATCCGCCATAAAGTTAAACACGCTACAAATACTGTTTAACCCAAATAGTGATCAGTTAGGGTGCTAACAAGTCATCGGCAAGAGGTTTCTAAGTCGATCGATGGAGCGGTTTTTCAAATGTTACCATATACTATCATATCGCTTGCCGCTTAGCAATAATAAAGTTTAGCGTATATTCAGGCCCACCTTTACAATCGTTGTGTGTAACAGGCCGTTAAATTAGATCTTATTTGGTTCCTGAGTTTTAGCTGTCGGTAAAGGTCAGGTTGAAGGTACTTTGTTGTTGAAAATTAATACTCCTATAAATCGACATTTTTTTAATCTCTTTAAGAAATGAAGTAAACGACTAGATGTAAAAAAATGTTATAATTGTTATGTGAATGTGATTGAGGTGGGTAAAGATTAAGAAGTTATGTGTTGAAATGTCAACAAGCGGAACGATTCCTTACTAAGTAAGCATTGTAAAATTATTCCTGTTACCGAAACCAGCAACCACACCTGAAAATCCTAAGCATTTGGATTGATCGCTTTGCTTCGCTACGCGACCAATCAGAAGTGAAACACGCGATAGAAGCTTTAAATCAGGGGTGTCCAACTTTTTACCTTTGGTGGGCCGCATTCGCAAAGATGAGTTGTTTTGGGCCAAAAGCAAAAAAACATGGTTCACATATTTCCACTCACTATACAGAGAGTTTTATGTAACACCGAACATGTTTATCCAATACAATTTGACACCTTTATTTTTTAAGTTATGTGTAAATTGGGTTGCTTCTATGACAATTAAAAATTGTAGCCTCTCAATCGCAATTAATCCCTCAACGTGTTCACACAGGGAGTTTTTCTTTCAAATATACATGTCCCAATTACACTGTATATGTTGTAAATCTTTAGATATTCGTTGTTAAAAAAAATCAATTTGAAACTTGAAATGAGTGTGTTCCACTCCCAGACTAAGCATGAAGTAAAATTTCGAATTTAGAAAAGCCTGAACATTTGGTTTGGTTTAGTAGCGTGAAGCGCGGAGCGGCCAAACCAAATTTTTAGGCTTTTCTAAACTGGAAATTTTACTTCATGCGCCATCGGTACAAAACACTGACATATTACGAAGTTTAAAACACACCGCTAAACTTTACTTGCATCAGTGTTTTGTACCGGTGGCGCATGAAGTAAAATTTCGAGTTTAGAAAAGCCTGAAAATTTGGTTTGGCCGCTCCGCGCTTCGCGCTACGCGACCAAACCAAATTTTCAGGCTTTTCTAAACTCGAAATTTTACTTCATGCTTAGCCTGGGAGTGGAAAACACTCGTTTAAAGCTTCAAATTAAATTCTTTTAAAAACAGAGCGTCGGCAAATGTACAACGCATACTTATGTATACTTAAAAGAAAAATTCTCGTCATGAAAATGTTCAGTGTTACATAAAACTCTCTGTATATGAAGAGGTAAAAAGAGCAAATAGAAAAATCGTTGATAACAGATTAAATATTTTATTCCGTTAGTCTAATTATAGATGTACTTATGTGTTTTTGAACTTTACAATAGTTCAGTGTTTTATACGTGAGGCGTATGAAGTAAAATTTCGAGTTTAGAAGAGCCTGAAAATTTAGTTTGGCCGCTTCGCTTCGTGGAGCGATTAAACCAAATTTTTAGCCTCTTTTAAACTTGAAATTTTACTTTGTGCTTAATCTGGGAGTGGAGACCCTCGTTCTACGTAAATCATTAAATGTTATTAATTTTCCATGCATTTAAAAACTTTTATCCGTAAAACAACGTAATCATGATTTGCAGGAAAAAAATTATTGGTAAACCAGTTTAGAATTTACCCAATTACCGGTAAGGAAGGTCAAAGTTGACAAATATGCAAAATTTAATAAAGATTTACAAAATTCAACACGTAAAAACGTATTCAATATTAAATAATTAACATAAATAATAATGAAATGCATTAAAACATTGTTTATTATTTAAGAAAAACAAAACCAATCGATTAGACATGAAGTTACAAAAGCTCGAAGTTGATTAAAAAACATAAAACCAATATTTTATCTAGTCTATAAGTAACTGAATATCAATTTTCAATGTAATTAACGGAAATGGTTAAAAAATGAATTAGTTTATTATTCTCTAAGAAACAACAAATTCTATCAATTTGAAATAAAATTAAAAAATCGCAAAAATTACTAAAAATTATGCAATAAAGAAATATTTATTGTTTTCACTACAAATTTATTAAAATAATCCGATCGATTGGATAACATCAATACAAAAGCCCCAAGTTGACTAAATGCAAAAAATCAATATTTTACTTAATGATTCACATAAGAAAGTAAAGTCAATCTAAAAATTTCACATAACTAACAGAAATAGAGAGATTTATCTTTGTTTTAATTTAAGAAAAATAAAATTAGTGGTGATTAATACTAAAACTGAACTTAAATGAAGAAACTAAAAGTTGACAAAATATCTTTAAGTTAGAGAACAGAGTGGTTTCACTTCCAGATTAAGCATGAAGTAAATGTTCAGGCTTTTCTAAACTCAAAATTTTACTTCATGCGCCACGCGTATAAGACACTAAAATAGTATACAGTTTGAAATATATTAAAGCTAAAGCAATATGTTAAAACAGTATATTTTGAATTTCATAATATTTTAGTATTTTATACGCTTTTAAAAAAGTCTGAAAATTTTGACAAGAGCAAAAAAACGGATGACATATTTTATTAAACAAAGTATTTGACAATTTGCGCTTGGCGCATCCACACACCTTGGGCCGCATGCGGCCCGCAGGCGGCTAGTTGGACACCCTTGCACTAAATTAACCGCTTTTATAAAATCAACGAATGTCTCAATATTTACAGCGCATTTATCGGGATGTGTACACAACATTAGAGCAATTTTGATCGTTTGGATGTTTAATGCCAAAATATGTCAAAAATTAATATTGTTTTAATGGGGCCCGGATTATTGACTTACCGCGGGCTTGAGAAGTTCTTTCGGCAGCCCTGACTGCTGGACCAATTTTAACTGACTTCAAATAAAGTGTGATACTGTATCTATGCCAGTCACTCAACGTTTTGAGTAAGATCAATACAAATTGAAACGCGAATTTTTTTGATCTATTCAGAATATGATATTTAATTTTGTTTGATATTATTCAAAAATAAGATAAAACATATTATCGGGTTATTTCTTATGGTACATTTAGAAAAATCAGGATCAATTTGTTCTTCGCAAACGACCAAAACTGTGTGTTACAAGGTTTTTTCGTAAACAGATATTTAGCACATAATAATTTAATTAAATGAAACAGTATACACATTTCATGCAAATGATGCGTATTATAATTAACTTGAAATGTATAATAAACTTATTCAAAGCCTAACTAAACTATACCTTAATTTACAGAGGGTTATAAAATGTGTTTATTATTATAGCAGCAAGCCATTAATTTATATAATTATTAGTTACTTAAAACCTTCTTTACGACGACAATTAATTACCAGTATGATAAATGTCTTTGTTCTCGTAAAGCTTTAATTGATTTGCGACCATTTTAATTCGCGATTAGGAATTTATAGCGCACACTAAAGTCTGTGCCTATTGTAGTCAATAAATGGGAATAGGGAGAGATGTTGTTCTGATAATACGTACCGTATTCGTAGGTGGTGATGGGGCGATAATAAATTTTGTAACCCTGTATGAGGCCGCCGTGATATAAAAGGGGTGGAGGCGACCAGGACACCTTCATGCTTTGAGAAGAAATTTGCGAGCAGAGGATATCTTGCGGGGAAGCCTCCGGCACGCCCTCTTTTGTAGTGCCGACGACTGTGGGTGATTGCGGTCCAACGGAAACACTATTAAAAGCTCGTACACTTATATCATATCTAGTGAATTTTCGCAAACCGGTCAATTGCGCTTTGGTGGTGGCCCATCCTTTAACCGTCATTGTTTTTGAGTTGTTTTCCGGTTTACCCTGCATATTCCAGGTAACGATATAGCCGAGAAGCTCTCCATTCCAGGATTCTCTAGGCGGCACTTGCCAAGCCAGGAAAAGTTCCCCTGCTCCGTCAGCTTCTACTTGTACATCTCTTGGTGGCTCAGAAGGCTCTTCCTCTTGCGTTTTAACGACTACTTCCTCAGTGAATAAACTCTGGTCGATGCTGTTGATAGCTAGCATTCGAATTTTATAGGCAGTAGCTGGGTATAAACCACCTATTACCTCCGATTCGCGTTCTGTATTCACGCTGAAAACCAAACGTTGAATTGTAAGCGGCTTGGAGTTGTTTTTACTTCTGGGAATATACCTATCGTGGGGCTGAACGACTGGGAGGGTGATATTCTGAACGGCGTTATTGTCCCAATCGTTCTGGCCGACTCCAAGGAGTTGATATTGTACTAAATAACCTATTACCGGACTGTTTCCATCGAAGGGCTTGCGCCACGCTAATCTGACACTTCTACTAGCTACTTCAATGACTTCCAAGGCGCCCGGCGGATCGGGCCTTTCTTGTACAGCAAGATTGATAACATGCTCGCTACGGCCGAAGGCATTTTCCGCAAGACAAGTATATACACCGGAATCTTCCCTATCCGACCGGCTGATAGTCAGTTGAGACTTCAATCCATTATCGGTCTTTGTTTCACTTTTGCTTAATCTAAAATTTAAAATCATCAATTTTAATATTTTACTGCGCATTCATTCCCGCGGATTTCCATTCCTGCATAATTACTATTTTTTAAGTAATAGAATTGTATTCTCTGAATTCATTATAGTAGTTGGATTTTCGATACAATTAATAATTTGCTTCGATCGAGACTTTTAAAGATTCAATTTGTTTTATTTTAATGTCTGTCTATATTAGAAAAAAATAAATTGAATCCTTGATTTGTTTTTATGAGAAAATTCACCGTTGATAGTAAAGATCAGTGGCGGCTCGTCCATAAGGGCTGTTTTCATTCTATACTAGGGAGCAGCCTCGCTCTCCAGTATAAAATGAAAACAGATATTTTTTTCATAATTGCTTTTTTCTTTTTTACAGCAAAATTACAATATTTTACAATATTAATTCATATTATTTCTTAAAATTAGTTATGTCAAGTTTTCCATATTTAAATAATAAGCAGTATTATTACCGCTGGGGCTGCATTCAGCGCTTTCCAAACTATTTTATGTAGTGGGCCGGTATTTATGGTTCCAGTTTATTACGGACCGACATCTATGGGTGTAGCCAAGAGGGCCAGGGGTAGGCACTTGCCCCCCTGAAAAATGGTTTATGTCGGGTTTTACCAACGTCAGTTAAATCGACTAATAGTTATTCATTGATTAAAATGTAGTAATAGCTAATTCATGTAAAAAAATCAATCAATTGACACGACATTGATGTTCAAAACATGGAAAATGTCATAAATCATGGAAATATTTAGTGAATTGAAGAAAATCCTAAAACTTTGAAAATAACGAGCAATGTGTAAGTCGACAAAAATTTTGAAAATTGTCTAAAATCTTAAAAATCTCGGAACATTGAATTCAACGAAAAGTAAGATAAAAGACGAACATTTTAAATATCATGAAAATAGTTATAGTGTGTATGTGTCGTACTTATAACTAGAAACGTGCGATGAGAAAATCTGTGATTTATTGCCTCTGGTAACTGGTCTTAGAACTATAGGAGACAAGAATCACGAAAAGCTTGGAAATTAATAAATTAATTGAAAGAAACAAAGCCTAGTATTAGTAGTCGAATACCCCGTTACGAATTTTTATAAATCTCAACTCTTAAAATCTCAAAATAAAAATTTATTTAATAATATATACAAATTATGGCATTTTATAGAAATCCGAAATATGTAAAATTACTTTAAATGGATAATTTTATTAAGGGAGTCTTTCATGTTCTGTCCAAAATTTCTAGCTTCTTTGTACCAATGGTTTGCAAAGGAACTATACAGAATAAATAAAAATAGTTTGTTTTGCCTTGCAATAATGCATTCTCAACTTTCTAAATATTATAATATTAAACAAATATTTTTACACCCTTGACTTTGAAACGTCATAGACCGCGCGCCCGGAATTACTTCACAATCGATTTTGTGGCTCGATTTCGGCAATTTGGTTTCTTGAAATAAAAAGAGTCGAATATATCTTTCACTGTTATTACATTGGCTAAGTCTAGACCCAAGTTTTTTTTTTAAATATTCGAAACTTACAAAATGCCAGGCTTTTTTACAATTTTTTTTCTTCAACTATGAATAATTTTTAGAAATCTCGTGTCCTGACCTAGCGACATGTTTGTTAAACAAATAGAAAAAAAATATGCGAGTAGAAGGACCGAGAGCAGCCGTAACAGACGATCAATCACTCGTTAAGAGGGCAAATTTTTGCTGGTTGTGTGTTTCTGGGATACGAGATGGCGCATCTCTTGCCTGCCGAATTTTATCACAACGAATAATAAAAATGATGAGTGCGGAGCGCGTTGTTTGTTTGTTTACCTAGCGCCGTGCGAATGAATGAATGGGTATTGAATTACAGAAGACACAAGTAAACTGGATAAATATTCACGATTTTAATTTCTATCGACATACATACAACTGTATAACGAAACAGATGCCTTCACCATTAAGAATTTTAGTTTGATATTCCATATGAGTATATACAAGGAGTTTTTCTTTAAAGTATACGTATTCTAAATTCAGATTATTTTCTTTAAATATTTAGATATTCGTTGTTTTTTGAAAGAGTTTAATTTGAAACTTTAAACGAGTGTTTTCCACTCCTAGGCTAAGCATGAAGTAAAATTTCGAGTTTAAAAAAGCCCCGTGAACATTTGCTGAGACAAATTTTCTGGGCTTTTCTAAACTCGAAATTTTACTTCATGAGCTACGCGTATAAAACACTAAAGTACTGTAAAATTCATGTATATTTGAACCTCACTTGAAATCAGTGGCGCATGAAGTAACAATTCGAGTTTAGAAAAGCCCAGAAAATTTGTCTCGGGTCGCTGCGCGACCCTCGACAAATTTTCACGGGGCTTTTCTAAACTCGAAATTTTACCTCATGCTTAGTCTGGGAGTGGAAAACAACGAGTGTTTCAAATTGAACTCTTTTAACAGAGCTGGGCAGGATTCGAATCATTCAGGATTCGATTCCCGGATTCGAATCCTTTTAGAGGATTCAAAAGTGGTATTCGAATACTTTAGTGAAAACGGATTCATGATCAGGATTCGTTACATTTTTTTAAAAGGATTCGTATTCGAATCCAGACGTAGATGATTCGAATCCTAATAAAAGGAATTCTTATAAAAGGATTCGAATCCTTATAAAAGGATTCGAATCCTTATAAAAGGATTCGAATTCCTATAAAAGGATTCGAATCCTTATAAAAGGAATCGAATCCTTATAAACGGATTCGAATCCTCATACACGGATTCAAATCCTCCTAAATAATTCGAATCATCGCTATTAAGGCTGGGATTCGAATTCGATTAATTCAAATAGTTAAATATTCTAATATGAATATTTAAATCACTAAATTATTCATATTTGAATATAAATATTTAAATTTTCGAATAATTCAAATATTTGTGAATGCATATTTGGTTACTTAACCATAAAAAATATCCAACGTTAATAGTATATTTTTAACTTCACTTGAAATCAGTGTTTTATACGCGTGGCGCATGAAGTAAAATTTCGAGTTTAGAAAAGCCCCGTGAAAATTTGTCTCGGGTCGCTGCGCGACCCTCGACAAATTTTCTACGCGGGGCTTTTCTAAACTCGAAATTTTACTTCATGCTTAGTCTGGGAGTGGACAACATTCGTTCTTAGAAGTTTCAAATTGAAGGATCACTCTAGATTACTAAGTTTATTACCATTTTACAAAGGCTACAGCTCGAAGGACCAACCATGGTCTTCGGAGACCGAAGGACTACAGGGAATCGAAGTTCTTTTACAAGAAAACAACGAATATTTGAAGGTTTACAGCATGGATAGAAAAGAAAACATCTAATTTTGAAAAACATCGAAGTTGGGTTGGTTTTCAGTGCATTTTTAACTTCACTTTAAATCAGTGTTTTATACGCGTGGCGCATGAAGTAAAATTTCGAGTTTAGAAAAGCCCCGTGAAAATTAGTCTCGGGTCGCTGTGCGATCCTCGACAAATTTTCTACGCGGGGCTTTTCTAAACTCGAAATGTTACTTCATGCTTAGTCTGGGAGTGGACAACACTCGTTTGAACTTCAAATTTAACTCTTTTAAAAAATCGACGTATGTAATATAAAAACTCATTCATTGAAATCATAGAAAAAGATGCAAAATGTTACCTAAAATTAACTTTTAGAGTTAACTTTATAATTTGCTCTGCTTTCAATGGGTGAATATTCTAATCCTAAAAAAAACCGTTTTTATTTAATATTAAAGTTGCATTTAATACAATAACAAACTGTGAATAAATCGACACAAATCTAGAAATATCGAAAATCTCGACATGTAGAAAATCTTGACGGTCCACTCCCAGACTAAGCATGAAGTAAAATTTCGAGTTTAGAAAAGCCCCGCGTAGATTTGTCGAGGGTCGCGCAGCGACCCGAGACAAATTTTCACGGGGCTTTTCTAAACTCGAAATTTTACTTCATGCGCCACGCGTATAAAACACAGATTTAAAATGAAGTTCAATAACACATATATCATAATTAATTAAAATCATTATATAATCAGATATTTAGTCGGTAAATGAACATTTTTGTTAATAGAAACTGATGGAATAAAATATTATTGGTTGCAAATAATAGATTCAAATTTATTTTTAAAGGATTTATATCCGTGATTCAAAAATGAGGATTCGAATCTTTGATTCGAATCATATTTTTCACTTACGAATCCTTTATTCGAGTATTCGTGATTCGAATCATATTAGGTGATTCGGATTCGTGATTCGAATCCTGTTTTTGAGGATTCATCCCAGCTCTGTCTTTTAATATACAACGGATGTCGGAAAGTTTACAGCTTATGCATATGTTTACCTAAAAGAAAAATTCACTATATTTATATTGTAGACAAACAGTTAAATTCTGGCAACATAAAATATATATTCTTGTTATTTGCAACTAAATAAGTGATTTAAATGATTACTATCAAAAATCAAATATCATACATGACTGTCGCGTCCTGCACTCCTTAATTTGGTAAATTGCAATGAAGCACATAAAAGGTATAGATGCGAACACGAGAGGAGGTCTACAATCTAAGCTGGGTAGGCGACAATTCAAGCTGAGTAGGCTAAGCCGCCGCGCGCCTTACAAAAAATGGGAAATTACATAACCTAATTCGAACTCTAGACGCCAAGCTGACTAAGTGCCTCGGTAATCAAATTGCCGACTGTCGCACATTCAATTTGGTAAATAAATGAAAAAGGAATTTTTCCGACTCATCACTTGAATCAACATATACCGGTATTTCACATTCCTATTCAAAACATTAATCCAGAAATGAACTTATATTTAAAGAACGTATTGGGAAATATTTTAATAATGTCTTTTATTGTTGTGTATCAACATCATAATCAATTCAATTCAAGGCCGCGCATGGGGAACCCGTGTCGCGACAAATACCGTACACGAATTCTACATATCAAACCCAGTTTCTTTTCACATGTTGTTGGAAATAACAGTATAATTTAAAGATATTATTATAATAGCACGATGCTGCCCCCTATTTATTAAAAGCATAATCAAAATTTACATTGCTCTTATGGCGGTTTCTAAGCAACGATTAATTTTATTTATCATTTATTTTAGATTAATCTATTTAATACAACATGTTTATAATAATTACTTCAATAAATTAAAGCAATATGGAGAAGAAATAATGTTTTCTATGAAAGTATTGCACGGATTATTGTGAACACTCTTTCCATTATTTGATTTATATATAATTTAACAAACATTTTTTTGAAAAAAGGATAGTGTCAATTTATTCGCAAAGCTTCAGTGTGCAGTATGTATAAGTTTCAAAGATATATTTTTATTATTGTAGAAGATTAATCGTTGTTCGTTCTTATGGCCAAACAACATGTAAATTTCCGATCTTAACTAAAATGTATTTCTTGATTTCTTTCATGAGCACATTTTTAAATGATTTCTAAATTTGAAATATGCAAATGAAAAATAAACGATTTTTAAAAACCGCGAACGCGGAAGGCTCCCCTTATTTATTTTGGGGTATAATTAGTTCAAATTATCAGAATTAATTAAGAAAAAAACATTTTTCATATTGCTGTACATGCATGGTGCATTTTGGGTTTTTTTCAATATATGGCACTATGGAAAACTTTGTTATTTGAAGAAATATTGAAAAATCGTTTTCACGAGCGAGGGTCACATTTTAATCAATGGCGACGAGAAAATTGATTATTCTCTAACCGTTTCCACTCTATAATTAATCGGAAGTTGATAAAATGTGGTTTTTATTTATGTCGAAAATTTCAGTGTTTAGAAAAACTTAGAGTTTAGAAAAGCCTGAACATTTGGATTAGCCGGCGCTTTGCTTTGCTACGCCCGGTAAATCGTAATTTTCAGGCTTTTCTAAATTCGAAATTTTACTTTATGCTTAATCAACACTCGTTAGAAGCTTCAAATGGAGACTTCAAAAACAACAGATGCCAGAAAATGTACATCGTATGCATCAAGATTTGTATACATAAAATAAAAAATATATCTGCAGCCCTTCCAATAAAAATTCTTACAAGCCGCCACTGGTAAAGCTTAATATTAAGAACTAAAACGTATAATAAAGTATTGGCTACAATTGTTGCAATAATACAGTAATGATTAAATGTACAACTAATGAAGTAAATAATGTAATCCTGGTTCTTTGTGAGATTTTATGTAGCCATTATTATTGTTAATTATACAAATGAGATCGCGCAACAAAGGAAAGTCGTTGCGTTGCGGTTTGGCGCGTTCAAAAAATGGAAAACCGATACAAGCATATATGTATAATATATTCCCGGGATGTGATCTAATCAGCATTGCGGGCTGGAATTTATACCTTATTTTAGTAGTCGTAAATTTTATTTTGCAACATCAGCAGGTTATATCGATTGGCATCTTTTGTGTATAGGGGCGAAATTTATTACAGAAGAACCAGAAAATTTAAGTTTCATGCCCTATTTGGTAGCCTTGCGAGAGCAGTTTCTTTGATTACCTGTAGTTGTTCAGATCCAGTCTATTTCCGTTCATAGTCCACATCACTTCAATTGGAGTGTCTCCGTATACGTGGCAAACTAAACTTACCGGTCCGCCACGTTTGGTAGACACATTCTTTGCCGAACTGTCAAATCTTGCAGGCTCTGCAATACGTGGCACATTTAAATCACAAAAGAAGGAACATAAAAATGTCTCGAGGCCGGGAGCAAGGAGCATAGAGGATATAGAAGTGACGTGCGGTGAAATGAAACAGATTATTTAACGTGACATGTATTATATGCAGAAGGGTAATTAATGTAAATGTCAATCCTACCATTAATATCGATGTATATGATTTTACTAAGTCCGGAGCCGATGCCATTAGTGGCCCTGCATAGATAATGTCCCTCATCCTGTGGGCCAACGGCTTCCATCCAAATGGATCCATTCGCCAACAGGATTGTCCGGTCGAGCAGGTTCAGCAGTGGCTTGTAGTCCTTAGAACCTCGCACTGTTTATACAATTACAATTTGTTCGGTCAGGATTCAATACCGTATCGCTACCTAATTTGATTGATTAGTACCTTGTTCTTTCAGCCAAGTAATTTGCGGATTTGGGAATCCCTTCGCTGCACAATCTACAACGACCGGATTGCCCAGTAATACGGACAGATCCTTCGGCTCGATTGTCCATTGTGGAGCAACTGAAAATCATTCCGGATTCATTTTACGAAATAAATGCCTTTTGTTATTTTTTAATCAAAGATACGTGCATTCAACTTCTAATCATTATTTCCGCTCTATTATGTGTAAAAAACAGTTTTTTAATTAACTAAAAATAGTAACAAAAATAAGTTTTAATGATTGATTTAAATACATTTTACTTAAATTTAGTTTTTGTTTAAATATGATTAAAAGTAAAAAAGATGTCGCTTTTGACAATTTTGGCTGGTACAGTAAATGATGATGATTCCGAAAAATGGGCTGGTTTTAAAACAAATCGAAGAAAATTTACAGTGAATTTTTCTTTAAAGTATACCGATAATTATAGTGTTTGAAAAATGTTGAGAAACGAATACCATAACATTTATAGCATATACAGGGTGTCCCGTTAATGTGGGGAAATGGCTTAACCATAGATTCCTGGGATCAAAATATGATGATTTAACATAACTTATATATATCCAAAAGTTTACGGTTAAGCCGGAATTAGTCTTCAAAATAAAAAAAAATATTATTAATTTTATTTATAACAATTGAACGCTGTATTCGATCCGACTAAAATTTATTGTGGTTAAATATCATACTATAACACACCATTTCAGTTATTATGGTCATCATTGATTGACAAGAAGTATAAAAAACAATAGTACCACAACATAAAAACTAAAATATCTTATTATTGGCGCACCTTACAATAATTTAAAATTCATCTTGAAAGATTAGTTCATTTAAAAGCTTTTTGGTCTCCTAATAATGTTTGATATCTTGTACGGTTTTGCCACAAAAAAATAAAATGCAAATAAATTATTTTTTGTTATTGAGTTAAAACGAAATCTAGTTTTTCGGGTGATTAAAAATACATGCTTTTTCTTTGTCGCCGCCATTGTTTAACAAACGTCAATTGTGAATAATATTAATTAACGAGTGTTTTTTGAGAATTAATTGTTATCTTCATTATGGTTTATAATTATTCATATTTCTCCGGAGCAAACAGATACAGGGAGTTTTTCTTTTAAGTATACGTATTCCAAATTCACACGATTTTCTGTAAATCTTTAGATATTCCTTGTTTTTTTTGTTAAGTTCAATTTGAAGCTATAAACGAGTGTTTTCCACTCCCAGACTAAGCATAAAGTAACATTTCGAGTTTAGAAAAGCCCCGTGAAAATTTCTGGGCTTTTCTCAACTGGAAATTTTACTTATTATTATTATTGTTTATTAATGCCAATACAGTGGATACAGTTTACACAGGTCAAAAGAAATTAAACATAAAAAACGTACAAGAATTACAATTATGTTCTAATCAGAGTAACAATGGTTATATAATATAACATGATATTTGATCAGAAATGATCGACGAAATTTAAATGCAGCACCAATAAGGTGGACAGACAGTTAAAAATAGTAGGTGTGACAGATTAAAATTACATAAAAATATAAATATAAAAAATGATTAAAACATGACAGACATTTAAATATACAACAGATTAAAATATGAAAAAAATATAATATATATAAAGATTAAAATATCGTTAAATAAAATATAGCTAAAATATAAATATAAAACTTTGTATAAATAAAATAAATAAAAACATCGAAATAAATTAACAAACTATCACATCTCAATTCTAGAATTTAGAAACTCGTCCCATGAGTAAAACGCATGATTTAGTAGATGTTTTTTTATATATGATTTGAATTGTTTCAGCGGCAAACACCTTACCTCTGCCGTCAATGTATTGTAGAACTTCGGAGCCCAATAGTTTTTCGGATTTTGTGATTTATGTAGTCTTACCCGTTTTAAGCATATATTATCTTTGTTGCGAGTATTATGACTGTGAACAGACATAGCTAAATTGAACGCAGACAAGTTCTTTTTAACATAAACAAGACATTGAAAGATGTATAGACTCGGTAAGGTAATTATGCGCAGTTTTTGAAAGATAGCCCTACAGTCATCCCTGTAACCTAATCTACCCACTATACGTACTGCCCTTCGCTGCAATTTGAATATGCGCTGCCAACATGGCGAATGTCCCCACGTAAGTAAACCATACGACAAGATAGAGTGACATGTGGCGTAATAGGACATTTTTAAGGTATTTGCGGATACACTTTGTGATAGGTTGCGCAGTAAAAATATATTTGTGGCTAATCTGTTTGCCAAGTTATCGCTATGTGCATGCCATTTCATTGAGCAATCAAGATGCACACCCAGAAATTTCACCGATAATGGCATGGGTAATGTATGCTTTTTTAAGGTGAAAGCCAAATGAGTTGTTTTTGTATGGTTTAGTAGCAATTTATTGCTACCAAACCATTCTTTGCATCTAATATTAGCTGTAGTGCTTTTATGCATTGCTTCATCTAGTTCACTCGCCCTATTAATTAATGTGGTGTCATCCGCGTATATCACCTTGAATGTGTTATCAACAAAATCTGGTAGATTGTTAATGTATATTATAAATAAAAGTGGTCCTAAAATAGACCCTTGGGGAACACCATGTTTGACAGGCAGAGCATTCGACTCGCAATTGCTATATTTGACAACTTGTGTCCTATTGGATAAGTATGACTGTATTAATTTACTGCTAGGTTTATCGAAACCGTAGCGCTCTAGTTTGCCAATTAGTACATCATGATTTACACAGTCGAAAGCCCTGCTCAAATCCACGAAAGATGCCATTGCAAAATCCCCTTCTTCGTATGACGACAATAACTCGTCTAATAGAGATATTATAGCATCTGTTGTGGATTTTCCGCTACGAAAACCAAATTGTGATTTGTTAAACAACTCATTATATTCAAAATAATGTTTTATTTGCAGCAGTAATATTTTTTCAAATACTTTGGAGAAAACTGGGAGTATAGAAATGGGCCTGTAATTGTGTGGATTATTCTTGTCTCCTTTTTTGTAGATAGGCACTACTGTAGCAGCTTTCATAGCATTCGGGACTATGGATTTTTTAATGCATGTATTTATGATATTTGTTAATGGAAATATAATTGATTCTTTGCAAGACTTTAACAGATCAGAAGAGAGTCCATAAATATCTCTGCGTTTGCTACGTTTGATGTTGTTAATTGCATCTCTGACATCAGTCTTGGATATTAATTTAAATGAGAAACTGCTTGATAGTATTAAAGGTACCATGTCTAGAGGATTTATATTTATATCCTTGATGGTACTTATGATATTGTCTATGTAAGATAAAAATTTTCCTGCTTGCGTAATGGGCCTTATTTTTTTCGTTGTTAACACATCCAAGGATACTTCATGTTGAAAATGAAGTTCGATACCTTTGTGATCTGATGATGTTATACACGGATCTATAGAAAAACCATTGGGCTCAAAATTCATAAAGACATTATCAAGAATATTATTACCTCTAGTTGGGAAATTCACATACTGTCTGAGACCATATGAACAAAACAAATCATATACATCTCTGACTCTTTGGTTGGGGTTATTAAACACAACATTAAAATCCCCTCCAATAACAACATGTTTGTTAACAATATCTTATAGGTGTAATACAGTAGTTATGGTGTTTAAAAATATGCTAAAATCGCCGTTCGGTGGTCTATATACAACGATAAAGGTTGTATTAGATTCGACTAGGTATATGCCGCACAGTTCACAATGACACTCTATAGATAATAGGTTGATATTATTCAGCACTACAAAGTTGTGTTTTTTATTTACAAGTACTAAGGCACCGCCGCCTGAAGAGTTTTTTCTTGAAAAGTAGGAAGCGCATATCATATTATTTATATGATACTGTTCGCTCTCATTTTGTTTTAGCCAGTGTTCTGTGAGGCATACAACGTCATACTGTTTATCTTCTATCATACTATCTAATTCATTGTATTTATTGCGCACAGATTGAGTATTAATAAATAACGCCTTAAATATCGCCATAAATATAACGTTGTTTTTCCTGTGGGAATTCTTCGTGTTATGTAGATTATGTTGCTTCTGGTTTTGGAGGTGGCCTTTTAAAAATATATTTGCCGATTTCTATTCCTAAGGGCCAATTTGTTGAATCTATTAGGAGATCGTGTTCAGAAATATCAGCTCCGATCCTGAAACTACTGTATGTTTTTGTTCTGGTTTCCATTTTTTCACACGTAAACGCTTTATGAACTGGTATATTTTTAATGTGGTTTTCCATATTAGCTACTGTAGCGTCGTAATTTACACGATTTATAAAAAGCCAGGTTTTCCGCGGTTCTGCTGATATCACCCCGGCCGAACTACTACCAGTAGTAATTAATTTCTTTTTTCGGTTTTTATTTTTATTGGGTCTTTTTCCTGTGTAGATAGTAAAACCATCCGTATCTTTTTTGTTTAGTTTATTTTGTTGCTCGTTTTTATCGGGCACAGTGATGGTCAGCCGATGACGCGGCGAATGCGAGACTTTGGACTCTTCGCAGGTGGATGGAGGCACGGTTTTATTTACGGTTTTTGTTGGTTTATTGATTTTAGTGGGTTTTATAGATGGTTCTGACACCTGTTGAATGTTTTCGACATCTCTTGGTACATTTTTATTTTTATTTACAGGTTCATAACTTTGCTTATTTTCAAGAGTTAATATTTTTTCCTTCAGAAGACAGTTATTTTCGATGAGAATATCATTTTTGCTTTCAAGCTCTTTAATAAGTTTTCGTAGTAATTTATTTTCCTCCGTAAGAAAATTAAATTGGATGGTACTTGCCGTTACTGAGCCCGGTGACTTAACCTCCATTTCTGGATCGCCAGTTGATATCGGTTGCAGTTTTCCACAAGACTTGCTATGTATTTTTAGGCATGAGGGATGGAAATCCAGTTCACACACTATACATGGCACAGTATTAACAGTTTTAATTTTGCATTTATTGCACTTATTCTCGGACTCATCCGTCTTAGCACTTGACTCGTCCGCCATCTTGACTTCATGCGCCACGCGTATAAAACACTAAAATATTGTGAAATTTATCTATATTCGAACTTCACTTGAAATCTATGTTTTATACGCGTAGCGCATGAAGTAAAATTTCGAGTTTAGAAAAGCACCGAGACAAATTTTCTGGGCTTTTCTAAACTCGAAATTTTACTTCATGCGCTACGCGTATAAAAAATAGATTTCAAGTGAAGTTCGAATATAGATAAATTTCACAATATTTTAGTGTTTTATACGGGTGGCGCATGAAGTAAAATTTCCAGTTGAGAAAAGCCCAGAAATTTTCACGGGGCTTTTCTAAACCCTTAGTCTGGGAGTGGAAAACACTCTGGTTCTGGTTCTTGCTTGCTTTGCTTGTATTGGGATTTTGCCAAGGAAATTGAGGATACCATATTCATATTTAATATTTTTGTGGCAAAACTGTACCAGATATCAAACATTATTAAGAGATAAAGAAGCTTTCAAATGAACCAATCTTTGAAGTAATATTTTTAAATTTTTTATAAGGTGTGCCAGTAAAAACATATTTTAGTTTTTATGTTGTGGTACTACTGTTTTTCATACATCTTGTCAATCAATGATGACCATAATAACTTTCAGTCAAATCAAATATAGCCGTCAATCGTTACAAATAATATTAATAATAATATTTTTTTTAACATAAAAAACTTATTCCGGCTTAACCGTAAAGTTTTAGATATAGATGAGTTGTGTTAATTCATCATATTTTTATCCTAGGAATCTATGGTTAAACCATTTCCCTACATTAACGGGACACCCCGTATATCGGAAGATTTATAGTTAAACAAAAATCGCCTGTATATAATTTCTTGATATATACTATTAAGTTTTTTTTGAGTTAATACCTGAAGTTAAATATTAATTTTACATTAATATTAGTCACTTTGTCTACATTCGGCCTGTACGCTTCTTATATACAGGGGGTCTTTCTTGTAAGTATGCATATCCTAAGTAAATGCAGTAAATCTTTAGATATTCGTTGTTTTTTAAACGAGTTCAATTTAAAGCTTGTAATGAGTGTTTTCCACGCCCAGATTAAGCATGTAGTAAAATGTTGAGTTTAGAAAAGCCTGACAATTTGGATTGGTCGCTCCCCGAAGCGCCACGCGCACAAAACACTGAATTAACGTGAAGTTAAAAATATTCTGCTTTAGCATATTGCTTTAGCAGTATATTTTATACTTGACAATATTTCAGTGTCTTATACGCGTGGCGCATGAAGTAAAATTTCGAGTTTAGAAAAGCCAAATTATAGCTTTTCGAAACTCGAAATTTTGTTTCATGCTTAACCAAACAGTGGAAACCGTCGTTAAAAGCTTCAAACTGAACGTTTTTTAAAACATCGAAAGCCTACAAAACTATAGAGTACACATCGAGATATGTATGCTTAAAAGCAAAATTCTTTATATAACTACGTTTTGTTTTGTTTCTGTTGAAACTGTCAACTTTTAAATGTTTTTATTGATTTATAAAATGTTCACATTTTTATCAATTTGTGTTATTTTTAACAATTTATAAGATTTTTGTAAATTTATATTTTTATTTAAAATAATAATAGTAATCATTACTGTTTTAAATTAATTTCAACATTTTTTCACAATTTTTGTTGTGTTGACATTATGATTTATAAATTCAATTGAAGTTTTTTGAACTGTATGAAAAATTACAGAGCTCGAAAAATTATAATTGCAATTTTTTGTTAAAATTATCAATGTTTACATATTTTGCTGATTTTGTAAATGAGTATGATCTTTATAGATTTTGACGATTTTATTTAAAGTGTATGACTAAGAGCCTCCATTTGTGATACTTATGTTTTTTTATGTTTTTAGTAAATTATTTAATGAGTTTTTTAATGTTTCATAATATCACTTAGTAATGTAAAATTACTGGTAATTTTATATTTGATAATATTTTCTGTAATATTACTGGAAACATGGTAACAATTGGTAATTTAAAGTTAGCCTTAAAAGCAAACAATCATGTAAACTATTAATTAAATCACTTGGTATTGTTTTATTGATTTCATATAATCCAAAAAATTATAACAATTATAAATAAATGATAAATCAAAAAGTATAATTTAAAGTAAGTTCATTGATTTTATAAAATGTATACAAGAAAGAAAAGGAATATTACTTTCGTTGAAATGTTTTTAATTATTTCTAATCTTTAAAAAGCACAGATATTGCCCTTGATGTTATAAATACCAAAGTGTTTTATTTCTTAAAGAACATTTTTTCTTCGCAACATTTCGGACATTCGAAATGATAAAAAATTGTTAAACAATCCCGCTTTGAACTTCACGTTAAATCGGCATCTTTGGCGCATTAAGGCGCATTTTACATTTGTTTGAAGAATACTATTATATTACGATCTATGTTTTAATTTTTTTTTAATTTAAAAGTTGCTATTTTTTTATTCATATCTCCGAAAATACTAAATTAAAAAAAACATTGACATGCAGAAAATTGTACATAATTTAAGCTGTCGAAGTTTCAACTTTTTAGGAAATTTACTGCTCAAGAAATATCACTTCAAAGTTTTATACCCATGTTATATTCCCCTTAAGAAAATATTTCGAGTTTAGAAATGCCTGCAAATTTGGATTGGTCGTGTAGCGCTACGCGACGAATCCAAATTTTCAGGATTTTCTAAACTCGAAATATTTACTTCATGCTTAATCAAGAAATGGAAAACACTTGTTAAAAAAGAGTGTCAATTGTTTTTTAAGCTAATCTTATTGACTGTTATCATGAACATTTGCAAAAAGATAACAATTTTAGAGAAAACATAATTTTATCTTATATATGGAGCAAAAACTGTAATATAACTGTAATATTGTGTTTAGCAATATTAACTTAAATTATATTTTGCTGAAACTATAATTGCAAACACTCAAATTTAACAAAAATATGTTATAGTAGTGTAAGATTCTTTTGTAATCAACCAAATTCAAATTTACTATACGGTTTACAAACAAAAATATTGAGACATAAACAAACTGTGTTTTAGCTATAGGCACTAAACATCGATTTGTGTTTGTTCTAATATTGAACAGAAAGAGTTCATTTCTATATCAAAATCATCCACTTTATTTGTTTTTAGTCCTAATGTTACTTTTAGGCAAACTGCAAAATATGATATCGTTTATTGTCAAAAAAGTAATTTTGCTCCTCGATTAAGCATGGAGGGAAATTTCGAGTTTAGAAAAGCCTGAATGTTTGGATTTGGGAACGAAGCGTGCAAATCAAAATTCAGGCTTTTCTAAACCCGAAATTTTACTTCGTGCGCTACGTGGAAAAAACACTGGTTATAGTGAAATACAAAATGAGGCTGGGAATTTTTAAAATTGATTTAATCGAATATTTGTTTAAAAACATTTTCGAGTTATTCGAATAATCTAATTATTTAACCTAAGAGGACTCTCGCAATGAGCATTTTTTCACACTTTTTTTGATATTACAATATCTTAAGTTCGTATTAGACGACACTATTTTCTTGTACAAGAAAATACTATACTATTTTCTATCATGGTGTACCAAATAGAACATGTCCTGTTTCCATTATACAAAACTGTACAAGATTCGCGTTTGGTCATATTTTGTGTATTACACCATGATAAAAAATAGTATACTATTTTCTTGTACAAGAAAATGGTGTCGTCTAATACAAGCTTTAGATGTAAACAACAGCGCGGGGATTTCCCTTTTTCTAGCTGACTTTACAGGTCTATTTAAAAAGGTTTTCATGCAGATTGCTCATTTAGTTTATTTTGGTCAGAGATATCGAATGTTAGTCAACGACTGTGCGTAACCGTGAGCAATTATCTTACCGCGCGAGTCCTAGTGTTGTGTATATTTTAGTATCACACGAACATTAAATTGATAAGTTTGACTTTTATTATTTATTCTTGTTGGTCTAATGTGTTTAAAACTAAATAAATACCGTGCGTTTTTATCTCTGAACATACAAATTCCGACTATATAAAATTTCCTATGTTCAATTTTAAAAAACACACTTCAATCGCATTGCACCTGACAGACAATCAAACATACAATTTGAGGTGTTTTTTAAAACCGAACACAGAACATTTTACATGCTAGGCATTTCTATGTTCCGAGATTAAAAAACCCATGGTATACACAGTTAACAGTTTTATTTAATACATATATTTATACATGCAGGGAGTTTTTCTTTTAAGTATGCATATCCCAATTACAGCGTAATCTTCACATATTCGTTTTTTAAGTTCAAATTTAAGCTTTAAACGAGTGTTTTTCACTCCCAGACTAAGCATGAAGTAAAATTTCAAGTTTAGAAAACCCTGAACGTTTGGATTAGTCCAAATTCAAATTCGGGCTTTTCTAAACTTGAAATTTTACTTCATGCGCCACACGTATAAAACGCTATTTTCTAGTGAAGTTTAAAATATACTTTAAAATCAGTATGCTGAAGCAGTATAATTTAAACTTCATTTTAAACCAATGTTTTATACGCGTGGCGCATGAAGTAAATTTTCGAATTTAAAAAATCCTGAGTTTCAAGCCTGAGTCCAAATCTAAACGCTGAGGCTTTTATAAACTCGAAATTTTACTTCGTTCTTGGTCTGCGAGTGGAAACACTCGTTTAAAGCTTCACATTAAAGTCTTTTAAAAATAAGACGAATCTCGGAAAATTTACAGCGTATGCATACAAAGAACAGCTCCCTGTATACTATGCTTTCATTTATCTCTGAACATACAAATTCAGAGCATATACAATGTTCAGTTTTAAAAAGTACACCTCAAATTGTAAACTGTCAAGGTGCAATGCGACTAAAGTGTGTTTTTTTAAAATTGAATAAAGGAAATTTTATATGGTCGGAATTTGTATGTTCAGAGATAAAAAAAAGACGCATGGCATATCATTTTGTGTCTCCCTTTTTTTTTTATTAGAATACCTTTGTTTTTTATTAGATTAGGTTTTTTTATTGGAATTTGTATTATTTTGTAATAAGGTACGTTAATATACTATTTGTTGCATTTAAAACATTTTTTAAAATTTATTTGCCAAGCGTAAAACGTTTGATAATGTAGGGTGAGAGAATTACTCACGTGCGAAGAATTTAGACGTGAGTTATATTATGTAAATCAAAGGGAAAGTATTGTTTTCGCGAAAAAATTCAAATCAAAAATGTTAGTGGATATATCTATTTTGAGGTCCCCCGAGTTGATCAAGACTATTTTTGAAGAAAGTCTGTCTGTCTGTCCGCACCATTATACAGCCTAATCCAATCGACATGCTTAGATGACACTATAACTTAAGCTCTTTATTATAACCCGAGTATGGCAATCGCTTTTGGTGGAAATGCGGAAAACGAAACTGGTAGTTTATTTTCTCTTAGCAATTTTTGATTTTTCTTTAATAATGATCATATAAAAAAATCTTCTTAAAAAAAATCGTGTTTATAATACACAAATTAGCTTTTTTTATATTTAATTTATCAATTATGCGGCCTAAAAATAGTATTTATTGTTTGTTTCAACCATCAAATACGTATTATTGTGAAAAATTCAACAGAGGAAAATAGAAAGGTTCCTTTTACTTTATTTTTTAATGAAAGAAAAACGCAGTCTATTCAATTTCTAAATGGAAGAAGAAACGCAATGTTTTCAATTTCTTTCTTAGAAAGTATAATGGAAAGATAAATGCCGTTTTTATTTTAGGGTATGAAAAGATTATTCTGCTCCAAATTTAGATATTGAATTTTTATAGAAATAAAACCCAAACGTGAATATTTATCACTGTTGGCTTTTTTTTACATAATTATTTTAGTGCGTGAAACGAAAATTCTAACCCAAATATTAACACAATGGTCTTTCCCCGCCATTTAAACAATTGATAACTAACACACTAGATTTATTTCACTCTTACCAATTGGTTGAAGATTTCACTTAAAGTCAGTGATTAGTATGCGTGGCGCATAAAGTAAAATTTCGAGTTTAGAAAAACCTGAAAGTATGGATTTGCAGGGGCGCTCGCTCACCCCGGCAAATCCATATTTTCAGGCTTATCTAAACTCAAAATTTTACTTCATTCTTAACCTGGGAGTGAAAACCCTCGTTAGATGATCAATCAGAAGCAAAATTGCAAACATTCAAAATATTCACGAAATATTCAAAATAAATGAAATTTTATTTAATAAAATAATTATAAATCAAATCAAATGTTACCTTTGATTTGATATTTTGGAATGCTCCGTAAAGATATTCAAATTTTAATTATAACCAATCAAAGTTCATTAATTTCTGTGTAGAATGTTACGTTGATTTGAAAATCTGTTAATTTTTTATAATTGTTTCAATGAGAACATTCTCCAAATATCCTTGATTTTATTGCATAATTTTAAATTTGGCTGAATATTTTCAGAAAATGTGGTAAGTGAATTTAATTTAATTTCTAAAAGATGTAAGTGCAAATAATTCTACATAAATTCTGTGAATTTTATGTTGATGGTATAAAATTTAAAATGTTTACAATTTTTTCAAAGAAAACATTGTGACAACATTGTTAATTTTATTGCATAATTTCAACTTTGGCTGAATATTTTAGGAAAATGCGTCAAGATAATTTAGGTTTCTTTTTATAAGATGTAAGTGAAATAAATTCCAAGTAAATTTTGTGAATTTTATGTTGATTGGACTAAACTTTGAATTTTTACAAATTTTCTAAATAAAATAAACCGTTAATCATGGTTTTTTTACAAAATTTCAATTTTGATTTAATATTTAAGAAAATCCAGTGGAGATTTTTAAATTAAAGTTTATTAATTTCTGTGCAAATTCTATGAATTTTAGGTTTATTTGATGATCCGTAGATTTTTTACATTTTTCTGAAAATAAACATTCTCCTAAAGACGTTCAATTTATTGCATAATTTCAATTTGGCTTAATATGTTAGAAAAATAGGTTGACATAATTTAATTTGTAAAGCAAATGCAAGTGCAATCAATTCTAAGTAAATTCTGTGAAGTTTATGTTGATTGTATAAAACTTGATTTTTTAGTGCGCACGAATTTGTGTTTGTTCTAAATTTAAATAAACAAAATATTTTGTGTGTTGAACTTTACAATAAAGGAAACTGCAAAATAAGTTTCTGATTGATCGTCTAACAAGGGTTTCCACTCCCAGGTTTACCATGAAGTAAAATTTCAAGTTTAGAATAGCCTAAAAATTTGGTTTTTTAGCGTTGCGCTACGTGACCAAACCAAATGAACAGGCTTTTCTAAACTCGAAATTTTACTTCATACGCCACGCGTATAAAAAATCAATTTCAAAATCTTTAACCAACTGGGTTAGAGTCAAATAAATTTAGTATGTCACAAACAAAGTTACTTGTCCAATTATATTTGGTTAAGAATTTTGCTTTTCACGCTCTTAAAATGAACATACGGAAAACAACCTAACCATTTCAGTACGTGTATTATTATTATTTAAATATTCTTGAAACTGGCAATTTATTTAACTCATTCAACATTCACAACATTTAATTTTTAGGTTATGGGTAGTTTAATAGATTCTAATTATTTGAATTTTTTACAATTTAAAATAATAGTTCTTCCGTTTCTTCTTTATGCAATTCTTACACAAAGAAGAATAAATTCCAGTTAATTCTCCCACTTTTCTTTTTATCTCCTCTTTAAATCTTTCGTCTTCTCTCCCTTTCCAATCCGTTTGTCGTAAATCTTTTAGTTATTTTTTTAAATATATTATATATTTGTGACGGTATTTTGACTTTCACATGATTAACATTTTATGGAAAAGAGAACACATAAATGAAGCTTATTAACAAAGTTCTACAGCAATAAGAGAAATATGTTGAACAATTTCTAAAAGCTATTAGTTTCAAGTATCTAACCAAATTTCATCATACCTTACGGATTGAGACTGGACGTTTAATGGGGATAGTACCATTATGGACACATCACCATTTTTTTATTATGTAACAGTAAATAAATATAAACTGTTTTTGGGAAAGTTTTTTGACTTTTTACCATCCCTTGTGCATACGCACGAAAGAATGTTACCAATGTTACCGGAACAGCTGGGTAATGTACCGTAACTTATGGTAAATTAGCGGTGGTAATTACCGTTGTAAATGACCTCTAATATTACTAACACCACTAATTATTATTTATTTAAATTTAATAATATATCAAACTAATTACCTTTGACTAAAAGGTTGGCGGTGTAATTGGCCCTCGCTGCTAAGTTGCTGGCAACACATGTATAAGCTCCGCTGTGTTTGGAAGTTACTTCTTTGAAAATGAGCATGCTAAAAAATTCTGACGCCCGCTCCTCCACCTAAAATGACAGTAAAAGCGTTAAGTATTGGATAAGAAAATAGTGTGTACAGTACAGGTCGTGTACCTGGAGGGAAGCGGAAATTGGCATATCATCTTTGTACCAGGCGAAGTGTATAGGCATATCGCCGGAAGTAACGTAGCATGTTACTTGTGCTCTGCCGCCTTCTTGTAAACTAGCGGGGAAAGTGAACGGCTCTAGAATGGGGGGGCTGTGAACAGTTAGTTGGATGTTTCGATGGGCTGTTTCCCCATCCCGGCTCTTTACAAAGCATGTGTAAATATCGGAATCGGCGACAGGATCCAGTCGTGCTATGGTGAGAGAGCCGCCGTCTTCGAGCTTATGACGGAGGTCTAACGGCAGGTCCTGCCCGTGCCTTTCCCATCGGACTGAATCTATGGGGTAGCCTGAGTATGGGCAATGTAGCGTTACGTCTGAGCCGGCCACTGCTTTTACCGGCCTGATAGACCGTATGAAAGGAGGCCCTGAATCAAAATACCTTATTATGACTTTCGATAATATACGAGCATGTGTGAGTATGCGTTTGATGAATAAAACATTACCGTAAATATTAAGCCTGGCCGCGTGCTCCGTAGATCCCAAAGAGTTAACAGCTCGGCAACTGTATAATCCGCCGTCTTCCACACGTACATTTGAGATATTCAGGTGGCTTATTACATCTCCGGAGTGATCCACGTACTGTCCGATCGCATATCTGTAAAACAGTCTGTTAGGTGCATGTTGAAATTCGCAAGAACATAAAGAAACAAACCGGTGTCCGACGGCGAGATCGGATATAGCCTCCCCATCAAGCATCCAGCGGAATTGGGGCGGCGGAGATCCTGTTGCGGAGCATCTTAACGACACTTGCGGGCCGGGACGAAGGGCTTGTTCGATGAATGTGTATTGTAATTCGGGAACCGTATCTAAAAACGAATTCAAACAATACTATTTCCAAAATCATTTACGAGTTAGTATGCTGGAACTGGAATTGAAAAGGGCGAGAATGCCGCTTTGTTCCTATTCAATGAGAACAGGTAATGCGAAAGTAGTCTCAAATAATAACTCAGCCTCCGCCGAGTCTCTGAGTCTCTATATCCGCCGCCACTACCGCCGCCGCCTCCACCTCCGCTGTTAACAGCCGCAACCACCACCACCAGATAGCATTTCGCACCCAGCGCGAAAAACCCACCGGAAATGACTTTCAACTTCCGTCAACAATATATCATGTAAGCTCACGTTTCCTCTTTTTTCTCATAAAATAATTTTATACTTGAATAAAACTGAATTTGAGACTAGTGCTTAATATAAAAGGATTTCTACACTGAATAAAATTTAAGAAAATATCATTAAAACTTGGGGCGCGATGATAAATCATTCCATTAAAGCATCTTAACCTCTCCTCCTTGTAGTTAAAATATTCAAAACTTAACACCGAAACTGCCCTTCCATTAATTCACCTTTCCATTTTAACCTCCAAAACATTTCATAATATATACAGGACATTTATCTTTGAAGTGTACAGGGTGGTGCATTTTAGAGGTGCACATATGGAAAACTTTTTAATTTGAAGAGATATTAAAAATCCGTTTTCCCGAGCCAGGGTCACTATTTTGTGTTTTAATCAATGACGAAAAATGGATCCTCTAACCGTTTCCGCTCTATTACCGGAAGTTCACATTAACTATATCCTGTCCAAATGCAGTAGTCGGTTATATTTGGTCAAAAACATCAAGCACCTAATAACAATGGAACAGTTAAAATCAATCTACTTCTCACTTATCTAATCTATCCTCAATTACGGCTTATTATTCTAAGGATATAGACATAGACATGGAATATCCTCATGCTTCATGTTTTTGACCAAATATAATCGATTACTGCATTTGGACAGGATATAATAAATGTCGTGATGCCAGCTTATTTTTTTGTCGATTTGTAAACCCAAGAATTTAAAACAATCTGTGTTTTTTCTACTGTTATTTAGTAATTTGAGTTATATGGAAGAAAGAGCTGGCGCATTTCTCGTGCAAAATTGCATGAACACGCTAGTTACGATTACCACAGTAGTGTTATCAGTAAGAATAATATTGTATTACGGCAGACGCATTATCAGCGTACTGTTTAACAAAACGATTCGCACTTCCTTTACGAAGGAGAATTGTTACTCTAAGTTGATACAACACACATCGTGTATTTTCTTAATTGTAATTATTTTCAATAAATGTTTTTAAAAAGTTTTTCTTTATTTATTGTTAGCTTATTATTTTATGGTTTTGGCTTCTGTTTCGGCAACTACTATAACAGTGACGTCGACAGCACATAATACAGGGAAGGCAATAGTCGCCATATTATCGGCCAGATCGTTAATAAAAATACTAAAGAGAACAGGGGATAAGCAAGAGCCTTGTGGGCAGGGGCGTAGCGAAGCCTTAACTTTTGGGGGGGGGGGGGGGGGGGGGGCAACACCTATAATTTTCCAACTTCAATATTAAAATAAAAATGTTTATTTTTATATTATTTTATTTTAACAAATTAATATAACGTAGTACATTGATTTATATAAATTAAGCTTAATTTATTATCCAATAATATAGTGCTTTGTACTTCCTAATATATTTTATAACATATGTACATAATTACATTTAACCAATACCTAATAAAACGTGGAGTTTTACAATTTGAATTAATAATAATAATAATAATAATAATAATATTTATTGACGGGAACCCCCTTTTTATTATTAGAATTAGTTTATTATAACTCGCCTATGCTTTAGTTTAGCCCAGGAGTTCACAATATTTGATAATTCAATATTATCAGTAATATCAGATTCTGTTTTCAAAATCATTAATGCGTCCAAACGATCTTCCTTCATTCTAGAACGCAATGAATTTTTGACAAATTTCAATGAACTAAAGCTTCTTTCATTTGTTGCCACTGAAAACCTGGCTGTATATATTAGCTGACATAGTTTAAAGGACAACGCAAACACATTTTTATTTTCCTTCACTGTGTTCATCACTTCCTGCGTCGATTTCACTTCGTTTTTAATGCAGATATCAAACAAGACGTCTAGTTCCGCCTGCAGTGCAAACTCATCCGGCTTATCACAACGATATAAGGGTGTCAAAGTTTCTATGGTATCTAAGCTAATGTTCTGCTTTGACAGAGGCATAGAAAATAATTTAACAAGAGGATTTACAATCTTTAAAACCTCATTCAAATTATTTTCTAGGAACGACACAAGACCATCTAGAACATTAAAAAATTCCTTTCTATAATACTCTTTTAAAGAGAAGTCAGAAACTGTATCATTTAAAACATCGAAACGTTTGGGAACTACACGTCGCCGATGATGCTTTTTATAGTCCTCTTCTGGCAAAATGTCCATTTTCTTTGCAAACGTTTTTGCACTCTCCACCAAATTGTCTAGTTTATGCTCGCTATTTCTGATAGCAGCTATGGAATCTTTCGATCCTTGAATTATTGAAATGGCATCTATTATATTCAAATTGGGAGATTCTAGGATCGTTGTTACAATTTTCATTTTGTATAGCACAGTTTTTAAAAACATTAAGCAGCATACAAAATCAAAATTTAAGATACGTTTAAATAATCCATAAGCTTTGGCTTGAGTATTGTTATCGACAGTTCTGCTATTAAAAATCTCTTCTAGCACTTCAACAATTCCTTCAAATGAAGTACTTACTGCCTGAAGACTTTCTGCACGTGCTGTCCAACGTGTTTTTGACAAGTTTTTTAGAAGTATGGCATTTTCAATTTTCTCTAACTTATTTCTTAAAGGTTGAATTCGCTTTGTGCTATAGGTAAAAAATACATGCAATTCTTCTAAAATATTAAATGTATCCTTTACGATTGGGCTAGCTTTACAACAGTGTTCCACAGCAGTGTTTATTCGATGAGCTTGACATGGTACATAAGGAATGTTACGGTGTAGTATTTCAGAAATGTTGTTTTGAGTACCATTAAACTTTCCCGACATCGCTTCTGCAAAATCGTAGGACTGGAAAGCAAGTTTGTCTAAATTTATATTTTGAGACTGTAGACAATTTAAAATGTCACAAGCCGTTCCTGAACCAGTTTTATCAAGAGTCTCTATAACACAAAGTAATCGTTCTTTCGGAATTCCATCTCTATCCACCGTACGAACAACAAGTGATAAAATGTCCTTATTTGAAGAGTCAGGAGTGTGGTCCGCCATTATAGTATAAAAAGGTGCTTCATCTATCTCTTGTACAACTTTGGAACGAACAGCATTGCCAAGTAGTTCTATAATCTCGTTTTGAGATTGTAGACTTAAGTAAGTCACGTGATAAGGACGAAGTTGAGTGCCATCTAACCATCTTTTTAATATGAAATTATGTCTTGAAATTAGGTGAATAATCTGGGAAAAATTATCATTTACATTTTCACTTCCACGGAATGCAAGTCCTTGCCTAGCCAATGTTTTCGCAGTATCAAATAAAACTTCCAAGACAGCTTTGTTATGTGAAAATATTCGTTGTTCTTCTAAAAGTAATCTACGTTTGGTTTTGTCCACAAGTATATCTACATGTTGATTTTTATTCATAAAATTAAAATAATCTCTCAATGCAGATTTGTGGGTAGTTGACTTAAAGTGGATAGCTAGTTTTCCTTCTTTTTTAACACCTGAACTTTTCATTTTACCCCAAGTTTTGACGCCTTCCCTACTCCAATTATTTTCAGATTTTTCTCATCCAATTCCTTCTGGAAAAAGTAAACAGACAAAGCAAAATGCTGCATCTTTTACTGTGCTATATTCTAAAAAAACGAACTGTTTGTACCACTGAGCGTTAAATCTATTTTTTTCCATCACTCGGAAATTTAGAAAGTATTGGCTGATGAGGTCCTAAATAAATTAAATATTGTCTCTGTTGATCACTTTTAACTTTAGTTCGTAGGCCAGGATCGTGCAGAATCGAAGGATTAGCTTCACTTCTATCTTCTGTAGAGAAATTTATGTTTTCTGTTTTCAATGTTCCAATGTAATTTTTACAAGAATAAGTCAAGTCAATACATGCATCTTTAATGGTTTCGCTTATATCAATCATTTTTATAGCTGCCATGTAGTTATTTACTACAGGCTCATTTTTAATATTACTTATCAAATTTTTGATGGAATCGAATAAATCTGACAATAATGCGAGCTTTCCAGAACAACTAAACCAAAGATTACCATCACGGGATACGCTGTTTAGCGTTTGATCCTGTAATTCTTCTTCGCTTATACAAAGTATGCCTTTACCCGAAAAAGTTTCATCCTCTGCCTCAAAATCTATAATATAAGCATAATAAAAAGTTTCTGGTTTGTAAATACTTACGAAAAAATAAATTACCTGTACGGACTTGTTTACTAGTTGACGGTACTTCATTGTCTTCAGTATTTAAATTCAATTCAATTTTATTCTTTTTTGCCTCAAATCCCACTTCTCTTGAAATAACAAATTCATCACTATAAACAGAGTTACCAGAATTTTCACTATCTGGAAAAATTATGCTCTGGAGTTAGTTCATTATGTTTGAGAAATTAATATACATTTATAATTTAGCAGTAATTGTTACACAAGCAATTTAATAAATTTTACCAATTATGCCACTTAAGTATAGTTTTCAGGGCAAAATTCCAAATATAAGATCGCTGTCTTTTAAAAGTGTTTGTATAGGGTCTACTTATGAGCACTTCAGCTAAAAAGTAATAGGGATATTGAGATGAAACTGAAGGTTTTGCTACAATCCGAAGAAATGAAATGCATTTGGTAAACACCAGAATTGGATGGTTATTCCTAGTTTTTTTCTTATAAATAATAAATAAATGAAAGATTAAACATTTTTACTTTCATTTATGGAGAAAAAAAAAATGGCTAGTAATCATAAACATTTTCGGTATTTCGAAACTTTTGCAAAAATATCCGTTTTCGACACCACTGATTCAGAAAGTGGTTTTTGAAGTGATTTCTGTGTCAGTCTGTGTGTGTGTGTGTGTGTGTGACACAGGCACATGTCCTCTCCACAGCACAGACGGCTTAACGGATCGCCTTAAAAATTCATATACAGGGTGTAGATAAAGTCTGGAATAAAAAAAAATATATTTCTGTTATTTTAGGTTTGATTAAAAATCACTGCAACAGGTGGTTTTAGATTTTTCTT
Organism: Philonthus cognatus; assembly: GCA_932526585.2. Classification (NCBI taxonomy): domain Eukaryota; kingdom Metazoa; phylum Arthropoda; class Insecta; order Coleoptera; family Staphylinidae; genus Philonthus; species Philonthus cognatus. Next base: position 95,430,156 of record OW052243.1, read on the forward strand.
ATGCATCATGATGCGCGCCATTTATATGTGTAATACATGAAGAGGTGCAGAAGACAAATATAAAATTGACCTGTTTCAGGGATTTTCCATCAATCCCAAGATTACAGAAATATGAATTTTATTATAGACCATATCCACACCCTGTATAATGCCTTTTATCGAAATATAAAGGTCCCATTGATTTTTGACTGAAATCTGGAAACCAGGAGTGGTAGTTTATTTAAAAAGGTAAACTGTTTTTTTTTTGTAAATATCTCCAATAGTATCAACTTAATCGAAAAAAGTTTTACATTTTTTGCGTTCGTCCATGATTTTTATCATTTTGTGAATGTATCTAAAGTTTGTTTTTGTTCTTCCTTAGTTTAAAAGATAGATTACTGAGATTTTTATAGCATGTTACGGGATAAATATGCATCCGTGATAAAAATTAAACAATTTCAAATTTCATACTAGAACAGAGCACAGCACAGTACATACTTTTCAAATTTAAAAGTCTATTAGAATTCAAATAAAATAATACCGCTTATTTATATGTAGATTTCGCGTTACAAATTACATAAGTTTTCAAATGAACCATTACTCATTTTTTCCTAGAGGGGAGCTAAAGGATTATACATTAAATTAAAGATCATTTATTTGCGAAAGTCGTTCCCCATCAAATTAAAATTGACTGTTTCAGCTATTTCGTTAAAAAATCTTAGATATTTACCGTGCATCTTTTTTCCGCGGACACCCAGTACAGTTTAATGTACAAGCTGTATTCGTTTCTTTAAGTCAGTATGGTTTCAGTCGGAAAGAAATAACCAAGGAAAAAAATCACTTACCTTGCATACATGTTGAAGTAGATGCAATATTTTTTCGTTTTGCTGCTTCAAACGGATTTTCTGGTGCACCAACGGATTTAACTTTTACTGGTTTACCGGCGTGAATTTTTTTTTTCATGTGCAGATTTATAATCATTATTAAAATTAAATTATTGCATCGCATGTTAAACACTCAACTTTAAAACGCCTAGGTTTAGAACTCATCGCAAAAAGGTTAGAGAAACAATCGTCACGTTAATAAGTTCAAATTAAAATGCCGATGGGAAAATAAGGTTGGATGCATAAAATCTTCATAAACGGGGGAATTCCCCACATAACGTGCGTGCGGCTGCGTGACTTCATACGTCATAGTGTATGAAAATGCTGGAGAGTGAGAAGCTAGAAGTGGGCCCTATTTATTTAATTTCCTATACTAGTGGTATCACAACATTCGTAATGGTTAATACTTTAAATGATGTTAAATAACGTACCTCAAACGCATTGCTTAAACACAAACTAATAAAATTGAGTACATTACCTCATTGATCAAAAATATTACTAATTAAAATTTATAAATATATTATTATGAAAACTTATTTAGTACTGCAGTTTTTAAATAAACTTTTTTCCATTTAATTTATTACAGAAAGTCTAGAAAAAACAGATCAAAATTGGACAGTAATTTTTTCTGAAACACTAAACATACATTATTTTACTCCTTCATTGACAGTACTTCCTTTAGTCAGCTGAGCATACTAGGGAAACACATAGATTTGTAATACTTGAATTTTAAATTATGCCAACTGCTTAAATATTGAATAATAATAGTTTGCCAACTACATTATTTAGATTCATTTGTTTTAATTCCTATTGACATTTTCTTTTAGTAAAACTTATTAATTTGTTTCGTCCGAGATTTGCCAACTGCATTAAGCCCTAACCCATTTTCTGGGAACATATCCATTTATATCATATAATTTTTTTTAGATTTGCCAACTGGTTTAGCAAGTTTTCATTATAAAGTAAAATTTGCCAACTGCATTAGCTTTGGGGGGGATTGCCCCATGGCCACGTCATTGCTTGTGGGGTGCCTATACTAACTCTCTTCTCTCGCGTACGGCAACCGTCTACTTCCACCGCCTGGAATCGGTTTTGTAGGTAGGATTTAATAAAGTTGTTAGGTGTGCCCCTAAGTTGGTGGTCGATCGTATCGAACGCTCTGCTAAAGTCGATAAACAATCCTATCGCTTTTGACTTATTATTCATAGATAAATAATTTCTATTGCCGACAATATAGCTTTATTGATAGAATGGTTGCCTCTGAACCCGAGTTGGTATTTGGCTGATAAATATTTTTTTTCTAGAAAGCAGGTGAGTCTGGAATTAAAACATATTCAAAGATTTTTGCGAAATAACTTTGCAATGCTACTGGTCTGTAATTACCCATGTCATACTGACTTCCTTTATTTTTATACACAGGAACCACTTTTCATACTTTTAATCTATTTGGGTATTACACCTTTTTTTAAATGTTTCGTTTATAATATCTGATATAATTGGAGCTACTATTGAATGTACGCAATTTATTATTGAACCGGGAATATTGTCGATGTCCGAAGATTCCGTTTTATAATATTAAAAACCTTTTCAATTTCGCATTTATCGGTTAGGTTTACGAAGAAGGGCGTTTTTATGTTTTACCGTTATTAAGGGATTTAGTACTATTTACGTTAAACTTAAACTATTTAGGCAACGCAATGAAATGGTAGTTAAATTTTGTAGCTATCTCGTTTTTATACTCTATAATTTCTGAGTTTATGATTAACTGAGAGATTTCTGTCTTTAGCTTCCTGTTAAAATGTTCGTTTACAATTGCCTGTGACTCTTTATTTAAATTTTTAATAGTCAATATTGATTTGTTTCCTTAATTGAACCATTTCTTTAACCATGGCGGACATATTTAATATATCTGAATTAATCCGGGGTATCCTAATTCGATGTTTATTTTTTGGGTTGGTTTGCTGCCTGATTGGAATACAACTTTCGAATGCCAGATTACAATTTTCAAAATGTATTTATTATTAATATTGTTGCTCTAATCAGTATTTGATAACATTTCTTTAAACATTCCAATATCATTCTCATATTCTATTAATTTTTTAATTAGTTTTAGCATGTGTTTCGATTGGTATTTAAATGACTTGGAGTGTGTGATCCAATATGTAGGTATAGTGGAATTTTTCAAATTAGGCACTCTCATGCGCAGAACAAGCGCCGTTCGTGTATTGCCGCTGCTCAAAAAATGAGAAAGTAGAACCTGACTACGTGGGGCGCACATTTATTTAAAAGAAAGGAACTCGCGCGCACATGCCGGGTGGTGCATCGGGCGAGGATTTAAATGGTGTTATCACTGCGAGAGCCAGCGTTGAATGGTACATTTACGGCCCAACGTTTTCAGGACTGTCTTGCTTACGTTCGGGAAATGCTACTCTACCGCGCAATTGCCTAATTTTGGCAATACATCTATATCGACAACTTTAGCATTTAAAATGTTTGAGTCGGTAAAGATTTTATCAATACATGGATTCGGCGAGTGCGTTAAACTCGTGTATTTTTTTATAAATAAGTTCATATTATATTCTTTAAAAAGGTTTGTAATTATTTTGGCGAATCTGTTATACGTTAAAAAGTCTGTTTTAAAATCTCCGCATACTAAATATCTGCAATTTGGGTTACATACACTAATAAGCATTTAATTTAATTTGTATACAATTCTTTTAAAGTTCGCTCCTGGCGAACGATAAAGTGTGCAGATGATTAATTTGATATTTTTTGGAAATTTACATTCAATAACGCACATTTCGGACACTTTCTTTACTATTAACGAAAGCGATTATATCGCTAAGAATGCCGTGCTTGCAAAGAATGGCAACGCCGCCGCCTTTATTTTCTGTTCTGCAGAAGTTTGGTTCAACAGTAAAATTGGCTTTTTTAAACAATTCTCTGTTTCTACATTGGAAATGCTCTGACATACACAATATATTTATATTATTTTCATGTAGAATAACTTCGAGTTTTTCTATCTTTTTTGTTAAACTTTGAATGAAGAAACTCATTATTGAGATAGGATTGTTATTTTTATCATTATTATTATTGTTAATCAGTTTACTGATGTTTATTTGGGTCGACAATTTTTTGTGTTCTTCCGCGAAAAAACTTGCAACTTATCTATGATTATTCCGCCAGGCCAGATATTGGGTTGTAAAAACTGTTCTACACCTATATCAAAAATTCCCACTTTAAAGGCGCAATTAGAGACAGTTAGGGTCGGAAATGTACATGTTATTTGGCCATAAGAACGAACAACGATTAATCACGGGGTCCAGGCTCGCGGCACCCGACCTTGAGTTGCGAATGTATTTTTTGACGCGGACCGTTCATTCAATTATTATGTTATTGATACACAACAAAGAAAGACATTGTTAAAATATTTCCCAATACATTTTGTAAATATAATTGTATTTCTGAATTCATGTTTTGAATAAAAATTTGGAATGCCAGTAAATGTTGATTCAAGTGCTGAGTCGGAAAAAATCCCATTTCATTTATAAATTACTAAATTGAATGTGCGGTACTCGATGATTTGGTCACCGAGTCAGCTTAGCGTTTTTTAGGTCCCGAGTTCGAATTGGATTATTGTAATTTCCCTTTTTTGTTCTGCGCACGGCGGTTTAGACTACTCAGCTTGGAGTGTGTAGACTACTCAGCTTGGAGTGAGAGCTAGCGATCCGCTAAGAGTTCTCTTAGAGATCCATCTGATTCGCCAACTCATTGAATTGAGCGACGCACAGTGGTCTGAAACCGACCAAAATGCGACAAAACACCACCGTTTTTTTATTTTGTGGGATATCAATTTTAAAATTTGGTGTGCTTATACTAAACACAAATTCGAGTTTACAGATCTTCCATAAACCTTATTTGCACTTCTGGTTTCACCGGAAATGACATCAATTTTAAAAATAGTGATGTGTCCAATATTGCACGTTCCCTGTTATAGATATGATGATTTAAATATCAACAATATGGAAAACTTGCTCAAACTAAATTTATTTTACTTTTATTATTATTCTAAAACTATTCACAAAAAAAGTAATTTTTGCATTTTTTGCTACATCTAGGTAAATATTGATCATCATCACATCTAAGCGTTATATATTTTTAACTTCACTGTAAATCAGTGCTTTATACGTGTGGCGCATGAAGTAAAATTTCGAGTTTAGAAAAGCCCCGTGAAAATTTGTCTCTGGTCGCCGCGCGACCCTCGACAAATTGTCTACGCGGGGCTTTTCTAAACTCAAAATTTTACTTCATACTTAGTCTGGGAGTGGAAAACACTCGTTACTTTAGAGGGGGGTGCCCGGGCCCCCTCTAGATACCAAAAAATCATACATTTAAAATTGTTACAGGCAAGTTGTCACCAAAATTAAAATAAATAATTATTTATTTAACGATTAGAAAATAAAATGTTCTTAACTAAGGAAATTATCTACTTAAAAATTAACAAAATGCTGTGAAAATTTATAACTAGAATTAGTATGTATAATCAGCTCAGAAGTTTCAACACAATTTGTCAACCAACCGAACAAAATAAAGGCTAGTATTTTTTAAACTTTACAATATTTCAATGTTTTATACACGCGTGAAGTAAAATTTCGAGTTTAGAAAAACCCCGTAAAAATTTGGCTCGGGTCGCGCAGCATAGACAAATTTTCAATTTTTCTACGCGGGGCTTTTCTAAACTCCAAATTTTACTTCATGCTCAGTCTGGGAGTGGACGACACTCGTTTAATTTTCGTTAGATTTTCAACATATGGGTCAATCCATTTGAAATGGTCCAGAAAAAAATAATTTGGTTGCTTGACCATTTTAGAAAAAAATTGATATTTTTACCATCAATTACATATGCAATCAATAGTTCAAGACAATTTATAAAATTTTTTAGAGTCAACCGTTTGAAAATGGCGGCCATCTTTGTTTCACCGCGAATGCCGATTTTTAAGTTTGTAAGCTCTTATGGAAACCTCATTTTCTCAGGACTAGTAAGTCATAAACTAATCATTCAAACACCATTGGTCTTCTTACAGTTGACTTTATGTTTTATGTCCGTTTTACTATTTGAATATTTTGAAGTTCAATACTTGAAAACTGCTATTGAAAACAAACTGAAAAAACTAGGCTTCGGAAATCTTGTAATTAACTGGCTTCAAAGTTTTCTTACATCGCGCTATCAATATGTTATGATTCATAACTATCTGTCAACAGCAATTAATGTAACATCTGGGGTACCGCAAGGGTCCCATTGCGCACCAATTTTGTTTCTTTTTTTTATTAACGACATTGGAATATCTTTTCGGTACTCCAATTATCTATTATTCGCAGACGACTTAAAACTATTTCATATTAATAATGTTGATGATTGTATTGCTATTGTTCTTTAAATCTGGTTCCTAAAGAACATATTTGTCACATACAAAATCAGAATACCGAGAAATCAGCGGTAGCACACCATGCAATAACTACAGGTCATGAATTTTCGATAAAAAATACAAGCCTTCTAAAATGTTCATCAAAAAATAAATTAAATATGTTAGAGGCAATAGAAATGAAAAAAGCAGCAAAACAAACTTTTAATTTCGATTTAAGCCCATTAAGTAACCCTTTGTTAGATTTAATACCCTTAATCAGCCCCCGACTTAACTTTATCTAGGCTTTTTCCCGATAATCCCCTTACTCATGTAATTTTCCGAAATATTTGTAGGTATAAATACGCCGCATCTTTTGTAAACTAGTCAGTAAGCTATTGATAATGAGTACTTTGTATTCGAAATGTACATCTAGCAAAATAAAAACATTTTGTGAAGAAAGTGTTAATGTTTTCATTCAAGTTTAATATTTATCTTCACGTAACTAAAAAAAACATATTCCTATTGTAGTTCAATTTATAACTAGAATCGACTGTATTAAATTTTTATTATTTTTTTGATAATGCATAGTATGATAAAGAGTTTCAAGTCAATTCTAAATAACTACTAAAGCCAAGAAATCAACAAGTTAGCAACTGTAGTTTTCATGTGTGACAAGTTGCAAGCGTGTCAAGAACCAAAATTAAAGAAGATACAGTGCAGAAAGTCATCCAATTTTATAAGGATGATGAAAACAGTGAATTATGTCCAGGGAAGAGAATTGTGTTTCAATTAAGGTGGATGGCAAAAAAGTAGCAAAACAAAAGCCATTAGTACTCTGTAATTTAAATGAATTCTATGCTGCTTTTAAGGCAGCTAACCTGGATTGCAAAATTGAAAGATCCAAGTTTGCAGGGACGCACTATGTATATGTATGTATTTATCATCAGAACGTAAAGTTAATGATTGACGGAGCAAAACTTAAAGTTTTTTTACAAAGATCTGATGGAACTAATTGTTTGAAATGATAACAGTAATCAAAACTCAAGATGAATTCTTTAAATGTTTAGTGGACCAGCTACAAAATCTTAAAAGTCATCAATTTGTGTTAAAAGTTGTAGAGCTTTGAAAACAGTTAAATAAAATCCTACAAATACTGAATGTAGATGCAGATTTCTCTGAAAACTCCACATTTATGGTTCAGGATGAAATTCAAGGATACCATTGGGTAAATTACCAAGTCACAGTACACCCTTTTGTTGTGTATTTAAAAAATGGTGATACAATTAAAAGCCACAGCATGTGCGTTTTGAGCGACTGCAGAGAATACAGTACAATAACTTTTCATGCTTTTCAGTTCAAAGTTATTGAAAGGATCAAACAACTCAAACCTGAAGTAAAAAAATGCATTTATTTTTCTGATGAGAGTAGAAGTCAAAACAAAAATAAAAAGAGCTTTGTCAACATTTGTTATCACGAAAGAGACTTTGGTCTGGAAGAATGGCATTTGTTTCTCTCGTGCCACGGGAAAAATGTGACAAGAGATAGTTTACAAAGAACAATACAAAACCAAATTCTTGATATTTATCAGATGTTCAACTTCTCCCAAAATTGCATCAAGAATATTTCTTATTTGCAAACAAACAGATATCAGTCTATACGAAACAAAATTAAGATAGATTCGACCAGTGCAAACGAATAGTTGGCACAAGACAGTTTAATATTGCACTGGAAATTCACGATACGATTGCCTGTATTTATGAAGGCCAATGGTGGATTGGAAAAGTTATGGAGATAAGTTTAGAGCATAATGATGTTAATGTGCCTTTCTACCACCGAACTGGACATAGAACTTCTTTAAAGAAGTCATCTAGTGATAAGGTTTGGGTGCCTCTTCAAAATGTTCTAAAAGAATAAGGTGTTTTGGAGCTTACAACATCCACTAGTCGATCACAAAATATTTCTCCGAAGCTTTGTGAAGAAATCAGTGAATTGTTCAATGTACGCAAATAAAAGAGAAAGTGCAAGACATTCTCAAAAAAAAGGATTCAATAAGTTGTCAATTAGCCTAAAATTCAAATTAAAAAGTCTTTCATTAAAAAAAGAACAGTAATAATGTGAAAGTTTGAATTTGAATCTTTAACTAATTGAATTTAATGATTAATAATTGCGTTTCTCAATCATGGACTTTATATGATGTGAGTATGCAGGGTGTTAATTTGAAAACAAGCCAGCCACAATATCTTTAGAACCGTAACAGTTAGAGAACATTTTCCAAAACCGTTCCTAGGATATGGAGGGGGAACCATTTTGATTCACATAACAATCTTCTGCAACCAACCCCTTAGGCTGTAGTCACCCTTGCCCATTTTTTTTAAATACCATGACCCCACTTGTGATATATCATTACAAAGGTCTTTCAAACTGCTAATCAGTGGTACCAACAAAATTTGTTATTGTTACATAAAAAATGTAAAAAAAAATAATTATTAAATAATAGTATGCTCAAAATGATTTCCATTATTTTCGAGACAATAATAAAGTCTATTCTCAAATTCCTGTCGTACATTTTGGAAGGTCTGTCGTGGAATAGCTCGCCACTCTTGTATTATCCGTTGTCGCAGATCTGCGATAGACTCGTGCTGAGTTTTATAGACCACAGATTTTAAGTGGTCCCATAAGAAGAAGTGTAATGGGGTCAAATCTGGAGATCTAGGTGGCCATTTAATTGGTCCTCTTCTACCAATCCATTGATTCCCAAAAGTGTGGCTTAGCTAGTCTCTAACAGGTACTACATAATGCGGAGGTGCTCCGTTTTGTTGAAAATGTAATAAATTGTCATTCAAGATTAGTTCATCATTTTCATCTCTTTGATTTTCTAATTCATGAGCTATAAGGGGCTGTATTAATTGATCTAACATTTCATAGTACAGTTGACCATTTAAATTTTGATCAATAAATATTGGGCCAATAATGGAATCTCCAAGAATACCTGCCCAGACATTAAGTTTTTTGGGATACTGCGTGTGGACTTCTCTAATAAGATGAGGATTGTCACCACTCCAATATCGACAATTTTGTTTGTTTACATGCCATTAAGGTAAAAAGTACATTCGTCGCTAAAACAAATGTTTTTCAGTAAGTCAGGCTCAGCTATAATTTTATGAGTCATTATTTCGCAAAACTCAATTCGTCTGTCTGGATCATCGTCTCCAAGTTCTTGCGTAATATACATTTTATAGGGATGAAATTTGTGCTTTTTCAAGACTTTACGAATGGATTCATGACTCTTTGTTTTTATTAGATCTGCAATTAAATTATATTATTAAAAAACAAACATTGAAATTTATCAAAGATAAATCGCGTATTAAGAAAATCGATATTCATCTGTGCCCGATCCTGCAGTTAAAATTAAAGCATTTATTGCAGACATAATCATTTTCTTCAAAACTTTATAACAAAATCAAAACTAAGGATTGAATAGAGAATAGTCTACCATACTTATTTATTTAAAACATTAGTTACAAGAAAACACTAATAAATATTTAGTGTATCACTTTGTGATACATTTTGACTATATAATTAAATAATAATAACTTTTTGTATTCAGTTTTTTTTATTTTTAAGGTGACCAAGTACTTGGTTTGATAATGGCTCGCTGATGAGTCGAAACTAGTCACCTACAAAAAAAAGTAAATACAAAACAGTAATTAGTATTATTTAACACTAATAGTGTATAGTTTAAATAATCACATAAACGTTGTTGGGTTTGTCTTTAAATTTTCAAAAATCATAATGAGTTGTTTTCAAATTTAACTATTACGATTACACATATTATTTTCTTAAAATATTAGATTTACAAACATATCTTTGAAGTTGTCAAGATTTTTTAATTTAACTATTACGATTTTTATCATAAAACTAAACTTAATAATTGCGAAGTAGATCGCAAGCGCAAACACGTAATATCGATTTCCAGTAAGACTTAAAATGCGAATTAAATTCTGACTGTAATGCCCAAAACGAGTTTTTCAAATCAATATCAAACTAATTACAAAAATACTCCACTCTTCGGCTTTTTTGCTAGCAAAAAATATTTTTACACGCCTAATAAAAGCATCATCATAAAAATCATATTTACGCTTGACACGTGCGAACGGAAAGCGTTCGCTGATTTTATGTTTTCATTGTGACATAATTGCTTTTTTTCCTTTCCTCCCACGTAAGATACAGGAATGAATCATTTTAATACGTAGCAGTCGTTGAAAAGTGCACCGAATTTACAATCTCGGAACATAAAGGTTGTCCAGTGACTGGAAACGAATTTCCATTGATGAAATTGTAAAAGCTAGCTGCCGCACATAGTAAACATGTAGACATTCTTATTTTGCCCGGCGCATCCACCATACCGTGAGAGTATTAACAAAACGCGCACTGACAGTGATAAAAAACACGGTTCTAGATAAATGTTACATGCATCAAAAGCGGAATATTAAAGTGTTTCAATATTTAAATTGAATTTATAGATTTAACAGTTTGTGTTATAATTAAAACGCCGATCAAACTATTTTATGCACTATACTAAAAACATACAATTGCTTTCAATTTTAGATATAAAATTAATTCATTAACTACAGAATATTAATTGAGATTTTTTTATCTTAAAAAATGTAACGGTCTACAAATTTTAGGAGATTAAAATAACAAAAAAATCATAAAGCTAGACAATTCAAATTGCTTGATCATAAATGAGTTCTTAAAATAAAATAAATGTAACTACCTACATAGAATATATAAATATGATTGATACAACATATTTGTTACATTCATGTAACATGAGTCATGAGTCTTTCTAATTTTCTGTTTCAGAGGGCTTAATCAATGTAAACTGGTAACAGAAATGTTCCTGAAAAAACATGTAATTAATATTTAATGAACTAGTGCAATAATAAAGGCGATTAATAATCGGGATATTATGAGTTAAATATGGGTCTGTCAACTTGGCCCCCCCAACTCAAAATCTTCAAATAAAAAATATTGCGCCCGAAAGGTCTTAACTTGTGCTCACTTGCGCCCAAATATTAAAACTTGCGCTGTTAAGGGTAGAAAGTTATAGCGATTTGAAAATAGGGGGGGCTAAGTTGACGCCAGCCCCCCCATTTCGGAATTTTTAACTTTTTCTTTCATAAATACATTCTATGGAACTTGCGCTGTCGATACCACCTAATTTTACAAGTTGCGCTGCAAAAATACACCTCCTATAAACGAAATAAAGGAGGGTGCCAGCCCCCCCACTTTACATTTTTTAAGTTTTATTGCATTGTACACAAAGCTTAGAAATGCTATATATCAAAACGATGTTCAATTATTTGTTTATACGAGGGTAAATCAATTTATTTCCAGAAAGTTTTTATTTGCAATGCCACTGAATACAAATGCAAAACGTAACCTAAACAATCATTCTGGAATTGGTCTAGTACTTGAGCGAACCTTGTTTTCGCTAGCGTGGCATAATTAAAAATTGAAGAGCGTGTGGTTGTAAATTAAAATAAACTTGGGTGGTACAGGGATTTTTTCTTTTCAGTATATCTACAATCATGATGCATACGCTGTAAATGTTCAGGCATTCGTTGTTTTTAAAAAGCAATTTGCAGCTATTAACGAGAGTTTTACCTCCTTGATTAAGCATGAACTAAAATTTCGAGTTTAGAAAAGCCAAAAAACCAAAATAACCAAATTTTCAGGCTTTTCTAAACTCGAACTTTTACTTCATGCGCCACGCGTATAAATCACTAAAATATTGTAAAGTTTAAATATACTGTTTTAGCATATAGCAGTATCAGTATATTCGGAAATTCACTTAAAATCTCGGTATACCTCAATGTTATAATCAGGATAATACAGTGGTGTACACGCGTATACGTCTTCACAGCTAAACTTCATTACAAACTACAATAATTTGTAATAAAATTCATAAAATCTCATAATCCCATCACAATTTGTAAATTAAACCGCTATTACATCACAGGAGTGAAAATAAACTCCATACAGTTACATAACCGACTGACTTCCAAGTTATTAGGTTTAAATAGAAAGAACTTTCACTGTCTATTCGCAGGCCGAACTGCATTTGATATGTCAGCTAGGATTAAAGACAAACACTATTAAAAAAATCGAATAGTTGATTAGGGAAAAATGTTAAAAGTGCAATATTTTTCGCAATCTACAACTAATTTGTTTTACAAAGACGAATTTAAACAGTCATTGAAACAACTACAGTAGGTTACTGTGTGTAACAGCAAATACTTCATTGTATAATTTAATATTCTTCGGGGTATTAGTCCAGAAAGTATGGTATTAGATTTCTTATTATAATAGATGTATAATGTCAAATATGTAAATAAATTATGTTATAGTTCATAAATCCCACAATATAAGCAATAAATTCTTATTCGTGTGCGTTATATTTGTAAAGGTTTGAGAAATGCGGCCCCAAACGAACGTATAAATCGAAATCTCCTGGGAATCAGCGCCGACTGTAGTATGGCAGATGGTTAGAACTAAACGAGATTATCTGAATGCTAATGTTGATTCTTGATTTTAGGATATAAGCGAATCCAATATATATTTCCAAAGAGCGATAGGTGTGCACTTTTTGTCTAGCGCCATTATTAATCCTTATAAAGTGCAGTAATTTCACGAGAAAGGAAGCAACTGTAGCTTGGGACGTTTTAGAGATGTGTTGCACGCCCGTAGCTGTGGTAAACGACATTTATCCAGGGCTTAGTGGTGATCTTTCTGAGTTTTCACGTTGCCCTCTTTATTAAATAAATATGTGTAATTCTCAGAGGGGTAGATATTAAATTTATTAAATTAGGTTGAAAAATGTACCGAATAAAATGAAATATAGCGACTGAAGAGGGTTTGTGTTTGACTTACCACCGAGTCGTAATTCAGCACTTCCTTGGCAGCTTTCCCGGTCATTTCTTACTACGCATTGATACATCCCTCGGTCGTGCCGTGTTACACCGCCGACAGATAAAACGAGATGACTTAATAACCTTATCCGGGAATTTGCTTCCGTGAGTAAGGACTCGCCGTTTCGGAACCATTCTACGCGTCCTATAGGGAATCCTGATACCGTACAATTAAAAATAGCGTTTTCTCCAGAATTGATCACCTGCGAAAGAAACATTAACATAAGTCATTGTAAAATCAGCTTAGCATACATACAGGTAATTTTTCTTTTAAGTATAGGTACATACAGGGTTTTTATATCTTAAGTATACACATCTCAATTATATGCTGTAAATCTTCAGATATTTGTTGTTTTCTTAAGAGTTCAATCTGAAGCTTTGATCACGTGTTTTCTACTTTTAGGTTAAGCATGAAGTAAAATTTCGAATTTAGAAAAGCCCTAAAATTTTACTTCATGCACCACGCGTATAAGACACTAATTTCAAGTGAAGTTCACTCGTTCACAATATTTTAGTGTTTTAAAAAACGTGGAAATTAATGGATTCTCAAGCATGGATAAGACAGTAGAATGTGGGATTAACGACATGTTTGCTATTGGATCTACGGCATCACTAATTTCCTTCGCTGATGATACGGCCATGTTTTAAGAAGATATTAGTTGGCAGAGCCTTAAGATGAAAGTAGAGCAAGACCTAAAAAATATATTTGAATACCTAAATAGTAACATGTTATCAATAAATATAGAAAAAAAAACAAATTCTTACAGTTTGCGTATCACAATAACATGTGTTCCAATAATTAAGAAGACAACTAAAAGGTAACTTTTATAAAACTGGCCCAGGAAATAAACTATCTAGGGGTAATTATTGATCCGCATCTAAGATGAGAAAAACATATCAGCCACCTAATAAAAAAGCTAAGGTACACATTATGTTTAATTAAGAAAATCTCAGTCTTCTGGATCTGGATCATAAAAGAATTATATACTCAATGACATTAGAAGCGTAACACCCAGAAGGAGTTATTATTATTAACTTGATTTTTTGCCTGTATGGTAGCCTTACATCAAGAATAAAATGATTACATTTTCAAGAAATTTTATTAAAAAACAATCTTGAGGCATCTCGTTCCAAGCAACTTGAATTTCATCGATCAACTGTGCTAGAGTCTGTGGAGGATGGTGCAAAGAGAATATTCTTCTTCCCATGATATCCCACACATGTTCAATGGGATTTAAATCCGGCGAACGGGGCGGCCACGCCAAAACATTAACACCAGCTTCATTAAGAAAGTTCATAGTTCGACGAGCAATATGGGGACGTGCGTTATCCTGTTGAAAAAGTACGTCTGGGCGGCCATCTAAATAAGGCAACAAAGTCGGTCGTATGACGTCTTCAACATAACGCGCAGTTGTCATACTGCCTCGAATGAATACAAGAGGTGATCGACTACCATAAGCAATAGCCCCCCAAACCATTACTCCAGCAGTCCTGTGTACATGCCTCTCAATAGCAAACCTAAGATCAGGTCGTTCTCCATGGTAGCGTCGTACCCTTCTACGGCCATCATGCGTGCCTAGACAAAATCGTGATTCATCGCTGAATACGACATCGTGCCATTCTGCCTCCCAAAGCTGCCGTTCTCTGCACCAGTCCAACCTTTGGCGACAGTGTCTCGCTGTTAAAGGAAGCACTAATCTTGGACGGTACAAAAGAAGCCCAAAGGATTGAATGCGGCGATATAAGGTTCGCATACTAACGGGCCTACCTTCTTCTCCAATCCATTGATCACCGATTTGATGCGTAGTAGCGACACGGTCTCGCAGGGCTATTTGTCTTAAGCGCCGATCTTGACGTTCTGTGGTACGCCTTGGTTGACCAATTGGTCTTCTTCTTGCTCCTCTACCTTCTTCTGTCCATACCTGATACACACGTATTATAGTTGCTGCAGTGGAATCAATACGGCGGGCAATTTCGCGATAGGACATACCGACATCTCGATAAGCAACAACTCGACCCCGGTCAAAATCGCTCAAATGGTGATATTGTGGACGTCTTCGGACTCGAGGCATTTTATTTAAGCTTAACACACTCAACGGAAACACGAAAACTAAAAACATCTGTACTAAACAGCTCATATAAATAGTTTTATCAAAAAGAAAAAGTGAATTTTTTGTTTTTCACAATAAATATAAAAGGCACAAGGTTGAAATTGTTATCAATGTATGCTTTAAATATAGTCACTCTGTTGCTAAAATATGAATTCAAAAAAATCATTCCTTCTTGGTGTTACGCTTCTAATGTCATTGAGTATATATTACTCGCTCATCCAGAGCCACCTATACTATGGTCTAACTTGCTAGGGTTCTGCTAGGAATACGAATATAAAGCCGCTACAAGTAATTCAAAAACGAATTATTAAAGCATTGTTTAACAAACCAATTTGGTATCCAACTGTACAGCTTTATAAAGAAACATGCACTATGAATATACGTTATTTATATATTTACAAGGTTGGAATCAAAGCGTACAACAAGAGAGAAAACCTTATGAAGCCCAATCATAACCATAACACCAGAGGGAAGGACGATTCAGTTGTCCCGAAAGTGAAATTAAGCATAGGGCAAAGATCACTCGACTATATTTTACTCAAGATCTATAATATAATACAGCAACAATAGACATATTATTTTTATAAATTATATATTATAAGCTAATGTAGATGTATAAAGTTGTTATTTCAATATAATTTAATAATTACTACTTGTATATAAAAACAATATTTGTTATCACCTCAACGCACAAGATGTACCTTTTGTGGGTTTTGTTTATGCATGTGAATTGTATTCATACTTTTCATGTGAATACACTTATTATTATTATTAATTTATTGCATCACTTGTTGAAGTTCACAATTTTTTTGCTGTTGTTACTTTGACAGCTGAAAAACCTGACAGATGTTTTCTGAAAATTAAACGACACACAACAAGTAGTCGTTTAATTCATCTATAACTTCTAGTAAATCTATGAGATGATATTTTGTGGTAAACAGAGATTGAAAGCAGAACTGAACCGAAAACTGAAATTAACCGGTCATTTTGTTGAACCGGAACGATTAATGAAAAATGCCTGAACCGATACTGTAACCGTAACATTGTTTTGTGGCGGTTTATTTCGTTTTTGTTCAGTATTTTCCTATTATTGCTGGTATACTATTTATTAATTTCTTCTGATCCTGATTTATTACGAAATCGAACCCATCCGGAACATGTTAAAAACCGTTCAGCTCCAGAACGTGAACATTTATTGGGAATGTAAAATATGTAAACTTTTGGTGTAAACAGTGGGTCCGTTATCTTGCCCCCCCCCCTTCAAAATTTTGAAATCAAAATGATTGTACAATAAAAGTTACAACGGTATGAATATTAGGGGCGCTAACATGACGCTAGCCCCCCCCCCCTATTCAAAATTTTCAATATTTTATGTATGAAATCTATTCTACGAAAGTTGCACTATCGAAACCACTCATTTTCATAAGTTGCACCAGCTAAATACGAGAACTTAGGGTGCTAGCCCCCCTTTTTTGAAATATCAACAAAATTTCGTACTTATTTTATAGCCTAGAAGTTACACCAAGTTTCACCACAAAAAATATTATCCTAACACTGAAAAGAAAAGCGTTATAAACAAATATTGTTAAAGCTTGAAACCAGTCTGCGTATTATCAAATTAGTATAGCAAGCCCTATAAAGCTCACAATTTTGCAAAAGTAAAGAAAACCATGTACAAATTAATATAATTCTATAAAGTGAAACTTATTGGACACTTAGTCGAACATTTCGCATAACATTGTTTGCCAGTGCAACTTACGCAAGATTAAAAAAAAAGCTATTTTACCCCATTTTTGACAATTTTTGCAAAAATAAAGAAAACTATTTTGAAATGAATACGTTTCTGTGAGGTGTAACTTGCAAGAGATCAAGCCAAACATTTTGTATGTTTAAGTTTTGCGGTGCAATTTACGATAGGTCGTTATGAAATAGCCTCGAAGCACGTCTTATGGGAATCTTTAACAAACGGCTGTAGCTTATAATTGAATATAACACGATATAATTTTTTTTTCTGATAAATCTCATCATACTTTACTACGATGTGTACTTTAAGAATAATAATATTTCTTCTACTTTTCTAAACAAACATGTGAGATATTTACATGTTTAAAAAAAAAAATCGGCATAACTTAAAAAATATTGCAGCTAAAAAATATATAATATGTGGATTTCAAGTATTTCGACAAGCTCTAAAACTTTTATTTAAAAGATTTTTTCGATATTTTCGAAAATATTAAAAACATTGGTGAACACTAAAAGTAAACTTTCGTTTTTGGTTTCCAAAATTTCACCAAAAGCATTTCAGATCCTATAACTGAAATAAGAAGTTTAAGTTCAAAGTTTTATCTTAATATCTATAGCGGTTTCTGCTCTACGGTGATGACGGACACACAGACATTTCTCAGACTTTTTTCCTTTGATTACATACGGGGAAAGTAAAAATATAGAAAGGGTCAGGGGGAAAACGATAAATATTTATTTTATACGATTATCCAGAAATAATAATAATTTCAACTTATGAAGGTGAAATTGTTTTTCTATTAGTGTTTGTTATTTGCATGTAATATCGCACATTTATTTTCAGTAAATAATCAACATAAAATATCAATGTTTAAATTAATTTGTGCTACTTTCACCGTTCTTCAATTTTGCCCAATATGTTTTTATATAGTTTTGAGTCACTGCTCACCGTTTTTTGCCTCTGATTGTCCACATTAGTATAGTACAACTTTTGAGCTAACAGATAATGAAAATATCGAAAAAATCAACATTAAATCGTGTAAAGTATAAATAAAGTGGTATAAAAACATAGAAATATTCCTTAGTGATTAATTCATAAGTAGTATATTTTGACCTTCACAATATTACAGTGATTTATACGCATGGTGCATACAGTAAAATTTCGAGTTTAGAAAAGCCTGAAAATTTTCAGGCTTTTCTAAACTCGACATTTTACTTCATGCTTAATCTGGGAGTGAAAAACACTCGTTAGAAGCTTCAAATTAAACGTTTTTATAAAATCAACAAATGTCGGAAAAATTACAGCTTATTTTTACATTACGACATGTATACTTTAAAAAAGTTTCTTGTACAGTGATCATTTATTTATTTAGAAAGATAAATTCATAACTTCAATTACGCAAATGGTAATTTACATTCAATAAAAGTGTTTGTATTGTAAATAAAATCAATGTGAAATTTGGCATGCCCTGGCAATATTTTCATAGTCAGGTTGGTATGATGACGTAGCTAATCGCTAATCGGTAATCGTGTGTAATTGTATTTTTTAGTTTATCTTTTATCTGAAAACGCATATTCTGACAAATATGTTGATCTAAAACAAGAAAGGTTAATATCGAACGTTTCTTCTGTGTGTATTTGTTAACAAAAGAGGAAATTCATTTAATATCATTAAAATCTGCCAGCCTCACGTGCATTTTACTATCGACTATTTCTATTTTTTGTCGAGAAACTTTAACAAGTATCGAAACGATGATTTAAATGTCGTTTCTGCAAAATTAAGAATTATTTGAAAAATCTTATTAAACTAGTTGTGTCGTTTGTTGCCCTACAACTCTATATCGTTCAGTTTTATGCAAATATCTAGCAAGAATAACAGATCAAAATACCATTTTTTATCGCTTATACACATTTATAATTTTGAAAGACCCATAGCTTCTTATTCTTCACAGCTCACAGCTCTTCCAATCCCAGGTTAAGCATGAAGTAAAATTTCGATTTTAGAAAAGCCCTAAAATTTGGCTTGGTCGCTCCGCCAAGCGAAGCGACCAAACCAAATTTTCAGGCTTTTCTAAACTAGAAATTTTACTTCACGCGTCAAGCGTATAAAACACTGATTTAAAACGAAGTTCAAAATATACCTCGGCTTATGTGAGATCCCATGTTCATTAATTTTACAAATGTCTATTTTAATTAATTCTAACGTCTAAAGTAATTTGTTGTGGAATATGTAAAAGTATACTTAAATATAAAAAATCCCCGTATGTTTCTTAAATATAATTTGAAATCAACGGATTAACGAAGCAATAGTGACTAATACTGATTTGTTAACTAATTTTGTAAACGTGTTTTAATGGGTATTAATTCCCTTCTTTAAACTCATTATCTATATTTTTCATATCTGCAACGATCGAAAATTTGCAGATTAAATAACAACTTTTTTCAGCAGACAGTAAAAAAATGTTTTACAAAATCTAGTCGGAGGTTTAAACCAGTTAGCGATCGACCAAAAATGGTCCAGCGATCGACGGGTTGAACACCCCTGCACTAGTATTAACTATATATTTATCATATTTTCCATTACTTAAATGATTGAGAATGTTAATAGAGATATAATGTAATAATAAAATATTTACTTGTAGTTGTGGCAGGACATGAACACTTAGGTGTGCAGTTACAGTGAGTCGTATATCTAAACGTTGTTCGCCAAAATGGTTGGAAACTTTGCAGGTCCACCGACCAGTGTCCTCCGGCTTCAGTCTTCTAATATGCAAAATATCTTGTAAAGGTTCATATCTCGTGGAGGAATGGATGGCCTGTAAGTGACCGTTGACCTCTTTAAACCAGCTGAAATATAATACACAAGTTAGTGCCGCGTCTAACGGCATCGGCTGAAACTAATGTAATTGAATATGGTGATTGGTGTATCAGGTGTTCATCTTCGAACTCGATATTCATTAAATGAAAGTGATACGAGGCTTAATGTGTTGTTTATGGAACTTACTTAAAAGTAGGCGGGGGATTCCCCTGTGCGGAGCAAGTAAGATGTATATCGGTTTCCCTATTAGCCGATTGAACGGTCTGCACAGTTGGGGCTATCCTCGGAGGCATGCTACCTGTGGGCTCTGCGAAAACACAAGTTGTTCCATTTAATGACCCCATTTACTTTTTCAGTTTCAGGGATAACTAAGTTACTGCCTTAATACTGACCTGTGACTGTAAGGATGGCTGCTGCACTTCGTTTCCTCTCCTGAGTGAGGACGTGCAGGGTTAAACAGGAGTATCGAGCTAACCCATCCTCCGCCCTTGCTGATCGTATATGCAGCTCACCGGATCCATGGGTAACTATTATTCTACCCCCTAAATACATAACACTAATTACAATCAATCTGTACATTATGAACACCGAATACAATATCCAGATTATAAATGGGATATATTACGTTAACAGAGCAAAGCAAAACTGAAAAAGGATAAGTCACAAATTCAAGTAGCTAATGTATTGTCTAGAATTAGTTTACTGTATAAAAGTAAAACCGCGACTTTGTATTAGATTAAGTTTCCTTTCTTTTACCCTTACTCTAACTTAGTTTACTCGTGGAAATGTTAAAATAGGAGCAGGACCGACCATATACATGGAAAGGGATTTTGTGTGAATCCTCCGTATATTGAATCCAGCATTCCTTTAGAATGAGAATTAGATAAAAAAGAGGGAATAATGAGTTTATATTTTTTGCGAATCACATGGAGCTGACCGGCTATGTACGTGGGAGTTTTACGGGGAAATCATTTTATGTGATGTAAATATGAAAGGTGTCCGAAGCGTCGCTCTCAATTTAATAAATCTTTAATAACATTTTTATTATACAACAAGGTCGTTATCCTTCTTATGCCGGAGTGGTTTTTCTAGTAGTTTGTTCCGGAACGTTTTATTGCAATACTACCCCTCTAATAAAGTCTTTAATCACAAAGGATGTTATAAAAAATCACTTTACTAAAGTGAAATTTTCAATGCGAAGCTCTAACTGCTCGAATTTCTAATGTAATGCCTTTAGAACAGCGCTTTCCAACATGTTTGATATTCATTAATTCAACCTCTCAATACGTCAGTGTTATTTGCACTCATGCATATAGTAAATATTTCAACTGTATTACTTTGTATTGTTAAAATATTTTCTTTGTGCTTGAAAGAACAGTAGAACTTAGAAAAATATTAAATGCTTAAAAAAAACTGAATACCAAGCACAGGAAATCAAACGCTCTAATTTTGACAAAGTTGAATAAATTCCTGTGTGGTGCAAGGACCAGGGGTGGGGGGATTTTGGGGACCAATCTCTCTCCTTGAGTCTTGAAAAATAGAAGAATGAAATAAAAGGCTCTTCTTCTGTTAGCATCAGTTATAAAAACGTTTTATTTTTTTTATTTTAACTAAAACAAACACGTTTTTTTTATAAAACAGGTTCTTTTTCCTTTAAACAGCGTTTAAAACAAGAGAAATTCTTATTATTAAAATTAAGATATACAGTAGAACCTCGTTATACCGGGATGGCTTTTGGCTATACCTAGCACGATATAAGGAAAACACGGTATATCCGAATATATGTAATTTGTATAATAGTCACATACACACACGCGCATATATACATATATATAATATATATATATATATATATATAAATATATATATATTTATATATATACATAAATATATATATATATATATATATATATATATATATATATATATATATATATATATATATATATATATATATATATATATATATTCAATAGACCCAGTATTTACTAGTCTCCTTAACATAATAGGTATGTGCAGTACATAACAAGACATACTATATAATACAATAATGACGCCGGAACGTTTTACCTAATCAGGGCGGTACGCAGTCAATTGTTAAAATTAACATCTTTAAAAAAAAAAGAAACCTGAAAAATGACCCCGATATATCCGAATCACGGTATCTCGAGGCCCGGTATAGCGAGGTTCTACTGTATCATTAAATTTGTAAATAATTATTACATTTATAAAAAATTGGAATTTTATTTATTAAACTCGTCTCAAACAAAATCTGTGCGTCTCAAAACTATAAATTGCCCAATTTTTTTCAACTTTGGCTCAAACTTACGGATAAAATCAAATGCGATATTTTAAATATAATAATATCGATTGTTAAAGTTATCTTAAATAATTAATGTTTAAATACTTTCAAAATAAACCCAATAACCTCTTTAGTGGTTATGACGTATATATACGCAACAAAAATTCGAAGCTACATTGGATATGACGGATATATTCCCCTTGCATATTTCATTGGGGCTGCTCATTGTTTTTATGAATATGCTCACCTGTGATATTTCACGTGTACAAAGAATGTTTTTTGAATGCGGATATCAATTGTTGTTACACAAAAAACATCTAGACTTGCTTTAGAAGTCCTTTGCTTATACTATACCACCCACCATAAAAGAAAAGCCAACCAAAGGGTCAATTTAATTAGTATTTTTACATTTTATTGTTAAAACATTAATACATTCAATATCAGATGCGTTACGTGTTCCGAAAATTTTAAAATAAAATATTATTTTAACGAAACGCTTCGTGCCACTTAAGAGATTAACCAATTATTCAGGCTTTTCTAAACTCGACATTTTACTTCATGCGCCAAAACACTGATTTATTCTTAAGTATAAAAGCAGCTCAATTATCTTTCATTGTTGCCAAAACTGGAGTAAAAAAAGTTAAATCAATATGCAGGATGTTATAAAATATGATAATATTTTCATGGGCTTCAGATCAGGTACTGTTTAAATAATTATACATCTAATTAAGAGAAAAAACTATTTTAAACAAATTGAACGTTTAAAGTAACATTTCCAGATTAGGAAAGCCCGAAACTACGCGATCAAACCAAATTTTCAGTCTTCTCTAAACTCGAATTGTACTTCATGTTTAATCAAGGATAGGAAAAACTTATTAAAAACTTTAAACTGATTAAACCTAAAAGATAAATTCCCTGTATAATATGTATACAAAAATAGAACCCTTCACAATTAACAAGGAGATTAAATTGTTTAGAAACGTACGCCAATGTGTAATCTGCGATTAAGCAGTCTTTTTTATTTTAATTTTGTTTCTTATTTATTATTCTTTAATACCTGTGACTACTCTAGAAATATTTGTGAAATGTTAAAAACATCATTACATTTAAATGATTAATTTTATGAAAATTATTCATATCCGTCAATATTAAATATTCAGTATGGATTTAAAAAACAATTTCTTTGTAGTATATTTTACCACTGCAGAAACTGCGAGCTCAAAATATGGTCGGTCGGAAGAGATAATTTATTAGACCCTCAAATTTTATGAAACATTAGCGCAGACGGTTACAATTTTATGGATATGATTATTGTTGAAATTGGCCCTTTCAAATATTACTACTAATAATCCAACTAATATCATCCTTTTGTCGCTAATACCACGTCATTTCGTGTTACAACACTAGAGGCGGCAACTGCTGAAACATTTCATGAAATAAAATATCAGGCCGGTCTCCCCGCTTAACTAATTGCACCATGAACGTGCATTTAATGTGGCGTTTTAAAAGTGACAGAATGAAATGCAATTGCTAATATTTCATATTAACTTCGCGTTTTGTCGGGTTCACCGCTGCCGACAGTATTTAGCTAATCACGTATTTTTATATTATTTACTTTGCCTTCTCTATTTTTGCGTTGTTGGGGGAAAACTGCACCGGCGGGAATTGAACCCAGCATAATCGGATGAGTGGCAGGGTAACTCCCATTGGGCGACCAACTATTTTCCCAAATATTTAATGGGTTGAGCAACAATTCTACTACTTTTCTTCAGTCCTCTGAACCGTCGTGTTTTTCAACCCCTCGTGGGACTAAATCCTCCCTCTTATCAGGTACATTAGAAGATTGTTCCACTTTGCCAATAGCGCTATTTTCTTGACCATAATTTATCCTAGATCTTATGTTCTATGTATATTTTTACGATAAAATTAAACTGACATGCTTTTATATTTATTAGGTATTGATAATAGATACAATTAAAGTTGGTAAATTTACAATCCCTACGCAAATTTATGAAGTTTGTTAATTACCAGTAATTCAGTAAGTTTGTGAATCAATACCGGTTTACCGGTAAATTACAATGTTGTTGTTTTAGGAGGAACAGTTATTAAATACATGGACAATTACTTTTCCTGGACGTCAAGATCTTAAACTGTTGCATGTATGATAGTAAAACTTAATCGTGTATTAAGTTTTCAAATTAAATACAAAGCTTAAATATGTGATTTGTATAATAATCACCAAACTTTACCATTTATCCAAACATATTTGGATATTTTTTAGCAGATATTATTTTACAAAAATCCTTAATAATGTTAAATATTTTAGAAATGGAGAAAATTTATTAATGCATTGTTAACGTTTTTAATAAAAATGTTAGCAGTACTTGGTTTTGGTTCTTTGAGAAGTGCACATTTCTGCACTGCACTTAGGCCTCATTAGGCCCATTGTGCTTGGCAGTACTTATAGTACAACCAAGTCTCAAAATTTTAACTTTGACAAACTTAAAAAAGCGCAATATTTGACGAATTTTTGGATTGGATCTTAATATTCATCATTTTGCGACTTTTCGTAACACTTTTTCCAATTATTTCAAAAAATAAAAATAAAAGCTATTGATAATTATTTAGTGAGCGTTGCTAGTGTCTCTGATTAAGCACGAAGTATTCTCAACTCGCAATTTTAGTTCATGCGCTGATTTAAACACTGATTTAAAGTGACGGCATTTGCATTTCTCATCGAGTAATGTCACGATTGTTAACTGTCATAATTATCTAAATGTCTTTTTATAGACCAAATATCGGCTAGTGCCCACTAATGTCAACTGCGACTGTCGACAAAAGTCACTGTTGACTTATGTCCAAGTGTGAATAAATGTCAACTGTGAAAAGTCTACACACCACCAGCCTTATTGTTTTATAAACTACCGGTTCATTTTTTACCATTTAACATTTACCGCTAGAACGGTCCAAATTCAACCTCTCCTAAATATATAGCGTATAAAACGCTTGTTTAAAGTAAAGTTTAAAACAGGTATGAGCAACCTTTGCTTAGCTGAGGGCGCAATTTTGGGACTTAATCAGGTCGCGGGCCGTAGGTAAAAAATAAGTAGGTAGTAGTGAATAAGGAGGCGATAAAAATGCACAGATTTTTTTTATTTATTAAAACTATAATAGCATAATCAAACCTATAAAAAGCAAATTGACAAAAAAGATAGAAAATTCAACTGAAAATTAATGAGATATTTTAATTTGAAGCTGAGAACCAAGATGATCAATATTGGGGTCAATATCAAAGTGTTTTCTAAATTAACATCTGTAAGCTAAGTACGATACTTATTTTTATTAATTTATATGATTGAAAAAAGCTGCTCACATTTATACGTGCTTTCGAAAGTGCAAATTATTTTTCTTGCGAAAACTCTCAGATGTGGATACTTTTCTTCGGTAAGGTATGTTCTGTAAAATTCGCTTAGTTCCACATCATCAAATTTATACTTCAAATATGAGTCTTCTTAAAGCTCGATCAACTCCATTTGTAGGTAAAGCTGAGCATCTTCCACACTACACTTACACGGATTTGCAAAAATTGAGAGTGCTATCCATATTCTTGAAATCGGAAAACTGATCAATGCGACCATAATCAATATTTTCGTGACTGGATAATGTTACAAAATGAAAACAGTTTATACTTCTCAGTTGTGTTTCCCAAGGGCGAATTTTGTTATGAAAAACTTCAGGATGACTGATGATTTACCAATTGCCCTTGTTTTTGAAGCTTCAAGTTCAGGTCGTTTAAGTGTCCTGTGATGTCTACCAGGAATGCCAAGTCACAAAGCCATGTTGTACCACAAGTTTGCGGCAATGGTTTCTCTTTCATTTCCATAAAATCAACTATTTCTTTTCTAAGGTCATAAAATCATTTTAGCATTTTGCCTTTGCTTAGCCACCTTACGTCGCAATAGTATGTCAGATCATCGTGTTCTGAAGAGAGTTCATCCAAAAATGCTTTAAACTGGCGATGGTTAAAACCGCGGGATCTAATGAAACTAATAGTATTTACTACCACATCAATAACGTTCTTTAGTCGAATGGACTTAGAGCACAAGTTTTGTTGGTGAATATTGCAATGCAGAATTATAAAATCACTCACTTGCGCATTCATAGGGGTTGCTCTTTCCTTCAGAATTCCGATACAACCTTTTCGTGAACCGACCAATAAAGGCACCGCCTTTAATGGTCGGTTCACGAACAGGTTGGATAGTGCATCTTTGCATACTCTAACTAATTTACACCACTGCAAACCATATTACTTTTCCAGTAGTGGTCCCTTGTAGCGGCCGTAAAGCCAGTAATTCCTCTGTCACTATAAAGTCTTCATCAACACCTCCAATAAAAATAGCTAACTCGAAAATGCTTGAAAACCAGGTAATCTATCAGTCAATGTTTTTTTTCTTATATCACTAGCCATCATATCTGTACGTCGAACAACCGAACGTCGCGATAAGCTCACTTTCTCAAACTCTTTCTTCTTTTCTGGGCACAAAAGTTCTGCAACATGTACTAGGCACTGTTTAACAAACTCTCTCTCAGAAAATGACTTCGATGTTTTCACTTTTTCGGAACTAACTATAAAATCAGCTTTAACAACGCTTTGTGCTGTTTCCCTAAATCGGTAATGAGTTTTTTAATGTTATCCAATCTGGCCCGTAAGTAAATGCTTGCTGGAGTAATGCCGCTTTATAATGTATTCTTTTAAAACAGAAATTGTTTCATTGCACAACAAACACATAGGTTTACCACTGTGCATGATAAAAAAAATTAGTCAGTCCATTTGTTTTGGAAATGACGGCATTCTGTGTCCACTTTCCGCTTTTTAAACCAGCGTCTAAATAGATTTCTTTGCTTCTGAGCTGAATTTGCTTGAATATTTCCTGAGTCTTTTCTTATCAGTTGTTAAGCAGTAATGAGTTGACACGCGCGCTGAGCGGTTTACATATTACCCGCAATACCCTCGATCGTACGCGAATATGCGATGGAGCGCTTCAAGGTCATCAGGCGGTTTTTCTAATGTTTATCTGTTTGAGTCTTTCTAACGACTATTTCTGATTCGATCTGTGGCGTTCCACTGCATACGCTTAATAATATTATTTATCAACTTTAGTTTTTATGATTTAAATAAATACAGTTTTAGGTTCGTTTACGGTAATTACAAATAAACTATGTTTGCTAAATCTTTAATTTTTTTGCGCGTTATTTGAAATTTCTCTCGTGGGCTGGATTGAAGCTAGTAGGGGGCCGGATCCGGCCTGGGGGCCGGGGGTTCAAAATATACGTCTTCAGCATACTTCTGTAGTAGCTTATTGTGAACTTTACAATATTTTGGTGTTTATACGCGTGGCGCATGAAGTAACATTTTGAGTTTAGAAAAGTCTGAATTTGATTCATACAGTTTTATCATTTTAAGAAGAGCCGGTGTCAGGGTCGGTTGCCCATCTTGCATTCCCCCACGACGGGCAATGCCCGACCATATTCTCAGAAAAAAATTCAAATTCCAGACAAAGTTTAAGTCACTTTCTCTCGAATTTAAATTAAACTTACCTTAAATTTACATAAAGAAATAACAAATAATTTAATATCATGTTAATTTAGAGTAGTTACTTGAAAGAAAAAAAACAAGTATTGAGTTTTCAAGACAAAAGAAGAAGTAAAATCTCGTATGTATTTCAATAAATTTATGTTTTATTGGTGAAAATGTATTTGCATTTTTTATCAATATAAAAAACAAACTTATTTTATAAAATTAATTATAATTTATGAAAGTACTCTTGCCACATAGTAACCATATAATTTAATCAATTAAATGCAAAAATATTAACATTCACTCTACTAATTAAATTAATAAACAAATAAACGTGCAAATATGTAAACTCCTAATTGATTTGCGATCAATCTAAAAATAGGTATTCAATTGGCAATCCCAAATTAGTAATATGCATTAGGTGGATTTGTTCGATATAATCGATTATCGAGATGCAATTGGGTCAGATGTATAATTAAGCTGTCAATAAATGACTTTAAATGTATTATTGGGTTAAGGGTTTACTGTACTACTACGGTGCGTTATTGTTATAAGCCTAATTAAGTTTGCTATCTAATTATTGCATACATGGAATTAGTTACATGAAGCGTATGCATCATATGTAAATTATAAAAGTATTTCAATAACTATTTTAATTATATAGTTTAAGTTTATGAAAGTGTTTTATTTTATTAGAACACACACACACCTACCCTCTTCCATTCTACGATCTTGCTGACAGATACTATTGACTGTTAGAAAAAAATACTACGTATAGTGGAATTTTTTAAATTAGGCACTCTCATGCGCAGAACGAGCGCCTTTCGTGTATTTCCGCTGTTCAAAAAATGAGAAAGTGGAACCTGACTACGGTGGGCGCACATTTATTTGAAAGAAAGGAACTCGAGCGCACATACCAGGTGGTGCATTGGACGAGGACCCTTCGGGATTTTAATGGTGTTATCTCTGTAAGAGCCAGCGCAGAATGGTACATTTACGGCCCAACGTTTTCAGGATTGTCTTGCCTACGTTCGGGAAATGCTGTTCTACCGCGCAAGTGCCTAATTTGGGTAATACATCTATACCGGATGTTTGATTAAGCGTGGCCACCGGCTGTATCTTAGAATCTATGTAGCGTAGCATGTTGAGGTAAAAAATTGCAGAGTGAAAGTGGCCAAAAGAAATCACTGGAAATTAGTTTAGCCGCTAGAGGGCGTAACATTTATTGCCAAATACAAAAGCAGATATTTATCAAAAAACTACTAAGTTGAGCTAGGTTAAAAATATACAAATCATAATCTACGCTGAATTTAACTCAATTTTAACTACTCACTTGTTTCTTGAAAGCAGGAAAGTGTGATCATTAAACTGCGTGTAACTTTTGTTAGGATTAAATTAAATTAAATTATTAAGTTAGTCTCATTTGATAGGTAACTGAAAACACTTTAAATCACGGTTCACTCTCGTTTACTTTAGTTTTTAATAAAAAGCGCCAGAAGGCGTTTTTTGAACAACCGCCATATTTTCTAGATTTTCTTAAAAATTTTAAATTATAAGCTATAGTTCTCCTACGCTAGTTTATTACAGGAAGAAATACTAAGAAAAGTGGTGAATCCTGATATCTTTATCCTAATCAAAGATATAGTAAAAAGTCTAGTAGATTTGTCCATTTTCAACCGCACACCATATAAAAATATATTTTAAAATCTAGTAGGCCTTTAGGCTTTTTTGTTTTATTTTCAAGAGGTAAAAAACAATAATTTAAAGAAAAACGCAGCTCACCTTTCCTCATTTGTATGTTTTCGAAAGCAAATATGTAAGTAAATCAATGATAATTAAAAATCTCAAAATATATGAGGCTAGCAGAATATTTAAGTTTAGTAGAATGTTTAAAACAGCGTATATTTACTACAATTAAAAACGAGGAGATAGTTAAAATTAGGTAAAATTCACTGTAGATTAAGATTTTTATATTTTTCACAGCGCTTGGTTTGGCATTTATATGATAAAAATTGTATTAATCTTTTACTATAGAGATAGTGCACTCTTGTGGTGAAGCTATGAACTTAAAAATAATTTCCAGCGATTGCTCTTTGCCATTTTTACAATGAAATTTTTTACCGCAACATGCTAACATGTATAGTTTCTGAGATAATGTCGATGGCCACGTTTAATCAAACACCCGGTATAAACATGTTATCTCTTATTACGTTTAATACGTTTAATACGTTTAAAACTGTAGATTTCTGCAATAAAATATATCTTTTTGAATTAGATTTTTACTAATTCACGTTTTGGTTAGTTTATAATAAAATTATTTACAATTAAAGTTGTGTACATTGTTATAAACTAACCAAAACATGAAATAGTGAAAATCTAATTCAAAAAGATATATTTTGGTAATTGGCGATGACAATGGGGCAGCAAATAACATAACAGGATATTCTTTTGTTTTGTTGAAGTTATATTTTTTACGGCCTCAATACGAAGTTTTCTCGACTAAATAATAAATTTTAAATGTGTTATTATTGGCGTCCTTAATTATTATGACATTATTTATTAAGTTGAATAATTCTATACTTCACCCAGTATATTTTTAAATGATGAATTAGGCAAAATGCTATGAATATTACAAAATTGAAAAATGACTAAAACAAAGAATGACTCTTTGTAATTAGGAACAAATTTTAATTGATTGTTTAGTTTATCATTTCAATGTGTAATAACGAGATGTTTTTATGTATAATTGTTTAATTATTGAATTATATTATATTAAATTTAGGAGATAAACTAAAATGTAGTTAAGTATAATTTTTAAATAAACTAGAAAATGTATACTAAATGTAAATATCTAATAAGTATACCACTTTATCAATATTTTGTAAAAAAACATACATAATTTGTCATTACTGAACCTATTTAGTAATGATAAATTATGTATGTTTTTTTTATAAATATAAATGTCTAAACGCAATTCAAGAGTTTAGTTTATCATTGATTTTTACTATTTTCCAAATAAAAATAATTGTTTGTCGAAACCTACACTGTTTTGGCAATACATATTTCTATTAATGTCAAGGCAACGGCAATTTAATTTTTTTGTGATTTTTCCATGCTCGTCATTTGGTGAATGCGCTAGGTGTCAGTAGTGCACCTGGAGCATGCACCAAATGTACAATTATTGTTGATTTTTGTTTCGAACATTATATCAAATTAATATTCTCCTAACTCATTAAACACTCTCAAAATCCACTCTAAAATAATTATTTAACATAGATTGATGTTATTTAATTAAATCTAGTTATGTATATATTAGGGTCAAATTTCGAAGTTGGCTAAATTGTAAAAATCGCGATTTGCCTAATTATTACTATTTGGACATTAACTGTCGTCAATACTAGTGCTAAGAGAAGGCATTTCAAATTGCCGTACATGAAAATGTATATTTAATCTCAAATTGATTAAAAAACAACATTTATTTATATGAAACAGATTTGTATATTTATTATTAACTTATTCCCTGCAATAATTACAAACAATTTATTGAACTCAAATTTTGAAGTTAGTTTATTTATAAAAAAAAATACTTACAGGAAAGGAAGCTCGTAACAATTAAATGCTTATTAATGATTATTTACACTAATTTGGGTTATTTCATAGGTAAACTTTAAATCACATGTGAATCTAACTTTTTTAAGGATCCAATACTCGTCAATATTATCAGGTTAAGTTGTCTTTCATAAATGAATTAAATTTCCTAAATAAATAAATTATTTAGTTTTTTGTATGTAAATGGTTTGGAAATCTACACATTTACCGAGAAAACATTTTTTTTTAAATATTAGGAATACTTTCTTTCCACGAACAAATCTTTGTTTATGCAAACTTGTTTAAACTCGCCTTTCGTGCAATTGATACTGGGTTTCTTATGGCCCGAGTATTATATTTTAATTACAAAACTTAAGAAAGAAACCTGCATAATAAATTAATCTGTAATCTGATAGGGTTTAATATATCAGATAACAATGATTAGCTAATTAAATGCTCACCCATATTCGATCCAGGCAGCAGAATGGACTCGTCGCGTGACCAGGATGTCACACTAACGTGTTTCTTTACAAAGGCAGGAATTACACATGTTAGGACTGCTGTGTTTCCTGCTAGGACGTGTGTGTGGTAGACTTGGACTTCGTAATGTTGATTCACCACTGAAACATTCAAAATTTTCAAGTCATCAAGAAATCATGAACTGTAAATTATTATTCAGAATCATTTTTAACTATAAGCCTCGTCTCACGTCAGTTAACATAGTCTTTAAAAGTTCACTTACTAGAACTACAACTCTTGAAATTCGAAAATAGTTTGATATATTCGAAATATTTAGGTCCGCTATATACAAGGAGTTTTTCTTTTAAGTATACATGCCCCAATATATTGTATACGCTAGAAATTTTCAGATATTCGTCATTTTTTAAAATAAGTTAAAATTAAGGCTTTACACGCTTTTACACTCCCAGATTAAGCATATAGTAAAATTTGGAGTTTAGGAAAACTTAAACATTTGGTTTAGTCGCGTAGTGAAGCGGAGCAACAAAAACAAATGTTCAGGCTTCTCTAAACACGAACTTTTACTTCATGCGCCACGAGTATATAACATTGATTTCAAGTGACGGTCAAAATATACTATTATAGCAGTATGGTAACGAATATATTTTGAACTTTACAATATTTTAGTGTTTCATAAGCACGGCGCATGAAGTAACATTTCACTTCGCTACGCGACCAAACTAAATTTTTAGGCTTTTCTAAACTCGAAATTTTGCTTAATGCTTAATCTGGGAGTGGAAAGCACACGTTTTAAGTTTAAATTTGAACTTTTTTCAAATACTAATATCTGAAAATTTACAGCGTATACAGTATATTAGGGTGCAGCATTTTAGATGGTTTGTTCAAGTAAAGTACCATTAATATTAATGATAGACAAAAACTAATATATGCTTCAGAGCTCTTTTCTAGAGCTTATTTCTTGTGGCTAATCAAAATTTGTTTATCTTCAATTGTTCTCGAGTAATACGCCATAACCCACAATTTAGCAATTTTCAAATATTAACATAACTTCTCTATTTATAAAGACATTGGCATGTGGTAAACTTTCTTTACGCACTTTTTTTATGTAGAATACTGTGACCATATCAGGCTTTGTTTTAAATTCAATCTTCATAAGATACGACATAAAGTGGTATTATTTTAACAGTTTCTACTTTTATGCAATTTTTAAATCAAAACTGTTTACGGAAATATTCCTTTCGAGGTCTCCTCACTCGATTAAGACCATTTCAGATTTTCATTTTACCTAGAAATTTTATTTTTTGTTCGGCTTTGAGAAAAAAAATGAGTTTTAGTTCCACGTTTCTTTTTTTGAGACGAAAATGAATTTTGTCATTAATTCACTGTATATTCATTATTGCGATATTATGACTGTAAGTCACTTGGTTTACAGTCTTTTGAGGAAGAAAAACATATATCTTTATTCAGACTTTACAAATACATTTATATTTAATTTATATAGTTTTTAAAAAAATAATCAGTTAGTCTGTCTGGGCTATCGACCTGCGGTCTTTCTACCCTGTCTTTTGATCATGATATGGTTTTATCATTAAAGTGCTATAACGACTGTATTTTCACTATTGTGACTTTATGACTTTAAGTCACTTGATTGACTGAAATTAGTCTTTCGTGTAAACTTGACTTAAGATGACGATAGTCTGCGTCTAGTCAATTGTGTCAACTTGACATGAGACGCCGTCAGCAGACATTACTCTACCCTGTCAACTGAAATGACATTTAGTCCAATGTATCAAACTTGACACAAATCGACGTCAGCCGATTATTGTCAATTTGAGATAACTATTATTTGAAATATATTTATTATTAGATGGTCATGTTATTGTTTATCTTTATGACACTTGCGACACACATTTTGATACTTGTGACATGTTTTAAACTAACGAGTGTCTTCTACTCTCAGACTAAGCATGATGTAAAATTTCGAGTTTAGAAAAGCCCCGCGTGGAAAATTTGTCTCGGGTCGCGCAGCGACCCTCGACAAATTTTCACGGGGCTTTTCTAAACTCGAAATTTTACTTCATGCGCCACCCGCATAAAACACTGATTTCAACTAAAGTAAAAGTATTTGAAAAATGTCAAAATTGACAAATTAGGTAAAAAATATTGATAGATTAAAAATTAATAAAATGTCAAAATTTACAAATGAGGTAAAAAATATTGACAGATTGAAAATAATAAATAGTCAAAATTGGCAGATAACAGTTGACACAAGTCGGCGCCAGCCGACATTTACTCCACAAGGCTAAACCACTGACATCAATTGTAGTTCATTAGACATTTGACATTGCACATTGACATTCATGTCACAGTTGACATATTTCTATATGTCACTTATAAATTAACGAAAAAATGAAAATAATAAAAACGTTATAAATTGATGAAAACATTAAAATATTGAAAATCTGACGAAAATAACAAAGTTTTGAAAATCTCATGAAGGTTTTTATAAATCGACAAAAATCACAAAGTATTGAACATTTTATAAATCGACGAAAATCTGGAAATATTAAAAATTTGAAGAAAATTTTATAAATTGTTGAAAATATCGAAATCTGATAAACATTTTTATAAATCGACAAAATCACAAAATATCGAAAATATCAAAAATGCCAAAAATAAAACAATTATCAACAATTTCAAAAAATCGAAAATACAAAATTGTAAAAATATCGAAAATATCAAAAATATCAAGAACCTAAAAATTGTCATTAATTTTCATTCAATGTCAAAAGTAACATTTAATGTCAAAAACGTAGTTTAATGTCTAGACTGTCATTGTTAATCAAAAGTAACATTAAAACTGTAATTTAATGCCAGAAGCGTAGTCTATTATCAAATATTTTTTCAAATGTCAAAAATATTAGAAATGTTAATTGGTTTAGAACTCACAGACCAAAACTTTCTATCTTTCTTAGGAACATTATAAATAAAGATATCGAAGAACTTAAAAATACTATTGTCTTAGTTATTAGATAAGTTATTCAATGTTTGTTTTTAAAATGTAATTAATGTGTATAATTATGTATGGCTATTTAGTAATATTAATTTAGTAATATTAATTAAGTAAATATAATAAGATAACAAAAATAGTTAAAGTTATATATCGTTATTGTTTACAATTCATTTGTTTTTCATTATGGCTTTTTTATATATTAATCTCAAATTTATAAAAACTTTAAATAAATAAATAAAATTAAAGCAAAATATGACAAATGATATATTTTTGGATAGCTTACAAAAAGTGTAAGCGATTAAACTTATAGCCACTATGATTTGTTTTTAAAATAATACAACTTTATGTCATATCTCATAAAGGTTAATCTTGAAACAAAATCTGATATAGTCAACGTATTCTACTTAAAAAAAGTGTCTGAAGAAAGTCTTTACCGCGTGTCAATATCTTTTTAAATAAGGAAGTAATTTCAATATTTTAAAATAGCCAAATTTTGAGTTTTGACGTATAACTCAAAAACAACTGATGATAGACAAATTTTGATTAGGCACATTAAATATGCTCTGAAAAAGAGCTTTGGAAGTATATATTAGTTTTTCTACATCATTGATAATTATGGTACTTTACTTAGAAGAAACAAATTCTGTATATTGCGGACTTAAATATTACAAATATATTATAATATTGACGCATTTCAAGCATAGTAGTTCTAGTAACTGCATCATTAAAAACTGTGCCAACTGACGTGGGAGGGGGCTAGTATATTTCTTGTTTATTTTTTTTGTATACAGAGATAGTTTTTTTCATGTTTTTTCACTCAAAAACAACTGATGATAGACACATTTTGATTAGGCACATTAAATATGCTCTGAAAAAGAGCCTTGGAAGTATATATTAGTTTTTTTACATCATTGATATTTATGGTACTTTACTTAGAAGAAACAAATTCTGTATATTGCGGACTTAAATATTACAAATATATCATAATATTGACGCATTTCAAGCATAGTAGTTCTAGTAAGTGCATCTTTAAAAACTGTGCCAACTGATGTGAGAGGGGGCTCGTATATTTCTTGTTTATTTTTTTTGTATACAGAGATAGTTTTTTTCATGTTCTCAATGATGATCTCGAACACTATAAGAAATAGAGAACATTTTATCAGATTTTTTCTATCGACATTAGTTTTCGTGATACAACAAACACTTATTTTTTTTAAATAGAAACCATAGTTAGCTATGTCACCACTAGACAAGGATTTTTTTCTCTTAGATCAGATAATTCACTTAACATCCTTATTTATAAAAATAACTATTTTTTTTATTTACAACAAGAAAAATTTAGCTATGAAATAATGACTTTAATAAAACAATTGCGATTGTTTGTAACAGTTAGTTTCATTGTTGTATTTTTGTCAATTAGTTTAGTATTTAAAACAACTGGTTTTTATG
The DNA here is from genome assembly GCA_932526585.2 of Philonthus cognatus. NCBI lineage: Eukaryota > Metazoa > Arthropoda > Insecta > Coleoptera > Staphylinidae > Philonthus > Philonthus cognatus. The sequence continues at coordinate 95,466,477 of OW052243.1, forward strand.
GACATTTTTTCCTACCAATTTCCATTTATTCCTAGACATAACTGTTAAATAAACTTATTTACTGTTTTATAATTGTAATTTTTTCATAGCCAACTATTTTTTTGTTGTCAATAAACCAGAAAATTGTAGATAACTTATTAGTTATTTTTATAAATAAGTATGTCAAGTGATATATCAGTTTTAAGAGAAAAAAATCCCGTTTAATGATGACACAGCCAACTACGGTTTCTATTTAAAAAAATGCAAGTTTATGTTATATCTCAAAAACCAATGTCGATATAAAATATCTAATACAATATTATTATTATTTACTGTAAAATTATCTAAAACTTTTCCTTTTACAGTTTTTAACTATCTCGTTTAATAACTAAGAAAAATCAATTTAAACAAATCGACACTTTTCATATTTTCACTTTTTAGACTAATTTTCAAGTGACTTTTTATTCAGGTGTAAAACTACACTACTATACCCATTTAACCGTTTCTTTATCTTTTACAGTTTCCGAGATCCCCATAGAACATGAAAAAATCTCACCCGTATTTCAACAGAATGTATGGGGATCTCGGTTATTTGAAGAGATAGAGAGTCGGTTAAATTGGGGCAACGTTGCGTAATTTAGGGCCCAATAATAGTCTCAAAATTAATTTAAAATATCTTTTTTCAGATATTGTCAAAAAACAGATTTGTTGACATTTAGTTTTTATTGTTTTATTCTAAAACTATTGAATCCAGGCATTTACAACTTTGACATTTTACAGGCACTTTTAAACGATAAATCAAGTAACATAATTTATTTTAAGATAACTATTACATTTACCCAGGGACCATAGAGAACTTTTGTTTTTCTTATAGGCGCCATTTTGGATTTTCATATTTTTTGGAAGAATATTTTTTTTTGAATTCAATGATGTATCACACTTATAGTTTATTATACATTTTATATGTAAAATTTTAATCTTTTGTTTTTTGTAAAGAGTGCCTTGGAAACAGTTGAGTGACAACTTGTAGGACCCATAATTTGCTTACATATCACCACTGTAGACAGGCATTCGACGATACATATTTAATAGATGTGATGTATTCTAAAGTAACAAGTGCCTTCCACTCCCAGACTAAGCATGAAGTAAAATTTCGAGTTTAGAAAAGCCCCGCGTAGAAAATTTGTCGAGGGTCGTGCAGCGACCCGAGACAAATTTTTACGGGGCTTTTCTAAACTCGAAAATTTACTTCATGCGCCACGCGTATAAACCACTGATTTATAGTAAAGTTAAAAATATATAACGCTTAGATGTGATGGTGATCAATATTTAGTGAGATTTAGCGAAAAATGCAAGAATTACTTTTTTTGTGAATAGTTTTGGAATAATAATAATAAAAGTAGAATAAATTAAGTTTGTGTAACTTTTATGTGATAATTGATACTTAGTTTTATTATTACAAAAGATTGACAGTTATTATTTAATTTTGAGTGCTAACAATGATTGACTGCTGTCAAGATGTTATTGATTAAAAAATTTGACGTCATTGTTTCCAAGGCACTTTTTGCAAAAAAGAATATATCATAATTTTAATTATCAAATCTAAAATAAATTATGAGTGTGATACATCACTAAGTTCAGAAAAAAATATTCTTTCAAAAAATATGAAAATCCAAAATGGCGCTCATAAGAAAAACAAAAGTTGGCTATGGGTAAATGTTAGAGTTATCTTAAAAAAAATATGCTACTAGATTCCTCATTAAAAAGTGCCTATATTGTCAAAGTTTTAAATGTCCAGATTTAGTTGTTTTTCAATAAAAAAATAAAAATAATTTTTCAAAAAATCAGTTTTTTGTTGATATCTCGAAAACAAAAAAAGATATTTCAGAATTGTTTTCAGATTATTGTTAGGCCCTGAAATTCTTTAATTTAACTGACTCTCTATCTCTTCAAACAACTAAGATCCCCATACATTCTGTCAAAATACGGGCCTTATATATTTTGAATACTATATTTTTATTAAGTAGTGAAAAATTGAACTTAATTTTTTAATTAAATTAATTTGCAAGAAAACAAAGTATACCTTGTGAATACTATATTCTTTTACAGTGCACCAGTGTACTGCAAAACGATCGGTCAAGTTATTTTCTATTAGCTGACAGTTTAAGGGCACTTCAGACGATTTTCAGCACTCGTAAGATTTCAGCTTGTTAAACGCTCCCGCGGATTCAATTCGATCTAATACTACCGCTAGCTAATCGCCACTAAGCCGACGTTTAGGAATATTTAGTCCAAACGCCGCAAAATACATAGTTCTCTATTTAAAGGATTTTTTTGTTCTTTTATCCCAATGCGCAAACTATGCCTGTTTTTACTGGCTGTGGTGGGTGCCTAGTGATTTCGCAAGCTCTCTATAAATCTGCATGCATTATCTGGATCTCTTCATTTATGCCAAGCGGGATTAATAACAGTAAGTGGTTTGTGCTTACTTCAAAATGGCGCATGAATAATCACGAGATGAGATAAAGATTAAGATATTTGATTTATCATACATACGTGTATATTCGATCATTCCTAGTGCATCGCCATATGTTAACAGTATATCACAATTACTTATTTTTAATCATATATATCTAATATTATTAAACTATTAAAAACAGCACATGTAATCACTTTTATCTGCAACCGCTGTAAACTTTGCCGTAAGAAACATACTCTTAGAAATACATAACTACGTCCAGATTCGTGTTTTGATTACCTTTAGCTAAACAACAAATTAGAGCTACGGATTTACATTCGTAATATAATGTACTTGTGCGTCAACTACCATCTTAATATTTCAAAAAAGGCTTAAATTGATTGATTGAGTTATGCAAAGATCAAACTAAATTGCTGAATAAAGCACCTTTAAAAGTGACCATAATCAATGGATTAACATTGGTAATCGAGTTCAGGAGAGCCTGAAAATTTGGATTTGGACGCTACGCTTTGCTCCGCGCCCAAATCCAAAATTGTAGGCTTTTCCAAACTCGAAAGTTAACTTTATGCGCCAGGCGTGTAAAACACTAATTTATTGTGAAGTTCAAATTTGTTTTTATAAAGTTTGTGTTATGGTATTTTATTACTCAGTTATATTTAAATTGTTGAATTGTGTCAATGATAATTCTGCACTTAGCAAAATTTAAATCAGCTGTAGTTTTGTAATTGATGAAAATCGGATCTATAATTATTTAACCTATTTTCTTCATGAACAAGATGTGATTTTTTCTGAATCGCCCTGCATTGAAATTATAAAGTTCTGTATTAGATCAAATATGTTAAATTGTTTAAATAGTACTTACTAGTGTCAACGGGAGGTAAGGTACCCCACGCTGATTACCAACTAGCTCAGGTTGGTTGAGTTAAAGAGAGATGAGCAATTAACTTTTGAAACACATATGCTGTTTTAAATTATTTATTTTAAACCAAAATAAAACAAATAAAACATTAAAACAACAAATAGAATAAGAACAAGAGAAACAGTGCACGAGTTACAGGGCAGACTTGGTGTGGCGTCGGCGTCGCGGTAGGGATTTCTACTAGCCCAGCGGTGGCGTCTGGCTAGTGGTGGCTTCCGGATGGAGGCGGCGTCCAAGTAGCAAGCCGGCGTCTCGGCGTGAGACGGCGTCGGTGGGGTGGTGCGTCTGGCTGGATCCGGAGGCAGTAACAAATACTACGCTCGTAGTGCGGGACGTCAGGAACGACGGTGGAACGGCTAGCGTTGGCATCGGACAAAGTTTCCTGGCGTCGGTGGGTTGCTGGCCTGGCCTGGATCCGCCGTAAGTAACGAACGCTACACTGGAGCGTCGTTGTGGTGTCGAGGCGACTGCGCTGGCAATCGGGCTCTCGGCGTCCTGGTCCAAGAACAGGAACGACGGCTGGGACGGCTAACGTCGGCGTCGGTTCTTTCCTGGTGTTGGAATCTTCCTCTGGCGGCACGAACGACGGCTAGGACGTCTGGCGTCGGTCGGAGCTTCCTGGATCAGACAGAAGAGTTGAGGAACGGTAGTTCCTCCTGAATCCACATGCTGCCCCTGTACAGCACAAGAGTGGACTGCCTTCCTGGATGCCCCCGGTATTTATACCCCAAAAATTGGCGTGGAGAAGGGAGGTTATTGAGGACTACGTGACCGTTGGCAAAGAATTCGCTAGAAAGCAATTATCACAGACGAGATAATTACTTTCAGCGAACTTTTAAATCCAAACAACCGTTAAGCTGCAATTTGAAAGAAGTATAGAAATGTATCTTTCTTCTTCTTTATCTCTTCTTAATCTTTCTTCTTTCAAATTGCAACGGTGGTCATTAGTCCTCTCCCTTAATTGCCGATTTCGAAAAACCCGAGGGGTAATCCGCCACACCTGCCCAGGTAGATGGTGGCCCGAGCACTGTCCGAACCGCGGGAGATAATCCTTTGGACCGTGCAATTAGTTAATTGCTGGGTGCGAACTTATTTTAAATAAGAGAGGAATCGTAAATAATATTTACAATTCTTGTTGCCGGAGATTAATATAATCTCCGGTAACACTACTCTAATTGGAAAATGATCTAAGAAGAATATAAATACTGACAAATTTATAAAATTACGAAAATGTTATTCACGAAATTCCAAACAATGTCTTAAATAACAAGACAACTTAAGACGATAACTATCCATAGATTTTTTTTTAATTAAGACATTGTTTGCGTTTAAAGTGTGCAAACTATAAGAAGCGTAAGCTTATTTTCTCGAATTCAAATAGTTTTGAATTTGAATTTATCTTGTTTGAACTGACAAATTTGTTTATTTCTTATAAGTATTAAAAAATAATGGAAGGTTATTAAAATTAAAAGTTTAAAAAGTAGCTACTCAAAAACGTATATAAAAGCAATGTGAAATGAATCGATACAAAATAGTAAACGTAAGGTTTTAACCAGATAACGACCTTTATGCGTATTATTTACTTCTTGTTTTTGTTCCCTTTGTACTTTTTCTCTAAAATGATCGAGAAAGCGGGAAAATGCACAAATGTGGGTTTACATGTGAAATTCCTTTGTATACCTAATCGTTTCAACACCCGGAAAAATGAAAAACTAATTCGTAAACATTGTAAAAGATTCGGTTGCGAAGATTTGTGATTTGTTTAATTTTTATCATCACTAATATAAAGTACCTAGTTACTTTATCACTTGCGCAAATACGCTATTCAAAAATGGGATTATTATGCTATTAATCACAAATAAACAAATGCGCACTTTAACCTATGAAAAATAATAGTATATTTCAATATAAGCTTGCAAATTCGGAGCGTTTATATTTGTGCAATAAATGTGAAAACACGTTTCAAATTTTGCTATTTCACGCTTTGTTTATTAGCGGCATGCATAATGCTTATGCAGATAAAATAAGAGAAATCGATTGGCGAGAATCTCGTCTTTCTATGAGGTTTTTATGAATTTATGTAACAGGTCTCGAAATTTCAGGGCTGGGCGGGTAAAATGGAATGTAAAGTTTTTAATGTTTTCCCTCGTTTTCCGATCTCGCACATCACTTTCTATATTGGATTTTGCATGTGCTTTTACATGATATCATTAATTGTTTTGAGGTCATATTTTTTTAAGAAATACCTAAATTTAATTGTAGCAAACCCATCTTAAGCAATGTGAATATAATTATACACAGTATGAATGAAATTGCTAATACTGAAGACTGTCTGCATCCAACATCATTACAAATAAACAGTATATGCGTATTCAACAACACTTAACTCTAAATACAATTGCCGTAAAAACATTATAAATTTGACATACTTATAATTATAATAGACAAAGAATAAAATTTGCCATAAGGAAGAAGTGAGTTAAATTTTGACTTTAGAGAAAAATGTTAGAAGTACAAAATGACGAAATTATTCTAAATATAAAATTTTACCTTGATATGACTAAGTTAAATTTACTTGAGAATTTTAGAAATTTAAGAATTTTAGATATATATGATAGTAATATCGTCAAAAATATACGATATTCCTATTAGGCTCAAATTTTGTATTCTCGATTACAAAATACTTTTTCCGATAACAGTTGTCGTTAAAATAATACTTACTTTTACTTCTCTCTTCTTATACCTTTTGCTTTTATAAATTTTTGACCCCCTTCTATCAGGGTTGTTAAACGTTTTTTTTTCATTTTGATTAAAACAAACATTTTTTTAAACGTGCTTTTTTATCGAAACAGCGTTTGAAACATTAACAATTAACAACATGTTTAAAACGTGTTTAAAACATGTTTAAAACGTGTTTAAAACACTTTAAAGCCTGTTTACAACAGAACATACAGTGCATTTTTCTTTTGAGTATACATATCCCGATAATTACAGCGTTTTTTTAATTTGCGTGAATTTGTTGTTTTAAACCGGTTAATTTAAGGCTTTTAACGAGTGTTTTTCCACTCCCAGACTAAGCATGAAGTAAAATTTCGAGTTTAGAAAAGCCTGAAAATTTGGATTGGCCGCGTAGCGAAGCGGAGCGGCCAATCCAAATTAGGCTTTTCTAAACTCGAAATTTTACTTCATGCGCCACGCTTAAAAATACTGATTTGCATTGAAGTTTTAAAAACACACACATACAACAACTACAACCTAATATACTGAGTTATTGGGTTGTTTTAAACAATTTGTTCAGCGCAGAATTTGACTCACGTTTTATTTACATCTACATATTAGATTGCTAAAGCCGTATATTTTAAACTTTACGATATTTCAGTGTTTTATACGCATGGCGCACGAAGTAAAATTTCGAGTTTAGAAAAGCCCAATTTGGATTGGCCGCTCCGCTTCGCTACGCGGCCAATCCAAATTTTCAGGCTTTTCTAAACTCGAAATTTTACTTCGTGCTTAGTCTGGGAGTGAAAAATTCTCCTTTAAAGATTCAAATTGAAATCTTTTAAAAAAACAACGAATGTCGTAATGTATAGTGCATGCATATGTATACCTGAAAGAAACATTTCCTGTATTCAAAATTTACATTTATGCACACACAGTTGTGATATTTTATTGTAATAAAATGTTGTGTTTAATAACGTAATTTGAAATATCTTTAACAATTTAGCTAAAATTTAAAAACGTAAACAAAAAATCTTATCGAAGTAGTATAAAATATAATTTAGCAAATTTAAGATAATAAATAAAACGTTTTAAACAAATGTAGGTCTTTAAACCATGTTTAGAACAAAACCGTTTAAAACACGACGGCTGTTTTTAAACATGTTTAAGACACTTTTTTAAATCAAAGTGTTTTAAACACAACAACCCTGCCTTCTATTGTAAATTTAATATTTTTTAATAAAAAATAGCGTTCTTAAGTCAAGCGAAACTTTTTGTAAATAATGCACCAGCGGTATATTTTGAATAATAAATTTTGAATAATAAATAAATATGTTTCATTTGCTTTTTTCTACAAATATCTTGAGATGTTGTATAAGTAAACACTGCATTTAAAATTTTACAAACTAATTATTATTTCTGTTATGTCCCAGAAAAAAGAAAAAAATTAAAAAATGGAGATATAAACCTAACAGAAATTAGCGTTTAGTTTATCCAGCGCAATAAAATACTGAATGTGGTTTTTAGGATGTAGGGCGGGTGTTAATTAAATTACAATTTAATTGGTATTGCCAGTAAATTAAAATACAAAACTGTTTTATTGGCGTCGAAAACTTGGACCATTCGGCGAAAGGTTTTAATTAAATCATTTTATTGATTTCCAGGCATCAATTTTTTAAATTATAAATTAGGGGCATTAAAATACATTCACAAGTTATACGTTTGTAAAATATTCAAACATGAATTTCTGGAATTCAAAATTATTTGAGTTTGAATGAATACGCTTATTACGCTTTTTTTAGTTTGTAAAACTTTAAACATATTGTTTGCACGGGAAGTAGTTGTTTCGATGGATATTTATTGTCTTGATAGTGTTATTAATTAAGACTTATTATTTGCAGTTTATGCGAACATTATCGGATTTTATATATTATTGTAAAATATTGTATTACGATTGCCTAATATTATGAAAAAAATATAATAGCAGAGCAGTGAGCAAACTAAAATATTTGATATAATTCAATGTCGTGGGCGAAGCCAAGGGGAGGTAGTGGAGAGCACTTGAAAATTATTGCAGATATTAGTGTATACTATCAAATATGGTAGGTAGTATACAGGGAATTTTTCTTTTAAGTATACATAATCCGATAATTACAGTGTTTGCTAAATGTTTATGAGTGCGTTGTTTTTATAATAGCGTTCAACTTAAAGCTTCTAACAAGGTTAAGCATAAAGTAAATTTTCGAGTTTACAAAAGCCTAAAACTCGAAATTATACTTGTGAATTATTGTGTATTACTTTAGTAAAATGTTTAATTTTAATTATATTTTTAAAAAAGGTTTTGAAAAGTGAATTTCAGGTGTTGAGAATTAAATAAACTGTTAAACAATAAAGAAATGTTAGTTTTTTTCAAATTATACAACTATTGGTAGTGTTATTTCAATTTGTATTACTGTTTTAAATCGTATATTAAACTTTTTAACGGTTTTTTTTCTAAAACATAATACGAACATGCTGATTTGATATTAACTAAAATTGATTGTAAATTATTGTGTATTACTTTAGTAAAATGTTTAACTTTAATTATATTTTTAAAAAAGGTTTTCAAAGGTGAATTTCATTTGTTGAGAATTAAATAAACTGATTAAAAATAAAGAAATGTTTGTTTTTTTTTTAAATTATACAACTACTGGTAGTGTTATCTCAATTTTTATTACTATTTTAAATCGTATATTAAACTTTTTAACGTTTTTCTTTTCTAAAACATAATACTAACATGCTGTTTTAATATTAACTTAAATTGATGTTAAAATTGGTATGTTGTATAAGGCATAAAATAGCCTGGAGGAACAGACTAAGGTCCATAGCAACGGAAGGAGACGACTTTTCAGAACGCAATTTAGTCTATTAGATTTGTGAATATGTAGGAGTGGAATAAATAACATGTTACGTTGACGCACTTACCAGTTCTTCCCGATGTTATTTAATAACCGCCGACCGATCTGCTCAATAAAAATGGGGTGGTTCGGATTTAATATTATTTTATTTTTGGGTACCACGTGATTTTATCACGACGGTTCACAGAACAAATGAAATTTACGAAAATTATTAATTAACCAATAATGGAAGGAACACTCAAGAAAATACTTATTTTCCCAAAAATAATAATTTAATTTATTTTTTTCCCAAATCATAATAACGTAATTATTTAAAAATGAAGAAAATACAGTAAAATTAAAATTGCATTTAAATTTGAAAAAAAGAAAGTAAATTAATTTCAACATCAAAATAAAAAAATTAAGACTTGTACTATAGAGTTCACAAGAATATTTTTAATCTTATTATTAAATGTGTATAACTGTAAAAAAATAACTGTCCGTTAACGCTAAAGAATGTCAGTTTTAGTTTGGTTTAATCACCTAGAGAATTAATTTAGCTACTGTTTTTTCAACTACCACTCTATAGGCACGTAGTCGTACAATTATATGTTACGCCACTGCATAAAATTTACTAAATTTAATAGTAAATAGAAAAATGAAAACAACACGAACTTCAATTATACAGAGAGTTTTATGTAACACCGAACATGTTCATAACGAGAATTTTCTTTTAAGTATTCATATGCATACGTTGCACATTTTTCAATGCTTGGTTTATTAAAAGAATTTAATTTGAAGCTTTAAGCAACATTTTTCCACTCCCAGGCTAAGCATGAAGTAAAATTTCGAGTTTAGAAAAGCCTGAAAATTTGGTTTGGTCGCGTAGCGCGAAGCGCGGAGCGGCCAAACCAAATTTTCAGGCTTTTCTAAACTCAAAATTTTACTTCATGCGCCACCGGTACAACACACTGACATATTACGAAGTTTTAAACACACCGCTAAACTTTACATTGTATCAGTGTTTTGTACCGGTGGCGCATGAAGTAAAATTTCGAGTTTGGAAAAGCCTGAAAAACCAAATTTTCAGGCTTTTCTAAACTTGAAATTTTACTTCATGCTTAGCCTGGGAGTGGAAAACACTCGCTTAAAGCTTCAAATCGAATTCTTTCAATAAACCGAGCACCGGAAAATGTGCAACGTATGCATATGGATACTTCAAAGAAAAATGTTCGTTATGAAAATGTTCGGTGTTACATAAAACTCTTTGTACTTTAGACACACATACACAAAACAACAATTTATATTTGAGCATATCAGCGTTTGATGCACTTCAAAACTCCTCCAATATCGAAAAAGATTTTCACCACACGAATCCAGGAAGGACAACAACCCACAAGAAAAACCTCTTTCTCCAATTGGAATCAAAAAAAAATTTAGAAAATCGGCCTCTCATCGATCTCTTCCTTCTAAACTTAATTTTCCAATTAAGCAATCCAATATGGAGGGAAAAGAAACATAGATACTCCGAAATCAATAAATAAATTGAAAATTCGGAAAACTAAAATAGAGAACCTAAATATACCGGTTTCAATAATTTTGAAATTACTTAAGTAATGGAAACCCCTTTTTTCCACAGCAAAAAATAATCAAACACAATAAAATAATCGATTTTAATAAAATTGATGAAGATGAGCATTACGAAACATACCTGCAATAGTAGGCGGTTCCGTAAGAATACTTGGATTGAGTGTCAAAAAAGATTTCCACCATGTTTTACAAAATGTCGGATCCCTCGATGATGTTAAAATCGATTAACATCTAAGGTGCGACAATTAATCCACCGATGTGATATGCGTATTTGTATCACACCAACAAATAACGTAGAAATGATGAATCTAATTTTTATATAATATAAAAATCGATATTTAAATAGCAAAACTCGTTCTATTTATATTCGTAAAAAAATATGATTCACGTTCACACGATCTGCGCGAACCCCGAAAGTCACAGATGCGCGGTCAGGTGCAAAAGAAAAAAAACGCGCTCTCATCTAATGCACTAATAAAATTGCATATAACAAAACCCCATAGAATAAATAAAAAATGTTAAATCAATTTTATACCGATACAAACATATTCAATCGATATATCGATACCTAAGATTTTATAAAAAACACTTAAAAATCAACGAATTTGGGAGCTAATTTAATTTATAGAACCATTGTGTTTATTTTCAAATAAAGTTGTTTTTATTCAAATTAATAACACATTTGACTATATTCATATACAAATAATTTTTTAATTTAATATTATTTCTGAAAGAAAATCGATACAGGAATAATGGGTAATAATTTACTATACATCCCGTAGGTATTATAGATAAAAATGATATTATTCGAAAGTACTTGACGAGTACTATCTAGATATGCAATTAATTTCGACCGATAATGGTAAATAAATAAAAAAAATAGTTTGAAAATTTTGAAAATATTGCAGTACGTAAAATAATTTACACAATTTATTTTATTGTAAACCTCTCTCCTAACCTAACCTAACCTAAAAGTGTGTGAAATATTCAACGTGAGCTAACATTTTTTTCGGCGAAATATAGCCGCTGACACAAACTAGAATTCAGCCCAAATGAATTTCCAAGAGTGTAATAATTTATGTTAGTTATTCTATAAATCCATATGAGTCCAAGTGTAATGTGCTAATGTGTTATAATCGTCATCCGGTTAAATCTAACTTTAAGTTAAAGTTAGATTAAAGTTCTTAACAAACATTTCTTTCGACTACCCCAATGTCTCCAGTAAAATTTGCAATGGTTAACAGCAATCAGTGATGTTTTATAGAAGTTTCTAGTCAAAATTTCAAAGTTAAAAAAAGTGAACTTTTATCATTTCCGTAGTGAATTTATTGATTTTAATTGGAGTTATATGTCAATACAGTGTGAATCTATATTATATTGCATGTCATGCCACGGGGGTGTAAAGTCGAGCCGAATAATGTATATTTGCTTAAGTTAAAAGTAAATTTAATTTATTTAGTTTGTCCGTAAATATCAGGAGATTTTATTCTTCTAGTACTTTATCATGATTTTTGTATAATTTAATGATAAAGCACAAAAAAAATCTCCTGATAAATTTATAGAAAAATAACCATTTCAAATAAAATTTAATGCTTAACGAGTAACATTTTTGATTTGATCATAAACACATTTTAGGTTTTATATAATCACTGTATGACACGTTAAAAACACTGTGGTCGCAAAATCGATCTAAAGCTCTTTGTAAGGCCGCAAGAAGCAAGCTAATATAACATGCGATACAATTATAGGAAATATTGCTATATTTTCGATCCTTACTTTATAACATACCTTCTAAATATTCATAAAAAGTGCCTACTCAATTACGTAGACGGTCTTCTAAAATGTAATTAACAATAACGCATATAGCGATTGTGTTTATCTGTGACACAGAAATATTCATGTAAAAATATTAACCTGATTGTTGTTGTGGAAACATTTACTTTGAGTCGGTATTCTGTATTACGGTAAAAGAAAATAATTAGTATTACGTGGATTTTATTCTCTAGCGGGTCAATTTAAACTGATACAAAAGGATATATTCCATACAAAATCCCATAGAATCAAAATAGACTATCACTCTTCAACAGATCCCCCAAAGTAAAAATCAAGAATCTTTTCTCCTCTACCTTTTCCCCAGAACAAGGTGTTCCCCAAGGTTCCTCCCTCTCTCCATTACTATACAATATATTCTGTTCCGACATATACCATCCTGACCCAAAATACTTCAACTCCTCAAAATATACCCTACAGTTCGCCGACGACACTGCCCTCATATCCCACGCTCCCACCCTACCTAAAGCTCTTCAAACTCTCCAAGAACTCATCGGTACCCTTGAACGATGGTTCGTAAAATGGAGAATAAAAATTAATCCCCGTAAATCACAACTCCTTATTCCTTACCACAAAATCAATAACTATCCATTTATTATCTCCATTTCACAAAACCAAATCCACCCCTCCTCCCATGTAAAATATCTTGGATTTACTTTCGACCAAAAACTCAACTTTAAAAAACATGCATGTAACATAAAAAGTTGTTATTTTACTTTTTATGTTACATGCATGTTTTTCAGGCAAAACTGTTCAGAAACTTAACCTACAAACAATCTGGAATAAACACTAAAACTGCTGTAATCATCTATAAAATGATATGTCGTCTCTTGATTGATTATGGTTCCATCCTATTTTCCACATCCCAAAATCCCACCCTACACCACATCCAAGTTAGTGAGCGAGCATCCCTAAAAACCCTTACTAAAGTCCGTCACCCCATAAATCCGCTACATAATCTAACCAACTAACCTCTACGACTCAACTGAGATATCCCCCATAGAAGAACGCCTTCAATTCCTTACCGAAAAATTATCTAAAAATCATTTTAATTACCGCACCATTTGCTATTACTGTTTTAATCGAAATACCACTATACTTCCCAAATATAAAAAACCACTAACAACCATATTTGAATTCATTTCATCATTCACCCATACACTCATTAAGGACTGACGTACGACACTAATCATCAATCTAGGCAGAAAGACCTCAGGTCGATAGCCATTTGACAGTGACAGCGACAGTTCGTATCACTCATCCATTTTAAATAATAAAATTTAATTGTTTTGTAAATATACTGTAATCACTTTACTGTCAATAAAGATATTATTATACAGAGAGTTTTATGTAACACCGAACATACTAAATTGTACTTAATGTTAATTTTCCTATGTTCGGTGTGTACTGGGACGCATCAAAGCGTTGAGTGGGATGTGATTGGCTACGATTTCTAATTGTAATATAGTCAACCCAATTTACACTCTTCCCTTCAAAAATAAATGAAATCTTTCAGTTATCGCAAGCAAATGATATTTGCTGTTCTAGCATTAGAAGCAAACGTAGACGAAGAACGGAGAGTTGAACATATCAATAATGTATCCAAAGGATCAACAGATTATTCTGGTAAACTTATACCACGGAGAAAACAGTTCAAGAAATTCCCATGATTTATTTTCTGAAAAATTTTCTATCAATCAGAATACCGTTTATTTCAACCATTTCGAACCTTCCAGAACAGTTTGTTTGGATAAATTTCACAAGTGAGGAGTTAGAAGTTCGTCGATATTATCGGATGAGATGAAATTAAACAATTTCTGTTATGTCGAAGTATCTAATAATATCCTTACTATTGCAAAATCATTTAATATACAAAATTCCTTTGTACGTAGGAGTTCTACAAGAATTTAAGTTTAGATCCTACAAATTCCAACATTACTAGTTGCTGTATAACAACATTAAGCAATAACGTTTTTGTAAAATTGTATTTAATACGTTAAATTAAAAATTGTGTTTACTGATAAGCATTTATATCTTCTTACCTTCTTTAACTAGTATTTTACCGATTAAAAATGTATTAAAAGTTGATAACCATTCCGTTGTACTAAAATATTCATAATACAACAAATTGTAGTTGACATAATAATTGCCAAATTTAATTTATTTTTGACGTGAAGGGTGTACATTGGGTTGACTATATTACCATTAGAAATCGTAGCCAATCACATCGGACTCAATGCTTTGATGCGTCCCAGTACAGATCGAACATAGGAAAATTTACATTAAGTACATTTTAGTATGTTCGGTGTTACATAAAACTCTCTGTATAGACTGTCACTATTATCCTCATATATTACAGTCCGTTTTAAAAATAAATCGAATTGTAAGTGTCCACGTAAAACCGATTTAGGCAAACATTTACACAAAAACAACCATCCACATTAGATTATTTGAGGCCTCGTGCCTGAAACTACGGGCACTAGGCTATTCAATTATTGGTTGTACACTAACTATAGCAATCTACTAATATTTTATTAAAATGTTAATATCATTCCTAGAATCATGTTAAAGCTGTATGCTAACATCTATTAATAAGGCTGTTAGTATTAAATGTACAAACTTGATACTATTAATAATGATAAGAAAATATACATGTATATATGAACACGGCTAAAATTAATGATTTGTCAAATGAAAAGAAAGCCTGTGAAACTAGCAATTCCATTATGGTAGAGATATTATATTTGATAATCGTATGTTTTCAAGAAGTTTGTTGAAGCATAATATAATTCGATAAATTTAGTTCGCTTCGTCCATAGTTCATCTTTAGTGTATTGCACTTTCGTGTTACATATTGATGAACTACTACTACTACTTAACATTTTTATTGGAAAATAGTTGTACCCAGATCATATAAGCACATGTTACGTAATTTTACATGTATTATTTGCTAAAAATGTTATCGACGTGTGACCGTTCTGTCCTGACTATTTATTAAAAATTGTGCGAATATGAATGGTGATGAGCTTGCTGAACTATTATATATAATATACATGGATTTTTTCTTTTTAAGTATACATTTCCTGATGCATACGCTGTATGTTTTCAGGCATTGGTTGTTTTCTTTTTTAAAAGTTCAATTTGAAGTTTCTAACGAGCTAAAAGTATTCCAATTCCTGATTACGCATAAAGTAAATTAAGGCTTTTCTAAACTCGAAACTTTAGTTTATGCACCACGCGTATAAAACACTGAAATACTCTAAAGTTCAAAATATACTGCTTTAATATTTTAAACTTCAAAATATTTCAGTGTCTTGTACAGGTGGCGCATGAAATAAAATTTAGAGTTTAGAAAAGTCTGAAAATTGGGTTAGGTCGCTGGATAATCACAAATAAATACACAGGGAGTTTTTTTTAAAGTATACATCTTAATAACTGTAAACCTTCAGATATTTTTCTAAAGAGTAAACATTTAAGTTTCAAACGAGTATTTTTCACTCTAAGATTAAGCATGAAGTAATATTTCGAGTTTAAAAAAGTCTGAACGTTTGGATTTTGACGCGAAGCGTCCAAATCCAAATTCATGCTTTTTTAAACTCGAAATTTTACTTCATGCGCCACGCGTATCAACACTGATTTCATATCATATCAATATTATATTATATCATATCATTTATTCTACGGATAAACCATTATACAGTAATAATACATATAGAAATAGAATATAAAATAAATATGACTAAAATGGAGAATACATATTAACACATTCACAAGCGAACTGATGCCACAAAAAGAAAATCAGTAGGAGTGGCAATATAAATAAAACATTAAAATATAAATATTTTTAAATATCTTTAATATTATACAACAGCTGTACTACGGTGTACTACGGTGCAAAAACTATCAAAGCAAGCCATGAAAATTAAATTCAAAATAAAATAATTTGAGTTAGTTTTGACACAGCCTTTACATACTGCCAACTGCGAAAAAAAAAAAAATCACAGCCTACTCTAATTACAAATTGATCCGATTAAGTGAAGTTTAAAAAATATACTATCAAGGCAGTATGTTAAGTACGTACATTCTCAAATTCACATCAAATTAGTGTTGTGTACGCGTGGCGCATGAAGTAAAATTTCGAGTTTAGAGAAAACTGATATTTTACTGCATGCTTAATCGGAGCGACCAAACAAAATTTTTAGGCTTCTCTAAACTCGAAATTTTACTTCATGCTTAATCGGGGTTTGGAAACACTTGATAGAAACTTCAAATTGATTTTTTTTTAAAACACCGAATGCCTGAACATGTACAGCGTATGCATCGGGATATGTATACTTTAAAGAAACATTCCCTGTACACCTTCTTATTTAAATAACTTGAAACACAGTTTTACGAGCATGCTTATCATATTACTAGAGAAGCCTAACATTAGTTAGTTATAAATAAGAAGATGGCTCCGGATAACATTTTTTTTAATTTAGTTTGAGTATTTTTGTTTTTAATGTAATCTGACATTTATTCAAGATGGTTAAAGTAGCTCTTTTACTTTTATGATAGTTGTAATGTGACCAAGTTTAAGATATTATTTAAAAAAATGTAAAAATGAATAAATGATATTTATAATTGGAGGAAATTGTTCTGAAAATGGTGGAAATAGATATAAATTGGGTGCGATGGAATAATTGGAATATTAAGTTAAGTGGGAATTTTCAATATGGGGCACTACTGCGATGCGGCTTCCCTCAGGGCATTCAGTAATCATTTCAAACTATCAGGCTTCAATTGGTGTGTGCTTGAAAACTGGCTAAATTGAGTTTTAACAGAATTGTGACAATTTCGGATGCAATCGAACATCTATCAGGCACGGCACTCTGGATGGAATATTCCCCGTTCTACGGCTACCCTACTCTTCCACGTAAATCTTTTATTTGCAGTCTCCTTGGGGGATCCAGTAAACCTTCCACAAGTAGTCGCAGCAAAATTAAAACACCATGTTTGCCATGTTTACTGCACTGCTGTGTTTATTCAGAGGGATGCACATGCATGGAGTGTGAATGCACACTTACGTATAAAAGATGCGGAATCAATTAACAACGCGTCCAACTTGTACTCAGGGTTAGGGCTTGGACCCTTTTTTTCCATTTACCATTCTTCTTTCCTTTTCAATGGAGTCTCTCATGAATAATCGCTATCGCATCAAAATTTGTGTTTTGTATTTGGCGTTTTGCATTCTAGGACTATGGTTCACAATTCTGATTAATGATAAACTAGCCGCAGTCTGGGAATAACACGCGTGTTCTCCTCTGATTGATATGTACACACACCATACCGCGTATTTATTGTGAAACCCGGTAAGCACACTACATAATTTAGTGTTATAACGCAAATGAATCAATATAGTATGCATTATAATTTAAATTGTTTCCACATCAAGGGTTAATAATACTCGTAATTAAAATTCATCATCAGAACCAAGAAACTTAACTATTAACTAATTTTGTTTGAATTACTAGAACGCGCTTATTCGATTGTTTCGCGTTGAAACAAGCTATCCGGTAATATTTTTGAATGCACATTATACACGTTTATATGTAATGAAACACGTACCGCTGCATAGATTACGCCCTTTATACTTCGACTCATCAAGTTTCAGAACCCATTAGCTAAATTAAGCGGCTATACGAACAAAAATCCTCCGCGGCTCCCTCACATACAAAATCTTATTACCCAAACAAATACTAGCACTTTTAACAACCTTCTACTTGTAATGTACCATCAAATTTTATTCTTAATACTAATTGAACCATTAACTTCGGTTTAAATATAAAATTAAGTTTTATAGCCCAAGGATGACTAAATAGGGTATTACTTTTTCTTTAAATTTATACTGAAAAGAACAAATAAAAAATAAATATCGCTACATTTAAGTTTTCAGGCATTCATTGATTGATTTAATAAAAGCGTTCAATTTAAAGATTCTAACGAATGTTTCCACATGCAGTAAAATTTCGAGTTTAGAAAAGCCTGAAAATTTGAAAGAGCAAATATATACGACCTAACATAACAAAATTGAGTAAAATTTGTAATTAAACAAAATACGAACTTTTCTAATAACGTTAGAAATAAGGTAAGCTAGTTATTAAAAAAAAATTATTAAGACGTTCAGCTTAAATTATTATTTAAAGATAATATTATATTTATAACTCTTTATTTATTTATTTGATCTATCGTATTTTATTATATTTATTTATTTTAAGAATATTTTTAACGGATTAGTCATTACATGAGTTTTTTTTTAATTCCTTAATTCTATTCTACTTTCATTCCTGCTAGACATATTTTTCTTATTTATTTTTTTAAATGGTGATTTATTATTAATTTATTATATTTAATTGCCCATTACCCATTATTTGTTCTGTTTTTCTAATAATATACACGTAGGTATTTTAAAATTTTGCAGGTAGCAGCTTTTATTTTGTCTTAGCCTAGGACTGCTTACACTGAAAAAAATCGCAGTGTTATTATTAACAAAAATAAACTGTTCACGAACAGTTTTCGTGTTTTCGTTGTGGATAGTACCAAATCATAAAGTTTGATTCTACAATGTTCATAGGCGAGTAACTGTTTTTCATATTAAATTAACAATGTTAGTAGCAAATTTATAGAATATAATTCGCAAAAAGTTTAAAATAACAAATAGTTTAGTATTTAGTTGAACAAATATTAATATTTTATTTAACCAAAATATAGTATTGTGTAAAGTACAATTTTTAATTATATATTTGCCAATTTTGTCGGTTGGAGCCGAATGAAGCTGTTTTTTCGCTGTTTTTACCAATAATTTTCTTTTAGTGTACCCACTTAAATCTTTTTACGGTATTAAATTATAACTAGTCTCGTTTTTGGACAAATTTATTGTGTTTTTTTTCTTTCTACATATTTATTATTGCATGCTTCATTTTGCCAACACTAATTTTTTATGACAAGTGTAAAACTTCTTCAAATTTATAACATGCATAAATTATATTAATAACTTTGAGCGCTTGTACTAAACACAAATTTCAAGTTACAATAATCTACGTCAACTCAAAATAAAGCCCTTTTATTTATAAATATATTTTCTTAAGAAATTTTAAATATCTCAAAAATGCTATGTTTTATTTAAATGTTGCTAAAAAAAAAAGATTTCGCATTACGCACTATCACTTGCTTATATTTCTTAAAAGATTTGATTACCTAAATTTTTTGATTTTCTATAGTTACTTAAGATTGCGAAAAATTAATGTAAATATTTTTGTAGGGAATATAAGCTGCTTACATTGTTTTCAACGCTGTTAATATTTTTTTTAAATAAATTTCTTACGCGAAATTGTTTTTCTTATACGAAAATCTGAATTATTAGGTAACATAACATTTTTTAAATTAAAAAGTCACATGCATTCTAATCAATGTTAGTACCAACGTGGTGCGTTTATTTTTTCTAAAAAAATATTCCTAACGTTATCAGCTCAATTGAAAATTATTTTAAAAAGTAAAATTGAGTGAAACCGGTGACTTTGAGTTTTTATGCTGACCAGCCCCGTCGTAATGGAAACCTGCGCCCGCGCGCAACAGTCACGGGCACCCCTACTTTAGTAAAAAATGGATTGTTATACTAGTTGGTATGTTAACACTAACTAAAAGCCATTCAAAATATTCATTGAAAAAATGTTGATGTGTCTATCATAGCACTTTCCCAGTCCTTTCAACAGATTTTACTTAAAGTTTGTGATTTGTCCGCGGACCGCATGAAGTAAAATTTTTAATTATAAAAGCCTAAAAATTTTGATTTGCCGGGGCGCGACTCGCTTCGATCCCGCACCCCGCAAATCAAAATTGTTATTCTTTTCTAAACTCAAAATTTTACTTCATGCCTAATCCGGAAGTGGAAACTCTCGATAGGTGATTAACATTTATGACATAAAATAGAGTTGATGTTGTTTTTTTTATTGTTCAAATTAAAAACAAATAGAAATTCGTGTGCATTATTTGTGTTTTAGTAAACTTAGCATCTACAATTTTGAAATATAAATCTTGATAAAGATATAAAGAATGAACAAACCTTGTTTTCACAGGACAAAAATAAAAGACGCACTTTTGAAGAAAAAAAAATGCAAAAGTTTAAATTATACCTAAATTACTTAAAATAATGCTTAATAAATAAACTACTAAAGAACCAATTTAAATAATAAAATCACACAGATTATCAAATTAACAATTTAACAATGTTTAGTGTAGCTTAAACTAAACAATTTAAACAAAACTGCAAAAGTTCAAAGTGATCAGAAATTATTCAAAATGAACGGAATTTGATTTCTTAAAAAAAAATACACTGATATAATAAAAATAATTCAAAACAAATTTTAACTTTGATACTATATTTTAGAATATTCAGTGACGATATTTAAATTTAAATTATAGGCAATTAAAGTTTATTTATTTTTGTTTATATTCTGTTAGTTTTATTATAGAATCTAAACAGAAATTAATAGATTTGATAATCCGTTAATTTGTTACTCGTGTTCCTAAAATTGTTTAATTTATTGCATAAATTCAACTTTGGCTTAATATTTTAAGATAATTTATTCTTTTTAAAGCAGATGCAAAAGCAATCAATATTAAGTAAATTCTGTGAAGTCAAAGTTTATTAATTCATATGTAAGCTTATATAAATCTATTCTTTGATGTTGACTATTTTCTTCAGTTTTAATGTTATTTTTATTCTTAAAAAAGATGGGCCAAAAAATTAACAGTTTTGATTTGAATATATTCACGAAAACAATACTTTCCCTTTGTATTATATACGGGGAAAGAAAAATGTACAACCAAACAAGAATAAAATATAACTAAAAATATTCTGCATTTGCCGCAAATAATTTCAATAAGAACTAGTTTTTCTAATAAGTCGTGCTCTATAAATTCGTGTACAGAGGATGTTTTCTTTTAAGCATATGCCTGAAAAATTACAGCATTTTTCAGGCATATTTTGAATTTTATAATCTAAATTTTCAGGCTATACTGCTAAATTGTGCCAAAGCAGTATATTTAAGAACTTCACAATATTTCAGTATTGTATACGCGAGTTAAGATCGTCGAAACGGTAGACTTCTTTTTAAATAGCAGTTTATTTATTGATACAAATTACACTTGTTAAAATGAAATTAATTGATTGAACTTTGTTTTGAAAACTTAAAACTAATACGTCGCGTTGTGAATCGTCGCAGAGCCGATGTTAAGACTGATTCTCCACTGCGTAGGGGATGTATAAGTAGTCCGTCATTTTGCTGATCTTAGCAAAATCTGGGATCTTAACTCGCATGACTTTTTTTAAAATTCTTAACAACAAAAAAATACACATATTGCAATCGATAATAGAAACAATCCAGGCTATTTATTTTCCCCAGAAATGAAGAACCTAAAGCACGCAGATGAAATAAAAAATTCTTGAAAATCGTTACTCAAAACAAAAACTCAACGTTATATACTATTTATATATTGTTTATATACTGCTTATATCGGACATGATTTTTAAGTTACGAAAAACTTAAATTTAAACATATTTATTTGTAAATAAGCTAATATTAAGCAATTATTGATTACCTTGTCAGATTTTTTCTACTTTTTAAAATACTCACATTTATGTATATGTATGTATCACTTGTTTCATTTAAACCGCTCTGATTGACAAAATTCTTATCCTATAATATTTATCGAAACAGTTATCGATTGAGGATAAAAATAGCTTTTATTTGAGTT
Source organism: Philonthus cognatus (assembly GCA_932526585.2). Classification (NCBI taxonomy): domain Eukaryota; kingdom Metazoa; phylum Arthropoda; class Insecta; order Coleoptera; family Staphylinidae; genus Philonthus; species Philonthus cognatus. The sequence goes on from OW052243.1 coordinate 95,488,663, forward strand.
GTAAATTGTTTTTAAAGCTTAAAAATTCTGCTTAAAACAAGCACTCAAAATTGATGCTTGTCGAATCAATAACTGTTTTGATGTTTTTAAAAATAAAAAAAGTTAATGACTTAAATTATTTATAAAAAAATGAGTAGCTAGCATTGTTTTTAGTATTGATACGTTTATGTGGGATTTTTGCGACAATTTTTTAATTGCAATTTCACTACTACTATAACATTTTTATTGAAAAAAGGAATAGAATAAATAAACCTAATACATTGTTTAAAAAAAATACAAATAATAATTTTTCTTTTTACAAGTTTTTCTGTCCGGGGATAGAAATAGATCTACGTTCGTTGACATATCGGTTAAATTCAGAAAAATCACAGAATTTCTCATAACGTTAGAAAGATCTAATTCTTATCTTGTGGAAAAATGTATTTTTATAACTTTTAATTTACTTTGAGCATCCACTAAGATTATAGGTTTATTTAATTCTAAGTCCAATCTAGTTTAAATATTTAAAATCAATTTGCGTTTGAATTACTTAGGGCGATGTTTATCAGAACAGAAGATAAACTGGAAAACCTATAGTCAAAATAAATGTGTAATCTCGTTTTGATTCTGTAAATTCTGTCGATTTTTTTCAATTTAAAAAAGCAATGTCCGTAATTTTCAACTAAGTTTTGACATTTTCATAAATGTTTAAAATATTTCTTCAACTATGATTATTTTTATCAGTTTGCAATGTGTTGAGATTGTTAGTAATTTACAAGATTTTTAATCAGTGTTGTAAATTTTTAAAGAATTTCGTCACCCCTAGTCCACGCGCCCGCTTGCGATGCACGCCCTCTTGCGGTGGACCTGACGCTGACCACAATTTTAAACATGAACACTTGGTTTGTTTTACTATTAATTTTGTCATGTGTGTTTCTTTGTGACAGTTATGACACACATTTTGACAGTTGTGAAATATTTTAAACTAACTAGTGCCCCCCACTCCCGGATTGAGCATGAAGTAAATTTTTGTGTTTAGCAAAGCCTGAAAATTTGGTTTAGTGCTCCGCATGAAGTAAAATTTCAGGCTTTTCTAAACTCGAAATTTTACTTCATGCGCCACGCGTACAAATCACTGATTTCAAGTAAAGTTGAAAATATATACTGCTGAGATGTGATGGATCGATATTTATCGAGATAAAGAGAAAAAAAGTAAAAATTACATTTCTCGAAATGTTTGATAAATAGCAATAAGACAATTACAACAAATGTTGTTTGAGATACTTTTCCTTATTCTTAATATTCAAATCATCATATCTTTAACGACGAATGTGCTTTGATGGACATATCACCATATTTTGTAACTATTTTTATCTGCAGGTTTTTTGCATAATATTTAGGGCATAACTGAATAACACGCCGCGGCCGCACCGGGCCCCTCCAATCACGGGCCCTGTCAGCACCCTCTTGTGGAGGCCACGAGCTACACCACTTTCTAGATCATTTACGTTTATAAAAAACAATGTGACAACAAAATTGAATTAATGACAATGGAGTATATTTATTAATAATTTAAGAAAACCTATTTGGATTTATTCGCGTCTTGAAACTGCCGATTAAATTTCGCACATCGTTGGTTATAGTTATAATTTTATTCCAAATAATATTATAATTGAAAGCGCTTGAATTAATACAGTCTAATGCCATACCATCTCAGCCGCAGTGCCGTGGCAAGGGGGTGCGAACGGTGCGACCGCACCAGGCGCCACACACTGGTCGAAACGCTCATTCTAGCTGAACATTTCGCTATAAAGCGATTTAGTCTACTTTAAATTGATCGGAGTCGAAGAAAATATGTTATTAAAAATATAAATTACTCAATATTAAATAATTCTTTCCTTCTACCCTTTACCACTCCCATTTTAATTTTATTTTTTTAAGAAAAATTGTTAAAATAAAATTTGAAGATAATGTCATTATTCGAATTTTTGTTATACATTTTTTATCTAAAAATAGTTATTATATTACAACCTTTTCCCATGTTGTATTTAATTATAAAATTATTCAAATAGAAACAAAAATTCAAAATTGCACACATATCTATAAATAAGAATATACAATATACAGGGTGCCCGTATTTTGACAGAATGTATGGGGATCTCAGTTATTTGAAGAGATAGAGAGTTGATTAAATTGGGGCAAAGTTGCGTATTTTAGGGCCTAACAATAATTGAAAAACAAATTTGAAATATTTTTTTTGTTTTCGAGATATCAACAAAAAACTGATTTGTTGAAAAATCGTTTTTATTTTTTTATTCAAAAACTACTGAATCTGGACATTTAGAACTTTAACAATATACAAGCACTTTTTAATGAAGAATTTAGTAGCATTTTTTTTTCGGAATACTATGACATTCACCATGGTCCCCGGGTAAATGTCATAGTTATCCGAAAACCAACCAACCAAAAGCAAACTTTTTTTTTATGGGCGCCATTTTGGATTTTCATATATTTTGAAAGAATATTTTTTTCTGAACTCAGTGATGTACCACACTCTCAATTTATTTTAGATTTGATATTTAAAATTATGATATTTTCTTTTTTGCAAAGAGTGCCTTAAAAACAATCACGTCATACCTGTTAATCAATAAAATCTCAACAGCAGTTAATCATTGTTAGCACTCAAAATTAATTAATAACTGTCAATCTTTTATAATTAAAATAAGTATCGATTATCACATAAAAGTTGTACAAACTAAATTTATTCTACTTTTATTATTATTATTTCAAAACTATTCACAAAACAAGTAATTCTTGCATTTTCTTTGCTACATCTCGCTAAATATTGATCGCCATCACATCTAAGCGTTATATATTTTTAACATTACTGGTAAGCAGTGGTTTATACGCGTGGCGCATGAAGTAAAATTTCGAGTTTAGAAAAGCTCCGTGAAAATTTGTCTCGGGGACCCTCGACAAATTTTCTACGCGGGGTTTTTCTAAACTCGAAATTTTACTTCATGCTTAGTCTGGGAGTGGACAACACTCGTTCTTAGGAGTTTCAAATTGTAGGATCCCTCTAGATTACTAAGTTTATTACCCTTTTACAAAGGCTACAGCTCGAAGGACCAATCATGGTCTTCTAAGACCGAAGGACTACAGGAATTGAAGTTTTTTTATAAGAAAACGAATATCAGAAGGTTTACAGCATGAATACAAAGAAAAACATCCAATTTTGAAAAAATATAGAAGTTGGGTTGGTTTTCAGTGCATTTTTAACTTTACTTTAAATCAGTATTTTATACGCGTGGCCCATGAAGTAAAATTTCGAGTTTAGAAAAGCCCCGCGAAAATTTTCTACGCGGGGCTTTTCTAATCTCGAAATTTTACTTCATGCTTAGCCTGGGAGTGGACAACACTCGTTCTTAGGAGTTTCTAATTGAAGGATCCCTCTAGATTACTAAGTTTATTACCATTTTACAAAGGCTACAGCTCGAAGGACCAATCATGGTCTTCGGAGACCGAAGGACTACAGGAAATTGAAGTTTTTTTACAAGAAAACGAATATCAAAAGGTTTACAGCATGAATACGAAAGAAAACATCCAATTTTGAAAAAATATCGAAGTTGGGTTGGTTTTCAGTGCATTTTTAACTTTACTTTAAATCAGTATTTTATACGTGTGGCGCATGAAGTAAAAGCCATGTGAAAATTTGTCTCGGGTCGCTGCGCGACCAGAGACAAATTTTCTACGCGGGGTATTTCTAAACTCGAAATTTTACTTCATGCTTAGTCTGGGAGTGAAAGATACTCGTTACTTTAAAATACATCACAACCGTTAAAATATGTATCCTCGGATGCCCGACTTTAGGGGTGATATGTAAGCAAATTATGGGTCCTAGGAGTTGTCAAATTAATGAGTTACTCAACTGTTTTCAAGGTACTCTTTACAAAAGAAAAAGATTAAAATTTTACATATAAAATGTACAATAAACTATAAGTGTGATACATCAATAAATTCAGAAAAAAATATTCTTTCAAAAATATGAAAATTCAAAATAGAACGCCTATAAGAAAAACAAAAGTTGGCTTTGGTCCCTGTGTAAATGTTACAGTTATCTTAAAATGAAATATGTTACTAGATTAATCGTTAAAAGGTGCCTCTATAATGTCAAAGTTGTAAATGTCTGTCAATAGTTTTTAGTTTTTGAATAAAAAAATAAAAACGAAATTTCAAAAAATCCGTGTTTCGGCAATATTTCAAAAACGAAAAAAGGTATTTTAAATTTGTTTTTAGATTATTATTGGGCCCTAAATTACACAACTTTGCCCCTATTTAACCGACTCTCTATCACTTCAAATAACCAAAATTTCCATACATTCTGCTGAAATACGGACACCCTGTATACAGTATAAAGAATCTAGGTACATTACATAAACAATTTCCACCAAAGCCAGAAATTATTCGGAGTCAGAATCCTCTGGTAAAGATGCTTGTTCTGGTTGTACTAATAACTTTAACACCTCTGTGTTCAATTTTTGAATGGCAAGCGGTCGAGAAACCTCTGGATTTACCACTAGAACATCCAGGTTGGGGCCCATTTGATAAACCTTCAGTAGAGAACACATCCATTCCGTTTAGCCACTTACAATATTTATTTTCAATATTTAAAATTGTTCTATGAGGGGTTCGCCATTTGATTGTTAATTGTGAAAATTATTTATGTTATGTATTAATAAACCTAAATTTTCAGTGTGCGATACAATTTCAATATTTATAATGTCAATCACAAAGAGACAGACTGCTTTATTTTTTTGTTCTAGCGTTTTTTGAGCGCGCCAAACATCGAATAATGTTCTTGTAAACGGGCAAAAACGGGCAGCTAAATATTATTTATATATTAAACTAATTAGTAATTATGTATAAAAAACAAAGGTTTATTACTAAGAACGGCTAAGAATGTATACTTTAACCTTTTTCAAGTTTAACTTTGTAAAATTGTACTATAGCATTCTTTACTTAATTTAAATTAGTATATCTATATGTTGACCAAAGTTATATGAAAAATATTTAAAACTATATTGTATATATACCACTAGAATATACATTCATCTTTAAATTATATTTTTCACTAAACACAAATGTAAAAAAAGAAATTAAACTTGGGCCTTTGGAGCGCGTAAAATCCACAACTGAACGACGTTAATGATGCGTGCACTTTGGGTACTGATAACTACTGGACCAAAGGTCGGAGGGGTTTATGACTTTACCTGCGCACCCTCTGGACATTAAACTGCCCATATTCCAAGAAAAAATCTGTTTTCTAAACAGTTGATTTTCGGCGAAATGTTCAGCTAGAATGAGCATTTCGACCAGTGTGCGCCAGTAGAAGGGGGCCGCGCCGCGTTACGGTAGAATTTTTTTGTTACTTTTTTGCCATATCTAGATGTTACAATGTTTACTAAATAATGGTCAAAATAGTCAATTTAATCGTACATTACATGACGAAATGACAGTCAGTATAATGTTTTTCTCCTAAGTGGATTAACAAATGACGGTAAAATTGATTATTCACTCTGGAAAGCTACTAAGAGACTGAAGAGACCAATCTTGCAGAATTCTCCAATTGGAAGTGCAGATGGGACATATGCAAAAAGCAATAATCAAAAGGCTAATAGGTTTGCCGAATATCTTCAATGGACTTTCCAACCGAATGAGGGTGTAGCCATTCTGGACTGGGAAAATATTACCCAGGAAGAAGGTGAAATCAGACCCTCTAACCCAAGAGAAATTGAAATGATAATTAAAGATCACATTAACACTAAGAAAGCTCCAGGATTTGACTTAATTACTGGCGAAATTCTGAAACAACTACCTCGTAAAGCAATAGTAAAACTTACATATCTTATTAATGCATCGTTTAGATTAAAATATGTTCCTAAGATATGGAAAGTAGCAGAAGTGATAATGATTCCGAAACCTGGAAAACCACCAAATGAAGTCTCTTCGTACAGACCAATCTCTTTATTACCTGTAATCTCAAAAATGTTTGAAAAAATACTTTTTAAAAGATTAAAACCAATTATTGAAGGCAAAAACATAATACCAGAACATCAGTTTGGTTTCAGAGAATGTCATTCAACTATAGATCAAGTCCACAGAATAACGAACGTAATTGAAAAGTCACTGGAAGAAAGAAAGGTTTGCTCTACTATCTTTCTTGATGTAGCGCAAGCTTTTGACAAAGTGTGGCACGACGGACTTAAATACAAATTAAGAAAACTTCTACCAAGACTATATTCACAAATACTAGAATCATACATTTCAGATAGAGTTTTCAGAATTAAGCAGGAAGATGCTTACTCTGAACTAAAAGAAATAAAGGCAGGTGTGCCACAGGGCAGTGTGCTAGGACCAGTCCTCTACCTATTATACACCAGCGATATACCTGAATTAGACCATGATACGATAGCCACATTTGCCGACGACACTGCTATATTGGCTGTAGGCAAAGATCACGAAGAAGCAGCAGTAAATCTGCAAACCTCGATAAATAAAATTAGCATCTGGACTAAGCAATGGCGAATCAAATTGAATGAGACTAAATCGGTCCACGTCAATTTCACAAATAAAAGAAATCAACATATCCCTGTTAGTATAAATGATATCCAGGTACTATATGCTGATACAGCAAAATATTTGGGTTTTACACTGGACGCTAAGCTACGCTGGAGAGCTCATGTCAAAAAGAAAAAAGAAGAACTGGACATCAAATTTCGAAAAATGTATTGGCTGCTTGGTCGGAACTCCACCCTGTCAATCTACAATAAATTACTGCTGTATAAACAAATTCTTAAGCCCGTATGGACATATGGCATCCAGCTGTGGGGTTGTGCCAAAAAGAGCAATATAGAAATAATCCAGCGATACCAAAATAAAGTACTGAGGAGTATTGTCAATGCTCCTTGGTATTTCCGAAACAGTGACCTCCACAAGGACTTGGAAATGGATACTGTTAATGAGACAATACACAAATTTGCCAAGAGTCATGAACAGCGACTTCTTCAACACGTCAACATCGAAGCCATCCAGCTCCTCGATAACACGAATTTGACCAGAAGACTACAGCGGACTAAACCGTTCGAGTTAGTTTAATATTGTGTTAGTGCAAAAGCAGAGCATAGTGCTAGTGTACACATTAATTAGTGTAATTAAGTTATTAAAATCTAAGGGATACTAATGAGTAAACCCTTAGTATTAAACCTTTAGTAAATTAAGTTAGCTAAATATTACTCATTGATCCATTTGTGATCAGATTGTAATTATAGTAAAATACAACAAAGTGTTTTGCAAATAATAAAATAAAAAAAGTATAATGTTTTTTTTTGCGGATGTTCGAAAATTGTCAACATCAAAAAAATTAAATTAATGGTAGGTTTTTTTTAGCAGAGGAGTAAATAAAATCAATAAGTCGGATTTTTTTGACACGGAAAACAAGTGAGGAGTTAGATACGTCAAATTAAGATAGAATTTGCGAGGGAATCGATTGCGATTGTTAAAATTGACTTGACGTAATAAAGAAAGGCATATATGTAAATTAATTTGTATGCATATATTTTAATCATGTTTCATCAAGTGATTAATGAGAACCAAACTAAAGATAAAATAAAGTCAGTTTTCGACATTAAAGCACTTTCGTAAAAATCGGTTAAAATTCGCTAAGGGATCGACTGCGATTGTCAAAACTGGCGTGACGTAATAAATTAGGACAGTTGAAGAGCGTAACTCAGTTATTTTTGAGGTTAGGGCAATTAGCGGATTCGTAATCTACTGTTAAGTATCACCATATACTTATTAATTATTATAATCCTGAAATTTTCATCTATAATTACACTTTTCGACATTCAGATTGAAATAACTCGAGAGGTATCAATAGGATATTTTACATATTCAGAAAGAGTAATGTTTTCTTAAGATACTCAGAAAGTTTTATAAAGATCTGACACACAATTTAAAAGCTAGGATGTTTTTAAATTTTAGAATCCATAAAATATGATTCATAACCGCACTTTTGACATTCAGACGGACATAACTCGGAAACTACCTATGGGGTATTTTTACATATTCAGAAAGAGCAATATTTTCTTAACATACTAACTAAACTTTATAAAGATCTCATACAAAATTTTAAAGTAAGGATTTTTTTAATTTTTATAATCCATAAAATTTTATTAATAATCGCTCTTTTTGACATGTATGTACATAGAAATTACTCGAAAACTATCGATGGAATATTTTTCATATTATACATCAGAGCTGGGCAGGATTCGAATCATTCAGGATTCGATTCCCGGATTCGAATCCTTTTAGAGGATTCAAAAGAGGTATTCGAATACTTTAGTGAAAACGGATTCGTGATCCGGATTCGTTACATATTTTTAAAAGGATTCGTATTTGAATCCAAACGTAGATGATTCGAATCCTTATAAAAGGATTCGAATTCTTATAAAAGGATTCGAATCCTTATAAAAGGATTCGAATTCTTATAAAAGGATTCGAATCCTTATAAAAGGATTCGAATCCTTATAAAAGGAATCGAATCCTTATAAAATTCGAATCCTGATACATGAATTCAAATCCTCCTAAATAATTCGAATCATCGCTATTAAGGCTGGGATTCGAATTCGGTTAATTCAAATAGTTAAATATTCTAATATGAATATTTAAATCACTAAATTATTCATATTTGAATATAAATATTAAAATTTCCGAATAATTCAAATATTTGTGAATGCATATTTGGTTACTTAACCATGAAATATATCCAACGTTAATAGTATATTTTTAACTTCACTTGAAATCAGTGTTTTATACGTGTGGCGCATGAAGTAAAATTTCGAGTTTAGAAAAGCCCCGTGAAAATTTTCTACGCGGGGCTTTTCTAAACTCGAAATTTTACTTCATGCTTAGTCTGGGAGTGGACAACACTCGTTCTTAAAAGTTTAAAATTGAATAATTACTCTAGATTACTAAGTTTATTACCGTTTTACAAAGGCTACAGCTCAAAGGACCAACCATGGTCTTTGCAGAACGAAGGGCTACAGGGAATCGAAGTTTTTTTACAAGAAAACAACGAATATCTGAAGGTTTACAACATGGATAGAAAAGAAAACATCTAATTTTAAAAAAATATCGAAGTTGGGTTGGTTTTCAGTGCATTTTTAACTTCACTTTAAATCAGTGTTATATACGCGTGGCGCATGAAGTAAAATTTCGAATTTAGAAAAGCCCCGCGAAAATTTGTCTTGGGTCGCTGCGCGACCCTCGACAAATTTTCTACGCGGGGCTTTTCTGAACTCGAAATTTTACTTCAGGCTTAGTCTGGGAGTGGACAACACTCGTTTGGATTTTAAATTTAACTCTTTTAAAAAATCGACGTATGTAATATAATAAATCATTCATTGAAATCATAGAAAATGATGCAAAATTTTACCTAAAATTAACTTTTAGAGTTAACTTTATAATTTGTTTGGCTCTTAATGGGTGAATATTCTATTCCTAAAACCGTTTTTATTTAATATTAAAGTTGCATTTAATATAATAACAAACTGTGAATAAATCGACATAAATCTAGACATATCAAAAATCTTGACATGTAGAAAATCTTGACGGTCCACTCCCAGACAAAGCATGAAGTAAAATTTTGAGTTTAGAAAAGCCCCGCGTAGAAAATTTGTCGAGGGTCGCGCAGCGACCCGAGACAAATTTTCACGGGGCTTTTCTAAACTCAAAATTTTACTTCATGCGCCACGCGTATAAAACACTGATTTAAAGTGAAGTTAAAAACGCACTGAAAACCAACCCAACTTCGATATTTTTTCAAAATTGGATGTTTTCTTTCCTATCCATGCTGTAAACCTTCAGATATTCGTTGTTTTCTTGTAAATAAACTTCGATTCCCTGTAGTTCTTCGGTCTCCAAAGATCATGATTGGTCCATCGAGCTGTAGCCTTTGTAAATTGGTAATAAACTTAGTAATCTAGAGTAATCCTTTAATTTGAAACTTCTAAGAACGAGTGTTGTCCACTTCCAGACTAAGCATGAAGTAAAATTTCGAGTTTAGAAAAGCCCCGCGTAGAAAATTTGTCGAGGGTCGCGCAGCGACAAATTTTCACGGGGCTTTTCTAAACTCGAAATTTTACTTCATGCGCCAGGCGTATAAAACACAGATTCAAAATGAAGTTCAATAACACATATGTCATCATTAATTGAAATCATTATATAATCAGATATTTAGTCGGTAAATGAACATGTTTGTTAATAGAAACTGATGGAATAAAATATTACTGGTTGCAAATAATAGATTCAAATTTATTTTTAAAGGATTTGTATCCGTGATTCAAAAATGAGGATTCGAATCTTTGATTCGAATCATATTTTTCACTTACGAATCCTTGATTCGATTATTCGTGATTCGAATCATATTAGGTAATTCGGATTCGTGATTCGAATCATGTTTTTGAGGATTCATCCCAGCTCTGTTAGACATATACTAAGAGAGCAATGTTTTCTTAAGATACTCATAAAAACTAATAAATATCTTGTCATGATTTTTTTAATTTTCATAGTGCGTAAAATTTGATTTATAGCTGCTCTTTTTGACATTCAGATGAAAATAACTCGAAAACTATAAATGCGGTATTTTTCAATTTTCACGTATACTAAAAGAGCAATGTTTTCTTAACATACTCATAAAAGTTCACAAAAATCTTACACAAAATTTTAAAGTTATAATTTTTTACATTTATAATACACAAAATTTAATCTATAACAGTATTTTTTAATATGAAAATTACTTAAAAACCATAGAACAATGTTTTCTTAACATGCTCCCAACATTTTATAAAGATCTCACCCAAAATTGTAATTTAATGACAATTTTAAATTTTAAATCTATAAAATTTGATTTAAATAAGTGAGAATACTCGAGAGTGATATTTCTTTATTAATTTTTAAATTACGTTCAATTTAAAACAAAATTCTTAAGTTATAAAGGAATTCGAATGCGCATCTATTGTTTTAAATCTTTTTGAAAACAAGTATTGCCTAAAATCTTTGAGTTTTAAAGGGATTCAAGTGCGTATTGAATTTTTACATTTTTGTAAAAATAAATATAAAAAAATTAATATTTCGGGCATTTTTAAACTCGAAATACAGGGTCGGGTAGCGTTACCTGACGGTTGTTAAAATAGCAAAACTCAATTAATTTTATAGATATTTTATTAAAAAAAAATGTTTAGTCAACAGGAAGATTAAAAGTTTAAATTACATGCCAAACTTAGGAAAACACCTCAAGTAGCGAAGATAACATCAGGTAAATGGCGACCTCCGTTTTCGATGCACAGCTGAATTCGGGTGGACTTTTATTTGTGGGGTTCCCTAAAGGGGAAAGTGTACCTTGACAAACCTCGAAATTTGGTTTAACTGCGTGATAATTTTCAGCGAGTGATGACTAACTTTACCACCTGACTTCAGCTGTGTATCGAAAACGGAGGTCGTCATTTACCTGATGTTAATTTCGCTACTTGAGGTTTTTTTCTAAGTTTTTGTATACGTTATAAACGTCCAATCTTCCTGTTTACAAAAGAAAAATTAATGAAATATCTTGAAAATTGATTACTATTTTAAAAACCGTTAGGTAACGCTGCCGGACCCTGTATTTACTTCATACGCCAGGCGTATAAAACACTTATTTAAAGTGAAATTCAAAAACGCATAAAGCATTTTTAATTACTTGAATTTACCGAAAGTGTTTTTAATAATATGAATTAAAAGTAGATGTTATGGATAAGAGAAATAGAGGTAATTTGGTTCTTTTTTAACCTAATTTAAAGTCCTCCAAGTTTGTATAAAATTTTGTCATGACAGTATTTTTGTTTTACTCGCAATCCACTCTTAGCACGAACGGCTAGATAATGTGCACAATTTCCTAAATGGACGGGCCAGTTGATTTAACATTTACCAAACACTGAAGTGTATTTATTTGGATGTATTTATGTGTATGTAGTTGTATGTATGTATTTCGTAAGTACGTGTGTTTTTAAATTTCCGGTGAAATATACACTTTTGCCAGTCACTGTACATATAACGTAACATATGGGCCGTTTATTTAAAAAAACTTAACATGATGAGTCATTTTTCCAGTTTACCCTAAATTATTTGAAAAGTATGTGATATCTCATTTTAAAAAATAAAGTATTTGACACTTCTGACGAAAATTTAAGAAAATGGTCGATAAGAGTGCTTTACAGTCAGACACTCGATTAAAGTATCTTGATTCCATAATGACCAAAGATAATCTAGAAGGCGATTTTACAAGTGAGTCGAAATATTGAAAAATAGCAAATGGCAGTTAATAAATAAATGTCCTAAATTATTTCGACGATTTTCAACAATTTTCGCATTTTTCCATCTTTGAGTTTTGACATTTCTAAAAGTTTTATGCATAAAACGCTCTTACCTTTTTTACACAACTTGTCACTACTGACATTTTAACACAATTTTCGAATTTTTGACGTAAGTTTTGACAGCTTACGTGTCATTTTTGACGTTTAGCGTGTCACTTTTGATGTTTATCGAGACATTCGGATATAGATCGGTGTCAGCCGTTATTGACGCCAGTTGACAATCATTTCGACAACATTTTTCTATTTGCTAATTTTTTACGCGTATGGGGAAAATTAAAAAAAATAATAAAAAGGCACTATTTAAAATCTTGGCACCAGGCGCCAAACTAGCTAACTTGATGGTGGGTAAACGATGGATTCTGTGCTGCGAACTGTTATTATACTAAACTCGGTCTAGAGCTATCGATAATAGTGTACCAGATTGTATCTAATTTTATTTTGATTTAATGGAACTTTCGATTTAGTTCTCTATTTGAATATTTACTATTTGCTAGTTATTCCTATCACGACAAACACACATCACAAAATTCAATATAGTACATATAGTATATAGAACTCAAGTTCAGCTTAAACTCAAGTTTAACGTTTTTGGTGCAAGTGGGCCTTAGATTGTGTTAGTGTCTTTTTTCCAAAAGTTAAAAAATTTATAAAAGAACAAGAATTTAGCGTAATCATGAGAAATCCAATAAACTTAGGCAAATTTCTACTTAACAACAAATCAAAAACAGACAAACTGAAAAGCTGCGGAGTGTATGAAATGTACGACAACCAGAAGAAATTAAAAAAAAAACGATTGGATTCTAGAACAAAAAGCATCAATCTTGAATAAAAATATTATAATGGGTTAGCTAACCATTGATAATAATCGTGTTTATAATAATCAAAAGCTAAAAATAGTAGACTTTTTCAATAAAGGACGTCATCTAAACTATCGCGAGGGGCTGGAAATCCAGAAAGCAATAAAATAGGAAAAACCAAGAGTGAATGACATTGAAAATCTGTGGAGTTCTCCTAATTTAAAAGCCGTTATAGCCCGAACCATAAAATTAAAATTAGCCGGCTCCCTTGTAAATAAAGTGTGTAAAAAATGTAATTTTCGTATTCTTATGAGATGATTCAAAGTCGAAACTAGTTGGAATAAAGAACCAAAATATTAATGAAATTTAACCATTTTTTTAAGATATTTCAATTAATCCTGATTTTCTGTATTTTTTTAAATAAAAGTTTACAAACTTAAGAATATATGCCAAAATAAAAGTATTGCAGTAGTGGTGCTGCCTCATAATTAAATACTATATTAATAGAATGTATTAGTTTTCTCCATTGGATACTCAAAAATGAATATACAAGAAGTTTTTATTTTAGGTACACAAATCTTAATTAATAACTGTAAATCTTTAGATGTGTTTGAAAAGAGTTCAAACTAAAGTTTTAAATGAGTGTTTTCTACTCCCAGACTAAGCATACAGTAAAATTTCGAGTTTAGAATAGCCTAACCGTTTGGGTTTGAACGCGATGCGTCCAAATCCTAATTCAGGCTTCTCTATACTCGAAATTTTACTTCATGCGCCACGCGTATACAACACTGATTTCAAATAAAGTTAAAAATATACTATCAAAGCAGTATGCTAAAGAGGTACATTCTGAATTTCACATCAAATGAGTGTGTGTACGCGTGGCGCACGAAGTTAAATTTTAAGTTTAGAAAAGCCTAATTTTGGATTTAGACGCTTCGCGTTCAAATCAAAATGTTTAGACTTTTCTAAACTCAAAATGTTACTTCATGCTTAATCTGGGAGTGGAAAACACTTGTTTAAAGGTTTGAATTAACCTCTTTTAGAAAAACAACGTATGGATTTGTATACTTGCAAGAAACATTTCCTGTATCTAAGTAATTTCTGAAAATTACTAAATATTTAAATGTTAAATAAACTGTTAGTGAAATTTTAAATGACATTATTCATTTATATGCAAATTGAAAAAGAATATTTTAGTTTTCTGTATTGAATAATCAAAAATTATTATTTTTAGGTAAACTCTGAGAATTTATAGATTTATATCAATTTGTTTAATTTTATGGATATGCCCTACAGGGTATTTTTTTTAAGTATACATATCCCGATGTATACGCTAGAATGTTCAGACATCGTTGTTTTTATAAAAGCGTAAAGCTTTTTACTAACGTGTTCCGTCCTTGATTAAGCATGTAGTAAAATTTCGAGTTTCAGAGCTTGAAATTTTGGATCTGCTGGCGCGAAGCGAAGCGCAGTGCGTCATGAAATTCACATTTTCAGGATTATAGAAACTTCAAATTTTATTTTTTGTTCAAAATATAGTGCTTATATTTGATACATTTTTATTTCGCCTAACTTAATCTTCAAAATTCGATCGCCTGCGGCAATTTGTTTTAGAATTTGTCGGTACATTTAGAAGAGAAAACACTTATACATTTTTACATTTAATAAAAATCATTGAATTAAGCATGGGTGACGATTTTATTTAAACAAAATACATTTAAATAAGGTTTGAAACCTTGACAAATAATACTTATATGTATTTTTAATAAATTTTAATAAATGTAAATACATTTATAATAAATATTTCGACATCTGAATACAAAATAAATAAATTATAAATTTAAAATCCTTACCACGGGCCATACAAAATGTCTCAAAGTGCCGCATGTGGCTAAGACTATGGCATTTTCACTCTCTAAAATTGGTTATTATTATCGTTTTTTAGGCAACACTTCGTAAAATTAAAGATGATATAATACAGGCAATAATTAAAAGATTTCACATTATTCTTATTTTTGTTTCTATTCCAGTTTATTAAATTTTATATTATTTCAGCGCTATTTAAATAAACTTTAACAAAGAAAAAAGTGAATAAATTCAAGAGATAATTAAAATATTTCACATTGTTCACTGTTTATATTTTTATTTCATTAAAATGAAAATATAAATAAGGTTTTGGATGCCATATTTTAAATGATAGTTTAAGGAAATAGTAAATTGAAATTACTTCCGTATATTTTATGGTGTGTGTTTTACACATTTTTTTATGTATCAATTATTAAACAAAGAATTATGCATTAAAGAAATGTCAAGAAATATAAAATCGTGAAACAAAGCAGCCGTAAAGTAATATAACTGTCATTAACTTAACGACCATCTCCATAAATCATCGATTAAAGAATATACGGTTAGTTTCATTATGTTAACTATTATCCTTACTAGTTGACCTTATTTTGTGTGA
Source organism: Philonthus cognatus (assembly GCA_932526585.2). Taxonomy (NCBI): domain Eukaryota; kingdom Metazoa; phylum Arthropoda; class Insecta; order Coleoptera; family Staphylinidae; genus Philonthus; species Philonthus cognatus. The sequence continues at coordinate 95,504,367 of OW052243.1, forward strand.
ACTCGTTAAAATTTATGTTTCAGTTGGAATTAAAGAAATTGGTTATGTAATGTCGACGTAAAACTAAAACAAATTCAGGTTTCATGTGATTTATAGCAAGTACAAGTCAGTTTTAATAGTTAACGTTACAACACCAACAGTGTCATTTGTAGAAAGAGAGATAGATAATATTTTTATCTGTGAAATTGTATTTAAGGGTTGTAAATTTACCGATTTTTTCAAATACTGGTGATTCAGTAAATTTGTTAATTAAACCCGGTTCACAGGTAATTTACCGGTAAATCACAATATCCTTGTTTTAGCAGTAAAAGTTATTAAATATATGGAAATAAATACAAATTTAATGATTTACCTTTAACGAGGTTTTTCACCCCATATCGTTTTGCTCCATTATCCCGTATACTAGACATAAATACAGAAACATCTAAACAAATTATAATTCTATCAGTTTATTTTTATTAACCGTTTTAAATAGCAACGGAATTTTAAATGTCAAGCATACATACAGGGAATATATTTTTTAAGTAACCATATGATGCGCTCTGTAAAATTTCAGGCAGTAATTGTTTTTATTAAATTCCTTTTATTTGAAATTTCTAACAAGTATTTCTACTCCTTGATTAAGTATGAAGAAAAATTTCGATTCTAAAAAGGCCTGTAAATTTGGTTTCCGAAGCGAATCGACCAAGCGAAGCGAAGCGAATCGACCAAACTAATTTTTCAAGCTTTTCTAAACTCGAAATTTTACATCATGTACTACGCGTATAAAACACTAAAATATTGTGAAGTTCAAAATATACTACTCGAGCAGTATATTTTGAACTTCACTTTAAATAAGCGTAGTGCATAAAGTAAAATTATGAGTTTAGAAAAACCTGGAATTTTGGTAGAAATACTCGTTAGTGGCTTCAAATTGAACTCTTGTAAAAACAAAAAAACTAATGCCTCAAAATTTACAGTGTATTCATCGGAATATGCGTATACTTAAAAGAAAAATGCCCTGTAGATGAACAGTCAGTTTATTTTAAATTGAAAACTAATTTTCTGTATTTATGTCTCGTGTGTGGGATAATGGATTAATAGTTATTTATAAAACAAGTGCGGGAAAACAATTTTCCCGAGTGAACGAATTTTTTAAGCACGAGCGACAAAGGAGCGAGTGCCTTGAAATGCGTTAACTCGGGAAAATTGTTTACGCACTAGGATTGTACAATATTTTTTGAAACGAGCAAAATCATCACAACATTGATGTCATGTAAAACGTGCAAAATCACTTATATAAAAATTCTTAATTTTGATAACTGTTTTATGTAGCTCAATCTAAAATTATCCTCAGTGCAAACGGGTATCAAGGGTGCAAGGTGCGTCGAAATTGCGACTGCAAGATGTAAATGCACACGAAAACGCAAAATCGGTCTGAAAATGGATTTTTGGCGATTTTGTAAAGATTTTGGAAAAACGAAAGAATAATTGTCGTTGTTTTGATGAAGCCTCCTATGTGATTTTTTTACAAAATAGGGTTTTATTATCAAGGGACTCTACGTTATCAGCCCGATGAGTTTAAGAAACCTCCTATATATAGTGGAATTCGGGAGAGATGTCCTATGACTTATCGATGTGGAATGTGTGGTGCAAATTTTGTAGAGCGTATGTCGATAGTTTTATCAGCAACGATTTTTCCTAGTCGCGTCAAATTTTGACGTTGCATGGCAATGTCATACTGTTTATGTCGCTAGTATATTAGTGTTCTTTCTTTTACAAAAGCTTAGAACCATCATTTCTTGTGAAGATTCAGAGAATGTCTACACTTACTTGCGTTGTAGATGTATTACCCAAATTAGGCACTTGTGCGGTAGACCTGCATTTCCCGAACGTAGGCAAGACAGTCCTGAAAACGTTGGGCCGTAAATGTACCATTAAACGCTGGTTCTCGCAGAGAAAACACCACCTGCATGAAATTCCAGGTGCAGTCCGCCGAAAATTATCGTAGCGTAATCCGCTACCTCCGTACCAACAACGTGGAATTTTACACGTACGCCCTCAGCGAGGAAAAGGACCTTAAAGTCGTGATCCGAAGCATTGACACGTCCATCTCCGATTAATGGATTGTCAAGCAGCTGAAAGCACTCTCCTTACCCGTGCTTTCAGTCCGCCGCATGGGGAACAAATTCAAAAAGTTCCCCATGGTGTCAGTACACTTGGAGAATACTCCTAAAGGCAGAGAAATCTATAACTTAGAGACCCTCAGTCACGCCAACATCTATGTTGAAAAACAAAAACCCTCGAAGGGATTCATTCAGTGCCACAAGTGTCAATACTTTGGGCACAGCTCCCACCGTTGCAATGTCAACCCGCGCTGCGTGAAATGCGCCGGCGACCATTTGACAGCGGACTGCACCAGGAAGGACAGAGACGAAGATTCTCCCCCAAAATGCTGCAATTGCGGCTTAAACCACACCGCGAATTATCGCGGATGCTCCTCCTTCCCAAAGAACCGGCCAACAATTAGCTACTCCTCAGTAGCCAAACCCCAGAGGCAAACTCAGCCACAACCCCAACCGCCGCCGCAATCCCAAACGGCGGCCCCCAACAAAATCCCTCAAATTCCTCAAATCCCACAATTTCCTCAAATCCCACAACTTCCTCAAATCCCACAACTTGAAGCGCTACTTGATCCCAATGTGGTCGCACTCCTTACCTGGATCGAAAAACTCGCTCCCACTATCGCCACCATCGGCGAACTCCAAATATCCAAAAACTAAAAATGGCTGCACAAACTCAAATGGCTTCTGACAATTCCATCAGAATTTGCACATGGAATGCTTGTGGGCTTGCTAACCACACCACCGAACTCGATGAGTTTTTACATCACCACAAAATCCACGTTTTGCTCATAAGCGAATCACAGTCAAAGAATACCCGGGGCCTATTCATTAACGGATACCACCTTTACCTAAATCACCGCCCCGTTCAAAACGGCGGCGGCACAGCTATTTACATTCACAACGAAATTGAGCATACCGTGCCAACGAATCCGCAACTAGAAAACCTGGAATTAACCTCAATCTTAATTAAAGCGAACGGCGAAAAGTTTAAAATCATGAGTTTATACCAATCTCCCTCGAAACCCCTCATCGTAAACGATTACACTAATATCTTCTCCGAAGATGTGCCTACTATAATCGGCGGCGATTTTAACGCTAAACACGCGAGCTGCCAAAGTCGCCGGTCCAATCAAAAAGTACGACATCAAGATAGCCAGTCAAGCGTCACCGACGTTTTACAGCCATGCCGGCCACAGGCCGGACATCCTTGATTTCTTTCTGCTAAACCGTATCGAACACGATTTCGACACCTGGTCGCACTCTGAACTCAGTTCTGATCACAATCCAGTTTTGAAAATCTCACTCCCCTCCCGAAAATTAATAACAAAAAGCAAATCGATGAGGGAATTACTTTCCTCACAGATTTAATCACAAATACAATCGAATCGGTTTCGAAATCCAAAACCGTTCCAAAAAATAGCAACCCGCTACCAAATAACATCTTAATTAAAATTCGGGAGAAAAACCGCATCCGTCGGAATTGGCAGCACACACGCTGCCCCCTGTTGAAAAAGAACCTCAACAGGCTAAACAGTGAGATTCAGAAAGAAATAAAAAAAATCAGAAATGATATCTGGAACCGTCTTATCGACGACGCGTCTCAACATAAACCCCAAATGTGGAAGCTCGCTAAGAGATTCACAAACAAAAACAGAACGGTTACTCCGGTTATTCACGGAAGAAACGGACTTGCCTTTCTATCGGAGGACAAGGCCGAGGCTTTCGCGGAGAGCTTGGAGTCTCAGTTCTCACCAAATCCGCTCACAACAAGCGAAGAGCTTCTCGAGGAAGTTGACGCATTGGATAGCCTAGAGCAATCCACATCCCACACAATAAAACCAACATCCCCCGGTGAAATCAGATCTATCATAAAACATGCGCCGAACAAAAAAGCGCCCGGTCACGATAAAATCAGCTATACTTGCTTAAAAAACCTCCCTAACACTGGAGTAGTTTTCCTAACAAATATAATCAATGCCTGTCTAAGAACAGGTTATTTTCCACAAACGTGGAAACACGCAGTAATGATACTTATTCCGAAACCTTTTAAGGACCACAAATTCCCGCAAAACCAACGGCTAATTTCACTGCTGTGTACGTTAGGAAAACTTTACGAAAAAATTCTGCATTCTCGCCTGTCTGAACGGACAAACCACCACAAAATACTACCGCGCACTCAGCACGGTTTTATTAAAGGCCTCTTCTGTAACCACCAGCTTATTAGAACCAGCGACTTCATAACCAACGGTTTTAATAGAAAACATAGCACTCTCGCTGTTTTCCTCGACGTCGCGAAGGCGTTCGATCGAGTGAGGCTCGAGGGATTGCTGTATAAACTCATGATACTTAACTACCCGTCTTATTTGGTAAAAATAATCGCAGAATTCATACGAAAACGCACTTTTTCGGTTCGCTTCGAAAATTCAACTTCGGCACCGCGCGAAATGACCGCCGGTGCCCCCCAGGGGTCAGTACTTTCCCCACTCCTGTTTAACATCTTTGTACATGACCTCCCAACCTCGAATAACATCTTAACGGCCCAGTATGCAGATGACACCGCTTATCTGTACCGTGGTAAAAATATCCCACACAGTATTTCCAAAATCCAGGCCGCACTCAATGAACTGGAAGAGTGGACAGATGAATGGTGTATCTCTATTAGCCCAGAGAAAAGCCAGGCTATCTACTTCACTCAAACCAGAAAAACCCCCCAAGATAACCTCACCTTCAGAGGCACACAAATTCCATGGGTAAACGAAGTGAGATACCTTGGTTTACAAATGGATAGTCACCTAAACTGGACAAATCACGTTAACTCTGCAATCAAAAAAGCAAAATGTGCCTTCGGGCAACTAAAGTCATTTCTGCTTACAAATAGCACTCTCTTCCTAGCTAGTAAAATTCACATTTACAAAGCTATCATCAGGTCAAAATTGACTTACGGATGTCCCTCGTGGATCCATATCTCACAAACGCAGATGAACACACTGGAAGCCACGCAGAGCGTCATGATCCGCCGGATCGTAGGCGCTCAAATTCCTCAAATCCCACAATTTCCTCAAATCCCACAACTTCCTCAAATCCCACAACTAGAAGCGCTACTTGATTCCAATGTGGTCGCACTCCTTACCTGGATCGAAAAACTCGCTTCCACTATCGCCACCATCGGCGAACTCCAAAAATCCAAAAACTAAAAATGGCTGCACAAACTCAAATAGCTTCTGACAATTCCATCAGAATTTGCACATGGAATGCTTGTGGGCTTGCTAACCACACCACCGAACTCGATGAGTTTTTACATCACCACAAAATCCACGTTATGCTCATAAGCGAATCACAGTCAAAGAATACCCGGGGCCTATTCATTAACGGATACCGCCTTTACCTAAATCACTGCCCTGTTCAAAACGGCGGCGGCACAGCTATTTACATTCACAACGAAATTGAGCATACCGTGCCAACGAATCCGCAACTAGAAAACCTGGAATTAACCTCAATCTTAATTAAAGCGAACGGCGAAAAGTTTAAAATCATGAGTTTATACCAATCCCCGTAGGCGCTTCGTGGTTTATCAGTAATGTCCAGCTTCGAAGCGAAACGAAAGTGCCAAAACTCCAGGTACTCATTCGCGACTTGGGGATTCAAAACTGCTCGAAATTCGACGTCTCCCTCCTCCAGGACCACTTAGGTGTACCTGAAAACTTCCGAACCATGAAAAAACGTCCACTCCACCTAGACGTCGTCACTTAATTTTTAGGAAAAAAGTTTAAAGTAGTGAAACTTTAAACCGCTTCCTTCCTAAATCCTACCCCATCCACCCACAACCAATATATGAATACTGCTATAGTACTCACACCAGTCAATTTCTACAAAGCCATTTTTACTACTTCTTCCTATAAAGTATAAAAAGTTCATTATTGGACTTGACGTACAAGAGGGGGTTTTAGTCAGTAAGAGTCTGACATAACCTACTGTTATCCCTCCCATCCGTAGGCAGGATAACAGAAGGTATCCATGAGGATTTTCTCCTCCTCTCTCCCAAAAAAAAAAAAGAAAACACCATTGAATCCCGAACGGTCCTCGTCCGATGCACCACCTGGCATGTGCGCGCGAGTTCTTTTCTTTCAAATAAATGTGCGCCCAACGTAGTCAGGTTCCACTTTCTCATTTTTTGAGCAGCGGAAATACACGGATGGCACTCGTTCTGCGCATCAGAGTGCCTAATTTGAAAAATTCTACTATGCACTGTAATCGAAACCAACTTAAGAAGTATGTGTTGAGCTAGACAATTTTACCTGGATCTTTATTCGGGTAGGAGATAAGTAGCTAAATTGTGAGATTGGTCCTCTGAGCTTCTTAGCATGTACCTAATTGTTCCTTATTATACTACGGAATTTAATAATAATACTAATAATTTAATTTTTTAATTTGTCCTGTACTCCAAGGTGGATGGGGCCAAACTTAAAACCAATTTTAAATCGCTAATTTTATATGTTATATTAACAGATTAATCTAATGAATTAATTGCCAAATCTACTCAATGTGTATTCGATACAACTAACACTTTCGTTTGAGATTACACAAAATAAACATAAATGCATTATTTATACTTTATATCTGAATTATTTAGTAGATGTGGAAGTTCTAACTATACCACATAAAATCACATTTTAAACGATTGTGCACATTCATCAAAATGATTTGTGGCTGGGTTTTCAGAGATTTATTTTTACTAGGACATTGTCAAAATGTGACGTTTAATCTTGAAATGTTAAACCTGCATGCTGGAACATACGTTTTCACATGTTCCATTTAAAAACCATAGCAGACGTATTTTGAAGTTTTCTGTTTCTGTTCACACGCAATCTGATGACATCAAACTATTTTCGTATTACATGTATTGGTGCAGGGAGCTCTACAAATTAAGGAAGCCATGGGACACCTCTCCTAAATAGTACCTTAGTAAAGTTATCTCCTAAATCTTATACAATGATTTATTACAAAAATTGTTTGAAAAGAATTATTTAACTGTTTCTTTTTGGCAGATTTTGTGTTTCCTGAAAATTTTTGTTCAACTCACATAGGAGGCTTCATTATAATAACGACGAAATACAGTTTTCATTATGGCTGACCGAATCAAACGTCAGAAAATTTCAAATTTTCGAATGCTCGCCTTGCGGCTCATGCCCGTTGCAAATGGATTGAGGTAAATCACCTCTGTTGATACAATGAGACCACTCTGGACCCCTAAATCGGCCAAATAAAAAAGTTGGCAACAAGAGTTATTTTTATTTGCCCCTTTTTGAGTCAGGCGCCGGCCGCGTACCGTTGTTTAGTTTATTGTGTCAGTTATCAGGTCGTTAGTGAAGCGGCAGAATTGCGAGCATGACACTTTGGGCTACGCGCTGCAGAAAAACCCAACGAACAGAATTCGATTTTTGGCAAGAGTTTGAAAAATCCAACGCTTAAATTTTAACCCTCAATGACTAAACTTTGTACACTGGCTTTGCTCACCAGAGGCTAAATGGGCCGACACAACGAGACCTTTCCTGATGCTAATTATTAAACTTGGAAAATAGATTTGCTTAAAAATACGCCTAATTGATGCAGAATTCAATTCTAAGAATTACGCATCAATTATACCTCTAATCATGTTCTCTCTTCTCAGGCACACTTCCCTACGTAGACACCTTAGGGCAAATATTCTTCCAATCTGTATCGTAGCTAACACCTGTAGCTCACTTACGATAAACTCATTTAGCACGTAGTATATTTTACTTGTTATCTTTAAACCAACAACCCTTTTCTTCAAATACATTATTTTTTGTCATCCACAACTTCTGCATTCCATAATCAAATGATAATTCAACTGAAATGACAGTTTAGCTGTCAAATTTTGCGTGCGTGGTTTTATCTTTGCTGAACTCGTGCCGAAAGTGAAATACCGGAAATGCGACTTTCGAGTTGTCAAATCCTCACTTTCGGTGTTCAAATCCTCACTTTCGAGGCGGCGCACAGTCTGAACACAGAGTCTAGGGGCAGAAAACTCAAAATTTGACATTGTGTGAAAATACCATAGCACATTGAGAAACATAATAATAATTAACAAGTCACATACGTGGAATATACGTGGATATTAAGAAGATATTTGAGAGATGGACAGTTATCTTCAATTTCGGATTTTGTACGTAAAGCCTTTTAAAAGAAATATCCAGTAAGTACGTAGCGGTGGATCATGAAATTTATAAAGAATGAGTACATTTGATTGATATGAATTTAATCGCAATCGAAAGAATGACTATCATAGTCGTTTTTGTCTTCCATTATTAACAACTTCTTTACCGTACAGCAACATTTGGCAGCTTTCTTTACTCGCATTTTACGTAATGTCGAAATATATGGATCAGGGTTCACAAGTAGTCTATTAAGTAAATCAGTATTAGTATTTGTTCTTAGAGATTTTTGCGTGTGATGCTCTCTGTAGCACTTAAATTCATTATTTTGAGCTTCTTGCGCTACCTCCGATATTAGTCCTAGAAGTAATAATAGAAATTAATGTAAAAAATGCTGATATATAGTATACAAAATAGAGCAAGTATCCTAATTTAAAACATATGCACCAATGGGAAGTAAAGCATGCTTCACGACCTCCAGTCCACGAATCAAAATGTTATGGACTGTTATGGGCATTTAATACCATGATACAAGGAAATAAATAGCTTGGCAGTATCAGTTGTGTATGTTTTAAATTCAGTAATATTAATTGCACAACCACTTGAAATTGTCACCAAAATAATTCTGAATCGTTGAATTAATTCATGCTGAACTTCAGCAATTTCAGCACTTTTCTTTAAATTGTGGAAAATTGGTTTTTCGATTGTAACTTTTAAGTAGGACCGTATTGGACGATGAAATTGTACATAAATCATCCTTATTAATTGAAGATTATTATTATAATTAGATCTTGCGGCTACTCTCGGATACTAAATAGTTCTATTCAAACATTTCTTCCATTTCACAAAAAAATATGTTTTGGATACTTCCACTACCAAAGAGCTATTTGAGTACTCGGGGAACTCTTACTGATCACAACACACTGTTTTTTATAACAGCTATTTTACTGCGGCTCAAAACATTCAACTTTTTTGCTCGCCAGCGCCTCTATACACAAACAAAACGTAATGTGAATGTTCCCACTTTATTTTTGAAAGTTTTTAAATAATTTAGATTATTTTACATCGACATTTGACGTATTAAGTACGTTTTAAGTTTTAGGACTTTTCTCCGGCTAAATATTTGTTTCAGCCCACTGTGCGGCGAGTTCAAAAAACGATTTTATCTCAAATCAATAAGTGATTTGAGTCTCCCGAAAGGTCTATCGATTTTTCCAGAGGAAGTATTAATGCCAAGACGTGCTTCGATTTTAGTCCCTTAATTTATCATCCTGCCACATTACGTCCATTTTGACTTTATAGCACATAAATACTGAACGTCGTAAAATTGTGAACACATTTGCAATTTCTACTGGCGGTGCAACTCGTGTGTGTTTTTCGTAAGCGCATTATACTTATCGGTATCCTTATCCCCATCCACAGTGTATTTTTTATTTATGCGGTTCGCATAAGGAGCAGTTAGTATTTTCACCACATCTCTTTTATCTTTCCGACATGAATGAATAATTTTATTTGTTTGACACTCGAACCCAACAGATTATTTATTCAGGAGTGCACTGGAAGTTCAACTTCTATTTCAAGTTGGGGGTTAAATAATATTTTTACGGAGCATGTACATTTTTACTGAATGTGTAAATATTAAAAAATAAAGAATTACGTTATTATTGTATTAGTATTTTTTAATTCGATTCAATACAAAATATTTACGAAACATACAGATTTCAAATTAATCACTAATTTAGCATGCACCAAGAGTAAGTACTATGACTGTACTTTCAATGTTTCATTCAATATTTAACTTTAACCCTTTCAGGGGCGGAGAAATTATAGTTCCCGCTCAATATTAAAATTTTTAAAAGCATCTTCTTTCTATGTTTTTACATACTGTAGTACTGTTAACTATTACCAGCTTTTGGTTTTGTCTTTCCAAGCCAAAAAATACATTTAGTGTACGCATGTTAATAATGATGACCCAATAATTGCAAGAAGGTATGTGAATTTTCTGTTGTTCAAAAACTCGGCATATTATAAAAAAAGTGTTGTGCTCATTAAAGGGTTAACCAGGCAGGAACAAGAGACAATGAAAGAAATGTTTTTAAGTATATATCCATTTGCATACGTTGTAAATTTTCCGACATTCGTTGTTTTTTAAAATAGATTAATTTGGAGCCTTAACGTGTGTTTGCAATCCCAAATTAAGCATGAACTAAAGTTTTCAGGCTTTTCTAAACTCAAAATTTTACTTTATGTGCCACGCGTATAAAACACTGATTAATAGTGAAGTTCAAAATATACTGCTTTATATTACTGTTTAAGAAGTATATTTTAAACTTTATGATAATTTATGAAAATTTGGTTTAGTTGCTCCGCTTCGCTACGCGACCAAACCAAATTTTCAGGAATTTCTAAACTCGAAATTTTACTTCATGCTTAACCTGGGAGTGGAAAACACTCGTTTAAAGCTTCAAATTAAACACTTTTAGAAAACAACAAATATATGAAGATTTACACATACACGCTGTAATTGGGATATGTGTACTTCAAAGAAAAAACTCCCTGTATGCCATACTCTAGTGTATTGGTTTTTTCGAGGTCGCTGATTAAGAATCTGATAATAAAAATTTAAAAAACAAAATGGCGGGTCCAATATGGCGGACAAAAATCATAATCATCATATTTTCATGAAAATTCGGATATAGGGCATATTGAGGTAGTTGATTAGGAATATGTAATTACAAATTTTAATAACAAAATGGCGGATCCTAGATAGCGAACCAAAATGGTTGCTAAAGAAATATTCGACTCCAACTTGGTCTCCGACTCTTCTATTTTTCGAAAATCCTACACCAACTCCAACTGCTGCTTCGAATCACGTGAACATTTTAAAACTTTACTTAATAATGCAATTTTTTGCAATACAAAGAAATGTTTAATAGTTACTACACATACATATTTGCAATCTAATAGTTTTTTTGGAAAAAAAATCGAAATTTCAGTTTTTTCTTATATGCAAATTACATAAATTTCCATTGTAATGAAAAACTCTATTTGGGTTCAAATTTTAGCAAAAATAAAAAACAAATATGTTTAGCAGAATTATATATTATACAACATTTCCAACTTAAATTTTGACTTCATAGTTTTGACTCTAACTCCGACTCAGAGTTCACAGCACTGGTTTAAACTGTTTTCCATTTACTTCTAAACACCGTTGAACTGTTCTGGTTCCAATACCAGTCGCCCTAAGTATCTACTTTTAAAATAAGGTAGCCATAAGATATTAAAATTTGGTAACTTCAATCCAAAAATATTTTTCCTATATAAGTTTTGACCTACCCTGCCATTTAATAATCTTGAGTTTTTGACATTTTAAAGCAAACTCTCCGGGGTGCCAACCTATTTGCGAAAAATCACTATTCGATTCTTTAATACGGCCTTTGTAATAAATATTTTTGTCCCAACTCTCTAGGACTAGCCGTTTTCTCAAAAAAGCCTAATACGGGTGCTCTGGGCCACCGTGTATAATTCAATATAAAGTAAATAATCACATTTATAAGAAAATATACAAAATTCTTCATCTAAAGAATGCAAGGATTCTGGGGTAGTTTAAAAGGGCGCGCAGTGGTTTTGCATCCTAAGTCAGTTTGCCTTAATTGGAAAATATTGTGAATTAACTTGAAACCGTTATTTTTGAGTTAAATTTATGTGTATTGTTACTATACCAGCCACCTACTCATTTGCTGATTCAGCTACCCATCTTCATAAATACCCAGCACCAGGAGATAACGGCCACTTCCCGACAGACTCCGGCATTTCGCGCTCGTATCATATTACTTATTCAAACTATTTTATTGTATTGTTATTCTTTTAATTGTAATTGTGTTCAATAAATAAACCTTTTTAAAAATAATCGTTGCGTAGCGATACGTTAACTGGCGCAGTCGGTAGGATAACTCGACGTTATTGTGCTCTAAAATCATGCAGCGTAACGGTGAGTGTTAACCTGGTCGTTAAGGATGGAAATTCCCGGATTAAGTTTTGCTTTGTTGATTTCAAGGACTTCCAGTAAATCCATTTTTCTACCTTTTTCGACAAGATGGATTATCGAAAGTACATCATTGCCGAAATTATGGTTTGTTTCTAACAAATGATTTGCAAAAGTTGAATTATCATGTTATAACTTGTATGATCGTTGGTGTTATTTTAATCGGGTTTGAATATCACGACCTGATTGTCCGATGTACACTCCTGCACAATCTGGACATGTTAATCTGTAAATTTCTGACTTGTACATACTATTTATTGTAGTTTTCGCATTAAAAATTAAATTGCAGAGTTTAGTATTCGATCTGAATACAATATCAATAATAGATGATTGAGTTACGTGAAGATTATAATAATAAAAAGAAGTATCAATAACCTTTCTTCACACACTTTATTTTAATACCAGATGTACATTTCTGTCACCAAGTGACCATTATCAATGGATTTTTAATACTAGTATTAAAAATCCATTGATAATGGTCACTTGGTGACAGAAATGTACATCTGGTATTAAAATAAAGTGTGTGAAGAAAGGTTATTGATACTTCTTTTTATTACAATATCAATGTCTCGTTTTTTTTATATATTTTTAACTTTTGAACTAATTGTGCCAAAAAATGTTAAAATTTTGTATGATTTGTTCTCTGTGGCTGAGCTGCTAGGTTAAGTGTAATTTTAAATATGTTTTGATTGATATTTATTAATTAATTTGTATATGAGTTGTTCCGAATAACCATGATTGATAGCAATTTGTTTTATTATATTTATTTCTTTGTTCCGGGATTCAGGGCTAAGGGGGATTTTGAATGCACGGGTTATCATTGAGTAGAAACTCGCTATTTTATGTTTATATGGATGACGTGAGGTATTTGGGATAATTGTATCTGTAAACGTGGGTTTTCGGTAAATGTCACATGTAAGTTTGTTATTAGTTTTGGTTAATGTTGAATCTAAGAAATGAATCTTGTAATTGCATTCTGTTTCTACTGTAAATTTAATTGATGGGTGAAGGGAGTTAAGAAAACTTATAAATTGGTTAATTTGTCTGTCAGTACCTTCGAAGCATGCAAGAATATCGTCTACATATCTATACCACCATCTAATGTGTTTTTTACCTTGGGGTGAGTTTAATATCTAATTAGTAAGGTTATTCATAAAAATGTCGGCTAACAAACTAACTAAACTAACTGACAGACAAATTAACCACTTTCTAAGTTTTCTTAACTCACTTTACTCATCCATTAAATTTACAGTAGAAACAGAATGCAACAACAAGATTCATTTCTTAGATTAACCATGACTTTTGAAAATTCGCTTAGCGACCCAAACAATTTTTCAGGCTTATCCAAACTCAAAATAATTATTTTATGCTTAATCAAACACTCGGTAGAAAATTCTAATTGCACGATATTAAAATCAATGCTTTTTACTCAACATATCAATATGTCATCCAACGTAACTTGTCATCATCAACATTTGAAGAAATAGACAATTAAAAAAAACAAATTTACAATTCTTTTGATTTCTGGATTTTTTGTACAAATCGATAAAATACAATTGACAAAACGTCAACATAAAAGTAGCTAAGAATTGTAGAGATTAATAAATAAAAAAACAAATAACTCAAAAATTAACATAAATCATTGATTTATAAATATAATAATATTGCATTTTTTGCTATTATTTAATTTTTGATATTATTTTAATTATTATTATTTTAAATCAAATTTTCAAAACCAACAAACATCATAAAAACTTGAGAAGCACATTTTTTGTTGGACTTATGTTGAAAACAATGTACTAATTTTAGAATACAAATTGTATTGCTTATACTGGTCAAAATATTTTAGTTTTACAAACTTATTGTAATTCAAATTAAAACTTATTCAATCCCAATCAATCACCATGTGTATGAATCAGTGTTTCTAGGTGTACCTACTTTTAGAATTTCAAAATATAAAAGCGAATTTATCGATTTTCTGCAGCAATTTTGTTTCGTTGAGACTGTTCCAAATATTCATTAAAATAACTACTTCCCCGGCTATTACCCCGATGGACATTGAATTATTCAATGAATATTTGAGTTACACAACAGCTTTACTGTATATTAAAATTTGTCCAAATCTTTCATACAATTTTCCAATGTGTCCTTTCAAAATAATTACATTAAATAAAAAATTCACATTTATGTAGATTGATTGAATAGTAGATATACAAAATGAAAGTAATAGTGTAAAATATATACTCCAAAAAAATAACACCATTAATTGCAGTTCTCCAAAACACAACAGAAAATTTAAATTTACCCCAATTTTGGGGAGAGAAACTCTAATTTGGCAACGCTGGAATAACGTAATTTTGTACTGGATGTTCTTAAAAAATACAATTACTAAATATGAAACCTTTAAGGAAATTTAATGTTTTTTTTAATTAACATGCATTTGATATTTTGTGTATAATCCACAACATATTCACACATGTAATCCATAGACCCTGCTAGAATCTTGTTTTGCTAATAAAAGATCTCACAGGATGGAATTCGAACCCTAGTTATACCTATAGTTATACCGTTGAGTTCGAGTAATAAGTATACAAGATTTATTTGTAATTTGAGATTATACGAGTTAATCTATGTAAATAATCTTAATAAAATGAATATTTCAGCGGTGTTTCATAAATTATTTATTAATTAGCATAGAGTAAGTATAATGAATGTATTGCTGGTGTAACGACGGCGGTGATTAAAATGTATTGGGCTAAGTTTATGAAAGTTAATGAATTTAAATAGGATCTGGTATCGAATTTCCACGTTATTTAGTTAATAACCGCGGAGATCGTTAATCGGGAAAGAAAAGCGCTATCGAGTTCCCCGCAAGTACAAATAACTCCGATGATAATAAATTATTTTTGTTAATTAATTTAAGCGGATTAAGTTTACTGGTGTTGTGATTATAATAGAATTTTGTGTACCGGGAGACGTTGTCTTCCACTAGTTCATTAAAACAGGATTATTAGGAAGCTATTTAAACATAATACCATTTTGACGTTAGGAAATTGCGAAATTGCATAATTTCCTTTTACAAATGATGTAACGCAGCGGGCGCGCAACTCCAACTCTCAGCGCATTATGAATTGTTGTAAAAATAACCGACAGTTTTTCTCTTTTTCCGTTTTCTCCTAAATTGAAATCGCTCGCGTGTTATACTTCGAATATTTATATTTTATAGCGCACGTTTTTCAAAAAGGGCGGCCGCGTCTAAATAATGTAGGCCACTTAAACTTAGAAAACTCCATTTACACCGGGAATTGCGCGTTTAGACCGTTCGGCTGTTTCAACATTTACACTCCACACTTTTCTAGCGGCCAGGAATTGATACAAATTATTGGTATATGCTGATTGCACCTGATTATTTACACTAAGTATAATGAATAGTATGAATAAGCAATGCAGCGCAATTACTCCTCATTCAGATACAATTAATAGTTATTTTGAATTATAGGACTAGTGAACAAACTCATTGACCCGCATATATGCGCATCTATTCCGCCAGATTAACAAATTGCTATAGAGTTATACATCAATCACAAAATAATTAGCTACATTTCATTTATTAGATGTCATCTGCAAATTAAAATAATGATAATTACTCTAAAATTACAGTATGTTACTTTTAAGTATTCAATCGAAACCTATAAGTACCAAATAAGAAATAACAGCGAATTATGTCATGTTGAAAAAGTTATTTTAACGAGTGTGCAAGGACAGAAAACGACGATCGTTTCGCTCTTTCTATGAGCTCCTCAGGCCGCCACATCCAATATACCATACACACTCACTTTATATGTATATATACTGACTTCGCCAACCATAGCCGGTTTTGACGTCAGTATTTAATAATGCTGCTGCATTACTGAAAACAAACGCCAGTTACAAAATTATTTTTCCTGTATAAATTGCTTATTTTTTAAAGACTTTTTCAATGAATTCACTTTTGACCTACCATGCTATTTAAAAATCATGAGGTATTGACATTTTTAAGCAAACTCTCAGGGATGCCAACCTTTTTGCAACTCTTTAATACGGCTTTTGTAATTCTCAAAAAAAGCCTGATATGGGTGCTCTGGGACACCGTGTATATATATATATATATATATATATATATATATATATATATATTATATATATATATATATATATATATATATTATATATATATATATATATATATATATATATATATATATATATATATATATATATATAACGACTAGGTATAATAACGCCTAGGGCTATAAACAAGCTCTCTTTTTCAAATCCAATATTTTGCCAACCGTGACGGCTTCCTCAGGAAAAAGAACTGGTGCATCAGCGCGGAAGAACATACCAGTATTGTTCATAAATTGATTAAAAATAGAAAAACTATGTCTGGTGATTAAATTGTAGATTAAGCCCACATCAAAGACTCGCACTCAGCAAGAGGAACACAACAGTATTGGCAACCCCTCGGTGAGTTGTCAATACACTGAAAACCTAAGACACCGCACCTACTCCCCACCAAGGCGGTAATTTAAAAAATGTAGAGCTGTCTGAGTTTTATATGAACCAATTGTCCCTCGGTAACATAGACAATACATTATCTACCAAAAATGCCCTCAATAAACAAGCATTTTTGGAGGCATTATCCTTCGTATTCGACAACAGTTATTTTTCATGCCAGGAGGCATATTACCTCCAAATTTTTGGTACCCCCATGAGATCATCTTTGAGTCCCATTGTAGCGAATATAGTGATGGATTATGTGGTTGATAATGTATTGCCGTACCATAGATACCAAAAATGTTCACATTCCCTTTTATCAAGAGTCCTAATCTGCCCCGTTCCGGACGAGAAAATTCAAGTAATGTTAGATATTTTCAATAGCTTCAATAATCACATTCAGTTTACGATAAAAGAGGAATCTAATAAAAGTGTACCGTTTCTTGATACTAAGCTCATTAGGATGAATGACA
Organism: Philonthus cognatus; assembly: GCA_932526585.2. NCBI lineage: Eukaryota > Metazoa > Arthropoda > Insecta > Coleoptera > Staphylinidae > Philonthus > Philonthus cognatus. Next base: position 95,521,699 of record OW052243.1, read on the forward strand.
ATTCGATTACGATTGATTGGTACATGAAACCGGCAGCCTCGGGTAGATATATTAATTACTACTCGAATCACCCGATGTCTCAAAAAATTAACATCTTTAAGGCAACACGTAACAGAGTGTCGAGGATTTGTCATTCATCCTATTTGCACGAGAATCTGGAAACGTTGCAAAAATTGTTTATCAATAATGGGTACCCTTCTTCATTTTGTTTGGGGGCGCAGATCAGGACAGAGACGTGCAGAGGGTTGAGGGGGTTGAGAACGTGAAGTATGCTAGGTTGCAGTATATACCAGAGATCACTAGTGATCGTATTAGGGTTTTAGGTAATGAAAATGTAAAAATAGCTATATACAATATAAAAAAGGAAGAGGCCTGTTCTGGAGCACGAAGGATAAGACCCCTTCACCACAGGTGAGTGGTGTGGTATATTATATACCTTGCGGTGACTGTAAGAGAGGCTATGTGCGCCAGACGGGACAGTGGCTAAGATCAAAACTCACACAACATAAGAGCGACATTAGGATTGGGAAGTGCTCATGTGCTTTGGCAAATCATACAAAAATTACTGCCCATAACATAGATTTTAATAACGTCAGGATTCTAGAGAAAGAACAGAACACGTTCTTTCTTGGAAATGATACATACCCAACGTATGACCAATACCCTTAATAACAAAACTGATATTGAGGGTGATATTGAGGATTGCTTCTTATTACTATGTCCTCAGTGAGGAGCTTAACAATAAGACCCGTCTTGATCTGAGGGACTTCTCGGCTGGCCGACGTGGCTCCCGAGATAATTCAATTCAAAACAATCCGATTCAGAATACTTCAACACATAATTAATTTAGTTTAATATTCCCAAACAATGAACCCAATTCTTCAAATTTTAAAATCGAATAAAATTCGATTTGCGTCACGGCCTGCCTACCCTGTCATTTCCGCCGTGTTTGCCACTTCTCTTGGTTTTTCTTCGAGAATAGGTGCAGTTTTAAAGTGTTCCATAATTTATGTTTCAACATATTGCTCTAATTAAGAATTATTTTCCTTTTTTTTATAATCTCTATTATCAAATAGATTTCTTTGTTATTTGTAATTATTTCATGTACAGTTGTATTTATTTTGTTTACCTACTTGTTTGTTGAATAATAACAGTTGTTTGTATTTCTTACTAAGCATACACATATCTAACACATCTACACGCACACCAATAGAAATATACGTGTTGGGATAGCGATAGTTATCAGGAACACCCATAGGGGGCGCGAATAAACGGAACACGGGCTGACGCCCTCCGATGTTGACTGGCGTGGCGTTGCGTCTGTTGAGTAAACAAACAAGTCCGCAGGTATATTGGCAACGCTTTCCCCGTCAATAAAAACTGATTTGTTAGGCAATTGAGAGTGTTTTGTATAAACAACTATTCGCTGTATTATACAAACAAATTAGAGGTAAGTACCGAAATTAATAAGAGTCTTAATCTAAGGCACATATGGGCAAACCCTGGCCCGCTGTAAGATATGATCCGGCCCGCGAGACATTTTGAAAAAAACCCAATTAAAGAAATATTACATTAGGTACTTCTACTCACGGGAGTGGCAGTGAGGCGGCAAACATCAAATTCATTGATGTTTGCCGCCTCACTCTTTGATAATCGCCGCCACTCGACTTGCTCGATCAAATTCTTTGAGGTTTTCCGCCTCATGGGCGACACATCAAAAGATTTATTGCTTCTCAATTATTCTAAATTAGTTTATTCCAGATTATTCGTTCATTTTGCCTATATAAGCGGGTGGATGACCCGAACGTTAGTTCAGTTCTATTTAAGCTACCCATAACTTGGACAAGCGATATCCTAGCGAACTGCTCGAGCCGTCAACTTGTTTTGTGACTTTGTGTGCAACTTGAGTGGTTACTAACTATAGTTTGTTATTAAGTTTATTGAACGAAAAGTAAACAAAAATGATGTCTGGTGGAAAGAAACGAAAAGTAGATACAGAGGGTCGCCATTTTCAAGAAAAATGGACTGAAGAATTCTTTTTTATCTTGCACAATGGTAAGCCTATTTATTTGCTGTGTAATGAATCCATTTCAGTAATGAAAGAATTCAATATAAAGAGGCATTACTCAACTAAGCATGCTACGCTGCACTCACTGACGGGACAATTAAGAACAGACAAAATCCAGAAGCTTACCGCAAATTTGGATAAACAGCAACAAATGTTTCATAAACAAAGAACACAACTTGCAATGTTGTGAAAGCTAGTTTTATAGTTAGCTCAAAATTGGCAAAGGCATTAAAACCATTTGCCGAAGGAGAATTTATCAAGGAGTGTATATTAGAAGTGTGCGGTATTATGTGTCCTGAAAAGAAAAAAGAATTTAAAAAAATTAGTTTGTCAAGACGAACTGTTGTTCGACGTATAGAAATGATGGCTAATGATATAAAAACCATATTGACTGACCGTATGGCTGGTTTTGAATCATTTTCCATAGCATTAGACGAGACCACCGATTTATCTGACACAGTTCAACTGGCTATATTTATTCGAGGTGTTGATAAGGAGTTCACTGTTACTGAGGAATTGCTTGCTTTACAGCCGCTAAAAGGAACCACTACGGGAGAGGATATTTTTATTGAATTTCAAAAGGTATTCACAAGTTTTGGCTTGCTATGGTCAAAATTAATTGGATTATGCACTGATGGTGCACCTTCTATGGTCGGCTTACGTAAAGGTTTCATCGGAATTTTGAATGAAAAAGCAACAGAATTAAATGTGCAAAAAGATGATTTGATAGTCCTTCATTGCATTATCCACCAACAGAACTTGTGTTCTAAGTCCATTCGACTCCAGAATGTTATGAATGTGGTATTAAAAACCATCAACTTTATTCGATCCCGAGGGCTTAACCACCGTCAGTTCAATGCGTTTTTGGATGAAATATCAGCTGAATATAACGACGTAACATATTATTGTGAAGTCAGATGGCTGAGCAAAGGAAAAATGTTGAAACGGTTTTCCGAGGTTAGAAATGAGATAGCAGACTTTATGAAAATAAAAGATAAACCACTATCTGAATTAAGTGACCCAAAATGGATATGTGACTTAGCATTTCTGGTCGATCTTACAGGCTATTTGAATGATTTAAATTTGAAACTTCAAAAACAAGGACAGTTAGTAAATGACCTGTTCAGCCATTTAAAAGCGTTTCAGATCAAACTACGCTTGTGGGAGTCACAGATGCTGTCTGGTAACAGTTACCATTTCAACACGCTCTCTGCGTATGAAAATATTGCTTATGCTCAATATGCTGAAGAACTCAAGTTACTGTCGGAACAATTTTCGAACAGATTTTGCGACTTCAAAAACATGGAAGACTGTTTCAGTTTATTTGCTACTCCTACAACATATATTGTACAAAATGCTCCAATACACTTACAAATGGAGTTGATCGAGATTCAAGAAAACTCACTCCTAAAATCCAAATTTGAAGACGTAGAGTTGTGCGATTTCTACAAAAAAATACCTAGAAGAAGACAATTTTCCGCAGCTTAGAAAATTCGCAAGAAGATTGATTTGTGCGTTTGGCAGTACTTATAAATACGAACAGTTCTTTTCATTGGTGAAAGTTAATAAATCAACACATCGTACAAGACTGACTGACGATAATTTGGAAAATTGTTTATGTCTTTGTGTCAGTGGAATTAATCCAAATATCGATGGATTAGTTTCCCAAATTCAAGCTCAAGTGTCTCATTGATTTCGGTGTATTTAACTTTCGTAGTTTGTAACAATTGCAAATTTAACGATTTAATTACAATGTACCATTTTTTTAAATTTCATTTTGTTATTTTAATAAATTGTACTATAATAACATTGTCGTATTATTTGATGTCTAATATCTATCGCAAAAAATATTATCACTACTTTAAAATGCTCTAAGTACTTTTAAACGCGGCCCGCGAACGTATTTGCGCGCTAAAGTTTGGCCCTCAACATGTCAAAGGTTGCCCATACCTGATCTAAGGGCTTTAGCATCTTACAGAGCATGCGTGTGCGTGAATCGCTAAGTCACACACCGTTTTCACTAGTACAATTTGCGGAAAAACTTTAACTATTAATAATTTAAAAATTAAGTAAAAAATAAAATAATACATAGGACATGTTTTTTTTGTTTATAAAGAATTAAGACAATAAAAAATTTTCCTAATTTATTATAACTCAGAATAAGTCAGCTTAAATTTAGATAATCACATTTTAATTAGGTTTAGATTTAGTACCGGCTTAAGGTAGTTTCCCACTGATCCATCCCTCACTTCTTTTGTTAATTTAGTTTATTAGTGGTTATGTGTGACAACCGTACAGTAATTATAAGGTTACAGAAATTACAAATTATGTAATTGGTAAATGATTCACGTGTCACATCATGGTGTTTTTAGTATAGTTTTTTGAATAGTTCATAATATTACATAATTAAATATATTGAGTGTAGGTTAAATAATTAATAATTTTCATAATAATAAATCTCACAAAAATGTTTATAAATTTATTGTGTAAACTATTATTAAAGAATTTTAACGGTTAGGGTTGATAGCTATAAAAATAGAATTCAAAACTATAGAAATAATTGGGATTACGCGGGGCAAAATAAGCTTTTGTTACATTATCTGTAACTTAGGGCGATTTGTTGTGGTTTGCGACGTGTGCTACTTAATTGCTTCCATGATCAGTCTGACAATTTGATTTGGGAGGGATTGGGTGGGACTCCCTGACTGAGGGTCAATTGGTTCATATAGAATTCAGACAGCTGTCAATTTTTAAAATTACCGCCTTGGTGGAGAGGAGGTGCGGTGTGTTGACTTTTCGGTGTATTGACAACACACCGATGGGTTGGCAATACTGTTATATTTATCTTGCTAAGTGGGAGTCTTTGGTCGCAGTCAGGGAATTTTTAGACATGTAGCGCTGCAGCGGTAAGCGGTTGATGTTCCCTGAACGAACAAAATTCCAGTTCGTAGAATTGCTATATTCTCTTCGTTTTGTATACATAATCTGCAAATTTAAAAGTATTTTCTGAAAGCGAAGGCGACTTAATCGAAGATTGAATTAATAAAACAGTTTAGTTTAAACGCTGATTTTAAATATATTTATAAGTAAAGACTATTCTAAATATTATGATTGTTTATAAAACAAATAAATATTTGACTTATAGGAGGAAATGGATATAATAATGCTTTTGTCCATGATTAAAGAACAAAATATTAAAGAACAATACGCGTCTATAACCTCAAAAGCGCGTTTGGCTGTTTAATTACGAAAATATGGCGGTGTTGTTTACAGCTGCACGGCTTAAGAAAGCGATCAAGCGCAAAAAATATATGCTTTACCACTTGATAAAGCACTGCAGCGCCACACATTAAGCGGTACCGCTCAGCGACACCGCTTTCGTAAAGCGCTGCAGCGCTACAGTTCCCTGAACGCGACCTTTGATGTAGGCTTAAGCTACAATTTAATCATGCCGCGCAATTAACCACGAGAATCCGGCGTCGCTTTTACACAACAATGGTTTTTAGAATGTTTGTGCTGTCCCCAGTAGACATAGTTTTTCTGTTTTAATCAATTTATGACTAATAGTGGCATGTACTTTTGCGCTGATGCACCAGTTTACTGAATAAAAATGCACGTTTCTGTAAGTCATTTTTATTGTAATGATAGGTTATGTTTGCTAAGAGTAAATAAAATTGTACAGTTTACCTGAGGAAGCCGACACGGTTGGCGAAATATTGGATTTGAAAAAACGAGTTTGTTTACAGCCCCAGCCGTTAATGGGTATATTATATTCCGCTTGCTGCATTCTTCAGATTTTACGGCGCTACTTCCTTAAATTTATATATATATACAGGGTGATTTATAGCAGGAGGTGAAACATTAATATTCGTGTTTGAGATTGGATTCTGAGCAAAAATGGGAAATAACTTTTTTTTAGATCGGCCTTTGTTTTGGAGATATTGAGTTTCGAACTTTTAAAACACATATTAATTTCAAGTTTCACAAAAAAACGAATAGTATGCAATATGAAAACTTTATTTAGTCATAGAAAGAAAAACAACTAGTTTAACTTACAAGAGATGTTTAAAATGTCCACCGCCAGCAATGAAAGCCTGGCAACGTAAAACTACAGAATTAAAAACTACCGCAAAATCTTGTTCATTTTCAATTTCAAGTACAGCATTCATAATTCTGTCTCGTAATTGCTTTTTATTCTGAATTTCCTCTGTATACGAATCTCCTTTGATATTCCCGACAACTTTCTAAAGCATTGCTGTTGCAAAAGCCGCAAACAAAAATATTGTCAGCATATTCTTCATTGCCAAACTGCATTGTCAACAAAATTTGTATATATTTTACACTTAAAATTAATAGAAATACCTAAAGTAAGTCTTTTGTTTCAAAGCAATTTCCATAACCTACTATTCATTTTACGGATAAAAATTAAATAGGTCCCGAAAACTGTATCCCGCGTTATCTCTAAAACAACGGCCGATCGAAATAAATATTATTTCACATTTTTTGCTTAGAATCCAATCTCGAACAAGAATATTAATTTTTCGCCTCCTGGTATAAATCACCCTGTGTATATATTTCTACAACTCTATAGATTAATAATAATAATAATTTATTAACGGATATTTCCTTTTTACAATACTAATACATACAGTATAATAAAATTCATATAATATAAAATAGTGAATAAAACAGCAAATAAAACAAACAAACACATAATCTAATATATTTTACCTCACTCCTAAACACATTAAAACTTACTCTAATAATATTAACACGGTTATGATATTGATTAACAATGTTTATCATTCTCGCCAATGGACTTCTCATAGCATAGTTAACTCTGTGAAATTCCGTCGCTAATATTGGTGGTAGTCTTGTAAACCTCAACGGAATATATAATCTAAACATACTTAAAATAACTGAACAGGCAATTAGCCAATTTAACATTTTAAACGCAAATGTTAAGTGAAAGTAATTGCTTCGCAAGCATAGAGTAGATACCTTAAATAATGATAAGTAATCGAGATAATTATTACTACTATACACTATATTACTTAGAAAATGTTACTCTCATTAAGGATCTTGGAGTTTATTTCGACTCCAATCTTAATTTTAATCATCATGTTGAGTCAGTGGTAAAAAATTCGTTTAAAGCACTAGGTTTTATTTATCGCAGTACATCAGACTTCAGTAATATTAATGTATTAAAAAAACTATTTTATTCATATGTGCGCTCTAAGCTCGAATATGCTGCTTTAGTGTGGTATCCACAATCACAAAATCAAATTAAAATGATAGAAAGTGTACAGCGAAAATTCCTAAAAATGCTATCTTATAAGCGTAATGGTCTACGTCCGGTTAGAGGATTTGATCATGATACATTGTTAAACACATTTAATTTTGAATCACTTGAATTACGTCGTCAAAAGACATCACTCATTTTCTTGTATAAATTACTACACAATTCAATCGACTCCCCTGAACTTCTTTACAAAGTGCGGTTGCGCATACCAACTTTTTGCAGCAGACAAAAGTTTACGTTTAGTATACCACCATGTAGAACCAACTATAAACTTAAATCGCCAATACTTATTATGTGTAGTGTTTATAATGCGTTACCTTATTCCTGCGACATATTTTATGACAACATTAAATCTCTATTATCACATTTGAAAGAGCAAATAACTTAACATAATATTTTCACGTATCTGTATTTTTCGTTTATTTGTATATGTATACACGCATACGGCCATGTAATTAATCTATTTTACATATTGTCTTGTAATTGGGATGTAATTTTCCTGTTGGGCAATAATGACCTATTATTATTATTATTATTATTATTATATTATTTTTAAAGTACAAATATTTTACAAATCTTTGCTGAACTGACTCCAATCTGTCCTTATATGTCGAGTACATAGGTGACTAAATAATACAGCAGTAATCTAGAATGGATCTAATATAAATCTAGAAAAGTTGCCTAGCATTCTGTATGCTTTTGCCACTATAGTGTCGATGTGTAGGGAGAAAGTGAGTTGATGGTCCATTAATCCTCCTAAATCGTGGATTTTGGATACTTGTTCCAATTCCTCGGTGCCAATATAATACGTTGAGACAAGATAAATTCAAATTCAAAACTATTTGAATTCGAGAAAATAAGCTTACTCTTCTTATAGTTTGCACACTTTAAACATAATATATAAAATTACGAAAAAACTATTCGTGAAAATGCAAACAGTGTCTTAATTAATAAGACAATTTAAGACGATAAATATCCATTGAAACAACTACTTCCCGTGCAAATACACCTCCGGATATTGAATTATACAATGAAATATTTAAAATCTTATTTAATTTGATTTGTTACAACGCTATTAAAGTATATGTAACGTTTAGGTCAAATTCTCTTCGAACCAACTAACAATACAATTTAAAATGAATTTAAATTGTATTGTTAGTTGGTTTGAAGAGAATAATTTATGCATATCTATCTATGCATTATCTAGAACTATAAATATATACCTACATCTCAAAATCTGTAGAAGTAATTGATTTTGATTGAGTTGCTAAATATTCTCATAGAAGAAAATGGATATAATATAATTAAAAAAATGTATAAAACCACTCAACTTGATGCAAAAAGTATTCACATTACATTTATCTAGTTTGTTTCGTACATAAAATCAATTGCAGCGGGTAGATTACATAGCATTACATAGCGAGAACAAGCTATATGACCCACAACCTCTCACAATCACTCCCAATCAAACGCACAATACCTGGTCAGTAATAAATAGGAATGAATTTCGTAGAAGTATTAAATATTTACAGTTGTAATTGCAACATGACACGTACACGTCATTGTTTAGTTAACTATATATAAAAATGCTAATGCATCATTATTATCATTATCATAGCCGTTATCAGTATCAGACTATTTCACTCATACAGAGATTTTTTTATTTTAAGTATATACAGGGAGTTTTTCTTTTAAGTATTCATATCCCAATTGTACTTAACCTAATGTTGAACATCGTCAGATATTCATTGTTTTTTAAGTTCAAATTGAAGATTAAACTGGTGTTTTCACTCCCAGATTAAGCATAAGGTAAAATTTTGAGTTTAGAAAAGCCTTAAAATCTGTTTTGGTCTCGTAGCGAAGCAGAGCGACCAAACCAAATTTTCAGGCTTTTCTAAACTCGAAATTACTTCATGCGCCACGCGTATAAGACACTCATTTCAAGTGAAGTTTACTGAGATCACAATATTTCAGTGCTTTCAGTGTTTAATACGCGTGGCGTATAAAGTAAAATTTCGAGTTTAGAAAAGCCTGAAAGTTTGGTCGCTCCTCTTCGCTCCGCTTCGCTACGTGACCAAACCAAATTTTCAGGCTTGTCTAAGCTCGAAATTTTACTTCATGCTTAATCTGGGAGTGAAAAATACTTGCTTCAAATTAAACTCTTTTAAAAAAGCGTATGCATATGTATACTTAAATGAACTCGGATACCGGTTGGTACTAGCAATGGGGTCGACTAGGAGCTGCAAGCAGAGGCTACCAAGCGCGTCTTCGGGTGGTGGATAGCAGAAGGACCGAGAAATCGGCCAGCAACTGGCAAAGGGTCAGGCAAGTGGGCTACCCCCGGCATAACCGATCTAAACCAGTTGCCGCGAACCAACTCCCCCAAGTTACGGTGTAAGATATCGTGCAAATAGCTGCATAGCACAGTGTTAAGTGCCGCAAACGATTCCTTTGGGACACCCCTCCCATCGTACCTCCCATCGTAGCGAGCCTTCTGTGCGTATCGGAGCAGCGCACAGTGATCCCATATTTCCTCCGCACTCGTGGGAACAAAAATGGAACCACCAAAAAACAAAAGAAAACCTACAACCACAGGGGGGCTATTGGGAGAACCCTGCCTCCTCTGGTGCCGCTGCGGCCAAGCCCGATCAGCCTAAACAGGGGGAGGCCAAGCGACGTGAAAGGAGAGATTTAATCTGCCAGAGGGCAGGGACGCATAGGCGAAACCTAACTCAGGAAGAGCAGGCGTTAGGGGGGAGAGGACGCATTCACCATACTCTGTACCAACGTCAGCACCCGGCTCGTCAGGGACGCAAAAGCAGCACACCCCTAGGACCCCGCAGGAGACCGGCCAAAAAGCCGAAAGGGGAGGTAAAGAGGACCTTCAGCGACATCCTGACGGGAATAGCACTCGCTATTATACCGAAAGGATTCTTAAAGACAAGCATACGTGCAGAGGAAGCCGAGGCCATTAAAGTCTCGATTCTCTAAAGCAAGGTAAGGGACAAGCCTCGCCGAAATTCCAGAAATGCACCCACAAAGGGCGATTCCTGAGAATTGTATGCTCCAACCTTCCAACCAGGACATGACTCGAAAGCATAGCCAAGGAACTTTAGATCATTGATCTGAAGGACCTACCAAAACCGAGGAGAGTGCTAACATAAGCCCCGGGACCACCAATAGAGGCGACCAGTTTCCTCAACAGAATATCGGTGCAGAACAACGTGAGCACCGATACCTGGAGAGTTGTTAACGCGAAGCCGGACCCCACGGGAACTCAGTACATCATACTGATGGACAAAGTCTCTTGGGGAAACGTAAGCGAACAAAGAGGCTGCACTTCGGCTTCTCATACATCACCCTCAGGGTGCTGGCGGGAAAGACCGACGTCAAACCAGAGGATGCTAGAGAGAAAGCAGTGGAAGAGAACCCACTGTCCGGAGAGGAAGTAATGGATAACAGTCCACTGCTCGAATCACCAAAGGGTAAGTAATGTTTAAATTACTACAAATTAAAATACACCACTGTAGGGCGGCATCTGCTGCCCTCAGTGGATATATCCTAAGGTCCTAAGATTGACATTGCACTTGTACAAGAGCTTTAGCTCCACAGGGGAATAGTAAAGTATGTTTAACCACATACAGGGCGAATAATAGTAGCCGAACCTATGTGTAATCTGCGTGCATATATAATTGTTAAATATGAACTGAGTTTAATGCCACTATAGGACCTATGTTGCAAAGACCTAGTGGCAACACGGTTGGAAGTAATGGAAAAGGGAACTCGGAGGGAGTTTATACTCAGATCCGGTTACCTTCCCTACGACCAACCAGGACCACCGCCACCAGACGAAGTCCAGCGGCTGATAAATAGCGGGAGTCACAATGGCATACCGCTGATACTTGGATGCGATGCCAACGCACTCCACATTATATGGGGGAGCACAGACATCAATCTAAGAGGTGAGAAACTATTAGATTTTATCTTAGAGAATGACATTGAAATAGTAAATATTGGAAATGTACCCTTGTTCGTAATCGCGGTGAGAAGCGAAGTAATAGATATTACACTTGCTTCTCGCGAGGCAAGTGAATTGATAAAACTTTAGCATGTGTCTGATAAACCATCACTATCAGACCATAGATATATACGATTCGATATCGAATCTAAAAAATCACTAGAAATTGAAAACAGAAACCCGAGGAGAACTGACTGGGATCTGCACAATGAGGTACTAACCAGCAGAATCGGGGACTGTCCAACAAGAGCAAGAACAACGCATGAGTTGGAAGTCATGGTGCAAAGCGTCACGGACTCCATCAATAGGAAGGTTGAAACATGCTATCCAGGAACTACCAAACCTATCTCGACCAGGGTTACCTAGTGGAACAAGAATCTTGTTAGGGCAAAGGCACGCACCAGAAGGCTATTTGATATAGCTAAGAGAAACGGTGAATGGGCGCAGTACAAAATGACCCTTACGGCATATAACAATGCCATTGAAAAAGCCAAGAGAGATTCCTGGCAAAAAATCTGTGGGGACATAGAAAGTGAACCCACAAGCTCCCTTCTACCCAAGGCGCTCAGCAAAGATCAAGCTAGGAACATCGACGCACTACTTACCAAAAGTGGAAAGTACACCGACTCGGTAGAAGGGACCCTGCAGGTATTACTGCACACACTCCCCGGGTTCTGCAATACTTGACAACCCTGTATCCGAGGACCTAAGCGAGCCAAAAAATGTGCTCTGAAAAGAGACTGGGATACAGCGAAAGCCTGGTGACATTGAATTGGGAATTAATACGTTCAATCTATTCGAACCACCCGGTTCTGACAAGATATATCCTGTCATGCTACAAAAGAGGATAGCAACACTGAGGAAACCATTATGTGAGATCCTCAAAGCAAGCCTTGCTATTTCATACATCCCAAGCAGTTGGCGGACTGTAACGGTAGTATTTATACCCAAGCCAGGGCGTGCCTCATATGCCCAGGCCAAATCTTACAGACCGATCAGCTTGTCATCATTTATTCTAAAACTATTAGAAAAACTAGTAGACAGCCATATACGGAAATGAGTCCTAAACGACTCCCCACTACACCGTCAACAATATGCCTACCAAGCGGGAAAGTCGTATGAACTAGCAGCCCACCAGCTAGTGAGCAGATGCGAAAGGACCATACAATGGCAAAACATTGCGTTGGAGGCCTTTCTGGACATTGAAGGTGCATTCGACAACACAACTTTCAACTCCATAGCAACAGCAATGGAGAAAATAGACATTAACCTGCAAGTGCGACACTAGGTAAACAATATGCTCACAAATTGGACTGTAATAACTACCCTATATGGAAAAGCAGCAGAAGCAATAGTCGCTGGCGGGTGCTCGCAGGTAGGCGTTCTCTCGCCACTCCTGTAGTGCCTCGTCATGGACGACCTTCTGCTGCTACTCAAAAACCAAGGCATTTATGCCCTGGATATGCTGATGACCTGACCATTCTAGTAAGCGGGAAGTTTAGAACCACTGTATCTAACTTGCTGCAGAGGGCACTATGTACCGTAGAAAGATGGTGCAAAGACGAAGAGTTAGTTGTAAACCCGATGCTATCGTCCCCTTCACCAGGAGACGAAAAAACGATGACTTAAAATCGCTGCGCATGTATGAAATGGAAGTCCCAATCAAAAATGAAGTAAAATATCTAGGGTCCATACTTGATACCAGATTGAACTTCAACTTCCACCTAGAAATAATCACCAAAAAGGCCATGAAAGGACCAGAAAAATGGTATGACGCACATGGGGACTGAGAACCAGTATGACCAAATGGCTATACACCGTGGTCGTAAGACCCATAGTGACGTACGCCGCGCTCGCGTGGGGAGAAAAGACCTAAACCAAGAGCGCAGCCGTAAAGCTTGAGAACGTGCAAAGACAGGCGTGTCTGCTGATAACTGGAGCGATGAGAACAACGCCCACAGCAGCCATGGATCAAATATTATCGCTTCCACCACTACATATATATGTTTTGATAGAAGCTAGACAGGCAGTCTACAGGCTGCACATAAATTATTACACTTTAAATGTAGGAGCATCAAGACATGCAACATTCAAAGTGCTACAAGAAGAAAAAACCTTAAATCTGAGGTCCTATTTCACTGAAATCGTATACCTATCCCGCCGGGTCAAAGTAACCATACCACAGCGAAGTGAATGGGCAAATGGAACATACCCGGAAACTTCTGAAGGAACCATCTGGTATACAGACGGGGCCAAAACTACAAAAGGAACCGGGGGTGGAATCTATGAACTAGAAACAATTTGCGGTTGCTCTGAGGAAACATGCCTCCATCTTCTAGGCTGAAATAGCCGCCACTGACTGGTGTGCTCATCACACAATGGAATCGGTACACAACAAAGGACCAATTACCATTATGACGGACAGCCAGGCAGCCCTAAAAGCGCTAGCCTCGCCGATGGTGCAGTCCAGGCTGGTCGCACTATCAACAACAGTAAAAACACAGCTAGTATGGATACCCAAGGACCAAAGAATTATCAGATACTTGGGGGTCGACTTGCTAGCTAAACCGGGGGCATCATGGGAATATATAGGACCTGAACCCGCTTTCGGAATACCTCATAAAACCGGAAAGGAAATAATCCGACGCAAGTTAGCAGAGAAGCACAAAAAGGCATGGCACAACCAAAAGGGAATGAGGCACACAAGACTCTTCCTAGATGGTCCGGTACCTAGCAGCACAATTCGGGAAGTCTCTGCTTCCTGAAATAGAGCTCAAGAAAATCCCCTCGCTGAAACTCCTGAACTTCATAGAAGACACACGAGTACACTGGAAGTAAACCATCCAGGGGCCCACAAAAGGACCACGGAGACCGCAGTGCAGGGACGCTAATCGACACCACCTCATGTGTTAAAAGAGTTCAATTTGAAGCTTTAAGCGAGTGTTTTCCACTCCCAGATTTAACATGAAGTAAAATTTTGAGTTTAAAATAGCCTTAAAATATGGTTTAGTCGTTCCAAATAAAAGCACTGGTTTTAAATAAAGTTTAAAATATACGTCAATAGCATACTGCGTTAGTAGCATATTGTTTACCTCACAATATTTCAGTGTTTTATACGCGTGGCGCATGAAGTAAAATTTCGAGTTAAGAAAAGCCTGAACATTTGGTTAGGTCGCCCCGCTTCGCTACGCGACCTAACCAAATTTTCAGACTTTTCTAAACTCGAAATTTTACTTTATGCTTAATCTGAGAGTGCAAAATACTCGTTCAAAGCTTCAAAATGAACCCTTTTGAAAAACAACGAATATCTAAAGTTTTAGAGCATGTTATTGGGATATGTGTATTTAAAAGAATAACTCCTTGTAAATATTATTTAAATGTCCTCTATTTAAACAGTTTCCTTGATAATAATATAAATTCATATTTGTTATGGAGATTTTATTACCAATAATTAATAAATTGTGTTTTTGAATATAAATAAATAAATTTGGTAATAACCAAGCAAGTTCTCTAATCCAGATTTAATAGGTTGTTTGCATTATAAAACCACAAAGTCTAAAAGCTCCTTGTGTATATGGGCGAAGTATAAATAAAATAGCTAACATTAGTTGTTGCCATGCAGACGTTTTCCATAGCTACTTCTAAAAATAGTGATTGATTCGAATGTGTGCCGGAGACAGAAAATGCAGCCATATTACAATATGAAAATGTTCCTGACGCACGGGGATATTATTTTTATGCCATGGCACAACAGCGCAACTTATTCAAATTTATACGCGAACTAAATGTTAATAGGCTTTAAGCGTTATTATAAAGCTTACCGCCTTCACTTTTCGCCCCATCGATTGGCGAATTGACGAGCGCGGGTAAAAAGTGCAGATGTAAAATAGGGGAGGTATAAATATGCATGTATTGTTGTCGTGGTAAACATGAGGGTGTGCTTTGATTACTCTGAGACTGGATCCGCCAGATATCTACACTTTAATGGAAAAAAGTGTAAAATTCTAACCGAGGAAGTCGTTTTAAAAACGTAAACGAAACCTTCCTTTGAACCAGACCATCATTTATTCCACCAGCCCTTGTTCTTTATATCGAACTCGATAGGTTTTTATTACAGAAACATCTCTTATATTAGGATATTGTTTGATCAAGAGATGATGTATAATATAACACTATTGTTCTCTATATATAAATAAAAAAAGTTTCATTACTTAAACTCTGGCACATGCACATATTGCGACCGTGCACTGTATATATTTTATCGTTTAATTAATTGAGGAGTATACTTTCAAATCTTGCTTTATCAATATTTAGAAAGTGTTAAGAAATAAAAACTAAACTGTTTTTATTATATTTACATTTGTTGTCGTATTTGTCTTTCTTGTTCATTTGAATATTCTATTTTAGTTTGATGATTAGCAAAGAGATTTAAGAGCGCTCATTAATAGCTACTGCTACGTAGAATAATTTTTAAAAGTCTGCCTTATTGTTTAAATGTAACCAATTTGTTTATGATAAGATTTTATACAAACAATTATAAAACAGTTATAAAAAAATAATGTCACAATATATGTGACGCTGGTAGCGAACGTGTAAATAAGAATAATACGGAATTTATACAGGGTGTTCTTTAGGTATGGAATCGGCTTAATATTTCTAAAACTACTTGTCGGATCATAAAATTTGGAATGTAATTAACTAAAATCTTTTGATAATAATTTTTTCAAATAGTTATCTGTGACACTTTTCAAGATATAGCGCCAAAATGTTTTTTTAATTGCACTACTAATCAAAATTGTCATCATTCGATAGCTATTTTATTTTTAATTCTAAAGTATAATTACTTGTATCAAAACATTGACTAATAAACGTCAAAATTTATCATAAATGTCAACAGGGTAGTGTCAAAAGTGAGGAAATTTAGCGGAAAGAAATACAGCTCTCATTTTACATCTGCTTGAAAATTTAAAAAAAACATCTGCGTGGCAATCCAAAAATAAGTACATTTATTCCGCGTTTCTCCATAAGTATTGTTATTATTATTCTTTAAGCAATAAACTGCATTTTCTCGGTTGTTTTTAGTATTACTTGCGTCATTAGTTACATTGTTGTACAGAATATAATATTAGGTTTACAAAAATGTATCATATGCTATAGGTTGCTACTTAGAAAAGCAATCAAGATGTTTTTGAATTGTCGCAGAGATGTTTTTATTTTCAACCACATCTAACATGTGTTCATCATTAGTTACAGTTTTAGAACATCCTACTTTCGGACGATCTTTAACATTTTAGGTCTCACTAAATCGCTTCGAAGTTTTTGTAACTACATATTTACTGATTGGACGTTAAAAGAACAGATACATCTGCACGACTGCGTCTTCTATTACTGTAGTTCATTGAGCTCAATTCTTTATTTTTCACTCAATTTTACCATTTTTGACACTACCCTGCTGTCATTTATGATAACTTTTGACGTTTATTAGACAATGTTTTGATACAAGTAATTACACTGCTATTTAAAAACAATCAAGTTGATGCTCTATCTTGAAACCTTTGACAGATAAACATTTAAAAAACTCACCATCAAACGATTTTACTTATATAATTTAGATTTCAAATTTCATATTGATCCAACACGTAGTTATGAAAATATAAGCCGGTTCCATACATAATTAACACCCTGTATGATCGTATGATGGGGAAGGTACTCTAACGAGGGGCGATTATTCCAGCAATAGATCGAGGATTGGAATTGTAAAATCCAGTTCACCAGGATTTTGCCGGTAGTCTAGCGACGGCTATAAATAAAAAATAGAATAATAATGACGGTCAAAAAACTCTTTTGATACAATTTGTATTTCATTACAATATTGTAATATGGTCACTTCAAAATAATAGTTAAACAAAAGTACTACGATGGACACTCAAATGTCTTGTACAAAAAATAAAACATCATATTAAATTGGCTCATCGAAGATCAAAAAACCTATGCAGGGAATATTTCTTTTATGTATACACACTTTTTTTTTAAATGAGTTCAATTTGCACGAAGCGGAGTGACCAAACCAAATTTTCAGGCTTCTCTAAACTCGAAATTTTATTTCATGTGCCACGCGTATTAAATACTGAAAACACTAAAATATTGTGAATAAGCGAACTTCACATAAAATCAGTGTCTTATACGCGTGGCGCATAAAGTAAAATTTCGAGTTTAGGAAAGCTTGAAAATTTCGTTTGGTCGCTCCGCTTCACGGAGCGATCCAACTACATTTTCAGGCTTTTCTTAACCCGAAATTTTACTTAATGCTTAACCAGGGAGTGGAAAACACTCGTTTAAAGCTTTAAACCGTACTCTTTAAAAAAACAACGAATATCTGAAGATTTACAGTATGCAATTGGGCTATGTATAAACGTCCTATATACAGATTAAATAGTTTTATTTAATTTACCAAAATATCTGTAAAAATTCGGAAAGTTACCCAAAAGTATTTTTTTTTACGATTTATTGGTAAAACGTTTACTAATTTTAATCAATTTCGATAATTCATGTTCCAGCACGCTTTAAGCAAAGCGTAAGTAATCCATTCAGTGTCATATTATAAATAGATTTTGTATACATAACAATTTTTGCTTACTGAATATGCTCGAAAATATTTCATTCTCTTGGAAAACTGCTTTCAGTACCGCTGTATATTTAATGTATAAATATTACGCATATATATGAAGTTTCATTAAATTAATTTTAATGCCCACGACTTTATGTAATATTCAGTACAATAACAAACATTCATAAGTATTACTGAAAAGTGGCTGACATATAAAACCCTTTAAAATACGATTCGGAATTTTTCGATTATTTTTACCAGAAAATTATGATCTATACATTTAACGACGCGTACGCCTCGGCCTGGAAAATATTAGTTTCTCCGTACTTGGCCTAGAAACTAGCTGCAATACCTAGAACATCACAAAAATGCATATCACTTATTTGTAAACATTCTGATAACAACAGCCTTTGGTAAATTTAGAGAAATTCGTTGTTTTTATAAGAGCGGTCCGTTTAAAGCTTCTAAAGAGTGTTTCCACTTCTCGATTAAGAATGAATCAAAATTTCGATTATGTAAAGCCTTAAGGCCTGTATCGACTAGAACATATGCCCGTTGCTTTAGTCGATACGAGCCCTTAAGGCTCGTATCAAATAGAGCGTTTCCCTGTTGCGGAACACTGTAACATGACATTTTGTGTCACGCAACGGTGTTACAGATTGCTTATTTTAACCAGCATCATGGACGCGATCATTCAAATCGAACATGTTATAAGTAAACGACACACAAGTGAGAGCGAGCATCTTGCCGATTTATTTTATTAAACTGCTGTGGATGTTTAGAATCCCACACCACGTCGAAACTTCGATACCAATCAATAAATGTGATCGTAATTTTACGAGTCCACTAAATTATTTATTTTAAAAACTAACCTCTATACGCACTTTATACCCACAACCGCATGGACTTATGATAAGGGCCCTTTACACGTACACTCCTTCGTCGACGGCACACGCCGAGTAGAATAAAAACTACATGTGTAAATGCCACTACGTCGAGGAAAGAATCGACGCTAGAGTCGAGGAAACAGTCAACGGAAGA
Source organism: Philonthus cognatus (assembly GCA_932526585.2). Lineage (NCBI taxonomy): Eukaryota > Metazoa > Arthropoda > Insecta > Coleoptera > Staphylinidae > Philonthus > Philonthus cognatus. The sequence continues at coordinate 95,540,735 of OW052243.1, forward strand.
GTCGAGGAAAGAGTGGAGTGCGTTTAATTCCGCATCATGGTTTTGCGTGAACGAATAAACGGCATCATGATGGAAACGCCACACGCTACGCAAGAGTCGACGATTGCGTCGATGCAAAACTAGGGCGCTTAATTTCGTTCCACTCTTTCTTCGAGGATTGTACGCCACTCCTGAACGGCGTTCAATCCTCGACGCAAAAGTGGGGTGGAAAAAATACATCTTTTAGCCGGCGCGCTACGCTTTCCTAGACGTAGAAACGCAGGCAAGAGCGCTGGTAAATCCTCAACAAAAGAGTGTACGTGTAAAGAGTCCTATAGAATAGCGTGAATGGCAGGCAAACAAAAACAGACTCTGCATTGACACGTCTACCCGTCTCAACTACAAAAATTGCGTAACGCTACAATTTCTTTGATACGACGGCGATAAGCCGCCAACTTGCCGATCGGCTTCGTTGCGTGGCATCATGGCCAAATTGGACACGTTGTTATGCAACGCTGCCCCCGTATGCACTAAGGGTTCGTATCGACTAGAGCGTTCACCTGTTGCGAAACACCGCTACATTGCATGTTACTCTTGGTGGGTACGGGAAAGCGTTGCAAAACAACGCAACAAATTTTGCCACCATGCCACGCAATGAAATCAAAGAAATTGTTGCGTTACGCCATTTTTGTAGTTAGGACGGGTAGGCGTGTCAATGCAGAATCTGTTGTTGTTTGCCTGTCATTCCCGCCATTCTATCACAGATCCATGGCGAATATTTACAAATAGCTCTCACTTGTGCGTCGTTTACTCATAACATGTTCGTTTTGAATGATCGCGTCTATGATACTGGTTAAAATAAGCAATCTGTAACACCGTTGCGTGACACAAAATGTCACGTTAAAATGTTTCGCAACGGGGAAACGCTCTAGTCGATACGAGCCTAAGAGTAACATGCAATGTAATGGTGTTCCGCAACGGGTGAACGCTCTAGTTGATACTACCCCTTTAGAGTTTGGCTTTGTCGCGTAGCGAAGTAGAGCGATCAATCCAAACTTTCAGGCTTTTCTAAACTCGAAATATAACCTCATGCGCTACGCGTATACAATACTGATTTAAGGTAAAATTCAAAATATACTGCAGATGTGTTATCTTACGTTAATAAATATTAAAAGTATTTAAACATAGGTATGAATGAAATTGCCAATACGTGGTCGTAGAATACTTCAAAATATTAAAAGTTCGATTCTTTACGCAATGTACAACACATTTGACCTTCAAAGACTAACTCAAACACTTATTGAAACAACTACTTCTCGAGTTAATACCCTAACGGACATTGGATTATACAGTAAGTGTTTTGCTATTACATACAGTTTGGGTCAAATTTTTATCTTTCAAATAGCTATACTGATAGGAGATAAATCTTGAAACGCGTCTATAGATAAATATAGGCAAATAATTTGCCCCGAATTGTTACTTTTACAGTAGATTACTGCATTTAACAGCAAAACACTTGTTGTATAATACGATGTCTGTCGGGGTATTAGCTCGGATTATAATTGTTTTAATGAGTGTTTGATTTAGTCTTTGTAAGACAAAATCAAAAAAAAAGTGCAAAGAAACACTTTTAATATTTTAAATGTGTTACTTTCGTGTAACCATATCATCCAAAATTCAAGTGCCTGAAGCAATTTTCTTACTTCAATGACATGATCATTGATGTCAATGAAGAATGTAAGTGAAATAATTCCGTAAATCACGATGTTTAGTAATTTATATTTTGGGACGGCAGAAAGACCTCAGGTCGATGGCCCGCTTAGCAACAAATAAATGTCAAATAATGTTAAATATGTATCTATGTATAATTACTATGTACCAAAATTGCCAGTAAAGTTTTATTAATTGAACAAAATTATACTCAGGGTGATCCATATAAGAAATGCAAGTTACCTCTACTCTACTTTCTATGTGGTGGTAATGCATACAGGATTACATCATTTTAGGTTATGCAGCTCTTGATACCAAGCAACTTAGGTAAACACACTTTTTTCTGTCTTTAACGAGAGCTTAGATATATCCGAAAACGCACTAATGAAACGACCAGTATATTCAGGGTGAAGCATTTACGACGGATTTGTTGGGAGTAGTCACTGCTCATTCTGTAATGGAGGAAGGATTTATTAGAGATGTCGTTCAGTCTGGTAAGGAAGCCCCTATCACCCACAAACGTGGATTGGAGCAGAATCCAACGAGCTTTTGTTGTGCGGGCATATTTTGACACGAAAAGGAAAATACGTTTAGTGACTAAGATGACGAGGAAGAGAAATTAGACTTTCGATGGACCAACAGGATCCATTCACATAGCAAGAAATTCACTCAATGTGTTGAGACAATTGTTTCCCGAGCGTCTGGCCTCTCTGGGAGGTGATATGGGTGATCACCAAATTTAAGCATCAGTGATTTCTTACTCTGGGGGTACCTCTGTGCCGCTGAACTCCGACACATCAGATAGATAAATGATTATTTAGTGTAACATATACACGTACAAAGTGTATAATTCCATGGAATAACTAGTCATTTCATAAAATACCGATCAATAATGTGTGAAATAAACAAATTGCATACAGAATAACCCATAGATAAGTTTCAATAGTTTATAATTACTAAAAAAGTTAAAGCATTCTTTGTAGAGTAAACATAAATTAATATATCAATTTGGGGTCGACCTGCTGGGCTCCTATATGGTTTGGATCTTTTATATTTCATAATCCCTAACCTAACCTAAAGCATCCTAACCTAAAGCATCCTAACCCTACCTATAGTGAAACAAAGGTAACAATTCGTCCCTATTTTTTGGAGAAGTCCAAATTTTCAGCCCCAATCCTGATTTTTCTCAACTTGTTTTTGGTAACAAAAATCTTTGTCCAGAAAAACAAAAATAAAAAAATGCGAGTTTGTCTTTTACCTTTCTGACACAAACGCAGAAACCTAGGAACTATTTGTTGTCATGAACAGTTGATAGACTAGTGACAACACTGCATTGCAGAGTATGCTAAATTGACTTTAGTACAGTTTTGATAAACATTTTACCGACTTTACAAGAAAATAGATCAAGAAGAAAACATATCTTGTGGGAAGCATTTAAATCTTGAAAAAAATATTAGCCTACATCACCAAAAAAGTAGCTGGAACATATACTATGGTTTTATTAGACTGTAGCCAATATTCTATAAAATAACTAAAGTATGAAATACAAAGTTATTCTATACTTTAACTACACCGCATAAATATTTTATGAAATATGTAACTAGTTATTTTATTAATTACACACTTTAACCGTAGTATATATAACAAATCTATCTATTTTGAATTTTATATTTTTAGTAATATTTAAGTTACTCCTGATATGATCATAGACATATTAATAAAACAGTAATTGTAAATTGGTTCTACTTTTATATTAATTTTTCATATTTACTACATTGAAAAGAAATTCAAATCCGCTTGCGGTGCAGTAGAACAATTACGAAATTTTATTTATTGTCGAAACCCCAATCAATTACATTTCCGCGGGTATACCAGAGCAATTGGTTTATTTTCATCTCTGGAAAAATCCAATTGCCGCTAATGTCTTTGCAAAGCGAATTTTCTGTTAATAATGCGATAAATCCTCATCCCTTATTACACAGATGGGTTACAATCAATTGACCGAAATAACAGGAAGTTATTAAAACCAACCCCTGCATCCACACTCGCCGAATAATTTATCTCTTCGTTACGTTTTACCGTTTCAATTATCTCGCACACATTTTAATATTATAAATCATCAATTCAATCCCTACATTTGGACCGACCTATAAATAATTATATAACACTAATGCACTGCTGCACAGAGTCTAGTTTATTCATGAGAGGATCATTTTCTTTCGGAAAAAATATAAAAATCATTTGAAATGTTATACAGGGTCCTGCATTTCATCTCCCGCCTTTTATAGCTTAGTTAGGATTTTCATATTTTGCAGAATTTACTTGTATCCTAGAGCGTATTTCAGGAAAATATTTTTCATTATACAGGGTGCCTCATAAAAGGGTGACGTCATGATGATATATCTTTTTAAATTTCATGCTGTATATTTTCTTGTTTATTTGGGTGCCTTCTATGGTTACCTACATACCAGGGTTGTTAAAAGAAACGTTTTTTTAATTTTAATTAAAACAAACAGTTTTTTTACAATACGTATTTTTTTTCATTGAAACAGCGTTTAAAACATTAACTATTAAAAACATGTTTAAAACACGTTTAGAACGTGTTGAAAACAGAACATACATTTTTCTTTTGAGTATACATATCCCGATAACTACAGCGTTTTTTCAATTTGCGGGAATTCGTTGTTTCAAAGCGGTTAATTTGAGGCCTTTAACGAGTGTTTCCACTCCCAGATAAAGCATGAAGTAAAATTTCGAGTTTAGAAAAGCCTAAGAATTTGGATTGGCCGCGTAGTGAAGCGGAGCGGCTAATCCAAATTAGGCTTTTCTAAACTCGAAATTTTACTTCATGCGCCACGCTTAAAAACACTGATTTACAGCGAAGTTCAAAAAACACACACATACAACAACAATTATAGGCAACCTAATATACGTTAGAGTTATTGAGTTTCCTATAATCATTGTTTTAAACAATTTGTTCAGCGCAGAATTTGACTCACGTCAAAGCCGTATATTTAAAACTTTACGATATTTCAGTGTTTTATACGTGTGGCGCATGAAGTAAAATTTCGAGTTTAGAAAAGCCTAATTTGGATTGGTCGCTCCGCTTCGCTACGCGACCAATCCAAATTTTCAGGCTTTTCTAAACTCGAAATTTTACTTCTTGCTTAGTCTGGGAGTGGAAAACCCTCGTTTAAAGATTTAAATTGAAATCTTTTAAAAAAACTACGAATGTCGTAAAATTTGCAGTGTATGCATATGTATACCTGAAAGAAAAATTCCCTGTTTTTAAAAATCACATTTATGCACACATAGTTGTGATATTTTATTGTAATAAAATGTTATTTTTAATAATGTAATTTGAAATATCTTTAACAATTTAGCTAACATTTTAAAACGGCAACAAAAATCTTAATGAAGTAGTATAAAATATAATTTAGCAAATTCAAGATAAAAAGAAAGTTTTAAACAAATTTAACAGTTAAAACATGTTTTGAACAAATTTAAGATTTAAAACATGTTTAAAACAAAACCGTTTACAACACGACGTCTGTTTATAAACATGTTTAAAACACTGTTTTAAAACCAAGTGTTTTAAACATAACAACCCTGCTACATACGCCTAATATTATGGAAATCGGTTCAGTGATATCAGCAAAAAATAAATAATTAAAAAAGAATCAGTTTTGCACCATTAGTTTAAAAAAATAATAAACAATAAAATTGTACAAGATACTTATTAAATAAGATCGGTGTCCATAATTTAGTATTGAAATTTTCAAACTTTAATGCACTTAATTTTTCTTATTTTAAAGTAGAACCACTGTATATTTTTATGTCATTCCATGCGGAATTAAAAAAAACAAACATGTTTCCTAATTACAACACTATTGCAATTCCTAACTCATTAAAAGTTATTTGCAGAAAACTCGTTTTATCAACTATTCCAATAGCCATTTTAATGAATAAAAATCGAAGTTGGCTTAGGAAAACACAAATGCTTGTTGTTAACTTTAATCGTTCTTATGTACACTTAAAATAAAAATTCCCTGTTTGTATACTTAAAAGAAAAACTCCTTGTATAGAAAAAGCAATAAAATCTATATGAAGTGAAAAAATATCATTACTTTAAAATCCCAAGCGGTGAAACTGTCCCTTTCAAATATAACTGGTAGTGACATTATACTTAAAGAATTATAAAAACTAAAAGATCCCCTCTAATATTAATGGTATTAAAGTTGTAAAAAAACAGACAAAGCAAAACAACCATCATTAACGTTGGCGTGAATTTATGGTATCGCTTTAGAGACCAGCGTTGAAATAATTATTCGACGACTTAATTTCGACAAAATGATTAATATTTGAAGGAACCAAGAAAAGTTATGCAGCCGCACATCTACATTAATGGATATTGGGACGCAATGCCATGGCGATGTAATGAAACAATTGCGGATATTCGTGTTCGAATGAACATGAATAGCATGTGAGCGGGATAGCTGAAGAGATTGATGAAGTTGCGATTGAAATGGACGGCCAGCATACACCATACACCATATAGCTCATAGCAGATAGCATTTATACATATTTCGCTCCCTTGCAATGTAATGCAGCGTGGCCCGTTATCCGGACTGGAAAAAGACCTTCTGATTAAAGCGACAAAACATTCCATTTTCCGTCATTAACTTAATTAATAATGACTCCCGATAAATCTCAGATGGCATTTAAAACAATAAATCCGCTTCATTTGATTCCTTCTTATGAATATGATAATTAAATGATATTTATTATAAATTTTCTTTTGTTTTCTATTCATCTAAGAACTTTACAGCTAAAATGTTCAGATATAATTATGTGTAGTTGCGACGATTAATGTAAAATTAAAGCCGTCCATAAACTTCAACGGGGGAGTTAACGTTATAATTTAGAATTAATTAAAATATCTCAGTACATTAATATACCTATACACGTAATCATAGCATGATTAATTACACTTGATGTAAATTTAATATTGTATTTGCTACGAACTATAAAATATGTTATTTTGATCATTATAAGAAAATGTCTGAAAATGTTTAAACATTAAAAAAACAGCAACAATAACGAAACAAATATTAATTTATTTATTTAATTATTGCTATACTTATGCCCGGTATTAGAAACGATTAGTAAATCATTAGATAACTATTTGTGGAGTACATTTATTTACGTAGTAAATTAATGGGCAAATAAAATTGCGTATTATAAAGCAAACCTACCTAATAAATAGCAATTCTAGAAATAAATAATTTAATTGGTAGATTACCGGCCGAAATTATCGTTTTCATTGTGGCGATAGCTAGAACCACCAATTTTTGAAATTGAATTCAAATTGAATTTCAATTAAATTGGAAATTTAGTTATATAATTATGAAGAATAACCGTGAAATAGGACAGAATTAACAAAAAAAAGAAAGCTTATTAGAAAGTATAAAAGACTTAAACGAGTGTTTTCCACTCCCAGGCTAAGCATGAAATAAAATTTCGAGTTTAGAAAAGCCTGAAAATTTGGTTTGGTCACCAAAACCAAATTTTCAGGCTTTTTTAAACTCGAAATTTTACTTCATGCGCCACGCATATAAGACACTGATTTCAACTGAAGTTCACTTGTTCACAATATTTCAGTGTTTTCAGTGTTTAATACGCGTGGCGCATAAAGTAAAATTTCGAGTTTAGAAAAGCCTGAAAATTTGGTTTGGTCGCTCCGCGCTTCGCGCTACGCGACCAAACCAAATTTTCAGGCTTTTCTAAATTCGAAATTTTACTTCATGCTTAATCTGGGAGTGGAAAACACTCGTTTAAAGGTCCAAATGGAACTAATTTAAAAAAGCGTGTGCATATGCATAAAAATCCCTGGTTATGTTATGTCAACGGGTATGTCAACTGGTTGCTTCTGACTTGAAAAACCTAGGTCTTCGACGGCTTAGATTTCCTTGTGGTTCAAATTGATCACTGTCAGGGAAGATACTATAAGCGAACTTAAATCTGACACGAATGATATGGTAGACATGATAACCGTAATGAAATTAATAAATACAAGTAGTAGAATCTAAAGTAATTATAGTAATAAATATACTTTTGACTTTTAACTGTCAAATTATTTAGAGAATAAAATTTACTTGGTAGAAAAACGAACATTTAGAATAAATTAATTTATTCCTAAGGTAAATTTTATTTAGGGAATAAAACGTTTTAAAATACCGGGCATTAACGATATAAATATAACATGAAATTTTAAAAAATTAATTAAACTGATGAAGTTTTATTAATTTTTAAAAATTTCATGTTATATTTATAACTTTATTGCCCGGTATTATAAAACGTTTTACTCCCTAAATAAAATTTATTTTAGGAATAAATTAATTTATTCTAATAAATAATTTGACAGTTAAAAGTCAAAAGTATATTTATTACTATAATTACTATTAATTCTACAAGAGTCGATAAATGTAGTAAAATTTTATAATTTTCGTAAATATGTTTGCGAAATCAACCCGACACATTTTGATACAGTTAAAAATTATCGAAAAGTGTAAATAATAAAAGTTCAATTTAAGCTTTAAACGAGTGTTTGCCACTCCCAGATTAAGCATGAAGGTGAATTTCGAGTTTAGAAAAGCCTAAACTCTTTTAAAAAATATATCTAAAGATTTACAGCATATACGCGGTAACTGGAATATGTATACTTAAAAGAAAAACTCCCTGTATTAATAATTAAAATCTTGCTAAAGTTTCATGTCTGATTTTTCACAAATTTTAAGATTTTTTGTAGGAGTAACATAAATTATAGTAATTTTCATTAAATTTGATTCTATTCAATCTAATTTATTTATTTACAAATAGAAGTAAAGATACTTTCATGGATGAGTCACGTTAAGTCAATATATTTATACAAAAATAGACAGACTCACAAAAGTGCAACATAATTAATGTTTTAAAATATTCGATTTTTTAGTTTATTTTGTTGATTTCTTCAATTTTCAATAATTTTCCAATGATCAACTGACTTTAATTTTTTCTGTGACTCATAATTTTAATTGTATTCCAACTTTTTCATCAATTTTCAAAGATATATTTTAACCAATATCTGTGATTTTTTTAAGTTTTCGTGAATTTTCTAGGATTTTATTAAGTTATAAAATATTCAATCAATTTTACTTATTTAGTGCATTTCAATAATTATCGCACAATTATGCAAATTTTGTCAATTTAATTATATAATTAATTTGATTTATAACGCAATATTTAGGGAATTCTTCTTTCAGATATACATATCACTATTTGTTGCTGAAAATTTACAGACATTCGTTGTTTTTATAAAAGCTTTCAATTTGAAGCTTCTCACAAGTGTCTCGAATGCCAGATTAAGCTTGAATTAAAATTTTGAGTTTAGAAAAGCCTGAAAATTTAGATTGGTCGCGTAGCGAGGCAGAGCGACCAATCCAAATTAGGCTTTTTAAAACTCGAAATGTTACTTCATGCGCCAGGCGTATAAAACACTGAAATATTGTGAAGTTCAAAATATACTACTTAGGTTTTATCTCATGTTGATTAGTTTGGCAAATATTTCTAAGAAATATGTAATAGTAGAATTGAATCAAAAAACCCAGTATATGATTCCTAATATTAATACTGATATAAATATATTTTTAACAAATTGCCTAACAGTTAACGTTTTTTTCTCAGTTTTCACTCAACTCAAAATTTTACTTCATGCGCCACGCGTATAAACCACTGATTTACAGTAAAGTTAAAAATATATAACGCTTAGATGGTGATCGATATTTATTGAGATGTAGCGAAAAATGCAAGAATTACTTTTTTTGTAAATAGTTTTGGAATAATAATAATAAAAGTAGAATAAATTTAGTTTGTGCAACTTTTATGTGATAATCGATATTTATTTATTTATTTATTTATTTTATTTATTTATTTATTTATTAACGGAATCTCCATTTTATTACATAAGTACATATACATATTGTAATATATGATAAAAATAACAAAAAACATAAAAATCATATAAAGAATTACATTGAATTATAACCGACTAAGACTACTGAACAAAAATAACAAAAACCATATAAAGAGTTACAATGATTACAGCCAACAAATTATTACTGAACTAAATATCTAACAGTCAATGACATTTGATAGCCTAATACGACGTAATTGGACCTTAAACTGATGAATTGATGGTGTAAATAAAACAAAGTTGGGATTATTGCTAATACCATTGGCATACCTCATCATACGATCGATGGGATTAGACATCCCATATCTGGTCGAATGAAAACGTAAACGGAATATAGGCCTATGTCTAGCTTGAAGACCACGAGGTATAAAGAAATTTAGTGCCTCTACCAAATAACAACCATTAATTAGACCATTAACAATTTTGTGTAAGAAAGTCAAATTTAAAAATACTCTTCTTTCAGCTAACGATCTCAGGTTCAATAGCGATAACATGCCACTCTGACTAAAATTGATACTAGCTACCCCTAGCCGAGAAGAAATATTTATAATTATTATTACAAAAGATTGACAGTTATTAATTAATTTTGAGTGCTAACAATGATTGACTACTGTCAATATTTTATTGGTTAATAGATATGATGTCATTGTTTTCAAGGTACTCTTTGCAAAAAAGAAAATATAATAATTTTAAATATTAAGTCTAAAATAAATTATGAGTGTGAAACATCACTGAGTTCAGAAACAAAAATTCTTTAAAAAAATATGAAAATCCAAAATGGCGCTTATAAGAAAAACAAAAGTTGGCTATTGTCTCCAGGTAAATGTTATAGTTATCTTAAAGAAAAATATGCTATTAGATTCCTTATTAAAAAGTGCCTAAATGTCCAGACAAATATTGTCAAAGTTCTAAATGTCCAGATTCAGTAGTTTTTGAATAAAAAAATTAAAACGATTTTTCAAAAAAACAGTATTTTGTTGATATCTCGAAAACAAAAAAAAAATTCAAAATTGATTTCAGATTATTGTTAGGCCCTAAAATTCGCAACTTTGCCCTAATTTAACCGACTCTCTATCTCTTCAAATAACTGAGATCCTCATACATTCTGTCGAAATACGGGCACCCTGTATAAGCGAGATGGAAAGCAAACCTAATTTGGCCTTTTTTGCGAAAATACAGTTTTGAGTTGTATCATTTAATAATAATAATAATAATAATAATAATAATATTCTTTATTCCAATATAAATGAGCTAATACAATATGTACAAATATTGACAGACACTTAATATTAGAAAATCGTCGAAGATGTGTGTGACTAATAACTAGTTAATCTTATAAGTCAAATATTCTTCAATGCTATATGGTTCTATTTGACATAGTAAATTATAAACATACTTTTTATATTTTACAAAATTATTTTCCGTTTTTATAAAAATAGGAAGTTTATTGTATAGGCGTAGACACGAATAATGCACTCCTTTCTCAGTAATGGAAAATTTGTGTATAGGATATGTTAACAGTTCTGTGTTTCTGGTTCCATATCTATGAACGCCTCTGCTATCATTGAAATAGGTATTTTGCTTACGTATAAATAGTAGGCACTCCATTATATACACAGCTGTTGCTGTTAGTAAGCCACAACTCGAAAACATTGATCTACATGAATCAGATTGTTTCAAATTTAAAATTATTCTCAATGCTCGTTTCTGGATTAAGCATATTTTATTGAAATTAGTAGAACTACCCCAATACATAACACCAAAACGGACTATGGACATAAAATTTGAATTGTAGACTAGTTTTAATATTGAAAATGACACATTCGCTTTAAGAATTCTCAGCATATAACACATTGAACATAGTCGTGTAGATATGTACTCAATATGCTGCCGCCATTTTAACATATTGTCAATGTATACTCCTAAAAACTTAGCATGGGTGGTTAGACCGACACTTACGTTATTAATTAATAAATATTGAGGATACATTGTAGCCTCACTTTTCTTAAATAACATGTATTTTGTTTTGTTTTCGTTTAATATGACTTTGTTATCCGTAAACCACACGATCATGTTTTCCAACAGTATCTCTGATTTTTTTGATACATCTAGAATATTCTCCCCTCGAACACATATATTGGTATCGTCAGCGTAGTTTACAATTTGTATCGTTTCATCATCAATGATTTTGAACATGTCATTAATATATATGTTAAATAAAAATGGACCTAGCACACTACCCTGTGGCACCCCCATCGTTATCCCCAATTCAGAGGACCTAACTGCATCACCACCACACGGCACCTCCACTATTTATTTCCTTTCGGTTAAATAAGTAGCGAACCAATTATACGCTATTCCGCGGATTCCATAGTTATATAATTTTGATAGTAGCATCTGGTGATCGATGCAGTCGAAAGCTTTAGAGAGATCCAAAAAGATACCACAGGGCACATCGCCGGATTCCATTCCCATTAGAACTGATTGTGTAAAGTCATACATGGCTGTGTTTATGTTTTTACCTTCCATGAATCCATGTTGGTGTTTAGAAAATAGGCTAAATTTTTTGAAAAACACTTTACATTGTTGGGCAACTACTGTTCCGAGAATTTTTGAAAACGTAGACAGTAGGCTGATTGGCCTAAAATTGTCAATATTGGTACAATCGCCGCCCTTAAGCAATGGCTTAACAACAGCAACTTTAAGTATTTTTGGAAATATTCCATTCGACAAAGAACTGTTTATGATGAAACAAAGAGGATCACATATTTCATTTAGACACTTTTTTATAACATACATCGAGATCCCATCAATTCCAAAAGATTTTTTATTTGGCATAGTTGAAATTAGCATTTTTACTTCCTGAAGCGTGATTGGATTTAGAAATATTGAGTGCAAATTCATGTCCACACCCACACTACTTCTATTGTCAGTACCCGTAGTTGTGATAAGTTTTTTTGCCGCATTTACAAAATGATTATTCAACTTGTCAGCGTCACAGTTAAAATTTACGCTGTCTAAATGAGTCTTCTTTTTCCTAACCGTTATATCTTTTACAACTGCCCATGCAGTTTTTGTAGTATTATCTGACTCGAAGATTTTTTTGCTGTAATACTGCTTCCGGTCGTTTTCGAGAAGTCTATTATATTCCTGTTTACATTGTTTTAGTTTGGGATTAAAATCTTCGCTGAATTTAGATAGAGTGTCGTATAAAAGAAGATCATTTTTACATTTTGTTGTATCTTCTGACAGTATTAGTGATTGTTTTCTATAGCTATTTTGAACAGTCCGCAGTGGACATATACTATTGAAATATTTTAAAAATATATTTATGAACATCTCAAATTGATAATCAACGTTTTTTTTTACTGTATACATTGTTCCAAGATTCTCCACTTAATGATTCACTTAGTAATTGTAAGTTATGATTTGATATATTTCTAGTTTTCTTAAGAGAAGGTGCTTCTGTTACTTTTATTATAAAAGAAACTATCTGCGCGCAGTGATCTGAGAACCCTGTATTCAGGACATTTGAAGATGATATATGTTCATAATTTGAAATGATATTATCAATACATGATTAACTTTTGCTGGTGATTCTAGAATATTCGTTCATGAGGAATTTACAATTATACGTTTGGATTAATTCATAAAATTCACTAGCTGTTTTATCATTTTTTGAGATATCTATATTAAAATTATAGTACGGCTGCTTTTGTTTATGTCATCCTTTAAGGTTAGAATGTCTTTTTGCATAATTTTTATTATGTTGACTAATTCTCCTATTTTATCATCACAACTATGATTTTTCATTGGAAGCGTTGTATTATCCAGCTTCTTTTCAGCATTTTTTTGTTTAGGATATGTAATTATACAATTATCACATACCCATTTTATGTTCTTGTTTTCCAGAATACCGGCGTCCGCTCTTTTTAGTCCACACGATAGATGCACTTTTCCCTCACAAATAAAGCAATGAATACAATCATTACTGTTTCCAATTTGAATTTTACACGTAATACACGGCTCCGTACTTTTAACACTCGGCGCCATTTTTTTAACAGCATACATTTTACATTTATGACTTATGATTTTTTTACTAGCGCTACCTAATCTCATCCACAAACACCAATTTAATAAAAAAAAACTGAAATATTCCCAAATGAGTCTCATCCCCTTGAAGTTGGGGGTGAATATATGTTCTTGAAATGAAACTGTTTTCTAAGCAAAAAAATAAAAATCAATAGAAAGTTATTGTGTTAGCAAAATAGGTTTTTTTTGGCTTTTGCCTGGCCTTAGTTTCACGACTATTAGCCAACATCATTCAATTTTTAACTTATTAATTTATTAACTAACTTATTCCAGTTATTTAACTGTATCTATATTTGGACGTCACAACACATTCACACACATCCATGGAACCGGAGACGAGTATTTTTTGTTAGAAAAATTACTCGCCCCCGCCGGGAATCGAACCCAGATCACCGCCGTGACAATTGGCGAAACCAGCGGCTCAACCGCTCGGCCACGGCGGGCTCCAGCAAAATAATGTACAATCAAATAAATACTTATAGATGAATATGCACTGTCGGATTAAGGTTAGTAATTGTTTTAGTGATAATACTTATACTTGTGTAAAGTACAAGTGTAGTTTTATTTTCGTTAGTGTAGTAACTGTGAAATTTGTGCATAGGCTTGTAATAGTACCCCACTTACAAAAAAAATGTATTTATGCATAAATCGTCGGCTTATCGATAGTATTAACATTTATAATGATTTTAAATTGTCACGAAAACTACAACGAATTTATATTATATAAGCGAGATGGAAAACAAATCTAATTTTGCCTTTTTTTGCGAAAATGCAGTTTTGAGTTGTATCATTTGTGACTTATGATTTTTTTACTAGCGCTACCTAATGTCATCCACAAACACCAATTTAATAAAAAAAACTAAAATATTCTCAAATAAGTCTCATCCTCTAGAAGTTGGGGGTGAATATATATTCTTAAAATGAAACTGTTTTCGAAGCAATTCGCAAAAAATAAAAATCAATAGAAAGTTATTGTGTTAGCAAAATAATGTAAAATCAATTAAATACTGAATGAGCACTGTGGGATTAGGGTTAGTAATTGTTTTGGTGATAATACGTATACTTGTATAAAGTACAAGTGTAGTTTTAATGTCGTTAGTGTAGTAACTGTGAAATTTGTGCATAGGCCTGTAATAGTAAAAGTTTTGAGCGATGATAACGTAGAATCCCATGAGTTATTTATCAATTTAGCAGGCAGATTAAGTTATTAGTATCAGGGGAGATGTTGGGTGTCTGGCTAGATGTAGAGGGATATAATACCGAGATTGATCAATAATTAATAACAATATCAACATGCAAATAGGAGAGGTGTATTGGACGTACGTATTATTCGGGGAAGAGTAGTGCAATCCTGTGCACGTATCTGTATTTATAATACGAACATTACACAATGCCAACACAAGGGAGCAAGATTGAATCCATTGATGTAATTGAGTGTGCTGAGACATTAACCCTGTTAATACCTATAACTCCAACGTGAATACTTATTAAACTTCGATGTTTCCGTTTTATTATCGCATAAATGTGTCGCGATCTATGGAAAGGTGTCTGGGGAAATCACAACAGCCAGCTATTCTATTATTCAAGGGAGTATAGTGTGTACCAACTACCAGAAAAGGGCCCAGACCAGACCAAGAATTCTCTAGACAGATAATTGCAATGCTTGGGGATGGATAAATGTTTCCTCACTATAATCATACTAACAATATCTAAACAATTAAATATAATAAGGTATTTTTATTTGCTATTAATTGAAATAAAAAATATACTTACTTTTAAAATGAACATAAGTAAGTATGTTAACAATAATTAACTGTAAACGGTGGAGGTTTCTACTTTAAAATAGTTAAAAAGTGTTTCATTGGTAAATAATTAACATAGATAATTGTATAATTATTTGTAAAATATTTGTGGAATATTTGTAAAGAGGTAAATCCGTTAAATAAATAAATGAAAAAGTAGTAGTTTTATTCCTTATCTTTACTATTTTATTGAAATAAATAAAGGAATGTAACTAATACTTATCTATAACTAACACTTATAGATAACGTAACTCCAACAAGAATATCTTTAATAATTAACATGTTGACTGTCGCAAAAAACACATTTAGTGTAAATCTTACTGGATTCATGCGGCGTCCAACGTATTAAATCTTATACTTGATCTTATATAGTGAGAAAAATAATAAATATTTCAACGGCATCTATATTAATGTATAGAAGTCTAGACTGATTGTGCAGGAAGCTGTGGTGACATCCCGGCTTTTGTCCCTGAAATCCTCCAACCCGCCTACCGCAATTAGTGATTCCACTGCCTCATATTACAGTTACAACCTCATTTCACTTTTAATTCATTACCACCCGTTCCCTCGGCTTGTTTATATAAAATTTATTTTTGGATTTATATTAACATCGTTACGGAATTTGTTAACCTGATTCGGTTTAATTGAAGCAATTATCCGTCTACCCGCTCACTCTGCTCTGCTTGCTACGATTTAGCCGGCTCGCTTTCCCCATAATCGCATCAACACTTGCATATTCCATCCCACAATCATTGCAGACGACGCCAGAAAAAGTTCATCACAAAATATTACACCCTCGACTTTATTTTCCGGCGCTGCTTAATAATTCAAAAACGAATTTGTCCGACGATATCAAACTGGGGTGATATATTTCCTTCCATTTATTCAATGGCGCCCTTCTTTGTTTTCATTTCAATTATCTTTACGGTCTTTCTCTATTTAATATTTTATTTACAGCATCAACTTAATATCAATCAAACAGGCACTTACTACATTCCACAGACGTAATTATAATTGATTAACTTAAGCATTTAAATAGCCATTTTTAAATTATTTCTTTCGTTCTCTTACTGCATGTATGTTTAATATCTAAATTTTAGAGTAGTGGCTCATTTTATTCATCCCGCGATATATTATTTTAAAAACATGGCGATTCAGAATAGGTGTATAAAATCACATTTTATCCAGGGGCTCATTTGAAGACATTAGGTTAAATGAACATATAATATAAACAATACTTAAATTGGACTTATATTTATTTAACCTATTGCCTGCAAATATTCCCCCAACAAGATGTTCTACACCTATTCTGAATTACTAATTTTATTCTTCGGATGGGTGACCCGAATATTTAATTTTCCTAAATTTAGACTTAAACGTTCTCAGAAAGTCAGAAAATGCAATTTTAATTATTACTTAATCAGGGATTTTTTTTAAATTCACTGAAATGGCGTTTTCTATTATAAAATTAAGCATTGTTTTAATCAATGAATGTTATATATCCGAATGATTTGCTGTAAATCTTTAGATATTCGTTGTTTTTTTTTTTAATTCAATTTGAAGCTTAAAATAAGTGTTGTCCACTCTCAGGTTAAGCATGAAGTAAAATTTCGAGTTTAGAAAAGCTTGAACGTCTGGATTTCGACGCGAATCCAAATTCAGGATTTTCTAAACTCGAAATTTTACTTCATGCGCCACGCGTATGACACTGATTTCAAGTGAAGTTCACTTGTTCACAATCATTCGGTGTTTTCAGTGTTTAATGCGCGTAGCGGATGAAGTATTTATCACACTCATTGGAATATTTGATTGCACTTGATAAGCAAATATAATTGTGAACTTCACATGAAATCAGTGTTTAATACGCGTGACGCATGAAGTAAAATTTAGAATTTAGAAAAGCCTGAATTTGGATTAGGATGCTTCGCGTCGTTCAGGCTTTTCTAAACTTGAAATTGCACTTCATGCTTAACCTGGGAGTGGAAAACACTAGTTCTAAGCTTCAAATTGAACTCTTAAAAAAACAACGAATATCTGAAGATTTACAGCATATCATTGGGAAATATAACATTCATTGACTAAAACAATTTGCAACTTTTTGTCAATTTTAAGGGAACTTCTTAATGTTATAATAGGAAATGCCATTTAGATTGGCTTCGCGTCTAAATCCAAACGATCAGGCTTTTCTTAACTCAAAATTTTACTCCGTGAACCACGCGTATAAGACACTGATTTCAAGTGAAGTTCACAATTATTCGATGTTTTCAGTGTTTAATACGCGTGGCGCATGAAGTATATATCACACTCATTAGAATATTTGATTGCATTAAATAAACATTTGTAATATTTATTAACGTAATTGTGAACTCCATATGAAATCAGTGTTTAATACGCATGGTGCATGAAGTAAAATTTCGAGTTTAAAAAGGCGAGAATTTGGATTTGCAGGCTATTTTAAACTTGAAATTTTACTTCATGCCTAATCTGGGAGTGGAAAACCCTCGTTTAAAGCCTCAAATCCAACACTTTAAAGAAACCACATCTGCATATGGGAGGTAACATTTTTTTTTTAATTTTACAGTGCTATTTACCTCTCGATAGAGTATAAAATCCTGATTACAACAGTATGAAAAACGTATTCTGCAATAAAAGTGACTTAGTGTAGTTTACCTTTCACATACAGATATGTATACTTAAAAGAAAAATTCCCTGTATGCAATTATATATTTAAATATATGTTACAAAATTGCCACAATTTACATATCATATTTTGTAACAAACAAATACGCTGCGAAAATCACATATATACTTAAAAGAAAAAATATCTGTGTGCAACAAGAATTTGAAGCTGATAATTTATTTGAATAAAAAAGTATAATCCCATACTGTAATAAGAGTATTTTTGAGACTTCCTAACATCACTTTCATCACAAAGTGGCTTCACCAGGCAAATGAATAGTATTCATAATGGCTGAAAAGGTCACTGTGCAGCGAAACATGTTTCTTTGCCACTATTGGCGTCTTTTTGGTATTTATTATTTAGGTGGTTGTAATTTGATATTTGAAATCACTATATTAAATAAAATTAACCCTCGGTGTAACATTTACATTCATAACATTGATTTGTTTGTCCTATCCTCGCGTTAATCAAGTAATGAATTAAATATAAGTGTATCCAGATTTGAAACAACATCTACACCCTGTTTCCTCCAAGAGAAAAGCGGGGAAGTTAATTGAAAATTATACAAAAGGACAAACATGTTTGACTTACAAGTCATTGTTTAAATAGTATAAAGTGAGTAATAAATAATTTATTAATGGTGTCGAGAGTGTAGGAGAGTTGGTAGGACGGCATTAATACTCGGAAGTGTGATGAAATAATTGAATAGACGCGAAAACAAGTTTACTCTTATCAATAGTTAATTATTTGTAGAAGAGTAGTGGGAGATTGCAAACATGCTAGCAAAGTTGGTTATAGGTCGTGATGTATTAATAGTACGTACCGGCTCTTACGTTAACATCTCTACTGATTATGGTGCCTGCTAAGTTCGACGCTCGACATCGATAAGTAGTAAAGTGAACGTCTTTCCTGTAGTCTTCCGCGCGGAATGGGGGGAAATAAAGAGTACCATTACCCAATGATTGTCTGAAAAGGACGACAAAAACTTTATTTTCCTATAAACATCATTTTTTATACAGACACTCGAAGGCTAACACGCAGCAAGATCCCGTTTTATAACATATTTCACACATTAGGATCTAAAGCTACTCAACTAAATCATCCTCGCTGCTCACGTGGCATTGATAAAATCGAGTTTTGAAAACATATTCTATTGCCAAATTTTAATCAAAAAGGAGTATAATTCTTTTTTTGGAATAATATAGAAATATCAATACATTAAATCATTTTAAATTTATAATTTTATCTAGTTAATTATTCTTATGCTTGACATAAGCTGTGCCGCATATTCCGAAAGCATTAAAAACATAATTATCTCAAACTATATGAAAATACACAGATCAAATATATAGAATATATAAATTAATTTATAAACAAAAAAGAAACTAAAATATCAACGCCATCACAAATCTCACACCACTAAAATAAAGAGAAAACAATGAATTTGCTTAGTTTATATGCAACATTAGAACTGTTACAGACAACAACAAACTATGAGCCATGCTAGGCAATAAATTTACAAAAAGAAGTCACTTAGAAGAGTCGGGAATGTATTCAATTGCGTGCTAGGATTGTGATAAAAGTTACATATGCCAAACTCATTGGATATTATTTTAAAATAATAAAGTTATGCGTTTACAGCTTTCATTCATCATTACAATGACAACTACAAGTAATTACGCTGTACAATTTCTGTTAAAATTTATTTAATGTGTTCAATATCACATTTTCATATATCACATTTTCATGTATTTCTTGCAATGACCAGTATTTTTTTACAACTCTATTAACTTTTGTGTTATCGGGAATTATCCGTTCTAAGCACTTTACCCTAATTTATCGAAAACTGTTTCCCCCATAAAACAATTTTACTATTTATATACTTTCGCTGATTGAATATATTAAATGGATTTTAAGAGTAAATAACTGAATATATTAACTCAGCAAATTAAATCATATAATATATACATAATATTTATGTAATATCTTAGAAATATTATATAATATCCGGAGAAAACCGAGAGCAAATACATAGATAATTCTCTGCTATTTTTAGCGATATAAATTAACATATATATTATATTAAAAACTTTATATAATTTACACGTAAAATATTCATAAATCTTCAATAATATATCTAGTTTTCTAAATTAATATACATAGTTAAGTCTATCAGACATTCGTTGTTTTATTAAAAACATTCAAGTTAACTAACTAACGAGTGTTTCTAATCCCAGATTAAGCTTGAAGTAAAATTTCGAGTTTTAAAAAGCCAGAACTCCAAATTTTACTTTATCTCCACTGCTTCGCTTTGATCACATGTTCATTAATTTTACAAATGTTTGTATGTGTGTGGATTTAGAAATTGCATAGAATACGTAAGTGGTTTTTGTGTGAACATTTGAAAGGCTATTTTTGGATTTTTTGTCCTAGCCGGTTTAATTAACGCATAATGGCCTTTTTAAAAAATTCACACATTAGGATCTAAAGCTACTCAACTAAATCATCCTCGCTGCTCACGTGGCATTGATAAAATCGAGTTTTGAAAACATATTCTATTGCCAAATTTTAATCAAAAAGGAGTATAATTTTTTTTTTGGAATAATAAAGAAATATCAATACATTAAATCATTTTAAATTTATAATTTTATCTAGTTAATTATTCTTATGCTTGACATAAGCTGTGCCGCATATACCGAAAGCATTAAAAACATAATTATCTCAAACTATATGAAAATACACAGATCAAATATATAGAATATATAAATTAATTTATAAACAAAAAAGAAACTAAAATATCAACGCCATCACACCACTAAAATAAAGAGAAAACAATGAATTTGCTTAGTTTATATGCAACATTAGAACTGTTACAGACAACAACAAACTATGAGCCATGCTAGGCAATAAATTTACAAAAAGAAGTCACTTAGAAGAGTCGGGAATCAATAATATATCTAGTTTTCTAAATTAATATACATAGTTAAGTCTATCAGACATTCGTTGTTTTATTAAAAACATTCAAGTTAACTAACTAACGAGTGTTTCTAATCCCAGATTAAGCTTGAAGTAAAATTTCGAGTTTTAAAAAGCCAGAACTCCAAATTTTACTTTATCTCCACTGCTTCGCTTTGATCACATGTTCATTAATTTTACAAATGTTTGTATGTGTGTGGATTTAGAAATTGCATAGAATACGTAAGTGGTTTTTGTGTGAACATTTAAAAGGCTATTTTTGGATTTTTTGTCCTAGCCGGTTTAATTAACGCATAATGGCCTTTTTAAAAAATTCATTCGGAACAGAAGGGCGATGAAATGTGTAATTAAGTCCGCTGATAATGAAATGAATAAAAATAGGATTTAGCGGAAAATGGGGGGTGGAAGTTGCGCAGAACGGCCGATTTCAGCATAACAAACTTGTTATATAATTATGTGAGTGCAATTAGTGCACAATAACGTTGCCGTTTATCGAATTCATATGGGCACTATTAGTTAATTTGTCCAAATTTGTTCGTAATAAATGGTGTGTCCGGGCAATTAGGTATGCGTATAATGAATCCGGATGGAGAGTGAGGTGAAAAAGGCATTCCTATCCCGATCCTGATCCCCATCCCGATCTTTATCTAGGTTGTAAGCTGGGACATCCACGGGTATTCGTCTGAATTCGTGATCCGATGTTACTCAGGCTTATTCCTGTTTCTCGTTTGGTCCCATACATTTATAATAGAGCTGCCAGAGTCCATTATTTATACGGTTCGTTGTATGTCACATGTATTCGGTATCGATTACCCGAAAGATAGAAAGGAATACTAACATAGGTCGAGGTGAGTTAGCATTTGCATTTGTACGCTGTCGCGAATTTATGGTTATGGTTATTTATGTATCGCATTATATACAACATATTTGCTCAAGTACAAGTATATGCAAGCCCGATTAGAAATTCCATCTGAAACTAAAAGCTATTACCTATCAAGCCCATCCTCCACCAAAGATACTCGTAATTACTCTCAGGCAGAAAGATAAAGTCCTCTTCAAGTGTATTAAATACCTAACTACTAACCATTATTTTATACAATTACGGAGAACTAGACTTGATCAAATTAGATTCTTTCAAGTCCTTTTCTTATTTTTCATCTCCTCATAAACAGGAAAGTAATTTCCCACCCTTGTATATTTACGTATTTGTTGGCCCTTGTTATTAGATAAAGAAATGACAAAAAATAGTCAAATATACATTTCTATACAGGTATTCCACGACTTACATTTTTCATTTCCACCTTATAAAAAAAAGCCCGGAAATGTAACGGTGCTAACGTTACTCCGACCTAATTAAATTGCAACGCTACAAATGCACCGTTTTCCATCGCATCAAACTTTATTCGGGCCCGCTTAAACTTCACCAAATCAACCCCTTAACTTATTTCATTAAGGGTCTAATTTACTAATTGGTAGCGCTAAAAAAATACTCATAGATATTTATTTTCAGTGGAAATTGACTGCCAATTGTAACAAAAACACGAGTGATTTTCAAGTTATTTATTATTCTATTAGTTTCAAAATACTATTAAACAGATATTATTACACTTATCAGCATGACAACAGCGGTCCAAATAATTTGGTTTATTAATAATTCAAGCAAATCACATTTTATCACGATGTGATTTATTAAATTAATCTGTAAACATCAAATTATCACAGCTGACCAATTTGCATGCAGTCTAAATAATGTAGAAATATTTGTTCTATACCATGTAAAATATTTTGTAGGAAACATTTCGTTAAATACTAATAAAAATAATTTCAGAAGACGATTTTATTATTACAGTCAGACAATCAGAAATATTATGAATTCAAACTTACAGCATTTGTATTTAATATTTGCAGTTTATTATAAAATACATTACTGAAGGGTTAAAGTTTAATTTTCCCTTTCTTGGAGAATTATTTTAGATACTTACACACAGGCTCCAGGATAGTCAATGTGTCAAAAGGATCAGATTGTGACTGGTGACATATAAATTATTGAAATGTGAAAATTACAAATGCATCGCAACAAATTATTCATATACATTAGAACAAGATTCCTGATACAGAATTATTTCAGTTTATTTTCAATTCTCTGCAATATTAAGTACCAAAATTAAAATAAACAACTAATTCCATTTTTTATTGATTTATTTTTTTATCAATTACTTAAAAATTGCATAGTTTGATAAAAGCTGAATATTATTTTCTCTTTAGTGTCTTTTTCTGCAAAAGTGTAGCTATTATTAAACATAATACAATATAATAAAAATGTAATTGGTTATTCAATTTATAAAAAAATAAATAGAAACATCTGATAAAAACCTTCATTTGTCTTGTGTCATACATCGTCATAAATTACTACCTGTTTTTTAATGATCTTTAAAATATTCAGACAAATTCAAGTAATTTCAATAATGCAGATACATCGGACACAAATCAAGAAATTTTAGCACCTTCTACATCGAGTGGACCAATAACACGCAGCAGATCTAGACTACAAATCCCTAGTTTAGAAAACAAATGTACTGACAGTGAACGTGACATCCATCACTCAGTATACAAAAAAGCTCCTGAGGATGGCAGAAGTGATGCTGCCGAAACGTAGAGCGCAAATAAACCAACCAACGCGAGAAAGCAACCCAAAAAACTCAAGCAAGTTATATATATATATATATGTATATTTTGTGAATTTTTATGAAAACTGCAATTTTAATTTGAAGAATTATTGAATAATAACAGTATTTTAAGAAATACTGACAATAAATAAGGCGTTTTTACTTAATTCTTCCACCTAAAAATAATGTTATATATATATATATATATATATATATATATATATATATATATAATACTTATCTCTAGCTGTATTAACTACAGACTTATAGCGTTTTGTTTCCTTTTAAGTTAGAAATATGTTCGTTTGTTCAAATAAAGTTATCCGATACTATTTTGAATAACTTAAAAAATATTTTCTAACTTTCTATGTATATTATACAGGGAGATTTTCTGTAAAGTATGCATATCTCAATTACAGCGTAGGTATATGCTGTAAATCTTCAGATATTTATTGTTTTTTAAAAAGATTTCAGTTTGAATCTTTAAACGAGTGTTTACCAGTCCCAGGTTAAGCATGAAGTAAAATTTCGAGTTTAGAAAACCTTAAAAGTGAGTTTTGTCGCTCCGCGAGGTGGAGCGACCAAACCAAATTTTCAGGCTTCTCTAAACTCGAAATTTTACTTCATGAAACACTGACAACTGGTGAAATTAAAAAAATCTTCTTTAGCACTATATTTTGAATCCTGCTTTATCAGTATATACAGTGTATTTTTAATTTCACAATATTTCAGTATATTTTTTATACGCATCTCTGGAGCATCAAGTAAAATTTCGAGTTTAGAAAAATATAAAAATATATTTTTTCAGGCTTTCCTAAACTCGAAATTTTACTTCATGCCTATCTAGGAGTGGAACACTCGTTTAAAGCTTCAAATTGAACTATAAAAAACAACGAATGTTGGAAAATTTACAGCATATGTATATGAATGTTTAAAACAAAAATTCTTCGTATAAAAAATGTTCTATAAAAGTTAATCGATTGTGATTAGTCCAAACGTATACACAGTCTTACATATTGTGAATAAGAAATGTATAAATCTATTAACATAGAATACAGGAATAGGGAAATGCATGATATATATTTTTAATGCATTGACATGTCCCTATAGTGCGACCACTAGGACATACAGAGTTTAAGTTAGTGGTATTAATTTTATAATTTAAATTTATAGTTAAAAATTTGATTTAACCCATATATTTATTTACATAACAATGTATTACTACAGTATAGAAGGCAAACAATTAATATTAATATAACCTCACCACAGAATGTGGAATATATTAAATATAAAATTAATTAAAACATAGTTCAAATTTGGAAACCGTAATTCTGTGTGTATATAAAATGCAGCCATCGTAACAGTGGCAATATTTGAAATCAGTAACATTATTAATCGATAATATTTATTAATAAGTAATGGCTGGCATGATTTTGTCATAATATGACTGATGTTTAAATTCATACAGAGATAATGTACAAGCTGTTTGTGTTTAATTTGCAATTCTGTCCGATAATATAAAACCCGTTCACATCCGCACTCTGTCAAATGTATGCCACTCATTTTTTATTTATATCATTATAGTTATATAATATCCATGGAAAATCAATAAAATTAGTTATATGATTTAATATTACTTGTTTCAATCTCATGAGGTTGAATTAATGCATTCATATGCACCACTATGGGGATTTTATGTTTGAATAGTTAATTGCAAATCGGATGCTAATTATAGAAAGTGATTTGAATTGCAGAATATTAACATTTCTCCAATAATTGGCTTTACGTACAGGGTTAGTTATCAAATTCTGTTTCTGAGTTAGTCATGAATTCCAATGATACCTACTCTCAGTGACGTATCTACATATGCAGCGGCCTGGAGCTAGTAAAATCGGTGCTTTGTTTCTCAGAACAAGGGTTTTCTATATATTTTTTTCAACATTTAGTGCATATAAAAGAAATTATTTGAAAGTTTAAAACATTTTAACCATTCGCTGTTTTTATAAAAGCGTTTAATTTGAAACTTATAAGTTATGTTTCCATTCCTTGATTAAGTATGAAGTAAAATTAAAAGTTTAGAAAATTTTGATTTGAAACCCGGGTATTCCAACTTGTCTTTTATTATCTAGTATGTGATATATGAAAAAAAGTCAATTAATCATAATCGCTCAGTACTTTTAATAATATGCATGAATTATATATACATATATTTTTATTTATAGACTTTTTACAAACTAAATTTTTAATAGGTATATTAGAATAAATTTATTTTACCAAATATGTCTATAAACGGGCTATCAACCATCGGTCTTTTAGCCTTGCATGCATTTTTATTTAATAATTATATTTTATAACGTTTTAAATTATTGTACTGATTTAATTAATTTTGCAGTTTTATAATAACGATATATACATTCCTAATAAATCTATATTTAGGGATATATTTTTCGACAGGCTATAGTAAATATTATTATTCCTATCACACAACCCTTTTCGGTTAGTATTGCTATTTATTTCAGGAGAATTTATTGTAAGCCCTTTATCAGTTGTCGGCCGTTTTTGATTTATATATTTCAAGTCAGGGCCATTATAAAAAATGGATTGCTGTGGTCAAGACTATAAAGGTGCAACCATAGTTATTCACAACTGAAATTTACTTTAACATTTAAAATTTATAGCACTACAATAAAAATAGCTACTAAATTATTTATTTTATCTCTCAAAATTCACTGTTGATATGTCATAATTTGATACGATTATGGCGCCTATTGAAATCAATATCTGAAATAGCCAGAAAAAATAGTCGACTATTTCTGCCTCTTCTTCATCTCTCTCTCCTTCTCTTCTGCCTCTTCTTCTTCTCCCTTTCTACGACATAAAATTATGAATAGTAGACTGTGCTTTCACTTTGATATTTGTTATAAATTCATAAAAATGGCACTGTTCGGAGAAACATCTATGGCAGAAATTGACGAAATCGTCAAAAATTCTGTACCAGTAAATACAAATAGAAGCAAGAGAACAAGTGTATGACGTCAATTTGAAAAATTTTGTGAGGCTAAAAATTATAAATTGGAGGAAGCAACCCCAAATGGAGTGACAGCTGAAATATTAAAGGATTAGGCTTGGAATATGCGAAAGGAGAACGGGGATGACTATAAGGAATATATAATTAAGGTTATATGAATGATTCAATAAATAATCTTTATGAATACAACACGACCTTTTCAAACAGCAACTATTATTTTTTTAAATAATTTTTCTTGAAGTCTTGTATATATAGACAATTTAACTTGACATATCAAGCATTACTAATCAAAGATAAAAGTCCTCGAGCTAAAGCTCCCGGGCTTTAATCAGATTATTAATGCTTAATATTTGGTCTCGTTTGAGTTGTCAAAATGCAAGCTTTTTCGACAAATTAGTCACAAATAATATTCGGCTATTTGAAAAGGTCTTGTTGTATTGCTGTTGATTATTTTATATTAGACAAAATAGTTACAAATGTTATTTAAAACATTTTATGTAGATTATTATCATAATTACTTGCCAATACTGTTGTAGAATATTTTAAAAATATTAAATAGGCAATTTTTTTCTTAATCTAGAACTGATTTGTCTTACAAAGACAAATTCAAACACTCCTTGAAACAACTACCTTCCGAGGTATTAATAGTTTCAACAAGTGTTTGAATTTGTTTTTGTAAGATACATCAGTTGTAGATTGCGATAAGAATCGCACTTTAAATATTTTTAATGATATCTAGCAAAGCTGGAACGAATCCTCGTAAAAAGGATTCGAATCACGAATCCGAATCACCTAATATGATTCGAATCACGAATACTCGGATAAAGGATTCGTAAGAGATAAATATGATTCGAATTGAAGATTCGAATCCTGTTTTTTCGAATCACGAATACAAATCCTTTAAGAATAAATTTGATTTTATTATTTTTTTGCAACCATTAATATATAAATATCGTTACCAGTTGTTTTAACAAAAATATTCAAAACCTAATTATTTATTATTAACACTGCACATCGTTGATAACAGACTAAATATCTAACTCCCTGTTATTGTGTGTTTCTGAACTTTAGAAAAGCCCGAAAATTTGTCGAGGGTCGCTGCGCGACCCTCGACAAATGTTCAAGGGGCTATTCTAAACTCGAAATTTTACTTCATGCCTAGCCTAGGAGTGAAAACACCCGTTAAAAACTTCAAATTGAACTCTATTATAAAATTGACGAATGCCTGAAAATAACGTAAATAAAAAAATTACTGAATATCATTAAAACTGGGAAAGTTAGAGAAAAGTCATGGAATTATATTCAAATTGACTAAAACACTAACAAAAAAGCCATATGATATTATTATATTTGTCAAAATCAGCAGGCAAATTAAAAAACACGTAAAAATTTATAAAATTAACTTCAATATTGACAAAAGCAATGAAAACAATTTAACAAAATGGGGGTTTCCCACAGAAGAAAGTTATATTAAAAGGCCAGAGGACAAAAAAATCTTGAATCAGGGAAATGTAGGAAAAATGTAACATTTCAGATTGTGGGTACCATGTCAGTTTTACTTCAAATAATATTAAACAAAATTTTGAAAACTAGATTATTATCATTAAAACCATTTTGAGTCATTTAATGTTTTTATCAAAGCATTCAGATTGAAATTTCGAACGAGCGTTTCCACTTTATGATTTAGATTATAGGTTATTTTTTCTATCTTTAACAACAGCCGAGATATATTCCTAAAACGCACAAACAGATCTTGTATATTAAATGTGAAAAAATCTATATTTTATTATACTTATATCCAATCTGACTTTAAAACGTATGTTAAAAACAATACCCCATTATTTTAAATTGATGTTTGTAATGTCTCTTCTGTTTCGTATTTTTATATTTGACATACCTACGAAAATTCTGTATATGCTTTACTAAAAATATATGCATAATTAATTACATGGGGATGCATTGACCTTATGTAATCGCCACAAGCTGGGAGTTTTCTGCTGGGAGATTTAATTTCGGTAAAGTGTAATTTGTATGTAGATTCACAGTATCTGCTTTTGGTGCAAGTTCAGTAAATTTTATAATAAAAAAGCAATATTAAAAGTGAATGAATCTGCATTTAAGCATTGAACAAATGCCTGGTGATAATAAAAGGCGTCGGTGTCGCCCTCTAGGCAAACGAAACGTATAATTGCGCCTTAAAAATAACACCGCACCGTCCCATGGCGTAATATAAAGTCGGATCTTGGAATAAGAGTCTTTTATATGATAATGAAGTTTTCAATTTGAAAATAGTTGGCATTTAGCTCCCTTAGTCTGAGAATAAATCGCGGAGGCTTACAATTCTCTTCATGGCGACGTAATGCTACGTATCAATTTTATCACATGCAGCTCACAGTGTTACACATTCCCTCACAACAGAACCGCACGGAATTAGAATGTGTTATCTTTCGCTGAAAGAGAAAACTTTCTCGAACGTCACTGGAATTGTTCAAATTCACAAAATGAAATCAGTGAGTTATACACTCTGTCACATTTACTAAGCGGATCTATTTGTTTTCTCATTCTTTCCTTGTTCCGCTCAAAATTCACCCAATCACGTTTCAAACTATCGCCCTCAAATATCTTAAACGTCAACCTGCCCTTTTATAATAAGTACTATTGACTTTTATGCAATATATAAATTTTATGTTCACAATTACCATTATAATAATGTATAAAATTTTAATTTATGGTATCATTGGTAAAACCTAACCCGACTACGAGGCCCGTCCCACGTCAGTTGGCACAGACTTAAAAAATTAACTTTATAGAACTACAACGCTTTAAATGCGAAAATATTTTCATACATTTGTAATATTTAGGTTCGCTATACAGGGTGCCCGTATTTCGACAGAATGTATGGGGATCTCAGTTATTTGAAGAGATAGAGAGTCGGTTAAATTAGGGTAAAGTTACGTATTTTAGGGCCTAACAATAATCAGAAAACAATTTTGAAATATCTTTTTTTGTTTTCGAGATATCAACAAAAAACTGATTTTTTTTTTAAATCGTTTTGATTTTTTTATTCAAAAACTGCTGAATCTGGACATTTAGAACTTTGACAATATAGAGGCACTTTTTAATGAGGAATCTAGTAGCATATTTTTGTTTAATATCACTATAACATTTACCCGGGGACCATAGCCAACTTTTGTTTTTCTTATAGGCACCATTTTGGATTATTATATTTTTTGAAAAAATTGTTTTCTGAACTCAGTGATGTACCACACTCATAATTTATTTTAGATTTGACATATACATTTTATGATATTTTCTTTTTTGCAAAGAGTGCCTTGGAAACAATGACGTCATATCTGTTAATCAATAAAATCTTGGCAGCAGTCAATCATTGTTAGCACTCAAAATTAATTAATAACTGTCAATTTGTCATAATAATCATAAGTATCGATTATCAAATAAAAGTTGAATAAACTAAATATATTCTACTTTTATTATTATTATTCCAAAACTATTCACAAAAAAAGTAATTCTTGCATTTTTTCGCTACATCTCGGTAAATATTAATCACCATCACATCTAAGCGTTATATTTAACTTTACGGTAGATCAGTGGTTTATACGCGTGGCGCATGAAGTAAAATTTCGAGTTTAGAAAAGCCCAGTGAAAATTTGTCGAGGGTCGCGCAGCGACCCGAGCTTTTCTAAACTCGAAATTTTACTTCATGCTTAGTTTGGGAGTGGAAGATACTCGTTACTTTAAAATACATCACAACTGTTAAAATATGTATTGTAGGATGCCCGTCTTCAGCAAGATGTAAGCAAATTATGGGTCCTAGTAGTTGTAAATAAGTCAGTTACTCAATTGTTTCCAAGGCACTCTTTACAAAAAACAAAAGATTAAAATTTTACATATAAAATGTATAATAAATTATAAGTGTGGTACATCATTGAATTCAGAAAAAAAGATTCTTTCAAAAAATTTGATAATCCAAAATGGCGCCTATAAGAAAAAGAAAAGTTGATTATGGTTCCTGGGTAAATGTTATAGCTATCTTAAAATATAATATGTTACTACAATAATCGTTAAAAAGTGCCTGCGCCTACACAACTTTGCCCCAATTCAACAGACTCTCTATCTCTTCAAATAACAGAGATCCCCATAAATTCTGTTGAAATACGGACGCCCTGTATACAGGGAGTTTTCCTTCAAAGTATACATACCCCAATATACTGAATACGCTGTAAATTTTCAGATATTCGTCGTATTTGAAAAAAGTTCAAATTGAAGCTTTAAGCGAGTGTTTTTCACTCCCGGATTAAGCATTAAGTAATATTTCGAGTTTAGAATCGCCCGAACATTTGGTTTAGTTTTGTCCTTAATCAAGGACTGGAAACACTCGTTCGAAACTTCAAATTGAACGCTTTATAAAAAAGCAACAAATGTCTGAAATTTTACAGCGTATAAATCGGATATTGTACACTTAAAGAACAACTCCCCAAAGTTTCTATATATCGTAAATATATTTTTAATTAAATGTTTATGAATAAATTAGGATCTTTGTTTTAGTTTTCAATGTCAATCTCTATTGAAATAAAATTAAACATTATCATTACCTTACGTTAAAAGTTTAAAATTATTTCACAGATTTGCTGCATCTTTCTCTATTATTAAAACAAAATGAATACATTACTCAAAAATCTGCATATATCCAACGTTGAGAATCGCTGGTTTATAGTATTTTAAGAATTTTGAAAAATTATATTTTGCATTTTATGAAAATTGATAAAAAGTTGTTTTTATTTTAAGAAACTCAGTAAACTAATGTTCTCTATGACATTAAATAAAACGAGAGGTATTATTCTTTTTTTACACTTTCCCAATGACCAGAAAACTGAATTCTAACTAAATTCCAACATAGAACACAATTTTCAACTTAAAAAAATGCAAGTTACACCAATTTTAAGCTTATTGAATTCTGATTAGATTACGTTTTGTGTGATAAAAAATGATTTGCGTTTAAATTACATTGTGCGATTTTTCTAAGAATGGCAAAAATTAAAAAAAAAATCGAGTTTTCATAATTTTTTTATAATACGCCCATGGTTGTTCTAAAATCGTTATACTATAGATATTTCCTATATGAGTTTTTCCTTTCAAGCTCCTTTTGGCGCCCCCTAGACCTGGCGCCTGCGTGCGGTGACGCCTTGCTTACGGCGGGCCTGGTGCTCGACAATGTAAGAAGCCAACCAAATAACATTCAGGAATTAAAAGCTAGAATTTTAGATGATTTCAAGGCCTTTAACTCTTTACTGCACGATTTTTTAAATTTTGACAAAAACTGTCAGCGAATACGGAAAAAATAATGAAAAAAATATATATTATTGCTTTTATTTATTATTAGTAAAAATCTGCAAAAATCTGCATGTATGCTACATATATTTTAAACGTTTTCTGATTAAATATATAAGATAATTTTAAAACACCAGATGGATAAAATCAACGAACATACCTTTTTAAATAATAAAGTATAAAAACATGTCATTTATATGGAGTATAAGTTCTTTTCTGAAAGCAGTGTGTCGGAGAACGCAACCCAATCTGAACGCTAGACTCGAATCTGCTCGAATAAACGGCCATAACACGGATTCCAAACAATTTTGTACGTTAAAAAATATGTACATACGGCTCTGATACTTGCGTAGTTAATATGCAACATATCCCGCAAACTAAAATATAAAATTGTATTTACTATGACGTTTTTGATGAAGTGTATCATATATGTTACTTCGTGCAGTAAAGGGTTGATATATGGCATTTGCTTAATACAAACGGATACTTTTGTTGTTCATCAACTGAGTAAGATAATAAAAAATATTTACTATTTCTAAAGAAATATTGGGTTATTCATTTAGAGGTACTTTTTTTCAAAAATTAAAAAAAATTAAATTACATTTAAAAATCCTATTTAATCGGCTAATCTTTATTATCATACACAAGAATCATTCTTTACATTTATTTTTAAGGATTATTTCTTTCAAATGTTGGCCGTAGCTGCGGCTAACATAGTCCATTCAGAAGTTCCAATTTTCGATGATGCGTTCGAGCATTTCGAGAGGTATTTGGCGAATGACGCGAGTAATGTTGGCTTTCAATTCCTAAATTGTAGCCGGCTTCCTCACGTAGACTTTGAACTTTACGTAGCCCCAAAAAAGAGTCTAGAGGTGTGATATCACATGATCTAGGCGGCCAATTCACCGGTCCGAAGCGTGAAATTAACTGTTCACCGAATTATTCTCGCAATAAAGCCTAATTTTCTTAATACAACTGAATAATTTGCAGACACTGTGCGCAGCTAAGTCTTTCCATGATGAAATGTCAAACAATACCGAACAAAAAAAATGACAGTTTGACTTGGCGCACGCTTAATTTGTCATAAAATCCCTACTGAAAAAAGTACCTCAAGATGAATCATATATAGTATAAATGAAATTGCCAATTCTTGGTTGCAGAATACTTCAAACATTAAAAGTGCGATTCTTTTCGCAATCTACAACAAGTTAGTCTTACAAAGACTATATCAAACACTCATTGAAACAACTACTTCCCGGGCTAATACCCCGACGGACATTGAATTATACAACAAGTGTTTGCTGTTACATACAGTAACCTACTGCAAATGTAACAATTTGGGTCAAATTATTCAGGCCATCTATAGACGCGTTTAGAGATTTATCTCTCCTCAGTATAGCTTTGCCATTCCCTCTAAACAATTTGACACCTTAGACTGGCGGTCACGTTACCGTTCAAACATTAGTATAAATGAAATTGCCAATTCTTGGTTGCAGAATACTTCAAACATTAAAAGTGCGATTCTTTTCGCAATCTACAACAAGTTAGTCTTACAAAGACTATATCAAACACTTGTTGTATAATTCAATGTCCGTCGGGGTATTAGCCCGGGAAGTAAGTGTTTCAATGAGTGTTTGATATAGTCTTTGTAAGACTAACTTGTTGTAGATTGCGAAAAGAATCGCACTTTTAATGTTTGAAGTATTCTGCAACCAAGAATTGGCAATTTCATTTATACTAATGTTTGAACGGTAACGTGACCGCCAGTCTAAGGTGTCACATTGTTTAGAGGGAATGGCAAAGCTATACTTAGGAGAGATAAATCTCGAAACGCGTCTATAGATGGCCTGAATAATTTGACCCAAATTGTTACATTTCCAGTAGGTTACTGTATGTAACAGCAAACACTTGTTGTATAATTCAATGTCCGCCGGGGTATTAGCCCGGGAAGTAGTTGTTTCAATAAGTGTTTGATATAGTCTTTGTAAGACTAACTTGTTGTAGATTGCGAAAAGAATCGCACTTTTAATGTTTGAAGTATTCTGCAACCAAGAATTGGCAATTTCATTTATACTAATGTTTGAACGGTAACGTGACCGCCAGTCTAAGGTGTCAAATTGTTTAGAGGGAATGGCAAAGCTATACTGAGGAGAGATAAATCTCTAAACGCGTCTATAGATGGCCTGATTAATTTGACCCAAATTGTTACATTTGCAGTAGGTTACTGTTTGTAACAGCAAACACTTGTTGTATAATTCAATGTCCGTCGGGGTTTTAGCCCGGGAACTAGTTGTTTCAATGAGTGTTTGATATAGTCTTTGTAAGACTAACTTGTTGTAGATTGCGAAAAGAATCGCACTTTTAATGTTTGAATCATATATGCTTTCAATATTGCTTATCACGGGATCTAACTAATAAAGTGTAATGTCCTATGACCAGCATGGATATAATTCTGCAAATTCAAGATAATTAAGCATAGTTCAATCTCTATCTTTAATTATCTTGCATTTAGATGTACCGACTTTTTCAATCAATCAGCAAATTTGTGAAAATAAACCAATTTAATAGTAGTTTACTGGTAAATCACAATATCGTTAACCCTTCTTAAAGGTAAGTTATTAAAATCTTTTAATTTTCCATTCATTAAAGACTTTCACCCCTAAGAAAGTCTGTGATAAATGGAAAATTAAAAGCTTTTAATGACTTACATTTAAGAAGAGTTTCCATTAAGGCCTGGAATTTTTGAAGTTTATGTATTCGAATATTCATTGAAAAACATATTGAAATGTTTGAATTATAGAAACTATTCGAATATTGAATTATTCAAACGACTCAAATATTTAAATATTTGAGTATTCGAATAGTTCAAATATTTATTAGAATAATTTGAATATTTGAATATGGTTTTGAATAAATACTTAAACACTTAAAAAAAAAACTTTAATATGGTTGTCCATATTGTTCACTGTAAAAATTAAACAAAATATATCCTAAGTACATTTTGGAACTACACATTAAATCAGTGTTTTACACCGGGCATATAAATAATATGTACAAATTCACAAAGGGCGCAAATCCAAAAATACACCTAGTTTTCGTTAATCTACTACAAGATTAAAGTAAGGATACATGGTTTGGTTAATACTAGGACCTTTTAATATTAAAGTATTCGAATATTCAATTAAAATGCGTATATTGTAATATAATTAGAATATTCAATTTATTTCCAGTAAATATTTTAATCC
The DNA here is from genome assembly GCA_932526585.2 of Philonthus cognatus. NCBI lineage: Eukaryota > Metazoa > Arthropoda > Insecta > Coleoptera > Staphylinidae > Philonthus > Philonthus cognatus. Next base: position 95,576,273 of record OW052243.1, read on the forward strand.
AAACGTTCAGGCTAAACTCGAAATTTTATTTCATGTTTAATCAAGGAGGGGAAACACTCGTTAAAAGCTTTAAATGTAAGGCGTGTGTATCGGGATATGTATACTCTAAAAAAAATCCCTGTAGTTTCTATGTCGTAAAAGAAGATTAATATTTCGAATGTCCTGGAAAAACGTCATTCATAAAACGCGATTGACACCGTGCAAGCGAATTCATATGTATGAGAGTGTATGTGTTTTAAGTGTTTGGCACTTGGTTGATATATGTTTTGGTCAGTAAAGTCCAGTTCGGCTGTATTTGTGTACCTTTTACAGTAATAGATAAAGGATTTATGCACATGGGACTGCACACACACACAAACATACACGTTAATAACGCTTTAATGGGAACAAAAATTGCATATGCATCAAGTTTTGAAATATACAAATATAAAATTTGAAATAATTACAATATATAGGGATTAGTTTTTTAAGTATACGTTTTCCGATAATCACAGCATTTCATTCATTTGCAGGAATTTGTTGTTTTTATAAAAGCGGTCAATTCATAGTTTCTAACGAGTGTTTTCACTCCCTATTTAACATGAAGTAAAATTAAGCAAGTAACATTTCGAGTTTAGAAGAAGCTGAAAGCCAAATTTGCAGGCTTTTCTAAACTGGAAATATTATTTCATGCTTAATAATGGAATGAAAACACTCTTTAAATTAAACACTTTGATAAAATCAATAAATGCTTGAAAATGTACAGCGTTTATATCGGGAGAAGACACATTCCCTGTATAATTGATATACTTACAATAATATAATATTGTATTTATAAATATTTGGTATTTTTTATTCATTGTTACAATTATATAAACAGTGTATTTTAACACTCGTTAAATTTATTTTACGGAAGATATCACATTCAGCTAACAGTAAAAGTCGGCAGAAACCTACCTATAAATCCACCTCAATTTACTTTTATTATAATCCTCAAAAATCAAATAAATTACGTCCACCCTTATACGACAATAACGAGAAGCGGAGTGCGGCAGAGATATCTCGTCAGACGGTTTTTATTTGCCAAGAAAATATTACAAATATGAACAGCTTATTTACTAAATTTAATGGCACAAGAAAAAAATATATACACGCGCAGAGTGGATTTTATTTTCGGCGTTTTGGTTTTATTTCCGATTTTGCAGGAAACGGCATCCACTCGAGCGGTCCAGGCATTTTATTTTCGTTTCGAACACATAAAATAACAATAACCCGACGCGAGAGGGTGTCTTCGGGCTCTCGGGAGGGCGGAAAACTCGAATTCATTTAATAACGATGCAAAAGTGCGTGCCACGCTAATTTTATTTACAGCGGCTCTTCTGTTTTCGTTTAATTATCACTTTAATGGATACACTAAGAGGATACTTATAATTACTTTAAATTTAGATCGTTCACATTATAACAAATATTTAATTCTATATTTTATTATTAAAATTATTACCAAATAAATAACAAATTATAATGAATATAAGATTGCCGAAGAAGCTTTTACAGTTACATTGAAATTAGTTTTTTAAGATGTTTTAATTTATTGACTTAGTTGACAAAGTGAGGTTGGTTGCAACTAGGGATTGTACTAACGACAAACCGGTTCACCGGAAAATTGTAAAAATTCTGTACAAAATTTACCGTTATTTCAGTACATTAATACCCGGTATTATAAAACATTTTATTCCCTAAATAAAATTTACTTTAGGAATAAATTGATTTATTCCAAAAAATTCGGTATTATAAACACAAAATAACTTTATTTGGCTAATAAATCTCCCCAGTAAATTATTTGTTTGTTTTTCTGTCAAGTAAATTTTATTTTCTAAATAATTTAACAGTTAAAATTCAAAAGTGTATTATATTATTATAATTACTTTAGACTCTACTACTTGTGTTTATTAATTTTATTACAGTTATCTTGTCTACCATATCATCCGTGTCAGATTTAAGTTCGCTCATAGTATCTTCCATGACAGAACCACAAGACATTCTAAGGAGTCGAAGACCCAGAGTTTTTCAAATCAGACATTACCAGGGATTTTTATACTTATGCATACGCTTTTCAAAATTAGTTCTATCTAAAGTTTTAAACGAGTGTTTTCCACTCCCAGACTAAGCATGAAGTAAAATGTCGAGTTTAGAAAAGCCTGAAAATTTTGTTTGGTCGCGTAGCGCGAAGCGCGGAGCGACCAAACCAAATTTTCAGGCTTTTCATTCCACGCTTATTTAACACTGAAAACACTGAAATATTTTGAACAAGTGAACTTCACTTGAAATCTGTGTCTTGTACGCGTGGCACATGAAGTAAAATTTCGAGTTTAGAAAAGCGACCAAACCAAATTTTCAGGCTTTTCTAAACTCGAAATTTTACTTCATGCTTAGTCTGGGAGTAGAAAACACTCGTTTAAGTCTTTTATAATTTCTAATAAGCTTTCTTTTTCTTGTTCTGTGTAATTCTGTCCTATTCCACGGTTATTCTCCATAATTATAAGGAATTATACTAAGTTTCCAATTTGATTGACAATTTAATTTGAAATATTGACAATTCAATTTAACAAATTGGTGGTTCCAGCTATAGCCACAATGAAAATGTATAATTTCGGTCTGTTATCTACTAATTAAATTATTTATTTCTAGAATTGCTATTTACTTGGTAGGTTTGCTTTATAATACGCAATTTAATTTGCCTATTAGTTTACTAGGTAAATAAATTTACTCCACAAATAGTTATCTAATGATTTATTAATCGTTTATAATACCGGGCATAAATATAGCTATTTGATCGGTGTACAAAGAACTTGTACAGCGAATTTTTCTTTTAGGTCTACACATCTTGATGCATACGCTGTAAAAAAAACAGGCAAATGTCAAGTATGCAAAAGCCTAAACATTTGGTTTGGTTGCGTAGCGTTCACAAGTTGTTAAAAAATCCCTCCATTCAAAGAGATATTCTTTTTTGAAAGTTATAAAAATTCTATGCATTTATGTATTATTTTAAAAATATCTATTTAAAATTGATGCAGTTAAATAATTAGCAAAGAAAGTATAAATATCTCGATTGTTTAATTTTGAGTGAAAGCTGGAATTTTGTTAAAAATTCGCCCGATTTATGAATATTTATTTTAAAAATATGTATAATTTTAAAATCTTCAGATTTTGTTAGAAATATTAATTCTATTTAGGAATTATCTATAAAAATGTTAATATTTCGCTCCGGTTCTCGCTATTTTTTTTTATAATTAGAAGTTATTTTGATTGATAAGGCTGATAAATGTTGAAAGTTAATATTCACTTTTATATAAATAAAACAATTTAAACACTTTCAAATATATATTGTAATAACGCTACAATTGTTTCGCCACACTGTGGCTTCTTCAGGCGAAGAAATGATCATTTCTTCGCCTGAAGAAGCCACAGTGTGGCGAATCAATTGTAGCGTTATTACAATATATATTTGAAAGTGTTTAAATTGTTTTATTTATATAAAAGTAGAAGTTATTTGTTTTATAAACTTGTAAGAATTCAAAGCACGCTTGAATCACATTAAAACTTACAGATTTTGTTTAAAATTAAAAAATCTTTATTTAGAGCCAAAATTGAAATATTCTCGAATGAGAACAAATAAGATCGATTTACGGAGACTTATATTTAGTACTTTATAAAATATTAATTCGTATTTCAATTATTCTAAAACAAATTTGGTTTAAAATTTAATCGGTACTGTTTAATAATCACATCAAGATGTGAATTTCATGAAAATGGCTAGAGGCCTAAACTAATCAGAATAAATAATTAAAAAAGTAATAGAAATTGAAGAATTGTTGCTTTTAATATTTAATCATTCAATAAGAAACAAGTTAAAGATGTTTTAATCAATGTTAAAAAAATAAGCCAATTTATGAAGATATTTCAAAAATAGGTGAAACTTCAAGACTTTGTTGAATCATTGTAAAACAGGCAGATTTTGTTTGATCTTTATGAATTAACAGAGAATATTAAAATATTTTAGTAGGTTGTGCTATAATTACAATGCAAACATATTTTGTTAGGTTAACAATGTTCTATTTAAAAAACACTTTCCTCCCAATTCCAGAATTAAAATGTATTTCCATTTTCATATTAGTTTTACCAATTGACCATCGCGGAAAGCCTGAGTTCAAATCTCGGGCCCTACACCTACAACTAATAAGTATAAGTATTCCACCACGTATTAGTTGCAGGTGATTCCATGCTACTGTAATAACTGTATGTTTTGAGTTTACGTGAAGAGATTATTACACTAAAAAGGGCTGTTATTAGAATGTAATCCCACAGACAACCATGCCAAACCATTAGCCCCCGTAACACCTAGCTTAATTACTTATTGGTTTTTCTTTATCTTTATATAAATATTCCAGAATAATACATGTATAGCATTTATTTATGAATTTCATTGTAATTTATAATTAACAAAATAAAAATGTTTAAACAGTCCCTTTGTTTAAAATTTTTTATTATAGGGATATTATTAGGGATATTAAATGTTATACGAATGGAGCTGGAAATCGATAAAGCATTATTTGAATACGCCATTTGAAGTATTTATAGAATTTTTATTTCAATTATTTGCGTTGAATTTAAACTAAAATGTCCATCAGAGGTACTTAAACATTGATTTTACACAAAATATTTTTGTATTCTCATTTGGATAATATAGTCAATTTTGAAAAAATGGTGAGTAAGTCAAATAAATTTTAATGTAGATAATTTTGTAATGTTTTTTAAGATTTAGGTTGATAAAATGGCTAAATTTTAATTATTGGACCAAAATTTAAAACAGTGATCATCAGAAAATAATATGTAATTTACTTCTTTACATCCATATCATATAAAAGGTTGATGTTTCGGAATCCTTAGTGATACCATCAAACATTTTAGAGCTAGTTCATTACACTATGCTAAATTTCTTAAAGACAAATTCAGTTAATATTATTTATGAATTTTAACTATTTAGTAGATTATTTTTTAATTAATATTGCAATCTAGAGGGGGTCTATTTCTAAGGCTACTATATAATGATTGATGATCCTGTGAAACATCCAATATTCGTATATGAACTAACTAGGTGAACAATGAATTTTCAGTTAAATTCGATGATACATTTGTACATACGCTAAATCAACACATTATATATTGATGTATTAATGGGCCCCGATTATCATACGAGTGGCTTCAGATCGATTCATTCCAACATAAAATATGTATGTTTTTTGTGCTACTAATTGGTACGAATTGTAAACCTACGAATTTACTAGGGCTCGGAATTTCAATATTCGCATATTTAACGATAAAACGTATTCGAAATAGTCTAGTAACGGATTTAGAAACAATTCCAATGTTTCAGGGCATGGCGCAACTTCATAGGACATATTTTGTTTTTTCTTAATCGTAAACTTTTTATTTAAAAAAAAAAACATAAAATAGATACATATATTTTAGGTAAAATCTGCCAAATTATATTATTTGTACACAAAATTAGTTATGTCTGAATAATAATACTGTATACATCCGCCACTAAAATGGTCAAATGTTTAAATAATTAAACAATTTGCTTATTTAATTCTTTAGTGCTAGAAAATATATAAGGCATTTTTGAACACTGAATGATTTATATATTTGAATAAATTAATTAATTAAACATGTAGATAATTAGATCATCCCAACGTTTTGACTAGTGGTTCTTAATTAAAAATTAAAAATGTCATTAAAACCAACATAAAAATCTCAACAGACTAAATATCCGTGTTATTGAACTTTACGCTAAATCAATCTTTTATAGTCGTGGTGCATGAAGTTAATACTTTGGTGAAATATCTTAAGCCACCATTTGTCTACAATAGCCTAAGATTCTTTTAATTGATTCCCTGTCGGTTTTTCAACTTCTTGTTTATTCGTTTAGTTTGGCGAGGAAATAATTTGACCTCATGTTACATTTTGTATTTAAATTATGCATAAAAACAGTAAAGCTGTTGTGTAACTCAAATGTTCATTGTATACTTTAATATCTGTCGAGGTATAGGCTCAGAAAGTAGTTGTTTCAATAAATATTTGAAAAAGTCTCAACGAAACTAACTTATTGCAGACATTTGATAAATTCGCTGTTATATTTTGTTAATATTCTGCAAATAATTAGCAAATTCAATTTTACTTTATCGAAATATTTCATCAAGAAGGTTTCGTTATTGTAAAATATATGAATTAAAATAAATATAATTGATGATTTTTTATAGAAATATACTATTTCTGTTCAATATTAGACCAAACACGAATTGTGTGCGGAATTACAGACGTTAGACGTACTGTTGTTTGACGTATAGATATTGTGGCTAGTGATATAAAAAAAAAAAACATTGAATAAAATGAAACACTTTGTTTGTATAACACAATATTTTTTATTTTTGTGACTACAGTTTCGGCAACTCAACCTGCCATTATCAAACGGAGTGATTTAAATTACGATATGGTACAGGTATATATACAAGAATGGTTATTTACATAATAGCATTAAAAATTGTGGTATACACTAAATCAACCTAGTCGTTGATTAGAAGAATTTCCGGATTAGCGCGAGCTTTCTGTATTTCTAACGATTCTAAAAGGTTCATTTTTCGACCCTTTTGGGCATAATGAATGATCTTAAGTACATCTTCGCCAAAAGAATGGTTTTAATCGAAATTAAGCGAAATTTGATTTTTCTGATTGATTTAACCGAAAAGATCACTGATGTTCTTTGAGCCGAGTGCTAAAATTACGACCAGATTGACCTACGTATATTCCATCACAATCTGGACAAACAAGCTTATAAATGCCGGATTTACTAAAATTACATTGTTTTGATTTGTTATTAAAAATGTGGTTTTCTATTTTACAAAATGTTTTAGAAGAAATGTTAATATTGTGTTTCTTAAGGATGTTTTTAAGGTGCTTTCTGTATTGAAGGATTACCTGCATACAATAGTTTTTGAATTTTCTTAAAGTTTTGTTTTTTCCACATGTTATTTATTAAGTTGGAGTTGTAACCATTGTTAGTTGCAACAATTGCAAAAAAACATTGACTGATATATTGGCTGGTTTTGAAGCATTTTTGATTGCTTTGGATGAGAGTACAGATTTATCTGACACAGCCCAGTTAGCTATTTTTATACGAGGTGTTGATAAAACTTGTGCTTTAAGTCCATTCGACTGAAGTAAAATACTATCAATTTCATTAAATCCCGCGGTCTTAATCATCGCCAGTTTTAAGCATTTTTGGATGAACTCTCTTTAGAACACGATGATGTGACATGCTATTGCGAAGTAAGGTGGCTGGTAAGGGCAAAATGCTAAACAAATTTTATTACCTTAAAAAAGAAATAGCTGGTTTTATGAAAATGAAAGAGAAACCATTGCCGCAAATTTGAGATCCAGCATGGCTTTGTGACTTGGCATTCCTGGTAGACATCACAGGACACTTAAACGACCTGAACTTGAAGCTTCAAAAACAAGGGCGATTGGTAAATCAGCTGTACAGTCATCTTAAAGTTTTTCTAAACAAAATTTGCTCGGGGGAAACAGAAATGAGAAGTAAAAACTGTTTTTATTTTGTAACATTATCCAGTCACGAAAATATTGATTATGGACGTTATGCTGAAGAACTGAAACTACTGTCAGAGCAATTCATAGATCGGTTTTCCGATTTTAAGAATATGTATAGTACTTTCAATATTTTTCCAAATCCGTGTAAGTGTAATGTGCTTCACCTACAAATGGAGTTGATCGAGCTTCAAGAAGACGCATATTTAAAGTCTAAATTTGATGATGTGGAACTAAGCGAATTTTATAGAACATATCTTTCCGAAGAAAAATATCTACATCTGAGAGTTTTCGCAAGAAAAATAATTTGCACAATAGAAAGCACGTATAAAGTAGCTTTTTTCAATCATGAAAATTAATAAAAATAAGCATCATACTCGGCTTACAGATGGTAATTTAGAAAACACTTTGAGCCTATGTGATATTGACCCCATTATTGATCATCTTGTTTTTCAGCTTCAAACTCAAATCTCTCAATAATTTTCATCTGATTTTTCTATCATTTGTTGTTAATTTCTGTTATTAATCGTTTATTTCACTTATTTCTTACCTACGGCCCGCGACCTGATTAAGTCCCGAAATTACGCTCTCAGCTAAACAAAGGTTGCCCATACCTGATTTAAATGCTAACATTTTTGTTATTATTTCGAAAATTGTGAGGATTGTAAATTTACCGAATTTTTTATCATAATATTTATATAAATATCAAAATATCAGATACGAGTATATATCGATATTTATCGGGTACATGTACATATATTAACTTTTTGATAGTTATTTTTGTTTACAAATAATAATATTTATATTATTTAATTATTACGGCGAAAGATTTAAAAAAAATATAATGCAAGGAGTTTTTCTTTTTAGTGGACATGAATTATTGTGTATATGCTAAGATATATATATATACATATATATATATACATATATATATATATATATATATATAAATATATATATATATAATAATAATAATAATAATAATTTATTGGTGTTCATAATACATATATCTTACACACGTCAAATCTATTTAATTTAGTTAAGAATATTTTAAAAATACATAATAAATAATTTACTTAAACTGTTTATCAATTGCCAGTCTTACAAATATAAATACTGTTTATTAAAAGTCAAACATATAAAAAATAAATAGCTCTAAAAGAGTTATTGCGATGGCAACCTCATCCATTTATATCCTCATCTAACAGATATTCTTCCCAGCTATAGTAGGTTTTATCAATTAAAATATTTTTAAATTTGGTTTTCATTTTTTTAAGCGGGAGCACTCTAATGGCCTCTGGGAGTTTGTTATAGAATATAAGTCCCCAATATCTTGGACTATTTCGCGTTTTTGATAGGCGTAGTTTATTTATATATAAATTTTCAGCCTGCCTGGTTTCGTAGTTGTGAACTGTAGATATGATACCATAATTTTTAAATTCTTTGCAATGTATATAACACAGTTCAGTATGTATTGAGAAGGTAGCGTTAAGATACGCAGTGATTTAAACAATAGTCTGTAGTCATCCCGATATTTGGCACCAGCGATAACTCTTATTGCACGTGTTTGGAGAGCAAATATGCGATGTCTGCCATATGCATATCCCCACACGAGCAAACCATAGCACATTAAGCTATGGCAGGTTCCGTAGTATACTGTCGGTTCCGTAGTATATATATATATATATATATACATATATATATATATATATATATATATATATATATATATATCGTAGTTATCGTGATAGATACCTGATGATATATATCGTCCGAGCCCTACTTTACACCTTCGCCCTAGTTTAATTTTCAAATGCGGTTGAATTATCGCCATCACCTTAATAGTCCTGGTATAGGCATAAGATCGAAAATTAAACTTTGCTTGAAACTTGTGGATCATTAGGATGCTGTTTCTTCGGTCTTGTTTGATTCAGATTTACTGCAGCCAGACCGAAATTTTTACCGATTAATAAGAGTTATGTTAATCCGAAAATAACAACAAATTGTAGGTCGTGTATGCAATATTTAAATATGCTACGAGAAAGAGTAAATGCTAGTATTAATGAAATGAAAATAATTACGAAATAATTAACCTTGTCAATAATTCGTTGCTTAGAATATGAATTTTAACGTTTATTATATATATGTATACGAATCATCTTTATTCAGACATAACATTTTTTTTGTGTACAATATTATAAAAAATAAATGAGTTTGTTAGTATAAATGAGTTTGTTAGTACGTCTATGTCTGGGCTATCGACCTTCGGTCCTTTTGCCCTGTTGTTAACTATTCAAAAAGTTGAGATTTTCAATTTAACTCTCAAGATGATACGAACTAATGAATTGATGAATGGTGATAGGTGGATATTTGTTTTTAGGTGGGATAGTTGGGTTTCGTTGTATACAGTATTTATTTAGGATTTGGATGTGTAACGTGCTACTTGAAGGGATTTTTGGAGATTTTTTCCGATATGACTAGTGCACGTTCAGAGATGCGGAACTATTATTATTTTAATCAAAATCTTAAATTCTTTTGCTGGACATTAACACAAGCTAGTAAACGGGGGGTGTTGTAACCATCACTTGGTCCTTTTTTCGAGCGGTGTCATATTAAAGAAAATAATTAGAATTCAAATTCCAAAAATGAGATATCGGCCTCCGTGGCCGGTATCCGCCCCCACTATTAATCAGCAAATGAGTCCTTAATAGAAAAATTCTCTGTACGTTATAAAGTTAATATGAATTCTAGACGGTAAGAACGCTCCTAATTAAATAATAGACTAATATTTATATACTGCAATTGTTTCAGTAACAAGTAATATCGATCTGTTTCATCAGAACTGATAGACGAAGACAGGCCGGTGCAGTAATTATCGGCGTTCGAGTGAGTGGGTGCAGTTCTAATTAAGTGAATTTAATTATTCCAATAATTGTAAAATTCATTGTGCCGTGAAAGCCTGCCATGCGGAAATGAACATTTTCGAGCCACTTGCAATAATATTTTTATTTTCGTGTTTTTTTTAAGGGCCGCAGACGACCGCACGCTGAAGCCGGGATGCCGGAAACGATGTCAGTCTTCTATGGAGAAGTCAATTTCGATTTGAGACGCTCCTAGCCACTGGCTTTTAGATTAATATTAGGTCCTTTTGCCGGATCTCTGATAAATTATGATAAAATAGTTGGGAAGCTGAAGTACATTCGTGCTACTCTGACTCCGTTAAATGAATCTATCTGCGGATGGACATTTAATTAGATGCCCCGAATGGCATAATTTCTCGTTAATTTTTAATATTATCCAGTCCTATGGGTGGTGGTTTTTCCTCTTTAGGAAATGGAATAATGAATGAGATGGGCGACGGGAACACACAAGCACAAAAGCGCACAAGACGGTTTCGACATGATACAAATCCCGCGGGATTACTCGAATAGAGTGCACGGGTTGTCAAGCGTGACCCGATAGCTTAGTCCACTATTAAAATTAGGTGTTGGTCGTGTTTATTCTGCCGTTCATGTCTGCACCCTTCCTTTCATCAATCTAATAGATGATTCCTATTGCGTAAACACCCCTCACCGACCAATCAATCTCAAAGATTCGACCATTTACTTGCACTGATTCAAACTATAACCAGACCATGTTTAATTTAGCCCGATTAATGCGAATAATGTGATGACAGCTGTATTATTACTCATCAATTAAGAATTATACATTTCCTAACCTTTGTTTACATATATTTAATTAATATTTGATTACATTTTCAATTGTAGTTATAGAGTAGAGATGTAGAAGCGCTGACAGAAAAAAAACCTCTAAATGGTTAACAGAGCTGGGCAGGATTCAAATCATTCAGGATTCTAATCCTTTTAGGGGATTCAACAGAGGTATTCGAGTACCTTAGTGAGAAAGGATTCGTGATTCGGATTTATAACATTTGTTTAGGACGATTCGTATTCGAATCTAAATGTAGATGATTAAAATCATTATAAAAGGATTCGAATACTTACAAAAGGATTCGAATACTTACAAATAATAGATTCGAAATGTTGTATTTTTATGTTTTATAACTTTACGTTAAATCAGTGTCTTATACGTGTGGCGCATGAAGAAAAATTTCGAGTTTAGAAAAGTCCGAATTTAGATTTCCAAACCTTCAGGCTTTTCTAAACTCTAAATTTTACTTCATGCTTAATCAAGGAGTGAAAACACTAGTTAGAATCATGAAATTGAATGTTTTAATTCAAGGTGGCGACCAACAGGGAAAACACTAAAATGCAGAGAATTCTATTTATCAGGAAATATCATGGAAAAGTCAGATGATCGAGTTCAGTAAAAACGAAACTGATTTATTTGACAATAATTACAGATATTTATACAATAAATAATGCTTATATTTCAATAATTATTGCGCAATAGTTTAGTACGCTGTTGGATGTATGGGAAGTGGCGGTTGACTCCGATTGATGAATTGATGATTTGCATCTGGCTGTGTATGTGTATATGTCAGCATGTGTTTGAACTCCACAGAAGTGCCGCGTTTCTTTTATTGCTGTTCTCTGTGAATATCTTGCCGCGGGCCAAAATGTGGAGGGTTGTGGACTATTAAACTGCCGTGGTGGATGGTGAAATGTGTTTTCTTGATACAACGGATGATTATTACTGTTGTACCGATGATGGTTGTGGAAATCCCTGCAGCGGCCATGACACTCATTCCAATTGTATGGTGTTGCAGTTATTTCCATTGGTAGTCTGCAAGAACTTTGCCATTGATCATGTCTTGGATTTTATGGTATATGTATTCTGAAACATTAAGAACTGTTGCTTGCTTAACTAGGTAGGTTGGTTAGGATAATATGACTTTGGAAATATAATGTTTATTGGTTTAGAAAATGTTCCTATCATTTGAATCTGTTCCCTTATTTTGGCTCTTAAGGTAGTTGTGGAATCTTGGATCATACAGAGTGAAGTAATATGAATAATCTGGGCATGCTTCAACAAGATGTCCTCTCGTTCCCCGCTACAGACGATGGCAGCTGTTACTAGAAAGCTTGATATGGCTAGCCACGTGTTTGTTTTCGTTCACATTATCCTCAGTTTGAGTTGACATTTCAGTGTTACTACGTGGTAATTTAAACAATTTAGTAATAGGACGTTTGAGGATTGAATTTTGTTTGTATTTCAGAGTTACTACTTGGATCTTTTCATCTTCTGCTGGATGTATATCTATTACTCTTCCCATTGGCTATTGAAGTAGCGGACTATCGTTTTCCTTTATGAGTACTATATCTCCAATGCTTAAATTATGGAATTCATGTTATTATTTTTGTCTTAGTTATAACCTCGTCAAATAATCATGAGTTCCAAAAGGAGTTGCTTAAATTTTGTGTTAACTTCCATCTAACTGTGAGATAATTCTCTCTTATCGATTCACCGTGTGTTATCGGAGCTACTGGAGCTTCACCAATTAGAACATGACTTGGTGTTATTGCTGTCTCACTTGTGGGATATAGTGGTCTCGAAATTAAACATTATTTACAGCTTCCTCCCATATTCCTTCAAAATTTAGAGCACCACGTGGGATGAAGTGCCATTGTATGCCCCTTACAGCAAGTGTTTCCTCTGATTCTTCCATTTGCTTTGATACTTCTTTTCGAAGAATCTTCAACTCCCCTACAAATGTTGTTCCATTATCACTGTACGTATTCTCACATGTCCCTCGACGTAATACAAATCTATCAAATGCTGCGAGAAACGCGAGAGTAGTTAAATCACTGACTACGTCAATGTGGATTGCCTTTGTTGCCAAGCAAATTAATATTGCAAAATATCCATTGTAAATTTTGTTTCCTCGTCCTTTGGATACCCTAACATTAATAGGGCAAGCATTATCAATACCCGTGTTCTGAAATGGTCTTGAAGGTATTACTCTTGGAGTCGGAAGGTCTCCCATAATTTGTCTTGTAGTGTCTGCTCTCAATCGGACGCATATATGGCATTTTTTGATTTCTTGTTTTATTCAATTTTACCCACGTATAATATAATACTTTTTTCTTAAGTAGGCTAGGGTCGATTTAACTCCTCAATGTAAAGTATGATGTGCTTTATTGATACCAAGAAATCATAACGTAACATATCTTCTACATTATGATTTCTTGGTAAAATTATGGGGCGTTTTTCGTTGTACGGTAGTAAAGATTTGTCAATTCGACCTCCCACTCTTGGTATTCCATGCTCATCTAAGAATGGAGTCTTAGAGTCTGTCCATGCGACAACTTTATCAATATGAATACCTACTTGTAACATATTTTCTAATAATGTTGCTCCACATAACTCTAAACGTGGAATGGTTCATTTTGTTTTTAAAGAAGTTACCCTTGATTTTGCAGATAGCAACATCATTTTACACTATTGGAACTTGTTAATACACGTGTATAAATAACTGCACCAAAAGCCCTTTCTAAGGCATCGCAAAAACCATGAAGCTCAATGTTTGCTTCTGTTTCGTATTGAATCCATTGACGTATAGCAATATCTTCTATTACCTTTAGTTGATTTCTGAATTGTATTTAAGCTTCACTGAGATCTATGGTTAATAGATTATCCCAACCCTTTTCCGTTGCCCATAGTTGCTGCATTATCAACTTTGCCTTGATAGTAATTGAAGATGATCGGCTACCGGTTGGCACCAGCAATGGGGTCGACTGGCAGCTGTAGGCAGAGGCTACCGAGCACGTTTTTGGGTGGTGGATGGAAGAATGATCGAGAAATCGGTCTGTAGCTGGCATAGGGTCAGGCGGGTGGGCTATCCCCGCATGACCGGTCTAAACCAGTTGCCGCGAACCAACTCCCACAAGCTACGATGTAAGATATCGTGCCAATAGTTGTATGGCACAGGGTTAAGTGCCGCAAAGGATTCCTTTTGGGACACTGGGCGACCTCCCATCGTAACGAGCCTTCTGTGCGTATCGGGGCACTGCGCACAGTGACCTCATATTTCCGCCGTACTCGTGGTAACAAAAATGAAACTAGAAACCAGAAGAAAAAACCAAAAGCCAACAACTACAGGGGGCTCTGCGGAGAACCATGCCTCCTCTGGTGCAACTGTGGCCAAACCCGAACAGCCTTAACAGCGATCGGGAGCGGATAAACGACGCCAGAGAGAAATTAAATTTCCGAGAGGGCATGGACGCCTATGCAAAACCTTCCTCAAGGAGAGCAGGCGTTAGGGGGAGGGGGGACGCATCTGCGACATCCTGTACCAACGTCAGCACCCGGCTCGTCAGGGACGCAAAAGCGAAACCTGTCGAGCGACAGCACACCCCCGGGACCCCAGGGGAGACCGGCCAAAAAGCCGAAAGGGGACGAACGGCCTCCAGTAAAGAGGACCTTCAGCGACATCCTGACGGGAATAGCACTCAATAATTCATGCTACGGTGAATCGTTAGAATTCTAAGAATATACCCACAAAGGGGGATTCCTGAGAATTGTATTCTTCGACCTTCCAACCAGGACATAGCTCGAGAGAAGAATCTTCTGGGGAACGTAAAAGAACTTAAAATCATTGATCTGAAGGACCTAGCGGAACCGAGGAGAGTGATAACGTCGGCACCAGGACCACTAATAGAGGCGACCAATTTCCTCAACAGAATATCGGTGCAGAAGAACGTGAGCACCGATACCTGAGAGTGGTAAATGCGAAGCCGGACCCCAAGGAAACTCAGTACGCCATACTGATAGACACGGTCTATTGAAGGTAAAAAAAACGAAGAGGCAGCACTTCGGCTTCTTGCACATCACCCTCAGAGCGCTGGCGGGAAAGGCCGCTAAAGATGCAAGAGATAATCCACTGTCCGGAGAGGACGCAATGGATGACAGTCTACTGCACGAATCACCGAAGGTTAAGTAATGTTTAAATTACTACAAATTAATATACACCACTGTAGGGCGGCATCTGCTGCCTTCAGTGCATATATCCTAAGAGAAAATATTGACATTGCACTTGTACAAGAGCCATGGCTCCACAAGGGAGTAGTAAAGAGGTTAAACATACAGGGGAGGCGAATAACTGTAGCTGAACCTATGTGTAATCCACGTGCATGTATAATTGTAAAACATGAACTGAGTTTAATGCCACTATTTTGCAGAGACCTAGTGGCAGCACGGTTGGAAGTAGTGGAAAGGGAAACTCAGACGAAGTTTATACTCGGATCCGGTCACTATCCCTACGACTAACCAGGACCATCGCCGCCAGACGAAGTCCGGCGGCTGATGTATCGTGGGAGTCACAATGGCATACCGCTGATCGTTGGATGCGATGCCAATGCTCACTACATTATATGAGGGAGCACGGACATCAATCCAAGAGGTGAGAAACTATTAGATTTTATCTTAAAGAATGAAATTGAAATATTGGAAATGTACCCACGTTAGTAAACGCGGTGCGAAGCGAAGTAATAGACATTACACATGCGTCTTGCAAGGCAAGTGAATTGATAAAACTTTGGCATTTGTCAGATGAACCATCCCTATTAGACCATAGATATATACGATTCGATATCGAATCTGAAAAACCACTAGAAATTTAAAATAGAAACCCGAGGAGAACTGACTGAGAAAACTGTAAAACAGGAGAAAGAACAACGCACGAACTGGAAGTCATAATGCAAAGCGTTACGGACTTCATCAATACGGTGTTTAAAACAAGCTGCCCAAGAACTACTAAACCAATCTCGACCAAGGTTACTTGGTGGAACAAGGATCTTGGTAGAGCAAAGGCACGCACCAGAAGGTTATTTAATATAGCCAAGAGAAATGGTGAATGGGCACAATACATAACGGCTCTCACGGCATATAACAATGCCATTAAAAAAAGCCAAGAGAGATTCCTGGCAAAAATTCTGTTGGGACATAGAAAGTGAACCTACAAGCTCCCTTCTACCCAAGAGGCTCAGCAAAGATCATGCTGGGAACATCGGCTCACTGCTTACCAAAAGTGGAAAGTACACACACTCGGTAGAAGGAACCCTGTAGGTATTACTTCAGATGCTCTTCCCGGGATCTGTAATACTTGACAACCCTGTATCTGAGGACCTAAGCGAGCCCAACAAATGGGCTCCGAAAAGAGACTGGGATACAGCGAAAACGATTATGAAGCCTGGTGGCATTGAATGGGGAATTAATACGTTAAAATCATTCAAATCACCAGGTTCTAACAAGATATATATGAAAAAACTATTATGTGAGATCCTCAGAGCAAGTCTTGCCCTTTCGTACATCTCAAGCAGCTAGTGGACTGTAAAGGTGGTATTTGTACCCAAGCCAGGACGTGCTTCATATGCCCAGGCCAACTCTAACAGACCGATCAGCTCATCATTATTTATTCTAAAACTACTAGGAAAAATAGTAGACAGGCACATACGGGAAGGCGTTCTAAAGGTGAGCAGATGCGAAAGGACTATACAATGCAAAGACAACAGCAATGGAGAAAAGAGGAATTAGCCGCAAATGCGATACTGGGTGAACAATATGCTCGAAAGTCGGACTGTATCAACCACTCTTGCGGGTGCCTGCAGGGAGGCGTTCTCTCGCCGCTCCTGTGGTGCCTCGTCATGGACGACCTTCTGCTGCTACTCGAAAACCAAGGTATTTATGTCCTAGGATATGCAGATGACCTGACCATTTTAGTAAGCGGGAAGTTTCGGACCAGTGTATCTAACTTGACGCAGAGGGCACTAAGAAACGTAGAAAGATGGTGCAAAAAGGAAGGGTTAGCTGTAAACCCGGCCAAAACAGCGATCGTCCTCTTCACTAGGAGACGAAAAACCGATGACCTAAAATCGCTACGCATGTATAGAATGGAAGTGCCCATCAAAAATGAAGTAAAATATCTAGGGGTCATACTTGATACCAGATTAGACTTCAACTTCCACCTAGAGAACATCACCAAAAGGCAATGAGAGGACTTTTTGCGACCAGAAAAATGATAGAACGCACATGGGGACTGGCTATGCGCCGTCGTCGTAAGACCCATAGTGACATACGCCGCGCTGGCATGGGGAGAAAGTATTATCGCTTCCACCACTACATCTATATGTTATGATGGAAGCTAGACAGCAGCTTAAAGGTTGCACATGATTGAACACACTTTAAATGTAGGAGCAACAAGACCAGCAACATTAACAGTTCTTCAAGAAGAAGAAACCTTAAAAATTAGGTCTGATTTTACTAAAATCGTACACCCATCCCGCCGGTTTAAAGTAACCATATCACAGCGGAGTAAATGGGCAAGTGGAACACACCCGGGAACGTCTGAAGGAACCATCTGGAAGTAAATAAGTTGCGGTCGCTCTGGGAAAACATGCCTCCATCTTCCAGGCTGCAATAGCTGCTATTAACTGGTGTACTCATCACATAATGGAATCGGGACACAACAAAGGACCAATTACCATTATGTCCGATAGTTAGGCAGCCCTAAAAGCGCTGGCCTCACCGATGGTGCAGTTCAGGCTGGATATGGCCTGCATAGACATTGGACGCACTCTCGAGAACAGTAAGAACACAGCTAGTATGGATACCTAAGGGCTAACGAATTATTGGACACTTAGGGGTTAAGCAAGGGGCATCAGGGGAATTTATAGGACCACAACCCGCTTTCGGAATACCTTATGAAACCGAAAAGAAAATAATCTGACCCAAGTTAACAGAGGAGTACAAAAAGGCATGGCACAACCAAAAAGAAATGAGGCACACAAGACTATTCCTAGATGGCCCGGTACCTATCAGCATATTGACACTGTCAGGACTAACTAGAATGAAACTACGAAGAATCAAAGGACTAGTCACTGAAAACTGTGACCTGAATAAGCACAAACATAGGATACGAACTCCAAACCCCCTAGGTCGTGGGTGTTTGGAAGAAGAGGAAACTTCCCGACACCTACTGTGTACATGCGAAGCCTATAAAAGGCAGCGAACGAAGCAATTTGGGAAGACTGTGTTTCCTAAAATAGAGGTCTCGAAAATCCTCTGGCTGAAACTTCATAGAAGACACAGGAGTAAACAGGGAGTAAACCATCCAGAGGCGTAGGTGCAAAGGACCACAGAAACCGCAGTGCAGGGACGCTAAGCGACAGCACCTCATGTGAAAAAAAAAACAATTGGAGATAATCAGTCTAGTGGGTGCTATATCTGACAGAATTGTACGTTTTGTGGGTGAACGTGTGCTTAGCTGAATTTTTAAATGAAACGTGTCTTTGGTTGGGCACCTATGAATTCCCAATGCCTTAATAGATTCAGAGTCAATAATTTCTATTAGACTGTGGCGTACCCTCGAGGAATGTACAGGCGAGAGCGTGGCAAACAAGGAGCACCAGGCATCAGTGAGGCGAATGAAAAATCCAGGGCAACCAAAAAATAAATATTTTAGACATATAGAGAATTTTGCATGAAAAACGTTAGTTTACATGCTCTGCATTGGAATAAAGAAATAATCTCTATTTTGACAATTTCCTGAGTAATTAATAACAAACCTCACGCATCAGTACATGAGTAGAAGTTTGCTAAAACAAACCTAAACTCAACATTGGTGACCCCAAGGGGCCTACGTTGTTGGTGACCCCTGAACACGCTGCCGTAGTAAGCAACCAGGCAGGATAAGTGCCGACGATTCGCCGATAGCAGAGGAGCAGGATCACATCGAGGAATATCGAGAGCTATCAAAACTGTCAGCTGTCTACAATCCTTCATTCCTGTACTCGTCCGGACAACACGAAAGCCACACGGAAGCACGAAAACCACGAAACTATCCTCGAAGGTGACGCTACATTAACCTTTCTTCACATTAGAAAATCCTCACCTTCTCCTTACATTTTCTTCCTTCTTGATTTCCTTTCTTGTAATTTCTTTTCCTAATTTCAAACGGTATGGAAGATCAAAGTTCCTCTGAGGAAACGATCGGTAATATTAAATGTGTGCTTCCACCATTTTGGCGTGTTGACCCCTTTATTTGGTTTATCCAAATAGAGGCGGAATTTTTAAATTCACGCGTAACCAGTTCTGTCCGGAAATTTAATAAAGTTGTCGCTTCCTTACCTCCAGATATCGCAATGGACGTAAGGGATTTGTTAATGGAACCACCCGATATCGATTCTTATGAAATACTAAAAAATGAGATTATTAAATGGACAATGATTTCTGAAAAGAAACGTTTACAAAAACTCTTATCGAACGAGGTACTCGGAGATCAAATTCCTTCCCAACTCCTACGTAAATTACAGCAACTTTTGAGGAATACCTTAATCGATGAGAACTTACTACGCGAAATTTTCTTGCAACGTCTTCCCGCTGATGTGCAAAAGATCCTAGTTGCATCACGTGGTACGTCATTAGCAGATCTTGCAGAAATGGCAGATCACGTGATGGAAATCTCAGCACCTATGTCCATCAGTGCTACTGGCATTTCCAAACAAGTTTCGAATAACACCAAATTAGACACGAAATTTAGCAATTTCGAAGCAACGGTGCAAAGTTTACAGAATCAAATTTCGGAATTAACTCAAAATTTCACCACCTTAACTGCCTCTATTTTGCAACAATCTATAAACAAATATCCAAGTCGAAACCGTTCTTCTTCCAGGTCTCGTTCTGTACAACGTGATGACCCAAACTACAAATTGTGCTGGTATCACTATAATTTTAAAGACGATGCACGAAAATGCACCAAACCTTGCGATTGGGGAAACGGCTCAGATCGGGTTTGATGTCGACCTACGATGCCGTTCATCTATCAGGTCGACTATTTTTTATCCGCGATACAAATTCTGGCACTAAATTTCTTATCGACACTGGCGCCCAGGTCAGCATTTTGGCGGTGAATCAACTCTATGCCAATACTCACCCCCCTACAAAATTTACATTGCAAACCGTAAGTGGAAATTTAATTTCAACTTTCGGATTATCTAAACTAACAGTTAACATTGGCTTAGATGTAACATTTCAGTGGCATTTCATACTTGCCGGCGTAAACCACTCGATTCTTGGCGCAGATTTTCTCCGGCATTTCAACATAATTGTTGATATTGCCAATAATTGATTAATGAGGACACCGTCCAGTCTGATGCAACAGCCGATCATAAATTCATTATCCAATCATCATACAACATATTTCAAATTACTCAATCAATTTCCCGATCTCACCACTCCTTTTGACCACACTAACCCAGTTAAACATCAAGTGCAACATAGCATCGAAACTTCCGGCCCACCTGTTTTCAGCAAACCAAGGCGTTTACCGCCACATAAATTCAAAATTGCCAAACAAGAATTCGATAACTTATTAAAACTTGGTTTTGTTCGACCCTCATCAAGCCCATGGGCATCACCGCTGCACTTGGTATCGAAATCCGATGGTTCTTGGCGACCGTGCGGAGACTATCGTGCACTTAACAAGGTTACAATTCCTGACCGATACCCTCTGCCCATATTGCATGATTTTACGTATAGCTGTTTTGGTTGCAAAGTCTTTTCCAAAATCGATTTGATTAAAGCTTATCATCAAATTCCAATTCACCCTAATGATATACTGAATCACAACACCATTTGGCTTGTTTGAGTATACGCGGATGAGTTTTGGTTTGAGAAACGCCGCACAAACCTTTCAAGTGACCATTTTGTTTCGTATATTTGGATGACATTTTAGTCTTCAGTAAAGACGAACATGAGCACGTACAACACCTCCGACAAATTTTTCAACGATTAACAACTTTTGGAATCAAAATTAATAACGACAAATGTATTTTCGGCGAAACAAAATTAGATTTCTTAGGTCATAGAATTAACAGTTCAGGTATCAAACCATTACAAATTAAGGTTGATGCAATCATGTCTTTTCCACAACCATCTGACCAGAAATCACTTCAACGTTTCCTTGGTATGGTAAACTTCTACCACAGATTTATAAAATCATGCTCAAGAATACTTGCACCGCTCAACCAACTTGCATCTCAAACTCCACGCAACAAACCCCTGGTGTGGTCACAACCTGCACTACAAGCATTTACGGCAGTCAAGGCTGCACTAGCCGACTGTGCTATGCTTAGCCTACCAGACTCAAATGCGGAGTTAAGCATTATGGTAGACGCATCTGATTCCGCTGCTGGTGCGGTCTTGCAGCAGAAGAAAAAATCTGGCGTTCTTCGACCGCTAGCTTTCTTTTCAAAATGATTTTCAACAACAGAACGCAAATACAGTACATTCGGTCGTGAATTACTGGCCGTTTATTTGGCAATTAAAAAATTAAAATATTATCTCGAAGGTCGTAATTTTATCATTTTTCAACTTCAGATCGTTATTCAGGACGTGAGCACAGATATTTAACTTTTATCGCGCAATTCACTACGACGTTAGGTTTGTTCCTGGTAAAGAAAACGACGTCGCGGATACGTTATCGCGTGTCGAAATTAATATTTTAGAATTACCGGACCTAGCCAAATTTCAGTCAGAAGACTATGAGCTTAAATTTTTGTTAACAAACGGCACAACTTCACTGAAACTGGAGCAGTTCACTCCGCCTGGCACTAGCACACCCATTTACGTTGACATTGTTTCGAAACGACCTTATGTTCCCGGAGAATTACGACTTAACATTTTGCAGTCACTCCACGGGTTAACTCATCCTGGCGTTCGAGCAATGAAACGTCTAGTAAATTCACGCTATGTATGGCCGAGGATGAACCACCACATCACACATTTTGTCAAATCTTGTTTGCAGTGCCAGAAAGTCAAAATTCACCGTCACACAGTATCCCCGATTGCTAAGTTTCCTGATCCGGACGACCGATTCACTGACATCCACATCGACATTATCGGCCCTTTGCCAGTTTGTAACACATACAGATATCTTTTAGTCTGCATCGATCGATTCACGCGTTGGCCTGAAGTCCAACCACTTGTCGAAATTACTGCAGACTCTGTTTCTCAAGCTTTTTTAAATTGTTGGATCTCACGTTTCGGTATACCATCTACGGTTCTCACTGACCGTGGACGTCAATTTCAATCTCACGTTTGGAAACATTTTTGCAAAATTTTTGGCATTACACACAAATCCACAACCGCCTATCATCCGCAATGTAACGGTTTGGTAGAGCGGCTCAATAAACAAATTAAAGACTCGATCCGAATGAGTAACGATCCAAAGAACTGGGTGTCACAACTACCTTTAATTTTATTAGGTTTACGCACTATTTTTAAAACTTCACTTTCGGCCACAATAGCCGAATACGTTTATGGTAAAACATTAAGTTTACCAGGCGATTTCTTGTTTTCAAGTTCAATTTCCGGTTACCTTCCTTCAGGCTCAAAATTGATTGATGATTTACGAGTCGAAATGCAGATACTACGACCTGCGTTAAGCCGCCCAGCCTCTCGCAAAAGTTTTGTGCACCCCGATTTAGGTAATTGCACACACGTTTTCATTAGGAAAGATTTTAAAGCGACAATCAAAACTTTTTACGATTTCTGTTCACGAAAAAATCACAAATGTTACCGTTGACCGATTAAAGCCTAGCTTCTGACCAACATTATCTGTTGTTTTATCTTCAAATTCTTTATACTTTTCTCCGTTCCCTACTATACCTCTTCGGTCTATTCTTAAACGTAATGGATCTGTAACGAAAAAAACTACTCCTACTAAAGGGGTTTCCTTCTCTTTTCCCCTTTCATATTTTTCTCTTTGACTTCCTTTTTCTAAAGGGGGGGGGGGGGGGGGTAGTGTGGCGTACCCTCGAGGAATGTACAGGCGAGAGCGTGGCAAACAAGGAGCTCCAGGCATCAGTGAGGCGGATGAAAAATCCAGGGCAACCAAAAAATACATATTTTAGACATATAGAGAATTTTGCATGGAAAACGTTAGTTTACATTCTTTGCATTAGAATAAAGAAATAATCTCTATTTTGACAATTTCCTGAGTAAATAATAACAAACCTCACGCATCAGTACATGAGTAGAAGTTTGTTAAAACAAACCTAAACTCAACAAGACCATCAATTCTAGATTTAAACAGATCATTTTCTTGCAAACATTTGTCATTACAACACCATTTACGTAAATTAAATCCAGCTGCCAGTAACATTTGCATCAGTTCAACTTGCAAGTGGCGGCCTTCTTCTAGAGTATATGTTTCTGTTAATAAATCGTCTACGTAGTAATTTCTTGTAGCTATAGTGGTGGCCGTAGGATATTTATGCTGCATATCTGCTGCTAGTTGGACCAATATTCTTACAGCTAAATATGGTGTTACAGTAGTTAGTTTGTATTCTGCTACTGGATCCTTATCTGACCATCTCCATAATATCTTTTGGAATTTTAAGTCTTCTTCTGCAATTTTAATTTGTCGATACATTTTTTCAATATCTGCAGTAAAGGCATATTTATATTGACGCCATTGTAATAGAATATAGTATACATTTTCCTGTAAGCGGAGCCCAACGTGCATGGAGTCGTTTAAACTCTTACCATTGATTGTTTTGGCAGAAGCATCAAATACAACTCGAAGTTTTGTAGTTGTGCTGTCTTTAATGACTGCATGGTGAAGAATATAATATGAAGATTCTGCTTTGGCTGGCTGCATTGCATATTCTCATATGGCCGAGATCTAAATACTCTTACATAAATTTCTTATACCGCGTTTGTAAATCCTTATTGGTTTCAAATTTTTTTTCCAGTTGTAATAATCTTGTAAAAGTAAGTTTTTAGTTTAGATTCGCCTAAGTAAACAGGTTCCTTCAACTCTTTTGTACTTTGTATGTACTGATGCTCAGGCTCTAATTCGCTTAACCATAATATTATGTTTTTTTATTTATTATTTGCGGTTGGCAACTCCTCTATTTCACAGAAATGTTAAAGAGTTTTATCTAGTTCTGCTAGTGAAATTAATGTAGCTCAAATGTCTTCAGAGAGCTCTATTGTCGTCAAGCCTTGTTTTACAGCTCCAAATACTATTCACCCTAGACTTGTATTTTAGGCTTCCAAAGATTTTTCATTTTTCTTTTTTTATGTTATACTTGTTTTATACAAATTTTCTCTTTCCTTTTGAACAGAAATCAATTAGTCTTATTAATAGAATTTTCGTTATTATCTACAAGTGTCATAGAAACACGGTACTAACATTTGGTATTAATTAATTACATGCTATTAGTTAGTTTTAAACTATTGATAAAATGCACGTTTTCATTTCGCTACAGAAAATCCAAATGTCTAGGCTTATCTAAACTCGAAATTTTACTTTATTCCTAAGAAAGAGCTGGAGGTAAAATTCATTAAATACATGGAAAATTACTATCATTAAATGATATTAATGTTTTATGTATTTAAAAACTTTAACCTCTAGAACAAATATAGTGCGATTTATCGGTAAAGTATCGTCAGCAGTTTTGAAACACAAATTTACCAAATTACCGATAATTGAAAAAGTTAGTAAATTTCCAATCTCTAATGTTTTTTCACAAATCTATAACGTGTTTTCGGTATTTGTTTGCGAAAATAGAAAAAAGTAATCAATTGAGTAGTAACAATATTTCATTTTCAATATTAATTTTAGGATTAAAAAGGCAATATACTGTTTTTATGACGTCGATAATAATTATGGTCATCTGTCACTACCACTATTTACATAATATTTCACATGTGTACATTTCAATTACATAAAAACACGTTGAAGTAAAAAGGAAATGTCGCCAATGCAGGGCTTTATGGATATTTTACCTACATGAGTGATACTGACACACCCGCCCGGCAAATCCAAATTTTCAGGCTTTTCTAAACACGAAATTTTACTTCATGCGCCAGGCGTGTAAAACGCGATTTTAATGTGACGTTTAAAAAACACTCAATTTTCAGAATAATACGATACCAACCCAAAAAGTATTAACAGATGATTTTTTTACCAGTTGATAAATCGGCTATTTCTGTTCAACTTATTATAGCTAAATTTAATAAAATTGACAATAGAAATAATATTCAGGCATGCGCAATAAATTTGGCGAATACGAATATAGAAATTGCTTACTTTTCTATATTCGTTCGCCAAATCGAATACGGATACTGGTTTTCTGCTGGAAACATAAAACTACTTGAGTATTTTAATAAACACATTAATAAATATAGAACAGCGTTTGTTGCCGCCGTCCTTACAAAAACAATCCATGGACTGCATGCCGCTGGCCGCGAGGCAAAGTTACGTATTTTAGTTCTTACTAATAATCTGCTTTCACATTTTAAATATCTTCAATTGTTTCGATGTAGTTTAAAAAAAACTGAATTTTATAATATTTAAAATTTGCCTATATCTCCGTTATTTTTGATCTTGTTTGAAATTTATAAAATCATTCTTAGAGCAACTTTTTATGACTCGACTTAAGGAATAAGTTATAAAACTGCAAAGCGATTTGTTTTTGTCTTTCCAGACACAACTTTTGTTTTTCACTGAACAGCATTTTCTACGCTTTCAAGGATGTGCCACATGTTGACTTAAAATATGTTTTGTTTATATGGTATGTTGCATTGGAAACAACTGCGCAATGTCCGCAAAAACTATTTATTTGCGTAAAAAAGATATCCAATCATTAATAGTCTTTCTTTTAAATAACATTTCAACTATTGCATAGCAACTTGATATTGTTTGGTATCCGTGCGACTTGAACAATAACAATAATTAAACATAAGCTTACGTGTGGCATATCGTTGAAATGATAATTAAAAATGATTTTAATGATGTGCATAAATTTGTATGTTTCCATAAGAAAAACAAAAGTTGAGTGTATAAAATAAAAACGAATTGCTTTAAATATTTTAAACGTTAACCATTCGATAAGTCATAAAAAGTTGCCATAAGAAAGTTATTACAGATATGAAGAAAAAAAAAAATAAAAATAACGGAGATATGGACAACATTAATAAGTCCAAATTTTTAGTTTTTTTGAAATACAACGAAACAATTAAGATATTTCAAATGTGAAAGCAGATTATTATTAAGCACTAAAATTCGCAACTTTGCCCCCATTCAACCGACACTCTCTTCCTTCAAATAAGCGAGATCCCGATAGTGCCGCTCGAAAAACGGGCACGTTAAAATATCAACGGCATAAAAACTATAGACAAACAACTTGTCTTGATACGAGTCAATGCGAAATACGAAAATATACACAAACGCAAGCACGTACGTTATTCTCAAACGTGATCTTAACAAACAATTTCCGTTGTATAGGTACATACATGTGTTATTTATGGTTTAGTTACTTTTAATTATGGATTGTAAATTCACTGACTCTTAAAATTTAGTAAATTTGTGAATCAAAACCGGTTTAACGAAAATTCTCTGCTAAATTACAATATTGTTGTTTTAGTGGTAAAATTAATAAACGCATAGGAAATTAATAGCATTTAATTTTTAACTTTTAGCGACTAAGCTAAACTCGAACGTTTATTTCATGCTTAATCAAGAAGTGGAAATACTGGTTAGAAGCTCTTAATTGACTACTTTTATTAAATACCTTCAAATGTATCAAACTGATATTAGAAACTGATTCAATGCACCTTCATTTACCTAGCGCCCCCCCACTTCCAAAAAAAATTGTAAAAAACCTATGCAGTATAGTGCATTCTTTATGGACTTCTTATTACCGTAAGAAACTTTTTTTGCATCCCTTTTGGTTTAGCGACAAAAACTAATTTTTGGTGGGGGGCTAGGTAAATGGAGGCATTCAATGTGACTAACTAACAAACAAACGTAATATTGAAATTAATTTCGTTAAATTCGCAACCATGTAAAATGTTACAGATTCGACGAAAACTCAATTGGGAAAATACTTCATTTAGAGAGGTGCAAAAATACTGTGAACACCTCACTTATGGAACACGGGTTGGAAGCTTACAAAAAATGAGAATATTTATAAACAAAAATTAATATTAAAATCGCTATGAAAATTTCACAAGTTCACACTATAAATTGGCGATATACCGTTTAACAATTTTTTCATGCAGCATAGCAAAATCCATAGGATAATACAGTATAATAGGATTTTCTGAAGTAAGAGAAATTTCAACAGGTCATCAGATATTTCCAAAAGATGACATTGAAAGATAGTGTTCTGTAAACCGTTGATGAACGTACAAATAAAAAGAAAAGAATGAAAATGACGCTGCATGGATTTGCGAACTCAATACCCACAAAAATTGAAGGTATGGGCAGCTATCATCGGAGATCATATTGTTTGACCCTTCTTCATTCAGGAAAATTTGAATGAAGTGAAGTATTTGGATCTTCTCCGGGATAAAATAATTTCAGCAATAAGGCCACTTCTAGGAGTAGACTTCAACCATATATGGTTTTCAAGATCTCTGTCCTGCGCACGACATGGTTAATGTGCGTGGATTTTTAAATACTACTTTTCCGAATTGATTTGCCTCTAATTGACTTTTTCCTTTCGCCATACGTAAAACAGAAAGTTTATATTCATGTAACGCCCGGTATTATCAACTTTTTTAAATTTAGTTAAATAATGTTTAGGTTAAACATACATTTAAAATTGTCATGTGTTTTATGAATCTTTGTAAAGAATTTTTAGGTAAATTTCATTCTAAGATCATAGATTTCATATTTGCAGGTAGGTAACACTGAATTATAACCTCTAATATTTGCAGTCAGTCAGTCAGTTCGTTTGTGTTTCGTTTTATAAAACACTTGATTGGTTATACAGGGAATTTTTCTGTTAGGTAAAAAATAAAAGAGCTTAATTTAAAACTTTAAACGACTGTTTTCCACTCCCAGACTAAGCATGAAGTAAAATTTCGAGTTTAAAGAAGCCCCGTGAAAATTTGTCGAGGGTCGAAATTTTACTTCATGCGCCACGCGTATAAAACACTGATTTCAAGTGAGGTTCGAATATACATAAATTCACAATATTTTTGTTTTGTAGGTGTGGCGCATGAAGTAAAATTTCGAGTTTAGAAAATCCAGGAAAATTTGTCTCGGGTCGCAGCGCGACTCTCGACAAATTTTCACGGGGCTTTACTAAACTCGAAATTTTACTTCATGTTTAGTCTGGGAGTGGAAAACACTCGTTTATAGCTACAAATTCAACTCTTCTAAAATAAAAACAACGTGAATATTTTCTTTTAGGTAAACATATGCATAAGCTGCAATTTTTCCGACATCCGTTGTGAAAACAAAAGAGCTTAATTTGGAACTCAGCATTTGCTACATTTAGTAATTTATATTATTTCTTTCAGAGTATAAGACATCGCGGCAGTTGACAACTGCAAATTTGAAGTAAAGTTTGACAAACAGGATAACATTTATTTTCTAATACGTAGGCATGGTAACAATAATTATCACAATTCGTCTGCTACATATTTTGTCTTTCTCTTACTTCAGAAAATCCTATTATACTGTAATAACCTATGGATTTTGCTATGCTGCCTGAAAAAATTGTCGAACGGTATAGTGTGAACTTGTGAAATTTTCAATAAAAAATGTAATGACTTACATACATGTAGATATTAATATTGCATGTGAATTGTTAGCAAAGAATATTTTTTTAATTGATTTAAATAGAAGATTAATTCGATTTATATTCTAAATTGAATACATACATTTTTTAGTAGGTGAAATGTAATAAATAAAGAAGGAAAAGAACAGAGCTTTATACAACTGAAGAAACCAAAAATCGTTTGTGGGTCAATGATTTTCTTTAGTTTGTATAGCAAAACTTTTAGGTTAAGTTATCCATTAGTTATAAAATGAAAAAATATGGAATTTAACCCATAAAGCAATAACGCAATATTTTTATTAATTATCTTTAAATTACTACTTAAATAAGTTAATTTAATATTCGACCTGACTAGAGAATGTGTGAAGAAAAATGTAAATATATTGTTAGTTAAATATTTCGATTATTACATATTTTTATGAAAGTATTTTTCAGTGTATTTCTAGCTTCACAATATTTCAATGTTTATACGCGTGGCGCATGAAGTAACATTTCGAGTTTAGAAAATTTGGTTTGGTCGCGTAACGCATAGCCAATCCAAACTGTCAGGCTTTTGTAAACTCAAATTTTACTTTATGCTTAACCTATGAGTGAACACATTCGTTCGAAACTTTAAATTGCACGCTTTTATAAAATCGAACAAATGCCTAAAAATTTACAGCGTACGTAACATATTAATTATTTATTATTTTTAATAGAAAAATTGTCAGTGTGTAATAATGATAAGTCATTTATAGAAATGATTAAAGAAGTGCAGAATTTTTCCTAAAATCAACTATTGGAGTTAACTCTATAACTGCTCGTCTGTTAATGGGTCAAAAACAAATTTTATTAAGTCACTTAGTTAAAAACTTAAGAAATGTCAATTGTTTTCACATGAAACGTCAAAAATATTACTTCACTCATTCATTTGACCATCAAAGATGAACTTATCGTTTTAACCTATTAACGACTGAGAAATTATAGTTAACTTTAAAAGTTGATTTTAGATCAAATTCTGCACTTCTTTTTATGATTTCTATGAATCATTTTTAATATTACATACTGCGATTTTTTTAAATAATGTATACGCTGTAAATTTGAGTCTGCTCAAATAATACAATGTATGAAACTAACTAATTTAGTAATTTAACAAGCAAAAAAATTAATAATATTGCGTTATTGCACCAATGGCGCTTAGTGGATTAACTAAGATATACTTTTGTAAGATGAATTTTAGTTTAATTTAGTTTATTTAAGAATATTCCAATTCCCAACAAATGTTATTAACTTTAAAAGCAATAGAGTTGGAATTAAATAAGCTCTAAATTAATGTAACATGAATTTTTGGAAAATATAAATTTTGTTTTTACCAGAAGATTTCAGACATTGTTTTTACTGTTCTTATAAAATCGCTCTAAGTAGCCATTCAGAATTAAATATAGTTTGAATTGAAATAAATGTTTTCAGTTGAAAATTGTATTCTTGGTGTACGCTTAAATTTGGAATTTATTTGTCTCAGCAGTTTTCTGGTGATAAAAAAAGTTAGTGAATAGTTATGGAAGTTCTTTTTCCACAAGAAAACAATAGCTGACGTTTTTTCTAACTTCATAGAAAAACTAGGATTTTATTTCAAATTTAAAAATTCAGTTATTCTTCCTAACAAAATACTAAATATAACCAGGGAATTTTTTTTTAAGTTTACATATGCATACGCTTTTTTTTAAAGAATTCAATTTGAAGCTTAAACGAGTGTTATCTACTCCCAGATTAAGCATGAATTAAATTTCGAGTTTCGAAAAGCCTTCAAATTTGGTAAAAAAACAAATTTTCAGACTTTTCTAAACTCTAAACTTCACTTTATGCGCCACGCGTACTAAACACTGAAAACACTGAAATATTGTGAACAAGTGAACGTCACTTGAAATCAGTATCAAATTTCGAATTTAGAATAGGGAAAATATAATCGAATATTCGCATTTTTTGCTGATTTTCATTAAAATTTTATTAATATGCCCATATGCATAATTACTATTTGACTGGAATGTTTAATTCTATTTAAGTAACTGCACTGCTCCAAGAAATCAACGCACCACCTTACAATTTCTTTAAAACTGTAACTTTTTAAGTTTAGCTGTGTATTTATTTCATATCATTTTGTTTGAAATCTGCCAAAATAAACACAATATTTAAAGCATACTTTGTTATTTTAAAAATGCTGACGTTAAATTCACAAAAATAACACACATTTCTAAAATGTTCCAGAAATTGGAAGGTGGTGAGTTAATTTTATGAAGCAGTGTAGTTCCGATCGGTTTAAATTCAATATTACCGTCGTAAGATATTTACTTAACAACATATATTTAAGAATTAAGGTAATCGATTAAATATTAAATATGTACAGATGCATTAAGCGGATAACCAAATGTGTTTAAAATCGTATCAATTGTATCCAACTAAACTATCTGCAAATATAATTTAGCAAGTATTAGCAACTTATGGCGAATTTGCTCTCGGAACATTAAGCTTCACAAAGTTTATTACTTCGAACGTCGACGCTGTTTTAATTTGCATGTTCCATGTGATGCGTATCATACGTGCAAACAAGATTAAAAACAAAAACTTAGTTACTTAATAATCAGCATTTTATTCCATACCGAAACAGATATTTGCGGCGTTTACATACATAGGAATTTTACGAGCAGTTGGCAGTTTTCATCGAGATTTGATTAAGTGGTGACCAGATTCATTGCGAACTTCTGGTAAACTAATCCGGATATATAAGGGAATTAAAGTGAGGAGACTGATCACCCGAAGTGTTAATTTGTGTGTATGTGCGTTGAGTGGAGTGTATAATTCATATAAAGTTGTGTGGAAGGGTTCAACTGGACTTGATAAACTCCAGCTATATAATTTATTTATTACAAGTGATGTAACTAAAGTTAAAGTGAATTAAATGAAGAGGGTTATTACTTCAGTTTTGGGTGTAAGCGTTAAAATCTGTTTATTAGAGATACAAGAAATTATTGTAATCCGGCCATTAGTCGAACGGACACGGAGTTATAGGAATTATAAATTAATATTGATGGATTATTATTATAATGCAGCATATTAATCTTAATAATGGCGGTCAAAACTGTCACTAGCATCCAGATTCAGTCCTGTTTATTGTGTTTGCTTGGATCACATATGACATTATTAACATGCATGTCCACTTCAGTAGCACAAATGTATAATTCATGAAAATATCGATTTCATCTCATGGTCAGCTCAACGTCAATTCGATAAAAGTAAAACAGGTGGACCAGTTCAGTTATTTTTGATAGCAGGAGGAACGGCTCGTTTCGATTTTAATGTTGCCAATTTACATGTAGATTTTACGCAAAATTGTGGTAATCACTTCGTATTACGCTTGTCACCAATGGTTTATTTCTCATTAACGTACATAATGCTATCAGCTGCAATGTTATCTATACACTGAAACGCGATGGTTACATATTTTTAACAATTTCTGACACTGCACCGAATATATTCGAACATTGCGCGACCATTTCAATTTTTCATTCAAGATTTTCCTTCCCGCAAAACCAATCAAATTTTAATGAATGATTGATTGAGATGTTGCAAACATCGTTATCAATCGTGAATCTGAATACGAACTTCGCAATTTCACGGCCTCGAGTACTTTGACCACTTAATTAAATTGAGGGATGTGCGATCCGCATCGATTTGTTTGATTTACCTGAATCGATCGATCGATCTTTCCTGAGTGGCGAATGACGAGCGCCAAATAAAGTAACCTGAGCTTCAAAAACATGTTTTATAATTGGAATTAGAATTAATTACTAACTAGAATATAATATATTACAAAAAAAATTAAATGCAGTGTTTCCAGATTTGTTTGTTTTTGATTTTTTTGAACTCAAGCGTGAATTTTCTTTATAATTCTTCAACCAGTAAAACGGCAAATATAGCGATTTGTCAATAATATGGCGATTAGGAGGGTTCATTTGGCGAACATATTTTTAATGGCGACTTGGCGACTGACTACTGTTTGTATGGAGATAATTGGCAATTTCTGTAAAAATATTGTTTGTTTAACTTAAACACTTTTATATATTTGGTGGTGTAGACGGTTACTTTGTGATACATTTTATCTATTTAATTTAATAACACTAATTACTTTTTTGTATTCACTTTCTTATTTTTAAGGGGACTAGTTTCGACTTGTCAGCGAGCTATTACCAAACCATGTACTTAAAATTAACATTGAGGTTCTTATACAGGGTGTCAGTATTTCAACAGAATGTATCTGGACCTCGGTTATTTAAAGAAATAGAGAGTCAGTTAAATTGGGGCAAATTTGCGTATTTTAGAGCCCAATAATAATCTTAAAACAAATTTAAAATATCTTCTTTAGTTTTTGAGATTTGTTGAAATTTCGTAGGAGAAAGCCGAAGTAAAATCGCGAACCATGTTTCTTGCCGTTTACGAGAAATGTAGAAGAAAGCCGAAATAAAGTCGCGAACCATGTTTCTTACTGTTTACGAGAAATGTAGAAGAAAGCCGAAGTAAAATCGCGAACCATATTTCTTGCCGTTTACGAGAAATGTAGGAGAAAGATGAAGTAAAATCGGGAATCATGTTTCTTATCGATTACGAGAAATGTAGGAGAAAGCCGAAGTAAAATCGCGAACCATGTTTCTTACCATTTACGAGAAATGTAGGAAAAAGCCGAAGTAAAATCACGAACCATGTTTCTCACCGTTTACGAGAAATGTAGCAGAAACCCGAAGTAAAATCGCGAACCATGTTTCTTGCCGTTTACGAGAAATATAGGAGAAAGCCGAATTAAAATCGCGAACCATGTTTCTTGCCGTTTACGAGAAATGTAGGAGAAAGCTGAATTAAAGTCGCGAACTATGTTTCTTACCGTTTATGAGAATTGAAGTTTTATGAGAAATGTAGGATAAAGCCGAATTAAAGTCACAAACTATGTTTCTTACCATTCATGAGAAATGTAGGAGAACGCTCAATTAAAATCGCAAACTATGTTTCTTACCGTTTATGAGAAATGTAGGAAAAAGCCGAATTAAAGTCGCGAACCATGTTTCTTACCATTTACAAGAAATCTAGGAGAAAGCCAAAGTAAAATCGCGAACCATCTTCCTTACCGTTTACGAGAAATGTAGGAAAAAACCGAACTGAAGTCGCGAACCATGTTTATTACCGTTTATGTGAAATGTAGGAGAAAGCCGAAGTAAAGTCGCGAAACATGTTTCTTACCGTTTATGAGAAATAAGGGACAAAGAGGTATTAAAAAAGAGAATCAGGTCTGAGATGGGTAAGATTTCCCATCTTGTAAGGTCAATGACAGGTCTGAAATTTGAAATAATATCTGTTTCTACAAAACACTCACTTCCTGATTTTATTTCTTGTCCAGACACAGTCCTGATCCAAATTCATAAGAAAGAAAGAACAGCAAGCGATAATACATATTGACACAAGTAACGAACTTGTTAAATAAATAAAAGGGTTACTACATACACAACATAACGTATAATGTAAAATACAAATTATAAATTTGTATAACACCGGGGGTCGAAGCATTACACTATCAAGCCATTTAAAAATCTTGAGTTATAGACATTTTTAAGCAAGCTTTCAGGGATGCCAACCCTTTTGCGGAAAAGCAGTATCACCATTCGATTCTTTAATACGGTGGCTTTTGTAATAAATTTGTTTGTCCCAACTCTCTAGGAGTAGCTATTTTCTTAAAAAAAAAACTTTGGACGGGTGGTTTGAAACACCCGGTATATGTTTTTTTATTGTTGTAAAAGGTGTTTACTCTTAACGAATAAATAAATTAATTTAAATAATAATAATAATATAAATATAAGCACCTCAATGTTAATTTTAACTATTTTCTTTGATAATGGCTCGCTGACGAGTCGAAAGTAGTCACCATAAAAATAAAAAAAAGTGAATACAAAAAAGTAATTAGTGTTATTAAATTAAATAGTTGAACACTTTTAGCAAATCAAAAGAGTGAAAATGCTCAATATATTTATTTTAAATGACCATTTAGAAAATGTAATAATTAATGTTCAACACAATATTTCAACATAGAGATATATAAATTTATTTTCTTGACAACGTAAAAACAATTCAAACATTAGATATTTATTGTCTCGGTAGTCTTATTAATTATGACTTATTGTTTGCAATTAATACGAACACTGCGTAATTTTTATAAATAATGTTTAAAGTTTTTCAAACTAAATGAATCCTAAGTTTATTCTTTCAGATTAAAATACAGCAAAGCTCCGCTAATCCTGATCAATGAAAACCGAGGCAATCCGGATTATTGAAACCTTTTTACTAGAGAATCCGGATTATTGGTATCCGGATTATTGGAGCTCGGATTAGCAGGGCTTTACTGTAGTTTTAAATTTGAAATATTCATATTAGATTTTGGTAAAAACTTACAGGCACTAGTTATTTTATAATCTTTCTATAAATCTCCTAAAAAAATGATCGAATTCAATATTTACAAAACTAATTCCTAATAAATAAGATAACTAAAAACACAATCAAATTTGATTACATTATCGTAAGTGATGGTTTTCAAATGTGTTATGTGTAATAATCGTAATTAGTCAACTTCATCGGTTGTTGGATTGCTTAATTGCATTAGAGATATCGAAAATGACTGTTCCAATACAAAATTTGAAATTGCAAAACATGACTAGTGTTGTGAGTAGTGATGTTAGTCGTAATTTACGTTGGAAAAAAACACTGCTAATTTATCGTAAATTACGGTATATTACTCAGCTGTTTTGGTAACATTGGAAACAATCTTTTGTGATAAAATGTCAAAAAAGACTGCCAGACAAACTAAAACATTTTTTATACCGCATTTATTTGCTCACAGAAGTAACATATTATGTTTTATTTACTTTACATAATAATAGTACGCGACCAAACCAAATGTTGAGGCTTTTCTAAACTAGAAATTTTACTTCATGCTTAATCTGGGAGTGGAAGAAACTCGTTAAAGTTAATTCATTGGGAATGTATTTTACTTGGGTCAGTTTCCGGGTAATTCGGTAAATTTGTGAATTAAAACCGGTTTCTCGATCATTTCCCGGTAAATCACAATATTGATGTTTTATCGGTAAAAGTCATTAAATACACAGAAAATGAATAGTATTCAATGAATTAACTTTAACGAGGGTAAAATTTCTAGTTTAGAAAAGCCTGAACATTTTTAGGCTTTTCTAAACTCGAAATTTTACTTCACGCTCCACGCGTATAAAATACTGGCACCACTGGCTTCAGTTGACCTTGAGAATATACGATCATATCCAGCAGCACTCGCGATCGTTCCATGCCTGTATACTGCCAAGTCAGCGGGAAATCCGCTAGATCCAGCGAACTTTGAATAGAAATTGAGGAAAAAATATAAATCTACCAGTTGGCGGAATTTTTAGCGCTTTTATATTTAAATAGTAATCTCCTTATTCAAATCTTAAGGGGGAATAAGAAACATTTATTGAGGGATGTTTTCAATTTTGTTTTAACTCGGAATTATATTCATATAATGTTTTGATCAACTTGAAATAAAATTACTTCTGACAAAAATCATGTACACTTAGACTTGCAATTACACATGAAACAATAACAATATCTGACAAGCCGCCACTGCAATGAATAATTGCGCGCACATTCGATGTTTCTCTAATTTATTTCCGATCAAAAGTGCTTTGTTCTTACACAATAGTAAAGCTTATATTTTGTTTAACTAATTCCTGTAAATTAAATATAAACTTGTAGTTTTCGAATTAGTTTTATTGATTTTATATCTAACATGATTTTTATGTGTAATTATTTCTTATATTAGAGCGGATTTACATACGAGTACAAAATTAATTTAACCTGTTTTTTACCGAAATATTGTTTTTAATAAGTGCATAACGCAAACAAACACGTGCGACCACACGCTTTTTTATAACTCGAGTAAAAAAACTAGTAGAACACCGGGATAAACAGGTTAATATATTTTTCACATGAAAAAATAATTAAAGTTTATTTATGTGCATTAGGTAACTTTATGCTTAACCAAGGAGTGAAAACAATCGTTAGAAGATTTACATTAAACGCTTTTCAAATACTACGTTTGTCGGGATATGTATAGTTAAAAAAAATTCTCCGTATAGTTCACAGTTGCTCTAATAAGATTTGTCATATGTATTTTCAAGTCAAACTGACAACAAATTAACGGGAAATGTTGGAGAGATCCGTATGCAGAGAACTTTTATTATCTGTATACATATCCTTTATATATTCCTGCATAAAACGCGAGTTAAAAGCATTGAACCAATTGTTTAAAACAGTAATTACAGGAACCCAATACTATTTATGTATATTGGTTTGCCGCTGTCGCTGTAGTGACGACATGCGCATGTTTTCTATAAAGGTTAAATCACGTACTTACTGTAGCGAAAATAATAATCATTTTAATTTGGATTTACCAGCGCAAGCAAAGAGATTTTCAGGCTTTTCTAAACTCGAAATGTTACTTCTTGCTTAATCAATGACTTTTACCTCAGAAACAACGATATTGTGATTTATTGGTAAACGTGATTAATCAATTTTGCCGGTAAATAAAAAAGTTGGTAAATTAACAAATTATAGTTTATACGTTTTAGAAATATCATTTATAAACTTCAATTTTGTTTGCGTAGGAAACCTTGTCCATTCGACCGGAGGTCAAATTAATCAGTTATTGATTTTTGAAGATTTAATTATCAAATTGCACACTTGTAATTTTATAAATAACACTTAGGCCATCATAACACACTCGCACTACATCCATGGACCTGAATAGGATTGGATTGATTGCAATTTGAGAAAATAAATTTTACGTTTTAAAAATTAATTTAATTTTATACATAAACACTAAAACTAATACAACCCCCCCCCCCCCTTTTCCGTACTCAAAATGTTAAACGTATACGTTTATACGTTTTACCCTCACAATCTAAGTATACATATCAAGTACTAAAAGCGCTCAGAATGTAATATTAAAGAATAACATGTACACTTCTGTGCAATAAAATTAAGCACACAAAATATGTTATAGATTAAAACGGACGTGATGAGTTTCCTAGTTACAAAAATATGTAAATATGTCAATTTTTTTAATGTCAAAATGCTGCGTCATTTAGACAACAATTCAAAAATTCCAATTCTAACTAAAATAGAAGATGGGTTTTCTATTTTGGCTTTGTTGTATTAATTTCGAGCGTTTTTTCAAAAGGTCATAGTTTTGGTTTTTTAATAAAGGTGTTATTTTCAAGTTATGGTGTTTGATCATTTATTGTGAAAAATAGTTATGAGACTTGTGCTTGATTTTATTGCACAGAAGTGTACCTTAAATGTAACATTTCGTGTACGGAATCGGGGGGAATATCTATAAACTAATATTTGTAAATGTAAGAATTTGTAGTGTCTGTAAGAAAAGATTATTGTTATTATTAAAAATATACAGTTTATAAGTTTAAATGATAAGCAAGACTATTCTAAAGCAACTTTCAGTTTTTACAACTCCACGGTTTATAGTACCCTACTCGATATTTACATTTATTTTTGTATAAACCTGTAAACATATTTTGAGGAATCGGCTTCCTGATAACTGTTAATGGGCAATCAGTTTCGCCATTATTTATTACATTTCATTGCATTAGCATGTCTGTTTCTGTTGACTAGTTTTATTTATGCAAATATTAATTGAAAAAAATGCTTTGGTTGCAAAATAAATAGGTCAAAGCACATTAGCAATCAAGTTCATCCCTTTGATATTATATGAAATGTGTATAAAATAAATTAAGCAATCTTAGCAAACTAGTAATTAAACGCAGTAGATTGAAATGGAACATACTTATTTAAATGCTATTAGTATTCTCATATACCTTGCAATCTGTAACTGAAATTATTGGTCATTTTTAATAAAGTGAACTACAATCCGATTTAAAACAAATGTTGCACAAGTTTGTTGTAGACATTAATTTAAAATGGGTTTTGTTTGAAGTTTTCACGTGGTATATGACAGGAAACTTAATTCTAGTGGAGTCACCAATCTGAGAATTAAAATTAATTCTGACACCGTATAATTTATTTTCTAATTTTTGAAACATAATTCCACGCTAAAATGCAAAGATTTTGTATGCAATCTTTTACTTTGATACTTATAATCTGTAGAAGAGATATTTTTACTCTTCTGTACAGAAATAAAAATAGTTTTATATTAATAAATTTTATTAATTTGAACTAATTTTGACAATACATGATTAATTAAATTAAATGTTACCTTAAAATTCAATTAATTTTACATCGAATATTTCGATTTTCTATAAGATGCCTAAATTAAACTAGAAATATTTTGTATACAGGGAGTTTTTATTTTTAGTATAGATACCCTAATACAAGCTGTAAATTTTTAGATATTCGTCGTATTTAAAAGGATTTCAAATTTAAGCTTCAAACGAGTGTTTCCACTCCCAGATTAAGCATGAAGTAAAATTTTGAGTTTATAAAAGTCTAAAAATTTGGTTTGGTCGCGTAGCGAAGCGGAGCGACCAAAGCAAATTTTCAGGCTTTTCTAAACTTGAAATTTTACTTCATGCGCCACCCGTATAAACCACAAATTTCAAGTGAAGTTTAAGATATACTACTAGAACAGTATGTTGAATATATATATCATTCAAATTTTATAATATTTCAGTGTTTTATACGCCTGGCGCATGAAGTAAAATTTCAAGTTTAGAAAAGCCTGACATTTTACTTCACCAAAACAAAACCGAAAGTTATCTAAATATTAAAGTTTATTTTATCTTTCATGTAAACCATATAAAAGATTCATCAGGTCACAAATAAAATTTTGGACCGCGTCACGAAAAATACAATTTGGTAAACGCTGCCTTAAATAATTGGACACATTATTATTTTAATTAATTTCTTATTTACGAAAATTAACATTAGTATTTTGTTTTCATGAGTTTTTATCAGTTGTCTATATATTTTCTATCATTTAAGAAGAGATTTCCCATTAGTACGGTCTATTACATAATTTCCATTAATTAATTGCATTGCTAATTTAACATACGTGTATTGCTTTCCCAAGGAATAGCCGATACAATTGATACTAGAGAGCGGACGAGAAGATTTTGTAATCGTCCTCGTAGATACAGTATGTCCTCAATATTTAGTCAATTTCCCGCTGAGTCGTGTTAATTAAACTTAATCAAATGCGTTACATCATTACAATTTCAATTATACCAGGGTTGTTAAACTAACGTTTTTTTTTTTCATTTTAATTAAAACACAGTTTTTTTTACAAAACGTGTTATTTTAATTGAAACAGCGCTTAAAACAATAACAACTAAAAACATGTTTAAAACACGTTTAAAACGTGGTTAAAACAGAATATACAGGGCATTTTTCTTTTGAGTATACATAGCCTGCTAATTACAGCGTTTTTTTTAATTTGCGGGAATTCGTTGTTACAAAGCGGTAATTTGAGGCCTTTTACGAGTGTTTTCCACTCCCAGACTAAGCATGAAGTAAAATTTCGCTACGCAGCCAATCCAAATTCTTAGGCTTTTGCCTAAGAATTTGGATTGGCTGCGTAGGGAAGCGGAGCGGCCAATCCAAATTAGGCTTTTCTAAACTCGAAATTTTACTTCATGCGTCACGCTTAAAAATACTGATTTACAGTGAAGTTAAAAAAATACACACATACAATAACGATTATAGGCAACCTAATATACGTTAGAGTTATTGAGTTGCCTATAATCACTGTTTTAAACAATTTGTTCAGCGCAGAATTTGACTCATGTTTTATTCACATCTACATATTAAATTGCTAAAGCCGTATATTTTAAACTTAACGATATTTCAGTGTTTTATACGTGTGGCGCATGAAGTAAAATTCGAGTTTAGAAAAGCCTAATTTGGATTGGCCGCTCAGCTCCGCTACGCGGCCAATAAAAATTTTCAGGCTTTTCTAAACTCGAAATTTTACTTCATGCTTAGTCTGGGAGTGGAAAACCCCCGTTTAAAAATTCAAATTATATCTTTTAAAAAAACAACGAACGTCGTAAAATTTACAGTGTATGCATATAAAAATAAATTCCCTGTATTTAAAAATCACATTTATGCACACATAGTTGTAATATTCTATTGTAATAAAATGTTATGATTAATAATGTAATTTGAAAATCTTCAACAATTTAGCTAATATAAAATATAATTTAGCAAATTCAAGATAATAAAAAAACGTTTTAGACAAATTTAACGTTTAAAACATGTTTTAAACAAATTTAACCTTTAAAACATGTTTTAAACAAATTTAAGGTTTAAAATATGTTTAAAACAAAACCGTTTAAAACACGACAACTGTTTTTAAACATGTTTAAAACACTATTGTAAAACAAAGTGTTTTAAACATGACAACCCTGATTTATACTTATGTTATATATACTATTTTCTAAAATATCTGCTACTTTATGCTTAATCAAGGAGTATAAACTCATGTTAGAATTGTTAAGTTGAACGATTTAAAAAAATATAAAAATAAAAATAATATTGCTTCCTATAACGATTTACGAGCAAAAATGCAAATATTTTATGAAATATGTTAATGTCCTGAGGTACCCAAAGTACGCCGCCCTCCCCTAATATTTATTATTGAACAGGAAATGTTTCTTTATAGTATACATATCCCTATGTATACTTAAATAAAAATAGCATGAAACGCATTAAGACATTTTGTGTACTGTGCTTTATATTAAAACGTCAAAAGATAATCATTTTTGTCTCTATCTCTGTCGTATGCGTGCAACTTCTTAATGGCGATGTATTTCTATAGAAGAATGATGAAATGAATGATCGAAATGGTAACTTAGTATTATAGTGGTAATAGATTTATGAATTCAAAGAACCTATTTTCTGCAAAAATATCCAGAACGACAGCGGCATCACTACATAATGCATAGTACACAGTAATGATCCTATGCATGTTTTTTTTCTATTTTGGTATACATAGGGATATGTATACCTAAAAGAAAAATATACTGAAAGGATGAAATCCTGGTCGGAAAAAACATTGGTTTCTAAATGAGAATGGAATACGGCCGTCTGTGCGCAGACAAACTACTGACGCAGAAAAATATTTATCTTCAACCTGCCTCTGAATACGAATATATCAGGTTCAATATTTATTTACACAAAAATGTTCCCGCAATTTTCTTAGTGTATCCCAGATGTTTCCTATTGTTGGGGTAATTTAATTCGTGCGAAACACGACGATGATAAACAAGTCGGTGTTTTGTCATCATACATTTCACTACATTCATATGTTTTTCTTCGTTGTAATTTAATGGAATAATTAATGCTAAACAAAACAATGTTTTCATTAATAAGATTTATTTAAACATCTATATATGGAGCGAGATAGATAAACTGTATAAGGGTGTTTTAAATAGAAATATTACTCTAACTCGTATTTTGTGTGGTATTTAATAAGGAATAACAATGATTATATATTTTTAACAATTTCTTTAAATTCATTCAAATTTATATCTTAGAATCATTTATTTTATGTCAAGTTATTGGCTAGTTTTATTTATTTTTACTTATTCTTTTAGACGTCATATGAAACAAGGTTGCTTGAAGTTAAGTATACGCTTTGCTGCCTTATTAATAAAAATTAATAGAGAATTTTAGAAGTATATTAAGCGTATTATAGTAGTACTAACAATGCTCAACGTGTATTAATAGGCACGTGATTCGATTTACTAGGATAAATATGCAAACCAAATCGGTTTACCGATAATTTAGCAGTAAATCACATCGTTGTTCTAAGGGTAAAAGTAATTAAATACATAAGAAATGAATGACATTTAATGACTTATTTTTAACGAGGGGATCCACTCCTTGATTAAGCATGAAGTAAATATTTGTTGATTGTTGAGGTATTTATGTTTTGAAGCCCATAATACTATACTTATTTAAAAAAGAAAAACTTCTTAATTTGAGTTTCTTATCGCTATCTATACAGGGAGTTTTTCTTTTAGGTATACATAACCTAATTACAGCCTAAATGCTGCAAATCTTCAGATATTCGTTTTTTAAAAGAGTATATTTTGAAGGAGTGTTTTCCACTCCCAGTTTAAGCATGAACTAAAATGCCGAGTTTAATAAAGCCCGAAATTTTCAAGTGTTGACAAAATGCTACTAAAGTAGTATGCTAAAGACGTATGTTTTGAACTTCTCTGAAAAGTGTTTTATACGCGTGGCGCAAAAAGTAACATTTCAAGTTTAGAAATCCAGAAATTTTATCTGGGAGTGGAAAACACTCGTTTGAAGCTTCAAATTGAACTCTTTAAAAAAACGACGAATGTCACACAGATGCATATGTGTATTTGTAATGTATAAACTGAATTGGGTTCTATGTAAAAGTTATTATTATTTTAAATTTAGAAAATAGTTAATATGACTATTCATTATTAATTTGGAACAGAAGCGTTTATGGAGTTAATTGGATTAATTCAATAATAATCAGTTAATTAATCAATTATTTTGAGCCTCGCATAAATTGAGTAAATTATATGTTGTTGTTGATTCAACAATTATTATGATTATTGGCTAGTTCATTATATCATATTTTATAAAATCGTGTTATTGTTAAAATACCTAACAAATCCCACCTAATTTTGTTTTGCGTAATATTACATAATGAATTAAAAAGTTATTCAACATTGTTGTATTGTAAAATTTAAAATATGTCCATCAGTTAAATATCATATGAAAGAAATTGATTGATTGAGTTACGCAGGGATTAAGTTAAATTGACCAAGAACGGTTTTTTGTGCTTTATTCGTCAATCATATGAAAGCTCATAAGTTTCTAAGGATATTGATATTTTTAATATTGCAACATCTCAATTCTGGACTGAGCTTTTCATTTTTTGTATAGCCAGAAAAAGTCAAAATTGTCATTTATTT
This sequence comes from Philonthus cognatus, assembly GCA_932526585.2. Lineage (NCBI taxonomy): Eukaryota > Metazoa > Arthropoda > Insecta > Coleoptera > Staphylinidae > Philonthus > Philonthus cognatus. The sequence continues at coordinate 95,620,500 of OW052243.1, forward strand.
TGAATTTCAAATCCCCACAACTCAAAATCCACTCGCAATCGATGGTGGGGCTTATGGTTAGCGAAGTCAGTATATATACAACTTCTACATATCAAGTGAGTGTGTATGGGATGATGGATGTGGCGGCCTGAGGAGCTCATAAAAAGAGCGAAACGATCGTCGTTGTCTTCTGTCCTCCTTGCACACTCGCTTGATAAAAAATAACTTTTACATCATGACCTAATGCTCTGTTATTTCTTATTTGGTACTTATAGGCAGGTCGTTAATTCTAATTTATTTAATTTAATTCGGCGTTCTGAATATTATCATCGCATTGGTTCGGGTTTCTCGCCGCTCCGATGCTAGTCGAAGGTTTAAACTAAAAACCGACACTAACTGTAGAAGCAAAATGAGACCAATGCCCTTATCAATGCAGTAGCATTTATAAATACTGACGTCAATACCGGCTTATGGTTAGCGAAGTCAGTATATATACAACTTCTACATATTAAGTGAGTGTGTATGGGATGATGGATGTGGCGGCCTGAGGAGCTCATAAAAAGAGCGAAACGATCGTCGTCGTCTTCTGTCCTCCTTGCACACTCGCTTGATAAAAAATAACTTTTACATCATGACCTAATGCGCTGTTATTTCTTATTTGGTACTTATAGGCAGGTCGTTAATTCTAATTTATTTTTATATATATATATAAATATATATATATATATATATATATATATATATATATATATAGGCAGAGTTCGGAAAATTTCCTAACAGGGCATTCGACCAATAATACGGCAGGAGAGATGTGTGTAATCTACTTTATTGTAATACCAAGCTTTCGGGACTCATTTTGTCCCTTCCTCAGGGTTAACACTAAAAACAATGAGCAAAAAACAAAAATTACTGATCTGAATTAAACTGTTAGTTGATGACGAATTCTTGAAAAAATATTAATTAGCAAATAAATTTGAGCTTACATTTGTGATTATTTGAACAAACTATTGTTAAACTGACGCTGTATTTGTTTTATTATCCTAACGATACTCATGGTGGTTGTTGAAATTAAATAAAAGTGAGGTTATTGTGTATAAAAAATCGTAACCGCGTGGTTACGGCAGAAGTGAAATTTTAAACGAAAACAAACGGCACATTCACATTTTAAAATTGGAAATTGTCACTGTGTTCCACTGTTTCTTGGGTAACCTGGGGTGTTATCACCGCACTTGTTTATATTTGATTAACTTTTAACTCACGCGGCCGCATCTTAGTGCGAAACGACGCACGTGTCTTCACATAAACAGCAACAATGGCTGGTGCCTGTCCACAGGTGCCACTCGGCTCTCTCCGAGTGGCATATATATATATATGTATGTATCACTGTTTCTTCGGGTTTGGTCCCGCGTATTTTCTTGGCTCTGGTCCATTTTATTTTTAATTCGACGTTTCGATGACGTCGCAGTCATCATCGTCAGGAATAACTATCAAAATTCCATTGCTCTAGCAACCACTTGTTTGACTTTTACGTACTACTTGATGCGTGAATTTCTTGTTTGGCTTCGTGTTACTCTTCTGTTTTGTTCTTCTAATGATGTAGTAGTGACAATTTCAATATTATTTTCGGAAGGGGTTGGATTTTGAATTTCTTGGTTGTTGTTCGGAGATAATATATTTTGACCAGAATTTATACAAGTTTTCCAAATTGGTGGTAGTCTTTTAGCATCATCTCTTTGATTTAGACTGTTCGGCCTCTTTTCAATTTCTATCGCTTCTCTAATAATCCTCGCGTGGAAGAAGTCTGTCTTTTTAAAATTCTCGTTTTTTCGAAATTTATTGTATGTTTAGAAATGTTTACGTGTTGAAATAAAGAAGATTGTGGATCAGACTTTCTTACTGCTAAAATGTGTTCATCTCGACGAGTACTAATTTTCCGGTTTGTTTGTCCTACATAGCTCTTCTTAGTACTCGTCGAGATGAACACATTTTAGCAGTAAGAAAGTCTGATCCACAATCTTCTTTATTTCAACATGTAAACATTTCTAAACATACAATAAATTTCGAAAAAACGAGAATTTTAAAAAAGACAGACTTATTCCACGCGAGGATTATTAGAGAAGCGATAGAAATTGAAAAGAGGCCGAACAGTCTAAATCAAAGAGATGATGCTAAAAGACTACCATCAATTTGGAAAACTTGTATAAATTCTGGTCAAAATATATTATCTCCGAACAACAACCAAGAAATTCAAAATCCAACCCCTTCCGAAAATAATATTGAAATTGTCACTACTACATCATTAGAAGAACAAAACAGAAGAGTAACACGAAGCCAAACAAGAAATTCACGCATCAAGTAGTACGTAAAAGTCAAACAAGTGGTTGCTAGAGCAATGGAATTTTGATAGTTATTCCTGACGATGATGACTGCGACGTCATCGAAACGTCGAATTAAAAATAAAATGGACCAGAGCCAAGAAAATACGCGGGACCAAACCCGAAGAAACAGTGATACATGTTACGCCCGCGAAAATCTACGTTTTAACATATATATGTATATATATATATATATATATATATATATATGTATATATATATATATATGTATATATATATATACAGGGTTGCCCCAGAGCACCTGCGTCCGCCGTTTTTTTGAGAAAACGGCTAGCCCTAGAGAGTTGACACAAAAAAAAATATTATAAAAGTCGTGTTTAAGAATCGAATGGTGATATTATTTTTTCCAAAAAGGTTGCCATTCCTGATAGTTTGCTTAAGATTGTCATAAACTCCAGATTTTTAAATAACAAGTAACTTTCATAGGAAACATAATTTTGTTATTTAGTTATTATAACAATATTTCATTTAAAGCTTGAAACGAGTGTTTCCACTCTTTGTTCAAGCATGAAGTAAAATTTCGAGTTTAGAATAGCCTGAAAATTTGGATTTGCCGGCGCGCGAGAGAAGCAAATCCTAATTTTCAGGCTCTTCTAAACTCGAAATTTTATTTCATGCACCACGCGTATAAAACACTGACATATTGTGATGCTCAAAATATATCGATCATGTTTTTGATTGCCACTTTTATAAACTTTAAAATTTTTGAAACTCTTGCTCTTTTCTAACACCTGAAGTTACTTGCTTTGGAATGTGTAGTTTTGCGGTGAGCCCAAAATTCTAGTTATGTCACTGCAAAACCAGGTGAAATAATCATTCTTTATTGGATTGTTAACTTTTTTGTGGCGTTAAACAGGTGAAACTGCAATTTCGAAATATTTCTGTTCCCTTAGGAACCAATGAAATAAATAACAAATGATACCGCTCAAAAGAGTTTTTCAACAACAGATCACTCCACCCACTTTCCCTTTTTAAAATCGGGGTGTGAAGTTGGGTTAGGTCAGGGGGTTGAGATTACAAAGGTGGAAGTGTCGTCAAAAGTTGTCCCCCTCGAAACAAAAATCGATGTTTCGGCGATTTTTGCAAAAATGCCGCGTAACTCAACAAAGCCGCTTGTTACCTCTGAGATAGACCACCCTGTATAGATAGATATATGGAACGCTTTCTTATGCTAAAGTTATGAAACTGAAAATGGATATAACGTAAAATGTAAGGTAACATTTATTGGATTACTTGAAATAGAATGACCCTTACATGTTCAAACCGAGATATACTTAAAATTTAACGTGTTTGCTTAGAAAATAAGCGATAAATATATAAATAAGTATAAAGACTGAATAAGTATAAAAATAGGATTTACGTTTGAAATATTTTATCTGATGTTTTGATATATTTTTTTATATCAATGTTACAGAATATACGAAAAGTGCGATTCTCAAGTTTCCCTCTTGATTTAGAGAGAAAGCGAATCGATCCTCACTGAAAATGAGGCATTTGGTTGTTGAGTCGCGCCTAAAGAGCAAATTAATATGGGATTTTTTTACAGCTGTAATATCGGATGTCATGTTATTTTGTAATTAATTGAATTAGCGTCGAGATGTCGTAATTGAATTAATGGCGCCTGGACGTGTTTTCGTAAAAAGGCAATTTTCCCAGAGCTTTTATTTTCTCTTATTAATTATGTCATAAATTAGGAAGAAGTAAGTAGGAGTAATGGTTATGTTTGTGGATGCAGTGAAATATTACGACACGGCTATAAAATAATGGGTCAGTGGGCAGTGCGTGTAAATCATGACTTTAAGTCATGAAATACAAGACGTGTGTTGTATTCTTTGCGGGGTGCTTGCGTGTTAGCTCCTCTGGGAATGGCTTTGGGGCGCCGAAAAGCTTGTAGGTGTGATTACGCAGCGTTTTACGATCTTACAATTTAACAGAAAAAAAGAGAATTGAAATTTACCTAAGTCCGGGCACGGCTGTGACGGTTTGTCCATCTTGCAGCAGCCAGTCGACCTGCGGTGTTGGGGAGCCGTGAGCCGAGCAGCTGACCTGAGATCCGCTGGTATTAGAGAATGTAAGCTGAGAAGGGGGCTCCAGCAAAAATACCGGCCCGTGACTCTGACCAGTCACCCCTGAAACGTGATCGAAATAACCATAAGGACCTGAGTAAAAAGGCAAAACGCAATCACCATCATGCGAGAGGGTGAGTGAGACCGTTTAAGAATTCAGCGAACACACAATTGCAAGTCATACGACTTATGCCTAGCGGGCATCCCCTAATCTAAACACCCGACTCTTTTTTTAATTCCTACCACCCACTACCGGGATAAATACTCGCGTTCCTTAGTCCGGAGAGGTGTATCCTTTGTTTCAAGAAGGGTGCGTGACTAGGAAGAAGCTTTTACGAAGCACATAAGTAGAAAAGGCTAACGCTGTTCAAACTTCGTTTAAAACTACTATATTGATGGCTATTTTTCCCTACTTTTATCTTGCAGCCCGGCCACATTTAAGATGTTCTATATCTACCCTTCTATCTTATATTTAGCAGAATATTGACAGAATTAGTAATATACAGTGGCGGCTCCTGAAATTTTTTATTGGTAGGGCTGCAAATATAAACAAACAGGGAATGTTTCTTTAAAATATAAGCATCTAAATGCGTATGCTAATGAGATCAATTTGAAGCTACTAACAAGTATTATCAAGCATGAAGTAAAATTTCGAGTTTAGAAAAGCCTGAAAATTTTATTTGGTCGCTCTGCTTTTCTAAACTCTAAATTTTACTTCAGGCAGCAGTGTGAAATTCAAAACATTCTTGTTTAGTAGCATATTTTTAATCTTACTTTAGCAGTTTATTTTCAATACAGATGTAGCAGTATCTTTTTAATTTAACAATAATTCAGTGTTTTATACGCGTGGCGCATGAGGTAAAATTTCGAGTTTAGAAAAGCCTAAAAATGTTAAAAGTGTTATTAATTAAACGTAAATTTCTAGCTTATTTAAAAAAAGCAATAAATGCCTTAAAGATTTTTTAATATTATCAATGTTTAACAAAATATTAAGAAAAATCGAAAAAACGCAACTTCCGATTCAACCAAAACTTCCTACTATTGTAATAAAAAGGTCAAGTTTTAAGTTACATCTCACTATCTATAAAGGTTTTTGCGTGCCGTGGCGACAGACAATTTTAAAAATGGACCAAAACGGAAATTTCCACTAACATTTTTGAATTAAAAGAAAGCAATACCAAGGGCCAATTTTTGCTGGCAGTGTATTTCTGGTTTACGAGATGGCGCGGAGATAGCAAAATTGCTGAAAGTAGTTTTGACTATGTATTGGTTCATAGTGCCTGCCGAATTTTATCACAACGAATAATAAAAATTACGAGGCCTTGTTTGTTTGTTTAGATAGCGCCGGGCGAATAATTGGGTATTAAATTTCAGTAGACAAATAAACTGGATAAATAAATATTCACGATTTTAATTTCAATCGACAAACTTTCAACTGTTTTCGTTTGTCTCATTTCCAATACTTATTTTTATTATGTAATTATGAATTAAAATTATTATTTTAAATTCCACCTATTTGTTTTAAATCTTTAGATATTCGTTGTTTTTGTTTAAGAGTTCAATTTGAAGCTTCAAACGAGTGTTCTCTACTCCCAGACTAAGCATGAAGTTTCCAGTTAAGAAAAGCCCTGTGAAAATTTGTCTCGGATCGCGCAGCGACCCGAGACAAATTTTCTGGGCTTTTCTAAACTCGAAATTTTACTTCATGCGCCACGCGTATAACACTGATTTCAAGTTAAGTTCAAATGTACGTAAATTTCACAATATTTTAGTGTTTTATACGTGTGGCTCATGAAGTAAAATTTCGAGTTTAGAAAAGCCTAGATAATTTGTCTCGGGTCGCTGCGCGAAAACTTTAGAAAATTTGCCTTGACAAATCTTTACGGGGCTTTTCTAAACTCGAAATTTTACTTCATCTGCCACACGTATAAAACACTAAAATATTGTGAAATTTACGTACATTTAAACTTCACTTAAAATCAGTGTTATACGCGTGGCGCATAAAGGAATATTTCGAGTTTAGAAAAGCCCCGAAAATTTGTCTCGGGTCGCTGCGCGATCCGAGACAAATTTTCACAGGGCTTTTCTTAACTGGAAACTTCATGTTTAGTCTGGGAGTAGAGAACACTCGTTTGAAGCTTCAAATTGAACTCTTAAACAAAAACAACGAATATCTAAAGATTTAAAACAAATAGGCGGAATTTAAAATAATAATTTTAATTCATAATTATATAATAAAAATAAGTATTGGGAATGAGACAAACGAAAACAGTTGAGTGAAAAATACTCGTTGAAAGCTTTAAATTGAACTCTTTTAAAAAAACAACGAATATATAAAGATTTACAACAAATAGGTGGAATTCAAAATACGTATATTATTAAGAAAAACTCACTGTATAATAATAATAGAGTTTAATATCTTTATTTAGAATTGTATGCTTTGTCTGTGGTGTAAATACCATGGAAACGTGATAAAATGTCATGGTAAAAATGTTTAAACTTGCCAGAATTTTGAAAAAATCGAAAACTGTCGAAAATCGATGAATTGTTTAAATTTGAAAAAATGTTAACACAATGTCAAAAGGTGATGAAATGTCAAAAAATATTGAAATTTGACAACAATTTAAAATATCTGAAAAGTCATAATCTATAATAAAAAATATTTTAAATATTTTAAAATTTACAATTAATCAGTATTTTTAGGCGCGTAGCGCATAAAGTCAAATTTCGAGTTGAGAAAAGCCAGAATTCTTGGGGCTTTCCTCAACTCGAAATTTTACTTCATGCTTAGTCTGGGAGTGAAAAACATTTATTAAAAAATAATCACTGGCATTTTACAATATTTTCATTAATTTACATAATCTTGAGGGTTTTTGTGCGCGTGGCGCATGAAGTAAAATTTCGAGTTTAGAAAAGCCTACAAATTTTCTTTCATGCTTAATCTGAGAGTGGAAAACACTCGTTTAAAGCTTCAAATTGAACTTAAAAAAACAACGAATATCTAAACATTTACAACATATACGCTGTAATTGGGATATAAAATTTAATTTAATCGCTCCGCTTCGCTACGCGACTAAACTAAATTTTCAGGCTTCTCTAAAATCGAAATTTTACTTCATGCTTACTTAATCTATGAGTGGAGAACATTCGTTTAATGCTTCAAATTTAACTCTTTAAAAAAAAACAGCGAATGTAGGAAAATGTTCAGCATATGCATAGGTATACTTAAAAGAAAAATTATCTGTATGGAACTAACAAAAAAGGCAACTATAATCAAATACATTTTATTTAATATAACAAATTTAAATTACAGTACCTACAACGATTTTGATGTATAAAACTGCTATTTTTATACATCAAAAAATAAGTGTGTAGAGAAATTGAAATAATTTATATACAGTTAAGCTCCGCTAATCCGGATCAATGAAAACCGAGGCAATCCGACCTAGTGAAACATCCGGATTGTTGAATCCTTTTTAAAAGTCACAAAAATCTGCGAGTGAATGTTAATGTGTGGTTTCTTTGGCGCCACGGTGCTTTTAATCATCAGGAAAATCCCAACTCATCGTTTTTGTGGTTTTTACTCGAGGTTAATCCGGATTTTGGAATACATAATGCGAATAACCAACATTTCAATTTCGTCCGGATTACTGGAGAATCCGGATTATTGGAGTTCGGATTAGCGGAGCTTTACTGTATTTAAATAATAAAATATGTTAATTACGGTGATATTTATTATATTTACTTAAGCTGATTGCACGTTAAAATAGAATTAGAAAAAATAAAATGAATTTATCTCGTCTGTTTTTGTAGATATTATTGTTGCAATAATAAAAATTTACAAAAATACTGCACTACACAACAGTAAATGCATTCCAATACGTAAAGCGCCAAACGTCATTTAATTGTGTATTTTGTTCATAAATTGCTATAGCGATGATTATTTTTATCCAATAATAATATAGTTATATAAAATACAAGATTTTAATTTTTTGTTTTTCAGAAGGTTATTAATTTTTTTTTTCAATTTTAAACATTTTTTTAGAGTTGCACTTTTTATTCATAATGCAATTATTAAACAATAATCAATTACATGTAAAATGTCTGTCCTAAATCAACACTTTATATATTTTTATTACCATCAAAGGCAAATCAACTATTTAACCAAATTATCAAGTAGTACAAAATTGCACAATTTTAACTTCAGCCAAACGAATGTGTCTTATAATAAGTGAGATATCAGCATTAATATTTATGTTTAAATCAGCATGTATAAAAAGCATTAAATGCTAAACATATAAATGCGTTATGTTAATGTAATCACAGACAATATTCTAATAGAAGCATATGTCGCCACTTTATAAAAATAACGTGCGAAAAATGTGGCAAAAATCAAATTATCGGCGGATTATTCTTAAAAATACATATTTCTAAAATAATTGATTTTGTAGTAGAACTTTGAATTAAACACTTGGTTTGTTTCACTGATTATTTTTACTCCGACTAGTTTCGACCTTAAGTGTAATAATATATTTTATATGATCTAAAGGTGAAACTAGTTGGAGTGAAAATAAAAATCAGTGAAACAAACCAAGTGTTTTAGTTCTACTATTAATTAAATATGTTTCTACCATGGGTTAAGTAAGAAATTAATTTATAATGATTTTATATTAGCCTTTTTGAGAGGACTGTATAAAATGATTGCATATAGTATTTAATTATATTTAGCGTCAAGTAACCAATTATTATTGTCAAGTTATATGGAAGTAAAAAGGTGCGACATGAATACCTATTGTCACTTCACCACACCACCAACAACAAATTAACTTAATTGAGCAAAAACTTGTACATTAATCACTCTCTTTTACATGTAATATTGCCATACATTTCATTTCTAATGTTTGTTTCATGATTGTATTAACTTTCAGAAAATATTATTACATCAATTAAAATTCATGTAATAATGAGTCTCTGTAGCTTTAATTCATTAATCATCCTTAATAAAAGAATATAAGTAATTAACATTCCCTCTAGATACAACAATTAAAATAAAATTTGGTAATTAGTTAAATTAAACTTCGTGCAAGCTAAAAAATAATGGAAATATTTAAATAACATAATATTTACATTTTTTTTCACACATTCTCAAGTCAGGTCAAATAAAACAATTTATAAAATTAACTTATTTATTCATTTAATTAACAAAAAAAATAATAACTTTACGTTATTACATCAATGTCGTTCAATAGATTAATTGCTTTAATAATTAATTAATTTTTTGTAAAAATTACAGAAAAACCCAGATATTAATTATTTCATGACTATATATGTGTAGGAAGTAAATTCTTTATTTTTTTCAGCAAAATCTAATTCAGTTGTATTAGGATTTTGCAAAGGGTTACATTGAGCATTTACTATGAATCGAGTTATTAAACAATTACTTATTAATAAATATGTTGTTGTTTTAAATTATTCTACCAATTAATGTTATTTATTTTCATTCAATAAGGTAAGTGGATGCACTCTTTATTAAATAAATAATGAGGATACCATTCATATTTTATTTTTTGTGGCAAAACCGTACAAGATATTAAACATTATTAGGAGAAAAAAATGAACAAAGGTGCGCTATTAAAAACATATTTTAGTTTTTATTTTGTGGTACTACTGTTTTTTATACTTCTGGTCAATCTATGATGAGCATAATAACTGAAATGATGTATTATATTATGATAATCAACCATAATCAATTTCAGTCGGATCGAATATAGCGTTCAATTGATATAAATAAAATCAATAATATGTTTTTAAACTTTAAAGACTAATTCCAGCTTAACCGTAAACTTTTGGATATAGAGACGTTATGGTAAATCATCATATTTTCATCCCAGGAATCTATGGTTAAGCCATTTCCCCACATTAACGGGACTTAGTTACTTTTTTCATTCAATATTTATTAATTAATGAATCTATTAACATTCCTCGAAACCATAATATCACTCCCAAACGTAAACGTTTTACCTCCACAATTCATGATTTCATTTCATCATTTCATAACTCTAGTGATCACGACGATTAAATTCATTTGACAAGACAATGGACGACATTAGCAATCAAGACATTTCCTACACAATAACTGACAAGGACAGAACACTATAATTCCAGGCGGAAAGATCAACGGTCGATAGCCAATTGGCAGATTATTTAATTGGTATGTTATTTATTGTGCTATATTTTTGTATTATTACTGTTAGCAACATTTGCCAATAAAGATTTATACAGGGCGTCCGTATTTCGACAGAATGTATGGGGATCTCAGTAATTTGAAGAGATAGAGAGTCGGTTAAATTGGGGCAAAGTTGCGTATTTTAGGGCCTAACAATAATCTGTTGAAATATCTTTTTTTTTCGAGATATAAACAATAAACTGTTTTTTTGAAAAATTGTTTTTATATATTTATTTAAAAACTACTGAATCTGGACATTTAGAATTTGCAGGCACTTTTTAATAAGGAATCTAGTAGCATATTTTGTTTTAAGATAACTATAACATTTACCCGGGGACCATAGCCAACTTTTGTATTTCTTATGGGCGCCATTTTGGATTTTAATATTTTTTAAACGAATATTTTTTTCTGAACTTTGTGATGTATCACACTTATAATTTATTTTAGATTTGATATTTAAAATTAAAATATTTTATTTTTTGCAAAAAGTACTTTAAAAACAATGACGCCATATCTATTAATCAATAAAATATTGACAGCATTCAATCATTGTTAATAGTCAAAAGTAATTAATAAGTGTTAATCTTTCGTAATAATAAGTATCGATTAACACACAGAACATAAAGTAAAAAAAAAATGGTGATGTGTCCATCATAGCACTTTCCCCGTTTAAGATATGATGACTTAAATATCAACAGTATGGAAAGGTTACACAAACTAAATTTATTCTACTTTTATCAAGTTTACTCCAAAACTATTCACAAAAAAGTAATTCTTGCATTTTTCGCTAAATCTCAATAAATGTTGATTACTATCACATCTAAGCGTTATATATTTTTAACTTTACTGTAAATCAGTGGTTTATACGCGTGGCGCATGAAGTAAAATTTCGAGTTTAGAAAAGCCCCGTGAAAATTTAATGATAGTAATTTCTTTATCAAATGGTGTTCCTGAGAGTAGAATGTTGAATGTTTATTTTATTTGTGTTCTATTTTATGCATTTGGGCCTTGCGGGCCCCTAAAGCCTTGTGATTACGCCATTGATTAGAGAATATGAATTACTCTACATTAGAATCAATGTCATCGATATGAATATATGTAATTACAGGAAGTATAGTAATATTTGAGTATACACGAGAAACTTATCAGTCCACAAAATGGGAAAATGGAAAGCTAATATTGTTGTTATTAATGGGTATTGACGCATAAATAATGCATCGATAAGTGTTTTACACAATTAAAATATATATGCTCTTAACGTGATGGTAAGAGGGTGAAAAAGCGCACGCGTTACATTTAAATATATTATTATTAATGCTGTGTAATATGGCAGTTTGATGGACGTAATCAAAACTAACGGTGGTTGATGTAATAATCTGAATTTGTAATGAGGTAGGAAGAACGGCGGGATGTTTATAAATAATGCAAGAAATGTAAGTGATGCGATGTGATGAAATGTGACGAAAAAAAAAGTTAGGGGTGATGAAAACAGGGCTGAATATAAATATTTCCGTATATAAAGTGTCACCGTTTCCCGTACGCACCCGAATGTGTATTTATACGTGCGGGTGTATGTATTAAAGTATAAAAGGTAAGAGAAAATAATAATCCGCTCGTGAGGAGGAGGAGGAGAATTGTGGGGATGGCTGAGACGGTTATGCCGAAGACGATTTGGAGGCGCCTATCTAATTTAAAAGTTTTAAAGTGTATTTAGGTGTTGACTCGATAAGTAGATAGAGAGGTGTTTCTTGAAAGGTGGAATATTTGCACCCTGCGGTCTGAAGACTTAGTCGTACAGAGAGAGTGGTTTATCACCCCCAGCAACTATCGTGCTCTTCAAATGTATTGTAAGGAACTGAAACAGTTTTATCTCATTTACTACGTGATCTACTCGATGATTTCAACGACCTCTGTCGAGGGCCAAGAACCCTATCACTCACTCTACAGGGAATTTATCTTCTTAGTATACATATCCCAATACATACGCTGTAAATTTTCAGGCAATTGCTACTATTGAAAAACGTTCAATCTAAAGCTTCTAACGGGTGTTTTCAACTACTTGATTAAGCATGAAGTAAAATGTCAAGTTTAGAAAAGCCTGAAAATTGAAATTAATTAATTGTACAAATGTTTATTGCGTCTAACCAAATTTGACAGCCGCAATAAACATTTGTAAAATTAATTAATGTGAGATTAAACATAAAATCAAGTTGAGTATATTTTGAACTTCACTTAAAATCAGTGTTTCGTACTTAAGGTTGGAAATTTACATGTTATTTGGCCATAATAACGAACAATAATGAAAATAGAGCATTGAAACCTATACATATTGTACATTGAAGCTTTGCAAATGAATTGTTGGTATTTTTTTTCAAAAATATGTTTCTTAAAATCAATGTAAATTAAATAATGGAACACTGTCAAATGATGACATAAATCCGTGTATTACTTCCATAGGAAATTTGTTTTGTTGTTTTGCTTTAACTTATTAGGGTAATTATCATAAACATGTTGTATTAAATAGATTAATCTATAATAAATGATAAATAAAATTAATTGTTGCTCAGAAATCTCCATAAGAGCAACATAAATTTTGATTATACTTTCAATAAATTGGGGACAGCATCGTGCCTTTTTGGTAATATTTTAAAAATATACTGTGATTTCTAAAAACATGTGAAAAGAAATTAGGATTGATGTGTAAAAGTTGTGTACGACATTTGTCTCGACACGGGCTCCTGGCTCCCGACCTTGAGTTGCGAATGTATTTTTTCTGACGCGGTCCGTTTATTCATTCATTATGTTATTGATACATAACAAAAAAAGACATTATTAAAAAATTTCCCAATACATTTTGTAAATATAATTGAATTTCTGAATTCATGTTTTGAGTAGGAATGTGGAATGCCAGTAAATGTTAATTTAAGTGCTAAGTCGAAAAAATTTTTTTTTCATTTATAATTTAATAAATTGAATGTGCGGCATTCGGCGATTTGATCACCGAGTCCGCTTAGGGTTTTTTAGGTTCCGTGAATATTTAGTGGGCATTCTTGGCGTACTAGGTATTTATGACTTATTTAGTATCAATCAACATTTATTATGATCATGTGGGCGCGCGCACATATAGAATTCTGATTTCTCAATCCGCGAGTTTAGAAAACCTTAAAAAAAGATTTTCGATAATTTTCAAAATTTCAAGACTTCCGTTAATTATCAAAATTTTGACGGTTTTCGTTAAATCCAAAGATCTTCGATAATTTTCAATATTCCAAGATTTCTGTTAATCTTCAAAATGTTCATACAAGTGTGAATTTGCAAGAAGTTGTCAAAATTTATTGTGAATTTTCAATAATTTTTAAAGTTTATCATGAATTTTTAAGCATCGATTAATTAATTTAGACGTTATATTAATCGTTAACGATTGATAAACGTTTTGAAGAAAGGTCTCATATTTTTTATCAAATAAATTTCTTTAAAATTTGCGAACCCGAAATTTAAGGAAATTCTTGAGAAATAATTTTCTTTAAATTAACGAAAATCTAGTAAATACATAAAAGGCGTCAAAGTTTCAAAAAGTATTGAAAGGAGTCATGAATTTGAAAATCAACAAAATCTTGAAAAATACATGATTTTTGTCAAAATTGTAAAAAATTCATAAATCTTGGAGATTAAAAATGAGTTTGAAAATTAACAAACGTATTGAAAAATTCACGAGTCGTCAAAATTTTGAAAACTAATTCAAATCTTGGAAATTCACCAAAATTGACAAGATTTTAAAAATTGAACCAAAACTTGAAAACCCTCAAGATTTTGTAAATTAATGAAAATATTGTAAAAAGCCCGTGATTATTTTTTAACGAATGTTTTCCACTTCCAGACTTAGCATGAAGTAAAATTTTGAGTTCAGAAAAGCCCTAAGAATTTGAATTTGGACGCGTAGCGTCCAAATCCAAATTCTGGCTTTTCTCAACTCGACATTTTACTTCATGCACCACGCGCATAAAAATACTGATTAATTGTTGAGTTTCAAATATTTAAATTTTTTTTATTATAGATTATCACTTTTCACATACTTTAAATTGTTGTCAAATTTTAATATTTCTTCACTTTTTGACATTGTATTAAACTTTTATCAAATTTAATCATTTTATCGATTTTCGACAGTTTTAAATTGTTTTTAAATTCTGACAAATTTAAACATTTTTACCATGACAGTTTATCACTTTTCCATGGTTTTTGCACCACGGACAGAGCATAAAATTCTAGATACACATTAAACTCTATTATTATTATACAAGGAGTTTTTCTTTAAATCTTTAGATATTCGTTATTTTTGTAAAAGAGTTCAATTTAAAGCTTCAAAAGAGTGTTTTCCACTCCCAGGCTAAGCATGAAGTAAAATTTCGAGTTTTGAAAAGCCCCGTGAACATTTTCTGGGCTTTTCTAAACTCGAAATTTTACTTTATGAGTAACGCGCATAACACTGATTTTAAGTGAAGTTCATGTACGTAAATTTCACAATATTTTAGTGTTTTACGCGTGGCGCATGAAGTAATATTTCCAGTTTAAAAAAGCCCAGAAAATTTGTCTCGGGTTGCTGCGCGACCCTCGACAAATTTTCACAGGCCTTTTCTAAACTAGAAATTTTACTTCATGCTTAGTCTTAAAAAAACAACGAATATCTAAAGATTTCCGACAAATAGGCGGAATTAAAATACTTATACTTTAAAGAAATAACTCCCTGTATCATAATTTTCATTATTCATTGTGATAAAATTCGGCAGGCAGTATGAACCAATACATAGTCAAAACTACTTTCAGCAATTTTGCTATCTCTCCGCCATCTCGTACCCCAGAAACGCACTACCAGCAAAAATTGGCCCTCCTAATCTAGGAGTGGAAACCCTCATAAGAGAATCGATGAGAAACTTATTTGATCAGAAATTGTTCAAAATGAATTAAATTTAATTTAAATTAAAAAATACGCTGATAAAATAAATATATATCAAGATATTTAAATTTAAATTTTAGCAAATCAAAGTTTATTCATTTCTGTATACATTCTATGAATTTTATGTTGATTTGATAATCTATTGATTGTTTACAATTGTTTCAAAGAACACGTTCTCCAAAAATCGTTGACTTTATGGTATAATTTCAACTTTGACTTAATATTTTAAAAGGATGCGTTGAGATCATTTATTTTCTTAAAAATGTTAAGCTTCTAACGAGTGTAAGATTAGGCATGAAGTACCATTTCGAGTTTAGAAAAGCCTAAAACCCAAATTTCCAGGCTTTTCTAAACTCAAAATTTTACTTCATGCGCCACGCGTATAAAACACTGAAATACTGTTGGATAAGAATACTCTCAACTTTACTTTAAATCGGTGTTTTATACGCATAACATTTTAAGTTTAGAAAAGCTTGACTTTTGCATAAAGTCAATGACTAGAAAAGTACCATAATGAAATAAACTAATTGACGTAACGAGTTTCGTTTGTTATAATTAAATAATTATACCACAGATAAATATTGGAGTCATAAAATATTTCAAAAAAAATATTGCTCTATTCAAAATTCACAAATTTTAATCTACCCATCAGCACATTCAAAGAAAAATTATTACGTACATCAAACACAAAACAAAAAACCATCACGGCTACAAAGCGGAAATTTTAATATTTTTATTCCCGGCGAATTATTAAAAGCCATTTTTATTAAACTCTAATACCGTCTGTTTTATTAAAACGCGGCAAAGAATAACCGGTTTCGTCCCTGGGAATAATTACTTTTTTACGGATTCCACAAATATCGATGCGTTTTCAATTATCTGCTAATTTTATAAATATTCTCTGATTTATATAGGGGCATGCATAATAATTATTATACATTCCATTTGTCCATGTGCAAAATATGAGGGTTTAAATTAGGTATGCAAAGTCATTAATTACATGATACAAAGCATACAGTAATTTCATATAATCTGATGATAATCGACGAACAAAAAAATCGTCATATGAATTCTATGTCTGTCTGACTGTCCGTTCCATTATTAATTTTAATTTGAAAGTCTGACTTTTACTTATTAAAGGGAATAAACAAGTTGGACAGTTCTTTTACTCTAAATATTTTCCGAGTACTTTTACACGAAATTTTTCCAAAAACGCCTTTCTGAGTACTATTAGTGGAATTTTCTTAAAGTACTCGTTTAAAGCTTCAAATTGAACTCTTTTAAAAAACAACGCATGTCGGAAAGTTTTCAGCTTATGCACATGTTTACCTAAAAAATAAAAATCTCTGTATTTATATTGTAGAGAAACATTTAAATGCTATCAACATAAAATATATATCTATATTATTTGCAACTACATAAGTGATTTAAATGATTACTATGAAAAATCAAATATCGTACATAACTGTCGCGTGCTGCACTCCTTAATTTGGTAAATTGCAAAGAAGCACACAAAAGGAATAGATGCGAACACGAGAGGAGGTCTACCCTCTAAGCTGGGCGACACTTTAAGTTGAGTAGGCTAAGCCGTACCACAAATGAGAAATTACAATAAACCAATTCGAACTCTAGACGCTAAGCTGACTAAGTACCTTGGTAATCAAATCGCCGAATGTCGCACATTTAATTTGGTAAATAAATGAAAAAGGAATTTTTCTGACTCATCACTTGAATCAACATATACCGGCATTCCACATTCCTATTCAAAACATGAATCCAGAAATGCACTTATATTTAAAGAATGTATTGGGAAATATTTTAATAATGTCTTTCTTTGTTGTGTATCAACAACATAATCAATTCAAGGCAATTCAAGGTCACGCACATGTTTTTGGAAATTACAGTATAATTTTAAGATATTACTAAAATAGCACGATGCTGCCCCCTATTTTTTAAAAGCATAATCAGAATTTACATTGCTCTTATGGAGATGTCTAAGCAACGATTAATTTTATCTATCATTTATTTTAGATTAATCTAGTTAATACAATATGTTTATAATAATTACTTCAATAAATTAAAGCAATATGAAGAAGAAATAATGTTTTCTATGGAAGTATTGCATGGATTTATGTGATCATTTAAGAGTGTTCCATTAGTTGATTTATATATAATTTAAGAAACATTTTTTTATAGAATAGTGTCAATTAATTCACAAAGCTTTAATGTGCAATGTGTATAAGTTTAAAAGATCTATTTTCATTATTGTGGAAGATTAGTCGTTGTTCGTTCTTATGGCCAAATAACATGTGAATTTCCGACCTTAAATCAGTGTTTAATACGCGTGGCGCATGAAGTAAAATTTTGAGTTTACAAAACCTGAAAATTTGGTTCTGTCACTCCGATTCGAGTAACGATCAAACCAAATTTTCAGGCTTTTCTATACTTAAAATTTTAGTTGATGCTTAATTAAGGAGTGGAAACACTGGTTATAAGCTTCATATTGACCGGTATTATAAAAATAACGAACTCATGTAAATTTACTTTACTTTAATTATCGAAATGAGTATAACAACTTAAAAAAAAATGTTTATATTAAAATCATGCTTTGAATATAGTTAAGCTAAGAAATATTTAAAACATTTTTTGTTTACCAACAAAAGTAATAAATAATAAATATAAGTAAACAATATGTTACTTTTAATTATGTAAACTAATTAAATCTACTACTATAAAATGTATTAATGACCTGAATCGTGGCGCGGCTTAGGAAAAAGTAATATTTAACTTGATTAACGCGTCCTGATTTGTTGGGAGCGATATTAATAATTAATTAATGAACAAAACGCAGCTGGGATTCAGACCGACAGCACAGTAATTCAACCCTTGAAAATGACACTTGATGATTTAATTTTAGCGGTCCAGCGGTTCATTATTGAATGGGGATTGCATCGATTTTGTCTTGGACAATGCCCGCGGCCATCGCGATTCACGACCCGATATAGTATAGTGCTAGGTCCGATACAAAATAATATACCAATACCGACACGGACATGGACGTCATTATCGAAAATTCAATGGGACAATGGTTTATCTTGAAACAATGTAAGCACACCAGCCGTGACGCATTATTTTATTGGCAATTTCATTATAATTGAATTACCTCGTAAATATTCAATTGAACTTGCTATTAATTTGTTTGAAATTAAACGCTGCTTCATTTCAGTGTTGTTTTTGGTTTTTGGCTTTTGCCTGGCCTTGGTCTAGTATGACCATTAAGCCATCAATCATTTATTATTAATTCAGTTTTTTTTTATAATGTAACTAATTATTATTAATTGTTAACATATATTTTTTGGACTTCACAACACATTCATTCACACACATCCATGGAACCGGGGACGAGTATTTTTCATTAGAAAAATTACTCGCCTCCGCTGGGAATCGAACCCAGGATCACCTCCGTGATTCTCGAAACCGGCGGCTCAACCGCTCGGCCACGGCGGGCCCCTTCATTTCAGTTTAAAACGAAAATCGTTCGTTTCATTTTTTCTCGTGGGGGCCGAGGTCTTTTTAATGATAGAATTAATTGGAATTCTTGAGGCATTTTTTGTTGTTATGTAATTACCAACTGAAGTTAAGAGATAAATATTTTATGGGCACTAATGGAATCAATAAGGCGAAATATGTAAATAAATTTTAATGGAATATCAGTCTTCGTCAGAATTGGAATTGAAAGTTGTCTGGAGGAGCACAAGTGATATTTAAATGAGTCGCTTGCCTTCGCTCCTTATTAAACTGAATCTAACCTCATTAAAGAGGGAGTAATAAACAAACATCCCCTCGTTAATATTTGCAATCACATTACATTGAAAACAGTGTGCAAAAGACGTTTATTTGCTTACATTTCGTATCAGTTTTGGGAGCGGTGTTTGCTCGTGGAATTAAATTTGTGTAACGCCCGCGACGCCGACATGATACTGATACACCAGCACTCGCGCTTTTTTACCTCTTATACCTATAATCGCCCCTGTCGAAATCCAATTAATTTTTTCATGCACCAACGCGCGCGTGCATTGCATTAGTTGCACATGTAATTGGAGTTATCGTCATTATGATAACAAACACATTACTGATAATGCAATGATACAGTGCTTGCCCATTCATCTTCGTATATCGCTCCCAACCATGAATTACACGGTACGCGTTCCCATAACAACTATATGATATTACCCTGGATCATTTTATATTGCAGTACACATCTGCGCACACATACACCAGTTTCCCATTAACTTACAAAAATTAAATTGCGGATAAATCACTGTATTCCAATCTGACCTGAAACTGCATAAATACACCATGATATTTGCATATTAATCACGAGCCGTACGTATTATACAAATTTACACAAATATTAATCGGGAAACAATTCTCTTGGGGCTGCTTTGGACAACTTCACTCGTTTTGAATTTACACTAGCCCTGTGCCGTGCTTTTTATCATCGTTCATTAAAAACAAATCATATTTATAATATCAAAGCTACATTCACATAAAAACTATCTCTCAATTTATTTCAAATAATTATTCGCGAAATGAGTTTTATCCCAAAAAGTGTTTTCATTGATACATCAAAAAATAACAAAACGCAGGTATAATCTACAGCCAATCAAATTCAAATTTCTAAATCAGGGCCGACCAACCTGCGGCCCTCGAAACGCTTTTGTGCATCCCGTAGCTACAAACGCCGCACAGTGAGGCCAAATGGTCGAAAAAGCGCGCATAGGCTGTGTTTTACAATGTTACTGTATGTGAATCTCTGAAAAAGGTTTTCTGTAGGTTTTATGGTCCGTACAATTCTAGTCATCTATTGTTCTGAACGATTGACAATTGACAACATTATAAAATTCCGTTTTTTCAACACTTTTGTGATGTTTATAGAAGATTCTGAGTAAAATTCACTGAGTTGAAATAATTTATTATTCTAATAGATTGTCGCATGCAAGATTATCATAACAACTGTCAATTTCATCTAAATAAATGTTTTCAACATATTTTTCATTCGCTAAAATTATTTGATTAATTCAGATTTGTCAATGATATATTGGGTGCATGTCAAATACAAAATCATTTCAAATTGTTATGGTAGGTAAGGAGGTAAGCGTGTTAAGCCAGATAAGCGTGTAAAAGAGCTGAGCAGGATTCGAATCATTCAGGATTTGCATCCTGGATTCAAATTCTTTTAGAGAATTCAAAAGAGGCATTCGAATACTTTAGTTAAACTGGATTTGTGATTCGGATTCGTTACATTTTTTTAAGAGAATTCGTATTCGAATCCAAATGCGGGTGATTCGAATCATCATAAAGGAATTCGAATATTTATAAAAGGATTCCAATATTTATAAAAGGATTCGAATATTACAAAACATGAAAAATTTGTTTTGTGTGTTTTTAAATTTCTCGTTAAATCACTGTTTTATACACGTGGCTGCGCGACCCGAGACAAATTTTCTACGCGGGGCTTTTCTAAACTCGAAATTTTACTTCATGCTTAATCTGGGATTGGAAACACTCGTTCGAAACTTCAAACTGAATACGTTGAAAGGAACATTAAATGACTAAAAATGTTTTTAAAGATAACACTCTAGATTTTGAAATTTTGTTTAATATTATTTAAAGTAAATTTGACATGGTAGCCACAATCTAAAATGTTAGATTTTTCCGACATTTCTCTGATTTTTTCTCTGATTTTTTATATTAACTTTCTGCTGTAGGAAACCCCAATTTTGTTAAATTGTTTTTATTTTTTTTTTTTCAATATTTTAGTTGGTTTTATAAAGGTTTATGTGTTTTATAATTTTTATGATGCCTGCTGATTTTGACAAGTTTAATAATATCATATGGCTGTTTTGTTAGTGTTTTGGTCAATTTGAATAAAATTGCATGACTTTTCTCGGTTGTAATGATATTCAGTGAATTTATTAACGTAATTTTCAGGCATTCGTCGGTTTTATAATAGAGTTTAATTTAAAGTTTTGAACGAGTGATTCCACTCCTAGGTTAAGCATGAAGTAAAATTTCGAGTTTAGAAAAGCCTGAATATTTGGTTTGGTCGCGTAGCGCGTAGCGCTACGCGACCAAACCAAATTTTCAGGCTTTTCTAAACTCGAAATTTTACTTCATGCGCCACGCGTACAAAACACTGATTTGAAGTAAAGTTTAAAAACACACAAATACATCTTTAATCAGAGTAACAAGGAATCAGATATTTAGTCCGTTATCAACGATGTTCAGTGTTCAATTAGGTTTTTAATATTTTCGTTAAAACAACTGGTAACGATGTTTATTTGTTAATGGTTGCAAAAAAATTATAAATTCAAATTTATTCTTAAATGATTTGTGTTCGTGATTTTAAAGAACAAGATTCGAATCTTTGATTCGAATCATATTTATCTCTTACGAATCCTTTCTTCGAGTATTCGTGACTCGAATCATATTTGGTGATTTGGATTCGTGATTCGAATCCTTTTTACGAGAATTCGTCCCAGCTCTGGCGTGTAACAACAAATATTCATTGTATAATTCAATATCCGTCGGGGTAGTTGTTCGGGAAGTAGTTGTTTCGATGAATATTTGATTATAATATGTCCTCTCAGAGGCAAAAGTTTGTAGAGAAGCAAAATAGTTCGCCAATTTTATAATTTTTGATAATTATTTTGATATTATGTTTGCATTTTGTTATGTTTCACTATAAATATAAATGTAATTATATGAAGTCGTCCTCCATTCCTGACTCATCTTCAGTCTCGTCATCGTTATCGTGATAAACCATTTCTCGCAAAGCGTCATGTAATTCTGTCATTCGTTTCTTTACGCTCTAAGAGAATATATGTAGGGATCGGAAGTTAACAGGAGCCGATTAAAAATATCAGTCAAGTTATCCTTCCTTGACACATTCCTTGCATTTAAGCACCGACATTTCTTTATATCTTTATTCCTATGCTCCAAGGCCTTTTCAGATAATTCCTATAAACAAATAGGTATTAAATCTTTAATTTGGTTAGCGTTCACTTTGTGGTACATTTTTATAACAATTTAATTAAAACACTTAACTTTGTTTAACAATCCATTATATAACGTAAATTCAGTAAGGATCAGGCATGAGAAAAATATGTTCTTTACACTTTTGTGAAAAATATTAGTTTAGTACAAAGTTTATTGGGTGGAAATTGGAGCTCAATGCTGAAGGCATTTTCGATGACGTCAGGGATATTTCAAACTTCTCATATTTTATTCCGAAACTCGAAATCGAATGTTTATGGTACAAGTAATGAACTTTATACTGTCAGAATGAGTATTCCATATGGATTTTTTAATTTGACGGATAATTCATTATTAAAGAAAATGGGATAATATACGACCAAAAGTAACGAAAATATAATTCTAATACTTTTTGCACTTTCCGTTTCAAAGCCAACATTTCCAGGGTCGCAAGTGGACGCAGTTGCAATTAAGCTCAAAATATAGTCCATGGATTGGACATCATTTTGGGAAAATCCCAGCTTTGTGCTTCGATGTGTTTAAAAGTTGTACCATTTTTTGGAAAGACGTAAATTCCCATTGAATTTATGTAGAGAAAGTATTATTGAGTTAAAACCTTCACATTGTGATCGTTGTCCTGATAAACGACATGATCTGGTATTGCTACAAATCTTAAAAATCGCTTAATACGAATTTAAACATTGCAAATAATTATCAATTTTGCCGTTACAATGACTTTTACTTTTTCTTAGTATGCGCGTCTTTTTTTGATTTGGGCTAATTGTGCGCCGTTCTATGTTTATTACCGTATTTTCTAGATTACTCAAGTAATTTTAAATTTTCAGGAAGCCGGTATCCGTATTCGATTTGGCGAATGGTCGCTTACTTTTCTTTATTCGTATTCGCCAAATTTCTTGCGCATACGTGAATATTATTTGTATTCTTAATTTTATTAAATTTAATCATAATAAGTTGAATAGTAATAGCAGTATTATTAACTGGGTTTTTGGGTTAGTATTGTATTATTCTAAAGATTAAATGCTTTTCAAACGTCACATTAAATTCGTGTTTTATTCGCCTGGCGCATGACGTTATATTTCTTGTTTAGAAAAGCCTGAACATTTTCAACACGAAATATTACTTCATGCTTAAACAAGGACAAGCACATCTGCATTTTGACAAATGTTCTCTTATATTAGAGGCCCAGAAGTTTTTTATTTTGTTTTGGTATAATATTTTCTCTTAATTATGTCATATTTTCTCCAAAAATATCGTTTTATCTATTTATTTTAGATTATTTGCCCCGAAGAAGCTAACAAATATTTAGCGAAATATTGGCACCATAGTAAAAATTAAGTTTTGGTTTAATTTATACCTATTCTGCTCTTAATATCCTGCCGCTTTTCCCAAATGCGTTACAAATAATTTGACAACTTGAAGAAAAAAGTAGTTCTTATTTACAGTTATACTGGAAGTGCAAAATATATGGAAATGTCTTAGATAAATTCGTTATTTTAAACAATTTACATATTTATATGAAATTTAAAAAAAAACAGCAAATATTAAAGTTTTATTAAATAATCTACGTGTATATTTTATGTGAATTACACTGAAAATATACATGTATTCGTTGTTTCAGTGTTTTGAAAGCTACAAACAAAAGTTTTCCATTGAATTCATCATGATAAGTAGCTAATGTAAAAATTCCCAAACGCGTTTGCCCCGTGCACTTACAACCTGTCAGCATTGATACACAAACAGCTTCAAATATTTTCTTATTCGACTTATAAATTATAGATGACAAACGGCGAACAAGAATTTTTGAAAATGTTTTATTGTTGAATTGTGTTTACTACGGAGCTCAGAGTGAAGTACGTCGAAAGTTTGCAGCATTGTCCAGACTAGATGTTGCGGGAGGACATGATCGTATCTTAGCCCTTCAAGAGATTGTTTTGTGATTGTATTGTATGCTCAAGTTAAATGAGTTTCGATGTCGCAGAAAACTGTTTATTCTTGAACATCCCAGAGCTGACATTTAACATATTCAATTCGATATATTTCTTTCCAGCGTACGCAATAGTGAATTTATGCACGGTCACTGCGAAATACATGCGATCTATCTAGAGTGAGCAGATGGGAGTGATTTTAAAACATATACATATGTGAATTAATCGAATGGGAGCGGTAATTGAAAATTAATTAAAAATTACAGCAGCATGTATAATTGAGAATGCGGTGCGAAAGTATTTCGAATAAAATTAATTGTTATTACTCGTGTCGTTTAAATTCTTCCTGCTATATTTTAATTAACTGGCATGTGTTGTACAGTTAGAACCCTATAAAAGATAGAAAACAGATGTTGCACATGCGACATAATTTGTGGAGGCGCCGGTTCTAATCTGCTCTACTGCCGGTTGTCGGTTTGCTCAATGGGAAAACCGAAATGTCTATTACGCGCAAACGAGTCTATTACTTCCTTTGAAAAAATCAACATTTCTCAATTTCGTTCTCCTTAAACCATAATCCACTTGCCTGTTTCATTAAAATTAATTAGGGACTCTCGGAGGTTACTTTAATCCAGGTTAATTCCACCTATCTGCCCAATTACCTTTTCAATACTTTCATTAAATTGAGATGTATGAAAATTGTGTTGTTAGTAACAACAGATAAGCAGAGCATAAATATTATTCCATTATTGCATTGTGCGGGAATGCAATTTTAAAGCATTGGTTGCTTAATGGAATTACATGTTCGAGAAATTAATGAGATTTGGGGATTGGCTTAACCGACTAGGACATGGGTCGGTTATCTTTTTAGTGCAAAGAGCCATTTTTATAATATGTTAAAATCAAAATTCACAAAGAACCACAATGGATAGATAGGTATAATAAAAAATGATCAGATACGATTTTTTTTATACAAGATTTATCGAATACAAGAGAAACAAATATGAAAACTTCACAAATAAATTAAGTATCTATACAAATAAAATAAATGTTTGTGAACAAGAAGAAATATAAGTATAAATTGTAAAAAATACATATTTTGTGGTTTTATAACGAAAAATATCAGAAATAGAGAGTTACGCGAATAATTGTATTTATTTGTTTCTCGTTTCCGGGAATTTTTCTTCACTTATTTTTTGTTGTGAGATCTGAGATTAAAATTTAATAAAATACAGAAAGTAATTCTTTTAAGTATACATATCCCGATATACGATATACGCTGTAAATTTTCAAATATTTGTTGTGTTTGAAAAGCGTCAAAACTGAAGCTTTATACGGGTGTTTCCACCAGGGTTGTTATAATTAAAACACTTTGTTTTAAAACAGTCTTTTAAACATGCGGTAAAACAGCCATCGTGCTTTAAATGGCTTTGTTTTAAACATGATTTAAATATTAGGTTTGTTTAAAACACATATGGGCAACCCCCGGCCCGCGGGCCGGATCCGGCCCGCTGTAAGATATAATCCGGCCCGCGAGACATTTTTTAAAAACCCAATTAAAAAAATATTACATTAGGTACTTATACTCACGGAAGTGACAGTGAGGCGGCAAACATCAAATTCTTTGATGTTTGTTTGCCGCCTCACTCTTTGATAATCGCCGCCATTCGACTTGCTCGATCAAATTCATTGAGATTTGCCGCCTCATGGGCGACACATCAACAGATTTATTGCTTCTCAATTATTCTAAACTAGTTTATTCCAGATTATTCGTTCATTTTGCCTATATAAGCGGGTGGATGGCCCGAACGTTAGTTCAGTTCTATTTAAGCTACCGAGGTGATAACTTGGACAAGCGATATCCTAGCGAACTGCTTGAGCCGTCAACTTGCTTTGTGACTTTGTGCGCATCTTGAGTGGTTACTAACTATAGTTTGTTATTAAGTTTATTGAACGAAAAGTAAACAAAAATGATGTCTGGTGGAAAGAAACGAAAAGTAGAGACAGAGGGTCGCCATTTTCAAGAAAAATGGACTGAAGAATTCTTTTTTATCTTGCACAATGGTAAGCCTATTTCTTTGCTGTGTAATGAATCCATTTCAGTAATGAAAGAATTCAATATAAAGAGGCATTACTCAACTAAGCATGCTACGCTGCTTTCACTGGCAAGACGATTCAAAACAGACAAAATCCAGAAGCTTACCGCAAATTTGAAAAAAACAGCAACAAATGTTTCATAAACAAAGAACACAACTTGATAATGTTGTGAAAGCTAGTTTTATAGTTAGCTCAAAATTGGCAAAGGCATTAAAACCATTTGCCGAATGAGAATTTATCAAGGAGTGTATGTTAGAAGTTTGCGGTATTATGTGTCCTGAAAAAAAAAATAGAATTTGAAAAAATTAGTTTGTCAAGACGAACTGTTGTTCGACGTATAGAAATGATGGCTAATGATATAAAAACAACATTGACTGACCGTATGGCTGGTTTTGAATCATTTTCCATAGCATTAGACGAGAGCACCGATTTGTCTGACACAGCTCAACTGGCTATATTTATTCGAGGTGTTGATAAGGAGTTCACTGTTACTGAGGCATTGCTTGCTTTACAGCCGCTAAAAGGAACCACTACAGGAGAGGATATTTTTATTGAAGTTCAAAAGGTATTCACAAGTTTTGGCTTGCCATGGTCAAAATTAATTGGAGTATGCACTGATGGTGCACCATCTATGGTCGGCTTACGTAAAGGTTTCATCGGAATTTTGAATGAAAAAGCAACAGAATTAAATGTGCAAAAAGATGATTTGATAGTCCTTCATTGCATTATCCACCAACAGAACTTGTGTTCTAAGTCCATTCGACTCCAGAATGTTATGAATGTGGTAGTAAAAACCATCAACTTTATTCGATCCCGAGGGCTTAACCATTGTCAGTTCAAGGCGTTTTTGGATGAAAAGTCAGATGGCTGAGCAAAGGAAAAATGTTGAAACGGTTTTACGAGCTTAGAAATAAGATAGCAGACTTTATGAAAATAAAAGATAAACCACTATCTGAATTAAGTGACCCAAAATGGATATGTGACTTAGCATTTCTGGTCGATCTTACAGGCTATTTGAATGATTTAAATTTGAAACTTCAAAAACAAGGACAGTTAGTAAATGATTTGTACAGCCATTTTAAAGCGTTTCAGATCAAACTACGCTTGTGGGAGTCACAGATGCTGTCTGGTAACAGTTGCCATTTCAACACGCTCTCTGCGTATGAAAATATTGCTTATGCTCAATATGCTGAAGAACTCAAGTTACTGTCGGAACAATTTTTGAACAGATTTTGCGACTTCAAAAACATGGAAGACTGTTTCAGTTTATTTGCTACTCCTACAACATATATTGTACAAAATGCTCCAATACACTTACAAATGGAGTTGATCGAGATTCAAGAAAACTCACTCCTAAAATCCAAAATTGAAGACGTAGAGTTGTGCGATTTCTACAAAAAATACCTAGAAGAAGACAATTTTCCGCAGCTTAGAAAATTCGCAAGAAGATTGATTTGTGCGTTTGGCAGTACTTATAAATGCGAACAGTTCTTTTCATTGATGAAAGTTAATAAATCAACACATCGTACAAGACTGACTGACGATAATTTGGAAAATTCTTTACGTCTTTGTGTCAGTGGAATTAATCCAAATATCGATGGATTAGTTTCCCAAATTCAAGCTTAAGTGTCTCATTGATTTCGGTGTATTTAACTTTCGTAGTTTGTAACAATTACAAATTTAATGATTTAATTATAATGTACCATTTTTTAAAATTTCATTTTGTTATTTTAATAAATTGTACTATAATAACATTGTCGTATTATTTCATGTCTAATATCTATCGTAAAAAATATTATCACTACTTTAAAATGCACTAAGTACTTTTAAACGCGGCCCGCGAACGTATTGGTACGCTAAAGTTTGGCCCTCAACATGTCAAAGGTTGCCATTACCTGTGTAATAGTTCAGGGTAGAGTAGTGGATTTAAAATAGGTATATATTGTGACATAATAACTTAAATACATGACATGGTAGTTAATGGTTTAAGAGTCGAAATAACTCTGGTCAGTTGGCCTCCTCGCGGGTATTTATATTTGGTGTTGGTGCTGACTGGTAGCGTTGGCCCGGTGATTTGGGACGCCGATGGTAACAAAGTCCACAAGTCCGTTGCTGAGTTGCAGAAGTTGTTGCCGTGGATCGGCCGGACAGCCGCTCGTCATTCTTGCGTAAGTGGGGCATCAGGTAATTGTCCGAAATTGTGTTGTGTTATGATTGCATTATTGAACAAATGATGCAATCGTAATAGAATAATTAATAATTAAATATATGTCTAATCTTAGGGATTAGACATTCTACCCGGCGGGAGTGTGGGATATCAGCGGTCGTAGTTGGATGGACTCTGTCGGTGATAAGTTCCTTGGAAGTGGGTGTGTGTTGACATTTTTTGGTGTCCTCTGGACTGTACAGTATTCTGGAGATGCTCTGGAAGCTGGACTTGGAACCATTTGAAGTTCTTCTGGATGTCGTGCCGGTGAGGTTTCGCCACCTTGCTTTTTCTTCCAGATGTGCCGAATGATTGCGATTCCTAGTCCTAATACGCCAAATGTGCCCATGGATGTTACAGCACTGGTCCAGGACGAGTGGTATCTGATGTGTTTCCAGTTGATGTTCGAAAGTTGGTCCCTAAGTTCCTCTTCTTTGCTGATTATATCAGTTGCCATCTTATTGTTCTGCTATCGTAGACTAGATTTGAATGAAATTGGATTTATAGGCGGTACTGTTTGTCCACTTATAAGTGAAACGTTAGCCGTCTTTGAATATGTGGCCAGTATTGCTTTGGATTTCATCTGGTTAGGCGTTAGCATCACATGTTGTGTGTGTATGAT
This sequence comes from Philonthus cognatus, assembly GCA_932526585.2. Taxonomy (NCBI): domain Eukaryota; kingdom Metazoa; phylum Arthropoda; class Insecta; order Coleoptera; family Staphylinidae; genus Philonthus; species Philonthus cognatus. The sequence continues at coordinate 95,650,027 of OW052243.1, forward strand.
GCAATCCTGGGTTATTTGGATTACTCCTGTGTTGCTAAGTTGAACATCCTCTCGTGTACCATTGCAGGATATGGCTATTTTGATGGGTGATGGTATGATGAATAACCATGTGTTTGACATATGTAGTTGCTTCCATGTAATTGAATGTAATGGAAAATTTCGTGTTCTGCAATATATCTTGTCATCTCGGTCGAATATTTGACTGATGATGCATTCGGGATGTGTCTCGATGTCCATGATTTGGGTGGGTGCGCAGATATACTTGTGTCGTGTCAGTGTTCTGCAAGCCGAAAATTCTGTGTCTTGCAAATGGAAGTAGAGTTGTTGATTGTAGTCAACTGCGATGATGTCTTGAGATATATCCAGCGCCTCGTAGTATGTTTTATGAATTTGACATGGTGTCGCTGTTGCTTTTATTATTGTGAACTGTGATGCATCCACAATAAGGAAGTGCCCATAAATGTGTATTGTGTTGCCATCCTGTTTGCTTTGCACATTTGTGATAGGTGCGGATAGTATTTGTAGATTGAATGGGAGCTTTAGGTTTGCATGTTTTATGATGGATTGAATCTGAGAAGGGGGTATTAAAATATGGAAGTTATTTTGTCTGTAATGGATGCTTAAAATTTTGGAGAGGTGTTGGTGGGTTTCGCTGAGGAAATTATGTGCTGTTTGATACGCACCAAGGAGATGGATACTTAACTGGTTGGAATTGATGGCTGCATACCATTTTGACATTTCATGGATTAATTGGAAACCTTGGTTTATCTTTAGTTGAAATTGTTCCAACTTCTTTGCCATGACTTCTTCTGTATTGTTGAATGTTGCCATGGCAGATATCATTAATTTTGTTTGATGTTGTGCTGAGTGGATGAGCTGCTTCTGGTTGGCATCAAGGCGGTCAATATCTGTGTAAACTTTGTCATTAACTCCAAATACTGCGGTCATCAATGTTCCTAGTAATCCTCGTTTGTTGCGTGATTTGTCTTGATTTGCTATGCCTGAGAAAGTTTCTTCAATATTTTTTAGTATTTCTCTCAAATGATGTACCAGACTCTTGCATTCCACCTCTGTTGTTACTTTGTGGGTTTCTTTGCATAGTTGTAGAAATCGCAAGGTGACGTTACTAGCTCGACGTACATCATCCTCCAAAAGAGTTCGGTTATATTCTGCATGGATGCGAAAGGTTCCTCTCTCAGTTTGTGCGCTGCCAAAGTGTTCAATATATAATCCTCCGTGGAGATGTTTAATTGTGTAATAGCTGCTTGCAACTTGAAAAAACTGTAAGAGAATTAATATTAGTATGATGACTGGGCTCTTTTGTTTTCTAATTCTTTTTTCTTTAGTTAGTGCCATATGCGTGTGCAGCTCTGTTTTCATATTTGTTTCTTTTTCTTCGTTAGTTTCGTCTTTCGGAAGTGGAATAAGATGATGTATCGCCTTTTTTGTAGTATTTCCTCCACTTTTCATAACTGTGACCAGTCTGACTATTCCATCTTTTCCTGGATGAGTTTTAATTATTTTACCTAATGGCCAATGCTGCGGTTTGGCATTATCTTCTTTGATTATAACTATTGTATCTGGGGCCATATTAGGCTGCGTTTTGTTCCATCTGTATCTCACTTGAAGTTGAGATAAGTATTCGTTGTGCCATGCTTGCCAGAACTCTGTCGCTTTCTGGACGTAGATTCGCTTTTGGTTGATTGAAATTGAAATCTGTCGCTTTCTGGACGTAGATTAGCTTTTGGTTGATTAATTAAAATCTGTCGCTTTCTGGACGTAGATTCGCTTTTGGTTGATTGAAATTGAAATCTGTCGCTTTCTGGACGTAGATTCGTTTTTGGTTGATTAATTGAAATCTGTCGCTTTCTGGGCGTAGATTAGCTTTTGGTTGATTAATTGAAATCTGTCGCTTTCTGGACGTAGATTCGCTTTTGGTTGATTGAAATTGAAATCTGTCGCTTTCTGGACGTAGATTCGCTTTTGGTTGATTAATAGAAATCTGTCGCTTTCTGGACGTAGATTCGCATTTGGTTGATTGAAATTGAAATCTGTTGCTTTCTGGACGTAGATTCGCTTTTGGTTGATTAATTGAAATCTGTCGCTTTCTGGACGTAGATTCGCATTTGGTTGATTGAAATTGAAATCTGTCGCTTTCTGGACGTAGATTCGCTTTTGGTTGATTAATTGAAATCTGTCGCTTTCTGGACGTAGATTCGCTTTTGGTTGATTAATTGAAATCTGTCGCTTTCTGGACGTAGATTCGCTTTTGGTTGATTGAAATTGAAATCTGTCGCTTTCTGGGCGTAGATTCGCTTTTGGTTGATTGAAATTGAAATCTGTCGCTTTCTGGACGTAGATTCGCTTTTGATTGATTCATTGAAATCTGTCGCTTTCTGGACGTAGATTCGCTTTTGGTTGATTAATTGAAATCTGTCGCTTTCTGGACGTAGATTCGCTTTTGGTTGATTGAAATTGAAATCTGTCGCTTTCTGGACGTAGTAAAATTAACTGGCGCTTAGGCTTGGTGCGTGCTAGACCCAGCTTTCGGATTGATAGGAAAATTAACTGGCGCTTAGGCTTGGTGCGTGCTCGACCCAGTCAATTTTGATTTTTGGATTGAAAGCTGGCGCTTAGGCTTGGTGCGTGCTAGACCCAGCTTTCGGTTTGTAGGAAAATTAACTGGCGCTTAGGCTTGGTGCGGGCTGACCCAGTTAATTTGGTTTATTTTTTTGGAATGAAAGCTGGCGCTTTGGCTTGGTGCGTGCTAGACCCAGCTTTCGGATTGATAGGAACTAACTGGCGCTTAGGCTTGGTGCGGGCTTGGCCCAGTTAGCTGTTTTGTTCGAAGGACCATGTAATAGTTCAGGGTAGAGTAGTGGATTTAAAATAAGTATATATTGTGACATAATAACTTAAATACATGACATGGTAGTTAATGGTTTGAGAGTCGAAATAACTCTGGTCAGTTGGCCTCCTCGCGGGTATTTATATTTGGTGTTGGTGCTGACTGGTAGCGTTGGCCCGGTGATTTGGGACGCCGATGGTCACAAAGTCCACAAGTCCGTTGCTGAGTTGCAGAAGTTGTTGCCGTGGATCGGCCGGACAGCCGCTCGTCAATCTTGCGTAAGTGGGGCATCAGGGAATTGTCCGGAATTGTGTTGTGTTATGATTGCATTATTGAACGAATGATGCAATCGTAATAGAATAATTAATAATTAAATATATGTCTAATCTTAGGGATTAGACAACCTGGTTTAAAACATGTTATAAACGGTTAATTTGTTTAAAACGTTTTTTTATTATTATCTTAACTGCTAAAAATAATTATTTGTTAAATTATATTTGATATTACTTCATTAACATTTTTTGTTTACGTTTTTAAATTTTAGCTAAATTGTTGAACATATTTCAAATTACATTATTAAACATAACATTTTATTACAATAAAAAATATCACAACTGTGTGTGCATAAATGTGCTTTTTAAGAACAGGATTTTTTTCTTTCAGGTATACAAATGCATACAAGCGGCCAATCCAAATTCTTAGTCTTTTCTAAACTCGGAATTTTACTTCATGCTTAGTCTGGGAGTGGAAAACACCTCTTAAAAGCCCTAAACTAACCGCTTTGAAACAATGAATTTCTGCAAATTAAAAAAAAACGCTGTAATTATAGGGATATGTATACTCAAAAGAAAAATGCCCTGTGTGTACTGTTTCAAACACGTTTTAAACGTGTTGTAAACATGTTTTAAACACGTTTTAAATATGTTTTTAATTGTTAATGTTTTAAACGCTGTTTCACTGAAAAAAACACGTTTTGTAAAAAACTGTATCATTTCCTATTTGTAATACAAACGTAGTTTTTCTGCGCCCATAAAATTTTATAACGTTTTCATCAGAATTTGATACTCTTGGTAAGATACTATATAATATTTAAGCATTTCTGTGTTTTAAAGTTGTTTTATTTTTATTTTCCGGGAATTCCAAGATTTCCGGGAAATTAATTTAAAATTTCTCGATTTCTGGGAACAATAAAATCTGAGAAATCCCTCTAGTCGGAAATCGGCAAAGAAGGTCTTAAAGGTGAATAAAAATAACAGAACAAAAATAAACTCGTTCAACGTTCAAAAACAATCGACGTAACTTTTTTCTTTTTCAATTCTCATTGAATTTAGTTAGTAAAATTACGTGTCACGACCCACCGATCCTCGAGTGTTTCGTTTTTTGTTTTTAATGAAAATGTAATTAAATTAAATGAAAGAGTTTTTCCATTAGATTATTTTTCAATTAAAACGATTAGAAAATATGTGTATATTAATAGAAAAATATTTAAACAGATTAATGGGAAAAAATATTAGGGTTTGCTGATAAAAATATGAAAATGTGCAAAATTTTAATATTTGATCATCATAAGTTTGGATATTTTAGTCGTCAGTTATGACATCCTATTCGTTAAACAAATAATATTTAATATAACGTAACCAATAGAACAATAGTAAATGTAGAAACATTTATAAATTTATTTGAGAGAATTTGTTTGTTGGACTCGGACATTCAGATACAAAACGTTCTCAAATTCAATCAAACGTTATCCAGTTGTTTAATTGTAATAATAATCAAACTAGGAGTACAAATGTTAAAGTAATCACTGTACTGAATAAATATGTTGTAAAATAGTAAAAAACGTCACTGTTACGTTAAATGTTTCATAACTGTCAAATTTGTCAAAACAATTGATAATGTCGTAAATGTGTTAAACCAATACCCTGTCATGTGTTACAAGAATCGTCACTGCAGTTTTGACAAATGTGAAAATGTGTCACGTATAGTAATATTAGTGGTAATTTGCGTTGGTAATTACCACTGATAATTTACTGTAAATTGCGGTATATTACCCTGGTGTTTCGGTAACATTGGTAATATACTTTCGTGCAAATGAGCAAGGGATAAAAACATGTGAAAAAACTATCCCAGACAAGAACAAATTTTATTTTCATTTACTGTTAACTATACTTATTAAAGTAATTTATTTAAAAATATTTATAACTGTATATTTTGAACTTCACTAAAAATTAGTGTTTTCTACGCGTGGCGCATGAAGTAAAATTTCGAGTTTAGAAAAGCCTGAAAATTTAGTTTGGTTTCTCCGCTTCTGGCTTTTCTAAACTCGAAATTTTAATTCATGCTTAATCAAGAACTGGAAGACACTCGGTAAAGGTTGAATTTTAAATTGTCAACGATTGTAATTATATTTGTTAAATTTATAAATTTCATTTTTTATGATATTTTTAATCAATTTTGTGTGTGTGTGGGAGTATATTTTACGTATATTTGTGAATTTCACTTGATTTTATTCCTTTTTACGAATTGTGAAATTTTTATGTTTGTTGAAGATTTATTGTAATATTATAATTTTTTATTGCTACCTGTAAATATATTGTTTTGCTGAATTTTTTATGTTTTGGGTATTTTATGATAAAAATTCGGCAAAACATTGCTCAATACTCCTGTAAAAATTATCAATTTGAATTTTTTTGTTAAATGTTGAAATTTTGTCTACTTGTGTTGACTTTGACAAGATTTTGAAAACTTATTTGTTGATTTTAAGGATGTTTGTTGGTTTTGACAATATTATCTAAAAAAATATAATATTTATTAATATATAAAATTTAAAAATAAAATATTCTATAAGTATATTTGGAATTCGAACAAATTTACTTCACGCTTTTCTGCAAACTAAAAGCGTGAAGTAAGTTATTTCGAATTCAATATATACTTATTTTATTTTTAAATTTTATATATTAATAAATATTATTTTTGTTTTAGATAACATTTTCAAAACCAACAAAAATCCTTAAAATTAACAAATATTTCTTGAAAATTTTGTCAAAATTATCACAAGTGCACATGTTTTTAAGTTCATTCAATTATCTATCAAATGAGCCCAAGTTTAATAAATTCAATTAAACCTGACAAAAGTTACAGGCATTTAATTAATTAAACATTTTCGTTCTCCCGTGCATCTTATGTAAGACATAAACAAACGAGAAGATAGTTAAATGTAAGTAAAATTTACCGTAGATTAAGATTTTCATATTTTTTACACGGCTTCATTTGGCATTTATTTGATAAAAAATGTTTTAAGCTTTTACTATAGAGATAGCGCCCTCTTGCGGCGAAGCTATAAACTTAAAAATAATTTCCAGCGATTTCTCTTGGCTACTTTAACAATGACATTTTTTACCGCAACATGCTACGAAGTATAGTTTCTGAGATACAGCCGATGGCCACGCTTAATTAAACATCCGGTACATCCATGGTTCCAGCGGGTGCTAATTTCCCTATAAGCAAGTAACTACCTCCGGCGGGATTCGAACCCTCGACCCTCTGGCCCAAGAGCAGAAACTCTACTCATTGACCCACAAGGGTCCTCAAAAAGTCACTCTTATGAATATATTTTAAGGAAATGTATGTGTGATAGTGTGGAAAATTACTCTGATTGAATTTATTAATTTAAACATTTCTGATGGAAAAAAAGATTAGATAAAAATAGATTTTTTTCTTTCTTCGAATTGTTTTCAACTTATATACTGTAAAGAAAATAAAAATAGATTTACTTAACAATGTTTCAAAATTCGTGAGTCTAATCTCATTTTCTGAGTAGCCTGTATAAAATTTGCACCATATTTTAAGTGATACAGTGTTCTGGCGACCTTTGGATTACGCCAGGGCCGGCTTAAGCAAAAGCGGGGCACGGTGCTAACTTAAGTTTCTAAACTCGAAATTTTACTTCATACTCAATCTGGGATTGGAAACACTCGTTAGAAGCTTCAAATTAAAAGCTTGTAGGGGTTCGTTTATATTTAGAGTCCGGTGTTGTTCCAAAACGTATATTTAACACAAAGTATGTACAAGTATACAGATACGACTATAAATACGATAATTGGTAAGATGTCTAAGACCGTGCTCAGTGCTTAGAAGTGATTCTCTAGGTTAGGCCGTATTCAGCGCTAGCAAGAGAATGAATTCTTAGGCAGGGTGCGCTGGTTTTAAAGGTGTCCGGCCGCGGTTCTCGGATAGCTGCGGTGGGGATGAAGGGTCCCATTGGCGAGCGTGCGAGGGTGGTGGACGAGCGCGAGAGTGCCTGTGCGACAAGGATGGTCGCTAGTGGCGAGCGTCCAGGGTGGATGTTACAGTCTCCCCCTCTGGAGGTGAAGTCGTCCCGACGATCCATCCAGCTATGAGACATCCACTAATCCTTCCTGGGTCTTCCTCTTTTTCTTAAGGGCTTGATGGGCTGGGAGATGACATCCTGTCCAACACATGGGGTGAGTGCTGACGAATGGTAAACTCCTATTGCCGTGGTTGGGTTGTCCAGTGGCGCGACTTCGAAGGTGGTTGGTCCTAGAGCCTGTAGGATGACGTAGGGCCCATCTCTTCGGGGAGCCAATTTGGAACTGAATCCCTTCTTTGCGTTGCTCAGGGGGTGTAGCGTGATCCAGACTTTGTCTCCAGGGGTATACTGCGGAGTGGCTCTTCTGGTCTGATCAGCGTTCTTCTTCCTGAGATCTTGTTGGCGATCCTGGTTTTCACCAGCTTTTCGTGGGTATTCCGTAAGACGGGAGAGATACGGAGTTATCTCAGCGACGAAGTTCTCGGACTCGATGATGGCTTTGGGGTCTTGAGTGGCTTCGTAAGGAGTGCGGAGTTCCCTGCCGAAGGTCAAGAATGCAGCGCTGAATCCTGTGGTTTGACACATGACTGTGTTCATGGAAAACCTGATGGCTGGTAACTTCTCGGCCCATCGTGTATGATGTTGTCCCGTGAGTATCCCTAACTGTGTCTTTAGGTCTCGGTTCTTCCTTTCAACCGGGTTAGCTTGGGGATGATAACTGGGTAATAATGCATGTTGAATTCCTAGGACATACATGACGTGCTGCATCACAGCACTGACGAATTGTGTGCCATTGTCACTTATTACTCGACGTGGGAAACCGTACCTCAGAAAAACTTCTTCTATTAAAGTTGTGGCACATTTCTCGGCGGTGGCGGTTTCCAGGGCGAACAACTCCACCCATTTTGAAGAGATATCTTCTACGATGAGGATGGTCGTCTTTCCTTCGGGAGTGGCTGGCAGTGGTCCAAATAAGTCGAATGCGAGTACCTCGAATCTCTGATTAATAGCGCGGGTTTGTAACAGTCCGGCGGGTTTTAGATTTGTTACCTTGTATCGTTGGCATGCTTCGCATGATTTGACATATTGCTCCACGCTGTTTTGCATCCCTTTCCAAAAATAGCTTAGGCGTATACGTGTAAGTGTCCTCTGGATTCCATAGTGTCCTGCGCTGGGATCGTCGTGGAATGCTTTTAGTACTCGGGGAATTTCTTCCTTGGGGACGACTTGTTGTGCATCTTCTTGTTCGCTTTGTGGGTCATATCGATACAATATACCGTTGGTCATGACGTATCCTTTCCTTGACCAGTAGACAGCGTTTTCGGTGGGTTGAGTGGCTTCTAGGTCATCGATGATCTTCTTTAACTCACTGTCTCGGAGTTGAGCCTCTCTGACGTCACTTTCTCTTCGTGCTGTCATGTCGATGGAAATTCTTCTTAATTCCCATGGATACAGGTCGTCGATGTCCTCAGTTACGGGGCGGGATAGAGTGTCGGCCACTCTGTTCGCACGCCCTGGTATGTAATTGATTTGGATGTTGTGGGCCTGTAGCTGCAGGGCCCATCGTGCCAATCGTCCTGTTGGCGACTGCAAATTCATCAGCCAGCGGAGCGGTTGGTGATCCGTGGCGATGGTGATTTGTGACCCATCCAAATATCCTCGGAACTTTTTCATAGCCCATATGATGGCTAATGCCTCCTTCTCGATGGTGGCGTAGTTCCTTTCTGCTGGAGTCAGCAGCCTGCTCGCATATTCGACTGGGTGTTCCTCTTCACCCTCCCCCTGGCACAAAACTGCTCCGACGGCGTAAGCGCTTGCGTCCGTCCTAACGGTGAATGGCTTTGTCGGGTCAGCTGTTTGTAGTACCGGGGCTTTGGTCAGTGCTTCCTTTAATTGCTCAAATGCGGCGTCTTCGTCTTCGCTCCATTTCCAAGGGGTGCCCTTCTTGGTGAGATTGCTCAGTGGTTTTGAAATGCGCGCAAATTCTGGTATGAAACGTCTATACCAGGAGCACATTTGTAGGAAGGAGACCAGTTGCTTGCTATTCGTTGGTTTCGTTCTGTTTCTGATGGCGTCAACCTTCTATGGGTCCGGTAGAAATCCACTCTTCGTTATCCTGTGGCCCAGGAAGCGCACGAATTGGCAGAAGAATGAAGTCTTCTCCCTGTTGATGCGGAGGTTCCACTTGTTTAGTTCCTTTATAACTTTCCGGAGATCATCTAAGTGTTGCTTGATGGAACTTGACAAGATTACCAGGTCGTCCAGGTAGGCGAGCATACATACATCTGGTAGTTTTCGACGAAATTTGTCCATTAATCTCTGGAATGTCGATGGGGCGTTTCTTAAGCCAAACGGCATTCTTCTAAACTGGTAACAGCCAAATGGGGTTATAAACGAGGTTTTTACTTGATCCTGTTGTCTCACAGGGATTTGCCAGTATCTGGTGCGTAGATCAATGGTGGAGAAGCAGTCTGGTTTACCCATTGCGTGCAGTAGATCATCCACACGGGGAAGCGGGTAAATGTCGGGTACGGTGACCGCGTTCAGTTTTCTAAAATCCACGCATAGTCGGGTTCCTCCATCCTTCTTGGGGACCATTACCACAGGTGCTGCCCAAGGGGACTGGCTTTCCTCGATGATGCCTTGTTGCATCATTTCCTTAATTTCCTTCTTTAACTCTGCCTGCCGTACGGCGGACATCCGATACGGGCGCGTGGATATCGGGGTATCTTGGACTACGGTGATGTTGTGCTCTATCTCCGTAGTTGGTGGGCCCCATAACTCAAATGAGCTTGAGTTGTCCTGAAGCATCCGGTTGACCTCTGCTCTTTCTTGGTCGTCCAGATCGGTGGCTTCGTCGTCACGGAGCGATACGTTGACGTAGAACAGCGCTACTGGCCGTGGTCTTCTTGCTCCTCGAGGAAATACCTTCCGCGAATAGTCCGTATGTACCGGGGGATATGCGTCTACATAATCCGCAAATAAATTGTCGATATACTCCGGTGCGTATGTGTCATCTGTTTCAACCTTCTCGGGGGTGTCTGGTAGGGGATCCATCAGTGGTGGTGGTCGGTACTCTTCCCAGTCGATATCCATCGGTTCGTTGTCAATGTGCTCAGATGTGTCGGCCGTCAGGGGTGTCGTTAGTCCATATAGGTGGCACATCCTGAGCTGTCGTTCTTCTTTTGCTTCAACTTCGTTTCCTAAGTCTCTTATAGATTCATAACAGTGATGCTCGTGCGGTGTATCGACAAACGACCATGTTCTCTGGGGTATGTTTAGGATAATACCCGCGTTTTCCATAAAGTCCACTCCTAGTAAGGTGACGTTGTTCTCGCTGTCCGGGAAGACGAGGAATGAGGTTTTTATCTGTCTGTTTCTGAGGTTGACTATGAATTCCGTGCTGAGCATATCCTTTTCTTGAGGTTTACCATCGGCCAACGTAACTTGTCCTTGTACACTGTGGAATTTCGTACCTTGTCGTAGTAGATGTTTGTACAGTGATGCGGAGGCGACGGACTTTTCAGCACATGAATCCAGAAACGCACTTCCCTTTGAATCCTTTATGTCGATGTGAACTATTGGGCTTCTTCGTTGTAAGGCAACGGTGTTCATCGCGCAAAACGATAGCTTACTGTTTCCGTTTACGGTCGGGTTGCATGTTGTGCACTTAGCTCGGATGGTTCCTGGCTTACCGCAACCGTAGCATGCGAACGTCGGGGTGGTTGTCTTTTCGTCTGCCATTTTTGCCTGTGTTTCTAAGGCTTTCTTCCTTTTTCTACATTCTGCGAAGGTGTGTCCGTGAGCGCGACAGTGGGTGCACTTCTTTTTCTTCGCTTCGATAATCATACCATTTTGAGGATTTTCCTGTTCGCTGTTCTCCTGCCATGAGCGTTCAATCTCGCGAGCCTTGGCGATGAGGTTTTGGAACGTCTGGATTCTGTCTCTTGGTATCTTGTCTCGGATGTTAACGTTCAGGAGGCCGAAGACCATGTCCATTTGCAGCGCCTCACTCAGATTGTGCTCTATAATCTGCGCGATGAGGGCCCTCTTTTGGGCGACAAACGTATCCGTGTTTTGACCGCTTTCTTGGCGTCTCGCGAATATTTCCTGGAATACTGCATATGCCGGTTTCTGCGGTGCAAACGTTTCTCGTAACAACTTAGTGGCGTCGTTCCACGTGGCTGTCGTCGTTCTTACTCCTTGCCACCAAACTGCAGCGTCGTCAGTGAGCAATAGTAATAATCCTTCCAGTGCATCTTCGTCCGTTATCTTTTCTATCTTCTTGTAAACTTTCACGGTGTTGATAAATAGCTCTACTTCCACGGGGTTCCTGCTTAGTCCCGAAAAGCGTACCGTGCAGTTCGCGAAGGATCCGGGCTTACTGTCTCCTCGGTTGGCTCGTATCAGTTCTTGAAATTGTTCCGTTGTGAGTGTGACTGCCATATTTACCTTGGTGTCGCTTCGTATTTTTGCTCTTGTGTTATATCCGGACCCGCGTTGGGAGGCCAGTTTGTAGGGGTTCGTTTATATTTAGAGTCCGGTGTTGTTCCAAAACGTATATTTAACACAAAGTATGTACAAGTATACAGATACGACTATAAATACGATAATTGGTAAGATGTCTAAGACCGTGCTCAGTGCTTAGAAGTGATTCTCTAGGTTAGGCCGTATTCAGCGCTAGCAAGAGAATGAATTCTTAGGCAGGGTGCGCTGGTTTTAAAGGTGTCCGGCCGCGGTTCTCGGATAGCTGCGGTGGGGATGAAGGGTCCCATTGGCGAGCGTGCGAGGGTGGTGGACGAGCGCGAGAGTGCCTGTGCGACAAGGATGGTCGCTAGTGGCGAGCGTCCAGGGTGGATGTTACAAGCTTTTATAAAAACAACGAATGTCTGAAAATTTACATCGAAAAATCGTGATATGTATACCACGGGGGAAAGGGGAAAATGCCTTACCCAATAGTCAAACGTTAAAAAAATGACTATTAAAAATGAAAAAGATAATATCTTAAAATCCAAGAGTTACAAAGAAAAGTGTATAAGTATATAAATGAACATTTGTAGAATGTATTGAAGTAGGGGATCAAATATAAGGGGTAGGTGTATTTTGAAATTCGTTTTAAATAAGTGTCTTTTACGCGTACATGCTCAATCTGGGATTGTAAACACTCGTTAGAAGCTTTAAATTGAAGGCTTTTATAAAAACAACGAATGTCTGAAAATTTACATCGAAAAATCGTGATATGTATACCTAAAAGGTCGCTAGGCCGAGATACAGCAAAAAATAGCTTAATTTGAATATCAAGAAAATGAATGAATTGGTTATATAAATCAAGATTGAAAAAATCGTCAAAGTTTACAGAAACAGAAAATGTCTGGATTTTGACAAATCGATAACCTCGGAGAATTGATAAACAAATATTGACATTAAAAAAAACAGTAAAACGTGATCAAAATCAAATATAATAGAATTTTCTAGAAACTGTCAAAAAATATTAATTATAAATGAAATCGTCAAAAGCAACAAAAGCGTATTAAACAAAATCACAAATGTTAAATAATTATTACAAATTGACAAAAATGTAAAACTTTATTAAATCAGGAAAAGTGTAAATCCCAAAGTGGAATTTAAGCTAAATTTTCTTTAAAAGTCTTTGAAAGATACCAAATGTCCAAACTTTGTAAAGATTAAAATTAAGTTAGTTTATATTCTATTGATTGGATTTCGGATTTCGTTTTTACGCTACTGGTATAATCCATAAGAGTTGAAGTATTTGTTTAAAAAAAGGAAAGAAAATGAAACCATTTTGATTTTTTTAAATCAGCAGTGCAGGGCCTTCGGAAGCGCGGGTCGTGTGCATCGCCTTTCAGCCGTCCCTGGATCACGCGCGTTAGGTGGTTTCCTAAAACCGGCTCTGGTTTTACAAAATTTCCATTTAAGGGGTCCAATGCAATAATCAGCCAAGTCCATTTTTATGAAAAAAATGGGTTAAGTATTTAATATTCTTATATAGTTTAAAATTCTGTGTTATAGCATGCCACAATTTCAAATTTCAACATTTAACAAAAAATTCAAATTTACATATAAACATATAAAATGTAAAATTACGAAAATATCCCAAATTTATTGTCTTAATAGTTTTATTAATTCAAACTTACTGTTTGCGGTTTATAAGAATATTCTCGTAACTTTTTATTTTATAAAATATGCTAATATAAACGTGTGTTTGTTTTTTAATTTTACAGATATTGTTTTTTTTAAATGTATTGATTTGGATGTTTCAGTACTACTATTCATTAATGTTATTTTATCTGGATTCAATTGCATTTTATCGATTTGTATATAAAATAACAAGAAGCAAAAAAAATATATATATTTTTTTCAATCTTTGATTCAATTGCATTTTATCGATTTCAAAAAACATTTAATTGCTTTTTTAATTGTTAATTTTTCCACAAAAGTTGATGCTGACAGTCAATAAGATTAGTTTAGAATACAAGGGCACTCTTGGTTACGTTGGATGACAGATTGATTAACTAAGTAAATATGCTTGATTTTGCTCCTTTGAAATTTCTAACAAGTGTTGTAACTCATTGATTAGGCATAAAGTAAATATTTTGAATATAGGAAAGCCTGCAAATTTGGATTGGCCGGCGCTACAGCAAATAAACTAGTTTGCTAGAAGAATGTCTGTGCTTTTTTATAGATTAAAAATATTATTTGAAAAACATCAAAAATGGAATAAATCGATATCGCACATTTTTTTCAATTTTCATAGATTTCCAAAAAATGGACACATATTCTTATCAATTCAATTAAACTTTTGATTTGCGTTTTATCTCGAATGTTTACAATTATTAGAATTACATGATTTATTTGCTGTACAGTGTATTTTATGTTTGAATTTAAATTGACATCTTTCCGGTTATATTACCGAAAATATTTCCCAATTTTGAATTACCAGTAATTTTACATGACTAGTAACGTATGTTATAAGATTGTTAAGCAATGGTGTATCCTTCTGAATCAAATGGCTCTAGTTAAATTGTAAATTAATAAATATAATATGGCGTCAAACATGTTATAATCAGCTGATTGTGTCACACATTTGAGACAATCAATTGAATATGTCGAAATACATCAACAGTCTATTTACAACATCTCTATTTTCAGATATGAAGAGTTAGATATAGTCTAGTTCGAGAGAGGTGTCCTTCAGGTGTGTGTGAGGTGTGTTCAGGGTTGTTATGTTTAAAACACTTTGTTTTAAAACAGTGTTTTAAACATGTTTAAAAACAGCCGTCGTGTTTTAAGCGGTTTTGTCTTGGACATGTTTTAAATCTTAAATTTGTTTAATACTTTTCTTAAACGTTTAATTTGCTTAATACGTTTTTTTCATTATCTTCAATTTGCTAAATTATATTTTATACTACTTCAATAAGATGTTAGCTAAATTGTTGAATATATTTCAAATTACATTATTAAACATAACTTTTTATTACAATAAAATATAACTGTGTGTACATAAATGTGATTTTTATCACATATATATATATATATATATATATATATATATATATTGCGTGCCAGTACATAAAATTTACACTATATATATATATATATATATATATATGCATACACTGTAAATTTTACGAAATTCGTTGTTTTTTTTTTTTAAAGATTTCAATTTAGATCTTTAAACGAGGGTTTTCCACTCCTAGACTAAGCATGAAGTAAATTTCGAGTTTAGAAAAGCATAAAAATCCAAATTAGGCTTTTCTAAACTCGAAATTTTACTTCATCCGCCACACGTATGAAACACTGAAATTTTGTAAAGTTTAAAATATACGGCTTTAGCAATCTAATATGTAGATGTGAATAAAACGTGAGTCAAATTCTGCGCTGAACAAATTGTATAAAACAGTGAATATAGGCAACCCAATAACTCTCACGTATATTAGGTTGGCTATAATAATGTGTGTATTTTTTTAACTTCATTGTAAATCAGTGCTTTTCTAAACTCGAAATTTTACTTCATACTTAGTCTGGTATTGGAAACTCGTTAAAAGCCTCAAATTAACCGCTTTAAATATAATATATATATACTCAAAAGAAAAATGCCCTGTATGTTCTGTTTTAAACACGTTTTAAACATGTCTAAGCATGTTTTAAACACATTTTAATTGTTAATGTTTTAAACGCTGTTTCAATGGAAAAAAAACTGTTTGTTTTAATTAAAATGAAAAAAAAAACACGTTTTTTTAACAACCCTGGTCCTGTTACATTTAAGTTCCAATTAAAATAACAATTATAATATGAATCCTCTAGTTAAGAGAATTTAGCATAAACTTACGCACACAAAAATAGAAGAAATAATGTCTATATGCAAATACCTCAAAGAAAAGTTGTACCATATATTTAATATCTGTAATCCTAGGACACCTCTCGTATATTCAACTATACTTGCATTTTATATTTACCGTTCGCTTTAAGAGATTTTTTAAAATTTTATACAGGTATTCAAACAGGTTATATTTATTATAAACTAACTTGTTCGTGGCAGGCGTTACAAATGCCAAGAATTGCCAAGAAAGTGTTTAGTCTTGTTTCCCGCTTCTAGTTTTGATTCCCGTTAGGAAAACAAACGAACTTCTATAAACTATATAAAATACGATTCGCGCGCCACCTATTGTTAAATTGTTGTACTATTGCTAAATCGTTCACGGGCGTGCTCACAATAACGCACTAAAGCACAATAAAGCTTTAATGCGTTATTGTGAGCACGTGAATGACATACGCATACGGCAAACATAAAGAAACATTCATTTCTATGTAAATAGATAGATAGATTGGTTAACATATTTACTTATTTGTTTATATTTTTCTTGCTGTCTTGGGAATTGTGAATGAAATGTTTGCTTTATTCTTTATTGTTATAAAATGTTTACACTTTAAAAATATAAATTTTACATAAAATGTCAGTCATCAGATCACACAAATAAAAAGGGGTATGTAAAAATCAGTAATCGGGTAATTGTAAAACTGCACCGCTGGGTACATATTAAACATACATTGAGCATTACATTGCATTTTTATTCACGCCGTAAACAGAGTTCTTTTTTCATGTAGGTGCAAATGCGTTTCAGCGTTATGCGAACCAATAATCATATGCGGGGATATTCTGTGCCATTTGCCATGAAAGCCAAAGCCGTGCACATTCCGGATGATAATGCGCTAAAACCGTATCCGGGGTTCGTCCTGCATCCCCCGTGCCGTTAACATGTATACGGGGGATTGGGGGATTATAATTTTTTAATCAAGATAGGTTCGGAGTTGCATGGACTTAAGTGCGGTGGGTCGGTGTATTAATCTCGGAACGTTCAAATATTTACCGAGGAATTGACATTTGGAAGATACGGACGCGGATGGTGAGAGAGAGCCTTTGGAAAATCGGAAGGTGGAGAGCATAGACACGTACATAACCAACTCCATCACTGACGTATTCGTTGAAATTACTTTCGAAGCGTAGCCATGAATGATCTAACTTTCATTGCCTTTGATGATTCATGTGAAATATATACATCGTTTGATCCTAACTAATGAATTCTAAACCTAACTAGATTGAATTGTGACCGCAGAAACAACTGCTAATCAATATACGTAATGCAACATGGACAATGGCGAATCGGCGAATTTCCGATTAACGCACAATTTCGTAGAATTTGTAAAATACGGGGAAAAAGTGCTCATTTCGTGTCCCGGTAAGACAGAGAGCTCAGACAATAAAGTCTACCTAATCGGCTTACGTTCCTGCGAGCTCGTTTCGCCATCATCCGAATGCGCCACTCATACCCATAAAAAACCGCAAAGCCTCTATATAATCTTGTTGTCTATTTATATTTGAAATTTTAACGCAAAGCAGCTTCCAATAAGTAACCCAGACCATCCATCTCGTCCTCGAAACCCGCAAGGGCAAATCCACCTGTATCTTTTATATCTGGATAATATCCCCTCCATACAAGTCGGCTGACAAAACCCGGAAACTGCACCAACTACAACTCCCGCTCTTATAAAATACATCCACCAGACGGCAAATTGCTTTGAGAGACCTGCAAAGAATACCCTTTGTTGTAACCTATTCAATGCGCGATAACAACCCAAACATTTCTGCCCAATAAACCATTTATTACGAATTTGCCCACTAAAAATCTAATCAAATCTTGCAGAAAAACACAAAGGTAGTAATAGCTAACTCTGGAAACAATAGCCCATTATTAGTTATTGTGGGATTACATAAATCTATGGAATTGTAGACCTAGTAGTATTAGGTTCGAGTCGACAGTAGATCAGCGCTCGGCGCCTCCACAATTAATGTCACTTGCGCTATAACTCTCACCCGCCTTTGAATACATATTGTTCTCTTCTCGGTTTATTCAAATTTATGAAGACAGCATTTATAATTAATATTTGTGAATATTTGCCACTTAAATACTTACTAGTTATCAGTGGCGGCTCGTCCATAGGAGATAGGATTTTGCGATGAGGGATTTCAGTTAGTATTTTGATTCATAAATTTATTTTTCCAAAGTTACACAAAACCAAGTACAAAAAAATTATGATGTATCCATCATAGCACTTTAAACAATTGACGATTGACTGACATACTAAACGTATTTCACTCGTTAATTGGCTAAAGACCATTTCACATTAGATCAGCGTTTTATACGCGTGGCGCATAAAGTAAAATTTCGAGTGTAGAAAAGCCAAATTTGGCTCGGCCGCTTCGCTAAGCTACGAGACCGAGCCAAATTTTTGGGCTTTTCTAAACTCGGAATTTTACTTCATGCTCAATTTGGGATAGGAATCCTCGTTAGACGATCAATGATAAACTTATTTTGCAGTTTCTTTTCTTTTAATTTGATCAGTTTTTAATTTGATAACGTTGAACGGATAGTAATAGTAATATTTGGGAATTTTATACAAGTAAATCTGAAGTTTTGTTGATTTTTTTTAAGAATAAGTTATTTAACATTTACATAATGTAACTAAAAATCCTAAATTTTTCAAAACATTACCATTTTTGATTATTTAGTCCAAAAAAATAAAACGATAATATTGGATTGTAAATTAAAGTTGTGAGACCCCCAAATTGAACACTTTATTTTAAAGATTTATCAAAAACGTATCGATAGTCATATTTATGTAAAATTTTCAAGATCCACTAGGAAATTAGAATATTTTAATATTCGAAACAAAAAAATATAATTCTTTTACTTCTTAAGGTTATGAGACCCTAAAGTAGATTTGCATAAATAAATATAATAGATTTTCTTTTAGACATTGTTTGTATTTGTATTTGTTTATTTATTACGGAGTCTCTAATCAAACACAATACATTAAAAGCATTGGTAGATCAAGATAACGTGTTCATATTAAATACACAGAATTTTTTTTAAGTATACTCATGTATACGCTTTTTTTAAGAGTTCAATATGAAACTTCAAATGAGTATTTTCCACTCCCAGATTAGGCATGAAGTAAAATTTCAGGCTTTTCTTAACTCGAAACTTTACTTTATGAGCCACGCGTATAAGACACTGATTTCAGGTCAAGTTCATATATATTACAGTGTTTAATACGCGTGGCGCATGAAGTAAAATCACGAGTTTAGAAAATCCTAAAAATTTGGTATGGTGCAAAACCAAATTTTTAGGCTTTTCTAAACTCGAAATTAAAAATAAATGTATAGTCGTTCCGCTTCGCTACGCGACCAAACCAAATTTTTAGGCTATTCTAAACTTGAAATTTTACATTATGCTAAATCAAGAACTGGAAACACTCGTTAGTAGTTTTAAATTAAACTTATTAAAAAATAAGGGAGTTTTGCTATAAAATCTTAGCTTTTAGTGGCAGTTTACTTAATATCAGTACCTATTCAGTATTTTAATTACTACATGGGATTTGATTTTAATTTAAAATAAAACTAAGATAACGCGTTAAAATTAAATACAAAAATATTTTTTTTACATATGCAAACCCTTTTTTTAAGAGTTCAATTTAAAGCTATACTATTGAAGCTTTAAATTAAACTCTAAAAATAGGGTTTGCTTTATTAAAAAAAATCTCTGTATTTAATTTTAACGCGTTATCTTAATTTTATTTTAATTTAAAGTCAAATCCCATGTAGTAATTAAAATACTGAATAGGTACTGATATTAAGAGGGCCAATTTTTGCAGGTTGTGTTTCTGGGATACGAGATGGCGCAGAAATAGCAAAATTGCAGAAAGTAGTTTTGACTATGTATTGGTTTATAGTGCCTGCCGAATTTTATCACAACGAATAATAAAAATGAAATGTTGTTTGTTTGTTTACATAGCGCCGTGCGAATGAATGAACAGGTATTGAATTACAGAAGACACAAGTAAACTGGATAAATATTCATCATTTTAATTTCTATCGACATACATACAACTGTATAACGAAACAGATGCCTTTTTAGTTTGATATTCCGTATGAGTACAGAGAGTTTTTCTTTAAATTATACGCATTCTAAATTCATATTATTTTCTTTAAATATTTAGATATTCGTTATTTTTTAAAAGAGTACAATTTGAAATTTTAAACAAGTGTTTTCCACTCCCAGACTAAGCATGAAGTAAAATTTCGAGTTTAGAAAAGCCCCGTGAAAATTTGTCGAGGGTCGCTACGCGACCCTCGACAAATTTTCTGGGCTTTTCTAAACTCTAAATTTTACTTCATGCGCCAAGCGTACAAAACACTAAAATACTGTGAAATTTATGTATATTTGAACCTCACTTAAAATCAGTTTTTTATACGCGTGGCGCATTAAGTAAAATTTCGAGTTTAGAAAAGCCCAGAAAATTTGTCTCGGGTCGCTGCGCGACCCTCGATAAATTTTCACGGGGCTTTTCTAAACTCGAAATTTTACTTCATGCTTAGTCTGGGAGTGGAAAACACTCGTTTAAAGCTTATAATTGAACTCTTTTTAAAAACAACGCATGTCTGAAAATTTACAGCTTGTGCACATGCTTACCTAAAAGAAAAATTCCCTGTATTTATATTGTAGACAAACAGTTAAATTCTGGCAACATAAAATATATATTCATGTTATTTGCAACTACATAAGTAATTTAAATGATTACTATCAAAAATCAAATATCGTACATGACTGTCGCGTGCTGCACTCCTTAATTTGGTAAATTGCAATGAAGCACACAAAAGGAATAGATGCGAACATGAGAGGAGATCTACCCTTTAAGCTGGGTAGGCAACACTTGAAGCTGAGTGGGCTAAGCCGTACAAAAAATGAGAAATTACAATAACCTAATTCAAACTCTAGACGCTAAGCTGACTAAGTGACTCGGTAATCAAATCGCCGAGTGTCGCACATTCAATTTGGTAAATAAATGAAAAAGGAATTTTTCCGACTCATCACTTAGATCAACATATACATATAATGCACTTATATTTAAAGAATGTATTGGGAAATATATTAATAATGCCTTTCTTTGTTGTGTATCAACAATATAATCAATGAACAGTCCGCAGCAGAAAATTTACATTCGCAATTCAAGGCCACGCACCGGGAACCCGTGTCACGACAAATGCCGTACACGAATTCTACATATGAAACCCAATTTCTTTACACATGTTTTTGGAAATTACAGTATAATTTTAAGATATTACTAAAATAGCACGATGCTACCCCCTATTTATTAAAAGCATAATCAAAATTTACATTGCTTTTATGGAGATTTCTAAGCAACAATTAATGTTATTTATCATTTATTTTAGTTTATTCTAATTAGTACAACATGTTTATAATAATTACTTCATTAAATTTAAGCAATAAATAGAAACTACGTTTTCTATAGAAGTATCGCACGGATTTATGTGACCATTTAAAAGTGTTCCATTATTTGATTTATATATAATTCAAGAAACATTAAAAAAAATAATAGTATCAATTTATTCGCAAAGCTGCAATGTGCAATATGTATAAGTTTCAAAGATCTATTTTCATTATTGTGGAAGAGTAATCGTTGTTCGTTCTTATGGCCAAATAACATATGAATTTCCGACCTTTCGTAAACTGGAACTACAACGAGCATAGAATGATCGCTATTAATCACGAGAACGATGTTTTGCGGAACGAGCCGTAGGCGAGTGGAGCAAGTCGTTCGAATGATTAATAACCATTATATGCGAGTTATAAACTATACTTTGTTCACGACAACAACAATATATAACAAAACATTTATTGTATAATATATGTCGGCGCATCATAATCTTAGCGATGGGATTCCCAGAATTGGAAACGCGCACACGGAAACGCATTTTATTATTATTTTATAAATTATGGTAGAATTGGTTAAACAAAAAAAATGAAAGTATTTCTAGATGATCGTATGATGAAGAAAGTACGATGATAGATACTTTAATATTTGTGCTTTGCATATAAAAAGAGTTTGCTTATTTTAATCACCTATAAGTAGAGATTGTGATACTTGTACAAAGTTTGGTACACTGATATAGATTTTAGTACTGTAGTAGTAACTGATGGAACGCAATATTTTGCTGAAAGTTACTACAATTCATATTAAAAAAATGGAGAAACATTGTAATTAGTTACACATTATTGTAAACGTTTATGAATTAAATTACTTTTTTTCATAAAGTAATTAAAACACTTGGTTTGTTTTACTGGTGTTTTTTTTATTCCTTAAACTAAATGTAAAAAAGGAAACGTCAGTGAATCAAACCAAGTACTTAAATTAACCAACTCTATTATTTTATAAAATTCGATTAATTGTAAAAATGTAAGAGTTAATTCACTAATGTCTTCACATTTTTACACTTCTTGTCATTTGATATTATTTTATCTTTCAAAACAAAAATGTATTTATTACACAGCTAATTCTGTTATTTACCCATTAACGGCAATTATAGAGTTAACTCTATATAAGTGCACTTCTTTTTATGACTTCCATGAATGACTTTTTGTATTTATTATTTATAATTTATTAATATACGGCGGACCATTTACAAAAACATTAATTTACAATATTAATATCACAATATTTAATAAATATTAAAGTACTTAAAATAAACAACAAATAAAAAGTAAATGTAAAAATATAATATAATCACTTTAATGATAACTACAACAAAACATTTTATTGGCTACGCAAATAGGCTCTTACATACTGGATTTTTTCAAATATACATAATGTATACGCTTTCAATTATCAGGCTTTCGTCGATTTTATAAAAGCGGTTAACTTAAAGTTATGAACGAGTGTTTCTACTCCTAGATTGAGCATGAAGTAAAATTTCGAGTTTAGAAAAGCCTAAATTTTCAGACCCTACTAAACTCGAAATTTTACTTCATACGCCACGCGTATAAAACACTGAAATATTGTGAAGTTAGAAATACACTGAAACATTTTTTCTAAATGAGCAATAATCGAAATATTTAAATAAGAAAATATTTACATTTTTCTTCACACATTCTTAGGTCAGGTCAAATAATACAATGTATAAAATTCATTTTTTTACATATACGTAATGTATACCATGTCAAGTTCCAGGCATTCGTCGATTTTATAGAAAGCGGTAAACTTGATGTTTTTACTCCCAGATTAAACATAAAGTAAAATTTCGAGTTTAGAAAAGCCTTAAAATTTGGTTTGGTCGCATAGCGAAGCGGAGCGACCAAACCAAATTTTCAGGCTAAACCAAATATGCGTATAAAACACTGAAATATTGTGAAGTTAGGAATACACTGGAAACATTTTTTTAATGGGCAATAATCGAAATATTTAAATAACAAAAGATTTACATTTTTCTATACACATTCTCAAGTTAGGTCAAATAATACAATGTATAAAATTAACGTATGTAGTGATTTAATTATTAATTAACAAGATTAATGGGTTAATAAAATTTCACATGACTTTTCAAAAGTTTAGAAATACAACTTGGTTTTTTTGCAAATTTGTAAACTTTCTTCATTTAATGAAGTTAATAATTTTGAGAATCAATTGTTGTGAATTAGTGAAAAATGTTTTAAAAATCTCGATTTTTACAATCATTTTAATAACTAAGTGAATATGAATTTTCAACACCTGAATGCCTCAGCAGTCAACCAATTTACTTAAATTAATTTTAAAATATTGATTATATCAATAATTATTTTTTATATTTAATTGATGAGGCGGATACATGATGAAACTCCATAATACTATTTGAAATAAAACAACGCAGTTGGGAGGGTTTCACTTTTATTGTTCAACAATAAAAGTGAAACCCTCCCAACTGCGTTGTTTTATTTCAAATAATATCAATAATTATTAGCCCCTACAGTTTTTAACTTAATTCATCTTACACTTAACTTGTCAAACATTTAACTTAACCAACATATTTGTGAATTAATTATGTTGACACTAATAAACCGATTAAATTAAATACACTAAATAACTAGATAAAAACTATAGTTGGTTATGTCATAAACGAGTTATTAACTATTTTCTATTTTATTTACAAACAAAAAATACACTTGTAAATAAAGCACTTTTTTACTTTGTTTGACGACTGTGGTTTGATAATGACTACTAGATAGTCGAAACTATAGTCACAGAATTAAGTGCAATATGCAGTGGTTGAACAAAGTAAAAACGTTTTTATTTACAAGTGTATTTAAGATGTACTATAAAGTGAACGCCTACAACACAAAAAGGTTGAAAAAAATTGTTATCTGTGAAAAAATTACTACAATAAAACAATTATGACTGTATGAAACAGTTAATTTCATTGTTGTATTTTTGTCAATTTATTTAGTGTTAAAAAAAACATTTCAAATGTTTTTTATGTACATGTTTTTCTACCAATTTCTATTTCTTCCTACACATAACTTCCAAATAAACATTTTCGACAAACATTAAACAAATTTATTTATTACAAACTACAATAATTGTTATTGTTTTATGGCCAACTGTTTTTTTGTTGTAGATAAAATAGAAAATTGTTAATAGCTCAGTTATTTTTGTAAATAAGTATGTCGAGTGGCATTTCAGATTAAAAAGAAACAAAATCCCTTTCTTATGATGACATAGCCAACTATGGTTTCCATTTTCAAAAATGCAGGTTTGTGTTATATCTCGAAAACTAATATCAATATAAAATATCTGATACAATATTATTATTTAGTGTAAAATTATCTAAAACTTTGACCAATGTAGTTTTTTTTAATCTTTTTTTTAATAAATGAGAAAAATTGATTTAAAAATATTTAGGTACCATTGACTTTTTTAAACATTTTACAAGTGTCTTTTTATTCACCTCGTAAAATTGCACTACTTTGCTCCCTTAACCGTTTCTCTCTTATGAAAAAAAAATTAAAAAAACCTACCCTGTATAAGTATGAATTTCAATTGCGGAATAAGATAATACATTTTCATGTAATTGCATGCCATCCTGTAAACTATTTTGCTTACAGGTTCAGTTAAAACATCTCGGTGGCTTCTTCTCAGTAAGCTTTATTACGCTTTGTAATCCCCGTAAGTTTCTAATTAACTCCACGTTAAGAAATTGTTATTCAAAGAAATGGAGTTATGGAAAAATGATAAATAAACAGCTATGAAAGAAGCGATAACTACCGAAGCGTTCATTGCGCACAGTAACAATTTAATTAGTTTTGGGTATTATTACCCTGGATAGTTGGTAATTTACACTAATTAAAATGTTTACAATTTCAGGCGATGCTATGTGAAAATCACATAGTTTAATTATGTATTCTGTCTGTTGCTACACACAGTGCGATTTGCTCTTATATTCGTAATCAAATGACTATTAATCAAATAATAATTCAAAATAAAAATCACTATTTACTAATTACTGATTAATTAACAGAATTCGATAACATTTAGTAATATTTAGTTACAGGGAAGATACAATTGCTGTTTGCATTTAAATAACCGTTATAATTTTATGAGTAGTGAAACAAAAGCGCTATTGACAAAATCTCCCTAACTCCTGTGTTCCGACAAAAAGCGCACTTCCACAAAAGCGCTGACGACTAACAAAGAATCAATTTTTAATAACTAATTCAAAACGTGAAATGAACAAAAATGCCAATACTAGTTTTCACAGAATTTTTAGAAATATTAAAAAGTGTGATTCTTTTCATGCGATATTTGTTTGTGGATGATTTTTGTATTCAAATTAAATTAAGTATGAATGAAATTACGAATACTTGGCTGCGGAATATGTTAAAACATTAACAGTGCGATTGTTACCGGGGATTATGTTAATCTCCGGCAACAAGAATTGTAAATAATATTTACAATTCTTCCTTTATTTAAAATGAGTTCGCACCCAGCAATTAACTAATTGCCCGGTCCAAAGGATTATCTCCCGCGGTTTGGACCGTGCTCGGGCCACCATCTACCTGGGCAGGTGTGGCAGATTGCCCCTCGGGTTTTTCGAAATCGGCAATTAAGGGAGGGGACTATTTCTAAATTCTTTGCCAACGGTCACGTAGGCCTCAAACCCTCCCTTTTCCACGCCAATTTTCGGGGTATAAATACCGTGGGACGGCATCCAGAAAGGCAGTCCACTCTTGTGCTGTACAGGGGCAGCATGTGGATTCAGGAGGAACTACCGTTCCTCAACTCTTCTGTCTGAGCCAGGAAGCTCCGACGTTCCTGCCGCCAGAGGAAGATTCCAATACCAGGAAACAACCGACGCCGACATTAGCCGTCCCAGCCGTCGTTCCTGTTCTTGGACCAGGACGCCGAGAGCTCGATTGCCAGCGCAGTCGCCTCGACGCCACAACGACGCTCCAGTGTAGCGTTCGTTGCTTCCGCCGGATCCAGGCCAGGCCAGCAAGCCACCGACGCCAAGAAACTTTGCCCGACGCTAACGCTAGCCGTTCCGCCGTCGTTCCTGACGTCTCGTACTACAAGCGTAGTGGTTGTTGCTGCCTCCGGATCCAGCCAGACGCACCACCCCACCGACGCCGTCTCACACCGAGACGCCGTCTTGCTACTTGGACGCCGCCTCCCTCCAGAAGACACCATTAGCCGGACGCCACCGCTGGGCTAGTAGAAATTCCCGATCGCGACGCCGACGCCACACCAAGTCTGCCCTGTAACTCGTGCACTGTTTCTCTTGTTCTTGTTCTGTTTGTTGTTTTAATGTTTTATTTTGTTTAAAATAAATAATTTAAAACAGCATACGTATTTCAAAAGTTAGTTGCTCATCTCTCTTTAACTCAACCAACCTGAGCTAGTTGATAATCAGCGTAGGGTACCTTCCCCCCCTTTGACAAATGGCGCCCAACGTGGGGCTGTGTTAAGCCCACACCTTTAGAGAGCAACTAACTTTTTGAAGGATTGAAACACAAAAAGAACATTAACACAGTCGTACGGGGCCGACAACCGACCAACAATCAATCATGTCCACCAGATTATCGTTGGAAGAACATCTTCACGTCAAATTTTACTTTGACTTTTTCGACAAATCCTTCAAAACCTACGCGATATGGACGGACAGGATGAAGGTGGATTACGCCCTCAGCGGACTCGAAGGACGACTAGTCAACAGGTGTAGGAGCAAGTTGAAGAACCGGTACACAACGTGGGAAACTCTTCGACCAGTGCTGTTTCGCCTCTTCGCGTACAGAAAGGATGTTTATTCCGTTGCACCAAAAATACTTTGGCAGCGGGTAAACTACGCAAAGATTTGCACCGAAGATGGCGACTGACGTAGAAGAGCTGACGCTCGAGAAGCTCCCCGTTGTGTACCTGTGCAACGTAGCCCAGGAATGTGTGTTGGAGGAAAGAGCCTGGGAAGAAGCTCCCGGAATTCCCGCGGATGCTTGGGAATCCAATTTCATCACCGTCGACCCAAACATCTACGAGTTTCCGGAGCAGCTTACCGTTTCCGGGCCCCTTATCGCTAAAGGAACTCGCGAGAAATTAGTGTCCTGCGCCTCGATAAAACCGGGTGATGCCTTGCTTGAAACTCGCCAGCCAGTCCAGCTAATTTCAAGGCCTCGACGAAACCCACCCTGGCAAGTAGACGACCCCAAGCCAAACAGAGCACGCAGAACCCGGCACGAATACGGACAAGAAACCCGATATCCCTATGAACGCCACCCCGGACTTCGGCGCTTCCCAACGCAGCCATCCCGGAAGCCGACCTGGAAGCCTACATCATACCGCCTCCCGAGACCACCCTGGAAGCCTCCTTGGAAAATAAAGTCTCTCCTGCAAAGGAAACCCGGACGTCGCAGCTTTCCAACTCGTCCCTGGAAGCCTCCCTGGAGATCGAAATCATCCCAGGACAGGACAACCAGATTTCACCGCTCTCCACGACCGCAGAGAAAACCCCCCTGGACTTGCAAGTGAACAGACACTTAAGTACATTTACCCCGCGAAAAGACGCTCCATTAAGTTTAGTTAAGTGTAAATATAGTATAGTGTAAATTTAACAAATAGTGCCATCCAGTGCGCGAAAACAGGACCACAGCAGCCACCACCAGGACCTCCAGGAGAGCAGCATCGCCGTTTCTTATTGGGTAGAACTCATTTTACGGAGCCGTTTGTTACCGGGGATTATGTTAATCTCCGGCAACAAGAATTGTAAATAATATTTACAATTCTTCCTTTATTTAAAATTAGTTCGCACCCTGCAATTAACTAATTGCCCGGTCCAATGGATTATCTCCCGCGGTTAGGACCGTGCTAGGGCCACCATCTACCTGGGCAGGTGTGGCGGATTGCCCCTCGGGTTTTTCGAAATCGGCAATTAAGGGAGAGGACTAATGACCACCGTTGCAATTTGAAAGAAGAAAGATTAAGAAGAGATAAAGAAGAAGAAAGATACATTTCTATACTTCTTTAAAATTGCAGCTTAACGGTTGTTTGGATTTAAAAGTTCGCTGAAAGTAATTATCTCGTCTGTGATAATTGCTTTCTAGCGAATTCTTTGCCAACGGTCACGTAGTCCTCAATAACCTCCCTTCTCCACGCCAATTTTTGGGGTATAAATACCGGGGGACGGCATCCAGGAAGGCAGTCCACTCTTGTGCTGTACAGGGGCAGTATGTGGATTCAGGAGGAACTACCGTTCCTCAACTCTTCTGTCTGAGCCAGGAAGCTCCGACCGACGCCAACGCCAGACGTCCTAGCCGTCATTCCTGCCGCCAGAGGAAGATTCCAACACCAGGAAACAACCGACGCCGACGTTAGCCGCCCCAGCCGTCGTTCCTGTTCTTGGACCAGGACGCCGAGAGCCCGATTGCCAGCGCAGTCGCCTCGACGCCACAACGACGCTCCAGTGTAGCGTTCGTTGCTTCCGCCGGATCCAGGCCGGGCCAGCAACCCACCGATACCAGGAAACTTTTCCCGACGCCAACGGTAGCCGTTCCGCCGTCGTTCCTGACGTCCCGCACTACGAGCGTAGTGTTTTTTGCTGCCTCCGGATCCAGCCAGACGCACCACCCCATCGACGCCGTCTCACACCGAGACGCCGTCTTGCTACTTTGACGCCGCCTCCCTCCAGAAGCCACCACTAGCCAGACGCCACCGCTGGGCTAGTAGAAATTCCCGATCGCGACGCCGACGCCACACCAAGTCTGCCCTGTAACTCGTGCACTGTTTCTCTTGTTCTTGTTCTGTTTGTTGTTTTAATGTTTTATTTGTTTTATTTTGTTTAAAATCAATAATTTATAACAGCATATGTGTTTCAAAAGTTAGTTGCTCATCTCTCTTTAACTCAACCAACCTGAGCTAGTTGGTAGTCAGCGTGGGGTACCTTCCCCCCCTTTGACACGATTCTTAACGCAATCTGCAACAAATTTGTCTTACAAAGACTAAATTAAAGACTCATAGCTTACTGTATGTAACAATGAATGTTTTATTAGGGCTCTGTGAGACAAATTTGTTGTAGATTGCGTAAAGAATCTCACTTTTAATGTTTCAAATCAATTGTTTACAATCGATTTAAAAATCGTTACTGAAAGATCGATTCGATAAAAACAACTGAAATGATAATATAAATGTGTTAACATGGAAAATTAAAGTGTATAATATAATTTTGGGTTTGTTTTGTGTTGTTGTAAAGGTTAATACTATTTGTTTAGAATGTCATACTAAATCAGTCTTTTACGAGCCTTAACGCCGGCAAATCTAAATTGAATCCCTAACAGCCTTATTAATAGAAGTTAGCATACAGTGGTTCTAAGGATAATATTAAAATCGCATTAATAAAACATTTTTTGTTTTAAAAAAAATTAATATTGATGGCTCAGTCAACTTAACCTCTCAAAGTTCGGCTTTTTTTGAAAAAAACTATTGCGCTAGACGGGCCTTAGATAGCGCCAGCTACCGCCATAAAAATTAGAGCTAGCGCCACTAAGACGAGAGAGTTACGGCGGTTTGAACTTTCGGGGGGCTAGGTTGATGCTAGCCCCCCAAGCTTGGATTTTTCAAGTTTTTTTTACACTATTCGGATGCCTCAGAGCTAGCGCCACCCCCACAACTCCAAAAAATGAAAAAACATTTTTAACCCCAGCCCCCCGAAATAAGATTTTTTTTATAAAATTGGGTGCAAAAGATAGATTACTTAAAACGTATAAATTAATAACCAGTAATAGAATTATATTTTATAATAAGTGTCTGTTTTGATTTGACATTGTGAGTTTATATTTGTATAAACTTCTTAATATAAGCATAATCACTACAAGAAGTTTAAATGTTGTTTTAATATTACATTTTTGTATAAGCATGAATATTTCTTAAATAAAAATCACTTGGTTCGTTTCACAAAGTATTTGATTTATTCCGACTAGTTTCAGTTTCTAGCCATTATCAAGGAATGTAAAATAGAATTAAATACCATAAAGATTATTGCAAATAATAACGGTTACTCAGAACAAGTAATAGACAATTTGCTAAAAAGAAAAAACTAACTGAATTATTAAAATATTTTTACGCAACCACTGAAAAACCCACAACTACTTGACATAAAATAGATTATGTGGCAGACCTTTCAATAAAAATTAAAAACAGTTTAGGAAACAAATTTGATATCATACTGACAAACCCCATTAATTTAAGAACTGTTTTAGTCAATAATAATTTCAAAAATAATAAAATTAAGGGTATTTACGAATTAAGTTGTGGTTATTGTGATGTATTGTATATAGGGAAAACGGGTCGATCTTTTAAAATTCGTCTAGAAGTACACTGAAAAGACGTTCTAAATAATAAACAATCAACGGGCATGTCCAAACACTGTATCACAGCCGGTCACCTTTTTAATAATTCCAATTTCAAAATTTTATATACAGGAAATAAGGGCCGTTTACTGAATCTCAGAGAAGCTTTGGAAATACAAAAGGCAATAAAAGCAGGAAAGCACATAGTTAATGACAACGACGAACTTTGGATTTCCCCAATATTAAACGCCCTTACTACCTGATTATGTATATACAGTTTGTAAAAATGTAATTTCTGTACATTGCTTGATAATGGCTAGAAGCCGAAACTAGTCGGAATAAATCAAATATTTTGTGAAAGGAACCAAGTGATTTTTATTTAAAAAATATTCATACTTATATATTTAATCATGTTTCACCAAGTGATTAATGAGAACATAGTGAAAGATATATTACATGTTTGTTTATGGGGTAGTAGTTTGTTTAATGCAAACGTAAAGGTTTCAAATAATGCTCATTTGATAGCTGGAATATTGCTCTCTGTACACGTAGAAATAAAAATCACCTCGTTCCATGCAAAAGTGATTAAAAAGTATCATTTTGCTTAAGATACACCTTTCATTTTGATACCTTTATTGTATTTTTGGTCACTTTTCGGGGTTACGGTTACATTGTACGCCACTGTCTTACTAGCGCAAGCTATCTCATTGCCAGTGTTTATAGACATCAATTAATAATAATTACTAGTGCTCGGATTTCTAAGCAAACAGCTTATGCTGAAAATGAAAAGCAACAACATTTCAAACAAGATAAATTCAAATTCAAAAATATTTGAATTCGAGAAAATAAGCTTACGCTTCTTATAGTTTGCACACATAATCCCCTTTCTCACCTATAAATACCGACCATATTTTTCACTCATTCCATTTCTGTGTACCTGTTCATTCCACACACAACACTTTTTCCAAGTAAGTTTATTTTAATTTTATTCCTAAATTTTTTTTTAAAAACGTCATAAGCAAAGCTATACTGAAGAGAGATAAATCTCGAAACACGTCTATAGATGGCCTAAGTTAGTTTTAATCCAAGTCCTTTCACTTCTAATTTTTTGTTATCTCTCCTTTCATTTTAAATTTGTATTTGTTAGTTGGTTTGAAGAGAATTTGACCTAAACGTTACATATACTTTAATAGAGCGTTGTAACAAATCAAATAAAATAAGATTTTAAATAATTCATTGTATAATTCAATATCCGGAGGTGTATTTGCACGGGAAGTAGTTGTTTCAATGGATATTTATCTTCTTAAGTTGTCTTTTTAATTAAGACATTGTTTGCATTTTCACGAAACGTTTTTTGTAATTTTATATATTATGCAACATTTGTTTGAAAAATGTGTACGAATTATAGGAAGTTAAATCATTTGACACTACATTTTACTTGCTTTATTGCTTTTTTTCGATTTTTTTCGGTTTTATGCTTATTTTACATTTATGTGCTTATTTGGTGCTGATTTTCTTAAATTTTAGATCGTAGACAACGCTTATCTGTATTTACCTAGTTTAGTGGTTCTCAAACTTTTTTGGCAATGAGACCCTTTAAAAGCATTTAAAATTTGATCGTAGATTTATTCTAGATTTATTATACCGGGTATCCATAAAAGAATGTCCCAGACTATTTACAACAAATCATACATGAAATTGATGGTATACTAAAGTAGTTTTTTCTTGCAAATGTTTAATATGTGCACCTTTTGTTATACAGCACACATCAAACGTAAAGGCCAGTTCTTCCCACACTTTGGTCCGGAGTAACGGAAGCAACAAAACGCTTTACGCTCACGAGTCGCCATTTTGCGTATGTTGCGCTGCAAGCGAGAAAACAACAAGTACGGCAGTACGGCAAATATTACTTACACTTTGTGTGATTAAACTTGTAAACTGATGATCCTACTTTGGTGTAATAGATGTCGCTTGCGATGTTCTTCAAACTCTATGATACATACATATTTTGAATATTGTAGATATAAATATAGAATATAACAAATGTAAAGTGTGTTTTATTTGTTATAATTTATGATGTATATATTACAATAATGTTATTATTTCACACGGTGTATATTTATTTTTGTATTTTCATAGAAAGAGTTTTTTGTTATTAGAATGATAAGACGCGCGCAGATGTTCGCGATCACTTGTATTTGAGCACTCTAAGAATGAACGCCTAATTTGTAATCAGTGATTTTATTTATAGAAAAAAGTTCCTTCTAAATTCAAATAAATATCACATTTGTGTGATACATATATTCACGGATGCAACAGTGGCGACGAGGATACTTAATTAATTAATCAAATTATAATTATAAAAATAATAAGAAACACGTGGACAATGCCGACTGAAGGAGTGGCGCATGGTGTTATTGGACATTTACGTGAGTTTAATCACAATTTAAATGATTGGACAATTTTTCAACGTCGTCTTTTAAATTTTTTTACGTCAAATGATAATACAATAAAGATGGCCTTATTTTTAAATTTATTGTCGGAGCAATCGTATGATTTGTGCTTACCGGAGAAACCAGAAAATAAATCGGTCAAGCACTTAGTAGATATGTATAATAAACATTCTGCTTCTCAAAAATCAATATTTGCTAAAAGATTTAAATTCTACAATTAAAGACAATTGACTGGTGAATCGGATTGGGCAGCAAAAGTTAGAAGTTTGGCTGTTCATTGTGAATTTGGAGGAGAACTTCAAGTTTGTCTGCGGTATAAATTTAATTTAAATAGTAAGTTGGAAAGGAGCCTCGTGGTCAAATCCGGAATAGGTACTCCTTAGTTTCGTCAAAAGAGAACCAATCTACCACGTAAGATTATCAGGAACGACTTCATCAATAATTCCGCCATCTTGTGACGTATTAGGAAGAAAGAATCACCCATCAGCAAAATGTTATAATTGCATTGTTAAAGGTCACCTTGCTCCAGTATGTAAAAATAAAAAATCAAATTTTGCTAGTAATAACTATCATCAAAATAACGAAAGAAATAAAAATAAAAAGAAATTTTATGATTTTATTATTAATAAGGAAAACAATTCATTGTTTACTATATTAGAAAAATTCAATGGAGGAAAACTGTTGTATGTAGAAGTATTAATTATTAATTTAGAATATAAATTCCAAAATGATACTGGAGCAAGTGTCTCTGTTATTTCTGAAAACATGTTTAAAGAATATTTTCCGTTTGTTAAATTATGCCCACCAGAAGAAAAATATATTTGCTTGTACAGGAAGTAAAATAAATTCTATAGGCAAACTCGTGTTATCAGTTAATTTTCGAAATGAAAATTCATATCTGAATTAGATCAAAAAATTACTTAAAGGAAAATAATGAAGTTTAAAAACTAACAATTAAATTAAAATCTGTTTTTAAACCTGGTCTCGGTACTTTTAATGAATGTATCGGTTCCTTAAAATTTAAAAAACAACTATAACTCCAACAATTCCTATTGAGCTCAGAATAAAAGTGGAGGATGAACTGAGATGAGAGTCATAGTTCCAGTAAATTTTTCAGAATAGGCAACACCAATTGTTCCTATTTTTAAACCAAATGGAACCGTCAGGATCTGTGGAGATTTGAAAGTCACTAACAACAAGTTTTTGGAAACAAATAAGTATTCTTTACCTCGGCAAGAGGATTTATTTTCAAAATTAAGCGGAGGCAAAAAAATTACAAAATTAGATTTAACTAGTGCCTACCGGCAGAATAAATTAGATGAAAAATCGAAACAATGGTTTACTATTAGCACCTATAAAGGGTTATTTCAATATCAAAGCTTGCCTTTTGGGGTGGCATCTGCCTCAGCAATATTCCAAAAAACAATGGAGGCACTTCTTGTTGGTATGGAGGGGGTAGTTTGTTTCTTAGACGACATATTATTTACTGGGAAAACAAAAAATTGACCATGTAAGTACATAATTTAAGGTGTTGTCAATTTTGTAAAATTCTGGCTTAAAGATTTCTTTAAATAAATGTTCATTGCTTACAAATAATAATAAATTTGTTGGTAAAAATACCTAGCATTTTCAAGTGGGGGAAAAGGTCTTAGCGAGAAATTATAAAAATAATAAGATTTTTTTTGGGTACAATATCTAAACAATTTGGGAAAAATATATAGGTGGTTTATATGCAAGAAACAGATCCTATGTGGAAACGCCACGCAAATTAATTAGAAAAATATTCCTTACAGATAATTAACTCAGCATTACCTATTAACCCTTTAGGTTCTAGTCCTATTACATGTAATGTTGATACACAAAAAGGAAATGTTAAACCGCCTAAACGGTTACGTTATTAAGAATGAAGAATTAAGAATTAAGAGAGGTGTTGTATATATTATTATAATGTTAATATTTCATACTATATATATTATTTTCGTGTTTGCATAAAAAGAGTGTTTGTTATTAGAATGATAAGTCGCGCGCAGATGTTCGCGGTCACTTGTATTTGAGCACTCGAAGAATAAACGCCTAATTTGTAATTAGTGATTTTATTAATAAATTAAAAGTTCCTTCTAAATTTAATTAAATATTACATTCGTGTGATACATATATTCATGGATGTAACAATTTAATATACAGGAAAATACATATCTCCATTACATGGAGCGTTTAATAACGCTCTATTCATGAAACATTTTCAGACTTTTCTAAACTCAAAATTTTACTTCATGCTTAATCAAGAAGTGGAAACATTCGTTAGAAGCTTATTATTAATTTTAAATAGAGTGATAAGCTGCGGCGCACAATGTATCCATAACCCCGAAAAGTGGCAAAAAAAACAATAAAGGTATCAAAATTAAACGTCTACCTTGAACAAAATTATACTTCCTAATCACTTTTGCATACTTCAAATTAGATGCATAGGCTTTTTTGCTAAGATTTACCGTCAACTTATGAAGTTATTATGTTTTGAAGAAGACCATTTTGTGAGAGAATTTAATACGTATACATAGCGCATACTATTGTGGTTTCTATGTGAACTATAAAGTTAAATAAGCAGTAATAGAAATATATTTTATAATACGTGTCTATTTAGATTTGAAATTGTGAGTTTATTATTTAATTAAACTTTTTTATAAAAGCATAATCAAGACAATAATTTTTTTTAATATTACATTTTTGTTGATAGAGTAGTAGTTTGTTTTTTGCAAAAGTAGAGGTTTAAAATATGGCTCATTTGATAGCTAGAATATTGCTTTATACGTAGAAATAAAAATCATCTCGCTCCATTTGCGCGTTCGGAAGTTATGCATTTTTTTAATGTAGCGGGTCGCTGACATCCGACAGGCTAAAACCAAAGATTCTGCCCAGAGGTGGAAGGAGTAATCAAAATAAAAATAAAAATTAGAGGAAACAAAAATTCCCATATATTTCTAAAAAGTATGAGCCTTCTAAATTTGGTTTACCTATATTTTTGCATCAACCTATCGTTCTGCAATTAATTCCTAAAGTTGCACATTATCATGTCGCGAACGGAGAGCGAAAACTGTAAATGTTTTTAACAATTTATTACTTTGTTCTTATTTAATCAAATGCTTTCATTTTGACATATATTATCAAGACTCTATTTTAGTATAATTTGGTGTTGGTTTTATTTTAATAGACGTATTAGAAAATTTGTTACGATTATTAATTTTAGGAAGCGTTTTTTCTCTCTAACATTACAGTAATATCTCAGATTTTTACTGATTGAAAAATGCATAACTTGATAACGCGCAGAAGTAGAGGAATGATTTTAGGTATGCAGTTAGACCACATATATACTTTTAAAATGATTCAGATCTTAAACCTCCTTAAACCTACTTTTACATTTTCAAAATGGCGGTTCCATTAAAGTTTTACTTCTAGAAAATTAAATGTAAAACTTTAAATAAATGCTATTCAACTAAGAGGCAATACAAATTATTACAATTCACATGTAAAGTAAGAACAAAGTTTCAGTTTCTATAAAACATAAAGTGCTTTTAAATATTTAAGTTATCTATTAAAATATCAATTATTTAGTAAGTGCACTTTTTATTAATTAGACAATTTAAAAAAAAGGTTTACTTTACTAGCGCATAAAACGGTATGTTATACGGAAATGGGTTCAAAAAAACTGTTATTTCTATGAACTGAAGTCTTTAGAACACATATATGTCATAGACATTGCAAATTAGTCAACTTTATTTATTAGTATTTTTGTCCACTTTTCACTGCAACGCGTATACTGTGCGGCGTATCGTCTCTCCTCAACAACAAATCATGAGGACAATAATTTAAACAATATAACGAAATATGTCTTTTTTAATATAAACAAGGAAAGTACTATAATAAACGAATTCCCATTATAATATCCTATTGTATTTTGATATATTATGAAAATACAATCTTTTAATAATAGGTGCTCATCATTAAAATATGCATTACTTTAAAGACTATTATTATCAAAGACTAACAACAAGCAACTAATGACCACCGTAATGGATATCACTGTAATGTATTTTCCATACAATTCAATTAAACTCATGTGTTTTTTTACACATTTTTTTTTCGATAAAGAGCTTTTTACCTTTTATATAATTATAAAATATAAATAATAAACAGATTATTTTAATGATCGATTAATCATTCTAATTATTTCAAGAATATTCACGTAGATAAAGCATTTTCGCGTGCCGTACACATTTTGGAATTAATTCAAACACCATATATCATTAATCATCAATTACGTATGTATGTACATGTTTGCTATTTGAATTAAATTAAAATTGATCGATGTCTAGTTTAAGTCAGTTGTATGCTTTATGAAATAGTGGCTTATCATCGATTTTAATATACAG
Organism: Philonthus cognatus; assembly: GCA_932526585.2. Lineage (NCBI taxonomy): Eukaryota > Metazoa > Arthropoda > Insecta > Coleoptera > Staphylinidae > Philonthus > Philonthus cognatus. Next base: position 95,687,328 of record OW052243.1, read on the forward strand.
TCTTTACACAAGTTATGAAATATAACAAAAAAGGATTATTGAACTTTGTTTTTGGACTATTTAAAAATTGAAGATATAGGAAGAGAGTTTAGGTCATTTTCAACTAAGTAAAAAAAAATATATATATATCATTCTCGTATGAATGCATTGCAATCGCTAGGAAAGAATGCAATAAAACAAAATTGAGACTGGTTCTCTGATTTTAAATGGTGCAATAAACGATTATTTTACGTTTTCTGTAAAAACGCAAAGACTTACAGCTTAAGCTATAAATACCATTCGATAGGTAATTAAAACGTACATTTGCTGTTAAGTTAAAAAATATGGCGTTCCATTTTAATAAATATTATAGCCACTTAAAGTTCTTATTTGATTGGTTTCAATTTTTGTACACCCTGTATAAGATCGCAAGTTTATTATAATTGGAAAATAAAATATGATATATTGTTACACTTCACTGTAAATTTGGCAAACAAAACTTAAATACTTTATAAGTATTTGAAACATAAAAATTAGGTTAGATTTTAACAAAATTCAAATGATTTAAAAAACTTAAGGTTTTGGCATTACAAAGCTACTTAATACAGACAATTATTTTGATTGGAGAATCCAAAAATCGAATAAAATTTAGGGGGTTCCATCTAAAACAACATACCTTTGATAATTTTAGGGCGTTTGGAACACCCTGTATAATATGAAACTATTTTTAAAAAGTAACTATAATAGACCTCCATATATCCCAATAGTGAAACTTTTTGAAAGTCGCGTACTTTAGCCACAATATTCCGTGCCGTATAGCGTGAATAACCTTGTGTAGTTAAAACATTACAGAATTCGTTAATAATGTCAAAGTTATTGAAAACCATGAAAATTATCTAAATTTATAAATAAATCTTACAAATATAAAGAGGATCAATAACATTCGTAAATGATCGGACAGTTGACAGTTTCAAGAAAAAAGAAAATGCAATTATTTATTTCAACGGCTTGCCATTTACATGAAAAATACAATATAGAAAATAACAAATATGTACAAACACTGAACTTAAAACTAAACAAGAAAAGTTATAACTCTTTTAAAAGGCGCTTTAATAATGAGAAAGACCCATTAAAAAAAGTCAAATTTTAAAATATTCGCGTGACGCAAAACCCGGAATATTTCGCATAATCCGTGCGCCTGTAGCCGATATGGAATGTAATGTCAGACCGAAGAGGAACCCGTATACCCACCAATTCCAACAGATCAGGGCAATCCAAATATCCATTGAGTAGTTTGAATACTAACTGAATGTCAGCTTCTACACGAGTTTGCTTAAGGCTGTAAAGGCCAAAAGTCGTCAAAAGATGAAAGTAGGGCTGATCAGTACTAAATTTATAGGCAAGGTACCTTACAAATTTGTTTTGAACTTGCTCAATTTTATTAATGTCGCATTCAGTGTATCTCCGGAGACCATATCGCTGAACAATATTCCAAGTAGGGTCGCACTTACGAATTATACAGTGTTACCAGCGTTCTACTATTTGTAAAGTTCTTACTTATAATTTTGCCAATGTCTGTAATTTTTCGTACAAATCGATTAAATGAAATTCATTTATTTACTTTCGAGAAATGGGTATTAGACTTTAAAAAATACGTTAGAAAATATTTATAGAAATAGAAAAAGAAATGTTGAAAAATAACCAAATGAAAAGATAAAAACAGGGAATTGTTCTTTTAGGTATAGATATCACGATTTTTTAATGAACATTTTAAGACATTCCTTATTTAAAAAAAAAACAATTTGAAGTGTTTTCAATCCCAGACTAATTATGAAGTAACACATCAAGTTTAGAAAAGCCTGAACGTTTGGATTTGAACGCGTAATGTCCAAATCCAAATTTAGACTTTTCTAAACTCAAAATTTTACTTCATACGCCTCGCGTATAAAACACTGACACAAAGTGAAGTTCAAAATATACTGCTTAGATTTTATCACATGTTTATTAATTTTAGAAATGTTTATATGGAATATGTGAAAGTATACTCTGTATGTTAATATTTAACAAAAATCACAAATTTTAAATAATTATTACAGTTTTAAATAAAATCGTCAAAACCAACACACATTATCAAATTTTACAAAAGCTTCCGAACTGTAAAAATTTTGACAAATTGACAAAAAGTAAAAACGTAGAAAATTACTCGTTTGGAATTTCCACTTCTGTGAGTGGGATTTAACATAAATTTTAAAACTGCAATTGAAAGATAATTCTCCCCTAAAACATTTCTCTCAGGATCCGTTCCTGAGTGGGCTGGCTAGTGGGTAGATGTTTCTAAATGCAATTAAACACAAAAAATAAAAGTAAAAATACCAAAATCCAAATAAGATGCGAAAAAGATGTTTTTCTTTTTAACTTCTCAAATAATTCAGAGACTTTTCCATTGATGTTAGAAACAATCCGGGCTATTTACTTTCCCTAGAAAATAAAAAAAACCTAAATCGCTCGGCATGAATTAAAATTACTCGAGAATTACGATTCAAAACAAATTTTTATGTTTATATAATATATAAAATTACGAAAAAACTATTCGTGAAATTGTTTAACTGCTTATACAAGAACAATTTATTATGTTATAAAACTGTAAAATAGCCCCGCAACCGTTATGAATGAGCCGCCTCTGGGCACAATTATAGTTATTTTTCAATGAAAAGTTTTTATAGTTAGATATATTTTAGATAATATATTAATTAATAAATGAATATATTAAGTTAAACTATATAATAATTTATGCCAATATTTTAAATGTTTAAAGTGAGAGTGGCAGATAGTTGGAAAATTAATTGAATTGTTCCGTAGCTTTAATGAGATTCGCCCATATTAAACATATATGACGTAAATTCATTAAAGTTGCGATTTATTATGGGTAAAATCAAACGTATTGGGTGGTAACTAGTTCTAGCACCATTGATGTTCTGATTACAAGACAATATTGCGTAATACATCAAATAATGCTAAAACTTGTAGGATTTTAATGTCATCAATTTAAAACGATTAGGATATTTAGTTTTTTTGTAAAAAATTACTAAAAATAGCTATTTTTGCTTCATTTTCTTATTTTTTTTTAGTCAACTAAAAATTCTGCTACGTAAAATTCAAGGTTGTCCATAAATTCTGCAATTAATTATCTCGACATTCATAAAAAAAATCATTATATCTTATATCTTTTTAAGCTGGAAATAGTAATATAGGTCTATTTCACTAACTTTAGTCAACCGCAACTTTAAATCTAGACGAACATGCAGGGCCGAATTAGATTCGCGATTGATTTGACTTTTCGTGTTGTTTCTCTTTTATAAAATTGATTCGAGCGAATCTTTAATGCAGCGATTCGATTAGGAAACGTGCGTAGGAAATTTTTCGGAAGCCCTGTTCAGTTGTTGGGAGCGAAATAGCTCACGGGCAATTTGTATATTTCCTGTTTCTGATGTAAATTCAGTTTTCTAGTTGCCGATGCGGGGTTGAAAAAGAAGCAGCGGCGAAAACAGGAACAGAACCGCACCCAGGAATATCAGAGCCTTTATTTCTAGACCGGCACGGATCCGAGAACGTTTTATCAATTGATTCCGGCGCACCGAGCAAATCAAATTTAGGACCAATAAAATACGAGAAACAACCGAAAGCAATGGCAGGAATAAATGAGGTCCTGTAATGTATGCTCCGGGGATTAGAAAGCTCGTCAGCCGAGTCATCAGAAGTCGGAGTCTGGAGGGTGGATGCGGATCGGGGGTGGAAGGTGGTGGGGTAGTCGGCGGACAAGTCAATTGAATTTCTAGTGCGGCCAGGTTTTGTGGGGCAGAATAAACCGTGGGATTGCTACGATATTCTATAGGTATCGTTTTCTGTGAAAGCTGGGCTGTGAAGGGTGGAACCATTGTTAAACGGGCTGCCGTGTAAATTATGTATCACAGCTTGGACGAGGAATTTTAGAAGAGTCCGACTCAGCCTCATTTCAGTTCCAGCTCACATTGCCATTCCCTGTGACCAGTGGCTATTTCCAGTGGGTCAATTTCCATCGCATCGCATGTGTATTTCGGCCTCTCACTCATCACTCTCTAATTTGCATGTTGGTAATCCTGTTAGGTTATGCCTGTGTCGTCAGGCGAGAGCAACCACGGTGGATTAAACATGTTAATATGAAATTTACACGTTGATATATGGGAGAGTGTTCCACCAGGTCAATACTAATGCAAAATAAAGTCATGCACGTCAACAAGCCTGCACGTGGCTTTTTACTTTTCTCCAGTCATAAACCTTACACGGATCTGCCGGGATCGGCTTTATTGCAAGAAACTGTTTGGTTAACCCATATATGATGTACGAGCAGTAGCAGTTCAGCATGCCTTCCCTATCTTCCATATATCACATATTTATATTTAAATTTCAAGGGGGATCATCCTGCATTACACCACAAAAAATTATCACATTGATGAGTTAACAAAGCCCTCTGCATTTCATATATTAACTTAAAAATAACGAAATGCCCGATTTAGAATATCTGTAGGTCCATCAAAAATCAAAGTAAGCACAATTGTTGTTCACTATAAATATACAATTGTCAGTAGACTCAGAACTTGTTTCACATTATTAGCTTCGAATTATATAGGTCAGTGTGTTACCAGCGTTTTATCGGAAACGTCGAAACTTTGATTACTTCGGAAGAATCCACATCACACATCGCGGATTCGGCCTCATTATCATTTTAATTTTAAAACATAATTAGGTTTTTTCAAAATAGGATTAAGATTCTTTTGCATATTTTACTAGGGTTTATTCCCCAGAAAATATTGTCATTTATTAGGGTAGTTTATTAGTAGGCACGAAAGCGCAGAAATAAACACCAACCAACCTTAATCCAAGAAAATTGAAACGCACACAGATGTGCTAGATTTTGTGTTTCACACTTCGTCTTTTAGGCCCAAAACGTGCCCAAGGTACGAACCCTCGGATTAAGATTATAGACGTGTTCAGACTCGCAAATATTGAAGTACTGAATGCACAAACGTTCGCACAACAGTCCTGTGGTTGGCCAACCACAGGCAAGCGTCTCAACCATCTCCATCGAAGCACCCTTTTCCAAAAATGGCCATAACGCGGGGGATGAAGGTGTTTCAAAGTGTCAACCTCGTGTGTCGTTATTTTATTTTTAAAATCGTGCCGCGGGTATTGAATGTTTTTTGTATTTTATTTTATTTAACTTATACTTGTATTTTATTATCATTCATTTTCATTTGTTTATTTGTATTTATTATTTTATTCTATTTACGTGTAAATAAAGTATTGTTATTGTTATTTGGAAGTCAAACTTTTATTCCAAATTCAAATTCAATTTCTAAACAAAGTATAAGCGAAATATATAAACATAGAGTCAGTGGTTACTGATAAGCTGCTGCCCCAAATTAACGTACTCACCAGGTAAGTAATTACACGTTATTCAATTAATTAATAAGTGACTGTGTAACTTTACCAAAAATCTAGCTAAGTAATCGTGGGGATCCGATTTTGGCACCAGGCCAATTTAATTCATATTTTTTTTTTATCAAAATCGGGGAATTAACTTCTAAAGAGTTAATCTCTAAATCTTCTCCGTTGATAAGTAGCACAAAAAGTAATTTCATTAATAGATACGTTCAAGTTTACATTTTGTATATGATTCTAATACATACTGACAATTTGCAGAAAATATTACGGATTCAAGTTTGCAGAAATAAAGTGAGAGACATAAGACTGTTATACATTAGTATTTGCTGTTACATACAGTAACCTACTGTGAATATAACAATTCGGGTTAAATTATTTAGACCATCTATAGATGCGGGGTCCAAACAAAAGCCCAAACAAAACCGGAATCCAGTGCAAACTTAGGCAGCGGGGCCTTAAACAGGTGCGGATTTATGAGGAAAAGGGGGAAATGCCCCCCAATAGCCAAACGACAAAAAAATAAAACAAAAAAACGTTTACTATTTCCTCGTTACTAAAATGACTATTAAATATGAAAAAGATAATATGTCAAAATCTAAGAGTTACAACAGAAGGTGTACAAGTATATAAGTAAATAGTAAACATTTGTAGAATGTATTGAAGTAAGGACTAAACATAAGGCGTGGCGTGGCGTATGAAGTAAAATTTCGAATTTAGAAAGTTTAGAAAAACCTGACCAAACCAAATTTTAAGGATTTTCTAAACTCGAAATTTTATTTTTCATGCTTAATCTGGGATTGGAAACACTCGTTAGAATCTTCAAATTAAAAGCTTTTTAAAAAATAACGAATGTCTGAAAATTTAGATAGAAAAATCGTGATATGTATACCAATTCTATATATGTTGCCAGGTCTAGATACAGCAAAAAAATTGCAAAATTTGAATATCCATAAAGAAACTATTGAAATTGATTTAAACTAAAATTTTTGAAAAATCGTCAAAATTTAATGAAACAGAAAATTTGTGGATTTTTACAAATTGATGAACTCGTAGAATTGATAAACAAGTAGTGAAATTTAATAAAAAATAGTAAAGCGTAATCAAAATCAATTTTATTACATTTTCTAGAAAATATCAGAAAATATGAATTCTAAATGAAATCCTGAAAAACAACAAATATACAAATATACCAATTAATAAAATTTGTAAATATTGACAATTTAGAGCAAAAAGAAAATGTAATTATAATTTTTTCGAAGTCCGTCATTTTTCGATCAAATGAAATGTGTTTATTTACAAGATCCATTTACAACACAAAATCTTCTTCTTTAGCCTATTTCCGTCAACTCCTGGATATGGGCCTCTCCTAGTTGTTTGCATTCATGGCTGTTTTGCGCTTTTTGGTGCATTTTTTTCCGGCAGTTTGTTTTATATCATCTATCCATTGTAGTGGGGGTCTGCCTGTGCTTTTTTAGATTTCCCTGGGTCTCCATTGGACGATTTGTTATGCCCATCATTTGCCTGTTTGTCTTGCAATATGTCCTGCCCATTGCCATTTAAGTTCTGCGATTTTCTGCATTATATCTTTTACGCCGGTTCTTCTTCGGATTCTAATTTTGTCTTTTAACATTACTCCAATCAACGACATTTCTATTGCTCTTTGCATGACCCGCAATTTGTTGGCTTTTGCTTGGGTTGAGCGATTCATTTTAGGCCGTAGGTAGCTAATACAACTATCTAGGGCATCTTTCGGCAAACTAACACACATGGCCTAGGTAGTTATATTCCGTCACGTTTTCGATATCAACGTTATTGATAACTATGTCTAGATTTTCCGGGTTCATTACTTTTGTTTTGTTGTAGTGCATTCATTTTGTTGTAATTCATTCATTCAATTCAATTCAGTTCCATAGTATCGTCTAATATCAGGACAATATCGTCCGCGAATCGAAGATGACTCAAGTAAGTCCATTGATCTTAATCCCTTTATTTTAACATGGGAACCTTGTGAAGACATCTTTCAGTGCAAGGGTAAATAATTTTGGTGATACTCCACTCCTCGGTTAATATAAAAATGGCGTCCGGTACAGACGAATCCGAAATAGCTCCTACTTGCAACAAGTGTGATAAAAGTACAGATGCGAATAATAAAAATTCTATCAAGTGTAGTAGCCATTGTTTTGGTGTGTTTCATAATGGGTGTGTTGGAATTAAAGACTACGAGTTGAAAATACTTAATTTCAAAAATTGTAGTTATTATGTATTATGTTTTGTGAAAAATACAAAATAACGTCCAGCTGCAATATAAAGATCCTATAGCTAGTAGAATAATTAAAACCAGAATTATTCGAGAAAAAGGATTGAAAATTGACGAAATTACAAGTTAGATTGATAAACAAATTCCCAACCTAAAAAATGCAAATCCAAAGATCCACCACAGCACGTTTAACACATATGAGCCAACATAGAAGAATCAAAAATACAAACAATAATCATTCTGAACGAGGAGGATACAAAGAATACATCGACATCGACAATTCAAATGATAACGACAGCGACCTCAGCTTCACCATGGTGACCAATAGAAAAAAGAAGAAACATCAGCACAATCTTGTCGTTGGAACTTTGAAATGCGAAGAGATAACAGTAATTGAAAAACTAAAACGTAAATGGTATTACGTATCGCGTTCTGCAAAAAGTTATTCTGAAGAACAGTTGAAATCTTGAATTAATAATAATTGAAAAATTACAGAAGTGCAATGCACCAAATCAATATCTTAAAGTAATGTATCTACATATAGTTCATTTAAAGTCGATGTAAACGATAATGATGCACATTGTTTCTTACAAGCTAATTATTGGCCACAGGGCATTGCTATTAATTAATTTAACTTTTTTCGAGGCAAACCACGAAATAATAACAGACAAAGAATCGACAAGGAAATATAAAATCTCATTAATGAACTTTAACATTCAAAGCATAAATAAAAAAGACAAATTGGAGGTTCTCCTGCAGGAGGATAATATAAATATTATGTGTATTAGTGAACATTTTCAAAATAAGGACATAAATTCGTTAAGAATTTCTAATTTTACTATAAGATCCAGTTTCTGTAGATCTACACATAAAGGTGGCGAAGTAGCAATTTTTTGGCATGATAATATCATTACATAAACCATTGAATTTAATAATAGTCAAGAAAATACATTTAAAATTTGCGCAATTTATTGTAATTTTTTTAATAATTTTAATCTAATAATTTGCACAATATATAGGTCGCCAGGTGCAAACTTTAAAGAGTTAATTTGTAAATTTAACGAAATACTTAGCAATATATACAATCAAACTGAAGGCATATAGTCTGAGGCGATTATGACACTGATTTATTGACTAATGATAAATATGCCAAAATGATAGTACATTTGTTCAAAGAGTATAATATGAATATATATATATATATATATATATATATATATATATTTATATATATATATATATATATTTATATATATATATATACATATATAAAGGAATATACACGTATTTTACACATATCAAAACCATGTATTGATAATATTTTTACAGTTTTAGACATATTCGACACAAAAGTAGTAGATACATATATTTCAGACCATACCTTTCAAATAATACAAGCCTCTCTATTTAGAGAGGCTTGTATTTATCCACGGTAATATGGAGATTAAAAAAGGTAGAGTTTAGAACGACAATATATTTCTAAGGTTTTAGGTAGTACTTTCGAATGTAGTTAGGACACTAGAACTTCAAAGAATCAGAGACATCAATAGGAAATGAGACAAGTTTTATCAAATATTTAATGATGCATTTTCTTAAAGCAATACGCGTAAGCAATAAAAAACAAACATTAAATAAGCAATGGGTTAACCTCAATCTACTTAACCTTTCGTCTATGCTAAAAGAAATGGCAAAAAGAAAGAAAGAATTTAATAACGATTTTTACAATAACTAGTATAAAAATCTAAAGAAAATCTACGATGAAATTGTAACAAAAACAACAAAATAATAAGAATAAAGTAACTCGAAATATATTAAATGAAAATTTCAACATAGGTAATAATAAAAATATTATTACTCAGATAAAATATAATAAAGAAGTAATATCTGTTATAGCCGCAAAGTTCAATGAGCATTTTATGAATTTATCATTTTTTTTAAATTGTGATCCAGTGAGTAATATTATGTTAATAAACACCGAAAAATCAAACATATTCTTCTTAGAACCTACTGAAAAACTCGAGGTTGAAAATGTAATCAAAACAATCTGCTACAAAAAAATATCAGCAGTTGATAATATTTCTGGTTTTATTGTAGGTCATGTTGGTTTAATTATACCACAACCTTCATCAAACTTAATTGTTGAATGTTTTCAAGAAGGCTTTTATCCAAATTGTTTAAAATGCTAAAAAATTGTACCAATATTTAAGAATAAAGGAAGCCGTGAGAACATGGCCAATTTTCGCCCAGTGGCACTTTAAACACATTTTTCAAAAATCTTCGGATACTGTTTTAATGCCAGATTAAGCAAATTTCTTAAAAACAACAAATTATTAACACCGTACCAATTCGGTTTTAGACCCGGCCTCTCAACGGAAAAGACTATACTATCTGTAATGAAGAAAATCCACTTAGTTCTAGCCAATAAACATATAATTCTAGGAATATTTGCAGATTTTAGCAAACCGTTTGACACTGTCAATCATAACCTGCTGCTAGAAAAGATTTGTGTTAGAATGTCATAGAAAACAAATCCCAGCAGGTAGAGATCGATGGTGTCCATTCTGAGAATAAGAGTGGGTACGCCGCAAGGTTTGTGCCTATCGTCTACTCTCTTTAATGCAGTCGTCAATGATTTAGCTGATAACATAGCGCATTTAGCTTTCCCGGTGTTATAGGCCGATGATTTTAGCGCCGTTATTGTGGCAAAACCCGAATTTAAAGCTATGCTATAGCTAAAGGTTACATCAAAACAAACTGACTGTTAATAAAGATAAAACAGTGTTCATGCAATTCTGTAAGAAAAATAAATGTATTACTTCTTCTCCACTGCTAAAAATTGATAATAAGAGCCTCTACTGCTCTTATTGCCAATTTTTAGCAGTGGAGAATGTAAATTGTTTTTAATTTCTCGGCCTAAATATTGACATAAAATTAACCTGAAAAAATAATGTCAACTCCGTACTCTCAGTTGTAAGTAGACCTCTTTTTTAATTAAAAATATTAAACACTTAACCTCAAAGAGTGTCTTAAACACAATTTATTACGCACTCATTCAATTTTTTCTCTTATATGGACTTTTATTTTGTACGAACCATGTGTAATATGCCGTTTAATGCCTCTTGTAGACAACTTTTTGAACATTTTCAATTGATGACTCTTCATTCCTTATTTTTATCTAATTTCATATACATATGATTCAAAACATACCTTAAAATCACATCAAGATACTTATAATTATAATGTACGTAATAAAGAAGATCTTCATTTGCCCCATGCCAGGTTAAGTATAAATAAAGAAGTAACCGTATTGGTCGGCATTTAATGCTATAATAAATTATTGAATACATATGAACAATTGAAAGACTTGCCAAATAGAAGAGTGTTTAATCATCAACTAAAAATATTATTAACAGAAAAATTCTTTTATTCCTTATCTGAATTCTTTAGTGCCAATGATTTCTATGTATTTTCTTTTTAACATGTAAAAACTATGTTTTATTGTACCAATTACCTCTAATTATTAATGTTTTTATCTAATAGTTGATAAACTTATAATATGTATTAATGTTCTATGGTAATAATAAATTTAATTTGATTTGATTTGAACCCTGATTGTGTTAGTTCTCGTTTCTTCGTCGATTTTTATATGTAGGGAGGCGTTTTTATACAGGGTGTCCCAGACCACCCGTATCAGCCTTTTTTGAGAAAACGGCTGGTCCTAGAGAGTTGGGACAAAAAAAGTATTATAAAAGCCATATTAAAGAATCGAATGGTGATATTGTTTTTTTTGCAAATAGGTTGGCATCCTTGAAAGTTTGCCTAAAAATATCAATAACTCCAGATTTTCAAATGACACGATAGGTTTAAAAAATTAGCAACTTTTGTAGAAAACATAATTTTGTTACTGGCTTTGATTTTGAGTAATATCTGATTATAATGATTAAATTTCAATTTTTCTAACTTATTTTCAAAGATTAAGTTTCAAATGTCAGTTAGACCTCTCAGATAGATTCTAACCAAGTCCGCGAAGTTGCTAAAGAAATAAAAATTGTTTCAATTTCTATTTTTTATTTATTTCACGATTTTAAACAAAAATCTCGAATTAGTCTATTTTTGTAACAATAATAAAAAATTAAAATAATAAATTATTATAAACTGACAATTCTATATTCGGTTTTTTTTATTGGCCAACCAGATTTGGGATTAATTTTTCTTAGGTTTTTTGATTATTTGAGTGTCCCTACTGATTATCATGTAATGACATTAATATATGAATGCTATGTTGCAATTGATTGATTCTTTGACAGAAAAGTGGTAATAGCATGTTGAAAGTAATGTTCCACCACTTAATAGGGTAAATGCACATGGTAACCATGTGAAAAACATAACCTCAAATGTATTTTGAAGGCAAAAGTCAGAGTATTCAACTAAATATCCAACATTATAAAAAAATCACTAGATCTGGTTGGCCAATAAAAATATGTATATATGTATTTATATATATATATTGTTTTTTTAATTTTTTTCTTAGAAATTAAAAATAAATCATTATAAAGAGAATTTAAAGCTTTACAAAAGTTTTCTTGTAAAAAAAATTGATTTCTATTTAAAAAAAATCGATGACGTCATAGCAGCAACGTGACGCGCGCCATCTATATAGGTAGTATCTCAAATAATGTAGGAAACAAATCTAAAATCGTCTTGTTCGAGGATTTTTCTTAGAAATGTGTATTTTGGAAAATATTGATACATATGATACATATCGAATTTTGTTACCAGTCGGTTATGACTTTAGTAAAGAGCTTGTAGAGATGGGATAGTACGCTAATTGGTCTATAGTTTTCTATGTTGGTTGTATCTTATTTTTTTAAATATCAGAATGACTTCTGCCTCGAACCAGTCTTCTGATATTCTCCCTGCTATCAGGCACTTGTTAAAAAGACTGGCGATGCCTTTCTCTAGCATGCATCCTCCTATATAGTTTGAGCATTTCTGTTGTGATACTATCTTCCCCTGAACATTTACTGTTTTTTATTTGTTTAAGTGCCTTCTCTATTTCCTCTGTTGTGATATCCGGTATTTCCTCTGATCCAGCGTTCATTACTTAGGTTCCCGTTCCTGATTTTGCAATGCTAATGAGCAGAGTACTGAATAAACGTTTTCTATTACTTTGGATATCGCTTTTTTATTTGACACAGTTATGCCATTGTTGTTCTTTATGCGAATTAGGTGGGTTCTTCTCGTCGAGAGTCTAGATCTTAGTCCCTTCATACTGTCGTTTATCTTAATAGTGCTATGGATCATTTCCGTATTGTGTATCCTCGTATCTTTTCGTATCTCTTTTTCGACAGTTGTGTTAATCTGTTTATATTCCGTTGCTTCTCTATAAAATATTACAATTTTATTGAAAATAGGTATACGATTTTTTTTAAATAGAATAGAAATGTTGGAATCATTAAAATGAAAAGATAAATCCTGGGAATTTGTCTTTTAGGTATACATATCCGGATTTTTTAATGTAAATTAAGCATGAAGTAAAATTTTGATTTTAGAAAGTGCTGAAAATTTGGTTTGGTCGCTCCGTTGTGCGGAGCGACCAAACCAAATGTTCAGACTTTATTTAACTCGAAATGTTACTTAATGCGCCATGCGTATAAACACTTATTTTAAGTGAAGTTTAAGATATACCTACTATTAGGGCTGCAAATTTTTCAAATTCAAGCATTCAATTATTTATTCAAAAACATTTTCGAATATTTAAATTTTTCGAATATTTAATTGTTCGTTAAAAATCATATTGAAATATTCGAATATTCAAATGTGTAGATAATTTAATGATTTAAATATTTGTATTTGAATTATTGGTACTCGAATCTCAGCCTTAAAAAAAGAAGTAATCAATAATGATTTCATAGAAGTAAACGATAATAAAAAAGAAGTAAACAACTTTATATAGCTGCCTGTAGCGGTAGGTATTTTATCCATAAAAGCGGTATATTTACCGCTAAAACGGCAAGTATGGCAGCACTGATTATGTGTCACTTTCGTTGCAGCAGAAGAATCTTTGATTTTTGTAAATACTTGTTTTTTTTTTCAGGTATCCCCAGAAAATAGCTCAAATAGCGCAAATTGTGACGATTTTAAATTTTGCTGTAGGGAAGTATCTGATTTAAAATTGTGTGGCGGCTCGTGATGTGTGCGCAATGACCCCGTCTTGTTGAAACCCTATTTTGTGCTGCTCCAATTTTGTATCAGTTGATCCATTCTCCTCAAAAAGGTAAGGTTGCTCACTCCAAATGCAGATACCGCCACCGGAACTGTCACTCGCTGACTATGCAGGAGGATTCCATGAAATTCTCTGACACTGAATCCAATTGGCGAAGATTAAACCGTTGTCTGAACCGCTCATTGTGTTGACATTACAGAACCGACATTTTTTAAATATCTTTTATCAACAGACGCTGTTCATCTGAACCAGGCATAATGTCATTCTGAAACCTTTTGAGTTAGCGCAGCTACAAAGCTAAACCACACTTCTCTATCACCGCCTTTATAAGAGCAACATTCGTCCGAAATTAAAACATTTATTTTGCCGGACCCTGTATTTGTTCGTATAATATTGTAATTCTCGAAATAGTTATAGATCAATTCTAAAGTAAATCAACCTACGTCAGCTTAATTTTCAGAAGTTCATTAGCCCCAACGCCACCGAGAAATTTCACAGAGTCCCCGCGGTCTCATCCGTAAACTCGTCATTTAAATAAAGGGAAAATTACTATGATATATATAATTTGAAAAATAGCAACTGAGTTTGTATTAAATATATTTAAAGACATAATAATAAAACATAAACAGGAAATTCTATTTGATCGTAAAAGTGATATTGCAATACTTATACTGAGGCAATATCAAGAAAATCGATAGAATTTGAGGGAAAAACCGCGCCGGCAAACGATAGAACGCAAGGATGGACCCTCAGAAGGGCCGTTTTTAGCCTCCAATCAACACATTATAAATGCGAATTCCGGAAGGACCGAATTTCCAAGCCGCGGTATCTTCGTCTCTTCCTATCCAATTTAATGCGCGCCACGAATAAGTCCTCACTCTTTATTCCCGTGAAACATTTCACGAAGGGCAAACAGACGACAGCTCAATATTTTATTCATGGTCTTGCTGTTGGTTCATCATCAATATTAGACGCGATCCACCTTCCTATACCACCGCCCATCTTGTGCATCCCATGCTTCCAATCCGACCTCTATACAAAACTAATATCGTTCAAAAACCAGAGACTGGCACACTGAACTCCAATTGGCGACATCAATATTTTAACATGTTAATTGACCACTCCAGTAACAGCGTCCGGCAAAGTAAATATCTGATTAACTCACCAAACACAAGGACTGAGACGAACAAAAACCGTGCCTCCATTTAGCAGGACTCTTTCACTTCAACATTGCCGACACCTGCAACAAAAAATTACATAAAATTAATAAACATGAACTTTATGCATTGATTTTCTAAATACGTTTGTTCTTTGTTTTTTTAATGAGTTTAATTTGAAACTACTAACGAGTGTTCATAATCCTTAATTAAGCATACGGTAAAATTTCGAGTTTAGAAAAGCCTGAAAATTTGGTTTGGCCGCTCTACGAAGCGTAGCGACCAAACCAAATTAGTCTTATAAAGACTACAAACACTTATTGATACAACTACTTCCCGAGCTAATACCCCGACAGACATTGAATTATACAACAAGTGTTTGCTGTTACGAAAAGTAACCTACTGCAAATGTAACAATTTGGGTCAAATAATTCAGGCCATCTATAGACGCGTATCAAGATTTATCTCTCATCAGTATAGCTTTGCCGTTCACTCTAAACAATTTGACACTGTAGACTGTCAGCCATGTTACCGTACAGTTTAAACATAAGTATAAATGAAATTTCCAATGCTTGGTTGCAGAATACTTCAAACATTAAAAGTGCGATTCTTTACGCAATTTATAAAAAATAGTCTTTGTACGACTAATTTAATGTTTAAAGTATTTTGCAACCAAGCATTGGCAATTTCATGTACATTTATGTGGAAACGACGAATGTTTTGCAGCCCGCAGCCGTTTGCAGGGATATGTATACTCAAAAGAAAAATTCCCTGTATGCATTCCACTCTAAATGTATATGCTAACATATGTAGATACGGTTGTTTGTCTTTTTTTATTATAAAATGAGAATACGAAAACAAATTTATTAAGTGAAAATAGCTTTCAAACAAGAAAAAATATAGCAGCTGTCTATTTTATAAGTGGACGGATTTCATAATATTCCTGGAATAATTTCTCGCTTATATCAAATCTGCCGTATCAAAATATCAATACACAAGTTTCCTTACACTTTATATTTTTTGTGTTTTTTAAGTTTGATCATATAGAGAGTTTATAAACTAATTACAAGCACTTCTTTGATAGATGGAGAGCCAACAGTCTGAATCCTATTAGCTGGCACCCTAAGACATTGATTGATGCACCGGAATAATTTACTTGCTTACAAGGCGGGAAAAAGGCTGCTCATAAGGAAATTAAAGCGGCGATAAATGTTTAGCTTCGCACTTTTCCGACAAGTTAAAAATGTATAGTTTTATTGGCGACGTCATAATTACTACGGCTGCAGAGAAATTATTTAAGAATTAATCATCCTAAATAGAGAACCAAATGAGAGTATTTATTTTAATGACCATTTTTTTTGTTTGTTTACTGGCATTCAACCACTAACGCTTGATGCACACTAATATAATAATACAATATTTATAAATAGATATTTATATATGTAAATACGTAGTGAATTATTTATATAGTTAAATAAAAAATGCAGTAACTATTAAATGTATTTTTATAATGTTAAATATAAATGAAGTTTTTATTTTCAATGAAATAATATTTTTATTAAAAATATAACGATGGTGGACACGTACGCTTTTCCATTTGTTTAAAACTTAGAAAAGTCCCTGAGCTTGTTGCATTTTTAATTTGTTGTCGTCAGTTTTGCACTCGTTCTAATTATTGTTTTGGGTTAAGGTTCCTTGACCGATACATACAGGGAATTTTTCTTAAAAGTGCACATATTTCGATGCATGCGCTGTGAAATTTCAGGCATTCATTGCTTTTTCAAAAGCGTTTAATTTTAAATTTCGAACGAGTGTTTACACTCCTTGAATAAGCATGAAGTAAAATTTAGAGTTTAGAAAAGCCTTAAAATTTGGTTTGTTCGAGTAGCGCTGCGCGCTACATGACCAAAATAATTGTTCAGGCTTTTCTAAACTCGAAATGTTACTTTATGCGCCAAGCGTGTAAATCACTGAAATATAGTGGAATTAAAAACATACTGCTCAATCAGAATTTACGATAAAGTGTTAAAGCATGATTTAAAATATAATTTTAAATAAGATTATTTTGAATCTGACAATATTTCAGTATTTTATACGCCTGGCGCATGAAGTAAAATCTCGAGTTTAGAAAAGCCTGACATTGTATTTGTCTCTTCGCTTCGCTACGCGACCAAACCAAATGTTCAGGCAGTTCTAAACTCGAAATTTTACTTCACATTCATTAGTAGCTTCAAATTATACAGATCAAAAAAACTCATATCTATTTCAAAATCTTCGACATGGTGGGTTCTTATTTCAAAAATTCAAATCTTATACTTATTATACGCGAACAGCAGAAATTTCTGGCATCTACATATCGATTAATTGTCGATATAGCAATCAATTACAAATAATCGATATAGTAATCAATGCAAAATAATCGATACACAAAATAATCGAAAATATCAAGATATTTACATAATCGACGCATTCGTTTATCGTATCTACATTATTCGCACCTTTAACTTAAATAGTCAACGCCTGCTCATTATTTTGCTTCGATGTCACAAGTCTCTCGCTCCTCCACCTGTAAATTCTCTAGTCTGGAGATCCTTATTACAATATACTCGATCGTCCTCGGTTTTGAATAATCAGCGAGTTGACGGGAATCAAATTGCTCTATTATTACTGAACGTTTTAGCAGAGATCTACTGTTCATAGGTTAAATAAATATTTTTGAATCCACCGCCTTAAAATTGACGTTTGGCGCACTCTCTTGACAACCGGAATTCCGCATTTCCCGGTCTACTAAACTGCTTAAAAGCTACATCATTGTGTGTTATTAAGCAGAACTTTAGCACAGAGTAAGTCAAATATAACGACTTTTTGCTTGAAAAAGTTTTGCTATATTCAAATTAAAATGTAAACGTAAATGGCAGTAACATGCGAACTGGGTGAGTGAATTGGATGACTTTTGACGCACTCTATTGATACCCGAAAGTCCGCATTTCCCATGACGTTTGACGCACTCCCTTGACAACCGAAATTCCGTATTTCCTGGTTAACTAGACCGGGAAAATCGCCTGAAAGCTACATAATTGTGTATAACGACTTTTTGATTAAAAAAGTTTTTTGAATATTTAAATAAAAATATAAACGCAAATGGCAATGATTCACCAAAATTTTCAACATTCTACATGTTTGGATTTTTTTGTAATGCATGTTGGTATCTTATGAACGGTACTCCGGCCATTATTAAAACTTTAATCCTAATCACGTTTACGACTGGACTGATAATCGTGAACGTGATTAGGATTAAAGTTTTCAAACTGGCCGAAGTAAGATACATACATTACAAAAAAATCCAAACATGTAGAATGTTGAACATTTTGGTGAATCATTGCCATTAGGCGTCAGAAAATTCCCCGATCGTTGACAGTAAACTCCTAACTGTTATCTCTGATGAACGAGCCCAATGACCTGCAAATTGGGTTACCGAACTGAATAGACTCGGGTGATTATCAGTTTGTTGAGAACATCAGCGTGTTTTTTGTAATTGTAACCTGAAAAATTACATTTTTAAACTTCAAGTAGTGAATAATTATGAAAGACCTGTGCGTCCGTTGCTGAAGACGATCTGAGTGTGATTTGTTGGTGGTGAACTTCAGCGGCATTTTTGCTTCCTCGTGATGCAATCTGACCCACCTGGGGCTTCTAAACCGGCTACAAAAGAATGCTCATTTTATCGTATTGTGGACTTGTGATTGTGCATGTCACACAAAAATTATAAGGAAGTAAGAGAATCTTGCGCCCTCAACTTAACAGTCAAAATAATCTAAATGTCATCTGTCATTATAGACTAAATATCGACTAATGCCAACGGCCGGGTGTCGACGCCGACTTATGTTCGAGTTTCTCGATAAACGTCAACTGTTAAAAATGACGACATATATGTAAAAAATACGAAATACTGCGTTAATTTGCGAATTGCGAAATTCCCAGCAAACACACATATATTATTTAAGTAAATAATATGTAGAAATGTATACTTAATATACAGGGTATTCAAATTGTATTCTTTTAAAACAGAAATTGTTTCATTGCACAACAAACACATATTTTTACCACTGTGCATGATAAAAAAAGTATTCATCAGTCCATTTTTTTGGAATTGACGACATTCTATGTCCACTTTCCGCATTTTTAAACCAGACATCTTGATAGATGTCGTTTCTTCTGAGCTGAAATTGGTTGAATATTTCCCGCGTCTTTTTTTATCAGTTGTTAAGAAGTAATGAGTTGACACGCACGCTGAGCGGTTTATATATTACCCGCAATAAGCAACTAGAATATCCTCGATCGTACGCGAATATGCGATGCTAACCGCGTTTTGAATAACAGTCGGCTCTGGAGCGCTTCAAGGTCACCGGGCGGCTTCCCGAATGTTTATCTGTTTGTTTCTTTCTAACGACTATTTTTGACTCGATCTGTGGCGTTCCACTGGGTACACTTAATAATATTATTTATCGATTTTAGTCTTTATAATTTAAATAAAAACTGCAGGCCGGGGGTTGCCCATATATGTTATAAGGAAACGTTAATCACACGGGCAAAATTACAAACATACGCCATGTGAGTCAAAAATATACTATTTTCTGTTATGACAATACTCATATATTTTATTTTATTTTATTTTATACAATCAAAAATGTAGAAAAAGTATGATATTTTGTTGATAAAAAGCCGTTTTTGAGCAATGTCCAAATCCAAATTCAGGCTTTCTTAAACTCGAAATGTTACTTCATGCGCCACGCGTATAAAACACAGGTTTAAAATAATGTTCAAAATATAGATTATTTATATATTTTCAAATTTCTGATTTAAATTTATGAAATTTTGGATGCCTAGCTTCGGCGTCTCCCCTCCGCTTGATGTGCCTGGGGCCGTCGTCCCCTTAACCCCCTTGTTGTGGCCTTGCTTTAGTAAATAATAAAAAGTTAGAGTTAGCCTGTTGTTTGTTCTGAATGTCGTTCTATATAATTCGTTATATCTAATATTGAATAATAACTTTTATATAAATAAAACAATTTAAAACACTTTCGCTACAATTGTTTCGTTACATTGTGACTTCTTCAAGTTACGAAATGGTGATTCTTCGCCTGAAAAACTCACAGTGTGAAAACAATTGTATCGAGTATACAATTTATATATTTGAAAGTGTTTAGAATTGTTTTATTTATATAAAAATAAAGATAAACTTTTACCATTGATCAGCATTATCGATCTTTTTTTTTATAATTAAATGTTAAACTTATTAATATTCGCTTCTGCACTATAAATATTATTTTCGCGCCAATGTATTGTATCCTGTAGATAATTCATAGTTTAGCACTAACAAGAATTGGCTTCAATCTTATCCTCAATAAATGAATTAAAATCCTGAAGTTAGTTTAGATAAGTGGTAATAAAATTAGAAATTTGGAGTAAGAATTTAAGTGCTGACAGGATTGGTGGAATGTGTTCAAGAAAAGATTTCGCAAACACGCAAAGAGGACTTTGACAGTGCAGGATGAGTATGCAAGTATGAAATAATGGGAAGAACGGCGCTGGAAAGTATGCAAGTTTTTCGATAAAACCTAAGAGTATTGCAATTTCCGCGAGAGCATCGGCGTGCAACGTGCTAAGAATATCTTATTTGGCGCCCTTTTGTGGAGTTTTGTTTTAATTGGGGCAATCCTGAGAAATGAATAATTTTGTCTAACTATTATTATTACATTAAGGTGGCAGCCGGCGTGTTACAGTTGTAACACTTGTTGAATGCTACATTATCCCCGCCGGAATAAGGTGGTCTTGTCTTAACCCCTGTTATTGCCGCTCAAAACTTGTAATAAACTAAAACAACAGCCGAATAATTCCGCCCATTTTAATTATATGAAGCGTTAGCTATTTGCTGTTTGCTTATTTCTGGTAATAAGTATTTAGAGATGGGGTGGGTTGGAGGTCGGCGTTGTTGAATTATTCATTGTGCCTCTTTTCCCAAATGTGTGACGAACCTCTGACCCGGCCTCTCGGAGAGGCTATTTTTCTCCCCCTGAGGAATCCATTTGCTTGATGAAGCTGCCCTTCTCGCGCGAATTTACCAATTTTTAAACAGGTTGCCCCTTTGTATCGTATTTTTATGCCTATTCGCTCCGAAGTCTGATTTCATGCATCTGCTAGGGGATCTGTGTGTAAGTGGGATTATAATCGTTCATGAATAATTACTCCAGAGTTCTCTGAATGCATCGTTTAATTTATGGATCCCCTTTACCAGGCGCCTATTCAATACGCTAAATTTAACTATTATCCCTCAATTCGGCGTTTATGCGTTTCATCATTACGACGCTTTCAACTTTTTTGAACGCCTGGAATTTTCACGATGACATTCCAAATTTTTCATTAAACGTTTGCACACATAAACATAAAAATATGCTTGTATGCACAGTGGCAGGTTTGAGGGGTGGAATATCTGGCGGAAGCTAGGGACCTGGAAAACATGTCCTCCTTCAAGACGCATCATAGGAATTTACAATGTAAAATATCTTCATTGCTTGATATAAATCACTAGTTTCAAATCGAATCTAAGATTCAATAAAAAAAAAATAGAGAGATTTACAAGACTCTAATTCTTAATTGACTAGTTATCCGATATCCCGATAAATCGTAAAATAATCTCTCCAAAATCTACTGGTAACTCCAGTCTCCAAATTTTAAAGTTTGCTTTGTTTAAAGATTTTGACGGGCTATATTAGAAAATGTTAGTGAAAATCGTGTATTAGCTAAGGTTTGCCAGATATGTTAACTATTAATAAAATGAAACTATTAACATACAGGAAATGTTTCTTTCAAGTATACATACCCCGACGCATACGCTGTAAATGATCAGGCATTCTTGGTTTTTCAAAAAGTTCAATTTTGAGCTTCTAACGAGTGTTTTCCAATCCAGAATTGAGTATGCAATAAATTTTCAGGCTTTTCTATACTAGAAATGTTACTTTATGCGCCATTCGTATAAAACAGTGAAATACTCTAAAGTTTAAAATATACTGTTATGGGTTGTTACATTCACAACAGTTTGTTTTAAAATATTGTTTTAATCATTTTTGTTTTGACATGTTTTAAACGTTTAATTCGTTTGATACGTTTTTATTTATTAATTTAAAATTAGCTTAGAACTAAGTTTTACGGAAATAATTTGTATACTTATAATTTATGTTTATGTCATTTATGTAATCTACTGAGCAACACTTATATATAATTATGTAAATCGTTTTTGCTTAGTAGCCACACTCATTTTGGAGATATAGTACATATTCAAAACATAAATGCAATTGTTGTACAATATTCACAAGTTACATTAGATCAAAATAATTCTTAGTTTTAACTAAATTTGGCTCAAATATCCATCATATATGAGTTATCTAAAAAGCCCATAGAATACATAAAAAAATATTTGATACGTTTATTTAACACAGAACGTTATACATGAATAAATATTACAAATTACAAAAAACAAAAACTACTATTTTAATACACAAATCTTCTGAGTTATTAAACATCGATTAAATAATGTACTTTGTTTACATAAAATGTGATTGAATACTAGTCTAAAATATGTTAAAAATAAAATGTAATTTAAAATATGTTTTAAACACGTTTTAAACATGTTTTTAATGTTTTAATCGCTGTTTCAATGAAAAAAAAGCACATTAAAAAATGTTTATTTTTTCATAAAAAAAAACCTTTTTTTAACTACCTTGGCTTAAAGATACTGACTCAGAAGTATATTTTAAACTTTACAATATTTCAGTGTGTTATAGGTGTGGCGCATGAAGTAAAATCTCGAGCGGAGCGATTAAACCAAATTTTCAGGCTTTCCTAAACTCGAAATTTTACTTCATGCTTAATCAAGGAGTGATTTAAATTAAACTTTTTTAAAAACAGCAAATGCCTGAACAAATACAACGTGCATTTCAGAATATATTCTTAGACGAAAAATTCCTTGTACGTATGATGTAATACAAAATACAGCACAGCAACCGTTAAGATATTCTACTAATTATGAAAAAGACAACATACCTGTTAAAAACACAATAGCGTAATATAAACTGGAGGTATGCTGCATTTAGGACATTTTTTAATTTCCTTATTGTGTGATTTGACAGATAATTCTAACAGTAGTTTGCTAACTTTAATACCTGAGATGTCCTGATGGAAGTGCATGCTCATCGCTTACAGAATCACAGATGTCAATAAAAAATAATTACAATTAGAAAACACATACTAAAATAATTTACCGCCGCTAAAACCAAAAATATTGAATATCATTGAAAAGTAAATGCCAGAATGTAAAAATTGTATTCGTGATCAAAAAGTAAGGTTGCAAAGCCTGCAATGAAACATATGCATTCTGTAACCTTACTTTTTAATCACTCCTCGTATTTGTAAATTTTGAAAAGTAGTGCCAAAATGCAATTTTTATTGTACAGGTTCTTGTTCAGCATTCTCGAATTACTAGCATTCGGTTACTTAGATTTCTGTAGGTTTTCAAACTCTCGACCGAAGTAATTTGCATTATTTTTTACCGGTATTTCGGTAATAAAGCTATTTGGTAGGTATACGGGGAATTTTTACTTTTAAGTATAAAATATCCTAAAGCACACTGTAAATGGCCTGGCATTCGTTGAATTTATATAAGTGTTGAATTTGAAACAACTAATGAGTGTTTCCACTCCTTAATTAAGCATAAAGTAAAATTTTGAGTTTAGAAAAGATTGAAAATTTGGTTTGGACCAAATGTTTGATAACCTTCGCTGTATCAACTACGTTGACTGTCTTCTACTGAATTGACATTTACCGTCAAAATCAAGTTTATTGTCGAAAACGAGCAAAATGGTGAATTATAAAATATCTCACTAAATAAAAAGTCAAATCATACAAATATTAGATTCAAATGATTATAGCACAAAGACCCGCAGATAATGATAACAATTAAATCTGTGGATTATACGTAGCATTTCAAAGTGTTCGACGAATTCTATATATTACTCATATTAAGTTTTTATCATTGAATTTAATAGAATTATTCAATGAAATTTACTTTACTATGAGTAATAAATGATTCCATCTGGATCGATGGACGTAGTGTGAGTTTAAAAAAATCACCATATATATTAAATGTCATCTTTGACGAAATTGAATGAAATTGAAATTAATAATAAATATCAAAAACCGTATGTGAAATGGATTGAATTAATTTTTATGAACTGCCATTCATCAAGTTTCAAAGAGGTTTTATCGGAATTGCAACCGCCGATAAAACGCATAATTAATACATCAGCACTCAACATATTTCCAATCATAAAATCAACATTTTACGTTTATAAAACAAAGGGGAAAACAGGCGGCGTTTTTAACAGCAGGGAGGCAATGTGAAATGAAAACTGTTATCTCGTAATGAAAATGACATTTCAGATGGAAATGAAATATGAAATGAGAAAGCAACCGTTGCGTTGTGAGCTCGGTTTGTGCGATTGAGGTTGAGAGTATGGCAACTGTATACTCAATTAATGCATTGCGCTCTCAGTAATCCGTTACTGTTGGTCAAGCATATACCCTAATGCAAATGGAATGGTTACACCATATATAAAGAGCACTTTATATAGGATAGATCTATCTGAATCTACATTGTACTTACAAGCTGTTATGCACAAAGTTACTTTTTTTTTAAATACTCGATGTATATTAAAAATGCCTACGATGTTTTTATTAAATACTCAAAAATTCTTGTATCAGGGGTTTTTATTTAAGCTATATTGTTTTATAGCAGTGATGAGCTAATCCCCGACTCTCTGAGACATTTTGTGCAGTAGAAATTATAACTTTATTATTTATTATCTCAAGTTCTGACCCTCAGTCACAGTCCAATACTATTATTTTTATCATATGAAAAATTGTATTTATAAGTATGATTTTAAAAGAAAACACTTTATAACTAAAACTGTTTCACCACGTGAAAGATGATAAACTTATTCAAGATATGTATTTTTAAATATGTCATATGATCAAAATAATTGTATTGTATATAAAATACAGGGATTTTTTGAGGGTTAAATTTGAAGCTTTAAATAAGTGTTTTTCACTCCCAGATTAAGCATGAAGTAAAATTTCGAGTTTAGAAAAGCCTTAAAGTTTACCAAAAATGTTTAGGCTTTTCTAAACTCGAAATTTTATTTCATGCTTAACCTGTGAGTGGAAAACACTCTTTTAAAGCTTCAAATTAAACTCATAAAAATAACAACGAATATATGAAGATTTACCGCATATAATTGGGATATGTATACTTAAAAGAAAAACTCCATGTACGCAGGAATTTTTTTTAATTAAATACATATGCCGACAACTATAACGTTTGGTAAATTTGCAGGAATTCGTTATTTTTATAAACGTAGTAAATTTAAAGCTTTTAACGAGTGTTTCCAATCCTTGAATAATTCTAAACTCGAAATTTAACTTTATGCGCCACGCGCATAAAAGACTGATTTAAATTGAAGTTCAAAATATACTGCTTAAGTTTTATCTCACATTAATAAATATTACAATGATTATTCCGTGTAATCAAACCTTCCACAAGTACTAATTAATGTTATCAATATAACATGGTTAATAATATGGTTATTAGGTCTGTACTAAATATATGTAAAGTAATTCGGATAAAGACTACTAGTTTAATTTAGATTATTTTATTGATAATTGGAACACTAAATAACACCTTTTGAACAGCGACTCCAATATCTACCCGAAAAGTTTGAAACGAACTCCCTTCAGGGGATACAACTTTTTTTTTTGTCGGGCCGTATTTATAATTTTTAAGTAAAATTAAAGAGTCTGTATCTAGTTCATTAGAAAATAAAAATCTCTATTGTTTTAAATTTGACACGAATAAGAGAGGCGGTCATCGGGTTAATTAGTGTTATGATAATAACAATAATAATAATTGTTTATTGTCCAACGGAAAAACCAAAACAGGACAAATTACAATGATCAATATAAATATAAATATAAAATTGTAAAGAAAGTTAATAAAAATTGTGTTATGGCTCATAACTTATTATGGCAAAATTAACAAGTATATTTTTTGAAATATATCCACAATATTTATTTAATTAAATCATTAGATTTTCTATTATTAAAAATTATTTAAAAACTCGAACATTTCAAATTGCGGTTAAATTATATGACAAAATAGGGGAATATTAAACATCTTTCAAAGTATTTTACAATACTTAAAATACTGTTTTCGAGAAAAATAAATAATACTAAGCATTATTTGACCCCTTTATAATAAAATGTCAGCAATATAGTATAAATATTGTGAATGTAAGATGTTATAAGCCAACACTTGAGTTTTAGTTGTTTTTCTCAACGAATGATTTCCCATTAACTTTATCCCACATATGCCTTACACGAAATCCTACCATCTATCCTGAATAGAACAACCCGGCTACTTGAAAATTAATAGAATCGCTATAAGCGAGGAACTACTGATCTAAGTCCTCATCGTTATTCTAGCAAGTGTTTTCCACTCCTTGATTAAGCATGAAGTAAAATTTCAAGTTTAGAAAAGCCTGAAAATTTGTATCTAAATTTTCAGGATTTTCTACACTCGAGATTTTACTTTATGCGCCAAGCGTATAAAACACTGATTTATTGTGAAGTTCAAACAGCGGAGTTATGCATGTGAAAATAAAATTTTGAAGGGCCTCGAAAATGTAATGGTTAAATTCGTCTACTTTTTTTGTAATAAAAAGTTGATCACCGACATTTATAGGAGGCGGTGAGTAATTTATTTTTGAAAAAGGGGGCGGTAGAATAAAACAGCTTAGAAACCTATGATGTAGACACTAACTGACGGTCTAACTGACATTTCCATGACAATTAACAATGGCTTAGCTTGGAAAGACCACGGGTTGATAGCAGATTAACAACAAGTTGTCTTTTTTTTTTTATAAAATAAATATTTGCATATATGTGTTATATAAAGCAATTGCCTGTCGTTAATAAAGATTGTTTGTTGTTCTATACATACAGGATACGTTCAATTTATTTATTGCGTTATTTCTTATATTGTTTTGTCAACATTAGTTAGAGAGCAAGCAAGAGTAAAACTATACGCCAACTTATTTTCGCAAATTATTAGGTTGATTTTAATTCTCACAAATAAATCGTATAAATGAAGTTGTGTATAGTTTTTGTATTCAATTTAAAATATTTCGTTGGTATTAAAAAACGTTTTAAAAGTAAACTAGTGGCTCTTCTAATTGTTTTAATGCCTTAATTGTTGAGACAGACAAAGTATATTTTTTCTTTGATTTTAGTTTAAATAAAACACTCATTACATTCAAAAACACGCGAATAAAGTGTTTTTGAAAGTAATAAGTCTTTTATTTAAACTAAAATCAAAATCTTTTAATTGCATCGCTACACATGTAGAAATATTTAAAAAAATACAATAGAACACAGTATTTGCCGATATTTCTGGTTCATTATTACAAAACACATTCTGTTATTTTCTGAATATCCACGGAGGCAACTTGTGTCGGGATATTTTTATTTTTCTATAGGAAATTGGATACGAAGGATTGCAATTTCAACGTCTTAGCCAGATATGTGATAAATATAAATATATATTATATACTGAGTGACCTTAGAAATATCATGTTTATATTATTCCGTAATAAATATATATATATATATATATATATATATATATCATATGCCTAAAATAAACATAACTGTTTATATATAAAACGGCGGAGCTAGGTAGGATTCGTATCATTTTTTAAGTATTCTAATCCTTTTATAAGGCTTTTTTATAGATGATTAAAATTTACAGGGCCGGCTTAAATTTTTCAGTTGATTTTCTATTCACCGAAACGTGAAGAACAGCAAAGAAGTGTTTTTGAGTGCATTATTTGTAATTTAATTTTAAAGTTGAAAATATATCATAAACCTTTAGTTGGCACTACACACTAAATTTGAAAGAAGGCCTGGAGATTAACAGGGCCATAAAAATTGGGAAAAATACCGTAAACGACAACGAGGAGATTTGGAATTCCCTAATTTCAACTTTACTTATTACTTGAAAGAAAAATATGTATTTATACCCAGACAATATTTTTTTCTGTACATTCCTTTGAAAATGGTCTAATAAACCGAAACTAGTCGGAATAAAGTTTCAATTTATAAAACAATACTAAGTGTTTTTTAATTTAAATAACTTTACATATTCTAAAATGATTCACCAGATGAGAAATGAATTAAAGAAACTTTCGTTGGCATTATTCTCTTTACACATATTCACAAATCTTGAACCCTTAAATCTATTCTGTATGTAAAATTTTCAACACTGAAACAAAAAATATGTTTCAGTGTGGAACATTTTACATACAGGGTAGATTTTAATTTTGAATTTTTGTGAATATGTGCATAGCAAAATGATACCAAATATAATTTTATTATATATTTTCTAGGCTTAGCGCAGGATCCTTTGCACTATGTTATGTTATCTTATGGGGTCAGTGGGTCGTGTGGCCTCTAGGCCTTCCGAAATTAACTCGACCTAAAAGATCTTTTGTAATTTTCCCTGACCTACTTGAGTCCCCCGATGTCTTGGCCTCCTGTGTAGTCTACAATAACTTTAGGGTTGATGTTATTTAAAATGACAGAGCAAATCATTCACAAAGTAGGTGCTCTGCTGTTTCTTGTGCCTCATTCAAGAATCTGCAGTCAGCATCAGTTGTCTGACCCATCTTATTGAGGTGGTATTTCATAGGACAGTGTCCGGTTAGAAGGCCGGTTATGAGCTCTTACGGCAGAGAAGTCGATAAACCTTTTCGCCTGCCTCAAGCGAGGTGTTTTTCTCAAGTGAGGAATTTTAACAGCACTTCCAGAGAAATTTAGACTAACATGTAGGTGATTGAAGAAACTTTCGTTGGCATTATTCTCTTTACACATCTATTCTGTATGTAAAATTTTCAACACTGAAACAATAAATGTGTTTCAGTGTGGAACATTTTACATACAGGGTAGATTTTAATTTTGAATTTTTGTGAATATGTGCATAGCAAAATGATACCAAATATAATTTTATTATATATTTTCTAGGCCTAGCGCAGGATTCTTTGCACTATGTTATGTTATCTTATGGGGTCAGTGGGTCGTGTGGCCTCTAGGCCTTCCGAAATTAACTCGGCCAAGACATCGGCGGACTCAAGTAGGTCAGGGAAAATTACAAAAAATCTTTTATCTTTTGTAATTTTCCCTGACCTACTTGAGTCCGCCGATGTCTTGGCCTCCTGTGTAGTCTACAACAACTTTAAGGCTAATGTTATTTGAAAAGACAGAGCAATGCATTCACAAAGTAGGTGCTCTGCTGTTTCTTGTGCCTCATTCAAGAATCTGCAGTCGGCATCAGTTGTCTGACCCATCTTATTGAGGTGGTATTTCATAGGACAGTGTCCGGTTAGAAGGCCAGTTATGAGCCTCAGATTGTCCTTGCTTAGCCTGAGTAACTGTTTGGCTCTTACGGCAGAGAAGTCGATAAACCTTTTCGCCTGCCTCAAGCGAGGTGTTTTTCTCAAGTGAGGAATTTTAACAGCACTTCTAGAGAAATTTAGACTAACATGTAGGTGATTTTATTACCTTTAATGCAGCCTGACTGTCTGAGCATATGCACATTCTTTTTTTTTATTGTAGCCCTCTTCTGAACATAGTTGGGCGCATGTGTTCAAGGCCTTGATTGCTGCCTTTAATATCACTGCGGGCTCACTTGTTCCTTATACAAGATGGAAATAGTTGACCCCCATCTTGTAGAGAGTGTGAAATGGAAGACAAGACTGCCAGGCATATTCTCAGCGAATGCCCGGCACTCTCGTCTACGAGAGAATCTATACTGGGTGAAAGATAACCGACGATGGACATTATCAAGGATTTGCCTACCTCAGTAATACTGGACTACCTAGACAAGGTGGGATGGTTGAGCTGAGGATGGGTTACCCGTAGTGGAAAGCAGCACAATGGGCCTAATGAGGTCTAAGTGTAGTGCAGCAATGCGCACTCCCCCTTATACCAGAGATAGCATAGCCTCTATTGCTCCAGTAGGGCAAGTGCTCATAGCTCCTGTAATGCCCAAACATGCCAGCCTTTAAACCTTGCTCAGCTTTGTTTGGGTTGTACTCCGTTATCTTTGTCCACCAGTCAACGGAACCATAGGTGAATATTGATCTTATCACCGTTATGAAAAGCCAATATATCATCTTGGGGTGTAATCCTAATTATCTGCCAAATAGTCTATGACAAGCCCATGTTGCTCTTATTGCTTTGGTAGTGATGTTGTCTACTTGGGTTTTTCAGTTTAGCCTCTAGTCAAAAGTGAGACAAAGATATTTAACTGTGTGGGAAAACCTAATAAGTGTTCCATTCATGGTTAGCGCCTTAATATTTAACTTTGTACGTAATGGAAATGGATCAATTAGTCTTTTTGGGGTTGATGTTAAGCCCCTTCTGCTCGCACTATGTACTTACTTTTCGAAGGGCTATCTGCATGCGGTTAAACACCATCATCATCCCTTTACAAACTTTGCACTAGGCCCCGCTTTTGTTTGGACCGGCTCTGAAAATTTACGTTGTTTCTGAAAAGACATACACGAATCCGTATAACATTTTTTTGCTGAAGGATCCGAATATCGTTTTAGAATAATATAATAATAATCTTTTCAATCTTAACCTGTACTTCTACAGGCCCCATAAGTTCAGAGCTTAATAATAAGTAATAATAATAATAATAATATCAATAACAAACGTTTTAAATTTGTTTGTATAACACAATTTATTTTTATGTATCTGCAGTTTCGGCAAATTTAGCTTGCCATTATCGAACATGAAGTGACTAAAACTACGTACAAAACGGGTATATATACAAAAATGGTTAGAGAAAAACAAATTAAAAAACGGCTGTAAAAATGGATGTATACATTAGGTCAACCTGGTCGTTAATGAGAGGGATTCCCGGATTAGTGCGGGCTTTGTGTATTTATAATGCTTCAAGGAGATTCATTTTTCGACCCTTTTCGGCATGGTGAATGATGGTATAATATGTTATAAGTACATCTTTTCTAAAAGCATGGTTTTCATCTAACAGGTGTTTTGCAAAAGACGACTAATCATACTGTCTCAACCGAAAAGAGCGGAAATGTTCCATGAACCTAATATTAAAATTACGACCAGATGGACCGATGTAAACTTCTTGACAATCTGTACAAGTTCATTTATAAATTCCTGATCTTTTGTCAAGACAATTAAACTGTGTGCCGAAACTCCAGTCACATAACAATAAATTGTGTTATACAAACAAAGTTAAAACGTTTTTATTGATAAAAAATAACATGTATAACGAAGTAGAAGTCTCCACACTACAAAATATAATAATAGGTATTTTTTGTTTTTTGTTTGTTTGGCATAGGTTCTAGCCATTCAGCCACTAACGATGATTATATTAATTAATTTAACATATATTTGGACGTCACACACATTCACACCACACCCAGGGACACGACGAGAAATTATTTTTAAATAAAGTCTCCCCGTGCACGGGAATCGAACCCGCGTTTGTGGCTCGCCGAGCGATACAACCCGACGACGTTACCGCTCGGCCACCACCTGCCCAATAATAGGTATTATAGGCAATAAACGATAATAAAGTCTTCTAAACCAATACTCGAATTCTTCAGTAAAACATAAAAAAGAAAAAAAAGACAGACCGTAACTTTTTTAGGCTCAACATTTGTTTGCTATAATTTTATCAGATCTGGATAGGACTCGAATGTTTTTCACTGAAGTATTCGAACAGCGTTATTGATATTTTCCTGTTAAATTGTATTATCTGTATGTTTTATGGCATACACCGAAACAAACTTTGGCGCCCAAGCTTCATTATATTCATTTATACGCATTTTGACGAATATAGATTTTATATACAATAATATAAAACAATTATTAAATGGGACTGTCACTTTGAAAATCAATATGAGAGGATGTTGATGTAATAATTAAATGGATGAGTATAAGCTGGAGATATCCTTGGCTGGCAATCCATCATTTCGACTGCCAATGGAAAATTTCGAAAGGTCCCAGATGAAGATGAATGGTAACTGTGGAGATTTCTATTGAATGTTACTTAAACGTGACTTTCACACCATTTAAAAAAGTATATATGCAAGACAGTTAAACTGTGCATAGTATCATATTATAGTATCATATTATTTACTAAGTAAATATTTAAATTAAAAGGATTTAGCCAACGTACACCTCATATAAATAATATATTGTATAGAGAAATCTCAAAGGAACATAATTTTTCTTCAAAAATGGCCCACATCATTATTTTTACCAACAATAATATTTACCAAGAAAATTGTAATTTTATTAATACACAAAAATTAAAATTCAAAATTAACGGATGAACCATATTTCATTATTTCTTTATTGAGATTTCCACTCCCTGATTAAGCATGAAGTAAAATTGCTCGTATAGAAATGCCTGAAAATTTGGTTTGGTCGCGTAGTGCTACGCGACCAAACCAAATTTTCAGGCGTTTCTAAATTTGAAATAGTTTTTACAATCCCAGATTAAACATGCAGTAAGCTTAATCTGGGATTGTAAAAACTCGTTCGAAACTTCAAATTAAACGCTTGTAAAAAAAGCTACAAATGCTTGAAGTTTTGCAGCGGAATATGTGCACTTAAAAAAATCCCTATATGTATGAATAATTTAAATAGAAATCTAAATTTTAAATCCTCTTTAAATGTTCAGCAGATTAGTTATGTTTTTTGTTTGTTTAAAATTTACAATCCTTAGTATGTAAGAAAGATCATTTCAAAAATATGAGTTATACATGAAATATACATGTATATAGTTATATTAAAATTACAATGAATTTAACACTTAAAAAATAAATACATATGAGTCAGAGCTGGGCAGGATTCGAATCATTCAGGATTCGATTCCCGGATTCGAATTCTTTTAGAGGATTCAACAGAGGTATTCGAATACTTTAGTGAAAACGGATTCGTGATCCGGATTCGTTTAATTTTTTTAAAAGGATTCGTATTCGAATCCAGACGTAGATGATTCGAATCCTTATAAAAGGATTCGAATTCTTATAAAAGGATTCGAATCCTTATAAAAGGATTTGAATTCTTATAAAAGGATTCGAATCCTTATAAAAGGAATCGAATCCTTATAAAAGCATTCGAATCCTCATACACGGATTCAAATCCTCCTAAATAATTCGAATCATCGCTATTCAGGCTGGGATTCGAATTCGATTAATTCAAATAGTTAAATATTCTAATATGAATAATTTAATCACGAAATTATTCATATTTGAATATAAATATTGAAATTTTCAAATAATTCAAATATTTGTGAATGGATATTTGGTTACTTAACCATGAAAAATATCCAACGTTAATAGTATATTTTTAATTTCACTTGAAATCAGTGTTCTATACTCGTGGCGCATGAAGTAAAATTTCGAGTTTAGAAAAGCCCCGTGAAAATTTGTCTCGGGTCGCTGCGCGACCCTCGACAAATTTTCTACGCGGGGCTTTTCTAAACTCGAAATTTTACTTCATGCTTAGTCTGGGAGTGGACAACACTGGTTCTTAGAAGTTTCAAATTGAAGGATCACTCTAGATTACTAAGTTTATTACCATTTCACAAAGGCGACAGCTCGAAGGACCAACCATGGTCTTCGGAGACCGAAGGAATGCAGGGAATCGAAGTTTTTTTACAAGAAAACAACGAATATCTGAAGGTTTACAGCATGGATAGGAAAGAAAACATTTAATTTTGATAAAATATCGAAGTTGGGTTGGTTGTCAGTGCATTTTTAACTTCACTTTAAATCAGTGTTTTATACGCGTGGCGCATGAAGTAAAATTTCGAGTTTAGAAAAGCCCCGCGAAAATTTGTCTCGGGTCGCTGCGCGACCCTCGACAAATTTTCTACGCGGGGCTTTTCTAAACTCGAAATTTTACTTCATGCTTAGTCTGGGAGTGGACAACACTGGTTCTTAGAAGTTTCAAATTGAAGGATCACTCTAGATTACTAAGTTTATTACCATTTTACAAAGGCTACAGCTCGAAGGACCAACCATGGTCTTCGGAGACCGAAGGAATGCAGGGAATCGAAGTTTTTTTACAAGAAAACAACGAATATCTGAAGGTTTACAGCATGGAAAGGAAAGAAAACATCTAATTTTGAAAAAATATCGAAGTTGGGTTGGTTTTCAGTGCATTTTTAACTTCACTTTAAATCAGTGTTTTATACGCGTGGCGCATGAAGTAAAATTTCGAGTTCAGAAAAGCCCCGCGAAAATTTGTCTCGGGTCGCTGCGCGACCCTCGACAAATTTCTACGCGGGGCTTTTCTAAACTCGAAATTTTACTTCATGCTTAGTCTGGGAGTGGACAACACTCGTTTGAATTTTAAATTTAACTTTTTTTAAAAAAATGACATATGTAATATAATAAATCATTCATTGAAATCATAGAAAAAGATTCAAAATTTTATCTAAAATAAACTTTTAGAGTTAACTTTATAATTTGGTCGGCTCTTAATGGGTGAATATTCTATTCCTAAAAAAAACCGTTTTTATTTAATATTAAAGTTGCATTTAATACAATAACAAACTGTGAATAAATCGACATAAATCTAGAAATATCGAAAATCTCGACATGTAGAAAATCTTTACGGTCCACTCCCAGACTAAGCATGAAGTAAAATTTCGAGTTTAGAAAAGCCCCGCGTAGAAAATTTGTCGAGGGTCGCGCAGCGACCCGAGACAAATTTTCACGGGGCTTTTCTAAACTCGAAATTTTACTTCATGCGCCACGCGTATAAAACACTGATTTAATGTGAAGTTAAAAACGCACTGAAAACCAACCCAACGATATTATTTCAAAATTGGATATTTTCTTTCCTATCCATGCTGTAAACCTTATGATATTCGTTGTTTTCTTGTAAATAAACTTCGATTCCCTGTAGTCCTTCGGTCTCCGAAGACCATGATTGGTCCTTCGAGCTGTAGCCTTTGTAAAATGGTAATAAACTTAGTAATCTAGAGTGATCCTTTAATTTGAAACTTCTAAGAACAAGTGTTGTCCACTCCCAGACTAAGCATGAAGTAAAATTTCAAGTTTAGAAAAGCCCGCGTAGAAAATTTATCGAGGGTCGTGCAGCGACCCGAGACAAATTTTCACGGGGCTTTTCTAAACTCGAAATTTTACTTCATGCGCCACGCGTATAAAACACAGATTTAAAATGAAGTTCAATAACACATATATCATCATTAATTAAAATCATTATATAATCAGATATTTAGTTAATAGAAACTGATGGAATAAAATATTACTGGTTGCAAATAATGAATCTATTATTTACTTTTAAAGGATTTGTATCCGTGATTCAAAAATGAGGATTCGAATCTTTGATTCGAATCATATTTTTCACTTACGAATCCTTTATTCGAGTATTCGTGATTCGAATCATATTAGGTGATTCGGATTCGTGATTCGAATCCTGTTTTTGAGGATTCATCCCAGCTCTGATATGAGTTATGTTTTTTGTATTCGTATCCAATGAATAAAAATAAAACATGTTTGCATACAGAATGTGGTATTCAACATATACATTATTTTAAATACAAACTACTAATAAAGTAGAGTCTCCTACACGGCCCAATGAACTGAAAAATTTGTTCCGGGAAACAAACAGCAAATGACAGATTATCACAGGAGATTAAACTTTTCCGAGATATCGGGGAAAAAACACCCCGTCCTCGCGGAGCGAGTTAATTGCGTCCAAATGAAATTAAGGGCCGGCCCTGAAAAGACCGAATATTAAGGAGTTGATTGAAAAGTGTCCCAGGAATTTACGACCCACCTTCAAAAACATATCACAGTGTCTGGGATAGGTCACAACTAAGGAAATTCACCACGTACACGCTTCCTGCGATGAATCTATTGTTGTATGATTTATGGCTTCCTAAAGAACTTGCGCCCGCAAAAAAAGGCCGATAAAAATACGCCGTAGCGCTTTTTGTAATTACGGCTTTATGAAATCTGTGCTCATCGCGCACATATACTGCCAGAAAAAATATGCACGGAAACGGGACTTGAAGATTACGGTGTGAACAATTCAGGGTCCTTTGTACATTGTAATAAAGGAAATTTGCATAATTTTCACTTGAGTAGTGACATATTACTATCACTAATACATGCATTCAGTACTAATGACAAGTATTCGTATTTTTCTTATTAGTATACATACATCGATGAGTAAATATTAAGAAATTCGTTGATTTTAAAAAGCGTTCAGGTTGTAAGTTCTAACAAGTGATTTTACTTCGTGCTTAAGCATGAAGTAACATTTCTAGTCTAGAAAAATTGGATTTGGTCGCATCGCGCATTTCAATCATTTTTATTTCGGTCTGTCGGTCTATCGGTCTGTCGCACAGTGGTCGATTTTCAAATTTAACTGAACATTTCGTTATTATTTGTTTTGTTTTTTTTTAATTCTGTCTAATAGAAAGAAATATTTTTTCAATTAAGTATTTAATTGTCATTTATGTTATGGACACATTTTCCACCCCACTACCTAATCAAATATTTTTTTGTAAAAAAAATATTTTTTTTTAAATATTTTAAACAAATATAATGAGTCATTCTTCGTAAAATAAAAAAAAAATAATAAAAAGTTTTAAACAACCCCCACCCATCTGATTTATATAGAAAACACTCTCATATTTCAAAATAATTTAAAATTTTGTAACAAAATATGAGATTATTTTACTTGGAATGGTTCCTATAAAGATTACATGTTTATTTTATACTAGAAACACAAGGCCGTAGCTAGGGGGGTGGGGAATATGGGGGTTTGAACCCCCCCGAAATTCTGTGCGAAAATATAAAACGTCTTAGCGAATTTTGTAGACTTGTATGAAAATAACAAAAAACAAATTGTTTTGTAACCCCCCCCCCCCCCCCCCCGTTCAAAATCTTTTTTTATTTTATTTTGTGTTTAAGGGTAATCCAATTAATTGCATTAGAGAATGTTTCTATTATTAGAAAACTATATATTTACAACATTATTTACACAAATATAGTATATATACATATTATACATGGACACACTATATACACATAAATATATATACACATGTTCAATTGAAACCAGAATATTAGGTACATAATGCAAATACACATTTACACCAAACTACTAAGTATCACTGTCGGAGTTTGAATTATCTGATAAATCAAAATTATTTGAAATGTGTACCAATTTAACAGCCTCATCGTCAAATGTTTTAATTCTAGCAGATCTTGATATATGATTTCTTTTTGATATAGTTGAAATATATGGATCAGAAGAATATAACAATGTATGAAATAGGTCTGTGATGGTTTGTAAGCGGGAAAATTTTCGAGTGTGATGTTCTCGGTATTTCCTTAAATCTTTATTGCGAGCTTCTAGTGCCTCTTCGGATAACATCCCAATTGGCAATGTTGCTGATTGAATTAAATCCGCACCATGAATTAAAATGTTATGCAAAGAGGTGGGCATGTAATACCATGGATATAATTCGATATATTTTTTTGCTGTTTCATCCAAATACAAACGAAACGCTTCTATATTTGTAGCTTCTCCGCAAGAAATGACTTGCAAAATTATTTTAATTCTTTTTAAAAAATTTTCGTCTAACCCTGTAATTTTTGATGTTGTCTTATATTCTTCAAAGAAACGACTTGCGGTATTACCATCATTTGTTGTTCCGAAATTAGGTTTTACCACATCAACTAATAATCCTAATTTAGATTTTAATTCCTTTTGAATTTTTAATTTTGTAATTTCTAATGTTTTTTTTCATTGATATCTCGAACTTGCCATTTTTTGATATCGAGACGATATGCTATATGCAGCATGCATTCTAATGAACGAATCCAAGCATGTAAAGAAGAAATACCATAATCATAGTATTTTTCAATTTTCGGTAAATTTTTTACTTTTTCTAATTGATTCATTATTTTAGGGGTAGCTCCACATATAGCACACGTTTGAGTTGAAGTGTCTGTAACTGTGCTATAAGTCTTGCCATTAATCATAGTCATTTTAAAACTATGATTAATTATAATTTGTATATTGTTTAACTCTACATTCGTTGGTAAAATGGTTTCAATTTGATTTTTAATATCATTTACCACAAGTTTTATAATTTCTTTAGACTCCTTTTCAAACATAATCTTAATTGGTCTAGTTGAGGATGGTTTCGGATTTTGCCATAATATATTATCATCTTTTATTGATATTATTTGAAGAGGCACTAAGCACGCAGAAAATATATATTCATCACTTTCGGACTCATTAGAGAATTTTTGCTTATATAATGAGTGACCTGAACTACCATCACAGCCCCACTTGTACATAATTTTAAACTCGTTTCCAATTTCATCAAATGAACTCAAATTTCCCAGAGAAATGAATAATCTTTGACTAGTATGGTCGACCAAGGCTTGCAAAGTAACTTCTGCAGCAGTTTCAGTGTATGATATACTAACTTCTGCGGGATAACATGCTTTTTTTGCTTTCAAAATACTATCATAGCTTGGGTAAATATTTGCATTACGTACCTTAGCTCCAGATTGTATAAATTTATAGGAATGCTTTGTAAATCTTCCGTCGATATATAACGCCAAGGCTTCTTCTGGTGTATATTTTTGAACTTTTTGTTGGGGTGATTTCCAAGCCTGCTTAATACTGGAACCTCTTGTTGGTGCATTTGTTGTAACCTCGTTCACTATTTCTGCACTATCCCTCTTTCCAAATGCTCGTAAATTAACCTGAGTGGCGAACGCAATTTCCTCTTCGGAATAATTTTCCATCAATGGCCTAACTTTTCTTTTTTTCGAAAAATTTGATAAATCACTAAATGATTTGTACGGCCCTCTCGAAGATGGTCCAGGTACAGGTTCATCGATTGTATCAGTCAAAGAAAATGTCTGTGCATAATTATTTTCAAATCGGGAACATACTCTAAATACTTTTTGCCACTTAGAATTTAAAGATGACGTAAAAGAACGTATTTGATCTTTTAATTTATTTATATTTTTATTTTGGTCTTGAACATTAAAGTTCATTAAATCAAAAATATATTTTTGAACGGCGCTGTTTTTCTCTTCCACCGTGCGCTCCATACGCCAAACATTGAAGAGAGCGCTTCGGCGAACGGTTACGCGGCCTGAAAAAAAATTATTACTTGAATGGTTGCACGTGGCTGCATATAATTTTTGTTTATATGATAAGTTAAATAGTTGCTCTATAACTGAAAAAAATCCCAATGCGTAGCGCTGCGTACGGAATATACTTTTTCTCTATCATACTTAAGAAATTTTAATTTACAATGAAAAATTGTATGAGTAATTTATGTCATTATTTATTATTGTTGCATAAAAATATAAAAAAACAAATAAACACAAATGATAAATACATACCAGTAGAATGTATATCCATCGTTGTTTTAAAAATTTCACTTCACATAACTGAAAACTAAATATTTAAAACTTATGCGTTTGAGAGCGTACAAACAACTAATGATCGGTGTCTCAATAGGGTGTACTTTGGGTACCGATAATTACCAGGAAAGAGGGTTGAGGGGATTATGCTTTTACCTGCGCACCAATGGGTCATTATACTAATGATATTTACACAAATATTCGTTTTTCTAAATACTTTATTTTTCGCGAAATGTTCGGCTAAATTTGAAAATCGACCACTTTGTGTCGGTCTGAGGCACGATTTCAGCAAAAATGGCTCATGGGATTGTCATCAAATTTTGTATTTGGGTTCTATTCTATAATATCTCGCGCTCAGTTAAAAATGGATGAAGACCGGAACCGGAAGTGGATGTTTACTCTTAGCGTTTTCTTCGTATCTTGTAAATTATTAACATAGTTGAAAAATCTTTCAAATAAGAGTTGTAGAGAATGAAAAAATTAACATCTAATGAGTACGTGCTTTTTGTCCTAGTTTTTTTTAGTTTTCTTGAAAATGGTAAATATGATGTTTTTAAACATCGTTTAACCACTTTTTTGAGCCAAAAAAGTGGTCATGGTACTAAATAAAAAAATCCCCACTCGTCTTCTAATTATAGCGAAACAACAACAAAAATGTAAATGAGCTAGCTCAATTATGATGGGAGATATAATTATTTTTTAGTTTTTTTTATTTTCAGAAATTTACGATTTTCAAGGGTGGGAAATACGTGAGTGGGAGTGAGATAGACTTATGCAGGTTTCAATGTAAAATTTTGAATAAGGCTACCCCTTTCGATTTTTGGTAAAAAAAAATATCTTCTTAATACTACCAAAAAATTCGTTATTTTTTTGTACATACTTCAAGTCAAATAAATAAAAAATAGCATACACATCATGCTATTTTTTATTTATTTGACTTGAAGTATGTTTTTTTAAACGTCAAAGTTGAAAAAAAAATATCAGTAGGGGACATTTAATTGTACAAATTAACTTTAATAAGTAATTGGAATAATGAATTTAATAATCATATATTATTTCAATTTGCGGTCGGTACCTGTGTTGACCACAACAGATTTTTTAATAACATTTTCATACTCTTAACAAGTTTTATCGATTTTTATGATTATGCTTTTTGGAACAATCATATCTTTAACTAATTATAAGGGTTTTTGTTATGGTTGACGATTTGAATGATGACTGAGGGTAATAAGTTATAAAATACTTTCTCTTAGTAAATACAATGAATATTTAGCACGAACACTTGCAAGTTTATTGAAAAAATTAACATTTAACTAAGGGTATATTTATTATCTATGATTACTTGTCATCAGCAGTAAATACGAATAAACAAGACATTAATTACGGTTATTTTGAGTTTGGTTTAAGCGAGGGAGGGTTTTAATAAACTGATTATTTTAAGCGTCGGCCTAGATTGATGGTGACCGAATTTTCTCATAATAACGATTGCTAATTTCACGCTACGAACTTTCCACGTTATGACATCAAAATTACGGCGCATAATTAATTTCCCGGCAACAGGATGAATGCTACCTTAATAGATCCCGGAATTTCCCCCAACTCGAACTATTCCTATAAAACACAAAATAATGACACGAAGTTTACTTTAATACATTGAGCAAATATGATAAAACCCTGATTCTATAAGCAATCTTTCAATATTGACAGTGCGGATTAATTATGTAAAACGCTTTAAGTAATTTTGCGGTTTTAAAGTTGGTTTTC
Source organism: Philonthus cognatus (assembly GCA_932526585.2). Classification (NCBI taxonomy): domain Eukaryota; kingdom Metazoa; phylum Arthropoda; class Insecta; order Coleoptera; family Staphylinidae; genus Philonthus; species Philonthus cognatus. Next base: position 95,728,842 of record OW052243.1, read on the forward strand.
AACGAGTGTTTGATTAAGTGAAAACCGACAGTACGTAAAGGTCTGGTAATGGATGTTTACTGGAGTCTCGACTCTAATTCTGATAAAGTGTTATAGTTGTGCGAATGTGAATAACGACACGCCGGCTTGAATCTACTTGTTCCAACCAAGGGTTTTGCTTTAGCTTTTGCTTGCGCTTGTGCTTGTGCTTGTGCTCGCGCTTGTGTTCGAATAAACATGAGGAATTAGCCCAAGGAAGAAGAACAGCTGGGGATAGATGGCCCAACACCAACTAAATTCATTCATTACAATTGTTTCTAGCTATTCTCAATACTCTGTATAATCCAATAAATTCATGGATCCGGGTTAATGCAGGTTGTTGCTATTTGCTACATGATTCAATTAATATTTAATACTTAATAGACTACCCACACAATCAGTGCTGCCAGACCTCCCGCGTTAGCAGTAGATCTACCGCTTTCATGTGTAAAATACCGCCCTACCTCTACTGGCAGCTTTAGATCCATTGTTTACTTTTTTGTTATCGTTTGCTTCTTTAAAACCATTACTAATTACTTTTTTTTAGTAAAATTAATATACAGAGATTATTCTATTTAAGTATACATATGCATATGTTTATTTAAAATAGCTCAATTTAAAGCTTTAAACGAGTGTTTTTCCCTCTCAGATTAAGAATGAAGTAAAATTTAAAGTTTAGAAAAGCTTGAACGTTTGGATTTGAACGCGTAACTTCCAGACTTTTCTAAACTCGAAATTTTACTTCATGCGCCATGCGTATTAAACATTAAAAACACTAAAATACTGTGAACAAGTGAACTTCACTTCAGAAAAAATCTGTGTCTTATACGCGTGGCGCATTAAGTTACATTTCGAGTTTACAAAAGATTGAAAATTTGGTTTGGACGCTCCACTGCTTATGAAGTCACTGAATAAAGTTTAATACAGAATTAACAGAAATACAGAATTAACAGAAAATGTTAAGAAATGCATTTAGAGTATGCCAAAACGGGTGCATGCTGTAATTAACGCTAAGGGAAGGTCCAATAAATATTAAGATATTTTTGAAAAAAAATTGTATTGTGCGTTTTCTCAAATATACATTTTTTAAAACAAAGTAATTTACTTTAAATTGTATTAGAAGTACCTAATTAACCTAAAGAGACAAAAATGTATAAATTTCTACTGTTTTAAAATGTTATACGGCTTCAATTTGATAATAACGTGGTTTTTTCAATGTAACTAATAGTTTAGCTACTCACTGTAGTCCTTTGTACTCGAATAAGTATTCAAGTACTTATTCTTACGTACTTCTACTTTTGTGTAGAATACTTCTACTTATTTCTCAGTACATTTTACTTATACTCGGAACAGCTCTGCTAGCTCTTTCCTCTTTTCCAACAAAATATTAAAGAATTTGGCAGTGCACTACTTATTCACATACTATCAATAAACTATGTTTAACTTAAATAATTTTTTTTTCTCTCATGACGTAACCATAAATGCGATTTTGTATAAGTTGAAAAATAAAATACTAATATTCTGTATTTTTTAGGTCAAGTTTTTTGTTTAAAAATATAAGATTTAATTTCTTTTAACGTTATTGCAAATATAAATATCTCAACAACCTCTAAAAATTTTACCACAATCTAAAATTTTGTTAATTTTTCTGTAAAGATTTTATTACGTATATCTCAATCTACACATTTTTTTGTCATTATAATTAGGGTTGTTATGTTTAAGACACTTTGTTTTAAAACAGTGTTGTAAACATGTTTAAAAACAGCCGTCGTGTTTTAAACGGTTTTGTTTTAAACATGTTTTAAATCTTACATTTGTTTAAAACATGTTTTAAGCGGTAAATTTGTCTAAAACGTTTTAATTATTTTTTTAAATTTGCTAAATTATATTTTATACTATTGCCTTAAGATTTTTTTGTTTACATTTTTAAATTTTTGCTAAATTGTTGAAGATATTTCAAATTACATTATTAAACATAACATTTTATTACAAGAAAATATGGAATATGTGTGCATAAATGGCATTTTTAAATACAGAGAATTTATCATTTAGGTATACATATGCATACATTTAAATTTTACGACATTCGTTGTTTTTTAAGAAGGTTTCAATTTGAATTTTTAGACGAGGGTTTTCCACTCCCAGACTAAGCATGAAGTAAAATTTCGAGTTTAGAAAAGCCTGAAAATTTGGATTAGTCGCGTAGTAAAGCGGAGCGGCCAATCTAAATTAAGCTTTTCTAAACTCGAAATTTTACTTTATGCGCCACACGTATAAAACACTAAAATATCGTAAAGTTTAAAATATACGGCTTTAGCAATCCAATATGTAGATGTGAATAAAACGTGAGTCAAATTCTGCGCTCAACATTTTTTTTTAAAACAGTGATTATAGACAACCCAATAACTCTAATGTATATAAGGTTGCCTATAATCGTTGTTGTATGTGTGTGCTTTTTGAACTTCACTGTAAATCAGTGTTTTTAAGCGTGGCGCATGAAGTAAAATTTCGAGTTTAGAAAAGCCTAATTTGAATTGGCTGCTCCGCTTCGCTACGCGGCCAATCCAAATTCTTAGGCTTATATAAACTCGAAATTTTACTTCATGCTTAGTCTGGGAGTGGAAAACACTCGTTAAAAGCCTTAAATGAACCGGTTTTAAACAACAAATTCCCGCATATTTAAAAAACGCTGTAATTATCGGGATATGTATACTCAAAAGAAAAATGCCTTGTATGTTCTGTTTAAACACGTTTTAAACGTGTTTTTTACATGTTTTTAATTGTTAATTTTTTTCAGAAGAGAATAAAGAAACAATTCGATTTTATTTTAAAAATGGCAAAATCACTAAATTATAATGGAAACACAATTAAAAAACTTATAAGCATTCAACTTGTTTAGAAATTATTGAAAACCCACAAAGTAAAAAGTTACGTTTATTAAGCAGTTTTTAAGAAATTTAACATTGCTCCTGCATATTATTCAAAATTAAAAATTTAATCAGTTCTAGGGAGTATTTGTAATAAAATACATGATTTAGAAAAATCCGGTTTCTATTCAATAAATTGTAACAATTATGAGAAAATGTATGTAGGACAAACAACACGATATTGGAAAATCAGATATAATGAACACACATACTATACGAAATCATCTAACCCAGTTTAATCTGCAGTAGCACATCACACCCTAACAACAGGAATTACATTTAATATAAACAATGGTAAATTATTAAAAGAATATAATTCTTATAAATAAGACATGCTGGAAGCTATTTATATGTTTAAAAATAAAGACAAATTACTTAATGTCGATTTAAGCCCTCTAAATAATCCCCTCTTTGAAGTTGTTGTTTGAGTGACACTGTTTATTAATCTAACAAACAATATTGTCATTTAGCTTTTGAAAATAGACACTTTGTGTTTGAAATGCACGTACAATAAAATAGTGTGACGGAAGGAATAAAATAATAAAAAATACTTAAAATATTTACGTTATTCTTAAAGATAAAGTGCAAAGACTCGTTAGAATAATATTAAATGCTTTAAAAAATATCCAACCCAGAAAGTAGAAATCAATCAGTTTTAATCCGCCACTGATTACATATAGGAAGAGTGGAAACTCACTAGATTTATACAAAACAATAATTAGTGTAAATATCGCAAACACAGATAACTAACAAAAATCGAACGAGGTTAAGGTTAATAAATCAAAGACGCAGTTCCGTATTAAACTGACATCTATTGGCATCTATTTATTTTCATGAACAAGTTAGACCGCAACTACCATCCATCACTCATAGTTAATTACTATCCGGACAACTGCAACTTTTTCGCTACTATAAAACATTTCAATAATTCAGTCTGATCATTTCCGCATTCTGTCGCTGAATTATTCGGTCACCTTTACATCATCCTGACTATTTGTATCTTTGTGTCAATTTGCATACCCTAATCGTCCGTCTGATTACTGGATGCTCGGTATTAGATTATGCTTGTCGAAGTTTTGACATAAAAATATCCGTAATGCTGGACACAGAATTATCATAGAATAAAATAACTGAAATTAATAATACTTTCCTTTTAAATACACATATCTCAATATCGTATATAGCATACGCCGTAAATTTTAAGATATTCGTTGTATTTTAAAAGAGTTCAAATTGAAGCCTTAAACAATTGTTTTCCACTCCCAGATTAAGCATGAAGTAAAATTTCGACTTTATCTAAATGTTACTTCATGCTTAATCAAGAAGTGGAAGCACTCGTAAAAAGCTTCAAATTGAACAATTTTATAAAAACAACGATTTCCTGAAAATTTACCGAACACATCACACTTAAAAGCAAAATACTTTATATGATAATTGATAATTCGATATTATCAATATATTACCTAGGTTCATGATAGTGACTCATTAATCGGTGTATTGACGAGTAAATTACACTAGCGTTCAGTCAATTACTAACGAGCCCATTGTCATTACATTCCTAGAAGTTAACGCATTTCGTAACTACATCGAAAATCCATATCCTCCCAATTATCATTTGCTAGCTGAGAATTAAAGATTCGTTAATTACAGAAATTCTATGAGTCCAATGCGAAATTTTAAATAATCAAAAGAAATCAGTTTATAATAGTGTTGTGTACGATTTGCATTGATTTATTTTTGTTTCGTGTAAGTAAGTAAATAATGTGTTTCCACTCCCTTCTGTAAAACACTAATTATCGCATATGTTTCCATGACACTAAGTAATCTTATAAATACACATTTGACAAGCCGTAGGATCGTGCGTTTTAACCATGGGATGAAGTTAGGAACAGATTTTTAACCATGAACTGAAGCAATGTTTGAGTTATTAGTTCTCACATGTCAAACATTTCAACGCGACGCGGTGCGAAAACGCGCAAGTAGTTTTCAGTTTTGCAATAATAATAAAGTACCTTTCGTGTAAATAATGAACGACAGTGAAAGTGACGAGGATTCCCCGAAAATAATCCAAGCAGCAGCGTCGAGAACTGCTAGTTTACTGCCGCCGAAATCAAAACACCAATACGAACGTACATATAAACTATTCTAAGATTGGCGTCAAGAAAGGCAAACAAATTCATTCTCTGAAAATGTGCTACTTGCATAATTCGAAGAACTTTCGAAAAGGATAGAGCCGTCCTCTCTGTGGGCAATCTACTCAATGTTGCGGATGACAGTTATTATTAAAAACAATGTTGATATAAGTAAGAATTCCAAATTGTGCGCGGTTCTGAAACGGAAATGAGACGGTTACAGACCTAAAAAGTCAAAAACTTTGACATCGCAGCAAATTAAAGAAGTTTGTTGTCTGCTCCAGATAAAAAATACGTATTTACAAAGGTAAAATGTAAAACCAAATTAAATACAATTATCAAAATTATAAATATTTTAGGTTGGGTTAATTTTCGGCATAATGGGAGCTTACCGGAGAACAGAATTGATGAAAATTGAAACAAGTCATATTGAAGACTACTCTGCCATCTTAGTTCACATTCCCGATACAAAGACAAAAACGGAACGTCAGTTTGTTATTGGAGGTACTTTCTCTCATACCTGCAAGAAATACATGGAACTTCGACCTCCAAACCTGACAAGTAGTCGATTTTTCGTAAATTAATAGAAAGGAAATTGTACAAAACAAAACACAAAACTTAAATAAGTTGTAAAAAAAGTATAGTATGCAATTCGTGTTATAAACTTTTCTAGATACTAGTATTATCAAACACTCGCTCCACTGCGTGTACGTAAGAGTAACATTAATTCTACATAATAATAATAATAATAACAACTTTATTGCCCAACACCTATTACAGGACAATTACAGGACAATTACAAGACAAGAAAACAATAATACATAATTCGATTAGTTATATAAATGACATTATTGTCGGTTACTAATACCTACTTAAAGACTATTAATTTGATTTAGGAACAACCGCTAATATATAAAAAAAAAAACAGTAGTACAATTAGAACAAATTAAGTAAAAGTATCATAAAAAATGTTATTCGCATTTCTACACATGCTGTGGACAGAGGATTTTTGCATAGCTATGGTTCTAGCAGTTGAAATAAAAAAAAGTGTTTGCAAGCTTCGACGCTAACATGGGTACAAAACAGGTATTTCTAGCTAGAAAGTCAGGACAATCTAGCCTGTTATGGATTAACTTGTATGTGAATATGGCGCTAATATCTTCACTACGTGCTGATAAAAAAATAAATTCATGTTTTAGTAATAAGCATTAATAATCAACACTCCTCTGTGAGTACGACCCATCAGTTTTATGGGTAAGAAATTTTAGGCACCTCCGTTGGACTTTTTCTAGTAGGAGTGATAAGTACATATGATGAGGATTCCAAATAAGAGACGCACACTCTAAGCGACTTCGAACAAACGCGTTGTATAAACACGTAATTACGTCACAGTTATTAAAGTATTCACTAGTGCGCATAAAAAAACATAGTTTTTGAGCTCGATGCGCATACAGATTGAATGTGTTTGTATAAAAGTTCACTATGGAAAAGGATGCCTAAGTCCTTTATTTTAGTTAGTTTCTGCAAGGGTTGCCTGTTAATAGTATAGTAGTAAGTTTGCGGGTGCATACTAGCGTGAGCATAAGTGACAGATGCGCATTTTTGTATATCCAGGCTCCGATTATTCTCACAACACCAACTGTATATTAGGTCACGATTATAAATTATAAATCCATTATATAAGAAACAAAATATAAATGATCGGCATATGCCAAAACATTACAGGTTAGTGAACTAATAAGGTCGTTAATGAATATGATAAATAAGAACGGGCCCAGATTCGAACCCTGAGGCAGCCCAGACGTAGAAGTGAATTCAAAAGATTTGTCTCCATTGTAATGTACATAGTTTTTTCTAAAAGAGAGATACGAGTTCACAAGGTTTAGTGTGCGATGCCCAAACCCAAACGTTGATAGTTTATTTAACAAAATCACTTGATCAACACAATCGAACCCACGTAAAAAATCAGTATACAATATGTCAGTTTGAGATCGGTTTTCTAGTGATTCACTAATATACTGGGTGACTACAAAACGAACATTGAGCAACGAAAGGAAATGTGATCATGAGTACAGAAGAGTAAACAAAATATATGTCTATTTAAAGTTAGTAAAAAATAAAACACAACAAAGAAAAAAAAAGTGTGTCGAGTGTGTGATGCTAGCTCTGGAGTGCACATGGCTTGTAAGCACAAACGTTTGATAAAATATTCTGTGAATATAAATAATATAAGAAATACCAATTCATTAGACATGTCATAAATAAGTCAATAAACTTTGCATACGTTAAACTCATATCCTATTTATTTATTGTCCACACATACTCCTGGTCAAATTAAAATGGAAAAAAGACGCAGTACTTACGATAATGCATACTAACACAAACAAGGAACCTGGTAAATAAATTTGAGGGTTATTACATACACAACACAAAGTATATAATAATACAAATCACAAATTTGTATAATACCTAGGGTCAAATCATTACGATATAGAAAAAAACAAGTGTTTTACTTTCCCTAATTTATATTGTATATTAAATGTGTGAGCGGAGAGGATAAAATCTTGGAAAAACAAAATTGATTACTACTAACTAGTAACTCTTAAACTATAATCATAGAAAAAAAGAGTGAAGTGAGTTTTAATTATCCTATATTTATTAATTTCAGTTAAAAATGTTTTAGCAACAGAAACTCATTCAAGATATGTTTAAATAATCATATGAGCCCGAACGGTGATCATTATTCTAACACAGATTGAACGCAAATGTTAACAGCGAGCGAGAGGAGAGTATATCTGGCCGGCTAGTCTATGAAATAGATTGGATTGCACTCTACAAGATGAAGGTATCGATTGCTGAGTAAACTATAAGAGTAACGGCCTGAATGAAACCCAAATTCAAAGAGGAATTCTATTTTCTGCATGTTATCAACGCCGACTACGATATTTTAAATTTATAAATCAACCCCTCGCAAAGTAAATACTTTATGGATAAATTCAACTATAAGTAGAATTTATTGCGCCATGCTGCGGAGATTCTTAGTAAATCTCCATTTATTTTTTGCAACGATCAATATAATCGATAGACTTGAATAGTGGATGATAGATAGAAGAAATTGTCACATGCTTAAAATTCGGCTTGTAAATATTTAATAACTCGTCTAGCAGACGTGTTGATTGGTTTATTTTTCTTTTAACTGCTAAGAATGGTTTTCATACTAATTTTAGGATTTAAATAGTTTGGGTAAACATTCAGTTTTATTAAATCTTTGCTAATAGTATTTGTCTAAATTAATCAACTTTGTTTATTATGCCAGTCGAAAAGAGTATCTTTTTTTTATACTTTGCTTGTTTAATTAAAGTGTTTCAATTTTTCTTTCCTATATTGCATTATTTTTGGAAGTGTGATGTAAATATTTCGACTCCTGAAAACCAACAACATATGGATTTGAAGGCGCTAAGAAGTAGGAATTGTAATATTTTAATACCACTAATCCGGTTTACCGATTTAGGGCTTTGAGTACTTTGCCCCCACCTTCCGATTTTTTGAAAAAACATCATGAAAATATGTACAAACATTTTAAAGACTTGCAAATATTTCATATAGTAGGGGTGGTGATTATTAAATATGTCATCGAAGAAATAAAATGTTCCAAGATAACAATCATATTACAGGAAATCGACAAACAGTTGAGGAGCACATGAGCGTGCTTTATGTAAGTCTTGAAAGTGGTTTATGTAAGTCGCGGGTATAATTTCCTGTAATATGGTTGTTATTTTAGAACATTTTATTTCTTCAATAACATTTTTAGTACTCACCACCCCTACTGTCTTATTCTAGCGAAATATTTGCAACTCTTTTAAATTTTTGTACATATTTTTGTATAGTCCTTGCAGATGGTATAGGTCTCGTATTAAACTTAACGGCAAACAACTTTTGAAATCCTCGTAAACTATCACCACTGTAATAGGTTTTTACTAGTGATGGGAATAATCGATATACTAATTAGTGATTAGTCGATTATTGAAATATATCGATATGATAGATTATTATGCGGATATTATTATATACTAATTTAAGCGATTATTTGATCGGGTAAATTAGTAATTACTAATTTAAGCGATTATTTGATCAGGTAAAATAATAATACGAATTTAAGTTATTATTTGATCGGTAATATAGTAAATACTAATTTAAACAATTATTTGATCGCAAAAATAAGTAGTTACTAATTAAGGCTATTATTTGATCGGGTAATATAGTATATACTAGTTTAAGCGATTATTTCGTAGGGCAAAATACTAATTAGTATAATAAAATAAATTATTATCATCTCGGTAAAGAGGACTACTAATTATTATATAGTCATATTATTAATTACTTATTTGATGGTTGTTTTGTATTTCATTAAATAAATCATTAGATAAATATAATTGTATAAAAATTCTAATCTTCACTACTAACGTTTGTCTCCTCTCAAGCAAAAACGCTCATAAAAAGACGGGTCTGAAAATAAACCCTAAAAATCACTCTCTCAAAAAACTACACCTTAAAAGACCACTCCTTGTAAAAACTTTTATTCATAAAAAACTACCCCATGTAAAAACGTTCCTGGAAAATCAGCCTCACTCCCGAAAAAACATCTTCCGAAAGGAACGACCCCCCTAAAAATCATCATTACGGAAAACCATTCCTGGAATTCATCCCCCGAAAAAAAACTTTCCATAAAAATCACCCCTCGAAATACCACCTTCTTGAAATACCAACCCTTCGAAATACTACCCCCCGAAATAACTACCTATAAAAAACATTGAATTAAATTATAAACATATATGAAAATAAAAGAAAACAGAGATTCATACACTGTTCATGATTAGTAAACAAAAAAAAATAGAACAAAATTTAAAAAAACACTCAAATCAAAGTTATCGAATTGCCATCAAGACAAAGAAGAGGACATAGATAAATGATGAAGGAAATATAATACAATAATTAATGAATCAACTATAAAGGTTGTAGGGCAAAAAGCCAGAAAACAACAAAATTGGATGACAAAAAATATGACAGAAAGATGATCAAACAAAAAATACTGTGTTGTGAGAATAAAGAAGAAAGAGCCAATCTAGAACATGAATACAAAAAGAAAAACAGAGAAATAGAACGGAGCGCAAGATCTGATAGACGAAGACAAATCGAACACCTTCTTGCCCAAGCAGAAGAGGCAGCAAACAAAAACGATACGAAGACATTATACGAAGCAACTAAAACCTTTGTTGGAAAGGAAAAAAGGAGTACTATAAAACATATTAGAGATAAAAATGGAAAGAAAATAATAATGAAAGAAGAAGAATTTAAAAGATGGACAGAGTTTTTTAAGAAGATATATATAAATGAAAATGGAAACGCACAAAACAATGATGAAGAGAAAATGGCACCGAAAAAACAAATCGAAATAAATAAGGAAGAAATATAAAAGACAGATATCGCATATGCAATAAACAAATTTAATGACAAGGAAGCAGTAGGTAGGTAGGTATCCCGGCAGAAGCGATAAGAGCAGGCGGAGAAACAGTTATCAATATGATGCATGACATACTAAATAAAATATAGAGAGAAGAAAAACTGTCCAAAGAGTGGAACAAAGGAATCATCATTATATTACCCAAAAAAGGACAGAAGCTTGTGCAAAAATTAAAGAGAAATAACCCTTCTGTGTAAAGCAAGTAAATTACTAACGAGAATAATGTTAGAGAGAATGAGGGACGGCATATTAGAAACACTATAGAAAAAACAAGCAGGCTTTAGGTTCAGAAATGTTTGTATAGACAGTATGTGCATACTTTGTATAATTATTGAAAATACCTTAAAATGGCAAAATACTGTGAACCTAAATTTTATAGACTTTAAAAAGGCCTTTGATAAAATAAACCGAACTAAGATGTGGAACATATTAAACGAATACGGCTTACCAAAAAAAAAAAACTATTAGAATGATCAAAACACTTTATGAATACTATACAGTAGAAATTAACAGGGAATTGTCCAGGGGCATAGAAATACAGACCAGAGTGAAACAAGGATGAATCCTCTCTCTAATGTTTATCCTAATAGTTATTGACTACATAATGAACAGGGTAGCAACAAACAAAACCTAAACGGTGCATTATGGAACCAGTAGAAAACACAATCAATAGGAGGAAATGCAGATGGATTAGGCCCACTATAAGAAAAGAGAAAACAGACATAACCAGGACAGCGTTGGAATATAGTATAAAAGGAAAAAAAAAAGAGAGAAAGACCGGTAAAAAGTTGGCAAGACCAAACACACAAAGAACACACCCAAATACAGAAATCTTGGAATGATACAAAAAACAGAAGCAGAAGACAAAAGAAAATCGAAGAAAATGGTGGACGTCATAAATTAGAGAAAAACTTAAGGCTGGCAACCTTAATCAAACAATTGCCAAGAAACACCAAATAGTACCCCTTCGCTCCACGAGGAGATGAAAATACTTTTACATAAAGCATTGTTTATGAATGCTGTGACTAGCAGAGCAATCACAAGAAAGACAGTGGCGTAGTGAGTGATCGATGTTTAACCCTCGAATAATTTAAAATGTAATAACTCCACTAAATACCAACAGATTTTAAAAATTATTTTAAATTATAAACCACTAATGCATTTTTTATGAATTCTATGACCGAGAGAGCAAGCACAAGAAAGACAGTGGCGTAGTGAGTGATCGATATTTAACCCTCAAATAATTTAAAACATAATTGCTTATATTCCTGCTCATTTTATAGGCTTTGTTGACCACATGATGGTTTATGGGAAGAATACAATAACTTGCACTTTTCTAAAAGCCATTGTTCTTTCACTAAACCCTTAAATGCACAATTATTGTTTTAAACAAGGTAGAACAATATTTGAGCTTTGATACTAATTTGTAGAGTGGAGCTGTTAAGCGCTTGCGCGCGCACCTCCGAATCCGCACGTCGGAGGTTTTTTCAAAAAAGCTTTTCACCCTGACACAGAGACCAGTCGGTACCACCACTTGTTTGTAAATTAATATAAATAAATGTGCCTTATTCGTACATCCTTGGATTTTCTTGGGAACCCGTCACACACATATTAAATGTTGGTCCTTTAAACCCGATCTTTACGCAAAATCGACGATTTGAAGAGCTGCAGCGATCGGAGTCAACACCAGCAAGACGACAAAGGTCAGTTCCTTATGATTTCTTTCCTATTACTATTGAGAATAGTTATTATTTAATTACAGAATTAAATCAATTAATTTTTGCGAATTTAACATGCCTTCTCTTGCCGAACTAAAGGCGAAACGTAAAACTTTAAGAGAAACGTTGACGCGATTTTCTACTTATATAGCTGGTCTCAGCGCAAATAATTTGAATAAAGATGCTGCTTGTACTTGTAAAGCACGTGTTGAGGGTATTTTAGACGAGTTTATTAAAATTCAGGAAAAAATCGAAGTACTTAAGCCTAATGTTACAAATGATCCGATTGCTGATTTTGAAAATACATTTCTTGATATTATGAACAGTTATAATGCTCTTGTTGGGGTTAATTATAAACCCGCAGGAATTAATACAACTGATGCTCATTCTGTTCGCGAGGGATAATTGCCCAATACTTACTTGTTTGTTAATGAATGTGCCTTATTCGTACATCGTTGGATTTTGTTGTGAACCCGTCACACACATATTGGAGAAGCTACCGCCCGCTTAACAGGAGCAGTATCCAAGTATTCTTGCATTTTGAGTAAAAATTACTAAAGTAATCGAATACAAATTTACCTAACATTTTGAGTAAATTTGTAATTAAGTACTTTATGCTTAATCAAGAAGTGGGAACACTCGTTCGAAACTTTAAATTGAACGCTACTAAGAAAAGCAATACTTAAAAAAATCCCTGTATGTATAAATAATTTAAATAGGTATCCAAATTACAAATCGTTTTTAAATGTTCAGCAGATTAATTATATTTTTTTTATGTTTCAAATGTGGAATACCACACAGTTTTAGTAATAAGTTTTTTTTGATGCAGTGTCAAGCTGGAAAATTATATAATATCTAAATATTTTACGGAATTTTTTTCTTCGTTCGTTTCTACTAAAATATGTTGTATACTACACTCTTTTATTGGATACATATTATTGAATAATTCAGATACATGAAATTGCAGTTTTTGTTATTTTCTGAGATGCATAAATTCTTAATTTAAAATATTGAAGAACAAAGTGAATTATTTTTCAACAGTTTAATCTGTTTACAGTTCTTATAATAATAAACGCAACAATAATTTCAAAATTTGCATTTTCATTTTTCGTTGTTGTTAAATATTTATGTCGCATCCGGTTTACAGCACGATACAGGAAGCGGCCTGATTAAACACAGCGCGTTGATAAATTGAAAATATGATAATATCCACTGTGAAAACGGGTATTTATTTTTAGGTATGAACAAACTATATTTCAAACTTGGCGAATTAGATAACGCAATTACTCTGGCGTTGAAATTAGTGGATAAAAGTTGTCTCTGCCCGGGGGGCATAAATAATTTATTTCTTTACGGAAAGTCCATCAAGCGTCATTTATCCTCCTTTTTCTGCTTTGTAAAAGGGAAATGATAGATAAAATGGACAGTGATCAACTTAAAATATACTTTGATTCGGTTATACTTGCACAAAAAGTATTATACGGAAACGGAAATAACATTATTTATTATTTGCTTCTTGTTGATTACTTTGTAAAAACATTTTTATTAATATAGGGATATATTATTTGAAATTCACCTGAAAAAACCATTTTTACTAATATATAGATTTATTATTTAAAATTTACCTAATTTGTGTCATTAATAAATTATTTTCTTTTTTACAAGATAAATTCAAATTCAAAGCTATTTGAATTCGAGAAAATAAGCTTACGCTTCTTATAGTTTGCACACTTTAAACATAGTATATAAAATTACGAAAAAACTATTCGTAAAAATGCAAACAGTGTCTTAATTAATAAGACAATTTAAGACGATAAATATCCATTGAAACAACTACTTCCCGTGCAAATACACCTCCGGATATTGAATTATACAATGAAATATTTAAAATCTTATTTAAATTGATTTGTTACAACGCTCTATTAAAGTATATGTAACGTTTAGGTCAAATTCTCTTCAAACCAACTAACAATACAATTTAAAATGAAAGGAGAGATAGCAACAAATTAGAAGTGAAAGGACTTGGATTAAAACTAATGTCTTAGGCCATCTATAGACGCGTTTCGAGATTTATCTCTCTTCAGTATAGCTTTGCTTATGACGTTAAAAAAAAATTAGGAATAAAATTAAAACAAACTTACTTGGAAACAGTGTTGTGTGTGGAATGAACAGGTACACAGAATTTAACATGCCTTCTCTGGCCGAAACGCGTCTATAGATGGCCTAAGACATTAGTTTTAATCCAAGTCCTTTCACTTCTAATTTGTTGCTATCTCTCCTTTCATTTTAAATTGTATTGTTAGTTGGTTTGAAGAGAATTTGACCTAAACGTTACATATACTTTAATAGAGCGTTGTAACAAATCAAATTAAATAAGATTTTAAATATTTCATTGTATAATTCAATATCCGGAGGTGTATTTGCACGGGAAGTAGTTGTTTCAATGGATATTTATCGTCTTAAATTGACTTATTAATTAGGACACTGTTTGCATTTTCACGAATAGTTTTTTCGTAATTTTATATATTATTTCTTTTTTACTTTTAAGTATACATATACTGATGTGTACTGTGTACATTTTTAGACATTCATTATTTTTAAAAAGCGTCCTGTTTGCAAAGCAAAGCGAAGCGAACAAACCAAATGTTCAGGCTTTTTTAAACTCGAAATTTTACTTCATGCGCCACGCGTATAGAATTTCAAATATTTTTGTGTTTTATACACGTGGCGCATGCAATAAAATTTTGAGTTCTGATAAGCCTGAACATTTTACTTTGTGCTTAATCAAGAAGTAAAATCACTTGTTCGAATTTTCAAATTAAACTTATTAAAATAACAACGAATGCCTCAAAATGCATACGCATCGCGATACGTATACTTTGAAGAAAAAATCCCTCCATGTTTATATCTGCAGCCCCACCAATAAAAAATCTCACGAGCCGCCACTGCTCTTCATTTTTAATGAAGTGTTAGAGATTATTTGAGTTTTTTTCTATTCTAAAATCAGAGTATACACTCATACATACATAAGTACATACAATAACACTTAAAGCCCGGCGCAGTCACCACAATCCAATGAATCGTTTGGGGTGCAATGATAATATTTGCTCTGTTTATTAGAATAACATAGTCACGCCTGCAATAATATCAAAATACTATTATTGCATATTTTATATAAATAAACTTTGCATTTATTTGTGTAAAATGTACAGACAAATAGATTATGAATTATCATATTTAAATATTTGATTAGCTAATTCATTTAATCTTAATCATTCAACTTCACATTTATCAACATTATCACCTACATTTTAACTGACAGCTAACCCCTTTGCTAAGTTAAACATCTTTTAACAAGAAGAACGACTAACGTGGCTAATATAATAAGTACTTAGTAATAATCTTTCGCAGGTTTTGAAATATTTGATAAATATGACAAAATCTGATTTATTTGGCTCAGTCAACTTAGGACCCCGAAGTTCGACTTTAAAAAAAAAACTATTGCGCTAGACGGACCTTAGCTAGCGCCACAAAAATTAGAGCTAGCACCATTTAGACAAGAAAGTTACGAGGGTTTGAACTTTCGGGGGGCTAGATTGATGCTAGCCCCCAAAGTTTGAATTTTTAAAGTTTTTTTACACTATTGGGATTCGTCAGAGCTAGCGCCATCAATTTAAAAGCAAGCGTCACCCCCACAACCCCAAACAATAATAAAACATGTTTAACCCCAGCCCCTCGAAATGGGCACTTACTTTAATTATTCCAACGCCGAAAACAGTTTTGAAATCGTACAGTTAGTTCCTGAGTTATGACGATTTACATTATCAAGGGATTAGAAGCAATCATCAGTTACGCCATTGTTTTAGCAGCGCAAAATATCTCGTTGTCAGTGTTTATAGACATCAGTTTACTAATTAGAATGACGAAAGAATTTTTGAATCGTACGGTTAGTTTCCGAGTTATAACGATTTAAACTTTAAAGGGATGAAAAAACAATCGTCAGTTACGCCACTGTATTACTAGCGCAAGCTATCTCGTTACTAGTATTTATAAACATCAGTATAGGAATTATAATGCCGAAAAAATGTTTAAAATCGTACGGTTAGCTCCCGAGTTATAACAATTTAAATTAGCAAGGAGTGAAAACACAATTGTCAGTTACGCTACTGTCTTCTAGGCATTATTTTTCTAATAGCCAGTGTCTATGAACATAAATAAGGTAATTACAACGCCAAAACATTTTTTGGAAGCGGTATTTTATATGCCAAACATAATTTTGCATTGAAATTCTGCAAGTAAATGGTAATACGCACGCAGGATCTGTAAGCTCTCGCATCAAAATTTGGATGTGAATATTTTTTCACCTGATTTTTTTGAGAGAAATAGAAAAATGTTTATGTCAAATCACAGAGAATTTCTCTTCAAAGGTGCCACTTTTAATAAAAATGCTTTCTTGTTTTCGTAAAAAATGGAGGAACTAAACCCTTGAACGTCACACTCGAACGGCATTAATTCCTCGATGCAAGAGTTTGGTCGAAACAAAACATCTTTCAGGCAGGTTTGTTGTTAATTTGTTTCTTGTCTTTGGAATGTCAACACTTCGTGCGCAAACATCGATTCGTATACAATTAATAACTTGACAATTCGTACAATTCAATTCAGTTGAGGCGAAACAGTCGAAACGTTAGCAATTTCCGGTAGTTTCTTTAAAATAGTAAAAGTGTAATTGTGAGTGTTTACAGGACAAAGTTCGTTTATTATTGTGAATGCGCACGTGTATGATTTTATAACAATAAAAATATAATTGGTTGAAAAATTAGTGCCTCATTAGGTTTATTTTGGACAATAATGATACATAATTTAGACATGAAGATAAAGTTACATGTTTCTATAAATATAGGATATAATAAAAAAAACTGATAATTGCAAAAATAGTGTTTGAGTCTTTAACATTATAACTACAATAACTTGAATAATTAATCAAGCAATCTTCATTAACGGCCAAGCAATTATAGAGTCAACATTAAGTTGATTTTAGGTAAAATTGTCTTAAAATGAACCAATTTAAATGTAAATGTGTACAATTTTTTTGTGGGGTCCCGTTGCGTTTCTGCATCAAGGGCAGAATCCATTACAAAAAATGAAGTAACAAATTAATTAAAGATATAAAAAACTCGATCATAAGGGTCAGGTTGACTGTGTGTATACGGACCTTGCTAAAGCATTTGACCGTGTTGATCACACTGTACTACTAAGTAAGCTTGGTAATTACGGATTTCCTGTCAATTTAATTAACTTATTCAAATCTTATCTATCTGACTGCCATCTCTATGTTTCAATCAATGGTTTCTCTTCTAAAACGTCTCTTGTTCATTCGGGTGTACCCTAAGTGTCCAATTTGGGCTCATTATTGTTCCATCTCTTTGTTAATGACCTAAGTGTTTTACTAGATTGTAACCATTTACTGTTTGCAGATGATATTAAAATCTTTTCTAACATCGACTCACTTTTTTCTTGTCTAAATTTACAAAATATGCTTGATATAATTACTGAATGGTGTTGTGCTAATCATTTAACCCTTAACGTAGCTAAATGTGAAGTAGTTACTTATTCACGTAAAATAAATCCAATACTATTCACATATACCTTTTAAGACCTTGGTGTCACTTTCGATTCTCACTTTAATTCCAAAAATCACTATAATTTAATTATTTGCAAAGCCAACAGAACTCTCGGTTTTATTATTCATGATACAAGGTCTTTTAAAAATATCGAAGCTCTAAAAGTTCTATACAATTCGTATATACGGTCTATACTGGAATACGGTTCGATTATCTGGAATCCAATATATCGCACACGAAAGCAGTCACTTGCAAATATTCAACGCAAATTCTTTGTATTTGTGGTATAAAAGGCATAGAATCTATCCTCCGCAAGGTTTCAACTATGACTTATTATTTACTAGATTGTCATTTTAAGTTTACACTTGTTACTCTGTAATTGGGTTTTAGCCTGTTGGGTAATAAAGGTTATTATTATTATTATTATTATTATTATTATTAAAAAAATTTAAATATTTGCTTTAATTAAAAGTACTGAATTTATTTCCAAAATAAAAATAAATTTAGAAATAATTATTAATACATTTAAAAATAGGTTTTGCATATTATAGAAAAAGCAAACGGGGTGTAATTAAACTAAATCTTTTCTCGTCACTTCTAGTACGTTTGATTTGTCAACATCAGGTGAAATGGACACTGCACCAACATCAGTTTCATTGGTAATATTTTTTTTATTTTCGCTTTTAATTTTCGGATGGTAAGAGGCCTGTGAGGCACATATATACGTAAAAATAATATTTCCTAAAATTTATATTATATTTATATTATTAATACTTCAAAATAATACATGTACTATATAATAAACGGAATTGATGCAACATTATACTGACATTTATTTCGTCACAAAATTTTAAAATTACTAATAAGCAGAATATTTAAATAACACAATATTTAAATTTTTCTTCACACATTCTCAAGCCAGATCAAATAATAAAATGTAGCAAATTAACTTATTTAGTAATTCAAAAAAAGTGTTCATAGTGTTGCGCGAATTTTTGTTTTAAGTATATATATGCTGATGTATATGCTTTTTGAGGCATTCGTTGACTTTTTAATGAGTTCAATTTCAAGTTTCAAACGACTGTTTCCAATCCTTGATTAATCGTGCTTAATCAAGGATAACATTTCGAATTTAGAAAAGATTGGAAATTTGGTTTGGTCGCGTAGCGCGTAGCGATTCGCGACCAAACCAAAATTTCAAGCTTTTCTAAACTCGAAATTTTACTTCATGCGCCAAGCATATAAAACACTGACATATTGTGAAATTCAAAACATTTTTGTTTAGCAGTATATTATTAATACTGATTTATACTGATTTAGCAGTACGTTTATTTTTCATACTGATTTAGCAGTAGGTATAACCCTTTTGAATAGAAACATATACCTAATATAGTAAGTTGAAATTGCAGCATTATCCATTAGTATGAAAATAGATCGTTGCAGCCGGTTTTCAAATTCAGGTCGTACGCCGTGGCAACTTGAGGATTGTTAAATGTAAATGGCGCCATGCAACTCTATACCGTGTTTTAAGCTCACCCCATCCCCATTGCAAATATTACACGTTGTAAACATCAGGGGAAATGAATTATTACCTTGGAATCCTTAAAAGATCAAAGGCCCTAAGGTGCAATATGTTACAGCTAGTTAAACCACTCTATGCATTTGTACAAAACAAACGCAATAATCCGCAAACTATTTTTCATCTGCGGCTTGCGCACTCAGTCCATCAATGTATGGATTTCGGATTCGAAAGCCACGGGATTAATTACTATTCATTATCGAAATTTTAATGAGCGGTTTAATTTAATACCAGCTTGCGCCACGATTGTGGTTAGCATAAATAATTTACAATCTCTCTGATTCCTTCTCTGTCATGTGGATTGGGATCGTTTCCTGTTAGAAATGTGGGTATATATGGTATCATATCAAATATAATGGTTGTTATTGAATATCCATGGTAGCGTAATTGGAATGTTGAAAAGGGTGCCGTTATAAAATACTAGGGAACAAAAATACATCGCGGCTTTCTTTTCCTTGGACGTCGCTACGTTTGCTTGAATTTTCAATAGTAATATTTTATTCCCGTCGAAGGAGACTCTTATCAGTATTAATGATACGGTACAGTAATAAAATTATGTTTCCTATATTTTAAGATGAAAAGGGTCTACTTGACACTATTATATTTATAGAACAACATATTTTATAGAAAATAATTAAAAATGAATACGGAAATCACATAGATCTGTTTTGATTAATATTTTATATATGGTACTAAACTTAACTTAAGTATCATGTATCATGGGCGTAGCCAGGATTTTGAGCAGGGAGGCGCAGGAAGCAAGGCACTATGGCATATGTTATACTTTGATAAAAGCTTAAGAAATCTTAAATGTTTTCACATAAAACGTCAAAAATGTCGCAAAATAATGAATACCATAAAAAATACGGAGTTTCATTTTCATGATGACTTAAATTGGGATCTCTTATTGCAGTGTTTAATTGGATTTGATTGTGTGTGTGTGTGTTTGCCACTGCTTGATTAGGCATGAAGTAAATATTTTTAGGCAAACGTACGAACCACTAACTTAGTGTGAAGTTCTAAATATAATGACATTTATCCATTTTTTCGTCATCCAAAAGATATTAAATATATAATAAAATACCAATACTTGGTTAAAGAACATTTTAAAAATATTTAAAGTGCGAAGATTCTCTCAATCTACAACTAATTTATTTTACATAGACGAAGTCAAACATCCAATAAAATAAGTACTTCCCAGGTTAATACCTTGTCGGCTTATAGGTTATACAATGAAGTGCTTGCTGTTGCATACTGTGCAACATACTGTGAATTGTAAGAAATCATCAGCATAGCTTTGATATACAAATCTGAGGTCTCAAATTGTTAAAAGTCAAAGAAAAAAGTCAGTAAATTTACAATCCCTAACTAAATACAGTTCTCGAATAGTGAACATTTGAAGTGACAGGATTTTACAACTAAGTCGTTACTTTATGCGATGATAATCGCTTTAAACTGTGTCCTAAATTTTGTCATTAGAAGCAATATGACAGTTTTAAGATACAACATTTACCAATTAATAGAATTCTGACTGGTTAAGTGCAAAAAAAGTCCTGCATAGAATCATGTTATTATTTTTTTTTATATTTATACTAACCTGAAAAATGTATAAAATAAAAATTATTATTTTCACGAAAATAAGGGGTGCCATAAAATTAAACAATGTGTGGTGTTGATTTGTTGCCTTCTGATTAAATATATAATTTCTGCTTATTGTACCTTAGACTTTAATTAATTCTATATAAATTACTGAGGTTTAAAAGCTTAAAGACAAAAAATAATTTTTTACAAATTTTGAAACAAAATTTCAGAAAAATATTTAGGTTCTCGTTTTAAGTGGTAGTAATTCCACTTCTCAGTAATAAATTTGATTTCTGTTCATTGTTGCTTAAATTTTGATCGACTTTGTATAAATTTTAAATATTTTACAGCATTTAAAATTTTTACCGTTTATCAAATAAAATCCCACTAAAATATTAATCATTAACGGCTCATCAATTACAGAGTTTACTCTAAAAGATGATTTTAGGTAAAATTCTGCATTTCTCTTTATAATTTCTATGAAGTCATTCATTATATTAAATATTGGCATTTGTTTTAAATATACATATTGTATACGCTGTAAATTTCACAAATTTGTCGAATTTATAAAAGAGTTCAATTTGAAGTTTCGAGCGAGTGTTTCCACTCCCAAATTAAGCATGAAGTAAAATTTCGAGTTTTGAAAAGCTCCGCGTAGAAAATTTGTCACGGGGCTTTTCTAAACTCGAAATTTGACTTCATGCACCACGCGTATAAAACACTAAAATATTGTGATGTTAGAAATACACTTAAAAATTTTAAAATAAGTAATAATAAAAATATATAAATAACAAAAAATTTACACTTTTCTACTCAAAAGTCAGGTCAAATAATACAATGTATCAAATTAACATATTAAGTAATTTATTTAACGGAAAGTTAATAATGTTGCCTTATGGGATTAATTGCGCTTAATGGGTTAAACATTTTACACTATATTCTTATTTAAATGTAATTCTTGTTGATTGTATCTTGAACTTTGTTTAATTCTACTTAAATTGCCAATTCTTAACACATTCATAAATAAAAATTTAGAACTGTATAGAAATTCTCAAACATAATCTTACTAAAATAGTCAACAATGTTTCATTAGTTTCTATTTTGAGTGGCTGTAATTATACCTCTGCTTCTTAAATTAAATTTATGCGGTATATATCTTAAACTCTGATTAATTATCAGTAATTTGAAATTTCGGTAAATTTTCGATTCCTTATGCAGAAGACCTCAAATAGATATTTCTACTAACTTTTCTTTATTTGAAAAATTATACTAGAAGACATGTATTTTGTTCGTAAGGTAAAAATGTTAGAAAATTAAATGACTGTCATAACTTCTTATTTTTAATATTTTAAATAAAATTGTTGGCGAAAAATTGAAGTTGTATATGATAAATGTTTGGTTTGATATTTGACAATTTATAAAATGTATTACTAGAGCGGAATATGTTGAAGACATTTTTATTAGATTATATTGTAAAGTTTTGATGGTATGTTATTTGTGTACAAAGCGCGTGCATTTTAATATAACGACGGGAAGTTTATTATAACACAAATTTAAATCCGGAATAAATTGGAAAGAGGGAAACATTGTTTGATATGTGTATTAAGCGTGGATGAAAGCAAAAAGTTGCGGAGTAGCAGTTTTATATCGGTGGGGTGGAGATGGAGGAAGGTGCACAATAAGATCACCTTCACACTCGTGCCTTCTACTTTGTACGTTCCCCACCTTGGCCTTCACTTTAATTTTTATTTTCAGCGGGGAATTTCCATTTTATGCGCCGATAACAGTTCCTTTCGGAAATGCCAAACGCCATCACTCAAAATTCCATAACGAATTTCATTCTGCGCCGAGAACGGAAAGATAATCATTCAGGGCGTAAGTTATAACGCCGTTTCGGTATACTGATTTCAGCCAACGTATATTTCGATGAGCTTGTAAATTTCATAATAACCACTTATATAGCTGTTGCTTTAGTGCCCTTCGAGGAGTAAACTGTTTATCAAAGATAATCGCACTGTGTCTAGAACCCATTATCTTTACGTACCGTGTATACAAAGTCAGGCCCTGCTGGAAGACTAAAAACAAATACAGTGTACGGTGCGCAATCAATTACCACGGAATGGACCCGAATCATGCGGATAAAAATAATTGTTAGGGTGGAACTTTTTAAATGGGGGATTTACTCTGACAGCCTGGAATATATTAATTAAAAAAATATTGTTTCATTTTTTATTTAAATCCGCGCCTGTCTTCGGTTATCTCAGCACATTAGTCACTTTATATTTAGTTAATCCAACATATCAAAAATTTAATCCGATTACTAAATCTAATCTAAAAGCAAATTTTCAGAGTATTTTTAAACTCGAAATTTTGCTTTATGCTTAATCTGGGAGTGAAAACACTCGTTAGAAGTTTAAAATTGAACGCATTTATAAAAACAACAAATATCTGAACATTTACAGAATATGCATCGGGATGTGTATATTTAAAAGAAACATTTCCTGTATGTATCTGATAGAATTAAGGCTAAATACAGAAATTCACCGGTCTCACCAGTCAACAATAATGAGAAATAAAAATAAAATTGATATGTCTATTAGTACTTTCCCCCATGTTAGATACTTTAAATCAATAGCTTTCACCTATTTTATTTTTTAACAAATGTTTCTTGCTTCCGTTAAACTTATGTTTTCACTTGTTCATAAAATATTAATTATGACAAAGTCAAACTAACGTTACATTTTTAAAACAATTTGAATAAAATAACTAAATGAGCTATGACAAAGTGAATGCGCATTAAATGCTATTTATTGGATTATCTACAACTATTCTTAACAAGATTTTTACAATAGATTTTTTTATATGATCAATATTAAAGAAAAATTGAAAAAAAATGCTAAGAGTAATCTACCACTTCTGGTTTGTGCATTTTCACCAAAAGTTGATCGGATACTACTATTGTAATAAAAAACTTAAGTTTATAGTGTGTTAAGATGACACTAAGCTCAATCGGTTTAGACTTTATCGTGGCGACAGAATTACAGAAGGACAGAATTACAGACAGACATTTTTCAAAAATCCACTTAAAATTTGTATATGGGGTAAAAAAATGTTAACCAATTGTAATCAGAAGTTTTTATGATGCTTTTAAATTCCACAATAGATTCCAATTTGTGTGCATATAAATATATAGCATATTTACGTCGTATTTAAAATTGTGCACATTGATGTTTCCATTTTCTTAGAGCATGTATAAAAATAGAAAAATAAAACTTATCGTACACAAATGGTAATGATATTACAAACGGAAATGATTTTTAAAGTTGTAACGTCCTTTACATTATTTCACCCAGATTGTTTCATTCCAGTAAAAATACATATTTGCATTTTAATAACACACCTTTCAAGCTTCAATTTGTTTACAAATCATTTTCGTTTGTAATATCTCATTACACTGTTTATTATTTAGAAAAGTTTTTTATTTATGAATCAATTTAATTATATTATTACACATCTTTATAAAATTATATCCAAAACAGAATGATAACACATTTCCAAATGATTTTAGGACTTTATGCTTATTTTAAGTATTTTCTAATAACAAATTAGCCCTAGTATAAATTTAAACTTGTCTTAAAATAAAAAATAATTTTACAAACTTGTAGCAATAATTAAATGTTAACACGAGATCATATTGTAACAACATAGAATTAAAATATGAAAATTATTACAGAGAATATATTTGTATTCTATATTGAATGATTATTGTATTAAGATGATCAGGGTTGTTATGTTTAAAACACTTTGTTTTAAAACAGTGTTCTAAACATGTTTAAAACAGGCGTCTGGTTCTAAACGGTTTTGTTTTAAACATGTTTTAAATCAAAAAATTGTTTAAAACATATTTTAAACATAAAATTTGTTTAAAACGTTTTTTATTATCTTTGCTAAATTATATTTTATACTACTTCATTTAGATTTTTTTTACGTATTTAAATGTTGGCTAAATTGTTGAAGATATTTCAAATTACATTATTAAACATTAAATTTTATTACAACAAAATATCACAACTGTTTGTGTATAAATGTGATTTTTAAATACATGGAATTTCTCTTTCAGTTATAATACATATGCATACACTGTAAATATTACGACATTCGCTGTTCTTTTAAAAGATTTCGATATGAATCTTTAAACGAGAGTTTTCCACTCCCAGACTAAGCATAAAGTAAAATTTCGAGTTTAGAAAAGCCTAAAAATTTGGATTGGCCGCGTAGCGAAGCGGAGCGGCCAATCCAAATTAGGCTTTTATAAACTCGAAATTTAACTTCATGCGCCACACGTATAAAACACTGAAATGTCGTAAAGTTTAAAATATACGGCTTTAGCAATCTAATATGTAGATATGAAAAAACGCGAGTCAAATTCTGCGCTCAACAAATTGTTGAAAACAGTGATTGTAGGCAACCAAATGACTATAACGTATATTAGGTTGCCTATAATTGTTGTTGTATGTGTGTGTTTTTGAACTTCACTGTAAATCAGTGTTTTTAAGCGTGACGCATGAAGTAAAATTTCGAGTTTAGAAAAGCATAATTTGGATTGGCCGCTCCGCTTCGCTACGCGGCCAATCCAAATTCTTAGGCTTTTCTAAACTTGAAATTTTACTTCATGAGAGTGGAAAACACTCGTTAAAATCCTCAAATTAACCGCGTTGAAACAAGAAATTCCTGTAATTATCAGGATATATATACTTAAATGAAAAATGCCCGGTATGTTCTGTTTTAAACACGTTTTAATATTGTTTTTAATTGTTAATGTTTTAATTTAAACGCTGTTTTAATGAATCAAAAACACGTTTTGTAAGAAGAACTGTTAGTTTTTTCCCTTTTCATTGAACATGTTAATGTTTTATTTGAAATTTATTGATATATATATTATATTTTATTAAATTTTAAATATTCTTATTAATCTGGAATTTGAGTAGGCTTATATTAGGATGTGATAATAATTACAATTATTTCGAAAAAATTAAATGAAAATAAATGGATATTATACCTAGGTTTTGTTTATTAACCAATCAGATTTCAGATTTATTTTTCTTAAGTTCTTTGATTATTTGTCATAAAATGACATTGATATATGAATGCCATGTTGCCATTGATTAATTATTTGACAAAAAGTGGGAAAAATAAATGAAACCTGTTCCGCCCTGAAATTAATCTTTACGAAAGGGTAATTAAGCACATGGCAACCATCTGTAAACATAACCTCAAATTTATTTTGAAGACAAAAGTCACAATTACAACCAGAGTACCTAACCAATTATCCAACTTTATTAAAAAAATCACCAAATCTGGTTGGTCAATACAAAAAAAAAACAACGATTATACTAAAGATTGACAGAAAAATTACAATAAATGCTCAAATGGATTGCCCTTGTTCAAAATGCATGAGTTACATCTATTTATGACACTTCTAGATGCATTATGAATATGAATATGAGATATAGAATTTACAATATTAATGAAATTTTGTCGTAGAATATTGATATTGTTGTTAATTAATTTATAAAAACTGTCCTTTATATAGCCCCAAAAAAAGAAGTCCAACGGTGTTAGGTCCGGAGATCGCAGAGGCCATTTTACCGGTCCATTTGTGCCTAACCATTTTCCTCCAAAATAACATTTAATAAATTTGTCACTTCTCTGCAATTATGGGGAGGTGCGCCGTCTTGTTGGAAATACAAATGTTCCCCTTGAACTAATGGCAAATTGTCCAAATAGTTCTCAATAATATTTTGTTGTAAAATGTCTGTATATTTCCGTCCATTCAAGCTTCCCTCGTAAAGTTTGTAACACAAGATTTGGTTTCCCAGTAGAACACACCAAACAGTAAAACCAAATCTACCTCATGCCCTAACATCAACAGTCCGATGAGGATTAGGATCGGCCCAATAATGGGCATTGTGCCTATTAAATATTCCGCGGAGCTTATGTATGCCTCGTCGGTCCAAATAATGTCGTTGTAAAAGTTCGGATATGTTAAACATCTAGCTTTGTACCAGTTATAAAATTTTAACCTTCGTTCAAAATCCTCAGGGTTCAAATGGTGTCTTTTTTGAATCGTGTAAGGGCGGATTTTTTTTTAGAATCCTTAAGGCACGATTACTTGAAATTCTTTGTTCTCCTTCTATTTGCCTACTTGATATTTCTGGATTTTCAATTACAGCCCCAATAACACTATATCCAGCTTCTTCTGCGTCTAATAGATTATATTCTCTGGATCTCGGGATAGTAAAGGAACCGTGGTTGATGAGATTCGTCTTCAACCGCTCGAATATGGATTTATCGGGCTGTCTTCTCTCCGGATGTCGAGTATAATATATTTCCAATGCAATATTAGAATTACTGTTGCTTTGAATAATGCATTCTAGCATATAAAACTTTTCGTAATTTTCGTACTTCATGTTTAAACACTTAGTTTATTAATACACAACACAATACAACAAACAACTAATATAATAACAACGTTGTTGTTTTTTGTTTCATGCGCAACAGGCATCATTTTATTTACAAGCCTACTGCGTTTAATAAGAAATATTCAAAATTCAATAAAAATATAATATATCTCAATAAATTGCAAATATAACATCAGCATATTATATATCAATGAAAAAAGAAAAAAATAACAAATTTATTAATAGCACAGCCAACTATAACTTCTATATAACAAAATATAACTTTGGGCTGTATCTCTTTTATTAATGAAGATAGAAATAATCTGTGAATTGCATTCGATTCTCCTCGAAAAAGTACATACAGAACATACAATTCTTATCTTGATAAAATGATAAATGACTGAGATATTAAAAAAATCGAATATGGAAAATATTGAATTTTTGGCTATAACTTGAAAACAAAAGACGATAGCTAATTTCTGTTTTCGACATCGAGTTTTACTCGAAAAAGCTCCACGAGGATGCGCAATCGATTTTTTTCTATCTCTTCTAATAACCGACATTCACTATAGTAACATCCAGAAATTGATTATTTATATTGAAAATCAAAAGTTGATACAATATTAAAAATAAAATTATTTTTATGCTAGATTTATATAATATTGTATCTATAATAAATAATTATATAGTATTAATAACCTTAAACAATATTGTGTGCAGATTGATTTACAATTTTAGGGTATACATATAGATACAATATTGCTACAATATAAATTCATTTCTGCTTGAGAGTCAACATTTCTAAACTAGAAATATTTACTTTATGCGTTAAGAACCGGCTATACCGTGCATACTTCTTAATCTTAATCACGGGGTTTGGGATTAAAACCGGTTTGCGCAAGTAAAACTGCAGTAAAGCTTGCGCCTGTAGCCAGCCCTTAAGCGAGTAGTGGAAACACTACCAAGTGTTAAAATTGTACTAATCTGATAAAAACACTGAATGAAAAATAATTTTAATTATATTGATAACCAATAAATTTGAGTTCAAAAGTTGATAACTGAAAACTTGCCAGCTTGTAACATCGTACAATATTCTTTTAATTTGCAGATTAGGGTTTCACGGCTTTATTTGATATTCAAACTACTCGACTCAACCTAATTTAAAATCAAGTCAAGTAATAGTTTTCGAATATCAAATTAACATGTTATATTTTAAGTACTTAGAAAAATTATATACAGGGAATTTCTAATGTAGTTATACATATCTCGTTGTATACGCTGTAAGTTTTCAAGTAATCAATCAAATATTCTTCTTCGAGAATTTTGAAACCCTTGTAAGATTCATAAACTTAACCTTGCATATTTAAATTGTCTTCTACACCTTTTCAGCTTTAAATTGAGGCTAATCAATATCAAAATGAAATTAAACAATTTCAAATTGTTACTTCAAACATATCTGTCAGAATTAACTATTTCAAATTGGGACTCCAAACATATTTGTCAGAATAAACAATTTTAAATTGGGACTAAACAAATTTTATCTAAGAATATGTAAAGATATATAAATTAAAAACACTTGGCATTATTTCACAAATTAAAACTCTATTCCGACTAGTTTCGGTTTGTTAGACCATTTTCACATTCCTTTGATGGTCTAACAAACCGAAACTAGTCGGAGTAAAGTTTTAATTTGTAAAACAATACCAAGTGTTTTTCATTCAAATATCTTTACATATTCTAATATGTTTCACCAAGTGCCAGATGAGAAATGAATTCAAGAATTTGTTTTTATCTAAGAACTAATTTATTTTTCTAAATTAGGAGTACTCAGAATTTATTTTGGAATGCGAGCCGCATATTTTGCACAATACAAACTTGGTTGGTCCACTTTTCAAGCTGCTACCAAGAAAGTCATGTCTGTCTGTCTGTCAAATTTTAGGTGATGAAGGCAGATCTAATATTTCGCAGAACGAGTTTAGACTTTATCGACCTGAAACATATTATTACAGTATTTTGCGACATTCGTTGTTTATAAACGTGTTTAATTTAAAGCTTTAAACGAGTGTTATCCACTCCTAGGTTAAGCATGAAGTAATATTTAGAGTTTGGAAACCTGGAAGTGGAAAATACTCGTTTAAAGCTGCAAATTGAATTCCTAAAAAGAATACCTAAAGATTTGCAACATATACGCTGTAATTGGGATATGTACATTTAAAATAAAAACTTTCTGTATATTGTTTACATTAAAAAACACTCCAAATTAAGAAGATTGATACAAAACATGTTAAATTAATATTGCTTTTGTTATTTGTGCTAAATTATTTAAACTGGTTATTAATTAAATAATATTTGTTCAGTCCCAATTTGAAATTGTTTTAATATTCTTCTTTTAGTTACGTGAAGTGGTTTCTTATTGATTATTGTAGTAATTGCTTTCTTCACTTTATTTTTATTATGCTAAATTGCTCATTTCCCAACTTGAAATTGTTTATTTCCAATTTGATGTTGTACTATGGCTTAATATATACTCAATGACATTAGAAGCGTAACACCCAGAAGGAGTTATTATTTTAACTTGATTTTTTGCCAGTATGGTAGTCTTACATCAAGAATAAAATGATTACATTTTCAAGAAATTTTATTAAAAAACAATCTAAAAAAAATTAATAATGTGTTTGGCGACCCCTTTGCTGTATACACTCCTGTAGACGTCTGGGCATCGACAAAATGAGATGGTCGATGTCTTCTTGAGGCATCTCGTTCCAAGCAACTTGAATTTCATCGATCAACTGTGCTAGAGTCTGTGGAGGATGGTGCAAAGAGAATATTCTTCTTCCCATGATATCCCACACATGTTCAATGGGATTTAAATCCGGCGAACGGGGCGGCCACGCCAAAACATTAGCACCAGCTTCATTAAGAAAGTTCATAGTTTGACGAGCAATATGGAGACGTGCGTTATCTTGTTGAAAAAGTACGTCTGGGCGGCCATCTAAATAAGGCAACAAAGTCGGTCGTATGACGTCTTCAACATAACGCGCAGCTGTCATACTGCCTCGAATGAATACAAGAGGTGATCAACTACCATAAGCAAAAGCCCCCCAAACCATTACTCCAGCAGTCCTGTGTACATGCCTCTCAATAGCAAACCTAAGATCAGGTCGTTCTCCACGGTAGCGTCGTACTCTTCTACGGCCAAAATACGACGAATACGACATCGTGCCATTCTGCCTCCCAATGCTGCCGTTCTCTGCACCAGTCCAACCTTTGGCGACAGTGTCTCGCTGTTAAAGGAAGCACTAATCTTGGACGGTACGAAAGAAGCCCAAAGGATTGAATGCGGCGATATAAGGTTCGCATACTAACGGGCCTACCTTCTTCTCCAATCCATTGATCACCGATTTGACGCGTAGTAGCGAAACGGTCTCGCAGGGCTATTTGTCTTAAGCGCCGATCTTGACGTTCTGTGGTACGCCTTGGTTGACCAATTGGTCTTCTTCTTGCTCCTCTACCGTCTTCTGTTCATACCTGATACACACGTATTACAGTTGCTGCAGTGGAATCAATACGGCGGGCAATTTCGCGATAGGACATACCGACATCTCGATAAGCAACAACTCGACCCCGGTCAAAATCGCTCAAATGGTGATATTGTGGACGTCTTCGGACTCGAGGCATTTTATTTAAGCTTAACACACTCAACGGAAACACGAAAACTAAAAACATCTGTACTAAACAGCTCATATAAATAGTTTTATCAAAAAAGAAAAAGTGAAATATATATTTTTTTTCACAATAAATATAAAAGGCACAAGGTTGAAATTTTTATCAAAGTATGCTTTAAATATAGTCACTCTGTTGCTAAAATATGAATTCAAAAAAATCATTCCTTCTTGGTGTTACGCTTCTAATGTCATTGAGTATATTACTGCTTAATCAAATCCAAGAATACAACAGCATTTTTTGTCATTATAAGGGTATTAGCAATAATTTTTATACTGTTTCTGCGTTTTTAGGTAACCGTAAAGATAGTCAGACATGTTAATATTATAGTTGAGAATTCATTGTTTTCGAACATATTTTTGACATTATTTGAATTACTTTAATAAATGAGGTGAGTTAAACTCTGAAACACATCGTTCATTTAACGAATTAAAACATTCATTTTGCATTATGCAGTGTTAATTAAATAATTATACGGTAAACAATATTTTGAATGTATATAAACGTGAGTTTGAATTTGATTAATATACCTTTTTTATGTGATTTATAACTTTTCATAATTGTCAAATTTTTCTATATACATAATTATCTGTGAAAATATGAATGCATGGGCTTTCGAACTGTAGAATAATAAATTATTTTTATCACCCAATAATAATAACGGTATGTTAATCCAGCCCCTTTTATCTTGTCACAATGAAATATCGAGTTGGAATGGTTCCACAATTCCGCAATATTCTGATCATCCAATTAAGAAATAATCATAACCTTTTAGTATTAATGTATTCCACTTTTTGAGTGGAAACGTATACAAATCCTGCTGAGTCGAGACGAATTGCGATAATGTAATTTACATATTTTAAATACCCCGCACAAGCCGGATATTTAGCGGGGAAAAAACGGAATACATTTTTTTCATGCGGCACGCGTCATAATCGATTATGTGTTGAAGATAACGTTGCAAAAAGCGAGATGAAATATGGGCCTGATTTGAATAGATCTGATAAAGACTAAACAATTTTCTAACCGCCAGAGGTCTTCGATAATATCTAAAGAATTTATCATCCCTTTAGTATGCAAATAAGTTTTCGTTGTTTCAATACTGTACACAAAACAAACACTTTTAGAAAACTGTCGCCGGAGTGGAGGGGAAGGAGGAGTTCTGTTTTAAATATCAAAGCGGAGCCAATTGTAAGTTCTTATTTGTACTTAGTTGCCCAAAGGAGCGAGAAGGATTAATGATATTATAAAATCCCAGTAGTATTTTTTAATACTATACGCAAATTACTAAATATTAATGATACAACACGGAATTAATTAAAACGCCCTTACTAACATTCTAATAACAACACGTAACTCAGTAAGTGTTTTTACTTAATATTATAAGAATTATTCACACGTATAATAAAGATTATAAATCAGTAAAGGAGTTGAACGGTGACTTACCAGCAATTCGATAAATTTTTGATTTTAAACTGGATTACTTTTAATTTTTCTGCAAATTACGATACGTTGTTTTACGGGTAAAAATTATTAAATGCATGAGAAAGTAATAGCGTTTAATAATTTAACCAGAGCAACCCTCGTTCCACTCCCAGATCAAGCTGAAGTAAAATTTCAAGTTAAGAAAATGTAACTTCAGCTTTACTTATTGTGGCCCAAGACAACTCAACTTGACTTTGGCGAATGTGGCCCAGCGAAGGTCTACGGTCTTAGAGTGTCTAGGTAAAAACTTAATATTGCCTTAGGAATAAAGTATCCGAGGTCGAAATGTTTGGTTTGTAACCGCATGCCATCAGTAAAATGTAATGTTTAACCAACGAACTGAATTAATTTGTTAATGTGAATTATCCACAACTTATTTTTATTGATGATGTAAAAATAAATATTTGCATAGTGCATGTTTTATATACACTAATAAAAAAAAACTGTTCACAATAGAACACTAGTTAACATAAGGTTAACAAGCAATTTACAATGTAATTGTTTATATTCTGGACCAGCAGTTTATTTTCATGTATATTTTTAATATCGATTGATCGCGTGGTGCATGTGATGTTATGAAAATGGGGGGCACATTCATAACACTATATTTACATTATTTAAACAAACACTGGCCCGACCTGTGTGGACTGTTAATACACTCGCTCCGGCATCATTTTAATTTGCCATCGATGCTCGGAAAAATTTAATTTCAAGGACTCGCTTCGGTCGGATCAGCCAACCTCGCTCTCATCGCAATAAAAAAAAGCACTTATCAAAAAATTATACTGCCACGTTTATTCCTTATGCGGTTTCCGTAAACTGGCGAACGTTTTCTTTTATTGTTTCTCGTGTTATATCAAATGATATATTTTACGACCGAATTTCAAATATAACGGAGGATATTAAATGATACTCCCTTGAAAATATTTGACTTCCACGTTTATTGATAGCGAATACATAAAAAATTGTTCGAAGAAATTCGATCTTCATAGATTCCTTTTGTTATAAAAACATATGATCAAAAATAAATATTATTAAAAACTATGTAAATAGATTTTTCATGTTCGCAAATTTTAACAGCTCTGTCAAAAATTGTAAATTATTATAAAAACATCTTGCGACAGGAGTTTCGAGCAATCCACAAAAATGAACATTTAATTTTAAGGATTTTCATATTACCACAGTAAAGTAGATAAGCCATTACTCCAAAAATTCCATTTCACAGCTACCTGAGTTTCACTAATTTCTTATTAATGTACTCCCAAACCGAGGCAATGATCGAGTTGATCAGTTCTATTTTATCAATTGTTCTAAGCGTTATACTACAATTGCTACGAAGTATTTTCAATAATCTATGAAGGGTTTTGTAGCCCAGGGTATGTAGTTTGAGATATCATTTAAAGTTAATCTTTTGGTGCATGATTTACTCCGCAAATAATTTTTAAACAAACTCCTAAATTTTGTACAAAATTTATGCGATTACAAACTTTGAAGAGACTTTAAAAAAAACGTATCAAAACGTTTTGGGGTGTTACCATCCCCTTATTAATACAATAATATACTGACTGCTCTTTTAC
This sequence comes from Philonthus cognatus, assembly GCA_932526585.2. NCBI lineage: Eukaryota > Metazoa > Arthropoda > Insecta > Coleoptera > Staphylinidae > Philonthus > Philonthus cognatus. Next base: position 95,763,185 of record OW052243.1, read on the forward strand.
AAGTTATGATTTTTTTGTAGAGACAGGTACCGTCTTAAAAAAAATGATCTAGCAAATATGTGGTTAAATGCTCAGAAAAGTGACCATAAACAGTGTGTATTCGACGAGTTTAGAAAAGCCCCTGTGCTTTTCTAAACTAAAAAATTTTACTTTATGAGCCATGCGTATAAAACACTAAAATATTGTGAAATTTATGTATATTTTAACCTCACACCTCAATATGTGTTTTATACGCGTGGCGCATAAAGCAAAATTTCGAGTTTAGAAAAGCCCAGAAAATTTGTCTCGGGTCGCTGCGCAACCCTCTACAAATTTTCACGGGGCTTTTCTAAACTCGAAATTTTACTTCATGCTCAGTCTGGGAGTGGAAAACACTCGTTTAAAGCTTCAAATTAAACTCTAAAAAAAAACAACGAATATCTAAAGATTTAAAGAAAATAAGCTGAATTTCGAAAACGTATACTCTAAAGAAAAACTAGCTGTATATATTATGTATTAGTCACTTTTATTAATATATGCTGGAAAAAAATAGAGAAAAAAACGCGTATTAAACTGTAAACAAAATAATTAAGAACCTATTTTGAAATCTATTTTTATATTCTATTTCTGAAAACGGATTTTTATTCACAAAATAAATTTAAAAACTTTGTCGGATTATTTTTTTTGGTAAAATATTTTTTAGGAAATTGTAAAAAATAAATCCTTCAAAGATTCTGTGATGTGATCTAGAACATACATAGAAAATTTCAAAATATTTTAAGTAACAATAAAAAAGTTTATTTTTTAAGCACCGGTAAAACCCCTTTAACAATAGAAAAATATATGTATATAAGTGTTAAATCATGAGAATATATCTTTATTATTATTAAAATATAAACAAATAAAAAATTGCAATCACTCAAAATTGTTGTATAGATTTTTGCCCTATGCTCCCATATACTCGAAAAACTATGTAACGCCACAAAAAATAAAAAAGTGACACAGTCTACAACGACACAAATCGTCTCTAAAAGAAAGTGTCAAGAGTTTGGTTTCATTGTTTACACGACGGATTGTAATACCGGTAAACCGATTTACCGGTTTACCGGCAAATATTAAAAAAGCTCTCAAAAAATTACCGGCAATTTTCGATTTTCACCGGTATTTCTGAAAATTATTTTTGTTGTACATAATATTTCTTTAAAAAAATATATCACGATGTGTACTCTGTAAATTTTTAGGCATTCGTATAAAACACTAAACTATTGTGGTATTTAAAATATACTGCGAAAGTATGCTAAAGCAGTGTATTTTAAACTTCACTTTAAATCAGTGTTTTATACGCTTGGCGCATAAAGTAAAATTTCGAGTTTAGAAAAGCCTGAAAATTTTATTTCATGCTTGATCTGGAAGTGGAAAACACTCGTTTAATACTTCAAATTGAACTCTTATAAAAAACAACGAATATCTGAAATTTAACACTTACAAAAAAAGCGAATGCCTGATCATTTACAGAGTATGCTCCGGAATATGTATACTTAAACGAAACATTCCCTGCATAATAGTATATTTTACAACGAGAGTGGATATGATGCTTATATCTCACGATGGCTAGTTTGGGGCACGACGCCGTAGGCGAGTGCCCCAAATGTCGAGTGAGATATAAGCCATATCCACTCAAGTTTTACAGTCTACTTTTTCTACGACTAGTAAAATAAACGAAATTGATAGTTGAACATTATTACAAGAATAATTTGTTGGACATAAAAAATGTAATTATGGAATGTACAGTAAACGTATTTAGTGATATTGTGTGTAAGTTGTTTAAAATTAATTTCATAACTATTCATTTTATTTAACATAGCATAACATTCTCAGTAATATGGTTTAAGTTCTTGGTAGAATACTAATCTATATTTTTTATATGAGTACCCCAGAAGCAAAGGGATGAATTACACTTAATTTTAAGAAAGTGCATTTTAAAGTTTACAAAAGATAAGTAGTAATTTATGGAAGATTTGCATTAAATATTTTATAATAATATTCATACTTCTACCTCCAATTTTATAAATTTTGCAATTATATCCTTTGGCTTATAGGGTCTTCATATGCAGTTTTAATATTTCTCGGGCGGTTTTTTAGGCAAGTATTCTTGCTCTGCATCTTTAGTAGAATATTGAGACAACTCTATTGAAGTACACATATCACTTTCACACTCACTATCAATAATGTTATTAATTACACAAGTTTACAAACTCGGGTCAACTTTTGGACCCGAGCAGATGAGAACGATTCTTAACGTTATTTGATGCCCTGAACTCAGATCTTCAATCCGTGTGTCAAGATTGGTTCCAGTTTTCGAGTTCGCACATGGGGGCAGCACTGCGCTCTTATAACGGCTATCAGCTGACCACGTTGCTTCAAACATCTTTTGGAACTTGTTTTGGTACTGTGATTGTGCTTCGAAACGTGTAAACATGCAGAGAAACCGTTGCAGAGTCGAATTAAAATGTTTTTGTTACGTTTGTGGATGTTATATGCTCGAAAAAACATGGAAAAATCATGACAAATGCACTCAAAGATGCGTATTTGCAGTACTTTGGTTTTGCTGTAGTAAACACTGACAAGCCATGGGTACCGAAATTGTTTTGTAACGCTTGCTGAACAAAGCTGTACAAGTGGTCACTAGGTGAAAATATGTAATTTTCATTTTCTGTGTCAACGTTATAGAGAGAACAGAAAAATCATGTAGATGATTGCTACTTTTGCTCAATGAATGTTGTCGGTATAAATGCAAGAAAACTAGCACGGTATAAATATCCTGACGTATCATCAGTGTCGAAGCCAGATCCACGTACGGACCAATCGCCAATTTATCCAGGTATAAGTGCAAAAAATGCCGTAACAACTTCGTCTTTATCACTGGCGAGCAATGAAAGCGATTTCGTTATGGAAGAAAAGCATTTAATTTCGCAAAGTGAACTGAGTGATTTGATTCGCGATTTGCATTTATCGAAACAAAAAACAGAGTTGCTTGCATCACGATTGCAAGAATGGAAACATCTTGACCGTAAAACACAAGTCACTATATACAGAAATAGAAATCACGCGTTTTTACCTTTCTTCAAAAAAGAAAATAAAATGTGTTTTTGCAATGGGCTCCGTCAACTTGGCCCCCCACTTTCAATTTTTCAGAAAAACATCATTGCACAGAAAAGCCCTTAGATAGCACAGGCTAGCACAGCCAAAATTAGAGCAAGCACACAAATAGTAAAAAAGTTATAGGGGTTTCAAATATGGGGGGGCTAAGTTGACGTTTGCCCCCCACTTTTGATTTTTCAACTTTTTTTATATGATTTGGATTCCTCAGAGCTAGCACAGGCTAGCACAACCAGATTTAGAGCAAGCACAACCCCAACAACCCCTTAAAAATACAAAATTAGTTTGTACCCCAGCCCCCCACTTTAATATTTTTTGATTATTTCTAAAGGAATCTGCAGCTTAGAGCAAGCACAGGCAGAATATACAAAAATTATTTTAAAAAATAAAATGGTTAAAAAGATATTTCAATTTTAATTATCAACCGTGAGCTTTCAAATCCTGTATGCGTAATTCCGTTCATGTATTTTAATTATTATGCTAAATGCGTATTTTCTAACAAATCACAATATTTCAACGGATTTGTTGACAATAACTTTGCCATATACTTAACTAACAGTTTAAAACATTGCTTTCAAATGCTGTGACCCGGAAAGCAAGCACATTAAAGACAGTGACGTAGTGAGTTATTAATGACCAACCCTCGAATAATTTAAAATGTAATAACTCCACCAAATACTAACAGATTTCAAAAATTCTTTCAAAATATAAATGAATAATGCATTGGTAATAAATGCTGTGACTGAGAAAGCTAGCACAGTAAAGACAGAGGCGTAGTAAGTAATCAATATTTAACCCGAGAATAATTTAAAATGTAATAACACCACTAAATACAGAGAGAATTCAAAAATTCTTATAAATTATGAATCACTAATGCATTGTTAATAAATGCTGTGACTAAGAAAGCTAGCACAAGAAAGACAGTAGCGTAGTGAGTAATCAATATTTAACCCTCGCATAATTTAAAATGTAATAACTCCACCAAATACCAACAGATTTCAAAAATTCTTTCAAAATATAAATGACCAATGCATTGGTAATAAATGCTGTGACTAAGAAAGCTAGCACAGTAAAGACAGAGGCGTAGTAAGTAATCAATATTTAACCCTCGAATAATTTAAAATGTAATAACTCCACTAAATACAGAGAGATTTCAAAAATTCTTTTAAATTATGAATCACTAATGCATTGTTAATAAATACTGTGACTAAGAGAGCTAGCACAAGAAAGACAGTAGCGTAGTGAGTAATCAATATTTAACCCTCGCATAATTTAAAATGTAATAACTCCACCAAAAACCAACCGATTTCAAAAATTCTTTTAAAATATAAATGACCAATGCATTGGTAATAAATGCTGTGACTGAGAAAGCTAGCACAGTAAAGACAGAGGCGTAGTAAGTAATCAATATTGAACCCCCTAATAATTTAAAATGTAATAACTCGACTAAATACAGAGAGATTTCAAAAATTCTTTTAAATTATGAATCACTAATGCATTGTTAATGAATGCTGTGACTAAGAAAGCTAGCACAAGAAAGACAGTAGCGTAGTGAGTAATCAATATTTAACCCTCCTATAATTTAAAATGTAATTACTCCACGAAATACTAACAGATTTCAAAAATTCTTTCAAAATATAAATGACCAATGCATTGGTAATAAATGCTGTAAGTGAGAAAGCTAGCACATAAAAGACAGTGGCGTGGTAAGTAATCAATATTTAACCCTCAAATAATTTAAAATGTGATAAGTCCACTAAACACAAAGAAATTTTAGAAATTATTTTAAATTATAAATCACTAGTGCATTGTTAATATATGCCGTGACTAAGAAAGCTAGCACAAGAAAGACAGTAGCGTAGTGAGTAATCAATATTTAACCCTCGCATAATTTAAAATGTAATAACTCCACCAAATACAAACAGATTTCAAAAATTCTTTCAAAATATAAATGACTAGGGCATTAGTAATAAATGCTGTGACTAAGAAAGCTAGCACAGTAAAGACAGAGGCGTAGTAAGTAATCAATATTTAACCCTCGAATAATTTAAAATGTAATAACTCCACTAAATACAGAGAGATTTCAAAAATTATTTTAAATTATGAATCACTAATGCATTGTTAATAAATGCTGTAACTAAGAAAGCTAGCACAAGAAAAACAGTAGCGTAGTGAATAATCAATATTTAATCCTCGCATAATTTAAAATGTAATAACTCCACCAAATACAAACAGATTTCAAAAACTCTTTTAAAATATAAATGACCAATGCATTGGTAATAAATGCTGTGACTAAGAAAGCTAGCACAGTAAAGACAGAGGCGTAGTAAGTAATCAATATTTAACCCTCGAATAATTTAAAATGTAATAACTCCACTAAATACAGAGAGATTTCAAAAATTCTTTTAAATTATGAATCACTAATGCACTTTTAATGAATGCTGTGAGTAAGAACGCTAGCACAAGAAAGACAGTAGCGTAGTGAGTTATCAATATTCAACCCTCGCATAATTTAAAATGTAATAACTCCACCAAATACTAACAGATTTCAAAAATTCTTTGGTGGAGTTATTACATTTTAAATTATGCGAGGGTTAAATTTTGTTTACTCACTGTCTTTATTGTGCTAGCTTTCTTAGTCACAGCATTTATTAACAATGCATTAGTGATTTATAATTTAAAAGAATTTTTGAAATTTCTTTCTAGTTAGTGGACTTATCACATTTTAAATTATTCGAGGGTTAAATATTGATTACTTACTACGCCACTGTCTTTCGTGTGCTAGATTTACTACTTACAGCATTTATTACCAATGCATTGGTCATTTATATTTTGAAAGAATTTTTGAAATATGTTAGTATTTGGTGGAGTTATTACATTTTAAATTATGCGAGGGTTAAATATTGATCACACACTACGCTACTGTCTTTCTTGTGCTAGCTCTCTTAGTCACAGCATTCATTACCAATTAATTAGTGATTCATAATTTAAAAGAATTTTTGAAATCTCTCTGTATTTAGTGGAGTTATTACATTTTAAATTATTCGAGGGTTAACTATTGATTACTTACTACGCCTCTGTCTTTACTGTGCTAGCTTTCTCAGTCACAGCATTTATTACTAAAGCATTAGTCATTTATATTTTGAAAGAATTTTTAAAATCTGTTAGTATTTGGTGGAGTTATTACATTTTTAATTATGCGAGGGTTAAATTTTGATTACTCACTACGCTACTGTCTTTCTTGTGGTAGCTTTCTTAGTCACAGCATTCATTAACAATGCATTAGTGATTCATAATTTAAAAGAATTTTTGAAATCTCTCTGTATTTAGTGGAGTTATTACATTTTAAATTATTCGAGGGTTAAATATTGATTACTTACTACGCCTCTGTCTTTACTGTGCTAGCTTTCTCAGTCACAGCAGTCAATATTAAAGCATTAGTCATTTATATTTTGAAAGAATTTTTGAAATCTGTTAGTATTTGGTGAAGTTATTACATTTTAAATTATGCGAGGGTTAAATATTGATTACTCACTACGCTACTGTCTTTCTTGTGCTAGCTTTCTTAGTCACAGTATTCATTAACAATGCATTAGTGATTCATAATTAAAAAGAATTTTTGAAATCTCTCTGTATTTAGTGGAGTTATTACATTTTAAATTATTCGAGGGTTAAATATTGATTACTCACTACGCCTCTGTCTTTACTGTGCTAGCTTTCTCAGTTACAGTATTTATTACTAATGCATTGGTCATTTATATTCTGAAAGAATTTTTGAAATCTGTTGGTATTTGGTGGAGTTATTACATTTTAAATTATGCGAGGGTTAAATATTGATTACTCGCTACGCTACCGTCTTTCTTGTGCTAACTTTCTTAGTCACAGCATTTATTAACAATGCATTAGTGATTCATAATTTAAAAGAATTTTTGAAATCTCTCTGTATTTAGTGGAGTTATTACATTTTAAATTATTCGAGGGTTAAATATTGCTTACTTACTACGCCTCTGTCTTTACTGTGCTAGCTTTCTCAGTCACAGCATGTATTACCAATGCATTAGTCATTTATATTTTGAAAGAATTTTTGAAATCTGTTAGTATTTGGTGGAGTTATTACATTTTAAATTATTCGAGGGTTGGTCATTAATAACTCACTACGTCACTGTCTTAAATGTGCTTGCTTTCCGGGTCACAGCATTTGAAAGCAATGTTTTAAACTGTTAGTTAAGTATATGGCAAAGTTATTGTTAACAAATCCGTTGAAATATTGTGATTTGTTAGAAAATACGCATTTAGCATAATAATTAAAATACATGAACGGAATTACGCATACAGGATTTGAAAGCTCACGGTTGATAATTAAAATTGAAATATCTTTTTAACCATTTTATTTTTTAAAATAATTTTTGCATATTCTGCCTGTGCTTGCTCTTAGCTGCAGATTCCTTTAGAAATAATCAAAAAATATTAAAGTGGGGGGCTGGGGTACAAACTAATTTTGTATTTTTAAGGGGTTGTTGGGGTTGTGCTTGCTCTAAATCTGGTTGTGCTAGCCTGTGCTAGCTCTGAGGAATCCAAATCATATAAAAAAAGTTGAAAAATCAAAAGTGGGGGGCAAACGTCAACTTAGCCCCCCCATATTTGAAACCCCTATAACTTTTTTACTATTTGTGTGCTTGCTCTAATTTTGGCTGTGCTAGCCTGTGCTAGCTAAGGGCTTTTCTGTGCAATGATGTTTTACTAAAAAATTGAAAGTGGGGGGCCAAGTTGACGGAGCCTTTGCAATGACATCATAGGTTTATTTGATGTGATGAATACAGCATATGATCAAAATGAATAGCGTTTGTTCATAGATGGTTCTACAGTTTGAAGGCGGCGCTACTCCATATTGAAAATAAAAAAACTAAGGAATGCTACGACACAATGCGTACAATTTTGTCCAACATCAAATACAATAAGTATCAATGGAACATTTGTCTCGATCTAAAGGTTGAGAAAAAAAAATTAATTCTACCTAATTTCGAAATAGATATTAATTGATTTATATATTCATTACAGGTAATTGGCCTATTGGTTAGGATGCAATCTGGATTCACGAAATTTTGCTGTTTTTTGTGTCCGTGGGATAGCCGTGCAGTTGATCATCATTATGTGAAAAAGGTGTGGCCGAGTCATACCCATTATGAGCCAGGACAATAAAACGTGTCCTCTATACCACTTGTGAACCCATAAAACGTTTTATTGCCACCTCTTCATATTAAACTTGGCCTTATTAAGAACTTTATCAAAGCGCTCAATCGCGAAGGACCGGCTTTCCAGTACTTAATCAAGTTGTTTTCAAAACTGTCATACGCGAAAATCAAAGAAGGAATATTTGGCGGACCTGATATTCTAAAACTAATGGCTGATGCAGTTTACAAAATATTTAACGCCTGATGAAGCAGCAGCATGGGCATCGTTTGTGTTGTTCACAACTTTCTCGGTAACCACAAATCACCGGATTACAAACAAGTAATCGACAATTTTTTGCAAAATTACCACAAGATTGGAGCTCGAATGTCTCTCAAGATACATTTTCTGCATTCACATCTTGATTTTTTTCCACAAAACTTGAGCGACACGAGCGACGAGCAAGGAGAGTGGCTACATCAAGATATAGCGAAAATCGATACAAAGGATTTTGGAACGAAGGCATGATGAGCGACTACTGTTGGACCCTAATGCGTGAAACAGATCCCAAGCAGTATAAAAGACTCAGTTCAACCTCTGTTCATTTCTGATTTATACTTTTTAATTCAATAAATGGCCGTTAATGGTCAAAAATAGTAAAATATTAAATTTATTGAATATTTCGAAAACTAGAACCAGTTTTAAGAAACGGACTGCTGATTTGGATTTAGCCCCCAAATTTACCTTATAAACAGCTTTTGGTTGCTCAGCTCCAAAACCGTGTATACTTGTGCTATTAGGACAATTTGAACATTTTCTTATGACGGAATCTCTTGACATGTGTCGTTTACAAAACTTCAATCAACTCAGACTCAGTTGTTACCCGGATAGTAAACACTTTAGTGTGCAAATATGATATAAATTTAAGAGTAGGAGTAGGGAAACATTTTAAACAATTCTAAAAAAAAAACAGCTACCAGTTTTTATAAAAACTGTTCAAAACCTTACTATTTATTAACACTGAAAATCGTTCTAAACACACTAAATATCTGATTTCGTCTTTGATTAGAATGATCATGTATGTGTTATTGAACTGTACTCTAAATTATAATTTTATACGCCTGACTGAAGTGAAATTTCCAGTTTAGAATAGCCTAACTCATTTTAAGGCTTTTCTATACTCGAAAATTTACGGCTTAATTAAGACGTGAAAATCCTCGTTAAAGGTAAGACATTAAATGCTAATACTTTTCCACCTTTACCGCAATAACAATGATATCAATTTACAGCTAAATTATTGGTAATAACAATACTTATGCATTAGTTTGCACATGTATTTTGTATTTTAACCGATAAAATATTGATTTTAAAACGAAACGACAAAAGGCTCAAACTTATATTTTTTGAGTTCATAGGTCTGGAAGGTTTTTTTTCGATTGCTTTTTTCACGCAGGGTAAAATCCTTTTGGCATTTTTTTTTCTCGGCGTTACAGAGGCCTCTGTTGAAACCATTGTCTTAAGTGCAATAGATAATTTTTATAGTTTTCTTTAATTATTGTTACTGGATAAATAATGATCTCCTACATTTTTCACTAACATTTTACCTATAAAGAGAGTTAATTAAAAACGCCCAAAGCCATCAATTAGTTATTTGCTGAGCGGTTTCAATATACTAAATTACAAAATTAGTTACTCTACAAAAATTATAAAATAGTATTGTTATAATTTTTATTTTTTGCAATTAACTTCAATCTCAAAAAAAAAAAAAATTTAATCTAATGAAATATATATAGGTTTCTAATTGAATTCACTTGGTTTGTCTTACTAATAATAAATTATTTCATATCATTCTTGAAATTGGTATTAAGCCGAAACTAGTTAAAAATTGAATAATTTGTAAAAAGACATACTAAGTGAAATTCATTGAAAACCTATTTATTAGTAGAAATGTTTTACCAAGTGATCAATAAAAACAAGTAAATGATAATGAAATATAAATAAAATTACCAATTTTTTATTGTAGAATATGTAGACATATTAAAAGTTAAATATTTTTTATAGTCTACAAATAATTATTCGTATTATGACTTATTCAAATATTACTTATTATATAAGTTAAGTTAGACTTTTTCTTAGTTTATTATTAGGCCCTAAATTAAGCCAAGTCTCTATATCTTTAGTTTAGATAGACATTTAATAGCAGCTCTTTCAGAATTGTTATTTGTTTATCACGAATTAGGTGTAATTTATTTACTATGTTGAAGCAGTCACAGTTTTCCCGTAATTTTTTAATATGAGAGAAAACATAAATTAATGTGCCCGGCGCACGCACCATTAATAAAAAATATGGTATAGTTTTCAACGGATTTAATAGTATATTACATAACGAGAGTGGAAAGACAAACAAAATACACATTAGTAGAAAGATTACGCCCGAGTCACGTAGCAGCGAGTTGCTTCATTCTAAAAATGTGTAATTTTGACCACACCTAATAAGTGAAAATATAATAGTAGAATTTTTCAAATTAGGCACTCTCATGCGCAGAACGAGCGCCGTTCGTGTATTTCCGCTGCTCAAAAAAATGAGAAAGTAGAACCTGACTACGTTAGGCGCCCATTTATTTGAAAGAAAGGAACTCGCGCGCAAGTGCCAGGTGGTGCATGGGACGAGGACCCTTCGGGATTTCAATGGTGTTATCTCTGCGAGAGCCAACGCCGAATGATACATTTACGGCCCAACGTTTTCAGGACTATCTTGAATACGTTCGGATAATGATGTTCTACCGCGCAAGTGCCTAATTTGAGTAATACATCTATACATCCAAACATATCATCAAAAGTAATTCGACAGACGATAAAGCGATATTGGTAGAATTTATTTATTTACTACCTTCTACTCTATTAAGTTTTTACTAATCATTTTCGGAGTATACATATTTCCAAATATGTTTGCCAGCTAAAAGAAGCGTAAGCTTATTCTCCCAATTTTAAATAGTTTTGAATTTAAAATACTTATGTTTATACATATTTCCTCTTGAAAAATAAGTATATTAAATATGAATAAAATCGTAAATACTTGGTTGTAGATTATTTCAAAAATATATAAAAGTGTGATTCTTTTCGCAATCGAAAACTGATCTGTCTTACAAAAACAAAGTCACTTTTAATATTTTTTTTAAATATGTACGTGTATACTATTCTGAATTAGACGGAAGTGCGAAATATATGTGAGTTTTGGTCTAGACATTAGAAAAATCGCAATTGGTAATAATCTGTAGCCATTTGAAATGGTTATACAGGGAAATTTCCTTTTAAGTGTACATATGCATACGCTTCAAATCTTCGGATATTCGTTGTTTTTTAAAAGAGTTTAAATTGAAGCTATAAACGAGTGTTTTCCTCTCCCATTAATTAAGCATGATTTCAATTGAAGTTCAAAATATACTACTAAATCAGTATGTTAAAGATTTATATTTTTAACTTTACAATATTTCAGTGTTTTATACGAAAAACTATCAGGCCAGGCTTTTCTAAACTCGAAATGTTACTTCATGCTTATCTGGGAGTAGACAACACTCGTTTTACGCTTCAATTTGAACTCTATTAAAATACAACGCATACCTGAACATTTACAGCATATATAGTATATTAGGGTATGTGTACTTGAATGAAAAACTCCGTGTATATCATCATCATCATCAACGTTTGACCCCTTACCTTCAATGGAAATATTTCATTAATAATAAAACATTTAAGACCAATATTTTAAATATCTATAGCTTTTTTAGTTTCAAAATTACAAGTTAAAGTTGACAAAACTGTAATCTCTTGATAAAATCTCAGTTATACAAACATGTACTTTATTTCAAAGTTTGATTCGAGAGCTGGCTCTGAGTAGACCGTCCAGCTGTACAAGTAAAAAGTGCAGCATCTATGTGGTTTTCATTATCCTTTATAATCCTATCAATCACATCCTTTTCATAATTCATTTTGATAAACGCCTTTCTTTTGAACCTTACTCCTTAAGAATCCACGCGTTTTTCTTTTATACGAGGGATAATAAAAAAGTAAGATAATGAGCTTGCAATGAAACCTGTACATTTTGCAACCTTACTTTTTGATCACACTTCGTACTAACCCTTAGGGGGGAAAAAGATCCCCAGCAATGGCTTTTAACTCTGGCCAGATTTTTACCTATTCAATTAATTAACTTTTAGAAGAGTTTGATGCAGTTACTTTGGCCGAATGTAGGAATATTCACGGCCAAATCTTCTTGTTTAAGTTACTACATAATTCAATTGATTGTTCGGAACTTTTGCAAAACATACATTTGTATGTACCTAGACTTTCGACACGTCTTTGTACCAGCTTTTATGTTCAAAATGCTCAAACTAATGTCTTGGAAATGTCCCCGATGCGTCGCATTTGTGTGTCTCACAACACATTTGCCACACATTGTGATATTTTTCACTTGGACTTACGTGAATTTAAGAACATCATTTCTGGTACTTGATATTAATAACAACAAACGGCTGCATAGACTATTTTGTTATTATTTTATTATTATAATTTCTAAATATTTAATTTATTTTCTTTAAATAGAACATGAACTTATATCACGTGATCTTTATTTTTATAATTTTGTTTGGTTTATATATATTATTTTATTATTTTAAGAATATTTACTATTGTAATATTACTCTGTAATTGGGATATCTTGTTGGGTTGGGTTAATAATTAATTTATAACTAACGTGTCTGGTCAGCAGAGCCTTATAGCCAAGGTTATTAATTACGCATTAGAAAAAGATGTACTTATTTTGCTATTTAATACAGATTTTTGTAAAGCAATATTTGCCGCAAATAATGTATTGTTATTAAAATATAGTTTTTTGCAGGGAGTAGAAACAAGGTTGTGAATGGAAACTTTAAACCAGCAAACATTTTCTTGTATGAAGAAAATCCCATTGGAATTTCCGAGACCTTATATGAAAAGAGCTTTTGTTTAAATCCTTTTAAATTATCAAATTTTCTCGAAGCATATCGAGGATGTTATTATCCACCCTCCTTACACTAGCCAATTACTTTAACAATATATTGTTTCTGAAGATATAGGTTTGTGAAATATAAATTCTTTGTCATATTTACTTTATCATATAGCCAGGGTTAAGATTATTTTATTTTCAGTTGTATTCACCAAAAATTAACAAGTGAATACATAATGAAAATTAAACAAAAACATTATACATTAATGAAAAACTGCAAAGTCTGGCATCAATAAACAATTATTATTATTATAAAATATTTGAAATGCGATTCCTTACGCCATCTACAGTTATTTTAATCTTACACTCACTAATTTTGAATTATTCATTGAGACAACTACTTCCCGGGCTAATACTCCAATAGACATTAGAAATTACAAATACCTGTTTGTCTTCAATTTGGTTCTTATGAATCACTTGATAAAACATGTTTAGAGTATTGATAACTAAATAAAAATCACTTGGTGTTTGTGTTGTTTTAGTGAATTTTCTGGTTAGTTAGGAGAAATTTAGGCTTATACTTTTACAACTGAAATATATGTTCACCTATTATTTTGCAGGATGTTGTTACCTCACAATACCACTGAAAATCCTTTGAATAAAAATAAAATGTTAACTCAATGAAACCAAAATGCTAGTGTTACGACATGACCACTTGCCCTGAAAGATTTAAGCCTAAAATATATATTTTAGGCATTTTTAAACTTAAAATATTTACTGCATCTGCCAGGTATGCACAACACTGCTTTAAAGTGAAGTTGAAATAATTATCGAAACGTTGTCTTTAATTAGATTAACACGACATCAAATATTTAGTAAACATTACATCACAACAAAGTAGTACAAATTTTGCTTAACTAAATACAAAAAACGCATACATATATAAGGTATTTTTCTTTTAAGTATACATATTTTGATATATACGCTGATAACTTTTAGGCATACGATATTTTAGAAAAAACAAATTGAGCTTCTAGCCAGTGTATCTAGTCCCTAATTAAGCACGAAGTAAAATTTCGAGTTTATAAAAGTCTTAAAATTTGGTTTAGTCGCGTAGCGCGCAGCCAACGAAATGTTCAGGCTTTTCTAAACTCGAAATTTTACTTCATGCGCCACGCGTATAAAATACTAAAATATTGTAAAGTTTAAAGTATACTTGTTCTGTTTGTGAGATGATTATTCATTTTACAAATGTTTATTTTGTCTAACCAAATCCTGCGCTTTAAAAATTCCAGCCTAAAATAATTTGCTTTGGGATATGTTGGCATGCTTGAACAAAAAAATGTAAAAATCTGTATATTTTGACTTCACAATATTTCAGTGTTTCATACGCGTGACGCATGAAGTAAAATTTCGAGTTTAGAAAAGCCTGAAAATTTGGTTTGGTCGCCCCGCTTCTCTTTTCTAAACTCGAAACTTTACTTCATGCTTAATCAAGGAGTAGAAACATTTGTTAAAAACTTCAAATTGAACACTTTTAAAAGACAACGAATACCAAAAATTTACAGCGTATACATGCGGGTATGTATACTTAAAAAAAATTACTGTATGTATACCGATTTATTTAATTTTCCGAAATACCTGTAAAAAAAAAATCGGAAAACCACTAGTAGATTTTGAAAAACATTTTTACATTTTTCCAGATAAATTGGTGAACTGATATTAAAATTCCTAGTCACACAATTAGCAGCATTATTGGGATACAAAACACTTTTTTATTTTTCATAATTATTTAAACAAATAATAACTATTAATTTAAATTATTCCTGGAAAAATTACGAGGCGCACTGAAATAAATAATTGAACACATCCTCCCACTGAGTAAGCTACAAGCAATAAAAAGTAAATAATCATTAACATCGTATACTCTAATATCCCATCAATAAATACATTTATAATAAACTCCAAAACGCATATGTTTATTTTAGCAAATCATTGATTGATTATTGGCATTGATATTTCAGTATATAAAAAATAATTATAGTGATTAATTAAATTAATGGAACGAATGTTTGTAGTAATAATAAATTCGGTGTATTACTCAAATGTAATTAGTAAATTGCAGGCTTTCGCAATTAAAATCTTCACAGGGAGGGTAAAATCCCTTGTTAATATTTACTACAAAGTGACAAATGCATCAGTAGATTGCGCCTCAAGTATTCATCAGAAAATCCCCAGAGTAGAAAAGAAAAATCGGAGGGAATAATTAAAGTGCGGTAAGGGTACCTATATACATTTAAGTTGGGTGGGAGTGAATCAAAAATAACGTGTCGAGTTGATAAATATAAAAGTTTTATAGAGTGTCCGGAAATGACTTGAGCAAACCTTTAATGTATTCAGCACATGAAGCCCCTCACGCCGACGAAAGAATGAATTACAGATCTAAGCACCGACCCGATGGGAGGGAAAGAATATGTAATTTAATCCATTTCGCCTTGTATTTGTAAAGCAAAGAGGAGGCTACCTGAAACTGAAACACCATTAACATAACGCGATATTTACTCCCTTTCTTCACTCACGATATTAAATATCGCTAAATGTTGAACAAAAATAAAGTTTTATGTTTATGCGCTAAAATCCGCACTCAGCGTATTAAATATTGTTTTTATACACAGGAAAGGTTTTATGTTTATCCACTGGAATAGGTTTTAGTGAAATTAAAGATTTTGGATTCGCATTAAATTTATAGCGGGATCCCATTCAGATAATAGAGACAGATATTTTATAGGTTTAAACTGCTTTTTGCGAGTTGAAAAACTAAGATTAACAAGCTGATACTCCTAATTACATCCTATGTGAGTTTTTTTCTCTTTCCGCCTCCAGAATATCAATGTCTGCCCCGAAGAAAGTTTTACGTCAGAATAAGAAAAGTATTAGAAATTTTAAGAGCCCTTATCTACGACAGAAATGTGATTTGTATATCAAGTTTTTGATATATAAATGCGTCCTAATAAAAGGTTGTAAGTTGGCGCACGGACGTGATATATTTCTATTGAATTCAATCTCATTTCAAGTCCCTCTCAAAACTAAAAAAAATCCAATACATGTTTACTACCCGTACTTTGTAAATGCACGAGGATATATCGGGCCCGCTTTTTCTACCGCGCCGTTTTAATGTAATATAAACGGAATGCTTAGAATAGACAGAGTAATAGATTATGGTTTATATGAAAGACCGAGTGAAAAGAATTACAGATAATGAAAAATACTGGCATCTCTTTCAAATTTGTGAAATGTAAATGTTGAGTAGACGACGTTTATAAATGATGTTCCACCGCAAGCAATATTCTACCACGTTCTGTTATGTAACTGGGATGTGAATTGATAGTAACGTCCCGTTTTTCGCACTTATTGCTGCCCTGGCTTTTTTCTCCGCTTTTATTACGCCATTTGTTTAACACCTTTCTTGAACTTAATTAAAATACAAAACGGCTTGCGCCAATTGCAACGTGAACTGGCTCATTCTGCAAGGCGCAATTGAATAAGATAACATTCAGAAAGAATGTGAACGTGGATGCAAAGGTGTACATGTGAATAGAAACTTTCATTCAGTACCCACTTTTTTATAGTACCAAAAAACATTAATTAATTTATACTATTATAATTATTATTTAAATGCAATTATCATTATGCGTTTGTTTAGAATTGATACAAACACTGGTATCAAGTATAAATGAAATTGCCAATTCTTGGTTGCAGAATACTTCAAACATTAAAAGTGCGATTCTTTTCGCAATCTACAACAAATTAGTTTTGCAAAGACTATATTAAACACTCATTGAAACAACTACTTCCCGAGTTAATGCCTCGACGTACATTGAATTATAGACGCGTTTCGAGAGTTATCTCTCATCAGTATAGCTTTGCCATTCCCTCTAAACAATTTGACACCTTAGACTGGCGGTCACGTTACCGTTCAAACATAAGTATAAATGAAATTGCCAACTCTTGGTTGCAGAAGCTCGGGAAGTAGTTGTTTCAATGAGTGTTTGATATAGTCTTTGTAAGACTAACTTGTTGTAGATTGCGAAAAGAATCGCACTTTTACTGTTTGAAGTATTCTGCAACCAAGAATTGGCAATTTCGCAATTCTAATGATTTTTTTCTTTCATTTTAATTAAAACAAAGAGGTATTTTTTAAATGTGTTTTGTCTATCGAAACAGCGTTTAAAACATTAACAACTAAAAACATGTTTAAAACGTGTTTGAAACACATTCAAAATGTGTTTAAAACAAAACATATTTAAAACACGTTTTAAATCACACTCATGCACATACAATTGTGATATTTTATTGTAATAACATTTTGTGTTTAATAATGTAATTTGGAATATCTTGTAACAATTTAGCTAAAATTAAAAAAGTAAACAAAAACTCTCAGTAAAGTAGTATAAAATAGGAGTGTTCCGATCCCAAATAAGTATCGATTAATTTGTATATCAAAGTATCGATACGGTAAAATATCGTAATGAAAAGTAACGATGTATAAAATATCGATACTTTTTGATACCAGATATTTATGATTTAATATTTATAAATATTTAATACTGCAAATGAATGTTTAAAAGACTCTTTACCTACGATAAATAATATTGCTAGAAATAGTTTAATGACGGGTATACAGTTATCAAAATTCATTTTTTAGAAAATAAATACATAAAACAAGTCAATGTTTTATACGCGTGGCGCATGAAGTAAAATTTCGAGTTTAGAAAAGCCTGAAAATTTGGATTGCCGGGGCGCGACTCGCGCGCCCCTGCAAATCCACATTTTCAGGCTTTTCTAAACTGGAAATGTTACTTCATGCTTAATCTGGGAGTGGAAGCGTTTTTAGATAATAATCAAAATCTCAATTTTATAGTTTTCTTCATTTTAAAATTGTAAGTAAAAATAAATAGAGTAGAGGGTTCTTTTTATAGAAATTTAGTCTTTCGTTTGATAAATTCTAAATATTTTTGTTTGTGAATTTTGTAGTAAAATGAATTTGGTAGATTTTTTTAGCTATGAATATCAATAAAATCTGCAGTTTCATTGATTAGAAAAATGTTTCTTTGTAGTTGTTGAAAATAAAATCTCCCCATGCTTTTAAATATAATACATATTTTAGTTAAATTTGAGTGTTTGCATTTTTATTTGGAGTAAAATAAAATTTTAGTCAATATTGCTAAGTATAAATTTAACTGCATCTACTAACAATAATTTCGAAAATGGTCAATATATGAACATGTAGACAGTATCGTCAACGTTGTTCAATAACAATCAGTACAGTCAGAAAGACTTGTAGTCAACGACAGTCAATATTATTATTATTAGATCAGTATAGTTTCAACTAAATTGATAAGGATCATAATTCAAAACAAAAATTGACGGAAATAATTAAAGCTACGTTTAAAAAAATTATAGACGTTCAAAGTCGATTAAATTATTTTTAACTTAATTGTGATGATTGTAACGAAATCAATGTTTTTTTTAAATTTAATTATAAAAAAATAATCAAGCGGCGGATCTTAATTTTAAATAAGAGTAGATTTTCTTTGTTTTCCGCATTGGAAAATAAAGAATGGGTATTTTTAAGTCATTTCTGTGAGTTTTTAATAATTTCATGAATAAACACTCTATTGGTATTAAAGAAAAGTCGACGAATCGCAAAATAATCAATCATTTTTAGAGAAAATAAAAATCGACTATATCGCCTCCTAATTTAAAATTTCGGCAGAACTGTTTATTTTTGCGTGTTGAATAATCAAGAATGGTGATTTCCAAGCAAATTCTGTAAGTTTCAAATAAAAAATATAGTATCAAAACAGTCTTTAAAACTGACAATTAATATGCCTGAAATTTTTATTGCTTCAATTATCATGATTTACTTGTGATATTGACAAAAAACAACTTTCGCGTATTTCGACATACATTTTATCAACGTTTCAATAAATAATAATCAATTTGCATGCTGTAATTTTGTTTTTAGCGACTCGATTTTGTTCTTTTCGGCGAAACGAAGACTGATCTTTCGTGAATAATTCTTGTTAAATTCGCTAACTTCCATTTTTTTGTTAATAGTTTATCAATGCATCAATAAACAGACTTTTTATATGAACATATTTTGAAAACATAAGAAGATAAGTATAGAATTGAATTCTGCGTCATAATATGTACAAAAATACAGGATGTTTTATTAAAAATAACTGATATTTAATGGTTTATTGGTGGAATTGCGAAACCCCTTTATTATTTACCTTATTTAATTAAATAAAAATATCTCGAAAACAAACGAAGATAGCCATAGGGAATGCCAGTATAGACCAATGCAGAATTAAATTCTGCGTCGGAAAATGTACAAATATACAGGGCGTTCCGTTCACAAAAATCGAGATTCAACAGTTTAAAGTTGTCAGTATAAAATTTCGAAATATTCCAAAACAAAATCACCATTGGATACGTTTGGGTATCAGCATTTTACAGCCAACATTGCGTCGTTTAGATTTTCTTTTGTTTGGAGATGCGAAAACGCACTGGATCCTTGAAAAATGTTTAAATATCTCTAAAACAATTAAATTTGTGGGTTATGTTACTCAATGATTTTTTCACGGTATTTTACGCAAAATCCAAATTCGCAATAAAAAATACTGTATTCCATTCAAAATTGGGAAGTTTATTGAAAAGAGCACACCCGATTACGCATATGCTGAAAATCTTATTATAATACATTAATAGAAATTCCATATATTTCTGTTGTGCGGTTTTGATGAGACACCTTGTATAGCAATCATTGCTAATAATATAAAAATCTAGCGTTGAAATTAAATATATAATTTTAAAGAGAAAACATTCAAATTGTTATTATTGTTTGTGATTTCCAAAATGTTTATTTTACTGTTTCTCTAGAATACGCATGAATCAAGTCACACAACGCGTCCAATTTCAAGCTTCTAACGAGTGTTTTCCACTCCCAGATTAAGCATGAAGTAAAACTTCGAGTTTAGAAAAGCCTGAAAGTTTGGATTTGCCGAGGCGCGCGAGCGAAGCGAGTCGCACCCCGGCAAATCCAAACTTTCAGGCTTTTCTAAACTCGACATTTTACTTCATGCGCCACGCGTATAAAACACTGATTTCAAGTGAAGTTTAAAATATACTGCTTATAATACTGCTTATTATTTAAAATTCGATCAATTTGCTTTATGTGTAGGTATACTTAAAAGAAAAATATTCCTGGTATAATTTTTACTTTTACTTTTCCGCAAGTTTTAACTTAAATAGTTTTTTATTTCTTTCTGAATATAATAGATGGCGTTTAATACTACTATGTATGTATCGTATGTAACGATACAGACCATATTGTATCGATGCTAGCGATATATTGGAAAATTAAATATCGATACAAAAATCAATTATTTTGCATAAAAATATCGATATTCCAAATTTGCGATAATAAAATAAAAACGTTTTAAACAAATTTAACATTTAAAACATGTTTTAAACGAGTTTAACATTCAAAACATGTTCAAAGCAATACCGTTTAAAACACGACACTGTTTTAAAACTAAGTGTTTTAAACATAACAACCCTGACTAGCATGCCCAATGGGAATTCCAAATTAAATAGCGAGTTGTATACTTTCTTTACAAACTAGAGTAAAATCAAATATGTAGTTCAGTACTAAATATTAATTTATACTATAATAAATAACAAATCCAGATTAAGCTACATCCAATTTGGGTCCTTGAACAATCAACAGCTCTCACATAATCGCCTATTGTTATAGCATATAGTTCAACGAAAATGGATATGATGCCTATATCTGACGACGGATAGTTTGGGGCACGACGCCGTAGGCGAGTGCCCTAAATGACAAGTGAGATATAAGCCATATCCACTCGAGTTTTACAGTCAAATTTTTCTACGACTAGTAAAAGAAACGGAATAGATAGTTAAACATTATTACAGGAATTATTTGTTGCACATAAAAATTAATTATAGAAAGTATAATGAACGTGCTTTCACACAATAGTATGTAAGTTGTTCAAAATTAATTTCATAACTAGTGATGAGAGTAGGCGCACACTTGCGGTAGCCCGAGCGCAAGTCCTATTAAAATTGGCAGATTTTAATTTGTCGTGCGAGATGCAGCACTGCATGTAGCGCATACTGGCCCGATATATGCGCCAAATTCATACGAAATGTGACAAATGCATTTTTCACATCTTATATGTTCCAACGCGTCATCGCGTTGAGTCAGAAGCGGGCCGATTTTAGGACATACGATTTGTATCAAATGCATTTGTCATATTTCGTACGGATTTGACGCATATTTTAGGCCAGTGTGCGCTACGTGCAGTGCTCCATCCCGCTAGACAAATTAAAATGTGCCAATTTTAACAGGACTACCGCCTGGCTACCGCAAGCGTGCTTCTACTCGCATCACTATTCATAACTATTAATTTTATTTAACATAGAATAGCATTTTTAGTAATATAGTTTAAGTTCTTTGTAGTACACTAATACATATTTTTTATATGAAGACCCTAGAAGCAAAGGCATGCATAAAACTTGATTTTAAGAAATGTATTTTAATGTTTACAAAAGATAAGTAGTAGTTTATGATAGATTTTTATTCAGTATTTTATATAAAACTAGTATTACCTATTATTTATTAATATCAGTAATATCCAGTTGCAACGAATGAATCTAAAACTCATATTAATACTTCTACCTCCAATTTTATAAATTTTGCAATTATATTCATTGGCTTATGGGGTCTTCATGTGCAATTTCAATATTTTTTGGGCAGTTATTCTTGCTCTGTATCTCTAGCAGAATGTCTGAACTCCAGAGAACTACACGTATCACTTTTACACTCACTATATAGAATGTTATTAATAATAAGGACAGTGTAAACCTTTTCTTATGACGGAATCTCTTGACATGTGTCGTTTACAAAACTTCAATCGGCTCAACCCGAGTTGTTACCTGGACACGTAAACAGTCCTAACTAACCATTTATACCCTATATACGGCATATATCTTTACACTTTAGTGTGCAAATATGATATGAATTTCAGGGAAGGAGTAGAAAAAATATGATTAGTGTTTTGAATGCACGTAAAATAATCATGCATCATATTTGTTAAGCTTCCATGGAAATTATAGTTTGCTATACTGAGTGCAGCACAACAGTTTTTTTTAAATAATTTAATGTATTTATCATTTTGAAATTTGATTCGCTTATACTAAAAACAAATTCATATCGATTGTAATACAGACATTTTAACCAGCAAGATGCACGAGAAAAAAATGGCAAACTGTGTCAATCTTAAAAAATGTTGATTATTAGAATTTTGTTCTATTTTTTAACATAGGTTTCCACTCCTCTTGGACAACATTTACATGTATTATCTAAGGATATACGAAAATTGGACGCGGTCTTTTATACGCGCGACTATTGGACGCAACGAGAATTGGACGCGACAACATTTTGACGCGTGATATTAGGACACGCGACATTTGGACGCACGACAATTGGACGAATAATAATAATACATTTATTGGTGCTAACAACTGATACAGTCTTACACAAGTCAGGGAAGAATATATGGAACAATAGACAACAAAAATTAAATATATCTATATATATATACACACAATTTGCCAGTAAGAATATCAAGGCAAGGCTCGAATATGCTCAAAAACTGTTTAAGTACTCTTCGAAAGAGTAAAACGCCTGAGATTGAAGATAATTTTTACACCAACGCTTGAATTGTTGTACATTCAAAATCCGAATGTTCCGAGGAAGTATGTTAAAAAACTTTATACTGAAGTATCTTGTACCTGTTTTGGCCTTAGATAGACGAAACTGTGGAATGCGAATGTCATCTATTGCTCGGGTCTCGTAACAGTGGTAAGCACTATTACAGGTGTATTTACTTAAGTTTTTTTTTATATGCAGAAGGCATTCTAGAATGAAGAGGCAGGGTGCTGTCATTATATTTAGATCAATAAAGTGTTGTTTACAATCAGCTCTGTATTCCAAGCCAGCTAAGACGCGAATTGCTTTTCTTTGGATTCTAAATAAATCGCCCATTATTGCAGAGTGCCCCCAGACCAATATGCCGTATGTTATATGAGCGTGAATGAAGAAATAGTAAGCAGTCTTTAATTGCCTTATATATAATGACCTTGTTAAATTTCTTAAAATATAAATACCTCGTGCTAATTTATTTTCCAGAAGAATTCCGTGTGATTCCCAAGTTAATTGGGTGTCGATAGAGAACCCTAAAAGCTTGATAGATGTTTTTTCAACAGCTTGCGATCGTTTAAGTGAGAACACATTTTGAACCGTTTTGTTGGCGTTTAGTTTCAGCTTATTACTATCAAACCAATTTTGTGCTTGTTGCATAATAGGCTGTGATTGGACCTTCAGATTGTCTATCGTATCTCCTCTGATCGAGATAGTAGTGTCATCGGCATATTGAACTATCGATATTTTTGAAAATTGAGCCGGGAAATCATTAATAAATATTAAGAATAAGAGTGGGCCTAGGATTGAACCTTGGGCCACACCATGAACTAACTCGACCTTAGGTGACAAGACATTATCGTATAGTACACTCTGGCTCCTGTTTGTTAGATATGATAAGATCAGTTTGCAGCTGCGAGGTTTAAAATTATAGAAATATAGTTTCCTTAACAGTATTGAATGCGAAACGCAATCAAAAGCTTTGCTGAGGTCTATGAGGTTACACAAAGCAATGTTGCCACTCTCAAATGCATCAATAATATAATTCAAAGAAGATTCAGTTGCCATAGTCGTGGATCTGCCTTGTCTGAACCCAAATTGTGACTCTGCCAAAATATTATTTGATTCCAAGTAATTACAAATTTGTTCCGCTAATGTTAATTCGATTATCTTTGAAAATATGGGCAGTATCGAGATTGGTCTGTAATTATTAATGTCGGCCTTATCGCCCTTCTTATGTAGTGGAATGCATTTCCCTAATTTTAACTCATCCGGAAAGATTCCTGTTTTAATTGCCTGATTTATTAAGTAAGTTAATGGACTTATAATTATATCTATGACGGATTTTATTAAGCTAATATTTAGATCAAAAATATCTTTGGTATGTGTGTTTTTCAGCTTATAGACAATGTCGCGAACTTTGGCACAAGATACTTCAGTGAAACTAAAATACGTTTTACTGCCCGTATTTAATGTTAGCATTGATCTAATAGGGTCTAGCACACAATCAGGTATCGAGTTCACTACCTGATCCGGGATAGATGCAAAGAATTCGTTGAATTTACTTGCAGATAGATTAGAATTTGATTTATTATCAGATGTTTTATTTAGCTTTGATTTCACAACATCCCAGACCGCTCGTGAGTAATTACAACTGGTACTTATATAATATACGTTGGCTCTCCTCTGCGCGTCTCTAATACGCATTTTGTACTCTTTTCTCTTTCTTCTGTATTCTGCTAGTACAGACACGTTTCTTTGACTCGCCTCTTTGAGAAAATGAAGGCGATCTCTCAATTGCATAAGTTCAGGGGTGAACCAATGAATATTACTTTTCTTGTCCTCAATGCGTTTAATACGTTGGGGAAAAGCATGTTCAACGGCGTAAGTTACATTCTTTAGAAAGATATGCCAAGCCAGATTCGTATCAGCAGTTTCATCCAAGATTACATTCCAGTCATAAGAGTCCAGGATATTATAAAATTCAATTTTACCTGACTGTGTGATAGGTCGCACGATATTTTTTGTTATTATGTTTTGATTTTTTATTTCAATGTACATTCCCCGATGATCGGAAACACCTATATTAATTACTTTTGCGATATCCATGCTGGCATTGTATTTGTTGGTGAATATGTTATCGATGCATACTTCCTGTCTAGTGGCCTGATTTGTGGTTTTATATAGACCAAAAGATGCAAAGACGTTACATAATTCCAGTGAATTTCGATCACTTCGGTTGAAATGTACATTGTAATCACCGCAAATATAAACTGTCCTCGAGCACAAATTCAAACGTCCCAACATATTTTCAATTATTTTCAGAAAGTCATCAAAATTACCATTTGGTGATCTATACAATGATATTACAATTATGTTGCACTCGTTTAAGACTATGCCTGATAGTTCGCAAGTTAATTCCTCAGATAAGTCATTGAGGAAAGTTAGAACCTCGTACTCGAGACCCTCTCTTAACATAACCAAAGAGCCACCATTTTTTGCCGTATGTCTGCTAAAACAAGCTGCAATATGAAAGTTATTTAGTTTATAGCTTAAGGCTTCATTTGACGTTAGCCAGTGTTCAGTAAGAGCAATTACCTTGATATTCTTATCTACTATGAATGCTTCTAATTCATCCAGTTTGTTCCGCATACATTGGATATTTATGTAGAATAGAAGCGGCGCGGTATCATGTCTCAAGCAGTCTTCAGTTCCAGTGGCGGGGTGGTTGGAGTACCCCTCGGGTGGAATAAAAAACGCCTTAGCAATACTCCAGTGGGCCACAGTGCCGGATCTTCCACTTTTTCGAGGAAGCTGAAGGGAACAGTTATTTTAAAGGACGCGTACTCCTCCGGTCGGCGCGAATTTAGTTGTTCGCATTGAATTAATTCGATTTTGTTGTTCTGCAAATGCGCTTTTATGTCCTCCACTACGGCCTCTGGATGTACTCTGTAGACGTGAAGATGAGCACGTTTTTGCACTCCCTTTAGCGTAGACTGGGAACTGGAAGTCCCTTGGATATTCTTCCTGGGCGGCCTATTTTTCCGTTGGACGGTCTTCCATTTATAAGTATCATCGGTAGAATTTTCTGACTTATTCGTATTTTCGTTTAGGTGACGGGGTTTTTCAATTTCAGGATGGATGGCAGCACCAACCTGCAGTGCATTACTGTTGCAGTAATCTTCCTCCACTATTGGAATTGTATTTGAGGACGATTGCTGTAATTTTGATTTATCCATGGTGTGTGCTGCCCTCTTGTTCTTGGTAGCTGACTTAGGTTCCAATTGGTTTTGGTTTGTTGACATATTGGGTTGTTTGCATTTGCATTCTGTAACTGTCTTTAGCAAATTTTGTAGCGAATTAATTCGTTCTTTTAGGGTGTAGTTTTCATGAATTAGCTTGGTTTTTTCCTCTATTTCAGATACTAGTTTGCGCAATAAAGCGTTATCTTTTTTTAGAGTACTCACTTCATCGTTGGTGTTCGCGTCTGGTTGCCCATCCATAACCTCACTTGTGCTCTGGGATCTTGTGAGGGCTGCGGTACATCCTGGGTAATGCAAATCCAAACAGGACGGATGGTAATGCTTCTGGCAGATGTTACACTCATTTACGGTGGCTACAATTTTGTTTTTGCACTTATTGCACTTGATTATTTTCGCGTTATTTGTACCGACGGCTGTAGCTGTCGACGCCATAATAATAATAATGTAACTGTTTATTGTTTAGCTTGTACCTACTAAAAATCTATGACACAAAAGATGGATGTTATTTGTGTTATCTAATTTTTTATTAAAATCAGCACTTGAAAAATCGCTTTTCTAATCGAGTTGATCCTGAATCGAAGAAACTAAATAAACTAAACTTTTTTTTTCTGAAGTTGTTACCTAGTGTAATAATAAAATATAAAATCCGTTAATGTACATAAATTTATAAGATTGGTCTCGTATTTATTAAACAATTTTCTATTACTTAAAAAAAATGAATTTTTTAACTTTCTCGCAATTATTTAACATGCTGGTGTTCATTGTCGAATGCTAATAATCTATTGCAAACCTTTCTCCTTACCTAACCTAACCTACAAGTATGTGGAGTAGCCATCGTGTAAACGCAATTTATTCTATTGCAAACCTTTCTCTTAACCTAAGTAGAAGTAGAAGTATGTGGCATAGGTATCGTGCGCAAAATGACTTCCCCAATTGACTCTATTGCAAACCTTTCTACTCACCTAATCTAACCTAGAAGTAAGTTGCAGTCCGTCATACAATTGAAATTCATATTGTAATCAACGAGTTATCGTGACATGGTACAAAATTGTGTATTTTGTACTAGAAATATAAGTACACGTGCACCGGGAGCAGAAAGTAGCAAATGCAATGAATGTAAACATTATGCGTGTTTTAATACTGCATACAAAAACAATAACGACAAAGATAAATGACTTTATAGTAAATGTTTAGCCAAGAGTGCGGATTCAGTAATTATTATGTTGTCTCTGGAATGAACTATTGCATTAATTCTTGAAAAACAGATGGATATATTTCAAACTAGAATAACCAATTTAAAACTAGAATCATCTAGAGGATCTGCTTGTAATTTAAATAATGATATACGAGAAATTGAAGAACGTGAACAAATAGCACATAATGTTATTGTATACAATTTTAGCTAAAGATCTATGGCCATACGATCTCTCCTTGACACAGAGTGAGTCTTTTAATCCTCAAAGGATAATCCGCCTTGGCAATGCGTCTGATAAAACCAGACCAGTCAAAATTATCTTTGATAATCGAAAATCAGCAATATCATTACTTAAAGCTGCTCGTGATTTAAACACGGATTGGTCAAATTTTCCAATGACCGGACGAAACAGCAACGTGAGTCATAAAGGACCTAATTAAAGAATTAGAGAATAGGAAAAGGAATGGCGAAGATCTCAGAATCAAATACGTTAATGGAATTCCGTCAATTGTTCCGTCGACTCCTAAAAGAAATCAAAAATACTAAAAATGTTTTACTATAATGCTGGTGGACTTAGGACTAAACTTAGCAATTTAAAAATAATTTCAAATGTATGTGTTCATTATTGTAGAAACGTGGCTTGATGATTGCATTCTTGATGGTGAGGTAAGGCTTTTTGAGTATACAATATTTAGAAAAGATAGATCGTCTGAAACAAGCGTGAAATGTCGTGGTGGTGGTGTTATGAGAACAATTAAATCAAATATTGACTATTCTAGAATAAGTATTAAGTCAAACATTAAAGAGTTGTTTGTCAAATTGCATTTAAATAATTGTGCAATTGTTTTATCGGCTGTGTATATTCCACCAAATTCTGAAATTGAAAAATATGAAGCCCATTGTACTTGCGAATCTTAGGAGACTATAATTTACCATCACCTATTTGGGATTGTGGTAATGATAATATTATTTCAATCAACAATAGCTGCATCTATGCCAAGATATTAGCTGAAGCTATGACTTTTTATGATTTGAAACAAAGAAATTTGAATCCTAACAATGGGGGTGTTTCTTTTAGATTTAGTTTTCAGTAATACTCACTCTATAAATACTTCAAATTCAGATGATCTGTTTAAAGATTCTGGCGCTAAACATGCGGACAATCTTCAATTTTTTGTTCCTATATTGGATTTTAAATCTGCCAACTACATTGCCATTAATAACTGCCTGTGTAATGTAATTTTGTCTGAGTATTTAATTGATGATGATTCTTGGCTGAAAAATGTAATGACGTGTGATTTTCTGCCATATCTTCATTTGTTTCTGTAAAATAAATTAAATCTACTGTATATCCGAGGTGGTTTAACGCGGAACTTATATCTCTAATAAAAGCGAAAAAAAACGGACATTCAGTTTACAAGACCAGTGGCTTGTTAAGGCACTATGAGAATTTTAAACATTTACGATCTAGATGTCATATGCTCAGTTCCTATTTATACCACAACTATATAATAAAAATAGAAAATAAAATAAAATTTGATTCTAAATCATTTTAGAACTTCGTCAATGAATCCCAAAAAAACTGATGGATATCCGAAAATGATACATCTTCTCGAAAGAGTGAGTAATAATGGCGATGCATGCGGTAATCTATTTGCGGATTAGTTCTCTGATGTTTATATTGATAGCACTGACATAATATTTAACAAGTCACTGGAATCTGGTGTTTTTTCAGTATGTTGGAAAAAAAGTTTTATTACACCCTTATTTACAAGTGCTAAGAGGGAAGACATTACAAAATATCGGGGTATTTGTACACAGTCTGTATTTCCAAAATTGTTTGACAAATTAATATCTGTACAGTTCGCATGGTCGAGTAAACATTTAATTTGTAATGAAAAACATGGCTTTTGTGACGGCAAGTCTACTGTGACAAATCTGTTATATTTCCAATAACAAAAAATTAGAAGTGAAAGGACTTGGATAAAAGCTAATGTCTTAGGTCATCTATAGACGCGTTTCGAGATTTATCTCTCTTCAGTATAGCTTTGCTTATGACGTTTAGAAAAAATAGGAATACATTTAAAATAAACTAACTTGAAAAAAGTGTTGTGTGTGGAATGAATAGGTACACAGAAATGGAATGAGTGAAAAATATGATAAATCTCGAAACGCGTCTATAGATGGCCTAAGACATTAGCTTTAATCCAAGTCCTTTCACTTATAATTTTTTGTTATTTCTCCTTTCATTTTTAATTTGTATTTGTTAGTTGGTTTGAAGAGAATTTGACCTAAACGTTACATATACTTTAATAGAGCGTTGTAACAAATCAAATTGAATAAGATTTTAAATATTCCATTGTATAATTCAACATCCGGAGGTGTATTTGCACGGGAAGTAGTTGTTTCAATAGATATTTCACGTCTTAAGTTGTCTTATTAATTAAGACATTGTTTGCATTTTCGCGAATAACATTTTCGTAATTTTATATATTATTAGATTTATGTGTTCTTTTCAAAATTGTTAACTTAGATATAAATTGCTCTCAATTACTTGAGCGGTTAAATTTTAATGTTCTCCATAGTACTCGGAATAGTTTCGTTTTTCGGGAATATTTTCGCCATTGTAACTATGGTCGACATGAGCCGCTTAACCGGATGATAAGACAATTAAATCTGATTAGCGCTAGTGATTGTAATCTGTTTTTATATGGAATATAGTTTAATTTATGTAAAAAGAAATTATATTCTATTAATTGTAGCTCCTTAAATTGTATTCGGAATTTTATAGATTTGTATTTTTATTTTCTCTTGTTTTGTTTCCAACTTTGTATAAGGTATTTACCGTAATAAATAAATAAATAAATCAAAATAAAACATCAAGTATGTTAAAAGAGGATGTGTAATGAAGTACTTTTTGATATTATTGTAGAAATTTAATTTTTTGAACCGATTTTGAACTAACAAATTAGTTTATCATCAGCAGAAAACTACAAACATGAAAGTATAAACAAAAATTAAATAACATATATGGTATACGGTGTTTTAGAAATATATAAAAATAATTATTTATAAATTGAATCTCATAATTGTAAATTACATGAAAATTGTTAATTAAATATAAAAGGTGCTAATGTATTAATTAGGCAATTTTCAATTACTTAAAAAAAATGTTTTTTAACTTACTTTCCATTATTTAACATGTTCGTGTTCATTGTTGAATGCTATAAATATATGCAAACGTCCAAATGTCGTGCGGCCATTTTCACGCGTCCAAATGACTGCGTCCTAAAGTCGAGCGTCTATATTTCCGCGTCTTTTTGTCGTGATACCATTATTTAAACTTCTTAAAAATACTTACTAATTACTTGTTTTTTTATAAATTTTCTATACAAGAAATTTTTCATTTAAGTATACATATGTATACGCTTTTTTTTAAAGAGTTCAATTTGAAGCTAAAAACGAGTGTTTTCCACTCCCAGATTAAGCATGAAGTAAAATTTCGAGTTCAGACAATCCTGAAAATGTTCAGGCTTTTCTAAACTCGAAATTTTACTTCAAACGCTACGCGTATTAAACACTGAAAACACTTAAATATTGTAAACAAGTGAACTTCACTAGAAATCAGTGTCTTATCAGTTTCGCTACTCGACCAAACCAAATTTTCAGGCTTTTCTAAACTCGAAATTTTACTTCATGCTTAACCTGGGAGTGGAAAACACTCGTTTAAAGAAGGAGTGTTAATTGGGATGTGTATTCTTAAAAGAAAAACTCCCTGTATTTATTTATTTAATAAGAGGTCGGGTTTTATGAAAAATGTATGTAATTAAGTTAATAAAAAGTCGATTCGGTGTTTTGTCTTTTTATTTGCATATGACTTATTAGTCGTAAATAATGTTTCTATCAAGTAACCGGTGAGTATACAATTCGTGAAAATAATAATTATTGTTTGAAGGGACGTAAATGTAAAACTGACAATTTTCACTTTTCCATATGTTGAACTACACATATGTATATACATATATATGTTTCAGTGAAAATTTTACCCGTTTTATGTTTACTTATAAAATCTACATTTTGTTTCTAAAATCCCATTTGCCATCAGAATGTTGTCACCGCACCTCATATTTACTATTCCCATTTTCCAACTTATATCTGACATAATAGTGATTGCTTGATAACAATTTAATTAAACCTTGTATTAACAATTTAATTGTCTCTTCGATGTCTTTAATAGTTATTCGTTTTTAGACTGAAGTTTACCAAATAGTGCATGCACAGTTCGTTCAGATTAACCTAAAAAATAAACCTAAAAAATGTTGTAACATTAGTAATAATATTATTTTCACAAAAATCCCAAGTATACATTCTATATTGTTACAAGATTGAATTACAATTAGAAAATCAAGATTGAAACAATCTTGAAATTCGTTATTGAATCAAGATTGTATCAACATCACCCAATATTGTATTAACTTGACGCAATCTTGAAATTAATAATTAGGCCAAGATTGTATCAACATGGCACAATATTGTATCAACGTGATACAATATTGTACCAACGTGACACAATAATGTGTCAATCTTGTACCAATATATATTTTTAAGTTGTATTTTAACATTGATTCAACCTAGGGTTCTCACCCCCATAACAAGATTGTAGAATGAAACAATTCCATATTGTTCTAAGATTATTATAAAATGCAATTTTTACTAGGAAAGTGGGATGTTAAAAGAAGAATACGTAATATTACATACTTGTTCACTTATTACGCGATCTTAAATTTTTTATCGTTTTTAACACTAAATGTATAATTAATACTGATGCAATTAGCATTTTGCAAAAAAAAATATTAGAAATGTGAAATGAATATTTACTGATAAATTAAACATTTACATTTATTGAGGAACCTATTTAAGGGTAAAACCCTTGTAATTTCGGTGGCATTCTAAAAGAACAAAAACAGTATTTCGCGGTTGAGGTTGCTTCAAAAATCATCCGATAGTCTGCAAATTTAAATTAACTGTATTAGTAAAAAAACAGATTGTAAAAGCTCCAGCGGAAATGCAATTTTAGTTACGAATTCCTGGATTTTCCCGGTATTCGAGTTCGCACAAAACACCGTTGTAATGCTGTACATGTAAAAAAATATACGCAAAAACACTATTATTTATTATTTATTCGATATTTAAGTCCGAAAATTCACATAGGTAAGAGTTAATATTAAAGATATGAATTATTCAAATTAAATTTAAATAATGGTAAAAATGACGTAATTTTAGTAGTAACCACTATATGAATGTATTTAGTAAGAATCTCTTTAGCTGCACGATACAAAAAATATGCTACACTTGACGTTAATTCACGACAATTGTGCTTAATTTACAAATTTTGTAAATTAATACGGACTTATCAAGATGAAATATAGATACAAAGTACTCGATAACGAAAAATAAGGAAAAGAATAAACTAATAAATGAAATTAAACAGTTTAGAATTATTGTTTTTTGTGAACACACAGGACATTTTTTTTAAATATACATATCCTGATGCATACGCTGTATATTTTCAGGCAACGAATGCCTCAATGCCTTTTTTAATAGCGTACAGTTTTAAGTTTCTAACGTGTGTTTCTGGTCCTTGCTAAAGCATGAAAAAAAATCGAGTTTAGAAAATGCATTAACAGTATACTTTGAACTTCACAATACTTCAGTGTTTTAGACGCGTGGAGCATTTGATAACATTTTGACTTTAGAAATACCTGGAAGTTTGGATTTCAAGCTTTTCTAAATTCAAAATGTTACTTTACGCTTAATTAAGGTGTAGAAACACTCGTTAGAAACTTAAATTTAAACGCTTTTAAACAAACACTAAGCGCCTGAAATTTTACAACGTGTGCATCGGAATTTGTGTAGTTCAAAAATAATCGCGTTATATAAAATTATAAGTATAAAACAGACATTATAAAATAATGGATTAAAATGCAGGCATTTTATATAAATAAATGATCAACTAAAAGCTAGCAGCTATTCATTGTATTTGCAGAAAGGAGGGGAATTTATTTTAATTTAAGGACGTATAAATTATGTTAGATAGACACTTGTCACTTGTTACTTGAGTTTTATAAAGTGTATTATTGTAATAAATTCAGAATAGGTACAGTTGATTAAAAAAAATATATATTGAAAAATAAAAATATATTACCTAAGTAAAACATTCAAGTTCTAATTATATTTATACATCAGATTGTAAGTGTAATTCAGTCTAAATTATTTTTTTGTTTTGATTGTTATTGTATTGTTGTTTTTAATCTCATTTTTAATTATAACTCTTTTGTTTATTTCATTTTGTTGAAAGTGTTTCTGTGGAAATATTTACATAACAACTGAGCGGATTTAAATTATTCAAGTGAATTTTTAGTTCACTGAAAATGTATGGGAAATTATTGTTTTATGAGCTAGGGATTAAAAGTTCCATTTTAACACTGTTTTGAACATTGGAAATATTTACATGAGAGCGCATGTTTTGGTATTTACACAATTTTCATACAACAAAGATCAAAAGAATTGTATGTTAGAATAAAATTAAAACTTATATTTGTCTACGAAATACAAATAAGTATGATAACAGTTTGTTTTCAAACTTCAAAAAACATAATTTTGTCAATGGCAATTTTCATTAGTTTTATTCCGCTCTTGAATGTTTGTTATGATTGCTTTATTTAAGCTTCTGAAGAATAATGATTTATTATTAACCCATTAACGGCCAAACAATTATAGAATTACCTCTAAAAATTGATTTTAGGTGAAATTCTGCACTTCTTTTAATGATTTCTGTGAATAAGTCATTATATTACATACTAGGAATTTTTCTTTTAAATACACATAATGTATACGCTGTAAATTCGCAGACATTCGTCAATAATATAAAAGCGTTTAATTTGATGTTTCAAACAAGTGTTTTCACTCCCAGATTAAGTATGAAGTCAAATTTGAAGTTTAGAAAAGCTTTAAAA
The DNA here is from genome assembly GCA_932526585.2 of Philonthus cognatus. Lineage (NCBI taxonomy): Eukaryota > Metazoa > Arthropoda > Insecta > Coleoptera > Staphylinidae > Philonthus > Philonthus cognatus. The sequence continues at coordinate 95,797,743 of OW052243.1, forward strand.
TTTGGTTTGGTCGCTTAGCGCTATGCGACCAAATCAAATGTTAGGCTTTCCTAAACTCGAAATTTTACTTCATGCGCCACGCCATGAAACACTGAATTATTTTGAAGTTAGAAATACCCTGACAAATACTTTAAATAATGTTTTTTTTAAATAGGGAATAATCGAAATAATTAAATAACAAAATGTTTACATTTTTCTTTACATATTCTTGACCAAAATGTATAATCCTGAGATATTGATTGCATCAATGACGCTTATTGGGCCATCACAAAAGCAAACTTCTATCTTTAGAAATATAAATGAATTTAAAAACGATTGCCTATACAGTGTATTTTTAATACTGAGAATCATATTTCCAATTTAACAATATTACATTGTTTTATATGCGAGTCGTATGAAGTAAAATTTCGAGTTAAAGAATGCCTAAAAAATTGGTTTGGTCGCTTAGCTTATTCTGGGAGTAAAAACACTCGTTCAAAACTTCAAATTGAACTCTCTTATAAAATTGACGAATGTCTGAAAATTGAAAGCAAATACATTATGTATATTTAAAACAAAAATCCTAGTATGTAATATAATAAAAATTTTAAAAATAACTGCAGAGTTTTACGTAAAATCAACTTTTAGAGTAAACTACAATCGCTCGGCCGTTAATGGGTTAAAAACAGTTTTTTTTTATGTGAATAGCACATCCACAAAACAATAATTTCATTAATCATTCAAGTAATTTTATCGAAATCACACATTAATTGCTTTCAATTACCAATTTCACCGACTATCCCCGAACGCGCACATTTTTTTATTCGAATTTTTTGTGCAAGGTGAAAACCGCATTGATTTTTTTAAATCCCTTGCACGGTAAAAATCCCACCGGTTAGATTTAGTAAATCTGATTTAATATATCTGTTTTGAACTGGGAACGTCTACAGACAAGCTTTGTCCCTTATTATAACCAACAGCGAGAACGCCAATCACAGCGCAAGAAAATATCGCTCGGATTTAATAATTATCTTAAAATACACAACTGTTTATCTGGAGATATTTAAGTTTAATGTTTGCCGGCAAATGGAGAAATACTCGTCTAGAGATAGTTTAATGTGAGATACAGTCATTCTGCGTATTGCTGGGGATTTAAAGCTTTGTCCATGCGAATGATAGGGGATTAGTAATTACCTGTCTTAACAACCAGTTGAATGTTGATTTGCTTCGAATAACAAAAAAAAGCAATTAATTCTGTATTGACTTGTTCTTTACGCTTCAATTACTCCGATAATAACTATTATATTCTGTAATGAATTAATTAGTTTTAATTGGATAATTCGGACTTGGTATTTATTTCTTTATTTTGGCTCATTTTGTAATAGTTGCAAGTTAAATAAAAATCTATATATTATTGGGAAAACTAGGATAATCCCCGTGACGTTTTCAGGATTAACCTTTATCAGTGCGACTCTGCAGTTGACGTTCAGTACATTCCAAACGAATTAACACCAGAAGTTAGTTTTTCCCCAATTAACGATCTTAGCAACGTTACAAAATAATGTAATTGCTACGCGAGTCATTTACGGGTACGTAATTACGCAACACGTTACTCTGAAATATAAATATTTATGATGATAAAGGTTGGAAAACAGTTTGTTGGTTTATTAGAAGTTTTAATGAAATAACTATTAATGAGAATTAAACGCCTTTGGTCAATGGCTTTTAAACGATTAAAATTGCAATATTATATTGTAAATATTACTGGTTTTAAACCATTATATGCATTATTTATCAACTATGGATCTAGAGTGCAATTTTTGTTATAGTATGTAATAAAATTACAACAAATATTTTATACATTGGCCACTTGTAGGGAGACTTTACTTATAGAGCCCCACATGACCAGTACACGAACAGTTTTTCTTTGTAGTTTAATAACATACTCATACTCATACTCAACACGAAAGGGCAAAAAACACACATCAGTAGTGGGGACTCGTCCATAAGGACGGCGGGGCTCAAATTTTCAGGCCTTTTTAAACTCTAAATTTTACTTTATTAATCAAGGAGTGAAAACACTCAAGCGAAACTTCAAATTGAACACTTTTAAAACAAGTAATGAATGCCTAACTTTTTATAAGTTCCCATTTGATATTTTCTGCTTATCACCATAAAATGTATCACCAAGAAAAGTATATAACAAACATATAAATTATACAGACGCCATATGGAATATATTTCATTAGATAATTAATCAATAAACATTGATTTAATGCAGTGCGCCCGGCGCATCCACCATTACTGTTGAAGTTCTGTATGGTTCTATCACCGCCATTTTAAGCACAGATCATTTACAAACTATAGCCAATAGTTGCTTTAAAAAATTGACTCATGTAAAACCAATTTTATTACAATGTATAGCACGCGCCTGAGCCACAGCAGTTAACGCTGAAAAAAAAAGCTATTGTCGCACAATACAAAATGCCCTACGGTCAACTATTCTGTGATAGAATCAATATACTATGCAACGTGGAGGTTTTTAATAATTTAAATTTGAAAACGAGCGCAGAGGAAAAAAAGATAACAAACGCGAAATTTGCTGAATATTAAAAGTAAATATTGTAAGAGAACAGGAAAATATTATTAATTGTATAACAAGCTACTAGTATTTTATTTTAGCTAAATTAATTTTACAATTAAAAATATGTATTTATGGCCGATAACAAATATTTGACCATGTGCTTGATAAAACACGAAACAACTTTTTTGCATTTTAAGATATCAATTTTGTAGGTTTGCGATTGACATGTTGAAATGTTTACCTCTTCTAGTTTAATTGTTGTACATTTAGTTTTATTCTGATTAAATGTTGATTTTCCGAAAAAAATATTTAATTACTTCATAACCGCTTTCTTGCAGTTTCCACAGGCTAAAGAGTTATTATTAATTTACAGTAATAAGAGTTGTAATACATAGAGCAACTTTAACATAAAATCATATAAAAATTATTACTTAAACGACGTATAGATAAATAAATAACATATTAAAATGAGATGCATAGATATACAGTCTTATCATAAAATAGACAATAAACACGTTTACAAATTATACAGATTATACAAACTCATCGACCAAATTACTATCTAAAAATTCTTTGATGTTATAAAATACCTTTATAGATACAACTGTGACATAATTATTAAAAAAAAAAATTAAGCATGTGAAACTTAATTTAACTATTCTAGGAATACTTAAAATAAAATGAAGTATTTATTCTAATTTTTTTCTTTCAGATCTTCACATTTATTGAAGTGTTGAAGAATATTCTGACCAGTTTTTGGACTCCTTGTTTAAGCATGAAGTAAATATTTCGAAGAACCTGAAACTAGAAATATTAACATCATGAGTCATGTAAAACACCATGTAATGCGGTATGTAAAACACGAATTTAGTGCGGAGTTGTAACTACACTCTATTTATCTTAAAAATAACACAAAACAAACATAAAGTATAGGAGATTGATATTTTCCGAGTTCATAAATTGACTACTTCAAATTTGACTATTATGAATAGGAATACAGAAAAGTAAGCAAATATTCGACAAAACGAATACGAATATCGATATTCGGAACACCTCTATTTCAATTAAATCGAACGCTGTTATAAAAACAGCGTACGCCTAAAAATGTCTGTCTAATACGAATATCGATATTTGGAACATCCCTATTTTAATGTAATCGAATGCTTTTATAAAATAGCGAACGTCTAAAAATGTATTAAATACCAAATAAAACTAATAAATGTGCAAAAACCTTAAAAACCTTTTTCTAAGGAAAAAGTAACGCACCTATTTTACTTGCTCCGGGGCGCTGCATATGTAGCGACGCCACTAATGAATGCTCCACTTAAATTTCGAAACATTGTGATATTTCCAAATAAACAAAAAGAGCTGTATCATTTTGTAACACGTCAGTCGATTCGAATTTCAAGAATGATTCCCAAAAATATAAAAACACTTTTTGGGTTAAGCCCATTTTGTATTACACCCGCTATATAATAAATTCACAATTAATTAAATTCGATTTCAATTGCGTATTTCAATAGTTCATATTGTTCAATAATAAACAATTGCACTAATTATGTACTAATTATTACATGACGACAGCCGGGAATTAATAAATGCTATTATTATATCATAAGACTTCGTCCATGCTTCATTTAAATGCCATGGAAGCAGAAGAATATTTTTGCAGTGGGGTTTTGTCAAATTGAGTTTATATTATATTGGATTGGGTTATAACACGCGTCGAGTCGATACAAAAATTGGTGTGTTCTACACGCCCTAAAATGATATTGCTTTTGCTAGAATTCAAAAAGTGTACTCGTACAAGATAAAAGGAATTGTTACTTCTAAATTACATCGCAATACACCTACTTAAATAGCTGTGTTCGCTGCGGTGATTTTAAGTTTTACAAGCTTTGTATGTTTTATGGCATTAGAGTATCAAATGCGCTTTCATATCCTCTTAATAATTATATATTAAATATTTATGATACATAGTGAGAAGGACAATTATCTTTTAAATGCAGGTTTACAGTTTTGGTTAAATTCTACCAATCATTTGGAATTTTGCACTTTTGTTGATAAGGTAAATTTTAACATGTTTGTCAATTTGTCCCAATTTTCTTAATTCTGAAGATTTGTAAAATTTTATGATGTGTGTCGGTTTTAACGATTTCATTTAAAATAGTAACAATTATTTAAAACTTGTGATTTTCGTTAAATTTTGACATACAAGGATTTTTTCTTTTAAGTATACATTTTCAAAATTAATGAACATGTGATCAAACAGTATATATTGAACTTCACTTTAAATCAGTATTTTATACGCTTGGCACATGAAGTAAAATTTCGAGTTCAGAAAAGCCTGGAATTTTGGATTTGTAGAGCGCGAAGCATCCGACAAATCCACATTTTCAATTTAAAGTAAGTATATTTATTTGATAGCATTTGTGCGTCACACATGCTTTCAAAATTGTTAATATGAAAACGTGCTCCTTATCCTAATTTGTTATTCAGAAATATTTACACATCAAAGGCACACGCGAGCAATTAGTGCATAAGTTTCATGAGCGGCGCTTTTAAATCAGTTGCTACTTTTCGCATTTTCATCAAATATTCAACGGAAGTAATCAATTAATATAAACGAGCGGAACTATAAAAATGCGAAAAGAATGTTTTTCGTTCCTGCGGTAGCGCGAATATGGGATTAAATGAATTTCTTTATCTATTGTCCGCAGTAAATATTAAACCTTCGGAAGTCGGGGACTAATACAATGGCATTTTTTGTTCCGCATTAATTTCGAATCCTAGTATAACAGGAAATCAATTTTTCCTCCCATGACTAGTGCCAGCGGATTATTTTATTTTGCCTTCGCCCGGTTTCCTAAGATATTTCAGCAAATATTACAAAACGCTCAATGAATTCGTATTTCCAGAAAAAAAGAAACGCACTAAATCACCCGAATTGTTGTTTGATTGTATTGAAGCTATAATTTTATCACAAACACAGATGAGGGAAATGAAAAGTTTTAGAGACCGTGTTGAAAAAGGAGTGCGCAACAAGAATGTTGGATTTTGATAGAAAGATAGTCACAAAATAAATATATAATATCGCATGTTCAATAAAAAAAAAGACATCCAGAGTATCATGGAAAATATTGTAGGTTGGCAACTCTGAAATGATGTATTATAATTATTATATCTGACGTTTTGTATGTGATTTCCTAAAGCGTTTAGTCAACTTAAATTAGAAAAAAGATTAAATCATAACACCCTAAAGGTTTTTTTTTATTGAACATACGATATAACGTAAATTAAAATATATACAAAACATTTTTCTTTTGGGTATACATATCCCGGTTATTACCGCGTTTGGTAAATTTACAGGAACTTTGAATATTTGTGATTCTAAATTGATTTACCCATAATTATCCTTCAAATCACGATACGTTGTTTTACGGGTAAAAGTAATTAAATGCATAGAAAATTAAACGCATTTAATGATTTACCTAGACCAAGGGTTTCCACTTCCAGATTAAGCATGAAGTAAAATTTCGAGTTTAGAAAAGCCTTAAAATTTGGTTTGGTCGCTCCGCGAAGTGGAGCGACAAAATCAAATTTTCAGGCTTTTGTAACTCGAAATTGTACTTCATGCGCCACCCGTATAAAACACTGAAATGTTGTAAAGCTTAAAATATACTAAAGGTAAAACAATATGGCAAAGCAGTATAGTTTCAACTTCAAAATATTTTTGTATTTTATATAAGTTAAAAGCCTGAAAATTTGGACAAGATCAAAAAAACGGATGAATATATTTTCTTATACAAAGAATTTGGGAATTTGCGTTTGGGCCGCATCCACATTGGCTCGCGGGACACCCCTGCTTTAAATCGAATGTTTTAAGATTTTGTTTAAAAATATATATTTACCTACCATATGCATAACCGCTCAATATTCGGTCGTAAAATTAAAAATCTGAACGATTTTATAGGAATCTGAACCGAACCCGAACGCTCATTCAATATTTAAAAGTTCTCAGCCTATTAGCCATGTGCCACTATAAAGTAAATTTAAGTTTATAAAAGCGAATACAATATATTATACATTCTCACTAAATCCATCACTACTTAATGTATTAAACTTTTTTTCTAAATAGACAGCAGCAATTCTAATCGGATTCCAGTAATCTAGAAAAACACCAAAATAAAACCGCACACTAAAAGGGGAGCGCGTTAATCGTAAATAATAAATCAAGATTATGTGAATCTAAATTCTTGGAGAGTTATTGTCATTAACACCCTGACCTAAAACAAAGTTGTTTGGGAGTGAGAGAGAGTAAGGCCTATCAAATTTATTATCTCTGCGGGACAAACAAATTATTGCGTCTCTCGCAAAAAAAAAGTTCGCCGAGCACACGTTTCCATTCCTAATTAACCGAGAGCGTGATATATAGATATTATTAAGTAAATTCATCTTGAATTTGTCAGTTTGTAATTTAATAAAGCCATTTTTCTCCGGAGCCGCCATAAATTTTCCGGCGGGACCACGCAGATTCAATGACATTAAATATTCACCTCGCTTACTTCATTTCGAAAATCCACTGAACGTATTAATTATGATATAAAACTATAATGCTTATCGATAATGGCACGTAAGCTTATTTCTTGTATGCAGTATTTTTAAATAAAATCATAAATTTATATTTATACTTAACTTATATTATTCATCATCTAAATGCTGTCTGTTCACAATATGAGCAGAGATCTGATTGTGATAACGGAAAACAAATATGAAAATTAAATGTATGTTTACTATGGTTGAATAACCCACAGCCGCGTTTCGGATTTTTTAGTCCTCATAATGAATTAATTATGCTACCAGCTAATGACCAATGGCGTACTAGTTATCAAACTTTAGTAAGATTACACATCGGCTTAAATAGTCAGACAGATACGTTGTTTAGTATTTTATGCAAATTGAATTAGACCAACATTTATTTTTATTTTAGTATAGTAGCTTTGATCAAAATGAAAGAGTAAGGTAGAAAGACCTCCAGTCGATAGCACAAATTGACGATAACTATCCATTCATTAAATTAGATGTAATATTGTACTGTAATATTATCTTATCAATAAAGATGTATTGTTGTTATTGAAAGAGTAATATAAAAAATAATTATGTATAATCGAAGTACGTTATTTCTATCTTAACATTGCATTGCGTTCTTTACTTTATTGAATATCTAGGAGCATGCATCGCTTCAATTATATAATTTAATCAGGTTAAACAATTTTTACATTTACAGATATGTGGGCTAAGATTTATGAGAGTTCACAAATTATTAATACACTTTGGATTTAAATTTTGATGTTTATACTGAGTGAAAATTTAGAGTATGACGAACCGATTGCAACCCAAATTGAGCTTATTTAGCTCAAAGTCAATCACTTTTTCAAGAACAAAGTTAAATATGAGTGCCCTAAAACAGCTTTTTTTTTAATACGGAGAGTACAAATATTAAACTTTGATACAAAGAAAACATTAAACTTTTTTTACCACTTTTACTTTACTTACATTTCTAGATTAAATATATATATATATATATATATATACCTGCGTAACTCGTATTTTAAGTACTTAGTTTGATAATGATTATCTTGTAATTAAAACTAGTGGTATAAAAAAGATAAGTGTTTTCTTTATATCAAAATTAAAAATGTACCACGAAGTAAACGCCTCCAAGATTCAAGAAATATTAAACTAATTAAAAACCATCACAAAATGTAAAAATTACTAAACAAAATATTTAGAATATGAAGGGTTAAGGGAAAAACGAAATAAATCCAAAAAGTACCGAACATCGTTTTTGACGCGATTGCGTAGCTTAGCCTAGTATTTTCACAGAGGCAAGCTTAACAGGAAACAAACAAATGGGTTACCAGCAGGGTTGTTATGTTTAAAACACTTTGTTTTAAAACAGTATTTTAAACTTCTTTAATAACAGCCGTCGTGTTTTAAACGGTTTTGTTTTAAACATGTTTTAAACGTTTTTTCTTTATTATCTTAAACTTGCTAAATTATATTCTATACTACTATATATATAATATTCTATACTACTTTAAATTTTAGCTAAATTGTTAAAGATATTTCTAATTACATTATTAAACCTAACATTTTATTACAATAAAATATCACAACTGTGTGTGTATAAATCTGATTTTTCAATACAGGGAATTTTTATTTCAGGTATACATATGCACACACTGTAAATTTTACGACATTCGTTGTTTTTTTAAAAGATTTCAATTCGAATCTTTAAACGAGGGTTTACCACTCCCAGACAAAGCATGAAGTAAAATTTCGAGTTTAGAAAAGCCTAAAAATTTGGATAGGCCGCGTAGCGAAGCGGCCAATCCAAATTAGGGTATTCTAAACTCGAAATTTTACTTCATGCGCCATACGTTTAAAACACTGAAATATCGCAAAGTTTAAAATATGCGGCTTTAGAAATCCACTATGTATATGTGAGGGGTCAATTTTACAACCCGCCAATCCAACTTCTCTACAACACAACTACTATCATTTTTAAAAAGCGAGGCAAGCCACTTTGAAGTTAAATTGTTTGAATTTGCTAGAGTTAATTTTTTTTTAAATTAAAACCATATAATGATAGATCATTTCTACATATGCTTATATATTTTTAGAATTTTATTTTTATTTTTTTCTCGTTGAACATGTATTATTCAACAAGAAAAAAAGGTACCTTTTTTTCATGCACGTTTCAAAAAGGTCGAGTTTAACTGCGTATATCTTTGTTATTAAATATTTAGAATAATGAAAAAATATTGTGATGCCTACAACGACTTAAATATACAGCACTTAACAATTCAAACCACAATGTGTATGTAAATTCTTGTTAGCGCTACTAATTTACAACTTTATTATCAACAGACTAAAGATATCCAACAAAATGTATTTTTTGCAAATCTTAATTTTATATTAATAATTATAGACGTCGCTTTTAAATCGTACAAGAAATTTAAATTGCTAAATTTATCAAATTAAAGTTTAAAGGCGATAAATCCAAGGATTTTTTTTAATACATGCATATCCAAATTTGTAAATTTTCAGACATGCAATGTTTTTGTAAAGCATTCAATGTGGAACTTAAAACGAGTGTTTTTACTCCCAGAGCCTGCCTTAACATTTGGTTTGGTCGTCCGCGAAGCGGAGCGACCAAACCCAATTTTTAAGCTTTTCTAAACTCGAAATTTTACTTCATGCGCCACGAAGATAAAACACTGATTTAAAGTAAAGTTTAATATACAGGGTGTCAATTTGAAAACAAGCCAGGCACAATATCCTTGGAACCGTAACAGTTAGAGAAAATTTTCCAAAACCGTTCCTAGGATATGGAGAGGGAACCATTCTGATCCACATAACAATCTTCTGCAACCAACCCCTTAGGCTGTAGCCACCCTTGCCCATTTTTTTAAATAGAATGACCCCACTTGTGATATATCATTAGAAAGGTCTTTCAAAATGCTAATCTGTGGTACCAACTAAAATGTTTATTGTTACATAAAAAATGCAAAAAAATAATTAATGATTAAATTATAGTATGCTCAAAATGATTTTTTTTTTATATTGCGGACAGGTGCAATTTATTCAGTTAATAAATGTATTCTATTGGACTAAGTTTTGTTATTATTTTATGTTTTTATGAGTTGTCCATATCTTAATAAAACAATAGATAACTCTGATAAATATTGGGTATTATTGTGTTTATCTGTGCTTTATCATTTATAATTTGTAAAAATAAATTGTTATAATAACTAATTTGACAACAATTTTAAAATCAAATAAATTGATTTAATTTTTTTTGCATTTTTATGTAACAATAAAAATTTTAATTGGTACCACTGATAAGCATTTTGAAAGACCTTTCTAATGATATATCACAAGTAGGATCGTGCTATTTAAAAAAAATGTGCAAGAGTGGCTACAACCTAAGGGGTTGGTTGCAGAAGATTGTTATGTGGGTCAAGATGGTTCCTCCTCCATACCCTACAAACGGTTTTGAAAATTTTTCTTTAACTGTTACGGTTCCAAAGATATTCTGGCTGGCTTGTTTTCAAATTGACACCCTGTATATTGCTTAAGTTTGATCTCATGTAAATAAATGTTACAAAAATCTTTAAAATTAAGTGCCTTGAGCAATTTGCTTTCAACATAAATATTTGCAAAATTTATTAATGTAAAATTAAACTTAAGCAGTATATTTTTAACTAAACTTTTAATCAGTGTTTAAGCTCAAGAAGAGTAAACACTCCCTAAATGCGTTAAATTAAACACTTTTATAGAATCAATGAATATGTATACTTAAAAGAGAAATTCCTTATATAAAGAAGTAGTACAAAGTGAAAGTCAGCCAAATCAAAGATTTGATTCAACTTATTATATCAATAGTTAGTTAAAAATACATTTATTCATATGACACATATATTGTTATATGATTTGATAGACAATTAATTAAATACGAGTTAATAAATATTTTTTTAAATGATAACGACATTAGTATCAAGATATTAAATAAAAATTAGTAATAAATTCAGGATGCATCCCATGTTGCCTAGGGGGTAATTACAAGGCTCGTTTTCTTATTGCAGTAACAAATTTCGTTAAGTGGGTGAGTTACAAAGCGTATAATTTCGTTATATGCTCCTGGAGTTCTATATACATCCTCGCAAAATTGCGGGAAAAAAAATAGAGGGAAATTCTGCGGCTAATTCATTTCGATTGGAATACCTCTCCCCGAACCACCCTCTGCCATCGTGGTGTAAAAATGGCATGGGTTAATGACGCAATGACACAACATCAATTCCCATTTAAATGCAAATGAGTGCATCGCATGAATATATCGTAAATGGGCCGGAAAAATCCAAACTAAGAATTATACCGGCGTTACTCCCTCCACAAGCGCAACATTGGAGTAAATAGCAGTAATTAATTCCATTTGGATAAAACAACTTCAATTTCCTTGACGTTTGGATGAAAGATGCTAATAGCTCTCGCCGGATCATCCGATTTGAGTGCTGGAATGGGCTAAGGGCTGAGGACTGAGGGCTGAGGCAGATCGAATCTTTGATACTAATGCGACGTGATGTTTGCACCCGAAAATTTCAGAGATTATTTGTTCCCACCGACTGGCATAATTAATTATTAGCAAAAATTATTGGTTTATAAATATTTATAGCTAATAACAGCACGATTGTCTCTTACTTCAGTTTAAGTGTCTCTACTCGCGACTATCTATCAATCGTAGTCGATGTTATAATTTACTAATTAAATTCGATGCAAATAATTATCACCTTCTATCTCGTGCCCGGCGAATTCTTTTCGAATAAAAACTGAATTTTTAATTAATTACAAGTTGGACGATCATGCAAAAAATCACGGCTTGCTTCTTATCCCAATTACGTGAATGTTGTTGCTGCACACACGAGCTTTCCTGGTGGATGCAACAGGTAATAATTCTCGATCGATAACTCAAGAAAGCGCTTAGGGGTATAAACTGAATCACGCTACGCACGGTGACCTTAACAGCGAACTAAGATATATATGTATATATATATCTATCTATATATAAATATATATATATATATATATATATATATATATATATAAATATATATATATATATATATATATATATATATATATATATATATATATATATAGGCAGAGTTCGGCAAATTTGCTAACAGGGCATTCGACCAATAATAAGGCAGGAGAGATGTGTGCAATCTACTTTATTGTAATACCAAGCTTTCGGGACTCATTTTGTCCCTTCCTCAGGGTTAACACTATAAACAATGAACAAACAAACAATTAATAATCTAAAAAATGCTATTAGTTAATGATGAATTCTTGAAAATTTAACAAAATATTTATGTGAGCTTATATTTGTGATTATTTGAACAAACTATTGTTAAACTGACGCTGCATGCGTTTGATTTTCCTATCGTTACTCGTTGGCGGTTGTTGAAACTTGAATTTAAGGTTGTATTTTAAAATTGGAACTGCGTAGTTGCGGAAAAAGTAAAAGCGTAAATAACGGCACATTAACACGTTAAAATTATGGAGATCTCACTAAATTATCACTGCGTTGAACTGTTACTCGGTTAACTTGGAGTAAAACCACCGCAAATGTTTGAATTTAACTATCTTGTATTTACGCGATCGCATCATTGTGCAAAGGGGTGCACGTGTTTTCACACAAACAACAACAATGGCGGGTGCCTGTAAAAAAATTACTAGTTTGTCACTAAAAATATCCAACAAACACTAGAATTAAGCCACGTCTGAATCACAAACAATTTGTCTGAATCTGAAAGTTCAAACCACCAGATTTGGTGACAAAATCACTGATTTGACAACCCAGGAGTGCCTGTCCACAAATCACGCAAACTGGTAAGCACAGATTCAGCCAATTTATTGTGATTCAGACGTGGCTTAATTCTAGTGTTTGTTGGATGTTTTTAGTGACAATATAGTGATTTACTGTCATGAGAAAGCGATTAAAGATAAAACAATCGAACATGCCAAAATACTGTCAAAACTATTAACATTCGGAAATATCTATCTTTACATTCATAGAAATGTCCATGTCCAAATGAATCCTAAACTTACATTTCTAAGGAGTATATTTCAAACTTCATTTGAAATCATTGTTTTGTACGTGTGGCACATGAAGTAATATTTCGAGTTTAGAAAAGCCTAAAAATTTGGATTGGTCGCTTCGCGTCGCTACGCGACAAATCCAAATTTTTTCAGGCTTTTCTAAGCTTGACATTTTACTTCATGCTTAACTTGGAAGTGGAAACATTTGTTAAAAGCTTTAATTGAACGCTTTTGTAATCTAATCTAAGTAACTCTTCACTAACTTAACCTAACAAATTGGGAACCAACATAACCTAAAAACGGATACAGACGACATAAAGTAACTCGCCAATCAAGCTAGTATTAGGTTAGATCAAATTAATAATCAATAACTGACGTCCAACTTAACTTAAGAAATCGGTAATCTAACCTAACCTGAAATAGTTACGCATAACCTAAACTAATTTCACGATGTATCAGCTCAGCCGTAAGTTAACATAACCTGTATAAATAACCTAACCTAAACTAAATTCACAATCTATCTTCTAACATAACTTCATATGCCAACTAGGTATATTTATTTAATTAGAATTGCTACAAAAGCTCAGCCGTAAGTTAACCTAACTTTTAATCTAACATTGGTGGTTACATGTTATCAAATCTATCCTGAGTAAATGCTACTTAAAATAACCTAAACAACTTCCACTGAAGTTCGATAAACTGCTAAGAAAGTTATAATAGCTTAGATAGCTATTTGTTAACCCAACTTATGTAACTGTTATTCATTCTAACCTAACTTTTGCAACTGTTATTCAATTTAACCTAACTTTTCACCATGTGAAATAGCAAGTTAGATTAGGTTAGATATGATAACATGCACCATATTATCATATCTAACCTGATTTGTTATCTAACTTAACTGTTATTATTGTCAGATTAGATATTATTAGATAAAGGGTTGGGTTTAATAATTTATTATTTAACCTAACTGTAATCATTATGTTAGATTAGATATTATTAAATATCACGTTGAGTTAGATATATGCTTAATAATCTAAATTTTTATCTATCTCAATCTGGTTTAAGTTTATCAGTAAAAATATGATTTTTGTTCCTTGTACGTACATTTTTTAAGAGAACATTGGGTTTGAATACTACAATCTTGTTGGTATTTCACTCAAATTTAGTACATGTAGTCAAACCTAACCTAAATTGTCATTTAACCTAAGCAAATGCTATCCAACCTAATTTCAATACAGATTTGTTAAAGAAAACTAAATGTTCATAGCTGTTGAGTCTTAGACATTGAGTTCTACACAGGGTGTCCCATTAGTGCGTTCTTGAAGGATATATCGGCTCACGTTAAAGATAGAAAAAAAGTGTTGTGTATATAAATATTTTGATGTATACAGGGTGCGCCATAAAGACAGTAGGGGGTGCAACTTGCTTATTTTAAATGGATCACCCTGTATATTATTTGGTTTTTGAATCCCTCATGAATATTGAGTGTTCTTTTAAGAAAAAAATTCGGTCTAAGTCATACTGTTTCGAAGTTATTAAAAGAGCTCTTAAAACTAAGCAACTTCAATGAATAAACTTTTGCTTCTTTAAGGTGAGTCAAGATATCCTCCGAGAACGCACTAATGGGACACCCTGTACATAGTACTATTATAATTATACTATCATAACAATAGTAAAATTATAGTATAACGTATCTTTAGTTATTATACATTTTTTATTCATTAACGTTAAATAGTGTTGTTCTGTTAATATGTATTTGGTTTATTCATGTTATAACAAAACATAAAATCTGGTAAATTCTGGTGATTTTTTAGACGAAATTTTCAGACAACTGGCAGTCTAGAGTTGTCAACACTGAGGCACTCGCCATTGTTGTTGTTTGTGTGAAAACACGTGCATCGCTTCGCACAACGATGCGATCGCGTATATACAAGATAGTTAAATTCAAACATTTGCGGTGGTTTTACCCCAAGTTAACCGAGTAACAGTTCAACGCAGTGATAATTTAGTGAGATCTCCATAATTTTAACGTAGTAATGTGCCGTTTTTTACGCTTTTACTTTTTCCGCAACTACGCAGTTTCAATTTTAAAATACAACCTTAAATTCAAGTTTCAACAACCGCCAATGAGTAATGATAAGAAAATCAAACGCATGCAGCGTCAGTTTAATAATAGTTTGTTCAAATAATCACAAATGTAAGCTGACATAAATATTTTGTTAAATTTTCAAGAATTCTTCATTAACTAATAGCATTTTTTAGATTATTAATTGTTTGTTTGTTTATTGTTTATAGTGTTAACCCTGAGGAAGGAACAAAATGAGTCCCGAAAGCTTGGTATTACAATAAAATATATTGCACACATCTCTCCTGCCTTATTATTGGTCGAATGCTCTGTTAGGAAATTTTCCGATCTCTGCCTCTAACGTAGTACGACGGTTACTTCTTATGCTGGTATATATATATATATATATATATATATATATATATATATATATATATAAACAAATTAGAAATAACAGCGCATTAGGTCCGTAAAAATTATTTTATGAAGTGAGTGTGCACGAAGAACAGAAGACGATGACGATCGTTTCGCTCTTTTTATGAGTTCCTCAGGCTGCCACATCTATCATCCCATACACACTCACTTGATTTGTAGAAGTTGTATATATACTGACTTCGCCAACCATAAGCCGGTATTGACGTTAGTATTTATTAATGTTAGTGCATTGAGAAGGCTAATTTGTTTAATTTAACTCGGCGCTCTGAATATTATCATCGCATTAATTCGGATTTCTCGCCGCTCCGATGCTAGTCGAAGCTTGAAACTAAAAACCAACACTAACTGTAGAAGAAAAATGAGATCAATGCCCTTATCAATACTGACGTCAATACGTGATTATAGTTCGCGAAGTCAGTATATATACAACTTCTACAAATCAAGTGAGTGTGTATGGGATGATGGATGTGGCGGCCTGAGGAGCTCATAAAAAAAAGAAAGGATCGTCGTCGTCTTCTGTCCTCCTTGCATACTCACTTGATAAAATAATTTTTACGGACCTAATGCGCTGATATTTCTTATTTGGTATATTTATATATATATATATATATATATATATATATATATATATATATATAAATACAAGAGTGTCGATTCAAACAAGTTTGTATTTACTTAAACGATTTTCTCAAAATTGTCGACAATAATTGCTATATCTGTGACATAATGAGAATATTTTCTATAATTATTTTAAGGCAGTCAAATATTAACGTGATTTCTGTTGTAAACATTGTCTACGATCTGCTAAATTGAAGAGCATTTCAGAAAACTTATTGATTATGTTAAAAAGTTGTTCTCGTGTTTTGGGCGTCTGGGAGTATATACAGGGAATTTTTTTTTAAGAGGGCCAATTTTTGCTGGTTGTGTGTTTCTGGGGTACGATATGGCGTAGAGATAGTAAAATTGCTGAAAGTAGTTTTGACTATGTATTGGTTCATAGTGCCTGCCGAATTTTATCACAATGAATAATAAAAATTATGAGTGCATAGCGCCTTGTTTGATTGTTTAGATAGCGCCGGGCGAATAATTGGGTATTAAATTTCAGTATACAAATAAACTGGATAAATAAATATTCACGATTTTAATTTCAATCGACAAACTTTCAACTGTTTTTGCTTTTCTCATTTCCATTACATATTTTTATTATATAATTATGAATTACAATTATTATAAATATATATAATATATACAGGGATTTTTTCTTTAGAGTATAAGTATTTCAAATTCCGCCTATTTGTTGTAAATCTTTAGATATTCGTTGTTTTTTTGAAGAGTTTAATTTGAAGCTTAAAACGAGTGTTTTCTATTTCCAAACTAAGCATGAAGTAATATTTCGAGTTTAGAAAAGCCCCGTGAAAATTTTCTGGGCTTTTCTAAACTCGAAATTTTACTTCATGCGCCACGCGTAAAACACTAAAATATTGTAAAATTTGAGTGCATTTGAACTCACTTGAAATCAGTGTTATACGCGTGGCGTATGAAGTAAAATTTTGAGTTTAGAAAGCCCAGACAAATGTTCACGGGGCTTTTCTAAACTCGAAATTTAACTTCATGCTTAGTCTGGGAGTGGAAAACACTCGTTTAAAGCTTCAAGCTGGACTCTTAAAAAAAAAACAACGAATATCCAAAGATTTACAAAAAATAGGCGAAATTTGAAATACGTATACTTTAAACAAAAACTCCCTGTATAATAATAATAGAGTTTAATATCTTTATCTAGAATTTTATGCTCTGTCCGTGGTGCGAAAACCACGGAAAAGTGATGAAATGTTATGGTAAAAATGTTTGAATTTGCCAGAATTTTAAAACAATCAAAAACTGTTGAAAATCGATAAAATGTTTAAATTTGATAAAATGTTAATAAAATGTCAAAAAGTAATGAAATGTCAAGAAATATTGAAATTTGACAACAATTTGAAGTATCTGAAAAGTGATAATCTATAATAAAAAAATGTTTTAAATATTTTAAACTTAACAATTAATCAGTATTTTTATGTGCGTGACGCATGAAGTAAAATTTTGAGTTGAGAAAAGCCAGAATTTGGATTTTGACGCTCCAAATCCAAATGCTTAATCTGGGAGTGGAAAACATTTGTTAAAAAATAATTACTGACGTTTCACAATATTTTCATTAATTTACAAAATCTTGGGGGTTTTGAAGTTTTGGTACAATTTTTAAAATCTTGTCAATTTTGATAAATTTTCAAGATTTAAATTAATTTTCAAAATTTTAACGACTCGCGAATTTTTCGATACGTTTGTAATTTTCAAACTTATTTTTAATCTCCAAGATGTACAACAATTTTTACAATTTTGACATAAATCATGCATTTTCCAAGATTTTGCTGATTTTCAAATTCTTGACTCCTTTCGTTACTTTTTGAAACTTTGACGCATTTCAGGTATTTACTAGATTTTCGTTAATTTAAAAAAATGCCGGTATTCGTGAATTTTCAAAAATTTCCTTAATTTTCGGGTTCGCAAATTTATCAGTCGTCAACGATTAATATAACGTCTAAGGTAATTAACCGATGCTAAAAAAATCATGAATTTAAAAAATTATTAATAATTCACAAGATCAACGGAACTCTTGGAATTTTGAAAATTATCGAAAATCTCTGGATTTCACGAAACCCGTCGAAATTTTGAAAATGAATGGAAATATTCGAATTTTGAAAATGATCGAAAATCTTTTTTACAAGCTTCTCTAATCTCGAAATTTTACTTCATGCGCCACGCGCACTAAACACTGATTTATTCCAAAGCACAAAATATATTGATCATGTATGTACATTTACAAATCATAGCATAAATAAATATATTTAGTCGATTTTTAGCGTATTGTAATAAATAATTGAGAAAACAGAATTCCATATGTGAGGGCGCCCACATGATCGTAATAAATGTTGATTGATACTAAATAAGTCAGAAATACCTAGTACGCCAAGAATGTCCACTAAATATTCACGAAACCTAAAAAACGCTGATCTGACTCGGTGATCAAATCGCCGAATGCCGCACATTCAATTTAGTAAATTATAAATGAAAAAGAATTTTTCCGACTCAGCACATGAATCAACATTTACTGGAATTCCACATTCCTACTCAAAACATGAATTCAGAAATAGAATTATATTTACAAAATATATATGGAAATATTTTAATAATGTTTTTCTTTGTTGTGTATCAATAACATAATGAATGAATGAACGGTCCACGTCAGAAAAATTCGCAACACAAGGTCGGGAGCCAGGAGTCCGTGTCGAGATAAATGTTGTACACAATTTCTACATATCAATCCTAATTTCTTTTCACATGCTTTTAGAAATCACAGTATATTTTTACAATTTAACTAAAATTGCACGATGCTGCCCTCTTTTTATTGAAAGTATAATCAAAATTTACATTGTTCTTATGGAGATTTCTAAGCAACGATTAATTTTATTCATCATTTATTTTAGAATAATCTATTTATTACAATATGTTTATATTAATTACCTTAATAAATTAAAGCAATATGAAGAACAAATAATATTTCCTATGGAAGTAATACAAGGATTTATGTAATCATTTGACAGTGTTCCATTTTTTAATTCACATTTAATTTAAGAAACATTTTTTTTAAATACTATCAATTTATTTGCAAAGCTTCAATATACAATATGTATAAGTTTCGATGCTCCATTTTCATAATTGTATTAATCGTTGTTCGTTTTTATGGCCAAATAACATGTAAAATTCCGACCTTAAGTATACAAATTATATATCAAGATATGTTTACTTAATAGGAAAAATCGCTGTATATATTCCCGGTTGCCTAAAAGACGAGAATCACTTTTCAACATAATCAATAAGTGTTCCTGAAAGGCTCTTCATTTTACTGTTCATTTTTAGCCATTCGTTGTTTTTGTTAGGCATTCAATTTGAAACTTCTAACGAGTGTTTCCACTCCCTGAAGAGGAGCAATCAAACCAAATTTTCAGGCTTTTCTAAACTCGAAATTTTACTTCACAGAAATATTGTGAAGTTCAAAATACTCCGCAAAAGCAGTATGCTAATGTAGTGTATTTTGAACTTTACGGTAAATAAGGGTTTTATACACCTGGCACATGAAGTAAAATTTTGAGTTTGGAAAAGCCTGAAAGTTTGGTTTGGCCGCTCCGCTTCGCGGAACTTCATGCTTAATCAAGGAGTGAAGACACTCGTTAGAAGTTTCAAATTGAACACGTTTATAATAACAACGAACGCCTAAACATTTACAGAGTATTATACTTCGGGATATGTATACGAAAAAGATAAATTCACTGTATGTCGAATTTCTAATAAAATCACAGAATCGACCATTTTACTATTTCAGCAAACATATGTTTTTCTAGAAGTCAAACAAAATGAAACAGAGAACATTGTGATTATATGGATTCATCATTAACGTTTACTGGAAATGTATAGGGTAAATTTCTGCTAACTTCTCGAACAAGTTATGAACGTTTACAGTTTTACCTCTTTGTGGTCATGTGTCGGAGCAGCTCCGACATAGAAATTTGTTTTTGTTTAGCGTAGGAAACCTTGTCCATTCGACTAGAGGCCAAATTAATCAATTATTGATTTCTAAAGACTTAATTATGCTACACACTTGTAATTTGTAAATAATACTTAAAACATTACAATTCACTCACACTATATCCATGGATTCGGACGGAATGTTTTATTACTTAAATCCCCACCGGATTTCTACCCTTTATTATTATATTAAAATAATGAAGAAGATCCTCGCTGTGAATGATCATTCGAATGATCATTCGTATGATGATTTGAATGATCATTCTTGTGATAATTCGAATGATCATTCAAATGATAATATTAATGATCATACAAATGGTAATATGAATGATCATTCGAATGATCACTCTATCATGATGATTCGAATGATCATTTGTTTGATCATTCCAATGGTTGTATAGGGAATGTTTCTTTTAAGTATACAAATGCATACGCTTTTGTTTTAATTAGTTTAATTTGAAGCTTTAAACGAGTGTTTTCCACTCCCAGGTTAAGCATGAAGTAAAATTTCGAGTTTAGAAAAGCCTGAAAATTTGGACCAGTGAAATAAAAAATAAAAACGCTCCCCGTAAACCCAAAGAACGGCCTTTACGGGGACCGTGAGTCCTTGTATAAAACAAAGTATGTAAAGATCACTTCTAGAGTTTATTAACTTCTGATAGATGGCAGTAGAATCATCAATATCAGATTTTTTCAAAAATGCTGCATGATATTCGATTTTTCCTAAAAAAAAAATATTTTTTTTATTGCCACCAAAAAAATCCTTATTTTTGTCTACGGTATTTATCCTATTTTTAATTTTTTTAGACCGACGGAAAGTATTTTTGTTAATGCGACAAAGTTTGAAAAACCGATTGACCAGTAGCGGACATTTTATTGTACAAATTAACTTCAATAAGTCATTGCAATAATGAATTTTATAGTCCTATATTTTTTTAATTTGCGGTCGGTACCTGTGTTAGACACAGCAGACTTTTTAGGTTTACTGAAAACGTATTTATTTTTGCGACTACAACGCCATCTATCACAAATTTTAAAAAAATAGGATAAAACCTACATAATTTTTGGTATACAATCCGAATCTTCAATAAAAAATAGGGGTTCCTATTTTAGATTTCAAAACTATAAGAGATACAGAAACGGTTAAATAAGCAAAGTAGTACAGTTTTATGAGCTGAATAAAAACTCATTTTTAAAATGTTCGAAAAAATTAAGGTTAACTAGATATTTTGACAAATGTGAAACGTGTCGATTTTCTAAATCGATTTTTCTCGGTTATCAAAAGATATAGTAAAAAAAACTGAATAAGAAAACGTTATCAACATTTTTCTGTTGACCTTACTTTTATAGATATAAACCAATCTTACATTTTTCTTTAAATGGAAACTATAATTGGCTATATCATCGTTGGAACCGGATTTTTTTTCTCTTTAATCAGATATGTCACTTGAAACACTTATTTACAAAAATAACTAAGGTATTAACTATTTTCTATTTTATTTTAAAAAAAGAAAATAGGTAGCCATAAAATAATACCTTTAATAAAACATTTGCGTTTTTATGTAACACTTAATTTCATTGTTGTATTATTTGTCAATTAACTTAGTGTTAGAAACAACTGTTTTTTGATGGACATTTTTTCGTAACAATTTCCATTTCTTCCTACACATAACTTTTAAATAAACTTATTTGAAAAAATGTTTACTCCTATAATTCGAAAACTACTTGCTTTAGGAGTATAGTTGCATAATACTATTTTGTAGCAAATTTTTCCCACAATCGTACCATGTGACAAAAAATGGATCGTTCCATTTAAACAAATTGAGTTACGAGATATTGAAGAGAGCACTTAGATATTGACATTTTGAGAACACTTATGGTCAAAATTTACAGTTTTCAATTATTTTACTTATAGAAACATTCTCTAGGTACAAGTAGAGATATAAATCATATTTTTATCTTATTCTTAAGATCTTATTCAATGTATTAGTTAACTCTATTCAACATGAAATTTACACCTAAACGTGTTTATAACAAGAAAATGAAAGTTGTAGTGTAATAGGTCAGTAGGGGTCATGTGCAAATATTATTTTTGACGAAATTAAATTAAAATATTAATACAAAAATCATCCAAGAGAATAATAAAGAAAAATCAACATCCAGTAAATACGTGAATAACATTAGTCGATCAATTTTTTTTGTATAAAAGAAATAACAAATGCAGCATCGCCTTAAAATAATAAACAAGTACCGGTGCGTACAGAAATGCTAAGACATACAGAAAGATTTAGTTCAGGGTTTAACGAACGCAAACACAACAAGTGTGCAAATTCAGGGAAATTACGTTGACGTCAGAGAGGAAAGGGTTTTGTGACCATATATGGTAGTAGATAACGTCTACACAATAAAATCAGGGGAGGGGAGAACTTTGAGAGCAGCAAAGAAACTATTCTGAAATCAGACAGTTTTGGGACAGGGACTAGGACAGTCAGTATTTGAATGTAAATGGGGACAGTTGAGAGTGGGAAGCTTCAGTGGGATGTGAGTTAGTGAAGTAATGTTGATAAAAAGAGTTAAGTAATGTACTGAGAATGGAATTAGGGATAACAACGTTGGAGAGACTATCACGTAAGAGTAAAATTAATTCTACATCAAACCGACTAAGTTGAAATCAAACAAACAAATCCGGCGAAATAATTTAAACATCTGGGAAAGGGGGAAGATGGGGGGGGGGGGGGTGAGAAAGAGGGAGTGGTTGATGTGTAAGGCCGAATTGAGCGAGAAGACGAGGTATGTCCTACTAACTAATCGACCCAGTCGATTGATGTGTAAGGCCAATCCTAGTTACTATTGCGCTAAGTGGCCTACTAACTAACCACACGAATGAGGGATGTGTGGTAGTTGATGTGTAAGGCCGAATTGAGCGAGAAAACGAGGTATGTCCTACTAATTAATCGACCCAGTCGATTGATGTATTAGGCCAATCCGAGTTACTATTGCGCTAAGTGTCCTACTAACTAATCACAAGAAAAAAATAATTCGATTATGAGTGGAACGAGGTGAAAGGTCGTTCCACTCATTAATCGGAAATGAATGGCGATTGATGTGTAGGGCCGATGTGAGAGATTGTCCCACTAACTAATCGCAAGTGTGTCGAGTGTGTGATGCTAGCTCCGAGATGGTTTTTGTGGGTTTCCCATCTCGTAATGCAAATGCAGGGGCTAATTAATTTTGCTCCCACAAGTAGAGTCATACATTTTTTTGAGTTTAACCAAATGCACATGACTTCTAAGCATAAACGTTGGGTAATATATTTTGTCAATATAATTAATACAAGACATACCAATTCATTAGAAATGTCATGAAAGGTCAATAAACTTTGCATACGTTAAGCTCATATCCTGTTTTATTTATTGTCCACACATCCTCCTAGTCCAATTAAAAGGGAAGAAAGACATAGTATTTACGATAATGCATATTGACACAAACAACGAACCTGGTAAATAGATAGAAGGGTTACTACATACACAACACAACGTAAACAATAATACAAATTATAAATTTGTACAATACCTAGGGTCGAATCATTACAGTAGTAGTCCATTTTATTTTTTTGTAATTTTTTGAAATATGATGCTCCGATGTAAAATCAACGCCATTTGATTGGCATGTGGATGATCGACAGGGCTCGATGGGAATATTAATAAGCATTTAGCCAGTTAAATATGGGCTTTTATTTTCACGGCTGTCGGGATAACACATGTTTAGTCCGATTCCGTCAAAATGAATTCGTGAAATATTTGCATTCCACTCCCGCTCGGAGTACGTTTAGGGTGCAGTATTATTGGTCGCACACTCAAATGTTTTACCCTCTGTGATGGATCAAATTATATTAGCGATTGATTCTATTTCTTCAAAGTTATTTAATATCAAATCATTTAATATATTACAGTATACAGTCTTGAACAAGTTTTTCATCTTTCACGTGATGAAACATATTTAACCATGATTTAAAAAAGGAAACAAGTGAAATTTGACCAAGTGTTTCCTTTTTTAAATCACTGTATACAGTAGTGGCGGCTCGTCCATAGTATTTTGGGTGAATATTTAAATTATTTATACATACAGAGAATTTGTATTTTAAGTGTACATATTCCGATACATCCGCAGTAAAATTTCAGGTATTGATTACTTTTTTAAAAGCGTGAAAACTTGGTTTGGTCGCGTAGCGACCAAACCATATTTTCAAGTTTTTTCTAAACTCGAAATATTACTTCATGCGACACGAGTATTAAACACTGAAATATTGTGAAATTAAAAATATATAGCAAAATCATAATTAAAAATAAACTACTAAAGCAGAATTAAAAATATACTGCTAAACACGAATATTTTGAATTTCACAACATTTCAGTGTTTTCAGCGCGGCGCATGAAGTAAAATTTCGAGTTTAGAAAAGCCTGATTTTGGATTTAAACGTTCAGGCCTTTGTAAACTCAAAATTTGACTTCATGCTTAATCAAGGGTGGATACACTCGTTAGTAATTTAAAATTGAACTCATTTAATAAAATAACGAACGCCTCCTAATGCATAAGGATATGTATACTTGAAATAAAAAATCCCTGTATGTTTATGTCTTCATTGTTTCATCAATGAAGGTTATCTATAGACCCGTGTGGTCTAACCGAGTGCGTATTTCGAGTCTAGAACAGCCTGAATATTTGGATAAGTCGCTTCGCTTCGAGATCAAACCAAATTTTCAGGATTCTCTAAACTCTAAATATTTACTTCATGCCTAAACAAGAGTACAAACACTCGTTGAAATATTATTGAACACTTCAATAAATATGAAGATTTGTAATAAGGATATCAAACTAAATACGTAATTTTATTTTAAATGTACTTAAATAAATTAATATTACTGAATAATAAATGATCGACAGAATTAACGTGGCTTTCAAAATTAATAAATTCTGGCAAATGTTTAAGAAATTCTGAGAAAATTAAAAAAATATTAATGAGTTTACTCAAAACTGAATGAACTTTATCTTACTTTATACAGAATTAATTTGATATAATATTTATTTTGACTAGTTTTTTTTTTTCAGATTTCAATGGTATACATACATTTTTGTTATGAAGAAAAAATCTATTAAATTTCGCAAACGTTTATAAAATGTAAATAATCAACTATTTATTAATGTAATCAACATGATCACTAAATGTACGTAGAAATAATAAAATAACTTTTTTACATAAGTAATTAAAAACATCTTGACAAGTTTTTCTAAAAAAATTGTAAAAAATCGAAAAAGATGCAAATTTCACGAAAATATGTATACAAGTGTGTGAGCAGATGATTCAGCATTAAAAATCATTGAATATAAAAGGATTAATTAATTTTAATAATAATAATTCTTACAACATATCCACTATTTTTTCATATATTTTGAACCAAACTAGAAACAAGTCTCGCGTCTCTCATTTTTATAATAAAAATAAAAATTAATTAAATAGTTTTTATTTTTAATTATGCTTAAAATATACGTATACACGCTTTTGTTAATTTAAATTTTGTATATTTTTCCCTGTAATCTGTTGTGAAATAAAAGTATTATTATTATTATATTTATTATCAGTTTTTTTTAATCTCGTGATGTGGAATTTTTGTAAATTTTCTAGAGATTAATATCTCTTTAGTTAAAAAATGATCCTTATTAATTATTAGGATATACAACATTTTTTTAATATTTTTTATATGAAAATTGAATTTGTGTTCAGTATTCCGGCACCAGATACCCACAGACGTGTTTCGGACTCTAAGGTCCTCTTAAGTGTGGTCCCGACCCAGTGCTGAGAAATGCTGAACATTTCTGACTATTTCAAACCAATATGTGAAAATTATTAATGGATTTCGATAGCTAACGCCATCTAATGCTTCATAGTGGCATCGCCTGTATATGCACTTTGTGCATTCGTGTCACTGACGATGCCACTATGGAGTATTAGATGGCGTTAGCTATCGAAATCCATTAATATTTTGTATATGGTTGACAAAAATTTTGAAAAATTCTAAAATTTGTTTATTTAATTAAATGTATTTAACAGATGTACCTATTTGCAAACATTCTACAGTATTATTATACAATTAATGAACAATCAATTTAATGTTAGACAATTTTTCATTTTACATTGTAAAATAAATTAAACTTTATTAAAATAATACAAGAATAATAAATAAAATAATATACAAACAGAAAATACATATAATTCAGACTTATCTTTAAGTTTTATGAACATTTTAAGTTTAAATTATTTTTGTTTTGTTAATAAACAGAAAAAGCAAAAAAGTTCATTAGAACACAGGTCCAATGCTTGATTTGTGGGAAACTTTAGATTTTTGTATTTTCGCACCTCGCACAGTTGTCTTTGACAATGGTAGCAGCGTTCAATCAAGGTGGCGCCTGTCATTACATCACTTTTGACGTATCGACTGCTTAAGCCTGTTTGTGTGTAGGATAAAGTGCCTTGTTTGATTTTTCTTTAATGCCTTTTACATTTACTACGGAAGAGTACCTGATATGGTGTTTATTTTCGGTTTTGTTAATAGATAATTTAAAAAAAGTTATGTCTAAAGTTTCCCCCTAACTCGCTTATTTTTGAGAATCAGACCCGTGTTAAAATGAACTTTTTTGCTTAAAATTACCTTCAAAATACACCCCTTAGGTGGCGAGAAAACGTCGTAAATCACCCTATATATTCAGCATTAATAATCAATGTTTCCAAATGTTATTTTTATATTTAAAAAAAACATTTATAATAAATTTACAGTTAAACTAAATTAGTATCATCATTTAATTTGTTTGGTTTTATTTTATTGTAAGCGATGAAATTTCCTGTACAATTAATTCCACTACAAGTAGTCACTTGTAGTGGAATTAATTGCATTGGAAATAAGATTGCGAAGACATAAACAAATATGCAGGGATTTTTTTCTGTTAAGTATACATATCCCACTGTATTCGCTGTAAATGTCCAGGTATTCGTTTTTGTTTCTTTAAATTTAATTTAAAGCTCGTTAGAACATTTCTAGTCATGACTAGGCATGAAGTAAAATTCCGAATTTAGAAAAGCCTGAAACCAGAGCGACCAATCTAAATTTTCAGACTTTCCTAAACTTCATGCGCCATGCGTATAAAACACTAAACACAAATACGTTTTTAGAGATTTATATTTTCTAAGTACTTATTACATATCTGAATGATTCTTGAACAGTTTTCATCATAACCCTCCTGAAAAATTCCCTGTATAAAAACAAACAATTAAAACTGAATTTTGGATTCATGAACTTTTAAAAGTGTCAAAAAACCAAAAACGTAATTTAAACTTCCAAATAAAAACTAAAATGCCAAAAAATTCATTTAAAAAAAACTGGTGCTACCCTTGAAACATTTCAAATGTTAATTTTGGCCGTCGGAGCGATTTGGGTTTGCCAACACTGCAGTAGCCCATGCATGAATAGTTTTTCGTTAAGCTTGAAGGATTATATTATAAATCGAGTATTAATAAGAAGATAACGACAGCAAATTGGTAAAAAGATAGCGAAAAAAGTCAAAGCAGATTTCTTAGAATTAAAATTATTATTATGCAATTTAGTGCCTAAATGCGATATGCATTTAGGCACTAAATTACTTCCAAATGTGACTGGAACAGAAAAAGTAGATCGTTCATCTGTAATAGTAAAAACACCAATAATAGAACAGTTTTTTGTGTTCCACTGATTTCTTTACGAAGATGTCAAGAAATTGTTAAAGTGGTTTTTGATACATTGGAAAAACTACACTACAAGAAAAAGTCTAGGCACTTGCGACATCTTCCAATACTGATAGATTTAATGAAGTTTGTGCAGTGTAGGAGATAAAATGGACGCGATATACTGCTTTTATACTTCCGTTATAATATTTTTGAATTGATTTTATAGGCGACTATTTTGACAACAAAATTAATTCAAATTTAGTAAAAAGAATAGAGGTATCGAAGAAAATTTTGTTTTAATATTTTCGAGCTTGCCGATATATTTCATTCTTCAACTGGACCGGATATTCCTTTATTCAAGAAATTCAAAATGTCTTTACCAAAAAACAATTCCAGCAATATCTCAATACTGCGACACCAGCATTGCACTGATAAAACCTAGATTTAATGCGTGTTTTTATTTATATTTATTATTAAAAATTAAAATGTATTCAGCATACCGTATTTTAAACTAAAAACGTGTATATTTAAAAGAGACGCAATGCAATAAAGATAGCCGGTATTTTTAATTAAAAAAGTGTTAAATTAACGTATTAAGTGTAAATTAAACATCAATTATTGAGTTTAATTTTAGCTCTCTTTCCGTGTGCGTGATGACCGGCGCTTCGGGGTTGGACTGAAAACCGCTTTACGTGACAATGTTTCCCAGTGTTCACTCATTAATACTAATTACCCCAAGGCTTCCAAAGTCTCCATACATCCGCAGGTAAACGTGTTAGTGGGACATGAATAAAGATTTCCTCTATATTCATTTATCCAGCTCTTGCATTTTAAAGATGGAATTGTATTAGAGTCCTTTTATAAGGGGAATATATTTATATGATGAATCTACTTAATAAATGAAGGGGATGTTGAAAATTATATTTCTCGATTTCTTTAAGCCAGTTTATATTGTGGGAGTGTGTTTTCGCTTATGGAGTTTTCTGCGTAAGTTTGTATGCCAAAACTATTGACATATATATTTATGTAATACATAAATAGCTTCCAATTATTCAGAATAATATAGTTAATGCTGGAAAAGTAAGTTAGTTCAAATCCAGTGCGCCGATTCTGTAAGCAAATGTTAAATTTAACGTTGTTATTCTTAAACTTCACTTTGTAAGTGGATTTGGTATTTGCTAGGTATACAAAAGCCACTTGTTATTCAGGAAGTTTTTCTTTTAAGTATGCATATCCCAATTATAGCGTAAATGCTATTTATTTTCAGATATTCGTTGTTTTTATTTTTAAAGTTTAATTCAAAAATGTAAGCGAGTGTTATCCACTCCCAGACTAAGCATGAAGTAAAATTTCAAGTTTAAAAACGCCTGAACGTTTGGATTTAGACGGGAAGCGTCAAAATTCTAATTCAGCCTTTTCTAAACTCGACATTTTACTTCATTCACCACGCGTATAATACACTGATTTCAAGAGAAGTTCACTTGTTCACAATATTTTAGTGTTTTCGTTGTTTAACACGCGTAGCACATAAAGCAAAATTTCGTGTTTAAAAAAGCCTGAATTGGGACGATACTCGTCCAAATCAAAACCTTCAGGCTTTTCTAAACTCTAAATTTTACTTCATTCGAGTTTGAAAAAGCCAGAATTTGAGCCTGAAACATTCAGGCCCTTTTTAACTTAAAGTTTTACTTCATGCTTAACCTGGGACTGAAAAACACTCGATTAAAACTTCAAATTGAACTCTTTTAAGGAAAGCGTATGCATATGAAAGCACTACCCTTTTCTTAAAATAGTTCAATTTGAAGAACTAAACGAGTGTTTTCCACTCCCAGGTTAAGCATAGAGTAAAATTTCAAGTTTAGAAAAGCCTGAACTCAAAGTTTTACTTTATGCTTAACCTTAGACTGAAAAACACTCGGTTAAAGCTTCAAATTGAACTCTTTAAAGGAAAGCGTATGCATATGAAAACATTACCTTTTTCTTAAAATAGTTCAATTTGAAGCACTAAACGAGTGTTTTTCACTCCCAGGTTAAGCATAGAGTAACATTTCAAGTTTAGAAAAGCCTGAACGTTTAGATTTAGAAAACCAAATTCAGGCTCTTCTAAACTCGAAATTTTAATTCATGCGCCACGCGTAGAAGACACTGATTTCAAGGAAAGTTCACTTGTTTGCAATATTTCAGTGTTTTCAGTGTTAAATACGCGTGGCGCATGAAGTACATTTCCGAATTTAGAAAAGCCTGAATTTGGATTTGGACGCTGGACATTCAGGCTTTTTTTAACTCAAAGTTTTACTTCATGCTTAACCTGGGACTGAAAAACACTCGATTAAAGCTTTCAATTGAACTTTTTTAAGGAAAGCCTTTGCATATGTATATTTCAAAGAAAAATTCTCTGTATGTACCTTTAAAATATACCGCTTAAGTTTGATCTCAAGTAAATAAATATTCCCAGCAGAGACCCAGTAGCATGGGATAATATACAAAATTGTGTGCATCCAGAAGCTGATGAACCAAGATAATTTTCAGTAAATTCAACTTCATTTGGTGTCAGATTTACTGTAATAAATATGTTAATTTCATGTTTTGCGCCCGTAGATGAAACTAAGGACACCCACATCCAATAAGATTCTTCTTCTTCTTATATAGTATCTATTTACTTTAATTCGTCTAGTGCCCCAGCTAAGCCAAAATTATCTGGTTGCGAAATAGGTATTTAATACCTCTATCTTTTGTTAGTTCGGTTGAAGATGATATTGTTTCTAATCTGTTTGCATATTGCAAAAGGTATTCATGGATGTTGAGTAATAGCGTAATATGGCAACGTTTGCTATTCTAGCTAATTCGTCAGCCATTGTGTTGCCTGGTATTAGGGACATTTGCCTAATTATTCAATTACCAGTAATTCGGTAAATTTCTTAATCAATAATTAACTGATAAATTACAAAATGTTTGTTTTAGGGGTGAAATTCAATAAATATATGCAGAATTCTTCTTTTTTTTCAAATCCATTTTGTAAAATTAATAGCATTTAATAACTTACTTTTAACGAGGATTATTAATTAAGCATCAAATAACATTTTTAGTTTAGAAAAGCCGTTCTGAACTTGAAATTGTGTGTCATGTACCAGGCATTACAAACTAGCCAATATGGTTCAATGTCATAATTAGGAAAAGACAGGGACACAATTCTTCGCCTTCTTCAGTCTTTTCATAACTACTTTTATATTTATTTTACTATACTCCTGCAGATATAGAAGAGAATTATATTACGAGATTCCTGCAACTTTTTTCTATCCAATCTATTTTAATTATCTGTCTCAAATGTAAACCACTATCCCATTGCTGCTCTTTATTCAGGCACTGAACTCCACAAGACTTACTTTTTAACAGCTTACTATCGAATGTAAAAATGCTCACGCTGGCAACATAGAATTATAAGCCAGTTATCTCCTCTAGCAACATAGAATGATACGGTTGTCAATGCACTTATATGCTTTTCTGTCATAATGTTATAAAATAGATCGTAAAATATTTTTTCCGGATGTATTATATGGCTTCACATTATTATCAAATTAATTGTGATTATGAAGCGGAAGATACAGATGAATTCATGTGCGATGTGGGGACTATAATTGGGAAAAGCATGGAATAGCACTTTGTGGTTGATACCTTCTATCAGAACTGTTCGGATTTTTGCAGGGTTATCTTTAATTTGGATAAATCGTGCACAGGAATGGCCACGTTGGCGTTAAGTTTAATGCAGGCGAAATATGATCCCATTCGACGTAGCAATTTAAATTTGAAATATGACAGATGCATGTAAATATTTTAGGTGTTATTAACGCCGTGTGCCAAATAAATTATACACGCGCTGTGTAGGCTTATATTAACTGGAATGTAGTGGAGTTTTTATGCGTTGGGTCCACTACAAAATTTATCAATTATTTTGTTAAATTACAAACATATTTCACAATGGCAATTATTAGAGCTGCCATAGCGTAATTTATATAGTCACCCCCGCGACGTAAACTGAACAAATGCATACGTCCACGCTAGGTTTAAGCTATTTGTTTCCTGCCGTTCCGCGTTCGGAAAAAGAGCACTAAGACTTCCCAGTTCCCGAGCAAAGTGACACAACTTTTCTGAAGGAGGTAAGTAAGTATATCAAAAGTTCGAGTTCAACAGTTCCCAGAATATTTGGCAGTTTCATTGATTTTAATTTATAACTTCCGAACGGATCTTGTATTAGCCATTCGCATAAAGAGAACAACAAAATTCAAGATTCAATTCACGCCGCTCGGAATCCAAGTAGATAATTAAACCCTCCGGATCGGATACACATAATAATACGAACTTTTTAAATAAGCCACTTTGATGCGCAACACGCCCAACTTTTCGAGCCCGATTCAAAGTGCTAAGTTGCACCTGAAACTCTCGGTTCAGTTCAGAAGATACTTAAGCAGCTAATTAACCGCCGGCGGCTTTGCAAAAAATCGAACTGGCTTTTATGGTTATGCAGACGTCCGTGTGAATTTTACAGTTATTACCCTCCTCCGATGGCGTAAAATGCAAAGTCGCCCATTCTTCACCCGACAACTTAAACTTGCGGCTTTAACAAGTTAAAAGAATTAAGAAACATGAACTTAGCTGAGAGGTCGTTATTTTTAAAACGACTAAGTTTCTAAATAGTAGGACGATAAGCTCGGCTTGAAATAGCCGCTTATTCATTTGTTTTATCAACTTCGCCGGTTCCAAAAAGACTCGTGTTATGGAGGTTCACAATTGCTAATGCGACATAACACCGTGCATCACATTTATTCATGTCGCATAATCATTCTTTGTCCTCTTTTCAAAGTTAACAGTTTTACGGTATAATTACAAAAGCTGCCGAGATACAAAAGTCTGCATCGCATGCCTCCCTAACAAATTAGCTACAAAATATATTTACACCATACATACACATACGTTTTGTTGCACTCTTTATTCAACTAAGATCAATTAACAACACTGCTTATTTTTACTAATTCATAGTGTTTCATCTAACAACGGGTCCCTAGTAGAAATTAATCTTGTATTTACATTGTAGCAACGTTGTATCTATATTTATATCTTAAAATTGTTAATCAATGTGCACACAATGTTGTCACAATATAGTTTGCGGTTATTGATACTATATTTATATTCATTGGAGATACAATATTGTATAAATCTAGTAATAAAATAATTTAGTTTTTAATATTGTATTAATAATGAAAGTTCAATAATAGATATTAAATTTCTGTACAATATTGTATCAATAATGAATATCATTTATTCTTCGATATAAATACAATATATGTACAAAATTGTATTAATATTATCATTCAAAATAGATATGTTGTTTTTGTTCAATGTTCTGTCAATTATGAATATAATATAATAATATAATTCTCTCAATAATAGATAATCATTTTCTGTATAATATTGTATCAGTAATTACATGAATACTTCAATATAAACCTTCAATATATGTGAAATGTTGAATCAATGGCATCATTCAATACATGTCAATATTGAATCAATATTGAATAACATTGATTATTTAATAACAGATATCTGCTTAGCCTACACGCTACGGCTAACAAGCGCGTTTTTCCCCTGCCTATTCTTGTGCAACAGTGATACTGCGTGATTCCAAGAAAAACGGCCCCTGGTAACCGACTTTCACTAAACATCACAGAAAAAACATCTTTAGCCCTAGAACCCACCAACCAATAATAATAATGTTGTTTTGTATGTATTCACCCTAATAGAAATTCAAAATTGTGTAAATAAACATTTTACAATCCTGTAACAATAATTAAATTTAATTATTGTTACAAAATTGTAAAATTGTTTTTTAATATTTATACAAGATTAAATATAATTTATACTACTATTGCAAAGTAAAAAATTCTAAATAAAAAAAAAAATACTTTTGAATCGGAAAACACAATCATTTCTCGGTGATATTTTAATATGATTGTTTCAGTAAAAAATGAGAACAAATTACGTTTTCGAGATATTTGATCACAATTTATCTCTCAAATTGTAATTAAATATCTCGAAAACGTAATTTGTTTTAATTTTTTTTTTTATTGACTCAAGATTGTAAATTTTTCAACTTTTTAATTACCGGTATTTCTAAATCAGAACCGGTTTACCGGTAAATCACAATGTCGTTGGTTCAGGGGTAAAAGTCTTTATGACTGTATGACATAGAAAATTAATGGTATTTATTAATCATTACGGAGGGTTTTCACTCCTTAATTAAGCATGAAGTAACATTGCTTACTTTTCTAAAGTTTTACTTCATACGCCAGGCGAATAGAACGCTGATTTAGAATGAAGTTAAAAAACACATACATCATCTTTAATTATAATAACACTAATTTGAAAACAAATTGTCTGATATGCGGAAAGATAATCATGTTGATTTCAAATCTCTAAGAGCTTTCCTTAAAAAAATTAAGCAAGTTAAAATAAATATTGTTTAACAAAAAAAGTACAAAAATATGAAAAAAATAAAAAGAGCATTTGAGGATTAAAGATTAAATTCAACATTAACATTATG
Organism: Philonthus cognatus; assembly: GCA_932526585.2. Lineage (NCBI taxonomy): Eukaryota > Metazoa > Arthropoda > Insecta > Coleoptera > Staphylinidae > Philonthus > Philonthus cognatus. The sequence goes on from OW052243.1 coordinate 95,832,442, forward strand.
GATGAATGGTATTATACAAACAAATAAAAAAAAATTATACAGGGATTATTTTTAGTATACATATTCCTACAATTGTTTTAAAAGAGTTTAATTTGAAGCTATAAACGAGTGTTTTCCACACCCAGGTTAAGAAAAGGGGAGCGACTAAACAAAAGTTTCAGGCTTTTCTGAAATCAAAATTTTACTTAATGCGCTACGCGTATTAAACACTAAAAATATACAATATTCAATATTTCAGTGTATTGTGAACAAGTGAACTTCACTTGAAATCAGTGTCTTATACGCATGGCACAAGAAGTAAAATTTTGGGTTTAACCTTCGCTTAACCTGGGTGTGGAAAACACCCGTTTATAGCTTCAAATTAAACTCTTTTAAAACAATTGTAGAAATATGTATACTTAAAAAAATCCCTGTATAATTTTTTTTTATTTGATTGTATAATATCATTCATCCATAATGTTAATGTTGAATTTAATCTTCAATCCTAAAATGCTCTTTTTATTTTATTCATATCTTTGTACTTTTTTTGTTAAACAATATTTATTTTATCATAATTATTATAAATACAATGATTCTCTGTAATTGGATGTTTTAAACTTGAAATTTTACATCAAGCTTAACCAGGGACTGGAAAACAAAACAAAATTGAACTTGTTTAAATAACCAGGGAGTATCTAAAGATTTACAACATATATTTGGCATATGTACACTTAAAAGAAGAAAAAAACTCCCTGTATAAAAATTTAGACAAACTGTGAAATATTTCTTAATATATGGTACGCGAAGTTGACACTATTATAGATTCTGACCATAGAATTAATAGTTGAATGAAAATGAGCAACATGGAATGTTTAAAATAAACTAGTATAAAATGAATATACTCGAAGAACTAGAAAATTGAACATTATTTTAAAAAAGTTGTAACTTGTGTTGAATGGAATTGCTGTGAATTTTAATTTAATAAGAAATATCAAAATTACAATTCCTATTTTTAAATTCGTAATTTTATATATATATATATATATATAAATATATATATGTATATATATATGTATATATATATATATATATATATATATATATATATATATATATATATGTATATATATGTATATATATATATATATATATATATATATATATATATATATATATATCTATCTTTATTGGCAGATTTTGTTAAAAGCAATAATACAAAAATATAATACAATAAATAACATAAAAATTAAATAATCTGTCAATTGGCAATCGACCGTTGGTCTTTCCGCCTGGACTTATAGTGTTCTGTTATTGTCAGTTATTGTGTAGGAAATATCTTGATTGCTAATGTCGTCCATTGTCTTGTGAAATGAATTTTAATCGTCATGATCGCTAGAGTTGTGTTCTGATGAAATGAAAAACGTAAAACGTTTATGTTTGGAAGTGATATTATGGTTTCGAGGAATGCATAAAGGGTGTAAGAGACTGTAAAGGGTGGGGTTTGAGGCAAATTTATCAGCTAAATAGGATAGGCGGGTTTCGATAGGGGTAACTTTTGTAAGTTCGTGAAGGAGAAGATTGGGGGGATTGTGCAGTGAGTTTTGGGGATGACGGATTTTAGTCAGCACTCTCTGGGCCGATCTTTCGGCGACTTGTATATTTTTTAGTGTATTATGGGGATGGGGATTGTAGAAGAGGATAGCAGCATAGTCAAGTAAGGGGCGGCATATCATCTTATATATGTGAACGGCTGTTTTTGTGTTAATGCCTTTTCGTTTGAAGGTCAGACTTCTAAAATGTGCTGCCCGATTTTTGATTTTTGCTTTGAGGATTGTGGAGTGAGCTCTGAAGGTGAGATTTGGGTCAAAGAGGATGCCTAAGTATTTGCACGTAGTTGAAGGAAGGATAACTTAGTTGTATATAGAAGTTGAGAATGGGGAGTTTGCTCGGTGAAAAGGGATTAGAAGCTGAGATTTATTGGAGTTTATGGAAATTCGCCATTTCGCAAACTATGTTTGAATGTCGTCAATAAGGCCCTGTAGAGTGCTAAGGGCTTTTGGGAGTGTTGGAGCATGTGCGATTAACGCAGTATCGTAGGCGTACAGGAGAGGGTAGGTGGATTTATCTAAATAGTTAGGATCGGGGTTGTATATATCGTGGACGAGGAGGTTATAAAGAAATGGTGATAGAGAGGATCCTTGCGGAAGGCCTTCTCAGGAGTAAAGGCGCTGGAAAAGGTCTGGCGTATTTTAATTTGGAGGGATCTGTTGTGCAGGAAACTGTCTAAGAAGTGAATTAGGTGTGGAGGTATATTCAGGGAGTTCCACTTGAATAGCAAGCCCCGGTGCCAAACGTAATCAAAAGCTTATTGAACGCCTAGGAATAATATAGCAGATTTTCGACCTTCAAGGCTTGTCGTTTGACAACAATCTAGGACGTGAGAATGGATAAAGCTGGATAAATGGATAAAGGTTGTGGAGCGGTGTTCGAGAAATCCAAACTGGTAGGGAGGGATCAGGTCAGCTATGCAGGACATACATTTATTTTTAATTATGGTTTCGAACAATTTTCCGAGGACTGGGTTCCGGGTTTGGAGATACAGGAAAATATACTACGCTTCCACTCCGACGGTAAAACCTAGGTAGAGTATATATGATTAAATATTTTTAGAATATAGGTGTGGATGTTTGTTGGAAGAGATTTGAGGATAATTCTAGGAATGTTGTCATGACCAGGTGCCGTGTTTTCACCCTTTTTGAGGTTTTCAAATATTCTTCCTCCTTTATAGCATCATTTGGAGCAAGAGGTATTTGAGTGGTTTTAAAAGACATATACCAGGAGTTTACATTGTCAAGGAATTCATTGTCATAGTCTGTGTGTACGAGTGTCATTGTTTACAAGTGTTTGAAATAAGTCGCAAAGATGTTAGAAATGTCAATATCGTCCGTCATTGTATTTTTTGTCATTAAATCTGTGATTTTTTGGATAAAATCGGTGTTCCGGTACTTGCTGAGTTTTTTAATCTCCTGCCAGTAATGTTTACCATGTAGGTCGTTTATTTGTTCACACGATTTTATCCAAAGATCACTTTTGTACTGTCCAATCATCGTATGTATGTCCTTATTTAGTCTGTTGAATTTTTGTTTAAGTGTCATCTTATCAGTGTGTCTAAAGTCTCTATATAATTGTCGTTTGTATTTTAATAAATGGAGGATATATTTAGAAGGAGGATATTTGTAGGGTTTTTTGGTTATAGTTGGTGTGTTATGTTTGATGGATTGAGATAGTGTTTCTAGGAAAAGGGAGATCGTCTTAGGGTTAATACATTGATTTTCGAAGATAGATTTCGTCATTTCGTCGGTCACTTTTGTAATGTCACAGTGTTTGTAACTTAAAATTTTCTTGGGAACGGATGAAAAAGGGGAGCAAACATTAAGGAAAAATTGGATAGACAAGTGGTCTGAACATAAATCAGGGACTAGGGTGACATTTTCTATAAGGTGTTCGATGTTGCTTGTACAAAGAATGATATCGGGAGTAGTGGATTGATTGTTTGACATGGTGAATGTGGGACTGGTACTCTAGGGACTCTAGGAGACGAGTTGCTTTGATTTTGTTTTATTCATATTAAAATCACCGATTACGACAACAAGATCATAAAGGGAAGCCTGTGTAAGGATTGTGTCTTCGATAGAAGAGGAGTTGTGGATGTATACAAGGAAAATGTGAAGTGAGAATCTCCGTCCATCCTGTCTAGGTTGGATCCAGAAGGATAGTTGATGGCTTGGTTTTTTTCACTTTATAAGAACTCTCGCACGTGTGACCTCTACAAGGTCTCGCTCGCGAATGTTTTATTTATATTTAAACAGAAGTTTGGGGACCCCGGTGGGCAAGTGGGTCCTGCCCTGCCTCCTAACCCAGGGGTTGCGGGTTCGAGTTCCGCCGGGTGGGGTTATTTTAAAGTACAAATTGATTCCACCTGGGTCCATGGATGTGTGTGAATATGTTTGTGGCGTCAAAATATAATTAAATACAAAAATATAAAGGTGGAAATGGTCTGAGACCAATATCCAGTAAATGTATAAAAAAAACAGAAGTTTTTATTGGAATTATAACTTGATACATTTAGAGTGGATTCTGAATGGGAGCATGTGCCGCATATGGAACTTCATAACCGTTCTGATTGAAACATTTCACGTATACACTGCAGTTTCGCGCCAATAATAGTTTAAAAACTTTAAGCGTTGTGATTAAGAGAATGTATACTGCTATCTAAACGCAGAAAACTCGGCATATTGTTGGCTTTACTACATTCATATTTTGGGATGAAATATTTTGCAGAAGTAGGTATACTTCAGGGAAAATATGTAGTCATTGTTTGTCTCAATGAAATGTTTCCTACTTTTATTGTTATTTTATAAAATATTTTGTAAACATTGGTAAACTAGCGCAAGACGTTCTAAATTTTATGTTTTTCTTGAATATCTATAAACAACAAGTATTGGCAATTTTATTTATACTAGTACTTATAAAACATATTGCAAAACTAATTCAGTCACATTGTAAAAGATTCCTTTGCAAGGATTTGTATATTTTCCATATGTTTTAATCCTACTATAAATTGGGATATGGCAACCAGTCATAAGAGTAGCAAACATTTTAATGAGATGATTACAAAGTTTGTAGTTTCTTTAAAGTATATCTGTTTTTTGAAACTATTTTATCCCAAGCTAAGACGAGAATAAACGTTTACATTGTGGGCGACTTTCTCTTAGTGTAGGATATAGCATTTGGTTGGAATAGTATACAAACAAAAAATGTTTGCCACTCACTTAAAAATTACACTAAAAATCTCTTAAGTAGTGCTCATTTAATAAAAAATATATAGTGGTATCAGACTTAATACTTCTATTAACTGTTTAAAAAAATAAAAATACTTATAAAAAAATAATAATTATTATTAAAAATAACAAATTATTCCAAATCCAGCCACACCATACCACATGGTCACTGTACTACTGGAGTGAAGTGGTTGTTCGTTAATTTGTTTATGCTATTCGTCAGACCAGTATCGGTAATTTTGTTTATTACCTTATCGTTATAGGTGAAAATATTACTCGTCAGATTATTACAATTGAGCCGTTCTCCAGTAAATCAACAAATTATCTAGAAAATCGTAAAGATAGCTGGTTGTAACATTTTGTGCACACTTTAAATTTTCTACGGATTGAAATTAAATTTAAGCTGAATTGTCTCTGCACAGACTCCAAGCTATGAACTGTCGTAACAACAGTAACGGCTCGTCTATAAGGATTGCGAGGCATTGCTTTATTAAAAGCGTTCAATTCGAAGTTTCCAACAAGCGTTACCACTCCTTGATTAAGTATAAAGTAAAATTTCAGGTTTTTCTAATCTTGAAATTTTATTTCATGCGCTACGCGTATGAAACACTGAAATATTGTGAAATTATAAATATACTGCCAAATCAGTATTAAATAGAAACTGCTAAAGCAGGATTGAAAATATACTGCTAAACAAGAATGTTTTGAATTTCCCATTATTTCAGTGTTTAATTCGCCTGGCGCATGAAGTAAAATTTCGAGTTTAGAAAAGCATGAAAATTTACTTTATGCTTACTCAAGGAGTGGTAACCCTCGTTCGAAACTTCAAATTAAACGTTTTAAAAATCAACGATTGTTTTGAAAATTTACACCGTATGCATCGGTATTCCATGGAACATCTTAATAGAATCAGCAGCAAAATTATGGACTAATTTAATTGAAATATTAAAATTTTTGTGAAAGTTAATCAGTTATGTACATTTTTTTTGATTATTTGAAATTATTTATGCACGCAATTATGCACAAGTGAATGACTTTGCAATAATAGGTATATTTGAAAAGATTCGCATACACAAACTTCAATTCGTACGCGAACATGTTTTTTGAACGATGACCAAAATATTGTTCGCAAATTGAATGCTACTATAAAATTCTCATTTAAGTTGTGTGTTTGAGAATGATTTTCTAAAATATAAATAGTAGTAGTTTACACTACAGAATAAACATTATTTAATTTGCAAAATATTGACGAAATGTTAAATGACTTAAAACAGTGTTATCTAACCTTTTTTTAACCTTTAAAATGTTTATAATTCTTTTTATACGATAAGTGAACGCATGATGTGTTATGCAAATATTCAATATTATAATAATAATAATATTTATTATTATTCATTATGACGATATAAATTTCGTAATTTTTTCGCCGTCGACTAATTATTTTAAATGATGCTTCAAACATATATCGCTGCCCAATTTATTAATTTTCTAATTTAATCTAATTTTATAAGACCGGTTATTTATAAATCTCTCTTTTAATTTATTTAAAATATTTATTTATTTTTTGTAAGTCGTAATTTAAATTGTACTATATTGTTTAATTTTATGTAACAAGTATCTATTCTCCTAGTAAGTACCACAGTACTTATTATTAATTAGAATAAACCAATATACTAATAAACTGTATGTACAAATGTGTAAAAATGTGTATACCGTAAATAAATTGAATTGAATTGAATTTAGAACTTTCAACAGTTAACGCCATTTATTGTTTAGATGTTTGTTTAGGTAACATAAAATGTAACATAGAAAATCAAAATGTCTACTCAAATTTTGGTTGCGACTTTAAACAAAATTTCCAATAAAGAATTAGGGTTGTCTCTTATCACACATCATATACTTTTATTTCATATCTTTAGAAGTAAAGTTAATCAATTTATTCCACCAAAATTGGAGACTTTTGGTAAAATAAAGTAACTAAAGATGAAATAATTGTTCTAGTTACCTTAAGAACAATTATTTCATCTGTAATTACTATATTCTACCAAAAGTCTTCAATTTTGGTAGAATTTTGAGTTTAAAAAAGCCTGTAAATTTGGATTGGTCACTTCGTTCGCAAATACAAAGCAAATGTTCAGGCTTTTCTAAACTGGAAATATTCACTTTATGTTTAATTAAGGAGGGGAAAACATTCGTCAGAACGATATTAAGGATTTAAATAAAAACTAATTGTTTATGTTTTATTGATTTGATTAAAAATTCAGGATTTTTTATAAACTGTTACACCAATTTCTAGGAATTTGTGTTATTTTTTCCACAAATTCTTATTATTTATTTTAACTCAAATATTGTAATAATTTAAATAATTTTCAATTGTATATCATTCTTGATAACGGCATTAAGCCAAAACTGGTATTTGTGTGTTTTTTGACGCATCGAGAACGCATTTTTCGAGACCGCAGGTCGAGAATAAAAATGAATTCGAATGCGTCAAAAAACATACTGATTTTTCGCACAAAATACAAACAACATTTTGTCTACAACCGCAAAGAAAGAAATTCCACCATAAATAAGTTTTATCAATTAAATAATTAATTTGAAAGATATCATTATACTTATTCGCATATGTAAATGTAACCATGGACACGAGTTGTATAACAAAAACATTAATTAGAATTTCTACCATTTGCGTTCATATAAATAATTATGAATTACAAGGGTTCTAGTGGTAGTGATACTCTCACAGAGATCGAGGATGCGGCAAAGGAAACATTTTCTAATTTATTGTCGAAGAAATCAAAAACGCAAAACAAAAAAACATATTGCCAATTTCGTGATTGGTGTTAGGAATGTTCGATATATATATGTATTGATATCTTCTAATATCGATGTTTTTATGCAAAATAATCAATATTTATATCGATATTTCTTTTCGCGATATATCGCTAATATCGATACCAAACGGTCGATATCATTACATACGATACTGGTTATTCATTAGAATCTATCTATCGTATTTGTTGCGTCCCCCTTTTGGGCCGCAAAGCCACTTTTTCTATTTTTTCCTAGAAGGAATGCGAAGCCACCCTTGAGTTTCACATCTGGCAACTAGACTCGCATTGCTTCTAGAAGACATGCAGTTTGTGCGCCCCTCGGGGTGCTGACGAAATCGCCGTTTGTAAATATTTTGTAACGATTTTATGTATTCATTTCGTGTACAATCTTTGAAGGGAACAGTACTCCCAATATAAGCATTTTTTAAAAACAACACTATTGAGTTTCATTTTTACTCCTTGAAGATGCCTAACTAGATCGCTTACAACGGTCAGTGTATGTTTTGGAAACAACCACACTAATATACGCAACAGTATTAACAAACAAAAAAATGTTTCTAGTTAAAATTTGAAGAAAAGAAAAAGTAAAAAATATACAGGAATTTCTCTTTTAAGTATACTAACACAACACAAAGCAAACTTATTGAGGTCATCGAATTTAAAATATTTGATAAGCAGTATATTTTGAACTTCACTTAAAATTAGTGTTTAATACGCGTCTCGCATGAAGTAAAACTTCGAGTTTAGAAAAGCCAAAAACATTGTTTTAGTCGCTCCGCTTCCCTACGCGACTAAAAGAAATTTTCAGGCTTTTCTAAACTTAAAATGTTTCTTAATGCTTAATCTAGGAGTGGAAACACTTTTTAGAAGTTTCAAATTTAAAGCAACGAAGTCTGAAAATTTATATCGAAATTGTAAATAATTTTCCTCTATTTTGAATAACTAGGGATTTTATTCCAAAATCTTAGTTAATCAAGGAGTGGAAACACTTTTTAGACAATAATCGAAATCTCATTTTATAGTTTTCTTAATTCTAAAATAAAGGTTCAAAACAAATAGAGTGGACGATATATTTTTATAGAAATATACTTACTCTTTCTGTTCAATATTAGAACAAACACAAATCAATGTTTAGCGTCCACAATTAATTGAAAGAAAGTCGAGTTTATTTATTTATTAAATATAAAATTTCGAAAAAATTCCTATAAATTCATATTCGTATATAATATATCTTGTAATTTTATAGTTCATAGCCAATATTATTATTATTAGTCAGTATTGACAGTATCCTTTTAACAAAATGAAGAGCCTATGAATAAGTTTGTACCGCAAAATTAAACAGACAATATTGGCTCCGTCCAATAATTTGATTGCACGCTTTAGAAGCCAACGGGACGCATAGAACTTACGCTACATAAAATAGTACCGCAGTTTCAATGACAAAATCAGGTTATTTTGTAAACGACTTTGTATTTGTTAACACGAAATAATGATTATCGACAAACCAAAAGTTTCTCATATATTCTATACGGTAGACCATCGTTTTTTTCTTTACCTATATAACAGGAAAATGTTATTAATTCACGTTCACTCGATAGTTTATAGCACATAAGATATGATCCGGCCCGCGAGACATTTTGAAAAAACCCAATTAAAAAAAATATTACATTAGGTACTTATACTCACGGGAGTGACAGTGAGGCGGCAAACATCAAATTCTTGATAAAACTCAGGCGGCAAACATCAAATTCTTTGATGTTTGCCGCCTCACTCTTCGATAATCGCCGCCACTCGACTTGCTCGATCAAATTCTTTGAGGTTTGCCGCCTCACGGGCGACACATCAAAAGATTTATTGCTTCTCAATTATACTAAACTAGTTTATTCCAGATTATTCGTTCATTTTGCCTATATAAGCGGGTGGATGGCCCGAACGTTAGTTCAGTTCTATTTGAGCTACCGAGGTGATAACTTGGACAAGCGATATCCTAGCGAACTGCTCGAGCCGTCAACTTGCTTTGTGGCTTTGTGTGCATCTTGAGTGGTTACTAACTATAGTTTGTTATTAAGTTTATTGAACGAAAAGTAAACAAAAATGATGTCTGGTGGAAAGAAACGAAAAGTAGATACAGAGGGTCGCCATTTTCAAGAAAAATGGACTGAAGAATTCTTTTTTATCTTGCACAATGGTAAGCCTATTTATTTGCTGTGTAATGAATCCATTTCAGTAATGAAAGAATTCAATATAAAGAGGCATTACTCAACTAAGCATGCTACGCTGCACTCACTGACAGGACAATTAAGAACAGACAAAATCCAGAAGCTTGCCACAAATTTGGAAAAACAGCAACAAATGTTTCATAAACAAAGAACACAACTTGATATTGTTGTGAAAGCTAGTTTTATAGTTAGCTCAAAATTGGCAAAGGCATTAAAACCATTTGCCGAAGGAGAATTTATCAAGGAGTGTATGTTAGAAGTTTGCGGTATTATGTGTCCTGAAAAGAAAAAAGAATTTGAAAAAATTAGTTTGTCAAGACGAACTGTTGTTCGGCGTATAGAAATGATGGCTAATGATATAAAAACAACATAGACTGACCGTATGGCTGGTTTTAAATCATTTTCCATAGCATTAGACGAGAGCACCGATTTGTCTGACACAGCTCAACTGGCTATATTTATTCGAGGTGTTGATAAGGAGTTCACTGTTACTGAGGAATTGCTTGCTTTACAGCCGCTAAAAGGAACCACTACGGGAGAGGATATTTTTATTGAAGTTCAAAAGGTATTCACAAGTTTTGGCTTGCCATGGTGAAATTAATTGGAGTATGCACTGATGGTGCACCTTCTATGGTCGGCTTACGTAAAGGTTTCATCGGAATTTTGAATGATAAAGCAACAGAATTAAATGTGCAAAAAGATGATTTGATAGTCCTTCATTGCATTATCCACCAACAGAACTTGTGTTCTAAGTCCATTCGACTCCAGAATGCTATGAATGTGGTAGTAAAAACCATCAACTTTATTCAATCCCGAGGGCTTAACCATCGTCAGATCAAGGCGTTTTTGGATGAAATATCAGCTAAATATAACGACGTAACATATTATTGTGAAGTCAGATGGCTGAGCAAAGGAAAAATGTTGAAACGGTTTTACGAGCTTAGAAATGAGATAGCAGACTTTATGAAAATAAAAGATAAACCACTATCTGAATTAAGTGACCCAAAATGGATATGTGACTTAGCATTTCTGGTCGATCTTACAGGCTATTTGAATGATTTAAATTTGAAACTTCAAAAACAAGGACAGTTAGTAAATGATTTGTACAGCCATTTAAAAGCGTTTCAGATCAAACTACGCTTGTGGGAGTCACAGATGCTATCTGGTAACAGTTACCATTTCAACACGCTCTCTGCGTATGAAATATTGCTTATGCTCAATATGCTGAAGAACTCAAGTTATTGTCGGAACAATTTTCGAACAGATTTTGCGACTTCAAAAACATGGAAGACTGTTTCAGTTTATTTGCTACTCCTGCAACATATATTGTACAAAATGCTCCAATACACTTACAAATTGAGTTGATCGAGATTCAAGAAAACTCACTCCTAAAATCCAAATTTGAAGACGTAGAGTTGTGCGATTTCTACAAAAAATACCTAGAAGAAGACAATTTTCCGCAGCTTAGAAAATTTGTAAGAAGATTGATTTGTGCGTTTGACAGTACTTATAAATGCGAACAGTTCTTTTCATTGATAAAAGTTAATAAATCAACACATCGTACAAGACTGACTGACGATAATTTGGAAAGTTCTTTACGTCTTTGTGTCAGTGGAATTATTCCAAATATCGATGGATTAGTTTTCCAATTTTAAGCTCAAGTGTCTCATTGATTTCGGTGTATTTAACTTTCGTAGTTTGTAACAATTGCAAATTTAACGATTTAATTATAATGTACCATTTTTTTAAATTTCATTTTGTTATTTTAATAAATTGTACTATAATAACATTGTCGTATTATTTCATGTCTAATATCCATCGCAAAAAATATTATCACTACTGTAATAGGTCAGTAGGGGTCATGTGCAAATATTATTTTTGACGAAATTAAATTAAAATATTATTACAAAAATCACCCAAGAAAATAATAAAGAAAAATCAACAACCAGTAAATACGAAAATAACATTAGTCGTTCAAAATTTTGTATCTGAAAGAAATAACAAATGCAGCATCGCCTTAAAATAATAAACAAGTACCGGCGCGTGGAGAAATGCTAAGACGTACAAAAAGATTCAGTTCAGGGTTTAACGAACGCAAACACAACAAGTGTGCAAAGTCAGGGAAATGAAGTTGACGTCAGAGAGGGAAGGGTTTTGTGACCATATATGGTAGTAGATAAAATTTAAGCAACAAAATTTGGGGAGGGGAGAACTTTGAGAGCAGCAAAGAAACGATTCTAAAAATCAGTTAGTTTTGGGACCGGGACGGGGACAGTCAGTATCTGAATGTAGATGGGGACAGTTGAGAATGGGAAGTTTCAGTGGGATGTGAGTTAGTGAAGTAATGTTGATGAAAAGAGTTAAGTATTGGGAGTTAGAGAATGGAGAATGGAGTTAGGGATAACAACGTTGGATAGACTATCACGTAAGAGTAAAATTAATTCTACATCAAACCGACAAAGTTAAAATTAAACAAACAAAACCAGCGAAATAATGTAAACATCTGAGAAAGGGGGAAGATGGGGGGGGGGATGAGAATGAGGGATGTATGGTGGTTGATGTGTAAGGCCGAATTGAGCGAGAATACGAGGTATGTCCTACTAACTAATCGAAACAGTCGATTGATGTGTTAGGCCAATCCGAGTTAGTATTGCACTAAGTGTCCTACTAACTAACCACACGAATGAGGGATGTATAGTGGTTGATGTGTAAGGCCGAATTGAGCGAGAAAACGAGGTATGTCCTACTAACTAATCGACCTAGTCGATTGATGTGTTAGGCCAATCCGAGTCAGTATTGCACTAAGTGTCCTAATAACTAACCACACGAATGAGGGATGTATGGTGGTTCATGTGTAAGGCCGAATTGAGCGAGAAAACGAGGTATGTCCTACTAACTAATCGAAACAGTCGATTGATGTGTTAGGCCAATCCGAGTTAGTATTGCACTAAGTGTCCTACTAACTAACCACACGAATGAGGGATGTATGGTGGTTGATGTGTAAGGCCGAATTGAGCGAGAAAACGAGGTATGTCCTACTAACTAATCGAAACAGTCGATTGATGTGTTAGGCCAATCCGAGTTAGTATTGCACTAAGTGTCCTAATAACTAACCACATGAATGAGGGATGTATGGTGGTTGATGTGTAAGGCCGAATTGAGCGAGAAAACAAGGTATGTCCTACTAACTAATCGAAACAGTTGATTGATGTGTTAGGCCAATCCTAGTTACTATTGCGCTAAGTGTCCTACTAAGTAACCACACGAATGAGGGATGTATGGTGGTTGATGTGTAAGGCCGAATTGAGCGAGAAAACGAGGTATGTCCTACTAACTAATTGAAACAGTCGATTGATGTGTTAGGCCAATCCGAGTTAGTATTGCGCTAAGTGTCCTACTAACTAACCATAAGAAAAAAATAACTCGATTATGAGTGGAACGAGGTGAAAGGTCGTTCCGCTCATTAATCGAAAATGAATGGCGATTGATGTGTAGGGCCGATGTGAGAGATTGTCCCACTAACTAATCGCAAGTGTGTCGATTGTGTGATGCTAGCTCCGAGATGGTTTTTGTGGGTTTCCCATCTCGTAATGCAAATGCAGGGGCTAGTTAATTTTGCTCCCACAAGTAGAGTCATACATTTTTTTAAGTTTAACCAAATGCACATGACTTCTAAGCATAAACGTTGGGTAATATATTTTGTGAATATAAATAATATAAGACATATCAATTCATTAGAAATGTCATGAAAGGTCAATAAACTTTGCATTCGTTAAGCTCATATCCTGTTATATTTATTGTCCACGCATCCTCCTAGTCAAATTAAAAGGGAATAAAGACACAGTATTTACGATAATGCATATTGACACAAACAACGAACCTGGTAAATAAATAAAAGGGTTACTACATACACAACACAACGTAAACAATAATACAAATTATAAATTTGTATAATACCTAGGGTCGAATCATCACACTACTTTAAAATGCACTAAGTACTTTTAAACGCGGCCCGCGAACGTATTTGCACGCTAAAGTTTGGCCCTCAACATGTCAAAGGTTGCAAATACCTGGTTTATAGGATGAAGCGTGCTGAGCGTGCATGAGGTAATTCCCCGATTTGGGTTGAAATGCACAAACCGATAACTTTTTTTTCTATTTTTGGGATAATTTTCGTATTATTTAATGTGTTTTGTACTAAAATCGTGTTAAAAGCTGATTTAAAATGTTACTTACTTGTTATTATTATTACTTCATCCTTAAGTAAAGTAAAAATTTCGAGTTTAGAAAAGCCTGAACGTTTGAGTTTGAACGCTTAGTGTCCCAATCCAAATTTAGGCTTTTCTAAATTTCGAAATTTTAATTCAAGCGCTACGCGTTCAAAACACTGGTTCGAAGTGAAGTTCAAATTTGGGCTGAGATTTTTTAAAATTGATGTGTTCCAATATTAATTCAAAAACATATTTAATTTATACGAATATTTAAATAAATATCCGAATAGTTCATTTTTAAAAATCATCAAATCATTTTTTAACATTCCCAGTAATAATAAAGACATGTATCCCTATTTTATTTCAATCTTGTGGTGGATTAATAATAACTAAGTTATGTTTTTGAATTGGCTCTATTTGTGAATTTATACTGATATTTTAGCATACAAAAATAAATATAAAATATTTACAAATAAATATTGATTATTTTTCAATCAATAAAACAGTAAATTGCACAGAAAAGCAGTATTTAATGATTAATTCTTCTGGGTTCCTCCAATGAAAGAGCCGGCCTTGGTATACATAAAATGAAAGAGAATTACAAAAATGTACAAAATAATTGAAGTATTTTTGTTTTTAATAATTTTAAAAATGATAAAGAATTTGTTCTTACATAAGAATAACGTTTTAATTTCAACTCACAAACAAATCAATGAGCCCAAATGTAAATAACTAAATATAACCTCACACAAGAGGCAAACAACCTAAGAATGAGAGAACCGTTGGTGCACTGTACGACATACGTTAGGATTTTAAGTACAGTTGGCCAGCCTGAGAAGCAAGGTCAACTACACCCGAAATCCGCAGAAGTGCCGCATATTTTTCATTTACAGTTTAAAACATATTTCCGTCATTTACGGCAAATGTGTTCGTTCCAGACATTAGATTATACAATTTATTTAGCAAATAAGAGCAATTGAATTGTTAAATATGTAAAAGTACGGTACAGTAAGCCTCCAAACATAACCTATTTTATTCTCGCCCTTATGTACGTTGTCAATACTGCCAATATTTTGACAGTGTTTTCGAAGTACCACTCACGTTTGAATTTTCCACTTATTTTCGACGTCATAAATTTCCGGCCCTATTGAATACAATTGAAGATTTCGTCCTACTCTTCAATACTCGAATCATCATTTACCCGCATTCCACACTGCTATTTAAAATTGAATCTTATATCCACAAAAAACTATTTGAGAATATTATGATTATTTTTTGTTATTTATCAAAAACATGAATCACCGGTTCACGGCCAAAAATTAAAATTCACATCTAACGGCCGGGAAACGGGAATACATGTCCCGGCCGAATACCGAACATGTCAAATCTTATTTCTATACATGTTTAGGATTCACCCGTCGAAAAGTGAATCCCAAAAAAACACGTTCACATGTCCACAATCGATGCTAAACAGCAATTATTAAATTTTCCCTACATATCACAGTTTATAAAATATCCATACACTTTTCCCTCCCGCTTTAATATAAACAAATTTTGTGTAAGGAAAAAATCACTGGTATATCCCTGTAAACAGGGCAAGTCGTAAAATTTATTACACGCGCCTGATCAAAATAAATTTCGGTGCGTATCCGCTCGAAACGAAAAAATAACAAAATCTTATTAAATGTATGATTTCACATGGCAACATGTGGTCTGTTACATTCATACGCAATTGATCTTCTAGGCTCCTTCCACCGTAACTTTAGCAGCCGCGGTGAACGCCGACGCAATCTTATGAGAAAATTCTCGGATTTCGAATTTCTCCCTTGTATTTTATTCAATTGAACATTTAAAAACATTTTTGAACTAATATTTCTTTGAAGAGTGGGGCTGACAAATTCTCATTTCAAGAAAACAAGAAATTCATATATTATTATTGCATAAATAATCTAGTATAAACAATATCAACAATATAATATGTCAGCCACAATATAATATTTTTTTACTATTTTTTACTGAGAACAGAAGTAGTTTTGGAGTTATTTTGAATCGGGTGTACTTAATACCCTCTTAATGAAGACTTTAAATCAAGACAAAAATAGACGGGAATTTTCTGAAAGAGGAGTGCTTATATTTTTGTATTCGAATAACTTGAAAACTATAAAGGTTATTTATGGATTTTCACATGTTCTGAAAGAGACTTGTTTGCTGTATCTATGAAGTTTTATTTGAATCAAAAAAATGTATGAATTGACAAATTTAGTAGTGAAATCAATAAAACGGTAAAAAAATTATGTGATTGCATTTTGGAATAAATATAGGCTTTTACTTAAGATACTTTTCATCATCCTAATTTATAAATTATTATATGCACGCTAAAAGTTAGAGAATTAAAGTCACACATTTGTGACTTACTCTTGTTGATTAAGAATAAAGTACAATTTGTAAAGTATTAATAAAAATAGTATAGAATTCTTGAAATAAATAAAATAAAGATATAGACAAGGCATTTTTCTTTTATTAATACATATCAAGATGTATATTTTCGGACTTTCGTGGTTTTATTGAAAAAACTTTCAATTTGAAGCGTCTAACGAGTGT
Source organism: Philonthus cognatus (assembly GCA_932526585.2). Classification (NCBI taxonomy): domain Eukaryota; kingdom Metazoa; phylum Arthropoda; class Insecta; order Coleoptera; family Staphylinidae; genus Philonthus; species Philonthus cognatus. Next base: position 95,849,127 of record OW052243.1, read on the forward strand.
TTTCAATGGCAAATTAAGCAAGAAGTAAAATTTTGAATTTAGAAAAGCCAGAAAATTTGGATTGGTCGCGTAGCGAAGCGAAGCGACCAATCCAAATTTTCTGGCTTAATTAATCTCGAAATTGTACTTCATACGCCACACATATTAAACACTGAAAACAATAAAATATAGTGAACAAGTAAACATCACTTGAAATCAGTGTTTTATACGCATCCCGCATAAAGTAAAATTTCGAGTTTAGAAAAGCCTGAAAATTTGGGTTGGTCGCTCCGCTTCGCTACGCGACTAAACCAAATTTTCAGGCTTTTCTAAACTCGAAATTTTACTTCATGCTTAATCTGGGAGTAGAAAACACTTTTTTAAAGGTTTAAATCTCTTTAAATAAAAAGCGTATGCATATGTAGACTTAAAAGTAAAATTCCCTGTGTATAGAATTAATAGTAATCGTAAATTTGGCGTTTATTTTTTTTAACTCAACACAAATTTTAAATCTGTTTAATTTGTATATAAACTTTGATCTATCGTAATTTAATTTTTATTCTATCGATTTTTTTTGTTGGTGTGAAAACAGAACTTGTTTATTTCTTAAGTATCGCAACTATACAGGGTATCCTTATTTCGACAGAATGTATCGGAATCTCGGTTATTTGAAGCGATAGAGATTCGGTTATGAGGCAAAGTTGGGTATTTTGGGGTCTAATAATAATCTAAAAACAAATTTGAAATATCTTCTTTCGTTATCGAGATATTGTCAAAAACGATTTTTTTGAAATTTTGTTTTAATTTTTTATTTAAAAACTATTGAATCTAGACATTTACAAGTTTGACATTACTCAAACTGAGACACTTTTTAATGAGAAATCTAGTAGCATATTTATTTTAAAATAACATTTTCCCAGGGACCATAGCCAACTTTTGTTTTTCTAATGGGCGCCATTTTGGATTTTCATATTTTGAAAAAGATTATTTTTTTCTGATTTCAGTGATGTATTACACTTATAATTTATTCTACATTTGATATATAAAATTTTAATCTTATGTTTTTTTTGGAAACAGTTGAGTAACTCACTCATTTGATATCTCCAAGAGCTTTTAATTTGTTTTTATATTACCCTTGAGGACGCACATCCAGCTGATTCATTACTGTAATGATAGAAAATGTATTTCTTTATAAACGATACTGATAATAGTTATGCGTTAGTATTACTCATAGCAATAAAAAACTAGATTTTTCAAAAAGTAATAAAAAATTTAAGAAATACATTTTTCTCGACATAAAACGTAAACGATAGATTCGCACACAAAGAAAAAAATGTTCTACAATTATTGACCAAAATTTGATAAAATTGGGTAGCGCTATAACCTAATTCTGACACAGATACACTTCAAATGAAATTTTTCCTTGCCTGTGTGAAGAATTATAAACTTTTATTGCTCTTGGTTTGTACACGACACTGTATTTACTTCATATTTTGTGTGATAATCGTTACTTATTATAATTATTACAAAATATTGACAGTTTTTAATTAATTTTGACTAGTAAAATTGAATGACTGTTGTTAAGATTTTGTTGATTAATAGATATAATGCCATTGTTTCTAAGACACTCTTTACAGAAAAAAAAATATATTAAAATTTTCAATATAAAATCTAAAATAAATTATGAGTGTGGTACATCACTGAGTTAAGAAAAAAAAATTATTTAAAAAAATATGAAAATCCAAAATGGCGCCCATAAGAAAATCAAAGTTGTCAAATATGCCACTAGATTCCTGACATTATATAATGTCAAAGTTCAAAATGTATAGATTCAATAGCTTTTCAATAAAAAATAAAAACGAAATTAAAGAAAATCAGTTTATTGGTGATATCTCGAAAACAAAAGAAGATATTTTAAATTTGTTTTCAGATTAATGGTGGGCCTTAAAATGCGCAACTTTGTCCCAGTTTAACTGACTCTCTATCTCTTTAAGTAACTGAGATCTCTATACATTCTGTCGAAATACGGACACCCTGTATGTATTCATTTTTTTGCTGTAATAAGTTTAGTATAAAATATGAATTCAACATTTCAGTCAACTTTCAGCTTCTGCATTTTCTGCACTTTATCTAAATAAAGTATTTTTACATCCAGTCTCTTGATTTTCATATTTCCGACGATTAAACACTGTTTATTCATTTCTCCATCATTATTGGACATTGCATCAGCATTTAAAGTTTTAATGATGTTCCATTTTTTTTTACTAAGACACATTTACTGCACTTTTAACAAAAATCATTGTTGCTTGTCTGCAATTGTATTTCCCCTTCAGCAAATTCGTATGTTTTCTAACGATAAAAAAAATGTTTATTCATTTCAAAATAGTCTTTGGAAATCTGATAAAAAATTGAATTATCAATGATTTTTGAAAAATAAACACATTTTCTGCACTTTATCTAAATAAAGTATTTTTTATAATTTTCGTGTAAATTTTAATAATTTTTGTTAAATTTTAAGATTTTTAACAAAAATTTACGAATTTCGTCTACTTCACGATATTTGTAATTTTTATAAATAACAAAATTATAAAATGTTTCTGATATTAATAAAAATGGGAAGCTCACCTCGAAAACCAGAAGTCAGCCATCGCATTCTTAGACATTCAAAAAGCATATGACTCAGTATGGCACCAAGCGCTGTTGTTTAAGTGCAATTCGATAGGCATCCCTCCTAATTTAATCCATATCCTCGACAGTTTCCTAACAAACCGATATCTAACAATCAGAATCCGAAACTCCCATTCCCAATCATTTACTCCCCAGCAAGGGCTTCCCCAAGGGTCACCACTGTCTCCCATATTATATAATATATTTGTCCACGACCTGTACAACCCCGACCCATTATACTTTAATCCCTCCGTGTATCCCCTTCTATATGCGGATGACACTACATTAATAGCTCACGCTCCCAACATTTCAAAAGCGTTAAACACTCTGTAAGAGCTCATTGACACCTTACAAACCTGGTTTGCAAAATCGAGAATATCCATAAACCCAAATAAAACGAAACTCCTTATCCCCTTCCACCGCCCCTTAAATTCTCCATACCATATTTTAATTAATAACCACCCTATCTCACCATCTCCCCATTCTAAATACTTAGGTATAGCATTCGATCCTAAATTTACCTTTAAAACACATACCTGAAATCTAAAAGCTAGCATAAAGGGCAGGGCTCAGCATTTCAGGGCATTGGCATACAAAAATGAGGGCATTTCCACAAAAACCGCTGTCCATATATACGCCATGATTTGCCGTCCCCTGCTCGAATATGCTGCTATCCTGTACCACAATCCCCGTACCGCTGTCCTGAACAGCATCGAAGTTGCAGAACGCTCTGCTCTTCGAGTCCTAACCAAAATCAGACACCCTAATAATCTATTAATAAAAACGGTTTAACTTTTTTTGTATAACACAATTTATTTTTATGTGACTGCAGTTTCGGCAAATTTAGCTTGCCATTATCAAATTACATGTTTGATAATGGCAAGCTAAATTTGCCGAAATTGCAGTCACATAAAAATAAATTGTGTTATACAAACAAAGTTAAACCGTTTTTTATTAATAAATTAACATGTATAACGAAGTAGAAGCCTCCACAATACAAAAAACCCCAATAATCCCTTACACAACTCTCCAAATGTACTCTTGTATGAAATGTGTAACATCCGGCCAATTACAGAACGCATCCTTAAAATTTGCAACTAATCCTTACATACTCAACATTATTTAACACCTCTTTATACCCCGTAACCCCAACATTCAACCCAAATTCAAGTTCCCAGCATTAACGCTTCACCAATTCATCCCATCTAATCATCCGGACTTAGACAACGACGTTAACGATCATAACTTTTGAAAAACCGACATGTACCTTACAAAGACAGGCTGAAAGACCCCTGGTCGATAGCCATTTTGTGAATTTCGTTAATTGTTTTTAAATATATTCTATTATTTGTTTTCAATATTTAATTATAATTATATTATGTACATAATTCATAAATAAAGATGTTTAGTTGGTTAAAAATCGGAAACAATTTCTTGGAAATTTTGTATATTCAATGAAAGTGTTAAAATTGTTATAATTCTCCGGGAATTTTGTTCATTTTTTAAAATTTTTGCGAGTTTTCAAAATATTGCACAATTTTATTCATTTTTCATTTTTGTCTTAATACATTTTTAAAACTATACTGATAACACTACTGACAAATTATAATAATAGTATTAACTGCCGTTTGACTAAGAACTATTTTCGACATTTTTGTTAGCGGAAGCAGTTCAATTTGTATTTAGCAATATTAACTAAAATTGAAAGTATGATGAAAAGTGGATAAAAACCATATTTATCGATTCTAGGATTTGACCAGTTTTCAACATAGCAAAGAGAGCTGCATCGTTTAAAATGATAACTGTACAATTCAGGTTATGATCTTTATCCGCTCTTCATTTTGAGGTCTTCAATTGTATTTTAGTGAAAATAAAATTACAAACACCCAGATATAACTAAAATATGTATAATATTCAAATTTCGGCAAACACTTTTTTCTGATACCTATTTCATTGATATTCACAGATAATATTGAGATGTGAAATAAATTGTCTATAAATCTAATCATCAAAAATCAACCAAATTCAATTTACTATGAAAATTCACAAAAACATATTGAGAAGTTATCAAACTTTCTTTCATTTGTAGAATATTCAATACAAAAGGTAAATTTCTATAAAAAAAACCTCCAACTTTATTTGTTTTCACTTCTAATTTTAATATAAAGAAAACTATAAAATGAGATTTCTATTATTGCCTAAAAAGTGTTTCCACTCCTTGATTCAGCATGAAGTAACATTTCGGCTCTAAATGTTCAAGGTTTTCTAAACTTTAAATTTTACTTCATGCTTAATCTTGAAGTGGAAAACACTCGTTTAATGCTTCAAATTGAACTCTTTAAAAAAAGGTATGCTTATTTATACTTAAAAGACACATTTCCTGTATATATGACTCTAGTGGGACAGATTAACAACATTTTACTATACATTAATTTTATATGCATGTAGTTTTTTGCAAAACATCGAATTTGTATTTCCTTTATACAAGGTAGACAAATAATGAGTGAAATAGCCTTTGGGTAACGCGATTAGTTAATTAATCTTAAAATATTTATTAAAAATGCTATTCTTATTGCATGTAATGTAAATGTAAATTTTCAAATTTCAATATGATTTTTTTATATTGTAAACAAGTAAACTTCACTTGAAATCAGTGTCTTATACGCGTGACGCATGAAGTAAAATTTCGAGTGTAGAAAAGCCTAAACCTAGGAGTTATTTAAAGCTTCAAATTGAAATCTTGAAAAAAACAACGAATATCTAAAGATTTACAGCATATAATCAGTGTATATGTATATATTTAAAAAAAAACTGCCTCTATTCTTGAGTTGTATTCAGACATAAGAGATTTTTATGTACAAATGATATATTATAACTACATGATTTTGTTAGTACGTCCTTGTCTGGGCTATCGACCTTCGGTCTTTCTGCCCTATAGAGTAATATTTAGATAATTAAAAAAGCATTGAGAAGGACGTTAATTAAGTCAACCGTTAAAAATCAGGATTTGAAATATTACATGAATCGATACAATGCTCAAATTGTTTCATTGTTATTGGTAAAATAATTGATATTTTGGTTACACATTTTTTTTAAGAAATACATACATAAGTAAGTGAAAAAAAAAACAAATAACTTACCTTATTTCTAATGCAGCTTAAAAGTCAGTATTATTCCTCGTTTTCACCTATAAAAAACAAAAAAACCAAAATCGTGATTTATTATAGAAATAAAGGTACTAGCATTATTATTCATATCAATTTTGTTTAGATCTAGGAGAGTCACATAGAAAATGGTTCGTTATGATTATCTTACAAGAATATATTGAATAAATTATTAAATGTTTCCTTACGGTATGACATGCTAATGGCTAATTTTGCATGATCAGACAACATGTCTTCGGATTTATTATAAATATGACACTTACGTTTTGTCAAATAAGAAATATTCCATTTATTAATTTAAATAGTTTGGTGGTTGTAGGCAAATTTTCTTTTAAATATACATACCTTGATATACATTGCACATTTTCAGGCAATCGTTGTTTTTAAAAAACTTTCAATGTGAAGCTTCTAACGAGTGTTTCCACTCCTAGATTAAGCTTGAAGTAAAACTTCGAGATTAGAAAAGCGTGTAAATTTGGTTAAGTCGCGTAGCGAAGCGGATCGACCAAATCAAATTTTTAGGCTTTTCTAAACTCGAAATTTTAGTTCATGCTCCCCACGCGTATAAAACACTAAAATATTCTGAAGTGCAAAATATACTTCTTGAACAGTATTCTATAGCAATATATTTTAAACTTCTCTATACCTGAAAAAGCCTGAAAATTTGGTTTGTTCGCTCCGCTTTGCGGAGCGACTACACCAAATTTTCAGACTTTTCTAAACTCAACATTTTTCTTCATGCTTAATCAAAGAGTGGAAACACTCGTTTGAAACTTCAAATTGAACGCTTTTAAAAAAGCAATGAATGCCTTAAATTTTATAGCGTTGCATCGGAATATGTACCTACATTTAAAAGAAAAATTCCTTGTATATCGGGATATGTATAGTTAAAAGACACATTGCCTGTATATCTATAGAGAGAAATATTTGTAGATTTCTTTGAAATCTTGTAAATAATACGATTATGGAATTAGATTATCCCCTAAAATATACGAATCCAATTCTGTATTTACAAACGCTGTTAAACAACTATGTATCTTTATTTGAATTATCACAAATTTACATATCTGCATCTACTAAATATTATTACAAGTAGTCACACAACTCATAAACGTGGAAATAGCACCCGCATTTGAATAAAAATGCATACCGCGAAAACAGTAAGACCGAGAAATGCGCATTTGGAGTGCGATTATATAAATGTAAAAATTCTAGTTCAGAAGAAATTAATAATAAAAGAGTGAAGACGTCGCATACATTATACAGAAGGTACGGGACGAAGACGGACGGAGGTCCTAAAACTGAGTGCACCCGCGGCGGCGTTTAAGTTCGCACAAAATTATTTATTGCTCGATATTTGCGGCAAATCCAGACGATTTCAAATAAAACTACAATAATATGAATAGAGCAAGAAAACGCAGACTGAATAAAATTTAAAACGGCAAAGGATCGCCCGGAAAAGGGGCTGAGGCTGCATTTTTATAAGCCGCATCATGCCGCGCCACCAGCTACAAAAATTCACCTATAAATTTAAATCTGCTAATATTGTTTGCACTCACTATTTTAGTTTTAAATATGTTTTTATAATCTTGAATAAGTTTTTCATGATTAATGTTTTCATAACAAGCCCAAATGTGTGTTTTCCTCTTTTCATCTCTAACAAACTAATATTACATCAAAATATTGCTTGGTTTTATATAAAACTATTTAATTTTCCTTCATTACTATCTAATTCCATTAAGAATCTACAGTAATAACACAATATATGACACAGCGGCAAGATTTAGATCGAAGCGTGCGCATCGTGTGTGGTGCGTGCCGATAATAAACACTGTTTATTGTCGAAGCGCCGATAAATCACAGCGACATCTTTGTTTTACAATTTTACACTTTTTTTAGTGCATAAAGAGTTTAAAACCTCATCATAAATTTGTATTTATCTGCCTGATAAGGCCACTGTGTGGTGAAACATGTTGCAGTTTTTAACAATGGAAGTGAAACTCTCCCAACTATGTTGTTTTATTTCAAATAGTATTATGGCGTTTCATCGTGTATCCTCCTCATAAATTAAATATTAAATAATTAAAAATACTCATAATAAATATTAATATTATTTCTAGTATTACAAATTTGTACAGCTTGTTTCTTCAATTTTTTACATAGGGTTGGGCTCTTCAAACTTACATACACAAATTCTGAAAGTAAATGGAGCAACTAACACCAATATTGCCACCGACACGCACTAATAAAAGGAGCTTGAAGGTTTAGGTTACTTTTAAGTTTAAGGTCGGAAATTCGCATGTTATTTGGCCATAAGAACGAGCAACGATTAATCTTTCACAATAATGAAAATACATCTTTGAAACTTATACATATTGCACATTGAAGTTTTGGGAATAAATTGACACTATTCTTTAAAAAACAAATGTTTCTTAAATTATATATAAATCAACTAATAAAACACTCCTAAATGATCACATAAATCCGTTCAATACTTCCATAGAAAATATTATTTCTTCTTCATATTGCTTTAATTTATTAAAATAATTAGTATAAACATATTGTATTAAATAGATTAATCTAAAATAAATAATAAATAAAATTATTCGGTGCTCAGAAATCTCTATAAGAGCAATGTAAATTTTGATTATGCTTTTAATAAATAGGTGGCAGCATCATGCTATTTTAGTAATATCTTAAAATTATACTGTAATTTCCTAAAACATGTGGAAAGAAATTGGGTTTGATATGTAAAATTCGTGTACGGCATTTGTCGCGACACGAGTTCCAGGTGCGCGGCCTTGAATTGGGAATGTATTTTTTCTGCCGCGGACTGTTCATTCATTATGCTGTTGATACACAACAAAGAACGACATTATTAAAATATTTCCCAATACATTCTTTAAATATAACTGCATTTCTGGATTCATGATTTGAATGGGAATGTGGAATGCCAGTATATGTTTATTCAAGTGATGAGTCGGAAATGTTTCTTATTCATTTATTTACCAAATTGAATGTACGACATTCGGCGATTTGATTACCGAGGCACTTAGTCAGCTTAGCGTCTAGAGTTCGAATTGGGTTATTGTAATTTCTCATTTTTTGTACGGCTTAGCCTACTCAGCTTAAAATGTCGCCTACTCAGCTTAGTGGGTAGACCTGGAGTCACGTGTTCGCATCTATTCCTTTTGTGTGCTTCATTGCAATTTACCAAATTAAGGAGTACAGCACGCGACAGTCATGTACGATATTTGATTTTTGATAGTAATCATTTAAATCACTTATGTAGTTGCAAATAACATGAATATATATTATTTGTTGCCCGAATTCAACTGTTTGTCTACAATATAAATACAGGGAATTTTTCTGTTAGGAAAACATGTGCATGAGCTGTACATTTTCTGACATGCGTTGTTTTTTAAAAGAGTTCAATTTAAAGCTTTAAGCGAGTGTTTTTCACTCCCAGACTAGGCATGAAGTAAAATTTCGAGTTTAGAAAAGCCCCGTGAAATTTTCTGTTCTTTTCTAAACTCGAAATTTTACTTCATGCGCCACGCGTATAAAACACTGATTTCAAGAGAGGTTCAAATATACATAAATTTCACACTATTTTAGTGTTTTATACGCGTGGCGCATGAAGTAAGATTTCGAGTTTAGAAAAGCCCAGAAAATTTGTCTCGGGTCGTTGCGCGACCCTCGACAAATGTTCACAGGGCTTTTCTTAACTTGAAATTTTACTTCATGCTTAGTCTGGGAGCGGAAAACACTTGTTTAAAATTTCAAATTGAACTCTTTTAAAAAAACAACGAATATCTAAATATTTAATGAAAATTATCTGAATTTAGAATACGTATACTTTAAAGAAAAACTCCCTGTATATACTCATATGGAATATCAAACTAAAAAAACATCTGTTTCGTTATACAGTTGTATGTATCCTGAATATTTATCCAGTTTACTCGTGTCTTCTGTAATTCAATGCCCATTCATTCATTCGCACGGCGCTCTGCACTCATCATTTTTATTATTCGTTGTGATAAAATTCGGCAGGCACTATAAACCAATTCATAGTTAAAACTACTTTCTGCAATTTTGCTATTTCTGCGCCATCTCGTATCCCAGAAACACACAACCAGCAAAAATTGGCCCTCTTAATAACTTCTAGTATAAAGTCAATAGACTTAAAAGTAACCTAAACCTACAAGCTCCTTTTATTGGCGCGTGTCGGATTTAGTATTGGTTTTAGTTGCTCCATTTACTTTCAGAAATTGTTCTGATGTAGTTATTTTATTTTGTAGAAATTCGTCGATATAGCTCTCTGCTATTGTAGTTGAGCGCCATCCGCCATGTTTTTTTATGCTAATTCAATCTGCACCAGAATTCGTCATAAGGTTTGCAGAACTGCAGCGAAAACAGTGACCCTTGTATAAATGCGGATCTGGCAAATTTAAATATTTGGCTATATTAGCCGGTATTTTGCCTTAAGTGTTTTTTCCCACAGGTTGTCACGTATATTTTCCTTTGTTATAAAAGATTAATAATCTGTTTAAGGGTGTATTTAATGGTCTAAATTATAACATTTTAAAAGAACTTCCATCATATTGATTCTGTCAACAATTTTATTAATTATAATAAACGTTCGTAGAACATTATTTTTCGTATTTGGAATTATAACTATTATGCAGTCATTTTTAATTTTAATATTGTTAATACTTAATTAAAGCAACTTAATGCGTCGACAAGCACGCTAAATGCCTATGATAAGAGCAACCCACAATAAACACCAGTCACAGATGTATTAAGGCAAATAAAAAAAAACTGTACATTACCTTTAACATCAAGGACTCGTCAGAGGCTTCTTTTAAACACTGAATACACTGCGCATTGTCCAATGTTTTAAATTTCTTTGTTGATAGTTGATAGAGTTTTTCTTTATTAATGCATATGCTTTATTAAATAGTCCGATACGAATGATTTCTTTGATTTTGATACCTGATTTTAGCATTGAAAATTCTGACCATAAAGTTGCACTATTTAGTACCTTGCTTTTTTCAGATATATAGGCTAGAATTACATTTTATGGTGTGTTTTTTGCCTTTTTAAGCACTTTCCACTTGCAAAATACGGCATAGTTTTGTTCATATCGTTGCCTTGACTTATCCGGCAGTAGATTGCCGTTGACACTAGATGCATTTTTTTGTAATTTTGGAGAAGTACACTCCATTAGATCATCCCTGTCGCCCTTTTTTCACATTCTACACGAATTGATTTCTTAATTCACTAATAACTTCTGTTACTAATTAATATTACATACGTTGCACCATTGAAAGTGAAATGTCACTGTCAGATTTCTGCATAGTCTACTCATATTCCGCGAAAGATTGTCTAGCTTATACATATTATTTTTTCGGCCCTAGATACGCTAAGTCGTAGTTTCGGCCCGATTTATATGGCCGAAATATTTTTCGATAGAGGCAGGCGAAAAATGTTATTTCAATTTATATACCTTATGAAAATACAACAAAGTAAAATATCAATGCACTCGTAATATATAAATTGCTACGAATACCAGCATATTCCGTTTGAAATACACGCGTTCGGTTTAGTAAATATTTATTATTCCATTCGCTTAATTTAATGAAACAATGTGCATAATTCTATTAAAGAATCACATTAAATGGCAAATGGATAAAACTCAATTGTGTCTATCAAATTTACAATTCACACACGTTTTATGATTATTTCTTTAAAATAAGTGAACAACAGAATTCATAATACACTGAATTATTGGCGGAGTTATAAATAGTCATCGATTTAGGTTTCTTATGCCACAATAGAAACGTACACAATTGATAATGTAAATGCATAATTTAAAATTGTATAGAATAAAATAGGTATCTATATAATGGTGTCTAAATAAATATTAATAAGATCAAATTAACCGTCAAAGAATTCCGTTTGACGTTCAATTTAAATTATTAAACGAGGGTTTTCCAATTCAGGTTAAGCATGAAGTAAAATATCGAGCGATCAAACCAAATTTTGAAATTATAAAATTGTAAACTCGAAAATTTACTTCACGCGCCACGCGTACAAAAGACTTTTTTGATGTAATGTTCACAATGTACGCTTTTAGCATACTGCTTTACTAGTATATTTCGAACTTCACCTGAAATCAGTGTTTTATACGCGTGGCGCATGAAGTAAAATTTCGAGTTTAGAAAAACCTAAAAATTTGGTTTGATCGCTCAGCTTCACTGAGCGACCAAACCAAATTTTCAGGCCATTCTAAACTCGAAATATTACTTCATGCTTAATCTTGGGGTGGAAAAGACTCGTTTAAGACTTCAAATTGAGCTTTTATATCTTATGAAGTGTTATATTATAACTACAAGGTTTTTTTCTATCCTATTCTGTTTATCGCACTCCCTAAAACAATATATGTATCTTAATTCTCGTTCCGTTTACATTGCTTAATGTTTATATAATAACAATTATTTTTTCTACTCATAATAATTATGTATATATATATATAAAATAAATTAAGGATCTTGAAAATAGCAAATTACAGATGTAATACAGGGTGAAGAGATAGAGAGTCGGTTAAATTTGGGCAAAGTTGCGTAATTTAGGGCCCAATAACAAATTTGAAATTTCTTCGTTCGTTTTTGAGATAGTGTCAAAAAGCGGATTAGTTGAAAACTATTGAATTCAGACTTTTCCAACTTTGACATTATAAAGGCACTTTTTAACGATAGATCTAGTAATATATTTTATTTTAAGATAACTATAACAGTTACGACAGTTCTTTGTGGGCACAGGTGAAAAATCAAAAATGAAAAATCAAAAACAACACTCGGAACCAAAAAAAGCCTGGCTAGTGGTTAAGCGTATACAAAATCGTTTCACAGAAGAGGACATAAAAGTGCATGTTAACTCGATAATCGGCCACAATCATATCAGTTGTGAAAAGATAAACTCAAACGAATTCTGCTCAGTATTTAAAATTGGAGTCGATTTCTCTGAGTATGACTTAGTGAATAATCCCGATAACTGGCCGGAGGGTGTCATCGTCGGTAGATATATTTTTAAACAAGGTAGCCGAGACCTAATCGGAACCTAATACAATCTCCCGTAAAACTTCTATATCTGTGTACTTCACAAACATACAAAGTATACGAAACAAAGTAAACCAATTTGAAGCTTTTCTAATCGAAAATAACAATGAGTTCGACGTCATCTGTTTATGCGAGCATTGGCTGAGGGAGGAGGAACTATCCGGGCTCAAAATGGACTCGTTTAGCACGGGCTCATCCTTCTGCAGACAGCAGTTCCTGCATGGGGGTGTGTTACATCTATTCAAAAGCAACATTCAACACACTGTTGTGAAAAATGCGCTTCAATTATCCAAAGAAAAAGTTTGTGAACTGGCAGCGTCGTTTATAGCTTCATTCAATATTATTTTAATAACTGTTTACCGTTCTCCATCGGGTGATTTCAATGATTTTATTAATGTTTTAGGGAACTTTTTGGACAATCTAAATATGCAAAGGACCATAATAGTTGTGGGTGATTTTAATGTAAAATTTAATAGCAATGACCCCTTGGCGATAACTCTAGGGGAGGTCTTAGCCTCATACGGCCTATTTAGTATGGTGGAATTTAACACGAGAAAAGGTAATTGTCTTGACAATATGTTTGCGAATATTAGCACAGAAAATATTACTGTAACACCTCTTGACTCGGGACTGTCGGATCATATAGGAATTTCTCTCAGGATTGAGTTAGATATAGCACCACAGGTAAGGAAACCACTGATTATCCGACCTATTACTGAGCTGGGTACTTTTAACTTATTCAATACATTAAATGAACAAAATTTTAATTTCATTGATGATACAAAGACAAACATTGATTTTAAATTCAATACATTTATGGACATAATAAGCGAGGGCATTGTCAACAGTTTTCCAAAGAAGAAAATTAACAATACAAGTAATAATACTAGCAGAATATATTGGTACAATCAAAATTTAAAGGAAATGAGGGAAACACTGCTACTACTGAAGGAAGCAAGTAATAGATCCCCTGATATAAAAATAAACTACGTAAATTATAAAAAATCATACAATAACGCAATAAAATCAGCAAGAATAAGTGCAAACGTAAACTTTATCAAAAAATCAAATAACTACCCCAAAGCTCTTTGGTCAATGATTAAAAAAAATAAAGGTGCCACTAGTATTATTCCTATATCACCTGATGAGTTAAATATTTTCTTTAGCACAGCTGCAGAGAGGATAGTCGAGAGTCTTCCGGTGTCTGATAATGATCCTATAAAATTGATGTGTGCAAGCCCTATATGCACCGTAGATTATTTCAAATTTCATGAGGTTAGCCCGATTGAGGTAAGGAATACTATACAGAGCTTAAATAATTCAAATACTAAGGACATTTATGGTATGACAACAGGGCTCCTAAAAAAGATCACTAATGTACTTATACTCCCCCTTACTAAATTATTCAACTACTGCATCAATTTTTCAGTTTTTCCGGATAGCCTCAAGGTGGGTTGCATCATTCCAGTCTTCAAGAAAGGCTGCAGTACAGACCCTAATAACTACAGACCGATCTCTTTACTGCCTATTTTTTCCAAAGTCCTGGAAAAAGTATTATTCAAACAGATTACTGACTTCATTGACAGATATGACATACTAAATAAAAATCAATTTGGCTTTCGCAGGGGAATGTCTACTGCTGACGCGGTCGGTGCCTTACTGGATAACGTCCTGGATGGATTTAACTCTAGCGAGTCAACAATGGCGTCTTATTTCGATCTCAGTAAGGCATTCGACTGTGTCTCACAAGACGTTCTTCTGCGCAAGCTTTACTTTTTAAACTTCCATCCTACCAGTAGCCGTCTCATTGGGTCATATCTTACTCGCCAACGAGTAAAATTAAATGGCTGTCTGTCGGCGGAGGAGAGCACATTTTATCACGGGGTACCACAGGGTTCAATTTTGGGTCCCTTATTATTTCTGCTTTACATAAACGATCTGCCGTATCACGTGAGGAATGCAAAACTGATCCTCTACGCCGACGACACCACATGCCTGAATCAATCTTCTGGACTCCAGAGTTTGGTCGCCCGTAATGGGGAGGCAAATCTTGAAGTACTGGAATGGTTTAACACCAATAGACTTTCTTTGAATGCGGGAAAAACTGTAAACCAGGTATTCTCTTTAAGCACAGATGCCACAAACAACTGTTCAATAAAGTTCATGGGTATCAATTTAGATTCCAAATTAAATTGGCATGCCCATGGTGACTACATTTCAAAAAAACTATGCTCTGCTATCTTCCTGTTACGCAACCTGACGAATTCCTTACCTCAATCTTCTCTAAAAACAGCATATTTTGGTATGTTTCACAGCCACATAACCTATGGAGTAGTATTGTGGGGACACTCGTCTATGATGACTCGCCTATTTTCTCTGCAGCGTCGTGTCATCAGAGTGCTGGCAAATGCCGGCTACAGAGATGATTGCAAACAATTCTTCATTAATATGGGAATACTCACTTTACCGTCTGTCTTTATTCTGGAGTCATTAAAGCATATTCGCAAACATATCGACTCGTACACTACCCATCAACAAATTCACTGCTATTCCACAAGAAATAGCAGCCTACTTTATCCTGAATATCATCGCATATCCAAGGCGAGAAGTGCCACCAACTATTATGGTCCTAAGTTGTTTAACTTATTGCCACAGCACATAAAACACCGGTCTGTGACAAATTTTAAGACAAGGATTAAAGCCTACCTCTTGAAAAAGGCATTCTATACCATCGATGATTGCTTGTCCAATAAGTTCCTAGATTTTGTGTAATTGTTTTTCTTTTATCTGTCCATATATATACATATATACATGTTCATGTTGATTGTCTACTTTTATAGATCAAAACATGTTAAAGGTTTGAACTCTGAAGTGTGTAAACTACTGTAATAACACAAATTTTATAATTTTTTTTTTATAATAATAATTTACCCAAGGCCCATAGCTAACTACCACACTGTAGTTTATTGTACATTTTATATGTAAAATTTTAATGTTTTGGTTTTTGTAAAGAGTGCCTTGGAAACAGTTGAGTAACTCACGGCTCAGTCAACTTAGCCCCCCGAAGTTTGATTTTTTTGAAAAAAACTATTGCGCTAGACGGGCCTTAGCTAGCGCCAGCTAGCGCCACAAAAATTAGAGCTAGCGCCATTACGACAAGAAAGTTACGGGGGTTTGAACTTTCGGGGGGCTAGGTTGATGCTAGCCCCCCGAGTTTGGATTTTTTAAGTTTTTTTACACTATTCGGATTCCTCAGAGCTAGCGCCAGCTAGCGCCACCAATTTAAAAGCTAGCGCTACCCCCACAACCCTAAAAAATGATAAAACATTTTTAACCCCAGCCCCCCGAAATGAGAATTTTTTCATCAAATTAGGTGGAAAAGCTTGCTTGGAGCTAGCGCCAGCAGAATACGAAAAAAAATGTCTCTCAAAAAAATCAGGTAAAAAAATATTCACATCCAAATTTTGATACGAGAGCTTTCACATCCTGTGTGCGTATTACCATTTACTTGATGAATTTCAATACAAAATTAAGTGTGGCATTTAAAATACTGCTTCCAAAAATATATCGGCCTTCGAAATACCTTATTTATGTTCATAGACATCAGCTATTAGAAATATGATGCATGGAAAACAGTAGCGTAACTAAAAATTGTGTTTTCACTTCTTGCTAATTTAAATCGTCATAACTCGGAAACTAACGGTACGATTATAATTTTTCTTTCGTCGTTGGAACACCTAAAATGATATTTTTTTTTCGTTGATGGAATGACTAAAGTAATGTTTATAACCACTGCCAACAAGAAAGCTAGCGCCAGTAAGACAGTGGCGTACCTGACGATTGATTTTTTACTCCTTGATAATCTAAGTCGTTATAACTCGGAAACTAACTGTACGATTTCAATTTTTTCTTCGTTGATTAAATCACTACAGTAATGTTTGTAACCACTGCTAACAAGAAAGCTAGCGCCAGTAAGACAGTGGCGTACCTGGCGATTGATTTTTTACTCCTTGATAATTTAAGTCGTTATAACTCGGAAACTAACTGTACGATTTCAATTTTTTTTTCGTTGATGGAATGACTAAAGTAATTTTTATAACCACTGCCAACAAGAAAGCTAGCGCCAGTAAGACAGTGGCGTACCTGACGATTGATTTTTTACTCCTTGATAATTTAAGTCGTTATAACTCGGAAACTAACTGTACGATTTCAATTTTTTTTTTCGTTGATGGAATGACTAAAGTAATGTTTATAACCACTGCCAACAAGAAAGCTAGCGCCAGTAAGACAGTGGCGTACCAGACGATTGATTTTTTACCCCTTGATAATTTAAGTCGTTATAACTCGGAAACTAACTGTACGATTTCAATTTTTTTTTCGTTGATTGAATGACTAAAGTAATGTTTATAACCACTGCCAACAAGAAAGCTAGCGCCAGTAAGACAGTGGCGTAACTGACGATTAATTTTTTACCCCTTGATAATTTAAGTCGTTATAACTCGGAAATTAACTGTACGATTTCAATTTTTTTTTCGTTGATGGAATGACTAAAGTAATGTTTATAACCACTGCCAACAAGAAAGCTAGCGCCAGTAAGACAGTGGCGTACCAGACGATTGATTTTTTACCCCTTGATAATTTAAGTCGTTATAACTCGGAAACTAACTGTACGATTTCAATTTTTTTTTCGTTGATGGAATGACTAAAGTAATGTTTATATCCACTGCCAACAAGAAAGCTAGCGCCAGTAAGACAGTGGCGTACCAGACGATTGATTTCTTACCCCTTGATAATTTAAGTCGTTATAACTCGGAAACTAACTGTACGATTTCAATTTTTTTTCGTTGATTGAATAACTAAAGTAATGTTTATAACCACTGCCAACAAGAAAGCTAGCGCCAGTAAGACAGTGGCGTAACTGACGATTGATTTTATACCCCTTGATAATTTAAGTCGTTATAACTCGGAAATTAACTGTACGATTTCAATTTTTTTTTCGTTGATAGAATGACTAAAGTAATGTTTATAACCACTGCCAACAAGAAAGCTAGCGCCAGTAAGACAGTGGCGTACCAGACGATTGATTTTTTACCCCTTGAAAATTTAAGTCGTTATAACTCGGAAACTAACTGTACGATTTCAATTTTTTTTTCGTTGATTGAATGACAAAAGTAATGTTTATAACCACTGCCAACAAGAAAGCTAGCGCCAGTAAGTCAGTGGCGTAACTGACGATTGATTTTTTACCTCTTGATAATTTAAGTCGTTATAACTCGGAAATTAACTGTACGATTTCAATTTTTTTTTCGTTGATGGAATGACTAAAGTAATGTTTATAACCACTGCCAACAAGAAAGCTAGCGCCAGTAAGACAGTGGCGTAACTGACGATTGATTTTTTACCCCTTGATAATTTAAGTCGTTATAACTCGGAAATTAACTGTACGATTTCAATTTTTTTTTCGTTGATGGAATGACTAAAGTAATGTTTATAACCACTGCCAACAAGAAAGCTAGCGCCAGTAAGACAGTGGCGTAACTGACGATTGATTTTTTACCCCTTGATAATTTAAGTCGTTATAACTCGGAAATTAACTGTACGATTTCAATTTTTTTTTCGTTGATGGAATGACTAAAGTAATGTTTATAACCACTGCCAACAAGAAAGCTAGCGCCAGTAAGACAGTGGCGTACCAGATGATTGATTTTTTACCCCTTGAAAATTTAAGTCGTTATAACTCGGAAACTAACTGTACGATTTCAATTTTGTTTTCGTTGATTAAATCACTAAAGTAATGTTTATAACCACTGCTAACAAGAAAGCTTGCGCCTGTAAGACAGTGGCGTACCTGACGATTGATTTTTTACCCCTTAATAATTTAAGTCGTTATAACTCGGAAACTAACTATACGATTTTAATTTTGTTTTTGTTGATTGAATCACCAAAGTAATGTTTATAACCACTGCTAACAAGAAAGCTAGCGCCAGTAAGACAGTGGCGTACCTGTCGATTGATTTTTTACTCCTTGAAAATTTAAGTCGTTATAACTCGGAAACTAACTGTACGATTTCAATTTTGTTTTCGTTGATTAAATCAATAAAGCAATGTTTATAACCACTGCTAACAAGAAAGCTAGCGCTAGTAAGACAGTGGCGTACCTGACGATTGATTTTTTACTCCTTGATAATTTAAGTCGTTCTAACTCGGAAACTAACTGTTCGATTTCAATTTTGTTTTCGTTGATTGAATCACTAAAGTAATAATTATAACCACTGCTAACAAGAAAGCTAGCGCCAGTAAGACAGTGGCGTACCTGACGATTGATTTTTTACTCCTTGATAATTTAGGTCGTTATAACTCGGAAACTAACTGTACGTTTTTAATTTGTTTTTCGTTGATTGAATCACTAAAGTAAAGTCAATCGTCAGGTACGCCACTGTCTTACTGGCGCTAGCTTTCTTGTTAGCAGTCGTAATAAACATTACTTTAGTGATTCAATCGAAGAAAAAAAAATGGAAATCGTACAGTTAGTTTCCGAGTTATAACGACTTAAATTATCAAGGAGTAAAAAATCAATCGTCAGGTACGCCACTGTCTTACTGGCGCTAGCTTTCTTGTTGGCAGTGGTTATAAAAATTACTTTAGTCATTCCATCAACGAAAAAAAAATTGAAATCGTACAGTTAATTTCCGAGTTATAACGACTTAAATTATCAAGGGGTAAAAAATCAATCGTCTGGTACGCCACTGTCTTACTAGCGCTAGCTTTCTTGTTGGCAGTGGTTATAAACATCACTTTAGTCATTCCATCAACGAAAAAAAAAATGAAATCGTACAGTTAATTTCCGAGTTATAACGACTTAAATTATCAAGGGGTAAAAAATCAATCGTCAGTTACGCCACTGTCTTAGTGGCGCTAGCTTTCGTGTTGGCAGTGGTTATAAACATTACTTTAGTCATTCAATTAACGAAAAAAAAATTGAAATTGTACAGTTAGTTTCCGAGTTATAACGACATAAATTATCAAGGGGTAAAAAATCAATCGTCTGGTACGCCACTGTCTTACTTGCGCTAGCTTTCTTGTTGGCAGTGGTTATAAACATTACTTTAGTCATTCCATCAACGAAAAAAAAATTGAAATCGTACAGTTAGTTTCCGAGTTATAACGACTTAAATTATCAAGGGGTAAAAAATCAATCGTCTGGTACGCCACTGTCTTACTGGCACTAGCTTTCTTGTTGGCAGTGGTTATAAACATTACTTTAGTGAATTAATCAACGAAAAAAAAAATTGAAATCGTACAGTTAGTTTCCGAGTTATAACGACTTAAATTATCAAGGGGTAAAAAATCAATCGTCTGGTACGCCACTGTCTTACTAGCGCTAGCTTTCTTGTTGGCAGTGGTTATAAACATTACTTTAGTCATTCCATCAACGAAAAAAAAAATGAAATCGTACAGTTAATTTCCGAGTTATAACGACTTAAATTATCAAGGGGTAAAAAATCAATCGTCAGTTACGCCACTGTCTTAGTGGCGCTAGCTTTCGTGTTGGCAGTGGTTATAAACATTACTTTAGTCATTCAACTAACGAAAAAAAAATTGAAATTGTACAGTTAGTTTCCGAGTTATAACGACTTAAATTATCAAGGGGTAAAAAATCAATCGTCTGGTACGCCACTGTCTTACTTGCGCTAGCTTTCTTGTTGGCAGTGGTTATAAACATTACTTTAGTCATTCCATCAACGAAAAAAAAATTGAAATCGTACAGTTAATTTCCGAGTTATAACGACTTAAATTATCAAGGGGTAAAAAATCAATCGTCAGTTACGCCACTGTCTTACTGGCGCTAGCTTTCTTGTTGGCAGTAGTTATAAACATTACTTTAGTCATTCAATCAACGAAAAAAAAATTGAAATCGTACAGTTAGTTTCCGAGTTATAACGACTTAAATTATCAAGGAGTAAAAAATGAATCGTCAGGTACGCCACTGTCTTACTTGCGCTAGCTTTCTTGTTGGCAGTGGTTATAAACATTACTTTAGTCATTCAATCAACGAAAAAAAAATTGAAATCGTACAGTTAGTTTCCGAGTTATAACGACTTAAATTATCAAGGAGTAAAAAATCAATCGTCAGGTACGCCACTGTCTTACTGGCGCTAGCTTTCTTGTTGGCAGTGGTTATAAACATTACTTTAGTCATTCCATCAACGAAAAAAAAAATTAAATCGTACAGTTAGTTTCCGAGTTATAACGACTTAAATTATCAAGGAGTAAAAAATCAATCGTCAGTTACGCCACTGTCTTACTGGCGCTAGCTTTCTTGTTGGCAGTGGTTATAAACATCACTTTAGTCATTCCATCAACGAAAAAAAAAATGAAATCGTACAGTTAATTTCCGAGTTATAACGACTTAAATTATCAAGGGGTAAAAAATCAATCGTCAGTTACGCCACTGTCTTAGTGGCGCTAGCTTTCGTGTTGGCAGTGGTTATAAACATTACTTTAGTCATTCAATTAACGAAAAAAAAATTGAAATTGTACAGTTAGTTTCCGAGTTATAACGACATAAATTATCAAGGGGTAAAAAATCAATCGTCTGGTACGCCACTGTCTTACTTGCGCTAGCTTTCTTGTTGGCAGTGGTTATAAATATTACTTTAGTCATTCCATCAACGAAAAAAAAATTGAAATCGTACAGTTAGTTTCCGAGTTATAACGACTTAAATTATCAAGGGGTAAAAAATCAATCGTCTGGTACGCCACTGTCTTACTAGCGCTAGCTTTCTTGTTGGCAGTGGTTATAAACATTACTTTAGTCATTCCATCAACGAAAAAAAAAATGAAATCGTACAGTTAATTTCCGAGTTATAACGACTTAAATTATCAAGGGGTAAAAAATCAATCGTCAGTTACGCCACTGTCTTAGTGGCGCTAGCTTTCGTGTTGGCAGTGGTTATAAACATTACTTTAGTCATTCAATTAACGAAAAAAAAATTGAAATTGTACAGTTAGTTTCCGAGTTATAACGACTTAAATTATCAAGGGGTAAAAAATCAATCGTCTGGTACGCCACTGTCTTACTTGCGCTAGCTTTCTTGTTGGCAGTGGTGATAAACATTACTTTAGTCATTCCATCAACGAAAAAAAAATTGAAATCGTACAGTTAATTTCCGAGTTATAACGACTTAAATTATCAAGGGGTAAAAAATCAATCGTCAGTTACGCCACTGTCTTACTGGCGCTAGCTTTCTTGTTGGCAGTGGTTATAAACATTACTTTAGTCATTCAATCAACGAAAAAAAAATTGAAATCGTACAGTTAGTTTCCGAGTTATAACGACTTAAATTATCAAGGAGTAAAAAATCAATCGTCAGGTACGCCACTGTCTTACTGGCGCTAGCTTTCTTGTTGGCAGTGGTTATAAACATTACTTTAGTCATTCCATCAACGAAAAAAAAAATTAAATCGTACAGTTAGTTTCCGAGTTATAACGACTTAAATTATCAAGGAGTAAAAAATCAATCGTCAGTTACGCCACTGTCTTACTGGCGCTAGCTTTCTTGTTGGCAGTGGTTATAAACATTACTTTAGTCATTCAATCAACGAAAAAAAAATTGAAATCGTACAGTTAGTTTCCGAGTTATAACGACTTAAATTATCAAGGAGTAAAAAATCAATCGTCAGTTACGCCACTGTCTTACTGGCGCTAGCTTTCTTGTTGGCAGTGGTTATAAACATTACTTTAGTGAATTAACCAACGAAAAAAAAAATGAAATCGTACAGTTAGTTTCCGAGTTATAACGACTTAAATTATCAAGGGGTATAAAATCAATCGTCTGGTACGCCACTGTCTT
Source organism: Philonthus cognatus (assembly GCA_932526585.2). Classification (NCBI taxonomy): domain Eukaryota; kingdom Metazoa; phylum Arthropoda; class Insecta; order Coleoptera; family Staphylinidae; genus Philonthus; species Philonthus cognatus. The sequence goes on from OW052243.1 coordinate 95,871,912, forward strand.
ACCTGCGCTAGCTTTCTTGTTGGCAGTGGTTATAAACATTACTTTAGTCATTCAATCAACGAAAAAAAAATTGAAATCGTACAGTTAGTTTCCGAATTATAACGACTTAAATTATCAAGGGGTAAAAAATCAATCGTCTGGTACGCCACTGTCTTACTGGCGCTAGCTTTCTTGTTGGCAGTGGTTATAAACATTACTTTAGTCATTCCATCAACGAAAAAAAAATTGAAATCGTACAGTTAATTTCCGAGTTACACGACTTAAATTATCAAGGGGTAAAAAATCTATCGTCAGGGTCGCCACTGTCTTACTGGCGCTAGCTTTCTTGTTGGCAGTGGTTATAAACATTACTTTAGTCATTCAATCAACGAAAAAAAAATTGAAATCGTACAGTTAATTTCTGAGTTATAACGACTTAAATTATCAAGGGGTAAAAAATCAATCGTCAGTTACGCCACTGTCTTACTGGCGCTAGCTTTCTTGTTGGCAGTTGTTATAAACATTACTTTAGTCATTCCATCAACGAAAAAAAAATTAAAATCGTACAGTTAATTTCCGAGTTATAACGACTTAAATTATCAAGGGGTAAAAAATCAATCGTCAGTTACGCCACTGTCTTAATGGCGCTAGCTTTCTTGTTGGCAGTGGTTATAAACATTATTTTAATTATTCAATCAACGAAAAAAAAATTGAAATCGTACAGTTAGTTTCCGAGTTATAACGACTTAAATTATCAAGGGGTAAGAAATCAATCGTCTGGTACGCCACTGTCTTACTGGCGCTAGCTTTCTTGTTGGCAGTGGTTATAAACATTACTTTAGTCATTCTATCAACGAAAAAAAAATTGAAATCGTACAGGTAATTTCCGAGTTATAACGACTTAAATTATCAAGGGGTAAAAAATCAATCGTCAGTTACGCCACTGTCTTACTGGCGCTAGCTTTCTTGTTGGCAGTGGTTATAAACATTACTTTAGTCATTCTATCAACGAAAAATAAATTGAAATCGTACAGTTAATTTCCGAGTTATAACGACTTAAATTATCAAGGGGTAAAAAATCAATCGTCAGTTACGCCACTGTCTTACTGGCGCTAGCTTTCTTGTTGGCAGTGGTTATAAACATTACTTTAGTCATTCAATCAACGAAAGAAAAATTGAAATCGTACAGTTAGTTTCCGAGTTATAACGACTTAAATTATCAAGGGGTAAGAAATCAATCGTCTGGTACGCCACTGTCTTACTGGCGCTAGCTTTCTTGTTGGCAGTGGTTATAAACATTACTTTAGTCATTCCATCAACGAAAAAAAAATTGAAATCGTACAGTTAGTTTCCGAGTTATAACGACTTAAATGATCAAGGGGTAAAAAATCAATCGTCTGGTACGCCACTGTCTTACTGGCGCTAGCTTTCTTGTTGGCAGTGGTTATAAACATTACTTTAGTCATTCCATCAACGAAAAAAAAATTGAAATCGTACAGTTAATTTCCGAGTTATAACGACTTAAATTATCAAGGGGTAAAAAATTAATCGTCAGTTACGCCACTGTCTTACTGGCGCTAGCTTTCTTGTTGGCAGTGGTTATAAACATTACTTTAGTCATTCAATCAACGAAAAAAAAATTGAAATCGTACAGTTAGTTTCCGAGTTATAACGACTTAAATTATCAAGGGGTAAAAAATCAATCGTCTGGTACGCCACTGTCTTACTGGCGCTAGCTTTCTTGTTGGCAGTGGTTATAAACATTACTTTAGTCATTCCATCAACGAAAAAAAAAATTGAAATCGTACAGTTAGTTTCCGAGTTATAACGACTTAAATTATCAAGGAGTAAAAAATCAATCGTCAGGTACGCCACTGTCTTACTGGCGCTAGCTTTCTTGTTGGCAGTGGTTATAAAAATTACTTTAGTCATTCCATCAACGAAAAAAAAATTGAAATCGTACAGTTAGTTTCCGAGTTATAACGACTTAAATTATCAAGGAGTAAAAAATCAATCGTCAGGTACGCCACTGTCTTACTGGCGCTAGCTTTCTTGTTAGCAGTGGTTACAAACATTACTGTAGTGATTTAATCAACGAAGAAAAAATTGAAATCGTACTGTTAGTTTCCGAGTTATAACGACTTAGATTATCAAGGAGTAAAAAATCAATCGTCAGGTACGCCACTGTCTTACTGGCGCTAGCTTTCTTGTTGGCAGTGGTTATAAACATTACTTTAGTCATTCCATCAACGAAAAAAAAATATCATTTTAGGTGTTCCAACGACGAAAGAAAAATTATAATCGTACCGTTAGTTTCCGAGTTATGACGATTTAAATTAGCAAGGAGTGAAAACACAATTTTTAGTTACGCTACTGTTTTCCATGCATCATATTTCTAATAGCTGATGTCTATGAACATAAATAAGGTATTTCGAAGGCCGATATATTTTTGGAAGCAGTATTTTAAATGCCACACTTAATTTTGTATTGAAATTCATCAAGTAAATGGTAATACGCACACAGGATGTGAAAGCTCTCGTATCAAAATTTGGATGTGAATATTTTTTTACCTGATTTTTTTGAGAGAAATTTTTTTTCGTATTCTGCTGGCGCTAGCTCCAAGCAAGGTTTTCCTCCTAATTTGATGAAAAAATTCTCATTTCGGGGGGCTGGGGTTAAAAATGTTTTATCATTTTTTAGGGTTGTGGGGGTAGCGCTAGCTTTTAAATTGGTGGCGCTAGCTGGCGCTAGCTCTGAGGAATCCGAATAGTGTAAAAAAACTTAAAAAATCCAAACTCGGGGGGCTAGCATCAACCTAGCCCCCCGAAAGTTCAAACCCCCGTAACTTTCTTGTCGTAATGGCGCTAGCTCTAATTTTTGTGGCGCTAGCTGGCGCTAGCTAAGGCCCGTCTAGCGCAATAGTTTTTTTCAAAAAAATCAAACTTCGGGGGGCTAAGTTGACTGAGCCGTAACTCACTTATTTGGCAACTCCTAAGACCTATAGTTTGTTTACATATCACCCCTGGAGACGGGCATCCGACGATACAGAATTAAACAATTGTGATGTATTTTAAACTAACGAGTGTCTTTCACTCCCAGACTAAGCATGAAGTAAAATTTCGAGTTTAGAAAAGCCCCGCGTAGAAAATTTGTCGAGGGTCGCGCAGCGACCCGAGACAAATTTTCACGGGGCTTTTCTAAACTCGAAATTTTACTTCATGCGCCACGCGTATAAACCACTGATTTACAGTAAAGTTAAAAATATATAATGCTTAGATGTGATGCTGATCAATATTTAATTAAAAACTTTTTTTTTAATAGTTTTGGAAAAATAACAATAAAAGTAGAATAAATTTAGTTTGTGCAACTTTTGTGTGATAATCGATACTTAATATTATTATTATAAAAGACTGACCGTTATTAATTAATTTTGAGTGATAACAATGATTGACTGCTGTCAAGATTTTATTGAATAACAGATATGACGTCATGTTTCCAAGGCACTCTTTGCAAAAAAGATAATATCTTAATTTTAAATATCAAATCTAAGATAAATTATGAGTGTGATACATCACTGAGTTCAGAAAAAATATTCTTTCAAAAACTATGAAAACCCAAAATAGCGCCCATAAGATAAACAAAAGTTGGCTATGGTCCCTGGGTAAATGTTATAGTTATCTTAGAAAAAATATGCTACTAGATTCCTCATTAAAAAGTGCCTTGTATTGTCAAAGTTCTAAATATCCAGATTCAGTAGTTTTTGAATAAAAAAATAAAAACGGTTTTTCAAAAAATAAGTTTTCTGTTGATATCTCCAAAACAAAAAAATATAATTCAAAATTGTTTTTAGATTATTGTTTGGTCCTGAAATAAGCAACTTTGCCCGAGTTTAACCGACTCTCTATCTCTTTAAATAACTGAGATCCCCATACATTCTGTCGAAATACGGGCACCCTGTATATTCTTTCTCCAATATACCTGTATTACAAACAAGTTAAACAGGGGGCAATTCATAGTATTTCAAAGAGAAATACAAAATACTACATTAACACTGATATTCTATTTTATTCTATAAGCTTCCTTTTTTTTTAATATGCATAAATATACTTTTCATCGTCTATAGTTGCGGAGGAAGTTAAGAATAACATTCTGCTGAACGAGCTGTAACTATCTGCTTACATATTTCTTTTGACTTTAAAATTTCATGTTGGAAAAGTCGCTTATTTCGCGCGTTTTTAGCAAAAAGTGAGCATGAATATTTATCCTACAAGAAATTTGCATAAGTATTTATTACAGGATTCAGTTTGAATAAGCAAATTATCATGATTGAAATGGAAGAACCTAGCATTAATTTTCCTTTTAGCATAAATAACAAAATATGTCTGTAATCCTCAACACTCGCAATATCAACTGTGACGTAAAAATTTGAAAAAATATATAGTCATTATAAAATAAATTTGCTAATTTTAGTTTGCAGAATATTTAAAGAAATATAAAAAAGCGATTTATCTTGCTTTCTACAATTATTTTTATCTTATCTAAGATTTTAATTAAAGTAGTTTTTTCAGTCAATATTTAAATGCTCAATAAGATACGAATATTTGACATAAATCCTGTTTTTATAACTCTTATTATTATGATGTTTATTAAAAAAAATGGATGTCTGCCCTAAATTATTATAATTAGCACCCAAAAACGAAACGAAAACGAGAACGACAGTGACAGTGCTCTTAATTAAAGTGTGTTTTTAGTTGGAAGAACCCAATTTTAATTCTTGAATTTTGGTGAGTTAACTGTTTATCCAATCACGTACATATTTTAAGAATCTCAGTTTGATCGAACTAAAAATTCGCGTAAAAAAACAAAATAATTCCTAAATCCTTCATAGAAAATTTCCATACTAATATTAAATTAATGCTCGTAGTTTACCTTTTTCTACAGGCACGAGTAAATCAGTATCTGCCAATTATTTTGTAAAGGTCAATACACTAGCATTATCCTCTGTTCTCATTTTGTGTTCCTAGTCCGTGGGCTACCTGTCCTAGTGTCAGTTAATCACCCTGATCGCCCCCTAGGTGTAGTGTCCCTGTAATTTATTGTATAATTTTTGTATATATATATTTTTTACATCTATCCCGTCTCTTATTCCGCCAAATTCGTTAATTATGTCTCGTGCCTGTGGTCGCTGTAATTGTTATTTAGCACCTCGCAGTAAAGCTTTAAAATGTGGCCATTGTTTTTACGATTTTACGTTGATTGCTTAACCGAATTATTCCTAGAAGATGTAGCATCTTACATTGAAGCGTCAAAAAAATGGTAACGGGTCCAAGTGGAAATGCAATAAGTGCACTCAGCCGGTGCGCGCGGCGCGCTCATCTCTCGGCGCGCTCATCTCTCGGCGCACAATCAGCTCCATTTAACGTAGATCTCAACGAGCGCTTAATCGATTCAATTCGTACAGTATTTAGAGAGGAATTTCTCCCTCTTTTAAAATTGGAAAATCAAAATGCCATTGGAGACTTAAAAGATGAATTTAATTATAGACTTGAAGCCATAGAACAGTCACATACTTCGCTGGAATACAGAATTAATAGCATTGAAAATTCACTTAAAAATTCGGAATATACTAACATACAAAATCAAGTTTCAGTGGAAAATGGATACGATGTTAATATTCACAATGAATTGGAAAATCGCAACAAACGTAAAAACAATCTTATGGTTTACAATGTTGAGGAATCCAAATTGTCGTTACCTAAAGATAGACAGGAAGAGGAACTCTCCCTAATTAAATCAGTTCTCATCCCCCTTGACATTGATGTTCAGCCAGTAAAAACTTTCCGCGTTGGTTCGGTAAAATCTAAATGTGTCTATGATGGACACATCACTATTTGTTTAATTTATGTTTTGTGTGATATTCGATACTTATTATTATTATTAGCACAAAAGATTGACTGTTATTAAATAATTTTGACTGCTAACAATGATTGACTGCTGTCAAGATTTTATTGATTAATAGATATGACGTCATTGTTTCCAATGCACTCTTTGTAAAAAGGAAAATATTATAATTTTATATATCAAATTTAAAATAAATTTTGAGTGTGATACATCACTGAGTTCAGAAAAAAAATATTTTTTCAAAGAATTTGAATATCCAAAATATCGCCCATAAGAAAAACTAAAGTGGGCTATGGTCGCCGGGTAAATGTTATAGTTATTCTAAAAAAAATATGCTACTAGATTGCTCATTAAAAAGTGCCTGTATATTCTAAATGTCCAGATTCAGTAGTTTTTAAATATAAAAATTTAAACGATTTTTAAAAAAATCAGTTTTTTGTTGATATCTCAAAAACAAAAAATTGTTTTCAGATTATTGTTAGACCCTAAAATTCGCAACTTTGTCCTAATTTAACCGACTCTCTATCTCTTCTAATAACTGAGATCCCCGTACATTCTGTCGAAATACGGACACCCTGTATACAATTTTTATAAAACTCTTTTTATTTAAATTGTATTAATAATCATTTAAGTGGACAAATTTCGATGTTCTGCGCCTACAAAATACTTGGTAAAATTGATCATACATTGATCTTTATTTTGAGAGAATTTACTTTTTAAATTGTCTGTACATGTCAATATGTAGCTTGTTTTTAAAACTATAATATGGATTTCATTGACACATTCTCTAATTAGCTTTTAATTATTACAAAAAGTTGTGAACTCTTAAATCAGACCATAGTTGGGCTATTGTTTCATAAGTTTAAAAATATGGATTACTAATATTTTGTTAATGCGCTAGCAAAGTTAAAGACTTGTTTTAATTATAAAAGTATACCACTGGTAATTTACTATAAATTACGGTATTTCAGTTACACGGATAACATCAATTTTATGTGCATGCGCTTTGTGCTTATTAAGTAATTTTTGCATTTTAAATAACGAGGTCATAAAACTTAAAAATTGTACTATCATAGTTACAAACTCTAAACGTTGATTTTTTTTATAAATCAATTGAAATATAGAATTGTAAAAATTATTTTAATTACTGAAATCAACGGATTCAAAAAATAAACTTTCATAAAAAGTTTAAATGAAAGCTTATTTAATTCCAAATATATTTAGAACATTAAAAGTGTCAAGATTCTTTACCGAATCTGCAATAAGAATTAATCAAGTATTAAATATATTTTTGTAAAGATATGTTTTTTAACTTTTATAATAAAATGCTTGTAATAAATAATATATGAAGCTTTAATTTTAGGTGTGAAATGTTTTTTAAACTCAAAAATTACGCACAGTACAAGAGCCCAAAGTTCAAATATAAAACAAATATTGATCTGTTCATGGTTTAAAAAATGTAAAGTGTAAAACAAAATCACTGTGAAAAGAATTGTTTTGATTTTAAGAATATCTCTGAAAATGTTTAGTAAACATTTTCTTCGGGAATTTAATTACAAAAATGTCGATTAACGAATGAAAATGTTAGATTTTTAAAGAATCTCACAAATTCCTATTAATGTAAAAAAAAACAATCAATTTCGCAATCTAACACTTGGTGGATATGCACATTTCAGTGAATCCTATAATTACCAACAAAAGACTAACGGACTGGGACACTTATAGGACCGTTATTGGGGCTCTGCCTAGCGATACACCACGTAGACCCAACACTGAGGGGGAATTGGATCGCCTGGTAACTACCCTCACAGAGGCCTGCAATAAGGCAACGGGAGCTGCTTGTCCTGGTAAAGTGTACCGAGGCAAAAAGAAGTCTCCATGGTGGAACCAGGAGATTTCCTCCTTAAGAAAGGAATGCAATAGGCTGTTCAACAGGGCAAAACAAACCAGCGAATGGTCTCTGTATAAGGACAGCCTAAGAGCCTTGAAGAAGGCTTTTATACAGGCAAAGAGGGCCTGAGGAAACCTCCGAGGCCAGTCGGCTTAGAAAGATACTATCGGGAAACCCAGCTATCCCGGGGATACGTGTCTCATAACAAGGCAGCTATCGCCTATATGGGATACTATAAATAGCAACAGATTAATTGCACTTAGCAGAATCGACATAAAGAAGGAGGTAGGCATCCTCACGGGCCACGGCCTCCTAGGCAGACACGCACAAAAGATTGGTCTTGAGCACGACTTTTGCAGAGGATGCTTGGATGTGGAGATGGTACTCCACTATCTGGGACAATGCCCTGCTCTTGACTAGCGGACCTCGCACCTCTAGATGTGAGAAATCTGATCGGGTTCATTATCCTTATGGTATCACAAGGGGCCCTTTGGGCCTAAGTGAGCGGTCTAACTGCTGCCATTGAAAACTAACCTAACCTATCACTTGGTAAAACATGTTCTAAAACTGAATTTAAAACTGGTTTAGAATTAATAAAACACTTGGTTATCGTTTCACTGTTTGTTTTTATTTTTAACTCAACAAGCTGAGTCTTGTAATAACTTTGATAATGGTCGTCTGACCGAAACTAGTCGATTAAAAATAAGAAGCAGTAACAATAACTAAGTGTTTTATTGATTTTTAACCAGTTATAAATTCAGTGTTAGACATCTTGTAATAACTTTGATAATGGTCGTCTGACCGAAACTAGTCGATTAAAAATAAGAAGCAGTAACAATAACTAAGTGTTTTATTGATTTTTAACCAGTTATAAATTCAGTGTTAGACAATTTTAAGACCTACAGTTGGAATTCTTTATTTTTTTACTTTAGGCGCTCTTATTAAGTTGCAAAATGACTAGGAGCTTAAATTAAAGCTCATTCAATTCAAAATATAATGCCTCAAATAAATGTCTGCATCTCTCAATCAGTATATTTTTATAAGTTTCTTAATCTATAAAGTTTTTAAACAATTTTATTTCTTATAAAAATTATATCTTATAGCAATATTAAAACAATATATAGTTTTAATTCTACAATCTTCTCTAGTAGAAATCACTTCTTGTAGCAATGTTGATACTATATAGAATTTCAATTTCACAATCTTGTATCTATATTGGGATGTAAACATGACAATAGGTTGTAACAATATTGAAATTCAACTAGAAAATAAATATTATTACAAGATTGACACATGATTGTGAGCAAGTTGATACAATTGTCTCAATCTTGAATTTCAACTTATAATTCAAGTTTGAATGAAGTTGACACAATAATGTTTCAGTCTTGATTTTCAAATATAATTCAATCTTGTCACAATGTACAATTTCTACTTGGGATTTTTATGAAAATAATATTATTACTAATATTACAATATATTTTTTAGGTTTATCTGATTGAACTGTGTTGGTAAAGTGCTGTATAACACACATTCCAGTTTAATCATTAATCATTATTTATTATTGATTAGATACGTTATAATTTGATTCGTAAAATCTTTTAGCTGCTCATTTAAAATTGTAATTTTACCGAATTTTTCCATTACCGGTAATTCAGTATCGGTGTGAATCACAATATCTTACTCTTAATAGCATTCAATGACTTACCTTTAACGAGTGTTTCCACTCCCAGGTTAAGCATGAAGTAAAATTTTGAGTTTAGAAAAGTCTGAAAATTTGGTTTGGTCGCGTAGCGCGGATCGCAGAGCGACCAAACCAAATTTTTAGGTTTTTCTAAACTCGAAATTTTACTTCATGCGCCACGCGTATAAAACACTCATTTATGTGAAGTTCAAAAACATATCAAAACATTTATGTGGATTTACATGGATATAAGGTTCCGTATTTATTTATTATTAATATTTTCAGTGTATATAAAAAATATTTATTTTTTTAAGTTGCTTTAAAAATAATAATGTTTTTAAATGGTTGTTTACAAAATAAATATCGTAATAAATTGGCTAAATAAGACAATAACTTGATTTAATTCACTAAACTAGATAAATGAATTAATAGTTCGTGTTTCGATCATACAGATAATAATTGTCCACGATTTAAAATTTAACGAAATAAGCACCAGATAAGCATATACATGTAAAATAATCATACAACTCAAAAAAACCGAAAAAATGCAAATAAGCAAAAAAAAAATGTGTTAAATGATTCAACTTGCCATAATTCGTACACATTTTATCAATTCATGTTGATACTTTTGATTTTCAGCACAATCTGTTTGCTTAAAAATCTGAGCTCTACTCATAAGTATCACTAGACGATATTATTATTTATTTTATAATAAAATAAATATGTATATTTAATATACGACGAAATAATTTCTTACTTAATCTATGGTGCAAAATATCTAATTAATATTAGAACATTGATTATAACACTAAATCAGTGAAGCAAACCAAGTGTTTTAATCAATGATTTAATATTAATATTTAAGTTTTAAAAGACCTTTCTTATCTAAAATTCTGCTAGTATATTTATACCGTAAGTAATTTTGTGTTTAAAATATTAAATTGTAGTTATATAAAGCAATAATAGTTAAAACAATGAACTGAAAATGAATCACACTGGTTTTAATAATTTCTACGTGTATAATCATTGCGGGCTTATTTGTTTTATGTGTGTGTATTGAAAAGTAATTTCATGTCCCGCTTTTGAGTAAATTTTGATACTCGCCGCTCAACAGTTTTTAAGTTGTGTTTGTTTAAACGAAAAAATAATAACCGCGAAACGTGGATGAGTTGAAATGGTTGATAACGGTTGCACGAAAGCGTTCGAGTATTATAAATATTGTTCGATAACTTCCATTTTTCACTGGCCTCTGTTTTTAATAAAATTACACGAATTGTCTGGAGAAATAGGATTTACTCTATTTGTTGATTTTGTTCTTATTACATTCCCCGTATGTAATACAAAGGGAAAGTATTGTTTTCCTGAACATTTCCATCAAACATTTTAGTGGAAATATCCACATTGAAAACCCATCCGCTAAGACCATAATTAAAAAATTCTTGTTTGTGTTTGCGAAAAATATTTGTCTATCGCCACAGTATAAAAAAAACGAAAACCCGCTCTTCAATTTATTCTCAACTATTTTATTTAGCATTTACATGCTTCCGGTACCAAATTTATGGGCAAGACATTTTACGCCTGAAATGACCCACCTGCAAATTTTCATTTTTTGATTATTTACAAAAATGGTGATGTATTTATTATAATGCATACATCACCATTTTTGCATTCTGTAGTACATTAACCATATAAAAAAATTGAATTTGCAAATTGTTTGCAGAATATTTACAAAATATAAAAACGAATTAAATTAATATCGACTTTCTGCAAACATTTAATCTTGTTGAGACTTTTCCAAATATTCATTGAAACAGCTACTTCTGGAGCATTGACTATAGTTTCACTTAAATTTTAATTTAAAATAGAGTATAATTTTATTGTCGTATAATATACAGGGTAATTCACGACGTGTTCCCACCACTTAAGGGATGTATTCTAGAGGTCATTTTAAGCAAAAAAATGTCTACGAATACGGGTCCGATTCTGAAAAATAACCGAATTATGGAAAACTTTAGACTTTTCATTTTTTGATAAATTTTTACACTCCATTTAATTTTTAAAATGTTTTTGCCTACTCAGGACGGCGGTTTGGGAAACGTTTACGGTACTCAGCAGCGGTAGTAGTCGAATTTCGACATGGAAAACCAGAAATAACCACCATTTCGTCGTACTCTTTCATGGAAAATGCAAACAAGGCACCGTATCCTACACACCATTAAGGTCGGAAATTTACATGTTATTTGGCCATAAGAACGAACAACGATTAATCTTCCACAATAATGAAAACAGAACTTTGAAAGTTATACATATTGTACATTGATACTTTGCGAATAAATTGATAATATTTTTTTTTCAAAAAAAATGTTTCCTAAATTAAATATAAATTAAATAATGGAACGCTGTCAAATTATCACATAAATCAGTGTATTACTTTCATAGGAAACATTGTTTTTTTATTTATATTGCTTCAATTTATTGAGGTAATTATTATAAATATGTTGTATTAAATAGATTGACCTGAAATAAATGATAAATAAAATTAATCGTTGCTTAGAAATCTCCATAAGAGCAATGTAAATTTAGATTATATTTTTAATAAATAGGAGGCAGCATCGTGCCTTTTTAGTAATATTTTAAAAATATACTGCGATTTCTACAAACATGTGAAAAGAAATTAGGTTTGATATGTAGAATTCGTGTACTACATTTGTCGTGACCGGGCTCCTGGCTCCCGGCTACTGACCTTGAGTTGCGAATGTATTTTTTCTGACGCGGACCGTTCATTAGTTCATTATGTTATTGATACACAACAAAGAAAGACATTGTTAAAATATTGTTCAATACATTTAGTAAATATATACTGCCTTTCGAAAAAATCAGAACACCAAGTATTTATTGCACGATTTTAATAAAATTTACACAATTTGATCATGTAAACGAACTGTATCGATGATCAATTAATGATGATTAATAATGTGTTGGGCCTCCACGATTTCCCAAACACTCATTAACACGTCGAGGCATGCTAGAAATCAGGCTGTCAATATCGACTTGGGGTATTTCATTCCAAACTTCGATAATTTGACCTCTAAGTTCCATTACAGTGTTAGCGGGGCGCTGTAAGTTACTTATTCTAACACCTATCATATCCCAAACATGTTCTATTGGCGATAGATCTGGAGAACGAGATGGCCAAGGTAACAAATTGATTTCGGCACTATCAAAAAACTGTCTTGTAATGGCCGCTGTGTGAGGTCGAGCATTATCTTGCTGAAAAATGGGGTTCTGCAAGCCATTTACATAGGGCACTAACACTGGCCGTAAAATGTTGTCAATATACCGAATCGCGTTAAGACTTGCTTCTAAAAAAACTAGAGGAGACCGACTACCATATGCTATCGCCCCCCAAACCATAACTCCCTGTGTAAGCCGTATGTCTTTCACCAGCAAATTGTAATAAACAGAACCGAGACTCATCGCTGAAGATAATGTTATTCCATTCATGGTTCCAATGTTGTCTTTCCCTGCACCAATCAAGTCTTGCTCTGCGATGCTGCGGAGTAAGAGGTAGACACAATTGTGGACGGTAGGATCTTATACCAAAACTGCGGATTCTTCTGTAAACAGTAGCCTTAGATAGTCTTTGGACATTTAGAGCCAACCAGTCATTTCCCAATGCCCGCGACGTTGTAAATCTGTCACTTAAAGTTGTAAGACGAAGAGCTCGATCTTCACGCTCAGTGGTGCTTCTTGGACGTCCTGATTCAAGTCTACGTCGATTCTCCCCAGCTTCGGACCATCTAGACCAGCAGCGTACGATCACCGATACACTACGGCCTACCCTTTCAGCAATCGCACGAACCGAAAAACCCGCTTCTCGCATTCCAATAATGCGACCCCTTTCAAATTCACTTAGATGATGATATTGTGCACGCCGACGAACACGGGGCATCTTTTTATGTTTTACAAACTGAAACGTCAAACTACTCAGAGGCTACTTGGATATTAGAAGCAATTACATTAAAAAATCAGCAGCTCTTCATAATGGTGAAATCAAGGAAAAATACCATTAAATAGTAACTAAAACAATTGATTTTTTGATCATCGATGCAGTTCATTTACATGATAAAATTCTGTAAATTTTATTAAAATCGTCCAATAAATACTTTGTGTTCTGATTTTTTTGAAAGGCAGTATATTTGCTTTTCTGGATTCATGATTTTAATAGGAATGTGGAATGCCAGTAAATGTTGATGCAAGTGCTGAGTCGGAAAAATTCCTTTTTCATTTATAATTTACCAAATTGAATGTTTTTTGTTATTTTCGACATTTTAAAAGATTTTAATTTATTTTTATTATGTTTATTTAAAATAATAATAATAATCATAATTATTGGGCCCCGTGAATTTGGAAGATTTTAGTTTATTTTCAAGAATTTTTAATGAATTCTCAAAATTTTAGTTAATCTTTAACGCTTTTCGTAACTTTTCCAAGATTTCCTTCAATTTTAAAAACTCCTGAATTGTTTAAATTTTTCTGAATTAATTTCCCCAAGATTTTTATTAATTTTTAAAATGTTGACGCGTGTTATGAAATTCCGGGATTTTCGTTAATTTTTAAAATTCTAACGGTTTTTGTGAATTTTGTAAATTTTTAAAATGTTAATTCTATTCATGAATTCTCGAAATTTCCGTCATATTTTAAAACGTTAGCAATTTTCATGATTTTCCTGAACTTTCGCTAGTTTTTATGAATTTCAACGATTTTAGTTAATTTTCATAATCTCATTTTTCGTGAATTTTCAACCTTTTAGTCAACTATAAAAATCTAAACGCTTTCCGTAAATTTTCAAAATTTGCGTAAATTTTCAAAATTTCGACGGTTTTCGTGAAATCCAAAGATTTTCGATAATTTTCAAAATCTAGACGCCCATCATGAATATTTTAAGCTTTTTGTAAATGTTTAAAATCGAGAATTTTCAAGTTTTCCGTTAATCTTCAATATTTTCATACAAGTGTGAATTTACAAGAAGTTATGAAAATTAATTCTGAATTTTTATTAATTTTTAAAATTATCATGATTTTTTCAGCATCGAATAATTATATCGTTAACTTGTTCCTCATTAATCACTTGGTAAAACATTTCTACTAATATATAGGTTTTTAATTTAAATTCACGTGGTTTGTTTTACGAATAAATTTATTTTTCGACTAGTTTCGGCTTGATGCCATTTTTAAGGTGATGATGATAAAAATGGCATCAAGCCGAAACTAGTCAAAAAATAAATTTATTAGTGAAACAAACCAAGTGAATTTAATTTGATAACCCATATATCGAAGAATTCATTTAGACGTTATACACGGAATTTTTCTTTTAGGTATACATTGTAAATTTTACGACATTCGTTGTTTTTTTAAAAGATTTTAATTTGAATAATTAAACAAGAGTATTCCACTCCCAGACTAAGCATAAAGTAAAATTTCGAGTTTAGAAAAGCCTGAAAATTTGGATTAACCGCGTAGCGAAGCGGAGCGGCCAATCCAAATTAGGCTTTTCTAAACTCGAAATTTTACTTCATGCGCTACGCGTATAAAACACTAAAATATCGTAAAGTTTAAAATATACGGCTTTAGAAATCTAATATATATATGTAAATAAAACGCAAGTCAAATTTTGCGCTGAACCAATTATTTAAAACAGTAATTATAGGCAACCCAATAACTCTAACGTATATCAGTATTTTTAAGCGTGGCGCATGAAGTAAAATTTCGAGTTTAGAAAAGCCTAATTTGGATTGGCCGCTTCGCTTCACTACGCGGCCAATCCAAATTCTTAGACTTTTCTAAACTCGAAATTTTACTTTACGCTTTGAAACAACGAATTCCCGCAAATTTAAAAAAAACGCTGTTAATGTAGGGATATGTATACTCAAAAGAAAAAAGCCCTGTATTAATCGTTAAAAATTAATAAACGTTTTGAAAGAAGGCCTGATATGTGTCAAATAAATTTCTTTGAAATTTGCGAACCCGAAAATAAACGAAATTCTTGTAAATTGAAAAATTCATAAATACCGGGGATTTCTTTTGAATTAACTAAAATCTAAGAAATATATGAAAGTTTTAAAAAGTAACGAAAGGAGCCAAGAAATGCATTTTTGTCAAAATTTTAATAATTGTTAT
The DNA here is from genome assembly GCA_932526585.2 of Philonthus cognatus. Classification (NCBI taxonomy): domain Eukaryota; kingdom Metazoa; phylum Arthropoda; class Insecta; order Coleoptera; family Staphylinidae; genus Philonthus; species Philonthus cognatus. Next base: position 95,887,543 of record OW052243.1, read on the forward strand.
ATATCTTAAAAATTGGAATATTTTGAAAATTAATTCAAATCTTAGAAATTTACGAAACTTGACCAGATTTTAAAAATTGAACAAAAAGTTGAAAACCCTTAAGATTTTGTAAATTAATGAAAATATTGTAAAAAGCCAGTGATTATTAACGAATGTATTCCACTCCCAGACTATAAAGTAAAATTTCGAGTTGAGAAAAGCCCTAAGAATTTGGATTTGGACGAGAAGCTTTTGGCTTTTTTTCAACTCAAAATTTTACTTTATGCACCACGCGCATAAAAAACACTGATTAGTTGTTAAGTTTAAAATATTGAAACATAATTTTATTAAAGATTTTCAATATATCTTGACATTTTATCACTTTTTGACATTGTGTTAGCATTTTATCAAGTTAAAACATTTCATCGATATTCGACAATTTAGGATTTTTTCAAAATTCTGGCAAATTTAAACATTTTTACCTTGACATTTCATGACTTTTTCATGGTTTTCGTACCACGGACAGAGCATAAAATTCTAGATAATGACATTAAACTCTATTATTATTATTATATTTTGTATATTCATAATTATATAATAAAAGTAAGTATTGGAAATAAGACAAGCAAAAACAATTAGATGTTTGTGGATTGAAATTAAAATGGTGAATATTTATTTATTCAGTTTGTCAACTGTAATTTAATAAACAGACAAAGAACGCGCTCCACACTCATAATTTTTATTATTCGTTGTGATAAAATTCGACAGGCACTATGAACCAATATATAGTGAAAACTACTTTCTGCAATTTTGCTATCGTTGCGCCATCTTGTACACACTACCAGCAAAAATTAGCCCTCTTAATAAAAATAGCCGTGCGTGGTGCGAAAGTACAAAAATCTGAAGTTTACCATAACTCGCTTACTTAAGAAAAACGGACCCGTGTTCATAGGAACTTTTTAAAATGACCTCTAGAATACATCTCCTAAGTGGCAGGATAATTTCGTGAACCACCCTGTATTAATAAATTACTAAATAAATATGTTTTCACTATTTGAAATATTAGATTTATTATACCTTAAGTTATCATATCAGAAGGTATGAAAGTTTAGAACCTACGACTAAAATCGAATCTCAAAAAGAACATTATAAATAAATCATACTAAATGCCTCCCTGCGCTTAATCCAGTCTCCGTACCATATGTTGCCGACCTCTGTCGTAATAATATATCAATTTATTTACTTCCTACGTGAGCAACATTTAATTTTCAATACTTTCGTTTCATAAATAAACGTTAGTGGATGTACTTTGTACGCAGTTCCGTACACGATAAAAGTCGTTCCTATGATTTAAAGAAATCCTGCCGGACGATAACTTTGATAAACACAGTCGGTTTTATTTCTGTAATATACACCCTTTTCCTGCACCATATCTCAAAACTACAACTATTAAGATGATTCCTCTGATTGTTTACACAACTAACGTACATAACCTATGTTTATGTAAATTAAATTGAGTTTCGTTGCCAAAATTTAAACAGACTAATTTCCGTATTAAGATCTAAGCAAATATCCAAGACTGATGTGGATTATATTATATAAATCTATATTAGGAATATTCCTAATATACAGAATATTTACAAATAATTTTATTTTCCTGCTAAATATAAGAGATCTTTGTTTTATTATGAATTCACAGATAATAGTCTCATTAAAAAGTAGTTGCTAAATCAATCAAAAAATGATTCTCTAACATTTTAGACAGTATTGCTTAAACCAATTATCGTTTTAAAATTTATTTTGAACATTTCATTAATTTTCTAAATTATTTTGTCCACGTTTTTTTTATTAAAATTTTGGAAGATTTTCTCACTTTCCTAATCTCAATCCTCAAAAAAGCCTCAGTCATTGTCCAATAGTTTTAAAAATGATTTAGTCGCTTAGATCAATAGATCAGACGTAAATTATAAATTAGTTTTAAAAATGATTTAGTCACTTAGATTAATAGATCAGACGTTAATTATAAATTGTTTTATACGCTGTAAATGACTAGAAAACAACTATACAGAATATCCAGATTATTCAAAAAATAGTTCAATTTTAAGTTACTATCGAGTATTTCTATGTGTTATTTAATGTTAAAAAACGGTGTTTTTCTAAAAAAATAGAAACAAAAACTTTTTTCAAAATTTAAATTCGCCAATAACTGTAAGTAACATAATTAATTGCCTTTTTAAATGGAATTACGAGGACGCCCAGGGTGCAATTTTATGATTTTTTAATGAAAAGCGTGAGGTGGTAATAAAAGGAAAATACCTGAGGAGCTCCCTGAGAGCTTCCATGTTATCTTGAGATTCTCTGTCTGAAAATTGAATTGTTGGCTTAAATGGGAATCAAGTTGTAAATGATTAAATTTATATTTTATAAATTAGACGACAATGTGATAGCACAGAGTAATTTGAAAAAAGTACATAAATGATCCAACATGTTTAAGAAGTAAATAAATACCTTGCAACTTCTTATTTACCAAACCCTGTGCGGGATTATCAAATGGACACAGTAGGCAGATAATATGGGCGTTTAGGGGCATCAAATGAAAAACAATAAGTTATTCAATTTAAAATATGTACAGTGTTGAGGGCTCTTAAAAACAATAGTTTAGCGTTTAGTTTGAAACTTCTAACGAGTGTATCCACTCCATTATTAAGCATGTAGTAAAATTTTGAGTTTATAAAAGCCTGAAAGTTTAGTTTGGTCGCTCCGCTTCGCTAGGCACTAAACCAAATTTTCAGGCTGTTCTAAACTCGAAATTTTACTTCATGCGCCACGCGTATAAAACCTATAATAAGTATTGTCAATATAAACTGGTTATGTTTGAGTTTATAAATTTTACAAATATTTATTTAATCTAACCAAATCTTGCAAATGTATACTTAAAAGAAAAAATCCATGTATGTATTTTTGTCCAGTATGCTAAAATAGTATAATTTGAACTTAAATCCTTGAATTTTCATACTGAATTTTCATTTTTGTACTGATGTAACTTTTAAGTTAATTTGTTCATGTTGTATATACAGTGCTTTCGGAAAATGATGCATAAATTCATTCAAATCTAAATTACGAACATTAAAGAAAATCCCGCGGACAGGTCGATTTTTATTTTTAATGATTCGTGTAAGAGCTGTGAAGTCATCGACCATTTTTTTTAGACGGAAGTCGAAAATTTTACTAGACATATTTGAAAGAGAATAATTTTCCACATACAATAAGCTATTTACAGGTATAGGTTGAATAAAAAAATAATCTAGAAAAATAACTTTCAAATTTTAAAATGTCAACTTATGCTAACGACATTTGAATAAAAACAAACTCGTTTAAATGTCAGTTTTATACTGTTCACGTCGCATAGACATATTTTACTAATTAACACAATTTAGGCATTTAAATAAGTTTTCTGTATTAAAATATCATTTCTATTAAATTGACATTTTAAAATTTTAATCATTTTTGTTGATTATTTCTTTATTCGCTTATTGTATGCGGAAAGTTATTCACATCGCATAGACATCTTTTACTAATTAACGCAATTTAGGCATTTAAATAAGTTTTCTTTATTAAAATACAATTTTCATTAAATTGATATTTTAAAATTTCAGTAATGTTTCTTTATTATTTTTTTATTCGACCTATAATTGTAAATAGCTTATTGTATGTAGAAAACTATTCTCTTTCAAATATGTATAGTTAAAATTTTTGACTTTTATTTAAAAAATGGTCGATGACTTCATAACTCTTACATGAATCACCCTGTATGTGATTTCAGTATTTGACAAAACGCGCAATTAAAAATTAAAATCGACCTGTCCGAGAATTTTTCTTCAAACTTCATAATTTAGATTTTAATAAATGTAGGCATTGCTTTTCGAAAGCACTGCATGTACCGGGTATTTAATTAAGCGTGGCCATTGGCTTTATCTCAGAAACTATACATCGTAGCATGTTGCGGTAAAAGTGGCCAAGAGAAATCGCTGGAGATTATTTTTAAGTTCATAGCTTCTCCGCAAGAGGACGCTATCTCCATAGTAAAAGATTAACACAATTTTTATCAAATAAATGCCAAATTAAGTGATGTGAAAAATATGAAAATCTTAATCTACGGTAAATTTTACCTCATTTTAATTTTCTTCTCGTTTTTTTATGTCTCACATAACATGCGCGGGAAAATAAAAATGTCTAATTATTTAAATGCCTGTAACTTTTGTAAGGTTCTACTGAATTGAATAAACTTCGGCTCATTTGATAGATAATTGAATGCACTTTAAAACATAATTTACTCTAGTTTACTTTAGTTTAGATATTAAGCGTCAGAGGGTGCGATTGAGACAATCACCGTATTTTCTCCATTTTCATTAAATTTTCAAACTAGAAGGTATACGAAAGTTACGATAGTTAATTAAAATGAGGAATAGTGTAAAAACTGGCGAAAACCGCATCCCGATATCTTCATCCTAACCGGAGATATATTAAAATTTGTACAGAATGGGATATTTTTACTAATAGCGCCCTCTGATTCTTACTATAGACACTAAATTAAATCGGAATACATGTGTTAAAAAGTGCATTCAATTATTTATCAAATTAGAGAAAGTCTATTAAATTCAGTTTAGCCTAATTAAAGTTACAACCATTTTAATGATTAGACTTTTCCATTCTCCTCCGCATCTTGCGTAAAAGCAAAAGAAATGAGAAGGTAGTTTAAAGTAAGCAAAATTTAAAGTAGATTAGGATTTACATATTTTTACCATATGTAGCGTAATTTGACATTTTAAATAAGATCTTGTTTTTATCCTTGCGATAGAGATTGGGCCCTCTCCTAGCGAAGCTAGATTTAATTATTGTATTTATTTTATTTTGTTATGTTTTGTTTGTTTTTGTTCTAATTAAGTAAGTATTGTAATAAGAATTTTTAACTTTAGTAAATATACGCTGTTTAAAACATTTTACTAATCTCATAGCGTCCTTCAGATTTTAAATAATCATGAATTTACTTACATATTCGCTTTCTAAAACATACAAATGGGGAAAAGTAATTTTCATTATTTTTTAAATTATTGTTTTCGACCTCTCAAACAAAAGAGCTTAATGGCCTACTAGATTTTAAAATATATTTTTATATAGTGCGTGCTTGAAAATGGGTAAATCTACCAGACTTTTTACTATATCTTTGGTTAGGATAAAGATATAAGGATGATGTTTTCAACATTTTTCTAAGTGTTCCTTCCTATAATAAACGAGTGTATAGCTTATTATTTGAATTTTTTGAGAAAATCTAGAAAATGTGACGATTGTTCCAGAAACGCCTTCTGAGTAAACACATACGAGAGTAAACAGTGATTTAGAGTGCTTTCAATTACCTATCCAATGAGACTAACTTGATTAATTTCGGTTAATCCTAACAAAAGTCACACGCAGTTTAATGATTACACTTTGCCGCTCTTCCCTGCTTTATATGTGCGAGATAAAGAAAGTGAGTGGTTAAAATTGAGTTAAATTCAGCGTAGATCGCGATTTGTATATTTTTAACCTAGCTTAATTTAGCAGTTTTTTTGTAAAAATCGTTTTTGTAATTAGCTGTAGATGTTACGCCCTCTAGCGGCGGAGGTAAGGTAAGACCACTTTTACTTTGCAATTTTTTACCCCAACATGCTACGCTACATATTTCTGTGATACAGCCGGTGGCCACGCTTAATCAAACACCCGGTATATGCTATATGTATACATTTACTCAATTTATTTGCATATTAGAATAGATTAGATTAGATTAGATAATTGTTGGGGTGGCCTCTTGGCCTGTACCAGATCTATTATAGATCCCTGTTATCTTAGACCACGTGCTCGAACTTCGCCTCTTTGATTAGACCTATTAACCCTGACAGTGAGCCTAAGGTGTAGCCTCTTAGTTTAGTGTTGCCTCTAACCCTTGCTAGGTCCCCACATTTGCACAGGATGTGGAGAGGGTCGTCCTCTTCTTCTTGGCAGAATTTACATATCGTATCCTCTGTTAGACCCATTTTGCTCATGTGTTTGTTGAGCCTACAGTGTCCTGTCAATACACGTACTATAGCCTTAACCATTTTCCTCGCTTGGTTGAGAAGATCGGTCGTAAAAGTCGGAGATTGTTTTTTGTGAAACTGTTTCGCCTGCCTCTGCCCTGGTGTGTTCGTCCACCAAATCGTCTGTGTCTCCGTCCATTTTTTGATGCATTTTCTGACCGCGGTTTTTGCGATACAGCAGGACGGTTTCGGGCCAGTGTATGCGCTTAATGAGGCTTGTTGTGTCCTGGGACCCATACCATTGTCACTTTTTTGCGACCGCCCATTTCGTTAAGAGCGTTTACACAGTCCCACACTAGCTTGGAATCGACCTGTGTGGTGCTTAGTGCCCTAAGCAGCGCTTGGCTGTCAGAGAAAATAGCTACTGATCGACTTTTGTTGTCTTGCCTTGCTATTTCTCCAATGCAGAGGTGAACCGTGATTGCCTCTGCCTGGAACACTGTGGTGTTTCTCGCCAGACCGACCTAAATCTTTGTCTTGGGTTTTAAGCTGTATATTCCGACTCCGACTCCTTTATCTGCCTTTGAGCCGTCAATATACCAGTTTTATTCCGCATCGGTAGGTGGGCCGTCGCCCAGTCTTTCCTCTGCGGAATCATTATCATCGTTTGGCATTCCTGTTGTAGGATTTGCGTTTAGTTCAGTTCTTTTTCTAGAATTTGGTACTTTTTTCCGTGTGATCGTTTTATGGGAGCCTGTCCTTGCATTAGTCTGTATGTTACTGACCTGTGCAGTGGTCAGGATGATTTCTAGGGCTGCTGTCGGGGTAGTGCTTAGGGCTCCTGTGACACTGAGACATGCTAGTCTATGTGTGGTCTACAGGAGCCTTATCGCCCCCTGCTGCTCTGTCCTTGTTCACCACACTACTGCATCGTACGTTGTCATGGGACTGATCACACTTGTATATAACCATAAGGTCATTTTAGGATGAGCCCCCAGTTTCGTACATTCTTCGACACCTTCTTAATGTTATTGAAGCTTTGTTGGCGGTTTTTGCATGTTATACTTAGGTCCGATGCTAGGCGAGGGTTTAAACTAAATGTCGTATACTAAAATTTTTAAATACAGTTCGTATTTAAGCGGCAATTGCGTATGTGCACCCCTGGCCGCAGGCGGTGGTGAAACCTGTAACCTGTGGCAGTACATTGTTGGTTGTAGTTGAATAAACAAGTGTTTTGTAGGAAAGTGTTAATGTTTTATTTACAAAGTCTTACCACCGACAAGATACTACACTAAAAACTGATACTAACTGTAGAAGCAAAATGAGATCAATTATGGTTGGCGAAGTCAGTATATATACAAGTTGTATATATCAAGTAAGTGTGTATGCGATGATGGATGCTGCAGCCTAATGAGCTCATAAAACGTTATAATAAAAGTGGTAAAACAAAGTTAAGTATTTTAATTAAATTGTTATGAAGATGTACCACAAAGTAAACGCCAACCAAATGAATGTACCTTTTATAAAATATGTGTAATTATTAGTTGAAATTGGCCTATATCTCTGTATCGATTATTATAATTGCAATATTTGATTTTTATTTAAGTGTGACAGACACTAAATAATCTAAGGCTAGTTTATATGTATATTGTTTAATCAAATCATATCCTGAATTCTCGTACATTATAAAATGCAATGTCTAATAAAATTAATTTTAGTGTAACATTAACGCTTAAAGCTTTGAAATATCATTTTTTCCAAGACCAATAATTAACAATTCTATTAGTTAATAATCACACATAAAACGGTTTTTGTTATCAACTCATATAGAGATCACTGAACACCATTTTTTACTCTGATATAATAATATTGTTTATATCATTGAAATAAACAATATTTACAAACCGTTTTTTTCGTTTTATTATTTTAAATATGAAAACAGATCCATATAAATTAAAAGATAAATATTTTAGACGTATTTTAGCTTATATATTGTCAAGCTAAAAATGTTGTATTATTAATTTCAGGCGTTCTTTGCTTCAATTAAAAGCGTTCAATTTGAAGTTCGTTCAAGTGTTTTCTACTCCCAGATTAAGCATTAAATAAAATTTCGAGTTTAGAAAAGCCTAAAAATTTAGCTTAGACGCTCCGTGAAGCAAAGCGGCCAAATCAAACTTTCAGGCTTTTCAAAACTAGAAATTTTACTTGATGCGCCACGCGTACAAAACACTGGAATATTTTGAAATAAAAAATATACTGCTAAATCAGAAATAAAAGTAAACTTTTTAAGCACAATAAAAATATACTGATAGACTAGAATATTTTGAATTTTACAATGTTTGGCGCATGAAGCAAAATTTCGAGTTTAGAATAGCCTTCATGCGTATAAAACACTGGTTTGTGGTAAAGTTTTAATGTGTTTTTATTAAATTAAAAATAACACGGAATCAAATATTTAGTCTGTTATCTGCACTTATCAGTGTTCTTTCATGATTTTGTACAATAGAAATAACTGATTGAAATACCGGTAAATTTCGGCAAATTATCGATGCATTTTTAACAGATTTTTTTATGATATACCAATAAATCAGTAAGACGGTTTCCCGGTATTACAATCCTTACTTAGGTCGATAGTTATTTTTTGAGTCCTTGGCTATTAGCGATATATTTATCACCGTCATTGTTTTTACATTAGACAATATTGTGTAAGTTAGTGAATTATAAAATGTCTCCTCCCAGTGTAGGTATTTTAAGAGGCCTCCATTACAAACAAAAAATGCTTAGAAAGCTTTAAATGGGGCCCCTATAATCTCGTTACATCCGCCCATGTAGCTAACTTTCTATCTCCGCTTCTTTCTAATAATAATGGAAATTTTGTTTGGTTGTTTTCGTACTACTTTCGTGGTAAGTATAAATAATCGGCTAGAATAATATTTAAAGCAGTAATTAAAAAAGTAATGTATTTCTTAAAAGTTTCAAGTTTCAATTCTTATCACAGCGATTCTTTCTGCTTGGTTTGTGTTTATTCGAATGGTAATTTAGAGTGAGCGTCGTTATGAGGGGGAATCTCGGAAAAAGTGTTATTTTGAAATTGAATTAATATTCATTCCGTTTGGCGGAAAAAAAGAGAATTACGCGGCGGAGCGGGTGCTAACTAGGGGACAATAAAAACGAGGCTGGGATTTTAGCGAATTTACATTAATGGTGTTGTTGCCTCGGAACCCCAACTTCGCAGACACTGATCATGATATAAAGGCGTTAAATCAACATATGATATCGAACTAAAACAGTCCTTGATGCGCTCGACTTGAAATAAAAATGTGGCATAACAAACCGATGCTGCGATGTAACGATGGGCGGCTGTGCGAGGAATGGATAGGGTTGGGTCCGCCTTTTTTCCTGGCAATAATGTATGTTAAACGTTATTTAAAGGGCGGTCGGAGGGGAAGGCTGAAATATTACGACAGTGAAGATCTGTTTTATCAGCTCCAGTGAATTTCCCTGTCTATTTGACCAACCTAAACCATATAACTATTATAAGCGGAATATAAAACGTAATATATTTATTTGGATAAAGCGTTGAACGAATGGGCCATACGTTGCGCTCGATGAGCCCGCAAAGGATAAGTATTTATTGCTTCCAGTGCTTGCGCAATAAACGCTTAATTATCTATATTTTCATGGTAACGTAATTTTAATCGAAACCGAACATGTGGAATCTGCGGTTTCCAATCAGGCCAATGCTCCGATGTCTTGTATTGACATGTGACAACGCAATGTGTACAGGGTGGCACAAATGCGACAGGACGTCATTCTATTATATCACAGTTAATATACAACAGAAAAACTAATACTTCCCAATAAAAACCTACAATATACAATTGTCTGCATGAAGAAACTTGGCATTAAAACTTTAAGGTGTGTTACTTGGATACCTATTTAAATTACTTATACACACGGGGAATTTTTATTTTAATTGTACATATTCCGATGCATACGGGTCAATCCATTAGAAATCACCCAAACAACGTTGCTCAACATTTTTGTTTTTTAATTTTTTTACCAGTTATTCCCCAATTCTAGGTGAGTTCAAAACTATAGTTAGAAACATTTTCAGGCGGAGACTTTTTTTCTGGCGGACATTTTAAGGTAAGTTAAGTGCTTAGTAATCGTTTTTCGGCCGAAAACAAGTTTTACCTAAATGTATCTAACTCTATTAATTTTATAGATATCGAGACAAAATAAAAACTAAAATTACCAGAATAATGCTTTAGATTTTTTGTCCTTATATAATATTACTTAAGTAGTTAGAAAAGTGCAGAAAAAAATGCACAACTATAAATTTAAAATTAACCTAAAATGGAAGTTTTAGTGCTGCGAAATTATTAGAAGGAAGAAAGACTTACCTTTCTTTTTTTTGCATAGATTTATTATAGGACTACTTGCTGTAGAAGTTTGAAGCTTGATAACTTTATCCTTTATTTTTATTTAATTTTTCAAAAATGCCAAAAATCGTATTTTGGCAATATTTAAAGTAGATTATCTCAAATGGGACTAACCGAACATAAACATATGATATGAATTTAATGACTGAGACTCAACTGGTTCCAGAGTTAAAGTGCATCAAAGTTGGCAAAAAATTGCGGTTTGCGGACACAAAATTTAACGGAAAATAATAGTAAGAATCCTCTGAAAACACAAAATTTTATTAAAACTAAGTGTGTTACACATATAAAGTGAGATATATACTGGGTGTTTGATTAAGCGTGACCACCGGCTGTATCTCAGAAACTATGCAGCGTAGCATGTTGTGGTAAAAAATTGCATAATTAAAGTGGCCAACAAAAATCACTGGAAATTAGTTTTAAGTCGCTACTTCCGCCGCTAGAGGGCGAAACATCTATCGCTAAATACAAAATCAGATGTTTATCAAAAAAATTGCTAAATTAAGCTAGGTTAAAAATATACAAATCGTAATCTACGCTGCATTTAACTCTATTTTAACTACTCACTTGTTTATCTCGCACATATGAAGCAAGGGAGAGCGGGAAAGTGTGATCATTAAACTACGTGTAACTTTTGTTAAAATTAAATAATCAAGTTTCTCATTTGATAGGTAATTGAAAGCACTTTAAATCACTGTCTACTCTCGTTTACTTTAGTTCTTATAGAAAGCGCCAGAGGGCGTTTTTTGAACAACCGACATGTTTTCTAGATTTTCTTAAAAATTTCAAATTATAACCTATAGTTCTCCTACGCTACTTTATCATAGGAAGGAATACTGAGAAAAGTGGTGAAAGTTTTATTCTGATATCTTTATTCTAACCAAAGATATAGTAAAACGTTTGGTATATTTGCTTATTTTCAACCGCGTACCATACAAAAATATATTTTAAAATCTAGTAGGCCTTTAGGCTCTTTTGTTATATGTTCAAGATGTCAAAAACAATAAATTAAAAAATACCGGAAAACACTTTTCCCTATTTATATGTAAATCCATGATTATTTAAAATCTCAAAATATAGCAGGCTATGAGATTAGTAGAATGTTTAAAACAACGTATATTTACTACAATTTAAAACACTTATTACAATACTTTATTGGAACAATAACAAACAAAACAAGAGAAAATAAAACGAATACAATAATTAAATCTAGCTTCGCTGGTAGAGGGCGCAATCTCTACCGCAAAGGATAAAAACAAGATTTTATTCAAAATGCCAAATTAGGCTGCATATATTAAAAATATGTAAATCTTAATCTTCTCTAAATTACCTTCTCGTTTCCTTTGCTTTTACATAAGATGCAGATGAAAATAGAAAAGTGTAATAATTCAAATGGTTGTAACTTTAGTTAGGTTTAACCGAATTTAATAAAATTTGACTAAATGAATAAATAATTGAATGCACTTTTAAACACTATGTATTCTGATTTAATTTAGTGTATATAGGAAGGATCAGAGGGCGCTATTCTGCACAATTTTCTCTGGTTAGGATAAAGATATCGGGATGCGGTTTTCGCCAGTTTTCACAATGTTTTTTATTTATATTAACAATCGTATTTTATGAATACCTCCCAATTTAAAAATGTAGAGAAAATAGAGAAAATACGTTGATTATCTCTGACGCTTAATATCAAAACTAAAATAAATCAGAGTGAATTATGTTTTAAAGTGCATTCAATTATCTATCAAATGAGCCCAAGTTTATTAAACTCAGTGGAACCTGACAAAAGTTACAGGCATTTAAAAAATTAGACATTTTCGTTCTCCCGTGCATCTTATGTGAGAAATAAAAAAACGAGAAGATAGTTAAAATTAGGTAAAATTAACCGTAGATTAGGATATTAATATTTTTCACATCGCTTAATTTGGCATTTATTTGATAAACATTGTATCAATCTTTTACTATAGAGATAGATAAAAATAATTTCCAGCGATTTCTCTTTGACATTTTTACAATGAATTTTTTTACCGCAACATGCTACAATGTATAGTTTCTGAGATATAGCCGATTGCCATGCTTAATCAAACACCCGGTACGTTTTATCAGTTAGCATGACAAATTTAAAATTTCCTCAAACTAAAAGTGTCGAAATTTAGGTGCACAGTTGTTTGTGCCCGAAACCGTCGTTAGGAGTAATCTTCCTGAAAAATGTATTTACTGGAACCCACACTATATCCTTTTTAGATATGCGGAAGGCAGTTTTGGGCCAGGTGGATGGAAAAAATGAACTAATACATCGGTATTTTGATCACGCGTCTTTGACTATGCCTAGCCACCACTGATATTCGTAAATGCATGCAACATAGTGTATGTTTGTAAGCGAAGATGTGTCAGTAAACATTTATTAAAACGAATCAATGATACCCTCTTGTTCCTGGCACAAGCAAGCAAAAGTCAAATATTTTTGTTAGTTTAGCTTCAGTTTATTTAATTTCTTCGGCAGCGATATTCCGATTATTTATTTCATTGCAGTGTTTGAACATGTCTTGCGGAGTAAGAATTTGGTCATAGGAAGGTCTTTGCATGCTGCCTTTTAGTTGTACCACCTATACCATTACAAGAATTCTTTCCATGCGATGTAGCAAAGCAGTTCCATTCAGCTTTCAAGCCAAAATCATTCTCATGTTAGCACAAATTAATAAAGTTTTTCTTATTTTTGTATTGGCTGCTGGCACCATCGCTAAAGTACATCATCTTCTTGACTTCGGGTATAACATCTTTCACTTTATTGACAAGATGCTTTCAAAATGCATAAACTGTAGAGGTGCCATGAATGAGATGAAAAAAGTTATTATTTTATAGTTTATTTTCTTTATAATTCTAACTTATTTTTTAGTAATTTAGGCCACTTATTTTGTGCTAATTTCTACTGCTAGAATTCAATTTATTGAATGGCACAAATATTTTGTTACTGTTAAATATTAGAAAAATGGATTCTTACTATTAATTAGCGTTCACTCAGTCCCATTTGAGAGAATTTACTTTAAATATTGCTAAAATGCGATTTTTGGCATTTTTAAAAAATAATATAAAAAAATGACAAACTTCCCAAGCTTCAAACTTTTACAGCAAGTAGTCCTATAATAAATCTATACAAGAAAATAATTAAAGGTAAGTCTTTCTTCCTTCTAATAATTTTACAGCACTAAAATTTCCGTTTTAGGTCAATTTTCAATTTATAGTTGTGAATTTGTTTCCTACACTTTTCTAACTACTTAGGTAATATTATATAAGGGCAAAAAATCTAGAGCATTATTCTGATAATTTTGTTTTTTATTTTGTCTTGATATCTATCAAATTTATAGAGTTAGATACATTTACGTAAAACTTCTTTTCGGCCGAAAAACGGTTACCAAGCAAACTTAATGTCCGACAAAAAAAGTGTGAGCCTTAAAATGTTTCGTACTATAGTTTTGAACTCACCTAGTATTGGGTAATTACTGGTAAAAAAATTTGGATAATCAAAAATGTTGAGCAACAATTTTTATTGTATTTGGGTGATTTCAAATGGATTGACCTATACGCTGTAAAATTTTAAGCATTCATTGCTTTTTTCAAGCGTTCAATTTAAAGTTTCGAACTTTCCAGCTTTTTAGGCTTATCTAAACTCGAAATTTTCATGCGCCACGCGACTAAAATACTGAAATATTGTAAAATAAAAAATATACTGCTAAATCAAAGTTCAAAAATAAAGTGCTTAAGCAGGATTAAAAATAGACTGCTAAACAAGAATATTTTAAGTGTCACAATATTTTAGTGTCTTATACGCCTGGCGCATGAAGTAAAATTTCGAGTTTAGAATAGCCTGAAAAGTTGGTTTGGTCACTCCACTTCGCTACGCGACCGACCAAATTTTCAGGCATTTCTAAACTCGAAATTTTACTTCATGCTTAATCAAGGATTGGAAACCCTGGTTAGTAACTTCAAATTAAACTTATTAAAAAACGAATGTCTTAAAAAGCATAGGTATTAGCATATGTATACTTGAAATGAAAAAAAAACTCAGATATACAGAGAAGTTTTTATTTTAAGTATACATATCTCAATATACTGTATACGCTGTAAATCTTTAGATAATCGTTTGTTTTTTAAAATAGTTTAATTTGAAGTCTTAAACGAGTGTTTTCCACACCCAGATTAAGCATGAAGTAAAATTTCGAGTTTAGGAAAGCCTGGAAGTTTCATTTGGTCGCGTAGCGCGAAGCGCGGAGCGACTAAACCAAATTTTCAGGCTTCTCTGAACTCGAAATTTTACTTTATGCACACGCGTACTAAACACTGATGTGATGTAATGTTCAGAATGCATGTTTTTAGCATACTGCTTTAGTAGAATATTTTGAACTTCACCTCAAATCAGTGTAATATACGCGTGGCGTATAAGACTTTAAATTAAACTATAAAAAAAAAAACAAACGATTATCGGAAAAATTTCAGCTCATGTATACATGTATGTATATTTAAAAAAAATCCCGGTATGTTTAGCAAATTTTAGTAGTGGCAAATGCCACCGCCAGGGCCGAAAGGTTTAGGAAACGTCGTAAAATGATGAACGTTAGGTAAAAATCGAATGATTATTATTTAATTTCATAAGTTTATCGAAATTAGCATTTTTAGACTTGATTTTTCTCTAAGTATTGACAAAATTAATATAAATGTTGAAAATATAATTATATTCTAAAAGTTATACATCCATCACACACAAATCATGAACTGATATCATCTATACACGTTGACAGTGACAGTAACAATGACAATCACAACTTACAAAGACAGTGACATAACAAAGCCTAAGACACTTAGAACATATCGACAAAAACAGGTTAAAATTTATTTCTTGTAATGATTTATTATACATCTATACTTTTATTTTACTATGTATTCTGTAAATAAAGATGTTATATATGCGTATATATATATATATAAATATTTTCTTGAACTAATTTCTCATCTGGCACTTGGTGAAACATATTAGCATATGTAAAGTTATTTAAATTAAAAAATACTTGGTATTGTTTCACAAATTAAAACTTTATTCCGACTAGTTTCGGTTTGTTACACCATTTTCAAAGGAATGTGACATACATTCCTCTAAAAATGGTCGAACAAACCGAAACTAGTCGGAGTAAAGTTTTAATTTGGGAAACAATACTAAGCGTTTTATATATATATATATATATACAAATTAGAGTTAACGACCCGCCTATAAGTACCCAATAAGAAATAACAGCGAATTAGGTCATGTTGAAAAAATTATTATATCAAGTAAGTGTGCATGGAGGACAGAAGACGACGACGATCGTTTCGCTATTTTTATGAGCTCCTCCGGCTGCCATATCCATAATTCTATACACACTCACTTGATATGTAGAACTTGTATATATACTGACTTCGCCAACCACAAGCCGGTTTTGACGTCAGTATTTATTAATGCTACTGCATTGATACGAGCATTGATCTCATTTTACTTCTACAGTTAGTGTCAGTTTAAGATATGATATTGTAAATATTTACATACATTTTGATCATTTAAGATTTTAGATAAATTAAAAATGTTTGATTTTTATTTGGTTTTCAATGTTGATTTTAATGAAAAACAAGATTTTCGTCGACGTTGCAAACATTTTGAATATTGATTAATTTCGAAAACTTTTTGCCGTATTTTAAATAAGTTTTTTAAAGGCCTGATTCTATTTAATTTAAAAGCTTAAAAATATTATATATGCGACAGTTTTATGTTCTTCGTGTTTTGTTAGTTGTTAACGTACATAATGACGTTTACCCACAAAACAAAGATATTGTGAATAACTGAGAAATTACTGCTAAACCGGTTTTATTTCACAAATTTGACGAATTGCCTTTATTTGAAAAAGTCGCTAATTTACATTTGCTTAATAGTGATGAATGGACACAGCAATTAAATTTGAATTTCCAGCCACAAAATGCCATGTACTGGTACAATTGGTAATCATAAAAATGTTTGAACTGATGATCTTTAACTTGTTCTAACAATAACGAATGTACGCTAGAACTTCAGTGCTTTATTAGTGATTATATTTTTAGTGTAGTGTAGAATTTATTATTGTTATTTTTGATTTACCAACCACTTCAATTATTTATGCTTTTAAAATACGTCATATCTAATAGCTTTGATACTGTTTAACTTATTAATCATTTATTTCAATTTCTTGAATAAAATGTTATAAATACTGTTCTAATGATGATTCGAATTCAATGTAAGAATTCGAATCCTCTTTTAAAGATTTTTATCTTTTACAAATAACTTAAATTAAGTCCTTCCAACTTCATTTAAGTTGCCTAATAATTGAAAATTAGTAAAGAAATCGTGCGTGACACCTTGAATTAGCACACTTCGAGTGACAGTTTCCGTAAATATTGATGTTTTTATGGTTTAACGAACATACACAATATTAAAAATATATTGCGATATCTGTTTTCATTTGATAGATAAAGGTGTATAAAATCCTACCCTGTATTAATTTTTATTCCAAATTGGATTTGTGTGCAGTATTTCGGCACCTGATACCCACAGACGCGTTTCTGACTTCAAGGTTCCCGTCACACAGTAGATCAGAATCCTGAAAAGCTGAGCAAAAGTAAAAAAATAAAATTTCTCTCTGTGGATTTTAACGTTACTATTTCGATAGATTAGTATTAGCTCTATTAAATTTTCTATGCAGTTACCATTTATATCTTACACCTAACCGTAGTGCCAATTTCAAAAGTAACTCTGGAGCGGTGCACATCTAGCGAGCACAATTGCGGAATTTTTACGAGTTTTGTATTCGTGGATTGATAAGCGCGTAGTTAACGGAACTTAGATCTGTTAAATCGATTTATTTACTTAAAGTAAGTAGAATTATTGACTGGATAATAAAAATTGTCGAAATAATTTATTATTTTGATAATTAACAATCTTTGCCAATGAAAATCTGCATAAAAATAATAAAAATATTATTTTAAACAAGGAAAAAGTTATTTGTTCTGCCGTGTTCGGTCAAAAGCTTAACGCCACCTTCTTTTTAATGCTATTGTGAAAATAAAAAGCAAAAAACTAGCTGCCATTAGGTGCCATTTCATTTGCAGTGCAGTTATTTTTTTATTAAGGGTCCTATCTGGTTAGTTGCTTAAATAAATTTATTCTACTTTTATTATTATTATTATTCCAAAAGTATTCACAAAAAAAGAAATGTTTTCGCTACATCTCGGTAAATATTGATCACCATCACATCTAAGCGTTATATATTTTTAACTTTACTATAAATCAGTGGTTTATACGCGTGGCGCATGAAGTAAAATTTCGAGTTTAAAAAAGCCCCCTAAAAATTTGTCTCAGGTAAAATGTGTATCGTAACTGTCATAAAGAAAAAAAAATCAAATTCAATTCAAACTCTCGTCAAGTTGACACGATTGGTTGAATGTCGGCTGAGCCTAGTTGTATGTCATCTGTTATTATAGTCCAAATGTCGGCTGACGCCGACTTATGTCAAGTTAACACGATGGACTAAATGTCGGCTTGCGCCGCTTTATGTTAACTGTCATTATAGCAGTGGCGTAGCGTGGGTTTCAGCCGCCCGGGCGTAGGCCTCCTCTCAGTAATTATTAAGATCTTCTTGGCAAGAATACATTTGTTATTGGGTATTGTACAGAGTATACTCAGAAATTCAAATAGTTTCAAGGAAATCTAACACAACAAACCCGAGCACGGCTGCGGGCCTTTACATTAATCGATTTGAATTTCTCTTTATTCTTTTAACACAATAATCTACAATACAGGGTGAAGTAATAAAAATTATTTGAAATAAAAACAATTTCAGGTGAATGACCAAATTCGAAACAATTCATTTGAAAAAAACACGGATTTACTGTTTCATTATAAAACATAAATCATAATTTTTTTGTCCGTCAGATTTGGTTCGGCATTTTTTTTTTTAATTTTAACATCAGATTCTGAATTAGCATGCTCAAAAAACACGGGTGTTCTGTTTTTTATGGAAAAAAGAAACATAATTATTTTTTTGTCCGTCAAATATGGTCTGGCATTTTGTTTTTTGATATTTAAAAATCAGATTTTGAATCAGCATACTCAAAAACCCCGATATTTGGAATTTCAGACAAATCGCCTTAAGCTCTTATATTATGTCCAGCTTTTCTGTATTCGGGACCACTGAGCGTCAGTGTAATTTCATGTTAAGGAATACTGAACATTTCTGACTATATCAAGCCAATATGGGTAAACTATTATTAAATTTCGATATCTACGCTCTCTAAATTATTGGCGTAACTATCGAAATTGTATAATAATTGTTATTCTCATTTAATGGGAATATTTTTTAATTTTTATTTGAAGCAGAACATTGTGCGTGTACACACCTATTTTGTTTAAAGTTCCAAGGGTGTGCCAAGTCCAACCGTGTATTTATTTTTATTCTGGCATACAGGAACATTGTTTAATTGATATTGGTATCAGTACATTGTGCATTTTTTGGACTCTGTACAAAACAATTATTTTTTTAAGTTTCAGGGACCGTATTCTAAATTTTATTTTTCATACTGCACATCCTTAGTTATCAGTCGAAAAAATAAAATTCGCATAAAGAAATTATCTACACCATTACAATGTTAAACACAAACATTTGCTTCTTCGACCAACTCTAATACATACCGATCAAATAGAACCGAAATACCGGTAACAAATTGTCAAATTACTAGTAAATTTTGGAGAACTCTTTTTACAATTCACCGGTAAATCGGTTTGCCGGTGTAACAAAATATATTTAAATTTTAAATATGTTTCTAATTTAAATTGACCAACCTTGTCATATGGACTTTGTGAGTTTGAGTTGAGTGCTCATCCTGATTTAATCGTAGCAGTGTCGTGGGGTTGCACTGGATTTAGTTTTTACTTTATTATTATTAATTCTTCTTGTTTTAATTAAAATTTTATTTAAAGGTGTTACGTTTTAATTAAAATACCTTGTAGCATGCACAATGTTAATATTGAAATGTGTTATTAACATTTACGAAAATCTATTAAAATTAATTTTACAAAGGAATTGTAGACATGTGTTCGATTCCATATAATGATACTAATTCAATTAATATGAGTAGAATATGTACCTACATATTGATAGAAATTCAATCGGTATTTATGTATTATTATGAGATTTACGTATTATTATGACATTGAAACCAGAATCGAACCGTAAATCGGAATGAATCGGTATTTTAGTTACTAAAACTCAAAGTAGTCCAAAAAAATTAAAAATGTTTCAACCGAATTCGTAGCCGGAACGATATTAATTTACGATTTATTTTGTTTTGCTTTAATTGAATATTGAATTTC
The DNA here is from genome assembly GCA_932526585.2 of Philonthus cognatus. Taxonomy (NCBI): domain Eukaryota; kingdom Metazoa; phylum Arthropoda; class Insecta; order Coleoptera; family Staphylinidae; genus Philonthus; species Philonthus cognatus. The sequence goes on from OW052243.1 coordinate 95,907,444, forward strand.
TTACTAAATGATTTATTCATTTATTCAAATTTCATCGTCAATTTATAATGCATTTCTTTTTATTGAAATTATAAGAACAAATTTTTAGAAAATCTGACCGATCCAGAAATAAAATAAGTGGATCTCGGATCTGAACAGGAACGAAAACGCTGTAAATTTGCAGACATTCGTTGTTTTTGAAAAGCATTAATTAAAATTTTAAGGTTATAACGAGTGTTTTCACTCCTTGATTAAGCATGAAGTAAAATTTTGAGTTTAGAAAAGCCTGAACGTTGTGAAGCGTCCACATCCAAATTCAGCTTTTTAAACTTGAAATTTTACTTCATGCGCCACGCGTATAAAACACTGATTTCATATAAAGTTCAAAGTATACGTCTTTAGCATACTGAAGCAGTATAGTATATTTTGAACTTCAGTTGAAATCAGTGTTTTATACGCGTGGCGCATAAAATAAAGTGTCGAGTTTAGAAAAGCCTGAATTTCAGGCTCAGTCTTTTCTACACTCGAAATTTTACTTCATGCTTAACCAGGGAGTAGAAACACTCGTTAGAACCCTAAAATTGCAATTAACGCTTTGTAAAAGCAACGAATGCCTGCAAATTTACAGCGTATATTTCGGGGTGTGTATACTTAAAAAAACTCTCTGTATGTATACCTAACTGAAAATTTCTCTGTATCATAAACATGTATTTATGAATAAACAGTAATGATTTTTATTATTTTGAAAAACCAGGGTTTTGGTTACAGAAACTTAATTCCTTCACTATCCAAACCTTGAGCAATATTTGTGACGTCTGCGAAACATTAAATTCCACTTTTACGTATTAAAATAACTGACGGCCCGTATACGTTACTGTATGTGAATTGGTTAAATACTCGTAGTCGTAAATACTCGTAATTAAAAAAAAACTATCTTTTGCTATTATAAAATTTTAGGAGTTTTATAACCGGTATAATAAGACAGGGGTTCATAATATACTTAAAACAAAGATCTAACATCACACTAAGCAATATTTAACTCCACTAAGTACGAAGTCTAAAACGTATCTACTATAGTATGTAAATAAGGTTAATAATTATTTTTTTAACAGTCTTGCACAATATTAAATATTTCACATTAAATAAACCCTTATTAAAATGATAATCCTTACGGAATGTCCACTTTTTAAAGAAAATTATTATCATCCTGAAGGAATTTTATTATAAATTCTAGCTTTAGATACAAGCTAATAAGAACAACAATATTCTATACGCGCACTTGAATTTTACATACAAGTTTTCAAGAACAATATAAGAGCATTTTAAACTTGAATTACTCCGCGAATATTATTGTTTAACCCTCTTTACACCTTATTGTACACGTTATACCTAATCTATTTTTGTTGCATTACAACGTATGAAAACAGTAGAACTAAAAATATTATCTTTTTAAAAAAGTATGATTAAACATAATATTATCATTAGCGTATGAATATAAAGGAATTAAATATGGAATGTTTTTACCTTAAATGCCGCACTTTGACAAGTTCTTAGCGACTTTCAGAATTAATTAATGTTCTAAGTAAATTGTATTCGCAATTATTAACCGCAATATTGTTTCAAACATTAAATCCACTTTATACAAAACACTTGCACTAACAATAATAACCGCGTCTATTTTTTAAATTAACATTTGTTTTTTAACGTAATCTCATTCAAACCACGTGTGTACATTCTGTGATGAATATAAAAAAAATATGATATATGTTAACTATAAAAAATGTACTTTTGCAAATTCTTTACGACTTTCAGAAATAATTAATGTTGTACAAGTAATGTGTATTTGAAAGCTTTACTGTGACTAGTGAATATCATTTTGATAATTAAATGGACTATATTCAAAACGCTTGCATTACAAATGATAAATTGGAATGTTTTTTATATTAAATTTTATATTTGAACACAATCTATTTTGTGATTATTGTACGATAATAATTATAGAATATTTTAATTTAAAAAAATGTACTTCGGCAAATTCATCGCGACTTTTAGAATTAATGAATGTACTGAAAGCGAAGCGCATTCGTAAATTTTTACCATGACTCTTGAATATCGTTTCAAAATTTAAATAAACTATCCAAGCAAAATGTGTTCATGAAAGCAGTTTTCATTAAAGAAAGTTTCGAGTTGATTTTTAAAAAACGTAAACACGGTGAACACAAAATCCATTTCCAACTCACCAATCCTACAGATTTATTTTAATAGGATTTATTATAATACTTTAGCACTTTAAATTTGAATCCGAACGGTAAAGAATATTCCGAATAAAAACTGGTTTACCCTGCTATTCATTAAAACACTGCAAAACCCCATCGAATTTATAGAGAATTAAACAAAAAGTACGGTAGGGACAGAGGCAGTAATTTGCCTGTATCCATCGCAAAAAAATAACAAAACAACGGAAACTAATTGTCCTTTTGTGTATACGGTATGTATAATGTGGGGAGGAAATAAAAATAAATCTATCTGCTGGATCGTATTACTCGGACAATCGGCCGGATTCGTTATCTTATTAAAAGGAAGACCCGCAATAACAGTCGCATATCAGTTACTCAGGTTTTAATGTGATTTGATTTCAATTATACACTCGGCTCAAATTTCAAAAAATATATCAAGTTTTATTGGAAACAACTCGGATTTATCGTATAGACGTCGAAAATGTGACATAATAAAAAATGAAACTTACCACGTGGTTACGAACGTACACAGAGAAGTAACGTTTAACCGCGCGCCGCGCTCCGATCGTAACTGATAGACAGTACTGCGTCGCGGCGCATCCTAAGTCCTGACAGACGTCCTGTAGTGCGCTTGTCTAGTGTGAATGTGAGTGTGAGTACGACCACAATGTTCATATTTACACACGTTCGCCCTCTCTGGCATTCTTTCCACTGATAATACGATAATACCGCACCACACCATGCCGCATCATTTTCACATATTCCGAAACACTGTTAAACAGTTTTCGTGTTTTCATAAAAGTCCGGTCCGGCCGAGATTTTCCCTTCCTCTTTAATCATATCGCAACAAACACGCCTCTGATAAATGGAAACTCACAAGAGAATTCATTACCTCTTTTTCTCTGGGAAGCATATAATTTATTCCAATTATGTATTATTCTTTATCTTTAGTTACTTTAATGATATTTATTCAGATTGTTATTTTAAATTATAACAGATATTGTACAACGATCGCATTAACAATCTGTTTTCGTAGAATACAAGTTTTAAAATGTTTTGTGTATTTATTGTATTATTTTAAAATACTGAATAAATTAAAGTCTGAAATAACAAGCATGCTTGAGAAATATCATTTGTTAAAATTATCATGATTTTGATAACCAATGTTTCGTTAATGTATTATTAAAGCTCTGTCTCTTATTATAGGTATATTTTAATCCTAGAAAATGTATACAAAATTTCGATAGTGTAATAATATTACAAAAATTCTAAAGTGGCGAAATTCTGAGTTTAAAACAATCCTCATAACTAAACAAAAATATATGAAAGTATTACAATTCTGTATTAGTATAAATATCTTTTCGTTTTTAAGATATTGTCAAAAACGGATATTTTAAATTCAGTTTTTTTTTTTTATTCAATAACTTTTGAATTTAGACATTTACAACTTTGACATTATACAGGCACTTTTTAACGAGAAATCTAGTAACATATTTTATTTTAAGATAACTATAACATTTACTCAGGGACCATAACCAACTTTTGTTTTTCTTATGGACGCCATTTTGGATTTTCATATTTTTTGGAAGAATATTTTCTTCTGAATTCAATGATGTATCATACTTATAGTTTATTGTACATTTTATATATAAAATTTTAATCTTTTGTTTTTTTTTTAAGAGTGCCTTGTAAACAGTTGAGTAACTCACTCATTTGACAACTCCTAGGACCCATAATTGTTGTTAAAATACTTCACCAGTTGTGTTGTATTTTAAACTAACGAGTGTCTTCTACTCCCAGACTAAGCATAAAGTAACATTTTGAGTTTAGAAAAGCCCCGCGTAGAAAATTTGTCGTGGGTCGCGCAACGACCCGAGACAAATTTTCACGGGGCTTTTCTAAACTCGAAATTTTACTTCATGCGCCACGCGTATAACCACTGATTTACAGTAAAGTTAAAAATATACAACACTTAAATGTGATGGTGATCAATATTTATTGAGGTGCAGTGCAAACGGAAGAATTACTTGTTTTGTGAATAATTTTGGAATAATAATAATAAAAGTAGAATAAATTTAGTTTGTACATCTTTTCCATACTGTTGATATTTAGGTCATCATATCTTTAATGGGGAAAGTGCTATGATGGACACATCATCATTTTATTAATTTATGTTTTATGTGATAATCGATACATATTATTATTATTACAAAAGATTGACATTTATTAAATAATTTTGACTGTTAAAAATGATTGACTGCTGTCAAGATTTTATTAATTAATAGATATGACGTCATTGTTTCCAAGGCACTCTTTGCAAAAATGAAAATATTATAATTTTAAATATTAAATCTAAAATAAACTACGAGTGTGGTACATCACTGAGTTCAGAAAAAATCGTTCTTTCAAAAAAATTTGAAAATCCAAAATGGCGCTCATAAGAAAAACAAAAGTTGGCTATGGTCCCTGGGTAAATGTTATAGTTATCATAAAAAAATATGCTACTAGATTACTCATTAAAAAGTGCCTGTATATTGTCAAACTTTTAAATGCCCAGACTCAGTAGTTTTTGAATAAAAACATAAAATCGATTTTTCAAATAATCAGTTTTTTTAATAATAATAATAATAGTAATAATAATATTTATTACCCAACAGGACATCCCAATTACAGAGTAATATTACAAGAGTAAAATTTCTTAAAATAATAAAATAATATATATAAACAAAACCAAATTACAAAAATGAAGATCACGTGATATAAGTTCATGTTCTATTTAAAGAAAATAAATTAAATATTTAGAAGTCATAATAATAAAATAATGACAAAATAACAAAGAAATAACAGTAGTTAGTCTATGTAGCCGTTTGTTACTTTCCCCCGTATGTAATACAAAGGGAAAGTATTGTTTTCGTGAAAATTTTCGAATCAAAAATTTTAGCGGAAATATCCGTTTTAAGGTCCCCTGAGTCGAATAAGACCATTTTTGAAAAATGTCTGTCTCTCTGTGTGTCTGTGTGTCTGTGTGTCTGTGTGTCTGTGTGTGAGTCTGTGTGCGCTGTACCGCAAATACCGCTAAAGATATCGAGATGAAACTTGAAACTTAAGCTTTTTGATACAATCGGAAGAACTGAAAAGCTTTTGGTGAAAATCGGAAAACCGGAAGTGGTACTTTACTCGTACCGTTTTTCAGTTTTTTCAGATTTTTTCAATAAATGTTCATCAAACAAAAAATTCTTTCAAATAAAAGTTGTAGATAATAACAAAATGAAGATGTATTGTTCATTTACTTTTTGTCATAGCACTCTTAGTTTTTGAGATATTTCAAAAGTTGTGTGTTTTATCTAGTTATTGGTGTGTAATGTTTCAAATAAAAGTTGTAGGAAATGAAAAACTAAAGTTTTTTTGTACCTTTACTTTTTGTCATAGCACTCTTAGTTTTTGAGATAATTAATAAATAATGTTCTTTTATCTAGTCATTGGTTTGTCTCAGTGTATGTGTTGATACAATTGAAAAATGTTTCAAATAAAAGTTGTAGTTATCAAAAAGTTGAAGCAATTTAAAAATAATGATGCTACAAATATTTTAAAAGTGATTTAATACGCAATTTACGGGGGAAAGTACTATGATGGACACATCACCATTTTTGTTATTAATATCAAGTACCAGAAATGATGTTGTTAAATTCACGTAAGTCCAAGTGAAAAATATAACAATGAGTGGCAAATGTGTTGTGATACACACAAATGCGACGCATTGTGGACAGTTCCAAGACATTAGTTTGAGTCTAGGTACATAAAAATGTATGTTTTCTAAAAGTTCCGAGAATCAATTAAATAATGTAGTAACAAATAAGAAGATTTGACCGTGAATATTCCTACGTTCGACCAAAGTAACTGCATCAAACTCTTCTAAAAGTAATTCATGACTGAAACCTTGAGGGCGGTAGGTACCATGCATTTTATACAATTTACGCTCATTTTTCTCGACCGATTGAATAGACGAAATATAAATTGGATTGCAAACAATTGAGCCATATTTAAGAATTTATCTCACATATGAGTTATACAACGTTTTTAAACAATTAATATTATTAAATGACCTAGTATTACGTATGATGAATCCAAGAGCTCTGCTAGCTTTTGAGATAATAGCGCTGTATTGATGTTTAAACGTAAAAAGCGAATCATAGGTTATCCCTAGGTCTTTAAATACAGAGAGCCTTTCAATTGACTGTATATCAACGGTATATGTATATATGATCGGATTTCTTTTACGCGAATAAGTCACAACTTAGCTGCATTAAGATAGAGGTTATTAGTTTGGCACCATGTACAAAGTATGTCAAGCATATTTTGTAATTGCGAACAAGATGAAGAGTCATCAATAGTTGAAAACATGTTAAAATCATGGGCAAATAATAAATGTTTACAATCTAAAATGAAGCTCAAATCATTTATAAAAAGAAGGAAGAGTAGCGGGCTAAGGTTTGAGCCTTGAGGTATACCAGAACAAGCCAAAAATGTCTTTGATTTAAATCCATTAACCCAGACGATCACATAAGTATGAGTTAAATAACTTAATTGAATTGATATGGAAACCGTAATTATTAAGTTTTTGAAAAAGTACAGCATGATCAACATGGTCGAAGGCCTTCGCAAAGTCTGTATATATACAGTCGACTTGACCTTTACCATCAAGTTCGCTGCACACATACTCATTAAAGCAACATAAATTAGACATTGTTGACCTGTTTTCCATGAACCCATGCTGATAACTTAAAATATAGTTTCTGACTTTCGGGTATATGTTATTATAAATGATTATCTCAAAAACCTTAGGAAAGTTGGACAACAAGGTAATAGGTCTGTAGTTGCTGATTTCCTTGTAACTGTCAGATTTAAGTACAGGACATATTCTCGAATTCTTCCAGATTGAAGGAAAAATGGTGAATTTAAGTATTAGATTAAAGAGGTTCAATTAAAACAGAAGCACAATCTTTGGTTAACAAACTTGTGATACCATCCATGCCGCAAGACATGGTATTACTTAAATGTTTTATTGCACTATAAATATCGTCAAAATTAATTGGAGTTATGTTAATAAATTGATAGTTATTATAGGTTTCTGAGGACAAATTGGCAGGTGAGCTCGTAACATAGACACTTTGAAAAAAATCAGCAAAGGCGTTTACAATAGCAAGAGGTGAGTTTAGTTCAACATCATTACTGTGCATAACTTCTGGAATTCGTGTAGTACGTTTTTTAGAATTAAAAAAATTCCAGAACTGCTTTGGATTCCATATAATGTTGTTTGACATTGCGTTAATGTAATCTGTATAAGCAATAGATATAGCATATTTGCTATGCGCCCTAGCACCACGATACAGGTTAAGAGAATCTGGGCTCTTAGTGCGAAGATATATTTTACATTTACGATTTTTTTCTTTAATGCTACGAACAACTGAAGCTGTAAACCAACAAGGATACTGTTTTTTAGATTGCTTATGAGGGGAACATATTTATCTATACAATTATATAGTGTGGTATAAAAAGCATCAATAGCATCATTCAAACTATTCATAGAATTAACCTCCGTCCAGTCGCACAAACTTAGTTCCGAATAAAGCTTGACAAAGTCCGATTCTAAAATTGTAATTTCTATCGTTAGATGCATTGGACAAAAACTGACTTGTTTTTAAAGTTGAAAACTCGATATAAAGTAATAGTACTCGATGATATAAATCTTGTTTGATAATTGAGTTATTATCGCGTACAATATGGCAGTTTAAATGAGTGAAAATAAGGTCAAGCAGTTTATTGTAAAGATTTATTATAGTATTTACTTGCTTCAGGTTTAGATATGCTGTAAAATTATTAAATGAATTACACAAGGCGTTACTAATATTATTGTGGTCATCTATATAGTTTGGAATGTTAAAATCACTCATAATTAAGACATTATCAGCTGGATTACATAAATTACAAATGTGCTCCAGAAATGACTGTAGACACTCGACTGTTGGCGTGCGTGGTATATAAACAACGAAAACAAATAATATAAAGTTACCGAATGCAATTTTACAAGTAGTAACATCAAATAAAGGAAACATTTCTGCTAAGATTGACGCGTTAACTTTATAGGAATCAAATTTCTTCTGGATTACACACCGCCGCCTCGAGAAAAAGTGGTAATTGCGATCTAGCCGATAAACGATGTAAGTAGAGTTGGGAAATAATTCTTATATTTAGACCAGTGTCAGTCAGCCAGGTTTCAGTAATGCCAACAATTTGAAATTCGTTGCTTGCGATTAAACAATTGAAATCATCAATCTTATTTTTCAAGCTTCTAACATTTTGATAAATACAGCAAATGTTAGTGTTATTACAGTTTAGGCTTATTGAGAGTTTTTTTGTTTATTGTCAACAGAAGCTGGCGCATTACTATGCTTATTTTTCTCAGTTATATAAAGAGTCTCATTTCTATATCTTATTACTAGGTTGACTTCACCGTTTTTTTTCCTGTTGTCCATTTCAGTTTTAAGATCTTTGAAAAACTGCTGCTGCTTCTTGGTGCGATCTAGGCGAAAATGATTCTTGAGGTTATAATCATTTGCGTTGCTTTTGAGAACATGTTTGGCTTCGGCAGGGTAATTAAAAGCTACTTTAATAGGCCTCATCTTGTTGGTCGAAAAGTTACTGAGTCTCCAGACTTTTACTGGATTATTCGACACACTTCGACTCTGTAAAACTGTAGTTACACAATTTAGATCATCCGCGGCTCTATTATTAGTATCTTTAGCCGAGGATTCAGGTTGGTTATACAGAATTAAATTATAGCTACGGAATCGTCTATCTTCAACTTCTTCAATCACAGCTTCCATACTGTTAACCTCATTAGAGATAGATGCGCTGTTATTAGCTGATCCTAATACGAGAATCCTAGATTCCAGATTGTTAGTATTGTCGTATGACCCAAAATAGATTTTTTCAAGTCGTTTACTTCTTGCCGAAGTAAATTAAATTGATCGGTGAGAGCTTTTTGTTGATATCTCGAAAACAAAAAAAGATATTACTAAATTGTTTTCAGATTATTGTTAGGCCCTGAAATACGCAACTTTGCCCCAATTTAACCGACTCTCTATCTCTTCAAATAACTGAGATCCCCATATATTCTGTCGAAATACGGACACCCTGTGTACAGGGTTGAGCAAAAGTATGGGAACGTCGGATTTCTGGCTAAACTATACGTGCGATAAAAAAAATACTCTTAACATAAATTGTTGTAGTCGTTTTCATCTATTCAAGGACGTAATGTGATTTCCAACAGCTATCTTATTTCTGGAGGTATGACGTCATAATTTTTTTTAATGTAACACCCTGTATATTTTAAATATTTTAGATAAACAATTACAATGATGTCGGGTTTGGTAGGTGTGTGACTTGTGGTTTTTACATTTAAATATAAAGTAATAAAAGGAATAGATAGCTGTTACTGTTGTTTGTCTTGGCTTACAAACATACAAACAAATGGAAATCTAAAAGTAACATTTTCGTTCATTATTGCAATAGCAACAGACTAGTTTCCATCAGATAATTCGGGGACACATTATCGGCCCATCTACTTAAAAAAAACTTTAAACGCTAATCAAACAACAGTAACCAGCTATCTTTTCCTTTGATTATTTTATTTAATAATGTAAACCACAAGTTGCACACCCACCAAACCCGACATTATTGTAATTGTTTAATCCAAATTGTTTATACAAAAACTTTAAAATATACAGGGTGTTTCGTTCAAAAAATCAACGATGACGTCATACCTCAAGAAATAGGACATCTGTTGGAAATCACATTACATCCTTGAATAGATTAAAACGACTAAAAAAATGTTTGTTAAGAGTATTTTTTTCATCACACGAATAGTTTAGCCAGAAATCCGGTGTTCTCATACTTTTGCCTAGCCCTTTATAAATTTTTCGACATTCGTCGTTTTATAAAAAGTTCGATTTGAGGCTTAGACGAGTATTTTCCACTCCCAGATTAAGCATGAAATAACATTTCTAGTTTAGAAAAGCTGCTTCGCTACGCGACCAAATTAAATTTTCAGGCTTTTCTAAACTCGAAATGTTACTTCATGCTTAATCTAGAAGTAGAAAACACTCGTTTAAAGCTTTAAATTGAACACTTTTGAAAAACAACGAATATCTAAAGATGTACAGAACACAAAAAAATGTTTCCAATTTAAAAAATTTACCTTGACCTGTCAAATATTAATAATTCTTATCAAGTATCTGATATTTTACATAATTTCTATAAACTTTTATATACAGTATACAAATCCCGATAATTACTGCGTTTGGTAAGTTTGCAAGAATTACTTGCTTTTACAAAACACGTTTTTAGATTTGCTCCCTTTGTAAATTTGTACTTATATTTTAGCATATAAAAATAAATATAAAATATTCTCAAAGATGTATTTTTTTTTAATTATCAAAACAGTAAATTGATGAAAAAAGCCTCTAGGCGGTCGCCTAGGTTTGCCCAATGGAAGAGCCGGCCCTGAGTTTTATGGATTCATGATTAAACTCAGGGCCTCATCAATAAATATTTAATTATACGATGTTGAAATATCTAACGCATAATTTTATTTAAATATATAAAATCCTCTTGCTTGTTTCATTAAACATTTTCATTGCTTGGTTTATTCTATCTAAAGCAGCAAAAATTTCAAAATGTAGTATTATCTTTGTTTTGACAATATACTGTTCTAATTTTATACATTATTTAACGTAGCCTGTATTTGTGTGAGTTATATATTTCTAGAATATCCTTTCAATGTCTATTATTTCTCGATGGAAACTATTCCATTAAAACTTTACATATAAAATATATTTTAAAGAAGGAACATTTTATAATTTTAGAAATTTAGTTTTAAAGTAGTATTTTCATAAACGACGTTTCTATTTTGTAGAAAAATATTTAATTTAAATCGAGCAATAATTATTCATTTAAAAAATGTTATTGTAGTTAAATAGATGCCAAAAATCAAGGAATAATCATAATTTCACAAAGACTATTGAAAGTTTTAATAAATTTTAACTGACGTTGATTAAACTCGCCATGCACTTCTTGCTTTATTAAAATATATAAAAATGTAAATAAATACACCATCAATAGTTTGTGGGTAATTGTTGATTAAACCTAAAAAAATAATCAAATTTTTTGCGATTTTTAAACTGACGTTGATTAAACTCGCCATGCACATGTTAAATGTAAGCGTTTGCTTCCTTACTACGTACATCTGCTCAAGCTATTTCAAATGTTTATATGGAACATAATATTTAAATTGCGAATATGAAGATTGAAAGTTTAAATAATCACGCACTGAACATTTTCATACATTTGAAAATATGGTGCACATTGTGTGCTTTCGTAATTCTTAGTTTTTGTTTAATCAGACTTCTTCTTCCCCCAAGATCGTAGCGTTATCAATAAAAACGCCGAAGGGCCATGAATTCTCCAATTTTTAAGTGCCAACACAACACTTCTTAGTGCAAACCAAACAAGAATGTCTTATTATTTACAATAAACTATCCCGCACAACTTTAATTTCCCCGTCGCAGAACTCTCCAACTACTTTTAAAACTTCAACGCATTTATAAAAATTACTCTCCAATCGATATAATAATTCTATGTCATTTTATAAATTGTAATGTAAATTACTAACACTTGTTCTAAGTGTTTTTTGTTTTATTTCTCATATCACGGCAGTAGCTTTTTCATTAGATGAGCCTTACTTAAGTTAATTTATGTATATCGTGGTATCACATTTTGATGTTAATTTAGATATACGAGTCGTTTTCTTTTAAGTGCTTTATACGAGTGGCGCATGAAGTAAAATTTCGAGTTTAGAAAAGCCTAAATTTTGATTTGGACGTTTTCGTCCAAGTACAAACGTTCAGGGTTTTCTAAACTCGAAATTTTACTTCATGCTTAATCAAGGAGTGGAAACAGTTAGTGTTAGAGGTGGTTAGATCCCTTATGTAGGCCATTGTAGGCCATCATTTACCCAGTAAGGAGCCTCTAGCATGCTTTCCCATCGGGACCTTTGTTTGGATTTTTATCGTCCTGGAGAAGACTCCAATCCCTGATCTATCCATCCTTTTGAATCCATCGGTGTAGATCCTTATGGACGACTCTCTCATATGTTTAGTGGGTTTATTGGTAACCGTGTAGGGTGCATTCCGAATGAGTGTCGGTCTACAGTAGTCAGTGCCAGCCTCTAAAAGAGTTATGTCTTTGCAGACACTCCTCCAGAGGTGTTCTAGGACTTCCCCACAGCGGTTACTGTTCCAGATCCCACGCCACGGCCTCCCTCTCCACGTGAATATCAAGTGGCGGATAGCATAGCATGACCTCCATCGCCATCGTTGGAGTAGTATGCATGGCGTCTGTTATGCTTAGATAGACTGCCCGCTGCACTTGCGAGAGTCGCTTCCTCGTGGTTAGCTGTTTGGTCCTGGGTCACGGAACTAAAGCGCCGTATGTTAGCATGGGCCATATGATAGCTGTGTATAGCCACATCGTCGTGCCCGGTTTCAACCCCAGGTTTTCCTCACTGCCCGATGGCATTGCCAAAAGGCCCTTATGGCTTTGTCTGTTTTGATGTGCTTCTTCCAGCTCAGTTTCCTGTCGAGAGTGATGCCCAGGTATTTCACCTCGTCGCTGTACTGCAGCATCGTATTCAATAATTTTGGTGCTCTTTTCTTCACCTTCCTTTTCTTGGTGAACAAGACCATCTCCGTCTTGGTAGGGTTTACCGATAGGGAGTGATCATTGCACCACCGCGAAACTGTATTTAGAGCTCCTTGCATTTGGACGTATAGAACGTCTTCGAATTTGCCACTTACAATCATGGCTAGATCATCAGCATAGGCTGTCACACAGAAGCATAGTTGCTGAAGTTGTTCGAGAAGGCTGTCCAGAACCATATTCCATAGTAGGGGTCATAAGACACCTCCTTGTGGACAGCCTCTGTCAATTTTACAGGTGATCCGTTCCCCACCCTGCTCTATTGTGACTATACGGTTGGCCAGTGCATTGCTAATCCACTCACACATTTTAGATGATACTCCACGCTTGCTAAGCTCGTTTCTTTGGTATGGTCGTTTTATTAAACGCGCCTTCAATGTCAACAAAAACACCCAGGGCGGATTCCTTGATATCCAGATCTTTTCCGTGTGTATGCGTTTTGTGACATTGCCAGGGGTTGTCTAGTTAGAGCTGTCGCTCTTATGTGCCATTCACAAATTCTTTTCTGCGTTTTCATAAGAAACGAAGAAAGTGTGATAGGCCTATATGCCTTGGGAGCAGTGTAGTCAGCTCTGCCAGGTTTCGGTATGAATACTACCCTACCTTGTTTCCAGGCCTTTGGGACATAACCCAGCGCCAGACTGGGTATAAGGTAAAATTTCGAGTTTAGAAAAGCCTGAAAATTTGGATTTGCCTGCGCAAAATGTTTACTTTATGCGCCACGCGTATAAAATACTGATTTCTCTATCTCTCTCTTTTTCTCTAACAAGCAATTCGCTTTGGTTTATGTAAAAGAAAAAATCCCTTTATAACTCTAAAATATACAAGGTAAACTAACGAACATATGAGGGAAAATGATTACATCGCCGTACCACCAAAATTTGTGTACGCGGCCTAAAATTAGATATTTTTTATAATTAACATATTTCTATCCCAGTAAATAAGTATACACATAATTGTATCAATCTAAATTTACTCAGTAAGAAGATATAAATTAATCACGCATTTTGTATCACGAAGCATTTATTAGTTTTGTACAGCTTTTCATTCTGATATTGCTAAAATTAAATAAAAACGGCCGATATTAAATCACGTTTCAATACACTTAAGCCAATAGAAAATGATTTGCGGTGGAAACTTGGCAATTGTGGCGTGGATTTGTGCCCAACCGCCTCCTTAATTTGTACAAATCGTCTAGAAAAGTGGAGTTTCTAGAAAATACATCCGTATGGCCGTTTTTTTTATACGATTTTAAGTGTATGTTGATTTATCATGTAAAAACGAATTTCGTATTATCGCAATTTATTCAATAAGTACAGTGGACGCCGATTATAATACCTCTTTTATAACACGCATTCGTATATACCAATTAACAGGGTTGTTAAAAAAACCTTCTTTTTCCATTTTAATTAAAACAAACAGTTTTTTTAACAAAATGTGTTTTTTTCATTGAAATAGCGTTTAAAACATTAACAATTAAAAACATGTTTAAAACATGTTTAAAACACGTTTAAAACGTGTTTAAAACAGAGCATACAGGGCATTTTTCTTTTGAGTATACATATCCCGATAATTACAGCGTTTTTTAAATTTGCGGGAATTCGTTGTTTAAATCCGATTAATTTGAGACCATTAACGAGTGTTTTCTATTCCCAGACTAAGCATGAAGTAAAATTTCGAGTTTAGAAAAGCCTAAGAATTTGGATTGGCCGCGTAGCGAAGCGGAGCGGCCAATCCAAATCAGGCTTTTCTAAACTCGAAATTTTACTTCATGCGCCACGCTTAAAAAGTTCAAAGTTCAAAAAACACACACATACAACAACAGTTTAGAAAAGCCTAATTTGGATTGGCTGCTCCGCTTCGCTACGCGGCCAATCCAAATTTTTAGGCTTTTCTAAACTCGAAATTTTACTTTATGTTTTGTCTAGAAGTGGAAAACCCTCATTTAAAGGTTCAAGTTGAAATCTTTAAAAAAAAACAACGAATGTCGTAAAATTTACAGTGTATAAAAATCACATTTATACACACACAGTTGTGGTATTTTATTGTAATAAAATGTTAGGTTTAATATTGTAATTTGAAATATCTTCAATCATTTAGCTAAAATTTAAAAATGTAAACATAAATCTTAATGAAGTAGTATAGAATATAATTTTGCAAATTTAGGATAATAAAAAAACTTTTGAAACAAATTTAACGTTTAAAGCATGTTTATAACGAAGCCGTTTAAAACACGACGGCTGTTTTTAAACATGTTGAAAACATTGTTTTGAAACAAAGTGTTTTAAACAAAACAACCCTGCCATTCAATAACTAATATATGTAATTTATTATTATCATATGTCTGGCGCATGAAGTAAGATGTCGAGTTTAATAAAGCCTAAAATGTTACTATATGCTTAATTAAGGAGTGGAAAAACTCGTTAGAGGCTTTAAATTTACCGCTTTTATATAAACAACGAATTCCTGCGAATTTATAAAACGCTTTAATTCTAGTAATATGTATACTAAAGAGAAATATTCTGTGTATACTCCCCTTCAGAATATAATTATAATACGTTTAACGCAATGATTGTCATCGGGGAAAGTCCAGCGGTGCGTCAAAAATCAGCTTTAAAATTATGGAAAATTGTTGACCTAATATAAGTTTTTTTTTTATTAACGGAGTTAATAACGCTGTCAGGGTAATAATTGTTAGAGTTTTTACGTTGAACCGAATTGACAGTTGATAAATGACATTGAATACTAATTTGCAAAGTTAATATGAAATTTTTCAAAAACAAAATTACCTTGTATGTAATATTAGTTTTCGTTAAAGAAACAATAAATCAAACAACTATATTTATAATTACAATTAAAATATTTAAATTCGAGAAAATAAGCTTACGCTTCTTATAGTTTGCATACTTTGAATAATATATAAAATTACGAAAATGTTTTTCATGTAAAATGCAAACAATGTGTCTTGATTAATAAGCCAAGTTGGATATTTAAATATTTATGGTCTTAAGTTGTCTTATTAATTAGGACATATTGTTTGCATTTTACACGAAAAACATTTTCGTAATTTTATATATCAACTATATTTATATCCTATATAAACCACAAAAATATGGCTAATTTTTATCGTTCTGTACTTTCTTTTCAGTTTATTGATTGTATTTTTACTTGAAGGAAATTAAAGTGTCCATTCTGATAAACAATTTCTGCAAATTTCATGAATTTCTTTTTTTTAAGAATAAGAATAAGTTTATTTTTGTATAAATAAGCAATTACAAAATAAAAATAACCATTGTTACACATATATAAATTTTCTATTGTAAAATTAAAACAAAACAATATTTCATTAAATTACACATTAAAACACATTAATCAAATATTTTAATAATTTTGTGTACTGAAAATAACATAAATTTACTATGTATATTTTTCTCTTTTTAAAATAATTTGAGGCTATTTCACTATCTGCAATTTTGTTCACATTGCAGAAATTTAGTAACTAAAAATTAATATACAAATATTTGGTCATTTAATACTAGTTAGGACATTTTTGCAGAAGATGTATATTTTCTAAATCTCCTGATTAATAATAATAATACTTAATTTTACTTTATGTGCTGAGCGTATGAAACACTGATTTAACGTAAAGTTGAAAATATACTGCTAGGTTTGATATTACTTTAACAAACATTAAAAATTAATATAATTGGTAAATAACGAAGTAATAGTTTCAGTTAATTTTGATATGCATTATTCATGACCATCCTGATATTACAAATGTTTATTTCGTGTAATCAAATCAATTTCGGTAAATTTTGATTTTATTTTCAGCTAAGGTAGCTTATTTGTGCTTAGACAAAAATAAAACAGTATCTGTCTTTAGAGAATTTCTAAGAAACTCATAAAAATTTGACTATTCAATTATTTACTATGAAAATAAGTATAAGTATATCAATGTAACCTTTAGATCAAATTCTCTTCAAAGAGAAAAGAAGAGAATTTGACTTAGAAGTTACTTTACTTTACTTTATTTGTAGTTCAACATGATAGATATACATGTAATACAATTGTCAGATAAAACGATAGCTAATCATTTATAAGTATAGATATAGATAAAAGATACACATGAAATAATACCACACAAATAAACACGTTTAAACAGATATTTCCATTTTTATTCAATTATGTTATGTTAAGGCATTCTAAAACAAAAATTTAATAAAAACTCTTTCTTTTTTTGTATAATGTATAAGTTACATACAGGGTGTCCGTATTTCGACAGAATGTATAAGAATCTCAGTTATTTGAAGAGATAGAAACTCGGTCGGGTCAAAGCTGCTTATTTTAGGGCCTAACAATAATCTGAAAACAATTTTGAAATATCTCTTTTTGTTTTTGAGATATCAAGAAAAAACTGATTTTTTGAAAAATCGTTTTTATTTTTTTATTCAAAAACTATTGAATCTGGACATTTAGAACTTTGACAATATAGAGGCACTTTTTAATGAGGAATCTAGTAGCATATTTTTTCTAAGATAACTATACCATTTATTCGGGGACCATAGCCAACTTTTATTTTTCTTATGGGCTCCATTTTGGATTTTCAAATTTTTGGAAAGAGTATTTTTTTCTGAACTTACTCAAAATTTATTTTAGATTTGATGTTTAAAATTATAATATTTTATTTTTTGCAAAGAGTGCCTTGAAAACAATGACGTCATATCTATTAATCAATAAAATCTTAACAATAGTCAAAATTATTTAATAATCTTTTGTATTAATAATAATAATAAGTATCGATTATCACACAAAACATAAATTAAAAAAATGGTGATGTGTCCATCATATCACTTTCCCCGTTAAAGATATAATGAATATTAACAGTATGGAAAAGTTTCACAAACTAAATTTATTCTACTTTTATTATTATTATTTCAAAACTATTCACAAAAAAAGTTTGCTTCCATTTTCACTACATCTTAATAAATATTGATCACCATCACATTTAAGCGTTATATATTTTTAAGTTTACTGTAAATCAGTGGTTTATACGCGTGGCGCATGAAGTAAAATTTCGAGTTTAGAAAAAAGCCCCGTGAAAATTTTCTACGCGGGGCTTTTCTAAACTCGAAATTTTACTTCATGTTTAGTCTGGGAGTGGAAGACACTCGTTAGTTTAAAATACATTAGAACTGGTGATGTATTTTAACAACAATTATGGGTCCTAGGAGTTGTTAAATGAATGAGTTACTCAACTGTTTCCAAGGTACTCTTTACAAAAAACAAAAGATTTAATTTTACATATAAAATGTACAATAAACTATAAGTATATTACATCATTGAATTCAGAAAAAAATATTCTTCCAAAAAATATGAAAATCCAAAATGGCGCCCATAAGAAAAACAAAAGTTGTCTATGGTCCCTGGCTTAATGTTATAGTTATCTTAAAATAAAATATGTTACTAGATGTCTCATTAAAAAGTCGAAGTTGTAAATGTCTGGATTCCATGGTTTTTGTATAAAAAAATAAAAATGAAATTTAAAATAATCCGTTTATTTACAAAATCTCAAAAACGAAAGAAGATATTTCAAATTTGTTTTTAGATTATTATTCCGCTAAAATACGCAACTTTGCTCTAAAACCGACTCTCTATTTTTTCAAATAACCAAGATCCCCATACATTCTGTTGAAATATGGACACCCTGTACACCCTAACAGATAAATGGTAGGACACTGCTCATTTCTTTAAAAACATGTAAAAACCAAACTATTTATATTTATAAAATATTTTTTATTATCATAAAAATATTAAACATAGTTTGTTCAACATTATTAAATAGTTAAACAATATTAAAAACAGTATTAGAACACGTTAAGTGATAATGCTAACAAATTTCTTAACACATAAATATTCGGGCAGGCATTACTTACGTTAGTTTAACAAGGTGTAACATCGCCTATGAGTTTTATATCTGCTGCAATACGAGCAGGCATACTTCTGACAAGAGATTCACATTGCTCAATGGTAAAATAATTTGTTAGGTAAATCAACAACACTACGCTGTGGGTGATCGCTTAGTTGTTATTTCATTTTATGCCATATGTTTTTTTTTTTTAATATTGAAATCCTAACTATTTGCAAACCAATCTTATGATCTTTTAACAATTATTTCGTTGTTTTTGTGATGGGGCAAGATGCACCGTCTTGTTAGAAAATAAATTCCCCATCATAATAAGTTTAGTTCAGAAAGTTTAAGATTATAAGTTATTTTCTAAAATATGTTGGAATTTTTATGTGTTGATAATTCCCTCTGGGGAGTATAATTCTCCTAAGTATATTTGCTAACATATTATAACAAATTATGAGACCACATAAAATTTAACAGTACGTTTCTTAATGACACCTTTCAGTATTACTTGCAATAACCATTTTTCCATTATGTTTAACACTGAAACAAAATCGAGACTCGTTACAAAAAGGGTTATTTTCAATCCTCGAATGTTTACATTGCCTTTTCTTAGCCCAATCTAATCCCATCTTTCTTTGTTTTTCTGTTATGAATAGCTTTTCTTTTGGCTACGATTTAGAATTTTAATAGTATTAAATAATAATTCTAATAATAATAAAGCTTTTGTTTTTAGCATATCTTACCAAAATGTAAACCTGATTTGTGTATCCATCGCCTTCATGTTTCTCTTGACAGATTAGCATTAGTTTGCTTAATCCATCTTGTCGTTATTTCTCTTAAAGTGTCCCTATGTCCAGATTTACAAGTTTTTACTAGCGTATTTTGATTTCTTGGCGTAACTTTTTATGACCATCCAGAACATTTTCCAGCTATTTCGATTAATGTATCTCTCTAGACCTGTTGATGACTAAATTTCGCAATATTTAACTCTTCGCTCATTTTTTGAATGAATTTCCCTTTGTGATAGAAATTTATAATTAGCTCTAGAATTTTCGAGTCTGCTACTTCAGCGCGATCGTTTTTTTATTAGCAATCAATTTGATAGAAGCAAGCGGACATAACAAGAAATTATTTATTCGCTAGAATCAATATCAACCAAGAAAAATGGTTGTTATGTTTATTTTAAAGTATGTGTGTACGAATTTTTATGTGTCAATAAAATTCAAACATTTTTTTTTTCTTTTAATTTCCAAATATTTGTAATAATACTTATACATTTAATATAATAGTTAATACAAGATGTATTTCTTCTAGTAATAATGCCAAGTAAACTTTTAAAATTCAGATATAATCAAAATAATGTACATTTTGTTAAATAATAGTTGGTGTGCGAACATTTATGTGTTAGTGCTCGTTTAGACTGTAATGATGGGTGAAGAAGATTTAATATTTTAATGTGTTTGTGCTTGATACAGATTTTCTTTACTATTCTACTGTATATGTATTACTTTTGTAATTTTATATGATGCATATTATACACTTATCTATAAACTTATCTTAAATTGTATATTTTATCTATGTTAATTTTAAAGTTAATTCCTGAATTATTATATTTTATTGTGTTTGTGTTCGTTATAGATTTTAGATTCTATATTAGAATATTTTATATATACTTAATTCATTTTAATCTTATTTTTTTATATTCTAGTATTTTTTAAAAGTTATAATTATAGTATCTTTTTTATATTTTACTGTATATGTACTACTTTTGTAATTTTATGTGATGTTTTCTTTAATGTCTTTTGATTATGTATCATGACCTGTGTAAAACGATTGTTACAAGCACCAATAAAGTATTATTATTATTACTACTCATAGCCTTGTAACAAAATAAATACGATTTTAAACGTTTCATTGTACAATTCAATATCCGGCGTGTTTGCACCTGAAGTAGTTGTTTTAATAAATATTTATTGTCTTAGTAGTCTTGTTAATTAAAACTTACTGTTTGCAGTATATACGAATATTATCGTAACTTTATATTTTGTATTTACATTTACTATATGTTTTTAGTTGTTTGAATAATTTTAGTCAATTTTAAGGTTCTGCTTATTTTCTTCTGTCAATGAGTTCGGTCTGAGACTATTAACAAATAATCAAATTCTTTCGTTTATTAATACTAAAAAATATCATGAAAAGCAGACATTTTGATTATGTTGAATGATTTTATACAGAGAATGATTTATACATTTAATATATTTACTTTTCTTTGCATATTTGTGTCAAGTATTAATTTTTCTATTTTTTGATTCCTGTGCTTAAAGTTTAATAAAAAATTTTAAAAAATTTAAAGTTCATAGATTTTTTCTTTAATCATTTCTATACAAAATACAAAATTTCATATAAAAATCTTGAAGATTTCAATTTGAATTTTCGTGAATACTGTCATTATTTAAAGATTTATTGCAGTTTAGTAGACAAATAAAACTATTATTGAAAATGTAACCAATTTTATTTTAATTTTAATTTTAACAACACAATTTGTAAATTCTTTCTCTTTGAATGAATTTCGCTATATTAAAAAATTGCAATACAAATTTTCGGTACCACTTTTACTTGAAATATCAATTAAGAAAAGTAGAATTTTTAAAGTACATTTTTAAGAATTTCTGTTTATATAAGCGTTCAATTTGAAGCTTTTAACGAGTGTTTCCACTCCTAGATTAAGCATGAAGTAAAATTTCGTGTTTAGAAAAGCCTGAACATTTAGATTTTTACTCGAAGCGTCCAAATCCAAATTCAGGCATTCCTAAACTCGAAATTTTGCTTCACGCGTATCAAACAATGATTTCAAGTAAAGCTCAAAATATACATATCAAATCTTTCAAAATCCGATGGCCACGCGTATCAAACAATGATTTCAAGTAAAGCTCAAAATATACATATAAAATCTTTCAAAATCCGATGGCCTCGATCAATATGCTTTGAATGAATTTCGGTTCATTAGGAAATTATTAGTATTTTTATTAATCTTTGTGTTTTAATAGATTATTGTTTCTCAAAAACAAAAATCACACATATATCCTTGATTCCTAACTACCAACTCGGACTCCTTTCTTATAGATCAAGCACACTCCCTCTCAGTATCCTTACCTCAAACATTCAAACAACACACCTCGAAGGTCGATCATCTACCGCCTTTTTTCTAGACATACAATAAGCATTCGATTCCGTGTGGCACAGAAGTGTGTTGTTTAAATGACACTCCTTAAATGTATCTACCCATTTAATCATTATCCTCAAAAACTTCCTAGAAAACAGATCCCTAAACATCAAAATCCTTAATACAACATCCAAAATCTTCAGTCCAGAACAGGGTGTTCCATAAGGATCACCACTATCTCCTATCCTATATAACCTCTATTGTATCGACCTATATAACCACGCCCCTATGTATTTTAATCCAGAATCCTATGTTTTACAATATGCTGATGACCACGCACGCACCCGCCCTACCAGAAGCACTACAAACATTACAGCAACTTATAGATACCCTCAACTTGTGGTTGGCCAAATGGAGAATAAAAATTAATCCAAACAAATCCAACTCCTAATTCCATACCACCGCCAAAACAACTCCATTAACATTTTTATCAACCAAAATCCTATTTCATTAACATCGCATCGCCTTTGATAATAAACTAAATTTAAAAAAACACTCCTCCATAAAAAAAAACAAAATTACTGCTCGAGCCGAACATTTCCGTAGTATAACATTTCGAAATCTAGGAATTTTAAGCGAGAATGCAACAAAAATATACAAAATGATATTTCGACCAATGTTAGACTACGGCTCTATCCTATTATGACAGCCCTCAATCCTACTCTTCGTAACATCGACCTATATAACCACGTGCATCCCTTAGATCCGTTACCAAAATTCGACATTCACTTAATCCCCTTTAAAATCCATTAAATACCCTTCTTCATAACCTAACCAAAGTTACTCCCATCATTGAACGCATCCTTTATCTATCTAAAGAATTCTCCAAGAACGAATCTAACTTCGAAATCCTTTCCCAATTCTGTATCCCCAGAAATGATTCCAATAACCCCAAATTCAAAAATCCCTCACAAACACTGTTTTAATTAACACTTTACATACATACTTTTTTTTCTTTCATCTATAAATCATTATCACACCACTTACATTCACAACACTTATAATAATCATCAACCTCTACAGAAAGGCCGGTGTCCGTATTTCAACAGAACGTATGGGGATCTCGGTTATTTAAAGAGATAGAGAGTTGGCAAAGTTGCGTTTTTTAGGGCCCAATAATACTCTAAAAACAAATTTGAAATATCTTCTTGCGTTTTCGAGATATTGTCAAAAAAACTGATTTTTTGAAATTTTGTTTTTATTTTTTTATTCAAAAACAATTGAATCTAGACATTTACAACTTTGACATTATACAAATCTAACATTAATATGAGTGTGATACATCACCGAATTCAGAATAAAATATCCTTTACAAAATATAAAAATCCAAAATGGCGCCCATAAGAAAAACAAAAGTTGGCTATGGTCTCTGGGTAAATATTATAGTTATCGTAAAATAAAATATGCTACTAGATTCCTTATTAAAAAGTGCCTGTATGATATCAAAGTTCTAAATGTTTAGACTCAGTAGTTTTGAATAAAAAAATAAAAACGATTTTTAAAAAAATCAGTTTGGGCTGATATCTCGAAAACAAAAGATGATTGTTTTCAGATTATTGGTAGGCCCGAAAATATGCAACTTTGATGTAACCGACTCTCTATATCTTCAAATAACTGAGATCTCCATACATTCTGTCGAAATACGGACACCCTGTATATATATTTATTATGGTATAAAAATAATGTATATGAAAGATGATAATAAAGATATTTACTACCACTAGATTATTGTAAATTGCCATTAAAAACAAATATAGAAATATTGTTTGTTATTAAGTAGGTAATTGTATTTAGTGATGTTAGTGCTAATTTTAATAGGTAATTACTACTTGTCATTTATTATAATTTTATTGAACAATGAGTTTAAATTACCTATTACTACCAGGTTACCGAAAATATTACCCATTTTTAAATTATCACTAGTAGTAGTACGGAATGTTAATTTTTTAAAAAATTGTCCATTTATCGGTTAATCGGTTTTTACTAGAGAAAGTCTCGGGAATTTTGGATGATATAATTATAGTGTAAATTAAATTTCATAAAATGATCTTATATTATGTAGTTATTAAAAATTCTCGGCTTGGAATTAATTCCATCGTAAATAAGTGATATTAAAAGTGCAATTCTTTTTGCAATCTACAGCTACTTGATCTCACGAAGATTGATTAAAATACTCATTGAACCAACTACTTCCTGGGCTAATGCCCCGACAGTAACTTACTGTAAAATATAATCTATAAAATTACGAAAATGTTCGTATACTGTAAAATATAATTCAGGTCAAACTATTTACAAATTCAAGCCATCTATTGACTTGTTTCGAGATTCATCTCTCATCAGCATAACTTTTTAAGACATATTAGTTGTAGATTGCGCACTTTTAATATTTTTGAAATATCCTACAACCAAGTATTAGCAATATCATTCATACTTCATGTAAATTAATAAGTTTATGATAAAATATGATTAAATACCAAGTCGAATGCCATTAAATACTTGTCATTCCTGTCTAGTTACTCGTAGTTGGGTTAAAGTATAAATATTATATGCTAATAACAAAGATTTAATGTACCGTATTGCATAATTCCGATATTACGTAAATAAACAATGTGTTTCAGTCCCTTCAGTTACTCGTAATACTTTTCACGCTGAAAGCCATAGAAATGTCTTATAATTCTCAACTCTCTGTTTATTCCTGACGAAAATTCTGCTCTTCCCTTGCTATTAAATTATTTACTCCAAATGTATTTACTTACATTCAATTATTTGCGAACGTTTATAGTATTTTCTAATTATGAACATTCTGATCATTCCTAATACGCTTGAAAATATAAGGACTATACAGGTACACAAAAGTGACACACATTTACAATTTTTAAGAGAAGTCGGACAGTTTTAATATTCCGCGCACGTCAGAACTGTGACTTTCGATCCTTCCGGCGAATTTATTTGCCTCGGGCGTTCCCATAATCCGCAAATCGTCATAACTTTTTCACCGAAAGGAAAAACCCTGCTTGAGTAACGTACATCGGTAATTAGTTTGTTTTCAGTTCTGTCTAAACACTACCGTACCACATATCACTTAAAATATAATTACAATCCAGCCGGGAATACACTTTGGACGCGAAGCATAAAAAACGGATGGAATTAATTAACTCGTGAGAAGTTAAATAATCGTAGAAAGGAATCGGTAAATACCGTGTAAATATTCTGTAGAGGCAGTGAAAAAGTAATGTTATGATTTTTTCATTTATTTATGAGAGCGGTGCGTTTTTTTGTTTAAATATTCATTTAAATCGGTTTTATTAATAATGTATTGGATTGCGTTGATAACTCAGTTTAATCTACGCAGCAAAAAGCAAATCCCGACCGATAAGGTCCCGAAGGACGTCCGCGTCCGTCCTGTAATGAAAATATAATTAACTTTGTTTTTTGGGAGCTTCGGCCCATTCGTTTAAATTATATAAACAAGTTTTTTGCCTGGCTTCTTTTTACCTGGTCGATGAAAATCTAATTTATACAAGGCCTTAGTGCAATATCTTACTGCGAGGGCAATGGGTGTAATAAGTGAAAAACAAACCACCGCCTTGGGAAATGTCTTCTCAATACACAATCCGACAATACAAAGCAGGTAATGTTCAATTGCGTAATTACAAGTTACACTAGAAATAGATGGAATTAACAATTTGTATTTATTTATTTCTTGTATTCCCTTATAAAACTTGCTCAACCGTCAATTAAATTATTGGAACAAATTCTCACTTATTCCCGGCGCTTTCACCATTCTTTTATCGAGTGTTTATCAGAACTTCTCAAATAAGGATTCGTAAGAGAAAACTACGATTCCAATCTGGTTTCTAGAATCATGGCTACAAAGCCTTCAAAAATAAACTTGAATAAATATTTTTTTATATTTTTACTTTTATGCTTCTAGTTCTTGTTAACAACAATATTTTAAACCGAATTATTTATTATTAACACTGATCATAGTTGACAACAACCAACTATCTGATTCCGTGTTATTTTCAGTAAAGATTATGTATATGTTTTTGAACTTCACCATATTTCAGTGTTGTATACGCCTGATGCATGAATTAATATTTCGAATCTAGAAAAACCTGAAAATTTGGTTTAGTCGCTCCGATTCGCTACGCAACCCAGCAAATTTTCAGGTTTTTCTAAACTCAAAATTTAACTTTATGCTTAAACAAGCGATGAAAGCCATCGATAATTAAGAATACAAATTTTGGATACCACTTTTTTAAATATCAGTTATGAAAAGTAGATTTTTAACGTACATTTTCATGCATTTTTCTATTTACATAAATACGCGGTTAATTTGAAGTTTTTTATGTGTGTTTCCAATCCCAGATTAAGCATGAAGTAAAATTTTAGGCTTTTTTAAACTCGAAATTCTACTTCATGCGCCACGCGTATTTTTTTTCCAATTACCGGTAATTCGGTAAATTTGTGAATTTGTTGAATTTTTGCAAATACGTACTGATGAAATGTTTAAATGTTCGCTAAAGTATGAAATGATTAATTTTAGTCTAATTTGCACGACATTGAATCTTGAAAATCATATTATTAACTATAACAATTATACATTTTTTGTGTATGTTAATAAACTTGGCTTTTTAAAAATATGCAAAAAACACCAGATATCTCTTTTAAAATCAGATGTATTAAACATACTTATGATTTTCAAACGAGATATCGGGTGTTTTTTGATTTTTGCTATCTTTATGGAGCCAAGTTAAGCGCATGTTCCAATCAGCATCAAATTTATAGAATTTACATTCAAATGAACAAAGTTTGTTCCACAACAAAATATCTTAACATGTTTCGAAAAAATATCGAACCAAAGTTAACATTTTATAAAATATTCGGTTCTAAAAATTATAAATATCAAGCGCTTGTTGATTTTGGCTATCTTTAAAGATAATTTAAACAACTCAAATCGTACAGCATTTATTATACTTTTACATTTTATTTTCGTCAAGTTTTATCAAGAAAAATACTTACTTCACGAAACACAGGTAATTCCCCTTAAAACATAACACTAGTTTTATGTGGACGTAGATTTCTACTTTATATAAAAATAATTTCTTTTTTAACTTGTACATGTATAACATTCGATGTGTTTTTTATACAGAGAGTTTTTCTTTTAAGTATGCATACGCTTTTTCTTAAAAAGTTCAATTTGAAGCTTTAAATGAGTGTGTTCCACTCCCAGGTTAAGCATGAAGTAAAATATCGAGTTAAGAAAAGCCTGAAAATTTAGTTTGGTCGCGTAGCGAAGCGAAGCGACCCAACCAAATGTTCAGGCTTTTCTAAGCTCGAAATTTTACTTCATGCGCCACGCGTATTAAACAATGAAATCTAATTTCCAAACTCGTAATTTTACTTCATGCTTAATCAAGGAGTAGGCACTCGTAAAAAGTTTCGAAACGAACTCTTATAAAAAAACAATAAATGTCCAAAATTTTACAATGTATGCATCGAGATATGTATACTTAAATAGAAAAATCCCTATGTATGAATAGGTTTGTACATTTCTGTTTTATATTACTGCCCATGAAGAAATAATTGTAGTGATTTATTAATATGTTAAAAATTATAAATAGTTGATTATAATAGTATGAATAAATACTTTAGTTTCTTATATTTGAATGCAATATTTTGCATTTTATAAATATAATAAATAGAATTATTATTATTTACAACTTAATAAATAATTGATTATATTATTTCCAACGCTAGCTGTGCACATTTTATCCATTACATAATAATTCAGTAATGCGTATAATTTATTAATGGGTTAGACGAGCGGATTACAGTTTTAATATCATTATTCTTTAATAAAACATATTTTTCTAAAGGAAAAACGACACTATTGTACATTTCCCCATTAAATCGATACTCTTTTCACAACGCGGCCACTCTTTTACTGAATTTCGTCTCCGGTTTTATATTTCCATTAAATTCCATTATTTATTTTTTAAATTATTTCAATATTTAACAACGATGAACACATCAATCTCGCGAAATGTACCTGAATGAAAGTCTATTTATTAATGAACTAAAAAAACTGCAAGGAAATGACGCAGAAAAGTCTTTAATTGATCGTGCGAAAGCAATACGTTTATTTTCGTGGGTCATGTGTGAAATCGAGTGTGATTGTTGTTTATTTTTATAAGAATTAAGGTAGCGGCGCAATAGGTCAGGATGAAAAAAAGTGAAATGATTAAATGGATGAAAATGAATGAAAATGGATGAAAATTAATGAAAATGATTGAAAATGAGTGATAATGAATGAAAATGAATGAAAATGAATGAAAATGAATGAAAATGAATGAAAATGAATGAAAATGAATGAAAATTAATGAAAATGAATGAAAATGAATGAAAATGAATGAAAATGAATGAAAATGAATGAAAATGAATGAAAATGAATGAAAATGAATGAAAATGAATGAAAATGAATGAAAATGAATGAAAATGAATGAAAATGAATGAAAATGAATGAAAATGAATGAAAATGAATGAAAATGAATGAAAATGAATGAAAATGAATGAAAATGAATGAAAATGAATGAAAATGAATGAAAATGAATGAAAATGAATAAAAATGAATGAAAATGAATGAAAATGAATGAAAATGAAGGAAAATAAACAAAAATGAATGAAAATGAATGAAAATGATTGAAAACGAATGAAAATTAATAAAAATTAATGAAAATTAATGAAAATGAATAAAAATCAATGAAAATCAATGAAATGAAAAATCAAGTGTGCGTGCAAGGAGGGCAGAAGGTGACGACGATCGTTTCGCTTTTATTTTGAGCTCTTCAGGCCACCATATCCATCAACCCAACACCCACACTTTTAGAACTTGTATATATGTTAATCCCGTCAACTATAAGTTTTTTGTCGATTTGTCACTACAGTTAATGTCGGTTTAAACTCTAAACCCTATAAGAACTTTATAACGACGAGAAACCCGAATCAATGCTGATGTAACGCACGTGTTACACACTATACTTTTTCTACGACTACACGATTTAATAAATTCCAAAACACTAACAAACTATTAACGTAAAGTATTTATTTATCTTTATAATAATAATTATTAATTGTTACAGTGCAGTTGGTTAGGTAAATTACACCAGAACTTTCGTTGGATGTAGTATTTAGACAACTATTGTTATTATTATTGCTAATATTCAAAATTTTGTTTGAAACATCTTGCTTCTTTGTTATCGAATTTTCAACATAACTTTCTGCAACAGCAGAACATTTCCAGCCTCCGTGCTTTTTTAAAGTTAACAGATCGGCACCAGCTTCAACTAACAGAGTTGCAGAAGAACGCCTAAAGCAATGGCAGGTATATTGCTCAGGATTTGGCAACTTTAAAAAATTTGCAACATCTGCGGGTACCTTTCCAATTTTATTAATGCCGATAACTTGGCGGGTACATTTTCCTTTTTGATAATTAATGAAGAATTTCTTTTCAGCGTAATTTTTAGGGCGTAGAGCTAAGTATTTTCTGTAGTATTCTAAATGTAGTGTTACAGCAAATTTTCTTGAAATTTTAGTTTTAGTGTCTGGTAGAACTATGAGGAGAGATGATCCAAAATCTTGAATATCCCCTACATTCAATTTATATAATTCGTCTCTTCTCAGGGCACCAGCAAGTCCAAAAATTAAAACGACCTATAGTAAGAAAATAAATAAGAATTTTGAAAACTATCCTGCATTCCACTTACCTTATTTAATAAATATATATTATCGGGTGCTTCATTTATAAATTTAAGGATATGTTCTTTAGCCAAAACTCGAGATTTCTTTGGAGTATATCCTTCACTTTTTCTCTTTAAAAATGATATTACTTTAGTATAATTACCAATGTTTATGTTATGGTTGACATATATTGTACTCTTCAACATTGAATAGTGACTCCAAAGTGTTGAGGGCTGGAATTTTGTCGCCAGTTCTGCGAGATATGTTAAAATTACGTTTTCCGAAAATGAATTAATTTCATGTTCAGTGCGCCATTCCATGATTTTTTTATAAATATTTTCATAAATATCAAGAGATTTCTTCGGCAACAGCGACGAACTAGCAGCGTTTGCTGCCGCAATAATCCTTGGTGGGGTATTAGGCCTCTCTGGAGATAGTGATGTCTGCATTTTAACGTTCACCAATGTTCACCAACACACAAAACAGCACAAACTTAACCAAATGACATGTGTCATTTAAAAAATCACCGCCATCTAAAAATTGTTCATCGATGCTGAAAAGTGTATTGGCTCTTATGGCAGCGGTGCGTGAAATATATCCGGTATGAAAAATCAAATTTCACACATTTTTATCGATGTGTAAAATTTGATTTCACAAATAGGAGTAGAAAAATATATATATTTTTTTTTTTTTCATTTTACATTTTTAGTTTTTTATTTTCAATTTTTAATTTTAAACTTTTAATTTTCAATTAAATCTATAATAAAAATATACTGTTAAAGCCGGGTTAAAAATATACATATGAATATATTATAAATATATGCAGCTAAACAAGAATATTTATAATTTCACAATATTTCAGTACAGTATTACGCGACCAAACATAATTTTCAGGCTTTTCTAAACTCAAAATGTTACTTCATCCTTAATCGATAAGTGGAAACATTCCTTTAAAACTTCAAATCAAACTAAAGAACGAAAAAGGAGCATGTTGAGACATGCATACGCATCGGAATGTTAGGTTCCTGAACTTTTGGAAAAATAATAAAAAAATGTCAAAAGTCTTAGTAAATATAAAAATACGTAAAAAAGTTAGATTTTACAAAAATGGATATTACTAAGGTGCGGCATACATTTTTGTAAAATCAACTGTTTCTACATACTTTTATATTTATTAACACTTTTGGCAATTTTTTCATTAGGTGCTAGTTTTGGCCCTCGAAGCAATTTGAGTTGGCTAGCCCTAGTCTAGCCCGTGCTCGGAGCATTAGTCAAATAAAAATTGAAATTCGATTGCATAACAAATAGTCATTACTAGAAATCTGCTAATATTTAAATTAGCTTCAAATAAATTACAAATTACAATTAAAGATATTTTCAAAACATATAAAGCTCAAGTGATGTGCTATATTTTCTGAAGTCAAGTATATAAAACACATAATTTATGTAATCACAATAGCAATAAAATTAATAGATAACTGATATTATTAGTCACATTTACAAATTTGATAATACTTTAGGATATTGTTGAGAAAAACACACGTTTGATTAACTAAAGTTATTCATCATCGTGCTTCATCTAAGTTTCGAAACATCACATATCTTCATCAATCAACACCCAGGTGTCCTCGTCTTAATTTTTTTTAAATTAATGTAAACAACAAAAGGAGTACCTACGTATATTTATTAAACAGATATGCCTATTATTGATGAATTTTCATCATCATTATTTATCTAATTTTGCAT
Source organism: Philonthus cognatus (assembly GCA_932526585.2). Taxonomy (NCBI): domain Eukaryota; kingdom Metazoa; phylum Arthropoda; class Insecta; order Coleoptera; family Staphylinidae; genus Philonthus; species Philonthus cognatus. The sequence goes on from OW052243.1 coordinate 95,939,098, forward strand.
ATCCAATACAGCGAGTTATTACGATATATTGAAATATTTTTCGATTTATTTTTGAAGCAAAATATAAATAGTGGAGATATGACAATAGTATAATAAATAGCATTTGATTAAATTATTCGCAATAATTCCTGTGAAAAAATGTGGCTCGGTCGAGTAATAATAGGAATTTTTGGTAATTTGCATATCAGCCATTATGAAACGGATCCTTTTCTAATAAATTAAAACGCTTTTGTTTGTGGTGCTAGTGATTTATCGCAACTGGTATATTCATATATCTGTCTATGGGCCTTTTATGTCCTGCATCCATTATGTTAAACATAGGTACAAAATAAATTAATTACAGTTCGGAGAGCGCCCGGATAAAAATTTGCATTTATATTCTTCCGTGCACGTTCACAAAAAGTAACCGACAAAAAAGTCAGTCGTCGCGCACCGAAAACCGCATTATTATATTATATAAGGTGTGTGTGTTGTCCAGCCATTCTGTTATCCCGCTACCCTGTTGTCCTGGGTTAATTTCGTCGCTTTTTATTTTGGCTTTTATTAATCCTTGAGGTCCTTCCGGGTTCTCGTAAAACAGCTAAAAATGTCGCTGATATAATAATTTTAATTATAGGTAAATACGGAATTTATTAAGTATCTGTTACACATTCTTATTATTTTGGTGACAAGATGGGTACCATCCATCTTGTCACCAAAATAATAAGAATGTGTAACAGATACTTATTAAATTCCGTATTTACCTATAATTAAAATTATTATATTCTAAATCTAAGGGTATTAGCATCTAACAGCGCATGCGTGTGCGTGGATCGCTAAGTCACACAGGGTTTTCACTAGTACAATTTGCGGGAAAACTTTAACTATTAATAATTTAAAAATTATGCAAAAAATAAAAAAACACATTTGACATAATGTTTTTTGCTTCTAAAGAATTAATAGAGATAATAAAAAAAATGTGCAAGAACCCCATTGTGGTATGAAAAATATTAGTTATGGCTAAGGTTTCTCTATAAGCACACAGAAATTAATAATTGTATCGGATTTATTTTTATCTATTGTTATATATCAATATATTGGCTTTGTAAATTAAATTGGCTTGGTTTTGTTTCAATGTGTTTATTTTATTTTTCTACTAGTTTTGGCTCAATGCAAGCATCAAGAGTGATGTACAAATGGATTTGTTTAGGTATTTATTGGATAAAAAAGGCATTTAATATTGGGGAATTCTAAACAATGGCGTTGCAGCTAGATGAGGCGTAGATCAGAATTAGTTATCTAAATCCAAAATTGAAATAAATTCCTAAGAACTTTTCAATTTATAGTTTACATACAATTTTTTGGCAAAGTTCAATAATGTAAGAAACACAACACGCATTTAAAGAAAATTATAAGTTGTAACAGGTTAATTTAGTCAATGTGAATTGGATGGTTAATGACAACAACAACAACAAGTCTTTATTATCAGAGGATACAAAATAAATAAATTATTATTCTATACAATTAATAAATAAAGTTAAATTCCTCTTGATAACTGGCTATCGACCAGAGGTCTTTCCGCCGAGAATTGATGATCATTATTTTGTTATGGTGAAGTGATGAAATAAAGTCGAAAATGGTAGATGTGGGATTTTTATGTTTTCGGGTAACATGAGGGTTTAGGCGTTTACAGTATTAAAAATAGAATTGGAAGTTTGAAGGGTTTCTTTCCGAAATTTTCTGCAAGGTACTGTAGTTTTCAATTGGGAAAAACATTCGTTGTAGTGTAGAGGAGTTGGTTTGATGGGTTGTAAAAAGGGTTCTTAAGTCGGCGTATTTTTGTAAAGGCTCGGAGAGATGATTGTTCACTAACTTGTATGCTTTTTATAGTTTGATTTGAGGATTGGAAGAGGAGTATGGATCCGTAATAAGGAGTGGACGACACAGGTAGCGGTTAGGGTGGATATTCCCTTATTTTTAAAAGTTAGCATCCATAGTTCTTCGCTCTACTAATAATTTTGTTTTTAACAGTTGCCGCTTATTTTTTAAATTTCAACTAAGTGTCAAATGTGACACCTATATATTTAATGTGAAGGGAGGGGAATATAGGAGTTTGCGAGATGAATAGGTTATAAGGATAATTAGGGGAGAGCCAGTGAAAAGAAATTAAAAGTTGGGATTTTTTGGGGTTAATTTTTATACGCCATTTCGCAAACCATGTTTAGAGTCTATCAATTAGTTGCTGCGGGGTTTGTAGGGCTTTAGTAAGGGGGGGTTCGTGAGTTATGAGAGCGGCATCGTCGGCGTATTGGAGGATATATGATGAGAGATTAAAGTATTCGGGGTCAGGATTATACATGTCGGAACAGAAAACATTCTATAATATGGGAGAGATAGGAGATTCTTGTGGAACCTCTTGCTCAGGGGAGGATGTTGTAGAGAAATGATTATCAACTTTTACATTTAAGGTTCTATGGGATAGGAAATTGTTGAGAAGTGGGATGAGATGTTTAGAAATATTTAGGAGATGACACTTAAACAGCAAACCTTGGTGCCATACAGTGTCGAACGCTTTTTGTATGTCTAGAAGGAGAGCTGCAGATGCTTGACCTTCGAGGTGGGCCGTTTGCAAGTTGGATGCGACAATAGTAAGCGGGAGGGTAGAGGACTTTTTTGGTAGGAATCCTAACTAGTAATTGGGTATTCGGTGAGAGGTATAGGAGAGGATTTTATGTTTAATAAGGGATTCATAAAGTTTGCCTAGTAGGGTGATGGGCCTGCAGCTAGAGACTAGGGAAGGTTTGTGGTTTTGTTTGGAAATACATATGATGGTTCTAATTTTCTACTCAGGGAGAAAGTATTGGGATTGGTAGCAATAGTCACGTCCTGGGGCTGAATTTTTTCCAATATGTAGGATCTCGTAATAGTCTTCTTCTGTAAATTTATTAGTCACTGTCAGAGGGATAGGACGATATATATACTCAATGACATTAGAAGCGTAACACCCAGAAGGAGTTATTATTTTAACTTGATTTTTTGCCAGTATGGTAGTCTTACATCAAGAATAAAATGATTACATTTTCAAGAAATTTTATTAAAAAACAATCTAAAAAAATTAATAATGTGTTTGGCGACCCCTTTGCTGTATACACTCCTGTAGACGTCTGGGCATCGACAAAATGAGATGGTCGATGTCTTCTTGAGGCATCTCGTTCCAAGCAACTTGAATTTCATCGATCAACTGTGTTAGAGTCTGTGGAGGATGGTGCAAAGAGAATATTCTTCTTCCCATGATATCCCACACATGTTCAATGGGATTTAAATCCGGCGAACGGGGCGGCCACGCCAAAACATTAACACCAGCTTCATTAAGAAAGTTCATAGTTCGACGAGCAATATGGGGACGTGCGTTATCTTGTTGAAAAAGTACGTCTGGGCGGCCATCTAAATAAGGCAACAAAGTCGGTCGTATGACGTCTTCAACATAACGCGCAGCTGTCATACTGCCTCGAATGAATACAAGAGGTGAGCGACTACCATAAGCAATAGCCCCCCAAACCATTACTCCAGCAGTCCTGTGTACATGCCTCTCAATAGCAAACCTAAGATCAGGTCGTTCTCCACGGTAGCGTCGTACCCTTCTACGGCCATCATGCGTGCCTAGACAAAATCTTGATTCATCGCTGAATACGACATCGTGCCATTCTGCCTCCCAATGCTGCCGTTCTCTGCACCAGTCCAACATTTGGCGACAGTGTCTCGCTGTTAAAGGAAGCACTAATCTTGGACGGTACGAAAGAAGCCCAAAGGATTGAATGCGGCGATATAAGATTCGCATACTAACGGGCCTACTTTCTTCTCCAATCCATTGATCACCGATTTGACGCGTAGTAGCGAAACGGTCTCGCAGGGCTATTTGTCTTAAGCGCCGATCTTGACGTTCTGTGGTACGCCTTGGTTGACCAATTGGTCTTCTTCTTACTCCTCTACCTTCTTCTGTCCATACCTGACACACACGTGTTACAGTTGCTGCAGTGGAATCAATACGGCGGGCAATTTCGCGATAGGACATACCGACATCTCGATAAGCAACAACTCGACCCCGGTCAAAATCGCTCAAATGGTGATATTGTGGACGTCTTCGGACTCGAGGCATTTTATTTAAGCTTATTTAACACGAAAACTAAAAACATCTGTACTAAACAGCTCATATAAATAGTTTTATCAAAAAAGAAAAAGTGAAATTTTGTTTTCCACAATAAATATAAAAGGCACAAGGTTGAAATTGTTATCAATGTATGCTTTAAATATAGTCACTCTATTGCTAAAATATGAATTCAAAAAAATCATTTCTTCTTGGTGTTACGTTTTTTTTTTTTTTTGGGAGAGAGGAGGAAAATGCATTATGCATACCTTCTGTTATCCCACCCACGTATGGGAAGGATAACAGTAGGTTATGTCCGACTCTCACGGACTAAAAAACCCCTCTTATAGATCAAATTCGAAATGGAATTTTTACTACTTTGTAGTGATGTTGGTGTGTTTGGTGACTTTGGATAAGTGACTATTATTGTTACTCAAAATGAGTAGCATATATTGGTGGCGAGTGGGTGGGGTATACTTTTTAAAAAAGGGTCAGAATCATTACTGTAGCATTTTTTTAAAAAATTAATTGGTAACGTCCAGTTGTAGTGGCCGTTTTTTTCTAGTTCTAAAGTTTTCAGGAACTTCGAGGGTATCTTTGAAAAGGGAGACGTCGAATTTAGAGGAATGTGCAATTGCCAATTGACGGATAAAATCCTGTAATTTCGGTACTTTCGTTTCGTTTCGGATTTGGTCGTTACTGACGAACCACGGAGCGCCTACGATCCTGCGGATCATGCGGCTCTGCGTGGCTTCCAGTCTGTTCATCTGCGTTTTCGAGATGTGTATCCATGACGGACAACCATAGGTCATTTTTGACCTAATCATTGCCTTGTAAATGTGAATTTTACTGGCGAGGAAAAGGGTGCTTTTTGTTAAAAGCAATGATTTTAGAGTCCCGAAGGCGGAATTGGCTTTAGTGATCGCAGATTGAACATCTTTTGCCCAGTTATGGTGGTTATCCATTTGTAAACCAAGATATTTCACTTGTTTTACCCATGGAATTGGTGTGCCTCCAAAGGTGAGGTTTTCTTGGGGGGATCTATTAGATGGGGTGAAGTAAATTGCTTGGCTTTTTTCAGCATTTATAGCAATACACCAGTCGTTTGTCCACTCTTCCAGTTGGTTAAGTGCGGTCTGGAGTTTCGGAATCATAAAGGGCAGATGTTTGCCTCGATATAGATAAGCAGTATCATCTGCATATTGGGCCGTAATTACATTGTTTAATGTTGGCAGGTCATAAACATATTTATTGAAAAGGAGTGGGGAAAGTACGGACCCCTGTGGGACGTCAGCAGTCATTTTGCGTGGCGGAGATGTGGCGTTTTCGAAACGAACCGCAAAAGGTGCGGTTTTGTATGAATTCCCTGATCAGATGGATTAGATATGTGGGGTAGTTAAGTGACATGAGTTTATATAACAAGCCTTCGTGCCACACTCGATCGAATGCTTTCGCAACATCGAGGAAGATGGCTAACGTGCTCTGCTTTCTGTTAAAGCCTTCGATTATATAATCGCTGGTTCTAACAAGTTGGTGGTTGCATGAGAGGCCTTTTATGAAGCCGTGTTGCGTTTTGGGGATGATCATATGATCATTCGACCATTCACTGAGGCTGACATGGATAATTTTTTCGAATAGTTTTCCCAGTGTGCACAGAAGGGAAATAGGCCGGTGATTTTGTGGAAATTTCATGTCTTTTCCAGGCTTTAGGATTAAAATCACTATTGCGTGTTTCCACGCTTTTGGGAAATAGCCTATCCTTAGGCATGCATTGAACAAGGTAGTTAGGAAAACTATTCCTTTGTTGGGGAGGTTTTTTAAGCATGTGTAGCTTATACTATCGTGGCCTGGCGCCTTTTTAGTTGGCGCATATTTGATAATTTTGCGGATCTCTGCAGGAGATGTTGGTTTCGGAGTATGGGTTGGGGTTCGCTCAAGGCGATCCAATGCTTCCTCAACTTCGTCGAGTAATTCGTCACATGTTGTGAGCGGATTCGGGGAGAACTGTGACTCTAGGCTTTCCGCGAAGGATTCGGCCTTGTCCTCCGGAAGGAAGGCAAGTCCGTTTCCTCCGTGAATAACCGGAGTGGTCGTTCGATGTCTGGCTGTGAATCTCTTAGTGAGTTTCCACATTTGAGGTTTGTGTAATGATGCATCCTCGATTACTCGATTCCAGTTGGAATTTGAAAATGCCTTGATTTCTTTCTGAATTTCTGCTTGGAGTTTATTGAGGTTTGTTTTCATTTGCGGGCAATGGGTGTGTTTCCATTGTCTGCGGATGCGGTTTTTCTCTCGAATTTTACCGAGGATGTTATTTGGAAGTGGGCGGCTGTTTTTTGGGACAGGTTTGATTTTCGAAACCGTCTCGACCGCATCCGTGATTGAATCGGTAAGGAAAGTAATGGCCTCATCTATCTCCTCCTTATTCCTAATTTTCGGAATAGCAGTGAGTTTTTCGAGCATTTTTTGGTTGAACTGCTGCCAGTTAACCGTGGTTAGAGTTTTCTCCACTTTGGATATAGTGACATGAATATCCAGAAACACAGGATTGTGATCGGAGTGGAGTTCGGAAATTGACCAGATGTCATGGTCGCACTCGATTCGGTTTATCAGAAAGAAACCGAGAATATCGGGCCTATAGCCTGCATGGCTATAGAAGGTTGGGGAGGGTTGGCTTACGGCTTTTATGTCGCAAGGGTGTTGAGTTATGAAGTTAAATAACTCGCGGCCTCGCCGGTTTGTGAGCCGACTTTGCCAGCTAGGATGCTTGGCATTAAAGTCGCCGCCTATAATTGTGGGAACATCTTCGGAGAAGATGTTTTTGTAGTCGTTTTCAGTAAATGGTCTTGAAGGTGAGTGATATAAACTCATAATTTTGATTTTTTCTCCGTTTATGCGGGCTAAAATAAAGGTATGTTCTAAGTGCTCTGATTGGGGATTTGGAAGAACAGTGTGTTCTATGCCATTTTGAATATAAATGGCTGTGCCGCCGCCTTTTTCAATGGGGCGGCTATTAAGATATAGTCGGTACCCGTTAATAAACAGGCCACGACGGTTTTTGGCGGTGATTCGTTCACTAGCATGATGTGAACGTTGTGGCGATGCATGAATTCCTCTAATTGAGACGTTTGGGATGGAAGCCCGTTGGCATTCCAGGTGCATATTCTGCACATCTGATCGGTGGCAATTTGTAAAGTTTGTGCAGCCATTTTAAAGCGGTGAGGCGTTTAAGTGGCGCATTAGGGGGGCGAGACGCTCAAGGCGTTCTACCCTTCGGATGAATTCCTCATCGAACATCATATCGTAATATGACATTTGGGCCTGTTGTTGGGCCGGTTTGGGAGCCGGTTTGGGAGCCGGTTTGGGAGCCGGTTTGGGAGCCGGTTTTGGGGCCGGTTTGGGAGCCGGTTTTGGGGCCGGTTTGGGAGCCGGTATTGGGGTCGGTTTGGGGGCCGGTTTTGGTTAAGCTACATTTGCGTAGCTCGATTTTTTGTATTGCGAACAACCTCGATAGTTCGCGGTGTGGGCGCTGCCGCAATTACAGCATTTTGGTGGAGGATCGTTATCGGGATCGGAACGGGTGCAATCGCCTGTTTGGTGATCGCCTGCGCATTTGACACAACGTGGTGCAATGTTGCATCTATGCGCGCTGTGGCCAAAATGATGGCATTTGTGGCATTGGATTACCTGTTTAGAAGGCTTTTGCTTCTCCACAGTGACGGGAACGAAACTGATTGTGTCTAAATTATAAATCCGTTTCCCCTTGGGGGTGTTCTCTAGGTGAACAGCCACCAGGGGGAATTTTCGGTGCCTGTTGCCCATGCGGCGAACAGAGAGGACTGGGAAATTCTCGGTTTTGAGTTGTCTGATGATGGATTCATCAGTCACATGCGTGCCAACTCCGCGGATAACTACTTTCAACTCTTTCTCCTCGTTGAGAGTGTAAGTATAGAACTGAGCATTTATGCTCCGGAGGTATTTGATAACTACTCGGTAGTTATCAGCGGATTGCACGCAAAATCTAACCGAGTTGGATAGATTTTTGGCCTTGAGGACGGGAATTTTTAGGTGCTTATAGAGGTGGGCGGAAATATCGTCCCATTTATGGAGATCGAGGATATGGATGGGCGGAGGATTGCTAGAGAAATTCTCTAGCCCCTCGATTTCGTCGATCTTATCGATCGGAAGGGGTTGTTTTTTGTTTACCACGGTGGTGTGGTAAACAATAGCCGGAGTTGGTGGCGCAGGCTCAGCTTTCGCCGGAGCCTTTGCTTTTGCTGGTTTAACAGCGATGGGTGGGGTTGGGGAGCTGGGTTTGCGGCGGTCGTGAGACGTTAGCTTGGACGGAGCCATCGAGGTTGAAGGCTTCGCCTTTTTCCGGTGGTTCCGATCGATGTAGACTTGGAAGCCTTCATCGTTGGAACCATCCGGAGTGGCGGTGGAGATCGGCTTGGAGGCCGAAGTAGTTTTGGCTTTCTTAGCCGGTGGGGAGGGGCTGGCTCGCCGAGCAGTAGCTTCGGCGGCCGGTTGCTGGGGTGGCGCTAGCGGAGCTAGTTCCGGGGCAGGTGTAATTTCTGACAAATTTTCGTCGTCAGAGGATTCGTCGCAGACTAAGGGCGTGCGCGGCGGCTCGGGCGTGTGGGGCCCGCTTAGAGCAGGCGAGAAGGCTGGGGACATAATGTCCATGATTTCCTCGCTGTAATCAGCGGGACGAGGGTTGCGGAAAAAATTATTGAGTTGCTGCTGTAGCTTCTGATTTGCATCATTAGAGAGACGGAGTTGCTCGGTCAAGGCGGCGAGTTGCGCGTCCTTGGAGCGGGATTGTTCGGAGAGGGTGGCAAGGGTGGTGGTAAGGGAGACGATTTGGTCTTGCAATTCGCAAAGACGAAAGTCTATGTCGGGGAGCATTTGGGGTTGCTCTTGGGGTTGCTTACGCCGGGATCTCTCCCCGGAGGGGTAGACAGGATCGAAGTGGGCTTCGGGGTCATGGGACCGTTTTCCACGCCTGGACTTACCCATGGCGTAGAAGACGGGTGTTGGGTAGGCACCGGGTTCAAAATCCCCCGGGCCTGCTTATCGTTAAGCGAAATCAAGAGTAGAAATGCTGAGTGCAACACTCTAAAACTTGACTGCCTCCCGACAATCTCCGAACGTTCCTCGCGGAAATCAAGGCAGATTCTCGGTTAGCGTGCTATAATAAGCGTGCTAATCTCTTAAAACCTAAACAGGTCCCCCTGCAAAGGTCGTAAGAAATTTTCTCGTTCGCGCCTTCCGGTGTCAGTGCAGTATAAAATACGCGCTAACCACGGAGACGTTCTCCACACTGAAAGGGAAAAAGATTACAGCTGGGCGGATGGCGCCTTTGCCGTGTTTTACAAAAACGAGCTAAGAAGCTCGGTCAAACCCGGTAAAGGGTGTTGGGTGAATGGAGTAGAGTGGTGAATTCTCTCCAAACACCAGGTCCGGCGGCTCCTTTTCCGCGCTGGCAAAAACGAGCTAAAAAGCTCGGCCAGACAACGGTAAAAGGGTGTTGGATGTTCTGAAAAGAAAATTATTATTCTAAAAAGAACAATAATTTTCCTCAGAGCACCTTTAACTGTAAAGTAGCTAAATAGCTTAAGAATAATTAATAACAGAGAGAGCAGCTCGAAAGCGACGGAGAGGGCTTCAGAGTGGAGAGACGAACAACCTGACTGTTCGGCGTCGCAAGTCTGAATGTGTTACGCTTCTAATGTCATTGAGTATATATAGTCCTTGTACCAGTCATTTACAGTGTCATACATGTTGTTGTCAAATGAAGGGTCTTCTGTTAGTTTGTATGTGGTGTCAAAGTAATTTGCAAATTTGTTCGCAATTATGTCTTTGTCAAGTCTTGTCTTTTGGGTTATTGGGTCTTTGATTTCTGTTATTCTGTCTGTTTTTTTTTTTTTGTATTTTGACATTTTTTTATTTTTGACCAGCATGCTTTGCCTTGTGAGTCATTGATTCTTTGACAGCATTTAAGTCAGTTTTCTGTTTTGTATGGGTTGAATAATATTTTGATGTCCTTGTTCAGTTTTAGTGTCCTTGTTCAGTTTACAGTCCGGGGATGTCAGTTTGTTAGATGGCTCTATATATCTGTCGTTTATATTTTATAAGACGTAAAATGAATATTGGGAGAGGGTATTTGTAGTGTCGTTTTTGGAATTTTGGAGTATTGCTTTGGATGGTTTGTGAATGGGTGTTATTGAATTGTAGGATAGAGGATGATGGAGGGTGGCTGGTGATCCGTTATGTCTAAAGACACTTTATCTACGTTACATTTGCGGAAATTGAAGTAGAACGATGGGGGTTATGGGGTTAATTAAAGTTGAGTGTTTATAAGAAACTCTACTGCTAAATGATCCTAACGTAGGTCAGGAATTAATTTTACAGAATGATTGAGGTGGCGATTCTTTGTGTACATAGGAGGACATCTGAAGTGTTCGATTGTTCATGATGAATGTGGGAGGGGTAGTTATACGGACGAAGTTATAGTTGGTAAGGAATAGGGAGAGATGTCGGGATTTTTGTTTGTTAAGGTTAAAATCGCCAATGATTATGACATTGTCGTAGAGGGATGCCTTAGTGTAAATGGAATCATCAATTGGGGAATGGGGGAGCATGTATAGTAGGAATATGTGGATAACAAGGGATATGAGGGTGGTGGTGCAGTGCAAGCATTCATTTAGGGGATTATTAATTTTGGGTGGGTTACCCATTTGTATGCCATGAATTGCAGCAAATAATGCACCGCCACGCTAATTTTGGTTGGGAATGGAGGCTGGGATTTGAATAGAGCGCCAATCTTAAAAACTGATGGGGGTCGAGAGTTTAGTTTTAACAAGCATAGCGACGTGAACAGGATTGTTGGCTAAGTAATGGGATAAGAGATGGGATTTGTTGGAGATGGAGTTAATGTTATATAAAAAGCATACATTAGCCATTATTAATATTTGTGACGGTTGCACGTACACCCGGGATCAGGACAGTAGGAGGATCACTATCAGATTGGTCAAGGTCGAACATTACAACAAACATTCTGTTACCCGAAAATAAAACATGAGTATCGATGTTAAATGAGGTGATGAAACGTTCTTACAGTTTTTTACTGAGGGAGGGTCGAGCGGTACTACCTGGGTTGTTGATTTCTGTGATATATATGAATCCAGGATAAAGTCAGGCATAGTAATGGGTTTATGAACACGTGACTTTTTAGTAGGAGCATCATCAATTTCGTGAGATTTTTTATTTGTTGGGTGAATTTTAATATTTGGAATTCCTTCGATGGGCTGTGTTGAGCGGTTGGGGCACTTGGTGGACCAAGCGCTGTTGTCTGTTTTGCCGCAAGAAGTACATTTGATCGGCAATTCGGTGGTATAAGATGATGTTTGGTGTTCGCATGTACAGTTTTCACAAAGTATTTTTTTCCTGCAATATTTAGTAATGTGGTCGAATTTATAGCATTTCTTACATGCGCTGGGAGGGGTTGTAGCACATGACTCTCCTCGACGGGGAATATTTTTGGAGCTGATATCACTTTAACCGTGCCTAAAAAACACATTGATAATAATGAGAAAAGTTGCGCTGTTATCCCAGTGGTGTCACAAATTTATTTATTATTATTAAATGAAAATCAATATTTTTAAAACTAACAAATTTTGTTTTTTGGAGCAGATATTACTTTGCAAGTGCCTTAAAAACACATTTTTATTTATAAAAAAAGTTGCGCTGTTTTCCCGGTGGCGTCGCAGATTTATTTATTATTATTAAACGAAAATCAATATTTTTAAATCTGAGTGTAAAATTTGAATTTTTAGAGCAGATATTATTTTTAGAGCAGATATTACTAAAACATCAATATTTTTAAAACTAACAGTAAAATTTTGATTTTTTAAGCATATATCACCTTAACAGTGCCTAAAAAACACATTGTTATCAATAAGAAGAGTTGCGCTGTTTCGCCAGTGGCGTCGCAAACGCATTTATGATTATTAAATGTAAATCAATATTTTTAAAATTACCTGTACAAAATTAATTTTTGGAGCAGATATGACTTTAACAGTGCCCAAAAAACACATTTTTATTTATGAAAAAATTTGCGCTGTTTTCTCAGTGGCGTTACAAATTAATTTATTATTATTAAATGAAAATAAATATTTCTAAAACTAACTGTAAAATTTTGATTTTTGAAGCAAATATTACTATAACAGTACTTAAAAACTACATTGTTTCTAATGAGAAAAATTGCGCTGTTTTCTCAGTGGCGTCACAAATGTATTTATTATTATTAAATTAACATCAATATTTTTAAAACTAACAGTAAAATTTTGATTCTTGGAGCAGATCTTACTTTACCAGTGCCTAAAATACACATTTTTACTAATTAGAAGTGGCGTCACAATGAATTTATTATTATTAAACAAAAATCAATATGTTCCAAACTAACCATAAAATTATGATTTTTCTGTCAGATTTTACTTAAACAATGCATAGGAAATGCATTTTAACCATTGAAAATAGTAGCGCTGTTATTTTAGTGGCGTCACAATTAATTTATTATTATTAAATAAAAATCAATATTTTTCAAACTAACTAAGAATTTCTTTTTCGATAAATATTACTTTAAAAATGCATAGGAAATGCATTTTGACAAATGAGGACGGTTGCGCTGTTTTTTTAGTGGCGTCACAATTAATTTATTATAATTAAACAAACATTAATATTTTCCAAACTTACCATAAAATTTCGATATTTTGTGGCAGATGTTACTTTAGCATTGCATAAGAAATGCATTTTGATCAATGAGAAAAGTTGAGCTGGTTTTTTCAGTGGCGTCACAATTAATTTATTATTATTAAATAAATTTAATATTTTTAAAACTAACCAAGTAATTTTGATTTTTGTTCCAGATATTACTCCAACATGGCATTGAAAATGCATTGTGATAAAAATATTATTATGATATTAAGAACAATGGGCGTGATATTGAGGAGTTTTAATTAAATATTCTTTATTATTTTTATATTTCCTAAAAAAAAGTTTTACAAAATGAGGGAGTAAATTGAGAAAAAATAAATATACATAGAATCTTGTAGGACAGTACGGCGAAATTTTAAATAAAAAAGTTAGTATATATGAGTAAAATAAAATTTTAATAAATATAAAAATGAAGAAATACTATACGGTACATATATTTACATAATTGTTTTTGATCAAACTCTTATAATAATAATTTATTTTGTATTCAGTTTGGTGTTCCACCCCCTTCTTACTTTTTTTATTTTGAGAGTAAAATATAACAAACCATATGTATTTGTAAACGTCAGGGAATTGTATATTAATGGCGTCACCGAATTGACAATACGGTGACAACTGTCAAGGTAACAATAGTCAACTTTTTTTTAATGACACCATACCTATTTTTTATTTAATTTGGATAAAGGGAACTTTCCTGCATCCGAATATCCATCACAACTCTACGTTTAGATAATTAAATTAATAAAACAATAAAATGTGTTTGGTAATTCTGTTTAATTCTTAAAGGTAGGTAACCTTTTTTTGTCCATTTTTATGCATTGTTAAAATTATATTTGTCGTTAGATTTCAATTATTACTATTACTCTTTGAAATATGAGTTTTTAAGAGATAATAACAATATTTGTTTTCACCTTATTACAGCACTGGAATAAATATGCAACTATCATAGAAATAAATATTACTAGTTGTATCATGGATGCTTTTGATACCAGATTTACCCTTAACTTCCACCTAGAGAACATCACTAAAGAGGCCATGAGAGGACTTTTTGCGACCAGATAAATGGTAGGACACACATGGGGACTGAGACCCAGTATGACCAAATGGCTATACGCCGTGGTCGTAAGACCAATAGTAAAGTACGCCGCCCTGTCATGGGGAGAAAAGACCCAAACCAAGAGCGCAGCCTTAAAACTTGAGAAAGTTCAAAGACAGGCGTGTCTGCTGATAACTGGAGCGATGAGAACAACGCCCACAGCAGCCATGGAACAAATACTATCGCTTCCACCACTACATCTATATGTTATGATGGAAGCTAGACAGGCAGCCTACAGGCTGCACATAAATGAACACACATTAAATGTAGGAGCATCAAGACTAGCAACATTCAAAGTGCTACGAGAAGAAGAAACCTTAAAAATGAGGTCAGATTTCACTAAAATCGTGCACCCATCCCGCCGGTTCAACTATAACTATACCACAGCGAAGTGAATGGGCAAGTGGAACATACCCGGGAACTTCTGAAGGAACCATCTGGTATACAGATGGGGCCAAAAATATAAAAGGAACCGGGGCTGGAATCTATGGAGGCTGCACCAGAAGCAAACAATTTGCGGTTGCTCTGGGGAAACATGCCTTTATCTTCAAGGCTGAAATAGCCGCCATTGACTGGTATGCTCATGACATCCGGGCAGCCCTAAAAGCGCTAGCCTCGCCGATAGTGCAGTCCAGGTTGGTTATGGCCTGCATACTCGTAGACAGGCTGGACGCACTGTCGACAACAGTAAAAACACAGCTAGTTGGATACCCAGTGACCAAAGATTTATTGGACACTTGGGGGCCGACTTGCTGGCTAAACAAGGGGCCTCGGGGAAATATATAGGACCTGAACCCGCTTTCGGAATACCTTATTAAACCGGAAAGGAAATAATCCGACGCAAGTTAGCAGAGGAGCACAAAAAGGCATGGCACAACCAAAAGGGAATGAGGCACACAAGACTCTTCCTAGATGGTCCGGTACCTAGCAGAATATTGACACTGTCAGGACTGAGTAGGATAAAACTACGAAAAATCACAGGACTAGTCACTGGACACTGTGACCTGAATAAGCACAAACATAGGGTGGGAATTGAGAAAAGCCCCCTATGTCGTGGGTGTTTGGAAGAGGAGGAAACTTCCAAACACCTACTGTGTACGTATGGAGCAATTCGGGAAGCCTGTGCTTCCTGAAACAGAGCTCAAGAAAATCCCTTGACTGAAACTCCTGAACTTCATAGAAGACACAGGAGTATACAGGGGGTAGACCATCCAGAGACGCACAAAAGGACCACGGAGACCGCAGTGCAGGGACGCTAAGCGACACCACCTCATGTGACAAAAAAAATCATGGATTCTTTTTTACGAAAAAGTATAGTGGTTGTGACTAAAGGATGATTTTTCTATTATTTTTTTATAATTATATGGAGGTTATGGGAATACGCTCACTGGATTCGAGTATTATATTAAATATGCTATAACTTTTTTTCTGTGAACTGATATTGAACAAATCTGGCACCCGTTTTATTTCGTTCACAGGAGGTGTATTTTTGCAGCGCAACTTTTAAAAGTAGGTGTTATTGATAGCGCAAATTCTATAGAATATATTGATGAAGCGAAAAGCGGCTGGTGTCAACTTTAGTAGATTTAGTACCCTTAGTAAATATAAACGGGATTTGTGAAGGCAAATATATGTAAATTTCCACTAAAACATCCTGATAAAATAAAAGTATAATGGTTTATCAATAAATGCCAAACCTGTATACTAGTTCATAGGAAAGTTAATTGATGGTGTAACCACCTTCGCAGCTTATCTGTAAATTAATTAAAAAGTTTTCGAGACCCGCAGCACCTGCATTCCATGCAAAGCAGGGTCAGAGCCGGAGCAAAGCGTAGGAGCGAGGATGTGCATCTTTCCGCACGATCCTGGCTGTTTGCGTTTTCGTGAATTTAGTACATGATTTGACTTTGGCTGAAAGCAAAAAAACCTTATTAAGCTCTTTGTCGACTCACACAATCCCGGCATAAGAAGCGATTTCATTTCAATTATACTATTTCTAGATAGAAACGTGTCTGTCGCAGAGATCTAAATTAAGGATTAGGGGATTTGAACCGAGGACCTTGAGCTTTCCGCAAAACGCTAAAGTAAAGGCAAAAGCTTGCCGCTCCACAGAGACAGGGAAAGGAAAAGGTGGAAATTCGCGTTTAATTAATTAAACGAGGTTTTCGCTCGATTTGTAATTCTCAGCAATTTATTTTTTTATGCGTGAATGTATATTTCATAAGCGCGAACAAATAAAAAAAGGCGACCGCACAAATCTGTTTCATTAGTATGTACTGTCGGGCATTTTATTAAATTACATAAATAGAATTCCAAATGTGCCGAATCACAATTTTAATCAACCGCCGAAGTAAAGTGGGTTTCTGGAATAACCGAGGGGATAATACGGAGCTAGAAAATGACGTTACCAAAATATACACTTCCGGAAGAAATGGTTTTTCAGGGAATTACCAGCTTCAGAAAATATATAAGGCAACAATCTTTGTGTATGTGTGCGTATATTTGGGCAATTTGGGGATGGCCGTATCTGTGAATTACGTTAAGAAAGTGATATTAAAGTACGGGTTTCATGATAAGCAATCATTTTAACGGTAGAAGGCAATAAATCGAGAATTCCCCGGAATGTGGGGCCGATTAATATCGCATTCGACGCTAAGAAATAAATTCCACGTTTGAGAGCAGGCAGTACGCCACCCCGCTTTTTATTAAAGTTCTCTCCTAATCATCTCGTTTACTCCATTTTTCTAATTTCATTAATCTATACACATAATTAATTTACCTTCATTCACTAATTGTTTTCACTTTCTCTAAACGCAGGGAAGGTTTTTTTTTAAGAATACATATCCCGATGTATACGCTATATATTTTCAGCCATTCGTTGTTTTTATAATAGCGGTTAAATTAAAGATTCTAACGAGTGTTTCTACTCTTTGATTAAGCATGAAGTAAAATTTCGAGTTTAGAAAAGCCTGAACATATCCAAATTCAGGCTTTTCTAAACTCGAAATCTTACTTTGTGCGCCACGCGTATAAAACACTGATTTAAACTGAAGTTCAAAGTATACTGCACATGTTTGATCTCACGTTACTAAATTTTACAAATGTTTATTTTGGGTAACCAAATCGTGCGCTTGTAAAATTCGAGCAATTCTCTTTAGGATATGTAAATATAATTAATAAACAATTCCGAAATGAAATTGCTCCAGGCACTTGGATTTTAGAAGATTTCTCTACTTAAAATAAACATTTTTAATATATATTAACGTGAAATCAAACTTAAGCAGTGTATTTTTATATTTGCATAAAATGTTTTATTATTTTTATCATTGTAGGTTTTTGTAAGAAGGTGGTATATATTAAAATAAATAAATTTACATTTTATATATCAGTTTAAATCAGTGTTTTATACGCGGGGCGCATAAAGTAAAATTTCAAGTTTATAAAAGCCTTAAAATTTGGTTTGGTGGCTCCACTCCGCTTCGCGGAGCGACCAAATCAAATTTTAGGGGTTTTCTAAACCCGAAATGTTACTTCATGCTTAATCAAGGAGTGGAAGACTCTCGTTTTTGTTCGCCAAATTTAAGTGTCCGTATAAGACGCAATTATTGAAGTTAGGATGATGAAATGTGTCCTAAATGAAAGCTTATTTATTCCTAAATTTAATGCCTAATTCACAGCAAGGATGAAGCAAACACATTTTCTACGTTTCTAAGATTTTTATAAATTCATTTCATGGATATTCAATAAACATTAATCTGTTAGAACATATAAACGAGTACATATCCACAAATACCATATCTACAGTTATTTTCACTTGAATACAAAAATATCAACATTTGTAACACAATATTTAGAAAATTTAACTAATTTAAAAAAAAACTAAACTCAAATAATTTCGTATAGGTTTTCGTGATATACAAAATGCTAATTTCAGAACATATTTAAATCCAAAATACGCTATCTATAGTTTTTAAGTTATTTTCACGTTAATATGTTTTTTACAAAATTCAGAGAATTCTCAAAAACACTTTACTGGATTTTCATGGCTTTTTTTCAGATATATGAAATTAACTTATCTTATATACCGTGTGTCCTTGAATTACTGCCCAGATAGTAAAAACTTTTTTATTATCCATATTTTGACAATAAGACATTCATTAAAAATGTTCTGGATGACTTTAAAACATTATTTTTATTCTAACATCTTAAATTTATCATAGAGGGCGCTCAAAAACTAAGAAAATCTAAAAGTATAATAAGAGAGAAGTATCTACCTATTTATAATTATGAATTTAAGGAAAATTGTTATTGGAAAAACTAATTTATAATTAAGTCTACGTGCAAGATTTAAGCAAAATTGGAAAATGTTTTACGATTTTTCGGAGTATTGCCCGGATATTAAATTAAAAACACCCATAAGGAAATGTAAACTTTTCCTTAAGGGTCGCTTTATAATGGGCAAAGAATAAAACTAGCACTAGGAGTCTGCTCTACTCTATGTAAATTAAAAATAATGATTGGTTTTTTATTATTTTGAAAGCTTTAGTTGTTTGAGTGCATATAGATTTGCCTATATTTAATATTAAAGTACCTATTAATAAACAGTGATTTTGTAATTTTATAATTCTCATATAATTTTCTCATAAAATGTATAAATAAGAAAAAAGCTGATTAGTTGATCCGTTTTTTTCCTTTCTTTTCCATCGTTCATAATATTAGTATAAACCATTTTAGTGAGTAATTAATAATTCGTCCAGTATGAGTGTATAATTTAATTAGGTATGTACCAAAAATATAATTTTAATCCACATCTCATAAAATTATGAATGTTATAAAACGAGTATAAATTAATACGACAATATTGATTGAACGCATTCTAAGCAAGAAGTGTCTTAAATTCTGGCTTCAGAGGCAAATCGTATATAAAATATATTTTGAATTATCGTCATTCTAATCTAAATATAAAATTTGAGCTTGATATTAGATATTTTGAAGAAAAAGACAAATTTATTTTAATTAACTAAATTAACGAAATTTGTTAGAAAAGAGAAAATGTGTTAGAAATACAATAATTTAAAATTAAGGAGCGTAAAATAATACGATAAATAAGTTTAAAGAATAATTAATTACCAAAAAATAAAATGTTTCTTATTAACTTTAATTTTTGTATGTAAACCCAATGCATGACTACCAATTACTTTTTCCAATAACTCTTTTTCTCTAACCTTATAATTAAAAGTACTTCCCTCTTATCACACTTTTAGTTATTCTTAATTTTTGCGCCCTCTATAGTAAATTTAAAATTTTATAATGAAAATAGCATTTTCAAGGCATCCAAAACTGTTTGTAAAGAATTACTTTTGGTCAACAAATGGATAAAAAAGTATATTTATTACGGATTCACCTCTTTTACAGAATAAATAAATAATAATAATAACAATAATGTATACCGATAAAATAAATAAATAAAAAGTTATAGCGCAATGTACATTAAACAAGAAATGATGGCAAAACAGATACAAATCGGACTAAAAAAAAACTTTAATTAAAGGTATATCGGACAGATCAAAACCATACAAACATTTAAAATAAATATCTAAAAATATAAAATTTTTCCATCTGCATACGTATATATTTTTTGATACACTCAACACTGTGTTTTCTTAACTAACTTACAAAATATGCAAATATCTGTATTTTATTAAAAGTTTTTTTTTCATATTTACTTGAACGTACAAGTATTCAATTTGTCTGCCATTTCGTTAGGCAAATCGTATTTTTGACAAATTATACCTCGAAAATGTTTTAATGAATTTCTAAGTTTTCTAAATTGTATGTATTGTTTAATGAAAGCTACATTTTTAACTGTCACTTTTAAAATATTTAAATAATAGATTTCATGTAAGCTAGGGAATTTCTCTGTTGAGTAGACGTATCCCGATGTATACGATCTAAATTTTCAGGCGTTTTTTTAAAAGCGTTCAATATGAAACTTCTAACGAGTGTTACAACTTTTCGATTAAACATGCAGTTTAATTTCGAGCGCGACGGCATCTCTAAATTTATAGGCTTTTCTAAACTCAAAAGTTTACTTCATGCGCCACGCGTTTAAAACACTGAAATATTGGGAAGTTAAAATTTTTAAAATGTTATTTTGTGTATCCAAATATTGCGCTTTTTACAATTAAAAATCCCTACATGAAGATATGTAGGTATACTTAAAAGAACAAATATCTCTATTATGAAAAAGAAAAATGATGTAAGAATCTAACTTTCATGGAGTCCATATTTATAATTTAGACAATTTAGAAATACATCTTAAATTGTTTAAGTAATCAGATAAATAATATTTGTGCATTTTGTGTAATTGTCAATATATATTTCTATTTATTCAAACCCGCGCACCCTGAAACATATTTTATATAAAAATATAAAAAATAAATGTAAGGAAAAATCAGGATTAAGCACAAGGAGTGGGTGTATTTTCAAATTCACTTTAAAACAGTGTTTTATATCCCTGGCGCATGAAGAGACATTTCGAGCTTGGAAAAATTTGCTGGCTTTTCTAAACTCGAAATTTTACTTTATGCTTAATCTGGAAAACACTCGTTTACAGCTTCAAATTAAACTCTTTACAAAAATATCTGAAGATATACAGTTATTAAGATAACTTGTAAACAGCTGTAACCAGGGTTGATAATAAAAGGGTTTTTTTTCATTTTAATTAAAACAAACAGTTTTATTAATAAAACGTGTTTTTTCATTGAAACAGCGTTTAAAACATTAGCAATTAAAAACATGTTTAAATCGCGTTTAAACATGTTTAAAAGTGTTTAAAACAGAACATACGGGGCATTTTTCTTTTGAGTATACATGTCCCGATAATTACAGCGTTTTATTTTTAATTTGCGTTTAATTTGAGGCTTTTAACGAATGTTTTCCACTCCCAGACTAAGCATGAAGTAAAATTTCGAGTTTAGAAAAGCCTAAGAATTTGGATTGGCCGCGTAGCGAAGCGGAGCGGCCAATCCAAATTAGGCTTTTCTAAACTCGAAATTTTACTTCATGCGCCACGCTTAAAAACACTGATTTATAGTGAAGTTAAAAAAACACACACATATAACAACGATTGTGTGCAACCTAATTTACGTTAGAGTTATTGGGTTGCCTATAATCACTGTTTTAAACAATTCTTCACATCTACATATTAGATTGCTTAGGCCGTATATTTTAAACTTACCGATATTTCAGTGTTTTAACGTGTGGCGCATGAAGTAAAATTTCGAGTTTAGAAAAGCCTAATTTGGATTGGCCGCTCCGCTTCGCTACGCGGCCAATCCAAATCTTCAGGCTTTTCTAAACTCGAAATTTTACTTCATGCTTAGTCTGGGAGTGGAAAACCCTCGTTTAAAGATTCAAATTAAAATCTTTTAAACAAACAACGAATGTCATAAATGCATATTTATACCACACAGAAAAATTCCGTGTATTTAAAAATCAGATTTATGCACACACAGTTGTGATATTTTATTGTAATAAAATGTTATGTTTAATAATGTAATTTTAAATATCAACAATTGAGCAAAAATTTGAAAATGTAAACAAAAATTCTTAATGAAGTAGTATAAAATATAATTTAGTAGATTAAAGGTAATAAAGAAAAACGTTTAAAACAAATTTAACGTTTAAAACATGTTTTAAACAAATTTACGATTTAAAACATATTTAAAACAAAACCGTTTTTTAAACATGTTTAAAACACTGTTTTAAAACAAAGTGTTTTAAACATAACAACCCTGGCCGTAACAGACTTCAAGCATACCCTAATTATGCGCTGTAAATGTTTAGATATGTGTTGATTTTTTTACAAAGTTCAATTTAAAGCTTTAAACGAGTGTTTCCCATTCCCAGGTTAAGTATTAAAGTAAAATTTAGAGTTTAGAAACGCCTAAAAATTTGGTTTAGTCGCTCGACCAAACCAAATTTTCATTTTTTTTAAACACTGATTTAAAGTGAAGTTCAAAATAAACTGCAAAGGTTTCAAGTATACTTAAAAATAATCCCTGTATGTCAATATTTAACAAAAATGCCAAATTTTAAATAATTATTACTATTTTAAATAAAATCATAACCCGACACCATATGGTAAAAGGGAATACTGATTATATATATATATATATATATATATATATATATATATATATATATATATATAATAAAATCATCAAAGCCAACACATATCATAAAATGTTACAAAAACTTTAAAATTGTAAAAATTGAGACAAATTGACAAAAATGTGAAGATTTACCAAATTAACAAAAATGTAAAACTCCAAACGAGTAATTGATTAGTGAAATGTGACCTAAATTTTAATACTGTCTTTGAAATAATAATGTCATGTTATAAGTGCAAAATGTATGAAATTGGAGTTACAAGTTACAATTACGATGTCTTCTAGGCTTCTAGGGTCCTTATTTATCATTTATCGGCCCAGCAGTAAAAAAAAAGGTTGCTCATTACTGATAGAGAGCATTGTTAATATTTCGCTCTAATACATATTTATGAAAACGAAATTTAGACAACTGGGATTTGCAAAATATTTCATTAAAAACAAGGTTTAATTATCCAAGGCATCAAGATGATGTATATCAACCTTGTTTGTACTAGTCAGTCGACTAGACAGAGGTTTAATTTAACTTGGTACACTCTTGTTTCCGAAACGGCTTTACTGACCTTAACACTGTTTCCGTGATATCCTTAATTTCAAATGATAATTACTCGAATTAACATGAAATTGTTATCCGGCTGAATCGATCCATTTTTATTTTATTCCACCCACTGCTATTTTCAGCTCCGATATGAAGATATTATGCGATGATCCGATTTAATACTCCCGACGCAAATTGATGCTCCGCTGACATTATTTAGTTAAATGATGGAACATTTCATCGCGTAAAATATAAAACGCTTGATGTATCACCCCGGATGAATAGGATGAAGGCGTCCTCTGTTCCACACAAATTAAAAAATATTCAGCCAACAAAACGTCGGGTGAAAAATATAGATTTCCTTGCGACGTTTCAATATACGACAATGAAAGATGCGGCCTTTTTAACATACATTAAAAAGATGAAATACTGAAATTTAAATAATGTTTATTTATATAATAAAATAAGGGCCCGCATTCTCTTGATTACACTGCATAATAAATTTGAAACTTTTGTAATTAATAACTTTAAATTTGATAGAAACTGTTACAGAATCATTTTGTAAATATTTTAAAAGGATTCACCGCGCTTCTCAAATTAAATAAACGTTTTAGCGTTAATAACACACTTTATATTTAGTTGAGATAATTATTAATGTGAATGAAAATCCTTGTACAATAATTTAAACTTTGTTTAACAATCGTACAAGGTGGCCTATCGAAAGGAAATGGCAATGGAATTTTGAGAAACGCTCTGACATGTCAATTTTTTATTTGATGGGAACACATTTGCTCGTAGTCAACCACAGAATGGCCGCAATCTTCAGCTTAAATATTTTAAACAGGAATGGATAAACAACTAACCCAGCGTAACCTAATTTAATCTAACATGGCTATAGACATGTTCATGCAGTCAACTACAAAATAGCGGCAATCTCAAGCTTAAATATTTTAAATAGGAATGGATGAACAATTCTTTTTACAACGTTATCGAATTTTTTTGGCAGATGTGTTTTTAGTGTTCATAAGTTTCAGAGTAAATGCTCCCTAAAGAATAAATGTAAAGAATTAGGCAACAAAATATTTTATATACAGGAAATATATACATGTCCATAATATATAAAATTACGATAATGTTCGTATAAACTGTAAACAATAAGTCTTAATTAACAAGACTACTAAGACAATAAATTTATTTGTTTGAGGAGAATTTGACATAAATGGTGTGTATCAAATCAATATTTAATTATCAATAAATCGAATATTTTAAATATTTCATTGTATAATTCAATTGTTGAACATTGGTTTTTAGAGCATTTTTTCGGGACTAATAGACATTTTCTCAAACTCATTAAAAAAAACTAACTTGATGACGATCTATAGCCATGGTAGGTGCCCCTTAAATCAAAAATTGACTTGTTAGAGCGTTTTTCAAAATTCTATTCTCAAATTCCTCAAAATATATAGCTCTCTGTGTTTATAGTTAGAGTTTACTTTAAATATTTATAATGGAATGAAGTACTGAACTTTTTCTTTTAAAGTAGTAGGTATACAACTTCCTACTTTAAGTTTCCAACAGTAATTTGTTAGCATAACCAAATTTTATCTTTCATTTAGTTTCATCTTCTCTGAAATCTAATGAAAACGTTTTCACGATTATGTCTTGGGTATATGTAAACATGTGGAGATTGCTGAGTCAACTAAATATAATGAATATTATCAATTTACCTGTTTGTAAGTGAATATCAGAAATATAATTGATATTAGTGAATTCCTAGCAAACACACATATAATATATATGTAAATAATATATAAAGATATTATATAATATACATGTACAGGGTGGGCCATCTAGTGGTTTCTTTTTAAATCATAGGTTATTTTGACACTGACATCTTTTTCCCGCTCGAAATCTTGACAGAAAGTCGGTATCATTCCTCCGCGATACGAAATGAGTCGCTTTACGCTTGAACAACGTTGGGAAATATTGCAAACTTATTTCCAAAGTAAGTGCTGTGTAGCCCAAACAGTGCGTTTGTTGAAAATAAGTTTTGGTCGAAAAGAATCACCCACCGCGCCTGCTGTACGCAAGTTTGTGCAAAAAGTTCGTGAGACTGGCATGCTAGTGGACAACACTCATGGCCCTCGTTCTCGTACGGTGCGCACAGACGAAAATGTGGCTGCTGTAACCGAGAGTGTGAGACTCAATTCACGAACATCAACTTGCCGTCAATCTCAACAGCTCAACATTGCACGCACTAGCCTGAGGAGAATTCTGCACAAAGATCTCTGATTATTCGCTTACAAGGTCTAATTGACTTAGCAATTGAAGGCGCATCACCATTCGCTTCGTTATCGCTTCGCAGTTTGGGCCTTAGAGCAGCTTGAATTAGACAACGATTTTAGGCGAAAAATCATCTTTCCTGACGAGGCTCATTTTCATCTTGGCGGCTACGTTAACAAACAAAATTCCCGCATCTAAGGCTCGGAAAATCCGCACGTTATTGTCGAGAAGCCAATGCATCCTTGGAGAGGACCATTTTTCTTCGAAAATGAGGCTGGAAACAACGTCTCGGTCAACGGTGAGCGTTACAGAGCCATGTTATCCGACTTTTTTTTAATGAAATTTATCCGACTTTTTTTAATGAAATTTACGACATGGATTTGGACGACCTGTGGTTCATGCAGGATGGCGCGCCATGCCACACAGCCCATGCCACAATCGATCTTTTGCGCACCAAATTCCCAAATCGTGTTATCAGCCGTCTTGGCGATGTCAATTGGCCGCCTCGGAGCTGCGATTTAACCTTTTTGGATTTTTTTTTGTGGGGAACCGTGAAGGACCGATGTTATGCCAACAATCCAGAAACGATTCAAGCACTTCAGGCCAATATCATCCAAGCAATCCGTGAGCTACAGCTCGAAACCATCAACAAGGTCTTGGAAAATTGGAGTGACAGAATGCGCTACTGCGAAGCCAGCCGAAGCAGCCACTTGAACGAAGTTGTGTTCCATAATTAATGGGAATGTTTGCTCTTAGTAATAAAGCCATAAAACATGGAAAAAGAATAATTTTGTTCATTTTATTGCATTTTTAAAAAGAAACCACTAGATGGCCCACCCTTTATATTTTATGTAATATCATTTATATAAATTTTATTACATGATATATACATAATTATTATTATGTCTACATTATATAAAGGATATTTATAGGAATGTTTTCTTTTAAGTATACTTTCACATATTCCACATAAACATTTAAAATTAATAAACATGTGATCAAGCCTAAGTAATATATGATCGTCGTATTAAGTATTCAGGACGGATCCTCTTTAGGCAGGGGAGGTGGTGTTATGATTGCTCTCCAAAATGCTGAACAAATTATTCTTCAAGCAGATTTTGGAGAAGATGTAACCTGTGCACGTATAAGTATCGCAAACAAAATATTGCATCTTATTGTTTTATACATTCCGCCACAATCGCCAGCAACAGCCTATGAAAACAGAAAAGTCATTATTGGATACACCTTTGATTATTATAGAGGACTTTAATACGCTCGACTATCCAAAAATGCACTGTAGAAAGTCAAATATAATATCCAATTTTATCAGCTTCTATTTCGCAACCCAAGCTAACACTTTCAAAAATTGTTATAACAATATGTTGGATCTTAATATTTGTTCTAATAATATCAATCTTGAACTTAATCGATCTAAATTTCCACTCGTTAATGAAGATAACTACCATCCAGCTTTGAGTTTTAATTATTCTGTTAACTCGCAAATAATTAAAAAAATGTAACTAAAAGTTTCAAAATTTGATTTTAAGAAAACCAACTACGTATTACTTTATAAGGTAACATGTGATACTAACTAGACATCGGTTATACACCAAACCAATAACAATAACGCATGTACCGAATTTTACAAAATTATAAACACATATATTAGTCAAACTGTACCTCTAATTAGTAAACAAAGTTATAAATTCCTAAGTTGGTTTTCCAAAACAACTGTATATTATATTAAACGCAAAAAATACTGGTATAATATGCACAAGCAGAATATTGATGTATTGTTAAAAAAGTATACGCTCAGATTTTAATGTATACATTGAAATGACCGAATCTAATATAAAAGAAGACCCTACAAAACTTTGGTCTTTTAGCAATGAGCGCAAATCCATTACTAGAATCCCTAAGGTAATGAAACAGGATAATACAGATTTAAATTGTCCAACCAAAATTACTGATGCATTTGCTTTATACTTTTTCTCTTTTTAATCGGCGAATTCGGTATCTACTAATAACTTAATATCTTCGGAATCCAACATAATATATATTAAATCTTTTACTTTACAAGATTATCTTTATGCCATTAAACAATTCAAATCGAATTTAGCGATAGGACCAGATAATATTCCAGCCTTTTTATTAGGAGACTGTTGTAATATTTTATCTGAACCACTCTTGTACGTTTATAACTTAATTTTAAAATTAAATTGTTTTCCATTAATCTGGAAAACTTTAAAAAAGAAATTAACAACATTTTTGGTTACAGACCCATATCTCCAATATCAAACTTAGCGAAAATCTTCGAAATTATGTTTTGCAAATCTATTTATAACCACTGTATCACATTTATCTCCTCTAAACAGCATGGAAAGACTAATTTCATTTGATGTTGAATCTCTTCCCTAGCATTCCCATCCAAGTTACATTATCAATCCTTGAAGAAAAAATTGTTAATAATAAAATACCAGCTGAACACGTTGAAGTATATCTTCAACTTACAGAGCTAGTGATGGACTGTAACGTATTTGAGTTTAATCTCAAGTTCTATAAACAGACCTTTGGCACTGTCATGGGAAACACATTATCACCGTTTTAGCTAATATTTTTTTAATCATTTAGAAAATAATGCCAAAAACACATTAGCGCCGTTTCCAGACATCTGGTTTTGCTACGTCGATGACGTTTTTGCCATTATTAGAACTGATTTTAACATTAATTCCTTTATTACTACCCTCAATAGTTTCCACATTAGTATTAATTTTACACATGAAATTGAACTGAATAAATCTTTACCCTTCTTAGACCTTCTAATTACTAGAAACAATAACAAATTAGAATTCTAAATATTTAGAAAACCTACACACACTTTTAATTACCTCCATGCCGATTCCTATGCCCCAATGAAATATAAAATAGCATCATTTAATTACCTCATCCACAGAGCCCTCAGCATACCATTATCCACAAAAAATATAAAAAAGGAATTCAACATCATTCATAGTATCGCGAGAAATCTTAAATACAACCCCCAGACAGTTTACAAATTAATTAATAAGCATAAGTTCAAACTTAAAGTTCATAATACCACGTTGTAAGAAAACCGATCAACCCCAACATAGATAAAAAATTCATTAGATAAATGTATTCCCTCAATTCAGAGAACTATTTCAAAAAATCATACAGAAAATTTAACCTAACCCCCGCGTTTTATGTTCATTCTAAACTACGGCAACTTTTAGGGAACACATTCAACAAACGAGTGCTGTAATTGCGATAAAGTCTATATTAGTCGAATACAGCGTAAGGTAAATACGAGATTTAAAGAACACATAGTACATGCCAAACACCTCAATCATGAAAAATCTGCAGTGGCTAACCTTTTACTAGAAACCAGTAATAAAATTACAATTGAAAACATGAAATTATTAAAACAAGCCTCAAATTATCGTTTAAACATACTAGTAGCCATTGAAATAAAAAAACAGGAGAATAATTTATTGAGTTTTGATTTAAGTCCACTTCATAACACACTGTTAGATATAATTACACAACATTGATCTGTGTTTTTCCCCTAATCCCCTGTACCTGGTTTGTATCGCCACCCTAATTTCTTTGGTTTACGTTTTTTCCTTATTTCCACTCCTACCGCTTTGTATTATAATCCGCCGCTCTATATATAGTTCGTAATTTCTGTTTTGTATTTAGTATTAATCCATTGATAATGGTCACTTTGTGTCAAAAATGTATGTACATTTAATAATTCAAATAAACGTGTGAAGAAAGGTTATTAGTGGTTTTATTCGTTAAAGCATGGATTTGTTAAGCACAAATCAACTGTGTCAAATTTGTGCCTTCTTCCTGACTTTTTATCTAGTGCTATGGATCAACGTCAACAAGTGAATGTAATTTATACAGAATTTTTGAAGGCTTTTGATAAGGTTGATCATAAGTTGTTAATTGACAATCTTCATCATTACGGGTTTGACTATAATCTAATTGCTCTTTTGCGTAGCTATCTACATGATAGAGTGGCTTATGTGGAATATGAATGTGTCATATCTCGGATATTTAGTTGCCCCAGTGGTGTTCCCCAGGGATCCAATCTCGGGCCACTGTTATTTCTGCTATTTGTCAACGATATAGTAAAATGCTTTGATTTAGACTATTTACTTTAAAAAAAAAATTAAAACTTTAAATGAATGCTCAGTTCTTCAGCGTGATTTAAACAAGTTGTATGAATGGAGTATTAACAACAGGCTAGAATTAAATATTTCCAAATGCATGTCAATGACATTTAGCAGAAAACAAACTAAAATACAAGCAACCCACGATATTAATGGAACAAGCCTAGAGTCAGTTTTTTCTTTTCGTGATCTAGGAGTACATTTTAAAACAAAACAAAAATTTTCATATGCATATAGCAACGATTAGAAAGTAGTGCTACTCATTGCTGGATTTTTTTACTACGTAATACCAAGCCATTTAAGACTATCCACCCCCTAAATAATTTTTATGGCGCATTTATACGTAACAGATTCGAATGTTGCTTCGTAGTATGGAACCCTTATTGCAATATTTATATTCAGGACATAAAAAATATTCAAAAAAAGTTTCTAAAAGCCCTCTACTATAGGAAACATAATCAATATCCGGTGCAGGGCTATCCATCTTCAGAGTTGGAGAAAGAATTTGAAATACCTTCACTTCAGCACAGGCGTCAAGTAGCACAAACTATATTCATTTACAAGTTGTTGCATTACGAGATCCACGACTCGCACAATTTATTAAGGCTCTTTTCTGTACCCAGGTCATCCAGTCGAAATAAATATACATTTTATAATCCTCGTTCAAACACTACCCACCATCTTCATTTCCCCATAGTCTCTATGTGTAACACTGTGAACAAAATAGCTGATAAAATTGATATATTCCATGTAGACCTTCAGACGTTACATAAATATTTAAACTTGGTTGGATAGTTATATATGTACGTGTTTGTATTAAATGATTATTATTTTTTTATTATCTTTCTAGTAAAATTCATAATGTTATTATCATTATTATTATTTAGAATAATAATTTAATTTTAAATCACAGCGCACTTGAATTATGCTGTTAACATGTTATGCTGTAACAAGTTTATTGTAAACTGTTGGATAATAAATAAATAAATAAATATTTTAAATCAGATTTTTATACGCATGGCTCCTGAAGTAAAATTTCGAGTTTAGACATTTTTAGAAAGACGCTACGTGTCCAAATCCAAACGCTCAGGCTTTTCTAAGCTCAAAATGTTACTTTATGCTTAATCTGGGATTGGAAACACTCGTTATAGGCTTCAAATTAAATGTTTTTAATAAAACAACAAATGTCTGATATACATAACTCAAAATTGCACTTGATCCCCCTATTTACAGGTAGCGCCGCAGTAAGGTAAAACGGCGCCTGAGGCCAAATAATCCCCCCCTCCCCTTCCTTTAAAAAAGTCAGTCACATTTGCGCCATTTGGCCTTTAATTTATAACCGTTTGGATTTGGAGCGTTTGGATTTGGTCCCAATCCAAACTCAGGCTTTTCTAAACTCGAAATTTTACGTCATGCGCCACGCGTACAAAGCGCTAAATCGGTGGGACGTTTTCAACTTTTACTCTCGCAATTTATGGCGCCCAACAAGGGCCAAGCGTTAAATTTGGACGCTCGCGATTTATGGCCCCCAACTAGGGGCCTCAGCGTTAGCCTCGCTTCACGTTGGGCGCCAAAAAACCTCAAATCCAACCGTTTCTAGTATTTTTAAACGAGTGTTTTTTACTCCAAGATTGAGCATGAAGTAAAATTTTGAACTGGTATATATATACAGGGTGAACGAAAAGGTATGGCCAAACCTTCAAGAAACATTCCGCACACATAGAGAAAGAAAATATGTTATATAGCAGATGTGTTCAACATTTTGTCATACCAAGTTATTTGGCAATCAACAGGTTATAGATTGAAAACAGTATATACATTTTTTTTCTTATGAGTATTTCTTAAAATTTACTGTAAATTGCTCGAATTTTGATAACGCGAAATTTGGTTAAAATTTATTAAACATAAGCAGTATATCTCCAACTTCACAATATGGTCAGTGTTTTATACGCGTGGCGCATGAAATAAAGTTTCGAGTTTAGAAAAGCCTGAGTTTGGATTTGG
Organism: Philonthus cognatus; assembly: GCA_932526585.2. Classification (NCBI taxonomy): domain Eukaryota; kingdom Metazoa; phylum Arthropoda; class Insecta; order Coleoptera; family Staphylinidae; genus Philonthus; species Philonthus cognatus. The sequence continues at coordinate 95,970,287 of OW052243.1, forward strand.
ACGCGTAGCGTCCAAATCCAAACGTTCAGGCTTTTTTAAACTCGAAATTTTACTTCATGCTTAGTCTGGGAGTGGAAAACACTTAGTGAAAGTAAATCTTTAAATTCTATAATTTATCCACGTAACGTATTTAATGAATTTTACCCCTGAAACAACGACATCATGATTTCCGGTGAATTATCGGTAAACCGGTTTAGATTCACTAATTTATTGAATCAAGGGTAACTTACAATTCTTAATAAGTATATAAACATTTTTACGAATCAAATTAAAGCGTACTTAGTCATTAATCAATTAGTTCAAAGAAAATTAAATTAATAAGCGTTCATTTTGAAGCTTAAACAAGTGCTTTCCACTCCCAGACAAAGTATGAAGTAAAATTTCGAGTTTAGAAAAGCCTGAGCGTTTGGATTTGGACGCGTAGAGTCTAAATCCAAACTCAGGCTTTTCTTAACTTGAAATTTTACTTCATGCGCCACGCGTACGAAACGCTGATTCAGTGGGAAGTTTTAAATTTAGATGGTTGCGATTTTTGGCGCCCAAATAGGGGCCACAGCGTTAGCTTGGCCCCACGTTGGGCGCCGAAAAACCTCAAATGCAAGCGCTTTAAATATTTTTTAACGAGTATTCTCCACTCTCAGCTTACTTATGAAGTAAAATTTTGGGTTTAGAAAACCCTGAGCGTTTGGATTTAGACCCGTAGCGCCCAAACTCAATCTTCTCTAAACTTGAAATTTTACTTCATGCGCCACGCGTACGAAACACTAATTCAGTGTGAAGTTTTTAACTTTTATGGCCCCACTTACGACTCTGTGCATATGGCATGCTCAATTATTAAATCAACTCTAAAAGCTCTGTCTGTATGTTATAGGTAATATATTTTTAATAAATATTTCGGCGCCGTCAGCGCCCTCCCCTCCCCCTCCGCCCCTCCCTTACTGCGGTGCTGTTCACAGGTGCCACAGATATAAAAGTTAACCACGAATTTAAAAGTATATATTATTTATATTAATTTATAAAACTTATAACAATATTACATAAGAACTATAGTGGTATTATGGATATATTATTAAAGATTTATAAATATTTTACAAACAAATTATATTAAGTTTATTATACAGGGTCGCTACAAAGTATGGAAACACGGCTCTCACGTGAAAACGGCTAAAACAGAACCACCAAAATTGGGATTTCTAAATGGGATATTTTCTTGAACAATTTGGCGTGAAAAAATCAAAAATGATTCTCCGGATTTTCACATACGGACGCCATCTTGAATTTTTTTAAATGGAATTCGATTTTTTTTATTTTACAACTTTTATAGACCTTATAATTCTGATTACAACCATATACCTTTTTTTTAAAATACTTGTCTTTTCATCGATAAACCGGACTTTGAAAAGTATGGAAACAGCCAAACGAGTACTTTTTCTAAATGCTGCAATACCACAAATGCATGTTCTATTTTTGATCAAAACTTAAAAAAATATTAAACAGTCAAATGAAAAAATAAAATATTAAACAATAAATGATTTTTTATTTTACAATATATGTTCAAAGTGCTCTCCATTAACTTCTTGGCAGTAATGAATACGCTGGACAATGTGTTGTAATGAACTAGTTAAAATATTAGGACGAATATTTGCAATTTCGGTTCTTATGCGTTCTTCTAATTCTTGTAAATTGTGTGGCCTGTTGTTATAAACTCGATTTTTCAAATGTCCCCACAGGAAAAAATCAAGTGGAGTTAAATCGGGCGACCTAGCAGGCCATTCAATTGTTCCTCTCCTACCTATCCATTTGCCGGGAAAAGTTACGTCTAAATATTCACGTACTATTAGTCCGAAATGAGCTGGTGCTCCGTCTTGCTGAAACCATATGTTTTCAGCTGGATTAGCCTGAGTTTCATAATTTGGGAATATGCATTTGTGGTATTGCAGCATTTAGAAAAAGTACTCGTTTGGCTGTTTCCATACTTTTCAAAGTCCGGTTTATCGATGAAAAGACAAGTATTTTTAAAAAAAGGTATATGGTTGTAATCAGAATTATAAGGTCTATAAAAGTTGTAAATTAAAAAAAATCGAATTCCATTTAAAAAAATTCAAGATGGCGTCCGTATGTGAAAATCCTGAGAATCATTTTTGATTTTTTCACGCCAAATTGTTCAAGAAAATATCCCATTTAGAAATCCCAATTTTGGTGGTTCTGTTTTTAGCCGTTTTCACGTGAGAGCCGTGTTTCCATACTTTGTAGCGACCCTGTATAATATACATGGTGGTCCATCTAAGAGGTAACAAGCGACTTTGTTGAGTTACGAGGCATTTTTGAAAAAATCGCCGAGACCCATCGATTTTTTGTTTCGAGCGGGACAACTTTTGATGACATTTCCACTTACATAACCTCAACCGCCTAACTTAACGTAATCTTACCCCCGATTTTAAACAGGGAAAGTAAGTCTAGTGATATATCGTTGAAAAGCTCTTTCGATTCTAAATACAACGGTGTGATTTGTTTTCGTTTTCTTTGACTTCTAAGGGAACGTCAACACTTCGAAATTGCATTTTAGGTAAAAAAAAATTGCATTTATCGTAACTTCATCTGAAATTTATAATTTTAAAATTTGTTTTGACATGTGAATTTTGACATGTCTCTTGCCGAAAGTCATGTATCTTTTATGTTAATAAGCCACCCATCAATTTTAAATTCCTTGATGGATTGCTAAATTTTTTTGTAGGGTTAAACAAGTGAAATTATAATTTCAAAATGTTCGGGAATCAATGAAATCGAAAACAAATGTTACCTTTGTGTTCAGAATCAAACGGGACTTTCACTCAACCTACTTAGATTAGTGGGTTAAGGTTATGAAGGTGGAGATGTCATCAAAAATTGTCTCCCTTGAAACAAAAATCGACGCGTAACTCAACAAAATCGCTTGTTACCTCTGAGATGGACCACCCTGTATATGTAAATGTATATCCCTAAAAATAGCGGATATTTATCTATATATTTGCTCTCGATTTTCTCCAGATATTATATAATATTTCTAAGATATTAAATAATTATTATCTATATATTATATGATTTGTTTCGCTGGGTTATTATTGTTTTCGAAAGAAAATTCAACGATATGTCCATTTTTTAAGTTGAGAAAATGTTTTTTTACAGGAAATTGTGGTATATCTAATTTTATTACTCAGTGTGTAATTATCTAAAACTTTGTCATTTATAGTTTTTTTTCTATCTCTTTTAATAAGTGAGGAAAATCGATTAAAACAAATCTACACATTTCACTTTTTTCAAAGTATCTAGTTACCCTTGAGTTTTTCAAAAATTTTACAAAAGTCTTCATTTAGCTCGTAAAACTGCACTACTTTGACGATTTAACCGTTTCTCTATCCCTTATAGTTTCCAAAATCCTCATAGAGAACATACAAAAACGAACTCTGTATACATATATATACCATGTATATTTTAGCATTATTCGAAAATAAAAGACATTTGACACTTGAATCAAACGTCAATCTAGGCATAAAACACCTGCATGGTAATTTAGTGGTTAAAGAAATTAAATACATGGAACATTTATACCATTTAAGGACTTACCTGTAACAAGGGTTTTCACCCCTAGATTAAGCATGAAGTATCATTTCGAGTTTAGAAAAACCTATAAGTTTCGATCTGCTCGGCGAAGTAATAGTTATTAAAGATAATTTTGAAAAAGAAATTCTCTCTAACAACTCAACGATGCTTTTTTACGTTTTGTTATTTCCAACATGAGAACAAAACTTTTCAACTAATTTCTTACTAGACACTTGGTGAAACAAAACAAAACATAATCATTCTTAAAATAGAGTTTTTAGAATTTTAAATAATAAAATGTATCAAATTACCTTTTTTAGTAACTTATTAATAACAAATTAATAATGTTGCGTTATTGCTTGAAAGACGCTTAATAAGTTGAGTATACATATCCCGATAATTATAACAATTTGAAAAATTTGCAGGAATTTTTTGTTGATTTTTGTAAACTTTTTTCATTTTAAAATTTTCAAGATCTTTCTTTCTTAGCTGCCCTACTAAAGTAGCTATTAAGACAATTTGAATTGTTCGTCGGTGTACTATACGATTAAACTGAAATTAATCATTCACGTTTACTTAATCTGTAATTAACATGTTTGTTTTGTAAGAAAGCCTCCCTATTAGCTTGTAATTGGTATATAACAGCGAAGTATAATATGTTTAACCATTGTTCGTTTGCCAGATGAAGTCTCTGTGTGGTATAACAATTGAAGCAGTGTCTAACATACGTGAAATTAAAAACGTGTGATTTATGTTACCGAAATGCTTTCAAGAATTATTTCAATACTAATTTCGCTTATTGACATTTCGACAACAATGTAATTAAATAATTTCATGAGAGAATAGAAATTATTGAACAAATATTATTAATTAACGTGTAAGTCGACAGGTAAAATAAGTAATAATATTAGCGCTTTGATAACAGAGGTACTAGTATAATATGTATTTGTAAAACACACTATGACCAGAACTGTAAATTAATAAAAGCGAAAAAAAATCTCTATAGACGACTTTTAATCGTCTTGTAAAAGAAATATTATCACCCCTTTTGCAAAAAAGGAGGATCAAACTTTTTCACACACACAACATTATATTTAATCCTCGTGCGGATGTCCTTTCAGGCTCTTGCACATCAACTCTAAATGAATAAAATTGATTTAACCGGTTGCGGCAACCCCAAGCCCGGACAACAGATGGCGTTCAAATGTCCACATCCTAGGCTAACCACCCCGAAAAAAATCAATTTCGGCTCTCCCTCCTCTCTCTTTTTTATCACTTCCACCCTAACGTACAGAAAAATTAAGTCGATCAATTTTGACGTGGCACCGTTACCCCCTTTCATACATTATTCATGGCGAAAAAGAAAACATTCAATTTAACAAGTCCGTGCCGGTTGAAATCCGAATTGGCCGATTAAAAAGATCGCGCACTCAAATAAATAGGAACTCTTATAGCGGCCCTTATCTGGGGAGTATTAAACCCTAAATTCGCAGAGTGCGATTTAATAAAGTGTAATGACTGAGCCTTTGCATCAGTATCATTAATTCGCAAACGCAGGAAATGGCGGACTGATTTGAAAATCCGATTATAGGCTGTCCCTGCGGTAAATTAATAATTTTAAACTTTGAAGTTGATAACTGATGAAAGATTAATGAGGTGTTATTTGGTTAGATTCCGAATAAGTTTTAATGTATTCCTTGTTTGTGGTGATTTTATTATTTATAAAGGGCGGCTAGGAAAGGCTAGTAGTTATTTTAAAAGGTCGACTAATAGAAGAGATTAATAGATTTTTTTTCAAAATTTTTATTGCAATACTATGTTGTAAAAATGTACGTTACAAAGTATCTAGTTCAAGAAATTATCTTAAAAATACAACATGAAGTATTTATTGTCGTTGAATGTACTGTAATATACAGAGGATACATGAAATGACCAGAGTTGTTACCAGTGGCGGCTTGTGAGAATTTTTATTGGTGGGGCTGCAGACATAAACATACAAGGAATTTTTCTTGCAAGTTTACATATTCCGATGCGTATTTTTAATGAATAGTTTTTCTTAATAAGTTCAATTTAAAGCTACAAAAGAGTGTTTCCAATACTTAATCAAGCTTGAAGTAAAATTTCGAGTTTAGAAAAGCCTGAACATTTGAAGCGTCTAAATCCAAATTCAGGCTTTTCTAAACTAGAAATTTTACTTCATGCGCCACACGTATAAAACAATGGTTTCAAGTAAACTTAAAATATACTTATCAAATGTTTTTAAATTCTTCAACTGAAAAAATAATCCCTCCCCATTTTTTATACTTTTCAATTTTTTATTGTCAAGTTTTACCAGAAGAAGTAAAGTGCTTTTCTTTAAAAAAATAATTTCTTTTTTAACTTGTACATCTGTTGTGTTTTATACAGGGAATGTTTCTTTTAAGAATGCATACGTCTGTTTTAAAGAGTTCAATTTAAAGCTTTAAGCGAGTGTTTTCTACTCGAGTTTAAGCACGAAGTAAAATTTCGAGTTTAGAAGAGCCTTAAAATTTGATTTGAATTTCCAGGCTTTTCTAAACTCGAAATATTACTTTATGCTTAATTAAGGACAGGAAACACTTGTTGGAAACTTTAAATTGAACACTTTTCAATAAATGCCTAAAATTTTACAGCGCTGCATCGAAATATGTACACTTAAAAGAACAATTTCCTGTATTTATAACTAATTTAAATAGGCACCCAAAAGACAAACCCTAAAGTTTTAAAGACAAGTTTCTATATGCAGTGTCAAGCTAGAAAATTGTATACGTATGTAGATATCAAAGGAAAGAAATCACTAAAAAGAAATAAACTAGAATACATCTAAAATAATCATGTTTCAATTTATACGGGGGTGGGCTACAGCCCCGTTGCCCTTATGGACGAGCCGCCACTGGTTGTTACGTTGTTTAAAACATGTTTTAAATTAAGAGTTGTGAATAAACAGAATTAAACGATTAAAATAAATAAAGTTTTAATATATTTCAAACGTTCTGTCCTTGTTTTAAACAATAATTTTCATATTTTATAATTAACTGCTTTTCAACAGCCTGGAAATAAACAGCCTTATTAATAGAATTTTCGTTAATACAATTACCTATAGTTTAATGCTTGTTAATTTCTACCAGACCCGTACAAACGCGATACTAACATTTCGTATTAATAGAACAAAATGTACATGCTATAAGTATGTTTTGAACAGGGATTGATAAAAGTAACGTGGCAATGTCGCATTTTTATTCGTTTGGAGTAATTTAGAGGTTATGTTACTCTGTTTTTGTCTATGATTTTGAAAATGTATATCTTCTGCCAATTTTTTTAATTTTTGTAATTCTTGATTAAGCATGAAGTAAAATTTCGAGTTTAGAAAAGAAAAGGATAAATTATTGGTTGTAAAATAAGAATAGTAATTTACTAAAATGTTTTATTAATATGAAAATGTTAATATCATGCTTAGAACCCTGTTAAAGCTGTGTGTTAAGGCCAATTAATAAAGCTGAAATTGTTTTAAAACATATTTTAAACACATTTAAAACTGTGGAAATGTAAAAGACTAATTACAAAAAAACACATGTTTATGTTTAAATTTTTTTAAAAACGTGTTTTATTACAACCCTGGTATTGAATATATTTTGAATATATATGTATATATATATTGTGCTTACATTGCTTTAAATTATTGCACTTTCCTATTAGATAGTATTATTAATACTGATATACGAGGATCACAAGGAAGTAATAAACATAAAAAAATAAAGAATATTTTTCTAACATATCGGGGTAAATGTTTACGCCGCGTGTGGAGGAATTTGGGTGCTGACATCTCCTTGCTCCTGATCCGTGCCAACTTTTTTCGCTTGCTCCTCCGCCCAATTCTTAAGAAGATCCATAACAGCTTGGTGTCCGAATGCACTTGCTTCCTCCGAAGGAGTTCTTCCCCACCTATCCCTCACATTATACGGAACGTGGCAGAACGTTAAAAGGAATTCCACACAATCAACATGCCCTTCAGCTGCTGCTAAATGAAGGGCTGTGCGCCCGTCGTAATCCGATAAAGTCATATCCATGCCCGAGAGCTTATGCCTGAAAAGGAATATTCTTAATGGACTACAAAGCCACTTGTTATACGCTTACCTTCTTAGAGCGGTGATGTCCCCGCTGGCGGCGCAGAACAATAAATTAACTATATTTAACCCTTTGGTTTCGAATTTATGCCTCCGGGGATCCGTCTTGTTGCTGGCGTGGGTCAAATTGTCGTACCTATGGAAGTTAAATTTCTTCACTATTTCTTCGCAAAATTGAACTCCTCTGCAGCTGTTTCCAAGAGTATCCAATGGAGGCGACCATGTGCAAATACCCATAACATTTGGAATTACTACCAACATTCCACCACAAACTCCTGATTTTGCTGGTAGGCCCACCTTAAATTTGAATATCACATATCTGAAATTAAATACTGGTCGGATTGCATTACCCACACAACGCTAAATCTTTTCAAAATATTGGTACACGATTGCAACGTTTTCGGTTGCATTGAAATATTGATTGTAGTACTTTGCAATACATAACGTCATCCCAGCCTATCAGGCAGTCTGTCCTGTTCTCCCCAGCGAATTTAAATAATATAAATAAGTATAAGGTATAGACTTTGACTACTAATAAGTTTTTTTTTACAAAATTGTTTGATGAACAAAATAAATAGCCACGTTAGCAATACATCTTACAATCCAATATTTCTACAGATAGTACAGATACTCTTATGCTTATTATAATGAAGTTATACCAGGTGTTTTATTGAACTTGAACAATTTAAATCTTATCGTTATAACTATAAGATTTTCGCGGATAAATTGTATATAAAGTCGAATTGAATATTTTCTATAACCCAAAATCATTCTGGAATTATGTAAATAAATCTGAACTGAACTGAAGGGTATCCGAAGTGTATGCATTTCAATGATAAAACCTGCAATTTTTAAGTGTATATATATACACTCAGAATCAAGTAACTAATAACTCTAGTAATAATGTTTAATATTTAGACAATTTAAATGAATTTATTATAACCATCACTGGGATTTTTAATGGGATATACTCTTTATCAGACTCATGTACTTTAAGTCCAGATGGGATACCGCTTCTAATTATAAAAAATGTATTTAACCAATAATTACACCATTGCATATCTTATTCAATGCTTCACTGAAAACCCGCGTATTCGCATCTATCCAACAATTTTGGTATCACAGCCACTGGAACCTGTCCAAAATCGTTGGATACAGTGTTACCGGGGACTATTTAAATCTCCGGCAATACGAATTGTAAATCGCATTTGTAATTCTTCCATTCTTTAAAATGAGTTCGCACTCAGCAATTAACTAATTGCCCGGTCAAATGGATTATCTCTCACGGTTCGGACCGTACTCGGCCAACATTTACCTGGGCAGGTGTGGCCGATTACCTGTCGGTTTTTTTAAAATCAGCAATTAAGGGAGAGGACTAATGACCACCGAGTTATGTGTCAACATCATACGATACCCTTACGAGCACCCAGACAACACGTCAGCGATGCTGATCAACGACCGCACCTGACTTATTGCAATATCTACTAATAAGCAATATGTAATTTAATTAGTAATCAATTTTTATTCATATAAATATTGCAAATTAGTAATATAATTCAGTTATGCTTGTATCTTGATGCGTGTTACAATAAAGAGTTGTTTTTAAAAAGTCGTGCGTTTCCACAAAGCAGTTAATTGGCGCAGTCGGTAGGATATTCGTGGTTCCTTTTCAAAACAGTTCACGGCATCGAGACCGCAGTTCCTGAAAATCGAATCTTCGTCTCAACGATTAACACGAATCCAGAAGGATAAACGTGGAGACGTCCATCGAAACATTCGATCACGTACATATGGAACGACAGACATACATGCAACCCCAGCATAATTCCAGAGGTTGACTGACATACTCAAAGTATTGTGCCATCCTCTGTATCCAATTTCATAACAATATCCGATTTCACATTCATTTGATAGTTCGTATTAAGTTAATGAACGATCCCATTAATAATTTAATTGAAGGAATTAATAATTCACATTTACACAATATGGTTCATAATAACGAAGTAAACTTACAATTACTTAAATTAAACGTGAATACCATTCCTCAATACGATGGTAACACCGAGATGACCGAAATTTTCATAGGTCGGTGTGATGCTGTTTTAGACGAATACAGACTTCTCAATAATCAACCAGTTAACAATTTTCTGTTGAAAGCAATTATAGGTAAATTAAAAGACCGTGCGTTAATTGCGATCGGTTCACGTAACGATCTCGGTACGTAGAACGAAATAAAAAATAATCTTAGACAAAGATTTAGCGGTCTCAGAAATTACGATTGTCTTGTCCAAGATCTAATAAATCTAAAACCATTCGAAAATAAAAAAATAATAATAATAAAAAAAATAAAAATCTGTGATCTGTAACGTAACCAAATTTAAAGTGTGCATCGACACATAGGCATCGGTGTATTGTGTGGAAGAACAGCGAGTACGGCCCCGGCAAATTTGCCGTACTCGAGTTAGCCATTTGCGGACGTACGTTCAAGCTGCAGGGGAAATGTAACAACAGAAACTGCACTGACACTCGTGACAACGTAGCGCTTGCATTAGTCTTCATAATCTGAAAATCTGTGGCTGGCCGATTTTGCGGATACGAAGTTGCTTAGTAAACATATATTAAATAAAAATAATTTCCCGCATTTATTGGCATTATACTGAGTGCTTATTAATATTACTACCTATTAGACTGATATATATATATATTTATTATAAGAAATGCGTGTTCAATCAAATTTACCGGTACGGCCCGGCCGACCCTGCCGTTCCTGACGAGCCGTCACTGTTCATATTAGACAATATGATGTTACAGCCCTCAAAACGTTTATTCGACGTTTGAGAGGAAATTTACAAATTCTAATCCGTCTCAGAACTCCGAACACTTTAGAAGATGCAGTTAATTTTGTGATCGAGGAGGAACATTTTCAGTATACGTTAGAATCTCCAAACAACAGTAGATCAAATTTTAATCCTCCTCAAGATAACACAAGACATCAGAATCAACGATTGTTTAATTCATTTCAGAGACCCACGTCGTCTCTACAGCAAAATGCATTTCAGCAAAATAATATCCGTTCGCAACATTTCCCAAGTCAGCCAATAAATATGCAATTCAGACAATTTCCACAACAGAATTGTATGTCTAATAGACAAGTTTTTGTCCACCGAAAAACGCTTTCAAACCGCAAAGTAATCAAAATTTTAATCGACAAGAAACACTACTATTTGGAACTCCCCACCGAGAGTTTCTATAAATTATGTTTCGCAACCCATGTCGAGTACCACGCGAAATACAAACTTTTCTCAAAATAGATTTAATCGAACATAGCAAAATAATTTCCGAAGTACCGGACCACGTACCTTCATTTCTGAAGAACTTCATAATATAATAGTTTTTTCGTAATTTTATATATTATGTTCATAATATTAATGATCACGAAGATGAAATTCCTTAATGTTGACCCCAAGAATGTTATGATGACCAAATCGAATATCAATACAAAGAAACCCAAAATGTTTAAATACCAAACCTCAATCCGAATCTGACATAATCGAAATCAATAACGAATTAGAATACATTCAAATTCAAAATCCTCCTGCAAAATCATTAATCGATACTGGATGTTATACATCAATATTAAAACCATCAATTGTTGAAAAATTGTATCCCCAATGTATCTACCATCAAGATTCCGAAGTTAAAACTTGTAACGGTACAACACGTACCCGATTTAAAGCGAATATCCCCGCATTTAAGGGACTTAATTCGAACCAAAACATTGACGTATTATTATATGATTTTCATGAGTATTTTGACAGACTTTTAGGATTAAAAGACATTGGAAATTTAAGTTTAATAATCGATTGTGTTAGCCAAAGAACGTTCAATGACTTTGTTGATATTTAATTTTTCTATAGACAATTGAACGAAATTCAAGAATGTGTCGAAATTAATGCCAATGAAATATCATTCATATCAGTCCCCGTCTTTCAATCTCACGGAGATATTTTGATCCCCAAAACTAAAACAGACGAACTCTACATACCCGAAGCATTATCAACCACGAATAACAAATAGGCAAACGTCAAAATTCATAACTATAATGATTCAAACGGCTTATTTTCGATAAAAAAAATCCACTGAAAGTGATTCCAGTTTCATCAGAAACTCACGATATTTTCAATTTCGAAACAGATTCAGTAATTGCCAACCCAAGTTTCTCAGATACAGAAGATCCACCCGAAGAAATCGAATAGTACATAAAAAACAAACTAGATCAAATTGTTGGTACACCATGCCAAAGTTAATCAAGTTGCATTAACATTCTTCATATTTCATCATCAAGTTATTATGAAAACCAACGACACCGATCAAACTTTCATAAAATCCTTTAAACCATTCGCTACCAAAGAAAGAACTATAGTATCAATCCCTAAAACTAATTTAAAATCTGAAAGAATTAAATGTATATAAACTCGAATTTCACCACAAAACTCTTACGCCATCTACTTTATAGAATAAAACTTAATGACAAAGACAGTCAACATTATTCAGTCACACTTTGAACCAAATTCATTAAAAGCGGCTCAATCAAGTAAAATATTATCAGATATTACAGACGCTAACAAACAAAATTTAAAAATCCAATATTATCACGAAACAAAAACGTGCCATCGTGGTATAAATAAAACAATCCAACAATTAGGTAAAAACTACTACTACATGAATAGATGCAAAATTTGCTAGACCGGTAAATACGAGCTCACTCCAACTTACTCAAAACCTTTTGATACACTCCATTTAGACACATTCAGAATTCAAAATCGTTACTTTCTCACAATCCTAGACGTTTTCTTACGATACGGACAGGCATATGAATTTTGCAAATTGCATAAAATTAATCTTAACTTTACCAATGTTAGGAACTCAAACAGTAACTATCCAGTAGAACGGTTCCATTCAACTTTAGAAGACTCAATAAGTTGCTTGATACAACAACACCCGAATGACCATATAGATAGTATAATGAAACATGTTATTATAGGGTATAACAACTCAATTCACAGTTCAATAAAATTTACCCCTTTCGAAATAGTTTACGGTAATACAGATAGAAGTCCCTAAACCACGAAAGACGACATGTTAAACGAATATATGGATAAACATAAGAAATTGTTAAACGTTCTTCATAGCAAAGCAAAAATTAACAACGAAGAAAGGAAAATCGCTCAAATGTCAATAATTAACGATAAACGAGAAGAACCATCGACATTCCCTGAAAATGAAGTTGCATATATCAAACAACAACAGCGTACAGCTAAATATAAACCTAAATTTATAAAGTCATTAGCTATCAAAAAATCATAATAAAAAAATTCTCAATAAACATGAAACTCTTCATAAAAACATAATTAAAAAACCAAGAAAACTAATTGCCTCCAATCATTTACAGAATGAAGACAATCAAAATCTTCCTAGTAATGCTTTGGATCCACCAAATAGCCCCAAAAGAAGTTAAAATTACGCCAATCACTGCTGGTATATTACCATTTAAGCTCTGTAATGCCAAATTGGTCTCATTGCCATATACCTTTCTACATTATTTCGAATTAGAGCCACTGTCAAATTAAACCCAAACTCTAAAAAGACAACTTTCGACCATTGAGGAATCCTTTCAAAATGCAGCATTTAAAAATAATTCATCTGTTACCTTTCTACCTCTCTCAGAATTAATTGGGCAAGCGACTTATGCTATTAACGAAGCATCCCAAAAATTAAAAAATATCAAACCTCAGAACAGTCAAAAAAGAGCACAAGTAAACATTGTCGGCAGAGTGAGTAAATGGATATTTGACACTCTCGATGACGAAGATCGAAGTCATTATGAGCAGAGTATAAAAAGATTAGAAAATAATTTCAAAATCATACAAGGTAATTCTCTACAAGAAATTACATTAAATAAGCAAATGATAAACAATTTTAATAAAAGGATTTCAATTCTCAACATCAACCAAAGGAATACTGCAACCAAATTAAAGAATTAGAAACTTCTTTTTCAAGGGCAGTATATTCATTCGACGAACACTTAATATTACAAGCGTTGCTCAATAAAATAATCTTAGACGGTCAACTTCTAATTACAATATTAGATAACATCAAAAACGCTTTAATGTTTGCTAAATTAAACACACTACACAGTGTTGTAATCAGTCATACCGACCTATCAATGATTCAACGCTTGCTTCCAAATTATTACAATTCCGACCAAATAATTAAATTTAAAGATAGTAGAACCTACTACCAACTAGCAAATCTACAAGTAACCTTTTCTAACGATAAAATCATCTTTGCTATCCATTTCCCGATCACTTAACCTTACAGTTATCACTTATACGAACTATATCCAATACCCTTCAAAAACTTTACAATTATTCTAAATTATCCCTACCTGGCACTAAACGAAAAAGAACATTTTTATGAATCAACCGCAAACCAGACGATTGTATTCCAAGTTACATCCGGTAAAAGAAACCATTGTGGAACAACTGTCAAGCTGTTCAAGCTACACCGTCATCATTCCGAAACGAGAAGGCATTCAACTACTAGAGAACTGCAAAGAAAAACACTATTCTATTATAAATGGGCCAAGTCTAATAAGAATTCCACCAACATGCAGTATATCTGTCGAAAACCAGACGATATCTAACAAAATAGAACTTCAAGACAGAGAGCCATACATCTTGCCTCTACTCAAACTGGACATGATAAACCAGCACAAGGCCAGTTACACAAGCCTTCATTTGGAGAAGATCAATTTAGAAGAAATACACGACCTAAGCAAACAAATTAACAATCTCCAAGCCAATCCACAAGGACCAGGGAACCAATACAACCGAAACCATCCCATAAATCATATTAACTATCATCGAAACTATAAACACGTCGTTTGCACTCTACCAGGCATACATTTTCCTAGATCAAACAGGAAGAAGAAGAAGAAGGATGCAATCCCAAAACACGGATGAAGAATCGAAGATCTCACCTGCTCAATCTTTTCATTTAATTAAGAAGGGAGGGGTTATGTGTCAATATCATATGTTACCCTTACGACCACCCAGACAACACGTCAGCGATCCTGATCAACGACCGCACCTGACTTATTGCAATATGTACTAATAAGCAATATGTAATTTAATAAGTAATCAATTCTTATCCATATAAATATTGTAAATTAATATTAGAATTCAGTTATGCTTGTATCTTGATACGTGTTACAATAGTGTTTGTTTATAAAAAGTCGTGCGTTTCCACAAAACAGTTAATTACCGTTGCAATTTGAAAGAGGAGAGATTATAAATTTCTATACTTCTTTCAAATTGCAGCTTAACGGTTGCTTGGATTTGAGGGTTCGCTAAAAGTAATTGTTTTGTCTGCGATCATTACTTTCTAGCGAATTTTTTGCCAACGAATAGTTGGTTCTCAAAACATCCCTTCTCCACGCCATTTTTCGTGGCATAAATACCGAGAGACGGCATCCAGCAAGGCTGTACAGGGGGCAGTATGTGGATTCAAGAGGAACTTTTGTTCCTTGACTCTTCTGTCTGATGTCCATGACGCCGTTGCTGCCGCCAGCAGAAGAAGCCAACAACAGGAAAAAACCCGACGCCAGCCGTCGTTCCCGTTCTTACACCAGATTGCCAGTGCAATCGCATCGACGCCACAACGACGCTACCATTGTAGTGTTCTGTGCTTCCGCCAGATCCAGCTAAGTCCAGCAACCTACCGACTCCAGGAAACTTAGTCCGACGCCGACACCAGCCGTTCCGCCGTCGTTCCTGCAGTTATTACCGACGCCGAGCATCAAGGTTGCCAAAACAGCCACCTCGACCTCGCCGATGCCGGCGTCACATCCCGTCGACGAACACAGGACGCCGTCTTACACCGGAACGCCGTCCTGCTACCTGGACGCCGCCAAGTCTGCCCTGTGCCTTCGTGCCCTGTGTCTTTTCTCTCTCTTTTATTTTGTTGTTGTTTTAATGTATCTTTTTTGATAAATCATTTAAAACTGCATCTGTGTGCTCATCTCTCATAACCTCAACCAACCTGAGCTAGTTTTAAATCAACGTGGGGTATCTTCCCTCACGATGACAAAAGTTATCGTTAAACAAATGATAGTCTCTTGTAGAAATATGTTATCGAATGAGCAACACGGTTTAGGCATGGGCGGTGGTGTTGTTGGAAGTAGAAGCAGAAAGGTGATGGTAGAAAGTGGATACAAGAAAAATGAAAATTGTATGCAAGAGCAGGATGGTCGTTGGACAAGTTTGATGACAAATAGGCCGGGAAAAAAGGATAGAGGTGGCAAAAAAGCTGGAAGGTGCAAAGCTTCAAATTAGACAACGGAAAATTGATAATAGCAGCTTTTGTCCTTTTTACAAGATGCTGCAGGTGGATATTTGGAGAGCTTTGCTATTTCAAAGAACTGAAGGATAGCGAGATAAGAATGTTGGCACGACTGAGATGTGTTAATGAGGAAACAGAACGAAAGGTATGGATGGAAAAGGTATGTAATTGTGAGGTAGGAATCGATACATAGAAACATTACATGAATACGTCGCGGTTGTGCCAGAAACGTTGAATTCGAGTTCAGAGTTGAACCAGTTCAACGTGTTTGGCGCAACTGGCCCTAAGTATGAGGTGATGCAACACGCACTGAATGATGGTGGTGAAGAGGGATTAATAAACAATTGTTTATGTAAGAGTGGAAAAGGAATATAGATGTGCAAGGCAATAATGAGAATGAGAGAAGGAAAGTGTAGCTAAGTGATAAAAGGAATAGAAGCAAATCACAATGAAAAACATTAATAGAGGCAAGAAATTATGTGAAATAATGTCAAAAAAGGTTGATTTTTGGCCCTCCCCTTTTGGCCTCTAAGATTCCCAGATATTATCCCATGTTACATTTGTCTTTGAGGATATGTCAAAAAATTGGTCTGACCGTCACTACCGACATGTTAGCGAGAGTTTGGCAGGAATTGGAATACCACCTCGATATTTATTACTCGTAGAGGGCACATGGAACATTTATAGATAATGTATGGAACATATCAAAACAAACGTATTTGTATATGCTTCTACTTGCAAATAAATATGACTCTTTGAAATTCCGTTATTCATCTTGTATAATAAATGCAATATACCCTCACAGTTGAAAGGGAATTTTTCCAAGAAATTAAATAAATCATCGGAATGGTAAATATCATCAAGTGCTATTAAATTCCTATATACTTAATGAAGTTTATCTCTAAACAAAATGTCTCCGCCTTATTTCCAATTAGAGTAATGTTACATCATTCATTTATGTAATTTATTTAGGTTAGTCTGGGATCTGTGGGAATATAATTTGTCAGGGTTGGATATATCCATTCCAATAACAAATGGTAACTATTTAGATTATAGGTAGAGATGTATACATACGCCGTAGGGTTGTTATTAACAGCAGATGTAATTTGTTTAGGTTGGATTTGATACATAATGTGTGGTAAATCTAACCTAAACAAATTACATCTGCTCATTTATTTAGGTTAGATTTGACAGTCAACAGCTGTCATTTGTTTAGTCAGTGTAGCCAGTGTATAGACAGTCAGATATCTAAAAGTCTTATCTTAAAAATCACCAGAAATCACCAGATTTTTAATGTCAATAGGTTTTTACGTTTGTACTGAGTTCAAGTTTGTGATGTCATCAGTTCAAGCTACTGTAACTTTACATTTACAATCATAGATGTCCAGTTCATGTACCGAACCGATTCAGAACCAATTTCATAAATAACTATTAAACCGTATTTATTGAGCCTAGCAAATATCCAACCTTAAATTTGCTTTTCTTATAAAACTTACCGTTTAGCTGTAATCCACATTTATAATTGTTTGTTTTCATAACCTATATATTTGTTGTATGTACCGCTCAATCGAATTTCCTATCCACCAAGTATTGCTGAATTGTATAAAAATCTGTATAAGAAAATATTTGGAAAATGATCATTTTTGAAATGTTTTATGTTACTACTATCCTTTTTAAAAAGCGAAGCATATCAGTTTGAAGTTAAATATTTTGAATTCGGTTGAGTCGATTGTTTCCAAATTTAAACCACATAAAAATACATCATTGTATCATATACTGCCTTTCAAAAAAATCAGAACACCAAGTATTTATTGCATGATTTTAATAAAATTTACACAATTTGATCATGTAAACGAACTGTATCGATGATCAAAAAATCAACTTGAAAAAACAAATGAATAAAAATTAATAATATGTTGGGCCTCCACGATTTCCCAAACACTCATTAACACGTCGAGGCATGCTAGAAATCAGGCTGTCAATATCGACTTGGGGTATTTCATTCCAAACTTCGATAATTTGACATCTAAGTTCCATTACAGTGTTAGCGGGGCGCTGTAAGTTACTTATTCTAACACCTATCATATCCCAAACATGTTCTATTGGCGATAGATCTGGAGAACGAGATGGCCAAGGTAACAAATTGATTTCGGCACTATCAAAAAACTGTCTTGTAATGGTCGCTGGGTGAGGTCGAGCATTATCTTGCTGAAAAATGGGGTTCTGCAAGCCATTTACATAGGGCACTAACACTGGCCGTAAAATGTTGTCAATATACCGAATCGCGTTAAGACTTGCTTCTAAAAAAACTAGAGGCGACCGACTACCATATGCTATCGCCCCCCAAACCATAACTCCCTGTGTAAGAGCCGTATGTCTTTCAACAGCAAATTGTAAAATTCTGCGTTCACCGCGTCGACGTCTCACTCTTCTGCAACCATCATGAGCCCATAAACAGAACCGAGACTCATCGCTGAAGATAATGTTATTCCATTCATGGGTCCAATGTTGTCTTTCCCTGCACCGATCAAGTCTTGCTCTGCGATGCTGCGGAGTAAGAGGTAGACACAATTGTGGACGGTAGGATCTTATACCAAAACTGCGGATTCTTCTGTAAACAGTAGCCATGGATACTATTTGGCCATTTAGAGCCAACCAGTCATTTCCCAATGCCCGCGACGTTGTAAATCTGTCCCTTAAAGTTGTAAGACGAAGAGCTCGATCTTCACGCTCAGTGGTGCTTCTTGGACGTCCTGATCCAAGTCTACGTCGATTCTCCCCAGCTTCGGACCATCTAGACCAGCAGCGTACGATCACCGATACACTACGGCCTACCCTTTCAGCAATAGCACGAACCGAAAAACCCGCTTCTCGCATTCCAATAATGCGACCCCTTTCAAATTCACTTAGATAATGATATTGTGCACGCCGACGAACACGGGGCATCTATTTATGTTTTACAAACTGAAACGTCAAACTACTCAGAGGCTACTTGGATATTAGAAGCAATTACATTAAAAAATCAGCAGCTCTTCATAATGGTGAAATCAAGGAAAAATACCATTAAATAGTAACCAAACCAATTGATTTTTTGATCATCGATGCAGTTCATTTACATGATCAAATTCTGTAAATTTCATTAAAATCGTACAATAAATACTTTGTGTTCTGATTTTTTTGAAAGGCAGTATATATATGCTGACTATTTTAGAATTCTATTTACAAAAATAATACTTGTTCGAGGTATGTTTACAAAAAAAGGTAGCGTTTTTTCATGCACTTTTTAAAACGATTTGCGTGTATCTTCGTTATAACCTATTCAAGATTTATAATAAAAACAGGGTTACTAGAATATGTTTTAAATGTGATGCATTAAACAAAAAAAAAATTAAAAATGTTATCAGAATTATAGCGTAAAATATGAAGAACTACAATCTGGGTTATTAAAAATCGGATTGAAATGAGACTTGGCCTAACGTATGTGTAAATATTATGTCATGAGTAATTAAACACTAAACTTTAATAAAACTTCAGGTGTGTTATTATAATCAAAACAGTGTCATATTGAAATTATAAATTTCTCATCATCGTGCGCATACCTAGCACAGTGATACGAGCGAGACCCTCTTTATTCTATTGGCCTCACTTTGACAGTAATTATTTTCCATCTCTTCGTACGTTTTTAATCTAATAATTTTATATATTCATAATTTAATCATGTATTTTGCAATATAATTGTGTAATGTATACTTTCTGATTGTTTTGTATAAATTGATTGTTAAATATCCGAGAACCTAGGGCTCGACTTTCTTTAGAACGGGGATTTAAAGGATTGGCATATTTAGTTTTTATTTGCGTCGCTATATAAATATAGATGTCATGTATTATTATCCGCATTTTTTTCCAAATGTTTATATATAGCCAATCAGTTTTTATAAAACGTTAAAGTTGATCTTTCTAAAAATCCAATAAAATGTGGGTATCTTTTATACATTTTTATTAATGACGCGGTAAATAATTGTGATAAAAATTTGATTTTCTCAAAAATTATAAAGAATATTCCAGGGAATGTAGATCTGCCTCCATAGTTTCTCTGAGATTTTTTGTTTTTAAAATACAGTATCCCAAAGTGACATGCCTCGCTATTTGAAAAGGATAGTAGGTGTATTGAATGTGTATGCGTTACACTACGGTCCATCTCTCGTTGAATTTCCTACTATTGTCCTATAAATTGTTTTTAATTAACACTATAAAAAGGCCCTTAATTTTTATTTGTCTTTCAAAGACAGTTTAAAAATTCAACTTAATTCAGAAGAATCAATTACTCGTTTGGAATTTTACATTTTTGTTGATTTGGTGAATTATTACAATTTTGTCAATTCATCCTAACTTTCAGAGTCCTTAAATATTTGTAAAATTCTATGATGTATGTTCGTTTTTACGATTTTATTTAAAATAGTAATAATTATTTAAAATTTGTTATTTTTGTTAAATATTGACATATAAACATTTGTAACATTAATGTCAAACCTAAGTAGTATATTTTGAACTTCACATTTAATCAGTGTTTTATACGAGTGGCGCATGAATTAAAATTTCGAGTTTAGAAAAAAAATGTTTTAGTCGCGTAGCGCTACGCTACCAAACCAAATTTTCAGGCTTTTATAAACTCGAAGTATTACTTCTTTCTTAATCTGGGATTGAAAACAGTCGCTAAAGGCGTCTAAAAATGTACATCGAAAAATCGTGATATGTATACCTAAAAGAAAAATGACCTGTATTTATTTTTCCATTTTATTGATTTTAACATTTCTATAATGTTTTTATTAATATTTTTAACATATTTTCTAAATTCAAATACCAATTATCAAGAAAATTGTAGTATTTTATACTGTAACTGGATCTCAAAAATAAATAAATAAATTTAATTTGTTCGAAAAATTACAAACATAGAAAAAATTATAATTTCATTTTCTTGTTTGTTAAAATTGTCAACAGTTACGAATTTAATTGATTAGTAAATTGTTATGTTTGTTGTTTTTGACGATTGTATTTTGAATGTATGTTTTTTGGCAATTCATAGAAAATGTATTATAATTGCTTTTGATTACTTTTTACTATTTTTATTAAATTTCACTATTTGTTTATCAATTCTACGAGTTTTATCGATTTATAAAAATCTACAAGTTTTCTTTTACTTTAAATTTTTACGATATTTGTTTGTTAATATTTGTTCAATATGGTGAACAAATATCAACAAAGAAATTACGTCTTGAATTTGTCATGATTTTGATAATTGTTTGTGTCATTTTAAACTCCGTCTAATTTAATTAATTTTTTTTACCTATTTTTACCATATCTATACTAGTATATTCATTAAAAAAAAAATTATATTTGTAAGCTTTATAGATAAATTGAGATAATGTTCAGGATTTTCAACAACTTAACATTTTCAACGATATCTGTAAATTTCGTAGTTTTATTAAAATCGCGAAATTATTAATTTTTCACAATTTTCGTAAATTCTAATAAGCCCATTCAATGATTTGGTCAATTTTCCCGACTTCAATTTAGCTATATCTGGGCCTGGCGACATACAGGGATTTTTTCTTTTGAGTATACATATCACGATTTTTCGATATAAATTTACAGACATTTCTTATTTCTACAAAAGTTTTAATTTGAAGCTTCTAACGACTGTTTTCAATCCCAGATAAAGCATGAAGTAAAATTACGAGTTTAGAAAAAGCCTTAAGCGACCAAATCAAATGTTCAGGCTCATATCAAACACTGATTCAAGAACAAATAAAACGCATTCAAGGCGCATCCTGATGCGGATTCCGCGACTCAGATAGACCGTAGCTTTAAACGCTAAAAATAAAAACCCCGAAAAACGTTGTTTGTTTATCAAAGTAATCATTTGTGAAATGGGTGATTGTTAATTCTCAATATCCAAATAAAATTTTAATTTAATCGTATATTTACTTGATAGCAAAATATTAATTATAAACTTTTTATAAAACCTAAAGCCTGTAATAAATACATCACAATCAATCACAGCAAACTCCATATTGTTTACTCAAAAACACCCTCATGCTTATTGAAATTCAATACGGAATACAGTCATACAACGTTTCACAAAACAGCGCATTACAGTCGGTTCAAGCTTGTTACAATATAAATACATCAAGAGCAATTTACAACTTTGTACAGGTTTGCTTGCTTGTAAACTATGTAAACTAACAGTGTTAAGCAAAACCGGATTAACTTACTTTAAAAGCGAACTGGCCGGAGTAATCGTACATTCCACAACTATGCATTAATGATAGAACGTCTCGCACGCTTTCAGGATTAAGGACTTTTTCTTCCGTGAGCGGACATATACCTCCGTTTGCCAACGTCGCCGCCATTACCGCTACAATATCACAATTAGCTTCCATCGAGCAACACTGAAACAAAATGTTTGAATTAATTTTTAGATTTGTTAAAAATTACAGTAACATATTACGGCCTACTTAGGGGAGTATAAAGCCAAGGATTTGGAGTTTCAATCCCACTGGTATGCTTGTTTCTTAATGAGATCATTTTCTTATACATATACAACTTATACATTGGTGTTCTAGAATTTTTCTTTTAGGTTTCAATATACCCAAGTATCAGAGCTGGGATCAATCCTCAAAAACATGATTCGAATCACGAATCCGAATCACCTAATATGATTCGAATCACGAATACTCGAATAAAGGATTCGTAAGTGAAAAATATGATTCGAATCAAAGATTCGAATCCTCATTTTTGAATCACGGATACAAATCCTTTAAAAATAAATTTGAATCTATTATTTGCAACCAGTAAAATTTTATTCCATCAGTTTCATTTAACAAACATGTTCATTTACTGACTAAATATCTGATTATATAATGATTTTAATTAATGATGATATATGTGTTATTGAACTTCATTTTGAATCTGTGTTTTATACGCCTGGCGCATGAAGTAAAATTTCGAGTTTAGAAAAGCCCCGTGAAAATTTGTCTCGGGTCGCTGCGCGACCCTCGACAAATTTTGTACGCGGTGCTTTTCTAAACTCGAAATTTTACTTCATGCTTAGTCTGGGAGTGGACAACACTCGTTCTTAGAAGTTTCAAATTAAAGGATTACTCTAGATTACTAAGTTTATTACCAATTTATAAAGGCTACAGCTCGAAGGACCAATCATGGTCTTCGGAGACCGAAGGACTACAGGGAATCGAAGTTTATTTACAAGAAAACAACGAATATCTGAAGGTTTACAGCATGGATAGGAAAGAAAACATCCAATTTTGAAAAAATATCGAAGTTGGGTTGGTTTTCAGTGCGTTTTAACTTCACTTGAAATCAGTGTTTTATACGCGTGGCGCATGAAGTCAAATTTCGAGTTTAGAAAAGCCCCGTGAAAATTTGTCTCGGGTCGTAACAAACATGTTCATTTACCGACTAAATATCTGATTATATAATGATTTTAATTAATGATGATATATGTGTTATTGAACTTCATTTTGAATCTGTGTTTTATACGCCTGGCGCATGAAGTAAAATTTCGAGTTTAGAAAAGCCCCGTGAAAATTTGTCTCGGGTCGCTGCGCGACCCTCGACAAATTTTCTACGCGGGGCTTTTCTAAACTCGAAATTTTAATTCATGCTTAGTCTGGGAGTGGACAACACTCGTTCTTAGAAGTTTCAAATTGAAGGATTACTCTAGATTACTAAGTTTATTACCGTTTTACAAAGGCTACAGCTCAAAGGACCAACCATGGTCTTCGCAGAACGAAGGACTACAGGGAATCGAAGTTTTTTTACAAGAAAACAACGAATATCTGAAGGTTTACAGCATGGAGACAAATTTTCACGGGGCTTTTCTAAACTCGAAATTTTACTTCATGCGCCACGCGTATAAAACACTGATTTCAAGTGAAGTTAAAAATATACTATTAACGTTGGATATTTTTCATGGTTAAGTAACCTAATATGCATTCACAAATATTTGAATTATTCGAAAATTTTAATATTTATATTCAAATATGAATAATTTAGTGATTTAAATATTCATATTGGAATATTTAAATATTTGAATTAATCGAATTCGAATCCCAGCCTTAATAGCGATGATTCGAATTATTTAGGAGGATTTGAATCCATGTATCAGGATTCGAATTTTATAAGGATTCGATTCCTTTTATAAGGATTCGAATCCTTTTATAAGAATTCGAATCCTTTTATAAGGATTCGAATCATCTACGTTTGGATTCGAATACGAATCCTTTTAAAAAAATGTAACGAATCCGGATCACGAATCCGTTTTCACTAAAGTATTCGAATACCTCTTTTGAATCCTCTAAAAGGATTCGAATCCGGAAATCGAATCCTAAATGATTCGAATCCTGCCCAGCTCTGCCAAGTATACACTATAAATTATCAGGGTTTAATTCATTTTACTAAAGCGTTCAATTAAAAGCTTGTAACGAATTATTTTTGAAGATTCAGATCCATCTTTTTTTAATATAAATAATCAAATAAATTATTTATTACAGCCATAAAAAAATTTAATTATTTGAGAACTACAGTTAAATTTGCAGGCTTTTCTAAAACTTAAAATGTTACTTCATGCTTAATGAAGGAGTGATAGACACTTGTAAGATTTTTTTTCGCTTTGTAAGAATATGTGTGAATTAGACATGGGTAACTCCTGAGTGAATCGACTCAGAGAGTCAGCTCAGTGAAGTGAGCTGGTGAGCCAAGTGACTCAGTTCGAAATATGTAGCTCTTTTTGAGCCATGTCTCATTTTGATTCGCCCGCTCTTCTTGAGTGAATGCAGATTCGCAATGCATTAAGTATTAACAGATCTTGATTTTTACGCGGCTCGTGGATCGACAGGCCTGCTTCCCTCAACATGCTTTTTACTTTTTGCGTTTGTACACTACTCAATTAGTTTGTAAAAACTGAATATTTTTCACTCCAATTTCTACACTTGCGTTATTTATTTATTTAGATAGAGATTCGCCTCTTCTTAGTTCATAGATACTACAATTTAAAATATTATAAGCAAACGCCGTTGTTTACTATCTAGTAAACATGTAGTTAAAATTTGGTATGCTTATAATAAACACAAATTCGAGTTTACAGAATTACATAAACCTTATTTGCTCTTCCAGTTTCACCGGAAATTACATCAATTTTAAAAATTGTGATGTGTCCATCGTACCACTTTCCCCGTTAAAGATATGATGATTTAAATATCAACAATATGGAAAACTTGCTTAAACTAAATTAATTCTACTTTTTATATTATTCCAAAACTGTTCACAAAAAAGTAATTCTTGCATTTTTTTGCTTCATCTATCTATATTGATCATCATCACATCTCAGCGTTATATATTTTTTACTTTACTATAAATCAGTGTTTTATAAGTGTGGCGCATGAAGTAAAATTACGAGTTTAGAAAAGCCCCGTAAAATTTTCTACGAGGGGCTTTTCTAAACTCGAAATTTTACTTCATATTTAGTCTAGAAGTGGGAAACACACGTTACTTTGACATTTAAAATTGTTGCAGGCAAGTTGCAGGAAAACTAAAAATAAAGTTTAAGCAAACCGTTGAAATTAATAAAAATAGTTAATTCAATAATTATAAATTACTCTAAAAATTGGGCAAAACTGATTTTTAATAAATAAATATTTACAAATATTAAAAATGAGAATAATTTTCAAAACTAGCAAAATTAGCATTACATCAATAAAGTTTTATTTTTAGGTTAACAATTTTAAATAGAAATCAATTTGAATTTTTTTCAGTTTTCAGTATTTTCTTGAAAAATAAATAAACATGAAAAAAAATTGATTGAAATAAAAATGTTTGATATTTAATTATTTCTTTCCTATTTTTTGTATTTAGAAAATACTGAATAATATTGAAATTGATTTGTAATTGAAATAATAATTTTTAATTTAAATAAAATATACAAATACAAAAATTAACGGTACTCTTCTAAATTCTGAAGTTAACACAAATTAAAATTTATTAAATAACAAAATAAAGATAATCTCTATAATAATCAATTTCAACAGAGTATTGACAACTCAACAGAGTATTGACAACTCAACAGATTATTGACAAAAAACTACAAATTAATAGTAAAATAATGCATGTAGGAAAAATGAAATGCTTGGTTGTGTATACATGCAGTGTTTGGTTGAGTTGAGTCTATTGGTTAATTAATGGATATAGATTTTTTTTTATAAACCAATCGATACGAAAAGAAGAAGCCTTTACTACTTTTAAAAATAATTTTCATAGCTTTTCTACTGGTTACGTGTGTGTTTTTCGGTTAAAACAATTTGTGATATATCCTAACCTTAAATTTTACACATTTGCCAAATATCAAATACTTTTTTAAATTTATAATTTTAGCAATTTATCCTATATTATATTGCTAATCTAGTGTTTTGATAGCCTTGCGGCTTAGCGCGCCGAACTCATAGTTACATATCACTGACTAGCGCGAATTCAAATCCAATTCACGTAAATTTTTTTAAAGTTAGAATTACAAATTTTAGTGTTTTGTTTTTTGAACGAATTTATATTTGGCCCCATTAGTTGTTTAATTCCTGTGTTTCTCTTGTGTTTTCAATTCCATCGGGTCTGTTTGTTTGTCTATCTATCACTGGTGTGAAGAGTGTGTTCCCTGTTTTATTCCTCGCGCATACAATTCCCTATACAATTCCCTATTAATTATTATTAACATAAATTATTCAGTATGTCAATCAGATCAGATAGAAATAAAACAAGTGTAATTGATATTTCTTGCACTGGTAAATGTGGAAGCAAAGTTGCCAGTAAAACCACATGCTCAATTTGCAACTGAGTTAAAAGCCTATAATACTGCTGGACCAGATGGAATTCCGGCGTTCTTAATAAAGGATTGTATTAGCTGTTTTCTTGAGCCTGTAACCCACATTTTTAATTTAATTGTAAATTCGAGCGTTGTACCGGAAGTATGGAAGTTAGGTAAAGTTACGCCAGTTTTCAAGAGTGGAGATAAGTCCAACATTTTGAACTATCGTCCAATAACAATTATAAATAACTTTCCCAAATTATTTGAAATGATACTATATCGATATATGTACAATCACCTTAGTCCATTTATTACCACGCGCCAACATGGTTTTGTTAAAAAGAGATCAATTGTATCGAATTTGTTGAATTTTACCGATTATATCTCGAATCATTTAGATAAACGGAAACAGGTCGATTCAGTTTATACTGATTTCCAAAAAGCATTTGATACAATTGATCACTGCGTAATCATTAACAAACTTTCATCATTTGGTTTTACGGAAGGAACCGTTTCACTGATGCAATCATACCTATATAACAGACGGCAATTTGTCCAGTATATGGGGCATCGTTCCAGCGAGTATACTGCGACATCTGAGGTTCCCCAAGGTACAAACCTGGGACCACTGTTATTCATCATTTTCATTAATGATATTGTTGAGGTAATTCGGTGTAACGTGCTCCTATATGCAGATGATATGAAATTATTTAATATCATTGAGTCCAGGGATGATTTCATTCGGTTGCAGGAAAATATTAATAACATTCGTAAATGGTGTAAGGTAAATGGATTATCGTTGAACTTATCAAAGTGTAAATGCATGTCATTTTATCGTAAAAAATACAGTGTTATATATGATTATGGTATAAACCAATGGTCTCCAAACTACGGCCCGCGGGCCAAATCCGGCCCGCGACTTGCATGAATCCGGCCCGCGATTGTTTGTATTTTTTTTTGTAAATGTTATATTTTAAAATTTTGTAACAATTGTTCCTTGAATTTTTCATAATTTTATAAAATTAATCGGATCTTGGCCGACTTTGAAGATAGTTTGGAGACCCAGGGTATAAACGATGTATTATTTGAACGTATAAACTCAATTAAAGATTTAGGAGTAACTTTTGATCATAAGTTAACATTTAATGATCATATAAATAAGATTTGTGACAAAGGTATCAAACTGTTTGGCTTTTTCCATCGCACTTGTAAGGACTTTCATAACATTGACGTTTTAAAAAAATGTATTTTTCATACGTTCGTTCTAACCTTGAATTTGCCTCTGTTATTTGGTCACCGTACTACGAAAATACTGTAAGTAAAATTGAAGCAATTCAAAAAATTTTTTTGAAAATGTTGTTTTTTAAAAAATTTAGGGAATATCCATCTGTATCCATTACATACAATAACCTCTTACAAACATTTAATGTCGAAAGATTAAGTGACAGGCGTACTAAATCTTCAATTCTATTTTTATACGGGATAGTAAATTACGATATTGAAGTTTCAGGTTCCTAGACTAACATCTCGCAGTAATAACGTATTTTTTAACCACATGCCAATACGCTAGCTCATTTTAATTCACCCGTTTTAAAAATGATTAGAACGTTTAATAGTTTAAATAATAGAGTAGATATTTTCGTAGATACCAGAAAATCCATCATCGAAATAATGTCAGACATATCGGAACCATTGATATTGTTATAAATCTTTAGGCTTTAAGTTTGTTTTTTTTTATTCTTTTCTCTTCTTTCTCTGCACATTGTATGTATGATCTAAAATTATGTAACATAGCATTATAGTAGATTAAATAAATAAAACACTGTTTATCACTTTGTTTGTATAACAATTGGTTTATTTGGTGACTATAGTTTCGATACTACACGTATCATTATCAAACCGTTAGTCACTAACGGTTTGATAATGATACGTGTAGTATCGAAACTATAGTCACCAAATAAACCAATTGTTATACAAACAAAGTGATAAACAGTGTTTTATTTATGTTCAACAATGTATAACGAAGTAGAAGCCTCTATAATCAGTGAATAGTAGATTAAGTTCCCTGTAATTCGATACTTGTATATCTGTTGGGAAAATAAAGAATAATAATATAGCAATAATATGTATTATCAATAAAAAAAACTAAAATTTTTTTGAAAAACTAAACAAAATCTGATCTAATTCTTCAAAATCAAAAAAGTCAATTATATATAATGACATAATAATTTACTATTTTTATATACCATATCGTATACTCTGTACATTTGCTGGCATTCGTTGATTTTATAAAAGAGTTCAATTTAAAGTTCGAACGAGTGTTTTCAATCCCAGACTAAGCATAAAGTAAAATTTTGAGTTTAGAAAAGCCACGCATAGAAAATTTTCACGGGCCTTTTTTAAACTCGAAATTTTACATCATGCGCCACGCGTATAAAACATTGAAATATTGTAAAGTTTAAAGAATACTAGCCTTTATTTTGTTCGGTTGGTTGACAAATTGTGCTGAATCTTCTGAGCTGATTATACATACTAATTCTATTTATAAATTTTGACATCTTTTTGTCAATTTTTAAGTAGATAATTTTCTTAGTTGAGAACATTTTATTTTCTAATCGTTAGATAATTAATTATGTGTTTTATTTTGGTGAAAACTTGCCTGCAACAATTATAAATGTATGATTTTTAAAGTAACGAGTGTTTTTCACTCCCAGACTAAGCATGAAGTTAAATTTCGAGTTTAGAAAAGCCCCGCGTAGAAAATTTGTCGAGGGTTAAAAATATATAACGCTTAGATGTGCTGATTAATATTTGGCTAGATGTAGCAAAAAAATAGTTTTGGAATAATAATAAAAGTAGAATAAATTTAGTTTAAGCAAGTTTTCCATATTGTTGATATTTAAATCATCATATCTTTAACGAGCAAAGTGCTATGATGGACACATCACCATTTTTTAAATTGATATCATTTCCGGTGAAACCGAAAGTGCAAATAAGGTTTATGGAAGATCTGTAAACTTGAATCTGTGTTTAGTAACAGCATACCAAATTTCAAATTGATATATCACAAAAACAAAAAAACTGTGGTGTTTTGTCGCATTTTGGTCGGTTTCAGACCACTGTGCGTCGCTCAATTCAATAAGTTGGGAAATCCGATGGATCTCTAAGAGTCAGAACTCTTAGCGGTCGCTAGCTCGTAACTGAGTCATGTAGCTCTTTTGAGCCAGCTGAACCAGCTCTTTAAAGTGAGTCAGATCTTGGGAACCAGCTCACCGGAAAGAGCCGTTTCGCTTATCTCCAGTGTGAATTGTCCGTGATCTTTTTTCAATAACAATGTTCATGTAAAAATCGCGATTATCTTCAACAGAAATCACGATTTTAATATGTTACTTTGCCCGTATGTAATACAAAGAGAAACTATTATTTTCAAAAGAAAATTGAAATCAAAATTTGTTGCGGAAATATCCGTTTTGGGGTCCCTTAAGTCGATTAAGACCACTTCTGAAAAATGTCTGTCTGTGTGGATGTGTGGATATCTGCGGATTCTGTACAGCAAAAACCGCTTAAAGATATTGGGATGAAACTTTAAACTTAATATTTTTCTTAAAATATGAAGATCTGGTAAAAATGTGGAAACCGGATGTGGTACTTTTTGTGACTTGCAAAATGTTTCTTTTAGGAATGGAAAGCTGTCTTCTAGTTAGTACTTACTTTTATGAATTTATCAATTGCTTAAATTGAAACACTCTGATTTATAAAATCCTCATCGTATATCATTTATTGAAAAATTCATCGATTGAGGATTGAACAAGCTTTAATTTGAGGTGTAAAATATATATATTTTTTTAATGTTCATGAAATAAAAATATCTGAGGAACAACTAGTAGCTTACTTTGTTCTTTTTGCAATCAGCAAAAACATAAAATTCAATGTCAATTTCTTATGTTCAACTTTCAAGATGGACACTCGGTATACGTTAAAATGTCTAAGCCCGCGAGCCTGAACATAAAAAAATCATTATTATCAAAATCTTAATTATCAAATAAATAAATACCTTATTCTATACAAAAAATAACTTAAATTTCTCTTGATACATGGCTATCGACCGGGGTCCGTATTCTGAACACCGATGCATTTTCTCATCGGTGACTTGTCTTATACAAATAACGTCATTTTACTCTATACGATTTGGTCAATTCTTCCCAAAATGGCGTCACTTCAGTGCTAAATGCGATGACATTTGGCACTGAAGTGAGAGAAAATGCACCCAGATTTTTTTCTGCCGAGTCAATTGATATCATTCGTTTGCAAATAATTAATTATTGTTCAACTAAATTAAGTTAGATACACAGATATTTTTCCAAAAATTGTCTTGTATAGACTCAGGAGAGTCTAGATATTTCCTATACTTACCTTTTCACAAAAAATATACAGGGTGATTTTTTTATGTTTTTTATGCGGATCTCGGAAACTATAAGAGATAGAGAAACGGTTAAACAGGCAAAATAGTGCAGTTTTACGAGCTGAATAAAAAGACACTTGAACATTTTTCGAAAAAGTCAAGGGTAACTAGATATTTGAAAATATGTAAAAAGTGTCGATTTTTTTCAGTTATTATAAGAGATAGAAATAACTATAGATGGCAAAGTTTGAGATTATTTTACACTAAATAATAAAATGTTATCAGATATTTTATATTGACTGTAGTTTTCGAGATATAACACAAACTTGCATTTTTCAAATGGAAACCATGGTGGGCTATGTCATCAATAAAAAGGGATTTTGTTCTCTTCAAACTGATATATCACTTGACCTACTTATTTATAAACATAACTGAGTTATTAGAAATGTTCTACTTTATTGCAACAAAAAAATAGTTGGCCATGGTAAAAATGACGATTATAAAACAACTGCGGCTTTTTGTAACATAGAAATTT
This sequence comes from Philonthus cognatus, assembly GCA_932526585.2. Lineage (NCBI taxonomy): Eukaryota > Metazoa > Arthropoda > Insecta > Coleoptera > Staphylinidae > Philonthus > Philonthus cognatus. The sequence continues at coordinate 96,002,218 of OW052243.1, forward strand.
AATAGGAAAACATGTTCATAAAATAAAGTTATTTTTAATGCTACATTAATTGATAAAATTACAACAATGAAACTAACTGTTACAAACAATCGTAATTGTTTTATTGTAGTCATTATTTCATGGCTAACTATTTATTTGGAAATAAGATAGAAAATAGTGACTAACTCAGTAATTTTTGTATATAAATATGTCAAGTGATCTATCTGATTAAAACAATCTATATCTGATTAAAAAAATCCCTTTCTAATGATGACATAACTAACTATGGTTTCCATTTTGAAAAAAATGTAAGTTTGTGTTATATCTCGAAAACTAAAGTGGATAGAAAAAATCTGATAATATTTTATTATTCAGTGTAAAATTATCTAAAACTATGCCATTTATAGTTTTTTCTATCCCTTTTAATAACTAAAAAAATCGATTTGAAAAAATAGACACTTTGTACATTTTTCAAAATATCTAAGTAGTTACCCTTGACTTTTTAGAAAATGTTTCAAGTGTCTTTTTATTCAGCTGGTAAAACTGCACTACTTTGCCCATTTAATCGTTTCTCTATCTCCTACAGTTTCCGAGATCCCCATAGAGAACATGAAAAAAAAAATCACCCTGTAATTACCATTTTAATTTCATCCTGAATGCGTAATCATGAATAACTCGACTGTTAAGATTTTGGCATGTAAAATAATTAGAAAAAGACACATCTGTTGCAAAATTTTACAGGACTCCATTTAGTTGAGTGTTCAAGCAGAAACAAATGAAAACTATTATAATGTTATGTAACAAGATACTGAAGTAAATCATTATGTTATACAATTACCTGCGTAAACATAATACATTCATGCTATTGAAATAGAATGAACATTTAATTCTACAATAGGCGGACTTAAATTATTACATTATATAGAAATTATATATTATTGCTATAATATATATTTTAAGTAGGGCTGGGAACTCGAATATTCATAAATGTTCAAATATGAAACATTCAAATTAGTCAAATATTTAAACAAATAAACTACTTGAGTTTATAAATTGTTTTAACTTTCGAAAATATATTAGACATTTTCTAACACTAATTTATTGAAATATTTAAATATTCAAATAGCTAAATTAATTAAATATGTGAAAAAGTGAGTGATTTAATATAAGTAATGTGGTATTTGAATATTCGCGAATATTCCTAGCCCTATTTTTAGCACAATTTTCATTTTTGGCTATTTTCACTTTTCATTTTCGCCTATTTTAATCTAGAAAAATTAATTACAGGTTTTTGACGAATCTCCACGTTTTAGATATCTGTAGGTCCGAAAATCACTATTTTGGTATTACATTTGTGTGTCTGTCCATATATCGGGTGTGTATAAATTGGCGAATAGTCTATACGTGACGATATTCTACATAAAATTCTGAAATGAAAATGTCCACGAAAAAATGTTGAATCATGCTTCATATACTATCAGGCGCCATTTAAATGAAATGGACATTTGGCAACATCGCATTTACAGGCTACCATGTTTTTTATCATTAATTTCATTATGAACTGTGTGGGCTGCATCAGAAGAGTAATAATGGTAGAGTGGGGCTTAGTAAATGTGTTCTCTTTTGGAAGTAGTCTAGAAGGTTTTGGCGAAGCGTCGTCGTAGTTGAGTGATTTATGTTAATTGCAGTACTACGGCGTTTTTCTTCTTCTAATGATACAGCATAATTCATTTATTTTGTTCGAAATAAAACCTATCTGCTTCTAAGCACAGTTGCAATCTCTTTTGTATCGTATTCACTACTCGCTCCAGTATTTCTGGTGTAATTTCCAATACCGCCGCGTCAATTCTGATTCTAACTTCGTCAGAACTTTTTCTTTAATGAAGTCCCTCCAAAGAAAACTAATGGATTGAGATCAGGTGATCTCGGAGGCCAAACGATAGGACCAGTGCGAACAATCCAACTGTTTGGGCATTGCTCGTCCAGCCAGTCTCTTACAATAAGGGCAAAATGAGCAGGGGCTCCATCATGCATGTATATGATATTAACTCAAAAATTCAACGGCAACTCATCAATAATTTGTTCCAGAACATTGATGTTACCATGAAGACGATGTGGTAAGTAATTTGGTCCTACAACAGACTGCTGTGCTTGTTGAATAATCCATCTCTGGTAAACATACTCTCATCGCTCCAAAGAATACGTCTCGTGAATCCGCCGTCGCCACAAATTTTATTTAAAATGGTGTTGCAAAATGATGACATGATATGGATATAGAAGGTTTTCCTGTAGGACCAAATTAACGGTCTTGTTAGATCATCTCCTATTGCACGTAGAACTTGCTCTTCAAGTTGTACTGTGCGCATCTGCCGTGGCCGACTACTGTTTGCATTTTTGGGGACAAGCATACCCGTTTCACCTAGTCGTTAATCCACCCTTCGAAATACATTTGTAGAAGGATGCCTCCGATTTTGAAAACGTGCTCGATATTCTAGTTTTGCCATACGTGCAATAAACGTAAAATCCATTATAAATGAACAAAACAATAACACGAAAATAACACAGAAACATAAAAACATTGAAAGGCGGGAACTAATACAAACTGATAATAACGAGAAAAACATAGTGTCAAAATTTTTCACTGACGTAGGCGGAAGTCGATGTTGCCGGCTGTACTTTATATGAAAATAAACTAATTAAAAAGTGTTAAAAACGGACGTTTAAGATAGAAAGATGCACACACTGGCAAATAATTTTCAAACTAGTCATTCTACCGAAATGGCAGGGTTTTCTGTAAATTCATATCGAATAATAACGCATATGAAACGATTGAATGTTCAAACTTTAAAGACCTCGTGAAGGCTCAGGAGGCATGGTACAACATTTAAGAATTAAGATATTTTGCTTAAAATTTTACGAAGAATATCACCACGTGTAGATTATTCGCCAATTTATACATGAGCAGAACTGTGTTTGTAAAACCAGAAAATATTGAATTTTTGGCTGTAACTTGAAAACAAAAGACGATAGCTAATAGGGTCGGAATGTGATGACGTTAAAAATGAGTGGACATCCTTCAAAAACACTGTCAAAATATTGACAGTATTGACAACGTACATTAGGACGAGAATAAAATAGGTTATGTTTGGAGGCTTACTGTACCGAAGTTTTGCATATTTAAGAATTCAATTGCTCTGATTTGCTAAATATAATGTATGACGGAAATATGTTTTAAATTGAAAATGAAAAATATACGTCACTTCGGCGGATTTCCGGTACACCTGTCTAGGACTAGCACCGCGAACGTACGTCGTGCAATGCATCAACACTTGCGATCATCTGTAATACTCAGAGATCAATCTGTTTGATTGGGCTTTCTTCTTCCATTAAAATAATGTTTTATTTTTATTTACTTACAAGAATGACAGAACCGTTAATGCACTGTACGACATACGTTCGGATTTTAAGTAAATTTGGCTAGCCTGAGAACGGAGGTCAACTTTACCCGAAATCCGCCGAAGTGCCGCATATTTTTCATTATAATTTAAAACATATTTCCGTCATTTACAGCAAATGTGTTTGTTTCAGACATTAGATAATGTATGTAAATATTTAGCAAATCAGAGCAATTGAATTCTTAAATATGTATAACTGCATTACAGTAAGCCTCCAAACATAACCTATTTTATTTTTCGCCTTATATACGTTGTCAATACTTCCAATATTTTGACAATGTTTTCGAAGTATGACTCACGTTTGAATTTTCCACTCATTTTTAACGTCATCGCTTTTTGACCCTATTTCTGTTTTTAGCAAGGTAATAAAATTAATAAAACCTTAAATCTGTGTTTTATAGACGTGACGCATGAAGTAAAATTTCGAGTTCAGAAAAGCCTGAAAATTTGGATTTTAGTTAAACAAAAATTCCTTGTATACTTAGTCTCTGTACTTTATATAGTTTCTTCTTCCTTTTTTAATACATTTTCTTTAATGTTTAAATCTTAGTATATGAGCTAACATAATTTTATGACCTATGTAATGTTTGCAACTGTAAACCAAATACATCATTAAATAAATTTAAAAAAAATATATTCTTTTCGTGGAAAACGTTTTAGCTATTGAGAAACTTTAGAAAACATGTTTATTATATGAAATATTAGAAGAGAGTAAAGTACTATGATGACACATTAACTTTTTTATTATTGATATATAAATAAAAACTTGAAAACCACCGATATTTTCAAAAATGAAAATACTTCTAATAGAAAATTACCGAGACACGTGAATTGTTATTTTTAAACTCCCATTTCGAACAACTATTATTAAGCTAGTTGATCACTAGAAATTGTCCCATCGTGGCATAAATGAAGTACTCTGGTTTGAAATTAAACTGATTTGCACATAAATAACAATAATCACGTAGCAGTGATTTTTCACTAATATTCAAAAATCACAAGTCGCAACTGCTACTAAAAGGTGCACTTCACTGTGACTGTGATTGCGACTGCTACTTAAACTGTGATTGCTACTTTTAATCACAACTGTTACCTAAACTGTGATTGCTACTTAAAATCATAACTGTAAATCCTAAGCGGTGACTGAAACGAGTCAAGTAGCGACTCGGGCCGCACCCGACTGTTTTGCATGTAAATCAATGGGACCATTTCCTACGACGCGACGGTGGCTGCGCGACTTGAACGACTCTAATGAGACGACTCGAGTCGTACGACTGTACTGGTACAGAGAGCAGTATAGTCGTAAGAGTCGCGCGGCATTTAACATAAATTGAGTTTATTTCATAATTTTAAAGTTATTACATTGATAAAAAATATATTTCTAGCAAGATATCTCGTTTCTGGAATAAATTTATTTTTTTAAATTAAATAAAGTTAAGTTAGTCTCTTCTTTCTCATTTGATATTAAGATTAATTTTAACATTAAAAATATTTATAATTATAACAATTTTCTCTAAAGAAAGTATATTCTTTATAGCGATCACATAGGAGTAGAAGTTATAGTCGTTGCACAGGAATTCGACAAAGTGATTTGGGATCGGTTTTGTTTTAAACATGTTTTAAATCTTAAATTTGTTTAAAACATGTTTTAAACGCTAATTTTGTTTAAACCGTTTTCTTATTATCTTAAATTTGCTAAATTATATTTTATACTACTTCATTAAGATTTTTTGTTTCCATTTTTAAATCTTAGCTAAATTGTTTAAGATATTTCACATTACATTAATATACATAACATTTTATTACAATAAAATATCACAACTGTGTGTGCATAAATGTGATTTTTAAATACAGGGAATTTTTCTTTCAGGTATACATATGCATACTGTAAATTTCACGACATTCGTTTTTTTAAAAAGATTTCAAATTGAATCTTTAAACGAGGGTTTTCCACTCCCAGACTAAGCATGAAGTAAAATTTAGAGTTTAGAAAAGCCTGAAAATTTGGATTGGCCGCGTAGCGAAGCGAAGCGGCCAATCCAAATTGGGCTTTTCTAAACTCGAAATTTTACTTAATGCGAAACACGTATAAAACACTTAAATATCGCAAAGTTTAAAATATACGGCTTTAGCAATCTAATATGTAGATGTGAATAAAACGTTAGTCAAATGCGCTGAACAAATTGTTTAAAACACTGATTACGGGCAACCCAATAACTCTAACATATATTAGGTTGCCAATAATCGTTGTTGTATGTGTGTGTTTTTTTTAACTTCACTGTAAATCAGTGTTTTTAAGCGTGGCGCATGAAGTAAAATTTCGAGTTTAGAAAAGCCTAATTTGGATTGGCCGCTCCGCTTCGCTACGCGGCCAATCCAAATTCTTAGGCTTTTCTAAACTCGAAATTTTACTTCATGCTTAGTCTGGGAGTGGAAAACAATCGTTAAAAGCCTCAAATTAACCGCTTTAAAACAACGATTTCCCGCAAATTTAAAAAAACGCTGTAATTAAAGGGATATGTATACTCAAAAGAAAAAAAACCTTGTATGTTCTGTATTAAACTTATTTTAAACATGTTTTAACACGTTTTAAACATGTTAATGTTTTAAACGTTGTTTAAATGAAAAAAACTGTTTGTTTTAATTAAAATGAAAACAAAACGTTTTTTTAACAACCCTGGTTTTACATATTAAATCCCTGTGTTCGCTCCTTATCTGACACACACAGTATATACAGGGTGTTTAGAATTAAGTGCGCATCATAGCTAACTTTCTTATAATTTGAGTTACAGAGTCGGATATACTCATAATAAGCAAAGTTTCAGGTTCGGTCGGAAATAAAACGTACAGGGTGTTTCATTTAAAAAAAAAAACGTTCATTTTCTGAATATCTTAAAAATACGACGTTCAATTGTTTTTCTAATTTGACCTTTGTGATTGTATTAAATTTCCTACTACTTTGCTCATTTACCTAACTCTGAAGCTTAAATAATAACAAATTTAACAATGGTGCGCACTTAATTCTAAACACCCGGCTTACAGGGTGTCTCACCAAAACCGCACATTAAAAGTATATGAACTACTAATTAATGTATTGTAATGAGATTTTTAGCAATTGTGTAATCGAGTGTGCTCTTTTCAATAAAAACATTTACAAGATTATTTGACTACCGGTTATACAGGAAGTCAACACCAACTTCCTTATTTTAAATGGAATGCGATATTATTTGTTTTGAATCTAGATTCTCAATACAATTCTGTGAAAAAATCATAATGTAACAACGTAACCTGACAGTTTGACTGTTTTCGAGATATTTGACATTTTAAAAAAAAATTGTGTTTTTTGTGATTTATTTTAAAATTCGTATCTTCGAACAAATGAAAATCAAAGAGATGGAATGTTGGCTATAGAAACCCAATACCCGAAGATATCCAATGGTGATTAATTTTTCAAATAATAATATCAATAATAAGAGTCAACTTGGGCCTAATGAGGCACAAGGCCCATTGTGCCTAAGTGCCTAAGTGCCTAAGTGCAGTGCAGAACTGCACACTCCCCTTTGCACCAGAAGAGTCAACTTTAAACCCTTAAATCTCGATTTTTTTTTAATGGAACAAGAATTAAATTGTGCATTGTTATATACTAGCATTCCCCATACCTATCTTTTTTGGTTTTTAAAACGAGATTTAATGTTTTTAAATTGACCAAATGTGGTGTGAAATTTTAAACTATTATACGAAAAATTAGCCATCATTGGATACCTTCGGGTATTGCCTTTCTATACTTAACATTCCATCTCTTCGATTTTCTTTCGTTCCGAGATACGAATTTTAAAATGAATCACGAAAAAGCACTAAATATCTTTAAAATTTCAAATATCTCGAAAAAATTTACCATTCTATTCAAAATAAGAACGTTTCTGTTGACTTTCGGTATAACCAGAGGTCGAATAATCTTCAAAATATTTTCATTGAAAAGAGCACACATGATAACATAACAATGGAAATCTCATTACAATACATTAGTTAGAAGTCCATATACTTTTAAAGTGCGGTTTCGGTGGGGCGCCCTGTATATATACACTCAGAAAAATGTTGCATAGTAAAATTAATGAGAAATCATTTTAAAATAACAAGACCCGTCTTTTTAATTCAATAATACATATCATGTCATTTTAAATACGTTCATTTAAAAAAGGAAGTGATTTCTAAACAATTCTAAAGGACAATCACTTTAAAATAAAGTGTATTCACATTTGGAAATACATCGCAATGATTTAAGAAGTAGTACTATTGAAATAAAGTGAATTCATTTCATTTTAACATTCGTCCTTTTAAGTTAACGATGAACATTGTTGATTTGAAAGGACATCATAACATTTCATTGAAATGTCCTAATGTTTTACGTATGGTATGATTTTGGCGACTAATGAGAGAATCCCATCTCGTCTCCCACCACTATCAGCATGAGTGCAATTGTATTTGATCTTGCGCGAACATAAATCACCCTTTTTGTGTATACTTTTGTGTTCACATTTTATTTGTGTTGACTCGTTTTACATGCGTGTGAGGCTTGTGCGTTATTCTTTTAATATAGTGTGTAGTGGGATTGCTCGATTAAAATTTAATGTAAGTACAGAATAAAATTTTAATATTTTTGCACATCCAGTTCCGTGGCGTGGTGTAATAAGTGTGTGCGCGGAAAAATTCCGGTGTGATGAGCAAAAAATGAGTTACAATATATTCACATATTTCCGCCACTTCACCTTTTTGTCTAAGTTCGCTTAAAATGTTGGGACTTGTTCTTGCGTGGCGTGTGTGAAGCAGAGCTTCACTCGTCATTGATGAGAAGTTGTCTGAAATTACGTCATTTTGGGGAAAATTAACCAAACCGTATAGAGTAAATTGACGTCATTTCAGACAACAATTAATTATTTCATGACCAACCCAGGCTTGTAAAATTTGTTAGCGGGCCGTGTCCATAAAAACCGTGCAGGGCTCTAGTGTGAATTGTGCGGGCGCACAATGTGCCAAATCCGAGCGCGAGCGCCAGGGGGGGATTTGGAGGAAAAAAATTAAATTAAAAATTTCGAGAAAAAAACATATCCACTCCATTGTAGATACATGAAACCCTTATAATCTTGCATGTTTATGTTTTTTAACCCCCTATATTATTAACAATTAACGCCTAAAGTTGAGCAATTTAGAAAACATCAATTTTACGGCATTTCACTCGCAAGTTTAAATAATTTATTACATGGATAGTAGGCGTACTATAAATATAACATTATACACTATTGTTTATAACATAATACTGTATATTATGGTTGAAAGATCAAGTCTCTAAATATTTTAGAAAAAAAGTTAAAAAAATTTGAATATGAAATATATTTTAAATATAAATTTTAACTTTAGAAAGTGTTATAAAAAAATGCCAACTCGATGAGGTCTGTACTATCACTAAAAATTAGTTCTATGTTTTCTCTAACTACCCTCAAAATTAATTTTTTTATTCGACGCCACCAATTAAAATTGGGTCGGGCGAGGCCCGTGTGCGGTGAGCATCGCGGAGTCGAGCGCGCTATTCTCGAGCAGCACGCAACATGATTTCTACGTTGGCCCCGAACAAAAAAATAATAAAAACGCACTTAAACGCACATGTAAAAATTCAAAAAAATTAGGACTGTTACAGAAAATATTGACAAATGTTTATATAATAGTCATAATCCTCACAATCTACAATTTTTCTAATATACAGGTATATATCATAGTGAAATTATTTCTTCTCTGAGTATTTTTTGCACCATTTAAATCACATTTACAAAAATAGTTTTATGGGTTTTTTTCTTATTGATATATAAGGGTGTATATCTGTTACTGATAAAGGTCATCTGGTTTGTGTTTACATTTTTATTAGGGGTCCGATTGGAGCTGTCATTTACCGTAACAAATGGCATTCTTGTCACACAGTTTTACGGTTTAAGTATCTGAAATGGATTTCTCTTAATTTTCTTGAAAGCAAAATATGCGTTTAGTGTTGAACGAAGTCTCCAACAGTTCACATATTTTTCTGATCCCTAAGCGAACGATTGAACATTATAAAGTAGTTATTAATTAAGTTAGTGTTAAGTGTTATTTAATTTGTTGACTATATGCTCTTTCTTTGATTTAGTGTTTTTTTGTGTATAAAATAGTTTAGTTTAGTGTTTAATAGTTTACTTTAATAGTGTTTAGTGTTAGTGTAATTTAATTAATCCAAAACGCTGAGTGATAATGGAGAAAATTAAAATTACAAACGGTGATTTATATAAGGTATGGTACGAACTAAAACCTAAAAACCTTATTCAGTCAAGCAATACCATTGATTATTTAATAAAATATATTGAAAATGTTTCGATGAAAAACAATAGTAAAAATGATGACATTCTTAAAAAAGTTAAGGGTTTCTGCAGTACTCTTAATAGAAAGTGGAAAATGTGCTCAAGATCTCATATCAATTTCATTAAGAAAAATAGAAATTGGTTACTGCTGCCTTTTAAATACTACGAGGGTTCTGCCTTAATTGAAAATACAAACCTCTTTGAAAATATAGAAAATATTTCACCAATGCCAAGTACATCAGGTACACAGTTCACAATACAAAGTAATACATCTAAAAGAAGACAAACTAATTTATTGATCACCGAAAATACACCAGAACAAATATTTTCAGCAGCAAAAAAAATTTTACGCGATAAAGGAAATATACCAGCGGCCAAATTAATGGAAAGTGCTTCCTCGGATTCACAGGAAAAAATAAAAAAAGTCTTAACTTATTTAAAAACAAATGAAGTTGAAACTGTAAAAAAATTTACAAATGAACAAGCTCTATCAATTTTTATTGATTTAAAAATGACGGCAGCAAGTTATAAAAATTTAAGAAAAAAACTACGTTCTCATGGAGCAAAAGACCTTTTACCATCTTCCAATAAATTAAAATAATGAAGACAATGTGTTACCCAGCTAATATTTCTATTTTTCAAAATGGAGCATCAGTACCTTTGCAGAGCCTTCTTGAGCATACTTTATGTAGATTAATATCAACAATTAAATTTCCTCAAGATACATCATTTAGTAAATTAATTTTGTTGTGTAAATATGGTTGCGATGGCAGCTCAGGGCAATCTACTTTTATGCAAAAGCCATCTGATGATAGCAGTACAGATGAAGAAGAAATTACAGAGAAGAGTGTCTTTGTGTTTTCACTGGTTCTACTTAGATTATTTTCTGATGAAAGTGTTATTTGGAAAAACGAAAAACCTTCATCTATTAAATTATGTAGACCGATAAAATTTATTTATGCTAAAGAAACAAAACAGCTTATTCTAGATGAAGTTAAGAGTATGAGGCAAGAGGTAAATTTATTGGAAAAACAACAAATTTATATTAATGGTAACCATGTAGAGGTAAAATTTAATTTGTTGTTTACAATGATCGACGGCAAAGTTATAAATACCTTAACAAATACTCCGAGCTCAAATTGTTTTATATGCAAATGTTCTCCGAAGGAGATGAATGATATTGAAAGAATCAAAAATATTCCTATTATCGAAGATAATTTAAATTATGCTATTTCTTCCCCCCATGCATGGACTAAGTTCATGAAATGTGTTCTTCATATCTCCTATAAATTAGATGTGAAGAAAACAACTACTCACGGATGTACGATAGAAGAGAAAAATAATATATTGAGTCGGAAAACTAGAATACAAAAACTATTACGTAAAGAGTTAGGGATAAGGGTTGATATTGTTGTGCAAGGAGGAGGTACTTCAAATACCGGCAACGATGCTCGAATATTTTTTCGAAATTATGAGAAAGTAGCTGTCATCACTGAATTGAATGAAGAATTATTGAACAGATTTTATACAATTCTTATAACAATGTCGAGTTCTCGTAAAATAAATGTATTGATGTTTGATAAATATGCAGAAGATACGGCCCGACTTTACACCTTGTCATATGGATGGTATAGAATGCCTCCTAGTGTCCATAAAATTTTAATTCACGGGAGCAAAATAATTGGACAATGTCATTTACCAATCGGAGAACTTTCGGAAGAGGCACAGGAAGCAACCAATAAAATATATAAGAGAGTTAGAGAAAACCATACTAGGAAAAACTCTAGGCTTAATACAATTCGAGATTTATTTAATATGCTTCTTGTATGTTCTGATCCAATAATTTCTTCTTTGAGAAGCGATGTAAAAATTCATAAAAAACAACTACCTGCAGACGCTAAAAAATTAGTTATTTGTGAAACGAACACAAGTGACAGCGAAGACGAACAGATTGATGAGGATACTGACAATTTTTCATTCTAAAAAAGTAAGTAAATAAAACAGTATAAAATACATAACTTCGTTGTGCAAAATCAGAAAAATTTGATGTATATTCTGTTTAAAAATTCATATTTTAAACAACAGATTAAATTATTTTTAAACTACAGCAGATACTTTTCACATTTGTACGTTTTTTTGAGGTGCTTTATTTTTTATTAGGCGCAACCGATAAAAATCGACTCGGTCATTCGCAAAAACCTGACACAAAACGCACATGTAGAGATACGAAGTTTTTAGGGCATTTAAAAACATACCACATTTTTTGGTGAAAGTCACAACCTATGTAATGATTATAACAATTGTATATAATTTTGCTGCCTTGAATTATTATTATATTATTTTTTTTAGAAGATTGCAAACCGGAAGAACTGTGACTATCATATAAACATTTTTTAATATTTTCTGTAACTGCCCTAATTTTTTTGAATTTTTACATGTTCGTTTTAAGTGCGTTTTTATTATTTTTTGTTCGGGGCCAACGTAAAAATCATGTTGCGTGCTGCTCGAGAATAGCGCGCGCTCGACTCCACGATACTCACCGCACACGGGCCTCGCCCGACCCAATTTTAATTGGTGGCGTCAAATAAAAAAATTAAAAAGACCCCAAAACCGCACCGGTGGAGATACTAAATTTTGAGGGTAGTTAGAGAAAACATAGAACTAATTTTTAGTGATAGTCCCAGGAACAGACCTCATCGAGTTGACATTTTTTTAATAACACTTTCTAAAGTTAAAATTTATATTTAAAATATATTTCATATTCAATTTTTTTTAACTTTTGTTCTAAAATATTTAGAGACTTGATTTTTCAACCATAATATACAGTATTATGTTATAAACAATAGTGTATAATGGTATATTGATAGTAGCCCTACTATCCATGTAATAAATTATTTAAACTTGCGAGTGAAATGCCGTAAAATTGATGTTTTCTAAATCGCTCTACTTTAAGCGTTAATTGTTAATAATATAGGGGGTTGAAAAATATAAACATGCAAGATTAGAAGGGTTTCATGTATCTACAATGGAGTGGATATGTTTTTTTCTCGAAATTTTTAATTTAATTTTTTTCCTCAAAATCCCCCCCGCACTCTGTACATTCGCTTGGAGGTGTATCGCTGCGAAACAAAAATAGGATATGCGGAATCATCGCAACCAATGTAACTGTTTTGGGCTGGTTTTCGAATATAAATAATTCAAATATCAAAACTGAATTGTTTATAGATACAAACATTCTTGATTGTTCAGTTAAGATGATTTTCTTCAATTATTGATTATAGTATTATAATATTTATAACTTATAATTGTTACTTATAATAATCTGATTTATTTTCTTAGTTGAATTTTTAAATATTCGAATATTCAAATATCCTATTTCATGTTATCCAACTACACCCTGTATGCATTTATTATTTTAATATTTTATTTTAAACTTATTGCAGGGTAGCGTTTGATTGCAAATATGGAATTGCAAAAAATTATATTTGTTTGCACGAATCAGAGGATGATATTATAAATGATATAAATGCGGACAAATCCGAAATAAATCAAACAGACGCAGATGATCTTTTGCAATTAAAAAAAATATTAGAAAGCTGGGACTTATCCCAATTATTACCGATTCTACAAAGTAAAATAAAAAGTGAATATTTAATTTCATTAATTTTTGATAATATATATTTTTTAGATTCTTGTGTGACTTACAGATCATTCAAATATTTAACAACCGATGACGTAAGAGACTCAATTCCCAATATAGGGTTGAGGGCTGAATTTCGCACCAAATTATTTCACTGGAGGAAAACAGAAGTAAATAAGTAATAATATATAAAAATATATGCTAATTGCCTTATTTTTAGTTCAATATTGACTATGAAACCCTAACATATAATGAATCAAAAGTTACTTCTGTTAATTCTTGGTTAAATTCACAAACACATAATTTAAGTTCAAAATCATCATTTACTTCTACATCCAAGTTGTTAAAGGTATGTCAAAAATCAAATATTAAATAAAACGATATTTCAAATCCAAATTGATTAGTTATAGTATTTATTTATTAGTATTTTACCATTTTGTTGGTGCATTTCATTCAATTTTATTAGAAATTATATCAGCGTCATTGATGTGATATACATTTTATTTGGCAAATAAAAATAAAATAATATATGATTTCATATTCAGAAGTAATCCAAAAATATAATATCCAATGAGCACTGAAAATTTTAGTTATTGTTAGAAAACATGAAATAATACAATATTAAAATTGTTTTTAGGGATTAATTGATGTCTTCAATAAATCAAAGAAAGGAAAAAAATCTTGTAATTTTATAAAATTAATGAGTGTTTAGACAAATCGAGGCGGGATGATTTGATAGGGATAATTTTGGAGGATATACATAGCAATTCTGAGTATTTGAGCCCGAAGGATTATCCCCCAATCTTACAGGAAATAAAATCAACTTTCCCTTCCGAAAAAGATTTTCTGGTATAAATCTTGAATGGAATATGTTTATAGAAATCACACAAGCACACACATACACACACACCATCACACACACACATATAAATATGTATACTGGGAGGGTGATTTAGAATAACTGTAAAAGAATTTCACATCTTGTTCATCCAATTAATTAATACTGATACGATATACAAATTAATACTGATACAATTTAACAATTTCAACATAAGTAAAAATATTGTCTTCATATGAGCTCCTCAACAAGATGAGAAATTCTTTTATACCTATTCTAAATCACCCTGTACATACGTAGGTGTATCTATGTTACTTTTTACAGGAATATTATTCCATTGCAAGAAATGAAAGAAAAAATTCAAACGGAACATTATACCACACATTTGTAAATTCTTCCACGAAAATTAATCAACCACGACAGAGAATCAAGAGCTCAATATAAATATATTAAGCTCTTTAAAAACTTTACTCCAAAGAGAATTTTCAAATTGGGGTGAAATCCTCGATAGGTGGAGAAAAACGTTCGTCCTGCGACAAAATGAGTTAAAAGAATCAAATAAAGAAAATATTGTACATTTTTTGCAAGAGTGGCCACTCTATTCCCACGAAAATTCAAAAGATTTGGTAAGTTATGTATATATTTTTACATTTTAAATATTCTATATTCATGGATAAATCATTTCAGATCAATATAGATTTCCGTTTGCTATTCCCAGACACTGCTGTACAGCAAATGGAATAGTTTTAAGAAAAATCTTAAAGTATTTTATACAAAAAACAACAAGGACAAATCTGGTTTAAAATTATTTCAACGTCTTAACGAGAAAAGTGAAATCAGTGATTATTTTTTGAATCCCAATTTATTTAATTTTAAACTGCCAAGTATAAATACAATAGAACACCTACACTGATCAAACATACAGTACATACAACGTATACTGTACACAATATTATTATTATTTTTAATATACATATGTATGCTTGTATTTTAATTTTGTTTTAGATGCTAAAGATTACATATTAGCAATTTTGTTAAACGCAATAATATTGCCTACTGGACGATTTGGTGGAGCTGACAAGAAGAACAAAAAAAAGTAACGATAGCAGATGCCAAAGAAAGTTTCACACTAAGGGTAATTACGATAAATTACTTGCCGAATAAAGCAACAGAATTACGAGAGGAATATTATAACAGAGGTCTTACCCTACAACCATTAATAGTAGTTGTAGGCCTTAGCGAGGAAGCCATAACTGATTATTTTGTATATTTTGATAATCATTATCAGCGACACGATTCATATTTGTCATGCCTCGATACATGCTTCAAATTATTTCATGTATTAGCTGTCGAATATCCACCTGCATCTTATGGCCCATGGTACTTTATACAAAGATATTTTTATAATATTGAAACAAAACATGATAAACCCTATTCAAGCATATCTTCGCTAATATCATTTTTGAATACTCAATAATACACATAATACATGAAATAATTTGAAGGGTGTGTATCAACCCTTAATAGATCTATTTCAGAAAATGTATATTTACATTTTTCTGTGAACTAGCATTTTCACATTCTAGTTTTAATAAAAAAAAAGCCTCATTTATACAAAGAAAGTCCTGAAACTGCGATTGTGAAAAATAGATATTTACACAATGTTAATTTGTTGTAAATGCGATGAACAATTTATCGTAATTAACGAACTGATCAAGCATTTGAAGTATTTTCACTTTGTGTCGTCTTTCGATCATTGGAATGTAAACAAAATAACTGTAATTAACTTTTTTCAAATTTGAAAGCATACAAATCACATATTCAGAACGTTCATAACTTAACTACTGCAGGGCCGTTTACAGAAAGCATTATATCACATGATTGTAATGATGTTGAAGAAGATATTCAGGTAAATAATGACAATATTTAAATTATTCCTGAAATGGACACCAATAAATTATGCAATAATGTAAAAGAAAAAGCTTTGCACTTTTCTTTGAGTTTACATTTGGAAGATAATATAACAAGAAAAAACGTATTATTAATTCAATGGCAAGTACACAATTTTGAACTGTAATTTTAACTTCTACACAAAAATCACAGTTGCGAGATGCTAATATCTCACAATGTGTAGTATATCGTGGTAAAAACTATAAACCAAATATGTATTTAACTGTGGTCGAAAATTGTTTAACAAGACTGTACAAAATTGTAAGTAAAAAAAAAATTAATTCACATTTTAAGAAATGAAATTGGAATTAAATATTTCGATGAACATTTTCAATCATTTGAAGTAGGACGACTTTTTAAAAATACGCCATTGCATCTATACACTTCAAATAATGGAAAGGTATATCTCAGAAATAAATGTTTGTAACGTTTTCGTTTTACCTAAATAAGTGTCATTTATTAATTAAATGTTCTATGTGTGTTTCTAGTTAAAAAATGTATTTTATAATAAAATGTGTAATGTTCATTAATTATATGTTCTATCTATGATTATATTTCAAATATTTATTTTATAATAAAATGTATAATTATCAATTAATTATTTAGTTTTATTAACACCACTGATTATTTAAATCAGTTAAATTATTGATTCTTTAATTAATTTAAATTTGTAACGATTTTGTAATGAAAATTATGCTAATTGACTGTACATATATTTAAAATGTAGAGAAATTTTTGGAATAAAAGAATGATGTATATATTTCATACTTAAAGTATTTTTAAATCAGTAACATTTATACTTAAAATAAAATGACAGTCCTTTTGACATAAAGGGATTCAATATATATTTCATACTTGAAGTATTTTTAAATCAAAAGCATTCACATTTAAAATAAGAGGAAAGTCCTTTTGAAATAAGATGACAGTCCTTTTAAAATAAAAGGACAGTCGTTTTAAAATAAAAGGACAGTCCTTTTGAAATAAAAGAACAATCCCTTTAAAATATTAGGACAGTCCTTTTGAAATAAAATGATTTGTTTTTAATTGAAAAAGAAAACATATTTGAAACAAATACATAATCTTTTTGAAAATGCATTGTAAAAATGAAATGCCGTCCTTTTGAATTAACAAGATTCATTAATGGCGCAAAATCATAGGTGAATCCTTTTGAATAATTAATGATTTTTTTTGATTTTACAATGTTTTTTCTCTGAGTGTACTTAAAATAATCCTTTTATTTGCTTAAAAGAATGCTTTTTTGCATCAAATAATGCTTTTTTGCTTAAATTGGTGCGTTTTAAAGCGCTTTTTGGTGATAAGAAGACAATAGGTAATAGCATTTTGTTTTATATGCATTACATTATGTTCCCTTTTATTTATAAAGTTGTTGTTTTAAGGCTTTATTAGCATTTAAACTGCATATAATTATTTAATCAAAATATCAATTTTGTATAAAAATATCATAATATAATAGATAAAATTGAAATAAATTAAAACAACAATTTAACAACAAATTATTATTAACTAATGAAATGATTTCATATGAAAAATTATTTTGCCCCGCCTGGAATCAAGCCTATAATTCACCGTGAACACCCGTTAAGTCGAACGGACATTATGGTACTTGCGGAACTTTTATGACGTTTGGCTTAGATTGTGCATCATAGCTATTACATTTTTCTAAAAACACATCTGGCGTTGTACCTAATCAGTACCGAATTCCCTGAAGTTAATGTTCTCTTTTTCCAATTAGTTTCGAGTTTTTGTATATTCTGTATTGAATTTAAAAATGTCTAATTTAAAAAAAATCAGTGAACTTTAGCGATTGTTTAAAGTGATAGATGCAAACGTTGCACACTGTAAAATGTGCAAATCTAAATTAAAATAAAACTTGAGATCTAACCTCTAGCAGGCCGGAGAGAAAACAGGATTAATTTAATCATTACGGAACGGAGGGATCGTTAGTCGGAGCAGATGATGCAAATGCTAATATTGTTAAATAATAATTAAATAGTTTGTTAATTTTGGTACTTTAATTCCATTTTGAGGATTAAATATTCTGTATTTTTTTGTTTCCGACCATTTTTTGATAAAATTATGTTTTTTATTTGGAAATACACTTAATAAATCGCGTTATTCATCATTGTGAATTACTATGTTTAAAAATATCCTTAGGGCGATTGTTTTCCTTTTTATATGAAGAAATATTTCATAAATGTAAAAAAATTGTGTTTCTTCAGTATAACAGTAACTTTAAATTTAAACAATACGAAATTCTAACTTGCTGTGTAATTGTGATTACAAACCATAATCACAGTCACAGTTTAAAATCACCGATAGTAACAAGTAGCAATCACAAGTAGCAACGTGATTTAAAAGTAGTAGTTGTGCCCATTTCTAATAATCAGTATAAATAAAAAAAATGTAATATATTCTTGTAGAAATGAACGAACAAAAAAATTCCATAAAATGTCTACATAGTATACACCTTTCTAGCTTGACACTGCATAATGAAACTTGTCATTAAAACTTTAAGGTCTGTAATGTGGGTACCTATTTAAATTATTTATAGATACAGAAAATTGTTTTTTAAATGTACACATTCCGATGCATGCGCTTTAACATTTCAGGCATTTATTGCTATTTCTAAAAGCAATTTGAAGTTATGGCCGAGTGTTTCCACTCCTTGATTAAGCATGAAGTAAAATTTCGAGTTTAAAGAAGCCTGAACGTATGGATTTGGACGCAAAGCGTTTTAATCCAAATTCAGGCTTTTCTAAACTCGAAATTTTACTTCATGCGCCACGCGTAATACATACTGAAATATTGGGACATTTAAAATATACTACTAAATCAGTATTAAAAATGAACTGCTAAAGCAGAATGAAAAATATACTGCTCAATAAGAATATTTTGAGTTTCACAATATTTCAGTGTTTTATACGCGTGGCGCATAAGGTAACATTTTGAGTTTAGAAAAGCCTGAAAATTTGGTTTGGTGGCTCCGCTTCGTGAAGCGACCATACTAAATTTTCAGGCTCTTCTAAACTCGAAATTTTACTTCATGCTTAATCAAGGATTGGAAACACTCGTCAGTAGTTTCAAATTGAACTCATTACAAAAAACAACGAATGCCTCAAATTGCATACGCATCGGGATATGTATACTTGATAGAAAAAAATGCTCTGTAAGTTTAACTTAATAACAATATAAAGCTGAACGTCATACACATTGATGTGATTAATAAAAATAATTTATAGATTTCATTTGATTAACAATGTATAATTACAAAGAATCACAATGGTTTCAGAAAATCTAAAAATACCTCATTATATAATAAATATTTGCGAATGTTTCAAATGCATTGTTTTGTATGACGTTCACATCATACTGATAATTCTTTATTTTCCACTGTTTGGATAAATCATGAATTATGTATAAACTGCTGAATTAAACAGGCGCGCCGGTTAATTGTTCTCCAATGCTATTTTCACGAAGCGAGTTAATTAATTTTCGATAAATCCATAAACGTTTTAATCATTCCCCAACTCTCATTAATTCAATAGTTGGAAAGTTTGAACTGAATTCCGAAAACGATGCTCTCATCCATTAAATAAAACAACATTGCAGACTTCTTAATTTACTGTAGCGCAAACTTTCCGAGATTGATCGTACAGCTATGGAGTTTAAAACTCACCCCATTGTCATGCTTTGGACCTAGACAAGAACTTTTCGCTTTGGCGAATTCAATTTCAGCTGATCATATCAATACACGCTCAAACAGTAACTCGCGCCATAAAAAAATCGATTTCCTCCAAGTTTCAATTACCTGAAAATAAAAGTCCATGCACTCCCTAAAGCTCGTCTTCTCCGGGTAGCACTTGTGCTCTCTCATGTAAAAACCTAGGGCGTAGTTCCTATCTGCGGCTTCTCGTTCCGATAGGAAGACGGCGTTATTGAAGCCTAGATCCTCGCCGCCGGCTAGCCTCTAAAAAATGCCAAGGAAAACATAACCGCTTCCAAAGTGCTATGCATGTTTTACCTCGAAATGATTCATCGTAAAGTCGAATTTTTCAGCGAGGGTCATTTCAGGTTTGACCAAGGTCTTCAGCAAAGCGCAGACAAGGATCGCCCCGGCGTTTATCATGGGATTGTGCGGTTTTTCTTGAATGTAATCAAAATTACATAAGCACGTGGGGAGGTGTTTATTTGTAAACTTACTATTGTGATCCAAAATTAGTTCATTGAAGTTTCGCCCACTTGGTTCTTGGCCCACATACGCGTGCACGGCGTCGGCTCCTAGTCGATCCAATGCTATCGCGTACGTCAAAGGTTTGCTGCAGGATTGTAGGGTAAAAGGCACATTCACGTCACCGATTGAAAATTTTTGTCCGTCTATTGTACAAACACTTACACCCCAGAAATTTGGATTCATCCTTGCTAATTGTGGTATATAACTAGCAACCTGAAAATAATAAAAATAAACGTATAAAAATGAAGGCTGGGAATTCTTAAAATTAAAGTATTCTAATTCATTCAAAAACATGCTTAATTATTCGAGTTATTCAAATATTCAAATTATTATGATATTCAAATTAGTATTTGAATCAGTGGCAGTTCGTGAGAGTGTTTATTGGTAGGGCTGCTGACATAAATATACAGGACATTTTTCTTTCAAGTATACATATCCCGATGAGTATTATTTTTGAGGCATTCGTTGTTTTTTTTTAAATGTTCAATTTGAAGTTTCTAACAAGTGTTTCCACTCCTTGATTAAGCATAAAGTAAAATTTCGAGTTTAAAAAAGCCTCAGAATTTGGTTTGGTCGCGTAGCGCTACGCGACCAAACCAAATGTTCAGGCTTTTCTAAACTCGAAATTTTACTTCATACGCCAAGCGTATAAATCACTGAAATATTGTAAACTTCAAAGTATTCTTTTTTAGCAGTATATTTTTCATTCTCCTTTAGTAGTTTATTTTTAGTACTAATTTTGCAGTATATTTTTTATTTCACAATATTTCAGTGTTTTATACGGGTGATGCATGAAGTAAAATTTCGAGTTTAGAAAAGCTTGGATTTAGATCGAAATCCAAACGTTCAGGCTTTTCCAAACTCAAAATTTTACTTCATGCTTAATTAAGGAGTGAAAACACTCGTTTAAAACTTCAAAATGGACGCATTTTTAAAAAGGAAAGGTTGCCTGAAATTTTACAGTGCATGCATCGAAATATGTACACTTAAAATAAACGTTTTCTTTAAAAAATAACCTTTATAAATCATCATTCAAGTTTTTATCAAATTTCTATAAATTATTTTAAAATGAATAAGCATTGTAACGTTGAAAAAATGAAAATTTTCGGAATGGGAAAAAATTGCAGATGAGCAAAGATAATTTTCTTTAAAAGTGTAGAAAATATAACTTAAAATAAAAAAATG
Source organism: Philonthus cognatus (assembly GCA_932526585.2). NCBI lineage: Eukaryota > Metazoa > Arthropoda > Insecta > Coleoptera > Staphylinidae > Philonthus > Philonthus cognatus. The sequence goes on from OW052243.1 coordinate 96,023,897, forward strand.
CAGATGAGCAAAAATGATTTTCTTTAAAAGTGTACAAAAATAACTTCAATTTAAAAACTAATTTTGAAACGTCGTCAAAACTTCAAATGTTGATGAAATTTGCACAAATTATTGGGAAATCAGAGAAGCTCAAAGGTTATAAGTAAATTAAATATATTTAAAATTTGTGTTCAATTTATCAAACAAAAAACGCATTGAAAGGAAGTCGACTGCCATCTAAACGTATAAAACTTAACATATTGTAGTCTTACCTACATCCTCATTTACGGATAAAATAATTTTAAAAAATAGGTATACTTTAGGGAAAATACAATATTTATGCCTGTTTCAATAAAATATTTAATACTTGTACCGTTATTTTATAAAAAAATATCAAACATTGGTTTGAGCGTATTAAAGTCTTGAATTTTATTTTTTTCTGCAATATATATATATAAAATATTGGGAAACTGAATCAGTCACATTGTAAAAGATTCCTTTGTAACGATATGTGATTTTTTATGTATTTATTTATTAAAATAAAACGTTAGGAAGTCGCGCGTAAGACAGTTTTTCAAATTGTCTGAAAATTCAAATCGCGTGACATCACACTAAATTTATTGTAGCATATAAATTCATGAAAAAAAAAAATTCTTCGTAATGGATTCTTCTACTATGAAATGATGGTAAAAGTAGGAAATATTCTATTGCGACAGGCATCAAGATTGTACTTTCCTTAAGGTATGCCTATTCTGTCAAAATAATTTATCTCTGAATAAGGATGTACTTAACACGACAATATGCTCTTAAAAAGCTTAACAATTATTGTTATTAATATGAATATCTCGCGTTTGCTTTTTGAACCTAATGTTCAGGCTTTACTAAACTTGAAATTTTACTTTACGCGTCACACGTATAAAACACGGAACTATTGTAAAGTTCAAAAACACATAATTACATCTTTAATTGGAATAACACAGAATAAAATATTTAGTCTGTTATCAACGATTTTTATTGTTAAAAATCAATGTTTGCTTTTTTCTCCTCTTCACTTATTCTGAGTGAAAATATATGTAAAAATGTACAGGATGAGTATACTTGAAAGAAAATTCCCAGAATATTATTATTCTTTCATAAAAATTTTTATAGATCTAAATTTCTGCGAGTAAATTAAAAATCAAACCAAGTATTGAAGCTATAGGTGACATAGAACAAGTACTACAATTACAAGAACATTACATAGAAAAATATTACAAGAAACATACCTTTCCATTCGTATTGTCTTTACATTTCCAATAAATATCCTCGACTTCTTTGCTAAAACTTTGGAATTCAGGTATGATGAACTGGTGCCTAAACGCTCTGGAGATGATGCCTATGTTTTGGGAGACTATACTGAAAATCAATTAAACCTATATTTTTACTAAACAAAAAGATCGATTGTCACTTACCTGCGGAATGTTAGTAAATCAAGCTTCTGAGTGTCAATGGAAGCCCCTTCAGCATTTGTACTTTTCTGGACTTTTTTTAGGTTCTCCATCATCTCCTTTAATCTGGGATCAGTTTTGCGCAGTCCTGTGCTTCGCAACGCCTAAAAACACTCTTGTATGTTTATGCACTTTTTAGTTTAAATAAGTTAAAACAATTACCGCCAGAAATTTGCCCATTGACAGAAGGCCGGTATCTTTATTTTTAAACATTTCAAATAATGTGTCTTCGGGGTGTTCTTGCTCGGAAGACCTGCAAAACACGAATTATGCATTTTAAAAAATTCGGGTAGCTCGAGCGAGACTTCCATCCTGAAAATTACTTACAAATACACGTAATTCGGATCGTGGATAAAAGAGTATCGCCGTCTGAAATAACGAATAATAATTTTGAACTAAAAATAACGCCAAACGTAAAATTAAAATCAAAGCCGGTGATTCCCTGATCGTTTTCCCTAACCACCCACCTTTGCATCCTGCTTTGCCTGTCGTACTCTTTGAGCCCATTCTACAATTTGAAAAGCAAGATAATATAACTGGCTTTACTTCGATTACTGTACTCACATTTTCTTGTGTGATGGTGAATAAGGAAGACGCCTGAGTGTTGAATCGTGCCAATCCGTAATTGTTGCTGTTAAACTGCAGTTTTGCACCGTTCTTGAGAGCAAAACTTGATAGAATTCGTTTCATATTGTTGCTAATCGATTTGTTAAGCGTGCACGTCTTTCGTAATGCGGCGACTCTCAAAATACATGGGATCTATAAACGGCGGAATAGCGCGCGCATGCAACTAAACTTCAAACTGAAATCTCGAAAGGCCGATGGATAAATAATGTAATTAATAAATAGGTTGTAATAAAATGTGTACACCCGTGACGTTCGAGCATATTAAACCTTGAATCTTTTCTTAATAGCAACTCATGAACAAATAAACTCCTTTGATACCAATTATGATATTCGCGCTAAACATTACGCTCCATAACTAAATTGCCCAGTGAATATAAGCATAAAGTCACAACGAACTTACTATCATTTTCTATTAATGCTATAGTATTTATTTTGTAGCATAAAAATACAACCAACTATAATAAGTAGATATATTAAACGTATTGGGATTGAAATTGAATTAGATATTTCAAATAACCGCAGTGCTGCCAAAAACAACATACTAAAAATGGCAACACTGATGTGTCTATTGAGATCAAGTCAAAAATATATTGTTGTAACCCATGTTATTTTACTCTAAGTTTATTTACAACTAATACAAACAAACTTGAGAATTAATATTAATACTCGAAAATGAGTTTCCTATTTAATTACACATATTTAAATATTAGGGGCGTAAAGCAGTGTTAGGAACTAAAGTAAATAGATTTTTCCTCAGAAAAATTTAAAATATCGATATTTTCGGCAGAAAATCCCTCCAACTGTTTTATTTACTGGTATATGGGGTCGAACACGAAACACCTTTGATATTGCACTTTCCCACCTGAGCTTAACAAATAAAAAAGAGGATTATAGTTAAAAAAAAATAATGATGTGTCCCATTATAGAACTTTTCCCGCTATTTAAACAATTGATAATTATAATTAACATGACAAACTTATTTAACTTGTCAATTAGTTAAAAACCATTTCATATTAAATTAGCATACTATATGCGTAGCGCATAAAGTAAAATTTGGAGTTTAGAAAAGCCTAACTTAGCTTGGTCGCTCCGCTTCGCTACGCAACCACACCAAACTTTCGGGCTTTTCTAAATTAGAAATTTTACTTCATGCTTCAACAAGGAATGGAAAACACTCGTTTCATCATTTCATCATACAATTGATATTTGACGTAATACGTTTATTGTTGTTTTATTCACGGAGAAAGTTCTATGACGTTAAAACAAAATGTCAATTTTGATACAAGTTGAAGAAAAAAGCAGTAGTTTTTTGTGCTAAACGCCAAAAGACAATTTACAGTCGATCAAGGGATTTGACGTCAAAATGCCATAATAGTGAAAACTTATGGTGGCGACCAATTTGTTAAATTTCCCTGACTGTCCCCTGACACATTTTTTCCCTGACCTCTTAAAAATAGAAATAATGCACTCGGATTTGTTTCTGTTCTAAATTTGAACTAAATAATAAGATAAACTCTATTTATTTTATTTGACAAAAAGGAAAATGCAAACTAAGTTTCTGATTGGTCGTCTAACGAGGGTTTCCACTCCCAGATTAAGTATGAAGTAAAATTTCGAGTTTAGATAAGCCTGAAAGTTTGGATTTGCTGGGGCGCGCGATAGAAGCCAGTCGCGCCCAAGCAAATCTAAATTTTCAGGCTTTTTTAAACTCGAAATTTTACTCCATGCGCCACGCGTATAAATTACTAACTTCAAGTGAAATCTTCAACCAATTGGTTAGAGAGAAATAAATGTAGTATGTCAATTACGGGGAAAGTGCTATGATGGACACTTCACCGTTTTATTTTCAATTTTGTTTAATATTCTTCAATGTGTCGAATTCGTTCTCCGAACAGAACTAACAATCTGTAAGTTCTGTAATTGTATTATTGCCATATTTATTAATATTATTTATTTAAAAAATGCCTGACTTTTCGCTTAAAAGGCCGAATTTTCCTGAATGTTCCCAAAGAATAAATTCCCCTGACTTTCCCGGTTAGTCGCCACCCTGAAATTCAGTAGACTAAGAAACTTACAGTCAAAATGTTACAATAGTCATTTATTGATGAAATATGCCACAGTCAAAAAACAATTGGCACAGTAATTAAGTGCCCTAATGTCACAATAATCAAGCTCATTCAATTATGCCACTTAAAGTCCAAATGTTAGGAGTTTAATGCCAACAGTTGGGGAATTTTCTGATAATTGCGCTGTCTACAGCAAACACGTTCGTCAATTTTGCAAGCGTACGAGATAGAATTGGCATAGTAGCGTTCAGTAGACAATTTAATCACCATTAAAATGACTGAAATTCACTTGGTTTGTTTTACTAATAAATTGTTTTATTTTCAACTAGTTTCGGCTTAATGCTATTTTCAAGAATGGTGTACAAAAGAGCAAAATTGATTATATATACTAGATGTCGGCATTTCAGGTAATAAGCGCTCTAATTATCGGGGAATTCCAAAGGTCCTCGTTGTCATTGACCACGTTTTTCCCCGCCTTTATGGCTTTACTTATTTCTAAACCCTCCGATAATTCAAAACTAATCCCTTATTACCCGAATGCAACATTTTACAGTCGTTTGAGCTGAAAAAGTGATTAGCCGCGATGCAATGTTTTGCGAACCCCATGGTCTGTTTATTATTTAGAATATCTTTGCTATGTTCTTTTAATCGCGTTTCAAAAGACCTGCCCGTTTGTCCTATATATATTGCATCGCAGTCATCACATTTCAGCTCATATACTCCGCTTTTTTTAATATGACTATTGTCTGTTTTAATTTTATTATTCACTAATGTTTTCCCTAAGTTAACAGAATTAGTCAAAATTATGTTATTGTCCTTTCCCTTAACTGTTTGTTTAATTTTCTGTGAGAGGTTATTGACGTATTTTAATCTATTCCAGTAGGTTTTCTCTATTTTTGTCACACTATAAAAATACTTTCGCAATTGTTTTTGTTTTTACTTTTTAATCATTTGATCAACTGATGCCTGTTTATAACCGTTATTTTTTGCTATTGTTTTAATTGTGTTTAGTTCGATTTGATAATCTATTTTACTAAGTGGAATATTAATTAATCTGTGTATAAATGAATGAAAAGTACTATATTTAATTTGGTTGTGTGTGTTTGAGTTTATAGGTATTATTGTATCCGTACATGTTTCTTTTCTAAATATTTTATATGTTAGTGTATTGTTGGATGATTTCGTAATCGTTAAATCTAAAAAGTTAAGACTATTGTTAAGTTCCTTTTCTATAGTAAATTGAATTTGACTATTTAATGAATTTAAATATTTTGTAAAAATTTCTAACTGTCTTATTGACCCTGTCCATATGCAGAAAATATCATCTACATATCTCTTCCAAAATTGAATATGTTTGCTTTCTAGTTGTTTTAGTAAATTACTTTCGGAATCATCCATAAAGATTTCTGACATTAAAGGGGACAACGGTGATCCCATTGATAGTCCATCTGATTGAATATATATATATATATCCCCATTGAACTCAAAGTAGCATTAATTAATGCAAATGTCTATTAAACATTTTAATTCCTTTTTATGTGATTCTATATTGGCAGTGTTTTGAATTTTTTTTTACCAAGTGATCAATGAGAAACAAGTTAACGATATATTAAAATGACCGTAAAATCTCTCGAAAAGTGGACACTACTGAAATTGAGAGAAACTTTATGTGATAATTGCATAATTAGCACCTAACTGGCGCAGTAACGACGATTATAGCCTCCAAAAAAACGTAACTTTCAGACACAATTTGTGAGCAAAATGTAAGTTTTATTACTCAAAAAACTAGTGTTTCCCATTGTTTTATCAGTATTTTGTAAAATTTCGAAAAAACAAGAGTGCAGTTTACACTGTAGACTTTATTTTACCAATATGCGTAACCATAAAAAATAGTCATAAAATCGCTGTGCAACTAAATTGAATTCCAGCCCCTGGAACGTTCAAAAGTGCCGATTAACAAAGTTATGAATATCCGATTTTTAAAATTGTTGACGTTTGATTTTTTGTCATAAAACACACGCACACATACAGATCTATATAAATAACATGTTGAGAACCACTGGAGTGGGCGCATGGAAACCATGGAAACGAGTATGTGCCTTGTTCTGCATGATTACCAATAAGAAATTCACACTTAAGGTCTAAATGTAAAAATAATAAAAATAAATCTCTAGACCAAGTGATTTTATCTTCGATTTCAAAATAGTCAAGAGATTGTTGACTAACGGATTTTGCGACAACAAAAAAACAGTAATTCAAAAGAATAATAATTCTCCAAATAGAAAACATGGGACAAATCGAAAGCTAGTCGAGCTACAAAAAAGTCTGGTATATGGATTTCAAGTACTTTATTGATATCTACTACTTAAACGTTTAAACAGTCAACAGAGTGATTTAATGACAAAGTTCTATCATACTTATAATCAATGTTGCAATAGTCAAAATACTGTCGACAAAGAAATGTAATTACTTAATACTATTATAGTCAAAAACCAGTCAAATAATTAACTTATAGTCATAATACGGTGGATAGAGATTTAATGACAACATTCTGTCATAGTTAAATAACAGCGACTAAGTCATTTCAAGTCAAAATTTTATAGCAATAAAAAAACAAACGACACTGTGATTTATAGTAAAAATGTCATTAGTCTTTACAGATTACACCCACATAGCACAAACACATCCAATGTATATACATTTGATATCCCTAACCGAATTTTGGATGTGAAATGTTCGGACATTGCACATCCATTGCATATTCAATGTAAATGGTGTTTCAACAAGGGTGCCGGATTTAATTTTCAAGAAAAACACATTTTTTTCGAATTACGCAAGTATTTATATTTCAATGTGAAGAAGAATAGTTGCGATTAAACATGAAATAGGACATCCGGCAAATGGTCACCACGAAGTCTCTGGCACAGCGTAATTCGTTTCTTAAAATTGTGGATACCGTTTTTGCATAACTGTGGCTCTATTTCGCCAATAACGCGCCGTATCTCTTATTTTAGGCGTTCAACTGTTTGATGCTTGTTCGCATACACCTTCACGTAGCCTTGAAGAAGTCCACCGGCGTTAAATCACACGATCTTGGTATCCAATTTTGATTGCCAAACCGAGAGATGGCACGGTCTGGAAACATGGTTCGCAGTAACACCATTGTTTTGCGTGCTGTATCGTCTTGTTGGAAAAACATATCCTCCACATAAATTCGATCCAATTCGGGCCACAAAAACTTGGTTAAAATACGGCGCAATATTAGCGAAATAGAACCACAATTATGCAAAAACTATGCAAAAATATGCAAAAAGAGATGTCCTATTTCATGTTTAATCGCAACTATTTTTCTTTACGTTAAAATATAAATATTTGCTTAATTCTAAAAAATAATGTGCTTTTCTTGAAAATCAAATCCGGCGCTCGTGTTGAGACACCCTTTATATACAAACTGACATTTATCACATCCGATGGATATCCAATGAATATTTAATGGATATACATTGGATGTGGTAAGCGCGTCCATAGAATATCCTACGAATATCCAGAGCATATTTACTGGATATAGAATGGATATGAAAAAAGTATCCATAGTATATTCTATGAATATTCATAAGATATACAGTGGATATGAAATATTTGTTTATAGTATATACATTTTTATGCATATGTGTATTAACTCAACTAATTGGAATATCTAAAATAATTGACATGAAAGTATGATTTTGCATTATTATTTAAATTACTACTATAATATCTTTATTAAAAAAGAAATACATCGTAATAAAATACATTTTATAATATGTATACATATATGTAAATAATTTATATTTCCCTTTTCTGTAAGGGCTATCGACTATAGGTCTTTCTGCCCTGTGCTATATGTGTGTTTGTTTTTTTTTGTCGATTTCAAGGTAGGAAAGTAGGGTAAAAGGAGGAGATGTAATCATATAGGGTTATGGGTGGGTTTTTATATTTTGGGATAATATCGGGGTTTCTAGGGATGCACATTTTTTTAAGATGTTCGTAGTTCGACTCTTTACATGCGAATCGTTCTGCAAGAAATCGAAGTCTTTCTTTTATTGGGGTAATTTGTGTTGTTTCGTAAAGGAGTACATTGGATGGGTTGTGGAGGGGATTTTGAGGGTGTCGAAGTTTGGTGAGGGTACGGAGGGAAGATCTTTCAGCTACTTCAAGGTTGTTTATGGTGACACTGCATGGATTTATATATAGGATGGAGCTATAGTCTAGGATGGGACGGCAAATCATTTTATAAAAAGGATTCCTAGGTATTTACATAATGGGGAGGAGTATATAGTGGATCCGTTGATGGTTATGGAAAGAGGATTTAGTGGAATACGATGGTAGGGTAGGAAGAGTTGGGATTTGTTGGTACTAATTTTAAGCCTCCACTTGGAAAACCAAGTGGCTGATCGGTTTATAAATTGTTGGAGGGAGTTTAGGGTTGAGGCTAGGGTTGATGAATGGGTGATTAAGGCAGTATCATCCGCAAACTGCAGGGGATAACAGGTTGGGTCTATGAAGTTGGGATTGGGATGGTATAAGTCGGAGCAATATATGTTGTATAATAGAGGAGATAGAGGGGAGCCTTGAGGAACACCTTGTTCGGGATAAAATTTCGAGGATAAGGTTTGTCGTATACGGATTTGAAGTTCGCGATTGAGAAGGAAGTTTTGGATTAGGTTGATGAGGTGGTTGGGTAGATTAAGGATACTGCATTTATACAAAAGGCCTCGGTGCCAAACGGAATCGAAGGCCTTAGATACATCAAGAAAATCAGTGGCCGATTTTTTGCCTTCTAGATGAGCTGTTTGGCAGTTGGATGTAAGGATAGTTAAAGGGAGTGTTGTGGAGCGATTTGGTAGGAAGCCATATTAGTAGATCGGGATTTGAGGTAATGCATGGTTGAGTATTTTTTCTTTAGGAGGGATTCGTACAATTTTCCGAGCACGGGGAGGAGGGTTATAGGATAGTAGTTATTTGATTGTAGAGTGTCAGTTTTAGGTTTATGGATGCAGGTTATTATTCCGTGTTTCCATTCAGAGGGAAAAATTTGACGAGTATAATTAAAATTGAGGAGTTTTAGGATGTATGTATGAATGGTAGAGGGAAGGGCTTTTAGTATTAGTCTGTGTATTTTGTCGTATCCAGGTGCTGTATTTTTCGACAAATGGAGTATTTTAAAGTATGTTTCTTCATCAAGTCTGTAGTCGGGGGGAGGGGGAGGTGGGGGTTCGGGGAGAATGCGGTTTTCATACCAACTGTTTACTGTCTCGAAAAAGTCATTGTCAAAAGATATGTCGTGTGTCATTTTATAGACGTTTTTAAAATTGTTTGCAAATATTTCTGAAATGTCTTGGTCTGTTGTTCGTATGTCGTTTGTTGTTGGGTCAATAATTTCAGAGATAACGTTGTACGTTTTGTATTTGCTGAGTTTTTTTTATTTCAGTCCAATATTTCTTGCCTTGTCGGTCGTTAATATTATTGCATGTTTCCAGCCATTTGTGGGTTTTGTATTCAATGATGAGTTTTTTTATATCCTTGTTTAGTCTGTTGAATGTCATTTTGACTTGTTCGTCCTCTAACTGTTTATAGTCTTGGTATAGTTGTCTTTAATATTTTATTAAGCGGAGGATAAAAGGCAAAGGATATTTGTAGGGGCAAAGGATATTTGTAGTGTTGTTTGGGAATTTGTGGGGTATGTAGGACTATCGATTTGTCAGTAGTTTGTTAAACTGGGGATTGGTACAGGTTTCTATTTCTGGGTGGTAATTTATAAATTGTTGGATGTCATTCGATATTTGTAGGATGTTTGCATTTTTAAAATTTGGTATGGATTCAGGTAATATTTGGTTAGGATTATGTTGGACTTTGAGTTTGAAGGAAATGAAAAGATGGTCTGAACATAAATCTGAAACTAGTTGGACTGAGTGGATAAGGGGTTTTAAATTGTTGGTACATAATAGGATATCAGGGGTGGAAGCTTGGTGTTGATTCATAATAAAGGTTGGACCGGTTTTAACTTGGATAAAATTGGAGTGGGAGAGGAAATGTGACAAATGCTTCTTCTTGGCAGTATTTGTATTGAAGTCTCCTGTAATAATTGCATTGTCGTATAGGGAGGCTTTCGTGAATATTGTGTCTTCAATGACCGAAGAAGGATGGATGTACACCAGGAATAGATGGATTTGAAAGGATGGGAAATTGAGGGTTGCATGTATACATTTATTGAGGATATTGTTTATACGAGGCGGATTGGCTTTCCCTAATGATATGGAGGGATGGGTTAATATAGAAGCGCCACCTCGTCGGTTTTGGTTGTATACAGAGGCAGGGATTTGAATAGATGACCAATTACGGAAAGTGATGAGGTTTGGGGATTTGGTTTCTACCATCATATTGATATGGACAGGATTATTGGAGAGGTAGTGGTTTACTAGCTGGGATTTTATGCGAAAGGAGTTAATGTTGGTATATAAAAAACAAACATCGCTAGCCATTTTTACTTACAATTTCCGTTGAACCTGACTGTACGCCTACTGTTGGGATAACTGTGGGAATAATTTCTGGCTAGTCTAAATCAAACATCACGATAAACATTCGATTTCCCGAGAACGATGCATGCGTGTCGACGCGGAAAGAGTTTGTGAATCGTTCCTTGAGTTTTTTCAGTAGAGCTTGTCTATCACTGTTGGTGCTGTTATTTATTTCTGTGGTATAGGTATCTATAATGTAATCGTGCAGGGTTATGGGCTGGTGGACTCGGAAGTTGTTGGTAAGTTTTGGGTCAATTTGGGATGATTTTTTGTTTGTGGGGTGGATTTTTACGTTGAGAATACCTTGAATCGGTTGTAGAGGTCTATTCGGGCACTTGGTCGACCAGGCTCCGAGGGTGGTATCGCCACAAGCGCGGCATTTTGGCGGAAGAGCTGTGGTGCAAGCTGTCGTGTGGTGGGGGCCAGAGCATTTAGCGCATAGGATGGTCTCCTTACATTGATCTGTGGTGTGGTCAAACTTATTGCATTTGCCGCATGGCAATGGAATGGGTGCTGCGGCTCTGCTTTCTTCCACATTGTAAATTTTGCATAGGAATCTGAATTTATCGTGCAAAAGTTTGGTGTACGCGTCATGGGATCCAGTAATAATGCGGATTATTCTGGTTTTTTTGCCTGTAGCCTTTGCTGTAATTCTTTTACAGTAGCGTTGTTGTATCGGTTGAGTCGGTTGCTAACGATTTCATCCTCTATTTCTAGTTCCACTCCTCGGATAACACAACAATATGACTGGCTGGTTGAGGTACGCTCGTTAATATTGGCGTTTGATTTATATTCAGAAAATGAACTGATAACTTTTTCTGTCACCAGTCGCTGGAGCTGTTTATTTATTGCTTCTTTTGTTTGATTGGATTTGAAAAGGAACCCAAATTTTGTCTCAATAATTTCAATGTCCTCATTGTCAAATTTATAGGAATTCCATATTTGTGCCATTTGTATACGAGTAACCTCGAGTGTTGGTTTTAAAAAATAGATATTTTTAAAATTATTTTCGTGATGTTTTGCTGTTGACATATATGAAGTAGTTGCTGTTCCAATGTATTGTGTAGTGTGTTGATTAGATGACGATGGTTGTAATAGTGCATTTTTTTGTGTTAGTTCTTGTACTTGTGTTAATTGTTTTGCTGTTGATTGTTGTGTCGTAGACTGTTGTGTGGCGTTTGAAATAGGAGCTGTTTGTTTAACTGTAGTGTTTAATGTTTGTTGTAATTGTTGTGTTTGGTCTGTTGAAATATTTGATAAAAGTTGTTGTAGTGCAGTGTTTGTGGTTTTAGGCATATTTATATTACCTGTTGTCTGTTTTTTGGATGTTTTGTTTTTTCTGGGCCGTCCTCGTCCTCTCTTTCGCGCCGTGGTGACCGTGATGAATTTATCGCCGGCCGCTGCGTTATCGTACGTGTGTGGAATATCTGTTTCCTTTAAATCTTCATATGATGAGTTTGAAGAATCCGATTCGTACATACTTTGTAGGGCTGTTGCCCTGATGCGGGTGCACCATGCTTATGATTGATAGTTATGGTAACTGCTGACTTGTGGCACTTTTAATTTATATATATATTTTTTTTTTTGGTCTTCGATGAGGAGTAAATAATCGCTCGCTCCGTGTACGTCTGCACGCTAAGGTGTTTTACTCGCGAATTCATTTAAATTAAATGTACACATTTTGTTGTTTTAAATATTCTCACCTCATGTGAAAGCTATTATTCTATTGTAGATTTGACTCATTGATTAAGGTGTCATTTCTAGATTAGAATAATAAATTTGCATTTGGAAGAGAAACAACAAAATGTTTACATTTAATTTAAATAATAATGCAAAATCATACTTTTATGTCAATTATTTTAGGTATTCCAATTAGTTAAATCAATATAAAGACGCATATAAATATATATACATAATGTCCACAGTTAATTCAAATAATCTTATAATTCCTATTTATATGAGTATATTTTAAATTTGCAAGGGAAAATGATAATATTGATAGGTAATATAATTAAGAAATTATCTATAAAAACTCAATTTTATTTTACTATGTTAAAAATACAAGACAAACAAAACGAATTTTTAATTATAAAAGAACAAAATCATAAAATTTTGTATAATTATGAAAATTTAATTAACAAAAGAAAAAACTTAAGCACACTATTATACAAAAATATGTAATATATAAAATAAAAATTATTAACTTACAGTTTTTTTCAATATAAATACTTCCAACATAAACATTAATGTAAGCCTTTCTATTCCTACTTGCTATATTGTTTATTTAAATTTTGAAGGAAAATGCAATGATGATCGGTAAAATATTATTAACGATTTAAATATGTTTGTCAAAAATAAGATTTTAATCTACATCAATCACATTAAAATAGCTCACCTTTAAAAAGAACAGTATCTTTAATTACATAAAAATAACAAAAGTAATAAAGAAATAATTCTGAAAACTTACCAAATCAAAAAGTCTGCATCAAGACTTTTATAAAATAAAAATTAATGTTACATAAAAATAATAAAATAAAATTTAATAACAAAAGAAAGAAAATTCTCAGACCTTGAATATTCTGTTTTTTTTAATAAATAAATACATGACTCATATAAAACAAAACAATTCTAATACTAACACAAATATTAGTGCATCAATAAATAATGAACTTAAAATTATTCCCCAATTATCCTGAAACAATTGCTTTTATTAATATTTTATTTATATCAATACCTATTATACCAAGAGTCTGCATTAAAAGTATAAAATTAATAACTACAACATACCTTATCTTGTGTTGTCTTCTTTTTGTAGCTCAGGCCAAGTACATTTTAAAATAGTTGATATTCAAAAAGGGATATTTTATGTATATGCATTTGATGTGTTTGTACCATGTGGGGACAATATGAAAATTAGTTATGTCATAACTTACATAGAATATAAAGAAAATAAGTAGTTTACTTGTATTTTAGGAGCATTAAATACTTAATAACGTTCACTGCATACACTTTAACTCTCTAGTCCATAGTCGTTTTTGTTATTCGCTACGTGCGATCTTTTTGTTGGTGTTTGCTTGCATACATAAAACACCATATGTTTGATCCATTGTCATGTTTAAATATGTACCCATAAAACAAGCGATTTTCTTAACATTTATTATCACGATTATCACAACATCACGGAAATAAACATGACAGAAGCCATAACAAAACCGTAATAGAAACGATTCTATACACGCTACACACCTCTGCCATCTGCTTGGAGATTGCATTACTAAAATGTATGGAATAAATATTCTATGGATGTCTACTGGATATAGTAAAATAAATATCCATATTAAATTTATGAAATGATATCCATTGAATATACTGTAATGAATATTTGTTAGAGGTTATACATTGTATATCCATTGGATGTTGCCGAACGTATTTGCACATTTGGGATGTATGGTGGATATCCATTGGATATTTTGTGCTATATCTTAAAACAACAAAATGTCTACATTTAATTCAAATAATAATGCAAAATCATTCTTTCATGTCAATTATTTTAGATATTCCAATCAGTTGAGTTAATATACTTACAGGGCATCTACGCTAAACCGTTCGTTAAAAGTTTATGAGGTTGCCGTTGCACTAAAAATTCGAAAAAAATCCTTGTCATACGGTTGAATCAGTTCTCCTCATGTAAAATATTTTCAACTTTATATCATACCCGGTTCCACCGGAAGTAGCACCAAATTTGTTATTTTAAATGGAACATCCTATATATTAATAATTTTTTGGATTTATCGTTTAAATTGCAACATATTTTATTCGAACATATGTACACGTATCTCTTAGTTTTCAAGCAAAAAAAATATTTCTAAAATTTTGACCTCTAAAAGGCATCTTGAAATCTATCTGTAACTTCTCTTAAGAGTAAGATAAAAATATGATTTATATCTCTACTTGTACCTAGAGAATGTCTCTATGAGTGTATTAAGTGTCAATTTTGACAAAAGTGTTCTTAAAATGTCAATATCGAAGTGCCCTCTTCAATATCTCGTAATTCAATTTTTTTAAATGGAATGACCCATTTTTTATCACGTGGTACGATTGGGGGGAAGATGTCCTACACACAAGTATTAACAACTATACTCCTAAAGCAAGTGGTTTTCGAATTCTTTCGAAGATTCGTTTTTCGTCGCATTTATGCAGGGAATAATGCGCGCATAAGTCGCAACTGAATTTTAGTAGGCAAGTAGTAATGCTTTTGTTTTGTCGCATATGTAATGCGAAATGTCAAATAATAAAAACAATTAGTACAAAGTTATACAGAAATCAATAAAATGAATAAATAGACCCATCAACAAATTATCAATTTATTCTTTATACATGGCAACTGCGATAGAATTGTTACTGGAACATGTAGAATATTTAATGAAACTTATCCACATTTGCCGCCGATGAATAAAACAAGATTTACAAGATTGGAATCAAATTTTGTTCAATTGGCAGTTGCCATGTATAAAGAATAAATTGATAATTTGTTGATTTGTGTAATTATTCATTTTATTGATTTCTGTAAAACTTTGTAATAAATCTTTTTATTATTTGACATTTCGCAATACAATCGCGACAAAACAAAAGCATACTACTGGCCTACTAAAATTCAATTGCGACTTATGCGCGCATTATACCCTGCATAAATGCGACGAAAAACGAATTTTCGAAATGATTCGAAAACTACTTGCTTTAGGAGTATAGTTTTATAATACTTTTTTGTAGGAAATTTTCCCCCCAATCGTACCATGTGATAAAAATTGGGTCATTCCATTTAAAAAAAAATGGATTACTAGATATTGAAGAGGGCACTTAGATATTGACATTTTACGAACACTTATTGTGAACATTGACAGTTTCCAATTAATTCACTCATAGAGGCATCCTCTAGGTACAAGTAGAGATATAAATGATATTTTTTCTTATTCTTAAGAAAAGTTACAGACAGATTTCAAGATGCCTTTTAGAGGTCAGAATTTTAGAAATATATTTTTTTTCTTGAAAACTATAAGAGATAAGTGTACATATGTTGGAATAAAATATATTACAATTTAAACGAGGAACCCAAAAAATTACTAATATATAGGGTGTTCCATTTAAAATTAAAAACTTGGTGCTATTTCCGGTGGAACCGGAAGTGATATAAAGTTGAAAATATTTCACATAAGGAGAACTGATCCAACCATGTGACAAGGATTTTTTTCAAATTTTTAGTGCAACGGCAACCCCATAAACTTTTAACGAACGGTTTAGCGTAGACACCCTGTATGCATAAAAATGTATATACTATAAACAAATATTTCACATCCAATGTATATGTCATGAATATTCATAGAACATACTATGGATACTCTTTTCATATCCATTGTATATGCTCTGAATATTCGTAGGATATTCTATGAACGCGCTTTTCACATCCAATGTATATCCATTGAATATTCATTGGATGTGATAAATGTCCGTGTGTATATATACTGAACATGCAATGGACGTGCAATGTCCGGATACTTCACATCTAAAGAATATCAGTGAATATCCATTGGATGCGCCATAGATATCCGCGGATATTCTAATATTCGGTGAGATATCCAATGTATATACATTTTATGTGTTTGTGCTATGTAAGAGTACGCGATTATTCCGTCAGTTGGCGCATTTTAAGGAGGATCATTTAAAATATTGTACTCAAAAATAAAGTGAAATTTACTACTTCCATGAGTGCTAGATGTGGGATGAAAAAATGATTCAAATCACGAATCCGAATCAACTAATATAATTTGAATCACGATTACTCAAATAAAGGATTCGTAAGAGAAAACTATCATTTGAATTAAAGATTAGAATTTATATCCGCGCTTCGAAAAACTAGATTTTTGAGTCACGGATACACAATTTTTTCCAAAATAAATTTGAATATTTTTTTAGCAACCATTAAGGTTTCAAATATCGCTAACTAGTAGCGAAAAAATGTTCAAAACTTATAATTATTATTAACAGTGAACATCGTTGATAAAAGACTATTTATCTGATGTTATTCTAATTAAAAAGGATGAATGTTTTTTCAACTTCATGATAAATCAGTGCAGGCATATCAACCTGGCGCATGAGTAAAATTTCGAGTTTAGAAAAGCCAGAAAATTTAGATTTGGGCTTTTCTAAACTCGAAATTTTACTGCATGCCTAATGAAGGAGTGGAAACCCTCGTTTAATTATAATAATAATTATTATTATAGGTATCACTTTTACGTCAAATAATATCAAACCAAACTTACTTATTCGATAATGAATCACTTTAAATTATAATGGCAGTACGATAGATACTAAGTTAGTTGATAATAATATTAAATACTTTAGTCTTTTCATTTTATCAACACCGATGACTTTGTAAATGATTTACAGTGTATTCCATTCCATAATATTTTACATATGAGTGACATTAACGATAATTTATATACTTTTTGTAAACGAATAAATAAATAAATAAACTCTTAACAAATAAATAAATAAATTACATTTCTTTAATAGTTCTACTATTAGTTTGTTTAATAAGCATGTTTCATATAAAATAATGAAAGCAACAAAAGTTTCAAGTCCTTGGATAACCGATAATTCAAAGTTACTTATCTCCAGATGCGTAATAAAGCTAAGGCAAAATTTAGAAAAACGCGCATATTTTTTTTTTTTCAAGTAAACAAATATTTTCTGCACCTTAAATAAATACTTGTTCTTCGTCAACTTTAAGAACATGTAATTTCGTAATGAGTTGATCAATATTAAGTTTTTGTTACGTTACTACAAGATTTCAGTCTTAACAATCTAATTAATGTGTAACGTTTTATTGAATTTAATGGTTTTTAAAAACTGCAGAACAAAAAACTTTGAAAGAATATATAAG
Organism: Philonthus cognatus; assembly: GCA_932526585.2. NCBI lineage: Eukaryota > Metazoa > Arthropoda > Insecta > Coleoptera > Staphylinidae > Philonthus > Philonthus cognatus. The sequence goes on from OW052243.1 coordinate 96,041,553, forward strand.
TTTAGTCAACTTAGCGGAGCCGTAATTCAATATACTTTTGTCCGTCAGCACAAAGTTGAATTATTACCTAATATGGTAATAATTCAAAATTCAAAATCGGATGTTATTGTAATATGGAAAATAACATTTTTAGAATGATTTAAAAGAGCAACAGAAAGACATTCTTTGAACTAATGGACCATGCCTGAAATAAGTAAAATGACATCATATCAAAAATAATAAGGCTTACTGATTGCACCACTAAATTTCAAAGTTACTAATTTTTCTTGAATCATTCATACAGAGAGTTTTATGTGACACCGAACATATTTAATGTACATTTTCGTATGTTGGACTTGTCAAATGAAAACATTCAATACGATTTGACAGCCTTAATTTTTAGGTTATGTGTAAATTGGGTTGCGCATATGACCATTAAAAATTATAGCCAATCATTCGCAATTAACGCCTAAACTTATTTCTGTACAAATTGTTCCAATTACAGCGTATGTGCCTTAAATCTTAAGACAATCATCGTTTTTTAAAAACTTCAATTCGAAATTTAAAACGAGTGTTTTCCACTCCCAGACTAACCATGAAGTAAAATTTCGAGTTTAGAAAAGCCTAAAAATTTGGATTTTTTTTTCTAAACTCGAAATTTTACTTTATGTACCACCGGTATAAAACACTGACATATTGTGAAGTTTAAAATAGATTTTCAGCTTCAGAGTGTTTCAGTGTTTTATACCGGTGGCGCATGAAGTAAAATTTCGAGTTTAGAAAAGCCTGAAAATTTGGTTTGGTCGCTCCGCGCTTCGCGACCAAACCAAATTTTCAGGCCAAATTTTACTTCATGCTTAACCTGGGAGTGGAAAACACTCGTTTAAAGCTTCAAATTGAATTATTTTAATAAACCGAGTGTCGAAAAATGTACAACGTATGCATATCTTTGTAGGAAAATTAAGATTGATAATGTTCGGTATTACATAAAACTCTCTGTATATAGTTTCTCAGTAAAAGAACATTTAAAGTTATGCTGTATCATTTTCAAACATAACAATCGTTCTTAAAATCACATGAGCGAAGAAGTTTTGATTCAGAGTTGGCAATGACAGATATAACTACAATCAAAATAGTTCTCTTCTTCTTTTACGTATTTAATGACCTTGGCATCTAAGCCCCGTTGACCAGTCACAGTGTTAATTAAACAAATGTTTGTTTAACCACTTAAATAAATATAGGGGTAGTTGTTGTACGAAAAGGTAATAGAAATTATTGTAGTTATTTTAATAATTAGGTTATTGGAGTCTCGACTAAATTTAAAATGTTAGCTAACGCCTGCAATTAGCAGGATGAGATACACTGGAAGGGAATGTAAGGAATAGGAATACAAAAAAGGATCTGACCAAAAGGGTGCAAAATCAAATGCTGGCTCAGCGTTTCAATTTTTGCGCAGCGGTCCAACCTGCTCAGGACCTGGACATTCCCATTTACTGATATGATTGACAAATCTTTAGTTATGGATCAAGTCAACTATGTTAATGTTTGTAATTTATGTATTTATAAAATGTTTGTAGTTAATTGTTACTTAAAATAAACATTTTTTAATAAATAATGGAGTTATAGAATAAATACAATTTATTACAAATTTATTCACACAATAATTATGCACAATTTCTAAAATCAATAAATCATGTACTTTGGTAATAAAAATTTAAAATCTAAAATTACTGTATTACAATATTCAATAAATTAATTAAATATAGTTACGAATGTTATAGAGAAGGTTGCCAAAATAAATAACCCAAACAAATGCACTCATAAAATATTTACAGGTGGCTGAATGAAATTCGGAAGTTTTTTTATTGCGAAGTGCATTGAGTGAGCAACCAGCCAACTCATTAGAACAATAAAATATTCTATCGCATCTGCATGCCAAGAATACGACAGCCGCAATTAATAACACAACAAACGGCGTGGCACGGAAATGCAACAGAACACATTTTACACCTCCAACTTTCCCAACGATTTAAAAGTCCCAGCGATTTTTGGTACAAAATATAAATATATCGTCCTCACTTCGTCTAATATCTAAAAACATAGAAAATCACATTTTACAAAAGATATAGTCGTATATATGATATGAAAATTGGTGTATACTTCTTACGTCTAAATATTATATCACATGTGCACCCAATTAAAATGTGAATGAATGCTTTTTCTAAGACTACAGTATAAGTGACAGAATATTGCACAATTAATTTCGACTTTTCACATAAATTGAGCAAAATATTTGGTTTGTGTGTAACCACATTGAATTGTAGTATAAATGAAATTGCCAATTCTTGGTTGCAGAATACTTCAAACATTAAAAGTGCGATTCTTTTCGCAATCTACAACAAGTTAGTCTTACAAAGACTATATCAAACACTCATTGAAACAACTACTTCCCGGGCTAATACCCCGACGGACATTGAATTATACAACAAGTGTTTGCTGTTACATACAGTAACCTACTGCAAATGTAACAATTTGGCCTGAATAATTTGACCCAAATTGTTACATTTGCAGTAGGTTACTGTATGTAACAGCAAACACTTGTTGTATAATTCAATGTCCGTCGGGGTATTAGCCCGGGAAGTAGTTGTTTCAATGAGTGTTTGATATAGTCTTTGTAAGACTAACTTGTTGTAGATTGCGAAAAGAATCGCACTTTTAATGTTTGAACATTGAATTGTGATAGCAATAACCAGAACATTTTCAGATTTAATGTTTTAACTCTCCGTTCATTACAATTCTTTCTTTTTTTACAATGAGTAGAAGGGCAGAGCTATTATGCAAACATTTAAATAGTCAACAATAAGTAAAACATTTATAATTACTGAAACATACAATTATAGTTATTCAAAAAAGTGAATTGAAACACATCGCAAAACAATAATGTGCTGTGTTCAGCGCTGTAATATAATATTATAACAGTCACACTGAGCGTTACCACTGGAGAAAAATTGCTCACATATTTAATCATTTAGGCATGTATTTGTTGCATTGCATCACTCATCAATCTACACAGATGTGAATAAAATTTGAAATTTGTAGTCTTCATCACCTTCTGCTTCCCTACTTCTAAAAAATATGTAGTTACACTGTTCTTAAAAGCAATGTGTTTTTTTAAGATGATTTTGCAAATTAAAACACAAAAAAATTAACGAAAATGAGTGTACTCATTCAAACCCTTACTATTATTTACTATTCTCCATACTTATTGACCAGTTATAAATAAACCCAGTTGTTTAATAGAGTTTTGTTCTAAATTTGAACTTGTGCTCTAAACAACCTAACAACATTTGTTCATCAATATACTATTAAATAGTATACATTTTATCATTTATTTTGTCAATTTTTGATAATCAAGATAAAAATCACTTGATAGTAGGTATGTTCCGATACTATAAAATATCGTAATGAAAATGATCGATATTCAAAATATCGATACTTTTCGATACTAGATATTTTAGATTTAACATTTATTATTATTTAAAACTGCAAATTAATTTTTAAAAGACCTTCCCCTAAGATAAATAACATTGTCAGTTATAGCTGAATGATGGTTATGAAATTATCAAAACTGAAATTTTACAAACAAAAAAAATATAATAAGTCAATATTTTATACGCATGAAGTAAAATTACGAATTTAGAAAAGCGTGAAAATTTGGATTTGCCGGGGCACACGACTCGGCCAGCAAATCCAAATTTTCACGCTTTTCTAAACATGCCTAATCTGGTATTGTAAAACACCTGTTAGAATTTCTTGGGAATTTTCTAGATTTTCATTGATTTTAAATGTTCCAATACTTTTTATGACATTTCTATAATTCTTAAAACCCTGGCAGTTTCTGTGCATTTTCAGAATTTTTAGGATCTGAATTGATTTTTAATATCTCAACAATTTTCATGACATTTAAAGATGTTCATCAAAATGTTGACGATTTTTAAAAAATGTAGATTTTCATCAAAATGTTTACAGTTTTCGTGGATTTTTTTTAGTATTAAAAATGTTAATAAAAATTAACAAATATTTACGAATTTGAAAAGTTCTTAACAATTTTCGTAAATTGCCGAAATATTCGTTAATTTTAATACAATACCAAGGTTTTCCTACATTTGTAAAAAAAATATTGATACTTTTCATGAATTGTCAATTTAAAAAAAAAATGTTGGCAGTTTTCATGACTTTTCAAGGTTTTTGTTAATCTTAAGAATGTTGACACTTTAATTTTTAATATTTTGACGCCTTTCGTGAATTTGTGTGAATTTCCAAAATGCCTGTTAACTTACATAACAATTTTCGTAAATCCCTTAAATATTCGTTAATTTTAAAAATGTTGAAGCTATTTATAAAATTCCAAGGTTTTCCTAAATTTGTAAGATTTTCGTCAATTTTAAAAAACATTAATACTTTTCATGAACTTTCGTCAAATTTTAAAAAATCTTGGCAGCTTTCCTGAATTTTCAAGATTTTCGTTAATCTTGACAAGTAATTTTCTAAGGCATTCGTTAATTTTTAATATTTTGATGCCTTTCATGAATTTTTAATATTTCAACGCCTTTCATGGATTTTTAATATTTTGACGCCTTTCATGAATTTTTAGTATTTTGACGAATTTCATAACATTTTAATAATTATGACGTCTTTCATGAATCTTAGTGAATTTCCAAAATGTCTATTATTTCTTTGTTTCCGTTAACTTGGTGACGATTTACGTTTATTAAATTATTTTTATTTTCGTGAATTTCCAAGATTTCCTTTGATTTTTAAATTGTTGACGTTTTTAATAAATATTCAAGATTTTAGTCGATTTTAAGAATGTTGACTTTTTTTGAATTATTAACAAATGTTATTTCCTCTCTTAATATTCATAATTTTATTACTTGTTTTATTAATATCGCATATTTTATGAAATATCGCATATTTTATGAAAATTGCCTGAAAATTTGGATTTAGTCGCGACAGCGACAAATCCAAATTTTCAGGCTTTTCTAAACTTGAAATTTTACTTCATGCGCCAGGCGCGTAAAACGCTGATCTATCCCGAAGTTGAAAAACACAAATTCCAATAAATAATTCCAAGTTATTCCATAATTTTATAAAAATTATAAGTTTTTACGAATCTTTCAACAAACTGTCGGTTTTTTCCAAGAAAAAAGATGGCTACAAAAAACTTCAACATAAAAAAATTGTCCAAAATGTTATCATCTAAAACTGTTATTTGAAGCATTTTTCTGTAATACCAATGGTTATTGCGTTATTCGCAACGTTTGCAAAATACAAATAAAGCGAGCGTACTCGCGTAAATTCTCGACATTTTTCAATTTTCACAAAAAACACGCGCAGCGCTACGCGACCAAACCAAATTTTCAGGCTTCTCTAAACTCGAAATTTTAGTTCATGCAGAATGATTTAAAGTAAAGTTCGAAATATACTGCTTATCAATCAAGCCTTTTAAAATTCGATGGCGTCTAGCAATTTTCTTTGGAATATGATATTTTTTACATTTTCACCTTTCTTTTAGAAAATAGAAATAGAATTAAATAGAAAAGCACTTCATTTAACACAAGTAATTCTTTTTAAAACATAACCCTGCGTCGCGTAATTTTTACTTTATGTAAAATGTTTTTTAATTTTTTTCTTAATTTAATACAATAGATGGCGTCTAATTAATAAGTAGTATCGAATGTAACGATATCGACCATATGGTATCGATAACAGCGATATATCGGAAAAATAAGTATCGATATAAATATCGATTATTTTGCATAAAAATATCGATATTTCAAGTTATTGATATATATTGAACATCTCTACTTGATAGATGAGAGATAGTTGATATAAAAATAACTTGATAGACTGTCACAAAAGGGCAATTTGAGTTTTATTGTGTCAATTAAAAATGGCAATAATCGACCAAATATCATAATTATTAATTTTCTCAAATGTTGATAAGACTATTTTTTTAAACCGCAATTTTAAATAAAGTCTGCCTCATATGCTCTAGAGTTTCATGAGGTTTGCAAAAGATTTCTTATTTTTGAGTGGGTCGGACTGATGAACTTTTAGGAACCACGCGAGTGGCTTAGGATAAATCAACAGCTAAATGCCTACATGACCTTTAACATGGTCGAGTCCACAAAATCAACCTATAAATTTAGTTACAACATTTTACTTAAAACTAGCAATATATTTGTGCAACACATTTTAACGAATTTTCCACGATAGATAAACTGGGCCAGATATAATTTTTCCATGTTTTATAATGGTTAATGTATTAATGTTTTACATGAGGCCTATCCAATGCAGATTATTGTATAAAGTATAAATCCATAAAAATAAATACTGAAAATATTAATTTAAGTCACATACAATAGGTTTTATATGATGCGGTCCTTATAAACCTGTTTTTTTGCATCAGTCTGAGATTCTTTAAGTTGCACAGCCCTGTTATACATGATTAGGAAATGAAAATTACTAAACTTAGTTAAACAGTAACTAGTACATTATGTTTTTCAGTGAAACCTGTCACTAGTAATGTAGTCTTAGATAATTAATCACAGTTAAAGCAAACTGTGTTTTCATAACATTATAATGTAAGGTCTGGGTATGTCTATCACTATACGTATGAATGTATTTGTACTACGTAAAATGAGAATACCACTGCCCTACGAACAAGGGTGCTGTAATGGAAGTATTGAAGCTTAACTCTCCGTAAGATATGTTAAATAGATAATATATTAAAGCTGAAAGTATGCAGTTTCTATTTGGTGATTTTTAGATAGTTGTTTCAGAATCGAGGCCCCCCAGCTGCCCCTGCGAACTGTACGCTGGTGGACCGTTGTTCAGAAACGCCATGGAGCGCATACTCTGCCGGTTCGGGTTGCCCATCCGCTTCTGGGGAACCTGTGGGGTCGCGTGACTGTGATAATGTTGTTGAGCGTAGTTGATTGCTCTGGTACCATGGAAATTTGAATAACTAGACCTAACAGACGCTGGACGGTTGTTGTACAGCTCATCGAAATCATCGGGTTCGTTTAGCGATTGTGTGGATGACTGTTGATACGTCGGGTTGGTGTGGCCGTTATTTTGCCACGCCGGTTGTGGTCCCATTAAATTATTATTAGAACTGTTCGTGTAATACTTCAACGTCCCTTCCATTGTAGGACTTGTAGGACGGTCATAATGTTGCTGTTGTTGCTGCTGCTGCTGTTGTTGCAACTTCTGTTGTTGCTCCATCAGCCTTGTAATGGGATTTTGAGCCATCCTTCTGGAACTCCTAGTAGAAGATCGAGCTGTGTTATGTCTCCGACTGCTAGTGCTATGCCTGCTGGTGGACCCACGTTGCATTACGCTTCTTCTCTTGACTCTCCTAGGTGTCATCGGTTTTGGAGATATTGGTGGATGCAAATTGTCATTGTCATATTCATTGCTGTCACTATCGTCTGGTCTCTCTCGTTGTGGACTGAATTCTATCGAGTAAAGAGACATTCGTTTGGGATTTTTCCTTGACTTATGTGATGCTAAGAAAAAGAAAAGAATGCTGTGATACGTATAAATTTAAGCAAAAAAATAAAATAAAACAAAATCCCAAAATAAACTTGTGAATTATTTAAAAAAATATTTATTTGGCATTAACATTACATGCGTCTTATAAAAAAACAGACATGCAACTAAATAAACTAAAAAATACAATTTAAAAGAGCGAAAGAAAAGTGCATAAAAATAATGTTAGTATAAAAATATAATGGTCTTTAAAATTATTTTACGCTTAGGAACATTTAGTTTATTATATATTTTACAAAAACAAAAGAAAGTGCTGATTCCATCCTGTGTCAACTACAAAGCCCGTCTTAATATCGGTTTGAAACTGTCCTCCGGTTAGCACTCCCGAAAGTATGCATGTGAACAACCCGTGGTTTACCATATTCAGTGCTATTAGGCTCATTGTTAGACATAGAAGAGTGATTAGAAGCGAGTGTTTTGCGGTTTGATTTTAACGAGGAATTTAAAGCAGGGTAAGATGGCACCCTATCGATATCGACATACATTGGTTGCAATGCTAAATGTTGGACACCTTTACCATCTCCACTCATATAATTAACTGAAAAATAAAACAACTAAATAGGGAAAACTAGATAAATACAGAAAGAAATGTGCAGCTTTAACCAGTAAAAAAACGAGAATAGATAGTACAGAAAAGATTAGTGCATTCCGTTCATACGCAATCATCATATCCCATTATAATTAACTTACCAAACCGTTTGTGAATCAAATCCACCAATGAAATCAACTGTAAGGATATTAAAGGTTTAAATGGATTTAGCTCTACTACTGAGATAACTAACTATTATCGCTACCGGAATTAGTTCAAGCTGAATTTATTACTTTTGGCAAACTTACAACTGTCATCCTCCTCTAAAAATGTTCTACTTAGGCAAGTTCCAGTAATTACTCCCAAAAACTGTAATTACAAAAATCTTAGAATTCCGGCTGCATATGCTGTTGGTATACTTACTGCCAGCAACGCTTGCATTCCCGCTTGGAAGATTTCTACGTAACGATAATCCACCAGGCAATTGGTAACATTTTCCACTTTAGGTACTCCATTTGTTGTATTGAGCTCTGCTTTACATCCGGGGCCGTTTTTTATCCACCAACTCTCACTGTCAGAATCTAACTTCAGCACCAGATTTTCCTGTAAAAGAAAATATGATTTGTAAACGTCAAAGTGAAATACGATATACAGTATGACCAAGTTATTCCGAACATGCTCTAATCCAATCAGCGCATCGTTAGTCCGAACAGCAAAGTGATTCCTGCTACCTAAATGAGGGATTCACTTGGTTTCGTGTTCTCTGTTATCTAAATGAAGGAATCCCGTAGATTCATGAATTCTGCTACCTAAATGAGGAAATCCCTTAAAAACCACCATTTTAAGCAAAAAAAGCATTATTTCATGGAGAGACGGCATAATTTCATGCAAAAAAGCATTATTTTAAGCAAAGTGGTTAGAATTAACTGCGCACCTTTGCTTACTTTATTATTATTTGAGCTACAGAGTCGGTTAAATGAGCAAAGTAGTAGGAAATTTAATGGTCAAATCAGACAAACAATTAAACGTTGTATTTTTAACCATTTCAGCACTGGAATTTTTCTAGTGCCCAAAAAATGTTTTGTACACTGCATATTATTTATTACTATCTCAGATACACAGAGAGTTTCTGTTTTAAGTATACATATCTTAATATACTGTATACGCTGTAAATCTTCAGATATTCGTTGTTTTTGCAAATATTTTAAATTAAAGTTTCAAACGAGTGTTGTCCACTCCCAGATTAAGCATGATGTAAAATTTCGAGTTTAGAAGAGCTACGCGCTACACGACCAAACCAAATTTTTAGGCTCTTCTAAAGTCGAAATTTTACTTCATGTGCCACGCGTAATAAACACTTATGTGATGTGATGTTCAGAATACACGTTTTTAGTGTATTGCTGTAATAGAATATTTTGAACTTCACCTAAAATCAGTGTTTTATATGCATGGCGCATGAAGTAAAATTTCGAGTTTAGAAAAGCCTCAAAATTTGGTTTGGTAGAGTAGCTATTGTACTTCATGCATAACCTGGGAGTTTAAAAAAAAAACAACGAATGTCAGGAAATGTACAGCGTATGCATATGTATACTTAAAAGAAACATTTCTTTATAAACAAACACTACGTTATTTTTTTATTCACTAAACTAGATAAATGAATTAAAAGGTCGTGTTTTGAACGTACAAATAATAATTGTCCACGATATAAAATTTAACGAAATAAGCACCAAATAAGCATATAAATGCATAATAAGCATAAAAACGAAAAAAAAAACAACGAAAAAAAGCATAAAATCAGATGTTGTCAAATGATATAACTTTCTATAATTCGTACACATTTTATTAATTCATGTTGATGCTTTTAATTTTCAGTTGAAGCTCTCTGCTTAGAAATGCTCTAATCATGATAAATATCGAGATATATATCCTCCGAGCCCCATTTAATTATAAATAATGATTTATTAAAATTAATTGCCTTTCAAACCTATAAATTTATCAAGAAATGAGTCATGAAATTGGCATTACAGTTTTCACAGGGATGATATTCACTTCCTCTCAAATTCTTTCGGTATAAAGATCGTCCAGGTTCGATTTAGCTCAAACACCTTCGTTTGAAGATAGCCCCATACAAACAAATCACAGCTTCAGAGATCAGAGGATCTAGGAGGCCATAGGATTGACAATTTTTGGAGATAACACGGTCAAAAAAACACAATTGACAGTGTCAAGTGTGATCTGGCCATTGTAGGAACATGGCGACATCATCATCAGTGCCCGTGTTTAGGCACGGGCTCGCTGGGCTGGTGCCCAGGGCTCTGTTGCTAACAAAATTTACCAACAATAAATGATTAACAGAAAAAATACATTTTTAGGGGCCTCTAAAGTTATTAGTGCCCAAGGCCCCATAAAGCAGACGACTCTACATCAGTGACTATCGCAATTATCAGCTAAGAGCCCCAGCCTACCCCACCCTGTATTATACATATCAATTATAAGTGTAAAGTAATTACTTTAGGCATTACCTTATAATTATTAATTCATGAATTGGGGAGAAATGATCGTAATTACATATATAGATTTACATCAGCATAAACTTTGATATCCGAGTAACCGAGCATATTTAAAAAATTTGATTACTCCTGCACATTTCTGTGACATAATGACAAGATAATAAAAACTTATACGATAATAATTTAAAAATTGATATAGTTGTAACAATTTGCACAGTTTAACCTTTAAAACGCATGTTTTTTTCTTATAGATTATTTTTCAGTGGAAATGATCTAACAGTGAAAAATAAATCAGTGAAGAAAGGAAACAAACCGTGTTTTATTACTTATTACTTCATATAAAGATTGTAGGAAGGGGAGGGCAGCAATAGCCGCACACACATAGACCACAGTCGAGCCCATTCTAGTTCCTCTCCCCTGATGGTTAGATCTAACGTCGATAAAGTATGATGGTATAGATGGTTACTGACGTTGTATCTACAGCACGGGACTAAAAGTACGCCCCCCAGCTCCCGAGGCGGTCTAAGGTCTGCTTTTACAAACATTGGGTGTCCCGCTGTTATAATAGGCCGTCATTATTAGTATATACTTTCGCTAAGCGACGTTGGATATTACAAACATTGTTATAATTATCTATGCAGTCTTCACACTATTGCTAGAGCGCCCGATAGAGAAGTTGAGAGGGAGAGCGATTCCTGAAAGCGCGCGAGGTATCTCATGCTTCAGCCACCGCGTAATGTAGAATAGAGGTAACTCGGCGATTTACCAAACGACGTTGAACTCTTAGATTGTAAAATCAGAACTGATCGTATAACCCGTAGCCAACATACCTAATCTTTGTAAAAGTAGACCTTTATGGCTCAGATTTCGTGACGTAACCAGAGTGTTTGCAGATGCGTATGTCGTTTTATAGTTTGTTTCTTATAGACAATGACCCTACCCTGATGACATTACACAATCCGCACTATTGGCAATTGCCAGAATTTGTGGAGGTGACTATTGCCATCCGGGTCTTTCACGTTTTGGGGCTTCTTCCCTCTGTACCATGTCCAAACTAAGTTTGTTGCCAAATGGCAACATGATGCATTTAAAGGTGAAACAATTTAAGTATTTTGTATTTTTGGTGCTTACGCTTTAAAGTGAACACAATTAAATTTCACATAAAGAAAAATATAACATAAAGAAAAATTGAGTTTGTCAATAGTTTGCAGAATATTTACAAATTTTAAAAACGAATTAAAATTAATATCGACTTTCTGCCAAAATTTAGTCTCATTAAGAAAAGTCTCCAAATATTCATTGAAACAACTACTTCTCGAGCTAATACCCCGACAGATATTGATTTATACAATGTTCTATATAAATAACATCCCTTCATTTTTACTCGCCCCAGTTTTGTGTACTTGTTTCAACAACACACTTCAACATTACTCTAAGTTTTCTGTTTATTTCAACAATTTTTTGTATTGAAAGTCTAAAGCATAGCTATACTGATGAGGGATAAATCTCGAAACACATGTATAGATGGCTTAAGACAATTAATATTCATTCCCTGTAATTTTTTTAATTTATTTCAATTTCCTGTTGGTTCATTTAGTTTGGTGAGAGAATAATTTGACCTGATGTTGCATTTTGCATATAAATTATGCATAGAACAGTAAATCTGTCATTGTATAATTCAATATCTGTAACTTAAATATTCATTGAATAATTCAATATCTGTAACTCAAATATTTATTGTATAATTCAATATCTGTTGAGGTATTAGCTCGAGAAATAGTTGTTTCAATGAATATTTGAAGACTCAATTTTTGCAAAAATTCGATATTAATTTTAATTTGTTTTCAGTTAATTTTAGTTTACAGGAAGTAATTAGTATCTATATAGTGTTGTAAATTATCTGCTTATCAAGATGTTGTAAATTCATATAGCATGTTTATACAAAAATATTTTACTTATTAACAACTACTTTATTTTTCATTTCGTTTAAAAACAAAACTTGTTAGAAATCATTGTTGATTGAAAAGTTCATTATGTTTTTAAACGGCACTGTAGGAAAATGACAGGTCAGACAAATAATTACTATTAAACTGTTTAGGAAAGTGAAAAAAGTTGTGAACGTCTGAAATTTATTTGTATTATTTTATTTAATATGATTTTAATCTTGTAAGAAAATTGTCTTCAACCTAATGAAATGAGTTTTTGTTATTGCAAAAATTACTAAGTAAATATTTGTATAGTTCTCGCCACATTCGACAAAGTCGAGGTGTCTAGGGCCACAATAAGTGAAGACATAAAGTAAATACTATTAGAAGCGTAACGGGTGGTACGCCTCGAGCCCAACCGGAGGTTCGTTCGATCAGAGAGATATCTGTATGCACTCGTTCAAACAAAAAAATACAGAAAGTAAATTTATCCACATATATATTTGAAATTGAAACGGTAATAAATATAAAAACGAATGATATTTGAAAAAAAACAGAATTCCCGTCTTGGCTTCAAGTGCGCTCTTCAAGGCGAGTCGGCTTATTAATCTTATATCTGTTGGTGCCTGACATATTTACATTTGGGCGGTTGGCCCCGACTTTGCTTATTAAACTTTTCTGAAAATTCCACACTTCATGATGAGCGAGTGTTTGACTTTCGTATCATTACTAACATGACATAACCGCCAATTAGTAATTATATGGAAGTCAAACGCATGCAGCGTTAGTTTAACGACAGTTTGTTATAAAATCACAGATGTAAGCTCAAAAATAATTTGTTAAATTTTCAGTAATTGTTCAGTAACTAATTAGTAACATTTATCACAATATTAATTGTTTGTTCATTGTTTATAATGTTAACCCTGAGGAAGGGACAAAATGAGTCTCGAAAGCTTGGTATTACAATAAAGTAGATTACATACATCTCGCCAGCCTAATTATTGGTCGAATGCCCTGTTAGGAAATTTTCTGAACTCTACCTCTATATATATATATATATATATATATATTGTTAGTTTACAACTAATAATTTAATAGCGTGGTATCCCTAGTTTAAGGCACAAGATGTGTCTTTCACATAATCTCAATTGTCGTAAATAAAATAGGGTTATTTAGAATTTATTTAATAATAAATAAATCATAAACCTACAAACCTGATCAGTATCTTTTAAACTTCACTTGAAATCAGTGTTATATATGCGTGGCGCATGAAGTAAAATTACAAGTTTAGAAAAGCCTGAAAATTTGGTTGGTCGCTCTGCTTAGCTACGCGGCCAAACCAGGCTCGAAATTTTATTTCATGCTTCATCTTCGAGTGGAGACACTCGATAGGAGTAAATTTCAATCAAATAATTAAGCAGCAGTATTACATTTTCACAAATATAAACAAATACTGTGTATCATAACCTCTGAATTACTGGATTGCAATGAAGCTATAACACATGAAAATGGAATGTTCATTTTATCAATAGTTCAAAACCAACAGAATGTAGATTTTGCTCTATTAAAACGAAATGTTAGTATTATGTTTGTAGCATCTAGTAGAAATTAACTAGCAATAAACTATAATGATATTAAAGTCAATTCTATTAACAAAGCTGTAAGTGTCTTATTTTTGTAAATAATGATGTATAACGAGGTAGAAGCGTCCACAGTTAACGGATAAAAAAAAATAGTTCACATATTTGAACTCAGAATAAGCCTCGGAAAAGTTTTTATACATGGAGTTAACGAGTAGAGCCCTGCACGAGCCGATTATTTTGGGCCCGGCCCGCTAGCAAATTTTGCAAGCACGGCCCTGCCCGGTCATAAAATAATTGACTTGAGCCCGGTTTGGCCCGGGTAAATAATAGAACAGGCCCGACCCGGCCCGGCCAATATTTCTGAATGATTCAAATTCTTTTCGGAGTTTAAAAACACTAGCTAATAAAGGTTTATCACACCAGCTAATATATTTACTTGTTTATAAATATAGTTTGCAATTAAAAATAAAAACAATCAGGCCCCGCCCGGTCTCATATTATGGATTGGAAACCCGGCCCGGCCCGCTTGAAAAAATTCCAGGCCCGGGCCCGGCCCGGTACTCGGCCGGGTCAAGGCACGTCTAACCATCAGTACTCAGTAAAAAGCAAAAATAAAATATGAGTACCAATTTTCCCTCATACAGAATTTACCTTTGTTGCCGTTAGTTGACACCTCTGATTTAATTCAAATCAAATGTTTTTCTTAAGATTTGTTAGAATTCACACGTTTGCAATAAGTTTTCAAAGATGCAACAAACAAGGACGTGCCTTACTAATAATGTAGTTGGATTACTGAAAACTGACGAATCACTCACCATTACTAACCATGCCTATCTGATCATTCTAAATGTGAAAACATAGAAGCTAAAAAATCACATGAGCATCTCTACACATTTAACAATTTAAAAAATATAATAAAAATTATCGTCAATTCACTAACTGAGCAATCAGCAATTATTCAGAATTTGCCAGTTCCACACATGCAGAGAATTTTTCTTTTAAGTATACATAGCTCAGCGACGGCTCGCAGCCTAACTTCAGGGTCGGCCAGAGACCCAAGGTAATATGTATCCGTTATTGAAAGGTGACTTTGTTGTGCAATTCCTTGTATTTATAAAGCGCGATCCCAACCTCAAATTTTGTGTGCCTTGGCACTGTGGCCGACCCTGAAGTTAGCCTGCGAGCCGTCGCTGACATAGCTCGATAATGCAGAATTTCATTGTGTTCCTAAAAGTAGTCCATTTAAAGCTTCTAACCAGTGTTTCCAATCCAAAACAAATTTTCAGGCTTTTCTAAACTCGAAAATTTACTTGATGCGCCACGCGTATAAAACGCTGATTTAAAGTAAAGTTCAAAATATTCTGATTAGGTTGCTCTGCTTCACTACGCCACCAATCCAAATTCTCAGGCTTTTCAAAACTCGAAATTTTACTTCATTGTTAAACGTTAGAAGCTTTAAATTGAACGTTTTGATAAAATCAATGAACGGTTACAGCGCACACATCGGGATATACAGGGTCAGCATTTTTCAGAGATCCCCATAGAGAACATGAAAAAAAACTCACCCTGTATATACTTAATAGAAAAATTCCCTGTGTGTGGCGTTGCCATCAGAGAAGTTTACACCGGTAAATTGTAATTATGAATAAAAATATTGGCTGGCCCTAATACTAACATGTTATTGTAAAGGTAATGGTGTGAAAACGGCAGATCTGACATACCGTGAACAATAAATTTGCACATGATATGATCAATAAATGATTTATTATTATTATTAAATGTACATTTAGCAGTGGCCAACTTTGTCAAGAATGCCAACAAAGTGGTAATTTATAAATGAATTTCAATTTCATCACTGTGTGTGTGTAAGAACAGTGTAATAGACAAAAATATCATATTACATGCATTGATGTAAAGTAAAGTACACTAAAAAAATATCACTTTAATTGATTTATAATCTTATTTTTACTGTAACTACTGAGATAATGTACTTTCTCTTCGAAACAAATTGCAAAAGTAATTAAGGCATCATCAAGAAGTGTTATTTGCAAAGCAACAGAAACTCTATAGCAAACGTAAAAATTAAAAATAGCACACGTTACCTTGTGATTGAGCAATCCTAGATCTAAATATAAACAAATAATAAATATGTTCCAACCCAACCAGAAGAGATGCCACAGGGAGTACTAAAAAGAAACAATGAGGCAATTAATCACGGGAAATCATGATAGTGAGTCGTTAGATTACTCACAGAGATGATGTATTTAGGCCGATACTGATAAGCCCCGAAGAAACCAAAAATCACGAAGATGATCTCGAAGAAGTTCACCAGGATTGGTATCCAGAGGTAACCGAGGAATTCAAACACTTGCCTCTCGAAGACAAACACCTGTGTGGAGCATAGGGCTTATATAACGACACACACCGATGGCTTTGAGGATTGACGACTTACCAGTTGCAGTAGGCATATTGTTAGTAAAAAGTACCTCCTTGTACAAAATCCCATGTCATTTGGGATGGATTATAGAGTTCCTTGGTTAACAGAGAATTTATTACTTATTAACAGGCACTTTTTATAATCCATTTCACCACCATCTCGGGTCCCTCAGGGCACGCACTTCCACACTCCCTGCAGAAATAAAGTTTGTATCGTTTCTTTTAGTCAGATTTGCACTTGAAATGTTTTAAAAGTGCATACCTGTGATACCTGGCTTGATGGCTCGTTTGTTTTGCTCGCGACTTGGTTAAACTGCCACTTGTCGCTGTCTCGCTCTTTCGCTTTGTTCGGCGCATTCGCGGTCTCACACGGGCAGCACAAGTGTTCGTTCCTACGCCGCCCCGCCCACCTGACAAGTGTTTTCCGCGCGGGAATTTCGAAAACGCTCTATTTTTCCTTAGCACGTGATTCCCTCTCGGGGGAATTTTATTTAATCCGCTTCCTGTGGCTTGCGGTGTTCGGATAAGCTTTGGATTTTGTTAACCATGTTCCTGGTCCTAGCATGTTCTTTTTGAAATATATTAATAATTTACATTCATAATGTTCACTCAATTCAAAACACGCGTGAAATTTGGATTCTACGAATTGTAGAAGCGAATGATTTGATTACCTGGATATATAATTCTTATATCTTTCTTTCTCATTGTGACTAAATGATGATAAAAAAAATGTAATTCCAGCTATTCAATTTTTTTGTAATATTTCAATTCATATCATAACAATTATAAAAAGAATAAGTATATGAATATTCATTCAAAAACATTTTCAAATATTTGAATTCGAATAATAAAGTATTGTAATATTCGAATAATTAGAATATTTAAAAAAAACGAATATTTGAATATGTTTTTGTATGCATATTCGAATATTGTTTTTCTGTCACAAAATCCTATAATAATAATAATAATACCATTTTCTTGTATTGTTTTCTTAATTTACATAAAACCATAAACTCTATAACTTTAAATTCTCAAAAATAACGTTAAAATGTTATTTTTTTATTTATTACATACAAACAAATATCTTTCCAAATTGATGTTACGAATATTTAAAACGAAAGTGTATCAGTGACGGCTCATGATCTAAGGAAGTGGGTCGGCCGAATGTATTTTGGCGCACGCGCACTGAAACTAAACGGCCTGCCGTACCGAACCACACACCTTCCCTAGAACGATACTTTAAATTAAATAATTTCGCCCGACTTTAAAAAATAGAAAGAGAATATTCTTGGAATTACAATAACATTTTTAAACATGTTATATACAGAATAGATATGGGTCGTTCGTGAATGATTCGTTCGAAAAGAACGATTCTGTATGGTGATTTGAATGAACTGATTCCGTATTTCTAAACGAATTTAATTCGTTAATGATTCATTTACTCGAGACGAACGATTTTGGCCGAGCGGAATCGTATTGTATTCCCGATTCGGATTTATACATGCGGTCTGAATCCGCCCGAATCGGATGACTAATTCGTTCGCTCGAATCCGCGCGCAACTTCAACTCCGCTTTGTACATTAGTGTTGTGAGTTGGCGAAAATTCGGCAGCACGTTCTCTATGACCGAAATGGCGAAATATATAGAACGTTCTGTTGGGGGGCGCATTTAGCCCGCAGTTTTCACGCGCGCTAAATGCGCTGTCATCAGTTATCCTCCTCGCACACACTGTTACATTCTCTCCTTTTTTTTTTAGCTTACTAAGGATATCGTCAAGGTTGTCAAATCAGTGATTTTGTCATCAAATCTGGTGTTTTCCACTTTCGGATTCAGACAAACTGTTTGTGATTCAGACGTGGCTAAATTCTGGTGTTTGTTGGAAGTTTTCAGTAACAATCTAGTGATTTACTGTCATCAGAAAATGAAGTGAAAAAAGATGAACGTGGCAAAATACTATCAAAATTATTAAAAATTGGGAAATATTCAGCATATCATTGATAAAATTGTTCATCTCCAAATAGTCAAACATTTGCAAGAGAATACTTTTTGATCAATCTTGTATGAATCATTTCCAAGGAGTATATTTTAAACTTCATTTGAATTCAGTGATTTGTACGCGTGGCGCATGAAGTAAAATTTCGAGTTTAGAAAAGCCCAACAAATTTTCACGGGGCTTTTTTAAACTCGAAATTTTACTTCATGCTTAGTCTGGGAGTGGAAGACACTCGTTCGTAAATTTTCGAATTATCATAAAGCTGTGAATTTATTATCAAAAAATCTGTCTCGGTTTATTGAATAAAAACAAAAAAGCTGAAGTAAAAAATTTTAAGGTAAAAGTGGATTGTTTTTTTGTTGGCTACAACTTTTGTTTAAAACATTTTTTGATTGAGACATCGAAAGCCATAGTCGGTGAGTTGTTGATCTCCACTATATGTTTTAATTACTAATTCATAAACAAAAGAACTGAGATGAAAAGTAATTAGCCAAAAGTTTTGTGTTGTATTTTTTTATTATCTTTTGTTTGAAACTTTTTTTGATGGTGTTACTAATAAAGCAGCAATTTGTGAGTGATTATCAAATAAATATCTCCGCTAGGCTTTTTCGTATACTGATTATAAACAAAAGAGTTAAGGTGAAAAGTGTTTAGGTGAAATTATCATTATTACAACTTTTGTTTGATTTTTTTTAACTATAAATTAATGTAATACATTGAGGAATATGTAAGCATTAAATTTATAAAATTTTGAAAAGATATTGCCTAAAAATGTTTATAAATAAGTTTTATAGGAGCAAATATATGCCAAAAAGGCAAATAGTAAAATCTATTTGAAAATTCTTCAGTCTCACAAAGATCTGAATTATTTAAAAGTTTTTCGTTGTTAACACAATTGAAATTCGTTTAATAAAGAAACCGAAACATCTAATGAACCAGATATCATTAGGTGTTTCGGTTTCTTTATTAAACGAATTTCAATTATTTTAACATAAGACTTTTATACATTTGATGTTATAATTAATATTAAATAACTGAAAAAAGTATTTATTTTTTAATTGATTCGTAAATATACGAATAAATTACAATGGAAGAAATAAAGTACAAAAATTAATAAGCGAGTACAATAGATTTGAAAATACGCACTTAATTATTTTGCTAACAGTTTATGACGCGTTTTTTCTCTATTTCTTTTCAACATATATTAATAGAAGTGACTAATACATAATATATACAGGGAGTTTTCCATTAGAGTATACGTTTTCCAAATTCAGCCTATTTTTGTGAAATCTTTAGATATTTGTTGTTTTTTCAAAACAGTTCAATTCAAAGCTTTAAACAAGTGTATTCCACTCCCAGACTAAGCATGAAGTAAAATTTAGAGTTTAGAAAAGCCCCGTGAAAGTTTGTCTCGGGTCCGAATCATTTCTTAAAAGGGATTCGTTCTTTATGAATCGTTCGTAAACGAATCACTTATAAAAAAAAATTATGATGATGATAATAATAATAATATAGTTCGACCCGAGACAAATTTTCTGGGCTTTTCTAAACTCGAAATTTTACTTCATGCGCCACGCGTATAATACACAAGTGAGGTTAAAATATACATAACTTTCACAGTATTTTAGTGTTTTATATGCATGGCGCATGAAGTAAAATTTCGAGTTTAGAAAAGCCCAGAAAATTTGTCTCGGGTCGAACTATATTATTATTATTATCATCATCATATTTTTTTTTATAAGTGATTCGTTTACGAACGATTCATAAAGAACGAATCACTTTTAAGAAATGATTCGGTTGATTCGGATCACCTGAAAGATTCGAACTTTCCATATCTAATACATAATAATGTTATATAATTAAATAATTATAGTGATACACTGATATATTTCACATAATCTACCTAAAATACCCAGGTAATATTTTATAAATTACAATTAGGTAACTATTTATTAATTGTTTGCATTTTTAAATCACATCAGTTGTTTAACGATATTTAGAAATGCGAGATATGTTTTGATTTGTTAAATCGAATTAAAAACGAATAATACGTTTTTTCTAGACTAAACGCGAAATGTCTACTGCGCACAGACGTATGCTGTGACATAATTTCGGGTTTTATTCGCATGAGTTTAGACAAGCCTTAATATGCTAAGTGTCATAAAAATGTCAAATTTGTAAAGTTGTAATAACAGAAACTCAGCGTTAATCGAAGTTAAAAATATAAGAACATTGTGCTGTATTTTGACGCTCGCAAAATAATAAAGATATAAAAACCAATTACAATTTGTAAGGAAATATTAATCTCTTTATTTTTATGTAAAAAAACAACAACAAAATTGACTCGATTAAGCTAGAGGAGCTAAATGTTGGGACTAAATTATGAAAAACAAGAGACATTCTCCTGCTTTTTTCCGAAATTATAAAACAAATCGATCAAACAAAACAAACCAAACAAAAAGTACTGGAAAACATCACTTTGTTTCATAAACAAGGTGACAAATTATTTATAAGGAGGATATTTTAAACTTTACTTGAAATCAGTGTTTTAAAGGGTGGCGCATGAAGTAAAATTTCGAGTTTAGAAAAGCCTGAACATTTGGATTTGCCAGGGCGCGACTCGCTTCGCTCTCGTGCCCGGCAAATCCAAATTTTCAGGATTTTCTAAACTCGAAATTTTACTTCATGCTTAATATGGGAGTGGAAATACTCATTAAATGTTTCAAATTGAACGCTTTTATAATTAACCGTGTATAAAAAAAATATTTGTCTCATAATTGAAAGTGATTCATTATTGACTAATCCAGTTTGGTTTCATATTATTTGAAGCGAAACTTATGCCTATAATTATTTGCTTTTTAAATCAAGTAGTTTTATTTCAATTTATTTATGCAAGGTTTATTTAAAAGCGTTCAATTTTGAACTTTTAATGAGTGTTTCCACTCCCAGATTAAGCATGAAGTAAAATTTCGAGTTTAGAAAAGCCTGAAAATTTGGATTTGCCGGGCACGAGAGCGAAGCGAGTCGCGCCCTGGCAAATCCAAATTTTCAGGCTTTTCTAAACTCGAAAGTTTACTTCATGTGCCACGCGTATAAAATACTGATTCCAACTGAAGTTTAAAATATATTCCTTTTAAATGGCATCATAATTTGTCACTTTTTTTATGAAACAAACTTTTGTGTTCCAGTACTTTTGTTTTCAATGTAAAATCTTGCAACGCATTTTGTGTAATAGCCCTTAGACACAACGCATTTTGTCTAGACAATGTGCGAAATGATAGACGAATGCAATTCTATTCGACTATTGTCTAAGAACATTGGACAATTCGCATTTGTCTAGATAAAACGCGTTTTGTCCGTATTTCGTGTTTTGTTCGCAACATACAGAGAGTTTTGTGTAACACCGAACATTTTCATCCAATACAATTTGACACTAAATTCTGTATTGTGGAGGCTTCTACTTCGTTATACATGTTAATTACACAATGAAACACTTTAAACTTTGTTTGTATAACACGTATAACAAAGTTAAAAGTGTTTCATTGTACAATTTGACACCTTTAATTTTTAAGTTATGTGTAAATTGGGTTGCCTATATAATTAACCGTGTATAAAAAAAATATTTGTCTCATAATTGAAAGTGATTCATTATTGACTAATCCAGTTTGGTTTCATATTATTTGAAGCGAAACTTATGCCTATAATTATTTGCTTTTTAAATCAAGTAGTTTTATTTCAATTTATTTATGCAAGGTTTATTTAAAAGCGTTCAATTTTGAACTTTTAATGAGTGTTTCCACTCCCAGATTAAGCATGAAGTAAAATTTCGAGTTTAGAAAAGCCTGAAAATTTGGATTTGCCGGGCACGAGAGCGAAGCGAGTCGCGCCCTGGCAAATCCAAATTTTCAGGCTTTTCTAAACTCGAAAGTTTACTTCATGTGCCACGCGTATAAAATACTGATTCCAACTGAAGTTTAAAATATATTCCTTTTAAATGGCATCATAATTTGTCACTTTTTTTATGAAACAAACTTTTGTGTTCCAGTACTTTTGTTTTCAATGTAAAATCTTGCAACGCATTTTGTGTAATAGCCCTTAGACACAACGCATTTTGTCTAGACAATGTGCGAAATGATAGACGAATGCAATTCTATTCGACTATTGTCTAAGAACATTGGACAATTCGCATTTGTCTAGATAAAACGCGTTTTGTCCGTATTTCGTGTTTTGTTCGCAACATACAGAGAGTTTTGTGTAACACCGAACATTTTCATCCAATACAATTTGACACTAAATTCTGTATTGTGGAGGCTTCTACTTCGTTATACATGTTAATTACACAATGAAACACTTTAAACTTTGTTTGTATAACACGTATAACAAAGTTAAAAGTGTTTCATTGTACAATTTGACACCTTTAATTTTTAAGTTATGTGTAAATTGGGTTGCCTATATGACCATTAAAAATTGTAGCCAATCAATAGCAATTAATCCCTCAACTAGTACATACAGGGAGTTTTTCTTTCAAGTATACATGTCGCTATTACAGCGTATATGCCGTAAATCTTTAGATAACCGTTGTTTTTTAAAAGACTTCAATTTGAAACTTATAATGAGTGTGTTCCACTCCCAGACTAAGCATGAAGTAAAATTTTGAGTTTAGAAAAGCCTGAAAATTTGGTATAGTCGCGGAGCGGCCAAACCAAAGCATGAAGTAAAATTTCGAGTTTAGAAAAGCCTGAAAATTTTGTTTGGTCGCGTAGCGCGAAGCGCGGAGCGGCCAAACCAAATTTTCAGGCTTTTGTAAACTCAAAATTTTACTTCATGCGCCACCAGTACAAAACACTGACATATTACGAAGTTTAAAACACATCGCTAAACTTTATATTGAATCAGTGTTTTGTACCGGTGGCGCATGAAGTAAAATTTCCGTAAAATTTCGGTATGGTTGCTCCGCGCTTCGCGCTACTCGACCAAACCAAATTTTCAGGCTTTTCTAAACTCGAAATTTTACTTCATGCTTAGCCTGGGAGTGTAAAACACTCATATAAAGCTTCAAATTGAATTCTTTTAATAAACCGAGCGTCGGAAAATGTACAACGTATGCATTATGTATACTTAAAAGAAAAATTCTCGTTGTGAAAATGTTCGGTGTTACATAAAACCCTCTGTATGCAAGCCCGCGAGCCACCCCTCTGGATGCGCGCCTGATCCACAATAGAAATTGTGAGCATGTAAAATGAAACGATCGTTAATGAATCCGATTTTCTTTTTCTTCTCAAAATAAGCACTACTTATTAATGTTAAATTTCATAGTGAATTCGTCTTGACTTTTACACGCAACTGCACTTCCTTAGATTGCCCATGGTTTGATTGCCGATTTGGTCTTCATTAGTTCAGAGACCCAAAGTAATATGTATCCGTTATTGAAAGGTGACTTTGTTGCGCAATTCCTTGTATTTATAAAGCGCGATCCCAACCTCAAATTTTGTGTGCCTTGGCGCTGTGGCCTACCCTGAAGTTAGGCTGCGAGCCGTCGCTGTTGAAAACGATCCTCACACAATTCACGAACATTTTAATTCTATTCAGTCAAATTTCACATGTGAATTTGTGCCGAAATTTTCACTTTATATACATGTTAATTTATTACTTATATTTATGTACACTTAAATACAAGACGCACTACACATTTTTCTGAGAACCCCCATATACTGTATACTACCAATACTGTGAAATAAAAATTAAGTTTATTCTTTGTACTACTTTTGAGTGAATAAAACAAATTCGTATCTTAATAACAAATTGTTTACTTTGGGTTGTAATGTCTTATTTTATTAGACTGATCTTATCTTCCACTTTATTAATAAGGTGCGTTCTAAAATTATAATCTCGAATCGAGCCGAGATTTTTAGTCACGTGATAAAAGAGATTACAGAGAGCACCATAAAATGTTTCGAAGTATATAGATAAGACATGTATGTACATAAGTACGTTCATTGTTTGTTCTTAACCTTGTTTGGGGGATTGGCGCCCAAACACAAAATATTAACATTTTAAGTCGCTCTGTTTTTAATTTCAAAACATAATTCTATTTTTTATCAACATTTAATTGTTAGAATGTACACCG
Source organism: Philonthus cognatus (assembly GCA_932526585.2). NCBI lineage: Eukaryota > Metazoa > Arthropoda > Insecta > Coleoptera > Staphylinidae > Philonthus > Philonthus cognatus. Next base: position 96,066,252 of record OW052243.1, read on the forward strand.
AAAAATATAACCACTGAGCAAAAAACAAACAAAAAACGTTATATCAACATTGTAGCAATATTAAACGTTGCTTTAATGTTGATGAAACATTACTTAAATGGATTTTCTCAGTGGGTACATATATAGGGTGTTTCATTTTACTTGAGACTGTTAAGTATGTGGAGAAATATGCAAGGCATTATTGACAATATAGCAAATAATCAAGGCCCAGATTCTATTATACATAACAGGCGCGCATCCAGGGGGGTGGCTCGCGGGCTTAAGCCCCCCGAAGACTAACTAAATTGTAGTATGTCAATGTATATGTTGCAAACAAAACACGAAATACGGACAAAATGCGTTTTGTCTAGACAAAATGCGATTTGTCTTATGTTTTTAGATAATAGCCGAATAAAATTGCATTCGTCTGTCATTTCGCACATTGTCTAGACAAAATGCGTTGTGTCTAAGGACTATTAGACAAAATGCGTTGCAAGATTTTATATTAAAAAAAAAGTACTGGAAAACATAATTTTCTTTCATAAACAAAGTGACAAATTATTTATAAGGAATATATTTTAAACTTCACTTGAAATCAGTGTTTTATACGTGTGGCGCATGAAGGAAAATTTCGAGTTTAGAAAAGCCTGAAAATTTGGATTTTCCGGGGCGTGACTTGCTTCGCTCGTGCGCCCCGGCAAATCCAAATTTTCAGGCTTTTCTAAACTCGAAATTTTACTCCATGCGCCACGCGTACTAAACACTGACCTAAAGTAAAATCTTCAACCAATTAGTAAGAGTGAAATAAATTTTGTATGTTAATTATCAACTGTTCAAATGACGGGGAAAGACACATCACCAACCTTTTTTATATTTGGGTTCGAATTTTTGTTTTACGCTCTAAAACAATTATACTTTTTTTACTACTTGTGTAACAGAAAAACCAACAGTGTTGAATATTTACGTTTGGGTTTTATTTGTATAAAAGTTCAATATATAAATTAAGACCAGAATTATTTTTTCACACCCTAAAATAAAAACAACATTTATCTTTATATTAAAAATTATTTAGAAAGAAATTAAAAACATTGCGCATTTTCTTCCATTAAGAAATTGAATACACTGCGTTTTTCGTTTCATTAAAAATAAAATGAAAGGAAACTTTCTATTGTTCTCTCTTAATTTTTTAACAATAATACCTATTTGATGGTTGAAACAAAAAGAAATATAACAAAGAAATATAACAAGGCGCGGAGCGTCCAAACCAGCTCCGCGCTTCGCGCTACGCGTCCAAACCAAATTTTCAGGTTTTTCTAAACTCGAAATTTTACTTCATGCTTAACCTGGGAGTAGAAACCCTCGTTAGACGATCAATCAGAAACAAAATTGCAAAAGTTCAAAACGATCAGGAGTTATTCAAAATTAATTGAATTTAATCAAATTTTAACTTTGATTTGATATTTTGGAATATCTAGTAAAGATATTTTTCAATTATAACCAATCAAAGTTTATTCATTTCTGAGTATATTCTTTAGATATTGGGTTGATTTGATAATCCGTCTTTTTTACAATTCTCTCAAAATAAACATTCTTCTAAAGTCGTTCAATTTATTGCATAATTTCAACTTTGGCCTTAATATTTTTAAAAAATATGTGGACATAATTTTATTTTCAGTAAAGCAAATGCAGGTGTAATCAATTCTAAGTAAATTCTATGAATTGTATGTTGATTATGTAAAACATGATTTTTTAATGCACACAAGTTTGTTTGTTCTAAATTAAAAAAAAATATTTTGTGTGTTAAATTTTACAATAAAGGAAATTGTAAAATAAGTTTATGATTAATCGTCCAACGAGGGTTTTCACTCTCAGGTAAAGCATGAAGTAAAATTTCGAGTTTAGAAAAGGCTAAAAATTTGGTTTGGTCGTGTAGCGCGTAGGCTTTTCTAAACTCGAAATTTTAGGCTTTTCTAAACTCGATATTTAAGGCTTTTCTAAACTCGAAATTTTACTTCATGCGCCACGCATATAAAACACTGATTTAAATGAAGTTTAAAAACATACTTCATCTATAATAATAATACATTACACGATAACATAAAGATTTATTTTGTCCATGTTTTTCTGTGATTCAGATTAAATAAAGAATAAAGAAAAATTCAAATTTGGAAAATTAACTAGAACTGACAAAAGTAATCAGTATTAAAGAATATTAATTAGAATCATCAATATGCATGTCCAAATAAGTCTAAAAAAGCAAATTTTAACAAACTTAATTTTCACAATATTTGATTTTGATTTGAAGAAGCAATTGAGATTTTAGTATAATTTTTGTCTCATTTCATAATAATAAAATTACAACATAGATGACGTATCTGTAAATTTAGCAATGAAATTAAGAACAATAGCGATAAAATAATTAACTGATGAATTTTGGGGGTAAAATACCCCTTTTCACCCCTAAATATATAAATCCCTCCCAAAAAACCTACACATCTTTGAATACCCCGATTTGGGGTAAAATCCCCAAAATCGGCAGCACTGGTAACGACAGAAACTGCAGCGACACTCGTGACGACGTAGCGCTTGCATTAATCTTCATATTCTGAAAATTTACGATTGGCCGATTATTGCGGATACGAAGTTGCGTAGTAAACATTTATTAAATGAAAATAAATGTCCGCATTTATCGGTCTTATACTGAGTGCTTATTAATATTATTATCTATTAGCTTGTTATATATTAATTATAAAAAATGCGCGATATTTATTTCTGAGAAAATCATAATTTATAATATATGATCAATCAAATTTAAGAGTACGGCCGGACCGACCCTGCCGTCTCTGACGAGCCGTCACTGGTGAGCAGTAGACATTTTGCGTTTAGTCTAGATAGAACGTGAAAATTCACCAAAAAGTAAAAACATCAATATAAAAATCGATATTCTTCTTTTAGTTACGTGAAGTGTTGTCTATTAATTGGTGTAGTAATTCCTTTCTTCAGTAAAGAAAGGAATTACTACAATAATTAATAAAAATCGATGGTGAAGATCGCGCAATTATTGCAACAAAACCATTATTTGTATTGCAGCCGATCGGCGGTAGGCATAGGTGTTCCTTAGTTCTGACTTATTTATTTATTTATTAAACGGAAGATCCATTTTACAAAATACATTTTAACAAAATTTTATAACTACGAGAATAATACAGTAATACTTATACATAAAATAAACTTACAATACTAAGATAAATAACAAACATTTATACGCTTAAGTTTGCTGATAAACTGTGAGGGTGAGAAGCAATTAAAAATATCAATATTTGGATGATAGTTTATTTGATGTACACATAAACCTTGTAAGTGGACTATTATTCCCATAATTTGTCTTATGGAACTGGATACGAAATAAGGGTAAATGTCGAATTGAGCGATTAGATTGAGTAATAGTAAAGTAATTTGTGACAGAAGATATGGGCATTCAACAATGTGACAAATTAATTTATGAAAAAATAACAAATCAGCATACACCCGGCGGATACTTAGTTTATCAATACATTGGATAGACAAAATTGTATCTAAATGTGTGCTGGTATCAAAGCCTAACTTGTATGCAAGTACTTTTAAAAATTTGTTTTGAACGTTTTCCAAAGAATTAATATAAACACTTTGAGTTGGTGCCCATACACTGAATCCATATTCCAGATGCGAACGTACAAATGCGAAGTAAACTCGTTTAAATGCTGCCGGTGACAAGTCTCTACCCATTAGTTTTATATAACCTAACATCTTTCTAGCCCGATTATAAATTGCGTTGATATGGCTGGCAAAACACAATTTTCTATCAAAGATTATACCCAAATCTTTAGTAACACTTAATTGTTCAAGGTGGTGGCCATCAATTGTATAAATTAATTGTACAACACTTGTTTTTTTGGAAAATTTCATAGTTTTGCATTTTTATACATTAAAAAACAAATGATGATCTTGACACCAATTATAAACAGATAATAAATCATCTTGCAGCAGTAAACAGTCTTCCATAGACACAATTTCTATGTACAATTTCAGGTCATCAGCAAAGAGCAAAAATGAGGAATGTTTTATAACCAGTGATATGTCATTAATAAAGAGTAAAAACAGCAATGGACCACAATGCGAACGCTGGGGAACACCCGACGGCACTTGAATGGTATTCGATAAAAAGTTCTTGATTTTCACACACTGCACACGGTTACTTAAAAAGCTGTGTACCCACTTAACAACATCCGCATGGAATCCCAATGCAGATAATTTAGCAACTAAAATATCGTGGTTAACACGATCAAATGCCTTGGCAAAATCGGTAAACACAGTATCAACTGAATGGCTAGATTCGAAGGCATTAATGATAAATGAAGTGAAGGTCAAAAGATTCGTTACTGTAGATCTTCCAGTACGGAATCAATGCTGTTCATCTATGAGTATGTTTTTACACATCCAATTTAATTTTCCGGCTACGAGTTTATCAAGTAACTTAGGTATAACGGATTGTATTGATATACTCCGGTAATTTGATACATCATCTCTTTTGCCAGACTTAAATAGTGGTGTAACATAGCTTCTCTTCCAAAAGTCAGGAAATATATTCATGTCAACAACGGCGAATTCACTCATAGACAAAAACCCAACAGCTTGTTTATGTTCAAACAAAGAAAGAAGAAAAGTTTGCATTTCGTTTCATTTCTCTTTGCTGGAATAACGTATTTTAGAATTAACAGCATAATTAATGGGCGCATTCATCAGAGAATTTTCCCCTTAACGTGTTTAGATTTTTTTACGTTTTACGTTTGGATCTGGTTACAGAAAAAACACCATATTGGACAAAACACGAAATGTCTACTGCTCACAGACATAGTCCGAATTAAAACATAATTTCGGGTTTTGTCCAGACAAATCGCGTTATGTCCGCATTAGTTTAGACAAGTCCTAACATGATAAGTGTCATGAAAATGTTAAACTGCTAAAGTTGTAATAACAGAAGCTCAAGGTTAATCGAAATTATTAGGAATATAAGAATACTGTGCTTTATTTTGACACTCTCAAAAATTAAAGAAATAAAAATAAACTAACAAATTGTAAGAAAATATTAATTTATTTGTTTTTATGTAAAAAACAACAACAAAATTGAGCCGATAAAATTGGAGGAGGTAAAAGTTAAGACTAAGTTTTAAAAATACGAGCTATTCTTCAGCTATATTTCGAAATTATAAAATTAATTTATAATTATTATAAGAAGTATATTTTGAACTTTACTTTTAATTAGTGTTTTATTCGCGTGGAGCATGAAGTAAAATTTCGAGTTTTGAAAAGCCGGAAAATTTGGATTTGCCGGGGGGCGACTCGCTTCGCTCGCGCGCCCCGTCAAATCCACATTTTCAGGCTTTTCTAAACTCGAAAATTCACTTCATGCCTAACCTGGGAGTGGAAACACTCGTTAGAAGTTTCAAATCGAACGCTTTTGAAATAAACCTTGTATAAAAAATCTACTTTTCATAATTGGAAGTGATGATATTGTTTCAAATAAAACTTATGCCTATAATTATTTACTTTTCTAAATCAAGTAGTTTTATTTAAATTTAAAATGAAAACAGTGCCTAAATATATATAAAACCAATAAGTTTTATTAAAAAAAAAGTTAAACAAATCAAGTTTTATTTGAATTTAATATTAAAAAAAAAATCATGTTTTACCAAGTGATCAATGATATGTATTGATTATTGATAGTTACAATTTTTTTAATACTTGAAAATTGTAATATTTTTCGGCAGTCGTGAACATATTTTGTTTATCACTCTAACTTGCATATTCGTTTACGATTTTTTGTAATATTACTTCAATTACTTATGATGATATGTCATAAAGTCGAAAGTGCTAAAATTAGGTTAGGTGCCACATACATTTAGGTAGACGATGTAACAACTAACCTAATCTAACTTTTTACTTATTCGATGTGGTCAACGTTTGACACGTTGACCACATCGAATAAGTAAAAAGTTTGGTTGTATGTCACATCTTCAAGGATTGTGAGGTTAGGTGTCACTCTGAGAAGTTAGGTTAGGTATAATGTCATTCTGTTTTACTTACGTCAACTGTCTTTATGAATTAACTTAAAACTAACATAATAATTAAGATACAAATTCAAAATATACATAATAAGTGTCATAAAAATATCAAAAAACTGTCATAAGTGATAGAGTGACAAACAAAACATACATGTTTACAACTGTCTAAAAATATTAGAATTTTCAAAATTTTTGAAAATATAACTATCAATGAATGCATTGTTTATCATTGATCGCTTGGTAAAACATGATCATTATTTTGTTTTTAATATTAAATTCAAATATAAAATGACCTGTAAATAAGACACTTTTTACTTTGTTTCACCACTGTATTTAAATACAGTCGTTAAACAAAGTAAAAAGTGTTTTATTTACAAGTGTATTTAAGATGTACCACAAAGTGAACGCCTACAACACAAAACAGTTAAAATGACCTGATTTGTATAACATTCTTTTTTCCCATATTAATTGATTTTATTTGAATTTAGACACTTTTTTTTAGTTTTAAATTAAAATCTTTATTTAGCAAGGCGTTCAATTTGAAACTTTTAACGAGTGTTTCCACTCTTTGATTAAGCATGAAGTAAAGTTTCGAGTTTAGAATAGCCTGAAAATTTGGATTTGCCGGGGCGCGCGAATTAGTTTTTTTCATGGTCTCTATGGGGATCTCGTAAACTATAAGAGATAGAGAAACGGTTAACTGGGCAAAGTAGTGCAGTTTTATGAGCGGAATAAAAAGACATCTGTAACATTTTCAAAAAAAGTCAAGGGTAACTAGATATTTTAAAATATGTGAAAAGAGTCGATTTTTTCAAATCTATTTTTCTCAGTTATTGAAAGAGATAGCAAAAAACTGTAAATGGCATAGTTTTATTATCCAAAGCTTTGCCATTAATAGTTTTTTTCTATCTCTTTTAATAACCCTTAATTACCCTTGGCTTTTTCGAAAATTTTACAAATGGCTTTTTATTCAACTTGTAAAACTGAACTACTTTGTTTCTCTATCTCAAATAGTGTCCGAACTCCCTATGAAGAACATAATAAAAAATCACCCTGTATATACCCCGTTTTTTGAGCAGCACTATGGGGATCTCGCTTATTTGAAGAGATAGAGAATCGGTTGAATGGGGCCAAAGTTGCGAATTTTAATGCTTGTTAATAATCTGTATTTCGAACAAAAACCGATAATTTCGATTTTTTTATGTTGATCATATCTCCGCTTTTTTAATTTTTTTATATTCTGTAAAAACTTTCTTATGGTAACTTTTTATGACTTATCGAATGGTTAACGTTTAACATATTCAAAGCGATTCGGTTTTGTTTTATCCACTCAACGTTTGTTTTTCTTATGGAAACATACAATTTTATGCACATCATTGAAATGTATTTTTAATTCTGATTTCAACGATATGCTACACGTAAGCTTTTGTTTAATTATTGTTGTTGTTCAAGTTGTCATGGCAATCAAAAAATATAAAGTTGCTATGCAATAGATGAAATGTAAATTGAAAGAAAGACTATTAATGAGTGGTTATCTATTTTTACGCATATAAATATTTTTGTGGAATTTGCGCGATTGTTTCCATGGCAACATATCATAAAGACAATATCATTGAAATCAGCATAAAAAATGGTGGTTAATGATATGCATATCTTCATATGCGCCCATTACAAAAACAAAAGTTATGTCTGGAAAAACAAAATCCAATCGCCTTATAGTTTTATAACTTATTCCATAAGTAGAGTCATAAAAAGTTGCGCTAAGAATGTTTTTATAAATTTGGAATAATATTAAAATTAACGGAGGGATAGATAAATTTTAAATGTCGAAAATTTCAGTTTTTTTTAATTAAATCGAAACAACTGAAAATATTTCAAATGTGAAAGCTTATTATTAGTAAGCACTAAAATACGCAACTTTGCCTCTTCTTAACTGATTCTCTGTCTTTTCAAATAAGCGAGATCCCTGTAGTGCTGCTGGAAAAACAGGTACCCTGTATATATATACCTCTATATTTAATTTAGACTATAAAATGTTCGTATTTATTTTGTTATTTTAATTGCCGTCGAGCAAGACAAAATCCTTGCTGCGCCACTGATATAAATCAAAAATAAAAAGTATTGGTTTCTATTTAAAATTTTAAAATTGACCACAATCCAGCCCCCAGGGAGGCGAGAGGCAGCAATTATTATAAGAGATTAATTTGCCCCCAAAAATATTGGTATTATATTTTTGTTTCATCAAGCGTGTAGTGAACAAAGTATTTACCGTAATGTATTGTCTTTTAAAACTCTCTTCGCACAGAGACCTTTCCAGAATATTGGAAAAGAGCTGTGATAGTTCCTATTTTAAAAAAGGTGGTCCCGAACAGGTGCAGACTTACAGACCAATTTCTTTACTGTGTAATTTTGCAAAAGTATTTGAACATGTAGTGTACAATTATATATATATATATATATATATATATATATATATATATATATATATATGTATAGTCATGTTATTAAATATATATCACCACACCAACATGGTTTTATTGCAGGTCGCTTAACTACCACCAATTTGTCAGTGATTACACAGCATATTAACCAATCCATAGAAAATCACAAGCAAACAGACGTAATCTATACCGATTTCAGCCGTGCTTTTGACAAAATCGACAACATATTATTACTAAAGCTCGGTTCGTTCGGTTTTACATAGCAAAGGGTAAACTTAATTTTTCCCTGTTTATCTAATAGAGCTAACAGCGTCCAATACAATGGATTTAAATCATACATTTTCGATAGCTCTTCCGGTGTACCCCAAGGGTCAAACTTAGAATCGACATAGTTCAAAGATGAAGCTTTATTAAAAACGCTCTACGTTGCATTAGTCCGTAGCAAATTAGAATATAGAATATGCGTCGCGATGCGTCGGTGGTATGGTACCCATTTTATAATAATGCATGCTTGAGAATAGAGCGAATTCAAAGAGGTTTCTTAAAATATCTAACTTTTAAAAAAGACGGTGTTTATCTAGAAAGATCATACGACTACAACAAGTTACTAACAGACCATAATTTTAATTGGCTAATTGATCGCCGAGAAACTAGCAGCGCATCCTTTATATTTAAACTAATATCAAATAGTATTGATTGTCTGACCTTACTTTTGCAAATTAACAGTTTAGTTCCTCGCCTATCTTCACGTCATAACAATACTTTCGCAATTCCGCATATGAAAACAAATGTTATGCGCAAATCGCCTATAATCCATATGTCCAAAAATGGTAATAAATTATTAATGACATTTTCGTTAGCCATCGTGTTTACAGTTTATTGTTTTTTCTTCCTTTTGAAATTAAATTTAAAATTAAAGTAATTTAGTGTAATTGTACGTACGTTAGTCTTAAGTTTTTGATATTGTAATAGCCCTGTATTGGTTTTTCGTTTGGGCAAATAAATATTATTATTATTATTATTATTAAAAAAGAAAAACATCTAAATACATTTGAATATTTCTAAAACGGCTTCAGATACTATGTTTTTTTAGAAAGTGTAAAGTATTTATTCAATAATTTTTCAAATTTGTATCGTTAGCTGTTTTGGACATTGAGATTTATTAATGGTAACATGTATTATTACTGAAATAATTTTATCACAATAATGTGGCTCTTCTAAACTAGAAATTTTACTTCATGCTTAATCTGGAAGTGGAAACACTCGTTCGTAACTTTAAATTGACTCATTAAAAAAACAACGAATGATCCAAAATGCATCGTTTTGAAAAATGTATACAAGAAAAATTCCCTGTAAGTCTATGTCTGCAGCCAAGTCCGTTCACGGGGGGGGATATACAAATTTCGGGGGGGGTTTTACTAGGAAAAAATATTGTTTTTGCTCTTTTAGGGCCGCTTGAACATATAAAAACATATCGTTTTAAACATTTCGGGGGAGGGGTGGTCCTGTTAGAATCCCCGCCAATAAAAAATTTTACGAACCGCTACTGTGTTTCAGTAAATTTTAAGCTTCTGCAATTTTATTTCTAATGAATTTATTTTGATTTCATTAATTTCTGAACACTTTCTATTATGTAAAATAAAATTAATGGAGTTCGTTGTGAAATGGCTTCGACGCAAGTGATGATTTGCCATGTAAATTGTTTCCGCAGTAAACATAAAAAAATAGTTTTATATGCCATAATCAGGTAAATAAAACTCTAAGAAATGTTAATTGTTTTCACATGAACCATAAAAAAAATATTTGTATTATTTATTACTGTGTTTTATTTTGTTTTGCTGTGTTTTCCCGTGGTTGATTAAGTATAATGTAAATATTTCAGACCTGTCTAAATTTAAAATATTTACTTTCTCTGCTAGGCCTATAAAACACTGATTTAGTGTGAAGTTCAAAATATGTACCTCCTGTACTTATGTTTGTGTATCATAGTCAACTCAGTTTGATTTAATATTTAATATAAACAACAGTAAACATAGTAAAATCTCGTATATGTATTATTTTTTGATAATTAATTAATTAATTTGAATTTGAACAACACATAGTAAAATTATATAAAAAATGACTGCTTATTTTAAGATGAAACTTCAAACTCGAGGTTTTCATTACAATCTCATGATTTGAAAAGCTATTATTAAACTCTTAGCTTTTCTTTTTTTAATATTTTGTGTATTATTTAGAAAGGGATCTTTACGTTTAGCGTGTTCTTCGTTTCTTCTAAATTATTAACATAATTGAAAAATCTTTCAATTTTCTTTGCAAGACAGATCAGTTGTAGAATGCAAAAAAATCGCACTTTTATTATTTTTGGAATAATCTAAATATAAAGTATGAATAAAATTGCCAATACTTGCAATTTTATTCATACTTTATATTTTATTCCAACTTAAAAATAAAAGTTTTAGGGAATCAGGAAATAAACATTTAATGTGTATATTAGTTTTTGTTGCAACTTTTTCTAAACATTTGTAAAATTTATTAACTCATTAACGACCGATCAATTATAGATTTAACTCTAAAAACTAATGTTAGTTACAATTCTGCATTCATTTGTATGATTGCTATAATTGACTTATTTATTACATACTAGGATTTTTGTTTAAATATACATAATGTATATGCTGTATATTTTCAGGCATTCGTCTATTTTATTAAAGCGTTCAATTTGAAATTTCGAACGAATGTTTCCGAGATTAAGAATGAAGTAAAATTTCGAGTTTAAAAAATTCTTAAAATTTGGTTTGGCACTGTGAAGTTAGAAATACACTGAAAACATTTTTTTGTATATGTGTATATTTACGTTTTCTGCACACATTCTCAAGTCATGTTAAATAACACAATGTATCAAATTTAATAACAAAAAATTAATAATGTTGCGTTAATGCATCAATGGCGCTCAATAGGTTAACATGAGATCAAACATAACCAGTATATTTTGAACTTCACGTTAAACCAGTGTTTTATACGCGTGGTGGATGAAGTGAAATTTCAAGTTTAGAAACGCCTAAAAATTTGGTCTGGTCACTTGGCTTTGCAAGACGACCAAACCAAATTTTCAGGCTTTTCTAAAGTCAAACTTCTACTTCCTGCTTAATCAAGCAATGGAAACACTCGCTGGAAATTTAAAAAATCCCTTTATATGAACACAGGAAATGAACCTGTTGAATAAATAAAATGGTTACCAGATACACAACACAACGTAAAAGTTAATACAAATTATAAATATGTATAAGATCTACCTTAAAATTTAATAAATTGGGAAAAATTCAGTCTTTTGAGTATTAAGTTGAATACAACATTGACTTTAAAAAATCTATAAGTGATACACATATTAGATAATTAAAAAAATAAACTGATTATGAACATTACAAACAAAACTGTTATCATCTAACGACCTAAAAATTTTAATACAAAATACACACAGGTTATGTTATCAAAAAATATAATGAGCAGATCAAAACACATCTTGACTTCTCTATTAATATTTTATAATTATGTCATTGAGAGTAAAGCAAGATATTTTTTTATAACGCAATAATCGATTAGGCATTTGTTCGTAACAACACATTTACTTCGATGTCCATTTGCAAAATTTAATTAAATAAAATATACTATTGTTTAGGATGATTTGAATCTAGAGATTACATAACTGGAATCTTCTTCTTAATCGATAGTTTACTTATTATAAAATATATTTATAATTAGAATACTGCTCAAGTAGTGTATTTTGAACTTTGATCGCGTGGCACATGAAGTAAAATTTCGAGTTTAGAAAATCCTGAAAATTTACTTAATCAAGGAGTGGAAACCCTAGTTAGAAGCGTGGCGCATGAAGTAAAATTTCTAGTTTAGAAAAGCCTGAAAATGTGCTTAATCAAGGAATGGAATCCTTCGTTAGAAGCTTTAAAATAACCGCTTATCAAAAATAACGAATGCTTAAAAATGTACAATCTGTATATCGAGCAGAGCTGGGACGAATCTTCGTAAAAAGGATTCGAATTACGAATCCGAATCACCTAGTACGATTCGATTCACAAATACTCGAATAAAGGATTCGTAAGAGATAAATATAATTCGAATCAAAGATTCGAATCCTGTTTTTTCGAATCACGAATACAAATCCTTTGAGAATAAATTTGATTTTATTATTTTTTTGCAACCATTAACAAATAAATATCGTTACCAGTTGTTTTAACAAAGATATTAAAAACCTAATTATTTATTATTAACACTGAACATCGTTGATAACAAACTAAATATCTGATTCCGTGTTACTCTGATTAAAGATAAATCAGTGTTTTGTACGCGTGGCGCATGAAGTAAAATTTCGAGTTTAGAAAAGCCTGAAAATTTTGTTACGCGACCAAACCAAATTTTCAGGCCCTTCTAAACTCGAAATTTTACTTCATGCTTAACCTGGGAGTAGAATCACTCGTTCAAAACTTATTGAACTCTATTATAAAATCGACGAATGCCTGAAAATTACGTAAATAAAATAATCACTGAATTTCATTAAAACCGGGAAAGTCGGAGGAAAGTCATGGAATTTTATTTAAATTGACCAAAGCACTAACAAAAAAGCCATATGATATTATTAAATTTGTCAAAATCAACAGACATTCTAAAAATTACAAAACACGTAAACATTTATAAAACCAACTCAAGTATTGACAAAAACAATGAAAATTAAATTGTTTTCATTGAGACAAATGGAGGTTTCCAACAGAAGAATATTATATTAAAAGGTGAGGGAAAAAAAAATTTTGAATCAGGGAAATTTCGGAAAAAAATAACATTTCAAATTGTGGCTACTATTTCAGTTTTACTTCAAATAATATTAAACAAAATTTTGAAAACTAGATTATTATCTTTAAAAACATTTTCAGTGATTTAATGTCCCTATTAAAGCATTCAGTTTGAAGTTTCGAACGAGTGTATCCAATCCCAGACTAAGCATAAAGTAAAATTTCGAGTTTAGAAAAGCCCCGCGTAGAAAATTTGTAGAGGGTCGCGCTAGCGACCCGAGACCAATTTTCACGGGGCTTTTCTAAACTCGAAATTTTACTTCATAGGCCACGCGTATAAAACAGTGATTTAATGAGAAAGTTTAAAAACACAAAACAGTTTTCTCATGTTAATCCTCACAATTAATTGAAATTATTTTTGATGATTTAAATCCTTTTGTAAGTATTCGTATCTTTTTGTGAGTATTCGAATCCTTTAATAAATATTCGAATCCTTTTATAAATATTCGAATCCTTTTATAAATATTCGAATCCTTTTATGAGGATTCGAATCACCCGCATTTGTATTCGAATGCGAATCCTCTTAAAAAAATGTAACGAATCCAGATCACGAATCCAGATCACGAATCCAGTTTAAGTAAAGTATTCGAATACCTCTTTTGAATCCTCTAAAAGGATTTGAATCCAGGATTCAAATCCTGAATGATTCAAATCCTGCCCACCTCTGATATCGAGGTATGTATACTTAAAAGGAAATTTCCCGTTATATCCTATCTAGTAGCTTTAATTAATATGTCTTTAAAACTTATTAACTTATTAATAATTTATTTCTATTGATTATACATTTTCGAAAACGGTTCTCAAACAGCATATTATCTGAGAAATTGCGATAATTCGAATCTTTTGTGAAGATTAGAATCCTTTTTGAGGATTTAATTTGTTTAGAATGATTTGAATCACCTAACATTTGTAAGGAATTCGGATCACAAATCCTTTTTCAAAAAAATATTCGAATACTTCTTTCGAATCCTCTAAAAGGATTCGAATCCTACCCAGCTCTGCTAGGTACTCTGGAAATGTTCAAGCATATATTGTTTTGTAAATTAAAAAACAAGAAAAATAACAATAGTAGAATTTAATTTTTACTAACATTTTATTCTTAATTAATTAATGAATTTTAGAAAATTTTATTAACAAAAGCAATAATGCAGATGAAAATAAAAAAGAAATGATGCAATTAATCAATTTGTGCCTTAAGCAAAATTATTTTGAATTTAACGATATAATATACCTGCAAACAGAAGGTTTGCCTATGGGATTGCCGCTATCACCTTTATTAGCCGAAATTTTTATGTCCGACTTTGAAATTACTCTTCTCAGTAAGGCAGAGGCAAAACCTGTGCTTTACTGGGCAAGGTATGTGGACGATATCTTTTGTATTTGGACTGGAACGACAAGACTATTAAATTCATTTGAAAAATACCTAAATTCAATTAATAATAATATACCATTTACTACTGAAATAGAAAACAACAACAGCTTAAATTTCCTTGACATAACCATTGTTAAAAATAATAATAAATTAGAATTTAAAATACATAGAAAACAAACATATACGGACACAATCATTCCAGCCAATTCAAACAACACATATAAAATAAAATTAAGTACTTTTCACTCTTTTATCAATAGATTAATTAACATCCCTTTAAGTGAATCGGATTTCAGACAAGAATTAAATATTATTTACAAAATTGCTAAAAATAATATATACGAACCTGAGCAAAAAATAGATAGCCAATGGTATAAAATAAATGTTGTTAATGACCTGTCATACAATATAATCAATCAATTTAGGGGAAAATCTTTAATATTATATGTTCAAACCCACTAAATTTAGGCAAATTATTAATAAATAACAAGAGGAAAACAAAGAATTCGAAGAAATGTGGAGTTTATGAAATTCAATGTGATGAATGTGATGCAATTTATATTGGGCAAACCGGCGGATCATTCGAAACCAAAATGAAAGAAGATTGAAAATCTGTTTTAGATAATAAACCAACAACGGGCTTTTCCAAACATTGCATCGCATTCAATCACTTCTTTAATCCGCATAATTTTAAGATTTTGCATTCATGTAATAAGGGATACACACTAAATCTAAAAGAAGGCCTGGAGATTAACAGGGCCATAAAAATGGAAAAAAAAATAATAAACGACAACGAGGAGAGTTGGAATTCCCCAATTTTGACTTCCCCTATTACCTGAAACAAAAATATGTATATATACCTAGACAATAATTTTTTCTGTACATTCCTTTGAAAATGGTCTAACAAACCGAAACTAGTTGGAATAAAGTTTTAATTTGTGAAACAATACCAAGTGTTTTTAATTTAAATAACTTTACATATATACATAAAAGTTCTTGAAAAATTAAAAATTAGCTATAACTTAAAAATGGCCAATTTAATTTAAAATATGCATATGATAAAAATGTATTAGAATATTCTATTCTTTTAGAAAAATCACTTCCAAAGTTCTGATCATCGAATGACATTTTCTCACTCCTTTGACAGCGCAACCGTAATTATGAGTGATACCAATTTTATCTTAATTTGAAGCCCTCGAATGACATCTATTGATTACAACAAACGAAACTTTAATAACATTTCTAATTTCTTGTTCATTAGTCTGGGCAGTTTTAGGCGAAACAACCTGTATTACAAAACTTTCATAAAACTCACAAATAACGAAGTTATTGAGATAAAAAATGGTCTAATAACTACGATATGATTTTGTAGAGCCAATTATAATGAAGTTATCAAAAAGTTTGTCATATATACGTGACACTGGTAGCGAACATGTTAATGAAAAGTAAAACACAAGTTTTTTTTTATATATCTTTAACCAAAGTCGTAGGCATTTTATAACTTCGCGTTGTTAATTTTAATTTTAATTATGATCAAGTCATTAAGAAATTAGTTTATTTCGACTAAGTAAAAAAATGTGGTGGATTTTAAGTATCTATCTAAATTTCAGAAAACATGTAAACTTTTTTAACTATCGACAATTTTATTAGTTTTTTGAAACTTGTGTTGTAGAGTTTTTATACATTTTCTGAAGAGTAATTAAATTTAATAATAACTATTTGTTTTTTAATATTGTATAAAAATGTGGACACATTTAATAGTGTTTTCCTTTTGCTAATTTATTGTTTTTAATGTTCCGGAACCTCAAGGATCAATCAATGAGAAATCCTCACAAGATAAAAATGCTATTCGGGTTGCAATTGATGCTGACGTTACTTTCGAACCTAAAAATATTATTAGTTTAGGCAAGCAAGGAAATATATGTCGTTCAATTAAACTAATTTTTTCAACTGAAAAGGAAGCAATGCATATTTTAAAAGTCACTCTTGCTGCAGATACAGGGAATATCAGATTCAACAATGATATGACACAATTGCAGCGAGACTACTTAAAAGAATTGAGAAAAGAACTGGATAACAGGAAAGCGAAAGGAAAAAATAATATAACGATTCGTTATGTAAATCCAATTATTGCCAATACTCCTCGTTTAAACAAGGAAAAAATAAATTCATTTTTGTTAAATGTTAATGTGTGTGTTTACGACATTATTGTACTCGTGGAAACCTGGTTGGATGATAGTATAGATATCACGGAATTTGGTTCAATTGATTATGTTGTTTACAGAAGAGATAGGTCCAGCCAAAGTAGCTCCAAAAGTAGAAGGGGAGGAGTTCTAATCGCTGTGAAATGCAACTTAAAGAGTATCTCTCTAAATAGTTGCAACAATATAGAGTACTGCTTTGTAAAAGTAATGGATACATTTATTATCGGAGCATCATATATTCCACCAGCTTCAAATGCATTCAGTTACTCAACTCACGCTGATGAAGTAGACATTATCTGCAAGGACAATGCTGAGTGCGATATTCTTCTTTGCGGGGATTACAATCTACCTAACGCTAAATGGGGCATCGTCGATAAGCAAGTGTTGAGTGTTAATAATACATGTGCTGCTGCCAGTGCTATGGCTAATGTGTTCAGTTTTCATAATATCTATCAAGTGAATGAAGTTCCAAATAATAGGGGCGTTTTGTTGGATTTAACATTCTCTAATATTGATAGTATTAAGATATGTGAAGCTAGTGACACTTTATGCCAATCAAATTTACACCATATACCTTACACGATTAGCTTACCCACCTCTAAAGTTGAATTTTCTGATCCCGATACGGGATGGTTTTACGATTTCAAATCAGCTGACTATACCGCAATAAATAATTACTTGGGCAGCGTTGATTGGCATAAAGTGTTGTCAAATGATTCTGTTGATAATAATGTTTCCACGTTTTACAACATTTTGTATTCGGCGATGGAAACTTTTATTCTAACGAAATTTGTAAATGTGTCAAAATATCCCAAATGGCTCAGTAGTGAATTGATCAAATTAACGCGAGACAAAAAACATGCTCACGCTATGTATAAGTCTTCTGGCGGAACATGTCATTATGAGTCCTTTAAAAAGTTAAGGAAACAATGCAATGCACTAAGCGAACTATTGTATAATAGATATATTGATTCCATTGAGAATAAAATTGATATTAATTCTAGATCATTCTGGACATTTGTAAATGTGTCTAGAAAATCTAATGGATTTCCAGAAGAAATGTATTATAATAATAGGTCCAGTAATACAACAGCGGGTTGTGCAAATTTATTTGCATCTCATTTTTCCCAATCTCATAATGATCGTAACAGTTTCATGCCAGTTGATTTCAACGTAGAATCAATTTTAGATTTGAATCAGCTTAGTCTAAGTCTTCAGGATGTATTTAGTCATTTATGTGCTCTTCCCGAATCTTGCAGTTCGGGCCCTGATGGCATTCCCCCATATTTATTAAAACAAAGCGTTTATACATTAAGCGGTCCCATACACAGTTTATTTGAGGATTCATTATCAACAGTAGTTTTCCCATGTATTGGAAAAATAGCTATGTTGTGCCTATTTTTAAAAGCGGATACAGATCTACTATAACAAATTATCGTGGTGTGTGCATCCAATCAGCTATACGAAAACTTTTAGATAAACTTGTATCTGATCAATTAAATGTGAAATGTTCACAATACAAAGTTGAAGAGCAACATGGCTTTCTTAAAGGCAAGTCAACTAGCACTAATTTGATGATTTATCAAAGATACATATCAAATGCTTTGGAGGAAGGTTTGCAGGTTGATTCGATCTACACTGATTTCTCCAAAGCATCGGGTGCAGCACAGCATTCTATTACACAAATGTCATTGTATGGGCTTCTTTGGTAGTCTCATAAAATGGATAGAGAGTTATTTAATAGGTAGATGTCAGCGTGTTCGTATTGGTCAGATGGTATCAGATACTATAACAATAAGTTCCGGGGTGCCTCAGGGCTCGCACTGTGGGCCTCTATTATTTTTACTTTTTATAAATGATATTGTTTCAACTATAAAGGATAGTAAGGTTCTTCTTTTTGCTGATGATTTGAAACTCTTTAAAAAGGTCTGTATACAGAATAATTTGGTGTTGAATTTAAACAAGTGCTCTCAGATAAGTTATCGACGCGGTAGAATTAAACACTATGCTTTCCCCTTGTATGATCAACAATTGGCACAAGTAACAAAAATAAAGGATTTGGGGGTTATATTTACCCCAAAACTTGATTTTAAAGAACATATCTCTCATGTGTGCAATAAGTCTTTAAAAGTGTTGGGTTTTATAAATCGATATGGTAAACAGTTTAAAGACTCAACTCTAAAAAAAATATATTTGTCTCTGGTACAGCCACGTGTAGAGTATGCATCAGTAATCTAATCTCCCTTTACAAACTGTGCCATTCATCAGATTGAGATGATACAGGGAAGGTTTCTGAAGTTGATGGCTTTTCGCATGGGAAAAGGTTTGTTAGACTTCAGCCATAGCAGAATGCTTTCAACACTCAATTTGCATTCTTTGGACGAAAGAAGAATCTTCCTAGATCTTTCATTTTTATATAAGTTGGTGAATGGGTTTGTGAATTGCAGTGAATTAGTGAGAGCGCTGGATTTTAATATACCTCGGTGTATTAATTCCAGACAACGATTAGTATTTAGAATTTGTTTTCATATCACAAAGTACGGTATGTATAACCCTATTGATCGTATGATGAGACATGCAAACGATTTGTCCAATAATTCCAACTTTATGTTCTTCACTTCTTCATTTGCAGTTTTCAAAGCCCATTTACACCATATTGATATATCCCATCTCATTCATATTACATAAATGCAATGCATTTTATTTTTATTATTTATTGATTTTATTTATTTGTAAATAATTTTATATAGTTTATGTATCTTTGTTGTTTGTTAATTCAATTTAAGTCTACGTAATTTACACTGCATGTTTTCATCTGTGATAATTTGCTTTTGCAAATAACACTTTGTAGTGATACCTTCTGTAATATTCGATTTTAGTTTTGTTTTATCTATATTATTACTTGTTATTTGTACATTTTACTATTTTAGAATATTTATTTATTTATTGCATTTCAATTAATTATTTTATTTATTTTATAGTCTTGTTGCTTTTTATTTAATTTTGCATTTATTTATTATCGCTTGAAGATGGGGTATATTTTTCTTTTCTTTTATAATTCATGTATTTGAATTTGTCAGTTTGATGTATTATATTGTTGTGTTTTGTTCTCTCTCTCTCTCTCTCTCTCTCTCTCTGATTTTATATTTATGTTATATTGATTTATTATTTCTTGAAGATGGGCATGAGCTGGTTGCATATTGTTTTGACTATGAACTGTTTGGGATTGTGAAATAACCATTTTGACGTGTGTCTTGTGCCATTTTGTTTTTTGTTATTAGTGTTAGGCACACTTTTCTTGTATATTTTTAATATGTATTTCTTGTGTATTTTCAATATGTATTTATAAATGTATTTTGTAAATGGAGATTCCGTTAATAAAGTGAAATTGACATCTAAAATTGAAATTTCATTGAGATGTAGATCGGATTATTATTAATGTTGGTTAAATTTTAGAATTCAGATTAACATCTATAATGCTGTGTTTTCAAAATCCGTTGTTTAAATTATTTTTATTTTATAAAGAAAAGCAAATACATCTGTATATTAAAATATTATATACAACATTAATTTAGTTTTTTTTAGTTTAGCATTATCACTCTTTTCGCAGTTAAATTTTGATGTTTCGAACGAGTTTTTCTACTTCTTGATTAAGCATGAAGTAAAATTTCGAGTTCAGAAAAGCCTGAAAATTTAGTTTCTCCAAAAACAGGTTTTGTTCGCTGCATATTATTTATTACTATCTCAGATATAATATATCGATGGCTTAGCGCACAAATGCGTTAAGTGCAGTTTTTGGCTAAAATGAGTCTCATACATCTGAACTTAATGTATCAGATGGCACACTCCACTCATTTTAGCAAAAAATTGCACTCAGCCCATTTGTGCACTAAGCCATCGATATGTATATCAGGGTTGTTAAAAACGTGTTTTTCATTTTAATTAGAACAAACAGCTCTTTATAATAAAACGTGTTTTTTTCATTGAAACAGCGTTCTAACACGTTTTAAATGTGTTTTAAACATGTTTTTAATTGTTAATGTCTTAACAATTAAAAACATGTTTAAAACACGTTTAAAACGTGTTGAATACACGTATAAAACGTGCTTAAAACAGAACATACAGGGCATTTTTCTTTTGAGTATACATATCCCGATAATTACAGCGCTTTTTTAAATTTGAGGGAATTCGTTTCGTTTGAGGCTTTTAAGGAGTGTTTTCCACTCCCAGACTAAGCATGAAGTAAAATTTCGAGTTTAGAAAAGCCTAAGAATTTGGATTGGCCGCGTAGCGAAGCGGAGCGGCCAATCCAAATTCTTAGGCTTTTCTAAACTCGAAATTTTACTTCATGCGCCACGCTTAAAAACACTGATTTACAGTAAAGTTCAAAAAACACACACATACAACAAAGATTATAGGCAACTTAATATACGTTAGAGTTATTGGGTTGCCTATAAACACTGTTTTAAACAATGTGTTCAGCGCAGAATTTGACTCACGCTTTATTCACATCTACATATTGGATTGCTAAAGCCGTATATTTTAAACTTTGTAATATTTCAGTGTTTTATACGTGTAGCGTATGAAGTAACCTTTTGAGTTTAGAAAAGCCTAATTTGGATTGGCGGCTCCGCTTCGCTACGCGGCCAACCCAAATTTTCAGGCTTATCTAAACTCGAAATTTTACTTCATGCTTAGTCGGGGAGAGGAAAACCCTCGCCTAAAAATTCAAATGAAAATCTTTTAAAAAAACAACGAATGTCCTAACATTTACAGTGTATGCATATGTATACCTGAAAGAAAAATTCCCTGTATTTAAAAAATCACATTTATGCACACATATTTGATATTGGACCCGTTCATCAAAATTTTCAACATTCAACATGTTTGGATTTGTTTGTGATGTATGTTGGTATCTTACGAACGGTACTTCGGTCGGTTTATTTTGTACAATTGCAAAAATCTCAAATACGCTCACGATTAACAATGCGGTCATCAAAGAATTTCCCAACAGTTGGCAACAAACTCCTAACTGTTGTCTCTGATGAACAGGCCCCTTTTCTTGTAATAAAATGTTATGTTTAATAATTTAATTTGAAATATCTTCAACAATTTAGCTAAAATTTGAAAATGTAAGCAAAAAATCTGAATGAAGTAGTATTAAATATAATTTAGCAAATTTAAAATAATAAAAAAACCTCTTTAACACATTTAACGTTTAAAACATGTTTTAAACAAGTTTAAGATTTTAAACATGTTTAAAACAAAACCGTTTAAAACACGACGGCTGTTTTTAAACATGTTTAAAACACTGTTTTAAAACAAAGTGTTTAAAACATATCAACCCTGATGTATACTAAATTTTAGTGGTGGCAAATGCCACCGTCAGGGCCGAAAGGATTAAAAATATACAATATTTAAGTACAGTATTACACGCACAGGCTTTTCTAAACACGAAATTTTACTTCTTGCTTAATCAAAAGAGTGTAAACACTCGTTCAAAACTTCAAATTACACTCAACGACGAACAAGCCTCAAAAACCTCAAAAATGCATACGTATCGGAAAATAAAAGAAACACTCTCTGAATATTTAAAAAATGTAATCAAAACAGAATTCTAGGTTGCTGAACTTTTGGAAAAATATTTAAAAAGTGCTAAACATCTTAATAAAAATAAAAATTGTGCGGCCTTTAAAACAATTTAGCTGTTAGTTTGGCCCTCGAAGCAATGGATTGGCCAGCCCTGCTTTAGATATTGCAGCTCAATAAATCGCGCAATGAATTATTAAGAATTTTACGGATTTCGAATCATTCTACATAAATCACCTACAATGTATGATTGTAAATATTTGCTTAGTGTTCTTTTTTTTAGTATCACGAGGCCTCCAAATACCTCGAGGTCCATACGTAGTCTGGCAATGTTTGCGTTATAAAAATAATTCTTAATTACATATATTTTGTATTAGCAGCGACTTAATAATAAATTAATTTAATGCGAATTTGCACGGGTATTTCCCGACATATTTATGTAAATAATATCTAACATGAACGGAATTATTTAATCTTGGAAATCGACTGCATTATGTTATTTGGGCTCGGCGCATTGTCTTCAATCTTGATAAGATAATGAATGGCGTCTGGATTTAGCGAATCCTTCCGTAAATACTTACAAATGTAAATATGAAATCGAACAAACAGGACCTAAATACCAGAAACTCTCACGTAGGATCAAGCGTTTCGCAGAGGCGCGAATTTTTGAAATTATCGAAAGCGACTTATTGGACATAAAAATAGTCGTGTATACAATCGTTCGTAAGATAACATTTCGCAGAGGCGCGAATTTTTGAAATAATCGAAGGCGTTTTATTGGAAAGAAAAATACTCGTATATAAATAAAATCGTTCGTAAGATAAAATGTATAATATGAATAAGTTGGGCTCGGGTGCAGTCCTATCTCGTCACTTTAAGCACTTTACCTCCTCAATTATTATTAAAGATTATCGGTTACAGTGCGCGTAGATACATAAGGTCCTGTCGAGGCTTGGCTAGTTTTTTTAATCGTGATGAAAGGAAAAGAAAGCGCAGTGCCAATTTTGTAAGTTTTGCTCTAGTAGGTTATGGTTGATGGGTCAAGTTAAGACAATTACATACGACCTTTCATCTTTGCGCAACGCAGATACCATTCAAACACTAGATTATATGCATTGCGCTTGAAACTATCCTAGCATTTTATGCGTGTCTGTTTGTGCGAGTGTACGTGATAATTTATTTACAAAAGAAAATCAGTGAAATGTCTGAAAAAGATAAAATATTTATTATATGTATAGTTGGGCTCGGGTGCATTATCAATATCCTATCTGACAAGTTTGAGCCACTCTACCTCAACAATATTTATTGTTTAAGAACGCGCGATCCGCGTTCTACTATACACTCTACATTTAACCATTTTGTGATTCCGCGACACGCTCGAAATGCAAGGCTTAGATAAAAACCCAACTATTTTGTAAGTTTTTTATTCAACACTCCAAATAAAACCATTTACATTCCCCTCGATAATTAATAAAAATGTGCTTACAGCGTCAATGGGAATAACAACGCGAACAATAATTATGGCACCCTGGGGAGGACGAGTAGCATATCTTCCACACAATCCAGTTCTCCAAGATTGATGATTTACTGTGTCCATGGAAAACCTAGTGCAGGGTGTTGTAAAGTGCTTGAAGGAGAAATCATCAATCTCGAACCTACGAAGGACGTGGATCTTTCTAGTCACACCAAGGAAAATTCAAACACATCTAACTTGAGTATGATTTGAAGGAGTTTCATCGAACTTGTGAATGATTGTGATTTTTTTTTTTAGTAAATAAGCATTGCCACAAATCACGGAATGAAGAAATCGACAAAAAAGCTAGAAGGAAGTTAATTATTGCTAGTATACTTTGTGTTATTTTTATGATAGGCGAAATTATTGGTAAGTTTTATTTTAACCCTTATATTACCCGGGTACTTCTTTACTTTCTTCCTATAGTTTAATTTTTTTTTATTTTGCATCGAATTTTTCTTTAAAAATCAAAATGATTTTCAGTAAATCATTTTGATTTTAACAGAAAAATTATACTCTTATTTTTATTTACTTTTCAATTTTACCTAACTAGTGATCGTGTGCAGGTGCGGAATGGGGCAAATTTTGTCAAAACTATGCTAAAGATTTTATATTTCATAAATGTTTATTATCCTAAGTATATTTTTTACGAATTTATATAATATTTGACATGTACACTTCTGTGTAATAAAATTAAGCACAAATTTCCTAACTAATTTTCACAGTTGTATAATTCGGGTCTGTGTTGATTGCCTAGCAGCAGTTTCAATAAATGATAAAACACCATAACTTGAAAATAACACCTTTATTAAAAATAATTAAAATTAAGCCCTTTGGAAAAAAGCGCTAGTAATAAATACAACAAAACCGAAATAGAAATACCATCTTCTATTTTAGTTAGAATACGAATTTTTGAATTGTTGTGTAAATGACGCAGAATTTTGACATTAAGGAAATTGATATATTTACATATTTTTGTAACTAAGAAACTCCATTGATAAGGCTGATTAATGTTGAAAGTCCGTCTTCACTTTTATATAAATAAAACAATTTAAACACTTTTAAATATATATTGTGCATTCGCTACAATTGTTTCGCCACACTGTGGCTTCTTCAGGCGAAGAAATGATAATTTCTTCGCCTGAAGAAGCCACAGTGTGGCGAAGCAATTGTAGCGAATGCACAATATATATTTGAAAGTGTTTAAATTGTTTTATTTATATAAAACTAAGAAACTCATTATGTCCGTTTTAAACTATAACATATTTTGTGTGCTTAATTTTATTGCACAGAAGTAAATATCTGCCTAATGTTATATTGTCAAATAATTTTATAATGTGCATTGTTATGGTAGCTTTGTAAATAAATGATTTAACTAAAAATAAAAATAAATGAAATATAAAAAAGATAATATCTCAAAATTTAAAAGTTACAACAAAGGGTTTATAAGTGTATTAGTAAATAGCAGAGCTGGGCAGAATTCGAATCGTTTTAGAGGATTCAAAAAAGGCATTCGAATACTTTAGTTAAACTGGATTCGTGATTCGGATTCATTACATTTTTTTTAAGAGGATTCATATTCGAATCCAAATGCGGGTGATTCGAATCCTCCTAAAAGGATTCGAATATTTATAAAAGGATTCGAATACTTACAAAAGGATTTGAATCGACAAAAATAATTCGAATCAATTGTGAGGATTAACATGAAAAATTTGTTTTGTGTTTTTTCATTTCTCGTTAAATCACTGTTTTATACGCGTGGCGCATGAAGTAAAATTTCGAGTTTAGAAAAGCCCCGCGAAAATTTGTCTCGGGTCGCTGCGCGACCCTCGACAAATTTTCTACGCGGGGCTTTTCTAAACTCGAAATTTTACTTCATGCTTAGTCTGGGAGTGGAAACGCTTGTTCGAAACTTTAAACTGATTGCTTTAATAAGAACATTAAATGACTGAAAATGTTTTTAAAGATAATAATCTAGTTTTCAAAATGTTGTTTAACATTATTTGAAGTAAAACTGACATGGTAGCCACAATCTGAAATGTTAAAGTTTTCCGGCATTTCCCTGATTCAAGATTTTTTTCCCTGACCTTTTAATATAACTTTCTTCTGTGGAAAACCCCCAGTTTTTTAAACTGTTTTGATTGTTTTTGTCAATATTAAAGTTGGTTTTTTAAATGTTTACGCCTTTTGTCATTTTTATAACGCCTGTTGATTTTTACAAATTTAATAATATCATATGGCTTTTTTGTTAGTGTTTTGGTCAATTTGAATAAAAACCATGACTTATCTCTGACTTTCCCGGTTTTAATGATATTCAGTGAATTTTTATTTGCGTAATTTTTAGGCATTCGTTGATTTTATAATAGAGTTCAATTTGAAGTTTTGAAAGAATGTTTCCACTTCCAGACTAAGCATGAAGTAAAATTTCGAGTTTAGAAAAGCCCCGCGTAAAAATTTGTCGAGGGTCGCGCAGCGACCCGAGACAAATTTTTACGGGGCTTTTCTAAACATTAGGAATAGATGCGAACATGAGACTCCTCTCGTCCTCTCGTCTACCCTCTTAGCTGGGTAGGCGACACTTCAAGCTGAGTAGGCTAAGCCATAAAAAATGAGAAATTACAATAACCCAATTCGAACTCGGTAATCAAATCGTTGAGTGTCGCACATTCAATTTGGTAAATAAATGAAAAAGGAATTTTTCCTACTCATCACTTGAATCAACATATACCGGCATTTCACATTCCTATTCAAAACATGAATCCAGAAATGCACTTATATTTAAAGAATGTATTGGGAAATATTTTATTAATGTCTTTCTTTGTTGTATATCAACAACATATTCAATGAACAGTCCGCGGCAGAAAAATTACATTCGCAATTCAAGGCCGCGCACCGGGAATCCGTGTCGTGACAAATGCCGTACACGAATTTTACATATCAAACCCAATTTCTTTTCACATGTTTTTGGAAATTACAGTATAATTTTAAGATATTACTAAAATAGCACGATGCTGCCCCCTATTTATTAAAAGCATAATCAAAATTTACATTGCTCTTATGGAGATTTCTAAGCAACGATTAAGTTTATTTATCAATTATTTTAGATTAATCTATTTGATACAACATGTTTATAATAATTATTTCAATAAATTAAAGCAATATGAAGAAAAAGTAACGTTTTCCATGAAGTTATGCACGGATTTATGTGATCATTTAAGAGTGTTTCATCAGTTGATTTATATATAATTTAAGAAACATTTAGAAAAAAAGAATAGTGTCAATTTATTCGCAAAGCTTCAATGTGCAATATGTATAAGTTTCAAAGATCTATTTTCATTATTGTGGAAGATTAATCGTTGTTTGTTCTTATGGCCAAATAACATGTGAATTTCCGACCTTAACCATATTTTTTTTACTGCAATCAATAAAGTAGTGCTATCAAATTTTGCTTTTGAATGAGAAAATAGAGCGAAGAAAGTGATTTTAAATGCATTTTAATTCATTTTATTGAGTAAAAGCACAGTTCGTATATCTCCAGTTAGCCAGTCTCTATATAAAATTTGGTAACCGCGTTTAGATGCTGCATCCAGAAGCGAGACCGGTGATTGGTGTACACAGTCGACTGTCTTACTCTTACCCCACATCCTGACCATAGTCCCTCCTTTTCTACGCGATTTCCAGTTCTCCCATAAGCATTGGCTCCCCTTAATAAAAGCATTTTTATAGTTGTTCATGCACTATTATAACTGAAAAAATCCCTTAAACATAAATGTTTCCTTTATAACTATTACGATTTAAAATTACATTTTAGAAGCATACAGATTTTTTTCTTTTAAAGTATACTTTCACATATTCCAAACCAAATGGCTTCAGACGGTTGAATTGATCAAAATAAACTTTTTTAAACATAATTAACATGAGATCAAACATAAGCTCAAGTATATTTTAAACTTCACTTTAAATCAGTGTTATATACGCGTGGCGCATAAAGTAAAATTTCGAGTTTAGAAAAGCCCTCCGCTTCGCTACGCGATCAAACCATATTTTTAGGCTTTGCGAAACTCGAAATGTTACTTCATGCTTAACCAAGGAGTGGAAACAATCGTTAGAATCTTCAAATTGAACTCTTAAAAATACAACGAATGCCCAACAGAGAATCAAAAAGCTATTAAACCTTTAAAATTCTAAATGTTTTATGTATATCGCTATTTTCTAGTAGATGAAGAGACCTAGATACAAGCGACAACATGGATATTTGATATTCAGAAATGTTCTTCGTTAAAATGGACATGATTACCTGCAATTAAGCGATAAAAATGGTTTTTAGATCTGTCATTACTACAAGAAAATTATAAATGAAATAGAAATAATCAAGAATGAAATTTACGCGAAGCTCGCAGATTTTAATAACATTGAAGAAATTTAGTCGTTCATTAAAAAATCCTGGCTTGTTTTGGATCAACATATTTGTCAGAATCTGCGTTTTCAAATAAAAAAGCAAAGAAAGGAATAAAATTACACATGATCACTTAGGTCAATGCTTGAGATTAGCAACAGAAAATTGGAGAAAACATGTTTACAAATGTCTGCAAAATAAACAAATGATTCAGCATAAAACAACATAAATTTCACTAAATTTACTTAATTGCCTTTACTAGATTTTTTATATATTTTAAACCAAACTCGAAGAAATTGTATGTCTTTGCGTTTCTTATTTTAATAAAAATAAAAATCATAATTTTAAATTACAATAAAAATAAAAATCTAAAAGTAACATGTCTGTGAATTTTATCATTTTTTCGTAAAATTTAAATGAAGAAATTATGTTTTTGCTAATTTAAATGATAAAAACCCTCTTTTTTGTATGCATAAACAGCAAAAACAATATTTTTACAGTTAAACCCCCCGAAATGTTTAGCGGATATTATACATTGCGTTTTTCTCGCTAAAGTCTTGCTCTCGGATTTCTTATAAATGTGTTTTTGAGATATTTGAGAAAATTGAAAATCGCCTGTTTTCCAAATATTATTTTTGATTAAATGATGACAATTTTCGAAAAAAAATATTAAAACAATAATTTTATTGCGATATGAGCCTAAGCCTTACAATTGTTAGTACATAATTAAAGCTAATTATTAAAATTCCTTCTTTGTTACAATCTTCAATAAATGAACACTGTTTACTGAATACTTTTCGGTTAGTGCTATAGAAATTAGGGAATTCCGTCGGTATATTTTCCAGTAATTATGGTCACACGAAAAGTAACACAATAGCAATTGTTCCCATGCAGTCGCACGGGGGATGCCATAAATTTTAATCCGAAAAGTAAGTAAAATTTTAGTACCCGCTGATTGCTGTTGTTGATCAAATGGCGCACAATAAGCGTTTATAAAATTTCAATGGGAAAAGTGCAAGTTGCTCTGATCACGCAACAAACGTTTTTTTTTTTTGAAATTGTGTTAATATTTTTTTAAATCCTTTACATTTTTTTAAATCGCTTACATTTTTGTATTCCTTAACAATTAGGTTATTGATATATTAATCGTGATTATATTTATTAAAAGTATGGTTCGTTTAAAAAAAACGCGAATCGTGATTAAAATATATATATATTTAAAACTATTTAAACAACTTTCAAACAGTAGTTTACTCAAAAACTAAAAATGTGAACCAAATTTTGCACTATCTATCAGTAGGATTAATCTGATTAGTTAATAAAATACGAGTTTTTCGTTTTTCGTATAAAATAAATAACACTAAATGAATTTTACTACGTCTATATACAGAGAGTTTTATGTAACACCGAACATGCCAGAAAATATTCAATGTAAATTTTCCTATGTTCGATGTGTTCTGGGACGCATCAAAGCATTAAGTGCGGTTTCATTGGCTCTGATTTTAGTAGTTCTAACGCAACTTACATTTTACGTCAAAGTGAAATGTGTTATTCATTAATCGCCTACATCACTAATGGAATGTTAATATTAAACAGAAAAGAAAAATGAGAAAGAGGAGAACAGATTTAGCTTAAGTGCAGACAAATTTTCTGGGCTTTTCTAAACTCGAAATTTTACTTCATGCGCCACGCGTATAAAACACTAAAATATTGTGAAATGTATGTATATTCGAACTACATTTGAAATCTGTTTTTATACGCGTGGCGCATGAAGTAAAATTTCGAGCTGCACGACCCGAGACAAATTTTCACGGGGCTTTTCTAAACTCGAAATTTTACTTCATACTTAGACTGGGAGTGGAAAACTCTCGTTTAAAGCTTCAAATTAAACTTAAAAAAAACAAGATATATCTAAAGATTTACAGAAAATTGGCTGAATTTGGAATACGTATACTTGAAAGAAAAACTCCCTGTATGTTTCACAACAGTATTAATCTTGACTGTCTTGAAATGTCAATGTCTTGCTTTGGATAAATAAGTATGTTCCATATTCCCACACACTGCACTTACCATAAACGCACAAGAATTAGTAACTGACATATTTTATTTTGACGTTACATTAGTCCTAATTTGCATTAGAACTACTAAAAATCGTAATCAATGAAATCGCACCCAGAAGAATGTAAATTGGGTTGACTATATTACCATTGGAAATCGTAGCCAATCACATTGCACTCAATGCTTTGATGCGTCCCAGAACAAATCGAACATAGGAAAATTGACAGTGAACATTTTCTGGCATGTTCGGTGTTACTTAAAACTCTCTGTGTATATAATACCACAAAGTCTACTTTCGAATAATGCAGAGAATAAAATTTTAAAAGAAAATGCAGGAATAAATTGAACATGCATCGTTAGCCTGTTATAGAAAAAAACCTGTTTCTAAGATTCAAAAATAAACATCTGGAATATGATACAACAAGAAACGCAGAAGAGAGAGAGAGAGAGAGAGAGAGAGAGAGAGATAGAGCAATTATCTCTCTATCACTCTCTCTTCCTGAAACTTGATTTCGCGACATCTGGAGTAAAATAGTCGTAACCGACCGATCCGTCTGTCTATATACACCAGTCCCGGCATCCTGCCCCCAGCCTCCGACCACGTGTTCCCAAATTTTATATGGGGACTGGATATATACAAACTGTGCCTGTATACACTTTTTTGTATATGTTTTATTTGTATAAAACGTAGTATGAAAGCTTGTACACTTCTGCGCTAAGATATCTGAAATACGCGATGGTGATACAAAATCTGAAATACGCGGTGGTGATACAAAAATGCTGATATGTGATACAAGAATGCTGCATAATACTATGTGTGACCAGCATCGCAACTTTCAGTGCAACCTCGCAACTTTTTTACTGCACACACAGAAGCCGTAAAAAAGTGTCAAATAATAAATATTAAAAAATATTGTAGTATAGTTTGAAAATTACTAAAATTAATATTTCAGGTGGATACTTATCAAGTAGTTTAGCTATAGCAACAGATGCTGCCCACCTTCTTACAGACTTCGCCAGTTTTATGATATCATTATTTTCGTTATGGATGGCAACGCGTCCTGCGACCAAGAAGATGTCGTTTGGATGGTACAGAGCGGAAGTCATCGGAGCTTTAACATCAGTATTGATGATTTGGGTAGTGACCGGCGTTTTGGTCTACTTAGCAGTTGAAAGAGTCGTCGAGCGCGATTTCGAAATAGATGCCTTTGTTATGTTGATAACTTCCGCCGTTGGAGTTGCTGTCAATTTAATGTAAGAACTAGAGGAGCTCTACGGCCTGTCCACATCGGCTCAACAAAGGCGCTCTCCCGAAGAGCCAGCATTAAATCGAATACTAGTTTGGTAATGAACCAACATTACCAGTACACAAATGTTTATGTAGCCTCGGTTAAGTTAGTGTTGGTTAGAAGATAGAAAAAAAATGCATAAGTTCATGCCGACATTACGGAAGAGGCCCTTTGTGAAGCCGATGTAGACCGCATAAGTACGTCGTATAATAATTCATGTGGTGGCATCAAAAAAAACTTCAAAGTTTAGACGTACGCAATTAACTAAATTATAAGAATAAAGCCGTTACACAAACGGCAAATAATGGGGCCGATTCTGTAAGTGAAATGTTAAATTTAACGTATATGATTTTCTTTAACTTCACCAAGATTTGATATTTCTTTTTCCTCTTCTGCAAAATTCAAAACTCTGTCGACCAGAGATTTGGCATTTGTTATTTTTTTCCTCTTCTGCGAAATTCAAAACCCTGTCGACCAGAGATTTGGCATTTGTTATGTATACTTAGAATGTTTGGTTGAGGAATGACATACACGTTTAATTTAACATTTCGTTTATAGAATCGGTTCGAATATTTATCTATTTTATATTGTGCACAAAAAAACGTCATTGCTTATCAATAGTTCCTTATTAGAGCATTCAAATTACCAAAATAGATAATTCCCCCGATTAAGTACGCGAAATGTTAAGTTTAATGTATACGTTATTAATTACCCTTACAATCTAAGTATACATACCAAGTACTAAACGCACATAGGCTCTTACGTTAATGAATAACATATGCAGCTAAATAATAGGTAAGGAACCCAATTTAAGACTATCTTTTTTTATGTTCAGAGTAGTTTTACCCGTTAAAAGTCCTTCGTCCGGGCATCATTTTAATAGGAAAATAATCAGAAACCTCAGGGGAAGTTTCAGAAACACTATAGTATATTTAAATAGAAGAACGGTAGATTTCTAAAAAACCAACTACCTTCATGGTTAAAAAGGTATACCCTTCAAAAGTCCATTGTCTGGACTCGATTCAATCACGTTTTGACTTCCAAAAGATAAGATACCTGAAATGACAGATTTAAAACACTTTTCAAGTAAAAGTTGTATCTCTTCTGTAGTTTAAAGTTTTTGATTTATGCTGTTTGTTAAAATAAATTGTGTGTATGAATAAGTTTTGCAGAATATTTCCAATCTTTTAGTTTTAGTTTAAATTTAGTGGAGATATAGACTGAGAATATACATTGGCCAGTCTTGGATCAGTGGTGCGTTTATCAAATCAAATCATCCACAGAGTCTCTTTAAAAAATACTTAAGAATGCATTTTTTGAAAAACTAGATTATTTGTTTTAGTATAGTAGGCTTTGGAAACAAAATCACCAACATTGGTTTTAAATAAAATATTTACAGTTCACATAACACAGAGCTGGGAATCTTTTTAAAAGATTCAAATAAGTTATTCGAATACCCTAGTTAAATTGATTCGTGATCTGGATTCGTTACATTTTTATTTATTTATTTATTCATTTATTTAACGGAAAATCCATTTTACAAATCAAAATTTAACCAAATATAATTACTACAACAACAACAAAAATTTAATACAAATAATACAATAATAAAATATAAATATAATACAATATTATATAATATAAATATAATACAATATAATATAATATAAATTTGACTTATTAAACTAAGAAAAATTACAAATATTTATTCGCTTAAGTCTTGCCATGAATTGTGAGGGTGAGACAGAGTTGAAAATGTCAAAGTTTGGATGTACAGATAATGTATTGGCTGTTCGCATAAACCTTGAAAGTGGGCTATTATATCCGTAATTTGTCTTATGAAGTTGAAGACGAAATATAGGTAAATGTCTAGTTGGGCGATTGGTTAAATTAATACTGAAATTAATTTGTGATAAAAGATATGGACAATTAACAGCATTACAAATTAATTTATGAAAAAACAACAAGTCGGCATACACCCGGCGACAACATAGTTTATCAATACATTGTTCCGATGATAATATCTCTAAATTTGTGCTAGAATCGAAACCTAACTTGTACGCAAGCACCTTTAAAAATTTGTTTTCCAAAGCACTGATATAAACGCGTTGTGATGGTGCCCATACACAAGATCCATACTCTAGATGAGAACGTACAAAAGCGAAATAAACCCGTTTAAATGCTGCTGGCGACAAGTCCTTAGCCATTCTTTTTATATAACCCAACATTTTCAAAGCTCGATTACAAATTGCGTTAATATGACTGGCAAAACATAATTTCCTATCAAAGGTAATACCCAAATCTTTGGTAACATTTAGTTGTTCTAAGTGGTGACCATGAATTGGATAATCAAACCGTACAACAGTTGTTTTTCTGGTGAAAATCATTGTTTTACATTTTCGAACATTAAAAAACAAATGATTTTGTAGACACCAATTAAAGACAGATGATAAATCATCTTGCAGCAATGAACAATCGTCAACCGATACAATTTCCTTATACAATTTCAGGTCATCGGCAAAGAGCAAAAATGAGGAATGTTTTATAACCCGTGAAATGTCATTAACAAATAGTAAAAACAGCAATGGACCACAATGCGAGCCTTGGGGAACTACTGAGGGCACTTGAATGGTGTTGGATATAAAATTCTTAATTTTTACGCACTGCACACGATTGATTAAAAAGCTATATACCCACTTGACAACATCGGCATGGAACCCTAACGCTAATAATTTCGCCACTAAAATTTCGTGATTAACGCGATCAAAAGCCTTGGCAAAATCGGTGAACACGGTATCTACTGAATGGCGTGAATAAGTTAGAAGATTTGTTGATGTCGATCTGCCACTACGGAATCCATGCTGTTCCTCTATAAGTATGTTTTTACACATCCAATTGAGTTTGACAGAAACAAGTTTATCAAACAACTTTGGTATGACGGATTGTATTGATATACTGCGGTAGTTAGCAATATCATCCCTTTTGCCAGACTTAAAGATTGGTGTTATATAGCTTTTCTTCCAGAATTCGGGAAATGTGTTTTGTGTGACAGATGCCTCAAATAAAATGAATAATGGCGATGTAATAGAAAAAATACAATTCTTTAAAAAAGTTGAAGGAATTCCGTCAGGGCCTATGCCATTGCTATTTTTTAAATTATTAATACTTTCGAATATTTCACTTTAAAATAATCTGATTGGCATATAAGCTGCCTCAGAAGTACATCGAAAGGTCGGTATAAGTGTAGGTTTATCCGTACTATATACGGTGGAGAAATAATCCGCAAATAAATTAACACATTCTGAACCATTGCTACTTCTATTGGCGTTAAAGTACATTATATTTGGATATTCAGGAACAGAATTAGTTACTTTTACAAAACTCCAGAATTTTTTAGGATTATTAGCAATGTCATATATAGTTGATTTCTTAGATATACACATTTAATTCGTAGATTTTTGAAATTCTGGTAATTTGAAGAATTATTACATTCCTTAAACACTTTATGCGCAACAAGTTTTTGTTTAATTAAATTAATCAATTCAGAAGAAAACCAGACTGGGTACGTGGATGACTTTATACGTTTCATTGGTATGAATTGTTCAAAGACTTTATACAATATGGTGTAAAATATATCGACCATATTATCAATATGACCCTTTAATATAATATGCCACTCAATAGAATTTAAATAGATATTAATATCAGAATAATTAGCACGTGAAAAGTCATAAATGTATTCATTAAATTGAAGTGATTTAACGGGTATGTGTGAAGGCATTGTAATAAGATATGGCACATGGTGCTGTTTTACATCGAAAAGCAAGTCGGATGCTCTTGAGATAAAAAATCCGTCGTGCGCGAATATTAAATCTAGAAATACACTATTTTCGTTAAGTATAGTACAGATTTGAGAGAGATTATAAAAACTAAACGTCTCACTAAGTAATTGAGCCGGATATGAAGAAGTGTTATTATTAATAAGGCCGAAATCATCATTAGACCATTCAGCATCAGGTAGGTTATAATCGCCACAAATAAGCACTTTTGAGTTAGGGTATTTATCTAATATGGATTCAACAACAAGACAATAGTCGTTACATTTGTCTGGTAGTGAACCCGGAGGAATATAAACAGCACCGACAATCAAATTGATATCAAAATAAGAAATAGATACAAATAACTGTTCAACAGAACGACATTTTATATTAATATGATTACACGACAAACTGTTGTGAATCGCAATTAAAACACCACCGCCACGACATTTATTGCTTGAATCAGAACAACGGTCCATTCTAAAAATATAGTAATTTTTTAATTTGAGCTCAACATTATCAATATTATTATCTAGCCAAGTTTCTGTAATTATAATGATATCATACATAGAGCAAATCACATTTAACATGAAAGTGTTTAACTTGGTTCGCATGCCGCCTACGTTATGATAATATATATTTAGTTTTTTGCAACAGCATTTCTAATAGAACTGGCTTGATTTGCCCGGTTTCCTGCTGCCTTCACAATTTTTGGAACTCCTGATATAAATTTGATGATCAGGTCCTGTTCGCCGTTACTCTTTCTCGCCTCCATTTGTTCCCTCAGCTCGTTAAACTCTTTCCTTTGCATTAAGGTACGATCGTAGTTGAACTTTATAAGATTATCCTTTAATTTATAAGTTTTGGAAATAATATTTTTTACTAGATCATTGGTTTCTAATATTGCTTTAATTGGTCTTGGTTTAGAGCCTTTACGGCCAACTCTGTAAACATGTGTTGGCTTAAATTCCAGTGATAAGGGATTTAAAGTATTTTGAATTGCACACAGATCTTCTTCACTTTGCAACTTTGGGTCCGCTTTAGTAGATTCAGGTACATTGTAAATCATTAATTTTGTAAGGGAATTCGTATTCTAATCAGAACGTGAGTGATTTGAATCCTTATAAACGGATTCGAATACTTACAAAAACAATTCAAATTCGTTGTGAGGATTCTCATGAAAATATTTTTTTTGTATTTTTGAACTTTACATTGTGCAATATAAAGTTCAAAACACAAAAAAATGTGTCAGCGCGAGCTCGCGAAGTCCACTGGCAGTTTTTGTCCTCATATAAAATAAAATGTAAGGATGTTTCAAAAAATTGGTAAGTTTAATAAAATTCGTTAAAATGATTCAAAATCCTACACAAAGCTTGCAATCAATA
This sequence comes from Philonthus cognatus, assembly GCA_932526585.2. Classification (NCBI taxonomy): domain Eukaryota; kingdom Metazoa; phylum Arthropoda; class Insecta; order Coleoptera; family Staphylinidae; genus Philonthus; species Philonthus cognatus. Next base: position 96,103,259 of record OW052243.1, read on the forward strand.
CAAACAAAGGTGATATTATTTCTAAAATCTATAATAAACAAAATTAGCAAAAAATAGTAAATACAATATTTAAATTGGAATTAATAACAAGAAATCGTGGAAATGAGTGTAATACTTTAAAAATATAATAAGGTTTTAATAAAATAAATAACATTCTAACGGGTGTCTTTCACTCCTTAATTAAGCATGAAGTAAAATTTCGAGTTTAGAATAGCCTGAAAATTTGGCTTGGTCGCGTAGCGAAGCGAAGCCACCAAGCCTAGTTACGCTTTTCTAACGTCGAAATTTTACTTCATGCGCCAAGCGTATAAAACTCAGATTTAAAGTAAATATTGCAATAAACTGCTCAAGTTTGGTCTCACGTTAATAAATATTACAAATGTTTAACCAAAATCTTCAAAAAGTCAAGCGCCTGAAGCAATTTATTTTTTAATAATACTTAGATATCCCAAAGATAATTGCTCAAATTTTAAAAACGTGAGAAAAAGCTTAGATAGTATATTTTTTATAAAGGGTGAGTTTTTTTTCATGTTCACTACGGGAATCTCGGAAATTATAAGAGATAGAGAAACGGTAAAATGGGAAAAGAAATGGTTCGAGGGTAACTAGATATTTTGAAAAAAAGTGAAAAGTGTCGATTTTTTAAATCGATTTTTCTCGGCTATTAAAAGGCAAAGTTTTAGATAATTTTACACTTAATAATAAAATGATCAGATATTTATGTGTAGTTATGTGTAAAAAGAAATTGAAATTGGTAGGGAAAAATATCCATAAAAAAAACAATTGTTTTTAACACTAAATCAATTGAAAATAATACAATAATAATTAAGCTAACTGTTACAAACGATCGCAATTGCTTAATTATGGTCATTATTTCATGGCTAACTATTTTTTTGTAAATAAAATAGAAAATAGTTAACAACTCGGTTATTTTTGTAAATAAGTATATCAAGTGATATATCTGATTAAAGAGAAAAAAAAACCTTTCTAATGATAACATAGCCTACCATTTTTTTTCTAAGGGGCAAGGCCTACTAGGGTTTCCATTTAAAAAAATGCAAGTTTGTTATATTTCGAAAACTAATATCGATAGAAAAAATCTGATATAATTTTATTATTCAGTGTAAAATTATTTAAAACTTTGCCATGTGTTTCTCTCTTTTAATAACTGAGAAAATTTGATTTGAAAAAATCGACACTTTTCACATTTTTAAAAATATCTAGTTACCCTTGACTTCTTCAAAGACTTTGAAAATATCTTTTTATTCAGCTCATTTAACTGTTTCTCTATCTCTTATAGTTTTCGACATCCCTATAAAGAACATGAAAAAAAACTCACCCTGTATATCTAATTAATTTCTTACTTTATCCGTGGTGAAACATTTTTGAATCTAATCATGGTATATTTAATTAAAACACTTAGTTTGCTTTAATATATCCGTGAAACAAACCAAGGGATTTACTTAAATATACCATAATTAGTATATTTTGAACTCACTTTAATATGCATGAAGTGAAATTTCAACTTTAAAAAAGCCTGAAATTTTACTTCATGCTTGATCAAGGAGTGGAAACACTCGTTCGGAACGTAAAATGGAATTATTAAGAATTAATATTTTTTTCAGAATGGGATTAACTCTTCATCAACATGGCCATACTCATGGTGGAGGAAGTCATGGCCACAGCCATGACAATATTAACGTCAGAGCCGCCTACATCCATGTGATCGGTGACTTCATCCAAAGCTTTGGCGTCCTAGTAGCTGCCCTGGTGATCTATTTCAAAGTATGTTACAGGAAACCCCAGAACAAAACAAAACAATCAATTTCAAATTTCATTTACAGCCCGAATGGAATATCGTAGATCCAATATGCACCTTCATATTTTCAGTGCTGGTCCTGTTTACAACATTCTCGATAATAAAGGACACGCTCTTAGTATTAATGGAAGGAATACCCAAAGGCATCGACTTCAATGACGTCGTTAGCATATTTATGCAAATCGAAGGTGTCAAAAAGGTGCACAATTTGCGCATTTGGGCGCTTAGCCTTGACAAGACCGCACTATCGGCGCACCTGGCAATTGGTATGTACGTTTATCACAGAAATGCAATGTTTGCTACATGACCCGCCCGCTTTCAGTGCCAGGAACTAATCCCCAAGGCGTGCTTATGAATGCAACGAAAAATATACACGATAAGTACAACTTTTTTGAAATGACTCTACAAATCGAGGAATTCCAGGAGGTCATGGAGGACTGCTACCAATGTAAAATTCCTGAATAGCAGTATTTACTTACTAATGTTATTAATAGTCGTGGGATTTTAATGCTGAACTTTACGACTTTAAAGTTACAAACACATTTTATTTAAGTTGATCACACTATTTTATTTAGAAAAATTAATTTATGTTGTAATTTTTTAAATAAAAATCCATAACCGTCGAAGACTAGTCAACACCCAATGATCTAATAACTACTAGATCTAGCGTTCGCCGTGGCACCAATATCTGTCTATCCTTTACAAATATAAAATCGCTGTTGTTGGGAAAGAATGGCACGAAGTTTGGGCAAAATGTGCGCGTGTACTATGCTCTCTTATGAGAGAATATCAATTAATTCAATTTAGTAGTAGTATTTTCTTAACAAAACAATACGGATTTATTAAAATATTAATATATACGTGTTATTATTTTCACAGTTAATGAGCATATTAAAAATATATAGAGTTTTGTAAAAATATCACAAATATAATAATTAAATCATTAACATGGTTTATTTGATAATAAATAATAAAATAATTTTATAACAAATATATTTGTATTAGTCTACGAGCCGGCAGTATCAGCTGCTGCCTCGGACTAAATTCCACCAGCAGGCCTCATTTGTCCACATGTAATTGAGAATACAATTTCAAAATAACTTAGTAAACAAAACAATGATACTGATTAATAAAATTTTTTTGTCGTTAAATCAATTAATTTGGAATATTCATGTGGATTTTTTTGTTTTACATCCTTAAAAGATTTAATTCTATGATTTATTCTCAATGCAAAATAATTTCAAACTAAATTAATCAATTCAATAAAATAAGTACTCAATGGATCTTGATCTACAATGTGAATTTTTAAAGAAATAAATAATGTGTTAATATTTACTTATTTAATTGATTTGATTGCTTTTTATATGAATTTACTGTGCTTCGTAACTGGGGAATAATTTGGTTTTCTCGAAAGATCAATTTTTTTAAATGGGATCAGATCTAAAGCTATTAATTAATAAAATACTACATAATCTAAAACATTAAGTCTATTACCTGTGAAAAGGTACCACCCAGTAATACACCATACACGAATTCACCATCGCGGAGAAGAAATAAAATATTTTGAATTGTGGAGGCTTCTACTTCGTTATACATGTTAATTTAACACAATAAAACACTTTTAACTTTGTTTGTATAACACAATTTATTTTTATGTGACTGCAGTTTCGGCAAATTCAGCTTGCCATTATCAAACATGAAGTCACATAAAAATAAATTGTGTTATACAAACAAAGTTAAAAGTGTTTTATTGTGTTAAAGAAATAAAATATTTGTCATTACACGAGGTTTGTTTTCAATATATTTAAAAAAACACGCAGCGGAAACAAAAAATTCTCGTAAACGCCCAAGCAATAGTTTTGCCCGAACATCGGCCCCTCTCTGTCTATTTATGTTGGTGCTGCGTTTTTCTCTCTACGCTCGATCTATTAGTAGATCATTGGCCAACACCTATTATAAATATTAAAAATATGTATAAACATTAAGAGACGCTTATTTATGAGTTATTAAGACGAAAGTTTATATTATGGTAAAGCTATTATTTTTTTCAAATTTCCTTATTACAATCTTTTAGTTAAGGTTGTGATTTATTATGGGTAAGGTCAAACGTTTTTAAAAGTAACTAATTCCAGTACAAAAAAGAAGACGTAATATATAATGCAAAGAATTGGTAACGATGTTGAGCTAATTGTATCCTGAGTTTACCGACATCCCCTCATTTTCCGTAGCACACGTTTTTATTGACAATTGAAAAAGTAATCAATATTTCATTGTGAATATTTTATATTAATTTTTGTATGCTCAAATATAAGAACAAATTCACAAAGGGTGCAAATCCAAAAATACACTTAGTTACTGTTAATAAAGTTTAAGCATTTTTAAAATTTAAGTTTTTAAAGATTCATTCTAAAATATACACGGTCGGATCAAAAAAAGTTCTGAATAAAATTTGTTTGCCTGGAAGAGATACCACCCCTGGATCCCTGGGGTGGGGGCAACTTTGAAATCGTAGACGGGACCCCCGGATTAGGATTCCCCATAAACAAATAAGTAACTTTTATTTGAAACATTTTTTTCGATTCGTGACAGATGGCGCTGTAATCACAAGAAACCTGATTTTTGCGAATATCTCGAGAAATTACACATCGCAAAGAAGGAAAAAAATTGTTTATAATTTTTCAAAAAGCTGTTCAGCGATACGAAACTCGATCCACCCTCCCCCATTCCTACCCCATTGTGGTGAAAATGGATGTTGCTTCAAAATCGTGATTGGAAAACCATATTTTTTATAGTACTACGTCCACGTCGTTGTTCTTGGGTAACGCTAAAAGTAGTTGTTAACTTATTGATAAACAAATACATGCTTTCGATAGCAGCGCCATGTGTGAGAAAATGTAATATCAACAATGAAGTGAAATCAATGGATTTTGTCTTGGAAAGCCAGGATTTCCTATAATACAATTACGATTTTGAAGCAACTTCCATTTTCACCACAATAGGGTAAGGATGGGGGGAGGGTGGATCGAGTTTCGTAACGCTGAATAGCTTTTTGAAAAATTAAACAATTTTTTTCCTTCTTTGCGATGTGTAATTTTTTTTGATGTGTAAGCGCTATAATCGCAAGAAACCTGATTTTTGCGAATATCTCGAGAAATTACACATCGAATCGAAAAAAAGAAAAACTTATTTTTTTCGATTCGATGTGTAATTTCTCGAGATATTCGCAAAAATCAGGTTTCTTGCGATTATAGCGCTATCTGTCACGAATCGAAAAAATGGATTCAAATAAAAGTTATTTATTTTTTATAAGGAATCCGAATCAGCAATAAAAAATGGGGATTCCCATTTATGATTTAAAAGTTGCCCCCACCCCACCCCAGGGGGTGGGGGTGAGGGGTCGACTTTAGGATCATTGGATGGCCCTCTTCCAGGCAAACACATTTTATTCAGAACTTTTTTTGATCCGATGCGTAGTTTTTAAAATATTTCAATGTCTTCAGATAAATCGGCCACCCTGTATACCGTAGGGGACATACGGAATACTGCTCGAATAGGAAACACTTTTTCATTTTCCATTACAAAAAGTCAATCTTTACAGAAAGTTTTGAACGACTTGAACACTATTTTCAGTGTGAAATTTACTATAGAGGGCGCTCAAAAATTTAAAAAACTAAAATTGTAATAAGAGAAAAGTATCTCTAATTATAACTTAAGAGAAAGACGTTATTTGAAAAAGTAATTTGTAATCGAAAATTATGTTTATATACAAAATATGAACTTAATAGAAGCAATTTTATTTTTATTAAATTTATTTATTTTATGTAAGTTATTTAAATGAAAAACACTTGGTATTGTTTCACAAATTAAAACTTTATTCCGACTAGTTTCGGTTTGTTAGACCATTTTCAAAATAATTGTATTTCTAATAAATTATTAATTTTTCATCACAATTGCTGATATTTAGCCAATAAAAATGAAAATATCATAAAATTGGAATCTTTTGTAAAAATCTTAAATAAACTTAAGTTACTAATATCAAACTAAAATTATGCAGGGAGTTTTTCTTTTAAGTATACAAATATTAATTATTCTGTAAATCTTCACATATTCTTTGTTTTATTTTTAAAGTTCAATTTGAGACTTAAACGAGTGTTTTCCATTCCCAAATTAAGCATGAAGTAAAATTTCGAGTTTAGAAAAGCCCGAAAATTTGGTTTCGTCGCATAGCGAAGCGGAGTGACCAAACCAAATTTTTAGGCTTTTCTAAACTCGAAATTTTACTTCATGCGCCACGCGTATAAAACACTTAAATATTGTAAAGTTCGCACCAGTGTTTTATACGCGTGACGCATGAAGTAAAATTACGAATTTAGAAAAGACTGAATCAAACAACATTTTCAGGCTTTTCTAAACTCTAAATGATACTTCATGCGTAATCTGGAAGTGGAAAACACTCATTTAAAGCTTTAAACTGAATAAAAAAAAAAAAAACAACAAATGTCGGAAAATTTACAGCGTAAATAAAAATCCCCTGTACATATATACTTTAAAGAAAAAAATCCCTTATATTTAAATTAATTACGTCATTAAATACATTTTGCTCTTTTATTCTTTATCCATTGTAAAGACCCTTATATCAAATTTGTAATGTCTTTATAGTACTGGTGTTTTTAAGAGAGGCAATGCGTTTTATAAAGAATGACTTTTTGTTGAAAAATTGATAATAAAAAACGTACAGAACAGTTATCCGAGGACACATGGTATATACCATAACTTGATTGAAAAGAGGTAATTTAATAGAAATGCAGATATTTTGAATAATTAACATTGAAAAAATAAATTCTAAAAAATAAAATTGTGTCAATTAAGTTAAAACTGTGTATTTAGCTTCAATTCTCGATTGCAAATTACTTTTTCCAATAACATTTTTCCCTTTTGTTTTTCTTAATTTTTTAACGCCCTGTGTGGTCAAATTAGGATTTAGTAATGAAAATGTTGTTTTTAAGTCATCCAAAACTCTTTCTAAATTACTTTTTGTCCAAAAATGGTTAATAAAAAAGTTTTCCCGCTCCAGGCAGTAATCACTTTTAAAAATTCCCAGCCTTATTTTGAACATCACTATAAACCAGTGTTTTATACGCGTGGCGCATGAAGTAAAATTTCGAGCTTAGAAAAACCTAAACTTGGATTTGGACGCTTAAAATAAATGACTGTAAAGAGAATTTATAGCTTCTTAAAAGTTGTGATATAAAAAAAAACCAATTCCATAAAAAAAATGACAATGACGGCATAAATCAAAAATTAATGACATTATATTTTTTTAAGTAAGTCAGAAAGTGCGCAATAAAGAATAAAAATAAACCCGTGCGAGAATTTTTTAATATTTCTAGCTACTTTGGCTGAAGCGCTTTTATTCCATATTTAAAAAAGACCTTGTGTATAAAAATGTATAGGAATCATGTAATACAAGGTGATTCTTGACTTATACGCATAATTGCCAGTAATTATAGGTTGTGATGTGTAATAAAAAATTTAGAAACTTTTTTTATTAACAGAGATAACGAAATAATTATGTGACTTACTCTGAAGTATCACAATAAGTTTTCGAAGTGATTTCCTTTGTTTTCAATGCACAACTGAGCACATGGCGCAAACCAGCATGTTGCCGAATTAACTCGGCAGCAGCATGTATACGATATCGCAACTCTTTCTCAGTATTCGGTTGAGTACACCAAACTTTTCAACTGTCCCCAAAAATAAAAGTCAAGGGGATTTAGGTTGTACCTACACGACCTAATTTTTCTTTTACAAATAAAAGAAGCTCTAATTTGGCAACTAGTAACAGAAAGTGACAGATAAAATTCAATACAGTTGCGATTTTTTTTTAATTGTTTAAACCGTGGTCCATATCTGTGCTGTGTTAGTTAGCCACTGCGAAGGACCGTGCAGTGTGAAGGGTGCCCTTGTCTAATACCTTATCCTTAATTATTTGTGTTAACTTAGTTGTCTATTTATTCTCTATGAAATGGGTGATATTTCCAACATGGAATTATTAAAGCAAATGTCTACTGAAATATCACGTTTGAAAACCGATATAACTAATGAACTTACTAATCACTTCACTGCATTAATTAATACGATAATCGAACCTCTTCGCAAAGAAAATGCGAGTTTGAAACATCAACTCGATTCCATAAATAAAGAGCATTTAGAAATCTGCAACTCTTTGAATAATTTTGATAAGCAACTGAGAGCAAATAATCTTATTATTGAAGGTCTAACGGAAAACGATAATGAAGTTATAATTGCCGTTGTTAACGATTTATTTGTTAACAAATTAAACGTCACATTATCGCCATACGATATTGCCAATACCCGCCGCTTGGGTTCTAAAAAAACAAAAATGCGTCCAGTTCTGGTTAAATTCAACAACCCAGACCAGAAACACAACGTGCTAAAAAATGCTATGAAATTAAAAGGGACGGGAATTTATATCTATAAAGATCTTACTCCTGAGCAACGATCAATTCGAAGTATACTTCGGAAGTACCAGAAGATTGCCCGCGAGTCTGGTCATCGCGCACTTATTGTCGGTAATTCTTTAAGAGTCGGCGGTAAGGACCTCTCCATCAATGATATCAACGATGATTTTGACATGAGCTCGTTTATACAATCTACTGCAGCAGATTCTGATGGTGCTACTTCCGAAGTGATCCAGCATAACTCTCCGACAGGCACTTTAATTAAATCAATCTCTGCGCGACCTGGACTCCGTCGTTATGATACCCGTAATGGATCGAAAGTTACAAATTTTCGTTAATAAATGTGTATCGGTAAAGGTTTACTATCAAAATGTTCGCGGTTTAAATTCTAAAAGTAACCGAGTTTATCATAATACCGCTGTTAGTGATTTCCCTATTCTTGCCCTTACTGAGACGTGGCTGTCTGAAAACGTGTCCAGTTGTGAACTATTTGGAAATAATTACAATGTGTTTCGTAATGACCGTGATTGTATCTTGTCTCAGAAGAAACGCGGGGGTGGAGTTTTAGTGGCTGTACATTCTTCGATAAACGCATCAGTAATACCAGTTGACCACTTTATACTCTCTACAAATAAAATCGAGTTATTAATTGTAAAAATATTAATTTCGAACGCCACTCTTTACATTATTAATATTTATGCATGTCCGCCGGTTTCACTAAATCAGGTTGCCACTATTACTGCAACTCTTGAGAACTTGCATTTTTTATTCAATAGCAATATAGTAATTGTCGGCGACTTCAATCTAAGTGAGTATGTAACTAATCCAACTCTAAACCAACCTAATTTATGTTTATATAATTGTATTCAGTTTCTTGGGCTCGAACAATATAATATAATTCATAATTCGTATAATCGTATTTTAGACTTAGTCTTTAGTAACTCACATTGTGTAATAAGTCGTGTTCATGATCCTCTAGTTGCCGAAGATAAACACCATCCCTCGCTTGAACTTAATATCGGTTTGTCTGTAGATACAAGTAATGCACATTCATCAGCAATATTCAAAAATAATGTCTCTAATCGCTCTTTCAATTTTAAAAAAGCTAATTCTATTGATTTATACAATTCAATTCTTGCAATAGATTGGTCTGATATCCTTACAATTCAATCTGTAGAAAATGCGTGTTCGTTCTTTTATACAAAATTGTATGAAGTATTTCATGACAATGTCCCTTTAGTTCTTATAAGTCCTTGTAAATTTCCGCCTTGGTTTTCTGGTAAGCTTAGAAGTAAGATTCGGGAGAAAAATAAATACTTGAAGTTAAAAAATTCGAATCCTCTCTCCCAGTTTTTTAAAATTCGATACTCTAAATTAAGGTCAGAAGTAAAATTGCTTTCCGAAGCTGATTATACTTCTTTTATAAGTGATACTGAAACCAAGATTTCCAAGGAACCGGGCAAGTTCTGGAACTTTATCAATTGCATCCGGCATGAATCCTCTATCCCTCCTGTCATGGAATATGAAAATCTTTCTCTATCTTCACCACTTAATATAGTGAATGCATTTGCTGCACACTTTTCTAAATCATTTACTGTTTCCACTAAACCTGTTATTAATGCTGTTTATAATAACCTTAACACTGTAAATGCTTTTATTAGAATTTCTAAGGTTACAGATGATTTAGTAATTGATGCCCTTAGTAAGCTAAGTAATAAAGTCACCGCGGGCCCTGATAGTATTCCTACGGTAGTACTTAACGATTGCCGAAATATGCTTGCATTTCCTCTATCTTATATATTTAATTTATGTCTCCTTCACAATACCGTTCCTAACCGCTGGAAAAGTACGCGCATTGTATCCGTTTTTAAATCTGGTAATAAAAGAGATGTCCTTAATTATCGACCTATAGCTATCATCTCAAATGTTGCTAAATGCTTTGAGTTGATATTATGTAAATTCATTAATCCCTACATTAATAACAAATTATCATGTAGGCAACATGGGTTTAGACCTAATAAATCAACGTTATCCAACATTTTGCAAATGACGCAAACTCTCTCGGATTATTTAGACAACCGAATCCAAGTCGACGTAATTTACACCGATATATCAAAAGCTTTTGATAGATTCGATCACGGTATACTTGTAAATAAGCTAAGCCTAATTGGGCTCTCAACAAACCTATGTAATTTACTTTACAATTACCTTACCAACAGACTGTTATTTGTAGAATACAAAGGGTTCAAGTCTCATCAATTTATTGCTTCCTCGGGGGTCCCCCAAGGCTCCAACGTCCGAGGTTGGAGCCTTGGGGGACACACGAGGAAGCAATAAATTGATGAGACTTAAACCCTGTTTAATTGCTTTATAAATGATATTGCTGATGTAGTTAATCATAACATGTTAATGTTTGCAGACGATTTGAAAATTTATCATCCTATAAATACTTTAGACGATTGTGTGTATCTTCAGCATAATCTCGGCCTGATAGTAACGTGGTGCATGAACAACAGCATCACTTTAAACGTCTTAAAATGTAAGACATTGTCTTATACTAGGAATAAGTCACAAATAACGTTCGATTATATGATTAATGGTTCTGTATTATCCCATGTTGAGACTTTCAAAGACCTGGGAGTGTTATTTGACAAGAAACTATCTTTTAATAGTCATGTCATGAAAGTAGTATCGACCGCAAATCGCTCGTTGGGCTTCATAATACGAAATACTAAACCTTTTAAGAATATCGATGCCATTAAAATACTATACTATTCGTTTGTAAGATCTAAACTTAAATATGCCTGTTGCGTTTAGGATCCATACTACGCAAAATATTCTTTGATGGTCGAGGCCATCCAGAAGAAATTTGTCAAATATCTTCACTTTAAGAAGTTTGGTTCATATCCTGGGACTGATTATGATTATAATTATATCGAACTATTACGTGAATTCAACTTACACTCCTTAGAAAATCGCCGAAAATCGCATGCAGTGACCACCTTGTATAAAATACTCAACAATCGTATGGATTGCTCTGACTTACTTGCACGAATTAATATTAATTTGCCTGTTAATATAAGGAAAAAACGTCTTTTCCAGTTATCAATCCCAAATACAAATATAATGCTCAAGTCACCAGTATATTCAATGTGTTCATTATATAATAATGTATTATCACTTCATCCGGATATTGACATATTTAATTGCATATCTTCTAAGGCGTTCTTCGACTTGATTGTTGAGTATTTAGAATAATTTGCGCTCATATTGTATTGTATTTTGTGTATAATGTTTTTTCCATTATTGTTTAGTGTTAATCTTTATTTTGTAATGTTTCATATCTTGTAATCAATCTGTAACTGGATTCGTCCGTTGATTGTAATAAATAAGTAAATAAATAATTTTATCAGTTCACCTATCTCAACATTATAAATTCGTTGTCTCTGTTAATAAAAAGTAAACATTACTAAATTTTTCTTTAATTTTCCGTTAATACACATCACAAACTATAATTCCTCACAATTATGCGTATAAGTCAAGAATCATCCTGTATATTGAAACATAATAATTATTAAAAAATTATTATTATTAAAAATATTAATATTGAAGTACATAAAAATTAACGGAAATAATAAAACAAATTACTAATTCCATCAAAATAATTAGAGTCAATGAAAATTTCACGGTTTTTACATGCTTTATAAAATTTGCACAATTCGTTGAAAATGTCAAATTGGTTTTCTGTATTTACACTTTGTGTAATTAAACCTGTAAGTTGATGATTCTACTTTTGTGTAAAATATGTCGCTGGCAAAAATTACAATTTGAAAAATACATACAAAACAAAGATTTTGAAAATTGACATAATTCGTATAAAATAAAAAACATTAATTGAAAGTTACAGATTTGTTAAAAGCCATGAAGATTTTTAAAATTGTAAGTTAGATAACTTACAATTTAAAAAAATTCTTAAGAAACAAAAAGGTTTCTGAAAGCTGCAAAACTCCTAAAAACAACCAACAATAGAAACTCAACAAGAAATGATTAAAATCGTCGAAATTCAATAAAATTAAGCAAAGTTAAAAAAAGCACAAAAATTGATACTACATTTTTAATTTTAATCATATTTAAATGTGTAAAAAAAGGCAAGATTCAAAAAATCATTAAAATTGAAATAAAAAAAAGAAAATTTGTAGATGTTTAGAAACCTTTAAAACTCGTGATTTATGAACAAATCATTCGTAACAATTTTTAATTATAATCAAAATCAATCAAGTTGACTGATTGTCAACTATTTTAATAATAATAATATATATCTTTAAAAATTAACAAAATACAAACTTTTAAATAAAATCCCTACGAGCAACAATTATATAGATTTATGTGTTATTGTAAATGACTTCTGTAATTCGACAAATAAATCAATTAATTTACGAATCGATAGTATTTCTAAAAATTGATATTTCCAATCAAAAACGAAATACAATTTTACCCTTTTCGATTTTTATAATTGTGTGTATAAATCGATCACATTCAATTTTATACCCAAGTACAATGTAAAATACTACAATCCAAAAAGTCTAAAAATATTAAAAAACTAGTAAAGACAAGTCGCAATCTATAAACTCAGAAGATACATACAGAGAGTTTTATGTAACACTGAACATTTTCATTCAATACAATTTGACACCTATTAATTTTAAGTTAAGTGTAAATTGGGTTGCCTATATGACCATTACAAATTGTAGCCAATCAATCGCAACTAATGCCTCAACTTGTACATACAGGGAGTTTATCTTTCAAGTATACATTTCCCAATTAAAGCGTATATGCCGTAAAACTTTAGATAATCGCTGTTTTTATAAAAGAGTTCAATTTAAAACTTAAAATGAGTGTGTTCCACTCCCAGACTAAGCATAAAGTAAAATTTCGAGTTTAGAAAAGCCTGAAAATTTGGTTTGGTCGCGTAGCGCGAAGCGGCCAAACCAAATTTTCAGGCTTTTCTAAACTCGAAATTTTACTTCATGCGCCACCGATGCAAAACACTGACATATTACGAAGTATAAAACACACCGCTAAACTTTACATTAATTGAGTGTTTTGTAACAGTGGCGCATGAAGTAAAATTTCGAGTTTATAAAAGCATGAAAATTTGGTTTGGCCGCTCCGCGCTTCGCGCTACTCGACCAAACCAAATTTTCAGGCTTTTCTAAACTCGAAATTTTACTTCATGCTTAGCCTGGGAGTGGAAAACACTCGTTTATAGCTTCAAATTGAATCCTTTTGATGAACCGAGCGTCAAAAAATTTACAACGTACTAATACTTAAAAGAACATTTTTCGTTATGAATATGTTCGGTGTTACATAAAACTCTCTGTAAAAATATTAAATTTCGACCAATTATTATTTAAAAAAAAATCGTCAAAGAGGCCAAACCAACAATTTTACAAAAACTTTAGAACTATCAAAATAAGCACAAATTGACAAACATGTTAAACATTGTTCGTTGATATGTTAAATTTGTATGACTTTTTATTTCAAAAATTTTGGAATACTTATTATATTAAGAATTATTTTTACTATTTTTTATTAATTTATTTTATAAAACTATAAAAAAACGTATAAAATATTGAATACCTACTGTTATAATTTATTTAATTTTTAGAACTGTTTTTGTTAACTTTTGTTGGATTAATTAACAATGTTGTAATTTTATTATTGAATTTGCAATTTTTGTCGCATTTTTACCTTCGTTTAATTGAATGTGTCAATTTCAAAGATTTTGCTCTTATCTAGTTGATTTTACCAATTAGATATGTTTTATTATTCAAAATGGAATAAATACATTTTTTTAATACAAAGAATTTTTCTTTACCTAATTTAGGACATTTGTCGTTTTTATAAATGTTTTCCATTTTAAGCTACTAACGATTGTTTCCAATCCCAGATTAAGGACGAAGTAAAATTTCAGGCTTTTCTAAACTTAAATTTTACTTCATGCGCACGCGTATAAAAAAGAACACTGATTTAAAGTGAAGTTCAAAATATATTGCTTAGTTTTGATCTCATAATAATTAATTTTACAAATGGTTATATAAAATATGTAAAAGCATACTTAAAAGCAAAAATGCCTGTATGTATCCAAATGTAATTTTAAATCTTAAGTCAAGGAGTTAAGAACTAGAATCTAGGCATTGATTAATTCCTATTTTGTTAAAAATACCACAGTTCATATATACAGGAAGTCCCGGGAGGAATCTGCTAAACTTCAGTAATATACTTAGGTCATTTTAAGCAAAAAAAGTTATATCAACATGGGTCCGATTCAGAAAGGTTAGTGAATTATGGCTTGTTGAAGAAAACTGTCAAAAATTGTAAGCAGTAGGCTTTGGAAAGCATTTCTTTGCAATTATTTGTTTTGCTGTAACTGGTAAGTTAACCCAACTGGTAAATGTGATTATTTTAAACATGCCTTTAACGTTTAATGAAGATAATGCAGATATATATTTTGTTTACGGCTTTTATAATGGTAATACTAGAGCTGCCGTGCTGGAATATCATCAGCGCTTTCCACATTGTAATATGTAAAAACATAATCACATTTACCAGTTGGGTTAACTTACAAGTGACAGCAAAACTAATCAAGTGGACTCCTTATAATTTAGAACAGTTTTCTTCAACAAGCTATAATTCACTAACCTTTCTGAATAGGACCTTTGTTGATATGACTTTTTTTGCTTAAAATGACTTAAGTAATACTCGGCTGAAGTTTGGCAGATTCCTCTCGGGATACCCTGTATATAACAGTAATCCTCTGGCCAAATGACTCACCTTTCCTTCCTATGCCAATAAAAAAATATGCAGAGTCCATTTATAATTGAAACAAAGCAAGTCTTAATAATACAAGGAACATGATCATTTATTTGGTTTAATAGGGTAAAAAATTAGGATTTTCTTGTTGGTTGAAATGTAATTGACATTGGAATGGTTAAAAGCTTTCTAAAGTCTTGAAAAAAAATTAATAAAATATACTTACCACAAAGTAATAATATGGTTTTCCAATATTTAACAAGCTGTAATTATTTTCTTCCACATTTGCATTTTTTTTTTTTAAAGTATTTAGCACTATAGTAACTTGGAATTGAATAAAAAATAAACGCTTTTTCAACAAAATTTATTTAAACACAAGAACACTAAAACTACATATAATTTATGATAAACTCTGTAAAAATATAAAGCTCAACTAGGACAATAAAGAGATTTATCTGGAAGACTACAAAACATTTTTTCTTACAACTAATATTACTACGAATACACGAGAACAAAGTTTATTATCAAAAGAAAACTTACTAAATAAGGGAGATCTAGTCAAGTGGTAATTATTGGTCGAATTAAAAAAGTTTAACTTATATTTAACTACAAACATTGAGACAGTATTGTAGTATAAATACTTCACTCAGTCATATGATGAACATATTGGTCCACTTAGGGTCTAGTTAGATGTATTATACATGTAGCACCTTTTTTTAATTAAAAAGGTTTGGTTTAAATGTGACTATAAACATTGGCACAGTATTGTAGTAGGAATACTACTCGGCTAAGTCATATAATGAACATATTGGTCCACTTAGTGTCTAGTTAAATATATTATACATATAGCATCTATTATTTAAATTAAAAGTTTAACTTAAATATGACTACAAACATTGAGACAGTATTGTAGTATGAATAATACTTAAATAATTTATTTAATGAACAGATTGGGCCACTTAGGGTCTAATTCAGTATGTTATACTACATATGTCATTTTATAATGTAGTATAAAAACATGGTCAGTACAGTCTTTATAATCGATATATGTTTTTGAGTTTCGTGAAGAGTATAATCAATAAATAATTAACACTGTTGTATCCTTTCTTCACACTTTATTTTCTAATAGTTAGATATATATTTCAAGTGCTAAGCACTCATTATCAATAACAACTAATTCTAACAACTGCTGTCCGGCTTCTTTATACCTACAGTGGATTAAAACGAAAAACCAGGATTAAGGGAAGACCTAGGGTGGGTTCACATTTGAATTTTATTGAGTTATGTTTATGGCGGTAACAAATTTAAAAGCGGATTATTTAAGGGACTCAAATCGAAATTCAATAAATTATTTTTATTTTTATGCATTTCTATAGCTTCCAACATATTTAATTGATATTTATTAGACTCTTTTAGGAGCGTCATATTGTTGATGTTGAATTTATGACCTGTTGTAACGTTATGGTGTGCAATTGCTGATTTTTCTGAATTTTGGTTTTTTATATGATAACTGTGTTCTTTGAATCTAATATTTAAATTACGGGTTGTTTGGCCGATATACACTTTCTCACAGTTATTACACTTTATTGAATAAATTCCCGATTTTTCAATGAAGTCTCTTGCGTTAAATGTCTTTCCTAAAAGAGTGCCGATTTTCGAATTTGTGTATTGTGCTGCAGTAATGTTAAATTTTTTAAATAACTTATTGACGTGATTATTTAAGATAGGTACGTAGATGACTCTAGCGTACTATTAGATTGTTTTTCTTGGGACTGTAGACTAGTTATTAATTTTAATTTGTGGGCTTTTCTATTTTTATTAATTAATTTTTGAATTGTATTAGGGTTATAATTTAAAAATTTTGCTATTTCCACTTAAATTCTATTTTCCAATTTTCTTCAGAAAGTGGTAATTTTATTGCTCTGTGTATCATACTTCTAAATGCTGATAGTTTATATTTAATAGCTGTTGAAGATGATGCGTGGATGTAATTAAAAGTATGGGTGGCTTTTCTATATATATTAAAATCTAGCTTATTGTTGTTTCTATATACAAGAATGTCTAAAAAGGGGAGTTTTCCATTATTTTCGTTTTCGTCTGTAAAATTTATACTGGGATAAATATTTTTTAATTCCGATTTTAATTCATTTATGTTAGTGGTGCTATTAGTGATGGCGAAAACGTCATCAACGTATCGGTACCAAATTTTAGGGAAATTGTCAACGGTTTGTTTGGCTTTGTTTTCTAGGTGGTTTAAAAATATATTCGCTAGAAAAGATGACAGGGGGTCACCCATGGCTGTGCCAAAGGTTTGTTTGTAAAATATATTATTAAAACTTACAGAAATTGTCATGGAATGTAACACTTTCGAATTTAATAATATATTTTACAAACAAGCCTTTGGCACAGCCACGGGTAACCCCCTGTCACCTTTTCTAGCGAATATATTTTTAAAA
Organism: Philonthus cognatus; assembly: GCA_932526585.2. Classification (NCBI taxonomy): domain Eukaryota; kingdom Metazoa; phylum Arthropoda; class Insecta; order Coleoptera; family Staphylinidae; genus Philonthus; species Philonthus cognatus. The sequence continues at coordinate 96,120,829 of OW052243.1, forward strand.
CACCTAGAAAACAAAGCCAAACAAACCATTGACAGTTTCCCTAAAATTTGGTACCGATACGTTAATGACGTTTTCGCCATCACTAATAGCAACACTAACATAAATAAATTAAAATCGGAATTAAACAATCTTTATCACAGTATAAATTTTACAGTCGAAGACGAAAATAATGGAAAAATCCCCTTTTCAGACATTCTTGTAAATAGAAACAACAATAAGCTAGATTTTAATATATATAGAAAAGCCACCCATATTTTTAATTACATCCACGCATCATCTTCGACACCTATTAAATATAAACTATCAGCATTTAGAAGTATGATACACAGAGTAATAAAATTACCACTTTCTGAAGAAAATAGGAAAAAAGATTTTAAGTTAATAATGGAAATAACAAAATTTTTAGATTATAACCCTAATACAATTTAAAAACTAATTAATAAAAATAGAAAAGCCCACAAATTAAAATTAATAACTAGTCTACAGTCCCAAGAAAAACAATCTAATAAGTACGCTAGAGTCATCTACGTACCTATCTTAAACAATCACATCAATAAGTTATTTAAAAAATTTAAAATTATGGCAGCACAATACACAAATTCGAAAATCAGCACTCTTTTAGGAAATACATTTAATGCAAGAGACTTTATTGAAAAATCGGGAATTTATTCAATAAAGTGTAATAACTGTGAGAAAGTGTATATCGGCCAAACAACCCGTAATTTAAATATTAGATTCAAAGAACACAGTTATCATATAAAAAACAAAAATTCAGAAAAATCAGCAATTGCACACCATAACTTTACAACAGGTCATAAATTCAACATCAACAATATGACATTCCTAAAAGAGTCTAATAAATATCAATTAAATATGTTGAAACCTATTGAAATGCGTAAAAATAAAAATAATTTATTGAATTTCGATTTGAGTCCCTTAAATAATCCGCTTTTAAATTTGTTACCGCCATAAACATAACTCAATAAAATTCAAATGTGAACCCACCCTAGGTCTTCCCTTAATCCTGGTTTATCGTTTTAATCCACTGTAGGTATAAAGAAGCCGGACAGCAGTTGTTAGAATTAGTTGTTATTGATAATGAGTACTTAGCACTCAAAAATATATATGAAATATATATCTAACTGTTAGAAAATAAAGTGTGAAGAAAGGATACAACAGTGTTAATTATTTACAGTCTTTATACACTCTATTCATTCTTTGTAATAAGTCTAGTGTTAATTGGGCCATTTCGTAAGTAAAAAAGTTAAACTTTACTTTCAAGAACATGTATTAAGTAGATTTAGCTATGTATCAGAGCCGGGTAGAATTCAAATCATTCAGGATTTGAATCCTATTAGTGGATTCAAAAAAGACATTCGAATACTTTAGTTAAATTAGATTCGTGATCCGGATTCCTTAAATTTTTTTAAGAGGATTCGTATTTGAATCCAAATGCGGGTGTGATTCGAATATTTATAAAAGGATTCGAATACTTACAAAAGGATTGGAATACTTACAAAAGGATTCGAATACTTACAAAAGGATTTGAATCGTCAAAAATAATTCGAATCAATTGTGAAATTTAACATGATAAATTTGTTTTGTGTTTTTAAATTTCTCATTGAATCACTGTTTTATACGCGTGGCGCATGAAGTAAAATTTCGAGTTTAGAAAAGCCCTGCGAAAATTTGTCTCGGGTCGCTGCGTGACCCTCGACAAATTTTCTACGCGGGGCTTTTCTAAACTCGAAATTTGACTTCATGCTTAGTCTGGGACTGGAAACGCTCGTTCGAAACTTCAAACTGACATAGTAGCCACAATTTGAAATGTTAAAGTTTTCTGACATTTCCCTGATTCAAGATTTGTTTCCCTGTCCTTTTAATACAACTTAAAAAGAGTTCAAAACTTTCTTCTGTGGAAAACCCCCAGTTTGTTAAATTGTTTTTGTCAATATTTAAGTTGGTTTTATAAATATTTAAGTGTTTTGTAATTTTTATAATGCCTGTTGATTTTGACAAATTTAATAATATCATATAGCTTTTATGTTAGTGTTTTGGTCAATTTGAATACAATACCATGACTTTTCTCTGACTTTCTTGGTTTTAATGATATTCAGTGAAATTTTTGTTTACGTAATTTTCAGGCATTTGTCAATTTTATAATAGAGTTCAATTTGAAGTTTTGAACGATTGTTTCCACTCCCAGACTAAGCATGAAGTAAAATTTCGAGTTTAGAAAAGCCCCGCGTAGAAAATGTTCACGTGGCTTTTCTAAACCCGAAATTTTACTTCATGCGCCACGCGTACAAGACACTGATTAGAAGTGAAGTTCAAAAACACACAAATACATCTTTGATCAAAGTAACACAGATATTTAGTCTGTTATCAACGTTCAGCAAAATTGTCTTGTAAGTGTACACATCCTGGTGCATACTCTATAAATATTTAGGCATTTGTTGCTTTTATAAAATTGTTCAATTTAAAACTTGTACCGAGTGTTTCCACTCCTTGATTAAGAATGAAGTATTTTTAGGCTTTTCTAAACTAGAAATTTTACTTCATGCGCCATGCGTATAAAACACTGATTTAACGCGAAGTTCAAATTATACTGCTTAAGTGGTATATTTTAATCTTTACAATATTTTAGAGTTTTGTAGACGTGGCACATAAAGTAAAATTTCGAGTTTCGAAAAGCCAGAAAATGTTCAGGCTTTCCTAAACTCGAAATTTTACTTCATGCTTAATCAGGGAGTGGAAATACTTGTTAGAAGTTTCGAACTGAGCGTTTTTTTTTAAACACAACGAATGTCAACAACTTTTACTAAGTATACATTAGAATATGTATACTTAAAAGAAAAAATCCCTGTATAAAAATGTTTTTATAGCGTTTAAATTATATTGGGACAATCTGAATTATTTCTAAAGTTTTACCAACAGAATAGGCGCAAATTTGCCTTATTAAAAATTGGCCAAAATTAAATTTTGAAAGGTATTTCTAACTTTTGAAAAATAAACAACAAAAAAGGGTTTCGCAGTTAATTAACTATGTAGTCTTCACTTTCCATATGGTTTTTAGTGAGCAAAAACCTGTCGACAATTTGGACAGTACCATTTACCATGTGGGGCTCTCCTCACTCCAACACATTCGTAGTGAAACCAGTGTCTCATACATTTACTGTTCTCGCAGTAGATCATCCTCCCATAAGCGATACTGTTACAAATGCAATAAGTGCGACAATCGTCTTCACTGAGAGTCTCTTGAACCATTTTGTTCGAATACTCTGCATACGAACGCTTCCTTCGTGTTGAATACACCCTCTTTCTCCTCTTCCTAATTTTTTTAGGTTGAGGAGGCTTTGTCACCTCTTCAGCAGAGTCACTTGTGTCACTATCTTCTTCTTTTGCTTTAGAAAATGTAACAGTTTTTCGTGAACTTTTACCAGCACCAGAACAACTCTGCTTGTCTTCTGGCATTTCCTGGGACGACTTTAACTTCAGGACTATTTTGTCATCACCTGAACTCTTTCCTGGTATGTTATTCATATCCCGGTTCGCGTTCTCTTTATCACCTATATGGCTGTCTTTTTTGCCTACAGGTGATGGAATCTCTGGGATTACATTTTCTATAAAAGGCATAGATTGTAGAACCCTGATCTTTTGATCTACAGCTGTTGTTGTAATTACGTTTGTTACAGTATCGGAAGTACTCTCATTGCCTGCTAATATTTTCAGGAGCGGCTTATCGTCTAGGATTTTTTTGTCATCATTTAAACTCTTTGCTGGTATATTATCCATATCAGAAGTATCTATCTCCATGTTTTCATCATTTTCGTGTTCTATAATAGGCATAGATAGTGGAAACTTGTCCTCTTGTTGATCTACAACTGTTATACTCTCTTTTAAATATTCTTTTAATTGATCAATTCAAATTTTCAGGACTTTCTAAACTAGAAATTTTACTTCATGTGCCACACAGATAAAACACTTATTTCAAGTAAAGTTCAAAATCTAACCTAATCAAAAAAATGAGATATAATGTCGGAAGTACGACAAAAACAATTATTCTTTAAGAGTTACATTAGGTCAGATTTTGTATTGTCAAGTTAGGTTAGGTTAGATATCACTCTGTTAAATTAGGTTAGGTTAGATATCGCTCTGTGGACTAAATGTTGGCTGATGCCAACATATGTCAACTGTCATTATAGTTCAAATGTCAGCTAATGCTGACATCAACTACCATTATAGTTTAAATATCAATTAACGCCAACTTAAAACAATTGAGAATATAGTTCAAATATGGGCTACCGCTGACTTACGTCAACTGTTGTTATAGACCAAGTGCAAATAGCTAAGGTTAATTTGTATCAACTGTCATTATAGATCAAATATTGGCTGAATCCGACATTTAAAATATGAAAAACGTCAAAAGTGACAAAGAATGTGGAAACTAGCATTTAAATGTAGCTTTAATTTGGTTCTCATTAATCACTTGATGAAACATTTTAACTAATATTTGAATTTGAATTAAAGGCACTTGGTTTGTTTCACGAATTTCTTTATTGTCCTAAAAAGTTTCGACTTATCGTCATTCTCAAGGAATAATGTACAGAAAATATATTTTTACAGTTATATACAAAATCAGGTAGTAATGGCAGTGAGGATGGGGGAGTGCCAGATGTCTTCGCACTCATTTACAACGTATTTTCCCCGTTTTATGGCCTTATGAATTTCTAGGCCCTCTTTTAAATCCCGTCCTTTACTACCAGAGTGTGAAATTGAAAAATCCGATCAAAAAAGTGGTTGAATTCGATGCAATGCTTAGCAAAACCTGTCGATTGTTTATTATTGAGAATTGATTTCTTGTGCTCATTCAATCGTATTTCGAAACTTCTTCCGGTTTGACTTATGTACATTGCATCGCATTCCCCGCACTGGATTTGATAAACGCCGCATTTTTTAATTTTATTTACAGGTGGTTTGTTATTTACAAATAATCTACCTAAATTAAGTGGGTTAGTCATAATAATATTTGTTTCTTTCCCTTTTATAAAGAAATTCGTGAAACAAACCAAGTGCCTTTAATTCAAATTCAAATATTAGTTTAAATGTAGCATTGAATGTCGAATGTGTCAAAAGTATGAATTATGGTCAAAAAGATATGAAATGTCAAAAATCACTGTAACCAATTAGTTTAAAAGTTCACTTTAAGTCCGTGTTTTATACGCGTGACGCATAAAGTAAAATTTCGAGTTTAAAGCCTAATTTGGCTTGGTTGCTCCGCTGCGCTATGCGACTAAGCCAAATTTTTAGGCTATGCTAAACTCAAAATTTTACTTCATGCTTAGTCCGGGAGTGGAAACACTTTTCTCATTTTATCATTAAAACAATTGATAATTGATTATTATTTTTTTATTGACAGAGATAGTTCTATGATGTTAAAACAGTATGTCAATTTTGATGCAAGTTTGAGAGAAAGCAGCTGTTTTTTTACGTCAAAAGTCAAAAGACAATTCACAGTTGATCAAGGGACTAACTATAAAAATGCCATAATAGTGAAAACACAGTCTCTAAGTAACTTACAGTGAAAATGTTACAATAGTAATTTAATGATGAAATACTCTCGCAGGCAGTCAAAACCCTAAGTGATTTTGAGACAAAATTTTAATTACATTTTAAGGTGTTAATTTTATATTTTTAGTTGAACTATCTTATGTATTTTTAGATGGCTGAATAAATGAAATAAAATAAAATAAAGTTTCATAATGGTTAACAAAGAATTGACACAGTAATGTCACAATAATTAAGGACGTTCGATTACGCCATTTAAAGTCAAAATGTCATGATGGCCAAAAGATGTGTTTGGTTTAGCTAGGATATTTTTTTAGTTGAATTATATTATATATTTTAAAATGGCTGAATAAATGAAATAAAGAAAAATACAATTTCATAATAGTCAACAAAGAATGGACACAGTATTGTGGCAATAATAAGGGACATTTAATTACGTCACGTAAGGTCAAAATGTCATGATGACCAAAAGATGGGTTCAGGTAGAAAAATAAATTTTCTTTCGTCACAACTTGTCATCTAACTTAACTTAATTTTACTAAATTATAAACGATCAGAACTGTCCTAAAATGTTATAGTTGGCCGAAATTTTCATTTCGTGTTCAAAATATCAAAATATTCCTAAAAAACGACAATTGTATGTACAAATATACATACATTCAATTTTAGAAAATTTGCACGAACTTAAATGTTTTAAGATTATTATAATTTTATTACTTTTTCACATTTTACATTTTAGTTGGTTCTTAGTTTAACTTTATAATTTGGTATCTAACCTAACCTACTGCTTGTGTTTCATATGTATGTATACTTAAAGAAAAAATCCCAATATATTTTTTACATTAAAAAACTAGTAAAATTATTTGTTCGATTTTAACAATCATTGCTCGTTAGCTTCAAATTAAACTCTTTTAAAAAGGTGTATGCATATGTATACTGCATACACCTTTTTAAAAGAGTTCAATTTGAAGCTAACGAGTGTTTTCCACTCCCAGGTTAAGCATGAAGTAAAATTTTAGTACTTACTGCTTCGCTACGTGACCAAACCAAATTTTCAGGCTTTTCTAAAGTCGAAATTTTACTTCATGTGTGTTAAACACTGAAATTTTGTGAACAAGTGAACTTCACTTGAAATCAGTGTCTTATATGCGTGGAACATGAAGTAAAATTTCGAGTTTAGAAAAGCCAAAAATTTGGCTTCGTCGCTTCGCTACATGACTAAACCTCATTTTTAGGCTTTTCTAACTTCGAAATGTTACCTCATGCTTAACCTGGGACTGAAAAACACTCGTTTAAAGCTTTGAAAGGTACTCTTGAAAAAAAAAAATCAATGAATATCTAAAGCATAGAAATTGGGATAGTATACATGTCCAAATTATATGCTGTAAATCTTCAGATATTCGTTGTTTTATGTTTTTCAAAACTCCCTGTATAATCACATTTTTATAAAACGCTAATCAATAATACTTAATGATTTAAAAAAAAATGCTAGTTCATATTATTGACAATCAGGGTTGTTATATTTAAAACACTTTGTTTTAAAACAGTGTTTTAAACGTGTTTAAAAACAGCCGTCATGTTTAAAACGTTTTTTTTTATTATTTTAAATTTGCTAAATTACATTTTGTACTGTATTAAGATTTCTTATTTACATTTTAAATATTAACTAAATTCAAATTACATTATTAAATAAAATACCACAACTGTGTGGGTATAAATGCGATTTTTAAATACAGGGTTTTCCACTCCCAGACAAAGCATGAAGTAAAATTTCGTTTTTTAAATTTGCAGGAATTCGTTGTTTCAAAGTGATAATTTAGAGCTTATAACGAGTGTTTTCCACTCCCAGACTAAGCATGAAGTAAAATTTCGAGTTGAGAAAAGCCTAAAAATTTTGATTGGCCGCTTAGCAAAGCTGAGCGGCCAATCCAAATTAGGCTTTTCTAAACTCGAAATTTTACTTCATGCGCCACACTTATAAAACACTGAAATACCGCAAAGTTTAAAATTTAGCAATCTAATATGTAGATGTAAATAAAACGTGAGTCAAATTCTGCGCTGAACAAATAATTGTTTAAAACAGTGATGATAGACAACCCAATAACTCGTATATTTGGTTGTCTATAATCGTTGTTGTATGTGTGTGTTTTTTGAACTTCACTGTAAATCAGTGTTTTTAAGCGTGGCGCATGAAGTAAAATTTCGAGTTTAGAAAAGCCTAATTTGGATTGGCCGCTCCGCTTCGCTACGCAGCCAATCCAAATTCTTAGGCTTTTCTAAACTCGAAATTTTACTTCATGCTTAGTCTGGGAGTGGAAAACACTCGTTAAAAGCCCTAAATTATCGCTTTGAAACAACGAATTCCTGCAAATTTAAAAAACGCTGTAATTATCGGGATATGTATACTCAAAAGAAAAAAAGCCCTGTATATTCTGTTTTAAACACGTTTTAAACGTGTTTTAAATATGTTTTAAACATGGTAATGTTTTAAACGCTGTTTCTATGAAAAAAACACGTATTGTTAAAAAAAAAACACGTTTTGTTAAAAAAAAACTGTTTGTTTTAATTAAAATGAAAAAAAAAAAAAACGTTTTAAAATCACTTATAGCTGAACCAAATTATATTTTTGTTTAATTGAATCGAAACCAAAAATGATAATGGTTCGAAGCCTTGAATGCAACAAATAAAGCCATTTTTACTTCAACATTCGTTATTTGAGTTAAAGTGCTCACCTTGTTCCGTACTTTCTCCTTTGTCCGTCTGCTCTTCATTTTCTCCTCTGTCTGTCTGCTGCGCAGTTTCTCCTTTGTCTGCCTGCTCCGCAATTTCTCCTTTGTCTGCCTGCTCCGCAATTTCTCCTTTGTCTGTCTGCTCCGCAATTTCTCCTTCGTCTCTCTGCTCTGGACTTTCTCCTTTGTCTGCCTGCTCCACAATTTTTTCTTTGTCGGTCTGCTCCACAACTTCTTTGCCTGCCTGCTCTACACTTTCTCCTCTGTCATTCAGCTTCGGCTTTCCTCCTTTGCGTCTCGGCTTCATCGTATTTAGTTTTCTTTCTAAAATTAGAAGCTGATTATTAAAATGTAACTGCATTGAAAGGATCCGGATGCTGAAGCCATTCAACAAGCAAGAGATTGAAGCGCAATGGGATAAATATCAGAAACAGTTTAATTCACTGGATTTGTTTATCAATAACTTTACCAAAATATTTTTTTTTTATTAAAATGTTCCATGGATGTGTGTGAATGTGTTGTGACGTCCAAATTAGTCGAAATATATGTTAATATAAAATCAACGTTAGTGGCTGAATGGTAAAAACCTATGCCAAACAAAAATAAAAAAAAATATTAAAATGTAAGAAATTTTAAAATATATCTGAATAAATCACACACTATCAACAGTTTAAAATTTTTATGTTATTTACATTCACATTTATTTTAAATTATTGAAAAAACAGTTTTGTTTTGTTTTAATCAAAACATGTTTATAATTTCATATCATGTTTTTAAAACAAGTTTTATGTAGTTCATAAAATTAATTTATTTAAACTAATAATAACTTAAACTATTCGACTTTACAATTATTTGAGGTAAAAATGCCAGATACTGAGTTTTCCTTACCCTTCACATTCAGTTGGTTTTTGACTACTTTAATATCTGGCAATTAATATAACCATAGCAATTAACATATGAAATTACCTTGAAAGATAGTGGATACATAGTGCTTCAAGAGACGAATAGAGAGAAACTAGAGTGTGAGGAAATGATGAAAATGGCTAGGTATGAGATGAAGTTATGGGATCTGGAGGAAGAGAGATTGGTGAAGGCGGTGTGGGTGACGTGCGTGAATGTGAGAGAGGGTAGATGGAGGAGCGAGAGAAGAAGAATGTATGAGAGGGTGGGTTTGTCGGAGACGAAGGTGATGGAATGGCTGGGGAATGGGGTGAAGGTGGATGCGTGGGTGAAGGAAAAGGAGGTGGAAGCACAGGAAAGACGGGTGTATAGAGAGGAGTGAATACAACGATATGTACGGAAGGTGGCAGGTGCATGGGAGAATGCCAAGGTATTTGGGGGTGGTGCTGGCGAGGGCGAGGTGTGAGTCAGGGGAGAGAGGGAGGAAGGTGTGGATAGGGGAAGAGTATGGGAAGTGTATAATGTGTGAGCGGGGGAGGGATACGTAAGAGTAAGTGGAAGTTGTTAGGATGTGAATTATATTTATTTTATATTTCATTTAAATACGCGCGACGAGGTGTTTATAAAAAAGATTTTTTTGTGTACATGTGTTCGGACAAAAATAAATCAGTCTTGAGTTGGCAATCAATGCGTGGGCATCTTTTATTGGTTTCCCCCCGAACCGAGTTTACAACAGAAGTAAGAGGGAATAGAAGAGTGATGGAATGGATGAGAGAGGATGGGGCCAGGGTAAGGATGGTGAAGAAGTTGGGGGAAGAAAGGAAAAGCAGGAGGAAGAGAGGGGGTAGAGATTAGTGTAGATGTAATGTATTATTATGCCAATAAAGGTCTTTTTTTACCTTGAAACAGAGCTGGGCAGTACTCGAGTACAAGTACTTAAAATTTGTACTCTGAGTACTTTTTATCTACTCAGTCCACGATTACTTTATTCTCCAAGTACTTGTACTCGACGCATTTTTAGACCACAAAATGACTTCGAGTATATTTGAATCCACTTACTTAATTTTCTTTTTGCTATAATTGTCAAAACAAACGAGTTATAGCACTTTTAGTCTTAGTTTTGACAACTCTCTCAATATTGACATTTGTGTAACAGTTGGCTAAATTCCGTTTAAGGAAATGAAAATCAGACTAAAATCCATATAAATTTTTCTAAATTTAAAACGAACGAGGTACAGGCAACTACAACTGTATGTTGACAGCAATAACATATTTGTGAAAACAAATGAAAATTATACTAAATCCCACTCACTTTGAATCCATGAAATTTGGCTTTAATTGTCAAAACAAACATGCCACGTGTTCGTCAACTGTCAATATAGTTCAAATGTCGGTTAAATCGAACTAGTCAACTGTAAATATACTTTAAATATGGGCATTATAGTCTAAATTTCTTGCATAAACTGTCATTATAGATAAAATGTCGGGTGATGGAAACTTATGTCTTATCGCTGTTCAATAATGTCTGTTTCGAAAGTACCTGTGGAAACTGACATAAAATGTCAAAAAGGAATTGTCAAAAAAGAACCTGTCCAGTCTAAATCTAAATTACGTCAAAAATGCATGAGATTTATTTACTACTTTTAGTAAATAAGTCTCAGACATTATTTACTGGAATGCTTTCAATGCAAACTAATAAAACAACCCACAAAAGAAGCAAAAGCACCTTGCTTCCCCTGCGACTCATGCAGACACCTATATTGCCTAGATTGTTGGGAATTGTCAGCCTCAGAAGCCAAATGTCTGCCGTTACAAAAACGAATAGTGAAATTCCACTGTCAAAAATGCCGTAACAATGAATTCGTGGAAAGTCTCCAATTAATAATTAAAGATAAAGAAACTATAATTAATGATAAAAATGAAATTATAACAATGTTAAAAGAACAACTTAAGAAATTTGAAGATATAGAAACTAGTCACTTGGAAAAACCTACGTACTCCAGTATATTCCAATCCACTCCAATGAACATACCCATTAATCAAAACATACCTGCCATTATCATTAAACCAAAATCAACACAAAACCCTCAAATAACAAGAACTGACGTCAAGAATAAAATAAATCCAACGCATTTAAAAATAGGAATAACCCATATCAAGGAAACAAAAACAGGAACAATAATTATTAAATGTCCAAGTAAACGAGAATCGGAAATACTTCACAAAACTGCGATAAATAATTTAGAAAACTATAGCATTGAAACTTCAAAACTGCGAAAACCTAGAGTTAAAATCACCAACATTACACAGGAGATAACAATAGACACGATCGAAACAACTATCCTAGAACAAAATCAAACTTTGAGAGATTTCAAGGTAACTTATGTTAAGAAAAATAAAAATAGTGAACACACTATTTTTGCGGAATGCTCAGCCGATACATTTAGACAACTCATGAATCTTAAAAAAATTTATATTGGGTGGGAACGCTTCCCTGTGTATGAAGACCTAACAGTTCCCCGCTGCTTCAAATGCCAAGACTTCTATCATAAAAAAGAAAACTGCACAAATAAACAAGTATGCCCACTGTGTAGTAAAGAACATGAACTAAAGGACTGCGATAAAGGGAAAAAATCTTGCATCAACTGCACTCGTGCAAATACTAAATACAAGCTAAACCACAACATAGAGCATAATTCAACTGATCAAGACTGTCCCAGCCTAAATTACCACATTAAGATCTTGAAAAGCAAAATTGACTACACCACTTAATGGTAATTCTAGATACGGAAATCATCCTAGACACATTAAATCAACTAGAAGACGACAATCGTGGGAATTACATCGATCCAGCGGACTACAAAGAGGTTATTTCCCTGAATAACAAGTTCAACATAATGCATTTCAATATAAGGAGCGCCCATAAAAACTTTGATGAATTCCTAGTGCTAATCGAAACATACTACTTCTATAATAACTGTGATATTTTTGTGCTAAGTGAATGTTTTCAATCAGTTGACACAGATAACTTCAATGTTCCTGGATACACAACAATTCACAATAGTGGCGACTTCAATAGGAATGATGGAGTTCTAATACTTATCAAATCTAACCTCAACCATAGTGTGTCTAACGAAAAATTGAACTTAAGTGGCGTCTCACTCGGTATTATAAATTTGAGAATTGATGATATACTCTTTAGGATAATTGCATTATATAGACCAAACCCAAGCAGCCTGACCTCCTTCCTTGAAGATCTCGACACATTTTTTGACATCAATAATCAAAATACTAAATTAGAACTACTAATAGGTGATACAAATATTGACTTATTTAAAGAAAATGATATAAATGTGAACAAATACCTTTCTATATTGGCCAAATATGGTTTTGAACCATACATCTTAAACCCAACTCGTGTTACAAGTACCACAAAGTCATGCATTGACCATATATTTTTAAAATCATACTCCAATTTCAACAGTAAATATCACCTTACATCATACATCTTGAATTGTCATATTACTGACCATTATCCAATTATACTTAAAGTAAACCACAAAACAAAAAATAGCTGTAAATACCCTGATAACATTAAACCACTGACTAAAATTGATCCTGAAAAACTTAACCTCCTGTTAGATAGTGAACTCTGGGATGATGTCCTACACTCCAATGACACACAAATTGCTACTAACTTATTTACAAACAAATTTGTCAACTTCATTGAGATGGCCAAAACACACGTTCCATACATTAGGTCAAGCTGCAAAATTAAACCATGGATCACAAAGGGTCTAGTTACATCAATAAAAACTAGGGATAATTTAAAAAAAAAGGTTGAATAAACACTTTTCCGCAGAGATAGAAATAAAATTCAAAAAATACAGAAATTCGCTGAATAATCTTTTGAAAAAAACAAAAAATGACTACTACGCAGTTCAAATTCAAAATAACAAAAATAATATGAGAAAAATTTACAAAATAATTGCAGAGTCAACAAATGTTAAAACCTCTAGCATAAATTCCTATAATGTCACTGACAACAATGGTACAGCATTTGTTAAAAATAAAGAAATGGCAAATCACTGCAACAATTATTTCACAACGTCGGGTCCAATATGCTTAAAGAAATTCCAACGATACGAAATCCTGACGCAATTAAGAGGAGAAACCCGCTAACAATGTTCCTTGACCCAGTGTCCGAGACTGAATTAATTGAGCTAATCTCCACATTAAAAAATAATAGTTCCCCTGGTCCTGACGGGATAACATCAGCCACTATAAAAAATAATCACTTGCATATCTTGAAGCCTTTGAAACACATTATTAACTTGATATTTCAAAATGGGATTGTTCCCATACAATTTAAATCGTCTATTATCACACCAATTTTTAAATCAGGGGATAAGACAAAAATATGCAACTACAGACCAATTAGCGTGATTAATAATTTTGGAAAATTTTTTGAAAAATGTATAAAGAACCAAATGGTAAACTTTTTAGATAAACACAACATTATACACACCCAGCAATACGGGTTTCAGTGTGGAAAATCCACAACTGATGCTATGTGTGCTGTCATTGAGCATGTTACAGAGAATCTAAACTTGAATAAAAAATGTATTGGGGTCTTCCTGGACCTAGCTAAGGCTTTTGACACAGTTAGTCACAAAAAACTCTTTAACATACTTGAAAGCATTGGTATTCGCGGTATCGTATTGAGCCTACTTAAAAGCTACTTAACTAATCGTGAACCAAGAGTGAAAGTCAACAATACCATAAGTGACCGACTCCTTGTTGAAATAGGGGTACCGCAAGGAACAGTTCTAGGCCCAATACTTTTTGTAATTTACATTAATTCCTTATTAGCCATAGACACATCTGCCAAAATTGTATCCTATGCTGATGACACAGTAATTCTCGTTGATGGAAAGTCATGGGACGAAACAAAAGCAAAAGTACAAAGAGAAATGAAAAAAAATTTTCACGTATTTACAGTTTTCTAGATTTTTGACATTTTATCACTTTTTCACAGAATTCATATTTTTGTTGGTTCTTAGTTTAACTTCACAATTTAATATCTAACCAAACGTAAGCACATTACATTGTATCATCTAACCTGACTTCACAACATATCATCTAACCCAGTGGTTCCAAAACTGTGCACCGCAGCTGGGCTACAGGAGCGCCTCAAAAATAATTTTGGCTTTACATCAACAAATTGCTGGCTCAATATTACAAGGTTCTATGTGACTTTTTTTTTGATTTTCAGTTTATGATGTTCCAGAGCTGGGCAGGATTCGAATCATTCAGGATTCGATTCCTGGATTCGAATCCTTTTAGAGGATTCAAAAGAGGTATTCGAATACTTTAGTGAAAACGGATTCGTGATCCGGATTCGTTACATTTTTTTAAAAGGATTCGTATTCGAATCCAGACGTAGATGATTCGAATACTTATAAAAGGATTCGAATCCTTATAATAGGATTCAAATCCTTATAATAGGATTCGAATCCTTATAAAAGGATTCGAATCCTTATGAAAGGATTCGAATCCTCATACATGGATTCAAATTCTCCCAAATAATTCGAATCATCGCTATTAAGGCTGGGATTCGAATTCGATTAATTCAAATAGTTAAATATTCTAATATAAATATTTAAATCACTAAATTATTCATATTTGAATATAAATATTTACATTTTCAATAATTAAAATATTTGTAAATGCATATTTGGTTATTTAATCATATAAAATTTCCAACCTTAATAGTATATTTTTAACTTCACTTGAAATCAGTGTTTTATACGCGTGGCGCATGAAGTAAAATTTCGAGTTCAGAAAAGCCCCGTGAAAATTTGTCTCGGGTCGTTGCGCGACCCTTGACAAATTTTCTACGCGGGGCTTTTCTAAACTCGAAATTTTACTTCATGCTTAGTCTGGGAGTGGACCGTCAAGATTTTCTACATGTCGAGATTTTCGATATTTCTAGATTATTGTCGATTTATTCACAGTTTGTTATTATATTAAATGCAACTTTAATATTAAATAAATATGGTTTTTCTTAGGAATAGAATATTCACCCATTAAGAGCCGAGCAAATTATAAAGTTAACTCTAAAAGTTCTTTTTAGGTAAAATTTTGCATCTTTTTCTATGATTTCAATGAATGATTTATTATATTACATACGTAGATTTTATAAAACAGTTACATTTAAAGTTCAAACGAGTGTTGCGGGGCATTTCTAAACTCGAAATTTTACTTCATGCGCCACGCGTATAAAACACTGACTTAAAGTGAAGTTAAAAACGCACTGAAAACCAACCCAACTTCGATAATTTTTTCAAAATTGGATGTTTTCTTTCCTATCCATGCTGTAAACCTTCAGATATTCATTATTTTCTTATAAAAAAAAACTTAAATTATTTTATTACGCCACGCGTATAAAACACTGATTTAAAGTGTTTTATACGCGTATTTAGAAAATCTTGACGGTCCACTCCCAGACTAAGCATGAAGTAAAATTTCGAGTTTAGAAAAGCCCCGCGTAGAAAATTTGTCGAGGGTCGCGCAGCGACCCGAGACAAATTTTTACGGTGCTTTTCTAAATTCGAAATTTTACTTCATGCGCCACGCCTATAAAACACTGACTTAAAGTGAAGTTAAGAACGCACTGAAAACCAACCCAATTTCGATATTTTTTCATAATTGGATGTTTTATTTCCTATCCATGCTATAAACCTTCAGTTATTCGTTGTTTTCTTGTAAAGAAACTTCGATTCCCTGTAGTCCTTCGGTCCCCGAAGACCATGATTGGTCCTTCGAGCTGCATCCTTTGTAAAATGGTAATAAACTTAGTAATCTAGAGTGATCACTCAATTTGAAACTTCTAAGAACGAGTGATGTCCACTCCCAGACTAAGCATGAAGTAAAATTTCGAGTTTAGAAAAGCCCCGCGTAGAAAATTTGTCGAGGGTCGCGCAGCGACCCTCGACAAATTTTCACGGGGCTTTTCTAAACTCGAAATTTTACTTCATGCGCCACGCGTATAAAACACTGATTTAGAATGAAGTTTAATAATACATATATTATATTTAATTAAAATCATTATTTAATCAGATATTTAGTCGGTAAATGAACATTTTTCTTAATAGAAACTGATGGAATAAAATGTTACTGGTTGCAAATGATAGATTCAAATTTATTTTTAAAGGATTTGTATCCGTGATTCAAAAATGAGGATTCGAATCTTTGATTCGAATCATATTTTTCACTTACGAATCCTTTATTCAAGTATTCGTGGTTCGAATCATATTAGGTGATTCGGATTCGTGATTCGAATCCTGTTTTTGAGGATTCATCCCAGCTCTGTGATATTCCAAGGTTCTATGAGGATATCTAAAACTTTTACTATTATATACAATAGATGATAGCACAAACTTGGTGGCTTTGAACATAAGTATCACATAGTTGTATGTTATGAGAGGCTTTAGAGTTCAGCACCAAAGTTGTATGTACCACCTAGCGCTCTAATGGTAAATCTAACTGCAGTGTCAATCCAGTGTTGTCATCTCCTCGTGGATTATACTACTTCAATTCTCCAGTTTCTTTAATAAGATTACTTCTAAAAGTAAATAAACAGGAATAAGACATGCACGATTATTCAAACGCAGGAAGGCGATTTCAAAAACTTTCGGGAATGTTTATCTGTTCTTTTATACTCCAGTGTGCGGTTCTCGCAAGTCACTTAAGGCTATGATCCCGCTAGTGTGTTTCAAACATTGGAGATTGCCGCCTAAACTATTTATTTAAAAAGAAAAATTAATAACGGGAATTGTTAATTCATTTAATAACCCACAAAAGACAAAATAAATTATTTTGTAATACCCAAAAAAAATTGAAAAAATGTTTTTCAAAAATTAATTTATTACAGATTTTTTTTTTTTAATTAGCATTAAACAAATGTTGATTTATGTGGAAAATCTTCCTCTTTAAATCCACACTTGAATAAATTGAAATTATATCTTTTTGTACCCGCTAATGTATTAAAACTATCAATAAGAATTATCTGGTTTGTTTAAAAAGGCGCCATAGTTTTCAACATCTAATAGCAGCTCTTAGTTCAGACGATTGCTGATGGTTGATGTAAAAAGATAGACAACTAAACACAAAACAATATAGTGAGCATTAGTATTGATTTTGTTCAATAATAATAATAATAATAATAATAATAATAATAATAATAATAATAATAATATTAATATTAATAATGTTTATTGCCCAACAGGAAACAAATTCCCAATTACAAGACAATTTAGTATAAACAAACAAGTTTTAAAAATAAACTTCATTGCCAAATAATAGCCAACTTAAACATTTTAAACAGCTGCCTGTAATTTTTAATTTTTATTACATTATACATTATTTTTCTGAATGCAATAATGTCCAATATGTTGTTTTTCAAGAATATTATCGTCGAAAATAAATTGAAATTAACCTTCAAGTTTAAATTATATTTTTTAAAAATTAAATTAGTGTGCCTTGAAGAAAATATTCAAATACATCAATTTTAAAAATTCAAACTTTACTTTAAACCAATGTTTTATGCCCGTGGCGCATGAAGTAAAATTTCGAGTTTAGAAAAGCCCCGTGAAAATTTGTCTCGGGTCGCTGGCGCGACCCTCGACAAATTTTCTTCACGGGGCTTTTCTAAACTTGAATTTTTACTTCATGCTTAGTCTTGGAGTGGAAAACACTTGTTTTATCGTTATAAATTATTTTTCCAGTGTTTAAAACAAATTCGGAGGTTACGATCGTAAAATCCTGTTTGTTTACATCAATCTTTGAGGTTATGTTTGTTGAATCCTATTTGTTTAGATCAAATTCGGAGTTAAGGGTTGTTAAATCTTAAACATAAAATTTGTAGGTTATGTTGTTTAAATCTTGTTTGCTTACATCAAGTTTTTAGGTTAGGTTAATCAAATCTTGTTTGTTTACATAAAATTTGTAGGTTAGGTTATTTAGTTTCATGTAAACAAAATTTGGGGGTTAGAATTGTTAAATCCTGTTTCTTGACATCCAATTTGGAGTTTAGATTAGTTAAATCTTGGCAATTTAGATACTTTCCCACTGAGCAAGAATATTATCGTCGAAAATAAATTGAAATTAACCATCTAGTTAAAATTATATTTTTTTAAAATTAAATTAATGTGCCTTAAAAAAATATTCAAATACATCAATTTTAAAAATTCAGACTTCACTATAAAGCAATGTTTAATGCCCGTGGCGCATGGAGTAAAATTTCGAGTTAAGAAAAGCCTCGTGAAAATTTTCTACGCTAAACTCGAAATTTTACTTCATGCTTAGTCTGGGAGTGGAAAACACTTGTTTCATCGTTAGACATTATTTTTCTGAACCCAATAATGCGAAATATATTTTTTTCCAAAAATATTGTTGTTGAAACAAAATTAAAATATACCTTCTATTTGAAATTATACTTTTGAAAAATTATAATTAGTGTGCCTCGGAAAAGAGTGAAAAATGTCATTTACTATAAGATTAACCGGTTTGAGATATATGAAATTTTAAAGAAATTCAGTGCTTTTTAGAAAGCCGAAAATATCCAATGGTGATTAATTTTGGAATAATAATATACAGAGTGTTCAAAAGTTCATACCATATTTGGTCAACTTTAAACCCTTAAATTTCGATTATTTTAAATTAAACAAGAATTAAATTCTGCATTGATCTATACTAGCATTCCTATACCTATCTTCTTTGGTTTTCAAGACAAAAAAATCGAGTTAATATTTTAAACTTGACCAAATGTGGTGTGAAATTTTGAAAACTGTATTATACGAAAAATTAACCACTATTGGATACCATTGGGTATACCCAACATTCCATCTCATCGATTTTTTTTTGTTTCGAGATACGAATTTCAAAATGAATCACGAAAAAGCACTATATTTCTTTATACCGTCAAATATCTCGAAAACAGATAAATTTGTAGGTTATGTTACTTGACATAATTTTTATCACAGAATTTTATGTTAAATCCAAATTCGAAATAAAAAATATACTATTCTATTCAAAATAAGGAAGTTGGTGTTGACTTCAGGTATAACCGGAAGTCGAATAATCTTCAAAATATTTTCATTGAAAAGAGCACACATGATTACATATCACTGAGAATCTAGAAGTCTATATACTTTTAATGTATGGTTTCGGTGGGACACTCTGTATACCGGGTTTTCGGCAAAAAACGCCCAACGTCATTACTCTGTTATTTATTGACCGATTTGAATGAACTAGAAAACCAAGTCAATGGCCGTTTTATTACTATAAGTTGACAGTAATTATATATATTTTTTAAATGAATTAACTTCATAATAGTCATAATAGTAACTTTAAATTTTTAAATGGCTGCATATACCTTTCTTATTTTATTATATTAGAAATTGTTTTTCTGAAATTAAATTTTGCCCGATATGCTGTGTTTAGTGTTATATTTATGCCAGAAAAATATAATAACAAACCAATCACACATAAAAAGACTGTTATTCCTTACTTTATTTTTTAATTTAATAATTAGTGAAGTAAGGAATAACAGTACTTTTACGTGTAATAATCATTTCATGTAAACTCAAAACATACAGTTATAAATCAATCAATCAATCTATTGTTCTATTAGATTGTATAATATAATATAAGAAAAGTCATGCAAACACATAATAATAAAAATTATGTTCACCTGATTTTTTGGCAATAAATGTAGTGTGCCTTGAAACAAAAAAAAATTTAATTAAAAACTTGCACTTCTCATTTATTCTTTGCTACATAACCCACTGAACAAACATATTTAAGTAATGTTTCATCAACATTAAAATAACAAGATGAATTCAAATTCAAAACTATTTAAATTCGAGAAAATAAGCTTACGCTTCTTATAGTTTGCAAACTTTAAACATAATATATAAAATTATGAAAAACTATTCGTGAAAATGCAAACAATGTCTTAATCAGTAAGACAACTCAATAATAATAATAATGTCTAATGATGAAACGAGTGTTTTCCACTCCCAGACTAAGCGTGAAGTAAAATTTCGAGTTTAGAAAAGCCCCGCGTAGAAAATTTGTCGAGGCTCGCGCAGCGACCCGCGACAAATGTTCACGGGGCTTTTCTAAACTCGAAATTTTACTTCATCCGCTACGGGTATAAAACACTGGTTCAAAGTGAAGTCCGAATTTTCAGAATTGATGTATTCGAATATTTTTTAGAAGGTACACGCATTTGATTTTTAAAAAATATAATTTTAAATAGAAGATTTATTTCAGTTTATTTTCGACGACAATATTTTTGAAAAACAGCATATTGGGCAATACTGGATTCAGAAAAATAAGGTCTAATGTAATAAAAATAAAAAATTACAGGCAGCCGTTTACAAATTTTAGGTTGGCTTTTATTTGACAATGAAGTTATTATTGAAAATGAAAATATTAACGTAATTTCTTAGTATTTAAACGGCCATTGACTTTGGATTTTAGTTCACTAAAATCAGTCAATAAATAACGGAGTTATCGCGTTGGGCATTTTTTATCGAACACACGGTAAATACTGGTGATGGGAATAATCGATATATTTTAATAATCGATTATTTTAAAATGAGATATTTTAATAATCGATTAAATTAGTAGTTCAAAATTAGTAGTTAACCTTTGAGTTTAAAAATATAATGAATAATTATGGAGTACAAACCAAGGACGGTTGAGTATACGGTAAGAAGTATCGACAGAATCGAAGATTTTGGAGTAGGGGTAAAGATCTCTTACCTGACAAATGCGCGCTGAATTTAAATATGATTACTTCATAGTAAACTTTGGGTAAACATGCATAAGCTTTCTGACATACGTTGTTTTTTAAATAAGTTCAATTTGAAGCTTTAAACGAGTGTTGTCCACTCCCAGACTAAGCATGAAGTAAAATTTCGAGTTTAGAAAAGCCCCATGAAAATTTGACGATGGTCGCGCAGCGACCCGAGACAAATTTTCTGGGCTTTTCTAAACTCGAAATTTTACTTCATGCGCCACGCTTATAAAACACAGATTTTAAGCTAAGTTGGAATATACATACATTTCACAATATTTTAGTGCTTTATACGCGTGGCGCATGAAGTAAAATTTCGAGTTTAGAAAAGCCCAGAAAATTTGTCTCGGGTCGCTTTAAAAAAAACTTTAAAAAAAACAAGCAATATCTAAAGATTTACAGTAAATAGGCTGAACTTGGAATACGTATACTTTAAAGAAAAACTCCCTGTATAATGTAATTACATTAATATTTAAACATGTTAATAATTTTTAGTGATGGGAATAATCGATATATTTTATTGGGGGGGTTAAAATGTAAAATGAATAATTATGTAGTACAAACAACAAGCGATATAAAGTGGTTTCCCAAGAATGTTTTTACAGGGGTATTTTTGGGGGTCGTTTTTTTAGTGGTAGTTTTTTCATGGGGGGGAGGGCTGGCGGGTGGGCGTTGATATTATAGGCAAAGTTTTTTTATGGGTAGTTGTTTCGGAGGGTCGTTTTTCGGGGTGGTATTTCGAAGGGTTGGTATTTCGAGAGAATGGTATTTCAAGGGGATGGTATTTCAAGGGGATGGTATTTCAAGGGGATGGTATTTCGAGGGGATGGTATTTCGAGGGGGTGGCATTTCAAGGGGTATTTTTTTCGGGGAGTGATTTTTATGGTGGGGTTTTTTCGAGGGATGAATATCAGGAATCCGTAAGGATGGTTTTTAGGGGGGATTGTTCCTTTCGGGAGATGTTTTTTCCAGGAATCTTTTTACATGGGGTAGTTTTTCATGACGTGTTTTTTTCCGTTGGTGTGGTTTTCCATAAAAGTTTTTTAATGTGTAGTTTTTTGAGGAAGTGATTTTAAGGGTCTGTTTTTAAGCCCGTGGTTTCATAAGCGTTTTTCCCTGGGGGTGATGTTTATTAGTAGTGAAGATTAGAATTTTTGTATAATTATAATTATTTATTTAATGAAATACAAAACAACCGTTAAATATGTAGTTATTAATATTACTATATAATAATTAGTAGTCCTGTCTACCAAGATAATATGCGATACAATTGTTTATAATAGTTAATAGTCCGGTCTGCAAAGATAATAATCAATTATCTTAATTTGCCAATTAGTAATTTGCCCGACGAAATAATCGCTTAAATTAGTATATACTATTTTACCCGATAAAATAATCGCTTAAATTAGTATCTACTATTTTACCAGATCAGATAATCGTTTAAATTAGTACATACTATTTTACCCGCTCAAATAATCGCTTAAATTAGTATATACTAATTTACCCGATCAAATCATCGCGTAAATTCGTATTACTAATTTACCCGATCAAATAATGGCTTAAATTAGTATATACTAATTTCCGCATAATAATCGATTATATCGATATATTTCAATAATCGACTTATTACTAATTAGTATATCGATTATTCCGATCACTAGTAAATACTTAAAATAATCCTTTTTTGCCTAAAACAATGCTTTTTTGCATAAAATGATGCTTTTTTGCTTAAATCGGTGCTTTTTAAGGTCGGAAATGTACATGTTATTTGGCCATAAGAAGGAACAACGATTAATCTTCCACAATAATGAAAATAGATCTTTAAAACTTATACATATTGTACATTAAAGCTTTGTGAACAAATTGAGAGTATTTATTTTTTCAAAAAAATGGTTCTTAAATTAAATATAAATTAAATAATGGAACACTGTCAAACGATCACATAAATCCTTGAAATGCTTCCATTGGAAACATTATTTCTTCTTCATATTGCTTTAATTTATTGAGGTAATTTATATAAACATGTTGTATTCAATAGATTGATCAAAAATAAATGGTAAACAAAACTAATCGTTGCTTAGAAATCTCGATAAGAGCAATGTAAAATTTGATTATGCTTTCAATAAATAGCGGGCAGCATCGTGCCTTTTTCATGATATTTTGAAAATATACTATGATTTCTAAAACCATGTGAAAAGAAATTAGATTTGATATGTAAAATTCGTGTACGACAGTCGGGAGCCAAAAGCCCAGGTCGTGACTCGGGCTCCTGGCTCTCGGCTCCCAACCTTGAATTGCGAATGCATTTTTTCTGACGCGGACCGTTTGTTATTGATACACAACAAAGGAAGACGTTGTTGAAATATTTCCCAATACATTTTGTAAATATAATTGCATTTCTGGATTCGTGTTTTAAATAAGAATGTGGAATGCCAATAAATGTTGATTTAAGTGCTGAGTCTGAAAAATTCCTCTTTCATTTATAACTTACCAAGTTGAATGTGCGGCAATGGGCAATAATACATATTTGATTTTTAATAGTAATCATTTAAATTACCTATGCAGTTGTAAATAACTTGAATTTCTATTTTGTTGCTAGAATTTAATTTAGAATTTAACATGGGCATTCTTTTCAAATGTTGAATGGTCTAATAATTGTAGATTAACTGGACACGGTTTTAAATTTTATTCAAAATAAATGAAAAATCGTAAGTGCAGTCTTATTCTGTTTAGATTTAGAGGGGGAGGGATATGGGGTTCAACCCACCCCTCCCTAAAATTTTTAAAATATTAAATTTTTGTATGTAAAAGCTTTTACATACAAAAATCTAACATTTTAAAAATTTCGGGGGGCTTCAACCCCATATTCCCCCCTCTGGCTACGGCCTTGATTAAGTGCACCTTTTAATTTAATTCGATTCTATCACAAATAATGAATTTGTGCCTTTGAACTGGAGTCTGAATGAAGTCGGTAATAATATTAATATTAGTGATGGGAATAATCCATATACTAATCAGTAATTAGTCGATATTATGCGGAAATTAGTATATACTAATTAAAGCAATTATTTGATCGGGTAAATTAGTAATTATTAATTTAAGCGATTACTTGATCAGGTAAAATAGTAATACTAATTTAAGCGATTATTGATCGGTTAAATTAGTATATACTAATTTAAGCAATTATTTGATCGGGTAAAATAGCATATACTAATTTAAACGATTATTTGATCGGGTAAATTAGTAGATACTAATTTAATCGATTATTTGACCGGGTAAAATAGTATATACTAAATTAAGCTCGGTAGGCAGGACTACTAATTAATCTATAGTAATATTAATAATTACTGATTTGACGGTTGTTTTGTATTTCATTAAATAAATCATTTAATAATAATAATTAATAAAAATTCTAATCTTCACTACTAACATTACCCCCAGAAAAAACGTTCCCGTGGTTTCATGAAAACAAACCCTAAAAACCACTCCCTCAAAAAACCACACCTTAAAAGAGCACCCCTTGTAAAAACTTTTATTGAAAATCACACCTACAGGAATAAAACACGTTCTGAAAAACTACCCTATGTAAAAAGATTCCTGGAAAATTAGCCCCACTCCCGAAAAAACATCTCCCGAAAGGAACGATCCCCCTAAAAATCATCCTTACAAAAAACCATTCCTGAAATTCATCCTCCGAAGAAACCTCTCCCTGAAATACCAACCCTTCGAAATAACACCCCCGAAAAACCACCCCGCGAAACAACCCCCATAAAAAGCTTTGCCTGTAATATCACAAAAATACCCCCTGTAAAAAATATTCTTGGAAAACCAGTTCCTGAAAAAAAAAAAACACCTCGTTCGAATATATAATAAACATGGCCCGCTCTTTTTGTTTTACAAGATTACTTTACATCTCTCTTGTTTGTACTACATAATTATTTAGCCCCCCAAGTCCAAGTTCTATGCAGCATTAAAACTTGTTTATATACAAATTTTCAGTATCAAAGTTGCATTACTTTCTTGAATTAATTTCTTATCTGGCACTTGGTGAAATATATTAGAATATGTAAAGTTATTTAAATAAAAAACACTTGGTATTGTTTCACAAATTAAAACTTTATTCCGACTAGTTTCGGTTTGTTAGACCATTTTCAAAGGATTCCTTTGAAAATGGTCTAACAAACCGAAACTAGTCGGAATAAAGTTTTAATTTGTGAAACAATACCAAGTGTTTTTTATTTAAATAACTTAACATATCAAAGTTGCATGCTTAATAACATTTATTTAAGTTATATCTAAATAAAAGGAAAGGGGAATAATTTAATTTTTGTTTATAGTCTTTACATTGTTAATTGACAGTTTGACGCAATTTTGCAGAGTTTTTCTCTAAACCCTGTTTTGGTCACATAGAACCTTGTAATATTGAGCCAGCGAAATGTCAACGATGAAGAGTGTTAGTTGGACCAATATTTTGATTTAGGGCGCCGTGAAAACATTTAGGTACATAAAGGGCACTAAGAACCGAAAAAGTTTGGGAACCACTGATCTAACCGAACTACATTAAATTGTGAAGTTTGGTTAGGTTACATATCATCTAACCTGACGACTTCATAACTTATCATCTAACCCATCTACATTAAATTGTGAAGTTGGGTTAGATAAAACCTAATTTCACAATTGGATGACAAATCGTAAAGTTGTGTTAGAAGGCCTAAACCCAACTTTACTAAATTGTAGAATTGGGTCACAATCGATTTTTCCAGCTGTCAACCCTATGGGGTGTGTACTGCGAATTTGTTTTTTGAAATAATTATGTCTTCTTTTTATTAATCTTTTTAATATACTGAGCAAAAATATTAAAAAAATAATTTTATTCGGATTTTGACATTTATTTTTTGTGTTTCGTTCAAAAACATATTCAAATTCGAATATTTAAATATTTGAATATTGAAATAATTGAAATATTTGTAATATTCGAATATTAAAATAAAAAGAATATTGGAACAATTTGAATATTTAAATATGTTTTAGAATGAATATTCGAATACTTCAATTTTGGAAATTCCCAAGCTTAAATATAAGCATTATTGACTATAATGGTTATAATTAAGGCTAGGAATTTCCAAAATTGAAGTATTCGAATTTTCATTCTAAAACATGTTTAAATATTCAAATTATTCAAATATTCTCACTATTTAAATTTATAAATATTCGAATTTTAATATGTTGAATGAATATCCGAAAACTTCAATTTTAAAATGAAAGCACAGGAAAGACAGGGGTGTATAGAGAGGAGTGAATACAACGATAGGTACGGGAGGTGGCAGGTGCATAGGAGAATGCCGACGTATTTGGTGAAGGGGGGATGGAGTAGGGAGGAAAGGGTGGTGCTGGTGCTGGGTCAGGGGAGAGAGGAAGGAAGGTGTGGATGGGGGAAGAGTATGGGAGGTGTGTAATGTGTGAGCGGGGGAGGGACAAGTGGAGTCATTTGGCGGAGTGCGAGGGGGTGAAGGAGGAATGGGTGGGAATAAGAGGGAATAGAAGAGTGACGGAATGGATGAGAGAGGATGGGGCCGGGGTAAGGACGCTGGAGAAGTTGAGGAAAGCAGGAGAAAGAGACGGGGCAGCAATTAGTGTAGATGTGTAGATGTAATGTAGTATTATGCCAATAGAGGTCTTTTCTTTTTTATACTGTGAGAGCTGGGCGGTACTCGAGTACAAGTACTCAAAAATTGTACTCTGAGTACTTCAAAGTAGTTGTATTTGTACTCAATGCCTTTTTGACCGAAAAATGTACTCGAATAAATATTTTTGTACTTAAATACATTTAGGTGTATTAGAGTACATTGAGAACTTTTTAACACGTCGATGAAGTGATTAAAGAGAGTTATATAAAAACTTTACACTACAATATAGACTATTTTCTATCAGTGGTTCTCATCTTTTCTTACCTTAGGACACCCAAACACAAAATATGACTATTTTAAGACACCCTGATATTTTGTCTCTATACAAATGAGCAACTGTTTCGCTTATTCTTTGGCTTTATTAAGAAGTGCCCTTAAAAGATTGAAAATTGTAATGATTTAAAATGTATTCCTTGTTTTTCCATACTATTTACTTTAAACTGTCATTGTGCATGTGTTATATTTTTTAATTGTATTTTACATTTATAATTTGAATGTTTTAAATCTATATTACTAGATGTATCAAATAGACTCAGTTAACTAAATAAATAAATAAATAAAAGAAGAAATAATTCAATGTTTTATAGGCGCACGAAGTAAAATTTGCAGTTTAGAAAAGCCTAATTTGGATAGGTAGGAAATTCTTCAGGGTTCTAAACTCGAAATTTTACTTCATGCTTAATCTGGAAGTGGAAGGCACTCATTACAATTAGGAGTATACTTAAATGAAAACAGATTAATTTCATTTTCTAGTGTCTTACTTTAATTTACTAACATATTCAACTTGGTGAAAAACCATAATGCCTTAGTTTATAATTGTGGAAAACTGCAATACTGGCACAAAACTCAACAAAAATCGGAATATTGAGGAAATATTACAAAAAGGCTAGGTGAGTTGTGTAAAAATCTCATTATCTCAATATTTAATAACGGCCAAAAATGACAATCGAAAAATTATTATCGAAAACTCTCAT
This sequence comes from Philonthus cognatus, assembly GCA_932526585.2. NCBI lineage: Eukaryota > Metazoa > Arthropoda > Insecta > Coleoptera > Staphylinidae > Philonthus > Philonthus cognatus. Next base: position 96,148,556 of record OW052243.1, read on the forward strand.
AACTGTCACAAAAATTAATTAAAATTGCATAATTAAGGAAATATCAAAGGCCCAATTTTGAAATATCAGGCTGGATGAGGTTAGAAGTCACATCGAGAGTTTTATAAACTTTTGCAATTTGAACAAAATAAAAACCAGCCAAAATATATTAAACTATAGGAAAACATGAAAAATACATGTAATATTAATAAATATAATAAGATAATTATATGCAATGCGATTTTTTGGGAGTATACATAGTGAAAATGTATACCGAAAAAAAAAATTCCCTGTATGTATATGTTAATTTTCCTACATTTGAAGCTTTAAACGAATGCTTTCCACGCCGAGATTAAGCATGAAGGAAAATTTCTAGTTTAGAGAAGCCTGAAGAATTTGGATAGGTCACGTTGAAAAGCGGTGCGCCCTATCCAAATTGGGGTTTTCTAAACTCGAAATTTTACTTCATGCCCCACGTGTATAAAACACTGAAATATTGTGAAGTTTAAAATATACTCTCCGCTTGTTTATGATCTATTGCAAATTAATTTTACAATGTTTATTTTGATAAATTCGAAAGTCTGGAATTTTGTTTTTGGAATGTATAAAAGTACAGGGTGGCCCAAATTGGATGTTACTATAGGGAATCTCGGTTATTAGAAGAGATAGAAAAAAATCAATGGCGCATTCTCGAGCTCCTTTTTTGAGACAAACTCAATGCCGAAAATAGAAATTAGCTATCGTCTTTTGTTTTCAAGTTATAGCCAAAAATTCAATATTTTCCATTTTCAATTTTTATTAATATCTCAGTCATTTATTATTTTATCAAGATAATAATTGTATGTTCCAGAGGTACTTTTCGAGGAGAATCAAATGCAATTTACAGCTTATTTCTATCTTCATTAATAAAAGAGATACAGCTTAAAGTTATATTTTTTTAAATAGAAATAGAAGAAATAGTTGGCTGTGCTATTAAAAAAATTGTTATTTTTTTTTTTTGTTTCATTGATATACATGTTGATGTTTTATTTGAAATTTATTGATATATATTATATTTTATTAAATTTTAAATATTCTTATTAATCGCAGTAGGCATGTTTAGTTATTAAATTACTAATTGCTGGAATTTTAGTAGGCTTATATTAAATTAATCTTTACGACAGGGTAATTAAGCACATGGCAACCATCTGTAAATATAACCTAAAATTTCTTTTGAAGACAAAAGTCACAATTACAACCAGAATATCCAACCAATTATCCAACTTTATTAAAAAAATCACCAAATCTGGTTGGTCAATACAAAAAAAACAACGATTATACTAAAGATTGACAGAAAAATTACAATAAATGCTCAAATTGATTGCCGTTGTTCAAAATGCATGAGTTACATCTATTTATGACACTTCTACATGCATTATGAATATGAATATGAGATATAGAATTTATAATATTAATGAATTTTTTTTTTCGTAAAATATTGATATTGTTGTTATTTAATTTATATAAACTGTCCTTTATATAGCCTCAAAAAAAAGAAGTCTAGCGGTGTTAGGTCCGGGCCTACGTCAATCAAAACGACTCATCAAGTTAGATCACAGCCATAAGGTGCTCGAACTCACAAGGAACGAGCTGAGAACATTCACGGGACTCATGACAGGGCACTGTGCCCTTCGGTACCATTTGTGGAAAATGGGAAAAGAGGAAAGTGGAAATTGCAGGTTATGTGATTCGGCAGATGAGACGACCGAGCACATACTCTGCACTTGTGACGCGATTGCCTACAAGCGTTTTTCACACTTCGGCAGGGACCGATTATCCCACGAAGAAGTGAGTAGCATCACTCCCAAGGAAGTTACCAGGTTCATAGAGGACGTGGGACTGCTTGGGAAGTGACTGGGTAAGGGCAGAACAATAGATCGGATAGGTCGCAGTTCACGAGAGGCTGATTCGCCTCACAATGGCCCAATATAACCTAACCTAGGTCCGGAGATCGCGGAGGCCATTTTACCGGTCCATTTGTGTTTAACCATTTTGCTCCAAAATTAACATTTAATAAATTTGTCACTTCTCTGCAATTATGGGGAGGTTCGAAGTCTTGTTGTAAATACAAATGTTCCCCTTGAACTAATGGCAAATTGTCCAAATAGTTCTCAATAATATTTTGTTGTAAAATGTCTTATTTCCATTCATTCAAGTTTTCCTCGTAAATTTTGTAACACAAGATTCGGTTTCCCAGTAGAGCACACAAAACACTAAAACCTAATCAACTTTGTGCCTAAACATCAACAGTCCGATGAGGGTTAGAATCGGCCCAATAATGGGCATTGTGCCTATTAAATATTCCCGCGAAGCTTATGTATGCCTCGTCGGTCCAAATAATGTCGTTGTAAAAGTTCGGATTTGTTAAACATCTAGCTTTGTACCAGTTACAAAATTCTAATCTTCGTTCAAAATTCTCAGAGTTCAAATGGTGTCTATTTCGAATCGTGTAACAGGCATCATTTTGGATTTTTTACTATCTCTTCTATTTACCAAGATTCCCTATAGTAACATCCAATTTGGGCCACCCTGTACACTAAGAAAAAAATCGCTGTGTGCATCTTAAATGTAATTTAAAATCGTGAGTCAGGGGTTACAATCATATTACCTTATTCACTCCATGTACTTAGTACCTTGTATTCATAAAAGTACTTTAATACCTATTGTTACCTACTTGTAATTAGTCCTCGAGTACATATTTCACAGAGTACTTATATATTCAGTACTCAACTACATTTTACTTGTACTCAGAACGGCTCTAGAAGCTGCAAAACCTATTCATCTAGCTCAAGATAGAAACAAGTACAAAATGATGGTAACCATCTCCACCTAGGAGAAGGCACTACAAGAAGAAGTAAGTTATCTAAGCTTGCATTGAAGTAGGTCGCAATGTTTAAAAGTTTGAGAACAGCTGTACTAATGAATTAGACATTGTAAATAGTTTTTAATAGTGATTTGAATAAGATAAATCGATTATCTTGTCCAAGTGAAATATTTCTTAATTGGATTTTTAAAGGCAGCGCTGTCATGAATGCATTCTTAAGTAATTAAATTATCGCCCTAAGGGGCAACAAGGGATAGCAGAAGAAGAATAATTTAAATGTGATTAAAATGATCCATGTTACTATAGTATCAATTTTTAATTTATGGAAGTATTGTCCTCATCAAGGTAAATTTATGAATGCATTTTTGTGCAAATAATTTATTCCACAAGTCTTTACAAATTTATCTTGATGAGGACAATACTTCCATAAATTGAAAATTGTTTTAAAAGATAATTCCTTTGAAAAATGGACTCCTGACATTTATATTATACTATCGACATAGAGGACAAAGAGGAACTTAACGGGGACATTGACATTTGCCATTTGTTAGAATTGTTTAAGCTATTATTTACACTACTTTTTACATGCACTTTGTTTTATGAGGGCTATCCAGACAGAGCTGGGACGAATCCTCGTAAAAAGTATTCGAATCACGAATCCGAATCATCTAATATGATTCGAATCACGGATACTCGAATAAAGGATTCGTAAGAGATAAATATGATTCGAATCCTGTATTTTCGAATCACGAATACAAATCCTTTAAGAATAAATTTGATTTTATAATTTGTTTGCAACCATTAATATATAAATATCGTTACCAGTTGTTTTAACAAAAATATTCAAATCGTAATTATTTATTATTAACACTGAACATCGTTGATAACGGACTAAATATCTGATTCCCTGTTACTCTGATTGAAGATGTGTGTTTCTGAACTCCACTTTAAATCAGTGTTTTGTACGCGTGGCGCATGAAGTAAAATTTCGAGTTTAGAAAAGCCCCGTGAAAATTTGTCGAGAGTCGCGCAGCGACCCTCGACAAATTTTCACGGGGCTTTTCTAAACTCGAAATTTTACTTCATGCTTAGCCTGGGAGTGGAAACACCCGTTTAAAACTTCAAACTGAACTCAATGTCAATCACAGTTCAAAATTACTTTCATCTAACGATGTTCATACTAGTTGGGTTCGATTTTTTTTCAGAATGGTTTGTGTTAACCAAACAATTGTACTTTTCCTTAAACATCCTCTATGCTTTCTAATAGATAGCAATCGTTTCGGTTGCTTATTTTCAGCTAAACAAAAAATTATATCTCGTATCTGTTTTGAACCGTGACACGACCCACAAACAGCAGTCCACTTTGTTTTCCATTCACACTCTGTAAAAGCTCAAAAGTTAGGAAACTGGGCAGACCTATTTAGCTAATATTTCCACCACCGATTACACACGAAGATTCCACTCCCAGACTCTTTGGCTTACTGCAATAAAATCATTCTCATTACTTTCTAGACAAATCATGTACAAGGGCTATCCAGATAGTAACTTATATTTTGGAATAAAAAGAAACTAAAGTGGCAGAAAAAAATGTTGTTATATATATTTGATAGCCTAACACTCTTTGGCTATTTTTCCACGTAACTGCCTTTTACATTGAGGCACTTGTCGTAGCGGTGTACCAGTTGTAACTGAAAATAAGACGTGGGTAAATCATGTCAATTATGAGAGCATCTTTCCTATACCAATAAGCGGTTGACGTGAGTTTTCTTGCTAATAATGCCTGGAAACATTTCCATGGTTCCTTGGGGGAACTTGAACAAAACGACAGCTATGGAGTGGGGACACCTCCGTAGATTGTTGTTTTGTCTCATAATTGCCATGTTTTACCCACGACTCATCTCCAGTTCGCCATGATTAACGAGTGAGTCACCATCTTTGACAAGGCGTGAACAATCACTCGTTCACGCCTTGTCAAAGATGGTTGAAGGCTGGGACGGCAGAATTCTATGACGATGGTAAAAGAAACTCGTGCACCGCTATGACAAGTGCCTCAATGTGAAAAAGTATGACTTGGAAAAATATCTAAAGAGTTTGGCTATCAAAAATATATAATATAAATTGTTTCTGCCACTTAAGTTTTTTTTTTCCAAAACATAAGTTACTATCTGGATACAGAGCTGGGCAGGATTCGAATCCTGGATTCGAATCCTTTTAAAGGATTCAAAAGCGGCGTTCGAATACTTTAGTTTAGCTGGATTCGTGATCCAGATTCGTTACATTTTTTTAAGAGGATTCGTATTCGAATCCTTATAAAAGGATTCAAATATTTATAAAAGGATTCTAATATTTATAATAGGATTCGAATCGTCAAAAATAATTCGAATTAATTGTAAGGATTAACATGAAAAATGTCTTTTGTATGTTTTTAAATTTCTCGTTAAATCACTTTTTTATACGCGTGGCGCATGAAGTAAAATTTCAAGTTTAGAAAAGCCCAGAAAATTTGTCTCGGGTCGCTGCGCTTTTCTAAACTCAAAATTTTACTTCATGCTTAGTCTGGGAGTGGAAACGCTCGTTCAAAACTTCAAACTGAATGCTTTGATAAGAACAATGAATGACTGAAAATGTTTTTAAAGATAATAATCTAGTTTTCAAAATTTTGTTAAATATTATTTGAAGTAAAATTGACGTGGTAGCCACAATCTGAAATGTTAAATTTTTCCGACATTTCCCTGATTCAAGATTTTTTTTACTGGCCTTTTAATATACCTTTCTGCGCGACTCTCGACAAATTTTCACGGGGCTTTTCTAAACTCGAAATTTTACTTCATGCTTAGCCTGGGAGTGGAAACACCCGTTTAAAACTTCAAACTGAACTCTATTATAAAATCGACGAATGCCTGAAAATTACGTAAATAAAAAAATTCACTGAATATCATTAAAACCGGGAAAGTTAGAGAAAAGTCAAAATTATATTCAAATTGACCAAAACACTAACAAAAAAGCCATATGATATTATTAAATTTCTAAAAATCAGCAGACAAATTACAAAACACGTAAGAATTTATAAAATTAACTTAAATATTGATAAAAACAATGAAAACAATTTAACAAAATGGAGGTGTCCCACAGAAGAAAGGTATATTAAAAGGCCAGTAAAAAAAATCTTGAATCAGGGAAATGTCGGAAAAATTTAACATTTCAGATTGTGGCTACCACGTCAATTTTACTTCAAATAATATTTAACAAAATTTTGAAAACTAGATTATTATCTTTAAAAACATTTTCAGTCATTCATTGTTCTTATCAAAGCATTCAGTTTGAAGTTTTGAACGAGCGTTTCCACTCCCAGACTAAGCATGAAGTAAAATTTTGAGTTTAGAAAAGCGCAGCGACCCGAGACAAATTTTCTGGGCTTTTCTAAACTTGAAATTTTACTTCATGCGCCACGCGTATAAAAAAGTGATTTAACGAGAAATTTAAAAACATACAAAAGACATTTTTCATGTTAATCCTTACAATTAATTCGAATTATTTTTGACGATTCGAATCCTATTATAAATATTAGAATCCTTTTATAAATATTTGAATCCTTTTATAAGGATTCGAATACGAATCCTCTTAAAAAAATGTAACGAATCTGGATCACGAATCCAGCTAAACTAAAGTATTCGAACGCCGCTTTTGAATCCTTTAAAAGGATTCGAATCCAGGATTCGAATCCTGCCCAGCTCTGTATCCAGATAGTAACTTATGTTTTGGAAAAAAAAAACTTAAGTGGCAGAAACAATTTATATTATATATTTTTGATAGCCAAACTCTTTAGATATTTTTCCAAGTCATACTTTTTCACATTGAGGCACTTGTCATAGCGGTGCACGAGTTTCTTTTACCATCGTCATAGAATTCTGCCGTCCCAGCCTTCAACCATCTTTGACAAGGCGTGAACGAGTGATTGTTCACGCCTTGTCAAAGATGGTGACTCACTCGTTAATCATGGCGAACTGGAGATGAGTCGTGGGTAAAACATGGCAATTATGAGACAAAACAACAATCTACGGAGGTGTCCCCACTCCATAGCTGTCGTTTTGTTCAAGTTCCCCCAAGGAACCATGGAAATGTTTCCAGGCATTATTAGCAAGAAAACTCACGTCAACCGCTTATTGGTATAGGAAAGATGCTCTCATAATTGACATGATTTACCCACGTCTTATTTTCAGTTACAACTGGTACACCGCTACGACAAGTGCCTCAATGTAAAAGGCAGTTACGTGGAAAAATAGCCAAAGAGTGTTAGGCTATCAAATATATATAACAACATTTTTTTCTGCCACTTTAGTTTCTTTTTATTCCAAAATATAAGTTACTATCTGGATAGCCCTTGTACATGATTTGTCTAGAAAGTAATGAGAATGATTTTATTGCAGTAAGCCAAAGAGTCTGGGAGTGGAATCTTCGTGTGTAATCGGTGGTGGAAATATTAGCTAAATAGGTCTGCCCAGTTTCCTAACTTTTGAGCTTTTACAGAGTGTGAATGGAAAACAAAGTGGACTGCTGTTTGTGGGTCGTGTCACGGTTCAAAACAGATACGAGATATAATTTTTTGTTTAGCTGAAAATAAGCAACCGAAACGATTGCTATCTATTAGAAAGCATAGAGGATGTTTAAGGAAAAGTACAATTGTTTGGTTAACACAAACCATTCTGAAAAAAAATCGAACCCAACTAGTATGAACATCGTTAGATGAAAGTAATTTTGAACTGTGATTGACATTTACATTTTAGATTGTTGAGATAAATTTGGCATTACATAATCCATTGTGCATGAAATTATCCTAAGAAAATTGCAGATGTTCGGAGCGTTTGTGCTAAGTCTCGACACTACAGAACATTTTTCGTTGGCATTGCTAAGGAATTTTGGCCAAAAAAATTCTATCACCGCCCAAATTTTTCTGTACTACAGATCAGCGTTTTTGTGGGTTCTATTTGATTCGTAGGTTGTCATTTTAGTTAAAAAGACAACATTTTGGCACTATTACACACCAGTCTAGGACTCCTTGGAGAATTACTAAAAAAATGGTATATTGATGCCCAAAGGGTGCATGTTCAAGAAAACGAATTAAATTTAGTCTTATTTTCAAATACAAAAAGTTCTGGCATCATTCTCATTACTTAACGGAGAAACCATGTATATCAAAAATATGAATTTTTGTTCTACAAAAACAGAGCCCTGCTGTGGAGAAACAATGGCTGTATACAAACGTTCTGTTTGCTCAGCTATTGATAATGCCACTTAGCAAATGGATAATAGATCACGTTTACGTTGTCATGTTATATGCACGGTATTATTTTTTTTAAATTAATTTCTCACTTGACCCCTGGTGAAACATGTTAAAGTCTAATAATGGTAAATTTAAAATACTTGGTTTGTTACACTGATTTTCTTCTTCACTAAAAATCAGTGAAACAAACCAAGCTCAATTACCATAATTTAGTCCCAATTACCATAATTACTCTGTATTATCGGTGTTCAAATGAAGGCAACTAGTGTAATTGCTCACCCAGGTAAGAAGGGTGATGTTAAATTGTAATAAAAGCAGGTGTCAGGTTGAGAGTTGGATAAGGGCAACAAGTGAAATTGCTCACCCAGGACAGAAAAAAGAAAGTGAAATTTAGTGATAGGCATAATCGAATAATATCAATAATCGATTATTTTGATTCGAATTAAATTGATAATCCAACAATCGCTCGAATAATTGCTCGAGAGATTGTTTGAAATATTGTCAGAATGAGATCGCTCCTGGCAACCGAAATGGTTGCTCGAAATATTGTTTGAATGATCGCTAGATAGATCACGCAAATGATTGCTTGAGTGATTTCTCCGGTGATCGGTCAAAAGATAGCCGAAATGATTACTAGAATTATTTAAATAAAAATCTATCGCAAAAAATAATAGCACTAAAAAAATAATCTACTGGGAAAGAAATATATGGCATAAAAGTTTAAACAAATTCAATTTGTATATGTAATGCATATGCTCATTCGCACACAAACTGAATTTGTTTAAACTTTTATGTGATCATTCCAGCAATCATTCGAATAATCTCTCAAGCAATCATTTGAGATAACTCTCGAGCAATCATTAGATGGATCGCTGAAGCAACCATTTGAGAGATCTCTTGAGAAATGCTTCAAACAATCTCTAGAGCAATCACCAGAAGATTTCGAGATATTTGATTATATGAAAATAATCGAACATCTTAAGATCTTTTGGAAATTGGTCGAGAGATCGTTTGAACCATTTCTCAAGAGATCTCTTGAATGGTTGCTCGAAAGATATCTCCAACGAATCGATTATTTTCATAATCGAACTAATCAATTATTTTTATTTAAATAATCCCGTCGCTAAATAAATTGTAATAAAAGTTGGTGTCAAACCGAATGTTGGATAAATACGGCGTCTCAGCCAAAGTAAAAAGACATATGATATCTTTCTACTTTCTAATCCTAACAGTCCAAAAGTACACATAGCTGTTGACGATGGCAATGTGTATTTTTGTAGAGTATGTTATGACTAGAAGAAAAAGCATCGCAATGAATAAAATTTCTCATCTAAATGGAGAAAATTGTAGGGCAATTGCAAGACCGAGAGTTGTGATAAATACAACAATTGCTTGTAGACGACTACTTTATAGAAAGCAAATTCTAACAGTCCAAAAGTACAGGTAACTATTGGCGGTGTGTACTTATAAACTGATAGAACTTGCTCTCGGTAGAAAGTAGATGGGTATGACTATAAAAGGAGTCATCACAATAATTCATAGTCTCAAATTGAACTCATCAAAATACATATGCATCAGGGTGTGTACTCTCTCTGTATGTTCTGCCTATGGCCCGCAAAAGTTTTGAATACGGCGGCCCTTTTGAACACGTCTGTATCATTAATGTTGTTTCAACAACGAGTGAAACCCTCCGAGAAACAACAAACATTAGTCAAAGCCCCAGGAGCAAGGAATAATAGTTAAAATGCATTGCGAAACAAGGAATATTACCCAAAGTGATGATCTGTGGCATGATTTGTAATGACTGCCTCTGCAAGCTGAATAATATGAATAGGATAACATTTAACTCTAAAAAATATTTTATCAACAATTATATTATTACCTTAAACTAGTGATTAGCAATCGCAGCTTTGTTTGGACAGCCCGTGTAGTTTTTAATAAGAGTCGGTCTATTACTACTTAATGTTAAAAAAAAAAATGGATTTACCCACAATAGTTCCAGGTTAGGGTTTTTGGCGCGTAAACGACACGGGGTCCCCCAAGAAAAATGGACTCACCCACAACGGAAAAAAAGAAACTCACCCACATCAAAAGAAAAATGTACTCGCCCACAGCAGCTTTAGGTTAGGATATTTTCGCCAAATCACATGGCGTTCCCTAACCCGCCGATATTTATAAATTATTGCTTAGAACTGCTCTAAAGCATACACATTCCAAAAAACGAAGATTATTTGAGAAACAACTGTTTTCCTTACCTATATTATATCCAGAACCGTCCGGCGTCAGTTATAACGAAAAAAAGGAAGTCGGTAGTGGGGTACGGGAAAATGGTTTCAAAGCCAGTCTCAATGGAACGCTTGCGCAAATAAACAGTTGCGCAAATAAACAGTTCACAACAAATGTTATTGTAATAATGGCTGTCTTTGCGGAATAAATAATTTTGTCTTTTTTTTTACTTACTAACAATTCGATTATTACCCTAAACTAATGACAATTCGATTATTACCTTAAACTAGTGATTAGCAATCGCGGCGTTGTTTGGGCAGCCCGCGTGGTCTTTAAGAAGAGTCGTTCTATCACTACTTGATATTAAACAAAAGAAAAATGGATTCGCCCAACAGAAAAATTCGCACAAATGACAAGTGCCCCTAACCAGTCTACCTTTATAAATCAATGCTTAGATCTACTTTTAAGCATACAAATGCCGCAAAATCAAGATTATATGAGAAACAATTCTTATCCTTACCTTAATTTTCCCTATTTGGTCCTTTTGCAGTGGAAATTCGCAAAAACTAACGGGAGCGTCTTTGAAGATCCGTCCAGCATCAGGTTCAGCAGAGAAAAGGAAGGTAGTAGTGGGGGGCAGAAACATGGCTGCTTCAAAGCCAGATTTAAACTATGGAACACTTGCAAACAAGAAGATATCAATAAATGTAACATAATTGTGCGTAATTAATTTTTCAATTCGATCACGGTAGTATGCATTAAATAATGGGATGTTTTATTATATTCGAATTATTACTATGGAATTTTTCAAGGTCATAAAAATATTAGAAAGGTGTTGAACTGTTTCAAGAGTTTTGCCGATATGCTTTATGTCCACCAGGATTTGTGATGTAATCCAGGTAAAAATGCAACAAATACTTGTAGATAACATACCTCTGAAAATTTGAAGATATTCTCTTACCAAAAACGATCGAGTATATAAGGATCGCTAGATCAGAATGTGACAGAATGGTGGTGTGGTCTCCGGTCCTATGACGCGAAATTAGCACACAGAGAGCCACATTGTTTACGTCACAGGCTGCTGAAAATAAGGAAGACTGTGGTGAAGCATACCCTATACGCAAAACTGCAAAAACAGTGCTGCTGCGTAAGACGTGATTATGAACCACTTACAACAGGCATTACGAGAATCAAAATACCTTCCATATATTGTTTCTAGATGAAAGGTATTTTGATTAATTATTTGCACTTTTGTTTTTCTTATAGAAAGAAGAAAAAGCCCACGATGTTTTTATTCTCTATTAAAATAATGTTGACATTGTTTTACATTCTTCACAAACAAAATTAGCTATACAGAGATAAAATTGTATAATTGTCGATTGCTCATTTCCCCATCCTTTGAATGGACCACTCCTGTTGGCATAATGGACAACGGTTGTTTTGCTTCACCCAAAGAGACATACAGCAGTAATGGAACGAGTGGTTGCATTCACCCCAAACAACAACACAATCCTGCTTTCCGTAGAAATCTTTCTTGCTTTCCGCTTGGCACCGCAAACAAGCATCTGGAACAAAATTGTTAAGTAATGTAAAAATTAATAATCAAGATAAACAAACGAATGTAAAGCACATTCCATAAAGAAGGAATGAACTTGACATGTAACACAATTGATTCATTTAATTTGAGCTGTGCTACACAGGCTACACTTATTTGGTGGGCAAACATTTGTTTCTTGATGATCTAAATCTTGCATCACAACAAGAAATCAACCATCATTTAATAAACGCTTATGCTATGACGTCGGATTTATTAACTTTTATTATTTGTTGAAACATTTTACAAATAGTTCTTTTAATAATATTTTATGTTTTAATACATAAATTAAATAACATTTTCTGAATCAAGTTCGGATTTGGTTTCGATAAATTCATCAAAATGTTCAACATTCAACATGTTTGGATTTGTTTGTGATGTATGTTGGTATCTAATGAACAGTACTCCGGTCGGTCTATTTTGTGCGATTGCAAAAATCCCAAACACGTTTACGATTAACAATCCGGTCATCAGAGAATTCCCCAACAGCTGGCAGTAAACTCCCAACTGTTGTCTCTGATAAACGGGCCCATTGATAGGTACATTTCTTTTGTGGTTGGTGTAAGCCAGGCTTTTTGCATTAACAGCACTGCAGAATACTGTAATATAGTTTGGCTTTTAATCGTGTGATGTCGATACCGCGAAAGTTCGCGAACGCTTTATTATAATATTTGCAGAAATTATGAAGGCTATGACAAAATGTATATACTAAATGTTGTTTGCCTTAATCTACAACGTTTTTACAGTTATTTTTATAGTAATTGTAAAGTAAAATTCAAAAATAATAAATAAACAGAATATTTTGTATTTAATATATGTATACTTAAAAGAAAAATTCCCAGTATATCTGTGGATAATTAAATCGTAGGTTAAGAGGCTTAACCTACAATTTTATTATGCCGCGCAATTAACCACGTAAAGTCGGCGTCGCATTCACACAACAATGGTTTTTAGAATGTTTGTGCTGTCCCCAGTACTTTTTCTATTTTAATCAAATTATGACCAATAGTGTATGTACTTTTGCGCTGATGCACCAGTTTACTGGAAAAAATGTACGTTTCTTTTCCCTGAGGAAGCCGACACGGTTGGCGAAATATTGGATTTAAAAGAAGAGGTAGCTTATAGCCCTAGCCGTAATTATACAGACTTCCGCTTACTTCATTCTTCAGATTTTACGGCGTTACTTCCTTAAATTTATATACAGGGTGACCCTTTTTAATTTATCCACTAGAATATCTTGACAAATATGCATCGTAAACAAAATTTTTTCGAACAAAAGTTTAATAGTTTCGAGGGGGTCAACCGATCCTATGAAATTTTCTTCACCCTCACCCCCTGGTTGGTGGGGGTGAAAGAAAAAGGAAGGCAACCTTTAAATCATAAATAGGAATACCAAAAATGATGTAGGTTTTATCCGAAAAAAATAATTGAATTCGTGATAGATGGCGCTGTAGCCGCAAAATGAAATATAAATCTAAAAAACGGCCTTTACGTGGACTTAAATGAAAAAGAGTATGTAAAGTTTACTTCCAGGGTTTTTTTTAACTCCTGACAGATGGCGATAGAATCGTCAAAATTAGATTTTTTTCAAAAATGGTGCATACAACAATCGGTGAATATTTTTTAGATGACCATTCAGCTACAGTAAAATGAAAACACTCTACCCCCCGTGGACGGGATGAGAAATGTGTGTAAAAACGTTAATGGATACCGAAGCAGTTTATTTATTACATGTTTTAATTGGTATTGAAGTTCATATTATTCGAAGATTCCGATGAATAAATTTAGGTTTTTTGTTAAAGGGCAGACGGATTACAACACAAAATATTGTAATTTGTTCACCATTGACATGAGGAGCGTCAACTTACCGCCGACATTAGCTTTACCCGATGTACAACACGAGGAGGTTGCACGGTCGGATTTTGTACATCACGTAGCCCTAAAAAGGGCTGATATTTCAGCAGACATTTAAGCAATGCTCAAAAGTCGCACCGTTCTCCTATACAAACAGTCTGACAAAAATTAAAACAAACAATCCAACGACGCTTGCTTGGGGTTTTAATCCCGATTAGTTTTTCTGACAGTTCGTGGGGGTGACAAAAATTTCACAGGATCGGAAAGCCCCCTGGAAACCATTAAACTTTTGTTCGAAACATGTTTTTGTACTATGCATATTTTTCAAGATATTCCATTAGATAAATTAAAATGGCTCACCCTGTATATACAGGTTGTCGCAGAGCACCTGTATCAGGCAATATCTGAGAAAACGGGACAGTTGGGACACAAAATATTATTACAAAATCCGTATTAAAGAATCGATTGGTTTTTTCGCAAAAAGGTTGGCATCCCTGAGAGTTTGCTTAAAAATGTCCAAGATTTTTAAATGGCATGATAGGTCAAAAGTGGTATCACTGAAAAGGTCTTTAAAAAATTAGCAACTTTTGTAGTATACATAATTTTCTTACTGGCATCGATTTTGAGTAATGAGACTCACTCTTTGAAAAAAAAAATCGACCAACCCTAATATGTATACCTAAAAGAAAAAATCGGTGTATATCTTGATGTTTAAGGCTTATATTTCTGCACTCTCGACATTTAAGGGCTAACTTATTTTTATTTTTATTTCAATAATCATGAAAAACGCGATTCATTTGGAACACTTGTCTTGATATATTTATTTTGGACTAACCTGGAGCTGGTAACTTTAGTATTAGGTTGCGGGTTTTTGAGTCGCTGTGGTTGATATTTCGGCACCTGGAGCACCACTGGTGTTGACCTATCGTGCCATTTAAAAATCTGGAGCTATTGACATTTTTAAGCAAACTCTCAGGGATGCCAACCTTTTTTGCGAGAAAACAATATCACCATTCGATTCTTCAATACGGTCTTTGTAATAAATTTGTTTGTCTCAACTCTCTAGGACTAGCCGTTTTCTCAAAAAAGGCTGATACGGGTGGTCTGGGACACCCTGTATATAAGAAAGTAAATCATCAATAACATGATATAAATTGCAATACTATTTTAATGTATTTCTTTTTAAAATTAATAAAACAATTCTTATTAGACATTCTGAAATGTATTTGTACATATCGTGATTAATTTCATGTTGTACAATGAATAGCTTTGTTTACACTAGATTGTTTACAATTAAAATTCTTAATTCGTAACACGTGCTTGAAAAGTTTCCCACATTGCTCGGTAATTTATCCCAACAAATTATCATTAAAAAAAATAAAGCTAGGAGCAATTAATCAAATTTACCACTTATGTCACGAATCCGCTATCTATAAATCGAAATGGTCCGATTTTCCAATCTACATCTTTAGACCGGAAATGCCGTTCCATTATACAATTCGAATTTCTTTTCTCTACTTAATTACATCCACGAATGATAGCATTAATGCCAATTTTACGGTTTAATTACAAAAGCCGGGATTGATTAGATGACATTGAGGGAGATTTTTTTGAGAGTTGCAAATGGAAACTCGGGTGATGACAATGCATTGTTAGAGTAACCGTTGGCGAAATAATGATTAATCTTACCCGGTCTTCGATCTATATATTTTTTTCTAATATTGTATTAAATACTGCGCAGACATTTTTTTGTTTATTTTGATCAGCTATGAATATTCTCGTAATTTTATATTAAATATTAATCAGATTTATTTAGACGTAAGTGGGTTAATAATAATTAGTTCCTTTCTCGAAAATTAGATGTTTTCACTGAACATGTTTTTATGTGATTGTTTAAAAAGCTTAAGTTTTGAGTGGAAATGCTAAATACTTTATTAAATTTTTCATTGTTTTTAACAAATCGCTTTACTTAAAGCTTTTCACTTATTTTCTGTTCACTAAAATATGCGAAGCAGTAGCGGCCCGTGAGAATGTTTATTGGTGGGGCTGCAGACATAAACATACAGCGAATTTTTCTTTTAAATATACATATCTCGGTGAATATGCATTTTGAGGCATTCGTTGTTTTTTAATGAGTTCAATTTAAGGCTACGAACGAGTGATTCCACTCCTTGATTAAGCATGAAGCAAAATTTCGAGTTTAGAAAAGCCTGAAAATTTGGTTTGGCACGCGTTACGCGACCAAACGAAATTTTCAGGCTTTTCTATACTCGAAATTTTACTCCATGCGCCACGCGTAATAAACATTGAAATATTGTAAAGTTCTAAATATTCTTGTTAAGCAGTATATCTTCAATCCTGCTTTAGCAGTGTATTTTTAATACTGATTTAGCAGTATATTTTTAATTTCACAATATTCACGCGTGACGCATGAAGTAAAATTTCAAGTTTAGAAAAGCCTGAAAAATTGGTTTCATTTTGGTTTAAGGCTTTTCTAAACTCGAAATTTCACTTCATGCTTAACCAAGGAGCGCAAACACTCGTTCGAAACTTGAAATTGAATATTTATAAAATAAGCAATGAATGTCTAAAATTTTCCAGCGCATGCATCGAAATATGTACACTTTTAAAAAAATCTCTCTATGTATAAATAATTTAAATAGGCACCCAAATTATATACCCATTAATAAAATGGTGTTTAATTTTGGTGCCTATTTAAGTTATTTATACATAAAGGGAATTTTTCTTTCAAGTGTACATATTCCGCAGCATGTTCAGCAGATTAGTCCTGCTGTGTGTTTACGATTTAAATGTAGGACGCCCCAAACTTTTAATGACATGTTTTTTCAATCAGTGTCAAGCTAGAAATGTTTGTATACTGTGTAGATATTTTACGAAATTTGAATGTTCTTCGATTTGTACAAAAATATATTACTAATATGTCCTAAACAATTTTAATATTGACAAACAATATTTTGATAACTGTATAATCAAATTGTATCCTCATCAAATGAAAAAAAACGCAATATTTTCTATTTGTATATTGAACCTTTAGTATTTTTCATAATATATCTATTACGTAGAAGATTTGTAACATTATAATAAACAGTGATATCCTCATGAGTCCCTGATTGACTTCGTAACCACAAAAAATAAAACAAAATAATTTGCTTTAAACTGGTAAACAATTTTCTAGGTCGTTTTCAATCGTACTACACGCATGCTGATGCATGGGCTTATCATAAAAATTTAACTGGAATTAACTGAATGAAAACTGGATACATATTTGTTTACTGCTCAGGACTGATTTCTCAAAAGAGTAGCACCAGGGAATCGCGTGATTTAAAATACATATGTGCTTGTGTTATTGTTAACATTTTAAGAAGACAAAAGTTTAAAGTCTAAATAAATTATATGTAAAAGTATATTTAATAAAATAATTGTATTTTAAATTCACAAATTTAGTACCTATATTTTAATTCTAAAAGTACCAAATGTATTAAATAATTAAAAACTCCAATAATAAAATATCTAAATCCAATGAATTAAATTAAAAAACATATTTTTTTTAAATAAACATAGTTTTAAACAATATACACAAATAGCTTTTATAACATGTAATGAACATACAAGTTAGAAAAGCGATTTGTATATCGTTTAACAATTGTTTATAATTATGTTTACATTAGGTAAACATAATTTTACTCAATGACACATCGATGTCTAATTTGCCAATTGTAATTTATTTGTTGTTGTTAAAACTGATTTAGGAATATCAGCTTTAACAACATAAAATAAATTACAATTATAGTAAGTAAATTTAAATATTCAATTACTATAAAACTAGATTTCGTATTTTAGTTTACATTTAGAATTGTTATAAAACTGAGTTTCGTATTATTTTTTCAAATTGTTTAATAAAATTCTACTAATAAAATAAATTCAAGAAAAACTGTCAACAATCAAGTATTGCTAAACTCAAAATTTTACTTAATGCTTAAACAAGAAGTGTAAACCTGTGTTAAAAATAAAATAAAACACAAAAAATTCAGATTTCTTAAAATAAAATAAAACACAAAAAATTCAGATTTCTTTAGTTGTAAACTAAGTTTGGCATATTTTTTGACTCGTGCCCCTCCCTGTTCAAAAATCCATGAGGTAAATTATTGAAAAATTCATGAATAAAATTAAGTCAATAAACGAACAAGAGAAATTAGGATTGTTACATAAAAACACGTTTAGATGCTGTAAAAAAATTGTTATTCAACAAATTCAATTAAAATCTCTATTAATATTAAAACATGAATCCCACTATTTACTTTTAAATTATTCACTTTATACTTACATACTGAAAAAAATACAGGGAATGAATATTAATTGTCTTAAGCCATCTATAGACGCGTTTCGAGATTTATCCCTTATCAGTATAGCTATGCTTTAGACTTTCAATAGCTATACTGATGAGAGATAAATCTCGAAACGCGTCTTTAGATGGCCTAAGACAATTAATATTCATTACCTGTAATTTTTTCAATTTATTTCAATTTCCTGTTGTTTCATTTAGTTTGGTGAGAGAATAATTTGACTTAAGGTTGCATTTTGCATATAAATTATGCATAGAACAGTAAAGCTGTCATGTAACTCAAATATTCATTGTATAATTCAATATCTGCCGGGGTATTAGATCGAGAAGTACTTGTTTCAATGAATATCTGGAGACTTGTCTCAATGAGAGAGAGAAATTTTGAGAGATAGAAATTCTTGCAGAAAGTCGATATTAATTTTAATTCGTTTTTATATATTATATATTAGAATATGTAAAGTTATTTAAATAAAAAACACTTGGTATTGTTTCACAAATTAAAACTTTATTCCGACTAGTTTCGGTTTGTTAGACCATTTTCAAAGGAATGTGACTTGTCCAATATGTTTTCGATGACGGGTTTAGAGGTTTTCACCACTTTGTTTCGCTATTTCTTGCTTAAGATTGGAGGTTCATCCGTTTTTGGGAGAGCTTTGCATGCAAAACTGCCTACCATTTTTTGATAACCCGATAAATTGCCCAAATTGTCCAAGTAAGAAATAAATTCATTTACACAGATGTTCTTTAAATTCCAACGAAAACTAACCTGACAACAATTGCAGCATCTGTCAAACTATCAACAATTGCCATTTAAGTTAGCTAACTTATACAGACTCTCATTACTTTAAGCCCACCCGTTATTACA
Source organism: Philonthus cognatus (assembly GCA_932526585.2). NCBI lineage: Eukaryota > Metazoa > Arthropoda > Insecta > Coleoptera > Staphylinidae > Philonthus > Philonthus cognatus. The sequence goes on from OW052243.1 coordinate 96,167,581, forward strand.
TCTGATAATACAAGGTAAAATAGCTGGAAGACGAGCACCAGGCCTCAGAAGAATCTCGTGCCTTGGGAATCTGAAGAATTGGTTCCATAAGTCAACAACATCCCTATTCCGAGCAACCAGTAACAAAATAAAACCAAGTAGCCAACATGATAACCAAATTTCGTTAACAGACATAGTACAAGAACAAGTTGAGTAATAAAGATTATTATAAAAGGAACTTATGGAAGTAACATTAAACAAATAAATAGCTGTTAACTGCGGAGGCTTCTACTTCGTTATACATCATTATTTACACAAATAAGACATTTAAACTTTGTTTGTATAACTGACGTTAATATTGTGACTATAATTTCGACAACTTTAACTAGTTTGATGACAAGTTAAAGTTGTCGAAACTATAGTCATAATAAAAACCTCAGTTATACAAACAAAGTTTAAGTGTCTTATTGGTTAAATATATAGCACATAAGTAAGAAAATGGAAAGTGTTATGTTTATATTATATTTGGTTATAAAATTAAAGGCATATTAAATTATGGAGAATTAATCTATTATAGAGAATTAATATATTATAGAGAATCAATAAATTATAGAGAATCTATAGCTATAGTAAAAAATGTATTGTTAAAACAAATAACTGTGATTATTTGTTACCAACAGTATTGTAATTCACATTGATTATTCCCGCATTACGTCAAATTCAGAACCAATAAAAAAAGCAAGAAAATTACAGCACTTATAGATTATATTTTGCCTCAGAATATCCGTTAATTATTTCGTTTGCATTACGTCATCAAAATCTTCATTGTGATACTTTTTCTACCGTATGATCATGAATATGTAAATTGCGGTTTGTTTTATATGTTTTTCAATCCGGTAACCACAAAAGTCTAGTTCCGCCTCGTTTCTGAATTTCCTGAAACGCCAAGCCGGACGAAATCTAATGATCGTGCCTAATCTGTTAATTATGATCGTCGATTTGTTTTTTTATCTTAGGTCTTCAATGGCGTATCGTATTGTGTGTTTAATTAAGTTTAATTATGAAATTTACAAATATTAAAGCATGTTTCATCCAGTGATCAATAAGAACTATACTAAAGATACAATTTATGTATTCTAAATATTGCACTGGCCAATTTGTAATTAATTTTGACATGTAAAATCCAAAACTATCATATTAGGTTGTTTAACAGGTACAGTAGGTGTATATTGGCATTAATTTAAAGCTGTTTGAATATACAGAGATTTTTTCTATTAAGTATACATATACACACGCTTTTCAAAGAGTTCAATTTGAAGCTTTAAACGAGTGTTTTGCACTCCCAGTTTAAGGGCCTACCACTTTTTCTGGGCAAACCATGTTTCTAATTTTATGTGTGCATAGCCTTTACGTCGCGCGTCGTCGTGCATCGTAGCACATCGTAGTGTATAAGCTATTCTCCGGAGCTACACTATCCAAACATTTCATGTTTTCTGTGTATTATTAGATTCTCGAGTCAATGGTTTATCGGCCGGGATGTTTATATTATCCTGATTTATGATCTACCTTTGTAACATTTCGAGTTTAGAAATGCCTGAAAATTTGGTTCGGTCGCGTAGCGAAGCGGACCGACCAAACCAAATTTTCAGGCTTTACTAAATTTGAAAATTTTCTGCATACGTCACGCCCATAAAACACTGATTTGATGTGCAGTTCAGAATATACGTCTTTAGCATACTGCTTTACTTTAAACTTCAGTTGAAATCAGTGTTTTATACGCGTGGCGCATAAAGTAAAATTATGAAGTAAAATTTCGAGTGTAGAAAAGCCTGAAAATTTCGGGTAGCGCTACGCGACCAAACCAAATTTTCAGGCTTTTCTAAACTCGAAATTTTATTTCATGCTTAATCTGGGAGTGTAAAATATTCGTTTAAGGCTTCAATTTAATATCTTTTCGGAAACAACGAATATCTTAAGATTTACAGCGTATATACACGTAGTACATTGAGATATATATGTACTTAAAAGAAAAATTAGCTGTATAGTTCGGCACCTTTGTAAATTTCTGTATTCCTTTATATATTATTATAAACTATTAATTAAAACACTTAGTATTGTTTCACTGATTTTATTTAACTTTTCGACTAGTTTCGACTATAAGTCATTATTTATAGTCGAAACTAGTCGAAAAGTTAAATACAATCAGTGAAACAATACTAAGTGTTTTAATTAATAGTTTATAATAATATACTCTTTATTTAATGATATTCGTGATATTTTTTGGATACTGGGTGATTATGCCATTTACTATCTAGCACCCGAGTTTGGCCAATTCTTAATTGCTACTCATATAACACAATTACTTGAAATGTATAAATGAACATGTACTGAAAAAATTATAATTTTTGTATTTGTTTACGTTATTTTGACATCAGTAATCTCAAAAACGAAAAACTGCGATATTTTTTTGAAATCAGCACAATATAATATGATAGTCAGTTGTTACTGGAAATTTAGTAAAATAAAATAGAAAAACAACGTATTTTGTTATCGAAACAATTCAGGTGACCAATTTTTATAGTTTAAAACCAGGACATTTAAAATAGTTCAAAAAGCATGATAAATGAGTCATATAATTAGTTGCCAAAATAATGCAGCGTATGTTTTTTCTTTGAGTATAAGAATATTATAAAATGCAATAAATCTTCTGATAATATTTCTCTCATATCATAGAGCTTATCTGCTCTGCTTACTCTCTTGAATTAAAAATAATAATAAAAAAAAACGAAATAAATAGAAATGTATTTATTTAATTCTAACAATTTTCAAAATTATAAAAATAAAATAATTTTTTTAATAAAACTAATGAAAATTTCGCAAAAGTAGATAAAAGTAGTAAACTTCAATAATTTTCGTAAAATATGTTCGCGAAATTAACCCGACACATTTTGCATATGGTTAAAACTTATCGAAAAGTGTTCCTAATTGAGATGATCGAAAACATTGACAAAATTAATTAATATTACAAAGTGATGAATTTTACAATTAGATATTTTGTAATTGTTGATGAAATTCATCACTTTGTAATATCAATTAATTTTGTCAATGTCAAATAGAACGAATGCTGATATCAGCATTCGTTCCACAGGAAATATTTTTTTAAGAATGTTCCGACATTCGTTTCTTTTAAGTTTAATTTGACGCTTTAGGGTGCTCTTATACGTTACGTTTTGAACGCGAGGCGGAACGGGAGCGGGCGCAAGCGTTTGCGTTTTAACACATGGTCCGTCTAGGGACTCTCATATAAACCTGTGTTAAAGCGCAGACGCTTGCCCCCGCTCCCGTTTCGCCCCGCGTTCAAAACGTCCATATAAGAGGTAGACCATACAATCGATATGTTGTAGGACCACCCGAAACCAATATATGAATACTGCTATAGTACTCACACCAGTCAATTTCTACAAAGCCATTTTTACTACTTCTTCCTATAAAGTATAAAAAGTTCTTTATTGGACTTGACATACAAGAGGGGGTTTTAGTCAGTAAGAGTCTGACATAACCTACTGTTATCCCTCCCATCCGTGGGCAGGATAACAGAAGGTATCCATGAGGATTTTCTCCTCCTCTCTCCCCAAAAAAAAAAAAAAAAAAAATATGTTGTAGGAATGTGCGCTAGTGTCTGAGCTGGTTCCCGCCTGCCCTTTCCATCTCACTCAAAATTCAAAATCATAATTAAGCGATATCCTGTCATGGGCTCACGCCCCCTACAAATCTCTCTTCTTTGTTTTGTTTAGAGATGAGAAGCAATAAATTACCATTCCGACGGTATGCCACTTCAAATAATGACCTTTACGATATTGACAAAAGGTACACTTAATAAGCTGGGATTATTAGTTTACGTTTTGTGAATCGCCAGGATTTAGTCAGTTTTACATGTATAACAACATGTTATAATCGCGAAACAGAATGATATGCTCAAAATGTAACCGTAAAGTTGACAAAAAATGAAAAACATTATTACTGTGATACTATGACAAATATTCCGATACTTGTGATACAAATTAACAAAATTACTGTAATAAATAAATATTCACCCCGGGAGTCTATTCAGTAAATGCCATATGGTGTCTCTATCTGCTTTTTTTATTGGTACCAGTTAGCCAAGCAAGGTTACCGGAAATGATGATTTTGTTATGTAGAAATTTTAAGAAGTACCTATGCAAAAAGTAATAAATTTGAGTTATATATACAGGGTGAGTTTTTTTTCATGTTTTCTACGAGGATCTAGGAAACCATAAGAGATAGAGAAACGGTTAAATGGGCAAAATGAGCAAATTTTGAAACGAAATCCTACTAAAATATTCAAGTTCTCGTTGTAAGTGAAGGGCTGTAATTCCACTTCTGTGTGATGAATTTAATTTCTAATTATTGTGCCTTGTATTTTCACCAATTCTACACGCATTACCACAATTCTAAAGATTAAAAAAAATATATATTTTTTAAAAATTATTAAACAAAATCCCTCTAAAATATTAAACGTTTTATACTAAATTCACATTTTTGGTTGCTGTAATTCCACTTCTGGGTGGATAATTCAATTTCTGTTCATTGTTTCTTATCTTTTATTAAATGTTCATAAATTGCCATTTTTAAAAGTTTTAATAAAAACTACATTTAATTGTGAAGTTATTATTATTATTATTTAAAACACAATCTCAATGAAATAACCAAAATATATATCCTTAGTTTTCATTTTGAGTAACTGCAGTTTTACCTCTACTCCTTAAATTACATTTCTGCTGCATGTATTTTAAACAGATTCATTCTACGTGCATCTCTATAATTTTGAAACTTTAACAGAAAACCTGCAATCAATCGATATGACAGAAACCAGCAGATCAGCACGACAGCATTTTTGTTTAATTTCATGATGGCAACCATAATTTTTGTGAAAATGATAAATAATAGTATGGTTCCACGCAAACATTTTTACTCTACAAAAAAGTAATTTACATGTTTACTTTAATATTATTAAGGATGATAATATTCCAATATAAAGAAATTAACATTGAAAATCCTATTTTCGGTTTTATCCATCTAGACCCTGCACATACATTCAAGTTTCTGTAATAATATATCAGTCATAATTTATTTTAAAATAACTAACATCTGACATACAATACAACGTCAGCTTCATATTTCTAATACAGAAACAATAGGTGATGATAAAATAAATGCAAGAACAAAGAAACAACGAACAAATTTACCTCATCTACACTTAATATTTTTAACTTGAATTAAATTTGTTTGTTTAATTGTACTAATACAAAAAGAAACAGTTTTACTTTAATAGTTTCCATTATAACCAAATATTTGAACTAAGAATAAATACATTAAAAATTAAAGCATTAAAAAACTGCAGTACTTCAAATATTATTAATAAAAGTAGTGAAAAATAATGATACATTTTGTGGAATTTATTGAATTGGCAAACATTAACAAAAATAAATAATTTTTAGTTGACTGTAACTTTTGTTAAAATGTACGTTTACAAAATGTAAGAATAATCACAAATACAGAAATTTATACAAAATCTTCCTTTTCAAAATAACCCAAATAAGCATCTTCTGAAAATAATTCGGTAAATTTCTTCGATACATTTTTTTGCGTCGACGACTGTTCACTCTGCCTATATTGCTTATTCGAATTTCTAACTGGCTCAGTCAACTTAGCCCCCTAAAGTTCGACTTTTTTGAAAAAAACTATTCCGCTAGACTGGCCTTAGCTAGCGCCACAAAAATTAGAGTTAGCGCCATTTAGAGAGTTACGGGGGTTTGAACTTTCGGGGGGCTAGGTTGATGCTAACCTCCCAAGTTTAGATTTTTCAAGTTTTTTTACACTATTCGGATTCCTCAGAGCTAGCGCCACCAATTCAAAAGCTAGCGCTACCCCCAAAACCCCAAAAAATAATAAAACATTTTCAACTCCAGCCTCTCGAAATAAGATTTTATTAATCAAATTGGGTGGAAAAGATAGCTTAGAGCTATAGCCAGCAGAATATAAAACAAATAATCTCTCAAAAAAATCAGGTGAAAAAATATTGACATCCAAATTTTGATGCGAGAGCTTTCAGATCCTGTGTGCGTGTTACCATTTACTTGTTAAATTTCAATGCAAAATTATGTTTGGCATATAAAATGCCGGTTCCAAAAAATAATGCTGCGTTGTAATTACTTTATTTATGTTGATAGACACTGGCTATTAGAAAGATGAGGCCTGGAAGATAGTAGCGTAACTGACAATTGTGTTTTCACTCCTTGCTAATTTTTAATCGTTATAACTCGGGAACTAACCGTACGATTTCAAAAATTGTTTTGGCATTGTAATTACTATATTGATGTTTAGAAATACTGGCAACGAGATAGCTTGCGCTAGTAAGACAGTGGCGTAACTGACGATTGCTTTTCAACCTCTTGATAATTTAAATCGTTATAACTCAGGAACTAACCGTACGATTTCAGAAGTTCTTTCGGCATTGTAATAACTATACTGATATTTATAAACACTAGCAACGAGAAAGCTTGCGCTATCAAGACAGTGGCGTGGTGTAGACATCAGTATAGTAATTACAATACCGAAAGAATGTTTAAAATTGTACAGTTAGTTCCCGAGTTATAACGATTTAAATTAGCAAGGAGTGAAAACACAATTTGTCAGTTACGCTGGTGTCTTCCAGGCCCCATCTTCTACATAAATAAAGTAATTACAACGCGGAAATATTTTTTTGAAGCGGTATTTTATATGCCAAACATAATTTTGCATTGAAATTCAGCAAGTGAATACGCACACAGGATCTAAAAGCTCTCGCATCAAAATTTTGGATAAATATTCACATATTTTTTCACCTCATTTTTTTGAGACAATATTTTTGTTATAATCTGCTGGCGCTAGTTCTAAGCTATCTTTTCTACCCAATTTGATTAAAAAATCTCATTTCGGGGGGCTGGGGCTAAAAGTGTTTTATTATTTTTTGGGGTTGTCGGGGTAGCTGGCACTAGCTCTGGGGAATCCGAATAGTGTAAAAAAACTTAAAAAATCCAAACTTGGAGGGCTAGGATCAACCTAGCCCCCCGAAAGTTCAAACCCCCGTAACTCTCTTGGCGCTAGCTCTAATTTTTGTGGCGCTAGCTAAGGCCCGTCTAGCGCAATAGTTTTTTTTTTAAAGTCGAACTTCGGGGGGCTAAGTTGACTGAGCCTTTCTAACTGATATACCAAAATAAAGATTCAAGAATGAATCTTTACACCCCGATAGTCCCTCTTTTTTATCTATCTCTCTCTAATGGGTATCACCGCGCGGGTGTGCGTGGGGCGAAAACGAACTGCTTCGTCCATCTCGCTTCCGCAGAGACCCAAATGCCTAGAAAAAAATTGATTTTCGATGCAAATTGTCTCTGTTATTAATTCATTATTTACTATGATCTTGATTGATTATAAAGCGCCGAATTCTACCATAGACCAACCGTTAAACGACTGTTTTCCACTACCAGATTAAGCATGAAGTAAAATTTCGAGTTTAGAAAAGCCTGAAAATTTGGATTGGTCGCGTAGCGACTAATCCAAATTAAACTTTTCTAAACTCGAAATTTTACTTCATACGCCAGGCGTATAAAACACTGAAATATTGTGAAGTTCAAAATATACTACTTAGGTTTTATGTCGTGTTGATTACTTTGGCAAATGTTTATAAGGAATATGTAAGTCTACTTAAATGAAAAAAAAAACAGTATATTAATATTAGGAACCATATTAATATTGATATAAATTTAAAAAATGTTACTGCTTTTATTTACATCACTTTGGTTATTTTCAACAAACTGTCTAGCAGTTAATAATTTTCCTCAATTTCGATGTTTTCTGCGTTTAGTGTCTTATTTTGTTGCCGGCGAGCTTTATTTTTTAATGATTTTTCAAATACAACATGAATATACTGTTATATATTTTAATTTTAGAATCAATTTTATTAACGTCATGCTCCTGACATTTATTTCTGTACCTAGGAATTTTATTTATCCTTACACAAAAGTAAAGCACCTTCTTTCGTTTTATAATTTCCAAAAGAAAATCATAAAATCTGCTGTATTAGAAACTTAATTGTTGAGGCAGATAATAGTTGAAAATTCTTTTTCACTTTGATTTTAGTTTAAATAAAACTTATTACTGAAAGTAATAAGTGTTTTATTTAAACTAAAATCAAAGTGCTGTATTAGTACATTTTATGATTTTTTTAATGCAACATAAACTAAAAGTTTTTCAATTTTCTTTTTTTAACAGACTTTGTTTTAATGTTGACAATTCAAATATTTTTAGCGGAATCAAGATGAAACTTAAGCAGTATGTGTTTAAACTTTACTTTAAATCACTGTTTTATACGCGTGGCGCATAATGTAAAATTTCGAGTTTAGAAAATCCTGAAAATTTGGATTTGCCGGCGCAACTCAAATTTTCAGGTTTTTATAAACTTGAAATTTTACTTCATGCTTCATCAAGACGTGGAAACATTCTTCAAAATCTTTACATTGAACGCTTTTATAAAAACAACGAATTTCTGCAAAGTTATTAAACGCTGTAATTATCGGGATATGTATATTTAAAAGAAAAATTCGCTGTATGTTTATATAAAGTAAAAAAAATACTTTAATGGGAATAATTTGAATATTTCTATTAATTAAATAAATGTTCAAGTATACAAGTAATTTGACCTTATGATAAGTTTAATTTATCAATAAAATAAATATTTTATAGACAGCATTATTAATTAATGCCGGATAACATACTAATAATTTGTTAGTTGATTATTACATTGTATTAATAATTAATAAACGCTGCCATTAAATGCAGCATCTGATATCTGACGCATGTCTTCAACGGATTATTTGTCTGTAAATATTATAATAATTTTGATAACAAATTATCAATACAGAAAAAATAAGTGGCATTTCTGTTATGCAAAAATACTCATATATTCATTAAAGTTGATAATCTAGACTAGTAAAGTCTATAACCTTACACATAAATATAAAAAATATCAACTGATATCCCGCCAAATGAATGAGTAACAACAAATGAATGATCTTATTAATAGCCTCAACAATATCGATGAGAGATTAAAAGTGCAATGAACGAGCGCACTTTGGATGCACTGATGAATCTGATAAGATTTGTTATGGAATTCCTAAAATCAGCTAATTAGCAAGGAAATAACAAAACGCGTTAACGCACATTTGCGAAAAATAGCACCTTTCTTTTTTGGCGAAATTTCAGTACCAATCATGCCATCGATCGATCGGCACACTGTGTCGATAAATAGTTAACCTTTGCCAAAACTCGCAAGGGCGCAATAGAATATTTATTTAATGATCATTTCGGCGCGATAAAAGTGAGTTCGTTTTCATAGTGATTGCAGTGATGTGGGTTCATTGTGATTTTTCATTTTTTGTAGAGGTCAAGAGGAGGAACTAATCTGGTGAATACCTTGAGATCATTAGAAGTAATAATAATGTGTAATAAATAACAAAGCAGTGTGTCTTACTAATAACTACTAATAAACAGTAATAACCATCTATGTTTCAATGTGAAAATCGCACAATTTTCTACGTTCATTACTAGATCGTGATAATAAATTATTATGTAATTAACTCTATGTTAATTACATATTTATGAATTTTGCACATAATTGATATTATATGTTATATTATAATTATTTATCTGTAGAGATGTTTACTACAGGGATTTTTTTTAAGTGCCTATAGATATCTCGATGATACGCTGTGAATGTTTTTATAAAAGCGTTCAATTTAAAGCGTCTAACGAGTGTTTCCATTCATTGATTAACGGTGGATCTAGAATTCATCGCTTTATAATCGTAACTTTTTAGTCATTTCTAATTTGTAAATATTGATGAACTGAATATATATATAATTAAAATAAATATAAACAAGTGATATTTGTTTCGAAAAAAAACAACACATTTTTACAACAGAAAAAAAGTTAGATGTATGCAAATATTATCAAAGTATACAATAAAAAAAAAATCACACAAAATGGATGAGAATAGTACAGCGCAGGACATAAATAATTTCCATATATTCTTATATGCAAATATAGTTGAAATTAAATAATTTATTTTGGATTTTGTCTGCAATCACAACATTTTGTCTATTTTTGAGATACTCTTCAATAAAGCTATAATTTTTGTTAGATGATTTCCGACCTAATAATACTTTTTATATGAGATCAAGATCATAGAAAATCATTAATGAATAATAGAGACAATTTGCATTGATTTTTTTTTTGCTGGGCTTGTGGTACTCTGCGAAAACGAGATAGAGAGGGACTATCGGGGTATAAAGAATGTCAAGTACCTAGCGTGAAGTTTGTCGCTTCATTCATTCTTAAATATTTAATTTGGTATATCAGTTACAAATTAGAATATGCAATATGGGCAGAGTGAATAGTTGTCGACATAAAATAAATGCATTGAAGAAATCCACTGATCAGAAGCTGCTCGTTTGAGTTATTTTAAGAGGGAAGTTCTTGTATAAGTTTGTGTATGTGTAATTTTTTTACATTTTGTAAACGCGTAATTTAACAAACATTATAGTCGACTAGAAACTATTTCTTTTTGTTAATGTTTTCCAATGCAATAAATTCGACAAAATGCATGATTATTTTTCACTACTTTCATTTTTCAGTTATTTATTCTTAATTAAAATATTTGGTTATAATGGAAACTACTACAGTAAAAACTGTATCTTTTTGGGTTAGTGCAATTAAATAAACTAATTTAATTCAAGTGCAAAATATTAAGTGCAGATGAGGTAAATTTGGTAAATTTCTATTATCTCCTAGTGTTTCTGTAGTTGGAAATATGGAGCTAACGTTGTATTGTAAATCAGATGTTGGCTATTATAAAATAAATGATGACTGACATATTATTACAGAAACTCAAATGTATACAGGGTGTAGATGGATAAAACATTTTTACATTCACATAAACCCGAAGGAATAATAATTTTTACGAACACTATGGTCGCCATGAATTTAAACAAAAAGGGTCTCGTGCCTATCTGTTGGTTTCTGTCAAATCGATTGATTACAAGTTTCCTGCTAAAGTTTCAAAATTACAGAGATACGATCGAATATAGATATGGACAGAATGGCAACGCCGGTTAAAAAAATCGCCACGTTGAAGTTAGAGCTTACTAAAGCATCGACATCTACGCATCAACGCAAAGAACTACGCCCTTGCACAAAAAGCTGTTTAAATACTGACATCGTTTGCTTGTGTGCCAAAACCGAATACCCTAAGACAGTCATGGACAGATTTCTAAAATAAAATATAAAATATTTAATGTGTGTATTAATTTCTCTGAAACTTATTTCATAAATAAAACTCAACGAGTTTATTTTTTTACTATGTACATTATGATCGCACCTTTAAATGTATAAAGTTAATTAACAATTGCATGAACTATTATATACCGTGTGTCCCCGGATCACTGCCCGGATAGGAAACACTTTTTTATTAACCATTTATTCGACAAAAAGTAATTCTTCATAAAACGTTTTGGATGACTTAAAAACAATGGTTACATTATCAAATTCTAATTTAGCCACAGAGGGCTCTTAAAAATTAAGAAAAACAAAAGGTATCTTAAGAGAGAATTACCTCTAATTATATTTTTAAGGGAAAATGTTATTGGAAAAAGTAATTTGTAATCGAGAGTTGAGTCTAAATATAAAGTTTTTACTTAATAGAAACAATTTTATTTTTTAGAAATTATTTTGTTTTTTCCTATATTTTTTTAACATTTAATCATTTAAGATAATTGCTTTTTTAATAAATTACCTCTATTAAATCAAGTTATGGTATATACTATGTGTCTCCGGATAACTGCCCAGATTGGCATACTTTTTTATTATGATTTGTTCAACCAAAAGTAATTCTTTATAAAACGTTTTGTTTCTCTTAAAAAACCATTACCATAAAGACATTACAAATTTGATGGATTAAGAATAAAATTAGATTATAAGAGAGTGAGTGGCTGAAATTTTGGCTTTAAAGAAAAATATTATAAGACAAAAATGTATTTAATGGCGTTATTAATCTAAATATACTGGGCGTTTTATACGCGTAGCGCATAAAGTCAAATTTTAATCTGGGAGTGGAAAACACTCGTTTAGAACTTCAAATTGAACTTTTAAAAAAATAACAAATATGTGAAGATTAGTTGGGATATGTATACTTAAAACAAAAACCTCTTTACATACTTTCGTTTTTTCGCAAAAGAGGCAGTAATTTAGAATGCAAGATGTTCTATTTTTGGTTTAATGTAACCTTGCTAAAAATTAATATGGTTTGAAATAAACTTTTCTGCCCGGTCAGGGGATTATTTAGAGAAATGAAACAGTGTAATTATATTCTAGTTTAATAAAGAGATGTTACTTCTTGATGTTTATTACCTTTCATTATGCAAGACATTTTCTTCCATGAACTGGTATTTAATTATCCCTTGGTGAAATATTAATACAATACATACTTATTTCAAAAATGGCCTGGTTTATTTAATGAGTTAATACATTACAATTATTTAACTGTTAGCCGTTTAGGCTTCTAAATCGTTATTTACACAAATAAGACACTTAAACTTTGTTTGTATAGCTGAGGTTAGCTTTACTTTTAATTATGATTAAAAAAAATACTCATTCACAACAATTGTTATGCAAATGTATTGCTTCTTCAGGCGAAGAAACCAATTGTACTGATTTTCTTTCATAAATATACTATAATAAAACAAAATATCTCTTTTAAATAATCTCAAATGCTTAGATCCGGTCCATATTTATATGTAGTTATAATATAATTTGATCAGTATGTCAAAAAGGTTTCTTGAAGCAACTATATATTTTTCCTATTTCATATGAAAGATCAGAAGTATTATCTATTGTTTGGTAAATTCTGATTTGTACTATCTTTTTATGCAATCGATCTACATTATTAATAATATTAATGCTTGATTATTTTGCAAAATTGTATTAGTAGTAATCAAAAGTTTATTTATTAAAAATAATAAAAATATGATGATTGGCTTAATTTGACACAAAACTTGGATAAAGATAAAAACAAAAATAGAATAAAAATGTTTCCTAGTAAGTTTCAATTGTTCTATTTAAATTCACCGTTATAAAATATTTCTCTAAAATTTGAAACACTCCTCTTCTTTTCCTTAATTTAGGAGCGCTCCTTAATGTACATTTAACATTTGATAATGAAAATAGTACTTTAAAGTCTAAGAAAAGATGTAACAAAAACGTCTGAGCTGTATACTTATTAATTTGTTGGGAATAACGAATCGAATGAAGGCGCCCATCGCGATCGATTATCATATTTAACTGAACATTTCGTTATTATTTATTAAATTCGACTAAAATTCATTCTAGGTGAAAGATATGTGTTTATAATTACATGTTTTCTTGTCATTTATGTTATAGGGAAATTATCTATCGCTCATCTAACCCATATTAGTACATTTTAATTTTAATAGTTTTTTTTTGTTAAATAGTTGATAGAAATGTTATAAATATTTCTTCCTAGGATATAAATATAAAAAATAAAATAACTACCCACCCCATTAATTTATATACGGGGTGGAATAGCCGAATGGAATAAATTCAGTATCTCAATAATTGTGCATATTTACAAAAATACAAGATACGTCAGTTTTAGCAGTTAAAATGACATCATTTAACCTAAAAATGTAATCCTTAGACTCAACCCCCTGCGAAAAACACCTGCGACCCCCAATTTTTTTAAATTGAAAGTAGGGGCTTGTGATACCTCATTTTAAGGGTCTTTATTTTCTATTCAAAAATGATATACTTTTAAAATTTATTACAAAAATTATCAGAAAAATTAAATTTATCCGAGGAAAATCGATTAGGAGTCCTGTGAAGGCATGCAATAGAAACATTGTATTAAAGTATATAACTGTATTTTCACAAAATTATTTACACAAAATTATTTACACAAAAATATATGTACAATCATTAATCTCATATGTACAATACATTCCAAAATCTTAGATAAATCTTGCATATATTTATCCAAACTATTCACCATCAGTATCAGATTCTGAATTCCCCGATACATCATGAATGAGTAACAATTTATTTCAAATATTGGAAATACTCTGTGCACTTTTTGCCATCTTAATGTTAAACTGGATATAAAACTGCGTGTTTGTTGTATTAATACATCACGATTTTGTTTATCTTCTTCAATATCGACATACATCAAATCAATGATACATTTCTGCACAGCGTTGTTTTTTGCTTCCAGTGTATGTACGCTATTTAAAAAATATATAATGTACGGATGCAAAGGGCTGTAGATGATTCTTGTTTGTATGTTAAGCTAAATTATTCATTCAAAATAGTCCCGTCGTATACTGACGTGTACTTAATATACTTTTCCTCCATGAAAGTTTAATAATATAAAATTTCAATTAAAAATGGTCTCTGGAATTTATGTTAATATTTGTTTATGTTGTATAAAAATATAAAAAAATTATTGTACACAAGTGTTAAATATATACCAGTAGGACGTATATCCATGGTTTTTAAAATTTCACTCAACACAATCGAAAAATAAATATATGATACGTACACTTCTCAGCGCATTCAAACAACAACAGGAACAGGGGTTGTGGGGATTATAATTTTACCTGCGCACCCTTTGGTCATTTTATTAATGATATTCATAGGAATTAATGTGTTTCTAAACACTTTGTTATTTGTGAAATGTTCAGTTAAATTTGAAAATCGACCGCTGTGTGCATCGTATAGAATTTTTTTGCCGCGCAAATCCAGCGTAGTTGGCTGGATGTGTGGAATCAGAAATACGGAATATCTACCAAAATCTCGTATCACTATTACAACGTTACCAATCTTTTTGAGAAAAAAATATAATATACAGAAAGTTTTATGTAACACCGAACATTTTCATAACGAGAATTTTTTAAGTATACATAAGCATACCTTGTGCATGCTCCGACGCTCGGTTTATTACAAGATTTGAAGCTTTAAACGAGTGTTTCCACTCCCAGGCTAAGCATGAAGTAAAATTTCGAGTTTAGAAAAGCCTGAAAATTTGGTTTGGTCGCGTAGCGCGAAGCGCGGAGCGGCCAAACCAAATTTTCAGGCTTTTCTAAACTCAAAATTTTACTCCATGCGCCACCGGTACAAAGCACTGATGCAATGTAATGTTTGGCGGTGTGTTTTAAACTTCGTAGTATGTCAGTGTTTTGTACCGGTGGAGCATGAATTAAAATTTCGAGTTTAGAAAAGCTTGAAAATTTGGTTTGGCTTTTCTAAACTCGAAATTTTACTTCATGCTTAGTCTGAGAGTGGAACACACTCATTTCAAGTTTCAAATTGAACTCTGGTAAAAAACAACGAGGATCTAAAGATTTGCGGCATATACGTTGTAATTGCTTATATACTTAAAAGAAAAACTCCCTGTATGTACAAGTTGAAGCATTAATTGCGATTAATTGGCTACAATTTTTAATGGTCATATAGTCAACTCAATTTACACACAACTTAAAAATGAAAGGTGTCAAATTGTATTAGATACAAATGTTCGGTGTTACATAAAAATCTCTGTATATAACTCGAGCATACGGGTTAGATGGAGGTAGGTGCCCAGCGCTATTCGAAGGGGTGAGGTAACGGACCATCTGATAATTCCCGAGCGAGCGTCCTTAAAACTAAGGGGAGCCAATACTTATGGGAGAACTGGAAATCGAGTAGAAAAGGAGAGACCATGGTCAGGATGTGGGGTAGGATTAAGACAGACGACACCAATCACCGGTCTCGATTCTGGATGCAGCCTCCAAACGATTATACCAAATTTTATACAGAGACTGGCTAACTGGATATATATGAACTGTGTTAAAACGCAGTTCTTAAAAATCCAGTAAACTCTATCAGGCCAGCACTGCATTGACTAAAATATTAGCCTCGGCCTGAAAACCAAGCCTGACGTTATCGCCCGTTCAGTTGCAGTTCTTTCCATTCTATATTCAAAGGAGAGACGCTTAGAATTAATCTGTTTAAAATACATGGCGCAGAAATTAAGAAAAAGTAAAGATAGAAGAATTAAGAAGTAGGTGTGAAATTGCAGTATTTCAAAATGAAAACTAAGATAATATTTTTGGCTATTTCAGTGAGATTGTGTCTGATTACTAAAAAACTGAACATTTTCAATATAACTTAAAAACTGGTAATTTATGTACGTTTAATAAGATTTAAAGACACAATGAACATAAATTGAATTTTCCACCCAGAAGTGGAATTACAGTTACTAAAAATGTGAATTTAGTGAAAAATGTTTGATAAAAAAAAACGTATTTTTTTCTAGTTTTAAAATATTGGTAATGTATGTAGAATTGATCGAAATACTAGACACAATGTATAGAAATTAAATTCGTTACACAGAAGTGGAATTACAGCCACTCACTCACACAAGAAATTGAATATTTTAGTAGCATTTTATTGCAAAATTTGTAAAACAACACTGTTTTTGTCTTTTAGCTTCTAAACCTCAGTAATTTATTTAGAATTAGTCAAAGTTTAGGACACCATTTGTTGTTTAATTTAATTTGCCTTTATTTGCGTAAAATTAGTTATTTTTATTTTATTACTTTTTCGGGTTTTTATGAACGCAAAAAATTAATAATAAATGAATCCATACGGAATATCTTACTCACCAAAAATGTATTTACATGTTTGCTTTAAAATAATTAGAGATTGTACGAGTAATATTCCAATATGAAGAAATTAACATTCAAAATCTTATGATCATATCATAACTCAGGTCATTTAGTCACAAATTATATTTAGAATTATCCCAGCAAATTTTATCTAATCTTGCTTCTCTAATAGGCACTAATAAAGAAGCAGATTGAGACCATCTGGCATTTACTGAATAGAATCTTGGGGTGTTGGAATATTTATATGACATAAGTCAATTATTATAGTAATTTTGAGCGCATGACGAGATATCGCTCAACTATGATTTTGAATTTTGAGTGAGATGGAAAGGGCTGGTGAGAACCCGCCATATATTTATTAGTCTATACCGCTAACTCCCTATCCATTGCATAGCGCTAGCTACTTCGTAAGCAGTGTTAATAAACATCATTTTAGGTGTTCCAACGCCGAAAAAAAAAAAAATTGAATTAGTACGGTTAGTTCTCGAGTTATAGCGATTTAAATTATCAACGAGTAAAAAATAATTGTCAGGTACGCCACTGTCTTGCCAGCGCTAGCTATCTTGTTGCCAGTGTTTATGAACATCACTTTAGGTATTCCAACGCCAAAAAATAATTGAAATCGTACACTTAGTTTCTGAGTTATAACGATTTAAATTATCAAGGAGTAAACAATCGTCAAAAACGCCACTGTTTTACTAGCGTTAGCTGTCTCGTTAGCAGTGTTTATGAGCATTACTTTAGGCATTCCAACGCCGAAAACAATTCTGAAATCGTACAGTTAGTTCCCGAGCTATAACTATTTAAATTATCAAGGAGTGAAAAAACAATCGTAAGGTACGCCACTGTTTTGCTAGCGCTTGCTATCTCATCGGGGGTGTTTATGGATATCACTTTAGGTATTCCAACGCAAAAAAATGAAATCGTACGGTTGGTTCCTGAGTCATAACGATTTAAATTATCAAGGAGTAAACAAACAATCGTCAGGTACGCAACTGTCTTGCTAGCGCTAGCGCTCTCTCGTTATTAGTAGTTATTAACTTCACTTTAGCAATTAAAACGCCAAAAAAAAATTAAAAATCGTACGGTTCCCGAGGTATAACGATTTAAATAATCCAGAAGTGAAAAATCAATCGTTAGTTACGCCACTGTCTAGCTAGCGCAAGCTTTCTCGTTGCTAGTGTTTATAAATATATTCTCTTCAAAAAATCAGGTGAAAAAATATTCACATCCATATTTTTCCAAATTTTTCGTTATAACTCGGAAACTAACCAAACGATTTCAAAAATGAAAAATTAATAATAATAGCAGAATATGAAAAAAATATTCTCTTCAAAAAATCAGGTAAAAAAATATTCACATCCATATTTTTCCAAATTTTTCGTTATAACTCGGAAACTAACCAAACGATTTCAAAAATGAAAAATTAATAATAATAATAACTAATTTTTCATTTTTGAAATCGTTTGGTTAGTTTCCGAGTTATAACGAAAAATTTGGAAAAATATAGATGTGAATATTTTTTTACCTGATTTTTTGAAGAGAATATTTTTTTCATATTCTGCTAGCACTAGCTCTAAGCTATCTTTTCCACCAAATCTGATTAAAAAAATCTCATTTCGGGGGGGAGGGGGTTAAAAATGTGTTGGGGTTGCGGGGGTCCATAGCTTTTAATTTGGTAGGGTTAGCTGGCGCTTGCTCTGACTGAGCTAGCGCCAGCTAGTTATTATTATTATAAATTTTTCATTTTTGAAATCGTTTGGTTAGTTTCCGAGTTATAACGAAAAATTTGGAAAAATATGGATGTGAATATTTTTTTACCTGATTTTTTGAAGAGAATATTTTTTTCATATTCTGCTGGCACCAGCTCTAAGCTATCTTTTCCACCAAATCTGATTAAAAAAATCTCATTTCGGGGGGCTGGGGTTAAAAATATTTTGGGGTTGCGGGGGTCCATAGCTTTTAATTTGGTAGGGTTAGCTGGCGCTAGCTCTGAATGAGCCCAGTTTAATATATTTTAAAAATGTTTATTTCGTCCAACCAAATCTTGCGCTTTCAAAAATCGACCAATTTTCTTTGGGATATGGTGTTGTGTTTCGAGTTTAATTCGTTACAAGGCCTAACAAAATTTTAAGGCTTTTCTAAATTCGAATTGTTACTTCATGCTTAAGCATGGAGTGGAAACACTGGTTAGAAGCTTTAAATTGACAAGAATAACAACGAATCTCTGCAAATTTACCTAACGCTGTAATTTTCGGGATATGTATACTTAAAAGAAACATTCGGTGTATATTAAAGTAACCATTTGTCTCAATTAAACATTTAAATATATTCATACATGCTTTTAAATCATCCTATTTTAACTATTATTTTGTAAATTATTAGGATACAATTTTATGGAACAAAAGCGGTCAACTTTGTCTTATAATATCATTTTGTGTATGTTTAAAATTCTAATACCCACCGTAGCTAATTCAAAAATTATAAATTGTTGACACATTTGATACTGAGTTATTGAATCATGTTCACGATATTATTCGAATTGATTCGTGTGGATTTGAATTTGAATCCTTTCTGATAAGTTTTAGAAAACCGGATTTTATAACCTTGTATTATTAAAGTATTATTATTCTATTTCAAGATTCAAATCACATATAGTTCGAATCCTGCCCAACTCGGTTTCACACATGTATTGTGCTAATTCAGGAGTTTCGGAAAAGTAACATTGATCCAAAATGTCTCAATCAATCTGGTCATAAATGTTGTTGTTTTTTACTGTTAACCAGGGTTGACAGAAAAACAACAACATTTATGACCAGATTGATTGAGACATTTTTAACACTTGGTTTTAAAACAGTGTTTTAAACATGTTTAAAACAGTGTTTTAAACATGTTTAAAAACAGCCGACGTGTTTTAAACAATTTTGTTTTAAACATGTTTCAAATGTTAAATTCATTTAAAATATGTTTTAAACGTGAAATTTTTCTAAAACGTTTTTTTTGTCATCTTAAATTTGCTAAACTATATTTTATTCTACTTTATTAAATTTTTTGTTTACGTTTTAAATTTGATCTAAATTGTTGAAGATATTTAAAATTACATTATTAAACATACAACGTTATTACAATAAATATCACAATTGTGTGTGCAAAAATGTGATTTAAAACATGTTATAAATATGTTCTGTTTCAAACACGTTTTAAACGTGTTTTAAACATGTTTTTAATTGTTAACGTTTTAAAAGCTGTTTTAATGAAAAAAACACGTTTTTTTTATTAAAATAAAAAAAACGTTTTTTTAACAATCCTGCTGCTAACAGGTAAATAACATTTTGGTAAAATTGGCAAATTCAATTTTACTTTATGTTAAACATTTTTCTAGTTAGTTGGTATGTGTTTGTAAATGGACATAAGAGCCGATTTTTAGATTTTCCTTACCATTACATAAAACAGGGAGTTTTTTTTTCAAGTATACATATCCTGACATTTACGCTGTATTTGCTCAGGCATTCGTTGTTTTTGAAAATCTTTCGATTTGAAGTTTCTAACGAGTGTTTCTACTCCCAAATTAAGCATGACTAAACCAAATTTTCAGGCTTTACTAAACTCGAAGTTTTACTTCATGTGCCACGCGTATAAAACGATGAAATATTGTGTAGTTTAAAATATATTTCCAAATCAGTATGCTAAAGCAATATGTTTTGAATTTCAGACCATTTCAGTGTTTTATACGCCTGGCGCATGAAGTAAACTAGATTTTTGTGCTTTTCTAATCTCGAAATTTAACTTCATGCTTAATCAAGGAGTGTAAACACTCGTAAGAAGTTTTATATTAACCGCTTTTATAAAATCAACAATCAACGAAAGCCTATAAATTATACATCGGGATATACAGGGTGACCCATTTTAATTTATTCACTGGAATATCTCGACAAATATGCATAGTACAAAATAATTTTTTGACAAAAGTTTAATGGTTTCGAGGGGGGCATCCGATCCTATAAAATGTTCTAAGCCCCCACCTCCTAGGGGGTAGGGGAGGGGAGCAACTTTGAAATCTTAAGCAGGAACCCCTATTTTTTATTGAAGATTCGGATTCTACACCAAAAATAATGTAGGTTTTATCCAATTTTTTTTTGAATTCGTGATAGATGGCGCTGTAGTCGCAAAAATGAAAAAGGTTGCAGGTTAACCTAAAGAAATCTGCTATGGTTAACACAGGTGCCGCAAATTAAAATAATATAGGACTATAAAATTCATTATTCTAATGACTTATTGAAGTTAATTTGTAGAATAAAATGTCCGCTACTGGTAAAATGATTTTTTCAACTTTGTCGGTCAGATAAAAATACTTTTCGTCAGCCTAAAAAAAAAAAAATAGCATACACACCGTAGAAGAAAATAAGGAATTTTTTGGTGGCATTAAATAAAATATTTTTTTTTTACTAAAAATCGTATGCGCTATTTTGAAAAAAATCTAATTTTGGCGATTCTACCACCATCTGTCAGAAGTTAAAAAACCCTGGAAGTAAACTTTATATACTATTTTTCATATAAGTCCACGTAAAGGCCGTTTTTTAGGTTTATGGGGAACGTTTTAATTTTGCGATTACAGCGCCATCTATCACGAATTCAATTTTTTTTGTCGGATAAAATCTACATCATTTTTGGTGTAGAATCCAAATTTTCAATAAATAAAATATAGGGGTTCCTGTTTAAGACTTTAAAGATGCCCCCCTTTTTCATTCACCCCCACCCCCTCAAGGGGCGGAGGTGAAGATAATTCATAGGATCGGATGCTACCATCGAAACCATTAAACTTTTGTACGATGCATATTTGTCAAGATATTCCAGTGGATTAAGTAAAATATATATTTAAAAGGAAAAATCCCTGTATGTACAAAATCAATGCAAACCTTGTTATTTTTTTCTTCCGCAATTATGTTACTTTTCGTAGATAATCACCCAAGTTCAAGTTGCACAGTACTTACGTAAAATAAAACATGTCACAAAGTTTGAACAATTTACAAAACCGCATATATTACACTTGACACGCTGATCCTTGACCTTTACGAGCGTTATTAACACGTTTATAAAATTGCATACGGTCCTAATATTAATTAAACATTTCGATAACGCCATAGTCTAATTAGAAAATATGAGTCGGCATAGAAGATAAGATTTTCGATATTTAATCGCTCCGAATGCACCACGGAGGCGTTTAGCAACAAACATTCGGACGTTATACATCAACAAAACAAGTTTTGTATTCTTATAAATGTTATCAATTAACGCAGATTGAGAAATGGGCTCCCAGAAAAGTAGAGTTATGAAATAGTGGAATTTTTTTTTAAATATTTTTGATAGTGGATTGTTTTATCTAGAAATTATAATAAACATATTTATATTGTTTTATCGAAAAACTACTAATATCCGTTTAAAAGTGTTGGCCCCTTTGTTTGTATACCAATAAAACAACAAGTATTACTTCAATAATCATAATTCATAAACATAAAGAGCAATCAATTCTACGTAACATACTTAGATTTCGATTTTTTCCCTACGCAAATATTATTTATATTGATCGTTAAATGAGAAAAAGGTATCAATTTTTTGTATTATTTTAGAGTACTCAAATTTACTAATTTATTTCTCGGCATGTATTGTATATAACAAATTTATTTTTTCATATGTTATGAATATCATCATCTTCCTGTAAAGGATCCCTTAAATTGAAGATTATATATTCTATAATATCTGTTTAAATAATTAGCTTATTACAAGGTAACATTATCTAAATTGAAATGGACTTCTTTGCAAAAATCAAAATCACTTTCGGCGGAATAGTCACTACGATTTTTTAAAACATTTAGAAAAGAAAAGGTTTGAGGGTTTATATAAATTGTGTTAAAAATATTCTGTTTTAACACAATTTAAATAAACCCTCAAACCGTACGCAACGTTCCTTTTCCAAATGTTTTAAAAAATCGTAGTGACTATTCCACCGAAAGTGATTTTGATTTTTGTCTAATAATGTTATATAAAAAATACGATATTATTTTGTCATAATACTTTAAAATCAACCTACTGCTGTAATAATAACATGAGAACTTGAATATATGATATAATAACATGATTACTTCAATAATAAAGATGGACATTATTTACAATTTTGATTTATACCAATGGAATCAAAACATATTAATTTGTGTATATGTAAAGTTTCTTTTATTTTTTTTATAAACAAAGAAGTTGCAACAGGTTAAAGTTGGATTAATCGTGAAAAAACTTAAAAATACCTACTTTTTAAACACTTTTTATAATAATAATTTATAAAACTATTCATATTAATTTGTTTTGCTCCACGGATGTTTTTTTTAAAATTATATTACGAGTATAGAAATGCCTAAAACAATATGCCAAAGCAGTATACTTAGAAATTCAATAAATGTTAATGTTTTGTACGAATGGCGAATGAAGTAACATTTCGAGATTAAATTTTAAACCAAGAGTTTTAATCAAAGATTCTATTAAGACATTTTACTCTATAACTAAGAAGATTTTTTTTTAGTTTAAGAAAACAACGTTTATAGTCGATTCTAAGACCATTATAAAAACCGTCAACAGGCGATTAGTTTTTTTAAAAATATGATTTTCTGTTTTCAATACAGAAAATTGCGCTTACTTCTACTTTGAAATCTTGAATATTATTTTTATTAAATAAGCGACAGGATTATTTGTTGATTTCACGGTAGAACGTCAAAATGAATGAATTGAACGTCAAAATGAATGAATTGAACGTCAAAATGAACACAACGTAAAACGTCAAAATGAACATATGAAACACGTCGGTCCAGCAGAAAATTTGAATAACATGCAAAGGCAATACATATGACACGCCTGGAATCATCACTTGTATCCAGATAATTAATTGAAAAAAGTGTGTTTTTTTAAACAATTATATAAGATTTTTGGTTTCGCGGAAAACAGATACATATTCTGGAACATTTATATTACATAATTTACTACGATTCGAAGCTAATTGAAAACCTTGGTAATGGACTTTCAATAATAAGTTAAACGCACGTGACATAACGCTGTTGTAATACACATGTAGGTACATTATTAATTATTTATTTATTTGAATAATTATTACCTATATTTTTTTAATCCGAAACGTAATTGTTTGAAAACAAATAAACTCTCAATTTTATCGCTATGTAATTTTACTTGCGCTAATTCTATTTTGTTTGTCTTGACATCCAAATAAAGTTAGTCACTTCGTTGATAGAATAAATAAAAAAATATTCGATATAATAATAATAATAATAGAATAATAATAATAAACAAAAATATGTCAGATTTTCTAAAACCAGATACACTCGATACCTTCAAACAGAAATTAATTATCATTAATCGTATTGGAGATATCTTGGTACGTTAACGTGTAATCTATTATAGCGTAAGAGATGTGTGTGAAAATATTATGATGGGGTCTGTCAACTTGCGCCCAAAGTTGAGACCTTTCGGGCGTAACATTTTTGTTTGAAAATTTTGAGTTGGGAGGGCCAATTTGACAGACCCGATCATAATATTATGTCTTTTCAAGTTGACGCCAGCCCCCCTTTTTAGAATTCTAAACATCCTTAAGTCTCAACCACTATACTTTTTCGTCCAAACGCATCCATGATACAACCAATAATATTTATAACTATAATAGTTGCATATTTATTCCAGCGCCGTATCAAGGTGGAAACAAATATTGTTATTATTACTTACAAACTCAGATTTCAAAAAGTAATAGTAATAATTAGAATATAACGACAAACATAAGTTGAACAATGCATAAAAAATGGATTTAAGACAATAAGAAAACTTGCGTTGTTTTCCCAGTAGCTTCACAAATCAATTTATTATTATTAAATAACATTTATTCATTTTAGTTTTTAGAGCTTATTGCTTAAACAATGCTTAAAAAAATACATTTTTACTAATGAGAAAAGTTGCGCTGTTTTTCCAGTGGCGTCACAAACTTATTTATTATTATTAAATAAAAATCAATATTTTCAAAACTAACTGTAAAATTTTGTGTTGACTAACGCTACCTTGACAATTGTCACCGTATTGTGAATTCGGTGACACCATTAATAGAGAATTTCCTGCCGTTTACAAATATATATGGTTTGTTATACTTTACTCTTAAAATAAAAAGTTTGAACAGGGTGGAACACTAAACTGAATATAAAATAAATTATTATTATAAGAGTTTCTTCAAACACAATTATGTAAATATATGTACCATGTAATAAAAAAAATTATTTTACTTATAAATACTAACTGTTTTATTCAGAAATATCGCCTTACTGTCCTACAAGATTCTATACATATTTATTTTTTCTCAATTTATTCCCTCGTTATGTAAAACTGTTTTTTAGGAAATATAAAAATAATAACGAGTAATTAATTGAAACTCTTCAATATCACGCCCATTTTCAATGCCATGTTATAGTAATATCTGGAACAAAAATCAAAATTACTAGATTAGTTTTGAAAATATTGAAATAATTTAATATTAATAAATTAATTGTGACGCCACTGGAAAACCAGCTTAACTTTTCTCATTGATCAAAATGCATTGAATCAAAATTTAATGGTAAGTTTGGAAAATATTAATTTTTGTTTAATAATAATAAATTAATTGTGACGTCACTGGAAAAGCAGCGCAACTCTTCTCATTGGTCAAAATGCATTTCCAATGCATCATTGAAGTAACATCCGCCGAAAAAAATAATAATTTCATAGTTTGGTAAATGCTGATTTGTATTTAACCACTTCATGCACACATTAATTTTGAATTTCTGGTCAAAAAATGATTACATTATTTTTGAATTTCTGGTCAAAAATTGATCACATTATTTTTGGGTAAAAATGTAGTTCCAAGCGAAAACGAGCAGGTAAAATTTGTTGAGGAGATATAACGGCGCCCGTGACACGAGCATGTACATGAAGTGGTTAATAATAATAAATTAATTGTGATGCCACTGGAAAAACAGCTCAACTTTTCTCAATGGCCAAAATGCATTTCTTATGCATTGTTAAAGTAATATCTGCCAGGAAAATCAAAATTTTATTGTTAGTTTGGAAAATATGGATTTTTATTTATTAATAATAAATTAATTGTGACGCCACTGGGAAAATAGCGCAACTTTTCTAATAACTGCATTTCCTATGCATTGTTAAAGTAATATATGCCAAAAAATGAACATTTCATAGTTACTTTGGAAAATCATAATTTTTATTTAATAATAATAAATTAATTAGTGACGCCACTGGGAGAACAGCGCAACTTTTCTCATTAAAAACAATGTATTTTTTAGGCACTGTTGAAGTAATACCTGCTTTAAAAATGAAAATGTTACTGTTAGTTTTAAAAATATTGATGTTTATTTAATAATAATAAATTAATTTGTTAGATATAATATTATAAAATTTTATGTAATACTAATAAATACATTTGTGACGCCACTGGGAAAACAGCGCAACTTTTCTCATTTGTAACAATGTGTTTTTTAGGCACTGTTAAAGTAATATCTGCTCCGAAAATCAAAATATTACTGTTAGTTATAAAAGTATTGATTTTTATTTAATATTAATAAATTAAATTTGTGATGCAATTGCGAAAACCGCGAAACTTTTCTCATTAGTAACGATGTGGTTTTTAGGCACTTTTAAAGTATTTTTTGTTCATAAATCGAAATTTTACTGTTGGTTAAAAAAAAATTGTGACGCCACTAGGAAAACAGCGCAACTTTTCTCATTAGTAACAATGTATTTTTTAGGCATTGTTAAAGTAATATCTGCTGTAAAAATTAAAATTTTACATCTAGTTTTAAAAATATTGATTATTATTTAATAATAATAAATAAGTTTGTGACGCCACTGGGAAAACAGCGCAACTTCTATTTAGTAAAAATGTATTTCTTAAGCATTGTTTATGCCATATTTGCTCTAAACACTAAATGACAACACTTACTTTTGAAATTATTCAATTTTATTTAATAATAATAAATTAATTTGTAAAGCTAGTGGGAAAACAACGCAACTTTTCTCATTGTTTTAAATCCATTTTTTATGCATTGTTAAACTTATATTTGTCGTTAGATTCCAATTATTACTATTACTTTTTGAAATCTAAGTTTTTAAGTAATAATAAGAATATTTGTTTCCACCTTGATATCATGGATGCTTTTGGACGAAAAAGTATAGTGCTTGAGACGAAAAAGTATAGTGTTTGTGACTTAAGGATGTTTTTTGTATTATGTTTCTATGATTGTATGGAGGTTATGGGAATACGCTCACTGGATTCGAGTATTATATAAAATATGCTAAAATATATCTTATCCCTCAGCGGGGCGAGGAACGCAGTTTCTCACGGAGGAACCCGAAGGCTTACTACATCACCTCGAAATTTAGATGATGTACGAAAATCGTAACGAGTACTTCGCCGTTGTACCCGTATACCCGTTGTCGTTCGTGTTTTGTTAATTTTTAAGACTATCATGTTTTGATGTTAATTATTTCAGGTATTTTTTTCTACAAGAAAAACTTGCTAATTATTTTTGTAGATAAAACTATTTATTCTCAGTTAAACAAAGTTTATCATTTATTGCACTACATTTAAACTGGTTTACTATTCACAATAGGTACATTTAATTGTTTTATTATATCGGGAATTGAACAAAAGAAAAGAGAGAAAAGCCTTTCTAGGAGTTGCGATTTTGTGATTATGTGATTATAAACTCTTTATGTTAATAACGTTTTTAGATGAGTAAACACTTTTTATAAAGAATTACTTTTTGTTAAAGACACACAATGTTTGGCCTAACTAACAGATTGAAAAAAATCATCCAACACTTTTTCCAAAAACTTAGTTATTATATACAACATTCCTAGCTATTCCTTAGTTATCCCAATTCTATAATTATACATGCCAAATTTCGAGCAAGAATCACAAACAATGTATTAAGGGGAATATAACATGGGTATAAAACTTTGAAGTCATATTTCTTGGGCAGTAAATTTCCTATAAATTTGAAACTTTGACAGCGTAAACGATATACAATTTTCTGCATTTCAATGTTTTAATTATTTTTAATTTAGTATTTTCTGAGATATGAATAAAAAAATAGCAACTTTTAAAATTAAAAAAAATAAAACATAGATCGTAATAGATTAGTATTCTTGAATTTTGCTTCCGATTACTTCGTGGTACATTTTCAGTATTATACCACTTTTATTTTACTGTTGTGAGTAGTTTTCTATACACGGTACTCATTATCACAGTAACCATAGATTCCTGGAATCAAAATATAATGATTTAACATAACTTATCTATATCCAAAAGTTTTTGGTTAAGCCGGAATTATTCTTCGAAGTTCAAAAAAATATTATTAATTTTATTTATAACAATTAAACGCTATATTCGATCCGACTAAAATTTATATGGTTGATTATCATAATATAACACGCCATTTCAGTTATTATGGTCATCATTGATTGACAAGAAGTATAAAAAACAATAGTACCACAACATAAAAACTAAAATATGTTTTTATTAGCGCACCTTATAAAAATGTATAAAATATGAAATCTAGTTTCAATATTTTTAGAAAACCCACACACACTTTCAATTATATTCACTCAAGTTCACACAGCCCATTTAAACATAAATTAGCTTCTTTTAATAGCATGATCCACAAAGCAATAAAACTCCCAATTTCAAAAAAAAATAGAAAAAAAGAATTTAAATTCATATTTAAAATTGCAGAATATTTAAACTATAATAAGAGAACAATTCAAAAATTAATGAACAGACACATAAGACATCATAACATCCAATCCACAACTATTTTAGAACCAATTTTAGAACCAGACAACAATAAGAAATTTATAAAAATAATTCATGAGCCAAAAACCAACCAACATTTAAATAAAATATTCAAAAAATACAATTTCTCATTCCTGCACATTACACCAAACTTAAAATGTTATTGGGTAATACTTTTGAAAAACAAGACCAGTTGCTGAATTCAGGGATTTACTCAGTCAATTGCAATAATTGTACTAAATTGTATATTGAACAAAAAGAAACGTGCACATCAGATTCAAAGAACATATGTACCACATCAAAAGCCAAAACCCTGACAAATCAGCAATTGCTCATCATACTTTGACAACAGGCCACAAATTCAACATAAATAAAGTCCAATTATTAAAAGAATCCGGCAGTTATTTATCAATTAAACATGTTGGAAGCGATAGAAATGATGAACAATAAGACAGAACTACTCAATTTCGATTTAAGCCCTATAATGAACCCCTTATTAAATTTATTACCCAACAGGGTTTAACACCATTGTAACCCTCCCAAGTCTGAAGCCGAATAATCCCCAACACCCCCATTTCCAAGATACCGCATTCGTTTCAAAATTCAAATTACTTTTTTGGTTTTTCCGCCTAATCCGAGTAGGTATATATTGTAAACATTTATCGGTTTTTATTCAATTAGCTATTGATAATGGGTACTTAGTACCCGAAATGTACATCTAGCAAAAAAGAAAAATAAAAGTGAAGAAAGGAATATAACTGTGTTTAATTAAATACCACGAGTTATATTCGATAAGAGAATATAACGAATTTTACTATATTTCTGTCTTGGAAACCTTACCCCATCGCCCGGTTGACATTGTAATTATCGACTGTCAAATTTGACAAATAATTTTCGTAGCAACGACCAAAACAAGATGATAGGATTCTATCACCGCTGTGATAACATGTATCTATAGAAATAAGCGATTCCTATTGCAGGGAATGTAGTCATGTGACGCTTGAGTTATATTCTCAGCAGTAATATAACGAGTGGTATGATTATTATCCATGATATTTTGGAGTTGAAACCGAGATTCAACGAGTGCGCAGCACGAGTTGAATGTGCTGCTTCAGTTTCAACGACAAAATATCATCGATAATTAATCAAATCACAAGTTATATATAGTGAGAGAATATAACGAATAAAATAATGTGAGTCCCTTAACATTATCGACAGCTGAGATATTGTTGTTTCCCCATTGATTGAGAATTTTTTAACTGCACAAAAGTTCGTAAACTGCCGCCACTGTGATTCTTTGTTCACTTTTCTATTAATATCACTGCACGAAACTTTACCTATTTTGACGTTTCGAATGACAGGACAACTTATCACCCACCGCTTCTATTGTTTTTTATCATCGCGTTGATAGACATGTACCTACGGCTTTCCTTGCATCTCATTGGTTTAAAATTCGTTCTAGTAGGCTATGAGTTGTATTCTCATCAAAATAATTGCAGATTTATTTAGTAACTTTTTAATATTAAATGAAAATACTTATTAGTAATTATCATGTAATTGTAGCAAGTGTTTTACCTTACACCTCCACCAAAAATTTGAACTTTAAAATTTGGTCACCTCACTCTAAAACGGAGTATGGAACAAATACTACTACTATACTAATATACTAGTATAGTAGTAGTATTTGTTTCTAGTTAATAACTAGTTAAAGTATAAAACACAAAACTATTCTATCTCTTAACTACCGTAAATTAGTATTATATAAATCAACTAGTTATTCCATGGAATATATAGCTTGACAAAAATAAAGTTTAAATTTTAAGAAACAGTTACTTAATAAAAAAAATACATTCAAAGTCGCGTTACTCTTGTGGCCATTTTTTAGGTTGTTTTGATATGAGAAAATTCATGGCCTTAGTATGAGCGGTTAAGGTTATACTTTGGGGTTTTTTTATATTATGTTTCTTATGTTGGAACGACAGTCAGTGAACTTTTCGTGACTTTTTTTAAGCAGAAGTTGTTGTGTGATCTACAATTGCTTACAAATATTGATAGAGATTTTTTTTTAAATCTTAAGGTAGGATTCCTAAGCGACGACTGAAACGACTGTAGTCGCGCGACTGTGGATGTGCGGCCAGAGTTGCGCGGCCCTTATCGCTTGGTCGGATTCCTATGCAACGACTATTACGTCAATTTCTACGAGATCGTTATAAATAATGGACTTTCTATAGAGAAAAAATATTATAAGAAAAATATTTTTAATTATGCAATTAATCAAAACATCAAATAGGAGATGAAACCTAACTTTATTTAATTTAAAAAAAATAAGTTTTTATTTCATAATTTTATTTGGATTGCCTTCATTAGACCACCAATTTGATAGAAACGATATATCTTGTAAGAAATATATTTTTTATCAATGAAATAACTTTAAAATTATAAAATAAACTCAATTTATGTTAAAAGCCGCGCGGCTCTTACGACTATACTGCTCTCTGTACCAGTACAGTCGTACGACTGGAGTCGCCGCATTAGAGTCGTTACAGTCGCGCGGTTACGGTCGCGTCTTAGGAAAGGCTTCCATTTATTTACATGCAAAACAGTCCGGCGCGGCTCAAGTCGTTTCAGTCGTCGCTTAGGAATCCCACCTTTATAAACGTTACGGACTTTGTCATTCACGTGAAAAATGGCTTGAGGTAAAGCTTTTTTTCATGAACAAAAAGTTTCACTTGAAACATTTTTCTTTTAAATATAAATATCTAGCAATTAATTTACAAAATCTAATGAGTGGAAACACTTGTTGGATTAGATAAATTTAGGCATGACTTTTACTTGAAATAATATTAAACCAAAGTTGATTATTTGATAGTAAAACATTTCCAATTATAAAAAGTAGATTTTTTTTAAGTAAGTAATTTTTTGTTTCTATAAAATGAAGTAAAATTTTGAGTTTAGAAAAGCCTGAAAACTTGATTTGGCGGTTTGGCGGAGCGACCAAACCAAATTTTCAGGCTTTTGTAAAATCGAAATTTTACTTCATGCGCCATGCGTATAAAACACTAATTTAACGTGAAGTTTAAAATATACTCATTATTTTTGATTTATTTTGTCTAAGCTCACAATGAATTGAATTATTTTTGACTATTCGAATTCCTATTGAGTATTCGAATTCTTTTTATAAGGATTGGAATCACCTACATTTTAATTTGAATACGAATCCTTTTAAAAAATGTAACGAATCCGAATCGTCAATCTATTTTCACTATTTTTTTTATGATTTCTAAATAACAAGTACTGTGACTGTTAGGAGGCTGTCACAATACTTGTTATCCAAGAAAAACATGTAAATAATAAATAATCCTCTTCGTAAACATTTTGTTTGACAGACACTGCTAATTCATTTAATACATAATATTATCATTTTGTTATTGATAAGGGACATTTTTTGTGCGAAATGCACATATAGTGAAGTAATTAATAAAACAATTACAAATACTTGAAACAACTTCACATAACTAAAAGAAGAATATATAAACTGTTCTAGTCTTAAATTAAAATGAGAAAATTATACAGGGTATCCGTATTTCGACAAAATGTATGGGCACCTCAGTTATTTGAAGAGATAGAGAATTGGTTAAATTGGGATAAAGTTGCGTATTTTAGGGCTCACCAATACCCCGAAAACAAATTTGAAATATCTTCTTTTGTTTTTGAGATATCACAAAAAACTGATTTTTTGAAAAAAACGTTTTTATTTTTTTATTCAGAAACTATTGAACCTAGACATTCAGAACTTCGACATTATAGGAGCACTTTTTAATGAGGAATCTAGCAGCATATTTTATTTTAAGATAACTATAACATTTACTCGGGAACTATAGCCAACGTTTGTTTTTCTTCTGGGCGTCATTTTGGATTTTCATATTTTTAAAAAGAATATTTTTTTCTGAACTCAGTAATGTATCACACTCATAATTATGGGTCCTAGGAGTTGTCAAATGAGTAAGTTACTCAACTGTTTCCAAGGCACTCTTTACAAAAATCAAAAGATTAAAATTTTACATATAAAATAATAAGTGTGATACATCATTGAATTCAGTAAATAATATTCTTTCAAAAAATATAAAAATCCAAAATGGCGTCCATAAGAAAAACAAAAGTTGGCTATGGTCCCTAGGTAAATGTTATAGTTATCTTAAAATAAAATATGCTACTAGATTTTTCGTTAAAAAGTGCCAATATAATGTCAAAGTTGTAAATGTCTGGATTCAATAGTATTTGACTTAAAAAATAAAAACGAAATTTCAAAAAATCTGTTTTTCGACAATATCTCAAAAACGAAAGAAGATATTTCAAATTTGTTTTTAGATAATTATTAGGCCCTAAAATACGCAACTTTGCCCCACTTTAACCGACTCTATCTCATTAAATAACTGAGATCCCCATACATTCTGTCGAAATACGGATATATATGTATGTATACTTGGTCATGATAATATTATTTATAATAAAAATCTGTTCATGTTTCTCTTCTACTTCCTTTTTCAAAGAGCGAGGCATGTCACTTTGAAGTTTAATATTCTTAATTCGGTGAGGTCGATAGTTTTCAAATTTAAACCACATAAAGATACATTATTTCTAGATATGTTGATGTTTTCTTAGAATTTTATTTGGAAAAATAATAGATGTTCAGCGTATATTTAAAAAAAAGGTAGTGTTTTTCATGCACTTTTCAAAACGGTCGAGTTTAACTGCATGTATTCTTTATTAGGTGGTTACAAATATCTATATCAAGTATGATGCACTAAACAAAAAATAGTTAATATTTTTGTTACCAGAACTATGGGGTAAAATATGAAGAACTACTATCTCGTTTATTAAAAATCGGATTAAAATGGGACATGGCCGGTAACGTATGTGTACATTATACAGAGAGTTTTATGTAACACCGAACATTTTCATAACGAGAATTTTTCTTTGAAGTATCCATATGCATACGTTGCACATTTTCCGATCCTCAGTTTGTTAAAAGAATTAAATTTGAAGCTTTAAGCGAGTGTTTTCCACTCCCAGGCTAAGCATGAAGTAAAATTTCGAGTTTAGAAAAGCCTGAAAATTTGGTTTGGTCGCGTAGCGCGAAGCGCGGAGCGGCCAAACCAAATTTTCAGGCTTTTCTAAACTCGAAATTTTACTTTATGCGCTACCGGTACAAAACACTGATTTATTGTAAAGTTTAGCGCTGTGTTTTAAACTTCGTAATATGTCAGTGTTTTGTACCGGTGGTGCATGAAGTAAAATTTCGAGTTTAGAAAAGCCTGAAAATTTGGTTTGGCTGCTCCGCGCTTCGCGCTACGCGACCAAACCAAATTTTCAGGCTTTTCTAAACTCGAAATTATACTTCATACTTAGCCTGGGAGTGGAAAGCACTCACTTAAAGCTTCAAATTAAATTCTCTTAATAAACCGAGCATCGAATAATATGGAACGTATGCATATTGATACTTAAACGAAAAATTCTGGTTATGAAAATGTTCGGTGTTACATAAAACTCTCTGTATGTCATGAATAATTGAATTTTATGCATAAAAAACTTCAGGTGTAATATTAAAATCGAGGCATTTTTATTTCGATATCAGTTTTTAGGCCGTAGAGAGTAAATATTTTCCATCTCTTGGTAGCGTGTTCAATCTACTAAAAATTTAATTTAATTTTATTTAATCATATATTTTGCAATATAATTGTGTAATGTATAACTTTTGATTTTTTTGTATTAATAGATTGTTGAATAACCGAGAACGTAGGGCTCGACATTTTTCAAAATAGGGCCTTAATGGGTTGAAATATTCAATGTTTATTGGCGTTACTATATAAATATAGGTTTTATCTATTACCTGCATTTTTTAAAATTTTTATATATAGCCAATTAGTTTCTATAAAACGTTAAAGTTTGCCTTTGTAAAAGTACACAAAAATTTAGGTTATTTTATTATTATCTCGGTAAATAATTGTAATAAAAATTTGATTTTCCAATAATTAAAAAAAACATGCCAAGGAATGTAAACCGGAATTGAAATTTTTTCTGAGAATTTTTATTTTAAAAATGCAACACCTGAAAGTGACATGCCTCGCTTTTTGAAAAGGATAGTAGTTGATCACGTTCAAAGGATATTTCAATATTAGGTATTTACAAAAAACCACTTAATCACTAATTAAGCCTTGTAATAAACATGTCAAGAAAGGTATAAATATCGACAAAACATCGCAACTTTTAGCAACGTTGATGAAGATTCAAACTCGTCTTAACACCATTTGAACCTTGAGTAAAATTATACACTATTGAAAGTATTTGTAAATTTTAATAGTTTGCAGAATCTTCAAAATATAACAATTTATAATCAAATATTCACATCTCGGTGTTACAATAAGTTATTACTAAGCAAAAAGTTTGCAAGGAAATAAAATATGATTATAATAAACTTCATTATAATTTAATTGTTTGGAACCTTTTAATATCTTTTAGTAACAGCTTTTTAGTTGTAATAACAATATTATTATATTACTGCCACATTTCAATATTGATTTAATATTTAACAATTTAAAATAAATACGTTCTGTAAATGATGCGTCGAATTAAAAGTAAAAAAACTTTGATTGTAGTTTAAATAAATAACGTATTACTTTCAAAAAGACTTTATTGTACTCGCGAGAATCGTTTAGCCACACTGTGACTTATTCAGGAGAAGAATAAGAAGCCACAGTGTGGTAAAACAATTGTCACGAGTATAATAAAGTCTTTTATAAAGTAATACGTTTTTTTATTTAAACTAAAATCAAAGTTACAATGAATTTTCAACTATTATCTACCTCAACAATTAAGTTGGTTAAAGTAAAAAACATTGAGTACATATGGTAAAACCAGCACATTGCCTTCTTGGCAATGA
Organism: Philonthus cognatus; assembly: GCA_932526585.2. Lineage (NCBI taxonomy): Eukaryota > Metazoa > Arthropoda > Insecta > Coleoptera > Staphylinidae > Philonthus > Philonthus cognatus. Next base: position 96,203,219 of record OW052243.1, read on the forward strand.
TATTATCATAGAAAAGTCATGTAGTTTTTTTTAATTTACGATCGCTCAAATGCAAATATATTACTGATTAAGTAATCAGGTAAAAAGAATCTATAATAAAGAATCACAAACCATAAAATAACACGTAGATCATGAAATATGGTTTTAGTCTAATTTTTAAACCATTTTCAACGCCTAAACTGAAAACTTTGAATAACATTATCTTCATAATTAAATTCAAAGAGTAATTTAATTTACATAACGTACTCAATAAAGTTACGTACCGATTTGTGTGAGTAGATAATTTCCGGCAAAAACACACGCTGCCAGAAAGTAAACAAATAATCGGTTAACAAATCATCCAACACAAAAAGTAAACCAACTAAGTATATAGCGTGAAACGAGATTCCGATTGCATTGATGCATTTTTTGGGCAAAAATTCGAGTGCCAAAGTTCCCTCATGAATGTGAACGCAAAACTGGTCGGCATGGCAATCGATGGAGCGAAGAAATGAATCCCCCCAATGACATGAAAGTCTTAATGCAAACAGCGCTGTGTGCTGGTTATTATAAAACTGAACTCGAAAAAAGTGAACAGCAACAAACAAAAGCGCGATAGTCCGGAGATCCCCCCATCAGATCACCGTGGAACTAAGTATTTAACCTTAACTATCAAAAAACACCTGTATAAAATCAGCAGTTTATTAAAAGTTTGCAATAGTTTTCTAGTGGCTGTTTAAGAGTAAGGTAACAGAAAACCGGCGACAATATGGTCCAAAATAAAGTTGCTCCGGAACCGCAGGTAGAAACCAATCAGGTATGCCTTATCACTTAATTAAATTAGGAAATATTTACAAACCTAAGAAGTTAAGCACGATTTGAAAAAATTAATCCTTAAAACCTTGATAATAATTGTCAAAGGTTTGTTGTTGTAGCCGGCACTAATTAATGCTATTAAATCCTAATTACAATCCAGGTAGGTGTGTCTCATCGTAGCAGAAAGATCAAGGGTTTTTATCATTTATCTCATTTGTTTACAAAGTGGCGGTGTTACGTCAGATTTCTTGATGACGAAGTAGATTTCGAAACCCATCTCGCACTATTGCCGGTGATAATTCATTAAAATCTGCGAATTAGAGAGTAACGGTTTTCCGAAGGTTGTAACTCAACACTGAAGCAATTAAGGTGCCCAATTGATTCTTATTCTAAATCAACGTCAAAATCACAAAAAAACCGGCATACCCGGTCTCCTCCCATTAGAAAACGCCACGAAATTTCGCAATTGAGGCTTCTGGGCGCGAGATTCGAAAGTTGATTTTTATTGATCTACTAAATCTTCCTGTGTTGATGCTGTATCCAAAATTCATTTACATCTACTGGAGATCATTATTATTCACGTGTTTTCTAAAGGTTACAGGAAAATATGAAAGATGAAATGAGGAAATTAATTAACTTTAAATGTTATGCTGGAATTTGAAATAATAGCAAATTAAAGATTTTTTATAAAATATTAGTTTTGTTGTTTTATACAGGATTTTTTTCTTTGAAGTATACATATTCCGATAAGTAAAGCGTTTGGAAAATTTCAGGAATTCGTTGCTTTTATAAAAGCGATCAATTTAAAGCGTGGAACGAGTGTTCACTCCTTAGTTAAGGATCAAGTAAAATTTCGAGTTTAGAAAAGCCTGAAATTTTACTTTATGCGCCACGTGTATAAAACACTGATTTAAAGTGATGTGCTTTCGTGTAACTAAATATTCCAAAATTCAAGCGCCTAGAATAATTAATTTACTTTCGGATTCCTAACGAAAATAGCTCGACTTTTGAAAGCGCAAGTTTTGGCAAGTTTTGTCTTTGTATAATCGTTAGCAAAGGTGAAAATAATATTTAAAAACTCATTAGTAAGGTTATGAATATTCTTCTTTTGGTTACGTGAAGTTGTGTCTAGTACTTTTGACTGTTTTATTCCTTTCTTCACTTTATTTTATTATGCGCATTTCGAACACAAAGTGTCCATTTTGAATAGCTAAATTGAAAATGGGAACTTTAAAATTGTACAATAAAATGATGTGAAGGAAGAAATAAAACATTAAAAATACAAGGTTATGAATAATTTTATATGGTTCGTAAATTACAATAAATTGCAATGAAATGCAGAAAGTTTTGATAACTCTGAGCATTCATCACAGCTTCCAGGCGGGCAATGCTATCTGTCCATTTGTGTATGGTATCTAATTTAAATTCGTCTATGAGTGTAGAATAACTTGTGTGGAGTTCTAGATATTGTTTGTGTTTAGATAAAATAAGCGACGTATATAAATTCATAACTGTGTTTGTGGACTTAAAGTCACTACAATTGCGTTTTAGGAATCCTAATAGTTTATAACATTCACTCGTAGTGTTTTGAACATGGGTGTTAAAGGTGAGTTTATCGTCAAAATGTATTCCAAGATCTTTTAAACAATTTACGCGTAATATTTGAACGTTATGCAAACAATAGTTGTATATAGTAGGGGTAGTGGATCTTGTATGACATGATTCTGCACTTAGAAACATTTAAAGCAATACTGTTTGAGGAACACCATTGGCTCAATTTAATTAAGTTATTTTGTAATTTAAAAGTATCTTGTAAGTTATTTATTACAGAATATAACTTGATATTGTCTGCGTATAATAGATATTCACAGTCCAATACATCGCACACACTGTTGATATAAATTAAAAGCATAAATGGGCCCAGGTTTGAGCCCTGAGGCACACCACTACTTGCGATAAGAGCATTTGACTTTACTCCCATGTAAGAGACGAACTGAAGTCTATTGGCCAGATACGATGTAATTACAGACACAATGTTGTCACTGATGTCGCAGTTTTGAAGTCGGTTGATTAGAATTGTGTGAGATATACGGTCGAAAGCTTTCGTCATATCGGTGTACAGAACATCCACTTGATATCCGCTATCTAGGTTATTGGCGATAAATTGCGTAATGTTCATTAAGTTACTCTGAGTCGAGCGCTTTCGCATGAAACCATGTTGCCGCGGACTGAGGACATTACTAATTTTAAAGTGGATATGATCAGCTAGAATCGACTCGAACACCTTGCTGAAATTTGATATTAAACCGATGGGCCTATAATTTTCGATTGTGTTCCTATCGCCCTTCTTGTAGACTGGACAAACTCTTGTTAATTTCCAGCAACACCAACTGTAAAGATTTGGTTTAATATGTACAAAAGAGGTTTAACTAACAAAATGGCACAATCTTTTAATAAAAACGAGGGAATACCATCGGGACCCATAGTGAGTTTAGGTCTCAGGCGTCGTAAGCTACGCAAAATGTCATCTTCTGTTATTCGATGATTTCCGAGGAAGCGTTTGCAGGGTGTTTCATCAATGACATTGTAGTTAGGTAAGTAAGAAGATTTAAAATGAGTTGCAAAACTTTCGACGATGTCTGATGACTTTTCTAAGGTCGTGTCTTGGAATTTCATACACCCTGGAATTCGCGTCTGGCGCTTTTTGTTATGAACGAAGTTCCAAAATGTACTTGGGTCCGAATAAATGATATCTTCCGTATGTGAGACATACCGATCATAGGCTAACTTAATTTTTTGTTTTACTTGTCGGCGTAACTCTTTATATTGATGTAAGGTCTCAGGACAAGTATAACGTTTGGATTTCTTCCGTAGTATATTTTTTTTTCTAATTAACGAAATAATTTCTTTATCAAACCAGATTGGAAATTGTTTTTTGTTAATTTTATGTCGTCGTTTAGGAACGTGTCTCTCAAAAATTGAGTATAAAATTTTGTATAGTGCCTGACAGCAATCATCTGGATTTGTAAGTGTTTCAATTTTAGACCAATCTCGATTAGATATGCTTTCATAAAGAAGGGGGAGATTGGCTAATTTAAAATTATAAAGGTCGCTGTTGCGATCAGTGACCAGGAAGTTAGAACTTGAATCGGTAGGAAATTCGATATCAATTTCCAATGAGGGGTAATGACAATCTTCATCAACGAAATTGCACTCGGACTTTATGACACTACAAGTACTGTACGATGTTATTACTAAATCCAATAATCTATAATTTGAATTTTCTATTGATTTGAATTGCTTTGTATTATTTAAGGTTAGAAAATTTAAGAGTGGGTGAAGACTCTAATGTTGTTCACCATGTTTTAAATATTTCACATAATGTGTTAAGTTAAAGCCACCAACCAATATAAAGTTCTTTTGCGTAATGTGTTCTTCGATTGCCTCAAAGAGGTTATTGTAGCCATTAAGTGACGTTTGGGGCGGAATGTACATGCAGATAACAACTGTTTTTTTACGAAAGATGGATGTTTCGGCTGCAATTAGATCTATGTTTTCTATATCTATTGATACATTTAATTGTATTGATTTAAAATTATTATTAATAGCCAATAAAACACCCCCCCCCTTTGCGAGCTGTACGATCCTTCCTGAATACACAGTAATTGTTTGAAAATAGCTCCGCATCGTGAACACCGCTCTTCAACCACGACTCAGTAATAGAAATAATATCAAAATTGTTTATGCAAACGCTATTGTAAAATTGTTTTGTTTTTGTGTTTAAGCCGCGGACATTTTGATAAAAAATGGTCAAACTAGATTTATTATAATTAGTAAGAGTTAGTTTTTTTTAATGTTGTTTTTATTTTCGATGATTGTGGGAACGCCTCGAATAAATTTTATAATTAATTTAGCTTCTCCCTCTTCTCGGCGCTTAGTTAATTCGGACTTAACAGATTTTAAATAGGTTTGTTGAGTTGAAGTTAGATCGGATCTGATAACAATATTATCATTCATTAATTTATTTTTAGCCAGTATCTGTCTTGCAGTGGATTCATCTGGAAGAATTACTTTAAGAGGTCGAGGTCTAGTAGTACGTTTTCCCAAGCGAAATATTTTTTACGTTATCGACGATATTTTTAATTATGCCTAATACAGTTTCTAAATCATCGGACCTTTGGTCGCTGGAATTCGCCTTCGAGGATTCGGGAATATTATAGATGATAATATTCTTTGATCTGAATTTCTGTTCTTCGATTTCGGATATTAGATTAATTGTATCTGTGGTTACGGTTTTTGATTTTAAGACAATAAATTCTTTCTCTAAGATTGTGATTCTCTCTTATAAATTGAGGATTTCCTCAGTGACTGAAGTTATAAATTGGTTTTTGAATATCTCAAACTGTTTTTGAAGAATATTTGCAATAGTTGCTTCGAGAGTTGTAATATTAATTAAATTGGCATCGGTGGGCATACCACATTTTTCGCATATCCGAGATAAGTGGATATGCGAAAAATGTCGTATTCCCACCGATTCATTTTTTGCTTCTTCTAAGTAGTAATCTAATTTTTCTTCTGGAATATTAACGCAAATTGCATGTCTCCACGTCATACATTTTTTTACATTTGAGGGACAGTGTTCTGGGGCTAATGTTTTTATTGCAGTTTCCACAAGATATTACCATTGTTATTGGGAAGATTAGGCGTGATAAATAGACAATGGACTTTGCACCCAGGGGCCGTTTAAGGTGACTAACTGCACAAGCACAGGTGGGCCACGGAAAGGCAAAACAAAAGAATACAGAGGATTTGGAAAATTTAAATTTTGGTTGCAATTGTATGCAACCCAGGTTACAAATAGTTGAAAATAATAATGGCGTGTTTACTCAAAGAGGTTAGGATTATATTTATGTTGAGAATTTGGTAGTTATTGGTTTAATTAAATATATATATAGTGGTTCCGTTATTAAATAATGCGCCACGAGCGCAATTATTGCAGATACACCTTTTATTTTCTGATTTACTCACTGTTATTGCTGTAGATTTTCAGAGCACACACTCAAACCGTTGCGATGTAAATATACAATATTTTGTTACAGCTACAAGATCTGGTTTATTATATAATTCTATTAATTCTTTATTTGTCCTTCTTTCCCACACTTCTTGAACTTTTTTTCCCCCCGTATATTTTTCTTAGTATTTTCCTCTCCCATACACCTAGCATTCTTTGTTCTGTTGTTCCTAACGTCCAAGTTTCACTTCCAAATAATGCTGTAGGTCTTATGATCGACTTGTATATTTTTATTTTTCGACTTATATTTTTATTGTAGAATATTTTTCTTAGTCCTTGTAGGCATCTGTTTCCAAAATTTAATTGCCTTCCACGCAGCGCACTCGCCCTAGATACGTTCCGCTTTGCTGTTTGCGCACAATAAATTCGCCAATTTGGATTATAGCACTCATTTTCGATCTTATTGGGCGCAATAATCAGACAAAACTGAAGGACTGTCAACAGCAAACATGTTCGTTATTTTTGCAACCGTACAAAATAAAATTGGCAGAGTAGCGTTCACTGCATACCAATATAAAGCATAAACGAAATCCAAACATGTTGAGTGTATTTATCTGATGAATGCGCTCATTGAAAACAGAATGTCGGAACCAAATAACTCTAAAACTATTCCACACTCTGCATTTCAAAAAGTATACTATTTTTCGATATTCTCAATATAGCTCATTCCATTCTAGGCGAGAAATTAAAATACATTTGTTTTCGTAACACCAAAAGTTATAAGATTTGACTTGTTTAATTTATTCAAAGTGAATTATGATATCGAAATAAGATAAACTGCACAGAGATATAAATATGTTCGCATTTCTTCGAATGAGCTTACTTGCTTACCGAAATATAGCAATAATGCATTTTAAGTTGTATGAGTGAAGTATTTATACTTATCTTTAAGAATTTGTTTACCCAAATGTTCTAGAAATAGTTATCAATGGATTATTTAATGTAAATCAGTACTTTAATCAACCATTCAATTAATTTGTCAAAAAATTAAAGCGATAACGAGATGCATTGATAACGTAAAAATAATACATTTATTTGTCTAAAAAATTATAGCGATAAAAAGATGCATTATTATTAACGGGAATTATGACATTTCCTCTCAAATGCGGGTTAATGAAAGTTAAGAACTGAAAGGTCATTCAATATAATCAATAAAACATAACTAAAATAAATAATTGCACATTTAAAAAGGAATATTTGTTGAGCTTAAATAAATGGGACACACGGAAATTAAAAAGACATGAATTAATAAAAACGCCTCAGAAATGATGATGACTTCTCCACAAACATGATACTAATGAAATATAAATGATTAAGTAAAAATACAAAGTGTTATACAAGCAATAAATCCACCGGACGGGATTCACACATTTCAAAATTAAAATATGAAAATTAGAGACAGTTAACAATATTGAAAATAATAGCAAAAATCAAATAAATCTCAAAGAATATAAACAGACAAACGCATATAATTATCGAAACTCATAAAGATTATGAAAATGAAAATATTTTATGCAGTAAATATTTCGAGGTTAGAAAAGTCTAAAAATTTGGATTAATCGCAAACCACGACCGCCGCCACATAAAGATACATAATTTCTACATATGCTAATTTTTGTTTAGAATTTTATTTGTAAAAATAATACATGCTCGACGATTATCTACAAGAAAAAGGTAGTGTTTGTTCATACGCTTTTAAAAAAAGGTGTTTACTGGAATCTAGTTGGACTATAATGAAAACATGTTTATTCTTTCTATTATAAGAATATTTTACGCTATGAGTATAAAGAAGTACAATCTCGGTTATTTAAAAACGAATTAAAATAAAACTTGGACTAACGTAAGTGCAAATTTGATATAATGACAAATTGGCACTAGATTTAAATAACTTGAGGCATATTAGAATCGAGACATTTCATACCGAAATCAGTGTTCAGGCCGCAGAGAGTACGTTTTCAATCTACAAAAAATAGAATATTTTATTTATTCATAATTTAATTATATATTCTGTATTACAATTGTGTAAAGAATAATTGAAATGAATTACATGTACTCCATTTTTTTTTCAAACTGATACTTACACCTCTTTGCTTCTATGTGCTACAGTTGTTAAATTTCTTGTTTAAATTATAGTTAATGTTTTTGGTTTTAGTGGCGGTTAATTATTTAAAAAAATACCTATTGTATATTTTAGCATGTTTTTTTTATTTTAAAAAACTGTATTAATTAATGGTTAAATAATCGAGAACGGTCGACTTTGTTCAAAATAGGGGGTTGACTGGTTAAAATATATATTTTTTTTAATATTGCACTAACTATCGATTGATATTCAATTTATTATAAATTGTACGCCGTCTGGTTTTAAATTACAAAACTAGTTTAATCCAAAAACTAAATGGCTTGTAACTCAAAATCATTACCCACCGCTCAAATTAATTTCATACGTGATGAAAATTACACACTTTGCCGCCTTTGATAAATCAATTGTTGGATGTTCATATCTGGAACGAAAAATGGTTTTACGATCCATAGGTTATACATATTTTATAAGTACCTATTCAACATGAAAATCTGAACTTGTCACGTTTTCAATTATCAGTTCTCAAGCATTTTATTTCTTTGGGATATGTAAATAAAATTAAAAGATAAAATCCGAAAGCAAATTGATTTAGGCGCTTGAACTTTAGAAGATTTGATTACACGAAATTAATAATTGTAATATTTATTAACGTGATATCAAATTTTAGCAGTATATGTTGAACTTCACTTTATATCAGTGTTTTCTACGCGCGGTGCATGAAGTAGAGTTTCGAGTTTAGAAAAGCCTAATTTGGCTTGGTCGCTTCGCTTTACTAGGCGACCAAGCTAAATGTTCAGCCTTTTGTAAACTCGAAATTTTACTTTATGCTTAATCAGGGATGTAAGCACTCGTTAGAAGTTTGAAAGTGCACCTTTATAAAATCAATGAAGGCCTGAACATTTACAATATACAGGGTGTCTCGCGAAGCTCTCCCGGCACCTAAGGGGCATGTTCTTGAGATCATTTCAAGCAAAAAAGTTCAAATGAATATGTGTCCTATTCTAATTATTTACCAAGCTATACACATTTTAAACTAAATTAATCTTAAATAATTTTTATTTCTTTGGCATCAAAATTATTTAGCGTAAATGACTGCAGAATAATAATTTAAAAGAACATAGTCATAGATGTTCAAAAATTCCACCTCCTACTTCAATGCATTTAACCGCACGCCTGTGAATACCACACGTTTCATTTTTTTTTATTTTTGTTATTTCGACACATATTCATATGAACTTTTTTGCTTGAAATGATCTCAAGTACACGCCCCTTAAGTGCCGAGAGAACTTTGCGAGACACCTTCTATATATATCGGAATATGTAAACTTGAAATAAAGTGTCCCTGTATTATCAAAAGTCGGGACATTTTTGATGAGAAATTTTATTTATGTTCTTGCGTATACCGGGTGTCTGATTAAACTATAAATCGTAGCATGTTGCGGCAACAAATTTTATTGTAAAAGTGACCAAGAGAAATCGCTGGAAATTATTTTTAAGTTCATAGCTTTGCCGCAAGAGGGCGCTATCTCTATAGTAAAAGATTAAAACAATTTTTATCAAAAAAAGAGATGTGAAAAATATGAAAATCTCAATCTACGGTAAATGTTACCTAATTTTAAGTATCTTCTCGTTTTTTTATGTTTCACATATTCGCTTTCCAACACATATAAATGGGGAAAAGTGAGCTCCGTTATTCTTTAAATTATTGTTTTTGACCTCTTGAACATAAAACAAAAAAGCCTAAAATGGGCAAATGTACTAGACTTTTTACTATATCTTTGGTTAGGATAAAGATATCAGGATGAGGTTCCAACCACTTTTATCAGTATTCCTTCCTATAATAAACTAGCGTAGGACAACTATAGCTTATAGTTTTAAATTTTGAAGAAAATCTAGAAAATATGGCGGTTGTTCAAAAAACGCCCTCTGGCGCTTTCTATGAAGTAAACGAGAGTAAACAGTGATTTAAAGTGCTTTCAATTGCCTATCAAATGAGACTAACTTGATTCATTTCGGTTAATCCTAACAAAAGTTACACGCAGTTTAATGATCATACTTTCCCGCTCTCCCCTGCATCATATGTGCGAGATAAAGCAACAAGTGACTAGTTAAAATTAAGTTAAATTCAGCGTAGATTACGATTTGTATATTTTGAACCTAGCTCAATTCAGCAGTTTTTTCATAAAAATCTGTTTTTGTATTTGGTGATAGATGTTACGCCCTCTAGCGGCGAAATTAGGGACTTAAAACTAATTTCCAGTGGTTTCGTTTGGCCACTTTCACTCTGCAACAGGCTACACTACATAGTTTCGGAGATACAGCCGGTGGCGACGCTTAATCAAACACCGGGTACTTATGAGTAAAAAGTATGTTACACTAATAATTAATATTTCTTAAGATTTAATCTAACTTTGGCAGATTTTTTAGTTTGGTTTTATCATTATTTAACAAAGTTATGACAAACTCCCTGGTTGAAATCCTGGCTACGCCTATGTATTAAGATACTATTGAAGCAAATGTCACAGGAAAATTACTTGAATTCAATTGTGATTTGTAATAAATAATTTATTTGTGTTGTTTGAAAAGATGCAATTGTAAATCATAAAAAGTAAAAATCGTACTTTTTATATATTGGTCTCACTAGTGTTTCATCAATCAAGCTAACTCCCTAAGTAAAACGTTAGAAATAACATGAACGTTATCCATCAAAAGTCACATCACAACTGGGATTTTTATACATAACAAATATCAAATACACTTATTACGCCATTTTACAAGATTACGTGGATTTGACGTTCTTTGCTTACAGAATTGGCCTAATTAAAAAAATGCTATTAAAGAATAACAGAATCTTTTCGCTGTATTTGTGAATAGGTTTTGGTACACAGGGAATTTTTATTTTAGGTATACATATTACGATTTTTCGATGAAAATGTTCAGACTTTCTATTAAAAACGTTCAATTTAAAGCTTCTAACGAGTGGTTCTGATCCCAGATTAAACATGAAGTAAAATTTCGAATTTAGAGAAGCCTGAAAATTTGGTTTTTTGCTCTTCATCTACGATGGGTGGATGATTTTAGTATTGGAAATGAAAGCGAGACCTTTTTTTGCACTTCATCTGCCATGAGTACTACTATAATAACCGAACATTATTTTTTTAATTTCCAGTTGCACCAAACACGTTGAACTGGTTCATCTCTGAACTCGAATTCAAAGTTACATAACAACAATAGGAACTGTCATTTTGAACTCGAGTTCAGAGATGAACCCAGTTCAACATTTTTGGTGCAACTAGTCCTAAGTTCACGTCATTATCAAAAAGAATCGATTAATGTTATCCATCCTTAAATTGTACCGCTTGAAATTATTGTAATATCGCGATCACTATTGAATAGTCTTAAATTATTAATTTCCCATGAGGTTATCAGAATGAAACATTATTATAAATACGTGGATACTTATTTGTTTAGTATAGATACGAAACTTAGTAATGAGTCCAATAACGGAATTACCAAATTACTCACAAACGTCGAGTGGATAAGATAACGGGTTCAAAATCTAAGGGAGAATCAAAAATCAAAACAAACCGATCAAAGTTATTTTTGTAGATACTGAAAAGTTCGCCTAGATTTTAATCCCGGATTGTTATGGACTTCTTTGTTAAAAATACAAAACCGGTTTTGTAATCATGTTTTCAAAACAAATCGAAATCATAAGTTTTTTGGAAAATCAATATTAGTAAAATACATCAAAGGTGTAAACATCCTAGTCGATTATTTTCTAGCATCCGACATTTGGCTTTAACGACTTGATAAGTTCAGTGAAATAATCCTCAGCCTTGATCCTTGATAGTAGTAAACGTCTGACTCACCGAAATGTAGGATTATGCTTGGGCCTTCAGTTCTTTGAACTTAACAGCTGTTGTTGGATTGTGAATAGATTAATTTTCCTCAATAATTATAATGAATGTTGCCAAATAGATCATCAATTCATGAAGAAAACTAAGAATGATTTAACAAGAATAATTATTCATCGCATGTGACTGCCATTACAAATAGTAGATGTTTCATAACACAGTGCAACATTTTCGATGTCATCGTATGTAAACTAAATACTGACTTCAGTTTCTAAGAGTGCTCACCCAAACTAGCAAAACCCTATTTGGGTTTTGATAGTTTAGTTCGATTTTTGTTTGCCATCATGAAGTTTTTTACCCGAGCTTTGGTTTGGCATGGCTATATCTCGTAAATTATTGGAAATTTTTCAATGCAATCTTCAGACGAAATGTTCTTCACACCAAAATACACAACTTTCGTCAACATGTCGAGGCCAGATTTTCACTCTTCCGGGGTGTTTTTAGGGCAGAAAGCCCGAAAAAGTGCAATTTTGTCACATTTTTTACCATAACTCATAAACCGTGAATATTTTAGCATAACTCTCTTCGACAAAAATGTTGACTAAATCAACACGAGTAACTTTGCTGAATATTGCAATAACCTACAATCGATTGTTATAGTTCTTTTGCCCGTTGTAATGAATTTCGCCACCAAATCGTACATTTCACACCAAAATTTCAGCTTTCATGAGCAAATATGTCTTTTTTTGTGTTAAATATATTTCGCAATTTTCTGGCCTCGACATGTTCACAAAAGTTGTGTATTTTGGTGTGAAGAACATTTCGTCTCTAGATTCCATTGAGAAATTCCCAATCATTTACGAGATATAGCAGTCCAAAACCTAAGCTCGAGCAAAAAACTTTATGATGGCAAAAAAATCGAACTAAACTATCAAAACCCAAATAGGGTTTTGCTAGTTTGGGTGGATACTTCCAGAAACTAAAGTTAGAATTTAGTTTACATTTTATGTGTTGCACTGTGTAAATCTTAGAGAAATTTAAAAGGTTATGTCAAAATCAGTATACAGCGAGTTTTTCTCTTAGGTACACTTTCACATATTTCAGTGTTTTATACGCGTGGTCAAATTTTCAGGCTTTACTAATTTATATTTCTTATTTTATAAAAACAAAGAATTCCTAAAAATTGATAGCGTATATAGCGTGATATGTATTCTTAAAAGAAAAATTCTCTGTATAATATGTTTGATGAAATGTTATTGAAATGATACATTTTACTACTTAATTATGAATCAGAATACTCCAATATCTCATGTGGACTCAAGTTTGATCCTTGTCTTCAGGGAAATTACTACAAATTGACAGGTCAATTACTATTATATATATATATATATAGTTTGGTCCCGCGTGTTTTCTTGGCTCTGGTCCATTTTATTTCGTCGCAGTCATCATCGTCAGGTATATTTCATCAACAAAATGACGTTATAAGTTTCGTTAATTCTAATTTCCGCTAATTATCTGTTGCACAAGTATAAACCAGATAACGATGGAATGATAATGAGATAAGAGTCGGATTTAAAAATTTGATATTTTAAATAAACAAATCCAATTTTTAAACTATTGTACCTTTAAGATTAGTAAAATTATTTTAATTATCGCATTAGAAAAATAACCACAGGTAGGCATTGCAAATTAACTAGAGATGGGCAAGATTGACATCTCAAGGATCGAACAAGCGATAATTGAGTAGTTGAAGTATCGAGCTGGTCGAAAGTATTTGCAAGAATCAAGTAATTTTATCAATCTTGTATGAAACATAAATATACATATCTAAGCAGTATATTTTCAACTTCATGTCTAATCAAAGTTTTGTACACATGGCGCTTGAAGTAAAATTTCGAGTTTAGAAAAGTCTGAAAATTTGGTTTGGTCGCTGCGCTTCGCTACGCGATCAAACCAAATTTTTAGGCTTTTCTAAACTCGAAATTTTACTTCATGCTAAATCTGAAATTGAAAATACTCGTTAGAGGCTTCAAATTTAAAATTTTTAATGAAACAACGAATATCTAAAAAATTACATCGAAAAATCTTGATATGTATACCTAGAAGAAAAAAGCTCTGCATGATAAGAATAATCTAAATGTGTTTGAATAATTTTCGAGTTTAGAAACGTTTAATAAAGGGGTGGAAATCCTCATTAAAAACAAATTACATGATTCTGTACAACAAAAATTAATTAAACGAAAAAAATCACATGCATATAAACTGATTAAATAGCTTAACTTAATTTATCGAAAAAAATTGGCAAATTACAGATAAATGTTGAAGAGGATTTTGTTATAATTTACTGGTAAATTGATGATCCCTAATTACAGGGTATTTCTTGTTCTCCGACAAAAGTATTTACGATTTAATAAAGAAAACACTTGGTTAAATTTCACTAATATTTTGGTTTTTTATTCCAACTAGTTTCGACTTTGAGTCATTCTCAAGGAGTACAGGAAATTACATTTTTACAAACATTATATACAAGAGAGGTTAATTTAAATTTTATGGTTAGGCAATAAGGGCTGTCATGATGGGTGAGCTCCACAGATCTTCGATGTCATTAACAATTGGTTTTCCCTGTTTTATTGCTTTCTGGATTTCCAGTCCTTCGCGATAGTTGAGATGACGTCCTTTATTGCCTGTGTATAAAATCTTTAGCGTTTGGTTATTAAAAAAAGTGTTTATTGTCAATGCAGTGTTTAGCTAACCCAGTACAATATTTTTTATTTAGGATTGAAACTTTGAAGTATTTACGATTCACTTTCAATCAAGAAAATGTCGAGGCTTTCGCTGTTATGCAAAGGATACATTCACATAAAAAAATAGATGCAAATCTTGATTAACGGGTGATGCGAAATCCGGTAAAAGATTCTTATCAATCTAATTCAATCTGGAAGAAAAAAAAATGAGAACCACTGCAATTCCCTCTGGGCAGATTCTTCTCGTTTTGCAGCAATAAAAAAAACAAACACATTAACACATTCTATGCTCATGATTCTTTTCGAAAATACATATGATATACATAACATCTTTATTTATTATATAGAATATTCATAGTATTTGTAAATATAAACAGTAACAAATTATATCCAGAAATTAAAATTGATTCTATAAAACAGCTATCGAAAATATGATTTATGTGGAATAAATCAAATTATGATGGGCTTTTGCAACGAGAATTAATAATGTTTCGACCTTGGGGGAAGCGGAACTTATGGATAATTAACTAACGAGAACTATTGTTAGAACAATGGGTTTAAATAAATGCTGAAATAATTAATATCTGATGAAATTATAACAGAAGTCAAAGTTGATGTAGATATTAAAAAACGGTATTGAAATATTATATATTATTAATAGTGCAGGCAGCTTAGGAGTCATCTGGAAACAAAATAAAAACAGATGAATTTAATAAAAGATTGAACCTTTTAATTAAATACTTTTTAGACGTAAAGATCTAATTGAAAATTTGTATCTAGTTGTTTATTAAATATCGTAACGCAGATAAAAATACGTTCAAATTAATGTTATTTGTTTGGGTATTAAGAACAAATGTTCTTTGGTCTCAAAAGTCACCACTGTTAAGATGTGTATGCACATCTTACCAGTGGTGACTTTTGAGATAAAAGAAAAAATAAATTATATTACATTTGGCACAATAGAAATTCATAACTTTGACTAACAATTTTTTTAGTTATTAGGAGCTAATATTTTCGTTGAAGTTTCTTGAGAACACAATGAATATTATTTAAAAAAATCTCTTTTTCTGTTAAATATTTATTGTTCCTACATAATTATAAAAAATCTTACATATTAATTATCATTCATATACAGGGTACTTTTCTTGTAAGTATACATATCCTAATCATATGCTGTAAATCTTTAGATATTCGTTTTTTAAGAGTTCAATTTAAAGCTTTAAACAAGTGTTTTCTACTCCCAAATTTCGACTTTAGAAAAGTCTGAAAATTTGGTTTGGTCGTTCCGCGAAACGCAGCGACCAAACCAATTTTTTAGGTTCTTTTAAACTCCAAATTTTACTTGATGTGCCAGGCGTATAAGACAGATTTCAAGTGAAGGTCACTTGTTCACAATATTTCAGTGTTTTCGGTGTTTCGTGGCGCATGAATTAAAATTTAGAGTTTATAAAAGCTTGAAAATAATAAGGGTGTTTCAAATTCGAGCATCACCATGGGGATCTCGCTTATTATATGAGATAGAGGGTATGTTTTAATTCGGCATTGCTAATTATTTGGATAATGTTCCTCTAAGTCAAATTTGGCAGATAACTGATCCTAATAGAATGGCATGTTTTGACGATTTTTGTAACCCTAAAATGTGATGAAAAAAAAAATGAAAAAATCAACCCCTATAATAGTTTGCATCAGAACTTTTTAATGCGTCTACATTTTTCTATTTGAAAACTTGATTTAAATGGAGGGATTCAATTTGCAACTTTTTTGTCTCTTAACATTTTCTCCTAAAATTGTTAGTTTGATCACAAAAAAATAAAATAATAGATAGGTTCGTTTGACATAATTCAGACTGGTTATTATTTGTTAATTATTATATTTGTTGCATATATATATATATATATATATATATATATATATATATATATATATATATATATACATATATATATATATATATATATATATATATAAATATACAGCGTGTTTCAAATTCGAGCCTCACCATGGGGATCTCGCTTATTATATGAGATAGAGGGTATGTTTTAATTCGGCATTGCTAATTATTTGGATAATGTTCCTCTAAGTCAACACCAAAACTTATGGTGGCAGCAGGACGGTGCACCAGCGCACAATGCTAGAAATATTCGGCGGAATCGTAGCTTGGCCAGCTAGATCGCCAGATCTGAGCGTTATGGATTATTTTTTATGGGGGGGACCACCCCTTGTAAAAACTTTAATTGAAAATCACACCTACGGAAAAAAACACGTTATGAAAAACTACCCCATGTAAAAAGATAGGAATCTCAGCCCCACTCCCGAAAAAACATCTCCCGAAAGGAACGATCTCCCTAAAAATCATCCTTACGAAAAACCATTCCTGAAATTCATCCTCCGAAAAAAAAACCTCCATAAAAATCATTCCCTGAAATACCAACCCTTCAAAATAACTCCCCCGAAAAACCACCCCCCCAAAACAACCACCCATAAAAAACTTTACCTGTAATATCAGCTCGTTCAAATATATGATAAACATTCTGTGGCCCGTTTTCATTTTACAAGATCACTTTATATCGCTTGTTTGTACTATATAATTATTCATAATTAAAATTTAAAAATTAAAAAAAATTTAAAAAAAATAAAAACTTTCACTCAATCAGTGAAACAGTGAATTAGTAAATTAGTGACTTGGTGAATCAGTGAATCTGTGAATCAGGGAATCAGTGATTCAGGCATACAGTAGCCAACGCGGACGAGATTACAGAACTTCTTACAAATTTAAATAAAACAAAAACATAATCATTGGTTTCGAAGTATTTATGTACTCTTAATATAATATCAACTATAATATAATATTTAGAATAATACTTTATAAAATTGTCAACATTCATTTTGACACATATATATATATATATATATATATATATATATATATATATGTCGTAAACAAAGTATAGTATATAACTCGCATATAATGGCTATTAATCACTCGAACGACTTGCTCTACTCGCCTACGGCTCGTTCTGCAAGCATCGTTCTCCTGATTAATAGCTATCATTATATGCTCCTTGTACAATATACTATTATGTCATGATAACTAAAAGTAATTAAAAAAATTTCAGATTAATTTTCTATTTAATAAAATAGAAGATTAAAATAATTCCTCCAAAAATCACAAAAATGTAAATTGAATTCGTTCAGGTGTAAAAATAAACACAAAAAAACCTGCTGGCTATTAATATACCAAATGTCATGTCTGAAGGAATACCCAGAAATCTACCACACCCATAAAAGCAAAACAGTAAATAGCGAAACTTGATTTTCACATTAATGTTACATCAATATTATCAATAGCCGCCAAAAAGGTAATTTGTTGAGGTTCTTATTTCAATATTTAGACGTCATTCCGACTTTTATAGCGTCGGGATTTTTTTTTATTCGTTTTCACATTATTTCCGATAAATTATTGTTTTCTTGATTTTGATTTAACATTAATGTATTTAATGGAGAAAAAAAGTAGTTGATTAAATATTTTATCTACGAAAAACCCATTGTTGGTAAAATAAAAAAATACAGGTTTTTAATACTCAAAGATAGAAAGAAGCAAACAAACATTTTAGTTATTTTTGTCATTTTTTTGAGAATGGTCGTTTTTGACCGAAACATGTCAAAAAACTGAATATAAGAATATAATAATATGGAACTAAACAAGTGTATTCATTTAAAATTACCTAACAACACAACCTGAATATAATATGTAAAGTTATTGAGAGGATACTCCCTTGATATTGTTTCAGAAATTAAAAAATGTATTTGCATTAATTCAAGAAATGAATATAATAATATGGAACTAAATAAGTGTATTAATTAAAAATTACCTAATAACACACACATTTGTTTTATATTACTATGATAGCACTGATGGCTTCACTGATATAGGGTTTAAAAATGTTTGATCATAATTCATCTACTTGCCACTTTAAAATTTCGAATTCTCCATAAAAATGTATGTACATAGAGGGTGCATAATTTTTTTACTCGACATATTAAGACAACTCGTTTAGGTCACATGAAATGTAACAGAGAAAATGCGAGGCTCTTTAAAATTTTGTATTATTATGGACTGTGACTTTATCCTTTATATTTATTTCACATTTTTAACAATAATTTTGGCAATAATAAAAATGAATAATAAAATGAATTAGCTGGTGCATTGTTTTATACGCCTGGCGCATGAAGTAAAATTTCGAGTTTAGGAAAACCTGAAAATGTTCAGGTTTTTCTAAACTTAAAATGTTACTCCATGCTCCACGCGTATAAAACAATGATTTCAAGTAAAGTTTATAAATACTGATTAAGTATGTACATTTATAAATAATAAATAAATCATAGCAGAAATACATTTATTTGGTCGATTTTCATGCGTTATAACCATACGCATGGAAATCAACCAAATATGTTTATTTTTGCTATGATCTATTTATATTTATTTCCATTTTATTAATATTCAATTGCTCCCCTTAAAACGCAAATTATCCCCTTGTGGGGTGTAGGCCCCGCGTTGGGAACCACTGCTGTTGATAGAAATTAATTACTTCTGTCTTCATTTTTTTTTTAAATTAAAGAATAATTATCCTTTAATAAGGACGATTAAAATTAAATCAATATGATCAATTACAAGAAAGTTATTGATAAGTGTTCTAAATAAACTTAATAAATTATTGAGTAAATTAATATAATTACCCATTTTGACTAATTACTTGCAGTATAATTTCGATCCAGCGATCCTTGATAATCATTACAATAAGAAAAAAAAACCATTTGCCGTGTTTTTCGTGGTTAATTGGCTTCAATGTTATTCGCGGTTACATAAAAATCATTCGAAATACCGTCTTGTCGTGATCGATTAAAAAAGCTGTTAGCATTAACGCAGAATTTTAATTATTCAATGTTTTGAACCAAGTGGCATCCTATCATTTCGTATGACATCATACGTTCAAATTGATATTCTAAAATAATATGTAAACACTGTTTGGCTATATTTTTTGCAAAAAAATCTTTTAGTATCCACAATTAATTAAATTGGATGTTTTTGTTATACTGAATAACACCCATAAACGATAGATTTCGATTTCTCGCAGAACGTTTCACATGCAATGAAAGTAACTTCGAAACGCTTCAAAAGATGTGCATCCCGAAAAATTTCGATATACCTCCCAAATACAAAAACCCTTCCATGACCGTATTCGAATATATTTCTTTTCTACATCCCAATATCCAACCTTGAATTAGAAATCTAAAATATCAAGTCAATGGGCAGACAGACTTTTGGTCGATAGCCTATACTTGGGAACTGAAATTAGATATAATTATTGCACATTTTCTATCTGATCAACTTTTCATAACTATTAAAGAAAATACATAAATTGCAGTGTTTACTTTTAGTTTATTAAATACCATTAAGCCCAATGATTTTGGCACTTGACGCACACAACGATAATAACAAATTTAAATTTCGGCAATTAGAATAAAAAATCCATTCAACGAATAAATTATGCAAATCCACTCACTAACTGAAGATAAATTCAAAAGAGGCCGCCACTTCTAAGGAACTGGCAATTTCATGGTACTTCTAGAGCAAAACAGAAACAGAACACTGACATAAGTCAAGCTCGCCAACCGGTTGTGTTATAAAAGTGAGATTAACCACAAATAGAAATGTCATGCATTGGAAACACATAATTCCGATTCCAGTGCGATTTAATGAAATTACAACATTTGAAGAAAATTACTACGAATTTTCTTTCACTTTTATGCACGGAACGAGGGCGAAACCAGATAACCTACATTTGGACTTTGTTTTCGCTTCGGCCATAAAAAAAGAAGTTGTAAACAAACAAATTTTCGAGGTTTGCGAATGCAAACCGTGTGTGAATACGCACTTGCGTCGCTTGCAAATAATTGCCGATAGTGCTTAATCAGCAGTGTGTGATAAGCGGACAAGTGTCGCGCGAAAGAAAATCGGCTGACCTTGAAACGCAAAAACCCATTAAGTGAAACTAGGTGATTTCGATTAAGTTTTTATCGTTGATTGTTGGATAAAATCTATTTTTGGGATGGCTATAAAAACTGGCTTTCCGGATTCTCTTGTAGCAGGTTTCTTATAAAAACGTCATTTAAACGTTAGAGTGGTAAATTTGAAGTTTGAATGTTACTTAAAAAATTACCATCATATATGTCAGTTTATCAGAGTTTTTCAAATAGATTAAATCAAATAACTACTTCCAATTGTGTTGCCTGACTTTCACCTCTATGTAGAAAATAAATGACCGAATGAATAGAGAAATATAGAAACGAAATCAGTAGATAACTCTGCAGATGAGAGCTGTAGAAATATCTACAAAATCTAGATTAGAATGTAATGAAGTCAACAGGTTAGATCAGTTTTGAGTACTGCACTTTAATTCAGCAGATAACACTAAAGACCGGATTAGTAGCGAAATGTACAGATGAAATCTGACTCTGGAGATGAAATCTGTGAAAATCTCTAAAAAAATCTGGGTTAGTGAGGAACACTGCAGATTAGATCAGTAGATAACTCCGGATTTCAAATCAGCAGACATTTCAAATTAGTGGAGAAATCTGGAGATCACCAAAAGATAACTAACTCTACATTAAAGATGGGTAACTCCTGAGCGAGTCGACTTAAAGAGTCAGCTCAGTGAAATGAGCTGGTGAGCCAAGTGACTCAGTTCGAAATATGCAACTCTTTTTGAGCCATGACTCATTTTGACCCGCCCGCTCTTTAGAGTGAATGTAGATTCGCAATGTATTTACAGATTTTGATTTTCACGCTGCTCGTTGATCGACAGGCCGGCTTCTCTGGACCTTGCTGAACATGCACTTTTTACTTTTTTCAATTTTTTTGAAAAAAACTGAATATTTTTCAAGGCCACTTCTAAAACTGCGTTATTCGTTTATTTAAATATTCGCCTCTTCTTGGTTCACAGATACTACAATTTAAAATATCATAAGCAAACACCGCGCCGCGCTGTTGTTTACCTATCTAGTAAATATTAAAAGCGTAATTTTTCTTTCGTCACCTTTTTGTAACCAAAATTGTAAACTTAATAAGAAGTGTTTGATTTTGTTAAAAGAAAATAGCTATAGTTATATTTCTATCGTTTTATTGCAGCATCATCGATTCGAATTAAGGGCTACCATTTGCTTGAAAAAGAAGAGAAAATGGTGCTTTATGTGAGTGCCGCTGTTACCACCAATAACATTACTGTCGTATTAAAATTTCAGGGTGAGAAAGTTAAAGGATGAATCACTGTTCGAAGTTTTTCAGTTTTGAAAAATATAAATTTATTGTTTATATGTAATGCATTTAATATGCTCAATATTTACACTAATTTGATCGACGATTTAACCAATTGAAACATTTTTATATTTTATTTTAAAATAATAGGAACCTAGAATCGACTTTTGTTAATAACAAAGGGTTTGAATCATCAAAATATATTTATTAGTTTTCCCACAACTATTCTGTTATTATCAGACTATTTTACATTTTCTTATGGTATTCTTATGTCAAGAAATGTCTTTTATGGGTTTTCAAGATGAGTGTGTTACAATATTATAAGAATTATAATATCAGTATAAAACCGATTATTTGTTCCGAATATTTATATATAATTGCTTATAATAAAAAAATAGTGAAAAGGAATGATTTTTCAATAGTAAATGTAAATGTCAATAGTATGTACAGTAAAGCTCCGATTATCCGCAAGCGGATAATCCGCGAGTGCCGCGAAAAAAATTTTTAATTACGAACCTCAAAAAAAACAATTTTAATTTTGACTGACTGATTTTTTTAATGGTGTATCTAAACTAGAGCACTGCACAGGCTGGGCTTTGGCCAGGGCCGGGCCTCGATTTTTTTCAAGCGGGCCGGGCCGGGCGTTTTTATTTTAAATTAAAAACTATATCTATAACTAAGTAAATATATATTAACAAGTGTGATAAATATCTTAATAAACTAGTGTTTTAAAACTCCGTAACATTTTTGAATAATTCAGACTAAAATATTAACCGTTCCGTGCCGGGCCGAGCCGTGTAGGGCTCAAATCCGAACACATTACAGTATGTATGCATTTTTTTGTTTACTGTTTATAAATTTAGTGATTTAGACTTAGAGCAAAGGTTTCTGCTATACTGTACAAAAGTATGTATGGATTTTAAAAGTTTTAATATGCTTTTTTGTACAATAAAACATAGTTTTTATGTTAAAATATTTTTTTTCGAGTTTGCACCTCATATTTAGTTTTTTTTTGGGTTATCCGCGGTGCCCTTGCCACCCAATTGCGCGGATAATCGGGACTTTTTTGTATAATAAATAGACATACGTTTTGAGTTGTTGCCCAAAATCGTAATTAGCACTAATTTTTGTAAATATTACAATGCGCGATTTACTTTTAAATAGTTTGGACATCGCTCTGAATACACTATAATAAAGTGTGATATTTCCTCTTTTTTACTGAATATGAAATTTATTAAAACATGTTTATGATTATCAATGTGCGAAACATTGTGTTTTGTTAAAATAAAATCGCGAAATATCAAATTTTCAGAGATTGTTGAGAAGTAAACACAACATTTTTGATGATCGGTGGCAAAATTTCTCCATTTCTGGGTTCCTCGTGAAACAGAATAATCCTTTTGGTAGATTCCAGCATCCGCAACAACGGCAAATGCTGCAGAAAAATATTAAATGAAGTATAGCTCCAAAGGGTTGAATGGTTTATTCAGTTCTTGATCTAGCATATTGTCGAACTCACCTAATTTCTTATCAGCATATTTTAATTCGATTAAATCTATATTTGTCAGCTTAACTGGTTTAATTTGAAGTGGAAAAGTTGAGTTAAGTTTGGCTTCGAGACAGTGGTCATCATATAATATATTGATTCTGGGTATGTAGTTTTGAGATACATTGGATCTTATCTGATTCGCGGCTTCTAAGACATAATAGTTGGTATATCCTTTACATCCGGGGTGAAGTTGTATGATCCCGGTTTTATCCAGGGTGACGTCTTCCATGTAACCATCACATATGAGTGTGAGTGTTCCATGATGAACTTCTATGTTTCCTTCACATTTTTTGTTGAATATTCCTTCGTGATCTTCGATAAATGTTGTGATAGAAGTTGAACCTTACAGCTGGCTTCTGTTCTTCTATTCGTGGAGACTTCTCGGCAGATGTATGATCCTCGGACTAATTCGTCGCATTTATTCAAGTCTTGCATTAAGGAATAGTATGTTTTTGGTTCAAAAATTATTAGAAAGCGGGAATAGGGTTGAATATAAGAATATATTAAGAATACAATGGCACTAGTGGAAGGTCAAATTCGCCTTTATATTTAATTAATTCGTTAAGATTTTAAAATGTTTGCATCGCCTAAATTATTGTAAAATATTCCACTAGTGTAGTTTAAGGGATTTAAATTATAATAATTACAATTGATCAGGATTGATAGCAACAAGATTAACAAGGTCTTCATTATCTGAAACGAGACAAGGTTTCAATAAATGTTTATATTTGACTTTTTTCTTGTTTACTTGAATTTCAACTGTTTGATTATTAAAAATACGTGTGATTTTAAAAGGTCCTTTAAAATTAGGGAATCATTTTTTGGATAGCTTAGGGTTTGAGCCCTTGTTCTGATATAAACCATAACGTTTAGTTTGAATTCGTGCGGTTTATTCTTTTTATAATAGTAACGTTTACTTGTAGTTTTTGCGTCGAGTATATTTTCATGAGCTGTTTTGAAAGAATTGTTTAATCGATTCTGTAAGGATTCAACATAATCATCATATGTGTAAAGTAATTTAGGATCTTGAGTGATGGACGAATTCAAATAAGGTTTATGACCGAAAAGTAACTAGTATAGAGTATAATTAGTTTATTTATGAACAGAACTATTGTAGCTAAACATTGCAAAATGAATATATTCATCCTAATCGGCTTGACAATATTCAATATGTTTTAAATAATCTTTAAGTGTCAAATGTGATCTTTCTGAGGCTCCTTTGGTTTGGGGATGATATGGGGTAGTAGATACATGTTTAGTTTTTAATAATTAAGTTAAATCTTGCATTAACTTTAACATGAAATCAGACCCTTGATCAGTAAGGATAGTTTTTGGTATACCGAAATAAGCTATAATTTTAGTGGGAGCATTTGCAATTGTTTTTGATTCGTGATTTAAAACAGCTTCTACTAAACTAAATTTTATTAAATCATCTTGAGCAGTAAGAATAAATCGGTTTTCATTCTCAGTTATTAGAAGAGATCCTTTTATAGCTAGAGCTATTTTCTTAAAAGGTTTCTGTGAAGTGGAAGTTATTTCCATTGGTTCATAGAAGACCAATAGTTTATAGAAGACCAATAATATGATTCTTACATTTTTAAATATGTTTTATTAAATCCATAATGTCCCGACCGCTTATTATTGCGATTATCAATCAAACTTTATATTATTTCCTCTTGATTTAAGGGGTGATTGATTTTAATGCAACTAATAATTGTAATAGGATTATTCTTAAAAACACTTCGAATAATTGTCGTAATTTAATATTAGTATGGCGTTCTGCAGGTATTAACGTAAAAGCATTATTTTTAATTACCTAATCTTGCAAACAATTTAAATATTTTTATATTCAAGTTTATAAAAATGTAGGTAAATTAGAAACAAAATATAAATGGTTTGAGTTTTATTACCTAGCTTGACATAACTGTTTATATTAGGTTTAATATTTTTTAATTTTAAGTTTGTTTGAATATTATCAGAATAAAAATTAGACTTATCTAGGTCTTGTGACCACAGTATAACTAATGGATTTTTAATATTTGTCGACGGTCGATTTTCTTTTTCATAAACGATAACGTCATTATTCTGATAGTGAAATTTTATAAAATCTCCGTATGATGTATTATCTACATAATTAACAATAGCTAGTTCAATAATAGTCTACTTAGGTCATCAGCATTTGAATTGATACGCCTAGGTTTATACTCAACTTAGTACTCGTATTCGCTGAGACGTAATCTCTAACGAACGAGTCGAGAGTATATATAATGAATTTTCTACCATAGAGATATGGACGAAAATATTCTGTTGAATTAAGTATTGCCAATAATTATTTTTTCGTTGTTGAGTAATTAGCTTCGGCTTTGTTTAAAGATCTTGAATATTATGCTATTGGAGGATCTTCACCGTTCTTTAACTGAGAAAGGACACCTCCGAAAAACTAAATAAATACGATCCTTAGCATAATTTTTATATTGTTTTGGAAAATGATCTGACATTTATTTAACATAAATTAAAAACTAAAAATCCGTTATGAAGTTTTTTATGAATTAAAAATGAAACTGGTCCATTTTGACAGGTAAACGAATATAAATTAAAAACTAGAAACCCGCTACAAACTTTTGTATAAATTGAAAGTACCACAAGCAATAAAAAACATTTGCACAAAAAACGCATTTTCGAAAATTCAAATGTGAATGACATTTAGAAGGTCACTTTAACAAATATCTTTTTAAAATACAATAAGCAATAGACAAAAAATGCATCAGTTACACATTTTCCAAACTTAAAATATTAGAATCAATACAGAACAAAAAAACCCTTGTGTGGCTTTATTTTCTTTTTATTAAACTTCTTTTTATTCATATTGTATCCAATTGTGGATCTATCTTAACCTACCTCCCATAGATACGCCACAATATGAATACTCACGACCCTGAGTAAATATAATTATTTTATGAAAAAGGAAAATATAAATCCTCTCTAGTTTTTTAAATATGTTTGTATTAATACTATATTTTTACCGACTTTTTAAATATAATCTAAAGTAATTTTATAAATATCACTTGTTAAAATAAATATGTAAAATGTTAATTAAAATGTATGTATGTACGTATGTATGTTTAAACAAATATATATTTACCATAATTAGATTCAAAAATGCTTCACTACAACTCAAGTGAGAAATAAATTCAGTGTAAACATTTGTTTATTCCTAAAAAAATCATAAACAAAATTTTGGATATTAATAAAATGTACAGAGATTGTTCAGAACTTATCAAGCTTTCTTCCAGCGATTAAAAACGAAATATTAAAAATTCGAATTACATATTGTCGTCTTAACTACATCCTCAATTTTGAATATAAAGTGGATTACCAGATTATTAAAAATGAATGAACTTTGTTTTAACATTCGAAAAACAATTGATCTTGTTTTTTGAATGTTAGAACAAAGTGAAAAACAAAATTATAATCACAATTGGGTAAAATATATAATTTTTTTAAAATTTTTAGAACATGTGTGGTTTTCTTTTAACGTGTACATATTCTGATGTATACGCTGTAAAATTTCAGGTATTCATTGCTTTTTGAAAAGCGATAAATTTGAAGTTTCGACTGAGTGTTTTCATTCCTTAATTAAGCGTGAAGTAAAATTTCAAGTTTAGAAAAGCCTGAAAAATTGGTTTGGCTTTCAGGCTACCCTAAACTCGAAATTTTGTTTTATGCGCCACGCGTATAAAACATTGATATATTGTGAAATTGCAAACATACTGCTAAATCAGCATTAAAAATAAACTGCTAAAACAGGAATAAAAATATACCGCTAAACAAAAATATTTTGAATTTCACAATATTTCAGCATTTTATACGCGTCGCGCATGAAGTAAAATTTCGAGTTTAGAAAAGGCTAAAAATTTGGTTTGGTCGCTCCGCTTCGCCAACCAAACCAAATTTTCGGGCTTGTCAAAACTCGAAATTTTACTTTATGCTTAATCAAGGATTGGAAACACTCGTTAGTAGCTTCAAAATGAAGTCATTAAATAAACAAATGCTTCAAGATGCATACGCAATACTTGAAAGAAAAATATTGATATTAATTAGGATTTGATAAAAATCAGACGATTCCATTTTCATCGGTGCTTTAATCAGAAACTTCTACAACAATTGGCAGTAAACTCTCAACTATTTTATTTCAGAACTCTTATTACTTAATATTAAATATTGATTGACAGAAAATTACACATGGAAAAGTACTGTACACTTGAATGGATTTTTTTTCATATCCATACAGTCAATAAATAAAACATCTAACTCCTAGAATATAAATACATCGTAATTGCCAATAATTGGTTTGATATTGACATTAGGAACCAGGCAATTTAACAACGGTAAAACTGATTTATTGCTATTGTTTCAATTCCAAATATAATAGAGTGCGAATGTATGTTGCTTTAATTTTCGTATATAATACCACAATAAATATATGTGGTTAATTAAATACTGGTTTTTGCTTTGTAATGTTCATTTATTATGTAGTAATAGAAATAGATAATACAATTGTTTAACTTTTGACTTATATGTACAATAATAATAACAAATATACAAATACAGTGCAATCAAAATAAGTTGTAAATTTTCGAGTAATATGAATAAAATATAAATATACAAATACAGTGCAAACTAATTACGTTTGAAATAACATGAATAAAAAATATATAAAAAATGCTCGGCAAAATTTACCAGTAATTCATAAATTTGGTTTTTTCTGCAATATCTATAAAAAATATTGGAAATGGCCGATGTAGTCATATTGTAAAAGGTTCCTTTGCGAATATTTGTATTTTTTCCATTTATTTCTATCCTACAATAAATTCGCTGGAATGTCGCGCGATATTGATTTTTTCGAAAATTTGAAAAACCGTTTTACATTATTTAAGGAAATATATTAATAAAAAAAATCACAATCTTCCAAATTGAATCTTTTATAATGTGATGATTACAAAGTTTGCACTTTCCTTAAAATATATAAATTTTTTTTTTTAATATTTCATCCGGACGGACTTACTATGGTCCGTAGTTAAGACGACAATATGCTGTGTTTTATACGTTTAAATAGCGTTCGACTTCCTCTTACAGTAGATTTCTAAATACCAATACCAGTGTTGGCCAAAATGAACTTTTTTTAGTTACTGTAAAAACCATCCCTGCTAAAATATATGTAATCCATTTTGTTCTGAAAGTCACGTAGCAAATTGTGCCACACATTTTGACATTGGTCTTGTTTACAATTAAGAATTAATTCACGTGATATTGCGACCTATGATTCAAAATTATTTACGATTTGTTCTCCGATTCTTGGCTTCATTTGTCACGCTCGGAACGATTTCTTCATGGCCACAGAATACTCGATATTAATTTTTTAAATACATTTTCATTGTCAATAAAATTAGTATTAATAATTTTGAGGCACTATTGCGGTTACCAAAGACTTTTTCTTTAATTTATTTTCAAATTTTATTTTAATAAATAAGTAAAGGTATCTGGTATCAGCGAAGCCCTCCTAGGAATTGCAAATTTGCCGACATTTTCAATTACTGATAACTCGCGACATTTATTAATCAAATAGTACAGTACTTGCAAGGTAGTACGTTGAGTTTGCATCTCACTTGCTTTTTTTTTCATATTATTATTATTAACTAGAATTACGCTATAAACTTTTTGTAAAATGGTGTATACTGTAAATACATTAATTTGAATTGAAAAACGGTTTAGAGATCAATCAGAATATCGTTGTTTTAGGGATAAATTCATAGTACGTTGAGTTTCCATCCCACTTGTTTTTTTTTTCATATTATTATTATTAACTAAAATTACGCTATAAACTTTTTGTAAAATGGTGTATACTGTAAATACATTAATTTGAATTGAAAAACGGTTTAGAGATCAATCAGAATATCGTTGTTTTAGGGATAAATTCATTAAATACACGATGGAAAATTAATAGCATCTAATTACCTACATAATTTTCTAATAGCATTGTTTGAGAATATGTAAATTAATCATATAATATAACCAAATGTTTTTCAATTCAAATTATTTTATTCATATACAGGGTTCCTCGGGCTATTTTAAGATGTTTTTGTACCTGGGTGATTTTCGGTAAGACGCTTCGTTACGAAGATACAGGGCGATTAAAGATTTTCGAAAAGACAGTAATTTATTACTTTCAAGATTAAATAATTACAAAAACTGCTGAAAATGGCTATCACCAGCTAGGATACATGCATACGATATTCTCCTCATTGCCTGCCGAAATCGTTTAAAAACACTACGGGTGTCTCTTATTTCATTACACCCATCAATTATCCGATTTCTCAAATCTTCTTCATTTTGCACTGGAGCCTGTCGATAGACGAGCCGCATTAAAATCAAGATCTGTAAATACATTGAGAATCTACATTCACTCTAGAAGGGCGGGATGGTCAAAATGAGGCATGGCTCAAAAAGAGTTGCATATTTCGAACTGAGTCACTTGGCTGACCAGCTCATTTTACTGAGCTGACTCTTTGAGTCGACTCGCTCAGGAGTTATCCATCTCTAGTGTGCAGTAACAACTTCAAATGGCCCCGTAGGAAAAAATCCAAATCGTGAGTTTTAAAACGCAGCATATGAAGACCGCTGGATTGGCAGAGGTGGACCCCCCTCTGCCAATCCAGCGGTCTTCATATGCTGCGTTTAAAAACTCACGAGCAACCACACTAAAATGTGCTGGTGCACATTGTGCATAAACCACATTACATTTCTCGTTAGCAATGGTACATCCTCTAAAAATCCAGGTAGTGATTATTCCAAAAAAATTCGATACACCTCACCGTTAAGTCTTCTTGGTAGAAATATCAGTCCAATTAGCAAGTCACCCATAATTCCAACCCAAATATTAAATGAAAATTGTCGTTGGAAACGATCTTTAAGTACAGCACCCACATGCTGTACTTGAAGATCGTTTGTTATCAGCCCACACATGGTAATTATGGAAGTTCTTAATTGCATTTCTTGAGAAGTTAAACTTAAATTATCACACAAACATACAAACATACGAGACTCAATTGATTTTGAAATTATTCAAAGAGACAAATGTCACAATGCTTATAGGCTACATTTTTTTTTAAATATCCAAGCTATTATCGCCCTGTATCTTCCCAACGAAGCGTTTTTCCGAGAATCACCCAAGTACAAAAACATCTTAAAATAGCCTAAGAAATAACCTCGTTAATTTGTGCCCCATATTTAGTAAACGTCCTGTATATTTAAATAATTATTGAAAACAAAAAACAGAGAATTTTCCATTAAGTATACATATCCCGATAATTATAGCGTTTGGTAAATGTGCAGAAATTCGCTGTTTTTATAAGGCGGTCAATTAAAATTAAAAGTTTCTAACGAGTGTTTCTAATTTTTGATTGAGCATGAAGTAAAATTTCGAGTTTAGAAAATCCTGAACGTTTGGATTTGGTCTAAATTCAAATTCAGGCTTTTCTAAACTCGAAATTTTACTTCATGCACCAGGCGTATAAAACACTGATTTGAAGCGATGTTCAAAACACATACATCATCTTTAATGAGGGTAAATTCCCTCTTATTTAAATATTTTTTAATTCCTCCGTCCAGAAAATTCTAATTATTAAAATTAATTAAATAATAATAATGATATTATTTATTAAACGGATTTACTATTTTACAAAAAGAATAAATAAATTAACAATTCAGTATTATGAAGCTTAGTTATAGAATAACGATGATCATTTATTTCATCTTCTTGTAATCTTGGAAATGTAAATTAGCGTGGATCTCGAAACATTAAATGCTGCAATTTCATGCAATTATGAATAATGCTGACTACACATTAATCATTTTATATAACTCATCAACGAATTTTCCACATGTAAGCCAAAATAATCGTTCTCTGAAAGAGGTGTGTCAAGTTAAGGAAACAATCAAATGCTCTATAATTAGAACCGCGTATCAAAGCCGATAGATAATTGGAATATGATACAAAAATGCTAACAGGTATGATTACGGGTTGCGTAAACGATACAGAATCGGCGTGAGTCGAATGTAAACAGTTGCAAAAGCCCAAATAAGTATTTTTCGGCGCGCGCGCGCTCCACGCTTCGCCGCCCGAAATTTTGCCCGATCGGAATTTTCGATTTCGCAATTGGAACAATGAACCGAAATGTTGTTAACGACCGATTAATTGATGGGTTTGTTAGCCTTAAACTAGAGCAGATATTCCTAAATGCATTTTGACGTCGGATGCTACTGCTCATGACAAGGTCAAAATTTAGATTAGATATCTTTAGATGTAAACGAAAAAAAAAAGATGTCTGTATTAGGTGCTAAAATGGTCGCATTCAGCAAACCGCTTCTGACCGGTGTCCAAACAAATCAGTAAATATCTGCTAAATATAAACATTTGGAAACTTACATGATTTATAGACCTCTAAATTATCTTATACAATTTATTTACTGCAGATTTATCCTGTTTTTACCAAAACCGATTTGAACGTTCCTCCAGTGGCGACCGGATTTTCTGCTAAATGTTTCCAACATTTACAAAAATTACCGTATTCATAATTTTGATTGAGACTGAATCATAATTTCAATATATAATGAGGGTACGATTCAATAACGGGGTGAAGCTGAAACTCAGTCAGAAGTTCACTTAATCTAACAAAGCCATTAGACACGGAATATCAACATTATATTGGTTTATGGGGAAATATTATGAATGAATATTTCTTGAATAACTTTCTCACTAATCACTTTTGAACTAGGAATTTGAACTTTTAAAATCCCTTATTACCTGATTATACGAGGGGATATTGATATATTCTTAGCCTACTACAGAAGCAATGAAAATGTTGAACTGAAAATATTTTTTTTATTCTACAACTCAACACACTTATTACAGCAATCCGATAGAACCCCGAAATACTTCGATAACGACATCACGTCTTCGTTGGACAAAAATTTGCGACCTATAAAACTTTTTTTTCTGTTTAGGAAAAAGGTAATAGTCTGAGGAAGCCAAGTCAGTGAATAAGAGAAGTGTTTTACTAATTTGAACCCCAAATACTGAAGTTTATTCATGACAACTTGCGATTTGTATGCTGGCCCAGTGTCTTTGCAAAAACAAAACTCCTTTGGAGACCATTCCGCGTGTTTTTCCACTATTTTTTGCGCACTTTTGCTAATAATGCTGAAAAATATTCTCCAGTTATGATTTTCCCCATGTCTAGGTAATCAATGAAGGTAATACCATGACTATCCCAAAACAGGAACACCCAGAATGTATTCATTCCATGGATTGCTTCGCGGAGCGACCAAACCAAATTTTTACGCTATTTTTTTCTAAACTCGAAATTTTACTTCATGTTTAATCAGGGAGTTGAAAACACTCATTAGAAGCTTTAAAACAAACAATTCTATAAAATCAACGAATACATAAAAATCTACACGTTAATTTCGAGATATGTATACTAAAAAGAAACAATGTATGTGTCTCATAATTACAAACGCTACTGGCGAATAAACATTTTCAAGTAAATTGATATATTACGAAAAATAAACTTGTATGTTTTTTTTGTAAAAAGCAATAAAATATTTGTATCCAATATTAAACTGTTTTATTATTTTACTATGATTAGCAATTACTATGTGTTAGACTGCAATTCGGAAAATTTAACATTATCCCTGTTATTGAATTAAAACCGCATTGGAAGATAATTTAAGAGTGGGCCTCGAGCTTCTATAGCCTACGGGCCTCCATATGATTGAATCTGGCACTGCTGAAGAACAGATCATTTTATTGGTTTTATTGGTATTGTTACAACAAGGAATACACAAATATTGCGTACATTAATATTCCATAACTAAAGTCGTTTTTTTAGGGTGCAAAAATATGACTTAAGTTGTGGTACATAAATGTAATAAACAAATATATTTCTATTTGTAACAACTAAAATAATAATACCAATTACATATGATCCACGACATGTACACCGTACTTATCTTTAATCTTTATTCAAATGGAAGGCCAATATATTATTAATTTTTCATAGGAAACTTAGCTTGATTAATGTTGGATATAATCTTAATGGTGAACATTTGAAAACTTGAGAAGCACATTTCTAAATCACATTGTAAAATGATGAAAAAATTACTGCTTATAACAAAACAAAAAGTGAAGGAAATGATCTTGGCCTTATTTAGAACAAATAAAATATTTAAATTAAATTAAATGATAATTTATGCTTAGAGGGCAGGCCCACTTGAAGGATTTTAACAAAAAAATCCTTTAAGTGGCCCAGCCCTGGAAGTTTAAATTATCATGGCAACAATAGTCGCATTCATCAGATAAAACTAAGCAAACACGTTCGTCATTTTTACAAGCGTACTACAAAATAGTCCGATTGGTGTTGAATTAAGCGTTTACTTTGTCAAGACCATGGACTTGATAGAGGTTACGTGGAATTTTAGGTTAGATGCAAAGTAAAAGTAGCAGAGTAGCATTTACCAGACACTAACGTAAAGTGTAAAAAAAAAAACAAACATGTTGAGAGTACATTTTTCTGATGAAAGCGCCCAATGACTGTCACTATTTCAGTCATTGGGCGCTTTCATCGGAAAAATGTACTCTCAACATGTTTGGATCGAAAAATTTACTGTCAAATTTATTTTTGATTTAATGTATTCAAAGATTTAATCAGTTAGTTCCTTTTATAACAACTTGATAAAACTGGCCCAGCAACAATAAACAATGCACAAAATAAACTAATTATAATATTCATACGTATTAAGTACTGACAAGTAAAGCACTGCACGGGCCTAGCCTCGAAAATTCTCAAGCGGGCCGGGCTGGGCCTGACAGATTTTTTTAAAGTTTGTTTTATTTTTATTTGCAAACTATATCTATAAAGAAGTTAATATAAATTTACAGGTGTGATAAATATATATAAACTAGTGTTTTAAAACTTTGTAAAAATGTTCAATTATTCAGACTAAAATATTGATCGGACCAGGCCGGGCCTGTACTATGATTTACCCGGGCCATGCTCAAGCCAATTATTTAATGATCGGGCCGGGTCGAAAAATTTCGGCCCGTGCAGGGCTCTAGTGTCAAGGAGCGTCCGTGTTAAAAATCTGATTTCCGTTGCGATATCAATCGACGAACCGGCAGATTTTTCGCTATGCCAAGGTCGTCCTGGCTTAGCGCCGACATGCTATTTTTAAGCTCCGCTGTCTTTCTTTTCTTCTTAAGTCGGCCACGCGTGGAAAATTCCATTTCGCCTCTCCGCAAGAAGTTGCGCAATTCTATTGGGAACTGCGAAACGACATTTGCGGTCCCGTTAAGTCTAATATTTCATTTTCCCACAATACTGGATTTGCCTATTATAGAAAATGCATAATCTCGTTTTCCATAATCGTTAAATACTTGAAATAAATTATTGTAAATACCGAAACACAATTAATAGGAAATCATTTCTATATTTCGCAAACTTTATTCGTTTGGCATGATATCGATGATTATTAAAGTATGATTCGCAATATAACATTGGTATCGATATTTAGGTAGAAGTAGTTGTTTCAATGAATATTTGGAAAAGTCTTAAATAGAACACATTTTTGCACAAAGTCAATATTAGTTCGTTCTTATATTTTATATAGATACTTAATGAGTTTACATAGATTTTAGGTTTACAAATTTATACTGGATTTGGATTTTTTTATTTTGCCAGCGCGACGTGTTTTGCCTGCGCGCCGGCAAATCCAAACTTTCAGGCTTTTCTAAACTCGAAATTTTAATTCATGCTTAATCAAGGAGTAAAAACACTTGTTAGAGCTTAAAATTCCATGTATAAAATAGTTTATGAGAAAAAATATGGAATGTCGACTGAATAAATCAGTATTATTTACGATGCTATTCAAATACAATAAAGAGTCGATTCTTGAATGATTTAATCTTCAAATCAAGTTTTCTTGACAACAACAAAAAAAAACGCGAATTCAAAGAATGACGATATTCATACCATGAAGACTAATCACTAAGGTGCTAACAGCATAATTGAATTTGACATTTTGCCATTTGTTACCCAAACAACACTTTTATAGCGGACAAATAAAAAAGCAGATTTTGGACATTTACATACTCGATTCTAAGAACGAAAGTTTGAGACTGACGACCTTAGTAAGAATTTAATTGCCTTTACTGGTTTTTGCGGAGTTTATTGGTGGATGAGTTATGTAATAACAATAAATATATTATTTGCCAACGGAGAGAAAACCGTTGGTTTTAGGTAATTGCATAGAGTAGTCTCTTATTATAATATTGGCAAATATAATGAAATATGTGATAATTTAATAATACTAATGCACTAATGCTAAAGACGTATATTTTAAACTTCACTTAAAACCAGTGTTTTATACGCGTGGCGCATGAAGTAAAATTTCCAGTTTAGAAAACCCTAAAAATTTGGTTTGGTCGCTCCACTTCCCTACTCGACCAAATCAAATTTTCAGGCTTTCCTAAACTCGAAATTTTACTTCATGCTTAACCTGGGAGTGCAAAATACTCGTTTAATGCTTGAAATTGAACATTAAAAAAAACCAACGATTAGCTGAAGATTTACACCGTATGTAATAGGGTATTCTGTATCTGTTATGAAATAAATACTAATATTATTATTATCGATTTATAAATTTCACAATAGCAACGCTATATTTAAAAAAAATATTAATTTCAACAGCAAATATAAACAACATTCTTTTAATGCTATGAAGTTTATTAACTTACATTTTTTGTATTCCCAAATAATACCTCAACAACATATTTTTTTGTCAAGAAATCAAAATAAATTAGCCTTCTAATGGCCTTCGGAGTTTTTCGCCCATATCACTATTGTGTCATGTCACGATAGTGACAAACAAATAAAGTACTGTCTAATTTTTCAATTTGCATACGAATACCCGTTTTTGCTAATGTACCTTATTTTTTAATACCTATTATCGAAGACAATTTCAAGCGACGCTGATGAAAATGTGAAAAATATATATTATTTGCATGATTGCATGGTTAATGTTTGTCAGAACACCAAAAAAACGTATGTGTTATGTGCAAATTCCCTGTACATGTATACATGATTAAAAAAAAATTACAAACATAAAATTACCCTACAGATATTTTTGAAATCTGTTTTCTATTCTTAGTATGCACGGTTCGGTCAACTTAGTCCCCCGAAGTTCGACTTTTTTGAAACGCTAGACGAACCTTAACTAGCGCCACCAAGAACCTTTGGGGGGCTAGGTTGATGCTACAACTAAGTTTGGATTTTTTTAGTTTTTTTACACTATTAGGATTCCTCAGATCTAGCGCCACCCCCACAACCCAAAAAAATTATACAGAAATTTTAACCTCAGCCCCCCAAAATCAAATTCATTTATCAAATTGGATGGAATGTTTTTTATATTCTGCTGGCGCTAGCTCTAAGCTATCATTTCCACCCAATTTGATAAAAAAATCTAATTTTGGAGGGCTGGGGTTAAATGTTTTACTTTTTAAATTGGTGGTGCTAGCTCTGAGGAATCCAAATAGTGTAAAAAAACTTGATAACTCTAAACTTTGGGGGCTAGCATTAACCGAAAGTTTATTTCAAAAAAAGTCGAACTTCGAGGGGATAAGTTAACCGAGCCGTGCATATTAGGAATAGAAAAAATATCTGTAGGGTAATTTCATGTTTGTTATTTTTTTCAATCATGTATACATGTACAGGAAATTTTTCTTGTAACTATATATAAATCACGATGTTTATACTGTAAATTTGAAGGCATTCATTGTTTTTGAAAAGCGTTCAGTTTGAAGCTTCTAACGCATGTATCCACTTCTTGATTAAGCATGAAGTAAAATTTCCAATTTAAAAAAGCCCGAATCTTTAGATTGGTCGCGTAGCGATGCAAAGCTACCAATCCAAATTTTCACGCTTTTCTAAACTCGAAATCTTACTTCATGCACCAGGCGTACTAGACACTGATTTAAAGCGCAGTTCAATATATACTGCTTACTTCACAATATTAGTGTAATATACGTAGTGTTGCAAAACAATTGTAGTGAAATACAGAATAGCTGAAAATCATTAAGTGAATTATTAGGTGAAGAACTTATAATAATTATTTTAAGTTCTTTACCCGAAGGAGATATTAAGTGTTTTTTTTATTACTTATTCTTTTCAAAATGTTTATATAAATAAACTATGAAATGTAACCTATCTCAATTCTAACATAATTTAATCACCTTAATAGTAGACAGTTTTAAAACTCATTTAAGCGTGTAATTTATTCCTTAGCACAGAATCTTAAAACCATCTGCTAATATCTAATAATAAGACTGTAAACCTCAAAATAATTTAATTAGACATTGGAAACCACCTTATTTCCGATTTCTAATTAAATTAATTTGAGGTTTACAGTCTTATTATTAGACATTAATATTGATGATCAACTAATGAAATTATTTCAAAACATACCATACAAGCGTCACTAATGTCAATACCAATTTGAAATGCAAATCGTCTGACGTTGAACTTCGAAGCCGCCTAAAACATACACATTTGCAAGTGATCTAAAAACGCTTTAAATATAATCAGCAGGTATTTCAATTTTAGAAGTCGACTAAACTACTGAAGAATCAATTATTTTTATTTATAAACAGAAATTAGTAAAACAAAATAATGTATTTGGCTTCATCTTTAGCATTTTTTGCAATAAAATATTATTTTAAGCGTAATCTGGAAGTAGAAAACACTCATTTAAAGCTTTAATTTGAACTTCATACGCCACACGTATACAACACTTATTGTAAAGTTTAACGACATACTTTTCTCTATAATCATGCATCACACAATTTGAAAAAGAAACAATTATTTGTTTATGTTTTAATTTAATCTCTGGTCAAAATCCTGGCTACGCCCATGCTTAAACTCATTACGTAATTTTACTTTTTTACGCACTTAATAAGTAAGGAAATTGTGATTTACCGAAAGGTTGCCGGTAAACCGGTTGGGTAACATTAATATATACATTTTTTATACATAAATTCAAATTTAGTTGAAAATAATAAAAACACTTGGTATTGTTTTACTGATTAAATCAGTGAAACAATACCAAGTGTTTAAATTAATAGTGTATAGTTCAAAATGTTTTACCACGGATTAAGTAAGAAATTAATTAAAGATAGTCTCACAATGAATTTATTAACATTTGAATGGCGGGCACTTTAAAATTGCACCGCGTTGCCGACCCCTGATCTAAACTAACAAAAAATAGACTTCATTTTAAACTTTTGTTACGTTGAAAAATGTTTGGTTATGTGTACAAATAATAAATAGCTTTAAACATTTTCGGATGGGGGGGCTCATTTCAAAGCTAGGAGGTAATGCCCCTTTCTAACATCGGCACTGCTCTGTATGTTTTTGAAAATCACCATATTTTAGTGGCCCTTGAAGTAAAATTTTGAGTTTAGAAAAGCCCGAAAATTTGGATTTAGACGCTTCGCTTTGCTCGACCAAATCCAAATTTTCAGGTTTTTCTAAACTAGAAATTTTACCTCATGCTCAAACAAGAAGTGGAAACTCTCGTTGAATAATTATAAACATTTAAGGTATCACTTTTACTTAAAATAATATGAAACCAAACTTGATTATTTGATAATAAATTACTTCCAATTATAAAAGTTAAATTTCGAGTTTAGGAAAGCTTAAATATTTGTCGCTCTGCAAAATTAAAAAAAAATTGATAAAATTAGTCGCGCGAAACGGAGCGATCAAAACACATTTTCCGGATTTTCCAAACTACAAATTTTACTACCATAAATACTATACTATAAAATACTGATTTAAAGAAAAGTTCAAAATATACTGCTTATATATTGGTTTTGTAAATTAAATTTATCTCGTTCAGTTTTCTATTAGTTTAACCAATATATTTTTGAAAATGTTTTACCAAGTGAATAATCAGAAAAAAGTGTCTGACCTTATGTTTAATAATAAACTATTCCAAGTGAATAAAATATAAGTTGTTGTACTTCTACATTGAATGCGACCTCATGAGCATAATGCTCAATAGATGGCGACACTTGTCGTCAAATAATCGTAATTATCCATTTCTAATCCAATATTTCTTGAGAATGACGATAAGTAGAAACTAGTTAGAAGAAATAAAGATTTAAGTGAAACAAACCAAGTATCTTTGCTTCAAATTCAATATTAGATATATTTTCGGCATTAAACCGAGGAGAATACTATCTCCATTTTATTAACCTCTGCTCAGAGAGCAGGTAGATAAAACCAGTGATTAATGACTATTATACGCTCGACCTTCTAGAAAACTCCGTCTGGAGAAATTCCGACTTCCGATCGAGATCCGAATTTTGCCGCGGCTCGGCGATCTTTCGTGAACATTGGGGAAATATGCAACGAACTGCATGCACTATCATTATGCCAACGTGGGTGTGTCTTATTTACCAAACATGATAAGATAGAAAACAATCGAGTCTGTAAATTACACTGAGTGAAGTCAATACCGAATGTTTAGTCGCCCAGCCGTTTTTTGAATATGCATTCCCGGTATTTGCATAGATAAAACGATGATTGCGTAAATTATTCCGGATAAGCTAAGTTCGTTTGGGGCACTGTTTTTGCGGAAAGTACAAAACATTGTACGTAAATCAATAAATTTTAATGTTTAAAACAGATTTAACAAACAGGTGATAAAAATAACAGCTTTCCAAAAGTAAACGAACACTATAAAAGCGCCGGATAATTTTTCTGACATTTTAAGGAAAGATTTATTTACTGGTATTAAAAATGATCAAATTTTGATCATAAAAAATATTGAAAATGATGTTAATATAACTTCACACTAAATCAGTGTTTTAAATGCCTGGCGCATAAGGTAAATATTTTGATTTTAGAAAAGCCTGAACATTTGGAATGGTCGCTACCAACAAAAAAAAAATCAAGCTTTCCTAAACTCGAAATATTTATTTCATGCTTTATCAAGTAAAGTAAACACTCGTATTTAATCATTTTGAATGCTTTAATAAATAATATTTCATATTATAAAGCCCCTAAGAACTCAATCAATTTAACCTAAGAAAAAGTCTAATAAATACTTTTGTTGTTGTTTAAAGAAATTTAAAGGAAATATTTTGTTTTAAAAAATGATATAAAAATCAATAGATAATTGAAAATATTACAAAAAAATGGTGATATGTCATTACAGCACCTTCCCAGTTATTCTATGCTTATTATGATTATTTAAAAAATATTCACATAAAAAGTAATGTTTCGTTGTATCTCGGTAAATATTATTTTTTTACATCTCAGCTGTATATAATTTCAACTTTACATTAAATCAGTGTTTTATAATCGCGGCGCATAAAGTAAAATTTCGAGTTTAGAAAAGCCTGGAAATTTGATTTAATCGATCCGTATTACGGAGCGGCTAAACCAAATTTTCAAGCTTTTCTAAACTCGAAATTTTACTTCATACTTAATCTAGAAGTGAAAGACACTTGTTAGTTTAAAATATACTACACCTGTCAAAGTGTGTGCCATAACTCTCACAAAGAAAAACAATAACATGATCATCGTTATAGTTTAATTCAAACTTGTGTCTTAAAATGTAGAGATTTTATCTTCCCGAAGAGAAAACGTAAACACGACATATGGATTTTTCTAAAAATTGAGATATACTGAGTATTTTTTAACTTCAAACATTTAGAGTTAAAATATATCTATTTTAGTAATATTTTAATAGCAAAATCTGTAAGTGAATTTACGTGTTTTCTTTAGGATGATAAAGGTAATTTATTTTTGGATAAAATCTGTAAACTTTAAGATTGAAAAGTTTTTTAATTTTTAAATTCCAAGCTTTTTAATTTTCCATTGCACTCAACTTTAGCAACTAAAAATATGTTCATTTTAAAACGATGGAAGAGTTTCTTGATTTTATACAAAATGTCAAAATAATTAAAGATTTACAACAAAATATTGCTTTTATTGAGTTGTGTCAAGGGCGTACCATTTATATGAGAAAGACTAAAATAATACAATACGATAATAAAACATAATACATGTATACACCAAAATTAAAAACTTAACCATAAAATTACATAGGAGTATTATTTAATATGCGTTTTAAGGAGGAAAAATGGTCACCTAAAAAGTTATTAGACATATTTTGCTGTGTTAATAAAAAATATGATATTTTTGTACCTATGAGAAGTTAGCCTCGACTTTCCAGCCACGGATTTTGGCGCCTCCGCCATCGCCCGAATTTTAATAACTAATAAATTAATATCATTTATCAGTAACCAGAATTTACTGTTTGCCACAATTAGATTCCAGAATAATAAGTATTTGCGGTTTTCGTTAAAAATATCCAACAAAATTAGTTTTTAAGCCCGTTCATGTATCCAAACGCGCACATAAACAAATATGCATAACTTTTGTTTCCGAAAAAAAACATATAATTTCTGATCGGATATGAACTAAGCACACTTTAATTAACAATATTATGCAATTTGTTTAGAGTTATACTCATAATATAAGACTTAGTGCGGCTTTAAAACTGACATATATTCCCAGCTAGAATATATGAGCGTATTTCTAAACAAATTGCTCAATATTGTTGGCTGGGAATATATGTCAGTTTTAAAGTTGCACCAAGTCTTATATTATCAGTGTAACTCTAAACAAATTGCTAAATATTGTTAATTAGAGTGTGCTTAGCTTACATCCGATGAGAAATTATATGTTTTTTCGCAAACAAAAGTTATGGATATTTATTTATGTACGCGTTTGGATACATGAACAGACTTCAAAAACAAATTTTTAACGAAAACTGCAAATACTTATTATTCTGGAATCTAATTGTGGCAAACAATAAATTGTGGTTACTGATAAATGATAATTATAATTTATTAGCCATTGAATTTCGGGTGATGGTGGAGGCGCCAAAATCCGTGGCTAATTTTTTGTTCTCTCTTCAGGATAATAAAGTCTACTTGATTAACAAAAATCTTTTAATTTCACGATGATTTAAAAAGTTTTTAAATTTTATATACATTTTTATATGAAATCATCGCTAACATCCAACGATTTTATTAAACCAAAAATATCGACTTTGGTTTTATTTTACAGGAAAAAGAAAAACAATTGTGATATATTTATTTTCTCTTCAAGATACTAAAGTTAATTGACTTTTTAAATAAATCTGCGTGTACAAATTTTCAAATAAAAGCTTTTTATAAATCAAACTATTTTCAACAATATACTGACTCAAGCCTAATTTTACAGATAAACTGGTAGTGATATTTCTGTTTTCAGCGTAATCAAGTTCAATTATTTTCAAATAAAATCTGTGCATTTCAAGATAATTGAAAAGTTCATTCATTTTATACAAATTTTTAAATACATTCTTCGTTTAAATCGAACGATTTTATACAAAATATCGAATTTGGTTTATTTTACAGAAAAACCAATTATGATATATTTGTCTTCTCTTAACAATGAAGTTCACTTATTTTATTTATGAATTTTGTTATTTTAAAGAAGATTGATTAGTTTTTTAAATTTTATACAAATTGTCAAATGAAATGGTCGCTTTAATCAAACGATTTCAAACAAAATATCGACTAAGGTCGATATTTTGTTTAAAGTTATTCAACTTAAATAATTTAGTAAAAAATTAACAATACAATTTATTTTGTATTTTTTATTGTGGATACTTCAACAAAATAAGCCAAATTTATCTTATTTTGTAGAAGATTCCATGATACAAAATACAAAATAAATTGTGTTGGTAATTTATTTAGTAGGCGTTTGTTGTTTGATATTATTAGAAATAGTGTATTAATAAAATTGTTAAGGTGCAATAATTTAAAACATTCGTAAATAACATGTAAATTATTTCGATAATAAAATTAAATAAATCAATTACACTCACA
The DNA here is from genome assembly GCA_932526585.2 of Philonthus cognatus. Lineage (NCBI taxonomy): Eukaryota > Metazoa > Arthropoda > Insecta > Coleoptera > Staphylinidae > Philonthus > Philonthus cognatus. Next base: position 96,246,692 of record OW052243.1, read on the forward strand.
TTAAATTGCATAAATGCAATTATTTATTATCAAAGCGTTTCAATAATAATAAATCGCCGTAAAACATAAAGTATGTGGACAATTAAAGGAAGGAATGCGACTAAACGTGGTTAAATGGAAGTAAAATAATTATTTTCAAATTTACGACACAAACTATTTGCAAAAGCCAACTGCACGGTTTCCAGACAAATTTACGACAGTTCTTGTGGTATTTATTCTTTTCCAGCACGTACATAAGTTTGAGTAAAATAAAACAAAATCTTCAAATTTCCATATTTTTGACATAATGCAACAATGTGCTAACTCAAAAGAAATCCGCTTTGAAAAACATGTGCATGTATTTAGAACTAAGTAATAAAATTAATACTGATAACATTTTTCTATTCACTTTATATTAATAAATATAATATAAATATTTTATTTTACATTTATGCAATGCTATTATTATTATTTTATTTAAGGGGTTAGGCCACTCTAGAGGCAAAATAAATAGGTATATTTTGTGATTTTTGTTCTAGCAGAACAATGAAATAAATTGAAATTTTAAGCAAAGGCCTTTATTATACAAGTAATAAACTATTAAAACATAACAATTTAATTAAAACACTGACTATAGTTTCGACTACAAGCTAGTCATTATCAAACATAGTTTTTCAAAGCGATACACACCAAAATGGCAGCTGCATAACATTTCTCCGATAGATTTATTTCGATTTATTTTATTGTTCCACTGGAAAAAAATTACAAAATATGCGTATTTCTTCTACCTCTAGAGTGACCTACCCCCCTAAAAAAAGTTACAAACTGTACGAAATGTCAGGTTTTAATAAAATGAATAGATAACGTTAAGAAACGAATAAACGTTGTTCTAACGTTGGATAACACAAATTTGATCGTCTTACAAAATTGCCATTGCTCAACGATGGCTAAAATATGAGTGAAAACTGTTAACGGTGGAGGCTTCTACTTCGTTATACATCATAATTCACAAATGAAACAAGATTTTAACTTTGTTTGTATAACTGAGACTTTATTAAGTGACTAACTATAGTTTCGACAGCCTTAAATTGTCATTTTCAAACTCAAAGTTATGCGTGTTTCATTTGTAAAATATGAGTATTTTTTCCAAAGTTTCGAAAAGTCAGTTTTGTTAAAAAAAATGCAAAGAATAACGATACATTTAATTTTAATGAAATGCATAAATACTGTTAAAAAATTAATAGCTGAGGCCGTTATTTATCATCACTTTTAGTAAATAACACATCAGGTTAGGATTTTACTGTTTACTAGTTGACACTGCAACAATTGTTTCACCACACAGTGACTTCATCAGACAGATGAATGATGTTATTCATCTGCCTGATGAAGCCACTGTATAGTGAAACAATTGTTGTAGTGTCAACTAATGAACTTTATTGACTATTAAAATCTCAATTAAGTGTGATATTTACTAAAAGTGTAAATAATATTAAGATAACATAAATTTGATTGATTATTAGCGAACTTGCGATTGCTCAAAGATTACTAAAATGTATGTATTTTTTCCTAAGTTCAGAAATGAGTTTTGCTTAGAAAAAATAAAGTTGATAAAGTTGAGATTTTATAATAACATTACAGACATGTTTCTGAACGTTTTGAGCAACTAGAGTCAATTAATTTTGTATTTTCTGACGTTGAAACAAACTTGATTGATTTAATAAAGTTTATTTTAACGTCGGAAAACACAAAATTGATTTAATAAAGTTTATTCTAATGTTGAAAACACAAAATTGATTGGGTTTCGATGCCAATTAATATCCGATTTAAAAGTTTTGGCACCTATGTTTGAAAAGGAAAAGTATTTCTTAAATTTTTTAAATTTTCAAATCCCTCCCGAAATTTTCAAAATCTACAACTTTTGAAAATTTCAAAACCCTTCCCGAAATTTTCAAAAGTTGAATTTTTGAAAATTTCGAGAGGCAGATTTGAACCCTCCTATCCTTTCCTTTGACTACGGCCTTGTTGGAGTGGAGGACTTTCGCTAGGAGATTACAGCGGCTTGTATAGCGATCTCCATTGAAAAATTGACCAAAGTAATTGCGACGAACGCTCGTCGTTCCGTTATTTGTATGGCCGCCAACGACAAACATTTTGAACGTCTAAAGTAGCCATGTGCTTAACTGAAGACTGTACTACATGTGTGATCAGTATTTAAATGTAAAAGAAACTCACAGTAAATAGTGTTCGTTCTGTATAGGTATACTTTGTTGGTTGCCAAATGGGCTATCGATCTACAGTGTTGCCGCCAGCATTTTTTTGTTTTCGGTATGTTGATTTTAATAGTTTTTGTCAATTTTCGTTTCCTACCCTCATCCTAGATCCGCTACTGTATTAACGTGAGGATAAATAGAAAATACAAAACAAAAATTACACTAAATATGCAAAATCACGAATATTGTGTTTTATCATATTATTAACACAAAGCCAACAATTAGCTCAATATATTGTGCCACGTAAAATTATTATTCAACAAAAATTTTCTAAAGGACAGCTACGTCGCGGAACTAATTGTTCTGTGAACTTGATTATTTAATAATTAATTCATCACGGGTCCAACGATTTATGTATCATTAAGTAGTCACGAAATTGGTATATTTAAAGAAAAGGGACAGAAACCATCCCAAATATTGTAAAACGTGTATTACATAAAGCAATGGTTTTTTTATAAAAATCAATACAAAATAAACAATATAAAAAATATATGACAATATATAAAAGGTGGAAATCATATATTATAAATTTAATCGTAATAATCACGATTTTCTATTATATTTATGTTAGGAATTTACCGGCTTTTTCTATTAACGGTAATATGGTAAATTTTTGAATCAAAACCGGTTAATCGATCATTTATACATATAATCATGTAAATCATATTTATACGATCATACATTTATATTTATTATATAAATAAATACATAAATCATATAAGGAATTTTTCTTACATGTCTCAATGTATACGCTGTAAATTATCAGTCATTAATCGATTTTTAAAAAAAAGTTCAATGTAAGCTTCTCACGATTGTTTTCAATCCTTGATTAGCTAGGTGAAATTTCGAGTTTAGAAAAGCCTGAAAATTTGGTTTGGTCGCTCGCGTATAAAACACTGATTTAAGGTGAAGGTTAAATTATACTGCATAAGTTTGATTTCACGTTAATAAACTTTACAAAAATGTATGTCATCTAAGTAAATCTTGCGCTTTCAAAATTCGACCAACTTACTTTAGGATATATAAGAATAAACACTTTTAGTAAATAACACACTTGGTTAAGATATCACTGTTTATTGATTAACACTGCAACCATTGTTTCGCCACACAGTGGCTTCATCAGGCAGATGAATAATAATAATAATATTATGCATCTGCCTGATGAAGCCACTATGTGGCGAAACAATTGTTGCAGTGTCAATCAATAAACAGTGAAATCTTAACCCAGTGTGTTATTTACTAAAAGTGTTGATATCGAATTTCACCAAGTAACAGCCTCAACTATTAAATTATATAAGAATAATTTAAAAAAATGTCGGAAAGCAATTTTGGTCACACGAAACAAACATTTGTAATATTTATGAACGTGAGATCAAACTTAAGCAGTATACTTTGAACTTCACGTATATGTCATCGTATTAAATTGGCTCAAAAAACAAAAGTTTTCTTTAATTCATCGAAATACTATTAAAATATCGGCAGATTTATTTAAAACAGTATTTTTTTACGATTAACCGATAATCCAATTTACTGTTGTACCGGTAAACTGGATTATCGGTAAATCGTAAAACAAATATGAATTGTGTAAACCTCAAGAATAATCGAAACTGTCTCATGAGCCAAAGCAATAAAAGAAAACTTTGTTCTAATTTTTTGTTTCCATCAAGATCTGGCATATATCTTGATGGTAACAAAAAATTAAAGGGAAGTATTATTTTATTGCTTTGGTGGAAGGCGATATGCGATGGAGATGTCGTAAATACTTCAAATATAAAGATCAAATTAAATCTAAAAAAAATAGAAACGACATTCAATGTTTTTGTTTCTATGGAAAATTCTAGTATAAATCTGTCCAAACGATTTAATATCGATTATAGTTTTTGAGATATATTGTGATCGTTACATAATAATATTTACGTATTTTCGATATCTGCATCAAAATTGTGTATTCTTGGAAACGCATTTCAATGGCAAATATAATTTGTTGCTAATGGCAATCACCTCAATGATTGCTTTTTGCTGACGTGAGATTCTTCACGAGTTGTATTAAGTAATTATCTTAACTTTCTCTGCAAAAAAACATACGCAAATCAGACTTTTTAATAATTGCTAATCAAGTTTGAGATGTTCAAAAAGTTTCGAAAATTAATCATTGTATTTTCGAATGGGCAGTTACTGTTATGTTGAGTATTTTCCAATTTACTTAATATGAAATAGGTGGATACCACATAATTTAGTAAGAAATTTAATTAAATAATTATTGTAAAATAACATATTCCGCTAACAATCAGCAATCAAACGTAATCTATCGGCCAAATTATTTTAAATGGTAATAATACACATTCTAAACTCAGAGAGTTACATATGGCCATCGACCTAGGTTTATCAATTCATTTATATTTTTGCTTTTTTAACCCATTACGCGCCATTGATGCAATAACGCAACATTATTAATTTTTTGTTAATTAAATTTCAAAATAAGTTAACTTGATACCTAGTATTATTTGACCCGACTTACAATAATGTTGTATAAATATTTTAATTATTACTCAATTTAAACAAGGATTTTTAAAAGTATTTCCAACTTCACAAAATGTCAGTGTTTTACACGCGTGGCGCATAAAGTTACATTTCGAGTTTAGAAGAGCGACCAAGTCAAATTTTAAGGCTTTTCTAAACACGTAATTTTGCTTTATGCTTAATCTGGAAGTGGAAACCACTAATTTAAAGATTTAAATAAACCTCTTTTCAAAAACAACGAATACTTAATACTTAAAAGATAAAAAATAAAGTAAACTCTAAGAATCGCATGTTCAAACAGTGTAAATTAATAAAACATTGAAAGTGTCTATTTCTTTTGTAGTAATTCTGTATTTTAAAAGTGAAATAGAATAATAGTAGATGATTACAGGGGGTTCTGGAACTGGAAGTATTCCTAGAAGTATTCCCGGGGTAAACATCCGGTTTTTTTTTCGGTCTGGTGAACAGGTCTGCTAAACAGTTAAACAGGTCTGATACAGGTCTTATAAACAGGTAAACAGGTATGATTAACCGAAAACGAAAACCGGAAACCGCAATCCGGAAACGAAAACCGGATGTTCATGCCGGGAATACTTTCTGGTCCAGAACCCGCTATTATCCTCTACTGATAATTAAGGAACATAAGTATAAATAAATTTGCCAAATTAATGTTTAAATTGAGGAACAGTTGAAATTATGTATTTTTTTTAATAAAACGTAATTAACAACTTGACGATAGGGAAATAGATAAATGTCTTAACGTTGTTGAGATTTTACACACAATTTTTAAACATTCTTAAATCAACGTGCCGAATAAATAAATTAGACATTTTAAATTTATCGATATCAATTATTGAACACTATTACGGCTCTACTAAATATATAATCTGCCTACTAATATCTAGTTGTGTTTAAAGCAATAATTATCTATTAGAGATTCATTTGTTGTCTTATTTCAAATTTGAAAATGTGTATGAAAATCAAAATCTCCTTTTAATTTAATCTCAAATTGTAATAGAAAAGAGTATAACGTATAATTCGCAATTCAATTAAAATTGCATCACATTTTTGCATTAGATAAGGAACGTAGAACTTTGTTAGATTGGAATGGCATTTTTGTCCCTGATAAAGAGAGACGAGTTCGTGCTAACAAATAGAACTCTGTGTTTAATTTATTGATGAATCCTGATAATAAATTGCATGCATGATTTATTCGCAGTTGCATGCATTGATCTTATCTCTTATTTAAAAAACGACCCGATTAAACCAAGTTAAAAAATGTTAATTTACATTTTTGAAGTTTTAAATATGATTTTATTAACAACATTTTATTCAAATATTTGATCAATAAATATTTATTTGAATGGTTAAGTAATACAGGGAATTTTTGTTTAAGTATACATATCACGTGTATACGCTGTAAGTTTTCAGGCATTCGTTGATTTTACAAAAGCGTCAATTTAAAGCTTTTAACGAGTGTTTCCAATCCCAGATTAAGCATGAAGTAAAATTTTCGGTTTTTTCTAAACTCGAAATTTTACTTCATGCGTCACGTGTATAAACCACTGATTTAAAGTGATGTTTAAAATATACTGCTTAAGTTTGATCTCAAGTTAGCAAATTTTACAAATATTTATTTTTTCTAACCAAATCTTGCACTTTCAAAATTCCATCAATTTTCTTTGGGATATGTAAAAGTATAATAAAGTAAAACAAATCCGAAAGCAAATTACTCCAGACGCTTGAAAGTTTGGTTACACGAAATAAACATTTGAAACACAGGGATTAAACTTAAGCAGTATATTTTGAACCTCAATTTAAATCAGTGTTTTATACGCGTGGCTAGGGATAGGCCTCGACGCGTCGACTTTAATAGTCGCTGTGACATCACGTCGACAACGTCGACAATGTTGAGAACGTCAACAATGTCAACAAAACTATTTAAAGGTTATGTTATTATAATGTATATGTTGCGGTTTTGGGTGCTTTTGAGAGTTCAGGATACTCTGTTAACTTCCAAGTTATCTGACAAAATCGCATCGCTTTAGGCTGAATAGCTTAAATGTTCTTTTATTCAAAACCATTGTCGACATTGCCGACGTCAGGCATGTTGTACAAATAGTCGACGTCGACAATGATATTGTCGACGTGACATTGTTGACGCCGCCCATCCCTACGCGGCACATGAAATAAAAGGTAGTTCAAAAAACTAAAGCCTGGAAATTTGGTTTAGTCGTTCCGCTTCGCGGACCAAATTTTAACTCTTTTCTAAACCCAAAATTTTACTTAATGCTTAATCAAGGAGTAGAAACACTCATTAAAAGATTTAAATTCACTGTTTTTATAAAATGCAATGATATTGTTTTTTGATATATTTATATATTTATAGGATTACAATAGTACATTGTACAATGAGCATGGAATGATGACATTTCCCACTAGTATAAAACTTTATACGAGTGGGAAACTTTTCTACGACAAAACACTATATTAAAAAAAATCAGTTTTATTTATTAATAAAATTAAATCTAATATAATTATATAATATATAAGTTTTATTTATTAACAAAGTTAAACGTAATATTGCAATTGTCAAAGACCATGTTTGGAGAATATGTAAATGGGGTGTTAATTGTACTTTGTTTTTTCAAAAAATGAATTTTTGTAGTAAATGAAATGTTAGTTTTTAAAGAAGATGGTGGTTACTATATGATTTATAATTTTATTTGCTACATGGTTTTTATTTTTCAAAGATTCCTCGATGTATCCTTCAGCGACTGATCCACTTCAGTCCACCCTCCGTGCCGTTTTAAAGATGTTATGTCTTAACCACTGTCTACAAGAATTAAGAATTGTTGCAGAAGATCTGCGAAAGCAATGTCCAGTATATAATTTCAGATTAGGACGTTTTAAGAAAACAGCAATCTGTTTTCCTGAATTTCTAAATTTGTTTATTCCCATTCTCTGGTTGGTACATTTTGCTTTTTGATAATTTAGAAAGATATATTTTATAAATTTTATAATAGTGTTATTATAAATTTTCTGGAAACGCTTGTTTTCGTATTTGGGATTTGAACTAACACTGTTGAACCTAAATCTTCGAAATCAGTTACTTGCATTTTATACAATTCATCCCTACGGCAACTTACAAAAATACTCATAAATATTTAATTTTTATTTTATTTAAAATGTGTAACTTACTTTTGTAGATACAGATATTCATTATCTAAAGCTTCATTAATAAATTTGTTGATTTCTTCAGAAGAAAAACAGTTCCACTTTTTTTTATCGCTTTAAAAATTCTCGTAACTATGCGTACTTCGATATATCCACATCACCTTTAATATTTATTGTGGCTTTCCACATCGAGTACTGTGACCATAAGATAGACGGTCTAAATTTCTTTGCGAGCTACCCAAAATAGGCCAAAAGAACATTTTCTGAATGTGAGTTCGTTTTCTGCTCCTTACGCCAATCGTAATACAATAAACAAATTGTATGCAATTTTATACTTTTTCTGCGATGTTTTTGGTGTTAAATTGGAACTGGCGATTTTCGCAGCGTTAACAATTCTGGAGGTTGTAAGTTCAAACTCACTATCGTGATTTTCTGACATTTTTACTTTAAGGTACTGTTTCAATTTTACGTTTTTTTTTTACTGTCATATACAGGCACGGCTATATGTATTTAGGCGGACAAACGTATGCAAAATCGAATTCTTTACTTTTTAATTCGGCACTTTGAGCGTCGCGAGTGGTCTTAAAGTGTTGGGATGCTGATTTGCCTCGAAATTGACCCGTATGAGTTCCCCATTCGGTCTGTGTAAAGCAAGCCAGCATATAATGTTTTGAAATTTCTGACGTTTAGTCAGATTCACGTATTTCAGCTGACACTTCACTTATAACTCTAAAACTACAATGGTTTCTATGGCAACGACACATATTAAAAAAATCAGTTACATTTACTAATCAATGAAGGACCCATAAGTAAGACATTTCATAATTGAAGTTGAAAATTAGGTTTTCTCGTTTATCTCAAAATAAGTGTCATGATTGTAATGTTAATGATTTTATTATATTTAATAATATTGCTTCAACAAAAACAAAAAAGTTTATAGTTTACGAATAATATTGGAACAATTTCCCCTGTGAGATAACATCGAGTGAATTTAACAATTTTTTTTCTACAATATCTACTGATATAATAAATTCATTGCCTGAATCTGACGTTGATCCACTTTTTTTAATGTGATGTAGTGGGAGGAAGTGGGACGGTTCCTTAAGTGATAATCAGCATTTTCAATTTAATGAAGTATCGCCTATTGCAGTGAGTAGTATCATCAATACTTTGAAATCAAGCCAGAGTAGAGATATTTATGTAATTCGATTGGACGTTCTAAAATCTGTTATTAGTACTATAATATCACCGATGACAAAACTATTAAATAGATGTATTAGAAACCAAATCTTCCCCGATGCACAAAAAAGGGCATTAGTAATGCCTCTCTATAAAAAAGGCGAACATTCTGATCCCAGCAACTATCGACCAATTTCCCTATTACCTATTATGTCAAAAGTATTCGAGAAAGTTTTGTTCAATCAATTAACGGAACATTTTGAAAATTGCAACTTATTCTGCGCCGAACAATTTGGTTTTCGTAAAGGTCGATCAACTACGGAAGCGGTCTGTGACTTTACGGACATGGTTGTTGACTGTTTCGAAAGAAAACACATTTGCAAAGCGTCATTTTTAGACCTATCGAGGGCCTTCGACTGTGTCTCCCATGCTACTCGGATTAGAAAACTGTACTTTTATAACCTGCATCCGAAGAGCTGTAAATTGTTATCATTATATTTATCTAACAGGACACAATGCGTTTTTTTTTCGCAAGAAAACATGTCATCTGCATTGCCAATAGTACATGGTGTACCTCAAGGGTCAATACTAGGCCTTTTACTCTTTTTAATATATATTAATGACCTACCTTATTCTATTGGGAACGCAAAACTTGTATTGTATGCGGATGACACTACGCTTTTAAATGAGGCCAACAACCTAGAAAGTACCAACTTACTGCATAGGGAGGCAATGTTGAAGGCCTCAGACTGGTTTCACAGCAATAAGTTAAAACTGAATGAAAGTAAATCTGTTACTATGCAATTTTCAGTAAACGTGGAAGAAGCAGAGAAAATGACAACAAACTTTCTTGGCATATATTTGACATCATCGTTGTCATGGGGCTCACACAGTGACGTACTTGCTTCCAAACTTTGTTCTGGCATATTTGCATTGCGCTCTTTAGTGAAGCAAGCATCTCAAAATGTTCTTCGTGTGGCTTACTTTTCTATCTTACAAAGCCACATGTTGTATGGATTGATAGTCTGGGGTCATTCTCCGATAAGGCACAGAATTTTTGGCTTACAGCGAAAAGCAGTAAGAATTATGTCCAATATTAATTATTCTGACGACTGTCGCCAAGCATTCATAGACATGCGTATTTTAACGTTTCCATCGTTATACATCTATGAATGTTTACTGTATGTGAAAAAACACCCCTGCCAATTTCAGACTCGCGGTGATATAAATAAGTACCACACGCGGCAAGTAGACCAGATACATCATCATCAACTTCGGTTAAGTAAATCGAAAACAGGCATAAAATACCACTGCATAAGGTTTTACAACTCACTTCCTGTTCACATTAGAGATCAGCCAATAAATAAATTTAAAGCAATCATTAAAAATTATTTAATTGAAAATGCATTTTACAGTTGGGAAGAATATTTGGAAAATTTTAAATTTTAATTGTAATTACTAATTCTTATTTATTTTTTTATCGATTTTAACCTAACCTATTTTATTTATATAACCAGATTAGTGAATTTTTTTACTTTTCGTGTTTATTTGTAATGTAATTTGATATCGTTATTATTTATTTCACCGTGACTTTTATTTATTTGTTTTTGTACGTATTTATATTAATTTTATTTTATAAATGACTGTGATAACAACATTCCTTGTAATTTAAGAACAAAATATTTTATTTTATTATTCCTGCTGTGTCGGTGTAAGTCCTTTATTAATGTTAATATTTTTAGTTTTAAGCTTTTCATTGTTATAGTATAATTTGACCTGTGTAACACATGTTAATAAATTCTATACGCTTTCAAACAAATTGATGATGCAACAACGTAAATTATTGCGTTGTCTACTTAAATTACTAAATGCAAGAAATATTTGTGTATACAATTGAACATTTATAAATTAGTGTAACCAAATCTTCCAAAATTCAAGTGCCTAGATTAATTTGCTAAATAAATTTAAAGATAAATTTACTTAAAAAAAATCCCTTCTTTTGATAATTGCTACCTCAATCCTTTTAGACCTTTCAGAGTCTAGACTCTTAAATCCTACACAAGTTTCTTTCTAGTCTGTCTATTATCTCTTTTATTAAATGTCTCACGAGCTTTTTTGGAGAGTTTTGAAGAGAGATTGTGAAAGAAGAAACTCGAAAAAGTCCTAATACACTTAAAAGGAATTATTTAAGCAATAAGACCTAAGAAGACTTAAGAGGCACTTGACAGAGTTTTGAAGAGAATGGAGAAAGAAGAGATTCGAGAAAGTGTTACGGCAATTGAGAAGAACAGATTTTCTAATAGGAGACTTTAGAAAGACTTAAAATACATTTGAAAGAATTTTATTAAACAATTGAGAAACGAGAGACGTAAGAAAGTTTTGATAGAGACTTGAGAATGTGTTCAGAGGCACTTTGGGGAGTTTTGGGAAAGAATTGAAAAACGAACAATTAATTTGACGTAACTATAAGTATCATGTATATCCTGTAGTTCAATAAAGAAAAAAAAGATACTCAAAAATGTCTTAAAAGGGAGAATTTTGCTAATGAGAAACTTCTGAAACACATTTGAAAGAATTTTATTAAACAATTGATAAACAAGAGCCTTGAGAGAGTTTTGATACAGACTTGAGAATGTCTTAAGAGTCACCAGAAAGAATTGAAAAACATCCTGTAGATCAATAAAGAAAAAAAAGATGCTCAAGAAAGTCTTGAGCCGATTAGGAAGAAGATTTGCTGATAAAAGACTTCTAAAACACGCAGATAGTTTTGGGAAAGAATTGAGACACACTAACAAAATCCTTTTTGGTCCATTGTTATTTTTAGAAGAAATGTCAAATAAATAAATATGTTCCTCTTAAGTACCCATTAAATGTCTCTGTCTAAAAAAATCTTCTTAAACTCTATTAAGTATTTCGTTTCTAAAATTTTTAGAAATTTAAGAAAACGAGACTTAATGAAGCTAAGGGAGAGATATTCTGAGAGAATTTTTAGAAATTGAAGAAAACGAGAGAGAAACTTAAAGGGGTACTTAAGAGAACATATTTAAGTATAACTGTCTTTGTGACAAAAATATGTATTATGATTTCTTTTAAAAGTAACATTGAACCAAAAAGGATTTTATATATGTGTAATATTTTTTGTAAAAACAATAACTATTTGCTGTGCAATGGGTTTTATGTTTTACTTTAAATTGCCCATTATTACCACGTTACCGCTAAAGTTCCCGAGAATATTACATAATTTCAAATTACTGATAATTTTATATCACAGAGTACAATCAAGAAAATAAATTTGTTGGAGTATAAAACTAACTTTGTAGTACACATGAGAAACTATTATTTAGATATGGAATTAATTACACTATAAAAATATAATATTTCACAGTATTATCAGTATGTGATAGTTAGGAATATTATACGTATTACACGGTATTGCATTCAGAAAATGTCATCATAAAAATACGAAGAAATGATTGTTTTTATAATCGTGTCAGGAATCACGTATTCTGGAACCAGTAAATGTGGGCTCGTCTGTGACGTCAGTCGAGACAGAGAGTGAGATACAGAAAGATAGAAAGAGAGTGTGTTGTGGTAATCTGGCTATCAAATCTGATCACTTGACCCTTGACAGCGTATTGTTTCAATTAATAATTTTGTTTGTGTAAACGATTTGCCAAGTCACGAAAGCGACTCAATTCAATTGAAGTAAATTGACTGTACGCGGCTTTACGTCAGCGACAAGCCCCAGGAATGGCGAGCGCCTATTGGCTGGAAAGAACACACCTACGACGGACCTCAATCGCGAGGTGTACCTTTCGTAATGTGTAAACTGCCTGCCGAGCAAAAAAATTAATCACAGGGAACGGAATATATTTATGCTTATGCTTAGTAAAAAAAACAATAAGCGCCGGTTGTTGAAAAAGTTGAACAATCAAGGTCGCCGCCTTCTTTCCTTTGAGGTGAACTAAAATGAAGAATGTGGACATAACTAAAATTTCAATTTCGGAAATGCTATATGTAATTCAGCCCGAAAATTTTACCACAAGGTGAAATCCGGTACGAAACAAACGAGTGCATCAACGGCCTACAACTACTGGAAAATTCCATTACATACCATTACCGTACCACCATCTTATGCTCTTTTGCTCTTGCGGAGTGCAATCCGCGCACAAGAACGCACCTTCATTCAATTTCTAATCAAACCATCTATTAAACTCAACACGCATTCAATTCGTTCTAATTGCCTCCAATTGGAGGGTAATTTACAAAAAAAAAACAAACAAAAATACCCGGGTGTGAGTGAAAACGTGTCTTCAACCACGCGCATGATCTTCGTAAAAAAGCCAATTTAAATAAATAAATAATATACTACGCATTCCCCTCCCCGCAGATTCACTCACCTTTATCATGTCACAATGATAAAAAAGCACAACAATAAAAACTCAACAACTAAAACAAAAAAATGGAGGGGGAGTAGACAGGTATATATGTAACATACTATATCGTCGCGGCTACAGTTACCGTTTGCGGTTTGTATACAAACTTTGAGAGCCTGAAAACGTGCAAGCTTCAAAATGAGTAGATACGATGAGATATCAGAAATTGACATCAGAGAAATGACATACACCACTAACAACAATAACACGCGGTGGCATAATATATCAAAATGGCTAAAAAAAGTAAGTACCCACCACCAATTCGAAACCCGGCACTCAAGCTCTCATGGGCATACCCATTCTAGATATTTCCGTTCCGTGTTCAATCTTGCTCTTATTCTTTTTCCTCTCACTCAGCCGGGCTATTTTGCATATAATTATATTTCGCGCGGGTAATTTATTTAAGTTATGTGACTTTCAATCCGCTTTAAATAATTAATTAGCGCAACAGGAACGCCCTGTCTTAATTAATAACACATAAAAACTATGCTTCTACAGCCAAATGGCATTCTTTCGAATCGAATCAAGTGTTGGCGTAAAAGGACTACTTCCAAAAAGTGACATAACAGTGATGATGCAATTTTGATAGGAAATCGGTGTTAACTTGGGTTAGCTTAAATAAAAAGTGAGAGGATTGTTTATTCTATAATCAATAATATTTCTTCCGAAATTGTGTTTTAAAATACTAAATATTGGACGAAGTGAAAGTACTATTTTTTGTTATTTACTTATTAACACGATATATTTAAATTACATATCTAAACAAAAACGAATACCTTTATAAATTTACAATAGAAGAGAAGCTAAAGTGCTCCACTATGTAACATGCCCATTCTTAAGTCTTAAAACTAACTACTTAAGTAGCAAGTTTAAATATCCTTAGAATAAAATAAATAAAATAATTTATATTTATACAATACAAATTGAATGAGTTACAATCATTCAATTTGTATTGTATTTCAAAATAATGACTTTTTAAAACAAATTAAATAGAAGAAGAATACAAATATGATAAATTGCTGGTGTACATTATAATTTGGCACATTGCAAACCTTAGTGGAGTACAAAATAAATATTATATATTATTACAAATTAATAATTGAGATTAATAATCAATTAAAAAATAACTAAAATTTACTAAAAAAACTCTACAGGGAATTTTTATTTTAAGTATACATACCTATAATTACAGCGTTTGGTAAATTTGCAAAAATTCGTTGTGTTCATAAAAACAATTTTAAGCTTTTAACAAATATTTCCATTCTTTGATTAAGCATGAAGTAAAATTTCGAGTTTAGAAAAGCCTGAAAATTTGGTTTGGTCGCGTAGCGCTACGCGACCTAACCAAATTTGTAGGCTTTTTCAAACTTGAAATTTTACTTTATGCGTATAAAACACTGATTTAAAGTAAATAATACAAACGTATATTTATTATTCATAAACAAAAATAAGACACTTAAACTTTGTTTGAGGTTTTTATGGTGACTATAGTTTCGACAACTTTAACTTGTCATTATCAAACTAGTTTAAGTTGTCGAAACTATAGTCACAATAAAAACCTCAGTTACACAAACAAAGTTTAAGTGTCTTATTTGTGTAAATAATGATGCATAACGAAGTAGAAGCCTCTACAGTTAACAGTATTATTCGTATAATCAAATCTTTCAAAATTTAAACGCTTTGAAAAATTCGCTTCCGTTTTTTCATTCTTCTTTTAATTATACTTACATATCCCAAAGAAAATGTTCGAAATTTGACAGAGCTAGATTTAATTAGACACAATTAATATACGTAAAATTTATTAAAGTAAAATCAAACTGAAGCAGTATATCTTAAACTTAAATCAGTGTTCTATACGCGTGGGGCTTAAAGTACAATTTAGAGTTTAGAAAATATAAATTTTAAAAGTTTTCTAAACTCGAAATTTTACTTCATGCTTAAGCAAAGAGTGCAAACAGTAGGTAAAAACTGTAAATTGCTTTTATAAAATATACATCAGGATATGTATACTTACAAGAAAAAATCCCTGTATATGATATTATATTTTAGGAAAATACTTATTTCCATTTACTTTTTTTATTTCATGAATAACAAATTTGCTGTCTTACATTTCTGAGGGTAGCAAATAACCAAAAACAAAATTTACACAGTTTAATACCGCATCCATTAAATAAGAAAAACTGTAAACCATAAATGTGTTTAAAAAGTGTTACTCGTAGTTTCATGAATTGAAATTAATGTAAGATTTAGATTTGAACTTTTTTTTTAATAATGTATTTCCACAAAACCATAAATTACATAGTTTCACAATAGTAAATTTATAAACAATATAAACAATATATTCATATACATAAGAATAATCATAAATATATCAATAACAATACAACAAAAATTAAAATAAAAGTGGTTTTTGGGGAAAATTGGCGGAGTTCAGCATATGGGACAAGCCCTGCTGGTCTACCACTCAACCTATTGGTGTTGGTTAATTTTAATATTAATTAAACTTATATGTCTCCGATTAAAGTTGTATTGTAGGCGTAAATTGTCTATAAAAACCCATCTTTTGACATTTGCGTCATACAAAAAGTATTTTGTTGGAGCGGTCATCTCGAATTTCTTAAATTGCAACTCATCTTTTTCCTTAATTGTTTTGCAAGATCATGTAATTTTCTGAATGTATTTACAAACTCACATGATCTTGCAAAAAAATTTAAAATGTTGACTACTTACATAATATCTTTATTTTTTTGTGAATATATTTTATGTGAAGATGAGAATAAAATAAAGTAAAATAGTATGTAAAGTTATTGACAGAAACAACACTTAGTATTGTTTAATAAATTATAGTAAAGTAAAATAGGACAAACATTGAGAAATTAAAAGAGTTGATTTTTTTGAGTGATAACACTGTAATTTTGTTCTTTTTACGTTATCACTTTCGATATTTAAAAAAACCAGATTTGAAAAAGTAGACTACATTACTGTCGTTTAATACATTACTATTTCATACAAAACTATAATTATTGGATAAACCAGAACATTTGGATTTTGAAAAAAAGAAGCATACATAACATTAATAAATTATAAAAAAATACTATTTTACTTGGCAGTACATTTTTTACCAGCAAAGCAACCAGAAAAAAAATCATAAAAACTCTAAAGTAGTCTCTAAATGTACTGCCAAGTAAAATAGTAATTTTGGATAATTATTAATATTATCATGCATCTTTGATTCAAAATCCGAATGTTCTGACTTATCTTGTAAATATAATTTTGTCTAAAAAAACTAATTTATTAATTTGGTTTAGGAAAAAAATAGTTTTATTTAATTTACCGAAATACCGGTAACAATAACTAGTACATTTGTTACGAGCATTTATTACGATTTACTGGTAAACGGATTTACCGGTTTTACAAACCTTAAAACTGATCATACCAAATTTCGAGTTTTTTAATTAATTTATGCAATTAATGTTTATATATACTATTTTTAAGTTTCTTATTTACTGTATACGTTGATTACCAAACAATCTATAATTGTTAGGCACCCATAATAATCTAAATATTTATCAATCAATGTATATAGTAAATAACAAAATTAGAAATAATATATATAAACATTAATTAACTTGCACCACGGGTACGTAATCGTGGTTAGAAGTTAATCAGGATTAACCCTCTGATTAAGTCAAAATTCGAGAATATAAAAATGTTCTTAATTTGTAAGATATCCAAAACTTATCACTTTCATCAAAAGTCAAATGTGCAAACAATTTGTGATTAAAATGTTTGTTTTTAAGAAGTACTAATCACTGATTGATATCGATTAAAGTTAATCAGCTGTGGTGCAAGTGGGAATGGGATGAATCAACAAATCAGCCTCAAATGTAAATGTATTCTATGTATAGGTTTAAATAAACGAAAATACTCTCAGTATTGTTTGTTATTTTTTTGTACGAAATTACCCTCAGTATTGTTTATTAAACACATACAAATACCGTGTTAAGGTTATTTCAACTTGGTGCTATACTTTTAAGTTACGATACCTGTATAATTCTGAACATTAAAAGCATTTACGATTAATGTATTGTCAACGGAATTTATTTAAACCTATATTTAAACGAAATAATATTCGCTCAGGTTGATAATCGAAACTTCGACTGCATTCCATTTATGTATTATTTACAAATATATAAACTATTCATTTTACAATAAAACGCTTTTAACTTTGTTGGTATAACACTTTTTATTCAATTTCATTCTTAATAATATCATTATCAAACTATAAGTGAAGCGAATATAATGTATTGCAAGATGATAATATATGTAAGATTAAAATTTAAAAGTTTATTTCTTTGAAAAACGTAATTTAATATCATCATTATTTGCGTATAATAATAGTGATATTTTTATAATGAAAATTAAAACTTAATTTCGTTGAAATTGTAATTAAATACTTTGTTTGTCCACTCATACTACCAGCATGGTTTGTTGTTTAAACAATTGATATTCAGGGTTACAATTATAAAATAAACATTATTCGTTTACTAAATAAAGTAACAATAGCTAAAATGTTATTTACAGATTATAAATGCATGTTCTAAAAGACTCTAAAAGTTAATTTTACGCAAAATTCTGCACTTCTTGTTATGATTTCTATGAATGACTTATTATTTTATATACTGGGATTTTTTCCTTTAAAGGCTGTACATTTTTAGGCATTTTTCGATTTTATAAAAAAATTCAATTGAAAGTTTCGGACGAGTGTTTCTATTCCCAGATTAAGCATGAAATAAAATTTAGAATTTAGGAAAGCCTGAAATTTTGGTTTGGTTGCGTAGCGATACGCGACCAAACTAAATTTTTAGACTTTTCTAAACTCGAAATTTTACTTCATGCCCCACACGTATAAAACTGCTTAAAATTAGGGTGCACTTGAAATATTGTGTCAATGAACATAAATGTTTAATTTGTATTACAAAAAAAAAACTTTGTCCTGCATTAACCAAATTAAGAGAATACATTAATAATTGTAAGTACGGATTATTTAAAAAGAATTACTTTAATATATGAATAATATATGTGTTACATTGATTAAATTAATGTTATTTTTCAAAGATAAAAATGCTAAAAGTAGTTTAACAAGACACTTACACTATTTACAAAGTATTCTTAGCAATTTACGAGTTAAGTATACTCAGCTGTGCAAGTACTGTTAAGTGTACTTAATGTTCTAGATCTTGAGTAAAATTTAAATATATATTTTTCTACAGGAAATGTTTCTTTTAAGTATGATAATTGATGATTACAGAGTTTAATACATTTTCACAGATTCGATGTTTGTATAAGAGCGTTCGTTTGATGCTTCTAACGAGCGTTTGCATTCCTTGGATAAGCATGAAATAAAATTTTGAGTTTGAAAGCCTGAACATTTCACACCTTTTAATTCGTCACCTAAATCCAAGAACTGGTAAACTTAAACTTATTATTTACTTATTTAGAAAGACATAGTTAAAAAAAATATTTCGTTACTTGAAAGAGATCATTAGTAAGTCAATATTTTTCAATTTTTATTTTCAATTAAGATTTTTATCAAGAGACAGTATTTAATTTAACTTGTTACAGTTTTATATTTAAACAATCATTTGTTGATTGGTTGTATTTATTACTATTATTTCTCTATAATGGTATCTAATTTATTTATACCTTTGCTTCACTTCTTCCGTTAATTTTAAAACTAGGAGTGGAAATATTAAAAGCTTGAAGGGTTAAAAAGGCCTAAAAGGGAGCAGAAAAACTCATTTTTTTTTTAAATATATTCATTTCTCATTTAGTAATAATTTTATATTGAAAGCAAATATTCTTAATGACAATGAAACAATTTTATCTACTAAACTAACAGTAGACACTCCTTTATTGATTTAATTAAACTATCACTAGGCAGTATTTTTAGAATATTTGGAATACAATTTGCGTAATGACTTTTGATAGTGATTGTAGATTGTAGGCTTGGGATTTCCCATTTTTACAAATGGCCTAGATTTATTGAATTCTGAGAGTTTTTAAAACAATTTGTTCGGTATCGCAGTAATTTTAATAATCAGAGATTGTAATATCGGTAAATCGTAAAGAATGCTTTCCAAAATGTACCGGTAATTTTCCGATTTTTTATTGGTATTGAAAAAATTATCTCCCATTACATTTGCCAAAAAGTAAAATGTACGCAGCCATAAAGATTCTTTAAAACAACAAATTAAGTTATCAAAAAATAAAAGATGTCCAGCCCACTTGGATTTTTATGGTATCCGCGGCTGAGTTTTTAATATATTCTTTTGTACATTAAAACTAATTTATTTAGACGTTTTGAATGTCTGTTTAGAGCATTTAACCTAGTGGAAAAATAAATGATCAAAATAATTTGGTTAAAAAAAACAAGCGATAATCTAGGTCATTAGCTTAAATAGAAAATTATTATCAACAAAAGCGCAAATATTAATCTAAGCATGTTAACGTCAGTTTTCTTGGAATCACAAAGAAATTTGTGTCTCCAACACTATATTCCATTTGATAAGATAGCCAGCCCCCTTGCCGTCAAGCAGTCTTTCGAATGAGAGCACGACTTATCACAATCCTCACAAACTTTTTGCCCGGCTCCTCCATCATCACACAACTTTCGGAAAAACGTCGCTCAGTCACCGGTCAGAACCCGTATTTATAACATTCGCGATTGGTAGGAAGTGCAATCGGACATGCCCCCTTATTTCCTAATTACTTTGCCATCTAAAGAAATCTATTACTGCTATTGAGCCATTGGGTCAAAGGTCGGGACCCACACGTGATATTTATCCCGGCTTATCACACACTATAAACAGAGCAAGAATCTTACACTTTCTCGTTGTTTAAGAACGGTCAGCACAAGCTTCTGGTGCCCACAGCAAGTCCATCGATTTCGGCTTGCACCACGGCTACCAATTTGTCTTCCATGGATGCGCTGCCCGTGCAAACGAAGAAAATGGGCGCTTTGGAGGAAAATCTACTGGTAGCACAACCGGAAATCGAGCCTTTGAAAAACAAAAAGGATGGTTTGGAGTCAGTTGCTTCGACCATCGTCTACAATGATACCACCGCTGCTAAACCTAAGATGAGACTCTTCACACAGGTAAATATCTAGTTTTGTTTATTTAGACACATTTGAGCTTTACCTTCATATAAAATAGTTGCTGAATCAATTTTTTTTAATTTGGGTATGAAATGAAAGGGAGCACGGAATTCAGGCATAGCCCAACCTGGTATTCCAATAATGATTGGAACACCAGGCTTGCTTGATGCTTAACTTCTTTTCTAGATTCCAAATTATGCCCAAATAAACAAATTTTCATTATTCAAATTGGGCTTTTATGAGGCGTTTATTAGATAGTAATATTTTATTAAATTTGATACTTTTGGTGATAAAAATTACAGAAAATCCGAATAATGATTGGAATACCAATTTTTAAGATTAATGAATTAATCAATATTTAAACGTGATTAACCGTGATGCAAATAGGCATAAGTTAAGTTTCAAATATTTTAGAAAACGCAAATAAATCAAAATTACAAATCAATATGTATCATAATTAATTAGTGCAAAACGTTATTACCATTTGGAAAGCACACGAATATTGCACCAAGAAATCCTTCGACACGCACACACCAAATCCGAATTATTACCAGGAAGCAGAATCAAGGTTCAAAACGACTTTATTAGTAACATTCTAAACTAATTTACTAAAGATCCAGAGGATTAACAATACAATATTAATATCAAACGTTTGGCTGTAATAGCCCATAATCACATCTGTTGACTCTCGGCAGTATTTTGCGTAGCTAAACGAATTGCGATCGATAGAAATGAAAAAGTCCTTGGGAAATTAATTATATGTACCACCAGATTTTTTTGCTGTTGGTTTGAAAACTTTCTCGTGGAGCCTTGGAGAAAAATGATAACGCGTTTGCAAAAACAACAAAAATCAGCTACCTGGGAATATTTTTAGTTGATTTTTTACAGGAATAACTCGGATTTTAAATTCTTGTCAAAAAGGTATAGTCCTTTCTGACAAAAAAGTTCGATTTATATTATACTGGTCTAAAAATTATTAACGTGCCAATTTTAAATCATACGCTACGAGTATAAAACAGTGATTTAAAGTGAAGTTCATAATATACTTCTCAAGTTTGATCTATCAATAAATATTACAAATGTTTATTTCGCATAATCAAATCTTCTAAATATGTTTTCGGATTTGTTCTTTTAATTATTCTTCCAAATAGCAAAAGTAAATTGTAAATTTTGATGAACAAATGTATATTTTGTCTAACCAAATCTTGTGCTTTTAAAATTCGCACAAGATTTGGTTACAAGAAATAAATATTTGTTCAAAATAAATTGTTAAATTTAATAACGTGTAGTTTAAAATATACAGCTTGAATTTAAACAGGTAGTATATTTTGAACTACACTTTAAATCAGTGTTTTATACGCGTGGCGCATGAAGTAAAATTTAATTTCGACTTTAGAAAAGAGTAATTTGGCTTTTCTAAACTCGAAATTTTACTTCATGCTTAACTAAGGAGTGGAGACACTCTTTAGTAGCTTTAATTTGAGCACTTTTATAAAATCAATGAATGGCTGAAATTTTACAGAGAAACATCGGCATATACAGGGATTTTTTGTATCAAGTATACAAACCCCGATGTAATTCTGTAAATTTTCAGGTATTCGACGTTTTTAAAAAGCATTAAATTTGAAGCTACTAACGGGTGTTTCCAGTCTCTGATTAAGCCAAAATTAAACTTTTTTAACTCGAAATTTTACCTTATGCGCCACGCGTATTAAACCAGCGTGAAGTGAAATTCAAAATATACTGCTTTAGTATCTAACTTAATTTATTTACGGAATCTCCATTTAACATCTTATATTTTTATTTACAAAGAATAATAATTATAACCTAATAGGTGCGTTAAATTTATTTATTTTGTTTTTACATTATTAATACATAAATAATTTTAAGTTTATTAAGTATGTTTGGCTTGTAAAACATACTTAATCAAACTAAGAAATACATAAATAATTAAAAATCAAAATATTTCATTTAAAGAAATATTTTTTATTTATCATAAAATATATTTTCTAACACACTGCTCAAAAAAATCAACGCTCCTTACAATTTTTTAAAAATTATAACTTTTTAAGATTAGCAAATTTGAACGTTACTTACATTTTATGTGTTTAAACAGCTGCAACCTGTCAAAATAAACACAAGAATCAAAACATTCTGCATTATTTTAAAGACACTAATGTGAAATACACAAAAATAGTACAAATTTCTAAATTTTTTGAAAAATTGTAGTTAATGCGTTAATTTTTGGAGCAGTGTATTTATTTCTTAAATAACTTTCTCACTTATCACTTAGTGCAACATTTTGGTGAATCAGAAACCACGGACAAAAATTATTATTTTTGGCTGGATGATTTGATTACGCATTATGAATAAATGCGTAGTAAAAATTAAGAATAAATGCGTGGCGAAAAAAGTAATTTTTGTTTATATCTTCGGTCTAAATACAGATTTATCCTTGTATTCCTTGTATTAATTTTTAATAAAGAAGCCGAAACATCTTGGGCAAACACACGCGAATGGTTCTAATTCGCCGCGAAAAACAAAAAATCGTTTCAAGGATAATCATCAGTTTATCGCCTATTATCCTTGATAAATAGAAAGCACTAAAAAAATAATAGGGAATCCCGATAATGAATCACATTTGATCTCAAGTGGGTCAATCCACTTAGCGCTGCCTCACTTATAAATGTGCAAACAAGCGAAAGTGATTCCGACGACGAATTTTTAAGGATACCCCAAATTCAGTTTATTTATTTCGCGTATGTTGGCCAAGACGGATTATCGCCTTTTTGTAATCAAACATCCGCTAATTAATTATGTCATACGCAATGGTTCCGATAACGCTCAAGGAATCGAACGAATCACATGATGCAATTTCGCTCGATTCGATAATCCTAATTAAATAGAATAGAGATATTCTGGCGTACGGTGAAGTGAATAATGACTCTCCGAAGATAATTTTGTGTTTGTTTGCTTGGAAGTTATACTCAGCTTCTGTGGCCGAAGCCGAAATTGATAACCTCGCCATTTTTTTTAATGCTCCGAACTCGTCAGACAAGCTGAGGTCAATTTCTTTGCAAATTTGGAGTGCTGAGTGTTGAACAACGATTTTCGATAATGGATTATCTTCGTGAAGGTCATTATTTTTAAGGTTGAAAGTACCTTTTTGTAAATAACCTAGACTCCTGATAATGCCGTAAAAACTGAAACTAGTCGAGTAAATAGAAACAAATATTGAAACAAACCAAGTGTCAGATTTGTTTTTATCCTTTGTAAGTATTAAATAACCTAATTTTTTAAATAATGAATTTGGAATTAGACGTTTATTCATGTTTATCTTTGAAGTCTAAATGCATTTCTGTAACTATTTTTTGAAGAGGATAATTCTGGATTACTCTAGAAGATTTATTGAACAATTTAAAGGTTTATTGTTGACACTAGGTCTGTTCGTTACATAACCTAGTTCAGCACTTTTTGGACTGAATCTGATCGTTACATGAACTGGATGCCTGCAATTGTAAATGTAAAGTTACATTAACTTGAATTCACAAACTTAACCTCAGTTCAATTTTGTGCAGTACAAACGTACAAACCTAACGTCAACATTAAATACTAATATGGTATGTCAACTTTACATATATAATTAGTATAATGTTTAATCACAACAGAATTTGGCGCATGAAGCATAAGGTATATTTCGAACTTACTTGAAACTAGTGTTTATACGCATGGCGCATGAAGTAAAATTTCGAGTTTAGAGAAGTCTGAAAATTTGGTTTGGTCGACAAAACCAAATTTTAAGACTTTTCTAAACTTGAAATTTTACTTCATGCTTAATCAGGGGTTAAATACACTCGTTAGAAACTTCAAACTAAAAGCTTTTGAATAACGAATGCCTTCAAATTTACAGCGTATACATCGGGATATGTATACTTTAAGTACAAATTTTCTGTATTAATATGAAATATTGCAAGAAGCAGGCTTACAGTTGATAGAATTGATTACATTTTTAGAGTGTTTTAGATGTGCATTGCTCAAAACTGAATATTTTTAGAGATAGTTGCAAAATGTAAACAAGTATTTCTCAATAAGTCAAAGATGCGTGTTCATTACTAAATAGCGTGATAGGTCGCCGCATCCAAAAAAAATTCACTCATGGCTAGAATGCGGCGGCAAAATTCATTGTCAAGTTCTCCAAAGGGGGGCCAGAAGTATGTCTGGGGGTATTGACAAGATCGATCTAAAAATAAGTGACCACGTGCGTCCAAATATTCGTAATTGAACTGACGTATCAGCAGAGCTAAAAAATAACGGCTGTTAATCAAAATAATCATTAGGTCAGGAGGGGAGATATGAAATCTTTATAAGTACCAAGTGATCTGAATAATTCTAAATAGTATTCAATTGTGAAAGCAAGTGTGAAGTTAAGCATCAACATGAAGAGTTTAATGCGTGCTGACACGCATGTTACTTTCAGTATACCTGAGGGTTCTCCTAAACCTAAATTTACTATATCACAAGTTAGTTATTTAGATCATGTCTTCAATTGAAGGTAACGAATTGTTGTTTTCTTTTAATTCCAGATCCTCACGGCAATATCAGTATCTTTAGTATCCCTAGTCATAGGATTTGTATCAGCTTACACGTCTCCGGCAGCAGAAAGCTTAATCGAGGAGTTGCAAATTACGGAAAGTCAGGTAATTTATATTTATTATTTTATTTATTTTTTCAAGAGTACAATCACGGAAACAACATTTCTTATAAAAGATTGTACCAACTGAAAACTAACATAAACAAAATATACATCAAAAGAATACAGTAGTATATAATTAAGATCCGTGCAATATTTCTATTATCGAGCTAAAACAAAGTTTAGAATTTTCCATATTGATTTTAACAAACAAACTTTTTCCGAAATGTTTATCAATCCTGGCACAAATTCTGCCTGATAAACAAAAACTGGTCCAATGGTGTGATGATTTATTAAAAATAAACTTTTATCCTTCCAGTATTCATGGGTGAGCAGTTTGATGCCGCTTTCTGCATTAGTTGGAGGTCTAGTTGGAGGACAACTTATTGAATTATTCGGAAGGAAGACAACAATTGTTCTCACAAACATTATGTATATTTTATCCTGGCTGTTATGCGCGAATGCTCCTAGTATTTGGTACGTTTACACTGGAAGAAGTATTGTTGGATTCAGCGTAGGAATCGCATCGCTAGCACTGCCTGTGTATTTAGGAGAAACAATCCAACCGGAAGTCCGCGGAACTTTAGGCTTACTACCAGCCGCTCTTGGAAACACTGGAATACTTTTATGCTTCATCGCTGGAAGCTACTTGAAATGGAACCACTTGGCATGGCTGGGAGTTTTCCTGCCTTTCCCTTTCATGGTTTTGATGTTCTTTATCCCAGAAACCCCCAGATGGTACATTTCCAAAGGAAAACATGAACAAGCACGTAAAGCTTTGCAATGGCTCCGCGGAGATCAAGCTAATATCAAAGAAGAGTTAGACGATTTAGAAAAATCCCACCAAGAAGCGGAAAAACTCTCAGCTACCACCAGCTTCGCGGATTTATTCAACAAAGCCAACATGAAACCACTGTTCATCTCATTAGGACTAATGTTCTTCCAACAACTCAGTGGTATCAACGCAGTTATCTTCTATACAACCACCATCTTCAAAATGGCTGGATCCACCATCAACCAAGACCTTTGCACAATCATCGTTGGATTGGTCAACTTCGTTTCCACATTCATCGCAACAGTTTTAATAGATAGGCTGGGAAGGAAAGTATTACTCTACATCTCAAGTATTTCAATGATCATCACTCTCACCATCCTCGGAACGTACTTCTATTTGCTCAACGCTAAATACGACGTATCCTCAATTGGATGGCTCCCACTTGCCAGTTTCGTGGTTTACGTATTAGGCTTCTCCCTTGGGTTCGGCCCCATTCCCTGGTTGATGCTCGGGGAAATCCTCCCCGCGAAAATCCGAGGAAGCGCTGCTTCCGTAGCAACGGCCTTTAACTGGGCATGCACCTTCCTCGTAACAAAAACATTCGTGGACATTATCGCCTTAGTCGGCACTCACGGAACCTTCTGGCTCTTCACCGGCTTCGTGACTTTCTCATTAATCTTTATTAAATTGTGCGTGCCGGAAACACAAGGCAAGAGCTTAGAAGATATCGAGCGGAATTTCGCGGTGAAAATCAGGCGGGTGAGCTCAGTGGCAAACATGAAACCACTACCATCCACGCTAGCCTAATTCAACAAAAAACCACACACTGAAATACTAAAAAGCCAAAGCATAGTGATTTTAAGCATTAATTTATATTTTATACTCGATTTTTTTTATATCAGTCATAGTGTAGTGAATCAATTATTGCTCCACGCAAAGATCCGAGTACAAGAACAACCTGTCATGTAGTATTATTCTCGCTGAACGGATTGAACTTTGCATCTTCGCTTGGGGTCAGTATTTTCCTCTAAATACTCGAATCTCGATTTTTGTTTTGTAATCATCAAACAAACTATTTTAATTAAAAGTAATTATTATTTTATAATTGATAATTTATCGTGTCGCCATCGTTCATTTAGTTCGTTTTTGTAAAGTAAGCATCGTTCATCGTATTTTGTGCAAATAGTAGGTAAATAATTTTTTATATTATATTTATTATTCTTATAATTTATGTTTATAATAAATCTTATTTTATATTACAAATATAATATAAGTTACGAAATTAACCGTGTTTATTATTCTATTACTAATTTTATGTATTTACTACTAATGTTAAAACCATAAAATGTATTAAAGCAGCAACATTGTCTAAGCTTATAACTGATAAAAATATATTAGAAGTATATAAAGTTACAATAATGTTCAAATATACAGGGAGCTTTACTTTCAAGTATACGCGCCCAAATCCAAACGGATAGGCTTTTGTAATCTCGAAATTTTACTTCATACTGGAAAATACTCGTTTAAAGCTTTAATTTGAACTTGAAAAAGCGAATATCGGAAAATTTACAGTGCATGCATATGTACACTTAAAAGAAAAATTCCCTGTGTGTTTATACAAACATTATCGCATTTTTATATATTATATTTAGATAATATAATAATATAACTAGAAGAAGCGTAAGCTTATTCTCTCAAATTCAAATAGTTCTGATTCCAAAATATTTATACTGATAACAATAACAAATATTATATGGTGTTGAGTGTTTGATTAAATTTTATTTCGATTTGGACAATAAATAAACAAAATTGTTGATTGCCGTCAAAAGTAAAGTTTATTTTTATTTATGTTCTGTGTTCAAAACATAGAATACATTCCACTACTAAGAACTAAGGAGAGCTAAGCTTCGATGTATGGTTTTATACAAACGACAAATATCATAAACAACAAGAAAATAGATAATTGTGAAATCACCAACATCAGCAATTAATCAACAAAGTAATTACAATTTTAAAAATATAAATCATTATGAACCAAATCGCAAAAAATGTATCAATTTGAACTTTACTTGAAATCACTGTTTTATACGCGTGGCGCATGAAGTAAAATGTCAAATTTAAGAAAGCCTTAATTTGGATTTGGAAATCCAAACATGCAGGCATTTCTAAACTCGAAATTTTACTTTATACTTAATCAAGGAGTAGAAACACTTTTTAGACAATAATCGAAATCTGATTTTATAAATTTTTGTTGTTGTAAAATTATGACTGAAAACAAATAGAATGGATGATATTTTTTATAGAGATTATAGATCATTGTTTAGTGTCTACAATTAATTGAAAGACAGTTTGTTAATTTCTAAATACTTGTTTTATTTTTAGGAATTTCATAGCAAATTCAATTAAGTTGATTTTAAACAAGATAAATTCAAATTCAAAACTATTTGAATTCGAGAAAATAAGCTTACGCTTCTTATAGTTTGCACACTTTAAACATAATATATAAAATTACGAAAAACAAATTAAATAAGATTTTAAATATTTCATTGTATAATTCAATATCCGGAGGTGTATTTGCAAGGGAAGTAGTTGTTTCAATGGATATTTATCGTCTTAAATTGTCTTGTTAATTAAGACACTGTTTGCATTTTCACGAATAGTTTTTCGTAATTTTATATATTAAGTTGATTTTGTTTAAGATTAGTTTTACAGAAAACAGATTGGAAAAAAAGAAAACTTTGGCCATGCTTTTAAATACTATATATAGCACATATTTTAGTTAACTTTGAGTATTTCAGTAAGATATAGTTTTAGTCAATATTGCTAAACACAAAAGAAGGAAACAGGGATATTTAACTTCTTCTGCTAAAAACAATTTTTAAAATGGTAAATATAATCAAGCTCAAAGTCAATATCGCTAAACACAAAAGGAGGTAACAGAGATATTTATATACTTCCGCTAACAACAATTTGAAAACCAAGGTTGTCAAAAAGCAGTCAGAATGTCAGTATTATCAGTAGAGTGCTGATTTTTAAGCATTTATTTTCCAACTATAAGCGCCTATAAAAAGCACATAAAATTGAATAAGAAGCACGAAAAGTAGAAACATGCATAAAAGCACAAAAACGCAATAATGCAAAAAATAAAGATTCAAGTGATAAATTTGATTGAACTATTCAGTAAGTCTGTGACAATTTACAATGATATATTTTTTTAGTTTTTCTATAATTAAATGTTGTCCCTTATTGGTTAAAATTGATTTATAAATGGAGAAGCTCCTTTCCACGTTTACTGATGAGTGCTTACTTATAAAATAATATGGTATAATTATTTCAAAATCCTCTACAGAAATTCCTATCATGGTTCCGGAAAGTTTAGAAAGGATATCAAATCCTACATATTTCCAATCAAGCCTAAGACTTTAATTTTTTTTTTAATTTAAAATATTTTCGACAGAATCTACAAGGCTGACTGACAAACTCATAATTTGATTAGAGAAAAGCTAAATTTTGTCTTAACAAATTGTTTGTTAAAATTCGGTGACATTTCTTCATCGATAAAGCATCATCTTCAGGTGAATCTACCACAAATTCTTAAAATATTTGCAAATATTCTGTATAATACATTACAGCTTCCAGCCAAGTTCCCTACCTCGTTAATATGGGCTAGGGTGGCAATGTAATATCCGGATCGTTTTCCATTTGCTATTTATTAACTTATAGACTAATGAAAACTGAAGCCTTATTGTTTGAGCAACTCTTGATAGTACTAGGCAAGTACAGTGTATTAAAATTTTGTAAAAAAAAGCAAAAAAGCAAAATAAGCAGAATAAAAGTGGTGTCAAACGATTGCATTTTTTATGAAACGTGGAGATTTCAAAACCAATCTGTTCTGCTTATAAAATGGACAATAAGCAAGATGCTTAAAATCCGGACTCTAATTATCAGTATAGTTTTAACAAAGTTGATGAGATATTTAAGAAATTCGAAAAATTGAAGAAATTAGTGAAATCAGTGGAAAATGTCCACATTATGATATTTTCAAACAATTGGCTGTAAATTTATTTTTAATTCCCAAATTTAATTTTATTTTGTTAAATTGATATAAATTTAAATTTATAAAAAAATTTGTTTGCAGATTAACTGCATATATATTGTATATTTCTCTTATGTATTTTTTTAAATTTTAATTAAAGAAAATTTATTATTATTATTATATTTGAGAAATTACTAATGCTTTTCGGATCTCCATTTAGACCTTTGATTTGTTCTGAATTTGTTTATTAATGTTATTGTTATTAAAATGATCACATAAATCCGTGAAATACTTCTATCAGAAACATTATTTCTTTTTTATATTGCTTTAATTTACTAAGGTAAACATGTTGTATTAAATAGATTGATCAAAAATAAATGGTAAATAAAACAAATCGTTCCTTAGAAATCTCCATAAAAGCAATGTAAAATTTGATTATGCTTCCCATAAATAGGGGACAGCATAGTGCCTTTTTCGTGATATTTTAATAATATGCTATGATTTCTAAAAACATGTGAAAAGAAATAAGATTTGATATGTAGAATTCGTGTACGATATTAGTCGCGACGCGGCTCCTGGCTCCCTGCTCCCGATCTTGAATTGCGAATGCATTTTTTCTGACGCGGACCGCTTATTCATTATGTTATTGATACACAACAAAGGAAGACGTTGTTGAAATATTTCCCAATACATTTTGTAAATATAACTGAATTTCTGAATTCGTGTTTTGAATAGGAATGTGGAATGCCAATAAATGTTGAATCAAGTACTGAGTCTGAAAAATTCCTTTTTCATTTATAATTTACAAAATTGAATGTGCGGCACTGGGCAATAATTAATATTTGATTTTTGATAGTAATCATATAAATTACCTATGCAGTTGCAAATAACTTGAATTTATATTTTATGTTGCTAGAATTTAACTGTTTGTCTACAATATTTTAAATAATAATATGAAATATCGAATTTAAATCATTGATGATGGAGGCATCTACTTCGTTATGTAGTGTACACACCTCTTCATATAATAATAATAATTATTATTATATCGTTTCATATATTTATATTGTCACACTCTCTATAACTTTCGTGCTTTATTACTACTAGATTATAGACTAACTCATCGCACAGATAACATTGCAAACACCAAATAATTCATTAGCTCCAACTTAAATATTTTTAACATTTTTATTTTATCATTAGTAAATACCATATTTGCAAGATCTGCCATTTTTATGTACTTACCATATGCGTTTCCAAGACGGTAGGTTGTGTTTACCAGGTTGCTATAAATAGAAAACGGTAACGGTAACTGCAGGGGCAGTTAAATATTTCGGAAAGAAATATTTGTTATTTCATTATATATGTAGATAAAGATAGAGATATCTTTATTCATAAAAATTGAAAAAGATAACCAACTTTGGATAAATCACATGCTCCTTTGCCTAAGTGATGTTATAATGGATGCGTCTTGCCAGAAATTATATTAAAAAGGATTCCGAGAGGCCAAAAATTTAAAGAGTCGGATGCCATAAACAACGCTATGAAAAATAATTTGAAAAATAAAACAAAAAAATAAATAAAGTGTTATAACGTTTCGCATTTGTTTTATTTCTTTATACTATACCATCCTACTTATTATATAGAATATTCTACAGATAAAAAAAGATCTTAAAAATATAATAAATGTTATCATTATAAAAAACACATAACTACATGTGTATACCGTGTGTCTCGTTTCAAGAAACATCATAGAGAATTCGCAAGCAAAAATTTCAATTTTAGTTTGTATCTTTATTATTAAACTAATATGAGCTTTATTTTTGTTTTCTCTTTAGTGATTTATTTGAAATATAGCTAAAAATTGTGAAGAAATATTCGAAATAGAATCCTAAAAATAGTAGTTGCTATGAATAGTTAGTGTGTGTCATCTAAATTTATTAAAACACAAAACATTATTCGAATTGAACAAAAGTGTTCATACCACAAAAAAAAAATCAGATCATAAAATCGACTTTTGCTGGATATTCTTCGCGTGCTAAGTATTTCTGACTTATTTAGTATTAATCAACAATTACTATGATCGTTCAGAAATTATAGGAGAATGGTTGTGTGAACGATGAACATATCGTTAAAACGAAAAGAGGAAATCTGAAGAAACTATAACAAATGTATTAGCAAATCATTAAATGTAAGAAAGAAGCAGTCTTCAAACAATATTTTATGTTCATTAATCACATACGAATTCTTTTCAAATGTTGAATACATGAATACAAAATAAATGAGAAATTCTAAGTGCAGTCTTATTGTGTTTAGGTTTAGAGGGGGGGATATGGGGTTCAAAACACCCGAAATTTTCAAAATGTTGAATTTTTGTATGTAAAAGCTTTTACATACAAAAATATAACATTTTAAAATTTTCGGGAGGGGGTGTGTTGAACCCCATATTCCCCCCCTCTGGCTACGGCCTTGGTTAAGTGTACCTTTTAAATTAATTCGATTCAACACAAATAATGAATTTGTGCCATTGAACTGAAGTCTGAATGAAGTCGGTATTAATATACATCAATTATATTTTCTTAATTTGTATACACATAAATAAATGTGTATATGTAATATATATTTATATTGATTGTAATTTATAATAATATAATAAAAATAAGTATTGGAAATGAGACAAGAAAAACAGTTGTATGTATGTCGATTGAAATTAAAACCGTAAATATTTATTTATTTATTCATTCGCCTGGCGCCATCTAAACAAACAAACAACGAACTCCGCGCTCATAATTTTTATTATTTCTTCCAATAAAATTCGGCAGGCACTATAAACCAATACATAGTCAAAACTAATTTTAGCAATTTTGCTATCTCTGCGCCAGCTCGTATCCCAGAAGCACAGAACTACCAAAAATTGGCGCTCTTAAGCAACGATACTATAATATATGCCACCAAGTTTTCATAATCTATTCCCATTACAGATTTTTATATTTATATTTCGCATTACCGCCATCTGTAAATGAATGGCGACAACAATTGAACAAATGCAGAACACTAATCTATTAAATTGTTTTATAAGAAAGTCCAAGAATTTCACCTCCTAATACATTTTTAAGAAAATTCTCACCCACAATTGTCCTTTCATAGCGTTAAAATAATATACAGGGAATTTTTATTTTAAGGAAACTTTGAACGAGTGTTTTCCACTCCCAGATTAAGTATGAAGTAAAATTTTGAGTTTAGAAAAGCCTTTTTCTAAACTAGAAATTTTTCGCGTAGAAAACACTGGTTAAAAGTAAAGTTAGAAGTCTTTCTAAATTTTACTTCATTCGCCATGCGTATAAAACACTGGTTTTAAGTGAAGTTTAAAATATACGTCTGTAACACACTGCCTTAGTAGCATATTGTGAATTTCACAATATTTTAGTGTTTTATACGCGTGGCGCATGAAATAAAATATGGAGTTTCGAAAAGTCCGCTCCCCTACGCGACCAAACCTAATTTTCATTCTTTTCTAAACTCGAAATTTTATTTCATACTTAACCTAGGAGTGAAAAACACTCGCTTAAAGCTTCAAATTGAAATCTTTTAAAAAAATAACGACTATCTCAAATTTTTCAGCATATACAGCATAAACAGCATGTAATTGGGACATGTATAGTAAAAGAAAAACTCCCTGTATAAAATGTCCCACTCTTAAACAATAGGTAACCTCAAAATCAACTTACCCATTACTTGCACTCTGCAAATCGCACAGGTGTCGCATTCTACGTCCCAACTCCACATCGCGACAGCGTTCCACTTCTTGAGCGTGAACATCTTCTCCACTTTCGGGGCATCCCCCTCGTTTTTGTCGGTATTTTCGTTTTCCGACATGGAAGATATTGACATTAGTCTTGTTTAACAACACTCTTAAGACGTCAAGCTTGTGACAGATCAAAACAAACTGTTTATTCAGGGAAAGAACCTATTCTGTGGATTAAAGTGTTGAGTTACAAGGAGGTTCTAAGAGATGGCGCTAGTATACTGGTTGTTTGAACTCAGTCATGGTATTTTTGTATTTATCACGAATCTACTAATTTATAAACAGCAGCTTAAATTACGCCACTGTTTATTGAAAATTCTTTTTGTTTATAATTACGATTGAAGACAGAAATTTATATTAAATAATAGTCACACTATATAGAAATAAGTACATTTTTATTTTTACAATTTATGTTTGCAGATTTGTTAAATATCAATCAATGTTTAATAATTATTTAAGCATATGGGGCTGCCAGATTTCTTGCTAGTAAAACCGGGACAATATGACGAGTAAAGATAAAATTTCTTAAAATAATACGAAATTAGAAATTTTGTCAGTTATTATATAAACAAACCCACTGAACACAGAATCATTTTAAACATTGCACGAATATTGAACATAGTACTTAAATAAAACATTGTATTAAAATTATTACAACAAAGTTTTAGCAATGTTACAAACATTGTGTAAACGTTTTTCTTGCAATATTGATTTATAAACATTACCTAAATGTTAAAAATGATACTAAAATTCAATATTGTTTTATAACGTTTCAAAAATAGTGCGGCAAAGTAACACAACATTATATAATCATTACAATTTGACTTTTATGCAATATTGTATTGTAAACAATGAATATATAGTATTTTTAATACCTATTTAGAAGTACCAGTAGTACCGTTTTAGCGACATAACATATGCGGCTTCTTGAACACACACACAAAATTATGTTAGGAATTTGTCATGTCAAAAGGCTGACATCTAGACCATTATTCTTAGGGTATCGTTGGAGTAACTTGGTATTCAATGTAACCAGTGGCGGCGTAAGATCACAAATATTAATTAATTTCGTATTATGGAACAAAATAATGTATATGGACGTTGTGATGTTATGTTATAATAATACAACTAAAAGTTCCACAAAATATATTATACAGGCTTAAAAATTCAAACACGTAATGGTTTTCGAATTTAGATTGAATATGTTCTCAAACGTTTCCCTGAGCAAAACTCGAATTACGAAGAATACTCTGCACTTTTAAGATATTTAAGTTAGTTATAAAATATGATTCTATCCAAAGCAACACCCTCTTGCTTTGGATAGAATCATATTTTATAACTTAAAATATAAAATATCTATAAAATGGTGACAAATAAATTAGCAATTTCCCTGCTATAAATACAAAGTAAACTAACTGTAACAAAATAATCATAATTGTAACAAGCAGTAATAATATTTAATAACGGTTCAGTTACATTAAATAAATGACGAAGTGATTTTAAAAGTTTAAAGTCTAAATATCTTGTTGAATAATACTTTATCTTTCTGAAAAAGATAGTTCGTCGTCGAAAAAGATAGTTCATCGTCGGATTCATTCGACACAGAGATCACCATTGGTTCGATATTTAACAAGTCCAATTTATTTTCTACCTCCCATGCCTCAGAAATTATTTTCTCTGTGTGGTTGATGTAATTTTGCCAGTGCTGTTGCGGAACATTTTTTACTACGTTATTCCATACATGTAAAACTTCAGCAGGTGACCCTGTAGTTTTAAAAATAGCTTCATCATAACGTCTTTTAGTCTCTGACTAAACCAT
This sequence comes from Philonthus cognatus, assembly GCA_932526585.2. Lineage (NCBI taxonomy): Eukaryota > Metazoa > Arthropoda > Insecta > Coleoptera > Staphylinidae > Philonthus > Philonthus cognatus. Next base: position 96,282,537 of record OW052243.1, read on the forward strand.
TTCGATGGCATTAAAATGGCAATGATAGGGAGGTAGTCTGAGAACACCATGCTCCGCAGCGTATTTATCTAAATGATAATTTTTTTCCAGCACTGTTTGCTTTTCAACCAGATTCCAAACAGCATATTTTAAAAGATTATTTGGAAAAGGGACATTCTTCTTTCCAAGCCAATCTACAAGACGTTTTTTGCTCCAGCTTTTTCTCGGACTTTCTTCTTCTAGACGACTATGATAAGTTGCGCTATCTAGTATACTTAAGGATGGTTCTTCTAAGTTTGCAATAAGTTGATCTTTAAACCACTTCTCAAAATTTTCGGTATTCAATCACCCGTTTTCTTATTACATTTAAAAATTAGAGATTCATTTGTCACAAATCCATCTTTATTTTCGGCATGACAATAACGTAACGTATCCCACTTCCAATTTTTCTAAAATTACTGTATTTACTGCCACCTTGCCACATTCTTCTATCACCACTTTTGCTAAAAGCCCATCTCTCATCCAGAAAAACCGGTTTATAAATGTTCTTTTTAGCAACTTGATATTTATTTAAAAAAAATTCTCTTCAACCTAATTCCAGGCATTTCCAATAAATGTTTTCTTCCGTTCTACTTTTTGAAGCTAAAGCCCATTTTCTTAATTCCCAAATATAAAGAATTTTTCGAGATCCCAATTTCTGGTGATTCTTCCATAAGTTGCCAGTAAATAGTATCTAAAGTAATATGATCCTTTCGGGCATACATTTTGTAACTCACTTCCCTTTAAAAATGCAGAGTATTCTTTGTAATTCGAGTTTGTAATTCGAGGGAAACGTTTGCAGACATATTACTTCTAAATTCGAAATCCGTTGCTCTGTTTTCATCTTGTAGGTTGTATATGTGCTTTGTGGAACTTTTAGGACTTCGGACGCTTTTTGAATTGCCTTAAATCGAGATCCTAGTTCATTTTGAAAATAACTCACTACATTAAGCATAAGTTTTTTGGATTCATCGGTATATCGCATTTTAGTAGTATATTTTTGCGTTATTTAATGACATTAACAGACATCAAACTTTTGACGTAACGTCTAATTAGTAATCGACGTTCATTTTTGTTGGTAATTTTTTGTTTTAACTGATTCATGATTGATAAATAAAGATGGGGTTATTCCCACTGGGTATTAAAAATACTATATATTAAAAATTATAATATTGCATTTTTAACAATGTATAATTTTTGAAACTGTTGCTGTAATGCACATTGACATTGAACATACAGAGAGTTTTTCATTTAAGTAAACATGTCCCAATTATATGCTGTAAATCTTCAGATATTCATTGTTTTTCTAGAAGAGTTTAACTGAAAGCTTTAAACGAGTGTTTTCCACTCCCAGACTAAGCATGAAGTATAATTTTGAGTTTAGCAAAGCCCCGTGAAAATTTGTCGAGGGTCGCGCAGCGACCCGAGACAAATTTTCTGGGCTTTTCCGGGGTACTGTCTCCCCTAGACTACACATTACTTTTTGTAAGACAGTTTTTTTCTTGTTTTCTTGTTACCAATACATATTTGTATTTTTTGACCGATTTAAACCCAGAAATGAATTTTGCATTAAGATTACAAGAGAAACATTCCCATAAAGTTCACTTAATTGCTGAACATCAGGTTGTATACAATACGGATTCTATGCATTCATCGTATGCAACTTAACATACATACATTCGTATGTTGGGTTGTATACAAATAAGAGTAATCGCTCGTGTTGCATAGGCGTTGCTCTGTCAACGGCGCAGCAACATTTTTCTTTGAACATTAGCATGCAACGTTCCTGCAGGCGGACATTCAGCGTTTATTTAACGTTTTTTAACATTCATGCAACTTAAAACGCAACGTTTTGTGTTGCGCGGTAACATTAATGCAACGTGTCGTGCAACGTTTTCAGTGGGAATATATAACAACTGGAAACAGATATGTTAAAATGTTTTTATATCATCACATCACATCTAATTGTTCCATAATGTGATGATATAAAAAATATTTTAACGTTTCTGAGAAAAAAAAAACAACAGGTATCAGTTTTTTATAAATAAAAAAAGATTTTTTTTGTTTTAAGTATACTTTCACATATTCCATATAAACATTTGTAAAATTAATAAATATGTGATCAAACCTTAGCAGTATATTTTGAACTTGAATTTAAATCAGTGTTTTATACTCGTGGCGCATAAAGTAAATTTTCGAGTTTGGAAAAGCTTACATTCGGATCTGAACGCTACACGTCCAAATCCAAACGTTCAGGCTTTTCTTAGCTCGAAATTTTACTTCATGTTTAATCTGGGACTGGAAACACTCGTTAGAGGCTTTAAATTGAATGTTTTTAATAATACAACGAATGTCTGATATTTAATACATACTCAAAATTGCACTTGAGTTATGTGATTTCCTATTCACAGATGCCACAGATATAAAAGTAAATCGAGAATTTAAAAGTATATAATTATGTATATTAATTTAGAAAACGTATAGATATATTTTTTAAGATTTATGGATATTTTACATATAAATTATAAACAAACTTTTATACAATATATATGTACATTTTTATCCCTAAAAATAGCGGACATTTATTTATATATTTGTTCTCGGGTTTCTCCAGATATTACATAATATTTCTAAGATATTACATTAATATTATGTTCATTATCCCTGTATACTATTCTCTATATCATGCAATAAAATTTATTTAAATTATACATGCATATTATATATCTTTACAAATTAATTAAGTATATATTTTTAGATATTATTTACACACAGATAATTTATATTTGAAGTATGTATATATATGCATACGGTGTAAATTTTCCGACATTCGTTGTTTTTTTAAGTTAAAATTGAAGCTTTAAGCGAGTATTTTCTACTCCTAAATTAATCATGAAGTAAGATTTCGAGTTTAGACAAGCCTGAACGCTTGATTTGGACCAAATTCAGGCTGTTCTAAACTCTAAATTTTAGAATAGAATAGAATAGAATATTTTTATTTTCAGAAACAAATGAGTACATTCATGGGATTGTCAAATAAAGTGGTGTACAAAACTAATTATTACTAGATTAAACATAAAAAACGTAATTTCTAAACATATTAAAAATACTTAATTTCTTAACCTATTAAAACACATTAATTTCTAAATTAATATGTTTAGAAATTAATGTGTTTTAATAGGTTAGAAAATTAAGTATTTTTAATATATAAATTACGTTTTTTATGTTTAATCACATTAAATTGAGATATTTTAAAATAATTTATAACATATTAAAATAATCAGATTTATACGAAATATAAATATTGAGGATTTATATTAGGTATACATACATCACATATTGATAAGAGTAATACATCACATTGCCGTTTTCATATTATCACAGAATCTGATATAATCGTTAGTGGAGTAGAACACATTTTCCAACAGTAGTTCTTTCACATTTTGGGTGAACCGCTTGGTCGTCAGGTCCTTAAGATTGTCTGGAAGGGAATTGTACAGTTTAGTATTTTGTACTAAGCCTGAGTTGTGGTAGTAGCTGTGGTGGTGCTTTGGCAGTTTTAGGAATCTCATCTTGATGTTTTAGTGATGTTGGCTTAAGTTTACGTTGAATAGGTGTAGGTTTTGTTTTACAAATGTTAATGCTTCGTATATATATAGGGTAGCCAGTGGCATGATCTTAAGCGTTTTGAACAATTGACGGCAGCTAGTATTGGGCTAGTATTGGGCCTCGCATTACAGATTGCTCGTAATCGTAGTCTCTTTTGCATCACGAAGAGCTTCTACAAGTTGTTTTCTGTGGTGCACGCCCAGAAGATGATGATGTCATCTGTTGTTGGCAGTATGATATTTAACCTACACGTGCCGTTTCTTCGTGAATGTTTTGTCTTGTCGCATATATTAGATATGAATATTTTGCTATTTTAGAGCAGATGTGTTCAATGTGCCTATCCCACTTTATGTCTTTTTGGATGATTACTCCCAGAAACTTTACGTGGTCGGTTTATTGGATCGTCTCACCCTTTAGGTGTACGCTTGTCTGTTCCATCGGCGTCCTACAGTTCATAATGTGTTTTTGTTACGTTAGCTAGGAGGTTATTCAAGGTCAGCCAGTTGTCTAGGTCCTTAAGTATTTCATTTGTTGTTTCGTTGAGTTTTTAGAAGTGTTCATTTTTGATACTTATTGTTGTGTCATCTGCGAACATTGTTATATGTCCGTTGATTGCATATAGCATGTCTTTGATGAACAACAGAAACAATAAAGGACTAAGAATGCTCCCTTGAGGTACTTTAACAGTTTGTTGTGTTATGTTTGATCTGAAGTGTTCACTTTTTAGGTAGGTCGTTGTCATTTGTGTTCTGTTTGTTAGATATGACGAGATAAGGTGGTAACAATTTCCTCTTAAGAGGAAGTCGACCGCTCTCTAAACGTATAAAACTAAGCATACTGCCGTCTTAATTACATCCTTGTTTAGGGATGAAATATTTTGAAAAATAGGCATACTTTAAGGAAAGTGGAATCTTAATGCCAGTCTTAGTAAAATATTTCTCACTTTGGCCGTTCTTTTATAAAAAAAATATCAAACATTGTTAAACTTGCGTAATCGCATCTTCAATATAATTTTTTTCTGCAACATTTATAAAAAATATTGGGAAACTAAATCAGTCACATTGTAGAAGAATTCTTTTCGAAGAATTTTAATTTTTTCCAATTATTTCTATCGTACAAAAATTCATTGGGATGTCGCGCAATATTGAAGTTTCAGAAATTTGAAAAACTGTTTTACGCGCGACATCCTAGTGACTATATTTAACCAAATAAATACATGAAAAAAATCACATATCTTTGCAAAGGAATTATCTACAATGTGACTGATTTAGTTTTTCAATATTTTTTATAGATACTGCAGACAAAAATAAAATTAGGAACGCGATTTCGCTAGTTTACCAATGTTTGATATTATTTTATGAAATAACGGTAAAAGTATAAAATACTTTATTGAGATGGACTTAAAGATTGTACTTTCCTTGAAGTATACCTATTTTATCAAAATATTTCATCCCTAAACAAGGATGTAATTAAGACGGCATTATGCTTAGTTTTATACGTTTAGAGAGCGGTCGACTTCCTCTTAATCAGTACGAATAGAATTTGTTTAAAAGAAGCTCGTGTGGCACACAGTCGAAAGCTTTTTTAAGTCGTTGAATACTAAGAATACGCATATGTTTATGTCACCCCTGCATTTAATGTAATCAGATATTCTGTTATAGATTACTCTTTCAAATATTTTTAAGAAAGCAGGTAGTATTGAAATTGGTCTGTAATTTTGTATTTGTTTTGTATCGCCCTTTTTAAATATGGGGATTATCTTACCTAGTTTTAGTGCTGAGGGGAATCTACCCTATGCTAAATTTTACTTACTACGCTACGCATATCAAACAAGGATTTCAAGTAAAGTTCAAAGTATACTGATTCCTTCACAATATTTAGTGTTTTATACGCGTGGCTCATGAAGTAAAATTTCGAGTTTAAGAAAGCCTGAATTTATTTTCTAAACGTTCAGGCTTTTCTGAACTCAAAATGTTACTTCATGCTTAATCTGGGAGCAGAAAACACTCGTTTTAAGCTTCAATTTGAACCGTTTTCAAAGAAAAACGATATGCGAAGATTCACAGAATATACACTGTAATTGGGATATGTAGACTTATAAGAAAAACTCTCTGTATATATTATGTGTGTGTTTATTGGGTATACTTTAAGTAAAAATTCCCAGTATCTATTTTAATTTAAAAAAAAAAAGTGGTATGAACAATGAATGATGATACATAAAACAGGATAAATACATGTATTTACCGATCGTTATCATATATTATAACTTATAAGAAAAACACACTTATTAATTTCAACTTATTCAAAAAACTACACAAAAAAAAAACGATACAATATTGAAATAAACAAGATCGTGTACTCAAACAGGAAACATTTTTTTTTTAATTCAATGTTGAACATTATATATTTCTTAATTACACTATGCCATATAATAAGGGCACTTTAACTCAGTGACAGCTCGTGATCTAAAGAAGTGGGTCGGCCGAATGTATCAGCACACGCGCACTGAGACTAAACGGCCTGCCGTACCGTTAGAATGATATTTAAAAAAATCGCCCGACTTTCAAAAATTGAGAGAGAATGCTCCCGAAGTTATAATAACATTTTTAAATATGTTATATACATAATATGGTTAATTATAATTATACACTGATATATTCTACATATTCTACCTAAAATGCCTAGGTAATATTTTGTAAATTACAATTAGGTAACTATTTAATTATTGTTTCCATTTTTAAATTACATCTGTTGTTTAACTATATTTTAAAATTCGAGATATGTTCTGATTTCTGAAATAAAATTTTAAACAAATATGTTTTAATACCGGTCAATTGTTGGCCTTAATGACTAATTTGTATTAAGAGGGAACATTTTTGCTGGTAGTGTGTTTCTGGGGTACGAGATGGCGCAGAGATTGCAAAATTGCTCAAAGTAGTTTTGACTATGTATTGGTTCATAAAAAAAACAATGGAACAGTGATGAAATGGCATGGTAAAAATGTTTTAATTTGCCATCATTTTGAAAAAAACGAAAACTGTCGAAAATCGATGAAATGTTAAAATTTAAGAAAATGTTGAAACAATGTCAAAAAGTGATGAAATGTGAAGAAATATTGAAATTTTACAACAATTTGAAGTATGTGAAAAGTGATAATAACAAAAATATGTTTTAAATATTTTAAACTTAAAAATTAATCATTGTTTTTATGCCCGTGGCGCATGAAGTAAAATTTCGAGTTGAGAAAAGCCTGAATTTGGATTTGGACCAAATCCAAATTCTTAGGGCTTTTCTCAACTCGAAATTTTACTTCATGCTTAGTCTGGGAGTGGAAAACATTCGTTAAAAAAGAATCAATGGCTTTTTACAATATTTTCATTAGTTTACAAAATCTTGAGGGTTTTTAAGTTTTTGTCCAATTTTTAGAAATCTTGTCAATTTTCGTGAATTTCCAAGATTTCCTTTCGTTACTTTTTAAAACTTTGACACCTTATTTGTATTTCCTAGATTTTTGTTAATTTAAAAAAATGTCGGTATTCGTGAATTTTTTCAGAATTTTGTTTATTTTCAGGCTCGCAAATTTCAAAACGTTTAATAATCGTTAACGATTAATATAACGTCTAAATTAATTAATCGATGCTGAAAAATTCATGCAAATTGATGAAAATCTCGATATGTTGAAAATCTAACGAAAATTAAACAAGTGTCGTCCACTCCTAGACTAAGCATGAAGTAAAATTTCGAGTTTAGAAAAGCCCCGCTTAGAAAATTTGTCGAGGGTCGCGCAGCGACCCGAGACAAATTTTCGCGGGGCTTTTCTAAACTCGAAATTTTACTTCATGCGCCACGCGTATAAACCACTGATTTAAAGTAAAGTTGAAAATATATACTGCTAAGATGTGAGAGATATTTACTAAGATATAACGAAAAAATATAAAAAATATTTATTTTGTAAAGGCGATAGTAATAATAAAAGTAGAACAAATTTAGTTTAAGACAATTTTTCATATTCTTAATATTTAAATCATCATATCTATAGCGAGGACAGTGCTACGATGGACACATCAACATATTTTTTATTATGAAATAAAAACACTTGGAGCTGAGCCGAAAACCGCAAAAACCGTTATTTTTTTCGGAACGAAAACCGCAACGAAAAAAACACCTCTTAGAATCCCTGATTAAATTTCGGGTTCGCAAATTTCAAAAAAAATGATTTGACAAAAAATATGAGGCCTTTCTTCAAAACATTTATTAATCGTTAACGACTAATATAACGCCTGAATTAATTAATCGATGCTGAAAAATTCATGATAAATGTTAAAAATTCATAATAAATATTGATAACTTCTTGCAAATTTACACTTGTATGAAAATTTTAAAGATCAGCGGAAATCTTGGAAATTTGGAAAATTAACGGAAATCCTGGTAATTTACGAAAAGCGGTTATATTTTTATTATTTTCTAAAACTTCGAAAATTCACGAAAAATAAGATTTTGAAAATTAACTAAAATTGTGGAAATTCATGAAAAAAAAAGTTTAGGAAATTCACGAAAAAACGTCAAAAACCATCAGAATTTTAGAAATCAACAAAAATCTTGTGATTTCATAACACGCGTCAAAATTTTAAAAATTAATAAAAATCTTGGGGAAATTTACAAAAACTGGAAAATTGATGAAATTTATCAACATTTAAGAAAACAAGTTTTTAAAAAATATATATAATTTCTGTTCACTCACATTAACCGGTACGGCCCGGCCGACCCTGCCGTCCCTGACGAGCCGTCACTACTATAACTTGATATATTTCAATTCAATTTGTAGCTAAAATTAGTCAAAGATACGCTTTTGCGACCACGACCCGCGAGGAAAATGAGGCCCACGAGATGAACACTTTTTTTTGTAAATGTCATATTTTGAAATCTCGTACTATAACGATCACTTGTAAAATTTTCGAAAATTTTTATCAATTAATTGGATCTTGGAAAATTGTTTGGAGACCCCTCATTTAAATTGGTTATCAAGCCAACTGATTTTTAATTTAATTTATTTTATTCATATATTAATATCAAGGCGCTTTACTCATACATAATTTATAAAAATATGAATTAAATTCCTTTATCTCTTTATCTCTTATTTTGATGGAAACGTTTATCAATTTCTTCTTTTTTATTTAAAGTAGGAGACAGACTGATAATTTTGTTCAATATACACAGATCAAATCTTATTCAAAAACATGACTAACAAAAATAAAAACAATCACTTACTTATTCGCAAATCAAAATCGTCCATTGCACGACGCCTAAGAAACTCCAAAACTTAAAAATCAATCGATATTTTCGAAAAACCGAACACACGAAACGCACCACGCCAATAATTCACGTCAACTGAACGCTTATTGTTAAGCTTATCAAAACTCCGATTTCGCCTAGAACAAAATCAGTGCATTTTTTAGTGATCTCAGCGCAGGTAAATAGAATAGTAAAATTATTCCCTTAAACAGTTTCAATTAGGATTATAGTGGTAAGTGAATCGTTGAACTGTTTACTCAATTGGATTAATTCATTAATTGTGTAGTTTTGGTTTCGAATTTTAGTAGTTGAATAGTAAATTGTTTGTGCGTTTAGAGTAATTAATTGTGTGATTTTGTTTTCGATTGGGAAAGTAATTAGATGGATACACCAGCATTTTTAATTAAAAAAATAATAAAAAAGTAATACGCAAATCTAAATTTTCAGGCTTTTCTGAACTCAAATTTTTACTCGTTATACAATAATCAATAACTAATTTTGTCATTTAATTTTTTAACCTAAAAATATGCAATTTTAAGCAGGGTTGTTAAAAGAAAACGGTTTTTTCATTTTAATCAAAACAAACAGTTTTTTTTAACAAAACATGTTTTTTTCATTGAAACAGCGTTTAAAACATTAACGATTAAAAACGTGTTTAAAACAGAACATACAGGGAATTTTTCTTTTGAGTATACATATCCTAATAATTACAGCGTTTTTTAAGTTTGCGGGAATTTGTTGTTTCAAAGCGATTGATTTGGGGCTTTTAACGAGTGTTTTCCACTCCCGGACTAAGCATGAAGTAAAATTTCGAGTTTAGAAAAGCCTAAGAATTTGGATTGGCCGCGTAGCGAAGCGGAGCGGCCAATCCAAATTAGGCTTTTCTAAACTCGAAATTTTACTTCATGCGCCACGCTTAAAAACACTAATTCACAGTGACGTTCTAAAATACATACATACAACAACAATTATAGGCAACCTAATATACGTTAGAGTTATTGGGTTGCCTATAATCACTGTTTTAAACAATTTGTTTAGCGCAGAATTTGACGTTTTATTAACACTTATTTGACACACATGCTCTATTAACAACATCTAGAATCACTAAAAAAAGAGCTCCTTGGTTAACCTCGACAATTAGGGAAATGATAAATTTGCGTAATAATAGTTATAAAAGGTTCAAACACTAAAAATCCAACTGATTTTTTATATTACAAACATTTAAGAAATGCTGTAAATTCGGCTGTATCTAAAGAGAAAAAAGCTTATTTTGAGTATGTAATGAAAAATGATAGATCAAATATCTGGAAATGTCTAAAAAACAGTGATGTCTTAATTAACAAAACGAACAACATTCCGAACTTTCTAAAGGATGTAAACGGATATAACAATTACTTAATAAATTCTATTAAAAGTAATCCGAACGATGATTTGGTCTCATTTTATAATGATAATAGTTACTCCACAGTAACCGATAGATTAACTTTTAAATTAATTAATAATGAAGACATTGTTCGAATTTTATCAGAAATCAAATCGAATACCGTAGGCGCTGATGAGATATCTATTACTATAATTAAACTTTGTTGTCCATTCATTGTTCCGTATATTACCCATATTATAAATTGCTGTATTGAGCAATCAACTTTCCCAGATTTATGGAAGATAGGTATAATAAAACCCATCCCTAAGACAAAGAGTCCAAATGATTTCAAAGACCTTAGGCCAATTTGTATACTACCAACACTCTCGAAAATTTTGGAACGTGTTATCAAAACACAAATAATGGAATTTCTTGAGGTAAATCACCTTCTTCCTAAGGAACAGTCTGGTTTTAGACCCAATTATTCTTGTTGTACTGCATTGCTCAATGTAACTGACGATATTATCACAGCTACTGAGAGAGGTTTATTAACATCAGTTATTTTACTTGATTATAGTAAGGCGTTCGACACTATAAACCACGATATATTAATTGCTAAACTCCATTATGTGGGATTTCAAAGAGAAGCAATATCTTTAATAGCGAGCTTCTTAAAAGCAAGGTCTCAAGTCGTAAAAATTGATAAGGTTATATCAGCTTTTGATTGTTGACTCATCTAACACTTGGTGAAACATCTTTACACTTTTTATATAAGGTTGATAGAATAAAACACTTGGTTTTTGTTTCACAAATTCAATATTTTATTTCCACGACTAGTTTCGGTCAGACGACCATTATCAATGTGGTTTACAAGGATTACTATGATTTACAAAAGAGCGGACCGCGTTTTATACATTGGGGATTAAGGCTAATGGCTTAAGACTAAGTAGGGTGGGAGGAGACCTGATTACTGGAGCGTAATTTGACAAAGGTGTCGATCAGCGGGGTGTTAATTGCGTCTAAATTGTCGTTGGTTACATATAGGCCCTTTCTGATCGCATCCTTAATGTAAAAAATTTCCCAGTAATTAAGTTTCCTCGATTTGTTTATGATTTTTAATGTTTTTGTCCTTGTATTGCGGTTGAACATATGTTTAATGTAGTTTGGTATAACGTTTTTCTTTAAACATTGGATATTGAACCAGATGTGGTTGGAGCTCTTCTTAAATCTAAGTAAGTTTTTCTTGTATTTAAAGATGAGGACTGCTGTACTGGCACTGTATAAACTTTTGATTGTTGACTCATCTAACACTTGGTGAAACATCTTTACACTTTTTATATAAGGTTGATAGAATAAAACACTTGGTTTTTGTTTCACAAATTCAATATTTTATTTCCACGACTAGTTTCGGTCAGACGACCATTATCAATGTGGTTTACAAGGATTACTATTCTATCAACCTTATATAAAAAGGTTATATCAGGGTCGTTAAGCGTCACCGCGGGTGTACCCCAAGGTTCCATTTTAGGCCCTATACTTTTTTGCATCTACACATCTTTCCTAACCGATGTTCTAAAGTACTGTTCGGCAAATATTTATGCGGATGATACACAGTTGTTATACTCTTTTAAACTTGAAAATACAGAGTCCGCTTTTGAGTGTATCACTTCCGATATAGCAAAACTGGTCGAAACGTCAACTAAACATTCTTTGATAATCAATGCCTCAAAATCGACAGCTATGCTATTTGGTCCCAATAGCTTAACGCCTCTTGCAAAACCTCTTTTAAAAATTATGGTTGGTAACGACACTTTAGAATTTGTCAATTCCGTAAGGAATCTTGGCCTTACTTTCGACAAGAATCTGCGTTTTAAGCTTCACATTAATAAGTGCATTTCCCGAGCATACCTTAATCTGAAGATGATTTATTCTAATAGGAATGTCCTCTCTTTGCAAATAAAAAGATTTCTATGCGACACGTTGGTTCTGAGTCCCTTTGATTTTGCGGACGTTGTTTACAATGCTTGCTTAGACTGTAATACTAAAATGCGCATACAAAAGGTTCAAAACGCGTGTTTAAGGCTCATATTTGGTATTCGAAAATATGGTCACCTATCAGGTAAATTACGTGATTTGAATTGGCTAGACATGACCGAACGACGAAACCTACACTGTTGTACCCTTTATAATAAAATTATTCAGACGCGCCATCCTCCCTATCTCTATGACAGAATTGTATTTCGGTCTAACGTTCATACCATTAATGTGAGATTTAGAGGCAGGATTTCTCCACCTAAACATAAAACATCTTTTTTTTAGATCATTTTCATTTAGTTTTATGATGAATTAATTTCTCACTTAACCCGTGGTGAAACATATTTAATTAATACGCTTTGATAAAACACTTGGTTTGTTTCACTGATTTTTTATTTTTACTCCAACTAGTTTCGACCTTAGGTCATTCTCAAGGAGATATATCTGAGAATGACCTAAGGTCGAAACTAGTTGGAGTAAAAATAAAAAATCAGTTAAACAAACCAAGTGTTTTAATCAAAGCGTATTTTCATTTAGTATTTACAACATTTATAATTCCATACCCAATCTACTCAAAAATCTCACAAACAATAGTTTCAAACAAGCAATGAAAAAATATATATTTTGTAATAAGTTTTCCCCATAGAATCTTAGTTTAATTATTGTCATTATAAATATATTTGTCTTTTCTCTCTCTCTTTATTTCTTTTTGTTATAAAACAGTTTATTTCTAGAACGAACATTGAAATAAAAAAAAAATCTGTAATTCTTTTAGCACTCTTAAACGATATATATATATTTTTTTTCCTCACAGGTTAAGTGGAAGAGCAGAGATAGTTTTTTTTAAGCTATCGCTGAACTTCGCCTGTATTTTGTTTTTTGTTTACTTTGTATTTTCTTTCAATTGAATAAAGACAATTTATTTTTATTATTATTATTATTATTATTATCTACATAATAGATTGCTAAAGCCGTATATTTTAAGCTTTACGATATTTCAGGGTTTTATATGTGTGGCGCATGAAGTAAAATTTCGAGTTTAGAAAAGCCTAATTTGGATTGGCCGCTCCGCTTCGCTACGCGGCCAATTCAAATTTTCAGGCTTTTCTAAACTCGAAATTTTACTTCATGCTTAGTCTGGGAGTGGAAAACCCTCGTTTAAAAATTCAAATTGAAATCTTTTAAAACAGCATCGAATGTCGTAAAATTTTCAGTGTATGCATACGTATACCTGAAAGAAAAATTTCCCGTATTTAAAAATCACATTACTGCACAAACAGCTGTGATATTTTATTGTAATAAAATGTTAAATTTATTAATGTAGTTTGAAATATCTTCAACAATTTAGTTAAAATTTAAAAATGTAAACAAAATCTTTAAAAAAATATAACTTAGCAAATTTAAGATAAAAAAATAACGTTTTAAGCAAAGTTCACGTTTAAAACATGTTTAAAACAAAACCGTTTAAAACACGAAGGCTGTTTTTAAACATGTTTAAAACACTGTTTTAAAACAAAGTGTTTTAAACATAACAACCCTAATTTTAAGAAAAGTGATGTATATTAAAAGCAATTGAAATTTAATTGCAATGCTAAAATTGAAAATAAAAACGTTAAAAATGCAAATATAAGCTACCACTTATCTTCAAAAGTTTTTTGTGTTTTTATTGATTTAAGTTTTATTTTATTAAATTGAAATACAACAATTCCTTGCCATTTTCAAATGTGAATACATATTCCTGTTATATTTAGATGTATGCTTTTATATTTAATAATACTCCTAACAGATGTCGACACATGCACGATATTTGTTAAGGAATTTGAATAATGGCACAGCGATATTTGAAGTTCGTCTGATTATTACCAGATGGCTGGACTGTACTATGATCGCCCAGGATATTCATTAGATGAAAAAGACTAACCTTTTATTTGAAAACTGCCCTTTATTCGTTAATTACATAATTGCAGTTTAATTACACCGAGTTCGCGATAAAAGTGAACGTGAATCGATAAATGGCTACCGCGTTAAGTGATGTGGTTCACCTGAAATAATATCGCGATTCAATCGTGAGTGGCGTTATGTACTCAAAATTTACCCGCAGAAGGTAAGTTATATCCAAAACCCCTACCCTTTCTGCCGGCTTACAACTCACGGGTACCGCGTACCGCAAACATAACCTGAAAATCAATGGTCATGTACACCACATGTTTCATAGTATTCCGTGTAGATTTATATGTGCAAAGTTTTATGTGATATGTTAAGATTGGAATAAAGAATTGTTATTTTTATTATTTTCATTAAACTCCTCATCTAGTAAACAAGTGCACCCCCTGCACTTTTAAAACGAAAACTTTTAAATGTGTTTGTAGCATAAATTATTTACTGCTTATATTAATTACATAATAATTATACAACCCCTTTGGCTAAAAATTATTTTTCCCTTGAAATTAAATTTAGATTTGACGGTAGTCTTTACCTTCATACGAGTGTTTTGTTTTTTTCGCAAAACAATTTTTACAATACACACAAGAAATGTTTATATTACAATATAATTTGTGTTTGTAAAATCATATTTATCAGCTAATTACTTTTTAGCAAAACAATTTTGAGAACATGCACACGAAATGTTTATATTACAATATCATTTGTAATTGTAAAAACATACTTATCAGCTAATTTTAATACCTCTATTTGTAAAAAGAGACTAATAACGCAATCGTTTATTCATTCGTATGCTGGACAGCGTGTGATTAAAGAGTGATCCAAACCTATTAATTTTTGAAACTTCAAAGGTAAGCATTTACACTTTTTTTTTTAATTTTGCAATTTCTTGGGAAAAATAAGAGTTAACTATTAAAGTAACACTCATACAAAAATTTGTGATGGAATATCCCAAAAACTAGCTCTCGACTGTAATAAATACTTAACCATCCTTAGGTTTTAAACTTCGAATCAGATTTATAACAAGATAAATTCCAATTCAAAACTATTTGAATTCGAGAAAATAAGCTTACGATTCTTATAGTTTGCACACTTTAAATACAATATATAAAATTACGAAAAAACATTTGCAGATTTATAAATAAAATTTACTAATAACTGTTGATAAATCCAACATATTTTGGCTAAATTTAATAAAATTGACAATTCCAATTGTTATTCGCTTTAAATAACGGTGTTTGCGACTGCACAGAAGCCCACCGAGGACCGCGAGTTGGCAAGCCCTGAACTAAGAACATTCACAAACAAAAAAAAACTAATTAATGCAGCAATGGTAAAAGTGTCTTAATTGTAAAGTTGGGTTGAATGGTAAGGTTAAGGTTAAGGGGAATATAACAGTGGTCTGAAATTTAATGTTAGGTTTATTTAAAAACTAAAGGTCCTAGAAAGTTGAAATTTTGACAGCGTATATTAAGCCCAATTATCTAGTAAAATATCGAAGTACTTTTTTTTTTAACAATTTGCTTTCAGAGGTATGAAAAAAATAATGTTATATTTTTCAAAATTAAAAAAAATATTCCCATATCTTACTAGTTTATACTATAAGGAATATAATGTGAACATTTCATAAAGATGCGATAACTCATGCCCGAGTCAGGTTAAAATAAAAATCTTGAAAAATAAGACCGTAAAATACCGCCGCCTTGCGGATCTTCTCTTAGTTGAACGCGCTGTACACTCATCTGCACAATTATTGGAGGGGCGAGCAGCATGCGGCCAGCGTTTATCACTGGGCCGGTGAACGCTGTGCGGCTTCGCGTTTGTTTTTCTTTTCTTTTCTCAATCATAGTTAACAAAAACGGCTCGCGTCGTTAGCATTTGTTCTCGTAAAATTAATATTTCCCAATTATAATCGATATTTTATTGTACTAGTGTTTTATTTTTATGCTTTCTGACTACTAATGGAATAAGTATTTTTTTATACTGCATGTTCACTAATATAGAAAACACGAAATGTTTCACTAATTTAAATAAAGATGTGTAATATACCTTTAATGTTGGCTTCCCTAATTATTTGACAGTGTCGGTATTATTAAATTATTTTTAAAGTTTTTTTTTTAATCAATAAGCCAGAAGCAATCAAATAACAATCAGTCTTGTTCAAATCATTATTTCGTCTTAAATCTTTCGTTGTTAAGCTGTTGTTAAATGCCATTAAACTTCTCGCAATAAAACTATTAAAGTAAATTGTAAAGTTTCTAGCAATCAGACCTATTTGAACCAACTGCGACTTCATCCACGAATCAATGATATCAAAACTATAAGAATAGTAAGAATAACGTCACTAATATGACGTTGTCGTAGATTAATGTTACAAATCAACTATTTTTTACTGAGCACAGGTAATATATGTTTGACGAATGTTTAAAAAAATTTAGGGTTTAACTGCGTGCATATTCATTGTTAATTATTTCAGAAAAAATAGAACTACAGTAATAATAAGCTAGTTATTATAATGCATTTCAAATAACAAGCTTCTTGCTCAACATTGCACCAAGTCCAATATATTTTTTAAGGCCCGGCTTGGCCCGACCCGGTCATAAAATAAGAGAGATTGAGTTTTGCCTGACCCGGCCCCGTCAACATTTAAGATCTAAATAAATAAAAAATATACTTATCTGATTATAGGCATAGTTTTTAGAAAAAGTAAAAAAAATATATATAATTAAGATAATTTAAATATTGAATATGATACGGGAAAATCGCCTAAGAAAAATTCAGGCCCGTGCAGTGCTCCAATTGACATATCTTCCCCAAAATATTTTAGATGACAAATCTCAAATATATTTTTTGTTGAGTATAAAATGTCTGCCTGAAGTCATTTTATTATTTATTTGTTGCATTCATAAAAACTAGAATATTTGATAAAATAAAAATTGAAATTCTCCCGAAAATTTGGGGTATTTACCCAATTTGGCAGAGGCCAAAATAATACACATTATTTTCATGGCCATAGCAGTTAGGAAATATAATATTCCTATATAAAAAAAATCATTGAAAATCCTATGTTCCGCGTTTTTTATACAGGGTGTCTACGGTAAACCGTTCGTTAAAAGTTTATGGGGTTGCCGTTGCACTAAAAATTTGAAAAAAATCCTTATTTCGAAGATTTGTTTTTCGTCGCATTTATGGAGGAAATAATGCGCGGATAAGTCGCAACTGAATTTTAGTAGGCAAGTAGTAATGTTTTTGTTTTGTCGCGTATGTAATGCAAAATGTCAAATAATAACAGTATATTACGTAACCAGAGTAGTATCCAGTATATTACATATGAGCGGACATGTTGCGCACGAGCCGCGCAGCGGCGAGTGCAGTATTCCGCGAGTATGTAATTGCCATACCACTCGAGAAACGTACGATACTTTACCTACGCCCTAACAAAATAAACAATGAGTATTAAAGAACAACTTATTTATTGTAATAATTTTTAATAGTACCATGACAATGATGGAAACTAAATTACTACTTGAATAATATTTAGGGAATAAAGCTGTACATTTTCCGACATTCGTTGTTTTTTAAAAGAGTTCAATTTGAAGCTTTAAACGAGTGTTTTCCACTCCCAGACTAAGCATGAAGTAAAATTTCGAGTTTAGAAAAGCCCCGTGAAAATTTGTCTCGGGTCGCGCAGCGACCCGAGACAAATTTTCTGGGCTTTTCTAAACTCGAAATTTTACTTCATGCGCCACGCGTATAAAACACTAAAATATTGTAAAATTTATTTGTATTCGAACTTCACTTAAAATTTGTGTTTTATACGCGTGGCGCATGAAGTAAAATTTCGAGTTTAGAAAAGCCCAGAAAATTTGTCTCGGGTCGCTGCGCGACCCTCGACAAATTTTCAAGGGGCTTTTCTAAACTCGAAATTTTACTTCATGCTTAGTCTGGGAGTGGAAAACACTCGTTTAGAGCTTCAAATTGAACCATTAAAAAAAACAACGAATAACTAAAGATTTGAAGAAAACAAGCTGAATTTGGTATACGTATATTTTAAAGAAAAACTCCCTGTACATCAAATAAATGTCAGTACCCTGCATAAATGCGACGAAAAACGAATTTTCGAAATAATTCGAAAACTACTCGCTTTAGAAGTATATTTATATAATACTTTTTTGTAGGAAATTTCCCCCCTAATCGTACTACGTGATAAAAATTGGATCATTCCATTAAAAAAAAAAATACTTGATATTGAAGAGAGCACTTAAATATTGACATTTTAAGAACACTTATGGTCAAAATTGACAGTTTCCAATTAATTTACTCATAGAGGCATTCTCTAGGTACAAGTAGAGATATAAATCATATTTTTATCTTATTCTTAAGAGAAGTTACAGACAGATTTTGAGATGCCTTTAAAAGGTCAAAATTTTAGAAACATTTTTTTTTCTTGAAAACTATAAGAGATAACTGTACATATGTTTGAATAAAATATGTTGCAATTCAAACGAGAAACCCAAAAAATTACTAATATGTAGGGTGTTCTATTTAAAATAACAAATTTGGTGCTACTTCCGGTTGAACCGGAAGTAATATAAAGTTGAAATATTTCACATGAGGAGAACTGGTTCAACCATATGCCAAGGATTGTTTTCAAATTTTTAGTGCAACGGCAACACCCTAAACTTTTAACGAATGGTTTAGCGTAGACACCCTGTATATATCCGGCATATAAATATTTACAAGGACCTTATGAACATGAATTATTTTATTATTATATTTTTAAGAAATAATGTCTATTTAATAAAATAAAACACATAGTTTGTTTGGCTGTCGTAACTGGAGTCTTAAAAGAAAAAATAATGTGTTATAATGACAAGAATAAGAATCATCGGTTTTGTAAATACCGAAAAATAACACAGGATCCGATAACGCTTTCTAACGTATTAAAAACAATACATAGCTTGTATGTATTATCAGCGTGTTTAAATAATACGAATCGACACTTTCTTTAGATCCGTCTTTTTTATACGTTTTTTTTTTTCGTCTATTCCACGCGAAGCGAGACCTCATCCGTTCATGCCAAGGAGCAATGCACAAATGCACAGCGAGCTGCCGCTTTTCTCTCTGACTGTATTCGCCCCACTTGTCCTGTAAATTTGGCATCGGATAAGCTACTCTAAACTATGTGGGTCTTTCCAACACGATCGGTGTGTTACACTGCAATAATCCCCTTAAGGTTAGGGTATATTCTAAGCGTTATCACTTTAGTTTAACATTAAGATTATTTAAATGCAGAAAAGAAGTCACATCAAATACATTCTGTAAATATATTTCAAAAATTATTTGTTTGTTTAAAGATAAAAAAGTGATCGTTTCCTTCTCCTCTTTGTAAACTTATTTTATAGTTATGTTAACATTAATATTATTGTCATTATTAATTCATTCGTTATATATAGATGGATGGATGGATGAATAAATTATAGCCACAGAAAAGTCGAGAATACAATAATATTTCATGTTTTAATACAAACAACTTAAGTCTTGAATTTCTTTGGTTACTAAACCATTTCTTTTAATTTGTTTATGTTTACACTGTAAATCTGAGTGATATTTCATCACATTTGGAATGCACAAAGGAGACGGAACGGTGTCATTAAATGTGTAACTTTACATCTGACAAGTTAATTTAGCTCCTAAATAAATATTTTAAGTAAATTCAATCTTTAAAATAAACACTTGCTTAATTACCACTTGTGGAAAGTGGTAATTAAGCAAGTGTTTATTCCAAAGATTAAATTTACTCAAATATAAATAACTATAAGATAGTAATATATAAAATTACGAAACACTATTTCTGAAAATGCAAACAATGTCTTAATTAATAAGACAACTTAAGACGATAAATATCTATAGATGGCCTAAGACATTAGTTTTAATCCAAGTCCTTTCACTTCAAATTTTTTTTTGTGTTATCTCTCCTTTCATTTTAAATTTGTATTTGTTAGTTGGTTTGAAGAGAATTTGACCTAAACGTTACATATACTTTAATAGAGCGCTGTAACAAATCAAATTAAATAAGATTTTAAATATTTCATTGTATAATTCAATATCCGGAGGTGTATTTGCACGGAAAGTAGTTGTTTCAATGGATATTTATCGTCTTAAGTTGTCTTATTGATTAAGACATTGTTTGCATTTTCACGAATAGTTTTTCGTAATTTTATATATTATGTTTAAAGTGTGCAAACTATAAGAAGCGTAAGCTTATTTTCTCGAATTCAGATAGTTTTGAATTTGAATTTATCTTGTTTTAACTATAAGAGTTCAAATTGAAACTTTAAACGAGTGTTTTCCACTCCTAGATTAAGCATGAAGTAAAATTTCGAGTTTAGAAAAGCCTGAAAGTTTGGATTGGTTGCTCCGCTTAGCGGGGCGACCATTCCAAATTTTCAGGCTTTTCTAAACTCGAAATTTTACTTCATGCGCCACTCGTATAAATTACTGATTTCAAGTGAAGTTTAAAATACACTACTAAAACAGCATGCTAAAGACGTATATTTGGAACTTTATAATAATTCAAAACACTGAATTATTGTAAAGTTCAAAATATACATACGTCTTTAGCATGCTGTTTTGATAGTATATTTTGAATTTTACTTGAAACCAGTAATTTATATGCGCGGCGCATGTAGTAAAATTTCGAGTTTAGAAAAGCCTGATAATGGTATGGCTTTTCTAAACTCGAAATGTTACTTCACGCTTATTGTGAGAGCGAAAAACACTTTTTTAATGCTTTAATTTAAATTCTCAAAAAAAAAACAACGAATGTATACTTAAAAGAAAAATGTCCCGTATATGGTTTCCGGGGGAAACAAAATCCATTTTTTTTATTCTGCAAATCGTTAATATTATACGCATAAAATATTGATTAAGCTATCACCAGAGTACAGTAAAGTATCTCGGCCATTCCATAAATAAGTGCACACTTTTTTGGGGTACATCGGGGATTTTATCAAATTTTACATATATTATAAAGGCTGTCAAGACATGGCTTTTGGTTGTTACTAGAGGTGAAACAAATTATTGTGTCAAAAGTTATAATAATATAAACTTTTAGTACACTTTTATTTTGAACTCAAAAATATCGTAAACCGTTACCTATACAAAAAAAGTTATTCTGTACTTTTTTGTGCTTAAATATTCAAAGTTTAAAAATTTTTTTCCAAAACGAAAAAACTATTGAGATAGATTTTTTTAATAAATGTAACATCTTAAAAAGTAATCAAATACTTATGTTTTAATTTTTTATTTAAAATTATATGTTATACCCTAAACCTTCCTAAAAGTTTTTCCGTTTTCAAAAAGATGGGAACATTACAACTTGTTGAGATATGATTAACATGAGGCGCTCTCGCCATTGGTCCATGGACCGGATCGCGGTGTGCGCTGCGTGTCCCGCTTAATAAACCAAGAGAACTTTATTTATTTATTATTTAACCTGAAATGAAGTCACTCATACAGTTTATCCAATATTATAAATGATTTCCATTTTTAGCTATCAAAATTATTTACCGATAAATTGCAAACGCACTTACTCTACAATGATTTGCTTTTTTGCGGATTACAGCAAAATCGGTGCGGCCAGCCCCCCCGCGGGGAGGTCAAAATAAAACTTAAAACTTTGCATTTCTGTTAGTATATCTATTTTTAGCATACTTTAAAACATATACATATGGAATATCAATTCATTTACGTAAGTAGTTATGTCAACAATAATTCGCAAAGTTGAACAATTTATGCTAATGAGTTTCAATACTAAAGCCTTACAAATAATTTCCAAATAGTTGTTTTTTTTTCTGAATATAATATGAGTATGGCACTTTTCAATAGAACTGAAATTTTATCAAGAAGAAGTAAAATACCTTAGATATGAATTTTTAAAAATGATCAATTTTAAAAATGAAATTACAACTTTGTTGGACTCTCAGTCCTTTTAATCAAATAGGAATGTAATACTGCTTAGATCATGATATTCTGTAATTATCTATCTATCTAACCATGTCAACCTTTTTTTTAAGTCGATCCATCCGCCGAAGTTATGATTTTTTTTCCACCGAAGGATTACATTACACATTACACAAATTGGAGCGCGTTACATACGCGCGCCGCGCCACACAAATGCCAGTCTAAATTCAACGCATAGAATTATTACAAGAGGTTTATTATTAAATATTTTTATGAGTTAACTGTCATTGTATTATAATATTAATAATTTATTGTAGTGATTATTAATTTTAACATATTCTTTTATTGGGGATTATAGTGAATAAACTTTCATGTATGTATGTACAAACTCACCTGAAAATTCGGCCATTCGCATTCCTCTTCCGGATCAATATCTTCTTCTGAATCGCTTGAATCAACATTCGTGGAAATTAATGCAATTACCTCATTAGGCAATTCTCTTTTCTTCGGTATAGGTGCACTTATTTTTGAAGATATATACGGATCGGACCAAACCAATAACATTTTAAATAAATCATTTCTTGTATTTTACCGTGAAGTTTTTCTTGTATGGTGCTCTAGAATTCTTCTATAAATTTTGTTACTCGATTCTTGAGCTTCTTCTGTTAATTCCCCAATGGGCACCAAGAACTCACTTAAAAATTGCGATCCATGTATTAGTATTTTGTGAACACTTACAGGCATACGGTACCACCCATACAGATAAACAAATAATTCTGCTGTCTCAAAAGTATACTTGTCAAAAGCTGTTAGATTGATATCACAGCCACTTGACAATGTAATTAAAATATTTCCGAACCGTCTTATTAAATTTTCGTCGATTTGTGTGATTTTGGCTACAACTTCGGGACTGTGAAAAAATCGCCTTGCTGTATTTCCAGTGTTTGATGTCCCTGTACCCTGTGTTACAGTATCCACGCGAATTCCTAAGGCTTTTCTCAGTTCTTTTTGAATATTTCCTTTTCTAGCGATCATAATTTCTCTTTGCTCTTGTGGCATTTTGTGTGTTGTGGGTTTTTTCCACTCTAGTTTGTACGAAATGTGCAATATACATTCCAAAAATTTTATCCAGGCATGCAGTAATGAGATTCCGTATTTAAAATTACTTTGTTTTGGTGTCATTTTTCTGATATTTTCTAAATCATTCATCTGGGTAGGTTTACAATTGCAGATAAAACAATTTGAACTCGAGGTTTCTGTCAAAGCATTAATTACTTTGCCATCAACCATTGTGAAATGTAACTCGAATGTAACAATAATTTGTTTGGTGTCAATTTCATACGTAAAAGCCTGTAATTTTTCCACTTCACACTCTATTTTTCTTACTTCATCCTTAATATTTTGAATGCTTTCCTTCATATAAAAAATTTTATAGGACGACAAAACTTTGTCGACGATGGCTTAATATTTTTCCATAAAATCGAATCTTCATTATCCAACATTCTTAAAGGAACCAAAGAGAAAAGAAAAATGTATTTGTCACTATAGTCCTCGTCATCTTCAGTGCTGCTTTCACTAGATTTTGTTTGCATGAATTCACTGTGCCCAGAACTACCATCACAGCCGTATTTACAAATCATACGAATCGTAGTAACGTTATTAAAATTTAATAAGTTTATATTTTTCATTATTCTTATAAAAGTATGCTCCAACAAATTTTGTAAAGGTACCGAAGCACACTTTATATCAATATATATCTCATTTGGATAACAACGTTATTTTGCTGCTTTAACAGTTTTGTATGATGGCAAAATATTTTTAAAACCACGTAAATGGAATTGATGCCTCAATGTGTTATAATTTTGTACACTTAATTTCATCGATGCCATCAATGCCAAAGCATCATCATCTGTAAAAGGCTTAGGATCTTCACTAGATGATATTTTGTTAAATATTTTACAAATCTGGCCTGTTTCTTCTGATGATTTTTTTGAGAAATCATGGATTAAAGTAGCCGCTGACCTTTTATTTTGTTGTCGTAATATACTGCTGGCTGCCGAAAAAATAATCTCTGAAGGATTTTCTTCAATCATCGCGCTGACTTTTCTTCTCTTTGTTCTCTCACTGATTTGAATGAATTCGCCTAAAGTTGAAGGCCCTGGTGTAAGTTCCATATTTTTAATATTTTCTGCGATTGAATGTGTTGCAGCCTCAACATTATCTTCAATAAAGATTTTATTTACCATTGTTCATTTTTCTTATTGAAATTATGTAAAGAATACTGTGCACATTTCCATTTAGTTCTTGCACTTCGACAAAAATTACCAAGCTTTATATTAGTTCTGTCTAAATCACTTATAACATATCCCTGTTTTATAATGTCTTGTTGTAAGAGAACAACAGACTCTTCAAGGGATAATTTAGAGAGTTTATTATGATTATACCACGCAGTAAAAAGTGTTCTATTTGTAATAGTCACCATGATTTCGAATCACTAACACGAACACAAAGCGAAGAATAATAATACTAATATATAAACTATTGTCACTAATTAGAAATTAAATTAAGAATATCACAAACACTATTAATAACACATAAGTTCAGTTTATAGATTCAAGAACGAAAACACATTTGCACTGGGCGAAATCGTTTTAACTTCTGAAAAAGTTTTCAGTTCTTCAGAAAACTATTTTATGATCATATTAGGAACATCTGTTTTCAAAATTCTAGATAACGCCTTCAAGAATGTGAAGAAAGGACTCAATGACCCGCACCATAAATCAGCATCGAGATAACAAGTGGAGTGTCACCCTTGAGTTTTATTATTTCCAGAATCGAATGAATGTTTACTTGTAAAGGTTACATTGGAGATAAATCTACCCTTTGTATTTGTAAAATAGTTATTAAATTTAAAAAATAATAATACTGCATATTCATTTACTAATTAATTAATTAAACTAATAGCCGATAGCAATTATTAAGTTCACGGGAAGGTGACGACGATGGCTAGGCGCGTTGTATTTATCCTGCCCGCGTATGTAGCGCGCTCCAAATTGTATAAAAATGTAATCCTTCGGTGGAAAAAAAATCCTAACTTCGGCGGATGGATCGAATTAAAAAAAGGTTCACATGGTTAGATAGATAGATAATTACAGAATATCATGATCTAAGCAGTATTACATTCCTATTTGATTAAATGGACTGCGAGTCCAAAAAAGTTGTAATTTCATTTATAAAATTAATCATTTTTAAAAATTCATATCTAAGTTATTTTACTTCTTCTTGATAAAATTTCTGTTCTATTGAAAAGTGCCTTACTCATATTATATTCAGAAAAAAAAAAACAACTATTTGGAAATTATTTGTAAGGCTTTAGTATTGAAATTATTAGAACGCTTATTTCTTACCAAACTCATTAGCATAAATTGTTCAACTTTGCGAATTATTTTTGAGATAACTACTTGCGTAAATGAATTCAAATTCCATATTTCTATGTTTTAAAGTATGCCAAATATAGATATACTAACAGAAATGCAAAATTTTAAGTTTTATTTTGACCCCCCGCGGGGGGCTGGCTGCACCGATGTGAATCGGCGATAGTGTGTGGCGCATAGTGTTTCGAATATATGGGAGGATAAGACAAAAATCTATAAAACAATGGTTGCAATTTTTTTATTTGTTTATATTTTGATAATAAAGATATATTCTCATCATTTCACACTTATATACATACAGAGAGTTTTATGTAACACCGAACATTATAATTACGAAAATTTTTCTTTTAATGGTTGCAATTTTTTTATTTGTTTATATTTTGATAATAAAGATAAATTCTCATCATTTAACACTTATATACATACAGAGAGTTTTATGTAACACCGAACATTATCATAACGAAAATTTTTCTTTTAAATATTCATATGCATACGTTGCACATTTTCCGATGCTCGGTATATTAAAAGAATTCAATTTGAAGCCGTAAGCGAGTGTTTTGAACTTCCAGGCTAAGCATGAAGTAAAAGTTTTGAGTTTAGAAAAGCCTGAAAATTTGGATTTGCCGGGCGGAGCGAAGCGAGCCCGGCAAATCCAAATTTTCTGGCTTTTCTAAACTCGAAATTTTACTTCATGCGCCACCGGTACAAAACACTGATTCAATGTAAAGTTTAGCGGTGTGTTTTAAACTTCGTAATATGTCAGTGTTTTGTACCGATGGCGCATGAAGTAAAATTTCGAGTTTAGAAAAGCCTGAAAATTTGGTTTGGCCGCTCCGCGCTTCGCGCTACGCATCCAAACAAAATTTTCAGGCTTTTATAAACTCGAAATTTTACTTCATGCTTAGTCTGGGAGTGGAACACACTCATTTTAAGTTTCAAAATGAACTCTTTAAAAAAAACAAAGATTATCTAAAGATTTGTGGCATATACGCTGTAATTCAACGATACATACTTGAAAGAAAAACTCCCTGTATGTACAAGTTGAAGCATTAATTGCGATTGATTGGCTAAAATTTGTAATGGTCATATAGGCAACTCAATTTACACATAACCTAAAAATTAAAGGTGTCAAATCGTATTGGATGCTTTGGTTTGATAAATAGAACATACGAAAATGAACATTGAAAAGGTTCGGTGTTACATAAAACTCTCTGTATATTTTTCTATAGTTAAGGGGGTTTTACCGGTGCTCAAAAAATGAACTTTTTTATTGTTGCTTTAAAATTTTTTATGTTCTAGATCACATCACAAAATCTTTAAAGGATTTATTTTTTAAAATTTCGTAAAAAATTTCGAGTTAAAAAATGTTTGGAAAGAAATATTTTACCAAAAAAGCATCCGACAAAGTTTTTTAATTTATTTTGTGAATAAAAATCCGTTTTTAGAAATAAAATATAAAAATTAATAAGCGAGTAAAATAGATTTAAAAATAACTTCTTAATTATTTTGTTTATGACGCGTTTTATCTCTGTTTTTTTCCAATATATATTAATAGAAATGACTAGTACCTAATATATACATAGAGTTTTTCTTTAGAGTATACGTTTTCCAAATTCATCTTATTTTCTTTAAATCTTTAGATATTCGTTGTTTTTTTTTAGTTCAATTTGAAGCTTTAAACAAGTGTTTTCTACTCCCAGACTAAACATTAAGTAAAATTTCGAGTTTAGAAAAGCGCAGAAAATTTGTCGAGGGTCGCTGCGCGACCCGAGACAAATTTTCTGGGCTTTTCTAAACTCGAAATTTTACTTCATGCGCCACGCGTATAAAACACTGATTTCAAGTGAAGTTAAGATATACGTAAATTGCACAATATTTTAGTGTTTTATACGCGTGACGCATGAAGTAAAATTACGAGTTTAGAAAAGCCAAGAAAATTTGTTTCGGGTCGCTGCGCGACCCTCTACAAATTTTCACGGGGCTTTTCTAAACTCGAAAATGTACTTCATGTTTAGTCTGGGAGTGGAAAACACTCGTTCAAAGCTTCAAATTGAACTCTTTTAAAAACACAATGAATATCTAAAGATTTAAAGAAAATAAGCTGAGTTTGCAATCCGTATACTTTTAAGAAAAACTCCCTGTATTTTTTTCTTGAATCCCGGTAATTGAGCTTTGTATTTGATATATAAACGTTTTAGCGCGTTTGTTAATATTTTTAAATTAATATTACCTTATTATAACTTATAAATAATTATTAGTAATAATATATTTAAAATAATATTGGTAAATTAGAGCAGTCAGAAGCAGATGACCCTTATAAATTTTGAAATATATTAATGTACTAATAAGGGGATGTTAACACCCCAAAACGTTTTGATACGTTTTTGAAAGTCTCTCCAAAGTTTGTAATCGCATAAATTTTATACAAAATTCAGGAGTTTGTTTAAAAATTATTTGCGGAGTAAATCGTATACCAAAAATAAACTTTAAATGATATCTTAAACTACACACCCAGGGCTACAGAATCCATCATAGATTATTTAAAAACACTTCGTAGCAATTGTAGTATAACGTTTAGTAAAATTGAAAAAATAAAACTGATATTAAAGGCAAGTACCCGCTCGATCATTCCCTCGGTTTGAGAGTACATTAATATGAAATTAGCGAAACTCAATTAGCTGTGAAAACGTCAATGCAGCGCTCGAGTAAAAAAATCATATTTCAAAACGTTTTAAAGTGCCCATACTTTTGAAAACGGATTTTTTTTTTTTAGGAAGGATCAGGGTACAACAATTTAAAAAAAAAATGTGTTTTAAAACATAAAAGCACAAACAAGTACAGAGTAACTTTTTTGTATGGGTAACGGTTTACGATATTTTTAAGTTCAAAATTAAAGTGTACTAAAAGTTTATATTGTTATAACTTTTGACACAATCATTTGTTTAACCTTTAGTAACAACCAAAAGCCATGTCTTGATAGCATTTATAATATATGTGAAATTCGCATTTGACGAAGATTTTGCAACTACTTGAACTTTTTCGATATGCCTGTAAATATTGCATGCTCGTGCTGAAAGTCGATGACAACTAAAATATGAATGTTCCCTATATTAAAAAATGGTGATGTATCCATCATAACAGTTTTCCGGTTAAAGATGTGAGGATTTAAAAATTAAGAGTATGGAAAAGTGTCTCAAACTAAATTTATTCCATTTTTATAATTGTTAATTTTAAAATATTCACAAAAAAAGTAATCCATTACATCTTAGCAGGATATAATTTCAACTTTACTTTAAATCCGTGTTATATGCGCGTGACGCATGAAGTAAAATTTCGAGTTAGAACATTTTAAGGCTTTTCTAAATTCGAAATATCACTTCATGCTTAATCTAGGAATGGAAGACTCGTTAGTTTAAAATATACCACACCTATTAAAATGTGTGCCATAACTGTCACAAAAAAGAAAAACAATAACATGACCATCGTTACGCTTTAAGTCAATTCAAGCTCGTGTCTTACAATTTTGTGGTTTTATTTATAAATAAATTAATTTTTCTTCCCGAAGACAAAACGTAAATACGTCATATTAAATTTTCTGATAATTGAGATAAACTGAGTATTTTTAAACTCTAGATATTTAGAGTTAGAGTAATGTTTATTTTAGCAACATTTTTACAGCAAAATCTGTGTATGTATTTACGTGTTCTCTTCAGGATGATAAAGGTATTTATAGATAAAATCTGTAAATTTTAGGATTAAAATGTTTTTTATTTAAAAAAAATGAACAAATGCTATATTTGCTATATGCAATATTCGTTTTCTCTTCAAGATAATAAAGTTTACCTATTTTTAAATTATTTCTGTGAATTTCAGGACAATGTCAAAATTGGAGATGGCCATGTCATTGTTTTCCTTTGTGACCGTTATGACCCACATTTTGAAAGCAGTGACATATTTTAAACTAACGAGCGTCTTCCACTCCCAGACTAAGCATGAAGTAAAATTTCGAGTTTAGAAAAGCCCCGCGTAGAAAATTTGTCGAGGGTCGCGCAGCGACCCGAGACAAATTTTCACGGGGCTTTTCTAAACTCGAAATTTTACTTCATGCGCCACGCGTATAAAACACTGTTTTCAAGTGAAGTAAAAAATATAACGCTTACATTTTTTGTTTGTTTTAACAATAATTATAATAATGAAGTCTTTGTTTTCAAAGTGTCAAAATAATACAAAATATTTAATTGAACTAAAGGGAAGAAAAGCTGCTGAAGCGGAAATGGAATGTTAGTGATAGATGTCTGAATAGCAGTAATAAAAAAACAAGTCTGGAATTGTGAAATTGAAATACAGGTAAGTAAATATAATGATTATCTGCAACTATTAATTTAAACGATATGATCAGTATTTAAGAAAATATCAAGAAAAATCAGTAAAAATCAGTAAACTACCTCTTCCGGTTTCCGCATTTTTACTAAAAGCTATTCAGATCCTCATAATGTAATAAAAAGCTTAAGTTAAAAGCTTCATCTCAATGTCGCAAAAGACATTTTTGCTGTACCTCGCAAACAGAGACAGACATTTTTCAAAAGTTAAGTTCAAAATACACTGCTTAAAACTGTAAGTTTCTGCTTTTCATATTTCTTGAAATATTACATTATTAAAATTGACCTCTTCATTGCAAAAGAAATACTAATGCCGCTCATAATTATTCTATGCGGTTCATAAAGTTATTAACTTAGTATTATTGGTTACGTCCATAAACTTGAAATGAAATTATGAAGCACAAACCTTTCCCTGTCAGAATTTAAAGCATTTGAAACTTTACGATAATTGGCAAGCGTAGTGAAATTCGCAATACCGCAGCAGAAACGCTTCCAAGAAAGCATCCAATGAGCTCCTCCCCACAACGTGACCACGAACCATTACAATAGCTCATTGTGAATGCAGATTTTCTTAGGCATAAAATCCAAAATCTCGATTAAAAAAATACATTGTTGCATCCCCCGTGTAACAGCCTCCAACCGAGCACAAAATTCTGCGTGTGTTATTTAAATCCGGCTTTATACTTTCAATCAAACGCCGAGCAGAAGCGGGAGCAGATATCACACCGAAAATTCAAATTGAAATTCCTTCCTCGGCGTAAACACCCTTTTTATTGAGCCGTGAAAGGGTTGTTCTCAGGGGACGCGGACGCCAGTTTCGATAAATGGCTAAATGGGGACCCAGTGCGTCGATAAGTCAGGTTCGGTTTAATTGAAAACGAGTTGCGCAACCGTCTCCAGGCTCGCATATCAAATGCTTTTTTACAGCATAGAAAGTATGTGTGTCGGTTGTAAATTCCTCGATCTGAAAGGTAATTAGTTCGGCAAAAATATTGTCAGTTCCATTTTTGAGTAGACAAAGTTATTTTATGCATTGACTAATCACATCTCGCAATTTCTGTCCACATTACTCACTTCTTAAACATGCTCCAATGCATATACAGGGAATTTTTCTTCTGACATAGTTGTGAGTGTGTTTGTTTACTAAAACAATTCTTCGACTAGATATTATTATCAATACGTAATTTTACAGCTATTAACACAATTTTTGGACTATATGAGCAGATATATTAGAGAAAGCCGCGTCGTTTCTAAATTATTCCTATTTTATTATTAAAATTCAGGTGATGGTCAATGAGTCGTTTTATCCACAAAAAGTGAAATCTCGTCTGCGTGAATTTAAAATGAATACACCAATTCATGAAATATTTATCTATTAATTTTGGGACAAAATACCGTAGCATAATCACATTATTTATTATTAATTTATTGAAAAGCGTTCAATTTTAAGCTTCTAACAAATGTTTCCACTTTATGCGCTAAGTATATAAAACAGTGAAATTTTGTGATGTTCAAAATATACGTTTTTAGCATACTACATAAAACTTCAGTGAATACTACACAAGACTTCTGTGAATTTAATTTACTTTTCAAATCTTCGTTACTTGACCACGCCAAATGTCAGGCTATTCTAATAAACAATTTCGAGTTTATTAGAATAGCCTGACCAAGGAGCGGAAACACTCGTTAGAAGTCTTGAATAAGTTTCTTATCTTTCACGTGGTGAAACATATTTAACTATCATTTTAAAATGAAAACGCTTAGTTAAATTTCACTAATATTAGTAACATTTTACCAAGTGTTTACTTCTTTAAAATCATTCTGCAGATACCTACATATAATAATAATAATAATACTTTATTTACGGAATAAACCTTTTTACATTTTGATTAAAAAACACTTAGAACCTTTCTTCAATACTTTATTTTGTAACCAAATGTACATTTCGGACACGAAGTGTCCATTATCAATGGTTTGATACTAATACGAAAAATATATATTTTACACTGATATATATATACACTAAAAAATGAGGGAATTAGAGGGTGTCGGTAGGGGGTGTGGTTATGGTGGTAATAAACTAATTTTAGCCGAAAAAAGGTTATCTGTTGGTAAGTAGGTACGTGTTTGATGGGGATTCCAAGGGATTAGGAAAACACCCGAGTTTCAGGTGGACACACTAAATCTAATAAAACATTTTCGAACGGACTTAAATCGAAATTTAACAGTAGGTTTTCTTGTTTTTTCATTTGAATTGCCTCCAACATATTTAATAATTTTACGTTTTCTAAAATGAACTTATGGCCCGTTTCAATTGCATGGTTAGCGACCGCAGATTTATCCGGATTCAGGTGTTTAATGTGTGAGACATGAATCTAGTTTGAATGTTTCTTTGTGTTTGTCCTATGTATATTTTGTCACAATTCGAACATTTAATGGAATAAATTCCAGATTTTTCTAAGAAATGTATTTCGTTAAAAGTGTTCCCTAGTAAATTGTGTAATTTTGTGTTTACATAGTACGCTGGGGTTAAATTGAATTTCTTGTACAATTTTTTGAAATTATTTTCGATTATGGGGGAATAACTTAGTCTGACATATTTTGTTTCTTTTATGGTTTCTATATCTGTAAGTGAAGTTATATTTCGGAGTTTATTTGAATGTCTATTAATTAGTCTCTGTATTGTATTTCTGTTGTATTTAAGGTGTGCTGCTATTGTGTGAATGAATTTTAGTTCCTTTTTTCTAATTTCGGGTGATAATGGTATGTTGAAGGCTCTATTAATCATACTATTAAAGGCAGATAATTTATATTTCATTGGTGCAAATGCGTTGGCATGGATATAATTGAAAGTATGAGTATGTTTCCTGAATATATCAAATTCTAATTTATTGTTTTCTCTTTTTATAAGAATGTCTAGGAAGGGCAGTGAGTTTTCGTCCTCTAACTCGTATGTAAAATTAATACTATTGTAAATATTATTAATGGATGAGATGAAGTTGTTAATATCGAAATTTGTTTCGACCACAGCAAATATGTCATCGACATATCTTTTTACATTATTTTAATTATAATTTTACACACTAATAATATTTATTTAACAATTAATATATAAACATACATATTCGATATAATTAATTACAATAAACTCCCTGCCCTGTAGACAAAAACAATTAAACTTGGTTATATAAAGATGGATCAACCAGCTTTAATCGTTTCACAAATGATTTAAAAGATATACCGTACAGCTCAAAATGTGGTGATATACATACAAACCAAATTACCTAATTTTGTCATACGACAAAGTGTATTATTGCTCGTGTAGTTGTTACGATGAACTGTTTCTCTAAAAATTAATTGTGAACGTGTATTAGATAGAATTAGAAACTTTAAAGCAGTCAGTAATTAATTGCAGTACATTAGGCCGTTTACTATTTTGAAAAGAATTCTCAAATCAGATAGAACACGTCTCTCTTTCAAAGATGTCATATCCCGATAAATACAGCGATTGATAAATTTACAGATATTCCTTGTTTTTATAAAAGCAGCCCGTCAATTTAAAGCTTTTAACAAATTATTTTAAAGAAGTCTAAAACTCAACTGGTCATGCTACTACTAGATGAATAGCGTGCGTTTTTATTATATAGTGTTGGTCACGTTTGTTGTTGTAATGACCCGTCTTATGATAAGAAATGTTTATGGCTTCCCCTGTATATAATACTGATACATAAAGGAAAGTTTTGTTGGCAAATGCAAATTCGAAGTTGAGGTCCCATGAGAGTATATTACAGCCGTTAGTTTTGATCCTCACTAAAATACGTTTTTATCTGGAAAGACATTTATATGGACAAGTTTAGTTACTTCAGAAAACATAACATACAAGGGGAGATTAAAATCTACCTAGCCAGTAAAAAAAAAGATTTAGAGAAAAAACAAAATTTTATTTTTCAATATATCAATATATCAATATTTATTTTTCAACAGTTACACACTTAGTCCAACGTTTCTCTAATAATGCAATACCCTCTAAAAAATGTTTTGGAAACTGGTCAAAAACCTCCGAAATGCCGTCTTTTTGTTCTTCATTGGATTAAAATCGATGTCCTCGCAAGTGTTTCTTCAGTTTAGAAAAAAGGTATTAGGGCCAGTTGCACTAAATACGTTGAACCGGTTCAACTCTGAACTCGAGTTCAAAGTGACATTAGAACAATAGGAACTGTCATCTTGAACTCAAGTTCAGCTTGAACTCGAGTTCAACGTTTTTGGAGCAATTGGGCCTTAGTCCGACGGAGCTAGATCAGTGCTGGGCCTTATGACCTTGGCAATTGTCTCGCAGCAATAACGTTTTTTAGACAAAATTATCGGGCCTCTATTCGCGCACAGCAACATTTAAATTTGTTATTGTTTCTTTGTAAACATCTGCGTTGATTGTAGTCCCTTTATTCATATATTCAATCCAAAGAATGCTCTTATTATTCCAAAAAATTGTAGCCATCAGCTAGCCTGCAGATGCTTGTGTCTTTGCCTTTTTGAGTGGTAGAGATCCTTTGTGCATAAATTGCATTGATTCTTGTTTTGTTGGGGATCCCTGTAGAACACCCACGTTTTATCGCCTGTTATAATTTTAGAAAAAAGGTCTTGGTCACGAGCTAAAACAGTTTTCTTCATAAATTTTTTGCCTACATAACTTTTGTTCAGGAGTCAAGTCTTGAAATCCAGCGCGCTGACACTTTATTGATTCACAAATCTTTATGTAAAATTGTCAAAACATATTCCCATATTTCTATTTCCTTTAAAGTAACTGATTCTTTGATACATTAAGAGGGTAGGGAGTATCGGAGTAAAACATATACTTATTAATCTATACTAGAGATGGGCGAAATGGCTCTTTTCGGTGAGCTGGTTCACAAGATCTGACTCACTTTAAACAGCTGGTTCAGTGAGCCGGCTCAAAAGAGTTACATGACTCAGTTACGAGCTAGCGATCCGCTACGAGTTTTGACTCTTACTTATTTGTAGATTTTTGTCAATACTCTGTTGAAATGAAGGATAGATACATTATCTTTATTTTTTTATTTGGTAAATTTTAATTTGTGTTAACTTTACAATTTAGAAGAGTACTGTTGATTTTTATATATCTATATTTTATTTAAAATAAAAATTATTATTTTAATACAAATAAATACCAATATTATTCAGTATCAGTATTTTCTAAGTACAAAAAATAGGAAATAAATAATTGAATATCAAACATTTTTACTTCAATCAATTTTTTTTTAATTTTAATTTCTCTCCTATTTTGAAGTTTTTTTATTTTTATGTTTATTTATTTTTCTAAGAAATTACTGAAAACCTAATAAAATTAGAATTGATTTTTATTTGAAATTATTAACTTAAAAAAAAGTTATTGATGTAATGTTAGTTTTGCCACTTTTGAAAATTTTGCTCAATTTATTTATTTGTAAATATTGATTTAGTAAAAATCATTTTTCGCTAATTTTTTGAGTCATTTATAATTATTGAATTAGCTATTTTTATTAATTTCAACGGTTTGCTTAAACTATATTTTTAGTTTTCCTGCAACAATTTTAAAGTAATGTGTGTATCCCACTCCCAGATTAGGCATAAAGTAAAATTTCGAGTTTAGAGAAGCCCTGCGTAGAAAATTTTACTTTATGCGACACACGTATAAAACACTGATTTCCAGTATAGTTAAAAATATATAACGCTTAGATGTGATGATGATCAGTATTTACCTAGATGTAGCAAAAAAATGCAAAAAATACTTTTTTGTGAATAGTTTTGGAATAATAATAAAAGTAGAATTAATTTAGTTTAAGCAAGTTTTCCATATTGTTGATATTTAAACCATCATATCTTTAACGGGGAACGTGCTATGATGGACACATCACAATTTTTAAAATTGATGTCATTTCCGGTGAAACTGGAAGTGCAAATAAGGTTTATGTGATTCTGTAAACTTGTGTTTAGTATAAGCATACGAAATTTAAAATTGATATCTCACAAAATAAAAGAACTGTTAGCTTTTGTCGCATTTTGGTCTGTTTCAGACCACTGTGGGACGCGGTGATTTATTATTTCGGTTATACAATGATTGCAATAATTTAATCATAATTTGTATAAAAACGTAAGAGTGAATATTTATTCAAAATTATAGTAAACGCGTATTCATTTCGTGCTATTACACTTCAAGTGTGTTCAAATATATTGAATACGTGTGCGCGCCTACGAAAACACACATCCATTTAGGACGGAAACATCGCGATCCAACTCCGAACCTCGGAGTTGCATCACGATGAGTGAGCTATAGCTCAGTCGGATTCAAGAGCTCCGTTAAACAAGCAGTTGGATTCGAGAGCCGTCATGAATCATCGCCATCCAACTCCGAACCGCGGAGTTGGATCCCAATGAGTCGGATTCAACAGCCGCCGTGGCTCTTTTAGAGTCGATTCGCCAACTCAATGGGTTTATTTCAGTGGTTCTCAATCTTTTTTGGTGACGGAACCCTTTTGGAACGCAAAATACTTGACGGAACCCTACAATAAAACAATAGTTTTTAAAAGTGTATTCTTAATTAATAAGCATAATAAAAGTACCATGTAACAGTTACTTGTTACTTACATAACAAGTACAATAATATAAGATATTAAAAAAGAAAACAAATCTAACTAATGGGAGGTATGAAACTGTTTTTTATTTTTCATCAATTGGTTGACATCAGGTTTGATAGAGGACAGTTGAGGTCTCATATCAGGTTCGGCGTCCAGTCTATTGCGGTATTTTGTTTTCGTGGCTGTATAGGTTGAGAATTCTGTTTCGCACAAATATGTTGTTGGGAACGGGAGAAGAATATTCAGAGCCATTTTGGCAAGCATTGGATATTCATCACGGATTCTGCACCAAAAATCGTTCAGAGGCGTCGTTTTGAACAGTGACTCCATACTTGTGTCTGATGACATTTCTAAAAGAGATTCATATATCTCGTTTGACATTATTTTGGGCTTTTGTAAGTTGGGTAAAAAAGGATTATGAATCCATGAATTCAGTTTCATTTTTGTATTCTGTTCTTCGGGAAAATACTTTTCAAAAGATGCGCGCATCGAATTGAGATATTGGACCAATTCTTTAAATACATCATCTTGAACATTTCTGAGTCGTTATCGCTAACAAACTCACTAAGTGATGTAAAGCTTTCTATTTCTCTCTTTCCAACGCAAATAATCCAAAAATATAATTTTCTTTTGAAGGCAGTTATTTTGTTACAGGCCTGGAACACTGTTGTCTGTTTACCTTGCAATGATATATTTAATTCGTTCAGTTTTTGAAAGATATCCGCCATAAGAGACAGTTGAAACAACCAAGTTTTATCATACAAACGGTCTTTCAAATTAAAAGAAGTATCTGAAAGAAACATTTGTAACTCTGCTCTAAGTTCAAATAGCCTTGTTAAAGTTTTACCCCGAGACAGCCATCGCACTTCTGTATGGAGCAGCAGTGTTTTATGTTTGCTGCCATAATCTTCACACAATAATGAGAACAATTATACATTTGATATTAAAAATTATAATTTTTTGTTTTTTTGTAAAGAGCGCCTTGGAAACAACAACGACATATCTATTTATAAACAAAATCTTGACAGTAGTCATTTAATTTTTACAGCCAAAATTGAATGACTACTGTCAAGATTTTGTAATAATAATAAGTAACTATTATCACACATGACATAAAGTAAAAACAGTGTCTTGTCTTAAAATCAGGAGCAACAATAAAAGTTTATTATTATTCACACAGAAATGTATGAATTTAATTGGAAGTATATTTACATTGCTATAACCTAATTCTGACAAATGTATGTGGATATTTATAAAACATTTAGACTTTGTTAACACGTTTATCGATACACTTTGCGAATGTAACGTATACTACGCCCTATCTAGTAACCGCATCATACCATCATACCCTCTTGACGCGTATGATTGACATTACGTACACATGCGCGTACTAGCTTTGACAAGTACATTACGTGCTGACAAGTAAACAGCTGATTGCTTACTGCACAACAAAATGACATTTCTTTGATGTATATTGATCAAGTAGTAATTTAGTTTTCATAATTGTCATGTTACTATTAAAAATTATTGAAATAAATAAGTTTCTGTCATACTCATTCTTTATTTTGTTAGGGCGTTGGTAAAGTATTGTACGTTTCTCGAGTGGTATGGCAATTACATACTCGGAATTATTACATACTCGGAATTACATACTCGGAATACTACACTCGTGCGCAACATATCCGCTCATATGTAATATGCTGCGTACCACTCTCGTTACGTAATATATTATTATATCAAGCTAAATGATTTTTTTTACATTCTAATTACGCTTTGGTAAAAGATCTTTTTTTATAGTAATGAGTGAAATAACAGCTAAATATATTATTTTCATCGCGCGTTTCATTTATTATTATTATTCTGAATTCAATTTTAATAATTTGTAAACAAAATCCGAAAAGATTTAGTTAATTTTAGAAATTATGCCTGGAATGGACGGAGCCACCCTTGCTAAAAATATAAATTCATACATTGGTCTGTTGCTGGCTCTTTCTTTTGAAATCTATTTTAGGGTAGGGATGTGCTGTGACTCCATGATTTCTGGAAATTTCGACGAGATGCAAACGACTCATCTTGAATGGATTCTCAGCCCCATTTGAACTGTTTTGACCAGAATTTTATTTGAACATATGATGGAGAATTGTCACCATGCACAGTAGTCAGGCGTTTAAGTATAATTTTTGGCTGAATGCCGTCTTTTGTAAAAAACTTTATCACTCTTCATGCTCTAGCTTTAAAACCCTCCCCTCGTAGTATTTTACTGGAAATATGTGAATTGGAAACATATTCTAATAATAACCAATTAGATAAATGTGTTTAAGTACAAGGAAATTTCACCACGATTTCTCCAACTCATAATCACATATGGCAAATGGCCTAATTTATATTTTATAATTATTTTATGTTATCATGTTATATGTTGTAACTAATTATAAACAGGAAATATTTATCAGATTTTTTAAACTTTAAAAAACCGCTTAGAATCAATAAATCCTCCAAACTGAACACAATTTATTTATTTATTTTATTTATTTATATTTCAATTTGCACTGAAAACATTTTTCAAACAATAAGTATATTTCGAATTCAAAATTATTTTGAATATAAAATATATATAATTACGATAATATTCGTACAATATTTAAGCTTAAAAAATAAATTTCACCTCAAATTAAATCTCAGTTAGTCGCGAATCGATCACTTTTAAAGATATTAAAATATTTTGAAAATTATAGACATTAAATAATAGATAATTGTATCGAACATGTACATGATTACTTCTAATTTATGCGTCAGAGCATTGATTATTAAATTGATGCTGAATATGAATAAGCTTTTGGGCTTTAATTTAAATCAATGATTTATACGCGTGGCGCATAAAGTAAAATGTCTAGTTCGCCCCAGCTAATCCAAATTTTCAGGCTTTTCTCAACTCGAACTTTTACTTTAAGCTTAATCTAGGATTGGAAACCTATACTTATAATAATCAATTAAAACACTATAATAGAGGATTTGAATATTTTGAAACTATCTAATGTTTCGTTAACTTGTTTCTCATTGATCACTTGGTAAAACATTTCTATTAATATATAGGTATTTGATTGAAATTCACTTGGTTTGTTTTACTAATAAATTGTTTTATTTTCAACTAGTTTCGGCTTTCTTGAAAATGGCATTAAGCCGAAACTAGTTGAAAATAAAACAATTTATTAGTAAAACAAACCAAGTGAATTTCAATCAAATACCTATATATATCTAATGTTATTAAATATTATCATTTTCTATGATTTTTTTTTTAATATCAATAAAATTATACAAATTTAAGTTTTTATCACAGTCAGAGAAAGCATTCTTTAGTTTCTTTTATATAAAGATTGAACAACAAGAGAATACTTTTTAAGAGGGCCAATTTTTGCTGGTTGTGTGTTCCAGAGATAAGAGATGGCGCAGAAATAGTAAAATTGCAGAAAGTAGTTTTGACTATGTATAGGTTTATAATAATAACCAATAATAAAAATGATAAGTGCGGAGCGCGTTGTTTGTTTGTTTACATTGCGCCGTGCGAATGAATGAATGGGTATTAAATTACAGAAGACAGAAGTAAACTCACGATTTTAATTTCTATCGTCATACATACAATTGTATAACGAAACAGATGCATTCATCATTAATGATTTTAGTTTGATATTCCATATGAGTATATATAGGGAGTTTTTCTTTAAAGTATACGTACTCTAAATTCAGCTAATTTTCTTTAAATATTTAGATTTTCGTTGTTTTTTTAAAGTTTTCAATTTGAAACTTTAAACGACTGTTTTCCACTCCCAGACTAAGCATGAAGTAAAATTTCGATTTTAGAAAAGCCCCGTGAAAATTTGTCAAGGGTCGCCTAGCGACCCGAGACAAATTTTCTGGGCTTTTCTAAACTCGAAATTTTACTTCATGCGCTACGCGTATAAAACACTAAAATACTGTGAAATGTATGTATATTTGAACCTCACTTGAAATCAGTGTTTTATACGCGTGGCGCATAAAGTAAAATTTCTAGTTTAGAAAAGCCCACAAAATGTTCACGAGGCTCTTCTAAACTCGAAATTTTACTTCATGCTTAGTCTGGGAGTGGAAAACACTCGTTTAAAGCTTCAAAATGAACTCTTTTAAAAAACAACGGATGTCGGAAAATGTACAGCTTCCCTGTATTTATATTGTAGACAAACAGTTAAATTCTGGCAACATAAAATATATATTTATGTTATTTGCAACTACATAAGTGATTTAAATGATTACTATCAAAAATCAAATATCATACATGACTGTCGCGTGCTGCACTCCTTAGTTTGGTAAATTGCAATAAAGCACACAAAAGGAATAGATGCGAACACGAGAGGAGGTCTACCCTCTAAGCTGCGCACAAAAAATTAGAAACTACAATAACCCAATTCGAACTCTAGACGCTAAGCTGACTAAGTTCCTCGGTAATCAAATCGCCGAGTGTCGCACATTCAATTTGGTAAATAAATGAAAAAGGAATTTTTCCGACTCATCACTTGAATCAACCGGCATTCCACAGTCCTATTCAAAACATGAATCCAGAAATGCACTTATATTTAAAGAATTTATTGGGAAATATTTTAATAATGTCTTTCTTTGTTGTGTATCAACAACATAATCAGTGAACAGTCCGCGGCAGAAAAAATACATTCGCAATTCAAGGCCGCGCAACGGGAACCCGTGTCGCGACAAATGCCGTACACGAATTCTACATATCAAACCCAATTTCTTTTCACATGTTTTTGGAAATTACAGTATTATTTTAAGATATTACTAAAATAGCACAATGCTGCCCCCTATTTATTAAAAGCATAATCAAAATTTACATTGCTCTTATGGAGATTTCTAAGCAACGATTAATTTTATTTATCATTTATTTTAGATTAATCTATTTAATGCAACATGTTTATAATAATTACTTCAATAAATTAAAGCAATATGAAAAAGAAATAATATTTTCTATAAAAGTATTTCACGGATTTATATGATCACTTAAGAGTGTTCCATTATTTAATTTATATATAATTTAAGAATTTTTAGAAGAATAGAGTCAATTTATTCGCAAAGCTTCAATGTGCAATATGTATAAGTTTCATAGATCTATTTTCATTATTGTGGAAGATTAATCGTTGTTCGTTTTAATGGCCAAATAACATGTGAATTTTCGACCTTAATGAAAGCATCTTTATTTTGAAAGAATTTGTGAAAAACCAACATATACTTCTGAAATGTGTATAATTTATTAATTGTTAAATTAATTTACAATTGATAAAAATCGTGGAAAGGTCAAGATTTAACAATTGAAATACTCTTGAAAATTGGTAAGAATGAAATAATAAGAACATTGAAAACTAATAATAATTGTGGGAATTGATGAATACGTTGTAAACATTTCTTATCATTTCATTGCTGTTGTTTAAAATAATTATAATTAGCAAATATGATTATCAGTCAATTATTTTGTTTTAGTAATAATTATAATTATTACCTAACAGACACAAAATCCAATAACAGTGAACATCATAAATCGCATTTAAAAAAAATTAATAATAATATAAATTAAGGTTAGGTTCCCAATCAATCAGGCAAAAAAGTAATTTTTTGTTTTTTTTTAAATTTTCTTAAACACTCTTATTTTAAAAATACACAGTTCACATATTATGGCGAAATTATAAAAATTGACAAAGTAACAAGACTTTGTGGCTGCTACAAAGTTTTGTAACTTTGTAAATTTTTGCCGTCTAGTGTAGTTATTCCGATTCTAAAACCTCAAAGGCGTTTTTCTCGGAACTACTTTTTTAAAGTCGGTGGGCAGAGAACTAATTATCCGATCAAGTTCAACTTTGGAGGTGTATTGTAAAACCTATTTCTGCCTGGAATGAACGTACCTATATTTAAGATGATTTTTTTTAAATAAACTTGTTTTTATGCGCTTTTAATGACAAAAAAATATTCATAAACGGTACTTTATCCAAGACGAGCTGCAACTCTCGCAATTTTCGGGCTTAATTGTTCATAGAGGTCCAGACCCTGGAGGAAGGTGTCCTTTATAAAATAATAAAATTCTCATTTCTGTCAGACGAAATGGCGAGCAGTTATCGTGCCTACCAGGTCGGTGCAGTTCTTCGGTTGCGGTACCCGTTTTATTTCATTAGTCGATACATTTTTTTGTCGATAAAAAAATCATGCGAACACATTAGTATATAATAAATATATCCTGTAAGTTTTAAAAAAATCAGCCTGCAACTTTTTTATAAATAAAATACTAAACCTAACCCAGTTTTGGACACATCTTATATAAAATATTTAATATCTTATATTAAATATAAAATATAAAAAAAAATGAACAAGACGGTGCAATTACAGAACAAGACAATGATTAATGTATTTAAGAAATGAATTATTTATTTATTTATTTTACCGTATTCACATTTTCAAACAATTTACATATATTCCAGATGTCTACAATATGACACCAAGAAAAAAAATACTAACAAACAAAAACAATAAAGAATAAAGAACATACAAACAAAGAAGAAAACATAATTCTAAACTAATGTTTGTACTTTTCTTTTAAAGTAGAAAAAATTACTTTCGAAAATACTCGACAGTATTTTTTTCAAAAATTTACGTGAATATTAAAGTTATTAAAACATCTTATCAATCTGTTAATTGGACTGTTAAAAGAGTAGTTGGTTATTTTAAACGAATCATCAAATATTGATATTGTATATTGTTATGAATAGTATTGTATTGTATATTGTTATGAATATTATTTTATAGTAAATATTTAAATATTTTATAGTAAGAAAAGAGATTACTTATGATGTTTTGAAAATTGGAGAAATGTTTTCAACTGTTATTAAAGCCTAATAACTGGGCGAATATTGTGATGCACAAAAAGGCATTAATGATTTGTTTTGCGCATGATTCCTTTATGTTATAAATTTATTTTTATAGTTTTAAGTTCTGATTTTTTGGGGAAGAACTGATTCGGCCTTTGGGCTGCTCAGATGTCTAACCGATTTTAAAGATAAATGTAATGTCTTGTGTAAAGTTTTGATTATACGAGTTCAAGTCTTTCTTAAAGTTATAACTGTTGAATTGTGTCTACGTGACCCGCAAGGTGTTATCAAATAACTTTCTCGCAAGGAGTGATAACAAATAAATTCTAGGATGATTTCATTAATACATAGAGACTTGAAAATTTGGAAAAAACGAAATCGTCAAAATCTCAAAGTATGAAATTTATTGAAAATCAAGATACACGACTGAAATCATAAAAATCGTAAAGATTCATGTGGTTTAGTTTATCTTACAAAAGAGTGTTTTTTTATAAATTTTGACATACAACACGACTTGATTTATGATTTATAAAAAGTGACCAAATCAAAATTTCGATTCGACTCGATTTGTGGAGTGTATTGATGTGAGGATCAAACTTAAGAGGGGGGTGTATTTAGAAATTCTCTTTAAATCAGTGTTTTATACGCATGACGTAAAATTTTGAGTTTAGAAAAGCCTGAAAATTTTACTTCATGCTTAATCTGGGATTAGAATTTGTTAGAAGCTTTAAACCAAAAGCTTCATAAAAAAAAACGAATATCTGAAAATGTACTTGGAAAAATCGTGATATGTATACCGAAATGAAAAATGTCCTGTTTATGGTCAAAAATATCTTAAAAATATTATGAAATAAGGCATAGAAATGTTGAAATCAATAAAATGAAAAGATAAATAGAGGACATTTTTCTTTCACGTATACATATCACGATTTTTCGATGTACATTTTTTGACATTCGTGGTTTTATTAAAAAGTTTCAATTTTAAGCCTGTAACGAGTGTTTCCAATCCTAGATTAAGCATGAAGTAAAATTTCGAGTTTAGAAAAGCCTTAAAATTTGGTTCAGGCTTTTATAAACTCGAAATTTTACTTCATGCGCCACGTGTATAAAACACTGATTTAAAGTGATGTTCAAAATATATTGCTTAGTTTTAATCACATGTTCATTAATTTTACAAATGTTCATATAGAATATGTTATTAAAAGCAAAAATTCCTCTATGTCAATATTTTAAAATCACATATTTTAAATAGTTATTACTATTTTAAATAAAATCTTTAAAACCAACATACATCATAAAATTTTATAAA
The DNA here is from genome assembly GCA_932526585.2 of Philonthus cognatus. NCBI lineage: Eukaryota > Metazoa > Arthropoda > Insecta > Coleoptera > Staphylinidae > Philonthus > Philonthus cognatus. The sequence continues at coordinate 96,327,409 of OW052243.1, forward strand.
AACTTTAGAACTGTGAAAATCAGGACAAATTGACAAAATTTATCAAATTAACAAAAATGTAAAATTCCAAAGGAGTCCAATTTAAACTAAATTTTAAAACTGCCTTTGAAAGATAATTGTCACACATTAAACAAACCGAAAACGAATCCCTACTCACATCCGGATCGTAAATCATTTTTCACGCGTCGCAAACAACGCGTGACACTTTTTCTTGCAAATTGCTTATTACTTAAGAAAGCCTTCAAATTATTTAAACATGAACTTCGCTTATAAAAAAGACACCTAGCGTGTTACGCTGGATGTAATAATTAATGGAAGCTGATGATTATAGTATTTCGCAGTGTTAACGAATTTAGGCCTAGGTTATTTCGAATGACACCTAAATTTTTTCATATAGTTAAATAAATTACGTAAAATATTGTTGTATATGTATATGAATCGCTGCAATGGCATGCTTGTTCGATTTCACCTGTAATTTTATTTCCACGCGCGAAAGTTTGCAATGCGCTAGCGCTAAGCCAACCTTGAAAGACATTATAATGATAAACAAAAACTATAGATATATATGGATCAGAGTATAGGAAATTAACAACAGCATCAGTTTTAATTGGCGGATGTTAAAAGCTCTTTACATGTTTTCAATTCTTGAAAGAATCGTGTTTCTAAATGGCAGCTTCAATAATATTTAGGTTTGTCGAATTTCTGTTTTTTTTTTTAAATAATAAGTTGAGGTATTCTTGTACATATAGAATTAAAATAAAAAGTGAAGTAAAAGGAATAAAGGAATAACTTAACTAATTACCAATAAGTTGAGGGATGATACAAGCGCAACTAAGAGAAGATACATTTTAGGCTTTTCTACAGTCCAAGTTTTACTTGATGCAACACGCGTATAAAATATTGATTTAAAGTGAAGTTCAAAATATACAGCTTAAGTTTGATCTTACTTTAATAGTAATTACAATTGTATATTTTGTGTAACCTTTTAATTATACATAGAGAAAATTTTAAAAATGTATTAACGTGAGATTAAACCTAAGAAGTATATTTTGAACTTCACTATATTTCAGTGTTTTATCCGCGAGGCGAATGAAGTAAAATTTCGGGCCTAAAAACTTGATTTAGTCGCTTCGCTTCGCTACGCGACCAAACCAAATTTTCAGGCTTTGAACTCGAAATTTTAATTCATGTTTAATCAAGGGGTGAAAACACTCACTAGAAGTACATTTTAATTAAATAATGCACCAGATGAAATACATTTTCACAAATATAAGCAAAAACAGTGTTTCTAAATGACTTCAAATTTAATTAGAGTGAATATTGCCACGAACAAAATTTAAAAAAAACGAGATATTACATATTTTATAACAAATTATTTAAAGTAAGTAAAAAAATATTTGTTCATCAAAATCTAAGGATTTTAAAGTTAATCAAAAATATATTGAATTTTCGCAAAATGCCCAAAAATATATGATTATTCAACAAAATTTCAACTCGATTTCTAATGTTGTTTCAAAATAAGAGAAAAAGCAAACGATATGTTTCTTCAACAACAATACATCTTTATTGACATAATAACATATTACAATACATAATAGATCTGATTTAATAATTGGATATTTATCGTCTTTCTACCTCTTTACTAATTATTGCATTCAATTTTTAACAACAACTGTGAATAGTTCGAAATATTTAACAGTTTTCTAACCAGTTGCAAAAATAATATGCTCCATATTTTAGAATAATAAGCTGATTACTATTATTATTTTTGTTATAATTATTATTAATTATCCTTCTTAATTTGGATTTTGAAAGCCCCGATTTACCTGCCACCAATGTTCTAGATACATTTCATTACTTAACGAACTTTGATAATACTATTGAGACTAGAAATAATGAGACGAATAAGTATGGAATTGTTAGCATATTAAAAAACACTCTAATAGTTTGTTAACAATTTACCATTTTAACGTGAGCATAAATATTTAAAAAAATGTGAATTTTTGTCAATAAATAGTGTACATTTTGGTAAAACCTGAAACGGGCAGTTGTAATTGAAATTCAGATCACACTGTCAATAAATTTTCTAATATTTACATAGTTTTAAATTATTAATGTCTACTATCAAATATTTTGTTTGCTTTCTAATTGTTAATGATTATGTAACCAAATTTTATACGGGCGGAAAAACAATTTATTTTCTCATTTCATTACATTCCATCTCGCACTTTATAAACACGAGATAAGTCTGAATCAAAACCTATTTGTGGTATCTAAATATTAACAAAAAGGCTTGGAAGTTGTAATTGACTTTTTTGCGGAAACTGTGTCAACGGAAGAGAGAATGTTTTATGCTGAGCGGATTAAATAATTTAAAACTTCTAGCACATACGGGCAAAATAATTAAGCAAGCTTTTTTGTAATTATCCGCTTCTGGAATTGAAAACCCTCGCGGTAATCGCACCACGTTTGAATAGCACCGAATCCGGATCTAGAGCGATTGTCGCAGCCCTTTTATTTTTTTCTAATAAAGAGTCCTAATCATGCATTGGTTCTTTTCTGGGGAAGGGATTAGTATAGCACATCAAACGGAATTGCGGCCATCAAATTGATGTTCAGGGATTCATTTTAGGAAGTTTAAAGCAAACTTATATAAAGAAGTTTAAAGCAAACGTATATAAAGTGTATTTTTTTTATTTTTGACAAAGGATACCACTCCTAGGTTAAGCATAAAGAAAAATTTCGAGTTTAGAAAAGCCTTAATATTTGCGTTTGGCCGCGGAGCGAAGCGCAGCGATTAAATCCAAATTTTCAAGCTGTTCTACTGATTTAACTGTTCTCACTGATTTAATGTGAAGTTCAAAATATATAAAGAACTTCGTTTTCTTTTAAGTATAGTTATTTACGTAACCCAATACAAACTGCTTATAATTGAAGCACAAGATTTGCTGAAATTGTGAAATTTTTACTTTTACTCCGTTATACAGTGTGTATCAGCCAAATGGAATAAATTCGATAATAAATAAATGGGGGCGTATTTAAAAAACGCTCGGACATATCAATTAGTATTTTTAGCGCATTTTTTTTCAACAAACACTTTTTATACAGGGTGTCTCATGTAACAGTGGCCGATACCAACGTTCTTATTTTAAACGCAACACTCTGTATATTATTAATTTTTGGATTCTTCAGAAAATTCTAGACATATTTCATGTACAATGTTCTATACCTATCTTCAACTGTTTCGGAAATATTAGGTGTTTTCAGATTTATTGCCAAAATTAAAATTAAAAAAAAGAAAATTATTTGATTACAGAAATTCGGTAAAACACACTCAATGATTTTTCCCATTTAGATCTTGATAATAAGAATGTAAGCAAAAACCATTTGAGCGTTACTTTTTACCGATATGAAATAAACATAAGCTATAAATACTTTTGTTAGCATTTGACAGCTTAGTTGTCAGTGTTATAGTCGTTTGAATTTCGTTAACTGCATATCAGAAAAATGGTTCATTTAACAGAAATGCACAAAATAATAATTGCTTATTGAGATAATACACGGACATAAATGGAAGTAGCTCGCTTATTTCATGAATAATTTCTAAATTTGCCGCCTATATCCCAAGGTACAGTAAAATAGAAAAGCAGTTTCGCGTGCTTGGACATGCAAGGCAGATAGAAATGGCAGCTGCCAATGCAATAAGTGATTATACCCAATTGGATTTTATGCTTGAGTTTGAGGAAAACCCACATACTTCTAATCGATAAGCAGCCACAATGTTCGATGTTAGCCATTCATCGATTTTTCGAACATTAAATTTTTTTAAAAAAAATCCTTATAAAAAACTCAGGAGCTCACGGAACACGATTTTAATAGGAAAACGTATTTTAATAATGTGATCCAATTAGAACATGTTTTGTTTTCTGATGAGCTCTTTTATACTTCACGGTCATGCTAATCGTCAAAACTGCCACTATTGGTGAAAAATCCTCACTAGATGAGAGAAGAACATACGCAATACCCTGTAAACGATAATGTGAAGGCGGGAGAACATATCATAGTTCCCTTTTTCATTGATGGCACAACTCCAAAACAATGTCGTGCCAACTTTGACAAACTTACATCCTGATCCAGCAAACCCACAAGTTCCAGCGAATTTGATATGGTTTCAGCAATATGGAGTACCGCCCATTACCAAATCAAAGTCCGGCAGTACCTTAACCGAATATTTCCAAATCGGTGGATAGGGAGGCGAGGAACGATGGAGTGGCCAGCACGATCCCCTGATCTGACGTCATTAGACTTCTTCTTATGGGGATATGTCAAAAGTATTGTATACAAAACTAAACCCCTCGACATAGCAGACTTAAGAAGACGAATAACGCTTGCAATTAAATCGGCCACGCCTGAGATGTTGAGTAAAATTAGAAGAAATTTCTATTTAAGATTAGAATGTTGCCAGGACGTTCGCGGTGAACATTTTTAACGTCTCCTACATTGACATTCATGTTTTTTTTTGTTTTTTTACATTATCAAGAAATAAACAGTATTACTTATTAGTTTTTAAGTGTGTTGTCGCGAATTTTTGTATAGTGGAATTCGGGGAGATGTCCTATGACTCATTGATGTGGAATGTGTGGTTCACATTTTTTTACAGAGTATGTCGACATAAACATCTGAGGCCGCTTTTTGGCCCGTCCGGACAGAAATAATTTTCTATGATCGGAAACAGGGACAAAAGGAAAGTAGAAGATACTAGTTTAGAAGAACAAGCAGATCAAGAGCTTTTCCAAAATAGCAAAATAACAGCAAGGACACCTTCAAAATCAAAAGTATATACAGACAATATGGAAACTATTATGAATGAGATAAGGAAAATGCGCTTAGATATGCAAAGATGTTTCTCACAAAACAATGAGCAAACTGAAAAATTGAGAAAAGAGTTGGAAAGTATAAATAAGGGATTTAAGGAAATTAACGAGAAATGCAGACTAAAGAAGAAGAATGGATGGATGAAAGAAACCTGCTAACAAATAGAATGTACTTACTAGAAGAGAAATTAGAAAAGCAGGAATAAATTAAAAGAAGAAATAATATTGTTATAAAAAATGCTTCTATTAAAGGAAGGAAGAAGTTAAATTATTTATTAAAAACAAATTAAATGTCGACGTAGAAATAAAAGATGCCTATGAAGCAAAAGATAAAATCGTTGCGGTGAAACTAGAAACTTGGGACTACAAAAAATGTATAATGAACAATAAAAATCAACTAAAGGGATCAAATATTTATATAGAGAATGATATGACGGAAAACGGAAGGATTATTCAACGAGATTTAAAAAAATAAGCAAAGGAGGAGAGGAATAAAGGAAAGCAAGTTAAAGTAGGATATCAGAAAATTAATATCAATGAAAAAATCCACGAATGGAATGATTTACAGAAAGAGCAAATGACAAAAATCTTATAGATACAAATACAAAATGCAAGATGACCAAAGCAATGAATAAGGAAATGAGAAGGATAAGTAGTATAAAAAAATACAAAAGAAATCAAAATATGATTAAAATAAGTACATGGAATGTTAGATCTATGCTAGCTCCAGGAAAAGTAATGGAAATCGCAAAAGAAATGAAAAAATATAAAATAGAAATTATCGCTTTACAGAAAACAAGATGGAAAGGATACGGGAAAATAAGTAATGACAATTTTTCCCTATTTTACTCGGGAGAAGATAAACAAGGTAGAAATGGAGTTTTATTTATGATAACTAATAGTTTAAGAAGGGAAGTGATCGAATATAAACCGATAAATGGGAGACTAGCTTATCTAAGAATACAAGGTGAACCTTTTGATCTTACATTAATAAACGTGTATGCTCCAACGGAAAATTCAGACGATGAAGATAAAGATATAATGTACGAACAAATACAGAAAGCAGTAGAGACAATACCCAAGCAAGACACAGTAATAATTCTAGGAGATTGTAATGCTCAAGTAGGGAAAGAAGACAGAATAAAGGGAGTAGCAGGAAAATTTACTGTACATGAGACAAGGAATGATAATGGTAACAGACTGTGCAATTTGGCAGCGGCAATGGGATTTGTAATAGTCATCACAAAATTTAAGCGTCCCACGAGACACAAAATAACATGGATTCCGCCTGCGCAACAGAAAGGAAATTAAATAGACCATATATTGATAAAAAAAGAAAGACAATCTTCTACCAGAGATGTAAGAACATACAGAGGACCTTGCGCAGATTCTGATCACTATTTAGTAATGGCTAAATTTAAACAAAAGATAGAAACAGAAAATGTACGAAGAACAAAGCGATAGAAATGGAATATTGAGAAGTTAAAATATGAGATAGAAAAGGAAAATTACATAAAAAGTATAGAAAATCATCTACAAATACCAAATGAGGACGAGTTAACAATGGATTTACAATGGGAAAAAATAAAGGATTGCATTAGTAGAGCAGCTGATACACAAGTAGGCATGCAAACAAAAATGTATCGAAATGGATGGTGGAATGATCAATATCAAGAAATAGTAAATGCAAAAGCTGAGGCCAGATTGAACTGGTTAAAAACCAAAGAACACCATTACTGTCAGGAATATGAGGACAGAGGACGAGACAGTAAAAGATTGCTAAGAAATATAAAAAGGAAATGGCTAGAACATAAAATTGAAGAAATAGAGAGAGAAAGAAAGCACAAAAATACAAAAAATACTACCAGAAAATTAATGAGCCAAGAAAAACAAGAAAAGGAAAAGTAAATGGCATAAAAAATAAGACAGGAAAATTGGCCGAAAATGAAGAAGAAACAAAGAAAATATGGATAGATCACTTCAAGGAGCTATTAACAACGGAACAAGAAAATGATGAAATAGTTCTAGAAGAGGAACATGATGAAACTGAAATTGATAATATAAAAGAACCCACAGAAGAGGAAATTGCTGATATAATAAATAAAAGTCAGAATGGAAAGTCGCCCGGAAAAGACGGCCTAAACGCAGAACTAATCAAGCATGGTGGAAACCGATTTGCAGTCTAATTAAAAAAATCTGGAAAAGTGAAAGAATGCCCGAAGAATGGAGCTGTGGGACAATCGTACCGATACACAAAAAAGGAGACCAACAGATATGTACAAATTATAGAGGGATAACACTGCTAAACACCACATACAAAATATTAACATCTCTAATTCAGAAACGATTGGCAGAAGAGGCTACAACTATTATTAGAGACTACCAATGTGGCTTCATAAAAGGAACATCGACAACGGACGCAATACATACCATCAAACACATATTAGAAAAAACATACGAGCATAACATTAAAATAGAAATACTCTTCATTGACTTTAAACAAGCCTTTGACACAATTAAAAGAGACCAATTAATGAATGCCCTGCAAGAAATGAAGATTGGAGGAAAGCTGAGAAGACTCATTCGAATGACGATGAATGGGACAGTGGCCAGTATTAAAACAGACTATGGGGAGACAGATGAGTTTTCTATAAATCAGGGATTACGGCAAGGAGATACTCTTTCAGCAACTCTGTTTAACCTAGCACTGGACTATATGCTCAGAAAAGTTGATAAAAAGACTTTGAGGACTAAGGGTACTCAGATAATAGCATATGCAGACGATATAGTAATTATCACCAAGCAAAGGAAACTCATGGTAGAAGTACTCAGCGAAGTTGAAAGAGAAGCAAAGAAAATGGGAAGGGAAATGAACACGGATAAGACTAAATATATGATATGTGGAGACAATTCAAGAGGACATGTAAAAATTGGTTCACATACTTTTGAAGTGGTGGATAAATTAAAATAGGGAGTACATTTAACAAACAACGGAAAAAGACAGGAAGAAATTAAAGAAAAAATACAAGCGGCCAATAGAGCAATATATGCTAATAAAAAGAAACTGTGGAATAAGACAGCAACAAAAAGAATAAAAACGGATGTGTACAAAACTATGATCAAACCAATTATGACCTACGCGGCCGAGACAATGACGATGACTCAAAAAGATCAACAGGAACTACTAATAATGGAAAGGAAAATAATGAGAATAATACTTGGACCTATAAAAATTAACGAAAATGAATATCGCAGAAGGACAAACAGGGAAACACGCGAAGAATTAGGAGATGAAGACATAATTAGCGACATAAAGAGGCAAAGACTAAAATGGCTGGGACATGTGTGAAGAGCAGACCCTACTGCAAAAATAAGGACTGTCCTTGAGTGGAACCCAGGAGGAAAAAAACGAAGGAAGGCCCAGATCTAGGTGGATTGACGAAGTAGAGGAAGATTAATAATTTGAAAACAAGGACAAGCAACAGAAAAGAGCGGAGAAAAGTAGTAGATACAGCTAAAAGTATTTTATAAATCAAAATTGAATACAAAACAATTGGTAAAATGGGGACCGATCCACCCCACAAAACCGGATCATGAAAGCTTCAGAAAAGAAGCAGCCAGACTCCACATGGGGAGTAGTGCTATTATATATATATATATATATATATATATATATGTGTCGACAGTTGTATCTGCAACGATTTTTCCTAGTTGTGTCAAATTTTGACGTTACATGACAATGTCATACTGTTCAGATCGCGAGTATATTAGTGTTCTTTCTTTTAGAAAAGCTTTTAGATCCATAATTTCTTGTGATTTTTTTCTTTTGAGTATACATATCCCAATTATGTGTTGTAGATTTTTACGAAGCGCGGAGCGACCAAACCAAATTTTCAGGCTTTTCTAAACTTGAAATTTTACTTCATGCGCCAAGCGTATAAGACACTGTTTTCAAGCGAAGTTCACAATATTTCAGTGCTTTCAGTGTTTAATACACGTGGCGCATGAAGTCAAATTTCGAGTTTAGAAAAGTCTAAAAATTTGGTTTGGCCACGGAGCGCTTCGCGCTACGTGACCAAACCAAATTTTTAGGCTTTTTTAAACTCGAAATTTTACTTCATGCTTAGTCTGGGAGTGGAAAACACTCTTTTTAAGCTTATAATTGAACTCTGTAAAAAATCGTATGCATATGTATACCTGATAGAAAATTCCCTGTATATATACTTAAAATAAGAATTCCCTGTATTGACAGATTAATCCGATGACTATTTGCCAAATCAACTGAATGCGCATTCGATTCAACTAACATTTTCTTTTGAGCTCACACAAAATCAACATAAATGCATTATTTATTTCTGTAAATACCTGAACTATTTAGTAGATGTGGAAATTGGAATTATACCACTTAAACTCACTTTTAAAACGATTGTACACATTAATTAAAATTATTTGTGGCTGTGTTTTTGCAGATTAAGTTTTTCGAAGACATTGTCAAAATGTGACGTTTAACCTAAACATTTTAAAGCTGCATACCAAAACATACGTTTTCGCATGTTCCATCTAAAAACCATAGCAGACATAATATGAAGTTTTCTGTGTCGTTTTACACACGTAATCTGATGATATCAAACTATTTTCGTATTACATGTATTGGTGCAGAAAGCACTACAAATCAAGGAAACCAGGGGGGGAATCGGGAATCGTACCTTATTCAAATAGTTTTCTTCCTTTTATGTTAATTTTTGGAATAAATCTGAAAAAACCCTTAATATTTTCGAAACAGTTGAAGATAGGTATAGGACATTGTACATGAAATATGTCTAGAATTTTCTGAAGAATCTAAAAATTGAATAATATACAGGGTGTTGCTTTTAAAATAAGAAAGTTGGTAATAAAAAATGTTTGTTAAAAAACATGCGCAACTAAGAATAGTAATCGACGTGTCTGAGCATTTTTTCGAACACGCCCCCATTTATTTATTATAGAATTTATTTGGCTGATACACGACTGTATGATACATGTTAATTTGAGAATATTAATTTATTTGTAAAATTTTAATTAACGTGAGATCAAACTCAAAACATATTTTCAATTGAAATCAGTGTTTTATACGCGTGGCGCATAATGTAAAATTTCGTGTTTAGAAAAGCCTGGACATTTGGATCGGTCGCTTCGCTTCGCGACCAAACCAAATTTTCAAGCTTTTTTAAAAATGAAGTTTTACTTCATGCTTAGTCTGGCAGTGGAAACCTATGTTAAAAATAAAATAAAACGCCCACTACATAAGTTTTGTTCAAAACGTTCTAACTTCTGTAGATCGCACTCTGCAACAAATCCAACTCTCTTAAAACAAATTTGATAGAGGTTAATGCAAATCGGAACTTATTATAAGACGTGTCGTCGTTTTCAAAAGATGTGTAACACTTGAAGAGGGCAATTACCATTCCAATAAAATTAAATGCCGCTCGTTATTCCATTTTTCGATTCGAAAACACAAAAACTCCTCTCGCAAATACTTCTAAATAAAGTGAATACACTTAATAATCAATTACTCGGAAAACCCAAACTTTTAATAGGTAAGCACTGTTCATAACATTTTGTGTATGTATGATGATGATATACGCAGCACTATTTTTCTGTAATAAATGGCGCCTTGCTCAATTTTTTTTTTCATAAAAATAATTCTTTTTTTCCAATTAATAAAAATGCATGATCGAAAATCATATCCTTATTATTATACTCTACCATATCTACCACTTCAAGAAATGTTGGAAAGCAGCACAGTCATTTCGTGAGCTCTACGAACTTTTTGGCGAAGAAACAATCAGCAAAAGTCGTGTTGAAAGATAGTTCAAGAAGTTCAAATCAGGCGATACAAACCTCGCATATAAAGAAGGAAGAAGTCGACTATCAAATTTCGACGATCAGTCACTTTTGGTAGCCGTGGAAGAGGACGAGTGACGAGTGCTTGACAACCATTCATATAATTAAATCTTGCGCTTTCAAAATTTGAGCAATTTTCTTTGGGATATGTAAGTATAATTATAGGGTTCCACAAAATGAACAATTTGTTTATACAATCATAATTGAAGAATTAGATATCTAAACGAAATGTAGATCATTAAAAATTCGAATTCATATTAATTAACACAAAGCAAACATACGTTGTGCTAATTACAATTAGAAACTAGATGAGTCAAACAATCGTTGAAAATCAAACGACTTAAGTAACTGGTTTTGAAACGTTCCGACTTGTTTTCTATATTTTATAACACCTGAATTGCGATTGTTAATTATTGTATATTTTGCATTGCACAAGTGGCACTTTTTATAACGAACGGCAACGAACGACGATTTCAGAAATAGAACAATCAGCCCGGAGATGGAGAAATTTTCTTGGGGAAGGAAGGAATAAATCAGGCCAAGATTATAACGTATCAAGGTTATTTTAACGCAGGCCACGCATTTTCGAAATTCAAATGGCTTGTATTATTTATTGCTACAAGGAGAGGATGTTCGCCGCGGTTTAAATATTTTTGTTAAACTTGTCGGCTTATTTCCTTATTTTGAGCAGTATTGTTAGTTTTTAATACAAGCACTTATTTTATTCAGCTATTTTTTTATCAAAATATTCTTTGATGTTAGTATTATTCAATACTTCATACAGGAAAATATTCTTTTAGGTATACATATCCCGATGCATTTTCTGTGTATGTTCAGACATTTTTTGTTTTTATAAAAGTGTTTAATTGGAAACTTCTAACGAGTATTTCCACTTCTTGATTAAGCATGAAGTAAAATTTTGAGCTAAGAAAATCAGTTTTCAGGCTTTTCTAAACTCGAAATTTTACTTCATGCGCCACGCGTATAAAACACTGATTTTAGGTGAAGTTTAAAATATACTGATTATTTTTGATCTTACGTTAATAAACTTTACAAATATTTATTTCGGCTAACCAAATCGCACGCTTTCAAAATTCAAGCATTTGCAATACAATTTAAGGTATTCTTAAAATAAAAAGTTCAGTGTAATATGAACTTCACAATATTTCAGTGTTTTATACGCAAGGCGCATGAAGAAAAAAATTCGATTTAGAAAAGCTTCAAAATTTGGTTTGGTCGCTCGGCTCCGCTACGCGACCAAATTTTTTCTTCATGCTCAATGGCGTGGAAACACTTCTTAGATGATTTAAATTAATCCTTTTTTTTAACAAACAACGAATGTCTCAAAATTTAAAAAATCCCTGAAACAAATCTATAGACATATTTATTGATTACATAGCAGGATCCGGTGATATATATCATCGGAAATATGTTATATTTATCATGATATATATCGATATTCATAAACTCTGATATAGATATTTATAAAATGCAAAGAAAACATAAACATCGCGCGTCGCAGGGTAAAATGTTGATAAGGAGTGCAATTTAAATTAGATTTTAGAAGATACTCCTAGTCCTTAGGTAGACCTCATGGATTCTTCTTCTTCAAGAAATTGATGTATATCGAATAGATATATCCAAACTCTGTTGCATACAGCTTGATACTGATATTAGAATACTATTATTATTATTTGTTTAGGAGACACTATTTCTACCACTATAATTTTATTTAAATTTATTAGCCAACAAAAAATGAAATTATTAATCATTCAAGTACAAACATGATGTTGAAACGAATACACTTTAGTAATTACAGTTAACCCAAGATTAATTCTAATAAATAATTAAGTAATATCTGTACATATTTATAAATGATGTTTAATCTCTTGGAAAGATGGCAGATTGAAAATTATTTTTATTTTATTGCGTGCGCTAACGATATAGACTTTGTTGGTACATAACGAGCCTGAGTTCAATAACCAATGTCATTTGCCAGTTGTGCAATCAGCAAATGCAATTACTAGAAAAAATTAAGAGGTGGAAAAAACATATTCACAAAGTCAACTTGGGAAATTACATTTGACACTGATTCTTCATGGCCCTAGCATTTACGTAATTATGAATCATAGCGCGTATGCAGAAATTAGTGTTTTATTTCTGCTTGTTATTCATAATAATTATAACAATTCCTTATTGTAAAAGGGAAAAACCAAAATAGGACAAATTACAATGATGAATATAAATTTGAAAAAGGAAATAAAGTTAATTAATAAATATGTATGTGAAGCCAAAATAAACTAAATGGAAAAGAACTGTTAACCTCAACTTTAAATATTATTAAAAATAGTATACAAATGTTGAAATCAATAAAAGGAGAAGATAAATACAGGGGATTTATTTAGGTATACATATCACGATTTTTCGATATATATTTTCAGACACTCGTGGCTTTATTAAACATTTTTAATTTGAAGCCTCTAACAAGTGTTTCCAATCCCAGATTAAGCATAAAGTAAAATTTCGAGTTAAGAAAAGCCTACAAATTGAGACCCATTCAAAACATCCACACAATTTTTGCTACCCGACACGCTGTTCATCCTATGTTTTTAGATCATTTTGATATCTTTTTTAACTAAGACAATAAAGTACGTACTCGAATGTGCTATGTTTGAGAAATTTAAAAATCTTAATATTTCGCAGTTTCTTCATTAAAAAACTGCAATTTAAATTACAACAAGTGTACTTTATGTTATGCTAACTGCAAATATTTTATTTAAAACCAATCATGTTGATTTTATTTTAAGAACCCACTATGCTAAAACAAAAAGTCTGTTTGTGCAATAAATCTCCCCTTCTTAAAACTCTGTGGATGTTTTGATCGGGTCCTTAGAAATTTGGTTTGATCGCTCCGCTTCGCGGAGCGACCAAACCAAATTTTTCAGGTTTTTCTAAACTCGAAATATTACTTCATGCGCCACGCGTATTAATCACTGATTTAAAATGAAGTTCAAAATATACTGCTTAGTTTTTATCACATGTTCATTAATTTTACAATTGTCTATATGGAATATGTGAAAGTATACTTAAAAAAAATCCTGTATGTCAATATTTAACAAAAAAATCGCAAATTTTAAATTATTATTGTTATTTCAAATAAAATCGTCAAAACCAACACACACACAATTTGTGATTTTTGTTAAATATTGATATACAGAGATTTTTCTTTTAAGTATACTTATTCATATATTCCATATAAACATTTGTAAACTTAATAAACATGCGATCAAAACTAAGCAGTGTATTTTAAACTTCACTTTAAATCAGTGTTATATACGAGTGGCACACGAAGTAATATTTTGAGTTTACAAAAGCCTGAAAATTTGGTTTGATCGCATCACATGAAATTCATTCATTTAAAGAACAATGAATGCCCTAACATTTACAGTGTTTACATGCAAGAAAAATGTGTGCACTTGAAATCATCGCTAAGTATTAGATATTTAAATTTATTTATGATGTGTAAGAAGAGACATACTTGCGGTCTTCTATAAAAATATATTTTTTTGTTCGTGGTTTAACCCGGAAGAAGTTACAATTCACCAATTTGACACTAACTAATTAAATAATAATTAAACGTGTGGTTGTGGCCGCAACTAGTTTAATAAGATGTCAAGATCGTGAAATATTTGACGACCATTATTACCTCTTTGATATTTTCATTGTTCTGTTTGTGAGTTAAAATGCGTTTTATGACGGAGCACGAAGTTCGAAACCAATATAAATGGGTCATAAATATAATTCCCATTGCCAAAACGGCATGTCTGAACACTGGTTTTAAAATGAGTGTTCCAGATTTGGCTGACCAGGTAACTTAGGTTAAATTTTGGGTGTAACGTTTGAGTTTATCGACCAGAGATACATTTTAAAATACCAAGAAAATACACTTAATCTTATCTTGAACAAGTTTCTCATCTTTCACGTGGTGAAACATATTTAACTATGATTTAATAAAGAAAACACTTGGTTAAATTTCACTAATATTTTGGTTTTTTATTCCAACTAGTTTCGACTTTGAGTCATTCTCCACTCCTTGAGAATGACTCAAAGTCGAAACTAGTTGGAATAAAAAACCAAAATATTAGTGAAATTGAACCAAGTGTTTTCTTTATTAAATCAGACTTAATCTTTTAAACAATTCTTAAAACATCTTATTTATGTAATGAAAGTAAACGTGGGTGCTTTAGAGTGCATGGCATAAAATGCGGTCAAAAATTCTGAAAAACCATCAGCGATGTTTTTAAAAAAAGATAAATTCAAACACTCATTGAAAGAATTAATTAATATTTTTGAAATGTTTTACAACCAAGTATTGGCAATTCATTCATACTTTATGTTTAATATGTTTTTAGAGCTCTTTCCATTTAATAAGATGAGCGATGTGAAGAAATGCGGATATACTTGTATCTCTGTGGAGTTAACTTTTCAACTAATTAGGTAATTTGTCAAAAAATAATGCCATTTTGATACGGTTAGCCACTTTTTATAACTTAAATAAGTCGGTGCTTAGATAAAAGAGAACAAGGATAAAATTAATTGTCGCTAATTATAGCGCCATCTGTCAAGAATCTAAAAAGTATTTCATACAAAAGTTATTTATTTTGTGACGTACAATCCAAATTAAAAACAAAAGTAGGGGTTCCCATTTAAAAATGTAAAGTTGATCACCACTTAGCCGCCCCAGTGGGCGGCGTGGTAGCAATTACTATAACAGGATAATTTACCCCCGAAAATATTGGGGGCTTATTTGAGACCTTCTTTAATATAATGTGTAATTCTTCAGATATTTAGCAGTCTAAAGTTAAATATTATACCCTGTATGATGTTGTACAAAAAATTATCGTAATAAATTAGCTGAACGAAACAATAGCTTCATTTAATTTACCGAAATACCTGCGAAAATCGGAAAATCTGAGAAATTTGGAGAGTAATCAGTTTTCCGGTATTATAATCCCTAATTTTTAATACACTTTATGGAACTCAATTTACAGAGTTTTTAACGGCAATCGATTTGGGTTTTTAGTATTATTTTTTGAATTTTCTAGATTGTGAAAATCTTCGCCATTTAGAAATAATTTCAGTGCCACGTAATTCATTCTTTTTTGTTTAATTAATATTTGATGATTTTTTTTTTTTGGTATCTTAAATTATTGTTTTGCTTAATGTGCCCATTTCCTTTATTTATATTTTTATAATGAATATCCGCCAGTAAAAGTAAACATTTTTTGCGTATATAAATTCACAAGGCAATTTATCTTAGCTTGTAAGCATTCTATCTGTATTTAAAGATAATATTCTCGGAATAAATTGTTTTATATATAATATTGGTGTATGTATAAATATTTGCCGCGTGATTTCCCAGAAATTTCTGATCGTTCAAAAACTGCGAATAGTTATTCCGTAGTTATATTATACCTAATTAAACATCCTGCAAACTATTTTCATTAAATATACTTTTTTTGTTTTAAAGTAAATAGGAAATTAGGCACAAAGATTATACATTTATAATGAGAAAGTTGTGCCATGCTTTATTTATATCAAATTACTTACCTAAAGTTTAAATCAATTGCTAATTTCAAAATGTAAGTAGGCACAGCACAGTATCGTAAAAAATAAAAAATTTCAAGTTTAAAAAAGCCTGAACATTTGTATTTACAAATAAACACTGAATTATGAATTCAGTGTACAAAATTACGCCTTAAAATATTCGAATATTTAAATGAAATATTTTAACAAACAATAAAGCAAATATTTTACACATATTTTGATTAAAGCTGGGACTTTTTTAAATGTAAGTATTAGAATATTCATTAAAAAACACATTCAAATGTTCTACGCGTATTAATCACTAAAAACACTGAAATATTATGAACTTCACTTGAAATCAGTGTCTTATACGCGTGGCGCATGAAGTAAAATTTCGAGTTTAGAAAAGCCTGAAAATTTTACTTCATGCTTAACCTGGGAGTGGTAAACACTCGTTATAAGCTTTAAATTGAACTCTTAAAAAAAAAGAATTTTCGAAAATTTACTGTATATAATTGGGATATGTATACTTAAAAGAAAAACTCCCTGCATACATAGTAACAAACAAAATATATTATACTTATATCTCTACAAACATAAATCAATGCTAAAATATAAACTGAAATCTTTGGATATGATATGAATAATAACAAACAATAAGATTCAATACTAAGGTGTAGAATAAACTACATTGACATAAAATTAAAATAAAAGTAAACTCTTAGATATATGCGTCTAAAAACGCAAGTAATGAAGATATTGAAACACAATAACCAACCAACTGACAGAAAACCTTTATTTTTATATAATAACAAACAATAAGATTTAACTACTTACACCTTAAAATAAACTACATTGATATAAAATTTAAAAAACGTCAGCTCTTAGATATATGCGTCTAAAAACTAAAGCAATGAAATATTGAAACAAAACAATTATCCAACTGACAGAAAATTTTATATTCAAATGTAATTGTATTTTGTGTATTGGAAATTGGAATCTATTGCACTGCAATCGAATTTCATCTATTTTAAAATTTGTCAACACTGAACTTGTCTTTGCTAAAATTACTAACAGGTGTAAGTTCCCGTATTATCTGGCCACATGTTTGGACTATCACTAGTCTTTTTTATTTATAAATGTACCGCTGAGGAAAATCTGTATTAAATTACGTATGTATATTCAACTAATTTTCCTTATCTCAAGAATGATGGTAACCATATACAATATCCCTTTTTATAACATGACATAAGCATATTATCACTTATTTTGCGCAGTTTATTTTTTTTTAACCGACAACTGTAAGAAAAACCTAAGACAATTAAATTGGACAAACAGTGCACTTCTGATACAAAATCAATTCTTTTGTTTTCAAAATATCTCTAAACGTGTGAATATCTAAAAAATGTTTCTTTTGTCATAACTAAGGCTAGGAATTTTTAAAATTGGAGTCTTCGAAGTTTATTAAAATATGATTTTATACATGTAGTACAAAATCATATTTCAATAAAATTCGAATACTTTAATTTTAAAAATTCCCTGCCTTAGTTTTGACAAAAGGAATATTTTGTAGCTTTTCACATGTTTCGCAATACTTTAAAAACAAAAGAATTCACTTTCTTTGATTTTGTATCAGAAGTGTACTATTTGTCTAATTTAACCGTTTTAAGTTTTTCTAATAGTTGCCGGTTTTCAAAAAAGTGCGCAAAATAAATATTGCACAGACTTTGAATTATATGGTAAATTTTTTTAAGTTGATTTTACTATTTTTAAGTATTTATTTAAAAATTCTTCATCGTTTCAAGAGAGGTAATGCCTCGCGCACTTTTAACTTTAAAGAAAACATCTTATTTATTTTGCATAAATCAAAATGTATAGTTTTAGACCAGATAATGTTAAACTAAACTGGATTATTTAATAATGAATCACGTCGAATTACAATAAGTAGATTTTTTATACATGATAACCATATGCGCATGTGTAAGAAACGAATATTACAATATTTCCAGACCCGTCGGGTAATATACCGTAATATAATATAATATTTGCAGTAAATTACTAGTGATAATTACCGCTTTAAATTACCACTAACATCACTAAATCCAAAAAACATCCTGGAAGCACAACGAAATTATACAGGACACCATATTGGATAGAGCATAAAAAATGAGTACGAAATCATTTATCAATGTCAAATTAAAACGTGAATAGTCCTATCTCAAAAATTAAACACCCTGTATTTACAACTTTTCAAATCTATCGTATTTCTAAGGACACGTTTGGGAATATCATTTAATCGATTTTAACTTTTTTCGCCATATCTGGATAACATTTATTATCATACCTCATTGTAAAAATTGTTTTTTATTTAGTTTAACCGAATTTATACAGTGTGTCCCAAACAAAAGTTGCACCCCCTAAAATCTCCGAATCGGTCCAAGTTTGGAAAAAACGTCGAAACAGGTCAATTTTTATTTAAATGGGGACCAACTTTTATCTCAATTAAAAAATTATTTCTGCATGCCTCTAGCGCCCACAGCCACCCCTTTAAAAAAATTAAATGACAAGAGTGTTCAAGTGACACATCATTTTGAAGCTGCTTTCATTGTCTATGCATCCATGATTTTATTTTAATTTTGACCCATTTTTATAGGAAACACTACCTAAATTACTGTTAAAGGCAACAAAAGTGGTTATTGAAAAACAAATCAATTTAACGAATATACTGCTCAAAATCTTCACCACCAACTTCCATACAATAGTTTAATCGATTTTCAAAAGCTTGTCTAACGTTTTTCAACATTTCCTGAGTGATTAGATGACACTTTCGGACTATTCTTTCTTGAAGCACTTAAAGAGATTTAGGTGGCGTAGAATAATGCTTGGACTTTAAGTGGCCCTTCAAAAAGAAATTCGAAGGGGTTGAATCGAGAAAAAAAAAAGTTGGTATCTTAGAGAATTACATATTCTTCCAGTGCTTGGGTGATCTTTCAGTGCTTGGGTGTCTAACAACTGCAAACAACTATCACCAGTCAAATTGCCTTTAACAAAATGTGGTCTGATAATGTGGTCACCTAGAATGCCTGTCTAAACGTCTAACTTTTGGGCGTTTGGGTGCGACTTTCATTAAAAATGTAGGGGTTGGTATTACTCCAACATTATTCAAAATTGAAAATAAAATCATGGTTTCATAGACAATCAAAGCAGCTTCAAAATGACGTGTCACTCGACCCCTCTTGCCATTTAAATTTCTTGAAGGGGTGGCTGTAAACTTGGACCGATTCGGAGATTTTCGGGGGTGCAACTTTTGGTTGGAACATCCTGTATATCTTATTGTTTATTGTACATGATAACAAATGTGTAGTAATTATAGTGCCTATTTAAATTATTTATACATACAAGGAATTTTTCTTTTAAGTGCACATACATGTATTCCATGCATGCTCTGTAAAATTTCAGGCATTCATTGCTTTTTTTGCAAGCGTTCATTTAAAGATTCAAACGTGTGTTTCCAC
This sequence comes from Philonthus cognatus, assembly GCA_932526585.2. Classification (NCBI taxonomy): domain Eukaryota; kingdom Metazoa; phylum Arthropoda; class Insecta; order Coleoptera; family Staphylinidae; genus Philonthus; species Philonthus cognatus. The sequence goes on from OW052243.1 coordinate 96,347,267, forward strand.
TCCTTATTTGAGCATGAAGTAAAATTTCGAGTTTAGAAAAGCCTGAAAATTTGATTTGGTCGCCTAGCGAAGCGGAGCGACCAAACCAAATTTTCAGGCTTTTCTAAACTTGAAATGTTACTTCATGCGCCACGCGTATAAAACACTGACAATTGTGAAACTAAAAATATATGGCGAAATCAGTACTAAAAATATATTGCTTTTTTAATTTTATAATTTTCAATGTTTTATACGCCTGGTGCATGTTTTATACGCCTGGCGCATGGCCGCTCCGCTTCGCGAAGCGACCAAATCAAATTTTCAGGGTTTTCTAAACTTGAAATTTTACTTCATGCTTAATCAAGCAACACTCGTTAGAAACTTTAAATTGAATGCTTTTTAAAAAAAGTAATAAATGCCTCAAAATGCATACTTATGGAGATATGTATACTTGAAAGAAAAATTCACTGTATGTTTATGTCTGAAGCCCCTTCAATAAAAATTCTCACGAGCCGCCACTAAACATATTCCTTTTGTATATTTGAATAGATTGGAAATGTATTAAGGTGTTTACTAGGAATTTACAAAATACACAGCATTGGATATTCACGAAAATAAATGCGAAATTTGTTCCCAATATTAGAGATTATGTAATAAATAATTTATTTTAGCATTTACGACAAAAAAACCTAATAAACACGGTTAAACAATATCGCGGTAAGTTAATATACCAGAAAATAAGTTAATGTGCGATGTTGTTTAACCGTGTTTATTAGGTTTCTTTTATAGTAAATGCTATCAAATAAAATCAACGTTATTATGACAAACCCGTTGATTGATAAAAAAAATTAAGTGAGAAATTAATTCAATATTTAAAATTTACTTAATTTTTTTGCGATAGGTGCGCTTAAGTTAGTCGTATTTTTTTACATTAATAGATATAGATATTTTATCAATTAAAATCATTGTACAAACTTAATAATTTTCAAGTTTACTTGTCTTGCCTATTGTATTCTGTATAAGTTAATTTTATTAATTTTGATTGTATGAAAAAAAAGTATATATTTAAACATGTATTTATTGTATTAACACTTACTTTTAAATCCATTTTACTTTAATGTTTAATATGTAACCTTAATTTGAACTGCCTGCATTTTTTAATTGTCAATTGTTTGTCTTCTATGTGATTACCATAAAATGTTAGATTACTAAATAAGTTGATTTGATACATTGTGTTGTTTGACCTGACTTGAGAATGAATGTACAAAAATATAACTATGTATTTTGTTTTACAAATATTTGTATTACTCATTTTAAAAAAGGATTTTTAAGTGTATTTCTAACTTCATAGTGTTTCAGTGTTTTATACGCGTGGCGCATGAAGTAAAATTTGAAGTTTATAAAAGCCTGAATTTAGATTTAGACGCTTCGCGTCCAAATCCAAACGTTTAGACTTTCTAAACTCGAAATTTTACATCATGCTTAGTCTGTGAGTGGAAAACACTTGTTTATTTACTATTTTGCTGTACATTTGCATATACTAAGGCAAATTTGACCCACCCATGAATATAGCGTTATTCTATTTGGAAATAAATACATTGAATTGTCAAATTTCTAAACTTGATTCACAAGCGCTTTTATTGCTAATTTCGCATTTGTGCAAATTAATATTTAAATGTCGATTATTCAATTAAATGTTATTATAGCCTTTGTGCTTTTATTAGCTCTTATATTACCTTCGAAGACGTTACTATTACAATCAATTTCGTAAACCCCTTGAGTTATTATAATTCTGTATACATTTAAATTAGGGATTGCAATTTTATCGAGTTTTTCAATTACTGGTCAATTCTACCCCTTGACTAAACATAAAACATTCTACCCCTTGACTAAGCAGTTCAAAAACACATCCATCAACTTTTATTACATATCACAGAATCAGATATCCACCTGAATAAAACGAGAGAAACAATTCAACCAATAGCTTAAAACAATAATTATAGTCAACCCAATACTGTTAATATGTACTGGGTTGTCAATGTCGTCGCGTCACTTTCAAATCGGTAATGTTTATTCTCCATATCAAGAGACATTGTTATTAATTATATTAGTGATGGACAAGATCGATAAAAAAAAGATCGATTGATCGATCCTTGCAAGCGATCGAGCCGTTCGATCTTCTCGTGCCGCTCGATCTTTTTGATCGACTCGATCTTTCTGATCAGTCCGATCTTTTTGATCAACTCGATCTTTCTGATCGGCTTGATCTATTCGATCGGCTCGATCTTTTCGGACGGCTCGATCGTTTCGGGCCGCTCGATCTTTTCGAATTTGTCGAGCTAGTCCATTGATTAATCGGTTCGAGCAGATTGATCAATCGGCTCGAGCAGATGATCAAATCGGTCGCCTTGAGACAACTGATCAAGTTATACGGTTTGAGGTACTCTAGCTGCATGCTATAGAGCTATTTTGAGCTGTTTTCGAGCGGATCGATCAGCCTAGGAGGTATCATTGAACGAACACACTATTTAATTTCATTTGATTTGATTAAATGGGTAATTCGTAAATTTTCAAAGTAAATGAATTACTTCTATTTTGCTTCTATTATTTAACATTTGCAGGCAAAATGTATTCAGAAAATCACATAAAAAGTTATTCTGTATTAAATAATTATAATTATACAAAAATTGAATCATTACTACTAACAAGCATCACCCCCGGAGAAAACCCTTATAAAAAACACGGGCCCTAAAAAACCAAAATACCAACCACCAAATGAAAGACCCTCTGTAAAAAATATTTCACTCCTTCCCTGTAAAAGCACTCTTGGAAAATTACCTCCAAAAACAACATCTCCCGAAAGAAGCAAAATTCACCCCCTTAGAAAACCACCCCCTGTAAAGCCATTCCTGCAAATCTTCTTCTGTTTTACTAAATACTTTGTATTTAGTTTTCTAAAACATTGGTATGAATTTTAGGAATTTTATTTTGTTAATTATAATATATGCCGGAACTAAAATTTAGTGGTATGTGTACATTATTTTTATTTTATAGAAAATAATGTACAGGAAGTTTTTCTTTTAAGTATACGTCTTTCAAATTCAGTCCATTTTCTGTAAATCTTTAGATATTCTTTGTTTTTTTCAAGTTCAATTTGAAGCTTTAAACGAGTATTTTTCACTCCTGGACTAAGCATGAAGTAAAATTTCGAGTTTAGAAAAGCCCCGTGAAAATTTGTCAAGGGTCGTAGCGATCCGAGACAAATTTTCTGGGCTTTTCTAAACTCGAAATTTTACTTCATGCGCCACGCGTATAAAACACTAAAATATTGTGAAATTTATGTATATTTGAACTTCACTTGAAATCTGTATTTTATACGCGTGGCGCATGAAGTAAAATTTCGAGTTTAGAAAAGCCCAGAAAATTTGTCTCGGGTCGCTACGCGATCCTCGACAAATTTTCACGGGGCTTTTCTAAACTTGAAATTTTACTTCATAGTCTGGGAGTGAAATACACTCGTTTAAAGCTTCAAATTGAACTCTAAAAACAACTAATGTCGGAAAATTTACAGCTTATGCATATGTTTATCTAAAAAAAAAATTACTGTCTACAGGGAGTTTTTCTTTTAAGTATACATATTTGTTGTTTTTCTAGAAGAATTTAATTTGAAGGTTTAAACGAGTGTTCTCCAGTTCCAGATTAAGCATGAAGTAACATTTCGAGTTTAGAAAAGCCTGAAAATTTGGATTGATCGTGTAGTGAAGCGAAGCGATCAATCCAAATTTTAAGGCTCTCCTAAACTCAAAATTTTACTTAATGTTTAATCTGGGAGTTAAAAACACTCTTTAGAAGGTTAAAATTGGAAATTTATAAAATCAATGAATGCCTCAAAATACATCGCGATATCTATACATAAAAGAAAAGTTCCCTATATACATATATTTTTGAATGATATTAAAAATATTCATTCTTGAGTTTGAAATACATTTTAATACAAAATAAATATGATTTGAGGTAATATTTTAACATTTTGCATTTACGCCAAATAAGTACTATCTCGAATATTACACGTACAATATATAACAAGATTATAAAAACAATTGTAAGTACTAACAAATACCATCAATTTCAAAAACACTTTGAAATTTTCCATATTCCATATTCATAAAATGCGGAACATCTAAAAGCAAGGCCATTACTATCATAAATAGTTTTTTAATGCAAAACCTCGTAGACATTTTGAAACATTTTCTTTATTCAATTTTGTTTACTGAAAATAGCATAGGTTGAATAATTAACGCCGAAATGGCAAAAACGCGAAGGTTTATTTGTAACAAAATAATTCGTTATCTATTAATATGTCTACATTGCATTAGCGCGACACGTGTTGAAAATTATATTTTTTGTAGTTAATTGTTTGAACTTGAAATAGCTTAATGGATTCCATAAGTATAAATGAAATTGCCAATTCTTGGTTGCAGAATACTTCAAACATTAAAAATGCGATTCTTTTCGCAATCTACAACAAGTTAGTCTTACAAAGACTATATCAAACACTCATTGAAACAACTACTTCCCGGGCTAATACCCCGACGAACATTGAATTATACAACAAGTGTTTGCTGTTACATACAGTAAGCTACTGCAAATGTAACAATTTGGGTCAAATTATTCAGGCCATCTATAGACGCGTTTCGAGATTTATCTCTCATCAGTATAGCTTTGCCATTCCCTCTAAACAATTTGACACCTTAGACTGGCGGTCACGTTACCGTTCAAACATAAGTATAAATGAAATTGCCAATTCTTGGTTGCAGAATACTTCAAACATTAAAAGTGCGATTCTTTTCGCAATCTACAACAAGTTAGTCTTACAATTTTTGGTTGTCCGGGAAGTAGTTGTTTCAATGAGTGTTTGATATAGTCTTTGTAAGACTAACTTGTTGTAGATTGCGAATAGAATCGCACTTTTAATGTTTAGTCTTCATACGATATAGAAGACAAATAGAATGGCATAAAGTACGATCAATTTTGCGATATATTTTTAAATCTACTAATATTAGGGTTCACATATATCTAGACAATGTTGTAACTCCCCATGCAGTGGAAATGCCCACAATTCTAAAAGAATATTACGATTTACCTAGTTCTGGACATGCTGGTTTCCACAAAACTTATAGTAAAATTAAACAAAAATATCATTGGAAAACTATGAAAAAAGATATTGATAAATATATAAAACAATGCAAATCATGCCAAACAAAAAAATTAGTTCGCCGGAAAAATAGAGCTCCTATGGAAATTACTACAACCTCACCAAAGCCACTAGAAAAAACATTTCTCGATATCGTCGGCCCACTTCCAATCACTGAAGAAGGAAATCGTTTCATTTTAACACTTCAAGATGATTTATCTAAGTACTCTCTAGCCCTTGCGCTACCCAACCACGAAATCCTAACAGTCGCTCGTAAACTTGTTTTACATTTTATTTGCAAATTTTGTATACCAAAATATATATTAACTGATAACGGTCCCGAATTCACAAAATTTGACTACTACAGCGTATCATCCCCAAACAAATGGCGCTTTGGAAAGAAGTCATCTTACATTGGCTGACTATTTAAAACACTATATAAAAGACCAGTATGATTGGGACAATTATTTAGATTTTGCAATGTTCTCATACAATACCAGCGTATACTCAACTACAAAGTTTACACCGTTCGAACTCATGTTCGGTTATAAACCCGAAATTCCATCGAGTTTGACAAGGCAGCCAGAATTTAAATACACTTACGATGACTATATGGACGAGTTTCAAAATAAAATAAAATAGCTAGACAGCATATACTTCAATCTAAACTAGGCAATAAGAGCTACTATGATAAAAGATCGTCAGACTTACGTTTCCAAGTTGGAGATCTTGTCTATTTAGAAAATAATAATCAAACGAAGCCGAATACATCTAAAAAACTTGCCCCGAGATACCCCGGTCCCTATGTAATTACAGAAGTAAATTCTCGCGTTAACTATACCATAAAAATAGGAACTAAACAGCATTTGGTACACGCAAATAGACTAAAACGCGCTTTTGTTGCAGCCTCTTCACCTCAGTAATCGGCGTCCTATCGGTTGACTATATTAAGTGAACCTTGTGATATAATCAGTAAACTTAATATCAGCCATCTCATCCCTATTCCTATAACGCATATAGATTCCTCAAATTTAGTTGCTGCTAGCCATAAGCTAGATGACATAGTGGAACTATCTAATAAAATTTCTAAAAGTCACTTGATAAGCATACCACCTTCGTATAGGGCCTACGCGATTTCTTTGGTAATTTGTTCTATTATATTATTCAAAATATGTAAAAAACTATCAAACATCATTAGAAATCGACGTAATCACCCTATCAATAGACCGTATACACCAGTAGCACAGATTGAATTAAATAGGTTAGCGAATGTTAATGAAGTAGAACCCCGGCGTAGTCAAAGACTACTTGCCCGCTATAGCGATAATTAGTAATATTAATTTCTTCTTTCTTTTATTCTATAAATTACTTAATCATTTTTACAATTTTATGATTCCCTTAAATATAAAGTTATTTGACTATGTTTAGCATGTTGTAATATAAGATACTAATTGTTAAGATTTAATAGAATAAAAAAAATCTAAATTTCTTTTCACTTTCTTTAAGAGAGAGCGTGTAATCTACCCCTTTATTTGTATATATTATTATATATATTTATTATTATGTTATTTAAGATATTTTATTTTTCCATCGCACAGATAATATTGGAATAGCAAGTGGTTCATTAATTGCATTCCTTTAACATAATTGTTTTTCCAAAAATCGTCAATACACAGTAAACGTTTTTAACTTTGCTTTCCAATATTATGCGTGCTCTTAATTATATTATAGAAATAGATGTACCAACTTTTACTTGCTAATGGCGTAAGGAAGTGGAACTGTTTTTGATAATAAAAGACATGTTCACTTCCAAAAACGATCTCTTCCACTTCCGAACGTAAACAACAACGCATCAATATAAGCACACTCTTTGTAAAGTTTTGTACCGAGTAATAATAAATGTAACTTCGTTAAACTAGTTGGCTTGCTATTTTCACAATTCAATTCCAGGAGATTCATAAATAAAAGAACTTCGTAACGGTTTGTCACAAAAATTATAAACTAAGACTTTAACCATTACATAGTTTCGGTTTGTAAGATCATGTTTAAAGGAATAGTATAGATTTTTTTATACCTCTTTTATTTTACTTTACTTATTTTACTTTAGTTTGATAATGATTATCGTGTAATTGAAACTAGCCACAAAAGTAAAATAAAACTGTATTGATATATTGAAAACGCTTAAATTTGTACCTGTTTAATTGATATAAAGTAAACACTTTTCTTTTTCAAAGTGTTTGCTTTATATAAATACTTTGATTTAGTTAGAAAATCACTCTTGTTCACTAAGTAATAAAATAAGTACTACATATCAATTCATTTCGTCGTATGATTATTTTCGTAGTGACTAATAATTTAATTCCTAAATTTTCGAGACAAAACCACAAAAAAACGGAAAATTATAATAATCCTGCCAATTGAAATTCTGAATAACTTTATTGATTTCAGTCTAATCTTTACAACAAAAATTAATAAACAAATAATAACTCAAAAATCCTTAAAATATTTTTCATAAAATTTTACCCATATCAAATATCATAATCATTATTTTAATCAAAAATCAACCCAACGACAGCTTTCAAATTCTTTTTGTTTGAAGTCAGTTTTATGTTTTTCTTCTTCTATTGACATAGTTTTGACCGATTGGTCAGCCATTAACGCTGAAAAGTTTTATGTTATGTCCTTGATATTAACTATTTTAGAAAATCATAATTCAAAGAGTTGTCGATGGATTTTCAGGAAATTTATTATTAAATTTAATTTAACTTATTTGCTCAATCTTCATTTTATATCTTATATTTTCATGTATAAAGGACAGAGCTGGGACGAATCCTCATCAAAAGTATTCGAATCACTAATCCGAATCATCTAATATGATTCGAATCACGAATACTCGAATAAAGGATTCGTAAGAGATAAATATGATTCGAATCAAAGATTCGAATCTCGAATCACGAATACAAATCCTTTAAGAATAAATTTGATTTTATAATTTGTTTGCAACCATTAATATATAAATATCGTTACCAGTTGTTTTAACAAAACTATTCAAATCGTAATTATTTAATATTAACACTGAACATCGTTGATAACAGATTAAATATCTGATTCCCTGTTACACTGATTAAAGATATGTGTTTCTGAACTTCACTTTAAATCAGTGTTGTGTACGCGTGGCGCATGAAGTAAAATTTCGAGTTTAGAAAAGCCCGAAAATTTGTCGAGGGTCGCTGCGCGACCCTCGACAAATTTTCACGGGGCTTTTCTAAACTCGAAATTTTACTTCATGCTTTGCCTGGGAGTGGAAACACCCGTTTAAAACTTCAAACTGAACTCTATTATAAAATCGACGAATGCCTGAAAATGACGTAAATAAAATAATTCACTGAATATCATTAAAACCGGGAAAGTTAGAGAAAAGTCATGACCAAAACATGACCAAAACACTAACAAAAAAGCCATATGATATTATTAAATTTCTAAAAATCAGCAGACAAATTACAAAACACGTAAGAATTTATAAAATTAACTTAAATATTGATAAAAACAATGAAAACAAAATGGGGGTGTCCCACAGAAGAAAGGTATATTAAAAGGCCAGTAAAAAAATTTTGAATCAGGGAAATGTCGGAAAAATTTAACATTTCAGATTGTGGCTACGATAGCCACATTTGCCGACGACACTGCTATATTGGCTGTAGGCAAAGATCACGAAGAAGCAGCAGTAAATCTGCAAACCTCGATAAATAAAATTAACATCTGGACTAAGCAATGGCGAATCAAATTGAATGAGACTAAATCGGTCCACGTCAATTTCACAAATAAAAGAAATCAACATATCCCTGTTAGTATGAATGATATCCAGGTACCATATGCTGATACAGCAAAATATTTGGGTTTTACACTGGACGCTAAGCTACGCTGGAGAGCTCATGTCAAAAAGAAAAAAGAAGAACTGGACATCAAATTTCGAAAAATGTATTGGCTGCTTGGTCGGAACTCCACCCTGTCAATCTACAATAAATTACTGCTGTATAAACAAATTCTTAAGCCCGTATGAACATATGGCATCCAACTGTGGGGTTGTGCCAAAAAGAGCAATATAGAAATAATCCAGCGATACCAAAATAAAGTACTGAGGAGTATTGTCAATGCTCCTTGGTATTTCCGAAACAGTGACCTCCACAGGGACTTGGAAATGGATACTGTTAATGAGACAATACACAAATTTGCCAAGAGTCATGAACAGCGACTTCTTCAACACGTCAACATCGAAGCCATCCAGCTCCTCGATAACACGAATTTGACCAGAAGACTACAGCGGACTAAACCGTTCGAGTTAATTTAATATTGCGTTAGTGCAAAAGCAGAGCATAGTGCTAGTGTACACATTAATTAGTGTAATTAAGTTATTAAAATCTAAGGGATACTAATTAGTAAACCCTTAGTATTAAACCTTTAGTAAATTAAGTTAGCTAAATATTACTCATTGATCCATTTGTGATCAGATTGTAATTATAGTAAAATACAACTAAGTGTTTTGCAAATAATAATATAAAACGATTGTGGCTACCACGTCAATTTTACTTCAAATAATATTTAACAAAATTTTGAAAACTAGATTATTATCTTTAAAAACATTTTCAGTCATTCATTGTTCTTATCAAAGCATTCAGTTTGAAGTTTCGAACGAGCGTTTCCACTCCCAGACTAAGCATGAAGTAAAATTTTGAGTTTAGAAAAGCCCCGTGAAAATTTGTCTCGGGTCGCGCAGCGACCCGAGACAAATTTTCTGGGCTTTTCTAAACTTGAAATTTTACTTTATGCGCCACGCGTATAAAAAAGTGATTTAACGAGACATTTAAAAACATACAAAAGACATTTTTCATGTTAATCCTTACAATTAATTCGAATTATTATTGACGATTCGAATCCTATTATAAATATTGGAATCCTTTTATAAATATTCGAATCCTTTTATAAATATTCGAATCCTTTTACAAATATTTGAATCCTTTTATAAATATTTGAATCCTTTTATATATATTTGAATCCTTTTATAAGGATTCGAATACGAATCCTCTTAAAAAATGTAACGAATCCGGATCACGAATCCAGCTAAACTAAAGTATTCGAACGCCGCTTTTGAATCCTTTAAAAGGATTCGAATCCAGGATTCAAATCTTGAATGATTCGAATCCTGCCCAGCTCTGATAAAGAATTATAATTAAAACCTAATTGGTGCGTTAAATTTAAGTGCATAACTTTTGAGTCCCAAAATGGTTGAATAAAACGTTATAGTTATAAATTTATCATTGCTTAGCTTTACTTTTGAATTACGAAACAAACACACTTAATAAACGTTAAAAATACATAAATAATTTAAGAACAAAATATTTCAGAACAGAATAGACATAAATAGATAAATAAAACGTTATGAATGTTAGTGGAAACTTGGTTAATTAAATATATTTTATTAATATCGAATCTGATTTTTTTTGTAAATTGAGTTTTTAAATTCATGTACCGTATGTCATATTGGTCAAGCCAAATTTTTTGGATTTCCTCATCTCAAAATGTTACTTAATGCTTAGTAGACACACACTGTTTGAAGCTTTAAATAGCCCGCTGTTATAAAAGCAACACATTTTTGTAATTAGCGGGATATGTATACTTAAAAGAAAAAATCGCTGTATATTGTAATCTTTATAGTTAATAAATCTGTTTATTTTAATTTAATAATGTAAAAACCTGTTTAACAAAATATTAGACAGTACAAATTAAAATGATTAATTGTAAGTTTATAAAATCAAGTGTGCTTAATTAAATATCTTATTCTTGGCACCATTTCACCATTTATGTAACTGATTAGTATATTGAATTAATATATGTATTAAATAAATGACGCTAGATAACTAATATTAATTGTTTAAATAATATTTATTACTGTCTGCTAATGAATACTTGTACTTGTTATTCATGCATGTAATATCAAATTATTTAAAATAAATAAATAATAATAAAAATAAGATCAAAATTTTAACTAGAAGCAAACAAAAATGCATGCAGATACAATTATTTTGGCAAAAATGGTTATTTAGGTAATTAGGGTGTGAAGCAGCACTTTTGGGCATGATTTGCAAGTCTAAGGCACAAGTCTTCAAGCAATCTTGAAAAAAATAAGAAACAATTTTTGTGTAAAATAAATGCAAAGAGTGCACAAAAATCTTTCACACGCAAGATGGCTACAATATTTTATCTACGACTAGTATTTTCTACAGTTAACTTAATATAAGGCCATTGGCATACATTTTTTAATAATTCATACATGTTTTATTTTTAACGAGTGTTTCCAATCCTTGATTAAGCATGTAGGAAGGTTTTTTGGCTTTTCTAAACTCGAAATTTTTCTTCATGCGTATTAAACACTGAACTATTATGACGTTTAAAATGTACTTCAAAATCAGTATGCGAAAGCTGTTGTGTAACTCAAATATTTCTTGTATAATTTAATATTTTTCGGGGTACTAGCTTTAATGAATATCTAGAAATGTCAGGAGACAAAATTATTGCAGATAACTTTGCTTTTATATTTTGTAAAGTTAGTTTTGTTCATTTTAATACTTTAATAAATAAATCCTTCTGGGCTTTTCTAAACTCGAAATTTTACTTCATTTGCCACGCGTATAAAAAGGTGATTTAACGAGAAATTTAAAAACACACAAAAGACATTTTTCATGTTAATCCTTACAATTAATTCGAATTATTTTTGACGATTCAAATCCTTTTGTAAATATTTGAATCTTTTTATAAATATTCGAATCCTTTTATAAATGTTCGAATCCTTTTATAAATATTCGAATCCTTTTATAAATATTCGAATCCTTTTATAAATATTTGAATCCTTTTATAAGGATTCGAATACGAATCCTCTTAAAAAAATGTAACGAATCCGGATCACGAATCCAGTTGAACTAAAGTATTCGAATGCCTCTTTTGAAACCGTTAAAAGGATTCGAATCCTGAATGATTCGAAATTATTCGAATCGAATACCCATCTCTGATAAAGAATTATAATTAAAACATAAATGGTGCGTTAGATTTAAGTACATAACTTTTGAGTCCCAACATGCTTAAATAAAACGTTATAGTTATAAATGTATTATTGCTTAGCTTTTCTTTTGAATTACAAAAAAACACACTTAATGAAGGTTAAAAATACATAAATAATTTAAGAACAAACTATTTCAGAACAGAATAGATATAAATAGATAAATAAAACTTTATGAATGTTAGTGGAAACTTGGTTAATTAAATATATTTGATTAATATCAATCTGATTTTTTTGTAAATTGGTTTTTTAAATTCATCTACCGTATGTCATATTGGCCAAGCCAAATTTTTTGGATTTCCTTAACTCAAAATGTTACTTCATGCTTAGTAGAAACACTGTTTGAATCTTTAAATAGCCCGCTATTATAAAAGCAACACATTTTTGTAATTAGCGGGATATGTATACTTAAAAGAAAAATTCGCTGTATATTGTAATCTTTATAGTTAATAAATCTGTTTATTTTAATTTAATAATGTAAAAACCTGTTTAACAAAATATTAGACAGTACAAATTAAAATGATTAATTGTAAGTTTGTAAAATCAAGTGTGCTTAAATAAATGTCTTATTCGAGGCACCATTTCACCATTTATGTAACTGATTAGAATATTGAATTAATATATGTATTAAATGAATGACGCGAGATAACTAATATTAATTGTTTAAATAATATTTATTACTGTCTGCTAATGAATACTTGTACTTGTAATATCAAATTATTTTAAATAAATAAATAATAATAATAATAAGATCAAGATTTTAAATAGAAGCAAACAAAAATGCACGCACATACAATTATTTTGGCAAAAATGGTTATTTAGGTAATTAGGGTGTGAAGCAGCACTTTTGGGCATGATTTGCGAGTTTAAGGCACAAGTCGTCAAGCAATCTTGAAAAAATAAGAAACAATTTTTGTGTAAAATAAATGCAAAGAGAGCACAAAAATCTTTTACACGCAAGATGGCTACAATATTTTATCTACGACTAGTATTTTCTACAATTAACTTAATATAAGGCCATTGGCACACATTTTTTAATAATTCATACATGTTTTATTTTTAACGAGTGTTTCTAATCCTCGATTAAGCATGTAGTAACGTTTTTAGGCTTTTCTAAACTCGAAATTTTTCTTCATGCATATTAAACACTGAACTATTATGACGTTTAAAATGTACTTCAAAATCAGTATGCGAAAGCTGTTGTGTAACTCAAGCTTTAATGAATATCTGGAAAAGTCATGAGACAAAATTATTGCAGAATGTCGATAACTTCGCTTTTATATTTTGTAAAGTTTATTTTTGTTTATTTTAATACTTAAATGTGAGCTTAGTTGAATATATAAATTATCTATTAAATATGCGCGGTGCATTGCGATCATGAACTATTCATTATCAGTTTCTTCCGATAATAATCCACGCAATTAAATCAAATGAATTATTGATGCTACATCGACATTATAAATTACATCATATTTCGATGCAATTCTTTGTTCAACTTTAACAAACATAAGAATTAGAAGAATCGCATTTGTATAACAAACTTTGTTTATTGAAATTAGTCATAGCGTTCGTTTTAAGTGTAATATTTGCCATCCTTCGAAACATCAAGTTTTCCCAACGTTTTTCGTCCAGGAAGAAACGCCGACAGTTTTCTGGGAAAACGAGCCCGCTGCCTACGCATCTGAAATTCTCAATTCGCCATAAACAATGGTTAATTTTAAGTAGTATTTAATGCGCTGATAACGGAATTAAGTCCTCGTTGACTTGGGTATTTAAGTCAGGTGTTGAAATGCGAATGATTTTTTTTCTCGTTGGTTAAGTAGATACTGTAAATAATACCGGGAGTTTTTGTTTTAAGTATACATATTCCAATATACTGTATACGCTTAAATCTTTAGATGTTTGTTATTTTTTTAAAAGAATTTAAACTCAAGCTTTAAACGAGTGTTTTCCACTCCCAGACTGAAGTAAAATTTCGAGATTATAAAAGCCTGAAAGTTTAGCTTAGAAGCTTCAAATTGAATTCTTAAAAATGAAACAACGACTGTATACGTAAAAAAAAAAATGCCTGTATATTAAGCTGTATCCTGTTTTAATTAATGCTGATTTATAATCAAATATAATAATGTATCCTGTTTTAATTTATGCGGATTTTTAATTGAACTTGATAAAAATGTGCCATGTAATTTATGAAATATTTCAAAATTGCTTGTAAAGCTTATTCCCAATAAAATTCTGTTGATTTTATCTTCATATTTGTAATTATTTCTTGGAATAAGCGGTTCAAAATCTGTTCACATCGGCTAATATAAATGTAAAGGCATCCATTTTTTTATTTATAGGTTTTTTTAATTAAAAAGTTGAAACTTAGTTTGTTTTATTAATTAATTGTTAAATTAAAAAAAACCTATAACTAAAAAAATGGATGCCTATACATTTATGTTAACCGATGTGAACAGATTAAACTGCCTATTCCAAGAAATAATTACAAATATGATGATAAAATTAAGTCTTTTTTGGGAATAAGCTTTATGAGCAATTTTAAAATATTTCTTAAATGGCAGGGCACATTTTTACCAAGTTCAATTATAAACTAGTTTACGGATTACTGCAATTTTGAAGAATTTCAAATAAAAACCTATATATATATATATATATATATATATATATATATATATATATATATATATATATATATATATATATATATATATATATATATATATATATATATATATATATATATATATATATACTCAATGACATTAGAAGCGTAACACCAAGAAGTAATGATTTTTTTGAATTCATATTTAAGCAACAGAGTGACTATATTTAAAGCATACATTGATAACAATTTCAACCTTGTGCCTTTTATATTTATTGTGAAAAAGAAAAAAAATATTTCACTTTTTCTTTTTTGATAAAACTATTTATATGAGCTGTTTAGTACAGATGTTTTTAGTTTTCGTGTTTCCGTTGAGTGTGTTAAGCTTAAATAAAATGCCTCGAGTCCGAAGACGTCCACAATATCACCATTTGAGCGATTTTGACAGGGGTCGAGTTGTTGCTTATCGAGATGTCGGTATGTCCTATCGCGAAATTGCCCGCCGTATTGATTCCACTGCAGCAACTGTAATACGTGTGTATCAGGTATGGACAGAAGAAGGTAGAGGAGCAAGAAGTAGACCAATTGGTCAACCAAGGCGTACCACAGAACGTCAAGATCGGCGCTTAAGACAAATAGCCCTGCGAGACCGTTTCGCTACTACGCGTCAAATCGGTGATCAATGGATTGGAGAAGAAGGTAGGCCCGTTAGTATGCGAACCTTATATCGCCGCATTCAATCCTTTGGGCTTCTTTCGTACCGTCCAAGATTAGTGCTTCCTTTAACAGCGAGACACTGTCGCCAAAGGTTGGACTGGTGCAGATAACGGCAGCATTGGGAGGCAGAATGGCACGATGTCGTATTCAGCGATGAATCACGATTTTGTCTAGGCACGCATGATGGCCGTAGAAGGGTACGACGCTACCGTGGAGAACGACCTGATCCTAGGTTTGCTATTGAGAGGCATGTACACAGGACTGCTGGAGTAATGGTTTGGGGGGCTATTGCTTATGGTAGTCGATCACCTCTTGTATTCATTCGAGACAGTATGACAGCTGCGCGTTATGTTGAAGACGTCATACGACCGACTTTGTTGCCTTATTTAGATGGCCGCCCAGACGTACTTTTTCAACAAGATAACGCACGTGCCCATATTGCTCGTCGAATTATGAACTTTCTTAATGAAGCTGGTGTTAATGTTTTGGCGTGGCCGCCCCGTTCGCCGGATTTAAATCCCATTGAACATGTGTGGGATATCATGGGAAGAAGAATATTCTCTTTGCACCATCCTCCACAGACTCTAGCACAGTTGATCGATGAAATTCAAGTTGCTTGGAACGAGATGCCTCAAGAAGACATCGACCATCTCATTTTGTCAATGCCCAGACGTCTACAGGAGTGTATACAGAAAAGGGGTCGCCAAACACATTATTAATTTTTTTTAGATTGTTTTTTAATAAAATTTCTTGAAAATGTAATCATTTTATTGTTGATGTAAGACTACCATACTGGCAAAAAATCAAGTTAAAATAATAACTCCTTCTGGGTGTTACGCTTCTAATGTCATTGAGTATATATATACATTTTTTGTTTAAAGAATGTATATTGATTTAAGTCTTTTAATTAGAAGAAAAATATAGGCAAATTAGCTTGGCAATGAATTCTGTTTCTCAAAGACGTAGTACACGTTTTCAAATTTTTAAATATTTTAAATTGTTTTAGTTAAATTTTAGAGATCTAATCGGTTTTATCTTTCATGGATATTTAGTTTAAACAATGTTACAGGCATAATACTAAAAAATGTAATTAATAATACAATTGCAATTATGGTTAGATATTTAGATATTTATTTTGTTTTGTTATAATAATAATATATTATTCTTATTTGGTTTACAAATAATGCAAGGTAACTGCATATTGTAACATATGAAAACAAGTCAAAACAACAAATAAGTGTATTTTTATCACAAAATATTCTATGTATACGTTTTACATAGTAGATGTAGTAAGATATATGGAATATATAAATATAAAAACTGTATGTTTAATATAGAATTCGTCTATATAAATATGGTTCCATATACATAGAGTTTTAAGTAACGTAATGTTAATTTTCGTATGATCTATCAAACTGAAGCATCCAATACGATTTGACACCTTTAATTTTTAGGTTATGTGTAAATTGGGCCATTGACCATTACACATTGTAGCTAATCAATCGCAGTTAATGTCTCAACTTGTTTTTCTTTCAAGTATACATGTCCCAATTACAGCGTATATGCCGTAAATCTTTAGATAATCGTTGTTTATCTTAAATTTGAAACCTAGAATGAGTGTGTTCCTGTCCCAGACTAAGCATGAAGTAAAATTTCGAGTTTAGAAAAGCCTGAAAATTTGGATTAGTCGCGTAGCGCGAAGCGCGGAGCGGCCAAACCAAATTTTCAGGCTTTTCTAAACTCGAAATTTTACTTCATGCGCCACCGGTACAAAACACTGACATATTACGAAGTTTAAAACAAACGTCTACACTTTACATTGAATCAGTGTTTTGTACCGGTGGCGCATGAAGTAAAATTTCGAGTTTAGAAAAGCCCCGTGTACGTAGAAATTTTTTTTTTACAAATTTTCTACGCGTGGCTTTTCTAAACTCGAAATTTTACTTCATCCTTAGTCTGTTAGTGAAAAACACTCGCTTAAAGCTTCAAATTGAATTCTTTTAATAAACCGAAGGTCGAAAAATGAACATCGTATGCATATAGATACTTAAAAAAAAAATTCTTGTTATGAACATGTTCGGTGTAACATAAAACTCTCTGTATATATTTAACGACTTTATTAATTACCGGTACTCACGTTATTAAATTTTACAAATATTTATTTCATCTAACCAAAACTTGCGTCTTCAAAATTCGAGCAATTTTCTTTGGGATATGTAAGTACAGTTAGCAAAATTATTAAGAGGGTTGGGAGTACCGGAACGCATATGGCAAATCAATGTAAACTTTATGCAGGTTTTACGGACAAACGGATTGACCTAAATTCTGTTTTTACCTTCATTATTTGGTTTGGTCACGTAGCGAAGCGGAGCGACCAATTACAATTTTTAGGCTTTTCTCAACTCGAAATTTTACTTCATGCTTAATCAAGGAGTTAGAAAGTTCAAATTGAACGCTTTTATAAAATCAACGAATTCCGGAAAATTTACTAAAAGCTGGAATTATCAAGATATGTGCAACAATACTTAAAAGAAAAATTCCCTGTAAAAATACTTTCTACATTTTTCAAAACTGAACATTAGTAAAATATGCATTAAAGGTAATACGAATAACGTTTACAATAATTACCAATGACGAATAATTTTCAAGTTATTAAAGGCGCACAATCTGCTTGTATAAAAAAAATATTTTCAGCATATTGATTTTTTTTTAATTCTTGCTAAAAAAAATATACTACAAATGACTGTATTATACATGAATCAAACAATAATATTTATAACATTAAAAGTGGGGTACTTTAATATTATTTATTCTTTACATTTCTAGGAGAATTATTTTGTGTGTAAAATGGGTCTTAGAATATCATTAGGGACTGTAATACCAGCTACCCGGCTTACCGGTAATTATTTAAAAGTGCTCTCGAAAATTTACCAGTAATTTACTGATTACTGATATTTCGCTTATCCCCGGCATTATAAAACATTTTATTTCCTAAATAAAATTTACTTTACGAATAAACTAATTTATTTTAAAGATTTCGGTATTATAAACACAAAATAACTTTATTTGGCTAATAAATCTCCTCAGTAAATTATTTGTTTTTCTATCAAGTAAATTTTATTCTCTAAATAATTTGACAGTTAAAAGTCAAAAGTGCATTATATATTATATATAAGTACTTTAGATTCTACTACTTGTATTTATTAATTTCATTATGGTTATCATTCGTGTCAGATTTAAGTTTGCTTATAGTAGCTTCCCTGACAGTGATTAATTTGAACCACAAAAAATTCTAAGGCGTCGAAGACCGAGAGTTTTTTAAGTCAGAAGCAACCCGTTGACATAACCAGGGATTTTTATACATATGCATACGCTTCTTTTCAATTAGTTCCATTTGAAGCTTTAAACGAGTGCTTTCTACTCCTAGATTAAGCATGAAGTAAAATTTCGAGTTTAGAAAAGCATGAAAATTTTAACTGTACAGGGAAAATCTTTTCAAGTGTACATATTTCGATGCATGTGTTGTAAAATTTGAAGCATTTATTGCTTTATAAATACGCTGCAAATTTTAAGACGGTCGTCGATTTTTTAAAAACGTTCAATTTGAAGTTTTGAACGAGTATTTCCACACCCAGACTAAGCATGAAATAAAATTTCGAGTTTAGAAAAGCCTTAATTTTTGCTTGGTCGCGTCGCGCGAAGCGCGGAGCGACCAAACCAAATTTTCAGGCTTTTCTAAACTCGAAATTTCACTTCATGCGCCATGCGTATTAAACACTGAAATATTGTAAACAAGTGAACTTCACTTGAAATCAGGGTCTTATGCTCGTGGCGCATAAAGTAAAATTTCGAGTTTAGAAAAGCCTGAAAATTTGTTTTGGCCGCTCCGCGCTTCGCGCTACGCGACCAAACCAAATTTTCAGGCTTTTCTAAACTCGAAATTTTACTTCATGCTTAGCCTGGGAGTGGAAAACACTCGTTTAAGTCTTCTATAATTTCTAATAATCTTTATTTTTCTTGTTCTGTGTAATTCTTACCCATTTCACGGTTATTCTCCACAATTATAAGAAATTGTACTAAATTTCCAATTTGATTAACAATTCATTGGTGGTTCCATCTATCGCCACAATAAAAATGTATAATTGCGGTCGGTAATCTACTAAATAAATTATTTATTTCTGGAATTGCTATTTATTTGGTAGGTTTGTTTATAATACGCAATTTTATTTGCCCATTAGTTTACTTCGTAAATAAATATACTCCACAAATAGTTATCTCATGATTTATTAATCGTTTGTAATACCGAGCATAAATGAAATAAAACTATTTGATCGGTATATATCAAGGGTGTCCAACCCACGGTTCAAGGTGAGTGTGAATGCGGCCCAAGGTGAGTGCGAATACGGCCTAAGCGAAATTGCTAAATTCTTTGTTCAAGTAAATATGACATCCGGTTTTTTTCCTCTTGTCCAAATCTTCAGGCCTTTCAAAACGCGTATAAACAGTTAAAATATTATGAAGTTCAAAATATACTGCTTTTGCTTCAGTATATTTCAAACTTCACATTATTTTAGTGTTGTATACGCGTAGCGCATGAAATAAAATTTCGAGCTTAGTAAAGCCAGAACATTTTACTTCATGCTTAACCTGGGAGTGGAAAACACAGGTTTAAATTGGATGCTTTAAAAAAAACAACGAATGTCGGAAAATTAATTTTTTAACCATTTACATCAAAATTGAAAATTCAATTATTTGTAGACTTAAGATGAAATATTGATTTAGTGTTTTTTTCTTCATTTTAATCAACTTCGAGCTTTTGTAACTTCATATCCAATCGATTGATTGTATTTTTCTTAAACAAAGACAATGTTGTAATGAATTACATAAATATTTCTAATTATCTAATGTTCAATAGGTTTTTACGTGCTCAATTTTGAAAATCCTTATTAACTTTGTCATATTTGTCAACGTTTAGCTTCCATACATATACTTTTTTACCTGTAATTCGGTAAATTTGTGATTATAAAATTTTCCCTGCAAATCACGATAACGTTGTTTTAAGAATCAAAGTTATTAAGCTCATGAAAAATTAAAAGCATTTCATGATTTTTCTAGAACAAGTAAAATTTTGAATTTAAAAACTTGGTTTGGTCGCTCCGTGAACCGAAGCGACCAAACCAAATTTTCTGGCTTTTCTAAACTCGAAATTTTACTTCATGCGCCACAGGTACACACAAAAAATTAGATGAAAAAAAAAAGTATCGATAGTTAATTTCATTTGGAAGACACTGGTTTTCGTATATTTTAGAAACCACATCATTTTATCATGCAAAGAATTTCGCACTTAATTCAACAAATGATGCAAGCATTCGTTGGATTGTGAAATATTTTCACACGCAAAGCGATCATAAGATCAATATTTTTATGACAATCTGAAAAACATACTTAGAGGTACATTTTCTTCTCGTATTTGCTGCTTATCTAATATCAAATAGTTTATTTTGAAATAAAACAACACAGTTGAAAGGGTTTTACGTTTATTGTTGAACGATCCAACATATTTTACCACACCGAGGCTTCATCAAGCAGTATTCATCTGCCTGATGAAGGCACTGTGTGGTGAAAAATGTTTCAATGTTAAGCAATAAACGTGAAACCCTCTCAATTGTGTTGTTTTATTTCAAATAGTATTAAGGAGTTTCATCATGCATCCGCCTCGTCAGTTAAATGTTTCAAATAGTTTTCACAAAAACACTTTAGTTTTTGCCATCTATTATAATATTACTATTTGGAAATTCTGTTAATAAATTGAATTAATTAGATATTAATTATATCGATACTTCGTGAAGGTTTAAATTAAGCAAATTTATGCATAATAGAGAAACTTTAACGAATTATTAATCAAAATTTATTATAATATGCCTGTATTTTCATAACTCTACATTGTTTACATACAAGTGTGTTTCCTTAACATTATGATGTACGAAAAATATCAAGGTGCCGGTACATGATACGACATAGAAATTTGTTTCTTTCATAAAGTGGCACATAAGACCTTGGTCATGTTAAAAATGTATTTTCGAAAGTAACTTCTCCTTGTTTCAAATCCATAACATACGGTATAAGAAATACTCCATTACAAATCACTGTTTCATTATTTTTAGTAATGTGCAATCATGTGATTCACAAAAATACTATGAAAGAAACTTCTATTAAGGGGCCTGTCTAGATTAACATGAGTAAAATTTCGAGTTTAGGGCATGAAAATTTAGATTTGACTGCGAGAAGCGATTATAGCTTACATACTACTTAATATTACATTTCTAGATATTTATCTATTCATTCATAAATTTTTGAAGTGAGTATGGCTCTATTGCTAAGATATATTTATTTTAACTAGTTTTTCATTTCTTAATATTATTTTTATATATTGTTATATTCTTAGTCAGTGAGTTTATTGGTAGCTGTAAGTTTTTCAGAATTTTTAAAAATATTTTTATATGTTCGTTTTTCTATGATTTTGTACGAAAAAAATTGTACTAAATTGACTCAAGGCAACAATGGCATTATTTAATTTACCGAAATGTCGGTAAAAAATTTGCATATTTTATAACGACTTCACCGGCATTTCAATAAATAAAATAATAATAATGTTTCTTTATTTTAAAGTTCCGCCAGGTTCATACCACATACATGTACAAATTATGTGTAATTAAGGCAACAGCAGTACATGTTAAGAAGGTAGTGTCTTAAGCATAGAAAATTAAGTAAAAAATAAAAATAATTAGTTATTTCTTGAATAACTATCTCACTTATCACTTAATACAACATTTTGAACTAATAATAATTAAGGATGAATCAAAAATAACACTTGCTTTGTTTCACTAGTCGAGTAAATAGAAGCAAATAGTGAAACAAACCAAGTATTATTGTTGATTTATTCGTTATTATTATAATTAGTTATTTAAAAAAATCATTACGGTATATGGTTCCATATCACATAAATATACAAATAGTTGTTTTAAGGTTTGGGATGCCTTGATAGACTGAGGCAATTTGTTCGAACTTTTAATGGAAGCGTACAGTACACTTTCTTCATATATCGCAAGCCTGTGTCTAGGGATTACGCACAACGCATGCAATTTCTTTTAAGTGTTATTGTCAGTCACTTTATGTATGCCGAATTTGAAATATTTTATCTTTGCATCAGCCACGGTAAATTTGTCGTAGTATACCTAGTTTACAAACAAACAAATCGGGTATATACTAATTAACATACTTTCATTGCAAAGAAGTAATATTAGTTAATCTATGATTCACCGACGAAAACTAATGTAGAATCCCTGAAATGATATTCCATATGAGTATATACAGGGAGTTTTTATACGTATTCTAAATTCAGATTATTTTCTTTAAATATTTAGATATTTGTTGTTTTTCAAAAGAGTTCAATTTGAAATTTTAAACGAGTGTTTTCCACTCCTAAACTAAACATGAAGTAAAATTTCGAGTTTAGAAAGCCCCGTAAAAATTTGTCGAGGGTCGCGCAGCGACCCGAGACAAATTTTCTGGGCTTTTGTAAACTCGAAATTTTACTTCATGCGCCACGCGTATAAAACACTAAAACACTGTGAAATGTATGTATATTTGAACCTCACTTGAAATCAGTGTTATATAAGCGTGGTGCATGAAGTAAAATTTTGAGTTTAGAAAAGCCCCGCGTAGAAAATTTGTCGAGGGTTGCGCAGCGACCCGAGACAAATTTTCTGTTTTATTTCAAAATAAACTATTTGATATTAGATAAGCAGAAAATACGAGAAGAAAATGTACCTCTAAGTATGATTTTCAGATTTTCATAAAAATATTGATCTTATGATCGCTTTGCGTGTGAAAATATTTCACAATCCAACAAATGCTTGCATCATTTGTTGAATTAAATGCGAAATTCTTTGTATGATAAAATGATGTGGTTTCTAAAATATACGAAAACCAGTGTCTTCCAAATGAAATTATTTATCGATATTTTTTTTATTCGTATAATTTATTGTGTGTACCTGTGGCGCATGAAGTAAAATTTCGAGTTTAGTTAATCCAGAAAATTTGGTTTGGTCGCTTCGCGGAGCGACCAAACCAAGTTTTTAAACTCAAAATTTTACTTCATGCTTAATCTGGAAGTGGAAACCCTCGTTCTAGGTAAATCATTAAATGCTTTTATTTTTTCATGAGCTTAATAACTTTGATTCGTAAAACAACGTTATCGTGATTTGCAGGAAAAATTTTATAATCACAAATTTACCGAATTACCGGTAAAAAAAGTATATGTATGGAAGCTAAACGTTGACAAATATGACAAAGTTAATAAGTATTTTCAAAATTAAGCACGTTAAAACCTACTGAACATTAGATAATTAGAAATATTTATGTAATTCATTACAACATTGTTTTTATTTAACAAAAATAAAATTAATCGATTGGATATTAAGTTGCAAAAGCTCGAAGTTGATTAAAATGAAGAAAAAAACACTAAATCAATAATTAATCTTAAGTCTACAAATAATTAAATTTTAAATTTTGATGTAAGTAACGAAAATGGTTAAAAAAATAATTTTCCGACATTCGTTGTTTTTTTAAAGCATTTAATTTGAAACTTAAACCTGTGTTTTCCACTCCCAGGTTAAGCATTAGGTAAAATGTTCGGGCTTAACGAAACTCAAAATTTTACTTCATGCGCCACGCGTATACAACACTAAAATATTGTGAAGTTTGAAATATACTAAAGCAAAAGCAGAATATTTTTAACTTCATAATATTTTAGTAGTTTATACGCGTTTAGAAAGGCCTGAAGATTTGGACAAGAGCAAAAAAAACCGGGTGGCATATTTACTTAAACAAAGAATTTAGCAATTTCGCTTAAGCCGTATTCACACTCACCTTAGGCCGCATTCACACTCACCTTGAACCGTGGGTTGGACACCCTTGATATATACCGATCAAATAGTTTTATTTCATTTAGCGAAATATCAGTAATTAGTAAATTCCTCGTAAATGTTCGAGAGCACTTTTAAATAATTACTGGTAAGCCGGTTAGCTGGTATTACAATCCCTAATGATATTCTAAGACTGATTTTACACACAAAATAATTCTCCCAGAAATGTAAAGGATAAATAATATTAAAGTACCGCACTTTTAATGTTATAAATATTATTGTTTAATTCCTGTATAATACAGTCATTTGTAGTATATTTAAACGAGTGTTTTCCACTCCCAGAGTAAGCATGAAGTAAAATTTCGAGTTTAGAAAAGCCCCGTGAAAATTTGTTAAGGGTCGCGCAGCGACCCGAGACAAATTTTCTGGGCTTTTCTAAACTCGAAATTTTACTTCATGCGCCACGCGTATAAAACACTAAAATACTGTGAAATGTATGTATATTTGAACCTCACTTGAAATCAGTGTTATATACGCGTGGCGCATGAAGTAAAATTTCGAGTTTAGAAAAGCCCAGAAAATTTGTCTCGGGTCGCGCAGCGACCCGAGACAAATTTTCACGGGGCTTTTCTAAACTCGAAATTTTACTTTATGCTTAGTCTGGGAGTGGAAAATACTCGTTTAAAGCTTCAAATTGAACTCTTTTAAAAAACAACGCATACCGGAAAATTTACAGCTTATGTACATGTTTACCTAAAAGAAAAATTCCCTGTAATTGATTGTCGCGTGGTGCACTCCTTAATTTGGTAAATGAATGACACAAAAGGAATAGATGCGAACACAAAAAACAACGCATACCGGAAAATTTACAGCTTTAGTACATGTTTACCTAAAAGAAAAATTCCCTGTAATTGATTGTCGCGTGGTGCACTCCTTAATTTGGTAAATGAATGACACAAAAGGAATAGATGCGAACACGAGAGCTGGGTAGACGACACTTCAAGCTGAGTAGGCTAAACCGTACAAAAAATAAGAAATTACAATAACCCAATTCGAACTCTAGACGCTAAGCTGACTAAGTGCCTCGGTAATCAAATCGCCGAGTGTCGCACATTCAAATTGTTAAGTAAATGAAAAAGGAATTTTTTCGACTCATCACTTGAATTAACATATATCGGCATTCCATATTCCTATCCAAAACATGAATCCAGAAATGCATTTATATTTAAAGAATGTATTGGGAAATATTTTAAAAATTACATTCGTGATTCAAGGCCGCGCACCGGGAACCCGTGTCGCGACAAATGCCGTACACGAATTCTACATATCAAACCCAATTTTTTTTCACATGTTTTTGGAAATTACAGCATTATTATAAGATATTACTAAAATAGCACGATGCTGCCCGGTATTTATTAAAAGCATAAGCAAAATTTACATTGCTCTTATGGAGATTTTTCAGCAACGATTAATTTTATTTATCATTTATCCTAGATTATTCTATTTAATACAACATGTTTTTAATAATTACTTGAATAAATTAAAGCAATATGCAAAAGAAATAATGTTTTCTATGGAAGTATTGCACGGATTTATGTGATCATTTAAGAGTGTTCCATTAGTTGATTTATAAATAATTTAAGAAACATTTTTTGAAAAAAAGAATAGTGTCAATTTATTCGCAAAGCTTCAATGTGCAATATGTATAAGATTCAAAGATCTATTTTCATTATTGTGAAAGATTAATCGTTGTCCATTCTTATGGCCAAATAACATGTGCATTTCTGACCTTAATTACTACTAGATTATGGATTAACTCATCGCACAGATAACATTGAAAACACCAAATAGTTCATTAGCTTCAACTTAAATAGTGTGTACATTTCTATTTTATTATTAGTAAATATCATTTTTGCATAATCTGCTAATTTTACGTACTTACCATATGCGTGTCCAGGTTGTGTTTACTAGGTTGCTGTGAATAACAAAACTTTAAGTATATACTTACAGTTCAGCGAACGGTAAGTAAAATGTTAATAAATAACATGAATTTTACCATATATTTAAGTTAAATATACAATTAAGCATTACCTACCCACATTTTTAAGTCATTTTTATATTACCATATAAACTAGAGACTTTATCTGGTGCTTCATTTAAGAATTTGATTAAGCCTTCTTCTCTGAAAACGTTAGCTTTTTGGGCCTGTACCCAGATTCTGTCAGATAAACAAATGGTATAGATAATGTATAAATATCTACTGAATTACAGAAAAAAGAAAAAACTAGCCAAAGAGTCACAACTTTAATATTTACTTTATATTTTTCACCCCATGTCTTGAACACTATGTATTTTCATACCCAAATTTAGAAGTTTCCGGAACTATTGACGAACATCCTATGTTCGATGCTTCTTCTAAATCAAAATCTTTTATGTCAGAACCACTTATAGTTCATTTCCTTTCTTGTTTTACGAGAAATGATTGCAAATCTACAAAAACCGTCATACTGATACCAACCTTGTTTTTTGTATTTTTAATTGTTTCCATAGTTACTATCCCAAAGCTGCCTAATGTATTTAAATTTAATTTCGCAAATTTATCAAATTATTATAAAAATGTAAAAAAAGCTATAAGCATCTCGAACAGTATGGAATACCGGTCTTAGACAATAATTGAAGTCGTCCCTCGCTCTTTCCCCAAACAATTGTCTTCAACCGGTAAACAAATCCTTACTGTTCTTGATACTTAGTATACTTTTAAGGTTCTGCCAAAAACACATTATTAAAAAGTACATATTTTCTTTCTTCTTATTTCTCTTACACTTTCTAGACCTTGCTTTTAAATGTTATGTGTGCTCCTAATTAGATTTTAGGATTTTTGGTATCGAGGTGACACTTTTTCAGAATATAAAACTATCGAACTATGAATCAATTATATTCAAATCACTTCTTAAATCTTTCGTTGTTGTATGTATGTTGTTAAATGTCATATTCCAAGTTTTTGGAATTAAAATCGTAAAGTGAAGTATAAAGTTTCTCGTAATCGGATCTAAGTTGACCCAACTGCGACTTCATAAACCAATTCAAGAAATCAAAAGTATTAATAGAAAACCTAGTAACGAGCGACACGTCACGATATCGGTGAAATCATCACCAATTTGACGTTGTCCTAGGGTAGCATTACAGTTATACATTTAATTAGACTTTAAAATCACCTATAATGTGTTGCAGTATATTATACAACCACAATTCTAGTTTTTTATTTGTGTAAATATATATGTTTACACGATCTATCATTTTTTACATCAGGGCGGTAGGTTATATTTAGCAAGTTGCTATGCATAACAAAACGAAAAGCAGAACTTACATTTTACTTACCTTTCAGTGAACGGTAAATCTTAGGTTTTGTTTTCTAATATTTTAGAAATTTGTTTTTTATGTAATATCATAGAGAATTCGCACGTAAAAATTTGAATTTCAGTTTGTATCTCTATTATTGAACTAAAATGAGCAGAATAAAATTAGAATCATTCCTTTACCTGTTAGGATTATTTTCAAAGTTTTATTTTGGTTTTCTGTTTAGTGATTTATTTAAAATATAGCCTAAAAATTGTGAAGAAATATTGGATTAGAATCCTCAAAATAGTAGTTGCTATAATTAGTCCGTGTGTGTCATCTAAATTTATTAAGACACAAAACATGAATTCAATTCAACATACGTGTTCATGCCACAAAAGAAAAAATTCTGATTATCAAATGGACTTTTGGTGGACATTCTTCGCGTACTAGATATTTCTGACTTGTTTAGTATCAATCAACAAATATTTGTTCAGAAATTAGAAATTACATATACTTTGATAGAGCGTTGTAACAAATCAAATAAAATAAGATTTTAAATGTTTCATTGTATAATTCAATATCCGGAGGTGTATTTGCACGGGAAGTAGTTGTTTCAATGGAGATTTATTGTCTTAAGTTGTCTTATTAATTAAGACATATTGTTTGCATTTTACACGAAAAACATTTTCGTAATTTTATATATTATACATACACTCAATGTGTAAAATTTATGTTTACTTAATTTAAAGAAAATTGACTTGTTTTTTTTTTACAAAAATAAACACAATATGGAATGCAAATATCTTGACTAGGTTTTCCAAAAACTAATGTGTTTTCTACATTTTATAACTACAAAATTCCATTACATTTAGCGAAAATTTTAAATAAAAATGTATAAAAATCGACAGATTGTTTAATCTTTCTTCTTAGGGTACTTTCTCCCTACGGAGGTTGGCTTTTATCAGGGCAATACGTATTTTGGATGTTGTAGCTCTAAATAGCTCGATTAATCTACATTTAACCAGTCTCGTAGGTTTTTCAGCCATGATATTTGTCATCTTCTTACTGACCTTTTACCACTTATTTTCCCTGTATTATCAGCCTCAATATTTCATACTTCTGACCTCGCATAATGTGCCCTAGGTACTCTAATTTCCTTTTCTAGATTGTGAACATTAGTTCTGTTTCTTTTTCTATTTGGTTTAGTAGTTCTATATTCGTTACTTTATCGGTCCACGAAATCTTCAATATTATTCGGTATACCCAGAGCTCATATGCTTCGTTTTTCTTCACGTTTTGTTTTTAACGTCCAGACTTCTGCACCGTACATTATTAGTAATGGGAATATATAGCAGCGCACAGTGCGTAGCCTTGTTTTTAGATCTAAGTTCTTGTCGGAAAGGAGTGGTCTCATTTTTATTAACGCCGTTCCTGCAATCTATGTCCGTCTATTTATTTCCGCACTGTGGTCATTTCCTCATTGATTGCTGTATCTAGGTTTTGGTACGTCGCCACTCTCTCAATGGTTCTGCTGTTGATAGTAATTGTGTTTCTATTGTCATTGTTTTGCTTGTTTGTTACTATATATTTGGTTTTATTGTGATTTGTTGTGATTTTATATTCGTTACTGTAACTGTTTATGTGTTCCATTATTGTTTGTAGGTCTGTCTTATTTTTGTCATAATTACAGTACCGTCTGCATATCTGATATTGTTTATGACTTTTCCATTGATTATTACTCCGGCAGATGTGTTAGCTAGAGCGTGCCTAAATATTTCTACTAAGTATTTGTTGAATAGTGTCGGTGACAGAATGCACCCTTGTCTGACTCCTCTGCAGATATTTATTTCTTCTGAAGTTGTTCTTCTATTTTGATTGTGACTTTCTGATTCCAGTATAGTGTTTGTATTATATTTATAGTTTTATCGTCAATTCCTTTATCTTTAAGTATGGAAATGAGTTTTTGGTGGCGTACGCCTTTTCGTAATCGATGAAGCATATATGCATTTCTACGTTTACATCTCGACACCTTTGTATCATCACGGCAAAGAGTGCCTTACGGGTCCCCATTCCGTTTCTAAACCCAAACTGAGTTTCACCAATGTTTTCCTATAGTTTTTTTTATATCCTCTTATAAATAATTTTGAAGAATACTTTTACGAGCTGACGCATTAGGCTTAGTGTTCGGTGTTCTGAGCATTCTTTTGGATGTTGTTTTTTTGGAATCGCAATGAATGTGGACCGAACCCATTTCTCAGTTAGCTTCAGCAGTTCCACTGGTATTTGGTCTGGTCCTACTGCTTTATTATCTTTAGAGTTTCTTATTGCGTACTCGACCTCCTCCGTAGTAATTTTATGCTCTGGTGATGCTGGTTCTACATTGCATGTTTTATCTCTCTTGTCGTGAAACAGTTCTTTGATGTACTCTTCCCATCACTTTAGTTTTGTTAGTGTTAGTGTTTATGAGCTTTTCCTTGGCTTCGTTTATTTTATTACTGATAACTTTGTTGATGTTCTTATACTTCGTTTCATTTTTCCCTTTTTGTTTCTTCTCTCCTCCATGCGATCAAAGATTTCCTTCGTCATCTACTCTTTTTTCTCTTTTTGTCTTTTATGTTTTAGCTTCTCTTGTCCGAGTATCAGCAAAGCCTGCTTTACATTTTTTCCATTCCTCATTTATGTCTGCAATAAACTCTTTCTTTCTATCGTTTCTAACGTTTTCACCTCTCATCATTTTGGTGTCCATTGATGTTGTTGTAGTGACATGCTTAATCATTTTTATCCTTAGTACCCTTTGCTACTAACGGGCTATGATCTGAGTTTATATCGGCTCCAGGGTACGTTTTTATAAACATTAGGGAGTTTCTATATCTTTTGTTTATTAACATAAAGTCAATTTGGTTTCTGATTCTGTGTTCTGATGTATGTCCAGGTGCTGCCCATATATATAGCCTTCTTTTAGGGAGTCTGAATAATGTGTTAGTTACTACCATGCTGTGTTCCTGGCAGAATTCTATTAATCTCTCTCCTCTTGCTGGACCTACTCCACCTTCTACGATTTTCGCATTAAAATCTCCTAATATGACATCTCGGATCTCGGTTTTTTGTTAATCTTAATACTTCTTCTAATGATTGGTAGAAGCTTCTATTTCCTCGTCTTTTTTATCTGCTTTTGGATACGCGCCAACAGCATTAGGTTTATGGGGTTAAAGTTTCAATAAGATTTTTTTTGTGACTTAGACTATTTGAATGGACGATTTTTTGTCTTCCTTTCTTATAATAAAGGCTAGCCCATATCTGTGTGTTGTATTGCTACTTTCTGAATAGTACATATATCCATTGTTTACTGACCTTTCTTCTGTCTCAGGCCACTGTACATCGCTTATACCCGTGATATCTATGTTCAATCTTTCCATTCCTTTTATTACGTTATGTGTCTTTTCTGATTGCATCCGCCTTTAGGTGCAATTTCTTGCCCCTAGGACAAGGAGTTGCTCTACTCTTACTTGCTCTTCCACACGAAGCTGTTGGCTTGTAAAAGGGAGCTGCTTATACTGGCAGCTACTCAGTCGACAGAGCCTCGTTGGTTGCATAGCAGGGTGCACCACGTGCAGGTGAGGTTGTCTCTTGGGTTGGGTTGGTTTTATCGATAATTAAAAACTAATGACACGTTTTCTAAATTAATATGAAATAACAAGTAAATTAAGACAAAATGTATGCAAAACCAACAGATGATAAAATGCATAGAATTTACACAGAATTTAGTACATTTCAAAAATGTTCAAGAAAAAGTTAAATATCTCAACCACTTTTTTATATACCTTGAACCAAACTCGAAGATAATTAAGTCTTTGTGTCTCTTATTTAAAAACTTAATTGGATATATTTGTTGATTGTTAGAACTATCTTTCAAATCGTGAAAAAAGGTATCTACAGTTCGAAACCATTTCCATAACTTCTGAAGTTTCTCAAGGAACCCGCCCCAGGCCAATATTATTTATATTTTTTGTAAATGAAACTTCTAGCGAGTGTTTCCATTCCTTGATTAAGCATGAAGTAAAATTTCGAGTTTAGAAAAGCCTAAAAATTTGGTTTGGCCAAACCAAATTTTCAGGCTTTTCTAAACTCGAAATTTTACTTCATACACCATGGGTATAAAACACTGATTTAATGCAAAGTTTAAAATATACTACTTAGGATGTGTACCTTTACTTGTACAAGAAACTAAAAATTATTGTTATTTTTATTATATATATATACTACTATTATTTAGGAATCAATTATTTTTTTGTTTTACGCAGGATGAGAAGCTCGCCCCCCCCCCCTTGGCTACGCCCTTGGATGTTACATTATTAAATTTTAGAAATGTTAATTTTTTTTTTAGAC
Organism: Philonthus cognatus; assembly: GCA_932526585.2. Taxonomy (NCBI): domain Eukaryota; kingdom Metazoa; phylum Arthropoda; class Insecta; order Coleoptera; family Staphylinidae; genus Philonthus; species Philonthus cognatus. The sequence goes on from OW052243.1 coordinate 96,379,525, forward strand.
AAAACTTCAAAACTCTCTGCTTTGGGATATGTAAATATAAATGTACTTAAAAGAAAAAACCCTTATATGCTTTTAAAAAAATGTTTGATCTAATAGCTTTGATACTTTTAAAACTATTCAACTTATTAGTAATTTATTTCAATTTATTAAATAATATTTTAAAAATATTGTTCTAACCATCGCATTATCAATGTAATAATAGCAATGACTTATATCAAATATAAGGATTCGAATCCTTTTAAAAGGATTCGAATCACCTACATTTTGATTCAAATACGAATCCTTTCAAATAATTGTAACGAATCTTGATCACGACTTCTTTTTTATAGAGTATTCAAATATCTCTTAAGAATCCTCTAAAAGGATTCGAATCCTGCCCAGCTCTGTCTCTTGATAAATAATTTAATATGATCGATTGTTCGATTATCATCATCATTCGAATAATAATAATTGATCATTGAGATTTTTCGATGCGTGAATTTATAGGGATCGATGTAATAATCGATATACAATAATTGATCTAATAATCGATATACAACAATCGATTATATCCAGGTATTTTAATAATCGAATAATTCCCATTACTAATCATAATGATAAAAATCTTATTGTTGGTAAAAGTAAGATTTGAATGAAGAATGCCCCCGGGCATGGTAGTGCCTGTAGGACGTTGTTATTCGGGCCCGCGGACGCACGCGGTTGTGGGATTTTTGTTTAATCCTACAGTTTGGGCCCGATCGAAGCCGAAAGCCGAACGCTTGTGTACAGGTAAAAGCTGGAGAATTATTAGAGAGAGCGTTTACAAGAAATAGACAGTCGCAAACTGACGCGGTCTCGGTCACCATTCCAAACTCGAACTCCTCGTAATCCTCATCGTAACGTAACCGTGCTCGTACTCGTGCCGCACTACACGGCCGTCTGTCCGTTTACAAGTTTTACATTTCATTCGGTCAGTTTTAGTTGATTGTTAATAGTGCCCCAGTGTCTGTGTGTCTCTGTTCTCCTGTTATGATACAAACTGCACTCACTTACCATTAAGGTAATTCTTAATACAATACGACACATATTTGTTACTGTGCTTCAAAACTTACATTTGTTTTTTCTTACTTTTAAGGATTTTTATAAAGTGGTAAGTACACGATTTTCACTTAACACAAAACTCTTGCGAAAGCACGTGGCTTTTTCGACGTTCAACTCTGGAGCGTGCTGATCCTAGGTCAAGGAGGTAAATACCATTCATATATATTTACCTAAGACAAGTGTAACCCTTTCGTGTATCGAATTCCAAACTTCAATGAACTCTGAGTCGTTTGGAAACAAAAAAAAATGTGTAAAATAAAGTCACTCGATTTGTCTGACTTTAGTTAAAATAATAATTTAAAATATAATATTTGTATGTAATTCGTGAGTTAATTTTAAATTTGTTTTAATCCCAATTATTAATTGATGTGATCTGGATTAAAACAAATTTAAAATGAATTCGTGACTTACATACAAATAATTTTATTTTAAATTATTTTTTTAACAAAAGTGAAACAAAGCAAGTGATTTTATTTTTATTAAATTTTTGTCAATATTTATTTAATGTGAAGCAATAAATGTAAACATTTGTAAAAAGGTGTATACCGTAAATAAATTGAATTGGATTGAATGGTTTACTAAATAATCAATAAGAAACAAGTTTATATTTTAATTTTAATTTATAAATAGGGGAAAATGAAAATATAAAAAATATACAGGAAGTTTATCTTTTAAGTATACACATCTTAATTACAGGGTATACCGGGCGGTCATGAAAGTATTGCCTACGCGATTACTCAGGCAATATAAATGGTAGACATTTGAGATTTGAAATGTATATATGAATTAACTATAGGTTGATTTTGGCATAGTATTAACTAGGAATACTACTTCCGGTTTAGCCAGAAGTGATATAATTTTTCTTATTTTAAATTGCAGCCCCAACTTTTTCTAACAAGTAATATTCGTCTCTAAATTCCCCTTCCAATGATGTATAACAAGTTGATATTTACGGTAAAACTAACCTCAACATTAATATTTTTTAGAATTGACTTAGTAGGCCAAGAAATTGTAACTGGGATGAAACATCACAAAGTAGGCCGTGAAATAGTCATGTTACCTTAAAACAGTTTCTAATTACATCAAATATTTTTTTTCAGATGCTGGAAAAATAAGTTTAACTTCGAAAATTAAAAATTAGAATTTATGAACGCACTGTAATACCAACATTTCAAATAGCACACCCTGTCTTTTTTGTAATCATAATATTCTGTTTAAAATTCCCTATTCAATTATATATTGCAAGTTGATATTAGTTTAAGACTTGACCGTATTAGAATTTTTTAAAGTTTGCGCTAATAATAATAATAAAATAATAATTTATTTTAATAATAATGACTAAACAATTATTGGTAGGCCGTTCTTCGATCTTAGTTACAATTCCTCGGCCTTCTAAGTCAATTTAAATATTAATTTTGAGGTTAGTTTCAAAGTAAATATTTACTTGTTATACATCGTTAGAAGGGGCATTTTCAGACAAACAAGTTAGAAAAAAGTTGGGGTTGTAATTTAAAATAAGAAAAATCATATCAATTCCGGTAAAACCGGAAGCAGTATTCCTAGTTAATACTATACCAAAATCAAGCTATAGTTAAATTATATATATACATCTCAAAACTCAAATGTCTACCATTTATACTACCTGAGTAATTGCGTAGGCAATACTTTCATGGTCACCCGGTATGCTGTAAATTTTCAGATTTTCGTTGTTTTTTTTAAGAGTTCAATTTGAAGCTTTAAACGAGTGTTTTCCACTCTCAGACCTAGCATGAAGCAACATTTAGAGTTTAGAAAGTATTCAAATTTAGTTTGGTCGCGTAGCGTTACGCGAACCAAATTTTCAGGCTTTTCTAAACTCGAAATTTTACTTCATGCGCCACTCGCATAAAACACTGAAATATTGTAATGATATTTATCACATGCCTAGAAAATCACTTGTAAATACGGTTTTGTAGCACTGCCTAGATATATTTGTATTTTACCGTTATAGTTATAATAATTGAATTATCTTTTACTTTGTATGGTATGTATTTATATTATTATTTTGTTACTTGTATATTATTATAAAATAGCTCTGCAATTGGACTGTAGTCTGTTAGACGATAAATTATTATTATTATTATTATTATTATTAATATGCTATTAAAGCAGTATGCTAAAGACGTATATTTAGAACTTCACTATAAACCAGTGTTTTATATGCGTGGTGCATGAAGTAATATTTCGAGTTTACTAAAGCCTGAACATTTGGTCGCGGATCGACTTTAACAAATGGTTAGGCTTTTCTAAACTTGCGTTTGCATATGTAAACTTTAAACAAAAACATAAATGTTAAAATTATATCAACGTATGCAAAACGAAACTGTTTTGTTTATACAATTTTATATGCGCGTATTATTTTAATAAAAGAAAAGCTTTCATGAGAGCTTTTTTCGGAAATAATATAAATTAATGACATTTATTTCAAAATAATAGTGGGATTATTGAATAAATTAAATATATAGAGTGTTCTCTATGGTGATCTCAGAATTTATAAGAGATAGAGAAACGGTTAAATGGACAAAGTAGTGCAGTTTTACGAACTGAAAAAAAAGATAATTTAACATTTTCGATAAAGTCAAAGGTAACTAAATATTTTGAAAAATATGAAAAGTGTCGATTTTTTCAAATCGATTTTTCTCAGTTATTAAAAGAGACAGAAACAAAAATAGCAAATACCAAAGTTTTAGATAATTTTACGCTAAATAATAAAATTTTATCAGATATTTTATATTGACATTAGTTTTCGAGATACATCACAATTTCTTCTCTTTAAACTGATAAATTACTTGACATACTTATTTACAAAAATTACTAAGTTATTGACAATTTTGTATTTTTTTACAACAAAAAAATAGTTGGCCACAATAATAAAACAATTGCGGCTTTTTGTAATATAGGAGTAATACAGGAGTTTGTTAAATTTTTGTCAAATAAGTTTATTTGAAAGTTATGTGTAGGAAGAAATTGAAATTTGTACGAAAAAATGTCCATAAAAAACAGTTATTTTAAACACTAAATTAATTGACAAAAATACAACAATCAAATTTACTGTTACAAGCAATCGCAATTGTGTTATTAGAGTAATTATTTCATGGCTAACTATTTTTTTTGTTGTAAATAAAATAGAAAATATTTAATAACTTAATTGTTTTTGTAAATAAGTATATCAAGTGGATTTCTGATTAAAGAGACAACAAATCCCCTTCTAATTTTAACATAGCCAACTATGGTTTCTATTTTAAAAAAATGTAAGTTTGTATTATATCTCGATAAGTAATGCCGATAGAAAAAATCTGATAACATTTTATTATTTAGTGTAAAATTATCTAAATCTTTGCCGTTTACTGTTTTTTTCTATCTCTTTTAATAACTGAGATGTTTATTTTGTGCAAATGTGTTTTTATTCAGCTTGTAATACTGCACTACTTTGCCCATTTAGCCGTTTATTCATCTCTTATAGTTTCGGGGATCTCTGAACATAATAAAACTCACCCTGTATAAATAAATTACATTAAAATCAGAATAACTGATTTCTGTGTAATTTATTTATATATTTTATTCATCTATTAAACGAAGTTACCTTTTTACAAACTTTCTACAATATAATTACACAATTAAAGAACTATACATTTAATGTTAAACAGTTTCGCATTTTACATTCAAAAAATAAATTTAATATATTATTGGAATCAATAATACATTTACATATTATTATATAATACATTTATCAATTGAAAAAAATCTTTGATATTTTAAAATTTCTAGCGATATTTTTAAATTCTTGAACTAATTTCCTACTTAACACTTAGTAAAACATGTTTAAACAATTAGGTAAATGAAACACCGTGATTAGTTTTATATACATTTGAAAAAAAATATTTATAATTTTTAAATCAGTATTCTTTAAAATTTGAGTAAAAATGAAAACTAATTACAATTAAAGTTGTTCTTTTTTAATATTATTTGAAACAAACGATAGTGTTTAATTTTTTTTCTTTTCTTTTAAAGACAGTTTTAAAATGTACACCAAATAGTGATATTTAGTGTACATTTTACAAGATAATTAAAAAAATAAATAAAATACAAATTAAACACTACCGTTTGTTTCAAATGATATTTAAAAAAATAACAACTTTTTAATTACTTGGTTACAATTTTACATTTCTGTTGAATTTTTACATTTTTTGTCAATTTGTCTTAATTTTCACAGTTCTTAGTTTATGTAAAATTTTATGATGTGTGTTGGTTTTGGCGATTTTATTTAAAATTGTAATAATTATTTAAAATTTGTGATTTTTCTTAAATATTACCATACATTTTTCTTTTAAGTATACTTTTACATATTCCATATAAATATTTGTAAAATAAATGTGTTAACATGTCATTAAACCTAAGCAGTATATTTTGAACTACACTTAAAATCAGTGTTTTATACCCGTGGCGCATCTGGGATTGGAAGCACTCTTTAGAGGCTTCTAATTTAAAGCTTTTATAAAACAAACGTATGTCTGAAAATTTAAATAGAAAAATCGAGAAAAGAAAAAAACCTGCATTGATCTTTTTATTTTATTGATTTCAACAATTCCGTACTATTTTTATTAATATTTTTAACGTATTTTTAAAATTATAATACCTATTTTCAATAAAATTGTAGTATTTTATACTGAATATGGATCTAGAAAATAAATAAATACGAAAAATTATAGACATCAAAAAATGATAATTGCATACGAATTTTATTGACTGATCAATTTTCGTATTTGTTGAGTGCAAAGGGTTAATATTTTAAAATTTCTAGCAATATTTTTAAACTAATTTCTTACTTAACACTTATTAAAACATGTTTTCTAACGAATTAAGTCTTCGTAAGACAAATTTAGATTTTCGAAATGAATCGCACTTTTAATATTTTTGAAATATTCTACAAGTATTGTCATTTTATTATATTTTACATCAATAAATTGTTGGAACATTTATGCTTGAGTAAAAAATTACTTGATTGAAGTTTTATTATTTAATGAAAGATATTGTCGAATTAATGACAAGATTTTCTAAAATTCACCTACATGTGATTGATTTTTATAAAAATAATAATAAAATATCTTTATTTTTAGAATGTATAGAATTCAAAATGAAATTAGCGTCAGTGGAGGTAATAGTAATTGCTAATTCTACAAATACAAATAATACTTACATTTAATAATAACATGAATAAACAAATATACAGCGTGTTAATAAATTACAGGGCTTAAAGTATACAGAAAAACAAGCATTTTTTGTTAATAAATGTATGGTCAAACGTGTTTTACTTCATGAATAGAGGATTCTCAAAGATTTTTTAAAAGTGCCTAAATGTAGGCAACTCAATTTACTACCTACCATTTTTTGCTACAAATGGTAGGTAGTAAATTGAGTTGCCTACATTAGTTAAAAAATTTGACAAAAATATCGAATTGTGTCAAAATTGACGTTATTTGAACGCATGTATGTCTAGATCGTTTTAGTTTTTCAAAATTTCGTATGAACTTTTTAAAAAAATCTTTGAGAGGCTCTATTTTCTAAAGGAAACACTTTTGTTGTGTTTTGCAAGCCCTAGAAGTTCATCCTTACAATTCATTAACGCGCTATATATACACACTAAATATACCTACACATATACACACATATACTCATACATGAACATAGGTACATATAATAATACATACATAATGGCTATACTACATCAATAAATTCTGCTACGAAGTATGGCTCTCCCATTATTAGGTAATTGTAAAGTGCAGTTTTCAACTTTTCAAGTTATTTTTCAGTTCCTGAATTTCATTTGGTAATGAGTTAAATAACTCAATTGCGAAGTAATGCTCTCCATCTTCTGTTCGTTTGAGATTGTGTTTTGGGATATATGTAACTGTTTGTTTTAGTTGTATACTCATTGAGTTTATTGTCTTGTCCTTTACAACATATTAAAGGACAAGACAATAGACTCAATAAGTATGCAACTAAAACAAACAGTTTCATATATCCCAAAACTTGAACTTGTTAGAATATGTTGATGTTAGATCTTTCAAGTATGTATACTCCAAAGAACGTTAAAATATTGTTATTTTTGAAAATGTCTGCGGCATGATTGTCAATAATTTAGTCCGAATCTAATTCGAATTGTCTTCTTTTGAGTTATAAAGATTTTATTTTCGATAGTTTTGCTTCTCCAAAATACAATACCATAACATAGTGCGTTATTATATACAAATTAAGAGTATGCGGTTTTAATAACTACATTGTTAAAATATTTTGACAGTTGTCTCAGACAGTTCTAAGAATAACTAATTCATAAAAAAACATGACATAGAAATTATTATTTCAGTTATAATAATATTTGCACACATTTTAAGGTGGAGATAATGTTGTCATTGCGTCGATTTCAATTCTCTACGTACATGATTGGTAATATTTTTAGAATTAATAATTATTTATGTAATCCATTCATTCCAAATAGGATTATCAAATCACAAATTAGAATCAAGTTCAATGTTATTAAATGTAACAAATGCAAATTATTATCGGTTTAATATTCAATTGTATAATAAGTATATTTCGAATTCAAAACCATTTATTAATTTTATAATTTGCATTTAATTGTATAATTTTAATATATGATATTTTTGTAGTGTTTTGCCGCCAAGTTGTCAAATTATTCGTAACGTTTTTAGAGATAGCGGCAGTATTTAAAAAATATAGGTCTAAGTTATACCAGAACTGTATTTTATTATGATGCATCATAACAGTCAAAAAAGTTCTAGTATAACTTAGATCTATTATTTTTGTATAAGCCATTTTTTTAAATTTTTTTCTGAAAAGTAAATACTGCTGATAACAGCAAATAATGTTATCAGCAGTATTATTTAGTTTAGGAATTGCCTACTTTTTAAATTATCGGTAATTCTGTAAATTATAATAAAGTATTAATGAAAGTGCGAATATATAAAAACGAATTAAAATTAATATCGACTTTCTGCAAAAATGTAGTCTCGTTGAGACTTTTCCAAATATTCATTGAAACAACTGCTTCCTTAGCTAATACCCCGACAGATATTGAATTAAACAATGAATATTTGAGTTACACAACAGATTTACTGTTCTGTGCATAATTAATATGCAAAATGTAACATCTGGTTAAATTATTCTTTTACACAATTGAATGAACAAACAGAAAATGAAAATAAATTTAAAAAAATAGAGGGAATGAATATTAATTAAAAGAACTTTAAGCTACTTTAAAAAAATTGCCAATACTTGGTTGTAGAATATTTCAAAAATATAAAAAGTACGATTCTTCTCGGAATCTACAACTGATCTGCCTTACAAAGACAAATTCAAACACTCATTTGAAACAGCTACTTCCAATTTTTTTAATATATCTTTGTAAAAAATCAGTTGTAGATTGCGAATCGCACTTTTACTCTACAAAAGGTGTATTGAATCGCACTTTTAATAATTATTTTCTATAAATTTGTGGATCAACTGATAATGTACCGAAAAATCGCAATATCGTAGGAATAAAAATCTACAAATACATAAAAAATTAAAAGCAATCCTTTAATTAATTCTACGTACTTAATGACTTTTATCGCTAAAAAACGATATTGTGAATTACTGGTATATTATCGGTTGGTCCACAAACTTAGATCAAGTAAAACTGAGAAATAGAAGCCTAAAACTGTAAAGACTATTAAAACATCCACACTGTGTTTGTCGGCCATTATTCTGCTCTTTTATACACTTGACAATACATCGTTTTGACATAATTTTGACAGTCTCCTTTAGATTAAAAATTAAAGAACATCGATATGTGCTCACTTTTAAATATCTGTAATATTTCGCAGTTTCTCCATTAAAATATGTAATTTTATAAAAAAAATATTGTATTAATAATTGAATAAAAGTCGCTTGGTTTGTTTTACTACTGTTTTTATTCTCAGTTTTGACTTAACGTCATAACTAAGGCTCGGATTATATTAATTAAAAACCATTAGATATGCATTGAAAACTTGCAATTTTGTTGATATACCAAATATGCATTTTGCATATAATGCGAGCCTTAGTCATAATAGTAGTGAAACAATCCAAGTAACTTTTATTCAATTATCCATACTAAGACATGTTTTATCGAGTGATTAATTAGAATCAAATTAAAGATATAAAAAATATTATGCTTTTTGTAATCTGAATTGTAAATACTCTAATAAAACCAATTGTGTTAATATTCTTTCCAATTCTTTTAAATCAATGTTTCGATCGGGCCTTAAACTTTGGATTAGCCGTGTGAAACAAAGCAAAGCGAGGGCACCAGTGTAAAACTGGCATCAGAAAAAAAATGTAGATTTGAGCAATCGTAATTTTTCAATTTGTTTTTCAAGGTAATCGTATAACACAAATCGCAATCGAAAGAACAACGTTTGTACCTATTTGTGCCACCTTTATTTTGATTTGTACCTAAAAGGGTTCTTCAGAAGAAGCAAAAAAAGTTTAGGTTCTACCTTTATTATCGTTTGAACCTCAAAGGGTTCCCCAGAAAAGAATCATTTTTTTTTCTATCTTGAGATAATCAAATGAAACAAATTGCAATCAAAAGAACATCGTTTGTACCTGTTGGTGCTACTTTTATGTTTGTTTGTATCTCAAACGGTTCCTAACTATAAAAAGGTTTGTTCTGAAAAGTAGTTATTTTTTCATGTTTTTTTTTTCTTCAGATAGTCAAATAAAACAAATTGCAATTCAACGGACATAGTTTGTATATAAATTGACGACATAAACGCCACCTTTTGCCCATTTGCTAACTCGTAACTATTCGCGCCCTTTTGTTTTCGTTTGTACCTTGAAGGGTTCCTCAGAAAATAATAGTTTTGTTTAAAAAATCCGTGTTTTTTTTCTACCTTTTTCTAAATAATCAAATACAATAATACAATCTTAAAAGCATCATACTTGTATGTTTAATGTTCAGGTATTTATTGATTTTATAAACTCGTTTAATTTAAACCTTTTAAAGAGTTTTTCCACTCTTTGAAACATGAAGTAAAATTTAAAGTTTAGAAAAGCCTGAGCGCTTTGATTTTGACGCGAAGCATCTAAATGCAAACTCATGCTTTTCTATAGTCGAAATTTTACTTCATGCGCCACGCGTATAAAATGCTGATTTAAAGTGAAGTTAAAAATATACTGCTTAAGTTTAATCTCACAATAATAATTTATAAATATTTATTCCGTCTAACTAAATCTTGCGCTTTCAAAATTCGGGCAATTTTCTTTGAGATATGTATTATTAAAAGAAAAAAATCGGAAAGCAATTTACTCCAAGCGCTTGAACTCATCTAACAGCGAAACTTACATTCTCCACTTTTGACAACTTCAGGTAAATTGCAAAAAAACTTATTAAAAAATGTAATTGCTTAAATTTTTTATAAGTTTTTTGCAACTAGCCAAAAGTTGTCAAAAGTTGAGAATGTAAGTTTTGCAATTAGATCACTCATTTATTAACGTGAGATCAAACTCAAGCAGTAGGTATACTTTAAACTCTACTTTAAATCAGCGTTTTATACACGTGCCGCATAAAGTAAAATTTCGAGTTTAAAAAAACCCAAAAATTTGGTTTGGTTTGGCGGAGCGACCAAACCAAATTCGAGTTTACAAAAGCCTTAATTTTGTAAAAAAACTATTGGTTTCAAACAAATACCAATTGAAGTAATAAATGCATACTTGTATTACGAGAAAGAAATTGTATTCTATTCTTTCGTTATCACATCGCCGTGCCAGAACAACAACGATCTAAATGCTAAAATAATGCAACCTATTTTGGAATGTAAATAAATCCATAAACTTGGAAATACAAAGCACATCCTTGAAAACAACAACATATTTTTCGACATTATTATGTTTTCTTGCAATACCTACTGCTTTGTAAAGATGTCAATAACTATTTGTAAAATAATACATACAATTACGATAATGTTCGTATAAACTGCAAATATTTTCAGCTTATACAAACATTATCATCATTTTACATACAGGGCTATTCAAAATAGAGGAACAGATTTCAAACATCTATTTCTTCCAAACGACAAAAGATAGAAACACAATTCCTTAAAAGAGAAAAGTTCAAATTTTATGAATTCATGTGACCACAATGTGTTACACGACAAATATTAAAACGGTGGCTTATTTCTTGCCACATACGAATCAGCTGGTCTCTAGTTATCGAATTTACAGCTTCAACAATTCGATGTCGCATATTTTCAAGAACGTGAACATCCTGTGCTTTTCTGTTTGCAGATCCAACCATCGTCTACGAATTTTCGATGCCACTGGTAAATCTGCTCATGACGAGGCGGTTGTTTATTAAACAGACGGCGAAAAGCACGTTGAACTTCAATAATGGTCTCTAGTTTTGCTAATTGCAGCACACAAAATGAATTTTCTTGTTGTGTCGCCATTTTACTACAGACAATCAACATGACAAATAACAGCGCCAATGCGGCCGTGGTTGGAACTGCTTCCTGGACTGTTCAAATTTTAAACTTTTGTCTGTCCAGGAACGTTGGAATTAAGGTTCTAGTTTAAAGAAATAAACGTTTGAAATCTATTCCTTTCTATTAAATAGCCCTGTATTATGTTTAAAGTTTTGCAAATTAAAAGAAGTGTAAGCTTATTCTCTCAAATTCAGATAGTTTTGAATTAGAAAAATTCATGTATGAAGTATTTGTAATATTGCATTTTTGCAGTTCGGTCGTTGTTCATTTAAAACCGCGATATTATGAATACTTCCGTAGATATAATAATTTTAAATTAAGTGTACTAAAATGTGATTAGTGGGATATACTGTTAAAATACTCTGGTTTTATTTTTAAGCATGTTTTAGGACGAATGCTTTAATTTATTTAACCATTTACATTTTTAACGAGTGTTTCCACTCTTTGATTAAGAAAAGTATTTAGAAAAGCCTGAAAATTTGGTTCGGTCGCGTAGCGAAGCGAAGTACTCCAAATTTGTATTCTTTTCTAAACTAGAAATTTTACTTCTTGCGCCACGCGTATGAAACTCTAAAATATTGTGAAATTCAAAGTATTCTTGTTTAGCAGTATATTTTCAATCCTACTTTAGCAGTTTATTTTTAGTGCTGATTTAGCAGTATATTTTTAATTTCGCAATATTTTAGTGTTTTATACTCGCGGCGTATGAAGTAATATTTCGAGTTTAGAAAAACGGATTGACCAAACCAAATTTTAAGGCTTTTCTAAACTCGAAATTTTACTTCATGCTTAATCAAGGAGTGGAAACAATCGTTCAAAACTTCAAATTGAACGTTTTAACAAGAGGGTAGCACAGAAGTATTTACAAGAACGGTCGTCTAGATGTAGCTAACATCGCATTTTTTCGGCCGGCTTTGGTGCAATAAATTATAGAAAGATTTGTTGTCATTCAACAAAGACTATTTATTGTCCGCACTAATGTATTTATTAATCTATGCGTTAGCTTTTCTTTGGGCAGGTACTTTACTGAATTTTAGAGACAAATACTCAGAATGTTTAAAAAAAATTGTCGACGTTCAAAAACAGCTATAAATATGGACATTTGATAAATTCATGTGAACACTCGGAAACAAAAGCATAGATAAATAAAAAATCAGGTTTGAATGATAATTATTATCAATCTTCACTACTGGGGGTAGGCTGCAAACAGCGAAAGTGGACAATTTTCGGACAACGCGGCATTTATCAATGCCTCATCTTAAAATATATAATGTTAACAATGAGGATGGAGTATCATTATTTTAATATTGAAACAATTACATTTAAAAGCACAGTTTAAGGATTAATGAATGCCTTGCAAGGATTGTTACCTGACCACATTATATCCAGGCGTGGTTTTATCGATTTTTTTTCCTTAATAATCTTACCTCTACTCCCACCGCTTTGTATTGTAATCCTGTGTGTACATATTCTGTTGAATTTGTTTAAGCATGAAGTAAAATTTTGAGTTTACAAAAGCCAGAAAATTTGGTTTGGTCGCGTAGCGAAGCGGACCTATTTTTTGGTCAAAAATTAATTTCCCCCGAAATTTGGCGTATATATTGACTATTCAGACAGTGACATTTTAACTTTTTCGGATATTCGAAAAGAAACGTTGCATACGAAATATCATAAAATCCATTCGGAATTGTGTTTTATGATTTTTTAAAAATTTCAAACAAAAGACTTTTTTAAACAAGTATAAACTGTACAAAATAGAGCAGCCCTGCAACCCCTATGGAAAAGGCCGATTCCCGGTGCTTTAGGCCTTGTTTCTACTAATGATATACTTATTTCCTTCTAGTAACAAGTAGGAAAAACATCATTGTGTTCTCATATTGAAAAAGAAACTTTATTTTGTTTTGCTTTGCGAAACGGATAATAATTTGACTTTCAAGAAAGCTTACATAAATACCCCCTCTTTCAAAAAAAGTTAATCTCTTACGTTTCCGCATAACTAGTAAAATTGTATGGAAAAAAGAATGATCTTGTAAATCCCGCTACTTAGCACGTTAGCATATGCAAAGTGGCCGTTTTATGGAGTTTCATCCCCGGGAAGAGGGGAGCTCGGAAGACGGTCCTGCCAGACCGAGATAGGCGTCGGGAAAAACGCGAATCACCTCAGAATTCCCCGCATGCAGCTGGAAATCCTGGTTTGACATCATTCATTACGCCAGCGTCAAATGTCAACCCGACATGAATATTTAAATAATTGTCCCAGAAACGTTCCGCCGGGCTCTGAGGAATTTCAATTGCCCACGAAAATGAAAATAAGAAATAAGTATAAGCGCACGCCGGTTTCGATTTCTTTTCTTCTCTCAGGTGCGAGAAGGTTACGTAATCGTCATGATTTCATGATCAATGGGAGATTGATTTCACTGAGTGAACTCGCTGGATTTTGCGTGTTTCGGTAATGAACGGATGATTACATTAGAAAGTCGCGCGCGGGTTTTGGATGCATGATGAATCCAATCCAATCCGTCCGAATGGACACGATCGAATTGAGCTCAGCCGCTCAAAAACGGAAAAATCAGATCGGCGAAAACGCGCAATGTTATATCATCGCAGACCCGAGGTGTTTTAAGTTGGATAACCTTTTTTGCATTTATCGTCTGGGTGTAATGAGAACGTGCCTCAGTCGAATTGTTTGCCATTTTCACCAGCGTTTCTTATTTTTTCGCAATGGTTTATCTGGTTTTAGGGCGTAATTGGTTCTGGGAACTCATTACGCTCAAATTGGTTTCGCTTTTTTAACTTATTTCTAAACGCACGGATTTATAATTTGTGACCTTCACCCAATATTTCATGGCAAATTATGATAAACCATCATTGCAATCTGACTAAATTATAGTAAACACGTTTTTCTAGATCAAAATCGCGTTTTTGGAACACCAATCCTTTGAGGTATTACTGCCCGGATAGAAAAAACTTTTTTATTGTCCATTTTTAGACAAAAAGTTATTCTTTATAAAAAGTTTTGTAAGACTTGAAAGCATTATTTTCATTGTCAAATCTTAATTTTACTGTAGAGGGCGTTCAAAAATTAAGAAAAATATAATTATATAATAATTGTCATAAGAGAAAAGTACCTTTAATTATAATTTTAGAGAAAGATGTCATTTGAAAAAGTAATTTGTAATTGAGAGTTATGTCGACATACAAAATATGAACTTAACAGAAACAATTTTATTTTTATTAAATTTTTTTATTTTTATAATTGTGTCGTATATTTTTGATGTGTATTCATTTAAAATAATTGTATTTCTAATTATCAATTTCATCGACCTTGGTGATATATAGCTAGTAAAAATTAACATATCAATAAAAATGAATCTTGTAAATATCTTAAATAAAACTTAAGTTTATTACCCATATCTAACTGAAATTATACAGGGAGTTTTTCTTTTAAGTATACATATCCCAATTATTAAAAATCTTCACATGTTCGTTTTTTTTATGAGTTCAATTTAAAGCCTTAAACGAGTATTTTTAATTCCCAGATTAAGCATAAAGTAAAATTTCGAGTTTAGAAAAGCCTTAAAATTTGGTTTGGTCGCCCCTCGCAGTGGAGCGGCCAAATTAAATTTTCAGGCCCATATAAAAACGTATATAACGCTCAATTATTGTGAAGTTCGCAATATGCTACTAAAGCAGTATTCTATAGACCTATATTTTGCACTTCACTTAAAACGCGTGGCTTATGAAGTAAAATTTCGAGTTTAGAAAACCCTTAGGCCGCTCTTATATGGACGTTTCGAACGCGAGGCGGAACGGAAGCGGGCGCAAGCGTTTGCGTTTTAACTCATGGGTTTATATGAGAGTTCCTAGATGGACGGGTGCTGGCGTTTTGTCCGCCTCGCACCCGTCCGTCTAGGGACTCTCATATAAACCTATGCGTTAAAACGCAAACGCTCCCGTTTCGCGCTGCATTCAAAACGTCCATATAAGAGCACCCTTAAAATTTGATTTGGTTGCTCTGCTACTTCACGCTTAATCTGGGAGTAGAAATTACTCATATAAGGCTTCAAATTGAACTCTTAAGAGGGTAGGGTGTATCGGAGTAAAATAAATTGTGAGAGGTCCCTCGTGTGTCCCGTATGACTTTTAGTTACCGCGAGCCTAACACATTAGCCCACGTGTCAATTTCCGATATCCTTGTTTAACACTATGATTATTCAAATCTGTTTCTTTTTTCGAATCATTGGCGTAGACTCATATTCGGCTCCATATACTATTCAAACACTTGACGCCGCATCCAAGCCGACGCAAGTTGTTATCTGAACAACATTCGATGAGTGTAAACAAACAAGAGCTCTGCGCTGGGGATATACTGAAATAATAATTTCCTTTTCATTTGGAGTTCAGAAACAAGACACATTTAATGATTGTGCCGAGTATTTAAAATCTCAATTGTTCTCAATTGTCTATAGAAATTACTATAGAAAAAATATTATTATTTAAATAATAAAAGTTTTGATTTATTTCGTGATTGATTCCATTGTCAGACAATTACTCTTTTTTATTTGTTTATTTACGAGACACATGTTGAGCTACATTTAGATCTAATAGTGTTGCATCTATGCAACATTCACCTTAGTTCTATGTTAGATAAGCAGTTAAAAAAATATTAATATCAACGTTAAACCCACAGATTAGAATGTTTTAAGCATTTTATATTCCATAGGGTTATTTGGTGTATTGCCGTTGTAGATAATCGAGAAGAGTGACTATTGCCATTCCATGAGTCGATTTTAAGATTGTAACCTTATTTATATGAACAATTTTATTGTTATTATAATTACATTTATTTATATAATAATAATTCCATTTAATTAAAAAATTACAACTATCATATTTACATTTATATGCTCATAATAATATAAATAATATACTTATAGTCAGAATTATTTATTTAAAACATCACGACAATATTTACAAATACATTAATGTAAAATATACCGACTGTTAACCACCAAAGCTGGCATAGGGGTTATTTATAATTTTACTTAATTATAATACATTTATTAAAATTTAATTTATTTGAATCTCACTTTTTTAAAATATGACCAGAGTTACAAGCTTGTCATGGACACTATTTGTTCAATAACATCGTGTTTATACAGGCTGAGTTTTTTTTCATGTTCTCTATGGGGATCTCGTAAACTATAAGAGTTAGAGAAAGTCGGCAAAGTAGTGCAGTTTTATGAGCTGAATAAAAATACACTTGTAAAATTTTCGAAATGTCAAGGGTAACTAGATATGTTAAAAAAATGTGATAAGTGTCAGTTTTCCAAATCGATTTTTTTGTTACCAAAAGAGATAGAAAATAACTGTAGATAATTTAGATCATTTTAACCTGAATAAGAAAATACTATTAGATATTTTATATTGAAATTAGTTTTCGAGGTGTAACACAAACCTGCATTTTTTAAAATGGAAACCATAGTTAGCTATGTCATCATTAGAAAGGTATATTTTTTCCCTTTAATTTGTAAAAATGACTGAGCTATTACCAATTTTCTATTTTTTTACAACAACAAAAAAATAACCATAAAACAATTGCAGCTTTTTGTCGTATAGGAAATTGTAAAATTTTTGTCAAATAAGTTTATTTGGAAGTTACGTCTAAGAAGAAATGGAAATTGGTAGGAAATAATTTCCGAAAAAACAGTTGTTTTCAACACTAAATTAATTGACAAAAAAAGCAATCAGAGTAAATGTTTCAAACAATCGCAATTGTTTTATTATAGTCATTATTTCACGACTAACTATTTTTTGTGTGTAAATAAAAGATAAAATAATAAATTAGTTGTTTTCGTAAATAGCATACTTATTTAGAAAAATAACTAATTTATTAAATGATAAAGAGAAAAACAGATAAACAGATCAAGAGAAAAAATAATTCCTTTGTAATGATAACATAGCCAACTATGGTTTCCATTTAAAAAATGTAAGTTTGTGTTATATCTCGAAAACTTATGTCGGTAGAAAAAATCTGATAAAATTTTATTATTCAGTGGAATATTATCTAAAACTTTGCCATTTATAGTTTTTTCTATCTCTTTTAATAACCGAGAAAAATCGATTTAAAAAAATCGACACTTCACATTTTTCAAAATATGTAGTTACCCTTGACTTTATCGAAAATTTTGCAAATGACTTTTTATTCAGCGTGTTAAAGTGCACTACTCTGCCCATTTAAGCGTTTCTCTATCTCTTATAGTTTCTGAGATCTCCATAGAGAACATGAAAAAAAACTCACCCTGTATAAACACGATTCTATTGAACAAATAGTGTCTATGACAAACTTATAACTCTGGTCATATTTTTAAAAAAGTGAGATTCAAATAAATAAAATTTTAATAAATGTATTATAATTAAGTTAAATTATAAATAACCCCTCTGCCAGCTTTGGTGGTTAACAGTCGGTATATTTTACATTAATAAAATATATTTACATTAATTATATAAAAAAAAACTTATCCTGTACAACACTAAAAATGTATTCGTCAACATAACAATAAACAAACACATGTCATTGCAATACATTTCATATAATTGATAAAAATTCCAAATAGTACTCCGTATATTCCTGTATACAAATAATTACAAATATCAATAACACAATTTAATCTCTAAATAAATCCAAAAAATATTTACAAATTCAGACAATCATAATTTTGACAATAATAAATTAATCTATTTTATGTTTTCTTGCAACAATGCATGTAATAAATGGTCGAAATAAAAATGTATTAATTTTGAAAGTATTTTGTTCAAACAATCCTGATCTTTTCGAAATTTTTTATATAAAAAAAATTTGTTATAAATAGTTGTCCTTGTATTTGAAAATAACATTTATCGTTGCGTTTTAAACTAAAAACATGATTTTCGTCAAGGTTTGCGTACTGTATTTTTTTGATGTTATTGCCTTGATTAGCGTTGTTAAATGTTGTCTCAAATAGGAACATTTTATTTCTATCAATGCATTGTCTCTAATGATGCTATCAGGACTAGGAGCTAAATACGGAAACATTTCATCAACACACAGTCTGCAATTTTATATTTCAACACCAATAAGTTTTTGAAAATCTCCAATGGCTCTTGGCTCATTCTCTATACCATAATTGGTATATTTATTTCCCGCAAATGTTGGAAATAACAGGTCTTCAATTATTTTGCTGCGATCGGTGGTTGATCTAAGTTCTGAAATTTGGCTAAAATTCAACGCAGTTAATCTTTTACGGCGTTCATGATGCCATATCAATTTTATTCTTTGATGAATGGTCTTTTTTTAACCCGTTTAAAAAATTTAATTAAAGAATTTCGAAATCTTCTGGCAAAATTTCATAAGAATCGGAATTACAAAATTTGATTTTTTTATTAGGACGGGAATCCTGAATATATACCAGTTTTTTCGTTTTCGCGATTTGGTTTTAAATAATTTGGTATGCCTTTCTGGACCTTTTGTGTTTTAAAGACTTATGAAAAGTTTCATGTTTTTTTGCTGTTATGTGAAAATGTAGCAGCTAAACAACGCATGAATATTTTATTTTTTGCCTCCAATAATTTTAGCAACAATTGAATTACAATGCTCAGCAAAATTTTTATTTTTATATTGCAATAAACTGAATCCATGATATTTTAACCTATTAATGTGAGATTTATTATCTGCAAGCAGTCCACAATTTTCCATTCTTGTCACTAAACTAAAAGAAGGATGTAATTGTTTATCAAAAAAATATTTTGGACATTTGGTATGACTGCCAAAAATGTGCTTGGTTCTATTATTAAGAACTGCTTTCAAGTTTTGAATATTTTTGTTTTCAGGAATATTGTTTTTATATATATATATATATATATATATATATATATATATATATATATATATATATATATATATACAATGGCAGACACAACATTACAATAACATTTACAATTGTACATTAAAATCCCCGTATGGCCTACTTTTGCAAATTTGTTTATATACACCGTTGTCGCCGTCTGCAATCAAATATTTAAATTTCAAATTGTGCATGTTTAAACTTGATTTAAATCCTTCTGATATTACAGCACTTTCTACTTGTATTGCAGGCCCACTAAAATGTTTGTAGCAAATGTCGGTATTTTTGTTCATTGATCATACAGAACAATACCTGTTCTTCACTCTCAAAAACATAATTTAATTAGTAGGATTTTTATGACCTCTTGCAACAACAGATATAAATGGAACACCATCTACATCTACATCTCTATGTTTTATGGCCAAGTCATGTTCATATTTACTAGCATTGATATTTCGGATAGTTAAATAACAGTTAAAGTCTTATGTGTATAAGGAATGAATACGAAAGTAAATCCAAATTTTCCCAAAAACTTATAATGGTATACTCATGATTTCAAAAAACATTTCATCAAATATGTTTTGATAATTCTTTAAAATTTTATTAAAAATCAAATTACTCAACCCAGTTTTGCTAAAAAATGGAATTTACTTGTCACCGCGCGCGAACACCATTCAAGAGAATATTTAAAATCCGCTTACCATTCTCTGGTTTATGAAAGAAGCTTATTAGCGACCAAAACAACGTGACAAGTGATATACAGGGTGTCAATTTGAAAACAAGCCAGCCACAATATCTTTGAAACCGTAAAATTTTTCAAAACCGTTCCTAGGATATGGAGGGGGAACCATTTTGATCCACATAACAATCTTCTGCAACCAACCCCTTAGGCTGTAGCCACCCTTTTTTTAAATGACATGACCCCACTTGTGATATATCATTACAAAGGTCTCTCAAAATGTTAATCAGTGGTACCAACAAATTTTTTTATTATTACATAAAAATTGTAAAAAAAAATAATTATTAAATTATAGTATGCTCAAAATGATTTTTTTATATTGCGAACAGGTTCAATTTATTCAGTTAATAAATGTATTCCATTGAACCAAGTTTTGTTATTATTTTAATATTTTTTTAGAGTTGTCCATATTTTAATAAAACAATAGATAACTCTGATAAATATTTGGTATTATTGTGTTTATCTGTGCTTTTTCATTTGTAATTTGTAAAAATAAATTGTTACAAAACCTTATTTGTTGATGATGTCATAGCCACAACGTGACGCGTGCCATCTATATGTGTAATACCTCAAGGTATTTAAGGTACTCAATGGTCAAATTGATTGCCCTGAATTGTTGGAGCAACTGAATATATTGGTGCCCTGTAGTGTAAGAACTAAACGTCTATTTCAGCTACCAATACCCAAAACGAACGTACTGGTCAGATCGCCGATGTATTCTATGTGCGCTACGTACAACAAACTCATTAATACAAATACAGATGTGGATATATTCAACTTTAAATCAGCGAAAGAATTCTTCAATGTGATCATTGAGTATCTTTCTTAGTTTATTTTCTTAGTTTTTTTTTACTTTTAGTTTATTTCTTGTTATTAGCTTAGTAACCTGAAAATTTCGTTTATTTACAATGTTAATTTTCTTTAATTAAAATTATTGTGTTTTTTCTTTATTTGTATTAACTTCAATCTGTAATTGGACCTTGTTCCGTTGGTTGAATAAATAAGTAAATAAATAAATAAATAAATAAAAGATGTAGAAAGAAAAAAAATCGACCTGTTCTAGCATTTTTCTTAGAAACGTATAAAATGCCGAACTTATTCCAAACTTTTTGTACACCTTGTATATTCTCTACTATGTATTTGCATTGATATGTGAATATTTTGATATTAGTATATCCTTGAATATATCACGCCAAACTGTATTTTAGTTTATGAGTATAGTTAATAGATACAATAAGCGTAAAGTGAACACCAACATACATAAGCACGCATACGTGAGTTAATGATGGTTTAGTATTCTAATAATTATCACACGTAGCAATGTTTGATCAATAAAAAATACGATTAAATACACCACGTTAACGAGACTCTTTGATTCAGCGTTATCACAACAATAGGATTTTAGTGTTAATTGGACTGATATATAATTTAACTTACAGTAACAAATAAGGGAACAATCGTGCTTAGGGCCGTCGCAACTTTTTGCCAGGGTTCAAGGTTTATCATGTGCTGTCTTTAGTTGTCCCATGCCGGGTACAACAACTTCAAAATGTACCACGCATCAGTTGTGCATCCTAGCCCCGTTTCATACGACCGCAACCGCTAACCTCGGAAATTTAACACACTAACAAAGGACGGTTGTGTTTCCTTTGTTCGTGTGTTAAAGCGATTGTGGTTGGTGTCAAGCTCCATTGATTGATGTACCCTTCCTAGCGGGGTTGCGGGGCGGTTGCGAATCATGTGTTACGGGGCTTAAAGTGTGTTACTTTAGAGTCCCCGCACGCTACAGACTTCTAATCGGCCGACAGTTTAGTTGGTTGCTTGTTAGTATGAATGCTTAGAGTCCCCGCACACTACAGACTTTAATAGGCCGACAGTTTAGTTGGTTTCTTGTTAGTATGAATGCCTAATGTGAGTCCGCATACCCAGGCGATTCTAGTTGGCCGATAAACTAAGCGAAAAAAAGTTGGATAGGCTCCCTGATTCCCATTCAATTAAAAAGTTGGCCAACTATGAGAGCCTACTATGAGAGCGCGCACACTCACCGACTATCCAATCGGTGACCGGCCGTGTGACGTGCAGAACTGCAGCTCGCATACCTACCCACTACAGTATTATCTTGTGTCAACATAGTTGTAAAATTTTATTTCGTTTTTGGCAATTTCGTTAATTTGTGAGTCGTCAATAGAAACTCTGATTAACGAAATTGAAAGAAAATGAAAAGACTACCGAATGGTTGATCGGACAGTCTACGCACAAACAAACAACCAAACAGTTTCGTTTGTCTGGTATGCGCGGCCGATAGTTTAGTCTGTAGTGTTTTTCAAGTTTAAAATTAAAAATGTGTATTGCAAATATCATCACGACTTACATTGCTAAAAATCATACTTTAACGGGTCAATTTATATTAAATAATGAGAATAAAAAAACAACTTAATCATTATAAGGAAATAATCCATCAACGACCGAGTAATTATAGACTTAACTCTAATAGTCGATTTTATGTAAAATTCTGCACTTCTTTTTATAAATTATATGAATGACTTATTATATTACATACTGGGAATTTTTCTTTTAAATATACACAATGTATACGCTGTGCATTTAGGCATTCGTCGCGTTTAATTTGAAGTTTCGAAAGAGTGTTTCCACTCCCAGATTAAGCATAAAGTAAAATAAAGTTTAGAAAAGCCTGAACGTTTGGATTTGGACCAAATTATTAGGCTTTTCTAAACTCGTATGTTTACTTTATGCTTAATCTGGGAGTGGAAAACACTCGTTTAATGCTTCAATTTGAAATATTATCAGAAATCCAAATCCAAATTCAGGCTTTTCTGAACTCGAAATTTTACTTCATGTGCCACGCGTACAAAACACTGAAATATTGTAAAATTAGAAATACACTTAAAAATACTGTTTTTAAAAGCGTGATAATAAAAATATTTAACGCCGGGGGTTGGCGCATCCGATTACTGATTTGATCTGCAGTTCAGGCTATACACCTTAACCATACTCCTTTAGTAGTATACTTTTCTTTTATTAACTAAGGTATATATGATACCCCTATGATACCAATATCTTAGGGTTATCAAAATAATTATTTATTTAGTCCAACAGACTAACCATTAATTTTACAATGAAAGATATTAAAAATTTAAAACTAGAGTTTGTCCATTGACTTTCTCCAGATGGTTTTAATGTAGTAGGTGCACTCCCGCACCATTCTCTGCTTTTAGTCACAGCTTACTAAACAAGGTTTGATGGTTTCTTTCTCTTCAATCTTCGGACGATGTGTTGGTTGTCCAGCAGTTGAAGAGATTCTGCATTTACATGGGCAAGGAGGCGCGTTTTATGTTTCCCAGCATACTTTTCAATCTCTTCTTTAACAGTCGCTACTCTAAGATCTCTATATAGGTCAAAGTTGTGAACATACCACGGATCATTTACTATATTTCGTAAGACTTTATTTTGAAAGGTTTGGATTGATTTCATATTACTGTCACTGGCACATCCCCAAAGTTCAATGCCATGTAGCCACACGGGCTTTAATACCTGGTTGTGAATTAATAATTTATTGTAGATTGATAACTTGGATTTGTTCCCAGTAGCCAATAGTGTTGTTTGTGTTTGAAATCAAGTTCAGCTCTTTTCTTCTTCTTCAAATGTTCTTTCCACCACAGTTTTACGTCGAGGGTTGTGCCAAGATATTTAGCTGTATTTCCAGGGGGAACTATTGTGCCATTAATTACTGGTAACCATTCTGTTATTTTTTTATTCGTAAAGTTAATATGAATTGACTTTACTTCGTTAAGCTTGTGTTTCCATTGTTTTAATCAATTTACTACTTTATCGCATGCTATCAACTGCCAGAAGAGCAGTGTCATCGGCAAATGTAGATATTTTTACATCTTCTGATATACAATAAATAAAAAATAGGACCGAGGACACTTCCTTGTGGGACACCCGCATTTATGTCTTTCAGGTCGGAGTACTTATCTTCTTGTTTAATTCTAAAGAGTCTGTTAGATATATAAGATGTTAATATTTCTACATATTCTAGGGCCCGGTCAATAATAGCAGTATTGCGATGTACCTGATCAATTGTCAAGTGCTTCTGTCTAAAGCCAAATTGATATTCGGGAATTATGTTACCATTTTTTATCATGTGTGTGAAGCTGGCAATATTTACAGCAATAACCCGGCGCATCCACCATCCACCAAAAAACGACCGGCCATCCACCAAAAACGACCTGCCTAAATCAAAATGAATAGTTTTAAAATACCTTTACGGGAAATTTTTAACAAAACAATCATTGCGACATAAGTAACTTGTGGATTTTTGAGCTTAACTTAAAAAATGTAAAAAAAAGGTCGTCTGCCGCGACAAAATATTTATTTTAACAATTTTCTAGATCGCAATTCCTGACTTTCGTTATTGTACATGGTTTCTAATAACACTATTGTTAATGCCCAGCAAGAATTTTTCACTTAGGATATGTAACTTTTCAATTTCTGGGCTTAACTTAGCAAATTGCGAAAATCGGCAATCTCGTAAGAAATAAATTATTTTAAACATTTTCCAGATCGACAAACCTTATTTTCTTTATTGTACATGCTTTCTTTTAACACCATTGTTTATGCGCAGCAAGAATTTTTTTTATTTGGGATATGTAACTTTTTAATTTCTGGGCTTAACTTAGGAAATTAAAAAAACGGCAATCTCTCGTAAGAAATAAATTATTTTAAAAATTTTCCAGATTAACAAACCTTATTTTCTTTATTGTAAATGCTTTGTAATAACACTATTGTTCATGCGCAGCAAGAATTTTTTACTTGGGATATTTAACTTTTTAATTTCTGGGCTTAACTTAACAAATTGAAAAAAACAGCAATCTCTCGTGAAAAATTAATTATTTTAAGAATTTTCTAGATCGACAAACCTTATTTTTATTAAACATTCTTTTGGAGTTACGCTTCTGATCCTTTCATCTTGTGTATCTCTCGGATGGTGGAGGTCTGATGGTATGTTCTCCCCCTGTCCTTGTTCGATTTTGAATATGTCACCTAGATGCTCACCGACCAAATTTGCCTTTTCCTTATTGTCTCTTGCCCAGGGACCCTGTTCTTTTCTAATAGGGGGTATTGATGAGTTAAAACGATTCCATTTTTTAGTAGCTTTCCAAAGAAAAAATCAGTTTCTCTGTCTGCCGTCAGTGATTGTAAGTACGAGACTATGGATTCATCCTTAAGCTTTTGTATTTCTCTTCTCAGTTTCTGTGCTTTGCTTTCTTGTCAGTCGGGTCTCTTGATTGTTGCCATTTTCTTCTAGCTCTTCTCTTTTCTTCAACTAGTTTCTTTATTTTACGAGGATAATTTACTCGTTTGGTGAAGTTGGTTATTTCTCTTATAAGCAGCTGTTCGAACAATTGTTGTGAATTTTTAAGCTTCTAATTCAAGTTGCTCCCATGTTTGTAGGTTACAGTTTAGGTTTATACTTTCTTGGAGTTGGACCTTAAAACTAACCCAATCTGTCGTACGGTTCGTAAGTGCCGGTCGAGCTATTGTTTTAATTATATTTTCACTTAATGTTAGGATAACTGCTAAGTGATCTGAGTTTAAGTCAAAATGATCTTCAATCTCAATGAAGTTCGTAGATACCTTTCTTGAGATGAAAAAGTCTAGCAGGTCAGGGATTTTGTTAGAGTCAGTAGGCTAATATGTAGGTTTGTTAGTTGAATGGTAGTTGCATGCAGTTTCTCTTATAGCTTCTTTCAACTCCCTTCCTTTAGTCGTTATAAGTTTCAAGTCCCAATTAACATGTTTAGCATTGAGATTACCACCTATGATAAATCTTTCACCTGGGTGTTGCATAAGGATCTTGTAGGTTTCTATCTTAAGATTATAACTCGGTGGACACGATCGAATTTTTATATATGATTCCATTCACTGTAAGTTGGATATCTTCTCGTTGTAAGTGACGTTCTTCAAATTGATTAATGGATTTCTTGATTGTGATAGCGCTCCCGCCCTTTGATTTATTATCTGGGTGGATTGTATGGTAAACGTTGTATCCTATTATCTTAAGGAATGATTGGTTTGTTATGTGCGTCTCAGATATGAGACAAATATCTAAATGTTGTGTATGAAGACTTCTAGATCATGACGTTTGTCAAGAATTCTATTGGCATTCCATGTAGCTATACTTTGAACTTCACCTGAAATTAAAAAATTAAAATGTTTTATACGCGTGGCGCATGAAGTAACATTTCGAGATTAGAACAGCCTGCAAATTTGGTTTGGTCGCGACCAAACCAAATTTTTAAACTTTTCTAAACTCGTAATTTTACTTTATGCTTAATCTGGGAGTGGAAAACACTTGTTTAATGCTTCAATTAGAAATCTTATCAAAAACAACGAATATTTAAAGATTTCCTTCCAGCGTATATAGTATATTAACATATGTATATTTGAAAAAAAAATCCCTGCATAAAAAACTAATTGAGATATTTAACTTGCCTTAAGAATATTAAAATGTTGTTTGGAGTTTTCAAAGATAATATTTATTTTCAAACATTAAAAGCGCGATTCTTTTCGCAATCTACAACTAATTAGTCTTACAAAGACTATATCAAAAACTCATTGAACAACTACTCCCCGAGCTAATACCCCGACGGACATTGGATTATACAACAAGTTTTTGCTGTTACATACAGCGACCTACTGTAAATGTAACAATTTGGGTCAAATTATTTACACAATCTATAGAGGCGTTTCGAGATTTATCTCTCGTCAATATACCTTTGCCGTTCACTCCAAACAATTTTACATCTTAGACTGGCAGCCAGGTTACCGTGCTGTTTAAGCATAAGTATAAATGAAATTGCCAATACTTACTGGTTGCAGAATAGTTTGAACATTAAAAGTGCGATTCTTTTCGCAATCTACAACTAATTCGTTTTACAAAGACTACATCAAACACTTATTAAAGGTTGTTGTATAATCCAATGTCCGCCGGGGTATCAGCTTAGGAAGTAGTTATTTTAATACGTGTCTTTGGTAGACTAATTAGTTGTAGATTGCGAAAAGAATCGCACTTTTAATGTTTGAAAACAAATATATATATATATATATATATATATATATATATATATCTATATATATATCTATATATATATATATATATATCGTGGTCCGATATTAAAGGTACAGGCCAAAATTCACTAAAATATATTTTTAAAGAAAATATTTAATACATTCTACAAAAAACTTTATACTTTTGTTTATTATTCGACATAGATATTTAGACATTTATCTAAATGTAGGGTGTAGATAGGTAGTGTTGCCTGCCAAGTCGATTAAAGTCGTCTACAACTGTGTTTTGCAATTCTTGTTGATTTGCAAAGCGTTTTCCCGCCAGACATTTCTTCAGGGGTCAAAATAAATAAAAATCTGAGGGGGCCAGATCAAGACTATATGGCGGATGTTGGAGGACCTCCCAGTTCCGCTGTGTCAACCACTCCTTGGTTTAATTTGACGTGTGCGGTCTTGCGCGATCGTGCAAAAGTTTAACTCCTTCTCGTAATCGTCACGGCCTTTCCTTCTAATGGCTGTACGCAATTTCTGAAGAGTTTCACAGTATCTGTCGCTGTTTATGGTTGTGCGCGGTTCAAGAAATTTGCAGAGCAATAGGCCTTTACTATCCCAGAACACGGTGACCACGGTTTTGCGGGCAGATGGTTGAGTTTTAAATTTTTTGAGAACTGGGAATCTGGATGTTTCCACATTATGGAGTGTTGTTTCAACTCTGGGATGAACTCATAAACCCAAGTTTCATCTTTGGTAATAATGTTTTCAATATAAGAATTGATTTCCTGTTGGTATCGGATGAGATGTTGAAGTGACGCACTTATTCGATTGGTTTTGTGGTTCTCGGAGAGCATTTTCGGCACCCATCGAGAAGAAACTTTGCGAAAGTTTAGGTCGCGTATGATTTCATGAACACAACTCTTAAGAATGCCAGTCATTTCCGCAATTTCACGAACTTTAATGGACGATCTTCCGTAACCAAACCTTCAACAATTAAGCAGTTTTCATCCGTGTGTGAGGTCCTTGGTATGCCTCGGTTCTTCTCCGGATCAACAGTCAAGTCCATTCGTTCATCTTTAAATTTATTGCACGAAACGCTGACTTTGTTTCGGCTTAAGATCTTCGGGCCATAAAGGCTCTCTAATCTGCGAAGAATTTCGCTCTGGTTAACTCCTTCGGCTAGCGACAAACGAGAACGTGATAAATTTTGCTCGCGCTCTTGCTTACGCTTGTTACAAGCGAGAGTGAGTGAGTGAAAAGCAAGATCGAGTTAACATAAGGGTCTATTGTAAACAGGACCTTTAACTGCTAGCTGCGTTTCGCGAATGTCGCCAACACAACGCTGTTTTTTTCTTATACTCCGGGCTACGCTAGAGTAGCGATGGAGACGTTTCCTTCTTCATCGCCAATTTTTGTTAGCTAACACGCGTTATAATAAAAAAAATCGATGCGCTGAGCCCCAACAATTTTCTGTCCTTTTCCCTCTGTTATGCAGTATACGTCTATCAAACAAGCGTCAACCTGACTAGACATACATATGACGGCAATAATTCGTTTGCGGTGTTTGTTTTACAGACACCTGTACCTTATTTATCGGACCCTCTCGTGGATTGCAAAAAAAATCGCGTTTTAATGTTTGAAGTATTCTGCAACCAAGTATTGGCAATTTCATTTATACTTATATTTGTTTCTGTTGAAATTTCAACTTGAGATTTTTTTTAACAGTAACAAGATCATATAACTATTTTTGGAAACGGGTTAAAGTTCAATTATTTCTGTGAAGATTCAGTAAATTTTATTTTGATTAAGATATCAGTTATTTCGTTGCCATTTTTCAAACAAAATATGTTTTGTTTTAATAAAAACTTTATTAAATTATTCGAGTAAATTTAATAAAATAGATTTAGTTAGATTTCCTTGTTTCAACACTTCATATTTGTTAAAGTTTCTATTATTTTTCTAAAGACTCTTTGATTAAGCATCAAGTAAATATTTCGAGCTTAGCAAAGCCTGAACATTTGAATTTGCCCACGCCGCGGAGCGGCAAGCGCCGGCAATTCCAAATTTTCAGGCTAATCTAAACTAGAAATATTTACTTCATGCGCCAGGTGTATAAAACATCGATTTAGTGTGAAATTTAAAACAAATACTTTTCCCGACAATACCGCAAAACCAGTATTATGACATTGATATTTTTCGAGTAGATAAATCGACGATTTTAATTTATCCTCTTGTCATTTGTAATCTTGTGTTTAAAACATAACTTATAAAAAAAGGAATTCAAGTAGACCATTTTCTTTAATTTCAATTAAAACATATAAGCTCGGCAAAATGTTACTGTTGGATTAGATTTATAAAAGTCGCAGGCCATAGTTTAGAGACTATAAATAGTCCAATTCTTAACGATAGTTCAGCTCCTTTTAAGCACTAATAGTCTGCATTTAGATAACTGCTCTAGACCAGGAGTCTCAAAGCTTGTTTCTACGTAGGCCACATATACAATTCTACATAATCAAGTAGCCCAAGATACAAATAATTGTATAAGCATTTTCAAAATCTTTAATAGAAAATTGCAGAATTTAACTGTTGGACAAGAGTTAGATTTATAAAGTCGCGGGCCATAGTTTGGGGACCCCTGAATGGTTTTTTATGCGTTTCTGTCCATTGCTTTCTTTTTCCAGACCCTTATGCAAAGTCTCTTAATGCCTTCCCCACTTCCGTATTCCTTCGCCCTTTTGGTTTTGCTTTTCTTTGCCTTCCTCCACTTTTGCTTGTTAGTGGCTTTTTAGCTAGTCTGTTCTCTGGCATTTTTAAAACATATCCCAGCCATCTGATTCTTTGAGCTTTTACTACTGCAGAAATACTTGGCTCCCCATATAACTCTTTCAACTCCTTATTGGTTCTTCTTTCCCAAGTTGCTCCTATTTTTTTGCCCCCAACGATATTATTTGCAATATCTTTCGTTCAAATACCTCCAACAGTATCCAGACCTTCGAAGCTGATCGGATTATCGTCTAATATAGTTTTAGATTCAGTGCTTTCGACGTTGTTTTGCTGTTAAATAACTCATTTAAAGCGTACCTGCAGCGGTTTCCCCCTGCTAGTCTTTGCCTCACTTCTTGCATTTTCGGTGTATAGAAGAGAATATTACCGAATTTATAATTACAAGTAAACATCTCTAAATGTATAAATAATTAAAAAAAAAATGTTAACACAAAACTGTTATAAAATATTACATTTACGCCAGATTTGGCTCGCGGCGCGTAGTTTTCAGATCTCTGCTCTAGACAATGACGAAAACGGAAACTCTCTGTCATATGTGGTTTTGGATATATTTTAGACTTTTCGACGAATGTCTGGACATGCTGAATACTCATACATACATATCAAATGTACATAATATGTTTATTTTTTTCATTTCCTAAACGAGACATTATATTACGTAAACAGTTAAATTCAAAATCCTTGGCAACTGTCGTTCCGTCTTCAGACGAAGGTTGCTTTTGTCTTGCAGGAATGCATTAAATGCATGATTATGAAATTAGGTAATCCTCATGCGATTCATGTTCCTTGAACTATCGCGAAAGTGGTTAGTTGAGGAAAATAAATGTCGATAGTATTCGAGTAATAGATTAGAGAAGCGGAGCGCGCCAATTCGAATTTTCAGGTTATTCTAAACTCGAAATTTTACATCATGCGCCACGAGTGTAAAACACTGATTTAAAGGATAATCAAAATATACTGCTTAAGTTTGACCTCACGTTAATAAATATTACAACCGTTTATTTCGTGTAATCAACCATTTGTAAAATTTATTAACGTGATCTTATACTTAAGCAGTATTTTTCAAACTTAACTTTAAATCATTGTTTTACATGAGTTTCGAGTTTAGAAATGCCTACAAATTTGGCTTGGTGGCGTGGCGAAGCGGAGCAATCTATGTCCCGCGTCGCTACGCGACCAAGCCACATATGCAGGCTTTTCTAAACTCGAAATTTTACCTAACTCCAAGGGGAGCTAATGCTAATGGGAGCACTGGAAATAGAGTAGAAAAGGAGAGGCTGTAGTTAGGAAGTGGTGTAAGACTAAAATAGTTCTAATACACACCAATCCAGTCTCGCATCCACCCAGTCCCGCCCCGCCGTAAGGGAACGTTAGCCCGCTCGCAAAACAGTCACAGGCACCCCTACCTTATTAAAAAAAAATGGATTTTAATGCTAGTTAATATGTTAACACTAACTAAAAACCATTTAAAATATTTATTAAAAAAATAGTAACGGCCCATCATTGCACTTTTCCCGTCCTTTATACAATTGATAATTGAAATACTAAATTTATTTCATTATAACCAACTGGCTGAACATTTCACTTAAAGTTAGTAATTTTTACGCGGGGTGCATGAAGTAATTTTGAGTTTAGAAAAGCCTGCATATGTGGCTTGGCCGCGTAATTTGGATTTGCCGGGGCGCGACTCACTTCGTTCACGGGCCCCAGCAAATCAACATTTTTAGGCTTTTCTAAACTCGAAATTTTACTTCGAAACCCTAAATAGATGATTAAGCAGAAACTTATTTTCCAATTTTATTTATTTAAAATTTATGACAAAATAAATACAGTTGATGTTGTTTTTTTAGAACACACACAACTTCGTGTGTATTATTTGTGTTTTAGTAAACTTAGTGTCTACAATTTTGAAATTTAAATCTTGATAAAAGATATAAAGAATAAACAAACTTTTTTTCGCAGGATAAAAATAAAAATCGAACTTTTGACAAAAAATTGCTAAAGTTGAAATTATAGTTAAATTACCTAAAATAAAGCTTAATAAACAAACTACTAAGAACCATTTTCAATGATAAAATCACAAAGATTATCAAATTATTAATTTAACAATTTTTGGTTTTACTTTAGAAAAAAATAAATTAAACAATTTTTGGAATTTAATTTCTTAAAAATACACTGATATAATAAAAATATATCAAGACGAAATTTAACTTTGATTTAATATTTTGGAATATCTAGTGACATTATTTAAATTTAAATTATAGCCAATCAAAGTTTATTCATTTCTGTTTAGATTCTATGAATTTTATGTTAAAATTGTTTGATTTATTGCATAATTTCAACTTTGGCTTTAATTTAAGAAAATGCGTAAAGATAATTTATTTTCTTTAAAGCGATGTGCAATCAATTTTAAATAAATGCTGTGTATTTCATGTTAGATCCAGTGGAGATATTTAAATTTTAATTGCAACAAGTCAAAGTTTATTATTCATGTGTAACCTTATCTAAGTCTATTCTTTGATGTTGACTATTTTCTTCAGATTTAATACTGTTATTTTTATTCTAAAAAAAACAAGATGGGCCATGAAATTAACAGTTATGATTTGAAAATATTTACGAATACATTACTTTCTCTTTGTATTACATACGGGAAAAGTAAAAATGGACAACCAAACAATAATAATAGATAAATAATAATATTCTGCATTAAACCGCCGCAAATTATTTCAATAAGATATAGTTTTTTCTAATAAATCGTGCTCTATAAATACGAGTTCAGGGATGTTTCCTTTTAAGTATAATATCCCGATGTGGATTATAAAAATTCAACGAATGCCAGAAAATTACAGCGTACGTTTTTCAGGCATTCGTTGAGTTTTATTATCCAAATTTTCAGGCTATACTGCTAAAGTGTGCCAAAGCAGATAAGAACTTCACAATATTTCAGTATTTTAAACGCGTGATTTTTTTAAAATTTTCAACAAAAAAAATCACAGACATTCCAATCAATAATAGAAATAATTCGGGCTATTTGTTTTCCCCAGGAATGAAAAACCTGAAGCACCCAGGTAGAATCAAAAATTCTTGAATCGTTATTTAACACAAAAACTTAACTTTATATACTGTTTATATCGGACATCATTTTTAAGTTACTAAACGCGATACAACTTAAATTAAAACATGTTTATTTCTAAAAGTAAAAATATATTTTTCTTCTTAAAATACTCACATTGATGTACACATGGTGTCCGTATTTCGACAGAATGTATGGGAATCTCAGTTATTTAACACATTAAACCAATTATAAGATGATTTAATATCAAGTCCAATTTAGTTTAAATGTTTAAAATAAATTTGCGTTTAACTTACTTAGAGAGATATTTGTCAAATCAGAAGAAAAACTGAAAATCCCAAAGTAAAAATAAATGTTTTTTCTTGTTTTGATTCTGTCAGTTCTGTCGATTTTCGTCATTACACAAAAGCAATGTTCGTAATTTTCTACAAAGTTTTGAGGTTTTCATTAATGTTTAAAATATTTCGTCAGTTGTGATGATTTTCATCAGTGTATAATATGTTGAGATTGTTATTAATTTACAAGATATTTATCAGTGCTGTAAATGTATGAAGAGTTTCGTCAATTTGTCAGTTTTCATCTACTTATTTTATCTTTGTTATAATAAAGATTGATTGCCATATGATTTTGCTTGTCAAGTACGATTTGGCGCCCCCCCCCCCCTAGTCCAGGCGCCCGCGTGCAATGCACGCCTTCTTACGGCGGGCCTGCATCCACCAACAGCATCTAAACATCGTCTCCAAATTTTATACAGAGCATGGATAACTGGATATATATATCAACTATGCTTACGCTTAAGAAGTGGAAACACTCGTTAGATGCTTTAAATTTAACGCTTTTATAAATTCAACGAATGCCTGAAAATTTACATTTACGAAACATCGGGATATGTAGAATAAATGAGACAGTTATTATGATTACATTTAGTACTTACTTTCACGCATGCATTAATTGGGGAAAGTAAAAAATACCTGCACATCAGTGTTTGCTTTAGTTGTATAAAACATAACTGAATGTTTCGAAAGAAAATTAATACGTAAATCCCAAAAAGGATCATTTCCTAAAACGTTCATAAATTTGATATTCACGCTGTGATATTCCGATTTTCACTATGAATACCGAGTTTATGAATTTACATAAGACGAGGAATCGTTACGAAAACCGCGTTCGAAAAATCGTACGCGCCGGCTGACGCGTAAACTAAGTATAAATGATTTATAACGCGCGTTGGCATTTATTTTCTATGAGTTGACACTACATTATGATGCAAGCCGTGAAATCAGAGACCTATAAAACGATTTTCAATTTCAGTTCGAAAAGTTATCGGCTGTCGGCGATGCCAAGACACGCATGACGAAAGGCCCAGAATTAATTAGGACCACGGTGATAGGATAAGGAAGTCGTATATTTTGCGTTTTGATCACCTTTGGTTTCCTGCTGGTTTAAGTGTTGCGGATGGTTTTAGTTTATATTGGTAATTTATAGACTGATATTGAAAGGGGCGCAACTGTGTCCCCTTTAGATTACAGTACGAATCAATTTCAATTGTAATTCCTAAGACCATCTCCTAGGTTACTTGCAGAGCTGGGTAGAATTCGAATCGTTCAGGATTGGAATCCTTTTAAAGGATTCGAAAGAGGTCGTTAAGCGCTTGCGCGCGCCGCTTTGCCTCCGCACGTCGGAGGGTGCTTTTCACCCTGACACAGCGACCAATCGGTACCACGGTACTAAACACTTGTTTGTAAATTACTGTAAATAAATGTGCGTTATTCGTACATCGTTGGATTTTCTTGGGAACCCGTCACACACATATTCAAGAAGCTAACGCCCGCTTAACATTTTGGTCCTTCGAACCGGATTTTCACGCAAAATCGACGATTTGCTGAGGTGCAGCGATCGGAGTCAACACCAGGAAGACGACAAAGGTCAGTTCCTTTGTTGTCCTTGTCATTATTTAATTGCATTGTGCATTTTCGCTTTTTGATCAATTTGAATCAATTTATTTTTGCGAATTGAACATGGTTTCTCTTGCCGAATTAAAGGCGAAACTTAAAACTGTAAGAGGAACGTTGACGCGATTTTCTACTTATATAGCTAGTCTCAACGCGAATAATTTAAATAAAGATGCTGCGTAAAGCATGTGTTTATGATATTTTAGACGAGTTTATTAAAATTCAGGAAAAAATCGAGGTACCAGAGCCTAATGGTACAGATGATCCGATTGCTGATTTTAAAAATACATTTCTTGATATTATGGACAGTTATAATGCTCTTGTTGGGGTTAATTATAAACCCGCAGGAACTAATGTAACTAATAATAATTCTGTTCGCGAGGAAGAATTGCCCAAATCAAAAACTCCAAAATTTGACAGAAATTTAAATAATTGGCTATCATTTTATAACGCATTTAAGTCCATGGTTCATGATCGCCCTTCACTAAGCAATACTTAAAAATATCACCATTTAGTTAGTGCTTTGCGAGGAGATGCAGCAGACTTTATTGCAGTTTCTGAAATTAGTGCTGATAGCTATGATATAATAATCGTTTGGTACTTGCTCAAAATCATTTGGCTGCAATTTTCGATTTACCACCCGCGACAAAAGAGTGTCCTGAACAATTGATAAAAATTATGCGCGGAAAAATTTCAGAACTCTTGAAGTTATTGCTCGTCCTGTTAAACAGTGTAATGATGTTTTAATTATGATTGCGCGCAGAAAACTTGTCATAAGTACGCGTAAATAATGGGATCTTTCGATGCAAAAAGACGTATTTCCGACTTTTGACGCAATGTACACATTTGTCGAATCAAAATGTGCTTCGTTAGTTGATAAATTCAAAGAAAATTTTGATAAAACTAAATTTCTTGTTCCCAAAAATGTGGGTAAATTTTGCACGTTCTGTAAAAATACGGAATATGTAATTGCTAAATGCATTAAATGATAAAAATAATAATAATAACAATCTTCATTGTCCAACAGATATACCATAAAAGGACAAATAACAAAAGGTACAATTCATAAACTAAATAACAATAATTAATTAGTAAATATAGTTAATAACCGCATTAGAAACAATATATTCCCATAAATGAAAACAAAATCTTTTCACAAAAAAGCCGTTACAGAAAAATATCCTTAG
This sequence comes from Philonthus cognatus, assembly GCA_932526585.2. Lineage (NCBI taxonomy): Eukaryota > Metazoa > Arthropoda > Insecta > Coleoptera > Staphylinidae > Philonthus > Philonthus cognatus. The sequence continues at coordinate 96,415,871 of OW052243.1, forward strand.
ATATGAGATTTGCATTACGACACATATGTGTAATGGGCGCTCTTAGTAACACATTTGTATTTGCGGTAGGTATAAAAAACGTGGTGTTATGTCGCGATGCAAGACGGGGTTCGTTGATTTTTACCATAGATAGTACTTGAAGTGAATCAATATCATTGGCAAATTACTTGCTTAGAAACATAGCACTACAATTTTCTCTACGTTCGGAAAGAGATACGCACATATTGAAGAAACCAACAACCGCTGAACGGAGGCATTCGAAAACTTTTTTAAAAAAAGAATTTGTTATCCGGATTCATTACAAGTTTTTGAAAGAATTTGTATTCGAATCCAATTGTAGGTGTAGGTTCAGAAAGGATTCGAATGCTTACAAAAGATTCAAATCATCACTAATACCCTGTTTTAGAACCGTCTTTAATAGATGTATAATTAATAGAAATAAATTATGAATAAGTTCAAAAGTTGTAAAAGCGTACTAGATACGATATACAGCGATTTTTCTTTTGAATATACATACCTCGATATATACATTGTACATTTTAAGGGATTCGTTGTTTTTGAAAAGTGTTAAATTTAAAGCTCCTATCGAGTGTTTTTACTCCTTGGTTAAGCATAAAGTAAAATTTCGAGTTTAGAAAAGCCTGAAGATTTAGTTAAGTCGCTCCGCTTCGCATTTTCATGCTTTTTTAATCTCAAAATTTTACTTCATGCGCCACGCGTATTAAACACTGAAATATCGTGTAGTTCAAAATATACTGCTTAAGCAGTACTCTAAGCAGTATATTTCTAAGTTCAATTCAAATCAGTGTTTTATACCCGTGGCGCATGAAGTAAAATGTCGAGTTTAGAAAAGCCTGAAAATTTTGGATCCAAATTTTCAGACTTGGTGAATCGGTGAATCCGTGACCCAGTGACTCAGTATAATATTTATAGTAATACTTTATATAATTGTCAACATTCATTTTGATAAATATATTATACTATAAATAATGTGTTATATATTGTTGTTGTCGTGAACAAAGTATAGTGCTTAACTCGCATATAATGGCTATTAATCACTCGAACGACTTGCTCCACTCGCTATTGGCTCGTTCCGCAAACATCGTTCTCGTGATTAATAGCTATCATTATATGCTCGTTGTACAATATACTGTTTTAAATCAAATTTAATGGATTTTAACAATAAATAAAAGTTTTAAATACTGCCTTAGATCTTTATTAAAGTTTTGTGAGAATATTAAGAATACAAATTTCAGACTATGTAAACATTGACAAATACTTTCTTCGCAAATTATGATTCCTTTACTGTCTCTAACAAATGTTAAGATTTCGTGAAAATGTTCAAAGTTATTAGTGTTTTAATTTTGTTTAATCCAAAACATTTTAAATCATTGAATTTATCACTGAACACAAATTCAATTTTTCAAATGATTTGGCATCCAAAACCTCACATTTCTGATTTTCAACCAAATAGTTTTTGACCTATTTACACAAACACATTTAACGGATTTTAAAAATATAAAATTCATTCTGAAACTGATACATTTTGTTTGATAGCAAATGCAGCAAAGAATTTTAAAACATCCCACTTATTTTTTTTTTGTGTGTGTAATTTTGACCTCAATCTTATAACAATTTCATTTGCGGTCGGTACCTGTGTTGGCCACAGAAGATTATTTTATTATTAAACGAGTGTTTGCGCTTCCAGATTAGGCATAAAGTAACATTTAGAGTTTAAAAAAGCCTGAACATTTGGTTTGGTAGCATAGCGCCTGGCTGTACTCGAAATTTTACTTCATGCGCCAGCGGTATAAAACACTAAAATATTATGAAGATCAAAATATACTGCTCAGGTTTGATCTCATGTTAATTAATTTTAGAAATGTTTATATAGAAGATGGAAAAGTGTACTTTAAAAAAAACCTCTATATATCTTAAATGTACATTTAAATCGTATGTCAAGCACTTAAATAATGTCCTTATAACTTTGTATTTTTCAATAATAATTATTTTTTTTTCCAACATAAGAATCCAGAAAGGAAAAATATACAATAATTTACAAAAGTAGTAATATAAGAAAAATAGAAACAAACTTACGTTTAATTGAATCTGAAAATAATTTGGTGTATGTTGTTCAGCCACTATCGTAATGGTAGTTACTTATTACTAATTTCGTGTAATTTAATTTGCATATACATAGTTTTTATGATAAAGAATTGCTACTCACAAAATCTAGTAATGGAGAACATTTTAAATGTATTAAAATATCCATCAACATTCTAATCATTGTTTCTTCACCTTGAAGTGGCGAAAAATCCACATAAAGTGCAAAGTTCGGGCCTTGTATTTTTTGGTGGACAAGGTGTGATATTTTTTTCGAGATATATTTCTACGTGTATACACAAAACCGTGTAAACATAGCTATTTTTGAGGAGGCGCGTTTTCGAAAGGAACTTCCGTGCGTAGAATGTTTACACGCGAAAATTCAGTAAATGCCATTTTTGATAGATTTTACTGCAACAATTTATCGGTAAATGTAGAAAGCAGGTAATTTCGCTGATAAGGGAAACGTTATCCCGAGAATGTGTATGTTTTATTTTATTTTATTTTATTGATATTACTAAAACATTATATTTATCAGTAAATTGTTGTTTTTAGATATATAAAATTATGTAAAAACTCATAAAAATATAATATTTAACATATTTTTAATATATTACTCACTAATGTATTGATAAAATGTTGTCCATTAACATATTTTATTATTGAATATTTATTAGCTTATTATAGAAAAAACACTAAAATTATTATATAGTTTAGTATTAATATTTTTAAACTTTGTTTGTATTTATTTAAATACTTCATGCTTAATCAAGGAATGAAAGCACTCGTTAGAAACTTTAAATTGATCTCTTTTAAAACACAACGTATGACAATTTATAACGTATACATCGGAATATAATATGTATAATTGAAAGGAAAATTCCCTGTATGTAAAATACACCCGAATATTATTAAATCAAATAATAGAGACTGTTCGAAAGGGCCTAGCTGCTAAGGCCTTTCTATTTAAATTAAAAGAAGAAGACACCCAAATATCTAGTGTGCCCTCAAGCAATATTTCATATTTGGTATAGTCAACACATTAGCCTTCTACCATGACGTCATTAACTTCTATCTGTTTTTATTTAAAGGATTCTAGTTAAACATGTTTAATTGTTTGGCACGTCGAAGCTTATGTTTGCCTTTTATTATCATGATATTTATGACGCATGTCAAAATTCTTCAAAAAGCGTGGATATGACATAAATATTAAAAATCAATTCCTCCAAATGTTAAGAATTGTTTAAAGAAGAAAAATATCGAATTTTGAATAGTGAACGAAAGTTTCGCATTAAAAGTAAGTAAAAGAATAATTTAAACTGTTCAAAGAGAATGAGCACATACAATTTTTCACAAAACCAAGGAGAAATGTTTAATTTTACAAGCTTACACATCAAGAGATATATTTCCACAAACAAGATATGATGAATAAGTTTTAAAGATGATTAAAAACACATTTTCTTGAAAATTGCGACTATTCCGATTCTAAGTAAATTATTTAAAAACTATATACAATTAATATTGACTTTTTGCAAAATTTTTGTCTCGTTGAGACATATCCAAATAAACAAAAACAAACACAACTATGACACAACTATTTCGAAAAGTCTCAACGAAACTAAATTTTTGCAGAAAGTCGATATTTATTTTAATTCGTTTTTATACTTTGTAAATATTCTACAATCAATTGGCAAATTCAATTTTTGTTATATACGTACATTGTTGATATTCAATTGATCTGATTTTAATATTCTAGGAGTTCTTGTCGTTTCAGTGACTAGTTGTGTAGTATGTATTATGTTTTGATCTTATTTGTTAAGTTTCTTTTTTTATTAAAACATTTATTTTAAATTAATTTGATTGCTTACTGACAGATTTGTCAATTAAATAAGGTAACAACAAAATTGTAGACATGCGTTTGTCATATGCATGTCTACAATTTTGTTGTTACTTGATTTTTGTTTGTTGTGACGTCACGGTAAAAGGGTAATGTATTAATTCGCTGTTTATTTTTCTTTAGTTTTATTGATTTTTATTTATTTATTTTCTCTTTGGAACTCACTGGTTGGGAAAGTATACAAATAATGTTATAATAAATATTGAGTCAAAATACCGGCAATGTTGAAATTGTTCACGTATTTTTGGTGCATGATGAAATTCAGCATTCTGATGAATTAACAATATATACATACATACATACTTTGGTTAATTTCAAGGCAACCACTTTTTCTAATTTCATACACGGTTTTTTACAATTAAACTAATCACTTTCGCCTAACTGTGAATTATTAAATCTAGTAGAAGTTATTAAAGATGACTTACTTTCCTTCAAAATGAATTAGAGCATATCCAATTAAATAGCAAAAGTGCTCAGATTACTAAAGATATTTTTCTTTAAACCTTAGCGGTTTCTTCTGACCCCCCTAAAATTTGATTCCTCAATCAAACCCTCGTTTTCAATCAATTTTAACCCCATATAAAATTGACCCCTCAATAAAATTTTGAACCATCCAATTTTCTTCTGACCCCCCCAAAATTTGATCTTTCAATCGAATTATTAACTTGTTTCTCATTGATCAATTAGTAAAACATTTCTACTAATATAATGGTTTTTAATTTAATTAACTTGGTATGCTTTACTAATAAATTATTTTATTTAAAACTAGTTTCGGCTTAATGTCACTTTCAAGAATGATGTAATGGTTTATCAGTGATTACTAAAATTTAATCAAGTATTTTTTATTGAATGGTTTAACTATCTTGAATAACTTTCTCATCATACACGAGGTGTAACAAAACACATTTATCTATGATTTTGAGAAGAAAATACTTGGTTAAATTATTTTACTAATATTTTGGATTTTTATGAATCAATGTCGAAAGTAGTGCTAATAAAAAAAGTGTTTTATTTTTAATTCGAATATGTTTTTGAATGAATATTCGATTACATCAATTTGAAAAATTCCCAGCCTTGTTTGAAACTTCACTTTAAACCAGGATTGTTATGTTTAAAACACTTTATTTGAAACATGTTTAAAAACAGCCGTCGTGTTTTAAACGGTTTTGTTTTAAATCTTAAATTTGTTTAAAACATGTTTTAAACGTTAAATTTGATTTAAAAGTTTTTTTTTATTATTTTAAATTTGTTAAATTATATTTTATACTACTTCATTAAAATTTTTTGTTTACATTTTTAAATTTTAGCTAAGTTGTTGAAGGTATTTCAAATAACATTATTAAACATAACATTTTATTACAAGAATATTTCAAATATGTGTGCATAAATGTGATTTTTAAATACAGAGAATTCTTCTTTTATGTATACATATGCATACACTGTAAATTTTACGACATTCGTTGTTTTTTAAAAAGATTTTAATTTGAATTTTTAGACGAGGGTTTTCCACTCCCAGACTAAGCATGAAGTAAAATTTCGAGTTTAGAAAAGCCTGAAAATTTGGATTGGCGGCGTAGCGAAGCGGAGCGGCCAATCCAAATAAGGCTTTTCTAAACTCGAAATTTTACTGCATGCGTCTCGCGTATAAAACACTAAAATATCGCAAAGTTTTAAATATACGGTTTTAGCAACCCAATATGTACGAGCCCTAACAACTATATATTGGGACAAAATCAAATTCATATAAAATTCAGGTATTGGACAGTTTATTTAAGTTTTCTAGTATTTTTTTTAATTTAATACTATGTAATTAGTTAATTAGCAACAGTTATGGCCAATCAACAACACAAAAAACAAATTAATTATTTAATCACCTCTAATTTACAAGAAAAATGTTAATTTTGTTTGTCAACTAAATATTGGGACATTGCACGAATTTTATTTCTAAAATTCAGGTATTGGACAGTTTATTTAAGTTTTCTAGTATTTTTTTTAATTTAATACTATGTAATTAGTTAATTAGCAACAGTTATGGCCAATCAACAACACAAAAAACAAATTAATTATTTAATCACCTCTAATTTACAAGAAAAATGTTAATTTTGTTTGTCAACTAAATATTGGGACATTGCACGAATTTTATTTCTAAAAAGGATTATATTTTATGACAGCTCGAATTCGGCTAGGCATTGACTCAACTAAGGATCTGCACGTTTCAGGAGAAATTTCATTCCAAATATGCTCTATCTTGTCTCTAAGTTCAGGTAATGTCCGTTGTGGGTTGTTCCTCAATGTTTGTTTCATTTTATGCCATACTGTTTCAATGACATTAAGGTCAGAACTGCTGGAAGGCCAAGAAAGAACATTTACGTTGTGGTCGCCAAACCACTTTTTTGTGGTTTTGGTCGTATGACAGGCCGCCCCATCCTGTTAAAAATGTAATTTTCGTCAACATTTAACTTGGCGATACTTGGTAGCAAACTGTTTTGCAGTATTTGTTGATATTTCGCAGCATTCACGGTACCATCAATAAATTCAAAACATCCTAATCCTGAAGCTGTCATGCAGCCCCAAATCATCACTCCTTTAGGAAATTTTACGGTACGTTTTAGGCAATCCTTGTGAAATGCCTCATGTTTTGAGCGAATCACGCGTTTGCGATAATCACCAACACATACGTCAAATTTTGATTCGTCACTAATAATTACTCTGGACCAGTCTGTAGCTGATCAAGATAATTTAGATTTTGCCCATGTGAGTCTGGCTTTCTTTTGTTTTTTCGTCAACAGTGGTTTTTCCTTTGCCTACAAGAAAATATTTCTTTTTAAATGCACTTTTAAATTGCTACTTGAAATTCAACCTTATAAAACTTGAGTCCACATTTATGAATCCACTGGCGGCAGCATTCCCTTGACAGATTCAATCCAGTTTCGTGATTCCATCCAGTCGTAATTTGCCTTAAAGTATTTCTTCTCCCTTTTTTGCACAGTTTTACTAATAATCTCTTGTTTCTATCAGAAACTAATGTTGGACGACCCGAACTTTTGCCTTTTTTGTCTAGGATATTTCCGGTTTCTCTAGAAACTAGAAGAACGTTTCATTGAATCATACCTAACGTTTCATTGAATCATACCTAATTGACACTCATGCTTCGTTCACGGGAAACCGTATGTTCCTAGTTATGTTTGATCTTAAATAGTCCCATCCCAACTGTTCCTTCAATCGGAATTCACTCTGCTAACTGTGTTGTCAAAAATGGCTAACCAAATTTCCTTTATTTACACCAACATAAACTCGCTCAACAACAAATCTCACATCCTATTCAATTATCTGAACAATAACCCGGTACATGTATGTCTTTGGTCGAAACTAAATTCAAGAAACCTTTCTCTTTTCACAACTGAAACCATATCCAAATCGCCCCTACCATCTACAACCAAAACCCTCGGGGAGGTTTAATCGCAGCACTCCACACAAGTCTAAAAATTGGTAAAAACAACCCCCCTAGAATCAACCATCCCCTTAATGAATACCTGCATTTTATCCTAACCCACCAATCTCTTCAAATCCATGTATTCCTCATTTATATTCACCCTCACTCTCCTATAGACGACACCATATTTATTAAAGCTTCACTCTACTCAAACACTATCATTATAGGAGATTTTAATGTAAACAGAAGAAAATCCCGCCACCTATCCTCTTTCCTTTCCAATTCAAATTTTGTACGTATCCATACCCCTCCAACATTTATAATGAACCAAAACCAATCCACCACTCCAGACATCTTACTCTGCACTCAAAATATCCAACATCTTATCCATTCTGTAAACCTCACCCCCCGACCTATGCTCAGATCACCTATCTATCACTTTCCAAATAAAATCCAAAGAACCTATTCCCCACACCTTCTCTGACTACATCTATGACTTTAAAAACTGTGACATAGACAAAGTTTCACTAGACCTTACTCAATTCATATCCTGTAACCCCGATATAAATCCCAACTCCATTGAACAATTCAACAAAACTCTACCCGACTCCATTCAACAAAATACTCCAAAAATTACCACAATATTCTACAAATATCCCCTCCCTAATTTTATCCTAAGACTCCTAACACACAAACGACAATTATATCGCGACATTAGACTTATGGACACACCGGAACTTAGCCAGACATTTAATAAACTGAACAAAGACATTAAGACATTAATTTTTCAATATAAGATGGACGTATGGTTAAATACTTGCAAAGACATAAACGACCTTAACGGCAAGTCATTCTGGACACAAATAAAAAAAACTATCAAAATATAAAATTACGGACCCTGACACTAACGAGACAATTATGGACGCAGAAATAATCGTAGAAAATCTTGCTGACTACTTCAACGAAACATATAAGATGACAGAAGACACGACCTTTGACAAGAATTTTCTCAAACATGTCGAGGAATGGCACAAAGAATTCTTAAAAAACACTAACACTAAATCCAAACGACTTCTTTACTGAATTCGAATACAACAACATCATAAAAAAGGGAAAACATACTGCACCCGATCATGACTACGTACATAGACGCATCCTTAAATCCTTACCACCTCACATCCACCACCACATTCTGAACATCCTCAACTACAACTACCAAAACAACTATTTCCCACCTGAATGAAAGACAGGCATCATCCCCCAAGCGCTCCACCAGTCTACCACTTCCCAAGCGCTCCACCAGTCTACCACTGTTTATCCTTACTTCCAACCTACAAACATCTCACCTCGAAGGCAAATCCTCTACAACTCTTTCTCGACATCCAAAAAGCTTTCGATTCTGTTTGGCATAAAGGCCTTCTTTTTAAATGCCATTCCATTAATATCCCTGCACATCTTATCCGCATACTACCTTAATTCCTCTTCAACAGATCCCTCAAAGTAAAAATCAAGAATCATTTCTCCTTTACCTTTTCCCCAAAACAAGGTGTTACCTAAGGTTCCCCCCTCTCTCCACTACTATACAATATATTCTGTTCCGACATATACCATCCTGACCCAAAATACTTCAATCCCTCAAAATATATCCTACAGTTCGCCGACGACACTGCCCTCATATCCCACGCTCCCACCCTACCTAAAGCTCTCCAAACTCTCCAAGAACTCATCGGTACCCTTGAACGATGGTTCGCAAAATGGAGAATAAAAATGAATCCCCGTAAATCACAACTCCTTATTCCTTACCGCAAAATCAATAACTATCCATTTATTATCTCCATTTCACAAAACCAAATCCACCCCTCCTCCCATGTAAAATATCTTGGATTTACTTTCGACCATGTCCCTGGGTGTGGTGTGAATGTGTCGTGACGTCCAAATATATGTTAAATTAATTAATACAATCATCGTTAGTGGCTGAATGGCTAGAACCTATGCCAAACAAACAAAACAAAAAAAAAATACTTTCGACCAAAAACTCAACTTCAAAAAACATGCATGTAACTTAAAAAGTAAAATAACAACAAACGGGCAAATTTGTTTAGAAACTTAACCTACAAACAATCTGGAATAAACACTAAAACTGCTGTAATCATCTATAATGTGATATGTCGTCCCTTGATTGATTATGGTTCCATCCTATTTTCCACATTCCAAAATCCCACCCTACACCACATCCAAGTTAGTGAGCGAGCATCCCTAAGAACCCTTACTAAAATCCGTCACCCCATAAATCCGCTACATAACCCATCTAACCAACTCCTCTACGACTCAACTAAGATAACCCCCATAGAAGAACGCCTCCAATTCCTTTCCAAAAAAATATCTAAAAATCATTTTAATTACCGCACCATTTCCCATTACTTTTTCCATCGAAATCCCACTATACTTCCCAAATATAAAAAACCACTAACAACCATATTTGAATTAATTTCATCATTTCACCCATACACACATTAATCACTGACGTACGACACTAATCATCAATCTAGGCAGAAAGACCTCAGGTCGATAGCCATTTGACAGTGACAGTGACAGTGACAGTTCGTATCACTCATCCATTTTAAATAATAAAATTTAATTGTTTTGTAAATATACTGTAATCACTTTACTGCCAATAAAGATATTATTATTATCGAAACATAATAAGAGTTATTAATATTTGTCAAAGCAGATAAAAATTAACAGAAATCATGAAACAAATTACTAATACTGTCAAAACTATTAAAATTTAAAAAAATTCACGATTCTTATATAACTTTACAAAATTTGGAGAATTCGTTGAAAATTTCATATTTGGATAATCTTCATGGTTTTTACCAAATTTGTAACTTTCGATTGTCTTACAATAGTGTTTGTAAGACTATTGTAAGAAATGTTCAATTAATTCTCCAAATTTTATAAGGTTATATAAAAATCGTGAAATGTTTTTTGATTTTATTAATTTTGACAGTATTAGTAAATTAGTTACTTTGACAAATATTAATAATTCATATTATGTTTCGATATTTTACATGATCTCCATACATTTTTTTATACAGTATACAAATCCCGATATTTATAGAGTTTGGTAAATTTACAGGAATACCTTGCTTTTACAAAACCGGTCAATGTATAGCTAAATTTCTAGTTTAGGAAAGCCTAAAAGTTTAGAAAAGACTAAAAATTTGATTTGGTCGAGAATCGCGTAGCGCTACGCGACCAAATCCAAATTCAGTCTTTTCTGAACTCGACATATAACTTCATGGGCCACGCGTATAAAACACTGGTCTTAAGTGAACTTTCAAAAAAGGCAGGGAATTTTTAAAATTGATGTAATCTAATATTCATTTAAAAATATATTTGAATTATTCGAATATTTTAATTATTCAAATATTTAAGTAGTTTTTTAGGCGTTTGTTTTTCTTACTTAAATTAAATAATTATATATTACTGAAATTCTCCACTTCAAATACGTCATACCTGATATAACTTTTTTAAATTGAATATAATACACGGCTATGTGTAGTAATACATGTTGCAGTGTTCAACAATAAAATAAACCTAACTGTATTGTTTTCATATCAGAAAGTTTTAACTTAGAAGTTTGTTTTCTTTGTTTAATTCTAATAAAAATAACCTTTACCCAACAGGCAAAAAAAACACAATTACAAAGTAACAAGTATAAACTTAAAATAACATTCTTTAAATTAAATATTGATCATAAGTATGCATGAAATTGCCAATACTTGGTTATAGAATACTTCAAAACATTAAAAGTGAAATATTTCATCTGCAATATAGAAACTTATTTAAATTATTATTTATATGCATCAAATTCCCATCCTGCACTAAGGGAGATGCTTGGAGAAGCCTCGGTTTCGATTATTGACGTCGAAATAAATCATCTGGGATCTACTTCGTGGTATTATATAAACAGATTTTTCGTGTTCGCGTCGTGGTTAATGTTAGAAAAGCAGTGTTGTGGTATTACCATTAATTTTCCTCGGATATTTATAGCTGATTGATCCTATAAAATTGTGCAATTTAATGAATGTTACTTTTACCATTGATGTAAATTAAATTATTTTAAAAAACAATATTTGATATTTAAAGTGATTTAAGTATGGTATATTTAAATAAATATTTTTAAGACCCATTAATCACTTAACACATAAAAAGGTTAGGGTAGCATCATCTTATATTTTTGTCTATTGGAATGAATACCACATTAGTTTACAATTTATAACCAAGAATTTCATGCCTACCGTTTTAAAGAAAAAAATATATACAAAGAAACACGATGTTTCCTGTTAATAGATAGGGCTAGAAGATAAAACGAGGTTATCCTGGGTAACAGTTTTAAAAATTCTAGCCTGTTTTATTTTAATAATCTCTCCTTATATTCCATACTTTTGGAAAAGTTTTTCTCAAGTAGTTAAATTATTATTAGAACTTGAGATTAGCAAACATAGTGAAAAGTGGCAAATAAAATTATTTTCTGAGCATTTGTCACTTGAAAAATATATTCTTATATTTTATTTCATTTTACTAGGCGATAAATTGGATAACATTTATGCACATTAAACCAAACACCCTTAGCTTGGCTAATTCTCATTATTTTTATGCATTGATATTAGAATTACAAAAATTAAGAAGGAAACCTCAATGCCGTCACGGGCTCTTACTGGCTGGTGATAATAATCCTTTGAACTCCTATTTGTCGATAAATGTTCATAAAATAAAACAATAGTACATATGAGATATGGCTGTGGTGAGAACTTATGAGAGAATCCCCGAATCCAAATTTAAAGAAAAAATAATATAAGAAGTATAAAACCTATCCTGAGAAAAATAAACTACATTAAAATGATTAGAGGCTATAATCCCAAACGAGGTCCTTACAGACTCACTCTTTATAAACATGATTGATGGACATGTATTTTAAGCGATACTTGAGTTACTCATTATTACCAGATACTTATATATAATCTATAACTTCTTGTAAAACATAATCATAAATTAAATAAATCCATGATATTAAACGAACCATCTTTAGTAATATTCCAGCCAGCGAATCCGTTCTTATAGATATTTATAGCCATAATATTATATGAAATGCTGAAAAATCCACTAAAACAAAAATTGCTTATATTTTAAAATTCTGATGTGTAGTGGAGTTTTTAAGCTTATATTAATAAATAAATGATCCATATGTATATTTATATGATGATGGCTTTATGTTAGAAAATTGATGTCAAATTATTAATTTTCTATTTATTTTTGTGGCGATTTCAACAAAAAGGATAATGGCAGCTTATGAAACTTTCTATAATTTTAAATTAATTGTTCTGCAGATGTTGTTTAAGTAAACACAAAAATAGCAAAAAGATTATATAATCAGTAAATAAATAAGTTTTTAAAAAGATTTAAGTAGATTGTAAAAGAGAAGTCATAAACCTAGGATAATTTATAACACAAAAACTATTTAGCCCTTTTTTGATTTTGTTTATAGTTGGAAAAGGTTTTGCAGCTTTTTGATATCTTGATTTTAAAAATGTAATACAGGTCTTATTCATTTAATGTGGACATATAAATCACCTAGAAGCAAAGGGTGTACGTGACTAACAAAAAAATGAGAAAGCCAGTTTTAAAGTTTGAGTTACATTAAGAGGAACTATGCTTAGTTTTATACGTTTAGAGAGCGGTCGACTCTCTAAACGTATAAAACTAAGCATACTGTCGTCTTAATTACATCCTTGTTTAGGGATGAAATATTTTGAAAAAATAGGCATACTTTAAGGAAAGTGGAATCTTAATGCCTGTCTTAATAAAATATTTCCCACTTTGACCGTTCTTTTATAAAAAAATATCAAACATTGTTAAACTAGCGTAATCGCATCTTCAATATAGTTTTTTTTCTGCAACATTTATAAAAAATATTGGGAAACTAAATCAGTCACATTGTAGAAGAATTCTTTTCGAAGAATTTTAATTTTTTTCCAATTATTTCTATCATACAATAAATTCACTGGGATGTCGCGCGATATTGAAGTTTCAGAAAATTTTAAAAACTGTTTAACGCGCGACATCCTAGTGACTATATTTAACCAAAGAAATAAATGAAACAAATCACATATCTTTGCAAGGAATTATCTACAATGTGACTGATTTAGTTTTTCAATATTTTTTATAGATACTGCAGACAAAAATAAAATTATGAACGCGATTTCGCTAGTTTACCAATGTTTGATATTATTTTATGAAATAACGGTAAAAGTATAAAATATTTTATTGAAACGGGCTTAAAGATTGTACTTTCCTTGACGTATACCTATTTTTTCAAAATATTTCACCCCTAAACTAGGATGTAATTAAGACGGTATTATGCTTAGTTGTATGCGTTTAGAGAGCGGTCGACTTCCTCTTAAGACTAACTAACGAAAAATAGCAGAGTAGTTATGTGGATTAACAGAAAATCTATTGGGTAGCAGTACATATCAATGAAAGCTCTATACAGGGAGTTTTTCTTTTAAGTATACGTCTTTTAAATTCAGCCTATATTCTGTAAATCTTTAGATATTCCTTGTTTTTTTTAAGATCAATTTGAAGCTTCAAACGAGTGTTTTTCACTCCCAGACTAAGAATGAAGTAAAATTTCGAATTCAAAAAAGCCCAGTGAAAATTTGTCGAGGGTCGCGCAACGACCCGAGACAAATTTTCTGGGCTTTCCTAAACTCGAAATTTTACTTCATGCGCCACGCGTATAAAACACTAAAATATTGTGAAATTTATGTACATTCGAACTTCACTTAAAATCTGTGTTTCATACGCGTGGCGCATGAAGTAAAATTTCGAGTTTAGAAAAGCCCACAAAATTTTTACGGGGCTTTTCTAAACTCGAAATTTTACTTCATGCTTAGTCTGGGAGTGGAAAACACTCGTTTAACGCTTCAAAGTGAACTCTTTAGAAAACAACGAAAGTCGGAAAATGTACAGCTTTATGCACTGTATATCTTTGCTAATTAACATAAAAACTGTTCTCCCTGTATGTACTCTAATTTTTTTAACTTAGCACTTACACCCCGTTTTTTGCAAATAATTTTGTATCCACTTATTTAAAAATAATTTCCAGACTAAGCATGAAGTAAAATTTCGAGTTTAGAAAAGCCCCGTGAAAATTTGTCGAGGGTCGCGCAGCGACCCGAGGTAAGTTTTCTGGGCTTTTCTAAACTCGAAATTTTACTTCATGCACCACGCGTATAAAACACTAAAATATTGTGAAATTTATATATATTCGAACTTTATTTGAAATATGTTTTATACGCGTGGCGCATGAAGTAAAATTTCGAGTTTAGAAAAGCCCAGAAAATTTGTTTCTGGTCGCTGTGCGACCCTCGACACATTTTCAAGGGGCTTTTCTAAACTCGAATTTTTACTTCATGCTTAGTCTGGGAGTAAAATACACTCGTTTAACCTTCAAATTGAACTCTTTTAAAAAACAACGAAAGTCGGAAAATATACAGCTTATGCATATGTTTACCTAAAAGAAAAATGATAAATAACAAAAAAAACTGTTCTCCTTGTATGTACTCCAATTTTTTCAACTTAGCACTTACACCTCTTTTTTGCTCCTAAGTGCCTCATATCTATTTTTTTAATATGAATTTTAAGAAGCCCCTCCCCCGAGTTAGCATTATTTCATAGGTCATATAATAATATATTTATTGCAATAAACAATAACATTTGGATTTACTTATCGCTAGTGAACATATGGAGGGGCCGAAATTTGACGAAATATATAACTCAATTATTTATTGTTTAATTTAATATCTGTTGGGGTATTATTTTTTTGTGACATGAGGTAGTGTCGCTTAGCGAAGTAAAGTTGTTTCATGAATATTTGGAAGTCTCAAGGAGACTACATTTTTGCAGAAAATCGATATTATTTTTAAATTGTTTTTATATTTTGTATATTATTCTTTAACATCACTTTCTAAGCGGATTTGGTATTTGTTATGTGTAGTTAAAAATAACTTCACATCTAAGTACAAATAACAAATACCAAATCCGCTTAGAAGGTGATGCTAAGAATAAATATACGATAAATTTAACATTTCGCTTACAGAATCGGCCCGATTGTGCAAATAAAGCACTAAAATTGTGCTATATCTGTTTCGTGGTTTTCAGTATAATTACATCCAAATAATGGTGGGTTATTGGTGTTTAATATATCTCATTTCATTTAACTAGGCGAGAAATGCGGACAACTTTTTATCTTTAAAGTTCTCAATGGGGTTTATTTGTGTGATTGATTAAGGTCCAATTACACCAGAAAACGTTGAACTGGCTCATCTCTGAACTTGAGTTCACGGTGCGAGTTCATATTATACTAATGTCACTTTGAACTCGATTTCAGAGATCAACCAGTTTAACGTGTTTGGTGTAACTGGCCCTAAGTATTGTGAAGTTAAAAACATATTGCTAAAGCAATGTACTAAAGCAGTATATTTTAAACTTCACTTTAAATTAGTGCGTAGCGCTACGTGACAAAATTTTCAGGTTTTTCTAAACTCTAAATTTTACTTCGTGCTTAATCAAGGAGTGGAAGACACTCGTTAAAAGCTTCAAATTGATTTTTTTTCAACAGGAAATGCTTTAAAATTTACAGCGTATGCACAGGGATATGTACACTTAAAAAAAAACCTTTGTGAGATTATTGTATTTATTTATGGCCAGTTAAATAATATGTATTATTTTTTGTTTATTTAATTTTAAGTTTAGTAACTGCCAAAAATATTATTTTAACAAGTTATGAAAATTGTTGAAGCACTTACTTCACTCTTCAGATGAGACTACTAATGCAGCTGCTTTGAATGCTTCACTGCGTCTTCTGCATTATGCTGATGTAGGATGATTCGCCGCTTAGGGTTGGTTTTACGGAGCACGGTGCCTACTTCTGGTAAACGAAGTGTTACATACCAATCAGTCTTGTAAAGGAATTGTAGCGATATGGCCTGATTTTCAGACAAATGTTGCGATCATCTTCTTCGAAACACTTCGAGAACAGATGGCCCAATCTTTAACAGCGAATGGGCGTTTATTTTTTGGTTCATAACAATAAATCCATGATTCATCACCACCAATGATACTATATACATTTTTTTAGCTCCTGTTATTGAACCGATCGAGCTTCTTTTGGTACCAATGGACACGAGCCGCCTTTTGCTCTTCTATCAAAAGATATGGTATCCAATGTGAAACTAATTTTCTTACGCCTAATTCTTTATTGAGATGGCCAAAGACGCCTTTATCTCACTGTTGGTTTTAATTTTAAGAAAGCGGATTATTTATCCCTTAATGACCAGTTTATTAATACACATTGGGATTCTATTTTTAATGATTGTAGTATTGAATTAGCTTGTGACACATTTTATACGTACATTTTCCAAGCATTTGAAATGCATGTTCCACTAAGAAACAGGTATAACATTAAGAATAGTTTTCCAATATGGTTTAGCAAAGAACTAAAATCTCTAGTTATTCTAAAAAAACGTTACATAAAAAGTACATGTTGTCACGCTCTCATTCTGATTACTTAGCATTTTACTCAATACGGGAAAAGTGCAAGTTCTTATTCAGATTGTGTTACAATAATCACGTAGAGAATATTGAGTCAGAAATTAATACAAATCCAAAATTATTTTGGTCTCATGTTAGATCGAAGAGGGGTGGGGATCGTATGCCGGCTAATTTTCTTAAGGATAATAAGGTTGTCAACGACAGAAGTAGTATAGCTGATTTGTTTGCTGAACATTTTGAATCAGTGTATAGAACTCCATGTTCGCATAATAAACAAATGAAATCTTGATCGATTTGGCCATCATCTGTTCACTTAAATCGAATACCTGACATAAAAATCACGGAGGTCTTCAATGCATTACAATCTCTTAAAGATAACTATTGCCCTGGCACCCGTGGGTCTGCCTGCTTTTCGCGCTTAGTAGACAAATATGGTTACTTTTTAAATTATCACTATCTAGTGGTTGTTTTCCATCTTGCTGGAAAATAACAAACATAATTTCAATATATAAGAATGGCGATAACAACTTTGTTCAAAATTATTGCCCTATATCCATAATTGCAACAATCCCAAAAAAATTGAAAAATTGATGACGTATTTCTTGACTAATTCATTGCAATCTTCAATCTCTCACAAATAATATGGGTTTCGCGTGGGGGCATCTACGGAAACTAATTTATTGTTATATGATTCTTACGTTGTCGACGCCTTGGAACGCGGTTTTCAAGTTGATTCCATCTATACCGACATCTCCAAGGCGTTTGACTCTGTTGATCATACGCTATTACTCAACAAGCTTCATTATGTTGGCATTACTGATATTCTTTTACGTTGGATAGAGTCCTACTTAACAGATAGGTTGCAAGTGATTAAAATTGGGCAAATATCATCAAGACCCCTAAAGGTTACTGCTGGTGTTCCTCAGCACCTGGGTCCCTTGTTCTTTAATATATTTATAAACGACGCTACAAGCTGTTTTCAGAATGCTAATTGTTTACTTTTCGCTGATGATATGAAAATATATATGCGTATTGAATCGACTCTTGATGCAAAAAACCTGCAAAATGAACTTAATCACTTTTATAGCTGATGTAACGATAACAGATTAACGCTAAACATTAAAACTTACTTACTTTTTCAAGAAGTACAAGGTCGATCATTACAAATTATGTTTTCAACAATGTAGCAATCAATGGTGTTGATAGGATGAGGGATTTTGGTGTCACTGTGGATTCGAAGTGGTCATTTAGACACCATATCTCAAACATTGTCACGAAAGCCTATTAGATGCTGGGTTTTGTAAAACGTAACACTAAGAACTTTACAAATAGTAGAACGCTGGTAACACTGTATAATTCGTTAGTGCGAACCCACTTGGAATATTGTTCAACGGTATGGTCTCCATACACTGAATGCGACATTAATAAAATTGAACAAGTTCAAAAGAAAATTGTAAGGAACCTTGCCTATAAAGTTAGTACTGATCAGCCCTACTTTGATCTTTTGACGACTTTTGGGGCTTCACAGACTTAAGCAAAGGCGCTTAGAAACTGACATTAAGTTAGTATTCAAACTACTCAATGGATATTTAGATTGCCCTGATCTGTTAGAATTGGTTGGTATACGGGTTCTACAGCGCTTTCATCGGTCTGACTACATTCCATATCGGCTACAGGCGTTTTGGTGTTTTGCGTCACCGCGAATATTTTAAAATTTGACTTTTTTAATGGGTCTTTTTCATTATTGAAGCGCCTTTTAAAAGAATTGTAACTTTTCTTGTTTAGTTTTAAGTTCACTGTATGGATATACATATATGTTTTTTTCGTATATTGTATTTTTCATGTAAATGGCAAGCCGTTAAAATAAATAAATTAGATATGTCACATAGCTATCGTCCCTTGTTAGTTAGTGCACAGCATAAATATTTTCCTGAGTGACTGCTGTGTTTGATGGACCTGATCTCCACGTTGAAACTCACAATACCTCCTGAACACTGTCGACTGACGTGCCGCTTCATTCTCAAAGACAGAAATTAACCCGGAAAGACGTTCTTGCTGTCATAATTATCTCCGAAAATTATGAAAAATTATTGCGCGAAAATGTTTTCGGCTTAATTCCCTGTTCACGACTAAACGTCGACTTTAAACAATTGCTGTAGCTAAATGACACCAGATATCCAGATGAAACTTTGGATATAAAATGATAAAATAATGAAATTATTGGTAAATATGGAAGTATTATTGATGCGACTCTAAATAGGGCTATATGCAAAATTTAAAGGACAACCCTCGTAAACATTTTCGTTTTTTTGTAAACATGAAATCTAAGCTGACTCAGAGGACAGCTTTAGAAAATAAAAAAAGAATATAAAATTTGTTGTCATGAATTAATTGCGCACTTAACCCGTGGTGACACATACCTACTTAAATCTCGAAGGATTAGAAATAAACAGAGCGATTAAAAGTGGAAAAACCACTCTCAATAACATCGAAGATATTTCGCACTTCCCCATTGCGACGGCCTTTATTACCTGAAATTATCTGTAATATTTGTATAAAAATCGGTACGTTTGTAAATTTTGTACATATCTCCTTGATAATAGCCTAAGGTCGAAACTAGTTGGAATAAAAATAAAAATAAGTGAAACAATCCATTACACAATGTAAATATAAACAAGTTTTTCTTGTATATAAAATATATGACTTGCACTTACATAATTGAAGAGAAAGTATTAAAAGAGAACAGTTAAACGATGTAAATGCGAAAGAAAGTAATAACAGGAGCGAACGCGGTGATATATGAAGACTTTCTTAATTAGTATTTAATACGAAAATAAAAGCACTATTAGCGAAAAGCAGCGTTCGGACGATATATATCTTAGATATCTATCATGATATATATCAATATTTATAAACCGCGATATATATCATGGATATTTATGAAATGCCCATAACCATAAATATCGCGCGTCCTCGGGTAAAAGAGTGCAATTTAAACTGGATTTGAAAGATGCTCCTATTCCTGAGTCAAACATCATGGTTTCTTCCGACGATGAGCCAATAATTACAGTAATCTGCTTAGTAGTGGTGGATTTAGCACTTAAAAGGCCCCAGACGCAATTTAATTTTGGGACCCTTTCTAAATATTTTAGATATCACAATAGTCAGCATAAGGGTTGTATTAAATTAAAATGTCTTTGTTTTAGGAGTAAAAATAATGAAATACATAGGAAATTAATATCATTTAATGATTTACCTTTAACAAGAGTCTTTCCACATATTAAGTAGAACTACAAACCATACTTACTCACAAATGCATGCACACAAGTGACTCAATATATGCGCGACTTGGACAAAAAATAAACAGGTATGTAATCTCAGTGCTTCCAAAACTCTTCACCGGATGTCCAAACATTCTCCATTACGTAACCCCCATTAAATCCCGCCAATTCCGAAGACGTCGGCGTTTATTAATTAAATCGAAAGAAAAGCAATCTTCATTTAGTAACGTTGACCGCGTTCAATTCGAGTCATTCATTCCAGACCGCGCCTAGGTGAATGCTCTATAACTGGATTTGTGTCAAGGATGGATCAGTGTTTATTATTTTCAAAACTAAAACTGATCTCCGTTCCACGCTCCTCCCCGTAAATCAAATGATAAGATGAATCCGCCGCTATTTACTACATCGCCCCTCAAAACCAGCTTGCCGCCTACCCAACGTCGTGTTTGAGACATCGAATTCGGTGATTAATTGCTATGTTATTACTGTTATCATCATCCTCGTTATTTATTTTTATGTTTTATTGCTTGCAATTAATTTGTACGAATTTAAAAAGTGATGCATACTCGGATGCAATATCTTGGGAATCTTTATTAAACAACTGAAGACGCGATTCTTTATATCTTGAATTCTTTATTATGCTACAGTGGCTGCTTGAGAGAACTTTTATTGGTGGGGATGCAGATACAAGCATACAGGGATTTTTTCTTTCAAGTATACATCCTGATGCGTGTGCATTTTGAGGCATTCGTTGTTTTTTTTTTAAATTTTTAACATTTTTAGTATTTTATACGCGTCCAAACCATATTTTCAGGCTTTTTCAAACTCGAAATTTTACTTCATGCTTAATCAGGGTGTGGAAACACTCGTTCAAAACTTCAAATTAAACGCTTTTTAAAAAAAGCAATTAGTCTTCAGACAAACGATATTTTTAAAAAATATTTCAATTGAAGCTTCTAACGAGTGTTTCCAATCCTTGATTAAGCATAAAGTAAAATTTCTAGTTTAAAAAAGCCTAAAAATTTGGATTGGTCGCGTAGCGAAGCGACCCATGTAAATTTTCAGGCTTTTCTAAACTCGAAATTTTACTTCATGTGCCAGGCGTATAAAATACTGAAGTATTATGAAATTCAAAATATACTGCTTGAGATTAATTTCATGTTCATTAATTCTTCAAATACTTATTTTGATTAATTGGACCATTTCGAACGCCTGGAGTTTGGTTTGGAATATTGAAAAGTATGTTTAAAAGATAAATTAAAATTAATATCTGAAATTCTGAAAAAGATGTACTTATCATAATCTATAAGTGTCGGTAAGTTTAGGTAACAGAAACTAGACCCTAGATTTTTTTAATCACCTGACATATGGGGGCCGCACAAAAGTGGGGCCAGCTGCTTCTTTTCCCGCTTACTTTTTGAGAGCCCGTCCGCCCCTGCTTTCGTATGTACATTTTGGACACAAAGTGACCATTATTAATGAATTAGTACTATTAATCCATTGATATTGGTCACTTTGTGTTCGAAATGTGCATATGGAAGTAAAAATAAAAGTGTGTTATTAGTGCCTTATTTATTAATTTTATGACTATTCTTATAAAACCATAAAACTTAGCATATTCCATTACATAGGAATGAATTAAACTATTCCTTCTCTTTGATGATTCTTATTTTTAAATGTTTTTGAAAAGTGCTGGACGGAAAATTTGCACATGAAAAAAAATCGGCAATAAGTGGGGCATGTCTAATTGAACATGTAATTGCAGCATTTAATTTCTAGGTGAAAGTCACGATACCACGCTAGGGTTGGCGCCGTTTGTTCAACAGAAATGAGTTACATGTCAATGAAATACGAATACCAAGCACAGCTGTTGATTTAATTAGGATTAGCATTATTGCAAATAATCTAGAAGTTGGCTTTCTTGGATTTCTAACATTGGTAATTATTTTGTCGCTTTATTAATATACATTGTGATTCAGAACAGTAATAGAAACTTTGATTAAAAATAAATATGAATAATTCAAATTCAAAACTATTTGAATTCGAGAAAATAAACGTACGCATCTTATAGTTTGCACACTGTAAATATAATATATAAAATTACGAAATATTCGGGTAAAATGCAAAAAAAAAATACGTCTTAATTAATAAGATAACTTAAGACAATAAATAGCAAATACACCTCCGGATATTGAATTCTACAATGAAATATTAAAAATCTTATTTGGTTTATTACAACGCTCTATTAAAGTATATGTAACATTTAGGTCAAATTCTCTTCAAACCAACTAACAAATAAAAGCAAAAATGAAAGGAGAAATTCTTAGAAATTAGAAATGAAAGGACTTTGAACAAAAATTATATCTTAGGCCATCTATAAACGCGTTTCGAGATTCATCTCTTTTCAGTATAGCTTTACTTATGACTTATGAAAAAGATTTCTAGGAATAAAATTGAAATAAACTGACTTGGAAAAAGGGTTGTGTGTGGTATAAACAGGTACACTGAAATGGATTGAGTGAAAAATATGTTCGGTGTTTATAGGTAAAAAGAGATTAGGTCATTAACAGGTATAAAGAATGTGAGACCTGATTATTTACCTTGCGGTACAGTTCAATCAAGAAAAATTCAAATTTAAAACTATTTGAATTCGAGCGTAAGCTTAACGCTTCTTATAATTTGCACACTTTAAACATAATATATAAAATTACGAAATATTCGTGTAAAATTCAAACAATACGTCTTAATTAATAAGACAACTTAAAACAATAAATACCCATTGAAAAAACTATTTCCTGTGCAAATACACCTATTGTCTTAAGTTGTCTTATTCATTTAGACGTATTGTTTGCATTTTACACGAATATTTCGTAATTTTATATATTATGTTTAAAGTGTGCAAACTATAAGAAGAGTAAGCTTGTTTTCTCTAATTCAAATAGTTTTGTATTTGAATTATTTTTGTTTGAACTGTACCGTAAGGTAAATAATCAGGTCTCACATTCTTCATACCTGCTAATTTTTTTTGCT
Organism: Philonthus cognatus; assembly: GCA_932526585.2. Classification (NCBI taxonomy): domain Eukaryota; kingdom Metazoa; phylum Arthropoda; class Insecta; order Coleoptera; family Staphylinidae; genus Philonthus; species Philonthus cognatus. The sequence continues at coordinate 96,439,233 of OW052243.1, forward strand.
ATTTTTCACTCAATCAATTTCTGTGTACCTGTTCATACCACACACAACACTTTTTCCAAGTACGTTTGTTTCAATTTTATTCCTAAATATCTTTTTTTTAGGTCATAAGCAAAGCTATATTGAAGAGAGATAAATCTCGAAACGCGTCGATGGATGAAGAGCTAGCCAAAACGGACCACTTAAGTGATTGGTTCCGAATCGGTTCATTGCTTTTAGAGAACGGCTCTTTGAACTAGTTCAACGGTTCTTTTAGTACATATTTATGTGTTTTTTTTATGTCACATTCTATGTTTTCGTACATATTATACAGGGTGAGGTTTTTTAAGTTCTTTATGGGAATCTCGGAAACTATAAGAGATATCTATCGCTTTTTTTATTGCCTTATAAAGTATCAAAGTCTTTCAAAATCATTGCGCATGATAGCCTTGTGGTTATTCCACATGATTAGAATTATTTTTTGTATTTTTTATGTAGCTGTTTCAAAACTGTGAGTTTTTAAATTTTGTTCGACATGACAATGCAAGTTTGCGCGTTCTTAACTTGTTTTTAAATCTATTTTTCTCAATTATTAAAATAGATACAAAAACAATAAGCATTTCACACTAAATAATAAAATTGTATCGGATTTTTTCTATCAACATCTGTTTTCGAGATATAACACAAACTTACATTTTTAAATGCAAAAAACCATAGTATAATTTGAAATAAAGACACTTGGTTTGTTTCACTAACTTTTTAGTTTATTCCGACTAGTTTCCGCTACAAGGCAATATCAAGGAACGTGAAACCATAGTTATTTATATTTTTTTTTTTTCATTAAAAAAAATTGTTAGTCATGGAACAATAACAATTATTAACCGTACAGTTCTTTGTCATATACTACAAAGTTTGTAGTATATGACAAATAACCCTAATTCCATGTTTATAACTTTTTGTTGGGTTATATGACTAATAAAATATATCATATGCATTTGTGGATGACCGTAGATAAGGTGTGATTGAAGCATTTAATTAAGATATAATTTATGCTAAAATGTTAATGTTTAACTTTTTGAACATCTCTTGTAATATTTATATTTTAGTGAAGTCTATTTAACACCAAAAATTAAATCATTACAACAATAAAACTAACTGCTATAAACAATTGAAATTGTTTTTATATTGTAGTCATTATTTCAATTCAAAGTTTTTAAGAACATATATATTTCAAACATCTGAAATGAGTTTTTTAATATTAAATGTATCAGAAAATAAATTTTATATCGCATTAAAATAATACCGAAAACGATTGTAAAACAAACAACCGCGTCAATAAAAAATATGTACCGTTATCGCCCGCCACTGCGCTTACGAAATGCACGACCCTGTAAAGAGCGATCCTAGCTCACTCGCTTCTTCTGACCCGTTTCGTGAGTGTCACTCCTGAACCTCATTTCGCGAATCGGCTTAGGAGTGGATCGTAACTCGCTCACGAACCGTTTCGCGAACCGGTTCGTGAGCGAGTTAGGATCCGCTTTTCGTAAACCTTCAAGAGCGAATCCGCTCCTGAACCGCAACTCCTTTTTTGCGAACCGGTTCAGGGGTGTTCTTTTTAGTGAACCGGTTCAATTGAGTGGTTCAAGAGCGGAGCCCATCTCTATAAAGATGGCCTAAGACATTCTTTTTAATCCAACTCCTTTCATTTCTAATTTCTTGTAATTTCTCCTTTCATTGTTCATTTTTATTTGTTAGTTTGTTTGAAGAAAATTTTACCTAAATGTTACATTTACTATGATATAGCATTGTAACAGTTTCATATCTTCATATTTATTGAAGTGTTCAATAATATTCGAGTGTTTACAGTCCTTATTTAAGCATGAAGTAAGAAGAAGTGTTTAGAAAAGCCTGAAAATTTGGATTTTTCAGGCTTTCCTAAACACGAAATTTTAGTTCATGCGTCAGGCATGTAATGTAGTACGAATTTAATGTGAAGATTAAAAATTACTTAATTTTAAGAATAATACAATACTAACCGATGAATTTTTCCAGTTGATAAATCGGCTATGTCTATTCAACTTATAATGGATAAATTTAATAAAATTGACAATACAATTAATATTCACGTATGCGCAATAAATTTGGCGAATACGAATATAGAAAAGTAAGCGAATATTCTCCTAATCGAATACGGATTCCGGTTTCCTACTGGAAACTTAAAATTGTTTGAGTATTTAATAAAAAAAATATTATTGAACCTAGAACGACGTTTTTAGCCCCGGGCCGCACAAAAGCGCTCCAAGGGCCCTGATTTCATGATGGTTAGGTTAGGTTAGTTACATGGTGGTTTAGATCAGTGGTCTCCAAACTACGGCCCGCGGGCCAAATCCGGCCCGCGACTTGCATGAATCCGGCCCGCGATTGTTTGTAATTTTTTTTGTAAATGTCATATTTTGAAATATTGTAACAATTGTTCCTTAAATTTTTCATAATTTTATAAAATTAATCGGATCTTGGCCGACTTTATTATGTAGAATTGTATTTGTGGCCCGCGAAGAAGATAGTTTGGAGACCCAGGGTTTAGATAATTACATGATTTAACGTTTTAGTAAATAATGATATATTAAGTTTTTAATAACAAACCTACAAACTTGTTTCTACTAGTTAACACTTGGTTAAGATTTCACTGTTTATTAGTTGACACTGCAACAATTGTTTCGACACACAGTAGCTTCATCAGGCAGATGAATGATGATCATCATTCATCTGCCTGATAAAGCCACTGTGTGGCGAAACAATTGTTACAGTGTCAACTAATAAACAGTGAAATCTTAATCAAGTGTGTTATTTACTAAAAGTGTTGATATGGAATTTCACTAAGTAACAGCCTCAGCTTCTTAATTCTCTACTAGTTATTTTAAAATTACCCAAATAAATTATAAAGAGATGAAGATCTAATGTTTAATAAGTATGATTGGTTTTATTCAGATTATTTATTAAGCTTCTTAGATAATCAAGCTTTATAAATAATCTAAATAAAACCAATCATATTTATTGAATATTAGATCTTCCTCTCTTCGAGTAATTCCATCTTAGATGAAAATCTAACATTATCATATAAATCGGACGATTAAAATCCGCATTCAATTAAAGTGCAGACCTTGCGAGGAAATGCTCGCGAATAAAAAACTATGAAATAATATTATGTACGTCGAAAGTATTATGAAATATCACCGCTGCGAGCTGTCCAGCCACTTTCTGTTTCATTTAAAACAGTGAAAACGCCGCAGTCTTTAGATGAGAAACTCGTTTGGCAAGTTGAACAAACGGACTGAAAAAAAGCGCTGGAAATTCGAGAAAAAATGAAAATTAATCCTGTTAGCGTTTGTTCTATCGATTGATTGTATCAGAGGCTGAGCCATTTAAACGGAGGGACGGGGTGAATAAAAAACATCGTTCTTCTAACAGAGGGTTCACGGCAAAAACTTTTTGCGGAAATTGCATCGCAATTTTGCGAACAAACATGTGTTCGCTTTAATTAATAAGCACGTCATTGATAACGCTGTTACGTTAATCTACGTTTGATCGCATCGTAATGTATTTTAATAACATAATTAATTATACGCTTATTAGTGCGTGAAGATTTGGTGAATTTAGTAGCATCAATATGTTGGTGTGATATAAACACAATACCCTCTAATCTGCGATATTTGATCGAAATTAACTTTACGTTGTTAAAACATAATACGCTCAATTTTATTATGTTGACCATCATGTGATGATACACGCCTACCTAAGTATTGATAATAATTTCTAGTTTAAAAATGACAAGTTGAAGTTGTCGAAACAATAATCACTTAATAAAATCTCAGTTATACAATATTAAAAAGTGTTTCATTTGTAAATAATAATAATGTTTCTATATTTGAAAATGTTTACAAATTTTACAATAAAAATTGCCTGTATATTGAAATAGTGTCAAAATACATTTAAAATTAAAGTTAAAAAGGTGTAATAGAATAAAGTAAAGTGTTATAATCTTTCTATTAATAGCGTTTTTTATAAATTTTATTAAGATTGGAAATTTTTAAAAGTATTCGAATATTCTTTATTGAAATATTTAAATAAGTATTTGAATGTTCCAATATTTCAACTATTTGAATATGTCATCCGTTTTTTTTGCTCTTGTCCAAGTTTAGTTTTCAGCCCTTTCTAAACGCGTATAAAATACTAAAATATTGTTACGTTCACTGCTTTACCATGTGCATTAGCTTTAGTATATCTAAAATTTTACAATATTTCACTGTTTTATCCGCCTGGCACATAAAGTAAAATTTCAAGTTTAGAGCAGCCTAAAAATTTGACTTCATGTTTAATCTTGAAGTGAAAACACTCGCTAGAAGTTTCGAATTTAAGTAATACTTGATAAATTACAGCGCAAGCGTCAGGATATTTATTTATTTAATTATTTATTTAATTTCATTTATTTATATTTATTTAATGAACCAGTTAACGGAGTCCATTTAATAATACATAATATCGTTCAACTAATAATATAAATACAACACATTAAGATATGATTAAAACTATAATTATAAAATGTATTTTGAAAAAATGCATACTTTAAAAGAAGTGTTCCCTGTATGAATCCTTTGTTTTCTAACGCCTATATTTTTTACAGAATAATCTAAACGCTTGTCTAATTTAAATGTTTGTTCTGAAAAAAAGTAGGTTTTTTGACTTGTGACGTTTATCTTCCGGATCAGCGATATACTAAAGTAATCAATCAATTAACATTATCGATCTTTTCGAGCAGCTCGATACTTCAACTACTCGATCCTCGCTTGATCGACCCTTGACATACTCAATCTTGCCCATCTCTACTTAGTAGTAACACACGAGTATTGTTTTGCTCGTAGCATCATTCTGACATTGACGTTAGGAAAAGACGCTCCTTGCGTCGTCAATATAACGATCGTTGGTTACTAGTCTAATTTTGAATACTAGCATATAAATCATGAAGATGCACCAGGTGTGGTTGTACACACTTTTATCAGCCAGTTGTGTATAAATACCATTAATGTTTCCAACTTACAAGATAATAAAGAACCAATTCCGACAGCGAAATTATTATGTTCCAATTAATTGCTATTTTTCCATCACTTTCTCTACAGACTTTAACCTCACGAATTTTATAACCCAGGTCGCATAGTTTCCCAGGAGGCACACGAATAAATTTAAATGGAAAACATGTTCACATTTGGCTCCGTTATGCAAGTTCGGGGCGCTCAGGTTTTCATAAATTTTGGAGTGAAAGTCAAGTGCAAGCCTGCCAAACCGATCCGCCGACTTAACCGTTTTTGCGAGCCGTCTTATTTACAAACAAAGCGACTAAAATAGCATCACAATTAGCTAAGTAATTCCAAACGATTAACTGTTAATCGGTAAAATGTAAGGTTAATAGAGGGGGCTCAACAATTAACAGTTTATTGCGGGATATCCGGATTATTACAGATCAAACGTTAATATTACTTTCATCTTAAATTCTCGTCTTGATTGAGGGCGTTCCGAAAACTGGTTTTGTTCTCAGCGAGAAACATCTGGTTTTCTGAATGGATTTTGATTATTGTAACTATTGTATGTAAGGACTACAGTATCCTTTACCCCATCTACTAAATCGTTAAATTGGAGCGAATTTAATTAAATTATAGACCTTTCAAATAAAGTTAATACAGCTTAATCCCTTCAATTTCTTCATCTTTTTGTTTCTTATAAATCAAAAATACCTTGAAAAGGGGATAAGATAGGTAAAAAATGTGTTTCCTTTTATAGTAATCATTCCCTCACGCAAATTTTCTCCATGTGTTTGTCTTTACAGGGATATTTTCTTTTAAGTATATGTTCGCAATTGTTTCATTTATTTGTATTTATATTATCCAAATGTGTATATATTCATTTATAATGCTAATGTCAAAAAACAGTTAAAAAAACACATTGAGTTGAAAGACATCAAAATAAAGATCAATTTTCTAAATACAAAGAATTAGTGGTCGACTTCATTGCGCCAGAAGAATTCTCGATCACACAAAAACAGTATACATATCCCGATAATTAAGAAGAAGTAAAATTTCGAGTTTAGAAAAACCTGAAAATTTGGAGTGGAATCAAGGAGTAAAAACACTCGTTAGAAGCTTTCAATTGAAAGCTTTTATAAAATCAATGAATGCCTGAACATTTACAGCGTATGTATACTTGAAAGAAATAATCCCTCTATGTGTATTAGGTGAAATGTCCGTTCTGCTGAGGATTTGTGCATTCATGCATATATTATCAAATCAACCAATATAATCAGAACTTAATGTGTTATTAATATACATTTTGAATGTTAAGTTAGTTTACCATTAAATCTGTCGCAACTATTTCTAACAGTGAAATCGCTGACATCCTTACAAAATCATTATTTGTCCATCTACAGAACAATCTGATTGTAAATATGTTGTCCTTCAAAGTTTCTACACTTGTTTGCTAACATCTTCAGCTTATATCATTCTTACTGTGACTTTTTAATTCTTGCATTTTTTTAAGCGACCCGCCCGGGCGTTTCAATTTTTTTTAATATGTTAAGTTGGTTAAATTAAAAACACTTGGTATTGTTTCACAAATTAAAACTTTATTCCGACTAGTTTCGGTTTGTTAGATCATTTTCAACATTCTTTTGAAAATGGAATAATTTTGTTAAAGTTTGTTTTGATTTTTAATTGAAAAATATATCTATAACCAGGTAAATATATTGACAAGTGTGATAACTATCTATATGAACTAGTGTTTTAAAACTCCGTAAAAATGTTAAATAATTCACCTAGGCCGAACCGGTCCGGGCTCAAGTCAATTATTCCATGACCGGGCCGGGCCGATCCAGGTTTGCAAAATTTACCAGTGAGCCGGGCCGGGACTAAAAACTTGGCACGTGCTGAACACATTTTGCACATACAGTATGTATGTATTTTTGTTTTGTTTACTGTTCTTTAATTTAGTGATTTAGACGTAGGGCAAAGGTTTCTGCTGTACTGTACAGGATGGCCCAAATTGGATGTTACTATAGGGAATCTCGGTTATTAGAAGAGACAAACTCAATGCCGAAATTAGCTATCGTCTTTTGTTTTCAAGTTATAGCCAAAAATTCAATATTTTCCATTTTCCATTTTTATCAATACCTCAGACATTTATTATTTTATCAAGATAAAAATTGCATGTTTTTGAGGTACTTTTTCGAGAAGAATATAATGCAATTTACATATTTTTCTTTCTTCATTAATTAAGAGATACAGCACTAAGTTATATTTTTTGAAACAGAAGTCATATGGCTGTGCTATTAATAAATTGATTATTTTTTTGGCTTTTCATTGATATATAAATATGTTCATGTTATATTTGCAATTTATTGAGATATATATTATATTTTTATTAAATTTTAAATACTTCTCATTAAACGCAGTAGGCTTGTGAATAAAATGATTACTGTTACGCATAAAACAAAAAACAACAACGTTTTTCTTAGATTAGTTGTTTGCTGTGTTGTGTTGTGTATTAATTAACTAAGTGTTTAAACATGATGTACGAAAATTACAATACAAAGTAATGGAATTACAATATAATTATACGAATAAAATTACCAAATAATGTAATTACATATATATAATGCATTGGGGAGTTACAATTTAATTACACGAATATAATTATTAAATTATGTAATTACAAATGTGATGCATTGCAAACGTAATACATTACAAATATAATGCATTACAAATTTAATGCATTAGAAAGTAATGTAAGTACAATATAATTATTTGTGATTATATAATAATTTTCGTTTTTTTCGAATAAAACGGAAAAGAAGAAATCAAGGGCTTAAAAACAAAAGTCTCACAAAAAAAAATCAGTCCTGGAAAATTAAACCTTCAAAAAACTTGGTCGTAAAAGACCTGCCCTTATCAAAAACATTACTCTCTCTCACCTCTCGCAAATCACGTCATAAAGAATTACCTCCTGAAAAATCATTCTTAGAAAATCACCCTTCGAAAAACAACCCCCCCAAAAACCACCTCTAAAAACCATCCACTCCAAAAACAACCCCCTCTAAATACCACCTCTTCCAAAAACCACCCCCTCCAAAAACAATCCCCTTCTGGGAAAACCACCCCTTTAAAAAATCCCCTTCTAGGAAAAACCACCAAAAACCAATTTTTACAGAGGGTAGATTTCTATAAAAATCATCTATAAGAAAACAACTTCAAAAAATCACTCCCTGTAAAGACATTACTTGAAAACCACCATTCAAATATATCCCTGTAAAAACCACCACTAAAAAAACACTCCTTTCAAAAACCACCCTGTAAAGCGATTCCTGGAAAATCACTAGAGGTACATATTTAGAGAGAGTAGTTCTCTATAAAAATCACCCCCGAGAAAACGACTCCCTCGAAAAATCACTCCCTGTAAAAACATTACTGGAAAACCACCATCCAAATATACCCCTGTAAAACCCACCCCCAAAAAAAACATTCGGGCTAGGCTAAGACATAACACCTTTTATTTTAACAGATAATGTCAAAATCTGGTTTTATTAAATGTATTCTTATATTTTACACAAAACGATATCTATAAACGGGTAAGTATACTTTATTAAATGGCTTTACAGAGGGTGGTTTTTCGAGGGGGTGGTTTTTGGAGGAGGTAGTTGGAGAGGGTGGTTTTTGGAGGGGGTGGATTTTGGAGAGGGTGTCCTCCTGTGTGTCCTCCACACATTTTATTATTCAGTGTAAAATTATTTAAAACTTTGCTATTTATAGTTTTTTTCTATCTCTTTTAATAACTGAGAAAAATCGATTTGAATAAATCAACACTTCACATTTTTCAAAATATCCAGTTACCCTTGACTTTTTCGGAAAAAATTTAAATATCTTTTTATTCAGCTCGTAAAACTGCACTACTTTGCCAATTTAAGCATTTTTCTATCTCTTATAGTTTCCGAGATCCCCACAGAAAACATGAAAAAAAACTCACCCTGTATATGTATTGTGATAGTATTAAATAGGTTACTTGCTATAATATATATTTTTAGCATTGAAAGTTCTGACCATAAAATTGCACTATTTACTACCTTTCTTCTTTCAGATTTTTAAGTACTTTCCACTTGCAAAATACGGCATAGTTTTGTTCATATCGTTGCCTTGATTTATCCGGGAGTAGATTGCCGCTGACACTGGATGCAATTTTTTGTAATTTTGAAGGAGTACACGCCATTAGATCATCGCTGTCGCCTATTTCTGGCATTCTACACGAATTGACTTCTTGATTCACTAATAACTTCTGCTACTAATTAATATTACATTCGTTGCACCATTGAAAATGAAATTTCACTGTCCGATTTTTGCATAGCCTACTCATATTCCGCGAAATGTTGTCTAGATTATTTATATTATTTTTTCCGCCCTAGTGCGCTAAGTCGTACTTTCGCACCGATTTTTATGGCCGAAATATACGGTAGAGGCAGGCGAAAAACGTATTTGTGTTAACTTTGTTACCCAGGTATCAGTTAGCTTAAGAACTTGATAGCATACTTATTCATTGGGCACAAATAATTTGTATTCTAGAAAGTTATCATATAAGTTATTATTACTAGTGAAGGTATACCCTTACCGTTATCCTACGACTAAAATACTGCTTAACATTCAAATCATTTCTACAAATTGTTTTCACTTTGTCACCTAGAATAAATCAACAACTGCTAACCCTGAATAATCTTAAATTTAATTCATTTCAAACATGTTATTATGCATAGTTAGTTTGTAATAAATCTGGATTTAGTATGTATCTTAATTCAGTGTTTAACTATTTGAATGTTCTGATCTGACTCTTCCGTTCGTGTTGTGATTAATGCACTAGTGTTGCCAATTTTCCTTATTAGTAAAACATGAAATTACAAAAATAGTTAAATATGTTGTTTAAATATTCGAATAATTCAACTTCAATTTCAATATTTTTTTAACAAATATTCGAACATAGACATACAAAATAATAAAAGTGCGATTATTTTCGCTAATCTACAACTAATATGTCTTGCAAAAACAAATTCAAACAACGAAACAATGTCAAATTAAATATCTAATACTTTCTTTTTACTCCCAGATTAAGCATGAAGTAAAATTTCGAGTTTAGAAAAGCCTTAAAATTTGGTTTAATCGCGTAGCGAAGCGGAGCGACCAAACCAAATTTTCAGGCTTTTGGGAACTCGAAATTCTCTTCATGCGCCACGCGTCTAAAACATTGAAATATTGTGAAGTTCGCAATTTGCGGCTACTTGTCATTTTCTAATTTTTGTGTTTATATTTTTATCTAAAATGTACAAATTGTTGTGTTTTTTTTTTACTGATGTTACCCTTTTATTAGATGTAATATCTGTTGGGTAATAAATAAATGAATATATAAATATGTTACTAAAGCAATTTTTCTTAGGTCGTATATTTTAACCTTCACTTAAAACGAGTAGTAGGTAATTTCGAGTTTAGAAAATCCTGCAAATTTGGTTTGGCTTTTTATATTTTTATCTAAAATGTACAAATTGCTGTGTGTTTTTTTACTGATTTTACCCTTTTATTATATTATATATCTGTCCGGTAATAAATAAATAAATGAATAAATAAATATGTTAGTAAGGCAATTTTTCTCAAGTCGTATATTTTAACCTTCACTTAAAATCAGTAGTAAGTAATTTCGAGTTTAGAAAAGCCTGCAACTTTTAAGGCTTTTCTAAACTCGAAATTCTACTTCATGCTTAATCTGGGAGTGGAAAACACTCGTTTAAAGCTTCAAATTAATCACTTTTAAAAACATCGAATGATACAAAATGTACTCAATATGCATATGTATACTTGAAAGAAAAAAATTACCGGAAATTTATAGAAGCGTATTTAATAATAATATTAACTTCAATGTATCTTAAATACAAATATTTATTCCTTTGTTAATTTTGTATATTAATTAATTACATTTGGAGCATTTTTTTGGATATGTATACTTAAAAGAAAAATTCCCTGTATAATATAAGCTTCAATCAGAATGTATCCTAAATCCCTAAGTGATGATTGCACAATATTTGCAAACGTGTACATCCGCGCTTTTCTAAAAGTCTTATCGTTGTCGGAAGTTGGACGAGAAAGTGTTATATCAAATGCAAATCCTTCTATTCTACGAATTACCGAGCTAGCAGATATACCGGAAAAATAGCACATATTTTAATAATTACTGATTGTAAGTAACATTTTACCACAAAAATATTAATATAATATTAATATTAATATTTTAGAATTAACATACAACCTGACGCCCTTATGGGTAACAAGGGATAGCAGAAGAAGAACAAGAATTAACATACATATTTTCGAAGACCACAGATAATTGCTGCTTTTAGTAACAAAATAATTAATTAATTTTTCCTTGTTGTATTTTTTGTTATAATACTATATTTTTTATTACATATATGATCTGGATCACTTGCGTGATATACTTTGATCAGCTTCAGTTATAATACTTAATTAACATCATTACCTCGCGAAATGTTTATTAAGAAACAACAAAAATCACTCATGTGAATAATGTTCGTTTTGTAAGTAAACATTTTTAGATGATAATTCCCGACCAATTTGGAGTTGTATACCGAGAGAAAGCAGGTAACCTTGATGTAGGTATGTTGTGGTCGTTGCCCAACAACCTTAACATTTCTATCGATAAATTGTATCATCAAATCATAAAGAAAACTGTTGCGTATTTTTTTATTTACATACCAGATTGCAGTTTATAGTAAATTGCCATTATGTCAAATTATTAATTCATTGCACTATAAACTAAAAATCTGCATTTCTTTTAAATTGGCAGATTATTTATAGCTATATTTTGGTCAATGTGTTAAATGCAGGGTTGTTAAAAAAACGTTTTTTTTTTTCATTTTAATTAAAACAAACAGTTTTTTTAGAAAACGTTTAAAACATTACCAATTAAAATTATGTTTAAAACGTGTTTAAAACAGAATAGACAGGGCATTTTTCTTTTGAGTATACATAGCCTGATAATAACAGCGTTTTTTAAATTAGCGGGAATTCGTTGTTTAAAAGCGGTTAATTTGAGGCTTTTAACGAGTGTTTTCCACTCCCAGACTAAGCATGAAGTAAAATTTCGAGTTTAGAAAAGCCTAAGAATTTGGATTGGCCGCGTAGCGAAGCGGAGCGGCCAATCCAAATTAGGCTTTTCTAAACTCGAAATTTTACTTCATGCGCCACGCTTAAAAACACTGATTTACAGTGAAGTTAAAAAAACACACACATAGAACAACGATTAGGCAACCTAATATACGTTAGAGTTATTGGGTTGCTTATAATCACTGTTTTAAACAATTTGTTCAGTACAGAATTTGACTCATGTTTTATTTACATGTACATATTAGATTGCTAAAGCCGTGTATTTTAAACTTTAGGATATTTCAGTGTTTTATACGTGTGGCGCATGAAGTAAAATTTCGAGTTTAGAAAAGCCTAATTTAGATTGGCCGCTCCGCTTCGCTACGCGGCCAATCCAAATTTTTTGGCTTTTCTAAACTCTAAATTTTACTTCATGCTTAGTCTGGGAGTGGAAAACCATCGTTTAAAGATTCAAATTGAAATCTTAAAAAAAACAACGAAAGTCGTAAAATGTCTATGCATATGTATACTTGAAAGAAAAATTCTCTGTATTTTAAAATCACATTTATGCACACACAGTTGTGATATTTTATTGTAATAATATGTTATGATTAATAATGTAATTTGAAAAATCTTCAACAATTTAGCTAAAATTTAAAAACGTAAACAAACATTTTTAATGAAGTAGTATAAAATATAATTTGGAAATTTAAGATAATAAAAAAAATGTTTTAAACAAATTTAACTTTTAAAACATGTTTTTAACGAATTTAAGATTAAAACATGTCTAAAACAAAACCGTTTAAAACACAATGACTGTTTTTAAACATGTTTAAAGCATTGTTTTAAAACAAAGTGTTTTAAACATATCAACCCTAGTTAAATGGTATAGATTTTCTGGTTTTCTCAAACGAAATTTGATGTTTATTCACATGTTGTTAGGGGTATTAGGAGATGCAGTATACAGGGAATTTTTCTTTTAAATATACATACACTGTAAATCTTCTGTTATTCCTTATTTATTTTAAAGAGTTCAATTTATTGCTTTAAGCGAGTGTTTTCCACTCCTAGATTAAGCATGAAGTAAAGCTCGGAGCTTAGAAAAGCCTGAACGTTTCACCCTTTTCTAAACGCGAAATTTTACTTCATGCGCCACGCGTATAAAATACTGGTTTTAACTTAAGTCCAAAATACACGTCTTTAGCATACTGACACTTATTAAATACAATTTCGAGTTTAGAAAAGCCTGAATTTTGATTTGGACGTTTCGTGTCCAAATCCAAACGTTCACGCTTTTCTAAACTCAAAATTTTACTTCGTGCTTAATCTGGGAGTGGAAAATACTCGTTTAAAGCTTCAAACTAAGCTCTTTTAAAAAACAACAAATATCAGAAGATTTACAACATATAATTGAGATATATATACTTAAATGAAAAACTCCCTGAATATCCACAATACACTAAGGGATTATTAGTTTAGGGAACGTTTAGAAAAGCCCTTATTGATTGCATTTGTTGGATATTGGGAAACTCCCTCAAGACATCCCTTGTTTACAGCCAGCAACGGCCTATATTTTATTTCAATGGCCGGTCGCTCGATATTCGTGAAAAGTGAAATTGCCGTCAAAATATGTCGCTACGCTACTGCACTTTGTACTTATGTTTTAGTTTACTTTAAACATTTTTGTTAAAATTGACAGATTCTTATTTGTTTTACAATTGTTTCAGAAAGTGGTGCTGGGAATTTAGACGATGACGACGCGTTTCTTTCGCGCTCATGGTGAATTCTGCGCGACCCATCCATGGGAGGTGATCGTCGCCACGCTCACTCTGACAGCATGCTTGTTGACAGTGGATCAGCATCAGCATTTGCCGCCTCCCAAGCCTGCACTGCCTTACTGTGTAGGATGTCTGAACGAGGTAAAGTATCATTCAGATCTTACAACATATGTTTTTTTTAGCATTGAATTAGTAAACTGTACAAACAACCATTAAGCACAAGAACCACTCGAATTAAGATTCAATATATTTTGTAAACTACATCATACCACATATAAGATACTACTTTAGTAAAAGATATGCAGTCTCATTAATGACATTGCTAAAATATCATTATAGTGTAATGCTAGTTAATCGCTACTAGACGCACACAAACACAATACATTTCGTATTAATAGAAATCTACAGTTAATTTTGAACTAGTGATCGCAACACTTCCTTTACATGTGTTCTAACTTTATTGCAATTAAGTAATTAAGAGTTTATGTTACACTGTTTTTGTTTCTGTTTGTGAAAATGTATTTCCTTTGTTTAAGCATGAAGTAAAATTTCGAAATTTTTACTTCATGCTTATTCATGCTTAAAAACCAAATTTTCAAGCTTTTCTAAACTCGAAATTTTACTTCATGCGCCAAGCGGATAAAACACTGATTTTAAGTGATGTTCATATTATATTGATCAGGTATGAACTCTTATAATTTATAGCACGATTAAATGAATTCTAAATAACCCTATTTTGTTGTGAGAATTGAGGTTATGTAAAAGACTCAGACTTGGGGTGCCACGCTATTAAATTATTAGTTGTAAACTAACAATAGTAATCTACTAAAACGTTTTATTAATCCGAAAATGTTAATATCATCCTTAGAACCGTGTTAAAGCTGTATGCTAACGTCTATTAATATGGGTGATGGTAATTATTTAAATACGTTCAACTAATTCGTGATAACAAAGATGTTATCGAAAATAAGTATTATTTCTTCTCAAAGCAAAAAATTGTCACATCTAGAGATGCAAGTCTTGCACAAGCGAGGCGAACTCGGTATAAATGCAAAACGAAAGAAAAACCGTTTAGAAATGTCTGCGCAAGCATTGCAAAGGGATCAAGGGAGAACTGGGAGAACTGCACTCCAAATTTTGGAGCATAGAAAAGGAGAGACTGTGGTCAGGAACCACGTCCATCTACTTGTGAATAGAGTAAACGTGAAAATATTCTGCTTCGGTTCCATCTACATAAAAATACACAAACGCGGTCGCTCTTATTTCTTCGGCTAATTTGATCCTGTTTACACCATTTGTACGATGATGAAATGCATGACCTCCACAAAAAAAAACTTTTCAAAAATATTTCTTTTATTTTCGTGTTCGAAATTATTCACTTTGGGAATCAGATAGACAAGGTGGCCAGAAAATGAGTGAAAAGCTTTACTTAACGCGATTCATTAATCAATTTTGAGTACATAAAATATAAAAATAAAAATGAAAAAAATTTTAAAATTTTAAAAATTAAAATTATTGTTTGATTACTTAGTAAGCTTCACGAGGCTGTTAATATTGAAAAAATGTGACTTTGTTTTCAACATTTTCTATAAAATTATTGCCAGTAACAATCTACCTAACATTACATACACATTTCGAATATTTAGGTGGTTGGTGATAGATATGATTTTAATCAAAACATTTCAGAAATATTGCTGATTTCTTGTAACATATTTAGAATTTCAATGAGCCTTAAACCTACCTAAAGCTTTTCACTTATTTTCTGGCCACCTTGTATGAATTAAATAATACTAAATAAATTTACAATTATACTAAAAATCAAAAAATAAAATCAAAAGTGAATGAACTCTATCTTACTTGACACAGAATTCATTTGATATCGTATTTATCTTGACTAGTTCTGTTTTCTTTATAAATTCAATTATAAACATACCAAATTTGGCAAACATTTATAGAAATGTAATACATCAACAGTTTATTCAATTAAAATCAACATGATAATGAATTTACATAGGAAACAGGGTGCGGAAATATGATATTTATATAAATATCAAAATTTCGGATATATTCAATTATTCCTGTTCATAAATATAAACACTTATATTATTTATTATTTATACAGAGAGTTTTTTTAGGTATACATACCGAAATACCAAACCAAATTTTCAGGCTCTTCTAAACTCGAAATTTTACTTAATGAGCCACGCGTATAAAACACTGAGTTCAAGGGAAGTTTAAAACTACTAAAGCAGTATGCTAAAGTTATATATTTTGAACTTCACACTAAATCAGTGTTTATAAACCAAATTATCAGGGTTTAATTTAAACTATAAATATTGTTAATCTTGTAATTAAGCTTAAATAGAAGAGTTTTAATTTAAGTCGTTGCCAATTTTTATAACTTTTAAAACGTGTTCAGAAGATCACTTGTAATTGAAATTTTATGAAAAAACGTAGGTTTTTCATAAAATTTCAACCAAGAGTACGTAGAGTCATTTTTAAATTTCTCACAATATAAATAATGGGTACAGATTTTGTTTTCAAGATTTTCTTTGGCCCTTTTTACTTTCTCTCGTTTACAAACGGGAAAGTATTGTTTTAATTTAAAAGGCTGTATATACTAAAATACATGATTTTGATTTTCAAAAAAAAAAAAAATCATCAGTATGATAAAATAGACTTAATTAGTATAAGTGCTTAAATATGGATAAGTATAAGTGCTTAAATATGGATTCTAGTAGATTAGTTCTATTGTTTGTAAAAATTTGTAAAAAAACGCATATAAAACACTGATTTAGTGTGACGTTCAAATACACATAAATATCCATGATATACTGGGTGTCCTAAACCACCCGTATCCGGCATTTTTTGAGAAAACGGCTAGTCTTAGAGAGTTGGGAAAAAAAATTATTACTAAAACCATATTGAAGAATCGAATGGTGATATTGTTTTTTCCCAAGAGATTTCGCTTAAAAATGTCAAAAATTCAAGATTTTCAAATGGCATAAGTCAAAAGTGGTATTATTCAAAAGTTCTTTGAAAAATAAAAAACTTTTGTAGAAAAAATATTTTTGTAACTGGCGTTTGTTTTGAGTAATTTTGAATTGAAGTTACCAAATATAAATATCTCATGGCTACCTTATTTTTAAAGTAGATACTTAGGGCGACTTGTATTAGGACCAGAACAGTTTAACAGTGTTTACAAGTAAATGGAAAACAGTTTCAACCAGGGCTGTGAACTCTGAGTCCGAGTTAGAGTCAAAACTGTGGCGTCAGAATTTAAGTATATTTGTGATGAGAAAATCGGAGCCGCAGAGTTGGAAATTTCGTATAATTCCGACTCCGATTTTCAATATAATTATTTAAATATAATTGTGTTGGGCATATTTTGTCTTTTTTCTAAAATTTGAACCCAAATAGAGTTTTTAATAACAATGGACATTTATGTAATTTGCATATGAGAGAAAACCAAAATTTCGATTTTTTTTTCCAAAAAAACGATTAGATTGCAATTATGCAGATGTAGTAACCTTTAAACATTTATTTGTATAGCAAAATATTGCATTATTAAGTGAATATTTAAAGTGTTCACATGATTCGAAGCAGCAATCAGAGTTAGCGTAGAATTTTCAGAATTTTTTTATCCCAACTCTATAGGACTAGCCGTTTTCTCAACAAAAGGCTGTTACGGGTGGTCTGGGACACCCTGTATATTAGTATAAATATCGATATACAAGGTAGCCAGAAATTGAGTAAAAAGCTTTAGGTCACTTGATTCGTTAATTAATTTTAATTAAAATGTTTTGTATTGTAAGCCTTCGCTCTAACGCGCTCTAACAAAATAAAATAAACATGAAAGAACAACTTATTTATTGTAATAATTTTTAATAGTAACATGAGAATGATGAAAACTAAATTACTACTTGATCACTATACAGAGAATTTTTCTTTTAGGTAAACATATGCATAAAGCTGTACATTTTTCGACATGTTTTCCACTCCCAGACTAAACATGAAGTAAAATTTCGAGTTTAGAAAAGCCCCGTGAAAATTTGTCTCGGGTCGCGCAGCGACCCGAGACACATCTGGGCATCTGGGCTTTTCTAAACGCGAAATTTTACTTCATGTTTAGTCTGGGAGTGGAAAACATGTACTCAGATACAGGGTGTCCCATTTAAGAACATGTTAATTTCGATAATATCTCAAAAATTAAAACATCTATACTGTTTTTAAGTACACCGCTGGATTCTACCGCTGGATTCTACGTAAACAGTCAAAAAACTTTCCTATTTGAAATATTTTTTTATTTCCATAAATAACCGAGTCATAAGAGATAATAAAAACCAGTAGATTTTTAACATCACCCTGTATCTTCTAAACGAATCTAGTTAGCGTAGATCTGATTGCTCTATTAAACTAAACACTAAACAAGAGAATGGGACAGATCTCAGTTTTTTCGTATCTCTTACCGTTTAGCCCAGTGATGGGGAAACTACGGCCCGCGGGCAAAGTCCGGCCCGCGGAAAGGTTTAATCCGGCCCGTTTAAGAGTGCCGTCGTGAGAATGTTTGAACGCGTTCTTACTTCGTAATGTGACGACACGCATAAAAACTACCTACCTACGATTAAGCATTATTCTTTGGCCCGCTACGATTGTCTGGTTATTACAAATGGCCCGTCTTAAAAAAAGTTTCCCCACCACTGGTTTAGCCTATACCCTATAATATCAACAACAAAAAACCACTCTGTACACCAGTCCCAGTATCCTGCCCCCAGCATCCAAACGCGTGTTCCCAAATTTTATATGGGGACTGGCAAATTGGATATATATGAACTTTGGCAAAGGTCGTTTTCACAGAACAAAAACATACCACGTTCGTTCTCGTGTGGTCTCGCTTACTTTTACATATTAATTGATGAATTTTACTTTTAAGTCAACATTAAATTGTCCATTACCAATTTTCGATAAAATTAGTATCTTGCATATTTTGTTGAAGATGTTTACTGATTAATAATACACAGAGAATTATTATTTTAAGTAAACATTCCGATAATTACAGCGTTTGGTAAATTTGCAGGAATTAGTTGTTTTTATTAAAGCGGTAAATTTAAAGCTTCTAACGAGTGTTTCCACTCCTTGATTAAGCATGAAGTAAAGTTTGCTTTTGTATTTCTTTTGATCAGATTTACGTCTGGTTAGACGAAAAAATATTTGTATAATTTATACGTGGAATCAAAGTATATTTTGAACTTAACTTTTATGTAATCAACGAATATACTTAAAAGAATATTTCCCCGTATATATTTAACATTCTTATGTCTTAATTACACATGTTTTTAAATTCTTAGATAAAACTAATACTGCATCCTCATTCTTTGAATTCAATATAATGTACCTTCTATCTAAATATATGCACAGTTATATCTCAACAGACATCGACACTCTAAAATCAGTCATTATATTCGGACCCCTACGGTATCCTCAAATAAAAGACCGGAAAGCGTGTACATGCTGCAGATGGACACTTATCCGGCCTTTAACTTCTGATAGCCCTTACCGAACAAAGTAAACAAGGGATGAGACGCTCAGCTTGTCACACGAGATTTAATTTGTATTTGTACAGTGTAATTAATACGACCCTACAGAAAGGATAATATTTTTGAAATGATTCAAGGAATTAGTATTCATCAGCAGATGTTTTCTTATTTAAATATTGCATAAATTGAATGAATTCTAAAAAATGTCTATGATTGATTGTTTAAACATTAACATTGCGATTTATCTAGAACCATCATAAATAAAAATTACAAGTTTTTTTTTTGATTGTTTAAACATTAACATTTAAATAAATAAAAATTAAAACATTTTGCTGGTAAACACAACTGTCATAGGGGGAAGTTAATCTAAATGCGCTTCCAGCTAGCTCAGGGGTTTGGGGATGGAGAGCACGAGCAACTAGTCCTTAAAACACGAAATTAAAACAACAAATTTATTTACACAAAACACGCAGCAACAGCGTGGACAGTGGCAGCCTGGTCGTCAGAGGTGGTAAGTGGCGGCAGCGAAATCCGGACGAAAACGGCAAAGTCCGGTACACGACGATTCTATTCTTCTATTTCTATTGAAAGTGAGTGGGTAGTTATGCTACCCTCCACTGCGACCGCAAGGATCTATTGTGGCTCACAATTAAGGTCGAACATCCGACCTTACAGCTTACCTTCCAAGTCCATCTTCTTGATGAAGTCAAGGATCTTGTCAGGTGAAGTTTTCTCCAGGTCCTTCAGGTTTAGCTTCGGTGTGCCAAACACCGTGGTCCTGATCTGGTTGCCAGCTGGACAGGCACATATGACGTGCTCTGCTGTTTCATCATCCTCTAGGCATAGGCGGCACTCAGTGGTGTCGCTTAGTCCTAGTTTGTTAAGGTGATGCCTTAGACGGCTGTGTCCAGTGAAGAGAGCAGTTAATGTGTGAACATCTGATCTGCTCAGCTTCAACCATGAGGCCGTCCTGGCCGCAGATGGTCCACTTGTTACCGCTCTGAAATGTCTCATCCCAGGGCGGTTTTGCCAGAAATCCTGTGCCTCGTGTCTCATCCATCCGTTGTTACGGTCTCTAGCTGTTGATCTGGGTATCCCCAGAGCGGGTTCTGGTCCGATGTAGGCTGTACGCGCCCCCTCTCTGGCTAGGGAATCGGCTAATTCGTTTCCCTTCACGCCAGAGTGGCTTGGCACCCACATCAGACTGACCCCGTTTACCTGTGCCATTTGGCAGAGGGCTTCCTTGCAGTTCCGTACAGCCAGCGAGGAGCATCTAGAAGATGCCAGGGCCCTAAGGGCCGCCTGGCTGTCCGAACATATTTTTATTGTCCTGCCCGCCCAACCCTTTGAAAGGATTTCGTGGGCGCACATTTCAATGGCGTATATTTCAGCCTGAAGTATGGTAGCATACCTGCCAAGGCTGTAGTAAAGTTCAGTCCTTGGTCCGACGACTGCGGCTCCTGTTCCAGTGGACAGTTTTGAGCCGTCAGTGTACCAGTAGGAGTCAGCCTTTTCTGGGGTGATTTTGTGTCGCTCCCAGTCGTCCCTGCTTGGGAACAGGACCTTGTACGGCTGATCCTCGCAGTAGTCCGTGACTGCGTAGTCAGTCCTCATACTTAGGGTGTCATCCGCCTCAATGGCAGTTGACAGCCCATTTGGTGTGAAGACTATCACCTTCGGATCCACTAGGGCCGCGTGGTGATATCGATACGTTGCCAATCTGGCCTCGCCCTGTATTAGGATATGCAGGGGGGTGAGGTTCAGTAGCATTTCTAGCGCCGCTGATGGGGTAGTGCGTATGGCTCCAGTTACCGCCACTGTCGCCATTCTCTGCAGTGAGGAGAGCCTTGATATGGCCGTTTTTCGAGTTGTAATCGGCCACCAGGCGATACTGCCATAGGTTATTATTGGTTTTATGACCGAACCATATAGCCAGTACATTTGCTTGGGGTTTAATCCCCATGACTTCCCGCAAATTCTATGGCACGTCCACAAGGCGTACCTTGCTTTGCGGATTGTCTTGTCCAAGTGGGAGTTCCAATTCAGCGATTTATCCAGGGTGATTCCTAGATACTTCGCCTCCTCCACAAATGGTATGGTTTCTCCCCGTAGAGTAAGAGGTCTCAATTTCAGGATCCTCCTTCTCGTGAACGGGACAACTGATGTTTTGCTAGGGTTTACGTTTAACCGTTCCCCTATACACCAGTTCTGAGTCGCATCCAGTGCCTCCTGCATGGCTTCACAGATTTGGTTTTCATCCGTGCCCCTTGCAAGAATGACTATGTCATCAGCATACGCTTGCACTTCGACGTCAAGCGTATCTATTATTGCAAGCAAATCGTCTACCAGTAAAGACCACAGCAGGGGGGAAAGAACCCCTCCCTGCGGGCATCCCCTGGCAGTCCTCAGCTTGACCGTGTCGCCACATAGTGACGTTGTCACGGTTCTGGTGTCGAGCATTGCTCTGATCCAGCCTGTAATAGCCGGTGGAACCCCTCTGTCCCTCGCGGATTTGCAGAGTGATCCCGTCAGAGCAGCGTTGAAGGCCCCTTCTATGTCCAGGAAAGCTGTTACCGCAATTCCCTTGTAGTCCAGGGTTTGCGCAACTTTCCCGGCTAGGTTATTCAGCGCCAAGTCCGTTGACTTCCCCTTTTGGTAGGCATACTGGTGCACACTAAGAGGGTTAATACTCAGTATCTCCCTCCTGATGTAGCCATCCAGCACCTTTTCCAGGGTCTTTAGGATAAATGACATCAGGCTTATAGGTCGGAAGGATTTTGGTAGGGGATCTGTTTTTCCCACCTTAGGTAGATAGACTACCTTTACTTCCGACCAGCTAGTTGGAATGTAATTCCACGCTAGGCTCGCCCTGAACAGTCTTATAAGGTGGAGGATTACTTTCTCCAAGCCTTTTTGGAGTAAGACAGGGAAGACCCCATCTATTCCTGGTGCTTTGTATGGTTGGAAGGATTTGACCGCCCAACTTACTGATCTGTAGGTAACGATTTTGTTTACCACCTTCCAGTCCTGCTTCCCCGGTCTCTTAGTTCGATCCCGTGGAAGCATTGTATCCGGTGTTTCGTTACTTAGAAGGGAACAATCTGGGAAGTGATTTTGGGCCAGGATCTCTAACGTCTCTTTACCAGAGGCCGTATGTGAGCCATCAGGTCGTTTTATCGACCCAAGTGCTTGCGCCGGCTCTCTGGCTAGAATCTTGTGGATTCTTGCACTGCGGGGAGTATCATGAATACCCTCGCAGAACTTCCTCCAAGATTCCCTCTTGGCCCTGCGAATTTATTTATTGTACTCCGTTAGAGCTGTACTGTACGGTTCCCATTTGCCCGCCTCCTTAGCCCGGTTGAATAGTTTCCGGACTTCTTTTCGCATTTTTTCTAATGTATTGTTCCACCAGGGGACATTTCTACTGTCCTTTTTCCTTTGTAGTGGACAATTTTTATGGTACGCTGAGACGATTGATCGACAGATATGCTCCGCCGCCGTCTCAATGTCCTCATGACTTTTAATAGTGGGTGCCGTTGATCCCAGAAGCTCTCCAAGTGTACGCGTATAACCGTCCCACTTAGTGCTTCTAGCATTACGGTATTCCACTATTGGTCTAGTGCCAGCTTCAATGTTAAATTGAATGTTCCGATGGTCAGAGCAGGAGGGGTCTTCTGACACCTTCCAGTCGGAAATTTTTGTGCTCAAGTAGTTTGAGCAGAAAGTAATATCTAATACCTCTGCGCGATTTTTCGTAACAAAGGTAGGTTCGTTGCCAGTATTAAGTATAGCTAGCCCTTCCCCCATAATAAAGTTTAATAGAGACTCACCCCTCGGATTGGTGTCAGTGCTGCCCCACGCTAGATGGTGTGCGTTGGCGTCACATGCCACAACAAGCTGGATATTCTCCCTCTTGCTGTGGGCCACCAGTCTTCTCACAGCTGTTGGAGGTGGTGGGTCTGCGCTGTCCCCCGGGAAGTATGCCGAGCAGGCTATTACGTCCAGCCTGCTCTTCCCCACCGGGAGTTTCAGCTGCACAGCGACTACATCTCTGGTGCAGTATCCTGTCAACAGAAAGTATTCAATGTCCTTACGGATTAATATACAAGCTCTGGGTTTTTGCCCCGAACTATATGTAATTACCTTACCTGGTATGTTGCTCAGGCCGCTTATCCGGCCTGTGCTAGTCACCCATGGCTCCTGTATGAAGGCAATATCTGCACGCTCTTCTCTGAACCGTTTGCCAAGGAGAAAAGAGGCTCCTTTGGCATGGTGCAGGTTGGCCTGCACACATCTCACCGTCGGGTACATCACTTACCCAACGGTGATTTGGCTCCCCGGAAGGTCGATTTACCGCCCCTCTTTGTGCCTTGCCCCTTAGTGGACCCTTACCCTTGGCCGATGTAGGCCTAGGATGTATCCTTTGGGGTTCGCTTGGTGATCCGCTGCCGCCGGCGACCTGGTCGACTGAGAGGGTGGTTGGAGTCCGCTCCTCCTCTGTCTCCCCTGGCTCTGCAGCAGGGGGCTTATTGGCCTCCTTGTCCCTGCCTTTGACCCTGAACGTCACCTGTCCATAGCCGAAGTAGGGTTTGAGGTCCATTACCTTGAGATAGGCCAATGACCCGTCGTCCATCGAAAACGTCCAGGTCTGCCCCGGTCCTGCATCCTCATGGCGTAGAACTACCCACTCCTGAGCCTGCAGTCCCGGGTTCATGACCCTCAGTCTTCTAAGGACTACCTCTGACGCGAGCCGTTCTCCTGCTTCGTCGTCTGGGATATAGGCCACGCATATGTTTGGTTTAGGCAGCTCCTTTCCCCGTACGAGTTTGAGCCTCGCGTCGCTCCACGGCTGCAGGCGTACTAACACCTCCTGCAGCCATGAGACGGTTGGCTCATTCGCACAGGTCAGGAGCAGCCAGCCTGGCCTTGCTATGCATCCCTGGAACCTGACAGGCGGTCCGTTGTCCGGCAGCCTGTCTACTTCCGCCATGATGCTTTTGCGAAGTGTCGTGAGTTGCTCAGTCGTCAGGGCAGTGCCGGGGTAGTCAGTGTGGATTATACCCACTCTGATACCCGCGACTGCAGCCCTGTACGACAACTTCGACACTCTCGCAGTGACGTCTGTCGGTGTGTCCTTCTTGCAGGTCTTTTTTGCGCCCTGCTCAGGGGTGGTCACGTCAGAGCGTTGCCGTTTTTTTGTCGTGTCGGCCTTGGGTTGGATTTCCGCCCCTTCGGGGTGGGTACCAGTCCCTTCGGCCTCACGACGTTTACGGCCTTGCTCAATTACAGTGCTCAAGGCGGTCTCGTACGGTATTCCGCTCTTGAGCATTCTGGAGAGTCGTTTTCTTGCGGCTCCCCCGAATTTCTTGTATTTTAGCGAGAGGTTCGTCATCTTCTCAATGTCCTCATCGCTGGGTCCTGCTAGCAGCCTCTCCTCTGTGCCAGGGGAAACTGTCTCCCGCTCGCCTTCTGGAGAGGTCTGTGTCGCTGGCTTTTCTGGAGCGGGATTGACCCCAGTCTCCATCGCCTCCACTTGTGAAGTCACGAGGCTCCCCCCCTCGTCCGGGGTTTTGGTTTTATCCTTGTGGTCCATAAATGATCCCACGAGATGGGCAGAAATAAAGGTCCACTCAGGCCGTGCTCCCTTGCCTGAGTAAGCCTATTGAAATCTGGAGGTCGGCAGGTATCCAGAGTCCGCCTATTGGTGACCAGACTTACCCATCTGGCCAACTACCAGTGCTTGCTGGCAGCCATGGAAGTAGGCATAGGCTGTTCCACCGTGACCATGGGGTTTATGTGAGGTTGTCTCCTCTCGGCCCGGGCGGTTAAGCCAGGACCCCCTTCACCCTTGGGTCATATCAGATACGCCCCAAGGGCACGTGGTATAACGGCTGTTCTAAGACAGCCGGCATCGTTAGGAGCCCTGTGCAGTCCCTTGGCCACGACACGACGGTCGGGAAGGGCTTGATGTGAGGTGAGGATACATAGTGTAGGACTTCGGACAGAAGGCCCTATTAGTCGCCTTTTACGACAAGCGGGCATACTCTGAGCCTATTCTTACACCGAGCTCAGACGGAGTACACGACGATAAGGTCCGGACGGCTTCAGAAAAGTCCGAATGTATCCGGAAGGCATCGACATAGTCCGGAAAGCAGAGAAAAAGATCGGATGGCGTCGGAAAAGTCCGGAAGGCGTCGTCAGGAGCCGAGCGGTGTCTGAAAAAGTCCGGAGGATTCCGGAAAGCATTGACCAAAGGCTGCTTTGGCAGTACGAAGTCCGGAGCAGTGACAGACTGCGCTGGGAGCAATTCCGGTTCTTCTGATTAGTGCACTTGCACTAATCAAAGAAAAGTTACACAAAAAAAAACAAAGTTAAAAAGTACTTAAACACCACAGACTGCACTGGTATAAACTTGTTGCTGCTTTTATTACTGGTTTGCCACTGATGAAGAAGTGCCATCCTCTATTATTTAAATGCCGAAAACGAGGATGGAGAGGGGTAGCTTTCTTAGTGGACGTGACCTGCCGAATACGTCGCAATTACAGGCATTCAACGAATCTCGAGAGTTTTGGAATCTCATCTAATCCGTTCTTCGGAAAGGAGAATGCAAAAGACTACAAATCTCTTTTCCGAAAAACGGACTGCCGCTGGTCACCAATCCTCCCTCTAAGAGGCCAGCTCGGAGTGCACTGCAGGTGTTCGGACTCTAGTCATACAAATTACCCGAGGTAATCCCTGATCGGTCCTCAGATAATTGCGTGGGATAAACTCATTTTATATACAAAAAAAATAAAATTAGAAATTTAATTGTTGTTGCCGACGATTGAAAGGATTGCCGGTAACACTACAGACAATTTGTGATTCTAAATTCTTATTCTTGACAAAAATGTTTTAACATAGCTTAATTATAAATAATAATAAAGATATTAAAAATACAAGTAGTTACGTTAAACAATTCCTTAATTAGTATGCTTAATCTAAAATAAGAAAGATGCAATTTAAAGTAAAATATGTAAATGGAATAGCGTCGAAATGAAAAGCAATTCCCACGTCGAATTGATCATGAATGTGCAAAAAGGTCTTGTTTTCCTATCTTTCACTTCGTAAAAACATTTAACTGTATCACGATCGGTTCGGTGTGAATCAGGATTCACTTCAAACGAATTATGAACGCGCTCATGGAATATTCAAGAGCAACAGAATAATTAAAAAGGTGCTTTCACCGACCGCGCTACTGTGTGTGATCGGTCAAATGGACCCTACATTGTTTTACGGAAATATCCGTTTTGTGGTCCCATTAATCTGCTTGCTACGCCCGGCAAATCCAATTTAAAAAAACGCATGATATATGTATACCTAAAAGAAAAATTCCCTGTATAAAGTAAATCTTATTTTTACTAGAGATGTAACGGATACTAATTTGACCGGATAGCGGATATCCGGCAAACACTTGCCCGGATAACCGAATATCCGGCAAACACTTGCCCCGGATAACCGAATATGCGGACATCAGATATCCGGCTAAAGCTAGTAGTACTTGTAACCAGGGTTGTTAAATTAAACGTTGTTTTTTTTTCACTTTAATTAAAACAAACAGTTGTTTTACAAAACGTGATTTTTTTATTGAAAAAGTGTTTAAAACATTAACAATTAAAAACATTTTCAAAACGTGTCTAAAACATGTTTAAAACATGCTTAAAACGTGTTTAAAACAGAACATACAGCGCATTTTTCTTTTGAGTATACATATCCCGATAATTACCGCGTTATTTAAATTTGCGGGGTTTCGTTGTTTTGAAGCGATTAATTTGAGGCTTTTAACGAGTGTTTTCCACTCCCAGACTAAGCATGAAGTAAAATTTCGAGTTTAGAAAAGCCTAAGAATTTGGATTGGCCGCGTAGCAAAGCGGAGCGGCCAATCCAAATTAGGCTTTTCTAAACTCGAAATTTTACTTCATGCGCCACGCTTAAAAACCCTGATTTACAGTGAAGTTCAAAAAGCACACACATACAACAACGATTATAGGCAACCTAATATACGCTATAGTTATTGGATTGCTTATTTATTCATATCTACATATTCGATTGCTAAAGCCGTATATTTTGAACTTAACGATATCTTAGTGTTTTATACGTGTGGCGCATGAAGTAAAATTTCGAGTTTAGAAAAGCCTAATTTGGATTGGCCGCTCCGCTTCGCTACGCGGCCAATCCAAATTTTCTTTTAAAAGAACAACGAATGTCGTAATATTTACAGTGTATGCATATGTATACCTAAAAGAAAAATTCCCTGTATTTAAAAATCACATTTATGCACACACAGTTATAATAATAATAATAATCCATTTATTGGTGGGCCCGCCGTGGCCGAGCGGTTGAGCCGCTGGTTTCGCCAATCGTTCACGAGTAATTTTTCTAACGAAAAATATTTGTCCCGGAGTCCATGGGTGTGTGTAAATGTGTTGTGACGTCCAAATATATAGTTATAGGTATTTAGTAATAAGTTAAAGAAATAACCAAATACAAAAATATAAATAAATGATGTTGGCTAATGGGCAAGTTCCCAAGGCCAGGCAAAAGCCAAACCCAAAAAATAAAAAAAATCCATTTATTGTCCAACAGGAAACATTACCCAATTACAAGACAAAAACAAATCATAAACCTGGTACAAAAAAAATATAATAGTAATTAAATTAGAATAATTCTGTAACAATAAAATTACTTATTAAATGTTGAAAACGTGTCCTGTGAATATAAAAACAAATTTTTGGTAAGAAGTTACAGAGTAACATTTTTAGAGAATCATGAAAGATGTCACTACAATGCGAAATTGTATTAAAACAATTACAAATAATAAGTTGTGATATTTTATTGTAATAAAATGTTACGTTTAATAATGTAATTTGAAATATCTTCAACAATTTAGCTAACATTTAAAAACGTAAATAAAAAATCTTAATAAAGTAGTATAAAATATAATTCAGCAAATTTAAGATAAAAAAAAAACGTTTTAAACCTGCTTGTAACCCGTTCGAATAATGGTCAGTTAGCGGTAAAAATATCCGATTTTCGAAAACTGCGAAAGGCTATTTTCTGAAGCTGGTATTATTGAAAATAAATGTTATCGTCTTTTACCTACTAATGTTAAAATATTTCACCAAAATGTGCCTTTAGTTAATTTTGAATACTAAATATTATTGTAAATTAGGGATTACCTCACATATGTGCAAATACGGTATTTGATTAAACCAGTGTCTGCCAAACTTTATTTATGACGCAGCACACTGAGCAAGAAGAGAATTTGATTCGCAACACACAAAATACAAATCATAATAAATAATAATTAGGTTTTTGGGAGAATAGTCCCGATTTTTACTAAACTATCCGATTTTTTTTTTTTTGGTGTTATGTCAGTTTTTAAATCTCTTCTATAGCTCAGTTATTAATTTAGTTAGGATTTTGATATTTGGCAGACTATTTTGATTATACAGGGTGTCTCAAAAAAGTGTGACGTCATGATGATATATATTTTTAAATTAAATGGTGCACATTTTGTTAATAATTTGAGTGCCTTTTATAGTTACCTTCATACCCCTAAATTTTTATAGAAATCGGTTTAGTGATATCAGCCAAAAAAAATAAAAACTAAAAAAAATTGGTATTGCACTATTAATTAAAAAAAATAATAACAATTAAAAATAGTATCTCGTCACTTAAATTATAGAAGGTACTTATTAAAATAGGTCTAATGGTCCCGATAACCAAGTTTGGTGGATATGAATTATACAGAGTGTGCAAAATTTAGTGTCAATCTTTTTAAACTTTAATGCACTGTATTTTTCTTATTTTAAATTGGAACCCCTGTATATTTTTATGTCATTCCATGCGGAATTAAAAAACAAACATTTTTCCTAATTACAACCCTATCACAATTCCTAACACATAAAAAGTTATTTGCAGAAAACTCGTTTTATCAACTAATCCAGTAGCCATTTTAATTAATAAAAATCGAAGGTTGCTTTCAAAAACAATTTATTGACATGTTTTGTAATTAAGTTGCATCTCGAAAGTCTTAAAGGATTCACAGATTTTCGTCTAAGCATATTACACACCGTGAAAGTACAATGAGATCGAGAAAAAAATGATTCAGAGCAGGCATTGACTACTACAAAACGATTAGCAACACTGATTTCAATTCAATAAAAACAGGAAACTTCAAATAAATTTAAACACAAAACAGTATTCTGAAATTTGTCTTGCCAACCATGTTGTTCTAGTCAAGGCCTGCTCTGAATCATGTTTTTTTACGATCGCGTGGTATTAAGTTTTGTATAAAAAATAGTTTTAGTAATAACATTTCATAAAAAACATAACAAAAATACGCATTTCTAAAATTAATCACCTACTAGAACTTATGTTCGATATGTCTTCCGTTCTCTTGGAGGCACAATTGAAGACGAGTATGAAATGACCTTGCAACTCTTTGTAATAGGTCGGGTGTAATGTTGTGAAATGCATTTATGATTCTTTGTTGCATGTTTTCTGGTGTGGTTGGAGGTTCTTGATAAACGATTTCCTTAACGTAGCCCCACAAAAAGAAGTCTAATTTAGTTAAGTCGGGTGATCGGGGCGGCCATTTACTTGGCCCTCCTCTTCCAATCCACCGATTCGGAAAAGTTGTGTTAAGATGATCCCTGACTTGTAATGAATAATGTGCTGGGGCTCCATCCTATTGCAGCCACATTGCATCCCTCACAGCCATTGGTAAATGTTGACATAAATCTGGCAATTGATTTTGCAAAAAATCCAGATACGTTGGTCCATTTAAATGTCCGTTAAAAAAGTGAGGGCCAATAATATGTTCACCAATAATTCCCCCCCACACATTAATTGCCCATCTGTGTTGTTGATCAACATGCCTAAAAACTCTTGGATTGTGGTCGCAATAATAATGGAAGTTATGACGATTCACAAATCCATTTTTATGAAAGGTGGCCTCATCAGAAAACAAAACCTTATCAGAAAAGTCAACATGTATCCTAATTTTAGTTTGCGCCCAGTTGCAAAATTCGACACGTTGATCAAAATCTTGTTCAAAGAGTTCTTGATGGAACTGGATATGATAGGCATGGAAATGGTTGTCCTTTAAAATTCGTTGAACGGTTCTTTCGCTTACATCCACGGTAGCAGCGACTGCTTGTTGACTAACGGAAGGATTTTCCGTAATTGATAGGCACAGCCAATTGATTTTCTTCAGTTCGAACCAGCCCATTTCTAACTGGTTTTGTATAGTTTACATTACCCGTATGTATAAATCTCTCCAATAAGTTTTCCCCGGAAAATCATATCTACGAGATCGTCTCGGTTGTACTTCATGACAACAAATTCTTGAATATAAAGAGCTTAACTCATAATGCTTTTAACTTTTACATTACTAAGTGACCATTGTTAAACAATAAATTGTTTTTCAAAGCCACCTTCGATTTTTCTCATTAAAATGGCTATTGGATTAGTTGATAAAACGAGTTTTCTGCAAATAACTTTTAATGTGTTAGGAATTGCGATAGGGTTGTAATTAGGAAAAATGTCTGTTCTATAATACCGCATGGCATGACATAAAAATATACAGGGGGTTTAATTTAAAATAAGAAAAGTAAAGTGCTTTAAAGTTTGAAAAGTTTGACACTAAATTTTAGACACTCTGTATAATTCATATGAATTAAACTTGGTTAACGGGACTGTCAGACCTTATTTAATAAGTACATTGTATACTTTTATTAACGAGGCACTATTTTTATTTTTGATAAATTTTTTAAACCAATAGTGCAAAACTGATTTTATTTAGTTTTTATTTTTTTTTGCTAAAATTACTAAACCAATTTCTATAACATTTTAGGGGTATGTAGGTATCCATAGAAGGCACCCAAATAACGAACAAAATATATAGCATGTAATCTAAAAATATATATCATAATGACGTCACACTTTTTTGGGACACCCTGTATAATCAAACATATTTTCCTGAAATACGTCCTAGGATACAGGTAAAGTCTGCCAAATATCAAAAGCCTAACTTAATTAGTAACTGAGCTACAGAAGACGGGAGGTGAGATGCAGGACCCTGTATATTAGTCCACTGTTAGATATGATCCGGCCCGCGAGACATTTTGAAAAAACCCAATTAAAAAAATATTACATTAGGTACTTATACTCACGGGGGTGACAGTGGGGCGGCAAACATCAAATTCTTTGATGTTTGCCGCCTCACTCTTTGATAATCGCCGCCACTCGACTTGCTCGATCAAATTCTTTGAGGTTTGCCGCCTCACAGGCGACACATCAAAAGATTTATTGCTTCTTAATTATTCTAAACTAGTTTATTCCAGATTATTCGTTCATTTTGCCTATATAAGCGGGTGGATGGCCCGAACGTTAGTTCAGTTCTATTTG
Source organism: Philonthus cognatus (assembly GCA_932526585.2). NCBI lineage: Eukaryota > Metazoa > Arthropoda > Insecta > Coleoptera > Staphylinidae > Philonthus > Philonthus cognatus. The sequence goes on from OW052243.1 coordinate 96,471,207, forward strand.
AGCTACCGAGGTGAAGACTTGGACAAGCGATATCCTAGCGAACTGCTCGAGCCGTCAACTTGCTTTGTGACTTTGTGTGCATCTTAAGTGGTTACTAACTATAATTTGTTATTAAGTTTATTGAACGAAAAGTAAACATAAATGATGTCTGGTGGAAAGAAACGAAAAGTAGATACAGAGGGTCGCCATTTTCAAGAAAAATGGACTGAAGAATTCTTTTTTATCTTACACAATGGTAAGCCTATTTGTTTGCTGTGTAATGAATCCATTTCAGTAATGAAAGAATTCAATATAAAGAGGCATTACTCAACTAAGCATGCTACGCTGCACTCACTGACAGGACAATTAAGAACAGACAAAATCCAGAAGCTTACCGCAAATTTGGAAAAACAGCAACAAATGTTTCATAAACAAAGAACACAACTTGATAATGTTGTAAAAGCTAGTTTTATAGTTAGCTCAAAATTGGCAAAGGCATTAAAACCATTTGCCGAAGGAGAATTTATCAAGGAGTGTATGTTAGAAGTTTGCGGTATTATGTGTCCTGAAAAGAAAAATGAATTTGAAAAAATTAGTTTATCAAGACGAACTGTTGTTCGACGTATAGAAATGCTGTCTAATGATATAAAAACAACATTGACTGACCGTATGGCTGGTTTTGAATCATTTTCCATAGCATTAGACGAGAGCACCGGCACCGATTTGTCTGACACAGCTCAACTGGCTATATTTATTCGAGGTGTTGATAAGGAGTTCACTGTTACTGAGGAATTGCTTGCTTTACAGCAGCTAAAAGGAACCACTAAAGGAGAGGATATTTTTATTGAAGTTCAAAAGGTATTCACAAGTTTTGGCTTGCCATGGTGAAATTAATTGGAGTATGCACTGATGGTGCACTTTCTATGGTCGGCTTACGTAAAGGTTTCATCGGAATTTTGAATGAAAAAGCAACAGAATTAAATGTGCAAAAAGATGATTTGATAGTCCTTCATTGCATTATCCAACAACAGAACTTGTGTTCTAAGTCCAGTCGACTCCAGAATGTTATGAATGTGGTAGTAAAAACCATCAACTTTATTCGATCCCGAGGGCTTAACCATCGTCAGTTCAAAGCGTTTTTGGATGAAATATCAGCTGAATATAACGACGTAACATATTATTGTGAAGTCAGATGGCTGAGCAAAGGAAAAATGTTGAAACAGTTTTACGAGCTTAGAAATGAGATAGCAGACTTTATGAAAATAAAAGACAAACCACTATATGAATTAAGTGACCCAAAATGGGTATGTGACTTAGCATTTCTGGTCGATCTTACAGGCTATTTGAATGATTTAAATTTGAAACTTCAAAAACAAGGACAGTTACTAAATGATTTGTACAGCCATTTAAAAGCGTTTCAGATCAAACTACGCTTGTGGGAGTCAGAGATGCTGTCTGGTAACAGTTACCATCTCAACACGCTCTCTGCGTATGAAAATATTGATTATGCTCAATATGCTGAAGAACTCAAGTTACTGTCGGAACAATTTTCGAACAGATTTTGCGACTTCAAAAACATGGAAGACTGTTTCAGTTTATTTGCTACTCCTATAACATATATTGTACAAAATCCTCCAATACCCTTACAAATGGAGTTGATCGAGATTCAAGAAAACTCACTCCTAAAATCCAAATTTGAAGACGTAGAGTTGTGCGATTTCTACAAAAAATACCTAGAAGAAGACAATTTTCCGCAGCTTAGAAAATTCGCAAGAAGATTTATTTGTGCGTTTGGCAGTACTTATAAATGCGAACAGTTCTTTTCATTGATGAAAGTTAATAAATCAACACATCGTACAAGACTGACTGACGATAATTTGGAAAATTCTTTACGTCTTTGTGTCAGTGGAATTAATCCAAATATCGATGGATTAGTTTCCCAAATTCAATCTCAAGTGTCTCATTGATTTCGGTGTATTTAACTTTCGTAGTTTGTAACAATTGCAAAGTTAACGATTTAATTATAATGTGTCATTTTTTTAAATTTCATTTTGTTATTTTAATAAATTGTACTATAATAACATTGTCGTATTATTTCATGTCTAATATCAATCGCAAAAAATATTATCACTACTTTAAAATGCACTGAGTAATTTTAAACGCGGCCCGCGAACGTATTTGCACGCTAAAGTTTGGCTCTCAACATGTCAAAGGTTGCCCATACCTGGCTTACAGTATTCTGTAAATTTGACAGCGTGAAAGTCGGGGTTTCCTGTCATTCTACTTTGAGAAGTAGGGAAGATAATCTCAGTTTGTCTAAAAATATGGGGCAAAAAATGAGTTACACTGCTACTAGACGACTATACTATCATCACAGAAGTGCAATGGATAAAAAAACCAACCAAATGACTAGTTATTTGAGCAATTACGGTATTTTTGCAAAAGGTTTATATGATTCGGGTATTCTGCCTGCTCCGAATACTCAATCACTATCCGGTATTCATCGGGATACCAGATAGTACTTAAATATCCGTTGCATCTGTAGAAATAAATATAGGTTCAAAGATTTTGTAATTGTTGACTTTTTTCGATTTTTGCAGTATCGACGATTACAATCTCATACCAATCATATTATTTATTTTAATAAAACACTTAATTTGTTTAGGTTTCAAAATTATATTTATTGTACTACAACAATTGTTTCACCACACTGTGGCTTCATCAGGTAGATTCATCTACCTGATGAAGCCACAGTGTGGTGAATCAATTGTTGTAGTACAATAAATATAATTTTGAAACCTAAACAAATTAAGTGTTTTATTAAAGTAATATTATGGAGTTTCAACAGCCTCAACTATACAATATTATTTATTCTACAGACCACCATTGTACAATAATAACAAAATATAGTATATAAAATAAATACAATTAAAATACACAATACATAGAGGGTTTTTTCTTTTAAGCATACTTTTATATATTCTATAAAAACATTTGTAAACTTAATGAATATATGATTAAACCTAAGCAGTATACTTTGCACTTCACTTTTCTAAACTCGAAATTTTACTTCATGCTTAATCTGGGATCGGAGACACTCGGAGGTTTTAAATTGCAAGTTTTTCACAAAAAGAAATCGTGATATGTATACTTAAAAGAAATTTGTTCTGTGTAAATACATTTACAATCGAACTAAATTATAAAAAGTAAGACTGTAAAATAATACAATAGCTGCACTGTTAGCAATATGTTATACATTAGCAAATCTACATCATTTTCGAAAAGTTTCCCAAAACTAATGATTTTTGTCAATATTCACATTTTCAATGAGTTTTTAATCAATTTTCACTCCATGATTTTAATTAGTTTTACGATTTTAATTTTTTAAATACCAATATTTTATCAATTTGAGGATGTTTGCTAATTTTTAGGGTTTTATACCTTTCAAGAGTTTTTCAAAATAAAAATAGACTACGTTCTTCGCACTTTTGACGATTTTCATAATTTCGAATTATACAGGGTGAATTTGACGAATTAAGCACTAGTAACCTTTCTTCGCACTTTTATTTGAATTTCCAAATGTACATTTCGGACACAACGTGGCCATTATCAATTGATAAACACTAAACACAAAACAGAAATTTTAAACTATATATAGACAGGCAGATTATAATACAAACGCGGTGGGAGTGGGAGAGGTAAAGTGGATTAGGGGAAAAAACACAGATTAAGGTGGTGCAAGTAAATCTAATAATATAATACAGTGGACTTTAATCAAAATTCAATAATTTATTTTCATGTTTTTTTCATTTCAATGGCTTCTAACATGTTTAAACGATAATTTGATGATTGTTTTAATAATTTTGTGTTCTTTATTGTGATTTTGTGGCCGGTTTCTAGTAAGTGGTTAGCCACTGCAGATTTTTCGTAGTTAAGATATTTGCCGTGTGCTAAGTGTTCTTTGAATCTGGTATTTAGATTACGCTGTGTTTGATCAAAATAAACTTTATCGCAATTACAACAATCGATTGAATAAATATTAGATTGGTCTAGTTCATCTGGTTTGTTGAATGTGTTCCCTAAAATTTGATCTTCACGTAACTCGCAATCAATTTTTTTTTCATGTTCTCTATGGAGATCTCGGAAACTATAAGAGATCGAGAAACGGTTAAATGGGCAAAGTAGTACAGTTTTTCGAGCTAAATAACAGGCCATGAAATTTTTGAAAAAGTCAGGGGTAACTAGATATTTTGAAAAAAGTGAAGTGTCGATTTTTTCTAATCGATTTTCTCAGTTATTAAAAGAGATAGAAAAAAACTGTAAATGGTAAAGTTTTAGACAATTTTACACTAAATAATAAAATGCAATCCGATATTTCCCACACTAGTTTTCGAAATATAACACAAACTTGCGTTTTTCTAAATGGAAACTATAGTTCGCTATGTCATCATTAAAACGGGATTTTTTTTCTCTTTAAATTGGTGTCACTTGACATATGTATTCATAAAAATAACTGAGTTATTATCAATTTTGTAATTTTTTTACAACAAAAAATTACTAAGCCATGAAATTATGACTATAATAAAACAATTTCGATTGTTTCTAACAGTTAGTTCCATTGGTGTTTTTTGTCAATTAATTTAGTGTTTAAAACAACTGTTTTTTTATAGACATATTTTTCTACTAATTTCTATTCCTGCCTACACGTAACTTTCAAATTAACTTATTTGACAGAAATTTAACAAAGTACTATATTACAAAAAACCGCAATTGTTTTATAATTGTTATTTTTTCATGGCTATTTTTTGGTATACAAAAATTACAAAGTTATTAATAACTCAGTTATTTTTATAAATAAGTATGTCAAGTGACAAATCAGTTTAAAGAGAAAAAAATCCCGTTTCAATGATGACACAGCTTACTATGGTTTCCATTTAAAAAAATGCAAATTTGTGTTATATCTCGAAAACTAGTGTCGATTGAAAATATCTGATAACATTTTATTATTTAGTGTAAAATTATCTAAAACTTTGCCATTTACAGTTTTTTTTCTATCTCTTTTAAAATTTAAAAACATCGATTTAAAAAAATCGACACTTTTCACATTTTTTAAAATATCTAGTTACCCTTGACTTTTTCGAAAATTTCAGCAAGGGCTTTTTATTCAGCTCGTAAAACTGCACTACTTTGCCCATTTAACCGTTCTTCTATCTCTTATAATTTCCGAGATCCCCATTGAGAATATGAAAAAACTCACCCTGTATTAAGAAAAATAATCGACAGTGCTATATTAGGATATATTGATGCAGGTCATTAATATACCCTGAATAACAAATTTAAAATTAAAATATTAATAATAAAATAATAGTCGAGAATTTGTATGTAGGTATATAGCTCGTTCCATTTAACTAGGCCAAAAAATAAAACACATTTGCGCTCATAAAACCAACAGTCATAAGATGCGAGTTGTTTTACTTATATATAGCGAACGGTATCGAAATGGCATTTTTAGGTTGCACAAATAAACTCCACAGAGATACAATTGCATTTCTTGCCTAGTTAAATGGAACGAGTTCTAAATATTAGAGTTGACAATTCTTGTCATTAAATGTAACATTACTAAAAAAAAACAATCAACACTTCTTGGTTTAATGTCAAAACTGTCCATACATTGATATCATTTGACCGATTTTACATTGGTAATGTACAAATTACACGATTTTAAATTAGTTATATTTCATCAATGTTTGGTTACTTTTTACATTCAATTTTCTTTTAAAATGGCAATTCATGTTAGAGGATTTTTTTCTTATTCAAATTCCGATGTATACGCTGTGCATTTTTTAAAAGCGTTAAATTTGAATATTCGACGAGGGTTTCCAATTTTTGGTTAAGCATGAAGTAAAATTTCGAGTTTAGAAAAGCCTTAAAATTTGGTTAGGTCGCCCCGCTTTGCGGAAACCAAACCAAATTTTCAGGATTTTCTAAACTCGAAATTTTACTTCATGCGCCACGCGTATAAAACCCAGAAATATTGTGATGTTTAATATACACTTCTAAATCAGTATGCTAAAGTAGAATATTTTGAACTTTTCTTTAAATCAGTGTTTGATACGTTTGGCGCATGAAGTAAAATTTGGAGTTTAAAGAAGCCTGAACATTTGGTTTGGTCAGGCTTTTCTAAACTCTAAATTTCACTTCATGCTTAATCAAGGAGTGAAAACACTCATTAGTAACTTTAAATTGAAATTTAAAAAAAACAACGAATTCGTGAACAAATACAGCGTGTATATCGGGATATGTATACTTCAAAGGAAACTCCCCGTATGTTTTATGTTTTGATTATTTTTCACTACAATCGATAATATCCATATTATGATATTATAGAATAACAATTCAATAACTAATTTAGCTTTACTTAATATATAAAATTACTATAATTATAAATGAAATTGCCAATACTTGGTTGCAGAATACTTCAAACATTAGAAGTGCGATTCTTTTCGCAATCTACAACAAGTTAGTCTTACAAAGACTATATCAAACACTCATTGAAACATCTGCTTCCCGAGCTAATACCCCGACGGACATTGAATTATACAACAAGTGTTTGCTGTTACATACAGTAACCTACTGCAAATCTAACAATTTGGGTCAAATTATTCAGGCCATCTATAGACGCGTTTCGAGATTTATCTCTCATCAGTATAGCTTTGCCAGTCTAAGGTGTCAAATTGTTTAGCGATAATGGCAAAGCTATACTGATGAGAGATAAATCTCTAAACGCGTCTATAGATGGCCTGAATAATTTGAACCAAATTGTTACATTTGCAGTAGGTTACTGTATGTAACAGCAAAAACTTTTTGTATAATTCAATGTCCGTCGGGGTATTAGCTCGGGAAGTAGTTGTTTCAATGAATTTTGATATAGTCTTTGTAAGACTAACTTGTTGTAGATTGCGAAAAGAATCGCACTTTTAATTTTTGAATTACTATAATGTTTGTATAAACTGCAAACAATAAGTTTTGATTAATTAAGACTTATTGTTTGCAGTTTCTACGAACATTATTGTAATTTTATGTATTATGTTAAAGTTTTTGTAAACTAAAAGAAGCGTAAGCTTTTTTTCTTACATTTAAACAGTTTTGAATTTTTAATATATTATTATACTACAATTATTTTGCAAATGTATTGCTTTTTCAGGTAGAAAGAGTAACAAATTGTATAAAATTTTTGTCGCTTTTTATCTATATACAGACTACTGTAGTGGAAGGAACATTTTCAATAGTGGGGAGGTTAATAATTCTGTTTGCTCGTTGAGGAGAAGTCCGTAATTTTGATGTTTATGATTTTTAAAAATCTTATATTTTTATTATTTAAATAACAAGCTTAAATATATGTATGTATATTTGCTTGCACCACACTTGGCATCGCTTGCGGCACACTAGTGTGCCGCGGCGCACACCTTAGCTGGCTTTGGTTTAAAGTATTCGGCTTGTGCTTAAATCACTATCTGTTATACGGCCGGATAATTAAAAATCAGCCGGATATGCCGGATAGTAACCGGATATCCGTTGCAACTTTACTTTCTGAGATCTAAAAAATGTCAACATTAAGGATAAAATATGACTCTACCCAAACCTAAGCAGCTTTTTTCAGCAAAGTTTACAAGAAGGCCAACTGTTTATTAACATTCAGCAATATTGAAACTGAATTCAAAATAAACCACTTTCAAATAATAATTGGAGGTTTTTAGGACAAGCCTGAATTACAAAAATATTCAAATGTCCCGTTCCAGTTGTGCGGTGCAAATATTAGCAATCATTTGAGGTGTTTAATCATTGCAACATGCAGAAATGTCGTAACTATCGCCGGCTTAATTATTAAGAATGGTTTGTTTGGCCTTGAGTAAGCCACCGTAGTAAAGTAAGCAAAAGAGGTGAACGTTTCTTCTTTTGTTGCAGGCGGAATACAATGCTGCAGATGTGATCGTGATGACTTTAATCCGGTGCTTAGCCGTCCTTTACTGTTACTACCAATTCCGGAATCTTCACCGTCTTGGCTCCAAGTACATTCTGGGTACGTACGTTTGCAGTTTCCAGGGAAAGTAAAGTGAAAATAATTGAAGGTTGCGACTTTTGATTGAGAGAAAGTAATGTGACATCATAATAAAGACGTAATCGAGACGGAGTCTGTTTTGTCAGAGCAACGTGCGGTCTAAGGCATAATATGCATGATTATAATTGCACAAACGCATTTAGATTAGCCATAAATGTAAAACTGTTCAGAATAACTTTAATTCCTAAACGAGAAAGCATTTTTTTTGATTAAAAACAAACGCTGAGATTAAACTTTTATTTCAATTAACTTACTTAAATTACTTAAATTAAACTGTACCTCAGGTATTAAATTGTTCCTACCTACTAATAGTCATTAGAATTAGAATATTCGATGAAATTTAGTGAGTAAACATTGGTCTTTTAAAATATATAAAAATCTAAAAATACCCAATAAATAGTTTCTGAGTAATTTTTAAATGAATGTATGATAGTTTTATAGAAATGTAGATAAAAAAATCATATCTTGAAAATATTTTGAGGTATCTTTATGAAATTTTGTACCGATGATAAAAGAACATTATCCTTTCAAAATTTAAAAACTTCTAACGAGTGTATCCAATCCCAGATTAAGCATGAAGTAAAATTTCTAGTTTAGAAAAGCCTGAACGTTTGGATTTGGACGCGAAAAAATTTTACTTCATGCGCTACGCGTATATACCACTGAAATGTTATGAAACTAAAAATATACTACTACTTATTTAAAGTGAAGTTTAAAATTGATTGATTTAGAAGTATATTTTAAACATCACATTATTTCGGTGTTTTATAGGGGTCGCACAAAAATCAAATTTCTAGTTACAAAAAGGCTGAAAACTTAAATTTTCGAGATATAAAACATTCGTTAAAAACTTGAAATTAACCGATTTTCAAAAACAACGAATACAGCGTATATATCAGAATGTGTATACCTAAAAGAAAAATTCCCTGTATGTACAAGTTTTATTTTAATGTCTGAAGGAATTTAATTAAACGCCTGTAGAAAAAGTTACAGAAGCATAAGTTAGATAAAATAGTGCAAAATGTTGTATATCAGTGATTTAATTTAAAATTGGTTAAATAAATTACCATCTAATTCAGGTAATTTTTTTAACCAATTTTAAATTAAATCAGCAATTTAAACGAGCATATTTCAATCTTAATAAATATACAAGTAAAATTAAAAAAGGTAATTCATGCAAAATTCAGAAAATGGGTGTTACCACTGTAAGTAACTAAATTAAATAAATTGTACTAAACGAATAATATTCGATATTCGCCATGAATACATATACGAATATCAAAAATAGATCGAATAATCGCCAAATCGAATACGAATGTCAATATTCGGAACATACCTAGCAGTGGCGGTTCGTCCATAAGGACTACGGAGCTACATTAAAAGCGTTTAATTTGAAGTTTCGAGCGACTTTTTCCACTCCTTGAATTTAAGCATGAATTAAAATTTCGAGCTAAGAAAAGCCAGAAAATTTGGTTTGGTCACGTAGCGCTACGCGACCAAACCAAATTTTCAGGCTTTTCTAAACTCGAAATGTTACTTCATGCGCCATGCGTATAAAACAGTAAAATATTGTGATATTAAAAATATACTGCTAAATCATATCACGAAAAATAAAAACGTACATCAAATATTGTGCTTTGTTAAGATATTTTCAATCTTGATTGTACAATTTCAACGGTTCTAATGATATCAGTTTTATTTAATGTCATGATTTTTAATAAACATGGACATCCTAACTAGTAACATTTTGTTCAGGCTTAAACAAGGAGTGCAAATACTTGTTAGGATAAAATTAAAACCATTCATAAAAATACTGAAAATAACAATATTTTCTTTAAATAAATGTAAAAAAATCTAAAGATTGTTCAATCAACATAAATTTGACTAAATATACACATACAGTAACGCTCAGAAACATTTCACACTCTGATTCAAACGATTTTTACGGCAAATTCAAATCGCTTTAAAATTTCATACATATATATTATCGTTCATTTTTACACAGATAAATGTTGACAAATCCTTACGTTGCAATAGATTCAATCAATATTCTTATTATAATTTTTGTATTTGTAATTAATTAATGATTTTGGCATTTTTAATTGTTAAAATGAAGATGTGGCATTTTTCTTACTTTCTTAGATGTCAAGATGTGTTCGCTGGATGAAAATTGTCAACAACAACCATGTGTCTTTTGAAGAAATGGGTTTTATTACTTCAATAAAGCCATATGTGTTGTTGGTAAGTTGATAGCAAAGCGACATAATCAATAAAAGACAATTAAACATTCTATCAATAAAAAATCATGAAATTATCAAAAAATACCAAAGTGATAATAAGACTTCAATCTATTTCATAATTCTTCCCAAGGGTTTGTCAACATTTATTTGTATACAAATGTAGGATAACATATCTATGATACATTTCAAAGCGATTTGAATTCATTTACCGCAAGAATTGTATAAAAATAAGAATGTGAAGTCTATAGAGTGCTACTGTACATTTGGTTTTACCTCAAAGACAATTAAAATATCTTATTTGATCATAATGTCTTAAGTAATAAGACAACTTAAGACGATAAATATCCATTGAAACAACTACTTTCTGTGCAAATACACCTCCGGGTATTGAATTATACAATAAAATATTTAAAATCTTATTTAATTTGATTTGTTACAACGCTCTATTAAAGTACATGTAACGTATAGGTCAAATTCTCTTCCAACCAACTAACAAATACAAATTTAAAATGAAAGGAGAAATAACAAAAAATTAGAAGTGAAAGGACTTGGATTAAAACTAATGTCTTAGGCCATCTATAGACGCGTTTCGAGATTTATGTCTCTTCAGTATAGCTCTACTTATGACGTTTTAAAAATATTAGGAATAAAATTAAAATAAACTTACTTGGAAAAAGTGTTGTGTGTGGAATGAACAGGTACACAGAAATGGAATGAGTGAAAAATATGGTCGGTATTTATAGGTAAAAAAGGGATTGTCATTAGCAGGTATGAAGAATGTGAGACCTTATTATTTACCTTACGGTACAGTTCAAACAAGATAAATTCAAATTCAAAACTATTTGAATTCGAGAAAATAAGCTTACGCTTCTTATAGTTTGCACACTTTAAACATAATATATAAAATTACAAAAATGTTATTCGTGAAAATGCAAACAAGACATTGTTTGCATTTTCACAAATAACATTTTTGTAATTTTATATATTATGTTTAAAGTGTGCAAACTATAAGAAGCGTAAGCTCATTTTCTCGAATTCAAATAGTTTTGAATTTAAATTTATCTTATCTTATTTGATTTTTAAAAATCTTTTTATCAAAGTTAAAATTTTAAACTAAAATTCACGAATTTTATTTTAATACTTAAATAAATACAAAGTAAAAAAATTTTTGTTGAAATATCTACATCAACTGATAATTATTTTTTTTTAATATGGCGTTGGAAACTAAGTCCATTCGGCCAGAGGTAAGATTTAATTATGTATATAATGATAATTGATCGTTGAAACAGTTATTTAACTTACTATTGAAGAATTTTAAAATTAAACGTGTTGAATTATTTGTAATTTTAATGAATTTATATTGACTGATATCTGTTAGTTTTGGTTTTTTTATTTAAAATTATGTCCTAATTTTGTTTTTATTTGAACTGTGGTTCATTTTTTTAGCAACAAACGTCTCGAGATTTTTTAATTGTCTATATAAAAAAGTCCAAATTTCAGTATTTCTATACAAGTCGAATGATTTATATGCTGATTAAATAATCTGTCTCCAAATCCATTAGAATTTTCTCTTTCTTAATTATTTTTAAAAAATCTATTTTTTTTGAAAAAAACTAGTCAAGATATTTAAGTTTAGTACAAAGCAAAATAAGCCTATGCGGATTTTCCTAGAATTTTTTAATCAAAATATAAATACATACCTACCTACATATTTAGTGTGATTTCAGTAGTTTAGATCTTGATCTTTATTTAACCGTTTAATAATATTTTAACGACAGTTTGCCGCTACTTGATTAAGCATAAAGTAAATATTTCGAGTTTAGAAAAGCCTGACAATTTGGATAGGTCGGATAGCGAAGGGAAGCGAAGCGAAGCAAGGCGACCAATCCAAATTTTCAGGCTTTTCTAAACTCGCAATATTTACTTCATGCGTTAAGCGTATTAAACACTGACTTAAATTGAACTAAGATAAATTCAAATTCAAAACTATTTGAATTCGAGAACATAAGCTTACGCTTCTTATAGTTTGCACACTTTAAATATAATATATAAAACTATGAAAAAACTATTCGTGAATATGCAAACAATGTCTTAATTAATAAGACAACTTAATACGATAAATATCCATTGAAACAACTACTTCCCGTGCAAATAAACCTCCGGATATTGAATTATACAATGAAATATTTAAAATCTTATTTAATTTGATTTGTTACAACGCTCTATTAAAGTATATGTAACGTTTAGGTCAAATTTTCTTCAAGCCAACTAACAAATACACATTTAAAATGAAAGGAGAATTAACAAAAAAATTAGAGCTAAAGGACTTGGATTAAAACTAATGTCTTAGGCAATCTATAGACGCGTTTCGAGATTTATCTCTCTCCAGTATAGCTTTGCTTATGACGTTTTAAACAATTTAGGAATAAATTAAAATAAACTTACTTGGAAAAAGTGTTGTGTGTGGAATGAACAGGTACACAAAAATGGAATGAGTGAAAAATACGGTCTATATTTATAGGTAAAAAAGGGGATTATGTCATTACCAGGTATGAAGAATGTGAGACCTTATTATTTACCTTACGGTACAGTTAAAACAAGATAAATTCAAATTCAAAACTATTTGAATTCGAGAAAATAAGCTTACGCTTCTTATAGTTTGCACACTTTAAATATAATACATAAAATACGAAAAAGGTATTCGTGAATATGCAAACAATGTCTTAATTAATAAGACAACTTAAGACGACAAATATCCATTGAAACAACTACTTCCCGTGCAAATACACCTCCGGATATTGAATTATACAATGAAATATTTAAAATCTTATTTAATTTGATTTGTTACAACGCTCTAGTAAAGTATATGTAACGTTTAGGTTAATTCTCCTTTCATTTTAAATGTGTATTTGTTAGTTGGTTTGAAGAAAATTTGACCTAAACGTTACATATACTGTAATAGAGCGTTGTAACAAATCAAATTAAATAAGATTTTAAATATTTCATTGCATAATTCAAAATCCGGAGGTGTATTTGCACGGGAAGTAGTTGTTTCAATGGATATTTATCGTCTTAAGTTGTCTTATTAATTAAGACATTGTTTGCATATTCACGAATAGTTTTTTCGTAATTTTATATATTATAATTAAATTGAACTTCTAGTAAAACATCATTCATTTTAAAAATAAAAGAAAACAAACAAAAAAGAGTTGAGTGATTCATATTTACCGATAGACCTACGATTTTTATATTAATCTATTATGGCTAAATTTACAATAAGACAATATATTAGGAAATTTACAATGAAACAATAAGAATAATATTTGCGTATTCGCAGTAAATTTCTAATACGAATTCCGGTATTTGGAACGACCCTACTAAATTAAGTTAATTATGATTTTTTTATCAGGGCGCTAATAGGAAATTTCGCATCGGGACACATTCTAACTTCGGTATTGCCCTGTTAATAATTTAAAATATTTAAGAATTTTCAAATGTAATATCATTTATAATAAGTAAGTACAGCGTGTATGCTATTCGTTACGATCAAGCCACAAGGTATACGTCGTATACCCGCTACTACAGCCCTGGTATAGCTGTGTAACTCAAATATTTTTCGTATACTATATCCTTCGGGGTATTAGCTCGGAAAGTAGTTGTTTTAATGAATATTTTAAGAACTCTCAGCGCGAAACATTTCTGTGGAAAGACGATAAATTCGTTGTTAAATGTTTTTGTAAACTTCTATTGATGTTACAGGAATTGCTGGTTTATTTACGGTATTCTCGAGCTTCGTATTTACGTCAACCGTTCTGAACATTTTGCGAATCGATGTTTCTGAATTAAAGTGAGTGATATAAATATTTTTTCAGGCGCGGTTTATCTTACCGTACTTTTCTGTTTCCAGGGACGCTTTATTTTTCTTTCTGTTATTAATTGACTTGTCGAAAGCTGCGACGCTGGCGGAATTCGCTTTGAGCGCCTCTAATCAGGAAGAAGTCAAGAGTAACATAGCACGGGGAATGTCTGTTCTCGGACCAACAATTACTTTAGACACTATCGTTGAAACTCTAGTCATAGGAGTAGGGACTTTATCAGGTAATCTAAAACACACGACCGGGCGTGATGTAATGAACTAACAATCGTATTTAACAGGTGTATATAGACTTGAAATGCTGTCATATTTCGCATGTCTATCCGTCATCGTTAACTACGCTGTCTTCATGACCTTCTACCCAGCCTGTTTATCTCTTATTCTTGAAGTAAGTAGTCTCCGCAAATATTTTTTTAATACCAATCTGCATGTCCAACGTTTTCCAGTTATCACGCACCAAAAATATATACGGGAAAAAGGACATCAAAAGTTCTTTAATATCCAGGGCCTTGAAAGAAGAGGACCAGAAGTCAAATCCTGTCGTACAAAGAGTCAAGCTAATTATGTCAGTAGGGTTAATGCTAGTACATGCGCATAGGTAAGTCTCGTGTTTAAAAATACATACGCGTTTATATTTAAAGATCTTTATCTACCAGAACCATCTCCAAAATGTAAATTTTGCATTTTTTCCCAATAATACTTATGTCATTCATATTTATTATGTCGCGACCTTATGGCTTATTTACGTGCACACATTGTATACCTATATAAAAACAACATTTTCCAATACTTACAGTTGGTGGCCGTTGCGGGAGGGTGATGATGCCATCTCGACTCTTGTAGTTGAGCAACGCATGTCTTTAAATCGCACCGATGACACCGCTCTTCACGGATACATTATGAAGTAAGTCGACTTTTTTTATTATTAATTAGAGCTTATTCCATTTAACTAGGCGAGAAATGTGGACATTCGGATAGATATGTTATTGTCTGTGTAACTAATTAGGTAATTTGCCTAAAAACAATGACATCTTGATACCGTAATTTACTTTTGATAAGTTAAACAGATTGCTTCTTAGTGCTTTTAGTTTTATGTGGGCAAGTGTATTACAATTTCTCGCCTAACTGAATGAGATGAGTTTTAACTGACACGTTTTAAGAATTTATTGTATTAATTAAATTAAGGATTGGAATACCGGTAAACCGGAATACCAGTATACCGGTTAGTCGTCAAAAATTGTTTGTGTACCGGTATTTTGGTAAATTAATTAAGGCAATTTATATGCGTTTTCTGTACTTCGTTTATTAATTCAGTGCTTTAATGTTCTTTTATAGAAAATGCGGTCGCAGGATAGCCTGATATCCGGCTTAGATTTTTGCCGGATATCCGGTATATCTCTAACATCAAAAAGAATATCCGAGAATATTTACTGATTTTTTAAAAAGTGAACATTTTTTTCGAAAATTTGAAAGTTTTGTAAGGGAGGACCAAACCAAATTTTCGGAAAATTAAATATCGTGCTATATCCCAGTGAGTTTATTTTAGTAAATAATTAAATGAAAAAAGATTACAAATCGTCGCAAAGGAATATTTTACACCTTCACTAAATTAGTATTTCAATATGTTTTATAGATACCAGAAAAAAAATTAAGACGTAATTACGCTAGTTTAAAAATGTTTAATATTTTTTTAAAGTAATAACGGTAAAAGTCGGAAACATTTTACTAAGACTAGCAAAAGTGTATACTTTCTTTACAGTATAAGTATTTTTACAAAATATTTCATCATTAAATAGGGATGTAGTAAAGGGAACAATATGCTGAGTTTCGAGTGTTTGGATATACTATCTCTAATTAATAATTTATCACAATTTTTCAAACAAAACATTTTCGTAAAATCATTAATTTTATTACATAATATATACTTTGCTCAATAATTAAGATATTTTAATTTCCTTCAAAGCATGTTAAAGTTCATTCAATCCAAGTAAATTTTGTGAATGAATTTTTCTAAAATTTATTTATATTGATGAATATTTCAACAACAAATTAAATTTAAGCAGGTAAAAGTTCCATTTCATGTTAATTATGTAAAAGTTTTATAAATTCTTTTTTACAATTAAAATTATGACAATTATAATTGTCATATTTTGTCATATAATAATGTATTTAAGTTAAGCATGTACTATTATTTTGTTCTTATTTTAATTATGTTAGTTTTAGTATTAAAGTTTGTTTATTTAATGTAAATATACATTATCCTCTTAATGGTGTCTGTTGGGCAACACAGATATATATTATTCAGTAATTGATTTATTTAAAGAAATTTCAACCTTGAGTTAAATATCCAGTGAAGTTATTTAAATTACAATGATCGCTAATCATAGTTAAGTAGTCTCTGCGTAAATTCTATAAACTTTATGTTGAATGTTAAATGTCAACAGATTATCAACTGTTGACATTTTACAATTTTTTCAATTAAAAAAAATCCTCAAAACGTTATTTTTACATATTTTCAATTTTGGTTTAATATTTGCAATCAATTCTAAGCATAAAGTAAAATTTCTAGTTAAGAAAAGCCTAAATATTTGGTTTGGTCTCGTAGCGAAACGGAGCAACTAAACACACATTTTTCTAAACTGGAAAACACTGAAATATTGTAAAATTAAAAATATACTGTTAAATCAGTATTAAAAATATTCTGCTAAAGCAGTTTTAAAAATTTACTTGCTAAACAAGAATATTTTGAAATTCACAATATATTTGTGTTTTATATGCCTGGCGCATGAAGTAAAATTTCGAGTTTAGTAATGCCTGAAAATTTGGTTCCATTTTTTTGGCTTTGCTAAACTCGAAAATTTCGCTTCATGCTTAATCAAAGAGTGGTAGGTAACATTTAAAAGTTCAGGTGAAAGTTCAATCTCATGTTGATATAAAAGTTTGACTAATTATATTTTTTCGCGCACAAAATAAACCCCCTGAGTAATCGATTATTTTAAAGAATTTTATGTTGATTTGATAATCTATTGATTTTTTAATAACTTTGTCAATGAAAACATTCTCTTAAAATCGTTGATTTTATTGCATATTTTTAATCTTGGTTTAATATTTTGGGACAATACGTAGAGAATTTTAACTTTCTTTAAAGCAGATTTAAGCGCAATCAACTGTAAATTCTATGAATTTTATGTTGATTGTATAAAACTTTGATATTTTACAGTTTATTAAACAAAATGTATTGATTAATTAAAAATAAACACTTTCACAATTTTTTTTTACGAATTTTTAACTTTGATTGGATATTTTGAAAAATCCAGTGTAGATACTTAAATTTCGTATTTTCGTCAAAATTTAATAATTTCTGTAATCTTTTCAAAGAATTTACAATTTTTGAAAACAAATAATTACTAATTTTAAGATGTTTTTACTCAACGTTTCAATTATTAAATTACAATTACGGAAAAAACAAGCGTGATATTAAAATGTTAAAATGAATAAATTTTTTTAATCAATATGAGGATTTCGAACTTATCCAATAAATACTTTTTCAAGCATATTAAAAAAACATATCTTCATGTCTATTTAATAATGATCTATTGATTTTTTGTTAAAGAGAGTACGCTCTCAATTTATAATATTTTTTATAAATTATTTAAATTTAAGAAAATAAGCTAGCACTTCTTTTAGTTTGCATAACTTTAAACATAATATATAAAATATACGCACGTTATCGTAATTTTATATATTATAATTTTAGCTTCAAAAAGAATTTATTACAAAAATCTGTATTTTAAATTAATTAAAAACCACGTTAAATTTTTAGAAATATTCTAAATGAACATCATAAATGTATTTTTTTCGGAAATATTTCAACTGTGCTGTTGTAGTGCATTTAATTTTTATTTATTTATTTATTAACGGAATCTCCTTTTACATAAATCTACGAAGATAATTATTCACGCATATAATAACTATAAAAAAAACACAATAAATTACATAGAAATACCAAAAAGTATATAACCCAGATAGTACTGTAAATAATATTTCGAATGTTACTCTTACATTACGAAAGACTTTTTAAAAAAACTTGACATCTAACATCTAAGTAATAGTAATAACAATAACAATAATATATTTATTTGTGCTAATAAGTAATTAAATACATGTAAAGATTAAATAAATAATCATTAAAGAAGCAAAACACAGTTTCAAAATTCCTTGACTACGAAATTTTCTTAAAAAGATGTAAAACACGGAGAATACTTATTAATTGACAAACGAACATTAAAATGAGTAAAAATAATGAATAAATAAGCATCAACCAAACAACTAACAAGGTAAAAATATGGAAATTAAAATAATAATAATAAAAATGAGTACTTGTTATGACTAGAAAATGTCCTTAAAACGGTGTAAATGACGGAGAATACTTATTAAATTATTGACTAACGAACATGAAAATGAGTTAATTTATTTTACTAATTTTTATGTTCGTTGGTCAATTAGTAAGTATTAATTAATTGACTAACGAACATAAAAATGTGTTAATTCGTTTTACTAATTTTTATGTTCATTATTCAATTAATAAGTAATAATAAATTTCACAATAAAACACTTTTTACTCTGTTTGTATAACACCTTTTATTAAATGTGACAGCAGTTTTGACAAATTTAGCTTGTCATTATCAAACATAAAGCAAAAAACACTTTATGTTTGATAATGACAAGCTAAATTTGTCGAAACTGAAGTCACATTCAATAAAAAGTGTTATACAAACAAAATAAAAAGTGTTTTATTGTGAAATTAACATGTATAATGAAATAGAAGCCTCCACAATACAGAATTTATTAATTAATTGACTAACGAACATCAAAATTGGTCAATTCATTTTATTAATGTTTATGTTCGTTAGTTAATTATTAAGTATTAATTAATTGATATTTGAAATATTTGGTTTGGTTTGACAAAACCAAGTTTTCAGGCTTTCCTAAACTCGAAATTTTACTTCATGCGCCACGAGTATAAGACACTGAAATATTGTAAATATCGCAATATAATACTAAAGCAATATGCTAAAGACATATTTTCAACTTCACGTAATACCAGTGTTGTATATGCGTGGCGCATGAAGTAAAATTTCGAATTTGGAAAAGCCTAAACATTTTCAGTCTTTTCTAATCTCGAAATTTTACTTCATGCTTAATCTGGGAGTGTACAAGACTAGTTTAAAGCTTTAAAATAAACTCTTTAAAATACAACTAATGTCATAAATTTTACAACATATGCATATGTTTACATTAAAAAAGTAAGCTTTTTATTACAATGTTAGGATCCAAAAAGCTTTGGGTGAAAATGCGGGAACTGAAAGTTTTTTTTTCATTTTTCTCGATATTTTTTTAAATACTGATCATATTACACTAAAAAAGACTGTTATTCCTTACTTCACTTTTTACACACAAGGTGCTCATTATTAATAACAAACTAGAGTTTGTTATTGATAATGAGCACCTTGTGTCTCGAAACGTACATCTAACGATACAAATAAAAAGTGAAGTAAGGAAAAACAGTATTTTATTAGTGTAATAATCACTTCACGTAAACTCAAAAACATACAGTAACTGATCATATTGAAAAATGTTTCAAATAAAAGTTGTAGTTTTCGAGATAATATTTACATACGCCAATGATTAAACAATAGTTGTGTACATATGTATATAAAAAAAATACAATAAATATGTTCTACACGAAAACGAATAAAATGAGACAGGACTAACAATAAGATAATAAATATAATTGTAAAATAAAAATAGTGTATATAGCTATCTAAAAACAGTTATTAAAAAAAATGATGAACACATCACCATTTTCTGTTCTAAAACTAAATTTACAATGCACTTTTTTTCTCCGGTGTTCCAAAAATGGAACACGAGTGTGTTTGCGTTATGCGGTAAAAATAATAATTCGGGAAAATCTGGTTAACCATAAAATAATGATATTGTAATATATCGGTAAACCGCTTTTGATTGATTGATTAATTGATACCGAAATACCGGTATTTGAAAAAAGTCGGTAAATTTCCAATCCTTAATTAAAATTAATAATGTGCAAATAATTTTTTCATATTGGTAATTAATTTTCTTTCAGATGGGTCACTCTTAGTGCCGATCATATAGTAATCCTGATCCTTTTACTTGCTCTAATAGTTAAGTTTATATTTTTCGAAAATAAGGAAGATCTCGATATTACAATGAACATGGATCCAAAATCATTTGATACGTGCAATCATAGCTGTGGACAAGTCGGGAAGCTCCCAAGGAATTTATTCATTCCCGCCGTTCCATTCTTAGGCACCAAATCTTTCTTCCTAGAAAAGGAGGAAAATGAGGAAGAATTTGAAGACAAAGAGGTTCAGACTGAAACTTTCGTGGAACCCCACGAAACGATAAAACCACCAGAACCGGCGGTGAAACAACCCAAGAGGAGTTTGGATACCTGTGTCTCTATATATAAATCTGATTTGGGAGCGGCTGCTTTAACGGATGAAGAGGTTATAATGTTGGTTAGCAACAAGAATATCCCCGCGTATCAAATTGAAAAAGCTGTTGATGATTGTGTCCGTGGTGTCGGAATTCGCAGAGAGATAATTTCCGCGAATGGTAACCTTAAACAAGCCCTCGTCGATTTGCCGTTCAAAAATTATGATTACAGTAAGGTAAGAGTTAGAAAGTGAACATAACTTCACATAATCCATTGAAACAACACGGCACGTACTCACGAATAGATTCAATATCTCGTTTAGGTAATGGGCGCTTGCTGTGAAAATGTAATTGGTTACATGCCGGTGCCTGTTGGTGTTGCCGGTCCTTTAAATCTCGACGGAGACTTAATTTACGTACCCATGGCTACCACCGAGGGTTGCCTTGTAGCTAGTACAAATAGGGGAAGCCGTGCACTTTTAAAATGCGGAATTACGAGTAAAGTAGTAGCCGATGGTATGACTAGAGGCCCGGTGGTCCGATTTCCATCTTTAAATCGCGCTAGGTAATCAATTATATTAAAATCATGTATCCAATCTTGATAAATGTAATTGCAGTGAGGTGTTAGCTTGGATCGAAAAACCAGAGAACTTCCAGAAACTCAAAGAGACCTTTGATTCTAGTAGTCGCTTTGCTAGATTGACTAAGATCCATACACGCTTGTTCGGCAGATTGCTCTTCATCCGGTTTGTGGCGAAAACCGGCGACGCAATGGGAATGAACATGTTATCAAAAGGAACCGAACTATCACTTAAGTATGTGAGGAACATTTTTCCGGACACGGAAATCCTTAGTCTCAGTGGAAATTTCTGCACGGATAAAAAACCAGCTGCTATAAATTGGTAAGTAATAGAATCTAGAACAAGGGTGTCCAACTTTTTATCTTCGCTAGGCCGCATTCGCCAAAGAAGAGTTCTCTTGCTCCCACTCGAATTTTTACTTTATGCTTAATCTGGAAGTGAAAACACTCGTTAGACAATCAATCAGAAACTTATTTTGCAGTTTCCTTTATTGTAAAATTATTGACATAAAATAAATAGAGTTGTTGTTTTTTGTTTTGTTCAAATTTAGAACAAATACAAATTCATGTGCAATATTTGTGTGTTAATAAACTTACCGTCTTAAATTTTTAAATATAAATCTTGATGAAGTTATAGAGTATGAGCAAAACTTGTTTTATTGCAGAATGCAAAAGTTAAAAATTATTCAAAATTAATGGAATTTAATTTAATAGAAAAATAAACTAAATAAATCACTATTTATCAAACCAAATCACGCAATTTTTAACAAAATTGCAAAAGTTGAAAATTATCAGAAAAAAAAAGACCTTTATTGGCATATAAAAAAATAAAATTACAAATAAAAAATAATAGAACACAAAATTATATCATCTCCTTTCTTTTTTCCGCCCTCCGCCACCCCAGTACCGTTACCATCTTTACGCCAGCTCCGTCCTCTCTCATCCATTCCGTTACACTCCTTTTCCCCCCCAGCCATTCCACATTCACCCCTTCACACTCCTCTCCCAAATGACTCCATGTATCTCGTCCACTTGCGCACAACACACATTTACCATACTTTTCCCCCATCTAGACCTTCCTTCCTCTCTCCTCCGAACCACATCTAGCTCTTGCCAGGGTTATCTTAGCCTCTTTCAACAAGTCATTATTGGATAGGTACCCTGGCACGCTCCCATGCACTTGCCACCTTTCATACATTCCTGCATCTCCACCTCTTTCCACTTCTCTTTCATCCAAGCTGCCACATTCACCCCCTTCTCTAACCATTCATTTACACTATCCTCAGACTCTCCTGCCCTTTCATACATCTCTCTGCGTTTCCTACTCCACTCACTCCTCCCTTATCCTTTGCACGTTCTCCATACCTCTTTCACCAGTCTCTCACTTTCCAATTCACACAACTTCATCTCATACTTCACCACTCTCTCCATTGCCTCACCATGTATACTCATTCCATTTGTTTCCTGAAGCAGAATGTATCCAGGGGTTGACCTTTCCAACCCCAGAATCTGCTTCAGGAACCACATCTGCTCTCTTTCAATGCATTCATACTCATTTATACCCCATGCTTCCACTCCATACAACAAAATGGGCTTCACACACGCATCCCACAGTTTGCACGCCAATTGGAAGTTGCCAGCGAACCATTTTCCCCACTTCTTCCT
The DNA here is from genome assembly GCA_932526585.2 of Philonthus cognatus. Classification (NCBI taxonomy): domain Eukaryota; kingdom Metazoa; phylum Arthropoda; class Insecta; order Coleoptera; family Staphylinidae; genus Philonthus; species Philonthus cognatus. Next base: position 96,494,141 of record OW052243.1, read on the forward strand.
TACCATACCCCATGCTTTCCTGGCTTTCCCTTGTACCCATTTGGCGTGCTCCATGTAACCACCTGTAGCTTTAAATATGAAGCCCAAATATTTAAATTCTTTCACCCTCTCAATCACCTCCCCCTTCCACTTCAATTCATCTACTCTTCCTTCTCTTCCTCTATTCCTAAATCTCATCCACTTTGTTTTCCTTGCATTAACTTGCAGCCCTCGCTTGTCCATATACCTCTCTCAGCTCAGCGGACAGCCCTGCCTCACCCCCGTCCACATCCTAAACCTTTCAGCCACATTCCCTTCAAGTTTCGCCCTCACCCACGTTTCCTCGTATACTCTTCTAATCCATTCAACCGTTACTCCGCTCACTCCTCTTCTTCTCAGACACTCCACTAACTTTTCTCTCGGAACAGTATCGTACGCTGCTTTCAAATCCAGGAAAACAGCGTACATACTCCCTCTCTCTTCCAGCACTCTTTCCACCATCCTTGCCAGCGTAAATATTTGATCCCTTGTTCCCCTGCCTTTTCTAAAACCCCCTTGAATCTCCGGCAGTATTCCCTTAATTTCCACCTCCTTTTCCAATCTATTTTTCACTATCGTCATTGCAATTTTGTACCCGGTGCACATAATTGAAATTCCTCTATAGTTTTCTGCATTAGATTTATCACCTCCTTTATGCACCGGGCACATAACTCCCACACGCCACGCCTCTGGTATTTCCGCTTCTCCCCTCCACATTTGGTTCAGCAACTCTCCAAACCTTCGCTTTCCCTCCTTTCCTATCTCCTTCCACATTTCTGCCCTCAGCCCGTCCAGCCCCGCAGCTTTTCCAGCCTTCACCTCTCCAAATGCGTTTTCTATCTCCTCCTCTGAAAACTCTTCAACCTCTCCCGCTACCCCTCGTTCCCCTACCCCTCCCGGCTCTCCAGACATTCTATTACATTTCTCTGACCATTCTTGCAAAGAAACTCATATGGGCCCCTTCATTTCACCTCTTCTTAGAATACCCCATATCTCCTTTTCAGTTCTACACAATCTAATTTCCTCGGTCGTTCTCTCCAAAGCCTGCCTCTTCTTTCTTTCGCATACTTTGGGGTACCTAACCCTTGCTGCCACCACCCCCTGCTCTTCGCCCCTACCCAAGCTCCACTCCCTCACTGCCTTCCTCACTTCCCTCTTTACGTCATGACACTCCTCATCCCACCATGGGCAAGTTTATCAGAAACTATTCAAAATGAATAACATTTAATTTAATAAAAAAACACACTGATAAAATAAATATAAATAGTAAAAATATTTAAATTTCAATTATAGACAATTAAAATGTATTCATTTCTGTGTAGATTCTATGAATTTTATTTTGATTTGATAATCTATTGATTTTTTACAATTGATTCACAGAAAACATTCTCCTAAAATAATAGATTTTATTGCATGATTTCAAGTTTGCCTTAATATTTTGAGAACATGCGTTGAAATAATTTAGTTTCTTTAAAACAGATGTAAGTGCAATTAATTCTAAGTCTATTCTGTGAATTTCATGTTGATTTTTAACGATATAACAAAAAAGGGCAGTTTTTACATAAATTATAAAGTTGCAATATTTATTTAGTGCCATTTAAATAATATAGTTTAATATAACTTGAGGTATAGTAAGTATGTATTTATAAACTTCAGTTTCCTTCAGATGAAAAAATAAAAAATAAATGAATAATATATATCTTTAACTAATTTCTTACTCAACCCGTTTTAAACTATAAATATAGCAGAAACATTACATAAACTAAAATTTGGCAGATAATTTAAAAAAATTTGCTTTATTATGAAACTCTTAGAAAATTAAAGAAAACCAACATAACTTGTACTGAAATTGATAAACTGTGTGTTTACCAAGAAAACCTACTAAAATCGAACAAGATACGAGAAATGTTTGTTTTATTTAGCAATTAATAAAAAAAAACTCAAACAAAACTAACAGTGTTATAAAATATAAAAACGAATATAAAAACGAAAAACGAATATAAAAACGAAAAACGAATATCGATTTCCTGCTAAAACGTTTGCCTAAGACTTTTCACCAAATATTCATTGAAACTACTACTTCAAGAGCTATACAAGTAGTTGTTTCAATAAATATTTAGAGAAAAGTCTTATATAGATAACATTTTTGTAGAAAGTCGATATTAATTCGTTTTTATATTTTGTAAATAGTCTGCAAACAATTGTCAAATTTAATTTTACTTTATATTAACAGTGTTATCTGAAAATAAACGCTCATACATTTAAATATATGTATTTGCTATGTTTTAAAAATAAAATGCATTGGAAATATTACAATCAAGTGAAACTGGGTGTGTTCCTAATAAAAACTTACAATTCAATTTTGACCGATTACAAGCACTCAAAATTGATTTGAAATTCTCCCAATTCAATTAAATTACCTTTCCGTCCAAACAAACAAAATACAAATCCAAATAAATATCAGATTTTCATCAAATTGACAGGAGTTGTTGAGAAATGAATAAACCTAATATCCGTTTTACAGGTTAATAATTGAGCATTTTCCAATAACATACTGACGTTTCAATTTTATTGAATAGTTTGATAAATTATTATTGTAGAAAGTGTTTAAAAAAGTAGGCATTCTTAAGTCGCAACCTGTCGCAATTTCTTTGTTTATAAACAAAAATGAATTAAACTTTACAAAAAAACAAAAACATGTGTTGTGATTCCATTAGTGTAAAAAGTGTAAATAATATATATTTTTAATGTTATTAATTTATTTATAACAATACGATATCTTCCCTAATATTCATGTAATCATGTTTTTATTACAATAGTACGTTGATTATGAAGTATTACGGCAAAACAATATATATTTTATACAACACATTGCGTTTTAATACAGTTTAAATAAACCCTCAAGCTGAAGCAACTTTTCTTTTCTAAATGTTTTAAAAAATCATAGTTACTATTCCTCCAAAAATGATTTTAAATTTAATAAAGAATCTTATAAATATCAATAGCCCAGTGTAAGAATATCGAAAATGACCCTATCAATTTCCTTAATATCACCTTATAATATATTAATTATTTAAACAAATATTATAGAATATTTAATCTTCAAATTAAGGGATCTTATACAGGAAGATGATATACATAACATATGAAAAACATATTGTTCTATATCTAGCACATGCCGAGAAATGGATTCGTAAAGTTGGGTATTCTAAAATAATACCAAAAAATGGGTACCTTTTTTCATTTAAAGGTCAATATAAACAATATTTGTAAAGGACAAAAATCAAAATATGTTACTTCAGCATACTGCTTTAGTGGTATATTTTAAATTTCACTTTAAATCAGTATTCTATACGCGTGGCGCATGAAGTAAAATTTCGAGTTCAGAAAAGCCTGCTTAACCTGGGAATGGACACAGAAGAAACTACCAATAGAACTTTTCCTCAAAAGAAGAAGGCCTGAAAATTGAAATTTTATGCATTGAGATTTGACTTAAAAGAAAAATTCTCTATATATCATAAACTTATTTACTAAATATCTGTTGATATATAGAGTGTAGAGCAAATTTTCAGGCTTTTCTAAACTAGAAATGTTACTTCATGATTAACCTGGGAGTGGAAAACACTCGTTTAAAGCTTCAAATTGAACTTTTTCAAAAACATCGGACTCCAAATAAATTACAGCATGAAAAATTCCCTGTATACTTATTTTTCTAACGCAAATTAATGTATTTCCAATATTGCCAGTTTTAATAGAAGTAACGATTATTGATTACGCGGATTTTCTATAAAAACTAAATACCCGAAGGGAATGGTCTTACGGTCAAATAGCCAATATCCAGTATATATTCGTTGTTGTTTCACACATCGTATATAAAAAATAAATAATAGATCCCCGGAGAGAAAAGGGGGATAAGAAAAATATACACGCTATGAGCAGGAAGGGCTAAAATGAAAGTAAATTGCGGGGAAATAAAAGAAGAGAAAGCGGACCAAAATAGAAAATACCAACGATGCGACGGTATCACAAACAGTTCAGTTTCGAAGTAGTTGGTATTTTGTTAAATGCCGATTACTCAATTAGTATAAAGGGTGTCCAAAAATTAAAGCAAGATTTGAATTAAATAGAAAACACAGTTTTTAATCTATAGGTAGTTATTTTTTTATTGAATTATAAAGTAGGATAGCGTTATTTATAGAATAACACATCGGGCAAATAGCCTCCACGGCTTTGCTGGCACATACGCACTCTTTTGTCGAAATTTTCCATGACCATTCTGCATAAATGTGGCTGAATTTCGTTGATGCAGCGTTTAATTTCCTCTTGTAATGCACGGATGGTTGTGGGCTTGTTGACATAAACCTTTGACTTCAAATAACCCTAAAAAAGAAATCTAATGTTGTTAATTCTCATGATCTAGGGGGCCAATTCCGATCACCGAAACGAGAGAATACACGACTAGATAATGTCTTATGCAGTAATTGAATTGTTTCACGGACTGTATGGCATGTGGCACCGTCTTGCTGAAACCACATATTGGCCACATCAATATTATCCAATGTCGGCAGAAAGAACTGTGTTATCATGTAGCGATATCGAGCACCAGTAACAGTCACTGCTTGACCAGCCTCATTTTAAAAAAAATATGGTCTAATGATACCTCCAGCCCAAAATCTGCACCAAACAGTGACACGTTGTAGTTGCATTTGTTATTCGACAATCACATGTGGGTTCTCCGAAGCCCAAACACGGCAATTTTGGCGATTAACAAAGCCATCAAGGTGAAACTGTGCTTCACCGCTTAGGATGATTTTTCTCGAAAAATCAGTATCTACTTGTTGATGTTCAATAATCCATTCAACGAACTCTCTTCACTTTACATGGTCATTAGGCTTCAGTTGTTTTTTTGATTGAATTTTGTAAGCATCGAGACACATATCTTTTGTGAGTATACGCTGTAAACCAATTCTTGTCCACGACGCCGAACTCATGTTCTGGGATTTTCACCAACACTCTCACGTACTGCTTCGATATTTACATTTGAACGGCTTTCTTTAGACGACCAGTGTGTTTAGCGTCTCCAGCGATTTTTTTAATTAATCTCTCTTCACAGTTGACGAAGTTAAAACACTATTCCGACCATATTTTCTATGACATTTTTAAACTGTGGCTGCCAAACTACTATTATTTTTGAGATATTGTTCAATAATGAAAACACGTTGTTGTATCGTGGCGTTTAGGTCCTGAGGTATGTAACTTGTGCCGCATCCACAAAAAACTTTTAAAGCACCGTGGCATGATGCCCGTGGCGCGGAACTAGTATAACTATATAAACATATAAACTACTATCCTTTTCAAAATGGTAGGCATGTCACTTTCGGGTGCTGTATTTTAAAAAGAAAAAATCTCAGGAAAATTATGAATACAGTGTAGACCTGTATTCATAATTTTCCTGAGATTTTCCTTCGAATGTTCTTTGTTATTTATGAGAAATTTCGAATTTTTATCACAGTTATTTACCGGAATATTCATAAAAATGCATAAAAAGGTACCCTAATTTGTATGGATTTTTAAGAAAACGAAAATATTAAAATAAACCTGTATCGCCATTATAATCATTTTAAAACAAAAAATTAATAAAACATTTATTTATTAAAAAATAGATAACATAATATAAACTAAATGTTTTTAAATAAAAAATTAATTTATTAATAAAAATCGATGTAAAAGACAACCAATATAAAAAGAATGTATTAAAAGAAATACATTTATTAATAAATATAAATATAGAAGACAACAAATATAAGATAAATATACTAAAATAACGCATACATTTAATAATAAAAATATAATTTAACATAACACTATTTTCATTAAAGTTACTCAGCTTCACTTCCGCTTTCACTGCCGGTTTCGCTATCTGTCGATTCGTCCGCCCTAATATTTATAATTAGTGGATCCACGGCGACATCATCTAAATGATCTTTTTTATATTCTTTTTCAACTTTCATTGTATGTTTTATACAATTTGGCCACAACGTATCGGGAATATTTTCGATGGCTTTATTGCATAAATTTAAAACATCATTTCTTTTAAATGTTTTGTTTTTTTGGACACATAATTTTTAATAAAAGACCAAATTAGCTTAATTGCATTAAACTCACAGTGACCTACTGACAACCAAAGAAGTTTAACTGCATCTCCTCTGGCCTCTTGTGCTATTTTATCTAATAGACAAATGCTTGGAAAATGGTGCACCTTTGCCAATGATAACAGTGCGGGTCTTTGCATTTTGTCAAATGAATCATATTCTGATAGCACTTCCACTTTTTTTTAATAAGCCAACAATTATGTCTGCCTTACTCCATGGACTTTATAGATTTATAAAATCTGGATGCAACATAGTGTGATACGATGCTTGGTCAATAACAATCACAGAATTATCTGTTATAACTGTCATAACAAGTTTAAACCATTCTTCAAAATGTTTGGCATTAATCTCGTCGTTGTAGTTATTTGAATTTTTGTTGCCAATAAAACATTTCATACATCCATCTAAAAAACCATCTTCACGCCCAATGTGTAAAATGATTACTCTTTTCTCATCTCCCGATGGAATTATTATTCTATGACGGTATCCATTTATTTCCTGGATGGTACCTCTGTAATAATTATAATTATCTCGTGTTTCATCCGGTAAGACCTGTGAACACAAACCAAACATTTTAGAGTGATTGGCTCCACACCAAGTCTCGTCAGTACAAAATAATTGCCAGTTATTATGTCTGTATTGTTTCATTTTATGGAATAAATGTGCACGTGCAGCAGAAATTGTGTTACTCTCCATTAAAATTGGTCGTTTTGTCAAGTTCCATGTACTGAAAAATTAATTTAATTAGAAGTCTGTATAAAGCGGTAGATAAACACTTTGGTAAATCCGGAAAATCTTCTTTCAGTTTTTCATGATCCAACCATTTGAACGGATGGAAAAGACTTTTCTAAATAGCAACTCATCACAGTGCGTCAAAAAACTCATTAAATACAATGGGTTTCCATCCAGGTGAGGTGCTGGGCGAACGTATACCTTAGATTTTTCTTTCCTCAGAACTAACATGGCAAACACTACGAACTGAAACACCCAAACACGAATCTGTTCTATTTATGGCAGATTCAACATCAATGTTTTCTTTGCCACGTCGTTTCTCTTGCACAAAAAACTTCGCGCATTTTACTTACATATTCTCCTTAATTTAGAACGGTGAATTTTTTTCCATTTTTAATACTTTGCTTTCTCTGCGATTGTACTTGTATATTAATAAAAAGTCTAAGACTGAATAATGAAAACGAAAATGGCAATATTTATAGCAAAATTTTAATATAAATTACCTCCCACTTCAAGTAAAACATTTCTTGTCAAAACAACCAATAATTCCTTTAGACCCCCAGACAAAACAACCATTAATCCCTTTTTGGCTAACTTGATACAACCTTCAATAAATGGTGTAATTGTTTGCGTAGGTGAAAATAGTAATTGTAGTTTTATGATCGGGTTTATTGGATCGGATTATGTTATTCATATATTTTAATCCATATATTATTAATCCCATGTTTATATGTATATTCATATTTAATATATTTTCATTCCCGCCAATAGTAAAATTATTTTATAATAACATAATGAAATATTTTATGTGCGTTTCAATACTTAATTGATAAACTTATGTGGTAGGAATAATATAATAAATAATAATGTTCACGTCAGTACGGTTTCTCGCTTAGTATCAACGCTGAGTTAGCGTACTCGCATCTCTCTCTACGGCCTGAAAACTGATTTTGATATAAAAATGTCCCGATTTTAGTAATACACCTTAAGTTCTTTTAAGTTTAGTGTTCAATTATTTATGACTTAAAATGTATCCATACGTTAGGCCAAGTTCCATTTTAATCCGATTTTTATAACCGAGATTGTAGTTCTTCATATTTTACGCTATAATTCTGATAATAAAAATGCTAAATGTTTTTTATTCAATGCATCACACTTGAAGGTCTAGTAACCACCTTATTTTTTTTATATATCTCAACAATTTTATAAAAAAGATACACGCAATTGAACTCGACCGTTTTGAAAATTTTATGAAAAAACACTACTTTTTTTTGTAAATATACGTTGAACATGTATTATTTTTCCATATAAAATTCTAAAAAAATATATGGATATCTAGAAATGATGTATCTTTATATGGCTTAAATTTAAAAATAATCGAACCCACCGAGTTCAAAATATTTAACTTCAAAGTGACATGCCTACCTTCTTGAAAAGGATAGTAGGTGGCCTGAACTTTTAAAAACGGTTATGTCCCTTCAAATGTTCGCTTCATTATTCTGTCATAATTAATAATATTTCTATAATTCGAACAAAATCTTAGGCAGCGACCTGAGGTGATTTTGTTTATAAAGGGGGCGATTAGCGTGTTAAGGGCGTTATAATAATGATAACGCCCGAGGGAAATAGTGACCAATGACAGAACGCGTGATGATTTTAACTCCAATGGTGCCTTTAATATTAAATGTCCGACTAGTATTAGTTGGTTCAAAAATAATTTAAATAAAAAAAATATATACAAAACAAGTTTGTTTTTGAGGGAGTTATTTCCGTGTAACGCCTTAGGGCGTTATTTCCCTGGTAACGTATCAAAATATTAAGTCATTATTGAGCAATAATAGTCTCGTAAGTCATTAAATTTAAAATATCAAAAAACATAAAAATTCTCTACAAACATTATAAAAACTACATATTTTGTAATTATTTTTTACTAAAATTAACAAATACGTCAAATATACCCTCACACAAATCGTTACAATTTGTCGAAATTGATAAACTCAATATTAGATTAACATCTTCAAAATGAAAAATATCCACAAAAATTGCCATAGAAGACAAAAATATTTTCCAGGTCTTTTAGGAATGTATTTTTCTAGGGGAGGTTTCCCGGTAATTCGATATTTTTTCAATTAAAACTATTTTACCGATCATTCCCCGGTAAATCACAATATCAATGTTTAACTGTATACACTTGTAAATAAAACACTTTTTACTTTGTTTAACCACTGAATCTTACATTTAATTGTGTGACTAGTTTCGACTATCTAGTAGTCATTCTCAAACTAAAGTAAATACTAATTACAAGTTAAAAACTATTTATACGGCTCCGAAAAGAGGGGTGTACATTAGGTCAACCTGGCCATTAAGAAGGGAAATTCCGGGATTAATTCAGGCCTTGTGTATTTCTAGTGCTTCCAGTAAATCCATTTTACGACCTTTTTCGGCATAATGGATTACTGAAAGTACATCCTCGCCAAAAGTGTGATTCTCTTCTAAAAGCTAACCATTTTTTTTTTGTTTTGTTTTTGGGTTGAAACGTAATCTCCTAGTTAGATCAGGCATTTATAAATTGAACTGCGAAAATTGTAAAGGTGTGTACATTGGGCAATCTGGTCGTAGAATCGAAATAAGATTGAAAGAACACGAGCGAGCCTTTAGATTAAAACATAATAGTTCTACTTATGCTAACCATCTTTTAGAAGAGAATCACACTTTTGGCGAGGATGTACTTTCAGTAATCCATTTTGCCGAAAAAGGTCGTAAAATGGATTTACTGGAAGCACTAGAAATACACAAGGCCCGAATTAATCCCGGAATTTCCCTTCTTAATGACCAGGTTGACCTAATGTACACCCCTCTTTTCGGAGCCGTATAAATAGTTTTTAACTTGTAATTTGTATTTACTTTAGTTTGTGATATACATATCTAAAGGAATCTAGGAAAAACCAATAAGTAATTAAGCTAGGTGTTACGTGGGCTAAGGGTTCGGCATGGTTGTCGGTGGGATTACATTCTCTGTGGGGTTCTTTTTGGGTAATAAATCTAATAATGGATTATCTAAGGGACTAAGATCAAAATTTAGCAAAACATTTTTATTTTTGTACATTTCAATTGATTCAAGCATATTTAATCTACGATGACTTGACTGCTTTAAAAGTTTAATATTGTTAACCGAAAATGTGTGTCCTGTTCCTAATAAACAAATCAGCGGTCGCACACCACGCTGATATGTCCGAGTTTTGAGTTTTAAAGTAATATTGGTGTTCTCTAAATCTTTTTAATATATTGCGTTGTGTTTGACCTACGTATATTATATTGCAATTGTTGCAATTTATTGAATAAATTTCGGATTGTTCTAGTTGGTTTGTTTTTGCAAAAGTGTTGCCAAGTAAACTTTTTAATTTTGTATTGACATAAAAAGCAGGATAAATGCTGAGTTTATTTAATAAACTACCAATTCTCAAATAAATTGATGGGTGGTAAATGAATCTAGCAAACTTTTTTGGGACGGTTTCTTTCGAGTTGATTAGGGTATATATATCAATATCAATATTTAAGCAGTAACAGTCATTAAATGCATAATACATGAATTGCATTTAATGATTTACCTTCAACGAGTGTCTTGCCATCCTTGATTAAGCATGAAGTAAATTTTGTGTTTAGGTAAGCCTGAAATTTGGATTTGGGTGCGGATTTGATGTGAAGTTTAAATATACTGTTGCTAATTATTTGGAAATAAATCACTTTTAAGAGTATACATCATTATGTTACAGTAAAAAAAACAAAAAAAATTCTCTCTGAAAAAGTATTTTTTTGAAATTTTATCATCCCTTGCGCACGCTCACAAAAGAATGTTCCCAATGTTACTGAAACAGCAGGGTAATATATCCTATACACTTTTTGTCGTAGCTGTTGGATTTAGGATATCATCTATATACTAGTATTAAATCGTAATTTCAATGACAGTAAACATGAAACAAACCAAATGTTTAAATATCCAGAACATTATAACATTTTTAACAAGTATTTTTTCGTTTTTTTTTTCTTTCGTCTGGCCATTGGTGTTTAGACACTAACTGACAGACCTACTGACAAATCTATAATAATTGACAATTTTGGCGGAAAGACCATAGATCGATAGCCAATTACATCCATGTTATGTGGTATACATTAAAGCTTGTTGTTAATAAAGATTGTTGTGGTTTATTATAAATTTGTCATGTTTCAGTAATTAAACAGATAATTAATCATTTATTTCCTCTATTTTAGGATCGAAGGAAGAGGAAAATCCGTTGTTTGTGAAGCAATTGTACCAGCGAATATCGTAACAGATGTCCTTAAAACATCAGTGAGCGCATTAGTCGACGTGAACATATCCAAAAACATGATTGGATCGGCAGTTGCAGGAAGTATAGGCGGTTTCAACGCACACGCAGCTAACATAGTCACAGCCATCTATATCGCAACAGGACAAGATCCTGCGCAGAATATTGGCAGCAGTAACTGCATGACCCTTATGGAACCATCCGGCGAATACGGAAGAGACTTATACATATCCTGCACGATGCCTTCGATTGAAATAGGCACGATTGGTGGTGGAACAATCCTACCTCCACAAGCAGCTTGTTTAGAAATGCTTGGTGTGAAGGGTGCCAATTACGAATTCCCCGGCGAAAACGCATGCCGTTTGGCCAGGATAGTCTGCGGGACAGTATTAGCTGGAGAGTTGTCTTTAATGGCAGCACTCACAGTCGGACACCTGGTTCAAAGCCACTTAAGACACAACCGGTCATCAACTACAGTGAGTCAGGATGTTGCGGGGCCATCATCAAGTTCAAGACTATTACCTCCTTGTAAGGATGTTGTGTGACTGACGTGAATGCAAATGTATGGATGGGTTTATTTTATACATTTTGATATGATGTACATAATTAATATTTTTCTTAGTCAAATAATAATATTCGGTGCGTTACTCGTATCTAGTAAGGTAGAAGATTAATTTATTATAAAAAAAACTAGTTGGCGATGTGTGTTTTGTTATTATTTTCATGAATAAATGGGAGATGAGTTTGTTGAATTATTTTAGGGAGGATCAGATGTTTTTAGGGATATTTTCAATATTATCATTTGTACATATTGTTGAAATGACAATCGATACACCAGTACAAGACAACCTAGTGTAGCAATAACGAATATAACAGAACCTTGTTATATCATTGATGATAATACTAGAGATTTCTATACTTAAAATTTGTGCAATAAAGCAATGTAAATATACAATATATGTTCTTTTTTTCCAATATTCCTTAAAATAAAAAAGTGTTTGGTTACAGCGCCTAGATGTTTGTTCTTAATCAATTCCAGGTCCTTAAACTTAATCTGTTCTTATGTTATTATCGTGTTTGGCATATTATACATTAAAGGGGTTATACAGGTTAGGTAAATGTACGGCCAATGTTTAAGGGGTTTGGCCATGTAAAATCTGTATGTTGGGACTACGGTTCCAGCTTTGTTATAAGATAATATTTTACAAATATTTTTTTACAAAGATATGCATTGAACCTTTCGTAACAGAATGGAGGAAACATATTTTTTTGAACTTTTTTATTTAATGCAGAAATGTTTTTTGTTTAGAGGTCTATTTCGAAATAAAGTAATTTATTATTTATATGAAAATAAAAGTTCATACAAAGATTTTGTTTCCGCCATTTTATTATATTATGATCACTCTTGACATGTGGAAGACATAAAGCAATACATTCAAGCGATAATCTCTTTGGAGTCGTAGTAGTTTTGCTTCCATGTGACCAATTTAAATATTTCGCCATCTTATATGACATTGAAAAGTGACATAAGAAGTTCAAGTGATAATTGCATATATGTATTACTCGGATGCACTATTTTTAGGAGCGTTTTTAATAATGCGCATGCCCGGTTTTGGCCCTCAACTGGTAAAAATCGCTAATGTGTTATTTTATAGAAAAATATCATGAATGATAATCAACATGAAACTATGGTAAAGAGACATAACATGTTTATATAAATAATTACTTAATGGTAATTAAAAGTCAAAAACAAAAATCACAGAAAAATAAATCATTCAAATATTGAGACAAACATCCTTCATTTAATTAATTCTTTTGTCGGTTTGAAACCTAAAATTGATTGATTAATGCTGTTTCGAAATATTGATGTTTTGATTTTCTATTTCAGTAACGTATATTCCTGTTTTAAACATGAAAAGTACAAATATATTATAAGAGCTGATCAGTTAAAATTTCTCCGAGCGGTTATTAAAGTTAACATCACAATAATATGTTTATCAAGAAAAACTTTTCAAGTTTTCATTTTTTGTCAATTAATTCATACCATCAAATATTTCAAAAATAAATATATTTCAGTATTTTATACGCGTGGCGCATGAAGTAAAATTTCGAGTTTAGAAAAGCCTGAAAATTTGGATTTTCTAAACACAATTTTTGTTTGTTTGTCACCTAAGGTGGTGTCGCTTAGCGTCCCTGCATGCGGTCTCCGTGGTCCTTTTGTGCGCCTCTGGATGGTTTACTCCCTGTGTACTCCTGTGTCTTCTATGAAGTTCAGGAGTTTCAGCCAAGAGATTTTCTTGAGCTCTATTTCAGGAAACACAGGCTTCTCGAATTGCTCCGTGCGTTGCCTTTTATAGGCTTCGCATGTACACAGTAGATGTTGGCGAGTTACCTCCTCTTAAAATCACACACGACATAGAGAAAGTTTCTCAATTCCCATATGTTTGTGCTTAGGTCACAGTGTCCAGTGACTAGTCCTGTGATTCTTCGTAGTTTTGTTCTACTCAGTCCTGACAGCGTCAATGTGCTGTTAGGTACCGGACCATCTAGGAAGAGTCTTGTGTGCCTCATTCCCTTTTGGTTGTGCCATGCCTTTTTGTGCTCCTCTGCTTACTTGCGTCGGATTATTTCCTTTTTAGTTTTATGAGGTATCCTAAAAGCGGGTTCAGATTCTATATATTCCCCTGATACTCCTTGTTTAGCCAGCAAGTCGGCCCCCAAGTGTCCAATAATTCTTTGGTCCTTAGGTATCCATACTAGCTGTGTTTTTACTGTTGTCGACAGCGCGTCCAGCCTGTCTATGCAAGCCATAACCATTATGTGATGAGCACACCAGTCAATGGCGGCTATTTCAGCCTGGAAGATGGAGGCATGTTTTTCCAGAGCAACTGCAAATTGTTTGCTCCGGTTGCAGCCTCCATAGATTCTAGCTCCGGTTCCTTTTGTATTTTTGGCCCCGTCTGTATACCAGATGATTCTTTCAGAAGTTCCCGGGTATGTGTCCATTCGCTGTGGTATGGTTACTTTGAACGGGCGGGATGGGTGTACGATTTTAGTGAAATCGGACCTTATTTTTAAGTTTTCTTCTGCTTGTAGCACTTTGAATGTTGCTGGTCTTTATGCTCCTACATTTAAAGTGTGTTTATTTATGTGCAGCCTGTAGGCTGCCTGTCTAGCTTCTATCATAACATATAGATGTAGTAGTGGAAGCGATAATATTTGTTCCATGGCTGCTGTGGGCGTTGTTCTCATCGCACCAGTTATCAGCAGACACGCCTGTCTGCACTTTCTCAAGTTTTACGGCTGCGCTCTTGGTTTGAGTCTTTTCTTCGCATGCGAGCGCGACGTACGTTACTATGGGTCTTACGATCACGGTGTATAGCCATTTGGTGATACTGGGTCTCAGTCCCCGTGTGGGTTCTACCATTGGGTCGCAAAAACTCCTCTCGTGGCCTTTTTGGTGATGTTCTCCAGGTGGAAGTTGAAGTTGGATCTGGTATCAAGTATGACCCCTAGATATTTTACTTCATTTTTGATGGGGACTTCCATTCCATGCATGCGTAGCGATTTTAGGTCATGGTTTTTTCGTCTCCTAGTGAAGGGGACGATCGCTGTTGTGGTCCCAGTGGTCCCAAACTTCCCGCTTACTAGAATGATCAGGTCATCTGCATACCCAGGGTATAAATGCCTTGGTTTTCGAGTAGCAGCAGAAGGTTGTCTACGAAGCACCACAGGAGTAGCGAGAGAACGCCTCCCTGCGGGCACCCGCCAGCGACTATTGCTTCTGCTGTTTTTCCATAAAGAGTAGTTGTTACAGTCTGACTTCTGAGCTAGTTTACACGACTTTCCCGCTTGGTAGGCATATTTTTGACGGTGTAGTGGTGAGTCATTTAGGATTCCTTTCCGTATGTGCCTGTCTACTAGTTTTTTTTTAATAGTTTTAGAATCAATGATGACAAGCTGAACGGTCTGCAAGATTTGGCCTGGGCATATGAGGCACGCCCTGGCTTGGGATGTATGAAAGGGCAAGGCTTGCTCTGAGGATCTCATATATTGGTTTCCTCAGTGTTGCTCTACCCTTTTGTAGCATGACAGGATATATCTTGTCAGAACCTGGTGATTTGAATGGCTTAAACGTATTAATTCCCCATTCAATGTCAGCAGGCTTGATAATCGTTTTCGCTGTATCCCAGTCCCTTTTTGCAGTCCATTTGTTCGGCTTGCTTAGGTCCTCGGATACAGGGTTGTCAAGTATTGCAGAACCCGGGAAGTGCGTCTGCAGTAATACCTGCAGGGCCTCTTCTACCAAGTCTGTGTACTTTCCAGTTTTGGTTAGTAGTAAGCCTATGTTTCCAGCATGATCTTTGCTGAGGGCCTTGAGTAGACGGGAGCTTGTGGGTTCACTTTCTATGTCCCCACATATTTTTTCCAGGAATCTCTCTTGACTTTTTTAATGGCATTGTTATATGCCGTGAGGGCCATTTTATACTGCGCCCATTCATCATTTCTCTTAGCTATATTAAATAGCCTTCTGGTGCGTGCCTTTGCCCTACCAAGATCCTTGTTCCACCAGGTAACTCTGGTCGAGGTAGGTTTGGTAGTTCTTGAAAAGTTTGTTTCAAACGCCGTATTGATGGAGTCCGTGACGCTTTGCACCATGACTTCCAGATCATGCGCTGTTCTTGCTCTTGTTGGACAGTCCCCGATTCTGCTGGCTAGTACCTTATTGTACAGATCCTAGTCAGTTCTCGAGTTTCTGTTTTAAATTTCTAGTGGATTTTCAGATTCGATATCGAATCGTATATATACTCAATGACATTAGAAGCGTAACACCAAGAAGAAATGATTTTTTTGAATTCATATTTTAGCAACAGAGTGACTATATTTAAAGCATACATTGATAACAATTTCAACCTTGTGACTTTTATATTTATTGTGAAAAAAAAAATATTTCACTTCTTTTTTTTGATAAAACTATTTAAATGAGCTGTTTAGTGCAGATGTTTTTAGTTTTCGTGTTTCCGTTGAGTGTGTTAAGCTTAAATAAAATGCCTCGAGTCCGAAGACGTCCACAATATCACCATTTGAGCGATTTTGACCGGGGTCGAGTTGTTGCTTATCGAGATGTCGGTATGTCCTATCGCGAAATTGCCCGCCGTATTGATTCCACTGCAGCAACTGTAATACGTGTGTATCGGGTATGGACAGAAGAAGGTAAAGGAGCAAGAAGAAGACCAATTGGTCAACCAAGGCGTACCACAGAACGTCAAGATCGGCGCTTAAGACAAATAGCCCTGCGAGACCGTTTCGCTACTACGCGTCAAATCGGTGATCAATGGATTGGAGAAGAAGGTAGGCCCGTTAGTATGCGAACCTTATATCGCCGCATTCAATCCTTTGGGCTTCTTTCGTACCGTCCAAGATTAGTGCTTCCTTTAACAGCGAGACACTGTCGCCAAAGGTTGGACTGGTGCAGAGAACGGCAGCATTGGGAGGCAGAATGGCACGGTGTCGTATTCAGCGATGAATCACGATTTTGTCTAGGCACGCATGATGGCCGTAGAAGGGTACGACGCTACCGTGGAGAACGACCTGATCTTAGGTTTGCTATTGAGAGGCATGTACACAGGACTGCTGGAGTAATGGTTTGGGGGGCTATTGCTTATGGTAGTCGATCACCTCTTGTATTTATTCGACGCAGTATGACAGCTGCGCGTTATGTTGAAGACGTCATACGACCGACTTTGTTGCCTTATTTAGATGGCCGCCCAGACGTACTTTTTCAACAAGATAACGCACGTCCCCACATTGCTCGTCGAACTATGAACTTTCTTAATGAAGCTGGTGTTAATGTTTTGGCGTGGCCGCCCCGTTCGCCGGATTTAAATCCCATTGAACATGTGTGGGATATCATGGGAAGAAGAATATTCTCTTTGCACCATCCTCCACAGACTCTAGCACAGTTGATCGATGAAATTCAAGTTGCTTGGAACAAGATGCCTCAAGAAGACATCGACCATCTCATTTTGTCGATGCCCAGACGTCTACAGGAGTGTATACAGCAAAGGGGTCGCCAAACACATTATTAATTTTTTTTAGATTGTTTTCTAATAAAATTTCTTGAAAATGTAATCATTTTATTCTTGATGTAAGACTACCTTACTGGCAAAAAATCAAGTTAAAATAATAACTCCTTCTGGGTGTTACGCTTCTAATGTCATTGAGTATATCTATGGTCTGATAGTGATGGTTTATCAGACTCATGTCTAGTGTGTAATGTTTATTACTTCGCTTCTCACCGCGATTACGAACGTAGGTACATTTTCAATATTTTCTATTTCAATGTCATTCTCTAACATAAAATCTAATAGTTTCTCAGATCTTGAATTGATGTCCGTGCTCCCCCATATAATGGACTTCGTCTGGCGGCGGTGGTCCTGGTTGGTCGTAAGGAAGCTAACCGGATCCGAGTATAAACTCCCCACGAGTTCCCTTTTCCACTACTTCCAACCGTGCTGCCACTAGGTCTCTGCAACATAGGTCCCATAGTGGCATTAAATTCAGTTCATGTTTTACAATTATACATGCACGTGGATTACACATAGGGTTGGCTACTATTATTGGAATGCCCTGTATGTTTAACCTCTTTACTATTCCCTTGTGGAGCGATGGCTCTTATACAAGTGCAATGTCAATATTTTCTGTTAGGATATATGCACTGAGGGCAGCAGATGTCGCCCTACAGTGGTGTATATTAATTTGTAGTAATTTAAATATTACTTACCCTTCGGTGATTCGAGCAGTGGACTGTCATCCATTGCTCCCTCTCCAGACAGTGGGTTCTCTTCCACTGCTTCCTCTCTGGCATCCTCAAGTTTGGCGTCGGTCTTTCCCGCCAGCGCCCTTAGGGTGATGTGCGAGAAGCCGAAGTGCAGCCTCTTCGTTTTGCTTACCTTCCCCCAAGATACCTTATTCATCAGTATGATGTACTAAGTTCCTTTGAGGTCCGGCTTTGCGTTTACCACTCTCCAGGTATCGGTGCTCGCGTTGTTCTTGAGGAAGGTGGTCGCCTCTATTGGTGGTCCCACGTTAGCACTCTCCTTGGTTCCGGTAGGTCCTTCAGACCGATGATCTGAAGTTCCTTCCCGTTCCCCAGGAGATTCTTCTCCTTCGCTATGCACTCGAGCCATGTCCTGGTTGGCAGGTCGGAGCATACTATTCTCAGGAATGCCCCTTTGTGGGTGCATTTCTGGAATTTCGACGAGGCTTGTCCCTTCACCGTAGCATCAATGCTTTGGAGAATCGAGGCTTTAATAGCCTCGACTTCCTCTGCACTGATGCTCGTCTCTGGGAATCCTTTCGGTGTTATATCGAGTGCTATCCCCGTCAGGATGTCGCTAAAGGTCCTCTTTGCCTGAAGCGCTTCCTCCACTTTCGGCTTTTTGGACAGTCTCCTGTGGAATCCCGGGGGTGTGCTGTCGCTTGACAGGTTTCGCTTTTGCGTCCCTGACGAACCGAGTGTTGACGTTGGTACAGGGTATCGCGGATGCACCTCCCCCCCCCGCTCCATAATGCCTGCTCTCCCTGAGGTAGGTTACTCTAGGCGTCCCTGCCCCCTCTCTCCTTTGGCTTCGCTTGGCCGAGCCCGATCGCTGTTTAGGCTGATCGGGCTTGCCGCAGCGGCACCAGAGGAGCCAGGGTTTTCCGAAGAGCCCCCTGTGGTTGTTGGGTTTGTGCTTTTCGTGTGGTTTCATTTTTGTTTCCACGAGTACGGAAGAAATATGTGGTCACTGTGTGCAGTGCCCAGATGAAGTTTGTTTGTTCTCTCGCGTTATAAAAGTTGCTCATGTTGATAATTATGTCTGTAAGAGTGTCTGCGAATTTCTTTAGATGATTTTTAAAATAACAATGTTTATTTATTCATCGCGATTTCTCCTACAAAATCTACATTTTTAATTTTTGTTTTTGTTGTTATCGTTAGGTGTAAGGAGTTTTGTTTAATGTTTGTTTCTATATTTTTCTCTCCATGCTTATCTATATTGTGGTAATTTTTGTTTAAATTTCCATAAAAATCACAGGCTTAGAAACTATGCGAGCTATTTATTTTTTTCCTTGAAATAAAGTTTTATATCGGACATAATTTTTAAGTTAAATTAAAACTTATTTAATTCTAAATAGTCAATTATTTATGTTGTTGTAGGATTACATTTTTATATATATATATATATATATATATGTATGTATATATTTTCTAAAATACTACATTTTTTTATATATATATATATATATATATATATGTATGTATATATTTTCTAAAATATTATGTTACTTGTTTTAATTAAACTGTTCTGATTTTATAAAAACTTCATCGTATATTAATAATTAAAGCTTATTATATTCAATCCTAAATCGATCACTTTTTCAATAAATATAAAAAGTGATCGGGTCAGGATTGAATATAAGCTTCAATTTCCATTTAAAGTGTTGTTTAAGCTTAAGAATTGTGCGCTCAAAGTTGATTTTTTTTTAAACTAAGAACAAGGATAAACATATTTGTAACCGATAAAATGTACCAATGTTCTAACTATTTTTTAAACATCATTTTTTTAAATTCATAAATAAAATACATCATTTATCTATGACATTGAATAAAAAGCTATTTTTTGTATGTATGTCTTTCTACCTGGCGACTAAATGAAATTATTATCAAGCAAGCTATGGAGTGTGAATTTAGGGTGGTAGCACTTCATGAATCTGATAAATGGTAATGCAAGAAGTTTATTAACTCGAAAAAACAACAACAGTAACACTTGTGAAGAATGGTTCAGGAACGCACTGGACAGATTTGGGGTTGATCACACAGAAAATAAAATGTTTCCCTAATCACACAATACTGGATATCTGTCCTGAAAGATTTATTGCAATTCTCTTTATCAACATACATTATTTATTAAATTAAAAAAAATCATGCATAGTGAAATTGACCAAAACTATTGGTCAATTTCGTACCTGTGCTTCTGGACAACATGGTTATTACAATAATATTGATTTTTTTGTAATTTGTTTTTTGATTTTACATGAATATATATTTTCCTTTTTGTGTTTTTTAATTATGAATATAGTTTTGTTTTGTTTTTTGCTGTTGTATATGTTAATCAAGAATGAACTTTTTCAAAAATAACGAATGCCTAGACATTTACAGCATATAAATCGGGATATGTAACTTAAAAGAAGAATTCCGTGTATGTATTTGCTAGCAAATTATATACCCTGCAGGTTCGTTGGTATTCATATTTCTTTGTTGCAAAAGTAAGAACAAATTCTCACTTAACTAAGTAACTATTGTAATGTATTTAAACGTCTGCTGCTGATTTTTTTTAAACATTATAAAGACTCGATCTTGAAACATAAGTATAATCAATCCCGGTGCGTAGTCTGTTAAATGTCTGTGCGAAAAAAATGGGGCCTACGAGCAGTGTATTTTAACTTTTTAGTAAGCGCAGCTGAGGCAAAACCAGCATTTACACTTTCTCATAAAAAGCAACACATCTAATTTTTGTGGGATAAAAGTATACATTTTTGCGCCCTCTGATGACCACACTGGCTTAGAAGATCAAACGGTTTGCATACTTTCAAAGACCGTCGGTGATAAAAAAACGGTCCACATTATTTCTCTCCCAACATTTTGGTAATGTTTTCCCATTTTTTCACTTTATCTGATATACTTATTTTCAAAAATAACCGAGTTATTAAATATTTTTTATTTTATTTACAACAAAAAAATAATGAGCCTTGAAATAATGACTACAATAAAACAATTGCAATTGTTTGTAATATTTAGTTTCATTTTTGTATTTTTGTCAGTTCATTTTGTGTTAAAAAGAAGTATTCCTTTACAGATATTGTTTTCTATCAATTTCCATTTCTTTCTACAAATAACTTCTAAATAAACTTAATTGACAAACATTTAATTGTAATTTTTCATGGCCAACTATTTTTTTGTTGTAAAAAAAAAATATCAAAACTCAGTTATTTTTATAAATAAGTATGTCAAGTGACATAACGGTTAAAAGAGAATAAAATCCCTTTTTAATGATGACATAGCCAACTATGGTTTCCATTTAAAATATGCAAGCTTGTGTTCTATCTCAAAAACTAATGTCGATAAAAAAATCTGATAACATTTCATTATTCAGTGTAAAATTATCTAAAACTTTGCTATTTACAGTTTGTTTCTATTTCTATTATTAACAGAAAAATCGACACTTTTTACATTTTTCAAAATATCTAGCTACCCTTTTTCGAGAATATTACAAATGTGTTTTTATTCAGCTCGCAAAACTGCACTACTTTGCCGATTTAACCGTTTTTCTATATCTTATAGTTTCCGAGATCCCCATAGAGAACATGAAAAAAACTCACCCTGTATATCGAGATATATTTGTAATTTTTGCAATTTGTTTTATTTTTTATACTATGAAAATATATTGTTAAATATGTTGTAAGTAGGGAGAGATAGCCGATTCTAGAACCTCCTCCTCCTCGCGGAGGAGGAGGTTCTAGAATCGGCTATCTCGTGGGAGGAGGAGGAGGAGGAGGAGAAGGATGAGGAGGATGAGGAGGACGATGGGGGGGAGGTTTTTGAATTTGGGCTAACAAGGAAGGAGAGGGAGTACTTTTTTTATATATTTTTTTTGTTATTTCTTTTTATTATTTATTTTAGTATTTAGTTTTTGCTTATTTATTTATTTTTTTTTTAATTACAATGAGGGTGTGTGTTTGAACAACTTAAGTAAGATTGTAGAAATGTTTCATGAAATAAAAAAAAAATATTTTACATTAATTAAATCAGATATTTAAAAGCAGTTACCTGGGGAAATATTTATAATGGATAGTGGTTTTATAATAAAGTAGGCAAAAGTAATATTTGAAGCAATATATTTAAAATAATACAAATATACATAAAAAGAATAAAAATTATAATTGTTCAGACATACATTTATTAAAGATACAAATAACTTTATAATACTTATAATGTAATTGTATCGAAAGAGTAAGCGTTTCTTACCCAGGTTTATAAAAAATAAAAATATAATTGAATGTTTAATCAAGCTCTTGAATTGCATCGTTAATCATTTTATCCAACACCTTTTCGTTTTCTAAATCCGCTATACGTAAATGGCCCCATGCTAATGTATGATATTTATCATTTAAAATGTATCTTTTGTCGTCTTTTGAATTCAATGCAATTTTGTTTTGAAGTTCTGTAAACATATTATGATAACTGGATCTAAATTTGTACATTTTTTTATAAACTGCACCCCCATTCTCCACTACAGTAATGTAATCATTTACCGTTAAATGTTTTTTTATTACATATTTTTTAACACCTTTAGCTTTTTTAATCGAGCTTGAATTGAGTAAATTTACACAATACGCCTTAGCACCAGTTCCATAAAATGATTCAATGATCTGACCTTTAAATTCGTCTTTCATTTTTCCGATGTAAGATTTATTTGGAATGATGCAATGCTGATTGTCAACTGGATAGTTGGATGTATCAAACTTATCAATATTAATTTTAATATCATCGTAGACATTTTCTGTAAAAACTTGAAGAACTAACGAATCTGTATCTGTGTACAATAATGTTACGTTGTTATCGTACTTTCTCTTAAGGAAACTATAGAAAAAATCGTACATTACAGTTTTGGATAATTCTAAAATAGAAAATCCTACATACAGTGGTTTTGTGTACTGCACTTTGAGAACACCCATTTCCACAGCCACTAAATTATTACAAAATATTTTTGAAGATTTAAAATTTGGTTTCGATATATAAAATTCTGCACCAGGTTTCCTGAAATGAGAATCCCAATGCGTACATAATTTAATATCAACGCGATTTTCAACATTTTCCATCGTTTTTCCAAATACAACATTATTCATACTTTTGTAATGATTGCGTTCAAATTCATTTTTAGATTGTTCTCTCTTACTAGTATTGAAATCAATATATTTTTGCATCCAATTATCTTGTTTAAATTCTAAAATTCTATGTATCCGTCGCAATTTTAAGCCTTGTGTTAAACATTGTTTTAGATTTTTATAATGAATAATATATTTTTCTTTGTCATATAAGGTAGGAATTAATTTAGAATATTTTGAATTTGGAGGTATTGCCGATTCTGGGCAAAAAGGAAAATCATTATGATAATCCTGTAAAGCTACTGGATATTTTAAATCAACTTCTAACACATAACCCATCTCACCATCATCTTCCAGTGATGCGATATCAAACTCGAGAATTTCATTTTGATCAAGCCAGCGAAACTTTCCAACAGGAAGCTTACATCTCATAGCATACCCATACAAATTTGTAGCATCTAAATAAAGAATATATGAAGTTGGTTCAGAAGCATTAAAATTTGGTAAAAACTTATTATTTGCTTCAGCTTTTCGTTGAGTGCACATACTTAATCCACCTCTGATACCCTTTTTAAAAAAATGTAACATGTCAATGTCTGTCAATAATTCCAATTTTACATTTGTCATCCTTAACAAAGCGTCCCAAGCAAATCCTGGCGCTGTGAAATAGTGTGCAGGGTCGAGTTTGTAGAAATCTAATGACATTTTTCGAAAATTTTCAAATACGTCAACAAGCAACAACACATCAGATGTCAAATAAGTGTTTACGTAATCACGTAATGAATTACAATTAAATACGTCCCACACTTTACAAGCTCTCTCATAGTTTTTTCTGGATATTTTTTCATCCGTTAAATGATCATAAAACTCATCCTCACTTGGCAAATGATTGTAATTTAATTTTTCAAATGAATTCATAAAACTATAAGGAAAAACGCCTTTCTGCCGTATTAGATTAAATTGTTCATCCTCCTGAAACCTTTTTCTTATTTCAACACACTGATCATTGTCCAAAAGTGATCCCAATGTTTCTAATGATTGTGATAAAAATTTAAATGAATCTACAAACCTTAGTTTTATAAATACTTTTCTCTTTTTTCCGTTACCATTAATATATTCACCAACGTGCACATTTTTTGTAAAAGTTATATACTTTTCTTTGTTTTGTGCAATAACATCAACATCTTCCTTGTTTAATGCAATATTTTTTACAAACATATGACTGTCATAATTTGAAAGATTATGAAAAAATATTGGAATATATTTTGGAATTTTATAATTAATATTGCAAACGGAATGGGCTGGGCCACGAAACTTTCCTGTTAAGTGATCATGATCATATACTTTATCATTTACTGACAATGTCCTTTCGCAAATATGACATACATTTCTTTCATATATTAGTTTTTCTTCCGGTGTTAATGGTAACATTTCTTTACGTACTCCTAAATAATTTTTATAAATAATTTTAATATCGTCTTCTAATTTGTTTACAAATTCTTGTGCAGCATTTTCTCCATTATATATATTAAACTTTGAAAGACTATCATCATATGAACATTTTATGTGGTATGCAAAAGCATAAGGTTCATGACGAAAACATTTAACTGTGTACGGTTTACTCGAATCTGTATAAGTAGTATTATTGTTAACATTTACTAACAATGCCTCAAAATCAGCATAAACTACAAAAGGAATTTTCATTTGTTTTTGATAATTTTCAAACTCTAATATATTTCCCAGAACTTCTTCACCCAATTTATTAATTTTTTTACTACAGTTCGGAAGAACAGCTTTTACATTTCCACAATCTTCTTCTTGATGTCTTTTTAATTCATCTTTTTTAGAAAAGTAAATTAAACAACCTTCGCATATAAATTTTTCATGACCATGTAATGATATTTGAGTTCCAATTAAACGCGACAAATTTTTAATCCAGCAATAATGATTCTGATTGTCTATTGAAATATACAACAAGTTTATATGAACTATTTTCTTATTCTTTGATATTCGTAATGGAACGAATTCATAGTCCATTTTATTTTTGTTAAAATATTCATTAGCGCCATAAACGTTTATTGAAATATTATTTTTACCTTCAAATATATTGATATCTTTTATTGTAACTGGAAATTGTAAATTTGAAAAGTCACATACTGTTGAGTAATGTGGATATGAAGATGGTCTCTGTGCCAGTCCTGTTGGAACCCGAAGTGCTGAAGTTATAGCCCAAGCAAAGCATGCATTGTCGGTATTGTAAACATTGATTACTGCACGTTTTGCCTTTATTGAAGCAGGTAACTCGATGTAACTAGATGCTCTCATTGGATTATATACATTGAAATTAAGTTCAATGCTTGTAATTTGAAATAATGTCCAACCTTAAAAAAAAGAAAAAAAAATAATAATTATAACATTAAAAATCACCAAGTTTCTAACTTTACCTGAATCTTTCTCCTGAAATTCTGACATCTTGGTTTTAATTTCGTCGAGGAAGTGTGCGTATGTCTCATATAGATTCGTTGCAGTGGTGATAATTTTGTTCGACGTGTTAAATGATTTTATTTCAACATTTTCTTTTGCTGTCAAAAAGTACAATGCAAAGGATTCCATGTTTAATTTAAAATTTCCAATAACCGCCAATTTACTTTCAATGAGAGTAATAATTTTCTCCCTCACTGAAATGGAAAACTTGTCTAAATCAACATAGTGTCCAGGTTCGGTGATTCGGTAACTTGTTATTTTGCCCCCATAAGCTGTAGATATTTCCTCTACTCCATCATCAACAATAATAAATGCATTACTTTTGTGTAAATTAGTTCTCAAATGGGCGGCAAAACATGCGCTATCTACTGTTATGTTACATACATCACATATTCTGTGTTTTGATGTTGATGCAAGTTTTTGTCGTTTATTTGGAATTTCACAAACTTGTTTCGATGTGGATGGATTTTCCAAAGATGTTGATGGAAGTGGATTTACCATTTTGATATCTCCCTGTTGTGCGGATCGGGGTAGAATAAGTTTGATTGTTGGCTTTTCTCCTCTAT
Source organism: Philonthus cognatus (assembly GCA_932526585.2). NCBI lineage: Eukaryota > Metazoa > Arthropoda > Insecta > Coleoptera > Staphylinidae > Philonthus > Philonthus cognatus. Next base: position 96,520,346 of record OW052243.1, read on the forward strand.
TGCTTACATATGAGTTTTGCTTGGAAACACACGAGTTTTTTTCGTGTCGTTTTAAGTTGTCTCTTCTTGTAAAATTTTTACCACAATATTCGCACAAAAACATGCTTTAAATGTAATAAAAGAGTAAGTTGCTTTACACGTCAACACACGATATGATGCTTGGGCCAATACGTTACCTTTATATAGTGAACTTAATCAAGAAAAGAAAAGGAGGAGGTTTAACTATGAGGAGGGGTAAATTTAATATGACGAAGAACAACACATTCACTCACACATGCACACACTCACACAGAGAAAAAAACATTTTACAATCATTTTAATCCTCTTCTTCATCCATGTCAGTCGATGTGTCCCACACTGATGAAGTAGAAGATGATGAAGATGAACTATCTGTTCGTTTACGTTTTACAGTATGTTTTGTTAGCTCGAATAACGGTGTGAAGAAACAAAATTCACAATAACGTTTTCGTTCTAATATCCATGTATGCAATTTGTCTTTTCGAAATAAAATATTCTTTTCGTATTTTATCCTGAATAATTTTGTATTAGGTTCTAAATTGTAAATTTTTTTTCTACACCAACGGCAATATCTCTTTCCCTGTGTATCAATCCAAAATCTTTTTTTAACTAACACTAAAAATGGATTTTGTGGAATGTTCATAATTTTGGAAATATTACCATTAGGATTTAATAAAAAATCCACTATATATTTAGGTAATGGATTGTGACATGTAAATGGTCGGCATTTACAAAGAACCGAATACATATTTGCTTGTCGTAAATGTCCAAATGTCCAAACATAAAAACACCAGTTGTCAAAAATTGTCTTACCCAAACATTTTGGTATTTCTGCTAGGCGTACCATTTTTTTTACATCTAACCGATCTTCTATTACATTTAAACACACTTGTTTTAGAGCGATTGCTTGTAAAGTATTAACAAAACTCATTGTAGATAAACTTTAATTTGTGTTCTTATATTTGACAATGCAAAAATTGATTTGATCTATGGAAAAATAGCCGGTTATTTTATATTAATATTGTAACCTTATTGTAACGGTCAAAAGTATTGCAATTTAGCTCCGCCTTATAAATTTTCAAAAAGTGTTGCAATTTTTGCCCCGCCTTTTAATTTAACCACACCTTTATGAGTAAAGGTAATTTTAGTGCCACCTTTTAATTTTACCACACCTTTATGAGTAGAAGTTAACTCAAAATCTTTTAAGAGGTGTTTTACTTTAAACCCCTCCTCCTTATACATCCTCCTCGGTTTACAAGCTATTTAAGCACCAACACACTAAGTTGAGAGGAACAAACTGAACAGCGGTTTTAAAGTGTTAAAGTGAATCATGGGTGAGTAATTTATTTTAAATAAAACAACATTTAAAAAAATATGTTTTGTATTTATAAAGAAACATTTACATTTGTATTACATATATTTTATGTTTTATATTTTTTTATTACAGACCGCACACAAATCTACAACGAAATTAGAGAGGAATATTGCAGGCGATTCAACAACAAGCGAGTAAACAAGTTAATACGTGCATGTAAATAAGAGAAAATTGAGATTATAATAATTTACAGGTCACCATAATCGAGCTGGATGACTCGATACCGCCAATTCCTCTACCCCGGGCAAATATCATTCTCCAGAGGGCAGAGTATACGGCCATTATTTGCCCGGAGGATAACGCGCTCGTGTGGTTGCGGATCCATAACACATTATAATTTAATAAAAGACTAAATATTTATAAAACATTTTTATTTGATATCCATGAATTATGTGAATCATCCAAACCCAACCATTTTACTAAAACTTTATTCTTCATTCTTTTAATAACTTTTTCGACGAGATATACATCCTGATGTTGAACTTTTTTTAATTCTTCCTCATAGAATCCTCCAATTATGTCCTGGTTTTTTATATCTCGTAGTAGATATGTTCTGGGGTTCGTGTTTTGAACTTTGGATACTGTGAAGATTTCGTTGGACCAATTTGGGGTGTAATTTTTATCAAATGCTTGACGATGTTTGCTAATCCTTACGTGGTCACTAACTTTAAATTTCTTCCTAAATCCATCAAAAACTTTTAAATTACTGTACACAGAATTTAACAATAATTTTTCCTTATTTTTATTTACTTGTTTTGGTTTCATACCAATTGTTCTATGTTTTGTATTATTATATTTATTAATTATATTTTGTAGAATACTAATCCAATTATAATTGCCTTGCATGCTAAATTCCTTCCACATCAGTTCTTTAATAGTTCTATTGTACCGTTCAACAATTGAACTTTTTAAAGATGAAAATGTGCTGTAATGATTAATTCCATATTTTTCACATAGTTTTTTAAAATTGTTGTTGTAAAACTCAGTACCATTGTCTGTTTGAATATTTGCAGGTATCTGCCTCTTTTTCAACAATTTTTCCATTTGTAAGGCAACTTCTTTTCCAGTTTTTGTTTTTAACGGTAAAGCCCACCCAAATTTAGAAAAAGCATTTATAACCATCAATATATATTTGTATCCTTTATTTTCCTTGGCATAAGGTATCATTTCAACTAAATCCGCTTGGTATAAATCATTTAAACTCTTCAATATTACTCGACGTCTACGAAAATGTTTCCGAACTGGGGCGTGAATTTCATCAATTACATCGCGTTTAATGTTGGGTTTCATTAGTATTTTGTTCGATTAATATCTCAATGCAAAACTTCTTATCGACACCTTCTGGAGTCGCTGCAAATCTGCGCTTAATTTGTATTGTATCATTCAATTTAAGGTTTGTTAATTCAGACAATACATACTTTTCATTAATAAATAGAATTACATTTCCCAGGTAATTTGTTTTAAGAACTTTTCCAGCGTATAATGTGTTTTTATATAATATATCACCCCCCTTATTATCAATTGTATAGAATCCATCGGAAGATACGTTTCCGTTGCCGGCAAGTGTCAAAATTAACCTATATCTTCTATCTTTATCTGTTTCATCGAATTTAAAATACCTCTGAATTATCTTGTCTAAATTGTTAGATTTTTTAATATAGCTCGAGACACTATGCCCATGTACATGTTTTCCAAATTTGTCAACAGTCATTGCACCAAAAATAGAATTTCCAAATTTGTCTAAACTCATTTTATACACCGGTTGCTCGTCTGGTGTCTAATGAGATAATAACATATGTTTATTTCAGGAGCCACACTTATATTACTTTATAATGTTTGCTTCCTTCAATTCTTCAATTATTGAAATTATTTCATTTGTATGCGCATTATTGCCAGCACTTTGTGAAGCTAATAATAAGCGTAATCTATCTACAAGTTCATTCGGATTATCCCAATATTGCAATTCTAAGGAAGAATTGGGAATAATTTTTTTTTGCATACCGCGTCCAACTTTCCATTTTTTAGTCCACCACACTTTTGGAGGTTGACCATTTAAAATTGGCTTAATAATGTTTACATATTTCAAAGCTTTACTACCAATACGTTTTCCGCTTGGATCATAATTAAATCGCGTCGCAGATGTTTGCTCTAAAATACGTTTATAATTTCGAACATCGTCAGGTTTAAAAGTGTAAGGGTCCTTTTTGAAAAGTAATTCGTATAGACCGGTAGTGCCCTTATATGGCACATCGTTAATAACAACATTTGCTCCATCAAACTTAAGTGCCGCGTTTCCGATATACAAAACACCATCAAATGTTTGACGAACTCCATAACGAGTATCGAATTTATCTCCACGATCTAATTTAAAGTCAATCAAATATGCGCGAGGTATATGATGAAATTGTTTCAGGGTTTGTTGTAGGACTGACGAAGTATTAAGTTCGTCTACCAGTCTATCATGAGCTTCATCTAAACGTGTGGTAGCAGTCCGTAGGACTGTAGCGTCATCATCAGAATCTACGATCTCTTCATCATCATCATCATCCTCATCATCATCATCGTCATCATGTGTGACGTTTCCTGTTCTTGGCGGTGAAGTTTGATAAACTTCTTCAGTGTATCCTGTTGCAGTATCCTCAATCGGTGTTGATGTAATAATATCTTTTTTCAAATGCAATTGATGTCTCGGTCTTCTGGGTGTTGATGATGACGTTTTAATGGGTGTAAATATTCGTTTGTGTACTTTAATTTTCAACGGACGTTTTCTAATAGTTTCCTCAGATGAGGTTACATTGGATTGCGGTGTAGTAAATATTTTTCTGCGTATTTGCGATTTTCTACTTGAACCAAATCCCGTTTCTTTTTCTTTAACATAACTAGAATCAATAGGAACAAATTCTTCATTGAATTTACTAGCGATTTGTTTCAGTGGTTCACTCAAGGGTAATAACGTTGCGGCAAGATGTTCTTTTGAGTCTGCAATATCTGTTTTTAACGATCGAATTTTATCACGCAAAGCACTACGTGCTTCCACGAGTTGCTTTGCAATGTCTTTATCCATGTTAAGAACGCAAAGTGTCTGTAAACACTGATAACATCTGCATCGTTACAGCGCTTTTTAAATAGTCAGAAATTTATCGAAACCTTTTCGATAACGACCATTCGTTACAGGACAATCTAAATCAATTACGAATGGAGAATAAGGTTGCTTACAACATTCTGTGCAAGTTTCTAGAAATGTATTCAATGTCATGTCACCTATTACGTGATCATTGAAAATATGCTTTAAATTTGTTGCATCTTGCTTAAATATTACCAATAAATTACAATTGTCTCGAACCAATTGCTTTTGAATGGCACTGTAACTTTGGCATATTTTAAAACAATCAACATTTTTGTGTCGACCGTATGAAAAAAATTCCTTAATTACATTATGACCGGTCGGTGGAATATCATCAAATATAACAATGGAATATTCTTTAATATTTTCAGGCGGTCCAAGTGATTCAACATCCGAAAACTCAAAATAACCACATTCTGGCACGTCTTTTACTATTGATCGTAGATACGCGTATTTATTTTGAAATAATGATTTTGAACACAAGTATATGTTTTTAAAACGTAAACCGTTGGTTGCAAGTAATAATGATAGCATTGCATTTGTTTTACCGCAGCCAGAAGGGCCTATAATAAGACCTCTTTTGCAATTTCCTCCAAATAGATCACTATGTCGTTTATATCGAAACTCGTTAAGATCAAAATTTATTATTGGTAATGACAAGCAGTGATTTTCAACATTTTCCGACATAATAATGCTATAAAAAACCCAACCCTGCGTACAACTTAATTTTTGAAGGGTGAATGAAAAGAAATTGAATTGTCAACAGTTATATATTACAAATAATATTAATAATTAAATATTAAAACTAATACTAAATAAAAACTATAAAAAAACTAATACTAAATAAGAACTATAAAATAATTCCCTGACAGATGGTAACACACATCCAAATGACTAGGAGCGACACACATCAACCACACACGACTAGCAACAGACAATGACCACAAAAGCAGATGTAGCAATCAAACACCTCATTACAATTGTTTGAAAAGAATTAGACTTGAAACAAATTGACAAATTTAAAAAATAGTTACAAAAATGTAATGTGCTTTCACAATTAAATTTCTTTTAAACGTTTTTTTAAACTTGTCAATGAATAATGCTCCTCTCGTAGCTGATTTCGTTTTGCAGCTAAGTAATTACTAACGTCAGGAGTGTTAGAATTAGTAGATTGCACAACGAACTCAACCACATCAGGCTTTGAAAAACTATTCAAATTATCGATTATACTATCAATTCTTTCCAATCGATCATCAATGGATGTCATGAAAGAGTCTTTGCGAGCTTGCATAGAACGAATTGTTCCTTTATCACAAATGATGGCTCGCATAAACTCTTCGAAATTGTTAGTAGTAGTGGTTAAGGGAGGAATCTGGTTGGGTGGTATAATTGTCGGTGGAGGAGCGTTAAGATTGGGGTTAGTTGCTCTTACTACATCTGCTGATGAAGATCTTCCAGGTAAAACTGTATTGGTTATTTGCAATTCACGGACAGAAGATCGAACAGCACCGTTATCTTGAGAAAGTGTAATTTCTTGTGATAACCGCACTGATTTAAACAAGCCACCCAGCTCACTGTCTCCCATATCCGAAACTGCAAATCGACCATCAGTATTATTTTCCGACTCGACTTGGCTGGAAGATCTTTGGCACCCACCTGCAGGCCACAATCGCAACGGAGACTGAGTCATCTGAGCTGATTGCTGTGGCCCAGGTGTGCTCGATTTTGTCCCTGCAATTAAACAAAAAACATTGCAATTAATAAATATCATTAAATATTACAAAAAATACAGGACTTACCTCTCACGTCATTGGTTGCAAGTGATGCATCAAAACCTGGCTGGGAAACCACCAAGTTTACCAATGACTGAGGAAATGTATAATTTTGCCCAGTCGGTACCGCGACATAATTTTGTCCAGTCGGCATCGCGTAATACGTGGAATCGTTTTGCACGATGACAAACTGGTTTGAGGGTTGAGGTTGTGCAATAATTTGGAATGAGGATTGTTGTGGTGGTTGGATTTGCATATTTTGTTGGATTTGGAATGAAGGATTTTTTGTTTGCGGTTCGACTAGGTGTATGCTCTGAGGGCGTTGTGGTTGATGTGTGCTGCTGCTGTATTTGTTTTTTTGGCCCTGCTTGGATAATGTCGAAGGTTGGTGGTTAGAAGGCGATCCAACAAGTAACGGCATTGAACACATAGGATTCGTTCGCCCTGTACACAATAATTATGCATTAAAATTATAATTAGGAATAGAAAATAATACATAATAAAATATCTAATCAACCCGGAAATAACCTTTAGTCTTTCGTTCCTTTTTCGCTTTCAACGATCGATCAGTTGCCGGTTCGCCTTTCTCCTTCGAAAGCAATTTATTTGATGAATCATCTGCCACTGATTTCTTTTTGTCATTTGTAAACAAATCAAAATCATCCCATGATTCATCAAATGAAACTGAAAACAATAACAATAGATAATCTAGAAACATTTAAATAAGACGTGTTTTAAATACTTTTTACATCAGGTCCAATTATGTTAGGATGTGCATCTGAATTGGTGGTGCTCGTTTTCTCAACTTCACCTTAAAACAATAGACAATAAATAAGATACATTTGATTAAATAGAATTAAAAAAAAAAACAAAATACCTAACATATTCCCATCCATGCTGGAGTTCAGAAAATCGTCGATGCAAATGATCTTGTTACCTAAAAGCAAAAACAAACACACAAAATAAGAATATCCAAAATATGTTAAAAATATTCAATCACCAAAATATAAATAAAGACCACTTACCTTCCATTTTAGAGTGGAGATGTTGTTCGTTCCAAAACTTGCACTGGATGTGATTTCTTGGTTTGTTCTGACTTCTTTTATACCCAATTTTGAGGTCAGTAAACGGTAGCGAAAGTAAAACAAGTGAGGGGGAATCGAGGTTAAATTTTTTTCGGGGGGTGGGCGGAGTAGCCAACTGGGGCGTGGGGGAGGAGCCAAGGAGGGGGCGGGGCGGGGAGTGGCCAAGGGGGCGTGGCGTGGGAGGAGCCAAGGAGGGGGCGTGGCAATGGGCGTAACTGGAGGGGGTAATTTTATTTTGACGCCTCCCCGCTGCCGAAGGGGGGGGGGGGGGACGAACGTATTTTTAGACGTTTTCCCCACTCCTACCCCCACTCTTCCCTCTCTCTTTGTGGGAGGAAAGTAGGAGGAGAGTAGGAGGAGACTAGGAGGAGATTCCTTCTAACCATCATTCTCTTTTTTTTCTCTTTCTTTTTTTCTCTTTCTTTTTTTCTCTTTCTTTTTTTCTTTCTTTTTTTTTCTCTTTCTTTTTTTTCTCTTTCTTTTTTGTTTATTTTTTTAGTTGCCGCAATTAAAACAAGTTATATTATAAAAAACATTTTTTATTTCTTAATCATGGATACATTGAATATTTATTAAACAATATACATTGAACAATAACAATAACAGCAATCACATTTTACGATACTCTTGCAAAAGAAACAATCCTTCTTCATTGGTGGTGGTCCATCGACATGTGTCATCCAATTAGCCGTGTTGAAATGTTCATTGCATGGCAATCTTCCTTGTAAACATTTCATTGTGCGTATGTGGTCCGGTAATATGGGCCATAACGTAGCGAGTTCCAATGGTGTCATTCGTTTTAGCAAATAAATTAATGTAGAATTAGTAGCACGTTGATCTTCTAGAAATGGTGTCCCGTCTCTACCGATATATTTTGATAATGCATTGTTAATCCTTCTTAAATAATTAATAACATAATACTTTAAGTTACAAGTATACTGTCGAACTGTTTCCATGTTAACACAGTTGTGAACCAATGCCGTCTGATATTATTTCACTTTCCGACTCAATTATATGCATTCAAGTTTGCTGTACATTTGTTCTTTTTTCTGTTCTACTCCATTTGCTGAAGGTTGTTTCGTCGCAACCTCTTTTATAAAATTGTTTCTTCTTCTTCTTCATCTTGCATGTAATAATTGATAGGATTTGACATTTTATCGTAGATATAATACACATTTGTTAATGCACACATTGTATAATCTGTATCTTTGTGATACGTACACTTTGGGTGAGACGCTGACAACTTTATATCCAATCTTTTAATGTCCTCAATTGGCCGATCCAATATTTTCTGTAGATATTGTGATTTTTGCTCACCTCTCACATAAATGTTTTTAGCTTTTTTACTAAACACTCGAATAATTTTATCAATTTTATTGAGTGGTACATTTCCACTAGTCCATTCCAAATGGTGGAAATTCGAAGTTAACCAATGTGCTGTTCGACGTTGCTTAGCAGGTAAACAATTTACAGAATGGGGAGCCTCAAACAAATAATGGCTAATTCGACGTTCGCTATCACAAATAGCCACTTCTTTCGGTAGTAATTTATCATTACTATCGTAAAAACCTTGAATGTCGATTATGATATAGTCCAATGTATCCATAATTTGTTTGTGTACTTCTTAATTCATTCACTTCTTGTACTTGACTGATGTGTAAAGCAAATTACACTACTTTTATAATGACAATCGCCCCTCCTTGTTTTATAGCAACAGGGAATTGCAGCAGGACGGGTAACACCTCTTTTACAACAATTCTTTTACCACTTTTGTTAGTGGTGCATAATAAAACGCCTTATCGTGCAAAATTAAACAGTATGCTGTCGTATTAGCCGGAACTGGTTCTTTTGAAGTAAATTCAATTTTAATTTCAACGCCACTTTTGTGAATAGTGTCTGCCTGATACGTACAATCGATTCCTACTAATGGAATTTTCTCTTTAAATTCTGCTGGTGAAAACATTGGTTCACTTTCTGGCACATAGTAGTATGATTGTTGGAATCTGCTATACATATCGTACACAATAGCATATTTATTGTTATCAAAATCAATATTTAAATTATCATACGGAAATCTTGTACCGTTCAAAAATACACTTAGGTTTGTCAACTTTATATTATCAAATAGAGCCATTGAAGACTTCATCTGGCCTTTTCGATTGGTTTGAAAACCGAAAATAATATATCTGGGCGTTTCGAGTTGCGGCGCCGTCTTTACGGCCCATGTATGTCTTGTTGTTTGCGGCAATGACGGATACTCATGAATCTCCCAACTTCTAAACCATAAATTGATATTTTGATTTTTGTCAGTTAATTTTGTCAAGGCTAACTGTTCTCGTAGACCGACTGCAATTTGAGGTATTCTCCAAATAATTTTATCTATTGTCAATTTTACTTTTTCTTTTTCAGCTTCACTTTGAACAATTACATCGTTATCATCGTTATTCCGAATGAGTACCAACTCTTGTCTACAGTTTAATACAACTTTCTTAAAATCTTCCGCAAATCCTAAAATACTTTTAAGCGGTACACTAATTGCAAAATGTCCATTGTCATCGACTATATCGCAGAAACCTTTTTTCTCAATGTCCCACCCTGCATTTTGTAATTTAATCATTTCATTTTTATTATACGAAAAATATCCTTTCATACATGATGTCACTCCCACGTTTCTAACGGAATCCACTTGAACACCATTCATTAAATACCGAAGATCGCTAATCATAAAGCCTGCTGGGTTGTTGACTAATTTTGAATTCTTACTAGCCTCGTTTTTAACATTCCCATCCTCACCAACTTTCCGTAGAGTACCCTCTACATATAAATAACTCTCTCCTGGTAATGTATAATTGTCAGTTTCAGGAACCGTTATCCTAATTTCATCATTATTATCAAAACTTGCCGATCCATAAGGTTGGTATGAATGATACTCGTAACTTACTATTGCATTGTTAGATTTAACTTTGTCGGTAACATTTAAAATGTCCATTATTTTAGTAGTTTATAGCCCAAATCTTCTAAGAATATACGATTTTCTGTTGTTAACTTCTTCACTTTTTTTAGGCTACTGCACACATTTTTCATATCGCTACCCAATTTATAGGCTGACCGGTTTGCTGTGTTCTTCTTCTTCTTCTTCTTAACAATATGGTTCCTCTTTCGATTCGACGTTTTTGAGTTATATAACTTCATCTCATTCAACCTTACGCAAGTGTAATCGTGTCGTTACTTCTTCACCTCTAAAATTGATCAATTTCCCTGATTGATCCAACACTCTTACCACAATTGTACTGATAATATCTCCAGTAACAGATAAATATATAGGTAAATGTGGCGATTCTACCATCTTATATCCGGCCGGCACTTTAGGAAAAAAATGATAAAGCACGTGTACCGGTTCACCGTTATTATAAGAACCGCTCACTAAATTGCAATAAATTTGAATTGCATTGACTGTGTGGATATTAACAATATTTTCTGCTTCATAACTCTTTCCGCCCATTAGTACTTTCTTATCAAATCCCAATAAGGTTCCTATACTTTTTTCAGCTGTAAAATCGATTTCTACATCGGTTTTTATGTGCACCTTCTGAGTATTATTATTACCGCGTATACGGACCAATGCCGTATTGTCAATGTCCCCTTCTATTTTAGTCTCTATAAAATCAGCAATATCATCTAAACCGTAAATTCCAACGGGCAATTCTACTATTTTTTTGTTGTTTCCTATTTTGTAGTGAAATAAATTATTTGATATGTCAACGTTTGGAATTGAATTGAATGACTCAAAATTGAGTAAAGCCAACTCATATTCTTCATCTTCATCTTTGCTCAAATAAATCGGTGGATTAAAATTGCAACTTAACTCGGAACTGATTCCGGTCAACGTAAACGTAAGCGAATGAGAAGTTTTCACCATTGCGTTTAGTCTTCGACTGATGTTTAAATTGTTTTCTTAATTATTTATTAAAAACATTAAACACAATTGTCCACAGTTTAAATCATCGATTGTCTGGTAGCGTTCATAGTTATAACTTATAACATTATTCTTATCATCTGATCTTAAATATTTTTCAATTTCAATGGAAGGTTTTAAATCACCGAAACTGTCAAAGTATTTTACTCTACTGCCACTTTTTTTATAAGCTACCCAATGCGTTCCTTCACTTTCTTTATTGTCTAAATTGATAACTGCACTTTCATTTTTTTTAATTTTTTTCGGTAATGCATTTCTCATATAGACACCTCTAAACGATGGTATTTTCAATAATTTTGCTATTTTTAAAATTTCCAAATTATTTAGAGGTCTTTTATGAAGGAACATTATTTTCAGTTTTTTGAATATTCGGGAAAATATAAACCACATCCTTTTTTATATGGTTTTATGTAATAACCAGAACCCACTGATTTGGCTTCCATAGCTCTATTGTGTCGCTCAGCTTCTTTTTGTTGTTCTTTAGCTGATTTTGCACTGTTTACTGCTTTCGCTATAGCGGCTGCCCCTCCTCCAAGGGAACCCAATGCACCTAAAGCTGCAAATAATGGAATCAACGGAAGAAATCCTCCTTGTTTCGGTATAGGAATGACTCTACGTTTTGGAAATTTAATTTTTCTCTTATATTTTTTCAAAACATTATATGCAGCTTTTGTAGCATCAAATACACTTTTATGTTTTCTTCTACTGATAGCGTTTCTGGCCAGTCGAACTGCCTTGTTAAACGTTAAAGTACCACCCCGACTCATTCTTTTGCGGTTTCTACCCTTGCTTTTTCTCTTTTTTAGACCCATTCCAAATGAAGTTTTCCCTTTCATTGCTGCTGCAACTCCTGCCGATGCAATCTTTTCTCCGGCACTTGGACCAACCTTCTGAATTATTTTTTTTGCAGTTTTGAGTAACCTCTGATCGGCTATATGCCTTTCTTTTAAATTATTTGTATTATCGTACACTATATCGTGCTCTTTACAAGCTTCGTCGAGTTCGTTTATTCCTTTATCGCCTCGCGCTAATCTCTTTTCTAATTTTGTTCCAGGCCCACAATAATTATATCCAGGTAAATGAATTTCAAAAGGCAGCTTGTTTATTAATTTATTTAGTAGCCCCCGACCGATCCATTTGATAGTTCTTTTACGACTGACGGGATAATAGACATACATTTTATTATAAGGTATACAAATAAACTGTGGCAACTTAAAAACTGTTTATTGATTTTTATAATTTAATTTTAACAAACATTTACCACTTCACCTAATACTAACACATATACTAACTATGTTCTACTTAAACCTTGAGTTATATACATTCTCCCTAAAACTACTTTGTAAACAAAAACTTATTGCTAATTCGATTCTTTTCATTTTTTCTTTGAATCTTAAAGAATCATAATAATATATATGCCATGCACCTTTCCTAGCTTCTTTATACGCAAATTTCCATACATACATATTATGAATAATATTTTTACTTTCACACATTACTACTTTCTTTTTACTTTCCATTATTATAAGAATCTAACATTATATGTTGCATATCAAAATCAAACAATAACTTATCATTACCATAAAGTAACAATTCATCAATCATACAAGCATATTCATTACATTCGCCTTGCATTATTTTCGAAAAACGAGTTTTCATATCCCCATCCAGTTCATTTAATAAACCCAAGCAAGAATAGTAATATTCACTAAACTTAAGATTTTTTAAATATTCCAAACGAGACGAAACAACATCAACCAGTTTCCACAATTCACGAAGACCTTCATACGATAAAAATACGTGATTTCCACCGATATCAATTCTTGCAACTTTACGACAATTATTCATTAAACTAAATGAAATGTTTACTCCATTAAAGCTGATTGTTTGATCCGTATCTACATAAAAAAATGTTTGGTTGATATTCACTTTTTGTTCTAAAAATACTGTCCACATCTGTTCATTCAAAGAAATTCCTTGCCCACCCTTACCCAATATTCTAATAACTGGTTCAAGATTAAGATCTATGTCCAAACCTACCGACACCCATTTAGAATTACTTTTATTTAAAAAATACGTATTCGACGACAGTAAATTTTTCATAGCGTTCTTCTTTTGTTTTACAAGTTGATTGTTGTGGTTGGCATCATCGTTGGTATCGTTGATATTCCATGGAACATCAACAGTAGTAGTCTCACCATGATTCGGTAGATTTATGTTCGAAAAAGGTTCTTCACCCTCTTCAAAAAATCCCGAGTCATTTGCTGAATTCGCATTATCAATTGGCCCATTATTTTGAATATGTGCTCTAATAATTTGTTTATTACTCGGGTTTTGTCGTTTCACTAAAATTTCACTTCAATCAATAAATTAATTTATTTTCAAAATAATTACAAATACTTACTTATTATTCAATTTATTATTGACAACAACACTAATTAGTGACACAGTTCTGGCAGATGTATTCTTGACAACAACACGTGTACTGTAATAAGTTACACCCATCCGGCAGATCTTATATAGTCCCATAATATTATGTTGGGGGGAGGTTCTGTATATATTTTTACATCACAACGACCTCACATACTTCTCCTCTGAAAAGGACTAACTACTTTATGTTTTTCCCGCCTAAAGGAGGTCGTTTGTCCACTCATTAGAATCCAATTGAAGGCATTCAATACCTTTAATCATCGATGTTGCTAACAACACTTTAACCGCATTGACAATATTTATTAATAGATTCATATATGACATCTTATGTATTATTCATCAGTCGCCCTTGAACCATCGAGATGAACACATCTTGTCTTGTGCATGGTCCGCCTATAGCGATACAGCGCATAAAAGCTGTAATGTATCGGGTGAAAATCTTAAGGGGGTAAGGGCCCCTTTGGATTTTGATTAGACACATTATTTGTCTTTAATGGATGCTAGACAATACGTTAGACCGTGGACTGTAAGCACTCAAGGGTGATATTTTTAGCCGATTCTATGAACCCTACCTCTTCTATTTGGTGAAAACTATCTTAAAATTATTAAGAGTATATTGCCTCTTTAGAATCAATAAAACCGTAAAGTAACCTCCTCCTCCTCCTCTTCATTTTATGAGGAGGAGGAAAGAAGGTTCTTTGGAGATTCTAAAAAGACACCTCCTCCCTACCAGGAGGTTTTAACTCTTTTAATCATTTTGAGGAGTTTCCTCTCAAATGAGGAGGAGGTTCTAGAATCGGCTGTAACCCTCTACTGTTGTAAAATATAGATTTCCGTAAAATAAAGAAATAAATAAATAAATATACATATATACTTGAAAAGAAAAATTCTCTGTAAATAATTTGAATACTACTACTACATAACATCTTTATTAATAAATAAATAATAAAATACATTCTATCGTTTAGGTATACATAGGAATTTAACAAGTAAAACCACATTTATGAATTTTCCTGCTTCCCGGGTAATTTTAGAGAAAACATACAAGAGTAAACAAAAATTGAGAAAAAATCCTACGTATTTAGGTCGCTATTTGGTTTATTGTTTCATGAGGCTTCTAAAGTGTTGTTTTCAATGGCCAGTCTATGCTTTTTAAAATTACATTTTTGGTCAAATAAGACCAGATATTTGCAGGTTGGGGATGAGGTAATGTGGGTATTGTTGATGGTAATTAAATGAGGAGTAGGTGGAAAGCTATTAGGAGTTTGGATTTTAATAGATTAATTTTATTTCTCCATGTGTTAATCTACAATTCAATCTTGTTGGAAAATTGCTGGAGGGAGGATATAGAATTTTGTATATTATTAGAATGGACAATGAGAACAGTATCATCTGCAAATTGTAGTGGGTGTGCTAAAGAATTGAAGCAGTGACGGCTCGTGATCTAAGGAAGTGGGCCGAATGTATTTTGGCGCACGCGCACTGAGACTAAACGGCCTGCCGTACCGAACCATACACCGTCGCTAGAACGATACTTAAAATGAAATAAATTCGCCCGACTTTAAAAAATAGAAAGAGAATGTTCTTGGAATTACAATAACATTTTTAAACATGTTATATACATAATAATGTTATATAATTAAATGATTATAGTTATTCACTGATATATTTCACATAATCTACCTAAAATACCTAGGTATTATTTTGTAAATTACAATTAGGTAACTATTTAATGATTTTTGCATTTTTAAATTACATCAGTTGTTTTACGATATTTATGAATGCGAGATATATTCTGATTTCTTGAATAAAATTGAATTTTTTTTAACTGTTTATTTAATTCCGGTTAATTATCAAAGACACTTTGCTTTGAAGTAAAGGTAGTGTAAAGATTGCTATTGATTCTAATTTGTAGAGACCTATTCTGTAGGAAGTTGGCTATTAAGATAATGAGGTGTTTAGGCAGATTAAGAATGTAGCATTTATATAAAAGGAGTCAAAGGCTTTTTTAATATCTAAAAAAGATGATTTTCTACCCTCCAGGTGGGTTGTGGAACGATTGGGTAAGAAACCAAATTGGTATGTTGGGATACATTGGCTAATGATTGACATAAGTTTACGTTTAATAAGGAATTCGAAGAGCTTACAGAAGAAGAACAGGGAGAAGTGTAATTGGGCGGTAGCTGGAAGTTAAAGCAGGATCTTGATTTGGTTTTGTAATACATGTTATTATACCATGTTTCCATTCTGTGGGAAAATATTGGTAGCGGTAGTTGTGGTTAAATATTTTCAGGATATATTGGTCTATATTGTCATTAAGGGATTTTATTATACGTCGATGAATATTGTCATGTCCTGGAGCCATGTTTTTTCATTTATTTAAGATGTCATAATAGTCTGGAGACGTGTTTTTTCCTTTATTTAGGATGTCATAATAGTCCGACTCGTCTAGAACAGTGGTCTCCAAACTACGGCCCGCGGGCCAAATCCGGCCCGCGACTTGCATGAATCCGGCCCGCGATTGTTTGTAATTTTTTTTGTAAATGTCATATTTTGAAATATTGTAACAAATGTTCCCTACATTTTTTATAATTTTATAAAATTAATCGGATCTTGGCCGACTTTATTATGTAAAATTGTATTTGTGGCCCGCGAAGAAGATAGTTTGGAGACCCAGGGTCTAGAATATCGTTGTCGGGTGGAGGTGACTTGTAAAGGGGAAATGTGTCGTACCAAGAATTGACTGTCTCAAGTAGTGTGTTGTCAAATGAATCGTCTTGCGAAAATAAGGTGTCTTTGAAATACTTTTTAAATATGTCTGCGATTTGTTCGGCATCGTTAGCTAAAGCGTTTGTGGTTGGATCTATAATGTATTGAATTTTGTCACTCTTTCTATATTTTGTCAGTTTCTTAATTTCCGTCCAGTAGATTTTGCCTTTCATGCTATTTATTTTTTCACAGGCGTTTATCCATGTCTCTTTCATGTATTCGTCTATTAGTTGGTGTATGTCTTTGTTCAGTTTGTTAAATTTTTGTCTAAGTCCTATTGTGTCTGTTATTTTAATGTCGCGATATAATTGTCTTCTACATAAGTCTTAGGATGTAGTTATGTAGAGGATATTTGTATGTTTGCTTGGTTTGTTTAGGAGTGTGTTGAAGGATTGTAGATGAAAGCAGGTTATTGAATTTGGTTATAATATCGGGGTTTAGGGAAGGATTGTTGTTAATAAACGTCTCCATGTCATCATTAACCTTGTGTGTATTGCATTTTTTGAAATTATAGATACAAACAGGAGTGGGTAAAGGGATATGTTGTTGAATATTTGGGTCAAATTGGATTGAAAGATTGTCGGAACACAAGTCATAAGGGATACAGATGTTATTAAGTGACTTAGGTTTTTTGGTACATAATAGAATATTGGAAGTTGATGGTGGATTATTGTTCATAATGAAGGTGGGAGGTATTTTAATTTCAGTAAAATTGGATTGGGATAGAAAGGAAGATAGGTGGCGAGCTTTGGTTTTATTGATATTAAAATCACCTACAATAATTGCATAGTCATACAGCGATGAATATGCTATTTCTATCTGGGAGTGTGGATGGATATATACAAGAAATAGGTGGATGGTATAGGATGGGAAAACTAAGATACAGTGAATGCATTAATTTAGCGGATTGTTAATTTTTGGGGAATTTGGTTTACCGAGGTTTAAACACGGATGTACTGCTATCACTGATCTTCCTCTATGGTTATCATTGTGGATGGAAGAGAGATTCTGAATTGTGGACCAGTTTTTAAAGGTGTATGGTGTTTTATGTTTGGTTTCTACCATTAGGTTTATATAAATAAAATTGTTGGACAGATAATGGGAAAGTAGATGGGATTTGTTTGTTAGGAAATTAATGTTGGAGTGTAGGAAACGTACACTATCCATTTTTAGTTACGATAGTATTACCTATATGAACTCCGTCGTTTGGGGCGACCGGAGGGATGATGTGCGGTTGTTCTATGTCGAACAATACGATGAACATTCTATTGCCTGAAAATGATGCGTGGGTGTCTATATTAAATGACAGTATGCATCGTTCCCGAAGTTTTTTTAATAAGTCCTGTCGGTTAGTGTTGTTAGGTGAATTTATTTCGGTGGTATAACAGTCCAGCATAAAGTCATAAATTGTGAGTGGTTCATGAACGCGAGATGTCTTTGTCAATGTCTGGTCCATTTCTGTTGTCTTCTTGTTTGTGTTGTGGGTTTTGATGTTGGAGATACCATCTATAGGCTGCATTGGACGTTTAGGGCATTTTGTAGAACACGCACCATGTGTAGTGTCTCCGCAGGCTTTGCATTTCTTCGGAAGGGTAGTCTGGCAGGAATTAGTGTGGTGATTTCCCGAACATTTTGCACATCTAATGATTTCCTTACAGTCGGCTGTTGTGTGGTCGAATTTCGAGCATTTATTACACGGCAAAGCGATTGGTTTTGGAGCAAAACTTCCTTCAACTGGATGTGATTTAAACGTGTATTTGAAACCTTTGTATATGATTCATGTGATCCTATGATTACACGAATGATGAGTTTTTTCGTTTGTAGTTTTGGAAATAATTCGCTTACAATAACAGTGTTCGATTTCATTTTTTGTCAATTGAGCGCTAATTAAGGCAACTTCTATTTCTGGCTCTACACTGCTTGTAACGCAGCAATAAGTGGGAGCTGAATAGGTTTTTTTTGTCTTGGAGTATTTTGACTTTCCGAATATGTCGCAATAATGTTAATGGTTTTTAAATGGTTTAAGTAGCTTTCAAGAGTTGTCTTATCTATGTTAGATTTAATCAGAAATCCAAATTTCGTTTTGATAATTTCCAAGTCTGTGCTGAAGTTTAGTTCTGCCTATAATGTTGCTATTTGGATTGTTGATAATTCTTTAATTGTTTTAAATGGATATGTATATTTATACTGTGACGTTATCGGTCTTACTTGTGTGTTACGATTTATAATTGTATGATGTGTACGGGTTTTGGTGTTTTAATTGTGTTTGGTTGTGTAGGTTGATTTATTTTAGTTACATTTAATTGTTGTTGTGATCGTGTAGTAATTATGCAAGTGTCGTCATTAATGTTTTGTGGATTTGTAGCGTGGATTTTTCTAAGTATATTTTGTAGTGTACGGTTTGTAGTTGCGATATTAAAACCAACAGATTTTTTCGGCCGGCCTCTTTTCTTTCCAGCGCGAGCGGTTTAAAATCCCGAGGTCGTTGGCTGTGACTGTGGATTGTATTCTATTGAATTGACAACAAGCTAGCGATAATAAATGACGAGCACTGCTCTGCTATCGTGGCACGAGGACGTGCACTTGTCACGGAGCAGCTGCTAATAGCAGCGATTTTGCCAGCCCGGACCGATGTGTAGTTTCCGTAGCCGAATGCTGTCTTATGTTTTTTCTCCTTCGCACACCCGACGAGGAAATAAGAGGCGTCCTTGTTGCTCGAATCTTACTTTTATCAGCATGCATTATTATGTTTATATTATACGTTGTCTTTGTACATCGGATTTTACTTTCATAAAAAATTACACACCTTTTGCTTTTGAACTATTTCCACAATAATGTAAACGGCTTAATTATTTTTTTTAATAGTTTTGGAGCATTTTCACAATCAATTAAATGTTTAAACTGTCGAGAATGATGTTTGCTAAATTGTTAAAAACAATAATTACACACAACTTTATTATTATTTTGGTTATAATGAGTCCAAATATTTGGTTTAGAGGACATTTTAAAAATATATTCTGCTCACAGACACCCTTGCACTATTACACGAAGATAAAGAATGGTCTAAACGAAAACTAAAAATGTAACATCAATGTTGAATGCTTTTCAGAATTTCTTCGAAATTTGATATTTTTTTTTAATGTAAACTGTATAAGTGCTTTCAACAAATAAACAACAATATAGCATGAGGGTGTTTAGAACCCACACGCCAGTTCATCAGGAATTAAGTGGAGTCGAAGATGCACAGATTAGGGGAAGGAACAGACATTCTAAAGTGTTTCATAAGAAATATTTATCTCCAATAATATATTATTAGGTATAAATGTAATTATATCTATAAATAAAATATTTAGGAAATGAACTGAACAAATGCAGTATTTTCATTATTAAATAAATAAAATATATTATAAATTGCCCGTAAGTACCTACGCTTCTAAAAGTGAAATCCGATATATAAAGACATAACGTATAATATAAACATAATAATGCATGTTGATAAAAATGAGATTCGAGCATCAAGAACGCTTTCATTTCCTCATCGGGTGTGCGAAGGAGAAAAAACATAAGACAGCATTCGGCTATGGGAACTACACATTGGTCGCGCCGGCAAAATCGCTGCTCCATGACAAGTGCATGGCCTAGTGCCACGATAGCAGAGCAGTGCGCGTCATTTACAACACTATGACATCTACACGGGCGACGTATTCGAAGAGTCCACGTCAGCTCAACAAAGAAATTAACATAAACTCTTCCGTCACATGGAGCACATCTGGTATCTTGAGGAAAAGAACTCCCCCAATTCTTTCACTCTATTTACCTAAATATTACAATAACTTATTGTATATATTGTATGAATAGTAATGTAAAATATCTATTTAATATTCGGGTAAAAAGAGTGAAAAAATTGGGTGAGTTCTTTTTCCCTCAAGATACCAGATGCGATCCGTGTTACCGAAGGATTTATGACCTGTTTATGTGTTCTCTTTGGGGGTTTTGAAAATGTTCACAAAAACAATGCTTTCCCTTTGTTTTACATAAGGGAAAAGTAATAATGAGAACATACACTTGGTTAAGGATTCAGTAAAAAACATTTTTAACACTTACAAAAAATATATTATTCAATATAAAATTAACAAATGCTAGTTTAACTAGATTACTCATGCATTCACAGTTAGCTTTGTTAGAAACCAGATCATATTTTTTGCCTAACCCAACCCAACATCGCTTAAGTATAATGGTTTAGAAGGTTATCTGCAGTACTATCTGTTGCACGGGACTGAAAGTACGCCCCGTAGCTCCCGCAGCAGTCTAAAGGGCTTAGATTTTGTGATGTCAACAGGGTGTCTGCACATGCGTATGTCATTTTATATATAGTATTTGGCTTATAGACAATGATCCTACCTTGATGACTTTTCACAATCTTTTCCCCCTATCGACTCCAGATAACCTTTTATGCCAGGGGCTCTCAACTTTTTAGGTCCCTTATTTAATTTGGGTTTTTTAGTTAGATTGAAACGCCAATATAGCATGATTACACGTCAGCTACTCTTTAGGAAATCTGTCACGCCTAACGTGACCATACATTTTTTTTTTATTAAAGCAGCACACCTAAGGAATTTTGTAAAAAATTACTTATTAGTAGTCAAAGTCAAAACTTTAAACTTATTTATCATCAGTGTTTTGATGAAGCCTCCCATTTGGTATCAAGAAACCTTCTATGTAGTAAAGTTAACACTTAAATCTTGTACAAGGATTCGTTAAAAAAATTGTTTGAGAAGAACTAGTTAACTAATTTTTTTGTAACAGTTTTTGTGTTTCCTGAAAATGTTTGTTAAACTCACATAGGAGGTTGCATCAAAACAACGATGTTATATTATTTAAGTTATCGTTTGATTTGTCTGCGAAAGCGGTTTTTCTTTTCACTAGGGACAGAATGGGGGTGCTCCGGCTTTTACCTTCCGGTGTATACCGATGTGAGCGTCCGTATTACGTATGGACCGGAGGGGCAGATAGGCACCCCTGGGTTTTTTAAGGCCCACCCCCAATTCCTAATTTAATGGCGACAAGCACAAGGGCTCAGTGAACCCCGCCGTATGTTAGCCCTATCCAAGATAGGGACACAGAGGCTACCTCAAGAAGCTCTGCAACTCCAAGTTGGACCATGGTCCCTCTCAGACATCCTTCGTCCGAAGACTCTGGTCTGCCCCGCCACAACCTGGTTGTAGATGCTAAGACGAGGCCTCCTCTCACTAGGAACAGCGGGACAGACTGCCTGACTCCCTGGTTAAGAACCCCTGTTCTATACCATTATAGTTTAGCGACGTTGAACCCAACCTATAAAATCTATTAAGTATTATTTAGGCTGTGGGTTAATGCTGCTCTTATATCCTAGGGAAGTTAAAAGAACACTTACAGACAGAATAAAACTGTATATTCGCTTACAACAATTATTAATACAAACAATAAATAAATATGAGAAAACTCAGAAGCACATTGTTTTTTTATTTTTGTAATAAAAAAATCGCGGAGTGTACGCAAATAATTTTATTGCCTCGATTAAGGTGAACACAGCAAAAAGGGCACATTGGGGCCTAATTGCTGTGTCTAGGTACACACCCCTTTATGATCCAGAAGGTAAACACAGCACTCATATGTGTTAAAAATATAAAATTTGAAGCACTTTAACAAACAGTAAACATTAAATGTAAAAGTTTAAGGCCGTATAGGAAACATCTTGTGCGGTTATATTACGACACTGTCGTTACTTCTTGTTTTTTCGAAGAACATGGCATCCTGAAATAATAATAGAAAATTTGATGTATAAACAGATATATTAAACTTAGAATCAATTCAAAATTTTAAATATTGACACTGGTATAGTTAACCCAGAACTGGTAATACAGGGAATTCTTCTTTTTTGTATATATTACAATAAGAATCAGTTCAGAATTTTAAATATTGATACTGATTATTTATAGTTAACCCAGAACTTGTAAAATTTTGGCGCTTTATAATCGTAACTCTCTAGTCATTTCTAATTTCTAAATATTAATGAACTATGATTAAAATAAATATAAATAAGTGATATTAAACATTAAAAGTGCAATTCTTTTCGCGATCTACAACAAGTTAGTCTTACAAAGACTATATCAAACACTCATTGAAACAACTACTTCCCGAGCTAATACCCCGACGGACATTGAATTATACAACAAGTGTTTGCTGTTACATACAGTAACCTACTGCAAATGCAACAATTTGAGTTAAATTATTCAGGCCATCTATAGACGCGTCTATAGATGGCCTGAATAATTTGACTCAAATTGTTGCATTTGCAGTAGGTTACTGTATGTAACAGCAAACACTTGTTGTATAATTCAATGTCCGTCGGGGTATTAGCTCGGGAAGTGGTTGTTTCAATGAGTGTTTGATATAGTCTTTTTAAGACTAACTTGTTGTAGATTGCGAAAAGAATCGCACTTTTAATGTTTGAAGTATTCTGCAACCAAGAATTGGCAATTTCATTTATACTTAAGTGATATTAGTTTGAAAAAAAACAATTTTTACAACAGGAGTTAGATTTCTGTAAATATTATCAAAGTATACAATAAATAAACAATTATAACTCCAGAAAAATGAATGTGAATAGTACAGCGGAGGACATGAAAAATTTTCATATATTTTCATACGTAAATATTACTGAAATTAAATAATTTATATCAGATTTTGTCTGTAATCACAACATTTTGTCTACTTTTGAGATACTCTTCAAAAAAATTATAATTTTTATTAGATAATTTCCGACATAATAATAATACTTTGTATACGAGATCAAGATCATAGAAAAAAATAATAACAGAGACAATTTGCATTACATTTTTTTTTCTCGGGCTTGTAGGGCTCTGCAGAAGCAAGATACAGAAGCAGTTCGTTTTTGCCTCGCACACACCCACGAAAAGATACCCATAAGAGAGTGAGATAGATGAAAAAAGGGACTATCGGGGTGTAGAGAAAATTTATTTTGGTATATCAGTTCAAACTCAAATAAGCCAATAGGCAGAGTGAATAGTCGCGACATAAAAGAAATGCATCGAAGAAATCCACTGAATTATGTTCAGAAGATGCTCATTTGAATTATATTGAAAAGAAAGATTTTGTATAAATTTGTGTATGTGTGATGTTTCCTACATTTTGTTAACGTACAATTTAACAAACGTTATGGTCAACTAATAATGATCTATTTTTGTTAATGTTTTCACTATTTTCATTTTAAGAAAATTTGAAATCGCGTAACAGAGCCCTAGCCTTCTAAAATTTGAAAAGGTTAGTTTATTTACTTTTTTTAAATTTTGGTTCCCCTAATAGCCGAATCATATATTGTGTCAGTGGAGGATTAACGTCCCCTATCACCACAATATATGATTTGGCTATTAGGAATTCAAAACGATTTTATTTGTTGAAATTGGACTAAAATTGACGGTTATGAATGTTTTAACGCCCCTCTATTCATTGAAATTGGAATTACATTATAAGAAAGCGATGTGCAAGCAAAACGTTGTACCACTTTGTTTAAAAAAATACAATTTTCTTTTTCGAACAATTTAAAATCTCAACGAATTTCTTGCAATCATCATCATTTAGCCCCAATGTCAGGATTATATTGCAGGCCGTGAGATTGTTAGCAAAATTCTTGTTGTGAATGACGTTTCAGAAGGAAAATTCAAATTAATTGAAGAATTTATTAATACACTTTTAAGGAATGCAAATGATCATTTGAATCATCAACCTATTGATCATTCAAATGATCAGTCAATTATTAAGATAATTTCAGTTGCAGGTGAAGTGGAAGAGCAATTAAAATGATACTGACTGGTTGAACTTTGCCTGCTCTATGTTGTATTTTTTTTTAAAATTTTGAAGAAAGACAATATGTTGCTACTTATGATCAATATTCTTTAATACCAGTGATGCCAGAACTTACTGCACTGATCATAGTGTCAATATACTTACAATGAGGAAACATGCTCCAAGCATTACAGCTTTCATGCGAACATCCAAATCCATAGGGAAGGTAATACCAAAATAATCAGTGTCTGTGAACATCTCACGGACTAAGCCAGACCACTGTTTTGATATTTTCCCGACTTGTGTATATCCATCACTAGACATTATTTTGAATTCAACATCTCCACATATAGACATTGTGCATATCGGACCCTCAATCCGCAGGACAGTCTCTCCACTCGGGTTCTTGATGGAAAATGCTGGACGTATAATGCTCCATTCTTGCTCAATTGTTCCTAATATTGCTCCAGGTGGAGCAGACACTTCCATTTTCTAAATAAATACATAATTTTAATCTTTAATTTTTATTTACCGGAAGGCCAATACATAAATATAAATATACAGAACAAGAACATATAAATAAATAATTCAATACTGATTTAAGCACAATAAAAACATGGTACTAATAATAAAAGTGTATAACAATTTAACAAACTAAATAAACAAAAATTTACAATAAATTTAATGAACACAGTAAGGTCTTGTAGGAATCAACAAAGAGGTCAATATTGACTTCCTTGGTGTTTCTTAATATACGGGTAGAAGCCGAGTGCCGAGCGTAATTCATCCTTCTAAATGGAACGTTAAATGTTGAATCTTTTTTTAAAGTTCTAGAGGGAACATGCATTCCTATCCAATTTAGAAGGTCGGGACAATCGATTTGACCGTTTACAATTTTATATACAAGAGTTACGTCATAGTTAAATCGACATTGGTCGAAACTTTAAATGCCGAAATGGTTGCAGTGCTCCCGATAATGTTAAATCTATAATCTAGAAAACGAATAAACTTCCTTTGGATGCAGAAGTACTATTGTAAACAAATCTTTCCTTTGGTTAGAATTCACTTTGTGGTACACTTAGTTTGATAATGATTAGCTTGTAGTCGAAACTAGTCACTGTAAAAGTTTAAATAAAAGTGGTAAAACAAAGTTAAGTGTTTTCAATATTATTTTTATTACTATTGTAAACATGTGTGTATTGTGCATTGTGAGTGTTTTGTTGTACTTTATTTGTCTCATCAAATGTTAAAACTAAACCTCGAAGGTGCAGAATCGCGGGCGATCTGTTGCTTATGAAAGTACAGTTTCATAGCATAATCGAAATAGGGAACTTGGCATCCATAGATTTCCAAAACTGGGCAAAAAATTGAAGGTTACATCGGTGTTGCATTAACTTCATCTTTTTTAATAGGTGCACACAGTGTTGGTGAAAACAAGTGGCACAGCTTAGATATTATGTTGCAAGAACAAATAAAAATTAATGTTACACAAATGAGACACTTAAACTTTGTATAACTGAGGTTTTTATTGTGACTATAGTTTCAACAACCTTAACCTGTCATTATCAAATTTCTAGTTGGATAATGACAAGTTAAAGCTGTCGAAACTATAGTCACAATAAAAACCTCAGTTATACAAATAAAGTTTAAGTGTCTTATTTGTGTAAATAATTATGTATAACGAAGTAGAAGCCTCCACAGTAAACAGTTAAATTAATATTAATTTGTATTACTGTGCAACGTATTGATTTTCCTTGTTTATCATCAAAAATATTGAATTGATCACCTTAAAAAAAAAGGTCCTGGTTTGACCATGTTAAATTTGTATGTTCAGATTTTAATTTGAGCATTTTAATATAAACCAAATTTTCAGGCTTTTCCAAACTCGAAATTTCACTTCATGCTTAACCTGGGAGTGGAAAACACTCGTTAAAAACTTTAAATCGAACTCTTTAAAAAAAACGACGAATATCTGAAGATTTACAGCATATACGCTGTAATTTGGATATGTATACTTAAAAGAAAAACTCCCTGTATATTGGGCATGTCCAAAACACATAGTTTTAATTTGTAAACAAAAATCGATTGTCATCCTTTAAGAGAAATTTATTAAAAACCAAAAAAGAAAATGGTTTACTTAATCAAAAAGTCATTAATGATAATGTTAACATAGCCAAGGGGGTAACACCACAAGGTAGATTGCATTTTTTGACAATAGTCAAAACTGTCGCAAAACGTAAATGCAATGCTACCCGGTTACACTTCGTTATTTCTAAAAATAATAACTTAACCTAACCGGTTACGCTTCGTGGTGCCTTACAGTCATTCGTTTATATCTTTACCGTATTGACATGTTTATTTCTAAAAATAATAACCTAACGTAACCTAAACAGTTACACTTCGCCGTCACTTGTATATCTTTGCCATATTGACATGTTTATTTCTAAAAATAATAACCTAACCTAACCAGTTATGCTTCATGGCGCCTCGCAGTCACTCGTATATCTCCATATTGATATCCAGTAGAACCTCGTTATACCGGGATGGCTTTTGGCTATACCTAGCACGATATAAGGAAAATACGGTATATCCGAATATATGTAATTTGTATAATAGTCACATACACACACGCGCATACAGAGAGTTTTATATAACACCGAACATTTTCATCCAATACAATTTGACACCTTTAAATTTTAAGTTATGTGTAAATTAGAAAGCGTATATGACTAATAAAAATTGTTGCCAATCAATCGCAATTAATGCCTTAACTTGTACATACAGGGAGTTTTTCTTTCAAGTATGTCCCAATTACAGCGGATATGCCGTAAATCTTTAGATACTCATTGTTTATTTTTAAGAGTTCAATTTGAAACTTGAAATGAGTGTGTTCCACTCCCAGACTAAGCATGAAGTAAAATTTCGAGTTTAGAAAAGCCTGAAAATTTGGTTTGGTCGCGTAGCGCGAAGCGGCCAAACCAAATTTTCAGGCTTTTCTAAACTCGAAATTTTACTTCATGCGCCACCGGTACGAAACACTGACATATTACGAAGATTAAAACACATCGCCAAACTTTACATTGCATCAGTGTGTTGTAAAATTTCTAGTTTAGAAAAGCCTGAAATTTTACTTCATGCTTAGCCTGGGAGTGGAAAACACTCGTTTAAATCTTTAAATTAAATTCTTCTAATAAACCGAGCATTGGCAAATGTACAACGTATGCTTATGTATACTTAAAAGTAAAATTCTCGTTATGAAAATGTTCGGTGTTACATAAAACTCTCTGTATATATATATATATACATATGTGCAGTAGCCACCTACATAACAAGACATACTATATGATACAATAATGACACCGGAACGTTTTACCTAATCAGGGCGGTACGCAGTCAATTGTTAAAATTAACATCTTAAAAAAAAAGAAACCTGAAAACTGACCCCGATATATCCGAATCACGGTATCTCGAGGCCCGGTATAGCGAGGTTCTACTGTATTTATTTCTTAAATAGTATTCGAAGAGCAAAATTGGCAACCGACCACTTAAAACATATTTTTAAACAAAATGTTATTAGCATTTTTATTTCATTCAAATTTGAATTATGGAATGCAAAATAATTGATAAGAAAGATATGAAAATAAAATTCTACAACACGAAATTCCTCAATAAAATTAATTGGCAATAAATGCATAAATTAATCCGAAATGAATAACATTGAATTGTATTTACCAGACCATAAATTAGGTATAATTATAATACAATTACAGTGCACTGATAAAAGTCATTGTCCCAGCATTTTGATAACCCCTACTTACTTGTAAACAACATGGAAAACAGCAGGAATCACAAGCCAAAGCCCTGTGTAAATGCATGACCTGGTTCCGGTAATTGTCCATGATGAGCATCTCGAAAGGCCGCATCGGCCCGCAGCAATTCCTCGTAAGGCAGTCGTTTGTTTCGACGGCGTAGTAAACTTTTTGGCCAATACTGTTTTTTACGGTGAACTTATTGTTTGTTTCGAAACCGGTTAATGCTGCAAATTAATCGATACCGATGGATTATCAGTTCAAAAATATAATAATAATAATAGAGTTTATTGTATTTATCTAGAATTTTATGCTCTCGTCAGTTGTGCGCACACCATAGAAAAGTGATGAAATGTCAAGGTGAAATGTTGAAATTTGCAGGAATTTTAAAAAAATCGAAAAGTGTTAAAAAACGATAAAATGTTCAAATTTGAGAAAATGTTCAAACAATGTCAAAAAGTGGTGAAATGTCAAGAAATATTCAAATTTGACAACATTTTGAAGTATGTCGAAAAGTGATAATCTGCAATAAAAAAATGTTTTAATATTTCAAACTTGACAATTAATCAGTGTATTTATGCGAGTGACGCATAAAATAAAATTTCGAGTTGAGAAAAGCCCGAATTTGGATTTGGACGCTGCACGTCCAAATCCAAATTCTTCGGGCTCTTTTCAACTCGAAATTTTAATTGATGTTTAGTCTGGTCGAAAATATTTGTTAAAATAGTAATCACTGGCTTTTTTCAAAATGTTCATTAGTTTACAAAATCTTGAGGGTTTTTAAGTTGATGTTCCATTTTGAAAATCTTGTCAATTTCCAAGATTTTAATTAATTGTCAAAATTTTGACTACTCGTGAATTTTTCAATATGTTCGTTCATTTTCAAAATTTATAACAATTTTCAGGATTTTGCTAAAAATTAAACATTTTTCAAGATTATTGGTGTTATTCAAAGTCTTACTCCTTTCGTTACTTTTTAAAACTTTGACGCTTTTTATGTATTTCCTAAATTTTCTTTTAAAAATAATTGCCGGTATTCATGAATTTTCAAGAATTTCCTTAATTTTCGTTAACGATTAATAAAACTAAATTAAATAATCGATGCTAAAAAATTCATGATAAATTTTAAAAATCATTGAAAATTCATGATAAATTAAAAAAATTATTGAAAATTTATAAAAACATTTGATAACGTTTTGGAAATTCTACTTCATGCGAAATTTACCGAAAAGCGTTTAGATTATTAAAATTGACTAAAACGTTGAAAATTTGAAAATTGAAAATTAACTAAAATATGGGAAATTCATGAAAATTAACGAAAGTTTAGGAAATTCACGAAAATTGCTAACGTTTTAAAATCTGACAAAAAATCTCGAAAATTCATGAATAGCGTCAACATTTTAAAAAGTTAAGAAATTCACAAAAACCGTCAAAATTTTTTTAAATTTACAAAAATCTTGAAATTTCACAAAACGCGTCGAAATTTTTAAAAGTAATAAAAATCTCGGGGAAATTCACAAAAACTGGAAAATTGACCTAATGTATCAACATTTTTAAAATTAACGAAAATCTAAACAAATCAGGAATTTTCAAAATTAAAGGAAATCTTGGGAAAGTTACGAAAAGCGTTAAAAATTAACAAACATTTTTGAAATTCATTAAAAATTCTCGAAACTTTGAAAGTGAACTAATATCATCTAATGTCAAAAATGGAAAAAATGTTATCTAATGTCAAAAATGTCAATGTACGTCAAAAAAGTAAAAACTGTCATCTAATGTCAAAACTTTCAAGATAATGGTAAAATGTCATTTTTTCCGCAAATAACCACATTTAAATTTTTGACATCTGATGTCAATATATTAAAGCAAAGTAGAAACAGAAAATATCATTGTTGGCAGAATATGTCAAAATGACATTTAGTATTTGTCGTCGATATACTGACATTTTTGACACAAGACGACATTTTGTGGTTTGACTGTTATTGACATTGAATGAAATTGTGAAAATACATTTTTGGCAGAAGATGCTGTTTTTGACATTGCATGACATTTTTGACACTAGATGATGTTTTTTACATTGAATGACATTTTTGATAGTATATGATATTTTTTACATAAGATGACATTTCATTTTTATTTATTTATTTAACGGTGGTCTACCATAGAATATTACATCAATATTACAATAAATAATACATTAAACATTAGAGATAAAATATGAACAATAAAATATAAAAACACATACATTTAAAACAACAAAATAGATTTTTATATATATATATATATATATATATATATATATATATATATATAAATTAGAATTAACGACCTGCTTATAAGTACCAAATAAGAAATAACAGCGCATTAGGTCATGATGTAAAAGTTATTTTTTATCAAGTGAGTGTGCAAGGAGGACAGAAGACGACGACGATCGTTTCGCTCTTTTTTATGAGCTCCTCAGGCCGCCACATCCATCATCCCATACACACTCACTTGATATGTAGAAGTTGTATATATACTGACTTCGCTAACCATAAGCCGGTATTGACGTCAGTATTTATAAATGCTACTGCATTGATATTGGCATTGATCTCATTTTGCTTCTACAGTTAGTGTCGGTTTTTAGTTTAAACCATCAACTAGCATCGGAGCGGCGAGAAACCCGAACCAATGCGATGATAATATTCAGAACGCCGAATTAAATTAAATAAAATAGTTAAATAAAATAGTCGACGGTTTAAACTAAAAACCGACACTAACTGTAGAAGCAAAATGACATCAATGCCCCTATCAATGCAGTAGCATTTATAAATACTGACGTCAATACCGGCTTATAGTTAGCGAAGTCAGTATATATACAACTTCTACATATCAAGTGAGTGTGTATGGGATGATGGATGTGGCGGCCTGAGGACGATATACACATATATATATATATATATATATATATATATATATATATATATATATATATATATATCCTCCTCAGGCCGCCACATCCATCATCCCATACACACTCACTTGATATGTAGAAGTTGTATATATATATACATACGTCATTTCTATAAAAGTATGAGCCTGTAGCGCAATGCTCTAAGGCAGTTTGCAAAAAAAGTCAAAATGACTGCCTATCGTATTCGCGTGTCTTAGCATTTGCGTTACTTTTGACATATAATTAACAGTTTTGATATTTTCGATAGTTTTGATAACTTTGATAATTTTAATATTTTCGACATTTTTACAATTTTTGATAATTTTTATAATTTTGATATTTCTTATAATTTTGATATTGTGGCTAATTTTAATATTTTTGATATTTTTTCTACATTTTTTGACACAGATGATATTTTTGATATTAAATGACATTTAATGTTATTCTTAATAAATAATAGCAAAGAGAATGAGAAAAAAATATTAGGTTATGTTTTGACGTATAATTGAGAGTGTTGACATTTAATATTAATGTATAAATTTTATATTTTTGGTCGAACAATATTAAGAATTTTTTAATTAATATAATTAAATTTATAGTTTTCAAGCTATTTCCACTTGAATTAAAAATTCAGCTATTTCAGCTATTTTGCGATTAAAAATAATGCTATATTTATACAAAACAATTACCTAAATTGAAATATTATAATATTGTATTTTTTTATTATTTATCAGTTTTTACAAATGTTGTTGATTTTTACGATTTTTTCAATTTTTCATTTCAATTTATTCGTCTCAAAAAACAATATTTTAAATGAAATCAAGCAAAACGTCAATATGAATTAAACTAGCAAAGAAAAACGTGTTAAAATAAATGTTCAAAAATTATGATTATTATTATTATTTTAAATAAACATAATAAAAAGTAGTTAAACTCTTGAAAATAAGAAAAATTGACAAAACCCTAACATTTTGCAAATCATCAAGAACATTAAAAATTGATCATTTCAACGAAAACACAACAATACAAATAATAATACTTATAATTTATTTTTTATTAAAAAATCGTAAAATTTGAATAAATTGGCAAAAATCAACAAACATAAAAAATTACAAAAACTGTAAAAAATATATGATAAAATTAACCAAAAATTACAAATAAACGCCCAGGTCAATCCAAACACAAATCGCCAAATTGATTTAAAAAAATAACAGTTAAAATTGC
This sequence comes from Philonthus cognatus, assembly GCA_932526585.2. Lineage (NCBI taxonomy): Eukaryota > Metazoa > Arthropoda > Insecta > Coleoptera > Staphylinidae > Philonthus > Philonthus cognatus. The sequence goes on from OW052243.1 coordinate 96,552,705, forward strand.
TTAATTTAACAGAAGTATAATTTACAAAAACGACAAAATTGACATACTCATTGAAAATTCGGTAAAATTGATAAATTTAATATAAAATGAATAAGATCTTTAGAATATAAAAATCTAATCTTAATTTTAGAAAATTAGATTATTACAAAGGAATACCTAAATATTAGTTTTTAAGATATACTGAAATATGTATACTGTACATTTTCAAGCATTTGTGATTTTTAAAAGGGTTCAATTTGAAGCATAAAACGAGTGTTTTCCACTCCCAGATTTAGCATGAAGTAAAATTTTAAAAGTTTAGAAAGGCCTGAAAACTGTTCAGGCTTTTCTAAACTCGAAATTTTACTTCATGCGTCACGCATATAAAACACTGATTTATTCTAAAGCTCAAAATATATTGATTATCTATGTACATTTACAAAACATAGCATAAATAAATATATTTGGTCGATTTTCAGCGTACTGTAATAAATAAATAAGAAATCAGAATTCCAAGTGCTCCCCCTTGCGCATATGTGCGGGCGCACATGGTTAAAACAAAAGCATTCAAAATGATCAGTTGTTAAAGTAAATAAGTTTTAGCTCATCCTTGACAGTATTTGCCGTTTTAAATAAAAAACAGAAACAGAAACAAATGCGTCTACGCGCATGATTTCAGTGCAGTTAATAAACTAAAATCCTAATTTTGTTGTTATACATAATTTTTAAATTTTGTTATTATTTTTGTATTCTTAATCAAAAATTAGGATGGCATTTTATTATACATAATAATTTCTAAATTTTATTATTTTTGGTTTGTTAGTAAAATGCAATCCTAATTTTATATTAGAAAATTAGGATTGTATATTTTATTATACATAATTTTTAAATGTAGTTATTATCTTTGTTTTTATAATAAATTGCAATCCAAATTTTGTATTAGAAAATTAGAATAATATTTTATATACAAATATCTTTATTCGGCAATTATATACATTATTCTATAATATTTAAAATTGTCCTATAATAGGCTATCGACCCGAGGTCTTTTTGCCAGATAGTATTTTATATATATATATAAACATCTTTATTGTGCACTAAGAAAAATTACAGTTTGTTTAATTTTTACACTTATATTTTATTTTACGATCCTTGGCTATCGACCATCAGTCTTTCAGCCTGAGTTGTAGTTGTCTTGTCTTGTCAGTTAGTTATGATTCATGTGAGATGAAATGAATTGATGAATGGTGGTTTCTGGGTTGTTGAATTTGGGAGAAATATTGGGGTTTCGTACTAAACAGAGGTGATTAAGGATGTCATGGATGTGTGGGTTAGATGCGAATTTTTGGGATAGTTGGGTAAGTCGTTGTTGGATAGGGATTATTTCTGTTTTTTCATACAATAAGGTATTGTAGGGGTTGTGGAGTGGGTTATTGGGGTGTTGGATTTTTTTGAGGATTCTAAGGGCCGATCGTTCTGCGACTTCGATATTATTTAATGTTGACGAGGGTTAAGAAAGAGGATTGAAGCATATTCTAATAGGGGGCGGCAGATCATTTTATAGATGTGGACAGCTGTTTTTGTCGTAATCCCTTTATTTTGAAAGGTTAACGATCTGAAATGCCGCGTCCTATTTTGAATTTTTGTTTTCATGATTTGGGAATAGAGTTTGAAGGATAGTTTGGGGTCAAAAGTGATGCCAAGGTATTTGCACGCAGGGGATGGGCTGATTACGGTGTTTGATATGGTTATGCTAAATGGGGAATTGAGCGGTCTGTGGAAAGGTATGAATAGATAGGATTTATTGGGATTAATGGATATTCTCCATTTGGCAAACCAAAGAGATAGCGAATCTATTAGCCCTTGGAGAGTAGAGAGAGCTTTAGGAAGGGTGGGTTGGTGTGTTATATGGGCAGTGTCATCAGCAAAGAGCAGAAAATATGCTGAGGGATTAAGGTACTGTGGGTTGGGGTTGTATATGTCATGAACATAGATATTGTATAGGAGCGGAGATAATGGAGAGCCTTGGGGAACACCTTGTTGAGGAATAAAGGGCCGAGAGATGGTATTTTGGATGCGGACATTAAGGAGTCGATTGTTTAGGAAATTATCAATGAGATAGATTAGGTGTAATGGGATATTGAGGGAGTTGCACTTAAACAGCAAACCTCGATGCCAGACTGAGTCAAAGGCCTTTTTTATATCTAGGAATAATATAGCTGTTTTTTTTGTTTTCGAGGTGTGCTGTTTGGCAGTTGGAGGTTAGGATAGTGAGTGGGAGAGTGGTTGATCTATTTTGGAGGAATCCGAATTGATGGGGAGGAATGTGTTGGGAGATATGAGCTAGGAGTTTATTTTTGAGGATGGATTCGAATATTTTTCCCAGAACTGGAAGCAGAGTAATTGGTCTATAGCTTCTAGCGCATCGCATCGCTATCGTGTTTTAATATACACGTAATTATACCCTGCTTCCATTCCTGGGGGATGGTTTGGGTTTGGTAAATGAAATTGAGGATTTTGATAATATATTTATGGATGTTTTCTGGAAGGGATTTGAGGATTGATCTAGGAATGTCATCATAACCAGGCGCACTGTTTTTACCTTTATGCAGCACACTGAAATACTCTTCCTCTTCTATGTCATCATCAGGAAGATAGGGATTATGGTTATTTATGAAGGATGCGTACCAGGAGTTTACGGTATTATAAAAATCGTCGTTATATGTCATCGTCTGTTTCTCAGAAAAGTTTTCTTCGAAATACCGGCAAATATGTCGGCCATTTCTTTGGAGTCACATGTCACTTCGGTTGTTGTCGGATGTCGTAGTTTCTGTAGTATGTCAGTCCTTCTGTTTTTAGATAACTTTTTAATTTGGTCCCAGTAGTTTTTGCCCTGTCGTCTGTTTATTTCTTCGCAAGCCAGTATCCATTTGTCTAATTTGTAGTCTTTGATTAATTTGTGAATGTCTTTATTTAGTGCATTAAATTTTTGTTTTAGAGTTTGTTCGTTCGTCTGTTGTAAGTCCCTGTATAGTTGTCTTTTATATTTAATCAGTCTAAGGATATATTTTGGGAGGGGATATTTATATGTGGGTTTTGTATACGTCGGAGTGTTCTTTTTAACTGAGTCAGAGAGTACTGTAAGGAATTGGGAAATAGTGGTGTTTAAAATGCTGTCGTAAATGGATTTAAATTTAGTAATGTCTACTGTCACTTGGTCTATGTCACAGTCCTTATGCCTGTACAAAGTTTTTGGAGGGGTGGGTATTGGGGGATTTGCTTGTAGGGAAAATATTATTGAGAGATGATCGGAGCATATGTCAGGGATTAGGCTGATGTCTGTAATTAGGTGTCGGATGTTGCTAGTGCATAATAGGACATCGGGAGTGGAAGATTGGTTTTCGGACATAATAAAGGTGGGAGGAGTCTTAATCCGGACAAAGTTAGAGTTTGACATAAAAGAGGAAAGCTGTTTCGATTTAGTTTTGTTGATATTAAGGTCGCCGATTATGATGATGTGGTCATATAAGGATGCTTTCGTTAAAATGGTTTGTTCAATATTGGAGAAGGGGTGAATATAAACTAGGAATAGGTGTAGGGTAAATTGTGGTAACTCAATGATACAGTGTAGGCATTCATTAAGAATGTTATTGATTTTGGGGGGGTTAGCTTTGCCTAATTTAATTTCGGGCCTAGCTGTAACAATTGAGCCACCACGTTGATTATGAAATGGAGCGGATGCGGGAATTTGGACCAATTTTGAAAGGTATAGGGTGTATTTGATTTAGTTTCCACCATCATTGATACATGGATAGGATTGTTACAAAGGAAATGGGAAAGAAGGTGGGATTGATGTTTGTATATATGAAATTCATGTTAGCCATTTCTGACAACCTCTGTGGTACTGATGCGGACTCCCGTTAATGGCTCAACGGGGGGGATAATGCCAGGGTCTTTCATGTCAAACATTACTATGAACATCCTGTTGCCAGAAAAGCTAACATGAGTGTCTATGTGAAATGCGTCGATGAAGCGTGATTTTAGTTTTTTAATTAGGTCCTGTCTGTCTATGTTGGATGGTCTGTTTATTTCAGCGGTGTAAGTGTCAATGATATAGTCATGGTGCGTGATTGGTGAGTGGATGGGGGTTGATTTAGTGAGTTTTGTGTCCATGTCTGCAGATTTTTTGTTGGCATTTTGTATCCTTACGTTGGGCATGCCCTGTATAGGTACGTGTGGTCTCTTTGGGCATTTTGTTGACCATACTCCGTAGGACGTGTCTCCGCATGCCTTGCATTTGGGTAGTTGGAGTGAGCTGCAGGTATTTGTGGGGTGTGGTCCCATGCATTTCGCATATATTATATCTTCTTTGCAATCGCTGGTGATGCGGTCAAATTTGTTGCATTTATTGCAGGGGATGGGGAGAGGTGCAGATGGTTTGCTTTCCCGTAAACTTTGCACATAAACTTAAAATGTTCGTGCAGTAATTTCGTGTATGCTTCGTGTGATCCCGTAATGATTCTAATCATGCGTGTTTTTCTGTCGTCCTGTTTCGCGACAATTCTTTTGCAATATCTGTGCGTTATTCCCATTAAGTTAAGATGCGCACTCACTGCCGACTCGGTGATTTCTAACTCAACACTGCGTATAATACAGGAGTAGGATGGCTCGGGCGGGTTGCACGTAGACTCAGAGAGTGCGCTGGTGGATGTGGCGTTGAACGTGTGTAAGATTTTCTCACGTTGTAGCTGAGCGAGGTTCTCCTCTAATGTTATTTTATTTTCGTTAGATTTAATAATAAATCACTGTTTTGTTTTGAAGATTTCTGTGTTAATGCTGTAGTTGTGAGTGCACCATATTTGTACAAATTTTAATCTAGTAATTTCTGTTGTGGTTGTAAAGGTGAATACGTTTTTGTATGTTTGTGTATGTGGGGTTTTTGTTGTCGTTGGTGTTGGTGATGGCATTGGTAATTGTGTGTGTGATGTATTTGTTATCTGTGTTGCTGATGTTGACGGTGTTGTTGCGTATTGTTGAGTGATGGATTGTAATAACGTGGTTAAGTTGGGCGGGGCTGTAGTTTTGCGGGAGCGGGAGGACTGGGAGCTTGCGTCACTTACATCGCTACTGTAATTGTCTTCCTTCGCTGTATTCTGACCCTGCGTATTATGGGGCCTAGGCTTTTTCGGACGGCCTCTCCGTGGTTTGATAAACCCTTCCTCCTCCATCTCGGTCTCGGGAGGGTTCATTTTGCGAATAACTAGCTGCTGATTGACACGTGTGTATTCGTGAATGATAGTATTTTATTATACATAATTTTTAAATTTTGTTTTTATTTTCTTAATATCCAGTGTTCAACAGATTGATGAAAACTGGCAATAATTTTAACATTTCGTGATGTTTCGTATTTTAAATTAATGAGTTAGTTCATGGGGTCTAAAAACTTTTTTCTTTTTGGGCCACACATACAATTCTACATAATCAAATAGGTCAAGATATAAATAATTGTAGAAGTATTTTTAAAAACTTTAATAGAAAATTGTATTTTTATTAACTGTTACATAATGATAATAATTAATAAAGTAATTTATCTAAAAATAGTTAATTACATTCTATTTTGATCTTCACAACAAATCAGTGTTGTGGCGCATAAAGTAAAATTTCGAGTTTAGAAAAGCCTGAAATTTGGATTTGATCGCTACCGTGATCAAATACAAATTTGCGAATAACTCAATAACTAACGGAAATACAGAAAAATTGTTAGAGTGGAAGTTTTAGATCAGGTATGGGCAACCTTTGACATGTTGAGGGCCAAACTTTAGCGTGCAAATACGTTCGCGGGCCGCGTTTAAAAGTACTTAGTGCATTTTAAAGTAGTGATAATATTTTTTGCGATAGATATTAGACATGAAATAATACGACAATGTTATTATAGTACAATTTATTAAAATAACAAAATGAAATTTAAAAAAATGGTACATTATAATTAAATCGTTAAATTTGCAATTGTTACAAACTACGAAAGTTAAATACACCGAAATCAATGAGACACTTGAGCTTGAATTTGGGAAACTAATCCATCGATATTTGGATTAATTCCACTGACACAAAGACGTAAAGAATTTTCCAAATTATCGTCAGTCAGTCTTGTACGATGTGTTCATTTATTAACTTTCATCAATGAAAAGAACTGTTCGCATTTATAAGTACTGCCAAACGCACAAATCAATCTTCTTGCGAATTTTCTAAGCTGCGGAAAATTGTCTTCTTCTAGGTATTTTTTGTAGAAATCGCACAACTCTACGTCTTCAAATTTGGATTTTAGGAGTGAGTTTTCTTGAATCTCGATCAACTCCATTTGTAAGTGTATTGGAGCATTTTGTACAATATATGTTGTAGGAGTAGCAAATAAACTGAAACAGTCTTCCATGTTTTTGAAGTCGCAAAATCTGTTCGAAAATTGTTCCGACAGTAACTTGAGTTCTTCAGCATATTGAGCATAAGCAATATTTTCATACGCAGAGAGCGTGTTGAAATGGTAACTGTTACCAGACAGCATCTGCGACTCCCACAAGCGTAGTTTGATCTGAAACACTTTTAAATGGCTGTACAAATCATTTACTACTGTCCTTGTTTTTGAAGTTTCAAATTTAAATCATTCAAATAGCCTGTAAGATCGACCAGAAATGCTAAGTCATATATCCATTTTGGGTCACTTAATTCAGATAGTGGTTTATCTTTTATTTTCATTAAGTCTGCTATCTCATTTCTAAGCTCGTAAAACCGTTTCAACATTTTTCCTTTGCTCAGCCATCTGACTTCACAATAATATGTTACGTCGTTATATTCAGCTGATATTTCATCCAAAAACGCCTTGAACTGACGATGGTTAAGCCCTCGGGATCGAATAAAGTTGATGGTTTTTACTACCACATTCATAACATTTTGGAGTCGAATGGACTTAGAACACAAGTTCTGTTGGTGGATAATACAATGAAGGACTATCAAATCATCTTTTTGCACATTTAATTCTGTTGCTTTTTCATTCAAAATTCTGATGAAACCTTTACGTAAGCCGACCATAGAAGGTGCACTATCAGTGCTTACTCCAATTAATTTTGACCATGGCTAGCCAAAACTTGTGAATACCTTTTGAACTTCAATAAAAATATCCTCTCCTGTAGTGGTTCCTTTTAGCTGCTGTAAAGCAAGCAATTCCTCAGTAACAGTGAACTCCTTATCAACACCTCGAATAAATATAGCCAGTTGAGCTGTGTCAGACAAATCGGTGCTCTCGTCTAATGCTATGGAAAATGATTCAGAACCAGCCATATGGTCAGTCAATGTTGTTTTTATATCATTAGCCATCATTCTATACGTCGGACAACAGTTCGTCTTGACAAACTAATTTTTTCAAATTCTTTTTTCTTTTCAGGACACATAATACCGCAAACTTCTAACATACACTTCTTGATAAATTCTCCTTCGGCAAATGGTTTTAATGCCTTTGCCAATTTTGAGCTAACTATAAAACTAGCTTTCTCAACATTATCAAGTTGTGTTCATTGTTTATGAAACATTTGTTGCTGTTTTTCTAAACTTGTGGTAAGCTTCTGGATTTTGTCTGTTCTTAATTGTCCTGTCAGTGAGTTCAGCGTAGCATGCTTAGTTGAGTAATGCCTCTTTATATTGAATTTTTTCATTACTGAAATGGATTCATTACACAGCAAACAAATAGGCTTACCATTGTGCAAGATAAAAAATAATTCTTCAGTCCATTTTTCTCGAAAATGGCGACCCTCTGTATCTACTTTTCGTTTCTTTCCACCAGACATCACTTTTGTTTACTTTTCGTTCAATAAACTTAATAACAAACTATAGTTAGTAACCACTCAAGGTGCACACAAAGTCACAAAGCAAGTTGACGGCTCGAGCAGTTCGCTAGGATATCGCTTGTCCAAGTTATCACCTCGGTAGCTCAAATAGAACTGAACTAAAGTTTGGGCCATCCACCCGCTTATATAGGCAAAATGAACGAATAATCTGGAATAAACTAGTTTAGAATAATTGAGAAGCAATACATCTTTTGATGTGTCGCCCGTGAGGCGGCAAACCTCAAAGAATTTGATCGAGCAAGTCGAGTGGCGGCGATTATCAAAGAGTGAGGCGGCAAACATCAAAGAATTTGATGTTTTCGCCTCACTGTCACTCCCGTGAGTATAAGTACTTAATGTAATATTTTTTTAATTGGGTTTTTTCAAAATGTCTCGCGGGCCGGTGGTTGGTCATATGTGTTTTAGATAATCAAATTCTGGACAGTTTTTCTATCTTCAAGTTTTTTCGTAGCTATTTTTTTACTTTCCCCCGTATGTAATACAAAGGGAAAGTATTGTTTTCGTGAAAATTTTCGAATCAAAAATTTTAGCGGAAATATCCGTTTTGAGGTCCCCTGAGTCGAATAAGACCATTTTTGAAAAATGTCTGTCTGCTGTGTGTCTGTGTGTGAGCCTGTGTGCGCTGTACCCCAAAAACCGCTAAAGATATCGAGATGAAACTTGAAACTTAAGCTTTTTGTCACAATCGGAAGAACTGAAAAGCTTTTGGTGAAAATCGGAAAACCGGAAGTGGTACTTTACTCGTAGCGTTTTTCAGTTTTTTCTGATTTTTTTATTAAATGTTCATCAAACAAAAAATTCTTTCAAATAAAAGTTGTAGATAATAACAAAATGAAGATATATTGTTTATTACTTTTTGTCATAGCACTCTTAGTTTTTGAGATATTTCAAAAGTTATGTGTTTTATCTAGTTATTGGTGTGTGACAGTGTATGTGTCGATACAATTGAAAAATGTTTCAAATAAAAGTTGTAGGAAATGAAAAACTAAAGATTTTTTTGTAGATTCACTTTTTGTCATAGCACTCTTAGTTTTTGATATATTTAATAAATAGTGTTTTTTTATCTAGTCATTGATTTGTGTCAGTGTATGTGTTGATACAATTGAAAAATGTTTCAAATAAAAGTTGTAGGTAATAAAATATTAAAGATTTTTTGTATCTTTACTATTTGTCATAGCACTCTTAGTTTTTGAGATAATTAATAAATAATGTTCATTTATCTAGTCATTGGTTTGTCTCAGTGTATGTGTTGATACAATTGAAAAATGTTTCAAATAAAAGTTGTAGTTATCAAAAAGTTGAAGACATTTTGAAAATAATAATGCTACAAATATTTTAAAAGTGATTTATAACGCAATTTACGGGGGAAAGTACTATGATGGACACATCACCATTTTTTTTCCTGGAGAAAAACGACAGTTTGTTGAAAGATTCGTAAACACCTATAATTTTCACCAAATTATGGAATAACTTCTTAGAACTATTTATTGGAATTTGTATATGTTTTTGAACTTCGGGATAAATGCACGTGACGCATGAAGTAAGATTTTGAGTTTAGAAAAGCCTAAACATTTCTTATGGTCGCAACGCGCTACGCGACCAAACCAAATTTTAAGGCTTTTCTAAACTCAAAATTTTACTTCTTGCTTAGTCTGGGTGTAGAACACACTCTTATATATAATATTGATAACTTTGATAAACACTCGCCTTCTTGATTTAAAAGAAAACAATTGACATTTTCTTTTAGATACTTCATAGATCACCCTGTATAAAAATAAATATTCCCGTCTTGTAGATCTCGCCGAAATAGCCGAAATGCATATGATACATGCATTTTTTTTTCTGTAGCTCGAATAGTTTTTGAGTTATAACGTTTTTTGTCAAAATTGAAAAATGTCGAGAGCAATCTTTTTTTTGTATTTCGCAAAAGTTGTGAATAACTCAATAACTAATGGGAACATAGAAAAATGGTTCAAACAAAAGTTATAGATGATAACATTTCGGGCAATTTTTTTATCTTCGCGTTTTTTCGTAACTATTTTCTGTTTTAAAGTTTGTTTAGAGATTCTTAAAATCTTTTAATTTTTACAAAATCATAAAATAACTTAGAATTTGGGTGTGTTTTATATCTAACTTTAAATTACCAATTGTTACCATGTTTCCGGTAATATTACCAAAAATATTACCTAATTTTAAATTACCGGTAATTTTACATCACTAATTGTAAAGTAATTTTAAATCATGATAACATTAAATCATTATAAAATATTTCATTCACGTAAAATGTATCTCTGGTCGGATTTGGCCCGCGGGCCGTAGTTTTGATATCCCTGAGTTAGTTAACCAAGTGTGCTATGACATTTTCAAGAAAAGTGAACACTATCCAATATGATTACTCGATACATTGTATCTCTTTAGAAAGAGTGAATCGGTTTAGAGATCTCGGTATTTTGTATGACTCGAATCTTACATTTAATGATCATGTAAGTAAAATTGTTAATGAGTGTTATCGTACTCTTGGGTTTATTATAAGAAACAGTAAGTCGTTTACATCTATCGATACGCTAATATCTCTATCTACTGCTTATATGTGTAGTAAACTGGAGTATTGCTCCGTCATCTGGGCACCGCAATACGCTAAATATGTTGGGCTACTTGTGAGCGTTCAACGCAAGTTTTTAAAATATTTATATTTTATGAAGCATAAAAGCTACCCAGATAGGGGGGTCAGTTACTCCAGTTTATTAAATGAGTTTAATGTTATAACAATAAGTGACAGGCACAAGCGTATATCGTGTTTGTATCTCCATAAACTGATTAACAATTTTATTGATGACACCCCTGCTTTGGAGATAGTTAACCTTCATGTACCTAGGCTTGCAAATAGGACATGTTACACATTTTCTTACAGCACTCCTCATACATCTCACCATAGCAACTCTCCATTATATAAATTATACAAGTCATATCACAGTGTACATATAACGCCGATATTTTTGGTGATTCGCTTAGTAATTTTATCAAACATGTTAACGAATGTTTCTTTACATAACTAAAAAAAAATTATAATTTCTATTGTATGTTATATTACTTATGTTTATTTATTATATATTTATGTATTTATATTAATTTTCATTATTTGTATATTATTATGAAATTGCTTTGTAATTGGACTGTAGTCTGTTGAGCAATAAAGAATTATTAAGTGTTTTCTTTGCTTGCTTCCGATCATGAGAATCGTGTTTATGAGCATGTAAGTCGATTATAACATGATAACGTTTGTCAAAATGTGTTTTTTAAACATAAAAAGGGAATATTAAATGTAGCTTAATTTTTGTCGTATGAAATGTTTAAAAATAATCAACGTATAATTGCAATGATTAAATTTTTTCGAATGCAACTAACTATACTGGGAAGTTTTCTTCTAAGTATACATATTCCGATGCATGCTCTGTAAATGTTCAGACATTTGTTGCTTTTATAAAATAGTTTAATTTGAAGCTTCTAACAAGTGTTTTCACTCCCAGATTAAGCATGAAGTAAAATTTTCTGGCTCTTCTGAACACAAAATTTGACTTCATGCGCTACCGGTACAAAACACTAAAATATTGTGATGTTTAAAATTTACTACTAAACCAGTATACCAAAGCAGTATATTTTAAACATCACAATATTTGGTCTTTTAAATATACTTCTAAACCAGTATGCCAAAGCAGTTTATTTTAAAAAACATCACAACATTTCAGTGTTCTATTTGGGTGGCGCTTTTATAAAAGTGTTCAATTTAAAACTTCTGTTTCTGTGTTTCCACTGCCTAACTAAGCATAAAGTAAAATTTCGAGTTTAGAAAAGCCTGAAAATATTCACTAATATTTTGGTTTTTGATTCCAACTAGTTTCGAGTTTGAGTCACTCTTTGAGAATGACTCCAAGTCGAAACTAGTTGAAATAAAAAACCAAAATATTAGTGAAATTTAACCAAGTGTTTTCCTTTTTAATTATAGTTAAATATGTTTCACCACGTGAAAGATGAGAAATTTGTTCTGAAATATTGTGATGTTTATAATATATACTGCTAAAAAGATATACCAAAGCAGTATATTTCAAACATCAAAATATTTGATGTTTAAAATATACTGCTAAACTAGTATGCCAAAGCAGTATATTTTAAACATCACAATATTTGATGTTTAAAATATACTTCTAAACCAGTATGCTAAAGCAGTATATTTTTAACTTCAAGTTAAATCAGTGTTTTATACGGGTGGAGCATAAAGTAAAATTTCGAGCTTAGAAAAGTCTGAAAATTTTACTTCATGCGTAACCTGGGAGTGGAAACACTTGTTAGGAGTTTTAAATTGAACACTGTTATAAAAGCAACATTTACAGAAAATGTATACTTAAAAAAACTTCCCTGTATATAGTAACTTTTAAAAAGTAATAATTCTCACACTTACCTTCAAGAAGTTCAACTTTTTGATGGACTAGCAACTGATCAATAAGGGTAAGGTATTGCAAGCCTGCAGGGCAATTCGCTGTGTCTTGCGGCATATTCATCCAACCACCTAAAATCCAAAATCCACTGTGAACACCAAGTTTTAAACTAACCAACCCGAATTTCAAACGAAACCTTTGTTCTTCCTCTGAGATTAATTTCTCATACCCCTGATGCTTCGATTGCCGAAGTTTACCCAATTTCTTAATTTTTGCAATAATAAACTTCTTTATTCTCTTAATACTCAAATCCATAGTAGCTGTGTGTATGGAGAATCAGTGTTAACTGTTGTTTGGTAAGGAACAATCATGTTTGTTTTGTTCCGAGGAGAATCTATACTCATTTGTTTACTTGATTGGAATATCAGGCTGGGTGAAGAACACACTACTTTATGTAATAAACAGTATTATCTTGTGTATCAAGTCACAATCACAGTATGAAGGCACTTTAACCCCTCCCTCTTATTTTCGTTATCACAAATCTTGATAGCGGAACACTGGCTGGGACAGTTTCTTATCATATAAAGGTTAATGAGTTGTTTAAAATTAAATAAATCTGTGGTTTTCCATAAATATATTCCGTCTTCTCGAATAGCAGTCATTTATCCCAATAACGCCCAGATAATATCCATAGATTACTGGATATAAATTATTATAAACAATAAGCTTATTAACAAAAGTCATATTTATGATATTTATAATATATTTGGTTGTGTTTTATCATAATTAAATTTAATGTATAAATTTTTCATTTATAATAAGTTTATTGTTTATAATAATGTATATCCAGTGATCTATGTTAATAGGCGTTAAAAGGTTAAAAAGTTGTATAATTCTTTGAAGATATAAAAAAAACATGCATACCGGACCTATAAAAATACCTACCAAAGTCTATTAAGGTCGGAAATTCACATGTTATTTGGCGATAAGAACGAACAACGATTAATCTTCCACAATAATGAAAATAGATCTTTGAAACGTATACATAGTGCACAATGAAGCTTTGCGAATAAATTGACACTATTCTTTTAAAAAAAAAATGTTTCTTAAATTATATATAAATCTAATGGAACACTCTTAAATGATCACATAAATCCGTGCAATACTTCCATAGAAAACATTATTTCTTCTTCATATTGCTTTAATTTATTGAAGTAATTATTATAAACATGTTGTATTAAATAGATTAATCTAAAATAAATGATAAATAAAATAAAATCGTTGCTCACAAATCTCCATAAGTGCAATGTAAGTTTTAATTATGCTTTTACTATATAGGGGGCAGCATCGTGCTATTTTAGTAATATCTTAAAATTATACTGTAATTTCCGAAAACGTGTGAAAAGAAAGTGGGTTTAATATGTAGAATTCGTGTACGGCATATGTCGCGACACGGGTTCCCGGTGTGCGGCCTTGAATTGCGAATGTAATTTTTCTGCCGCGGACTGTTCATTCATTATGTTGTTGATACACAACAAAGAAAGACATTATAAAAATATTTCCCAGTACATTCCTTAAATATAAGTGCATTTTTGGATTCATGTTTTAAATAGGAATGTAGAATGCCGGTATATGTTGATTCAAGTGATAAGTCGGAAAAATTCCTTTATCATTTATTTACCAAATTGAATGTGCGACACTCGGCGATTTGATTACCGAGCCAAGCGTATTGGGTTATTGAAATTTCTCATTGGAACCAATACATAGTCAAATCTACTTTCAGCAATTTTGCGATCTCTGCGCCATCTCGTACCCCAGAAACTCACTACCAGAAAAATTGGCCCTCTAATTAAAATTGGCTAGAGAGTTAAAAAGTATATGAACTCCTAATTAATGTATTGTAATAATAATTTCAGCAATTGTGTAATCGAGTGTGCTCTTCTCAATAAAAATATTTACAAGATTCATTGACTTCCGGATATACCGGAAGTCAACACCAACTTCCTTATTTTAAATGGAATGCTATGTTTTTTGTTTTGAATTTAGAATCTAAATACAATTCTATGAAAAAACCATAATGTAACATAACCTGTAAATTTAACTGTTTTCGAGATATTTAACATTTTAAAGAAAATTAGTGCTTTTTTGGATTTTATTTAAAAATTTGTATCTTCGAACAAAAGAAAATGAAACAAATGGAACGTTGGTTATAGAAAGCCAATACCTGAAGGTATCAAATGGTCATTAATTTTTCGAATAATAATGTACAGAATGTTCAAAAGTTCATACCATATTTAGCCAACTTTAAACCCTTTATAACCTGCTTACGGCAGCTGTGAGTCTGAAGGCAGGTCGTGGATCAAAAAAACAAAAAAATAAAAAAAATTAAAAAACAAAAGAATGTTGAGCGCCACTTGATTTGAAATTTGTAACTTACAGATCTTGTTCCTCCCACCTAAATCAAGAAAAATGGGAAGTTAAATAAAGTTGGATTGTTTACAAAAATCTACTAATTGCTTTATTAAATAAAGACGTATTCAATAACATTTAATAAAAGGATATGCCATTGGCAAAATGAATATTTAAGAATGAACAACAAAAAGAAAAAACACTTATAGTTAAATTCAAAATTCGTGTTCTTCGCACATGTTTAAATAACTTTACCTAATACATAATGTGTATCCCCAGAAAAAATGACGTCACCTTAATCTTTACACTTTGGCACACAATAAGAGTTTTATTCTCTTTATACACCATAATTGGTCTAAGTGTGAATTTTGAAAATTTCATACTATTTAAAATTAATCAAAACGTTCACCT
Organism: Philonthus cognatus; assembly: GCA_932526585.2. Taxonomy (NCBI): domain Eukaryota; kingdom Metazoa; phylum Arthropoda; class Insecta; order Coleoptera; family Staphylinidae; genus Philonthus; species Philonthus cognatus. Next base: position 96,567,832 of record OW052243.1, read on the forward strand.
AGTAAACAAAATAAAATCGCACAAACCAAATTACAGTGTTCAACTCAAAAAGAATTAAATTTAAATAATAAATTTATTAGAATTATCTAATCACAATTACTTTAATGACTAAATAATAAAATGTAACTATAACTTAAGTTTTAATTAATTAATTAATTACGATAGTAAAAAACGCAAAATGTCTCTAAACGATTCAACTCAAAAAGAATTAAATTTAAATAATAAATTTATTAGAATTATTTAATCACAATTACTTTAATGACTAAATAATAAAATGTAACTATAACTTAAGTTTTTAATTAATTAATTAGTTACGATAAAAAAACGCAAAATGTCTTTAAATGATTTCAATACTAAACTCTACACTCCTCAACATAATGATAAACATGTTTTCACATAAGTTAATTTACTTGCAGTTACTTTAGAAAGTAAATTAACTGAAATCACACGATAATCCTCACATAGAAAAATTATGTATGAAACGTATTCTTATTTTAAATCATGACGTGGATTAACTTCTTATAACAAATAAATTTAACTTGATCGGTTTCACTTATCACGGCATTAAAAAAATATATATAAATTTATGAATGACTTATCCTGCTACGGTTCCATCCTAATCTCGATTCACACAGAATCTGCAATTCTGAAGACAGCACACAGCAAATCTCCAAATTCAGCACACAGCATCTCTTCATTCCATCCTCGTCCCGATTCACACAGAATCTGCAATTCCGAAGACAGCACACAGCAAATCTCCAAATTCACAAAATGGACGCCCAGAAGAAATCCGCAAAAACCACTCGCCATCCAATTTCTCCACTTCTACCGCATCACAGGATCAACCCCTCAGAATGAATGAATGAATCAGGAAAACATCCCAGCAGAAATTGATAAGACGGAAACCAATACTACAAAATAAGTAAGGCCTGCACCGCGAATAAATTAGTAAATTGGATTTCAAAGAAAATATGAGTAATTACCTATAGATCTTGGGCGGCCTTAATGATAAGCGCTTGGCTTAAATACGCATCGATCGGCGATAACGCTGATGCACTCGGATTTTTCGAAAATTCATCTTTTCACTTTTTATTCCGTCATACAGACAACGAACGGCTTGTTCACGCGCACCTGTCGCTCAGCGAATAATGAATTAATCCCTCTTTAATCCGTTCCAGCGCTAATCCGACCAATAGAATTACGGCGGCAATTTTTAACCAAATAATTTCCACAAGTGTAAATTAACGAAATTAGAAATCAACGAACAGCATAATTAATACGCTAAATTAAATATACAAAACAAGATGTAATTTAGATGAAAAGATAATAAGATAAGCGGACCAACAATTTAAATTAATTAAATGAATAAAAATCGTTTAATTAATGAACAGGCCAGCAATTTAGGTTGTCTATATTAAAACATTAAATTTGAATTTAATTTTTATTTCAATCTTTGAACAGCGGCAAATACGAACGTTATACTACCCCGTTTCTCCCCTAAAAAAAATAGTGAATTCCTGCAACTATTTTTTTTCGCCTCTACCATAATCTTAAGTCGTGTGGCCACCACAACATAAGTCAGTACCGTGAAAATCGATAACTAACCTAAATCTTACTAAACTATCTTATATCTAACCCTAAAACTAAACGATTTTCACTTAGGAAAGTTCTCTGGAAATGAAACTAACAAAGATTGAAATAACCAAAACTGCCTATTCCGTATCTTCAACCTGTTCACCAAAGTATGGCTTAAGATCTTTGATATGCCAACGTCCAATATCTTTATTATTCATATCTTTCAAATGATACACTAATGCCGAATACGCTTTAGTAATTTCACACAGTACATATTTGGGAGCCAACTTCGCTGCAAACTTATCAGACGCTTTAGAAAGTACGTAGTTCCTTTTCCAAACTAGATCCCCGACATTGAATTTAATCTGTCTCTTGCGAAGATTATAAGTTTGAGCATTTTTGTTGTACGCTTTTTCAAGTCTTCCACGAATATCAGCATAAATTGCTGGAAGCTTTTCTAGTTCAACTGAAAATGACTTTGGATTAACTTCTTCTACCTTCATATCCTTAACCGTGTCGTAAAAATCACCTCTTACAGGAATATATCTTCCGAAGTTGAGGAAATTTGAAGTAAATCCCGTTATCTCGTGCACCGATGATCTAATCGCATAACCAATCTCATATATGTGAGCATCCCACTCATTATGACTATTATCAGATAAATATGATCTTATAGCGGTCCCTATCACACGATTATATCTTTCGGTAAAATTTACCTGTGGATGATATTTCGCATTGTACCAAGTGTGTTTTACATGGTACTTTTCAGTCAAAGCCCGGAATTTCGATGAAATAAACTGTTTACCATTGTCCATCATTATTATTTGCGGAACACCAAATACCAAGAAAACTTGATTTTCTATGAATTCGCATACTTCGTTACTCGTTGCTTTCCTTAAAGGTCGAAGCAGAACGAACTTTGAAAACCAATCAGTCACTACTAATAAGTAACTGTTGCCTTTCTTAGATCTAGGTAACGGACCAATCAAATCAGTTGATATGATTTGGAACGGAAACTGAACCTTTTTTTGGTTTACCCATTAATCCAGCTCTAGCCACGTTAGGACATTTTTGTTCGCTACATGCCTTGCAACCACGAACATATCGTGCGATATACTGACGCATTTTTGGCCAGTAGAAAAAGTCACAGACCCTACTTAAAGTTTTGTAACTACCAAAGTGACCTGCCGTTGGTTCATCATGTGCCCACTTTAACACCTTTGATCTCTGAGAACTCGGGACAACAAGTTTCCATTCTGATAAATTAGACATCACTGTTGTTCGGTTAGGCATGTGCTTATAAAAACAATTTTCTTCATTCCTCCAGGAAGGATATTTTTCTGGATGCGATGAGATTGAAACTAACATTTTGCTGTACCATGAATCCACGTTTGAAAAATCAATTAAGTTCCTCGGAAACGATTCACTTGTCTCACATAACATAACCTCAGGAGCATTTGTATGTTCTTCAGATGTTGATGGAATCCGCGACAAGGCATCTGGAACTACATTTAACTTTCCCTTACGATGACGTAATTCCATATCGTATTGTGAAAGTTTGAGAGCCCACCGTGCTAATCTTCCAGACGGGTCTTTAAGTCTTTGCAGCCATAATAACGAATAATGGTCTGTCACTGCGATGAATCGAGTTCCCTCAATGTACGGACGAAATTTTTCAACTGCAAAAATTAAAGCTAAGCATTCCCTTTCCGTCGCACTGTAGTTCCTCTCAGCCCTAGACAGCGATCTACTTGCAAAAGAAATTACGTGTTCTTCTTCATCTCCCAGCTTCTGTGTGAGCACAGCCCCTAGACCAACATCTGATGCATCACACTGTACACTGAACATTCGATCAAAATCAGGACTAGCGAGAACTGGTGCAGTAGTTAGAGCAGCTTTAATTTTATTAAAAGCTTCGTTGGCTTCGTCGTTCCATTGTACGGATTGCCTTTTCTTCCTGCCTGTTATGAGTGAATTGATGGGAGCCACTAACGTTGAGAATTGTGGTATAAACCGCCTGTATCAGGAACAAAGTCCCATGAAACGCTTTATTTCTGTCACATTTTTTGGCACGGGATAGCTGACCATAGCTATAACCTTATCTGGGTCGGTCCTCAAACCTCCTCGATCGATGATAAATCCTAAGTATCTGAGATATGCCCTAGCGAATTTACATTTCTCGAAATTTATCGTTAATTTCGCCTTCTCTAAACGACAATAGACTTCCTTGAGAAGATCCAAATGTTCATCGATAGTCCTACTGCAGACTATAATATCGTCTAAATAAACAAAAACGTTCGGCTCTAACTCTGGCCCAAATATTTTGTCCATCAACCTCTGCTGTGTCTGCGCTGAGTTATTTAAGCCAAAGGGCATGACCTTAAATTCGAAGAGCCCTCTACCTGGAACTGCAAACGCGGTCTTTTCTCGAGACGCTTCATCTAAAGGAACCTGCCAAAACGCATTTTTAAGGTCAATAGTAGAGATTATCCGAGCATCGCGCAATTTATTTAAAATATTGTCTACTTTGGGGAGGGGGTACGCATCTCTTTTCGTCACGGAATTCAGCTTACGTCCATCAAAACAAAAGCGAAACTCCCCATTGCTTTTCTTAGTCAGAACCACTGGTGACGACCACGGACTGCTAGATGGTTGGATAACTTGAAGTTTCAGCATCTCCTCCAGTTTCTCGTTCATGATTTTTTGCATATACGGCGACAGGTTATAATGCCTTTGTTTCACCGGCTCGGCATCTCCTGTATCGATAATGTGAGTAATTTGATCCGTGCGCCCTAATTCTGTCTTTGCTAAACCTTTGTACATTTCAATGGCGTTTTCCAAACGATTTCTTTCAGTGTCACTGAAGCTTGCCCAATCAAGAATGCCCACGTCATCAGAAGCTGCGGCCTCTTCGGTTAACCCTGTATCCAATTCTAGGACTTCTACACAACTACGTCCGAGACTGAAACGCAGACCAAAAATTTTCATGGCATCTGCCCCCAAGATTAAAGTAGATTTAATGTCAGGAACAACTAAGACATTTACTTGATGGAAAATATCCGCTACACCAACTGGTAACTCTACTTCCCCTAAAACCTGAATATTTTCTCCGCTAGCTGTAGACACAAACTTTATTTGAGAGGAATCGATTCGCCTATGAGACTTACAAATCTCAACGCCATCCCCACCAAGAATTGAACGATTTGCTCCGGAATCAACTAAAGCTGTGACGACAACTCCAAACAATGACACCTTTAAATACAACCGGTTGTCTTTAGGCAACCTAACAAAAATAGAATTAACAGCTGGATTTGCGCAAAACGACTTCACAATACTAAGCCACTGCTTCCATTCATTGGTGTGGGTCTGAATTCTAACTGGACTGAGGCGACCCTTATGCAGCCCACGACTTAGTTTTTTGGAGCAGCTTCACCCTTTGACACCTCTCTGCAAAACCTCGCAATATGTCCTCTCTTTCGGCATTTGTAACAAATTACATCGGGAGATACCTCTCGAATCGATGACACGTTCGCCTGTCCTGGATAATTCCTTGGACTGCCAATTCTACTGCTTAAGAAGGGATCGTCAGCTTCGAGTCTTCGACACAGATCTGCTAGTTGTTTGATGCTGGTTATATCTTGGAGACTTAACCTTGCCCTGTAAGATTGTAGTAAATTCTGACGAATTCTCCAAATTTGAGAAGCCTTATCTGGTGGTTTCGACAATAGTGAAAATTTGTGCTGCATCGCTGCGATGTAGATGGCCACCTTTTCGTTACGCCCCTGTCTCCTATTCATAATTTCTTCTAGCAGACTGTCGTCAATATTCTGAGGTAGAAAGTCAGCCTTCAACGCCTTCACTAGAGAATCCCAATCTGTAATAAGAAGTCGTTTCGGACGGAACCATTGTAGTACATCTCCTGCAAATAAATCCACGGCCGAACGATACAGTTCTTCCTTGGACACGCCTCTAGCAACCCTCAGCTCCTCCACTCGTTCCAAGAATTCTAGAAGAGGTTGTTCTCCATTAAATGTGAGACCCCACTTGTAAACAGGAACATAACCGCTAAGCCTTCCACTAGGTCCCGCTCTAGATTTAGGACTAGATTCTGAAAAACTAACCACTGGTTCTTCTTCACCCTCGCTGAAGTCAAAATCCTCACCCTGTTGTTCGGAATTTCTACCCTCGATGAACGTAGATGCCATTGCTTTGGACATTTTAGATATTTTATCAACCAATTGAGCATCAAAAAGAATACATTTATTTAAAGACTCAATTTTAAAAGACTTTACCTTCTCATCTACCTCAAGTAATCTCTTAACTCTATTATTTAAATGCGCTAATCGGGATTTAACACGTCTTTCTGTTGCTTTCGCGTCTTTCCCAGGATAAGATTCTATAATCTGCTGAATTGAGCCTAACGAATCTGAAATTTCTTTATCATCCTCCCCTGCTACAAATTCATTCCCTTCAGTAACAGGTATAACCTTTTCACCCAAAAACTTTCGCAATACTAAGCGGAGATCTTCCACCTTAGCACTTTTATCGTGAAAACCTCTAATACTCAATTCATACACCAACTCATGTTTTAACAACGAATTAGAATCCATCATTCTTAATAAAATTTTGTAAAAAAATAGAAAAATGTAAGAATCTGTCGTGAATATATATTCTGTCAAACGCAATTACACCGTAACTTATCGTTTAAAAAGCAATAGCTTAATGCCAAGGTATTATTCTAAAGTCAATCCACCTAATATCAACACTTAATCAGGTGTTATAACTACTCGTTATTTTATTTTGCTTCTATTGAGTGTATCTACTTAATTTTCTCTTAAACTTTCTCAAAAAAAATATTTAACTTTCACTTTCACAAAGCAGTCTGAGTTTTGTAGACAATCCTTCCTTAAAAATAATTTAGTGTTCACGTAAACTAATCTTTAAAGTAAAAAAATGACAAACTATTTTTTTTTTAAATCAAACCTCATCAGTTTCTTTAAAGTTGGCCCCACGTTGGGCGCCAATTTTTATAACCTGCTTACGGCAGCTGTGAGTCTGAAGGCAGGTCGTGGATCAAAAAAACAAAAAAATAAAAAAAATTAAAAAACAAAAGAATGTTGAGCGCCACTTGATTTGAAATTTGTAACTTACAGATCTTGTTCCTCCCACCTAAATCAAGAAAAATGGGAAGTTAAATAAAGTTGGATTGTTTACAAAAATCTACTAATTGCTTTATTAAATAAAGACGTATTCAATAACATTTAATAAAAGGATATGCCATTGGCAAAATGAATATTTAAGAATGAACAACAAAAAGAAAAAACACTTATAGTTAAATTCAAAATTCGTGTTCTTCGCACATGTTTAAATAACTTTACCTAATACATAATGTGTATCCCCAGAAAAAAATGACGTCACCTTAATCTTTACACTTTGGCACACAATAAGAGTTTTATTCTCTTTATACACCATAATTGGTCTAAGTGCGAATTTTGAAAATTTCATACTATTTAAAATTAATCAAAACGTTCACCTAGTAAACAAAATAAAATCGCACAAACCAAATTACAGTGTTCAACTCAAAAAGAATTAAATTTAAATAATAAATTTATTAGAATTATCTAATCACAATTACTTTAATGACTAAATAATAAAATGTAACTATAACTTAAGTTTTAATTAATTAATTAATTACGATAGTAAAAAACGCAAAATGTCTCTAAACGATTCAACTCAAAAAGAATTAAATTTAAATAATAAATTTATTAGAATTATTTAATCACAATTACTTTAATGACTAAATAATAAAATGTAACTATAACTTAAGTTTTTAATTAATTAATTAGTTACGATAAAAAAACGCAAAATGTCTTTAAATGATTTCAATACTAAACTCTACACTCCTCAACATAATGATAAACATGTTTTCACATAAGTTAATTTACTTGCAGTTACTTTAGAAAGTAAATTAACTGAAATCACACGATAATCCTCACATAGAAAAATTATGTATGAAACGTATTCTTATTTTAAATCATGACGTGGATTAACTTCTTATAACAAATAAATTTAACTTGATCGGTTTCACTTATCACGGCATTAAAAAAATATATATAAATTTATGAATGACTTATCCTGCTACGGTTCCATCCTAATCTCGATTCACACAGAATCTGCAATTCTGAAGACAGCACACAGCAAATCTCCAAATTCAGCACACAGCATCTCTTCATTCCATCCTCGTCCCGATTCACACAGAATCTGCAATTCCGAAGACAGCACACAGCAAATCTCCAAATTCACAAAATGGACGCCCAGAAGAAATCCGCAAAAACCACTCGCCATCCAATTTCTCCACTTCTACCGCATCACAGGATCAACCCCTCAGAATGAATGAATGAATCAGGAAAACATCCCAGCAGAAATTGATAAGACGGAAACCAATACTACAAAATAAGTAAGGCCTGCACCGCGAATAAATTAGTAAATTGGATTTCAAAGAAAATATAAGTAATTACCTATAGATCTTGGGCGGCCTTAATGATAAGCGCTTGGCTTAAATACGCATCGATCGGCGATAACGCTGATGCACTCGGATTTTTCGAAAATTCATCTTTTCACTTTTTATTCCGTCATACAGACAACGAACGGCTTGTTCACGCGCACCTGTCGCTCAGCGAATAATGAATTAATCCCTCTTTAATCCGTTCCAGCGCTAATCCGACCAATAGAATTACGGCGGCAATTTTTAACCAAATAATTTCCACAAGTGTAAATTAACGAAATTAGAAATCAACGAACAGCATAATTAATACGCTAAATTAAATATACAAAACAAGATGTAATTTAGATGAAAAGATAATAAGATAAGCGGACCAACAATTTAAATTAATTAAATGAATAAAAATCGTTTAATTAATGAACAGGCCAGCAATTTAGGTTGTCTATATTAAAACATTAAATTTGAATTTAATTTTTATTTCAATCTTTGAACAGCGGCAAATACGAACGTTATACCTTAAATCTTCAATTTAAATAAAAAAAGAATTAAATTCTGCATTGATCTGTACTAGCATTCCCTATATCTATCTTCTTTGGTTTTCAAGACAAAACAATCAAGATTTAATGTTTTAAAGTTGACCAAATGTGGTATGAAATGTTAAACACTCTGTATAACAAAAAAAATGCCTTTCTATAACTAACATTCCATCTCTTTGATTTTCTTTTGTTCCGAGATACGAATTTTAAAATGAATCACCAAATAGCACTAAATTTCTTTAAAATGTTAAATATCTCGAAAACGGTTAAATTTATAAGTTATGTTACTTATGTTACTTGACGATTTTTATCACATAATTTTATGTAAAATCCAAATTCGAAATAAAAAATATACCATTCTATTCAAAATAAGGAAGATGTTGACTTCCGGTATAACCGAAAGTCGAATAATCTTCAAAATATTTTCATTGAAAACAGCACACATGATTACATAACCACTGAAAATCTCATTACAATACATTAATTAGAAGATAATATATAAAATTACGAAAAAAACTATCTTTGAAAATGTAAACAATGTCTTAATTAATAAGACAACTTAAGACGATAAATATCCATTGAAACAACTACTTCCCGTGCAAATACACCTCCGGATATTGAATTATACAATGAAATATTTAAAATCTTATTTAATTTGATTTGTTACAACCCTCTATTAAAGTATATGTAACGTTTAGGTCAAATTCTCTTCAAACCAACTAACAATACAATTCTCGAATTCAAATAGTTTTGAATTTGAATTTATCTTAATTAGAAGTTCATATACTTTTAATATACGGTTGCGGTGGGACACCCTGTATACAGGGTGAGGCATTTAACATTTTTTTCGCAAATATTTCGAAAACAAAGCATTTTACGCAGAAATGACCTGAGTGAACAATAATCGTACAGAAGGGGGCCATAATTCTGTAATATTGGTTTTCTCACAGGTGGCGCTGTTGTCGCTAAAACAATGTCAGCTCAATATTTTTTAACGGGAACCCCTATATTTGATTATAGATCCAGATTCCTCATAAAAAAATAAGAATAATTTACTGAACTTATTTTTTTGTCAGCCTGACAATGAATTTAAAAAAAAACACAGAAAATTCACATTGCATTTAAAAAATCAATAAAAATGATTGAAATTTACGTTGTATTTTCGTAAAATTTTAGAAATTGTAAAAAAATATTGAACTTTATATTATTTTAAGCACAAATAAAACCTCTTTACTGGGAAATAAATTACAGGAGCTGTGATTAGATTAAAATTATTAAGAAAAAGAAAACAATATTTATACCAACAGTATGAATTTATATTCAGTATTCATTCATTTACACAAATTTATACTTTTGGTATTTGTATTCTATAAAACAGCGCTTGGCTTGGTCAGCTACTGACGATGCCACTTAGCAAATGAGTAACAGATGGCATTTACGCCATCCAGTTTTGTGACTATTTATACCGTTCGTTTGTTTTATCGTGCTTACTATTGTAAACTCGTAAACTATTAGGGATACAAAGACGGTTGAATTAAATAAAAGTTTCCAATCTAAAAACAGTATAAAACTACATTATCAAATTTATAAATATGCATATGAAGACCCTATAAGCCAAAGGAGATAATTGGAAAATTTATAAACTCGGAGGTAGAAGTATGAATATAGGTTTTAAATTTATTCATTGCAACTGGATATTACTGATATTGGTAAATAATAGGTAATACTAGTTTAATACAAAATATTGAATGCAAATCTTCCTTTAACTATTACTTATCTTTTGTGAACTTTGAAATACATTTTCTAAAAATCAAGTTTTATGCATCGCTCGCTTTGTCTTTAGGGTCTTCATATAAAAAATATGGATGGAATATGTACCAAATTCCTAAGAATGTTATGCTATGTTAAATAAAATGCAACAAATAATTTCTGTAATATTGTTTAACTTTTAATTCAGTTATTTTTCACTAGTCGTAGAAAAAGTTAAACATACTCTCATTCAGAGCTGGACAGGATTCGAATCCTTTTAGAGGATACAAAAGAGGCATTCGAATAATACCAGAAAATTTGTCTCGAGTCGCTGCGCGACCCACGACAAATTTTCACGGGGCTTTTCTAAACTCGTAATTTTACTTCATGCTTAGTCTGGGAGTAGAAACGCTCGTTCGAAACTGCAAACTGAATGCTTTGATAAGAACATTAAATGACTAAAAATGTTTTAAAGATAATAATCTAGTTTTTAAAATTTTGTTTAATATTATTTAAAGTAAAAATGACATGGTAGCCATAATCTGAAATGTTTAATTTTTAAGGCATTTCCCTGATTCAAGATTTTTTTCCCTGACCTTTTAATATACCTTTCTTCTGTGGGAAACCCCCATTTTGTTAAATTGTTTTCATTGTTTTTGTTAATATTTAAGTTAATTTTATAAATGTTTACGTGTCTTGTAATTTGCCTGCTGACAAATTTAATAATATCATATGGCTTTTTTGTTAGTGTTTTGGTCAATTCCATGACTTTTCTCTGACTTTCCCGGTTTTAATGATATTCAGTACATTTTCTATTTACGTAATTTTCAGACATTTGTCGATTTTATAATAGAGTTCAATTTGAAGTTTTGAACAGGTGTTTCCACTCCCAGGCCAAGCATGAAGTAAAATTTCGAGTTTAGAAAAGCCCTGTAAAAATTTGTCGAGGGTCGCGCAACTACCCGAGACAAATTTTCGGGCTTTTCTAAACTCGAAATTTTACTTCATGCACCACGCGTACAAAACACTGATTTGAAGTGAAGTTCAAAAACACACAAATACATCTTTAATCAGAATAACAGGGAATCAGATATTTAGTCCGTTACACTGGTCGGCATGAAAATCGGCCCTGACACCATTCCTGCTGATTCTTATGTAAAATGACCTCCTAAATCCGAATATGACCCCCGTTTTCCCCCATCACCCACCGTTTTCGGGGGAGGCCCCTCCACCTATTTTTATCACTTTTCGATAACTTGGAGGGATGAAAAGGATTATTTTAGCCTTTACGTTTCTTCTGAGGGGCTAGAGAGGTGAAAAGTTCCAAAACATGAACATTTGTAGTAAGGAGGTAGATTTGGGGGGGGATTTGCCCCCTTAAATTGTAAAAAAATCCTTAAAAATGATCGATTTTTCCGTTTTTTTCGCAGTTTTTTCACTTATTTTCTACATATTCCAGCTTCCATCCCCCCTCATCCTCCCCCAAACAATAAAAATATATAGCAACAATATATAGCAACAATAATAAAAATATATAGCAACAATAATAAAAATATATAGCAACAATTCGGAAGTTTCACTGTACCACACCAATGAAGGTACTTATCTTAGTTATTTATTATTCTTTACATTTATTATTTTACTTTTTATTTATTATTCTTTACAGCTAAAATAATCGTTTTCACCCCTCCAATGGATGGGGGAAACGGGGGGAGTATTGAGAGCGCCAGCGTGGTACAGTGAATCTTCCGAACTGTTGCTATATATTTTTATTATTGTTGCTATATATTTTTATTATTGTTGCTATATATTGTTGCAATATATTTTTATTATTTGGGGGTGTTTGGGGGAGGATGAGGGGGAATGGAAGCTGGAATATGTAGAAAATAAGTGAAAAAACTGCGAAAAAACGGAAAAAATTGATCATTTTTAATGATTTTTTTACAATTTAAGGGGGCAAATCCCCCCCAAATCTACCTCCTTGCTACTAATGTTCATGTATTGGAACTTTTCACCTCTCTAGCCCCTCAGAAGAAATGTAAAGGCTAAAATAATCCTTTTCATCCCTCCAAATTATCGAAAAGTGATAAAAATAGGTGGGGGGGCCTCCCCCGAAAACGGTAGGTGATGGGGGAAAACGGAGGTCATATTCGGATTCAGGAGGTCATTTTACATGAGAATCAGCAGGAATGGTGACAGGGCTCGAAAAAAACATTTTTTTTGCAGACCAGTGTTATCAACGATGTTCAGTGTTAATAATAAATAATTAGGTTTTGAATATTTTTGTTAAAACAACTTATAACGATAATAATACATTAATGGTTGCAAAACAATAATAAAATCAAATTTATTCTTAAAGGATTTGTATTCGTGATTAAAAAAAACAGGATTCAAATCTTTGATTCGAATCATATTTATCTCTTACGAACCTTTATTCAAGTATTCGTAATTCGAATCATATTAGGTGATTCGGATTCATGATTCGAATTATTTTTACGAGGATTCGTCCCAGCTCTGCTCTCGTTGTACAATATACTAATTACATGTACAGGGTGGCCCAAATTGAATGTTACTATAGAGAATCTCGGTTATTAGAAGAGATAGAGAAAAATCGATGGCGCATCCTCGAGCTCTTTTTTCGAGACAAACTCAATGCAGAAAACAGAAATTAGCTATCGTCTTTTGTTTTCAAGTTATAGCCAAAAATTCAATATTTTCCATTTTCGATTTTTATTAATATCTCAGGTATTTATTATTTTATCAAGATAAGGTACTTTTTCGAGGAGAATCGAATGCAATTTACAGATTATTTCTATCTTCAATAATAAAAGAGATACAGCCCAAAGTTATATTTTTTTAAATAGAAGTTATAGTTGGCTGTGCTATTAAAAAAATTGTTATGTTTTCCCTTTTCATTGATATATAACATGTTGATGTTTTATTTAAAATTTATTGATACATATTATATTTTATTAAATTTTAAATATTTTTATTAATCGCAGTAGGCATGTTTAATACTAAATTAATAATTGCTGGAATTTGAGTTGACTTATATGAGGATGTGATAATAATTGCAATAATTTCGAAAAAATTAAATGAAAATAAATGGATATTATACCTAGGTTTTGTTTATTGACCAACCAGATTTCAGATTTATTTTTCTTAGGTTCTTTGATTATTTGTCATGAAATGACATTGATATATGAATGCCATGTTGCCATTGCTAAATTATTTGACAAAAAGTGGGATTAATAAATAAAACCTGTTCCGCCGCGAAATTAATCTTTACGACAGGGTAATTAAGCACATAGCAACCATCTGTAAACCTAACCTCAAATTTATTTTGAAGACAAAAGTCACAATTACAACCAGAGTATCCTACCAATTATCCAACTTTATTAAAAAAAATCACCAAATCTGGTTGGTCAATACAAAAAAAAAACGATTATACTAAAAATTGACAGAAAAATTACAATAAATGCTCAAATTGATTGCCATTGTTCAAAATGCTTGAGTTACATCTATTTATGACACTTCTACATGCATTATGAATATGAATATGAGATATAGAATTTACAATATTAATGAAATGTTGTTGTAAAATATTGATATTGTTGTTATTTAATTTATATAAACTGTCCTTTATATAGCTCCAAAAAAAGAAGTCCAGCGGTGTTAGGTCCGGAGATCGCGGAGGCCATTTTACCGGTCCATTTGTGCCTAACCATTTTTCTCCGAAATTAACATTTAATAAATTTGTCACTTATCTGCAATTATGGGGAGGTGCGCCGTCTTGTTGGAACTACAAATGTTCCCCTTGAACTAATGGCAAATTGTCCAAATAGTTCTCAATAATATTTTGTTCTAAAATGTCTGTATATATCCGTCCATTCAAGTTTCCCTTGTAAATTTTGTAACACAATATTCGTTTTCCCAGTAGAGCACACCAAACACTAAAACCAAATCTACCTTGTGCCTTAACATCAACAGTCCGATGAGGGTTAGAATCGGCCTAATAATGGGCATTGTGCCTATTAAATATTCCCGCGGAGCTTATGTATGCCTCGTCGGTCCAGATAATGTCGTTGTAAAAGTTCGGATTTGTTAAAAATCTAGCTTTGTACCAGTTACAAAATTCTAATCTTCGTTCAAAATCCTCAGGGTTCAAATGGTGTCTTTTTCGAATCGTGTAAGGACGGATTTTTTTTCAGAATCCTTAAGGCACGATTTCTTGAAATTCTTTGTTCGTCTTCTATTTGCCTACTTGATATTTCTGGATTTTCAATTACAGCCCCAATAAAACTAAATCCAGCTTCTTCTGCGTGTAATATATTATATTCCCTGGATCTCGGGATAGTAAAGGAACCGTGGTTGATGAGATTCGTCTTCAACCGCTGGAATATGGATTTATCGGGCTGTCTTCTCTCCGGATATCGAGTATAATATGTTTCCAATACAATATTAGAATTACTGTTGCTTTGAACAAAGCATTCTAACATTTCAAACTTTTCGTAATTTTCATACTTCATGTTTAAACACTTAGTTTATGAATACACAACACAATACAACAAATAACTAATATAATAACAACGTTGTTGTTTTTTGTTTATATAATTCTTTTAATTCTTTATTTGTTCTTCTTTCCCACACTTCTTGAACTTTTTTCCCCCCGCATTTTTTTCTTAGTATTTTCCTCTCCCAACACCTAGCATTCTTTGTTCCGTTGTTCCTAACGTCCAAGTTTCACTTCCAAATAATGCTATAGGTCTTATGATCGACTTGTATACTTTTATTTTTAGTTTTCGACTTATATTTTTATTGTAGAATATTTTTCAAAGTCCTTGTAGGCATCTGTTTCCTTTCATGAGTCTCGTTTGTATCTCTTCTCTCATATTTGGTCTTCTATAAAATTGGGTGCCCAAGTATGTATAGTGTTCCACCTCCTTAAAAGTATAAGTTTTGCCTTTGTTATTTTGATGTTCCTACTTTCCTTGTATTCCTTGTCTGTCCATGTCATAAACTTCGTTTTCTATTCATTTATTAGTAAACCTATTTTGCGGGAGGCTCCTTCCAGTTTGGTTACACATGCCTGGAGTTCATTTTTGTTTCTGGTTATGATGGCCAAATCATCCGCAAATGCTAAGCACTGCTGTTTTTTGTGGTATAACAGTCCGTTTCTATGGAGATTTGCTCGCTTTATCACTACCTCCAGGGCACAGCTAAAAAGTAATGCTAACAATGGATCTCCCTGTCTAACTCCTTCCTTGACTTTGAAATAGTCTGATGTTCTGTGGCCGATCTTCACCCTATTGTTTGTTTCGTTCAGTGTTAACTTTATTAGCTCGGTAATTTGCCATCTAATCCTAGTTCTACTAGGGCACTGTATAACTCCTTCCGTTTAATTCGATCGTATGCTTGACAAAAGTCTATAAATAGCACATATCTTTCTTTACCGTATGTGAAACTTTCGGACTGGATTTCTCTTAACGCGAATACCTGATCGATCACCGACCTACCTCTTCTGAAACCACACTGGTATTCACCTATTTTTTCTCCCATTTTCAGCGTTATTCGATCTTTGAAGTGTGTTGCTAGAATTTTATATACTATATTTAGGAGTGCTATTCCTCTATAATTTGAACATTCTGTTTTATCTCCTTTTTTGTATATAGGTAAGAGTATAGCTCCATTCCAATCTTTTGGGAATGTTTCCTCCTCCCAAATTTTCGCCATCAGTGTATGGATCCAGTCTAGTAGGACCTCTCCCCCATATTTATACAATTCGGCTGTTATTTGGTCATTATCTGGACATCTATTTTTTTTTTCAAGTTTCTTATTCTTATGATTTCTTCTATTTCCTTTAGGGGAGGTGGTTCGTCGTTATTTGGTTCTTCTTGTTCTAATTCTACATATTCTTCTACTTCGTCCCCATCTATCGATTCGTTCAGCAATTCATTAAAATGGTCTTTCCATAATACTAATATTTCTTCTTCGCCTCCTATTAGTTGTCCTTCTTTATTTTTATAAAATATCGATCTTGTACTAGGTTCTCCTCTTTCTTATTTCAATCCACGATACAAATTTCTTATTTCTTTATTTCTATAATCCTCTACTATTTCATCAATGAGTCTTTCGTTGTGTTTTCTCCTTTTTTCTCTTATTATTTTTTTACACTTCCTCTTTTGCTCCTGGTATCTTAGCTGTGTACGTGAGTTGCTACTTTTTAGATTTCTCTTGTCCAGCTCCACTTGACACTTTTCGTCAAACCATTTCTTGTTTCTTTTATGATCCTTATTTTGGAATTTTTTTAATACACGTTCAATTTTCTCTTTTATATCCCCCCACAGCTGGTCCACATCTTCTTTTCTCTGTATCATACCTAACTGTTGATTAAGCATTTCTTTGTATTCCATTCTATCGTCTTCATTCTGTAGTATTATGGCTATTTTATCTATTTTATTTTTTCGCTGGTTTTTTCAAACGGAATTTCTTGCTTTATTTTAATGCCTACTAAGAAATGATCCGAGTCTGAGTCCGGACCCCTATAACTTCTTATATCTTTTATACACTTTTCTGTATCTTTCTCTACGATTGCGTGGTCTATTTGATTTACATATGATCCATCTGGCGGTTTCCATGTTCCCTTGTATATGTCTTTCTTTTCGAAATACGTGCTCTTTATTATCATACTTTTCTTCTTAGCGAAGTCAATTAGCAATTGTCCATTCTCGTTTGTCTTTTCATGTTTACTAAACTTGCCTATAGTTGGTCTAAATATTTCTTCCTGTCCTATTATCGCATTAGCATCACCTAGAATAATCTTCATATCGCATTTCAGTAGTTTTTCGTATACTTCATCTAATGTGTTATAAAATATTTCTTTCATTTCCATTTCGGACTCTTCTGTTGGCGCATCTATGTTGATAAAAGTTAGCTTTTGGTATTTTCTTCGTAGCCTTAGATAACATAATCTTTCTGATACCGGTTTGAACTCAACTATTGCTGTTTTATATTTTTTGTTGATTAGGAAATCCACTCCTAGTCTTTTGTCTTTGCCACCACTGTTAAAGAATATATAATCTTCAACTTCTTTTATTACCGGTCCTCGTTGTTTTGTTTCTTGTATCGCCAAAAGGTCATACTTATATTTTTGTAATTCCCTTGTTAGATGTTTAAGTTTGCCTTCTTCAAATGTTCCTCGGACATTCCATGATCCTGCTTTTAAAACTGTTTCTTTGTTCAGTTTATTTATATTAAACTTATTCTGCTTATTATCTGTTTCAAGTTCAACTTCTCTATTTAGTGTTTCAATATATACTGCCTTTCAAAAAATCAGAACACAAAGTATTTATTGGACGATTTTAATGAAATTTACAGAATTTGATCATGTAAATGAACTGCATCGATGATCAAAAAATCAATTGTTTTGGTTACTATTTAATGGTATTTTTCCTTGATTTCACCATTATGAAGAGCTGCTGATTTTTTAATGTAATTGCTTCTAATATCCAAGTAGCCTCTGAGTAGTTTGACGTTTCAGTTTGTAAAACATAAAAAGATGCCCCGTGTTCGTCGGCGTGCACAATATCATCATCTAAGTGAATTTGAAAGGGGTCGCATTATTGGAATGCGAGAAGCGGGTTTTTCGGTTCGTGCTATTGCTGAAAGGGTAGGCCGTAGTGTATCGGTGATCGTACGCTGCTGGTCTAGATGGTCCGAAGCTGGGGAGAATCGACGTAGACTTGGATCAGGACGTCCAAGAAGCACCACTGAGCGTGAAGATCGAGCTCTTCGTCTTATAACTTTAAGGGACAGATTTACAACGTCGCGGGCATTGGGAAATGACTGGTTGGCTCTAAGTGGCCAAAGAGTATCCATGGCTACTGTTTACAGAAGAATCCGCAGTTTTGGTATAAGATCCTACCGTCCACAATTGTGTCTACCTCTTACTCCGCAGCATCGCAGAGCAAGACTTGATTGGTGCAGGGAAAGACAACATTGGACCCATGAATGGAATAACATTATCTTTAGCGATGAGTCTCGGTTCTGTTTATGGGCTCATGATGGTCGCAGAAAAGTGAGACGTCGACGCGGTGAACGTAGAATTTTTCAATTTGCTGTTGAAAGACATACGGCTCTTACACAGGGAGTTATGGTTTGGACAACATTTTACGGCCAGTGTTAGTGCCCTATGTAAATGGCTTGCAGAACCCCATTTTTCAGCAAGATAATGCTCGACCTCACACAGCGGCCATTACAAGACAGTTTTTTGATAGTGCCGAAATCAATTTGTTACCTTGGCCATCTCGTTCTCCAGATCTATCGCCAATAGAACATGTTTGGGATATGATAGGTGTTAGAATAAGTAACTTACAGCGCCCCGCTAACACTGTAATGGAACTTAGAGATCAAATTATCGAAGTTTGGAATGAAATACCCCAAGTCGATATTGACAGCCTGATTTCTAGCATGCCTCGACGTGTTAATGAGTGTTTGGGAAATCGTGGAGGCCCAACACATTATTAATTTTTATTCATTTGTTTTTTTGTTTTTCAAGTTGATTTTTTGATCATCGATACAGTTCGTTTACATGATCAAATTGTGTAAATGTTATTAAAATCGTGCAATAAATACTTGGTGTTCTGATTTTTTTGAAAGGCAGTTATTTGTAATTTCCCCGGCTATTTTTTCCTACTGTTAATTCCAAATCCATTTCCTCTTCTTTGCTAATATATTTTCTCAACCTTCCGTCCTGCTCATACTTCGTTAGTTTTTTGGTAATTGTTTTTCGATTTTTTCAGTATTATAATTCCAACACCATTCAATACCATTTATCATTATTTTACTAAACCCAATTTTGACTTCATTGCCTCTTTCTCTTTCCGCTTTAGCAAATATTCTCAGTTGTTTCTGTTTTTCTCTTTCTTTTGGTGTCAATTCATCATTAATATAGATTTTTTCATTTTTGATTTCATTAAGTTTACTTGTTTATCATGATTTGACTTTTTTCTCTTTTGTTGCTTAATTCTATGACACACGTTTTTTCACCTGTTTTTATCACTGTCTTTGGTGTGATATCCATATTCAGTTGGTCGTTTAGGAATCCTCTGACTCCTGCCTTTAGATCAGCTGGGTCAGTAGTGTCCAGTTTTAATCCATACATAATGATATTACTTTTCCTCTTCTCTTTATCAATTATTTCCAAAGTTTTTTCCATTTTCTGTAGATCCTTTCGAATTTTCTCATTTTCCCTTTTAATTTCAAGATTTTCTCGTTTTAAGGCATCATTTTCTAGTTTTATTTTTAAAAGTTCATCATTAAATTCCCTTTGTTGTATTTTAATTTCTTGAATTTCTTTGTTGGTTTTTCTCTGTTCTAATTTCATTTCTTTTTGATCCGTGCTCATTTCTTTCATCAGCTCATTTCTTTTAGCTGTTTTGTAGGTGATCTGTGTATTTTTTTACTTTTTTCAAATATGTTATCCCTGCCTATATCCTTTCTCTTTCTTCCTTCGTCTGTGGAATAGTCGTCGCTATCGATTACGTTATTTGCTGGCATTTTAACTTCTTCTGATTATTTTAATACCTGTCTGGCTCCTCGACAGTGCTCCCCTTCGGAAGGCAGCACTATTTTTATGTATTTATAATTTTAAATTAATTTTATATGTATTAGTTATCTTATCATTTTGTATATTTATCTACTTTTTTTATTTTTATTTATTTAGTAATATGGTGGCGGCGCTAACGATACTCCACAGGGCTACCCTTCAGACAGAATATCCTTACATTCCGTTTAATTAAAATAATCCGTTTATTTAACTATTTTAATATAATTATAAGAATTACATAGTTCTTTTATCTGCAATTTTAGTTACTTACTGTTTAGCGAATGTATGGTTGCCTATTCTGCTTGATGGCAGTTCTTTATTTGGAATGTAAATATTCTTATCAATTTCTAACCTACACTATATACACGCTTTTAATTTATCACTTTTACCTGTTTGTATTGCTTGCGTACCAATTCAATGCTCTTATAATATTTCGTTTTTGTTTTATTATGATTGCTAATACCAAATTACTTCGCTTTGTAACGGAGCCGATGTGTTCGGTTATCGCGTTGACAATTTCATTGAACATTCAAATTGCAAATATAACATCAACATATTATATATCAATGAAAAGAGAAAAAAATAACAAATTTATCAATAGCACAGCCAACTATAACTTCTATTTAAAAAAAATATAACTTTGGGCTGTATCTCTTTTATAAATGAAGATAGAAATAATCTGTGAATTTGAACATACAATTCTTATCTTGATAAAATAATAAATGACTGAGATATTAACAAAAATCGAATATAGAAAATATTGAATTTTTGGCTATAACTTGAAAACAAAAGACGATAGCTAATTTCTGTTTTCGACATTGAGTTTTCCTCAAAAACAGAGCTCGAGGATGCACCATAGATTTTTTTCTATCTCTTCTAGAGAGAGGATTTCCTATAGTAACATCCAATTTGGGCCACCCTGTACATTATTGAAATCTCCAGGTGACCGAACTTTATACCTAGAGATTAGTTTAGATTAGATATTTAGTGAGACCTGTGTAACACACTTTATGTTGTGATGAACACCAATAAAAAAATTAAATAAAAAAAATCTCTCTAAGGCCCTTTCAAATCTCTCGTTTCTCATATTTCTCCTAAGTGCCTAAAGCTCTCTTGCATGTTTCAGAAGTCTGTCATTGAAAAATCTTGCCCTGTTAAGTGTCTTAAGATTTTCTTGAGTATCTTGTTCCTCAATTCTCTCCTAAGTGCCTCTTAAGACATTCTGGAGTCACTATCAAAACTTTCGTAAGTTCCTCAAACTATTAACAAAACTCTTTCAAATGTATTATAAGCCTTTCTAAAGTCCCCAAATACAGAAATCAGTCCCTCTCACGTGCCTTAAGACCCTTTTGAACATCTTGTTTCTCAATTCTTGTTCTGTGGCAGAATTGAGAAACATTTGAAAGAGTTTTGTTAATAATTTGAGAAACTTAAGAGAGTTTTGATAGCAACTTGA
Source organism: Philonthus cognatus (assembly GCA_932526585.2). Classification (NCBI taxonomy): domain Eukaryota; kingdom Metazoa; phylum Arthropoda; class Insecta; order Coleoptera; family Staphylinidae; genus Philonthus; species Philonthus cognatus. The sequence continues at coordinate 96,589,257 of OW052243.1, forward strand.
GAATGTCAAGTGCCTGTTAAGTATTTATCAAAACTCACTCGAGTTTATAATTTCTTCTTGCCTCTTTAGTCTTTCTCAAGCCTCCTATTACTCAAATATATTCCATTAAAGCATCTTAAAACTTTTTCGAGTTTCTTGTTTCACGAATCTCTCCCAAAACACTCTTAAGTGTCTCTTAAATCATGTTAAGTTTATATGATTTTTATTATTTATATATATAATATTATAAGTATTGTATTCCTGGTAAATTTATATGAAGTAAAGTTGCATTAATGATTCACAAAATTTAATTTTGTAATATAAAATTCCACTTAATTAATTTAGCTCAATAAATGAAAAAATGTAACCGTCCTCTGCCCACTTACTGTCTCTCGAACACTAATCTCATTAAAAGCAATGACTGCCACCCAAGCATTGGAATGTTGAAGAACTAATTAAATTCATTTCAATAATACACATCTTAATTCAGATATTTTTAAGGTACCCAAATTTTACAATTGTAAAAGTTTATCATGGCCAGCCAGTAAGTTATCATCAATGTAAACTAATAATAACTTATAAACAACAATGACTCATTATTGCGAAAATACACCCAAACCATTGAATGAAGAATCCTTCATTCACAAATGATTCTTCATTCAACACCCAATCCTATTAAAAAAAAGCATAATTGGGCATGGAGAGGCCTTGAAATGCATGAGCTGTCAAAAAATAGAACTATCTCTTTCATTTCCTTCATAGTTTTGTACTGAACATCCCATCCAGGGGGGCTATTCACAGCACCGAATGCAATTTGTCATCGGTGAAAAGTCGCACTGAAATTATGCCATTTTGGGAAGAATTTACCAAACCCAATGGAGTAAAATGACATTTCGGTGCTACTTCTCAAAGATGACAAATTGTATGGGTGCTGTGAATAGCACCCCAGGGGCGGCTCTCCATAAAAGCTGGGATTTCTTTTTACAGCCAAATGTCGAAATTAATTTTATCAATAGCTATGTTCTACTTATATAAATATTATCTTTACTGCTGGGGCTGCATTCAGAGCAGTTTACTCGCAATAAACACTATCCAAGGCCACAGCAAGAAAAAAAATCGGACGTGGTTTTAAAAGTTTGGGGAGGGGGCCCCTAATGCTGGAAATATTGTTTTTGCTTTTATAGTCGCTTTCACATAAAAAAATTTAACATTTTCAAAATTTCGGGAGGTCTAAACAGCCCGCATATCCTCCCTGGAAACTGCTATGAGCTCGCTAATAAAAAAATCAAATTCATTAATGCCACATTATACAGGAAAATTTTCTTTTACATATGCAGGGTCCTGCATTTCACCTCCTGTCTTCTATAGCTCAGTTTAATTAAGTTAGAATTTTGATAATTTGCATACTTTACTTATATCATAAGGCGCATTGCAGGAAAATATTTTTTATTATACAGGATGTCGCAAAAAAGAGTGACGTCATGATGACATATCTTTTTAGATTCCATGCTGTATATTTTGTTATTTGGGTGCCTTTTATAGATGCCTACATACCCCTAAAATTTTATAGAAATCGATTCAGTGATATTAGCAAAAAAAAAATACTAAAAAAAACAGTTTCGCACTATTGGTTTAAAAAATTAATCAAAAATAAAAATAGTGGCTCGTTAATAACATTATACAAGGTACTTATTAAATAAGGTCTGACAGTCCCATTAACCAAGTTTGATTGATCCTTATTTTAAATTGGAGCCCCTGTATATTTTTGTCATTCCATGCGGAATTAAAAAACAAAAATTTTTCCTAATTACAACTCTACCGCAATTCCTGACACATTAAAAGTTATTTGCAGAAAACTCGTTTTATCAACTTATCCAATAGCTATTTTAATGAATTAAAATCGAAGGTGGCTTTGACAAACAATTTATTGACATTCAAGTTTAACAAAGTGACAAAAGCCTATTTTGACTTTAGTAATGTAAAAGTTTAAAGCATTATTAGCTAAGCTCTTTAAACCCAAGAATTTTTTGGCATGAAGTACAACCGAAACGAGCTCGTAGATAATATTTTCATACTAGGAGAATGCAAAATTAACTGTTTTTTGGCAAGTCGAGTTTACGCACAGCGTTATCCGGAACGACGACATCCAAACAACAGGAGCCTGCAAAACTTATTAGAGAGATTTGTAATAACGGGAAATGTAAAGTATGCAAAACCAGTCAGAAATAGGCGGGTTTAAACTAAAGAAAATCAATTGGCTGTGCTATCATCTGTTACGGAAAGTTCTTCAGTTAGTCAACAAGCAGTTGCTGCTACCGTGGATGAAAGTGAAAGAACCTTTCAACGAATTTTAAAGGACAATACTTTCCATGCCTATCATATTCAGTTCCATCAAGAAAACTCTTTGAACAAGATTTTGATCAGCGTGTCGAATTTTGCAACTGGGCGCAAGCTAAAATTAGAATAAATGTTGACTTTTTTGATAAGGTTTTGTTTTCTGATGAGGCCACCTTTCATAAAAGTGGATTTGTGAATCGTCATAACTTCTATTATTACTGCGACCACAATCTAAGGCATGTTGATCAATAAAACAGATGGGCAACTAATGTGTGGGGGGAATTATTGTTGAACATATTATTGGCCCTCACTTTTTTAACAGACATTTGAATGGCCCAACGTATCTGGATTTTTTGAAAATTCGATTGCCCAATTTATGTCAACATTTACCAATAGCTGTGAGGGATGTAATGTGGCTGCAACATAATGGAGCCCCAGCACATTATTCATTACAAGTCAGGGACCATCTCAACACAACCTTTCCGAATCGGTGGATTGGAAGAGGAGGGCCTAGTAAATGGTCGCCCCGATCACCCGACTTAACTAAATTAGATTTCTTTTTGTGGGGCTACGTTAAGGAAATCGTTTATCGGGAACCTCTAACCACACCAGAAAACATGCAGCAGAGAATCATAACTGCATTTCATAACATTAAACCCAACCTATTAGGAAGAGTTGCAAGGTCATTTCATACTTGTCTTCATTTGTGCCTTTAAGATAATGGAAGACATATCGAACATAAATTCTAGTAAGTGATTAATTTTCAAAATGCATATTTGTGTTATGTTCTTATGAAATGTTATTACTAAAACTATTTATTATACAAAACCTAATACTTCCATGATGTGTATTAGGTTTAGACGAAGATCTGTGAATCCTTTAAGACTTTCAAGATAATAATTTTAATAACAAAACATGTTTTGTCAATAAATTGGTTTTCAAAGCAACCTTAGATTTTAATTTATTAAAATGGCCATTGGAATAGTTGATAAAATTAGTTTTCTACAAATAACTTTTAATATGTTAGGAATTGTGATAGGGTTGTAATTGGGAAAAATGTTTCCACATGGAATGACATAAAAATGTCTCAAATTTAAAATAAGAAAAATTAAGTGCTTTGAAGTTTGAAAAGTTTGACACTAAATTTTGGGCACGGGTATGTAGGTATCCATAAAAGGCACCCAAATAATGAACAAAATATACAGCATGTAATCTAAAAAGATATATCATCATAACGTCACACTTTTTTGGGACATCCTGTATAATAAAAAAAAATGTTCCTATGATATAAGTAAAGTTGGAAAATATCAAAATTCTAACTTAATTAGTAACTGAGCTATAGAAGACGGGAGGTGAAATGCAGAACCCTGTATTCAATATTCTTGAAAAAGTTCAATTTGAAGCTTCTAACGAGTATTTTCATTTCCTGATTAAGCATGAAATAAAATTTCAGGCTTCTCTAAACACGAAATTTTACTTCATGCGCCACCAGTTAAAAACACTAAAATACTGTGAAGTTCAAAAATCGCTGCTTTGGCATACTGCTTTAGAAGGATATTATGAACTTCACTTTAAATCAGTGTTTTATACGCCCGGCGTATGAAGTAAAATTTCAAGTTTACAAAAGCCTGAAAATTTAATTTAGTTGTTCCGCTTCGCTACGCAACTAAACCAAATTTTTAGGCTTTTCTTAACTTGAAATTTTAATTAATGCTTAATCAAGGAGTGGAAACACTCATTAAAAGCTCGAAATTGAAGGATTTTGAAAAACAACGAATGCCTGCAAAATTACAGCGTATGTATTATTCCCTGTATTCAATGATGTTCAATGCTGTTGAACATCGAGTGGATTAAGAATCTGATTCTCAAACAATATACAAGGAATTCCATTTAAAAAAATTAAATCTGATATTTTTCTGGAAAATAGGTAAGCCATGAAAAAAATAAAATCTATCTTGTAGATAAGGTTGCATTTGATAAGTTTCATATTAAATTTTTTTTCTAGTCTAACTGAAAAGAACCTGGCAAATGTTTTTGTGTCCAAAAATGTAGGAACATGTTACTAGTCAGGTTTTCATAATCAGCCCCCCAATTGACCTTCATCCATATCCTACTATCTCGTTTTATTGTGCAATGCACGAATGGATTGCTCTCACACTTACATAAAAATGTACCAAACCAAGCCTCTAATAGTAATAAAATTGTTTATGCTGCTGACAAATTTTGCTTATAAGAGTTGAACACAATATATGCTTATACTTATTTCCAGATATGAAAATAAATTAGGATTTTCATTTGAAAATTGTATATATATGCTAAAAATTATTACCTACCATTTGGTCCACCTTGGCCCATCGGTTGATCGACAACCGGTGGATATCCTCCTGGTGGGGGAAAACCTCCATACCCTCCCTGTCCGGGAGGATAACCTTGGGGAGGTGGATACCCTGGGGGTGGATATTGACTCTGCGGATTATATCCACCTGGGGGTGGGTAACCCCCAGGAGGTGGTTGGTATCCACCTGGTGGGGGCGGTGGGTAACCTTGGTTGCCTTGTGGCGGTAGCGGTGGATAGTCTGTGAATACAAATTATTATTAATAATATATATTGTTTAAAAAATCATAACAAATATTTTTTTTATGAATGTATATTTTTGGCAATATTATTCTAATAAGTACTCACTTGCATTATACTGATTAGGGTATTGTCCCTGTGGTGCAGGGTACGACATGGCACTGCTTGAAAATGTTGTCACTATTTAAATACGGGTTAAAATTACAATTTTATCAGGTCTCTAAATACTTGTGATAAGTATTTACCTATTTCTATCCTATCAGTTACGAATTCCCATTAGGTTTGTTGTTATGAAATATTACGTTAGCGATTCAAATCCCGAATTTACAGCTCGACCCGGTTTATTTGTTCCACGGCATCTTTAATTGTCGGCAATTTGTTCATTCGAAGCCGTAGTCGTACACTACAACTATTTATATTCTTCTAAAATTAAAATAACACTCCTCGCACAGTAAATTGAAACCACGAAATGTATTATGATAGGATGACGTGAGTGCGGGGAGTGCACTACACCAGCGCACCACGAGGCTGAAAGGAAAAGTGTGTAATATCAAAACAAACACTTCAAGGTTCACAAAATGTAGAAGGTTGTGTGATTCTTTGTATGCATTCGATACGTTTGTACGTTTGTTCTTCACTAAATTCTACTCAGTTACTTTTGTAAAGTCATTAAGTTTATGTCAGGATGTTTAGTTGGTTTGTACTGCACTGAGTTCTAGTTTGTGACGTCACCAGTTCAAGTTATGCTGCTCTAACCAGGCCCGCGCCGTCCATATCTGCAAGGTCGTGGAATGCACAAGGGCGCCGAGGCGCTAGGCACGGAACTTCAAACATACATAATACATAATGGTGGGATGAATCCTCAAATACAGGATTCGAATTACGAATCCGAATCACCTAATATGATTCAAATCACGAATACTAGAATAAAGGATTCTTAAGAGAAAAATATGATTCGAATCAAAGATTCGAATCCTCTTTTTTGAATCACGGATACAAATCCTTTAAAAATAAATTAGAATCTATTATTTGCAACTATTAACATTTTTAATAACGCCGTCAGTTTTTATTAACAAAAATGTTGAAAACCAAATTATTTATCTGATTTTATTTATCTGAAATTTTACTTCATGCTTAGTCTAGGAGTGGAAGACACTCATTAGTTTAAATTCATCGTATTATAGTGAAAAGTATCAATATTGAAAATATCGGTAATTTTCGATACCAAATATTTTAGATTTAATATTTACAATTATATAGATAAATATCTTTATTTCTAAATTATAATTACTTAATATTAATTTTACAGTACATTAACATAAACTACACTCAATTTTTTATTTATAAAATTCAGAAATTGGCTATCGACCGTAGTAGGTCTTTCCGCCTGTCTCTGTCTAGTCTCTGTCTCTGTATTTTTCATGTTCTATGCGTCATGATCACTAACGTCATTGTCTGCGTCCGGCTGATGTAATGAGATGAATTGAAACATTGTTGTGGTAGGAAATATAAATTTAGGGTTTATGTTTGGATTGCAGGGTTACAAAGGTGGGTAAGAATATTGGCTATATTGGGATTAGTGGCAAACTTTAAGGAGAGGTGTTCTAGGCGTTGGTTGATAGGGGGAATGTTGCACATTTCATACAGGAGTGTATTGGAGGGGTTATGCAAGGGATTATTGGGATGCCTGATTTTTGTAAGCACTCTCAGGGCTGAACGTTCCGGAACTTCTAGGTTTTTTAACACATTTGGGCGAGGATTATGGAATAGGATATCAGCAAATTCGAACAGGGGGCGACATATCATTGTATATATTTCTAATGCTGTTTTTGTAAAAAAAACCCTTTGTTTTTGTACGTCAGTTATCTGAAATGTCGCGCCCTGCTCTTGGTGCTTACTTTAACGTTTTGGGTATGTGTGATGAAGGTAAACTTTGGGTCAAGTGTAATGCCTAGGTATTTGCATTTAGGAGATGGGAAGATGGGATATTTGTTAATCAATATGTGGTGTGGGGAATTTTGATGGCGATGGTAAGGAATAAGGAGTTGTGTTTTGTTTGGGTTGATAGAAATTCTCCATTTTGCAAACCAAGTTTGAATGGTATCGATTAGCCTTTGGAGAGTGCTTCGAGCCTTTGGGCGCGGTGTCGTCAGCGTATAGCAGAGGATAGGCGGATGGATTTATATAGAAAGGATCGGGGTTGTATCGGGGAAAGTGGGGATCCTTGGGGCAGACCTTGTTGAGGAGTGAATGATTGGGAGTAGGAGTTACGGATTCTAACACTTAAGGATCGATTGGATAGGATACTGTCTAAAATATTTATTAGATACGGAGGGACGCCTAGTAAGTTGCACTTAAACAACACACCTCGATGCCAGACCGAATCGCTTTTTGTACGTCTAATAATAATATGCCTAATGTCTGGCCTTCGAGGTGTGCTGTTTGGCAATTCGATGTGAGTAATGACAAAGGCAGGGAGGTTGACCGGTGTTGCATAAAACCAAATTGATAAGGTGGGATAAGGTCTAGGATGTGGGAAGTGACTTTTTTCTGGACAATGGATTCAAATAATTTACCGAAGACTGGAAGCAAGGTTTATCAACGTTGAGTCATTACCAGGTTTGTGAATGCAAGTAATGATACCCTGCTTCCATTCCTTTGGAATAATTTGGTCTTGGTAAATGGAATTAAAGATAAGGATGATGTATTCGTGTACGTTATCAGGAAGGGATTTAAGGACCAATCTAGGTATGCTTTCCAGGCGATGTATTTTTGCCTTTATGTAGTAATTCGTAGTACTCTTCTTTTATCTCATCGTGGGTGATATGGGACTGGGTATTATGTTTAAAGGAATTATACCATGTGTTGACTGTTTCAAGGAATGTCTTGTCATATTGTAACGGGTCACTTGAACCGGGGGTGGCAGTGTGTTGAATTAAACTAAGTTTTTGTATATATTAAACTTGTAAAAATTGATTTGAGACACATGCCACTGCCGGTTGGAACCCTGTCACGTTTTTAAGCTCAAAAAAAAAAATAACTTAGTACTCACTCTGTGATCACTCCATATCAAACCACTTTTTACTTTAGGATTTCTATGAGATTTAATTTATGAAATAATAAGCTCTTTTTTTTAAAAAATCAGCAATAATAATAAATATATTTAGTACAGAAAAATAAAATAATGAACAAGAATTAACAATGAAATATAAGAAGAAAAAAAATATTTGATAAACAGAGCTAAGGAAAAATATTAACGAATTAAAAATTATTTGAAAAGTATGAAGTAAAAATAATTTTTAGACAAACATTTTTCCTTCTTAAAAAAATAAAAAAACAATCTCATAAACAAACTACCGTCAATCTGCTCACCACCAAAACCAACTCAATCTTATAACAAAAACTTTAGTAACACTGGTACTGTTTCACTCTTAAGATTTATTGTGTTAATGAAGCTCCAAGAACTGAATACTGACTATTTTCTGGCTGTATTGCTATTTTATAGCCAGAAAATGTACCAAGGGATGAGTTGGGGGTAACAGAGCCCTGGAAGGGTATCTTCACCCTTATCCCATTGGCAGAGGCCGTGGTAGGGATGCTTACTCCCCAAACCCATTGGTTAGCCCTTGGTGGGGGTGATCATCCTCAATTCTCATTGGCCGAAGTAACGCTCGATGCTGATTCGCTGAGCATCACTTGAGCGTTAACAGAATTAAGGGTGACACACCTGAGCTCTTTGTTGTTACAAAGAATGTTTAAAATAAAATGATTTGTAAGTGCAAATCTCAGTGAAGATGTATTTAAATGATTTTGAGAGTTGGTTGTTTTGGTTATTATTTTGGTGGATCGCAGATTGACTTGTGCTCTTTAAGCACGCTAAAAAAATGAACATGAGTAATTAAAATGTTTGTCTAAATCAGTGATGGGGAAACTACGGCCCGCGGGCCAAGTCCGGCCCGCGGAAAGGTTTAATCCGGCCGGTTTAAGAGTGCCGTCGTGAGAATGTTTGAAGGCGTTCTTACTTCGTAATGTGACGACCCGCATAAAAACTACCTACCTACGATTAAGCATTATTCTTTGGCGCGCTACGATTGTCTGGTTATTACAAATGGCCCGTCTTAAAAAAAAGTTTCCCCACCACTGGTCTAAATCGAACATGATGTAAATATATATATACAATTGGTATCGCTGTCACAGATTAATAAATTAATCGAATTATTAAAGTGACGCAATTTATAATTAAACATTTTATATACAAAAATAACGTGTCAATACATTTCGGATAAAGAATACATTTCGGATAATTAATAGCTCGTGGTTCATATTTAAATTAATATAATTTTATTAATTAAAAATGAACCACGCAAACGGCAAACTAAATATTTTGAGAAAACTGTACTTAACCTAAAGAAATGTTTTTATGGTACCGTAGGTACGGTCAACGTATTTTCGGAACCGACATACCAGGCGGTGACAATGGTTTAATCCAGTGATGGGGAAACAACGGCCCGCGGGCCAAGTCCGGCCCGCGGAAAGGTTTAATCCGGCCCGTTTAAGAGTGCCGTCGTGAGAATGTTTGAACGCGTTCTTACTTCGTAATGTGACGACCCGAATAAAAACTACCTACCTACGATTAAGCATTATTTTTTGGCCCGCTACGATTGTCTGGTTATTACAAATGGCCCGTCTTAAAAAAAGTTTCCCCACCACTGGTTTAATCTGCCCTTATGCTTGAGCCGGCGATCCTTTGTGATCGTCACGTTCGCAAATTTCGGCAAAATTTCTGTACGAACTTAACGGATTTTCAAACTAAAAGAATGTTTAATTTTTGTAAAACTGTAAACGGGAATGAATGCAATGAGGTCCGATGTTACATTAAATCGCGAATTAAAAATTAAACGTGTTACGACGTGTCAAAATGACACGCCGGTAACAATATGTATCGTTATCTGTCACTGTGAATGTCTTTTAAAAATAGTCTGCGAATGTGTCGGCTATTAACTGGTCGTTTGTAATGTGTCTTGCGGTATTTACTTAATTTTTTAATTTCGTCCCAAAATGCTTTTCCGTGTTGTTCATTGATGTCATTACAAGCTTTTATCTAAAGGTCCTTTTTATATTCTTGGAAAAGACGGTTTATGTCTATATTCAGTCTATTGAATTTAGATTTTAAATTACTTTCGTCCGTCAATCTAATGTCCTTGTATAATTGTCGTTTGTATTTCAATAATCGTAGGATATACTTAGGAAATGGGTACTTGCAGGGTTTCTTGGAGTAGATAGAAGTATTTTGTTTAATTGAGAGGGAGAGAGTTTCAAAAAATAGGGAAACGGATTGAGAAGTAATTTCTTGATGGATTTCAATGAACCTCGTCATGTCCTCTGTCACTTTGTTCACATCGCAGTCCTTGTGTCGGTATATTATTTTTGGAGGCGTAGCAATGGAAGGGGTTAAAGCAAGGAAGAACTTAATATACATGTGGTCTAATCCTAGATCGGGTATTGGTTCTAGGTCGTGAATGAGGTGTTGAATGTTGCTAGAACACAGGAAAATATCGGTCGAGGATTGATTATTTCACATGATAAAAGTAGGATCTGTATGGATGCGGACAAAGTTGGAATTAGACATAAAGTTAGAGAGTTGTTTATTCTTTGATTTGTTGACATTGAAATCGCCGATTACAATAGCATGATCGTAGAGGGAGGTTTTGGTGAAAATTATATCTTCAATGGGCGAGGAATGGTGTACATAAACAAGAAAAATGTGTAGTCTAAAGGAAGGAAGCTCAATGGTACAGTGCAGGCATTCATTCATAATGTGATTTATTCTTGGCGGATTAGTGTTTCCTACATTTATCTTGGGCCTTACTGCGACCAGTTATATCACAGTTTTTATATATCCAGTTAGCCAGTCCCCATATAAAATTTGGGAACACGCGCATGGGAGCAGAGCGCAGGAGGCCGAACTGGTGTGTATGGCTGCCTATATACACCAGTCCGGCTTCCTGCGGTCGGTCGGTAACGACTATTTTACTCCAGATGTCGCGAAATCAAGTCTCAGAGAGAGAGAGTGAGAGAGAGACAATTTCTTTCTCCCCCTATTCCGCGCTTCTCGTTGTATCATATTCCAGATGTTGATTTTTCAATCTTGAAAACACGTTTTTTTTTTCTTTTAACGAGCTAAGGATTCGTGTTATATACATTCATGCGTTTCCTTCTACAATTATATTTTCTGCGTTATTAGAGAATAGATTTTATGAAATTATATGTGAACGTAGTAAAATTCATTAAGTATTATTTATTTTATACAAATAACGAAAAATACTAAACTATTTAAGTTTTGATAAAAAGTAAAACAAAAACATCAACTTATTCATCATTTTATTAACTAATCAGATCAATCCTATTGATCAGATCAAATCTACTGATCGATAAGGGTTTCTTTTTTAATTGAAGGGGTCAGTGCAAAATGCAGTTGTCATTTTTGTTTTAGTTTTTGAGTTATTACCGTTTGAAAGTTTTTAAAATAGTTTTAAATATACTGTGTGTCTCGTTTCAAGGCGCATTGAATGTTTCATGTAAACATTTGCCATGTAATTTGAATTTGAGTTTGTATCTCTTATTGAACCAAAACGATTACAATAAAATTAGAATCATTTCTTTACCTACTAGCAGTATTTTCGAGCTATTATTTTTAAGTTCTCTTCAGTTTCATTTGAAATATAGCTTGAAACTAGTGAACGATTATATGAAAATTAAATCGTCAAAATAGTAGTTGCTACGAAAAGTCGGTGTTTGGCATCAAATTTATTAAAACACAAAGCAATAATTCAATTCAACATGAGCGTTTATTCCGCAAAAGAAAAAATCAGATCCCAAAATGGACACAGTATATATTTTAATCACGATGCGTATTATATTAAATGAACCATACTTTTAATAAATATTAACACAGTTTTAGAAAATTGTGGTTTTTGCGCTGAGTACTTTAATTATCCGTTCACTTTGAACAATTGTTACGTGATCAACTTGTACTTTTCCGATAGAAATTTTATTTAACGCTTATTGTTTGCCATTTGATCAACTATTTTTGTACGGAAATATACGTTTTAGGGTCCCAGGCAGTGACGGCTCGTGATCTAATGAAGTGGGTCGGCCGAATGTATTTTGGCGCATGCGCACTGTGACTAAACGATACTTTAAATTAAATAATTTCGCCCGACTTTAAAAAATAGAAAGAGAATATTATCGGAATTACAATAACATTTTTAAACATGTTATATACCTAATAATGTTATATAATTAAATAATTATAGTTATACACTGATATATTTCACATAATCTTCCTAAAATACCGAGGTAATACTTTGTAAATTACAATTAGGTAACTATTAAATGATTGTTCCCATTTTTAAATCACATCAGTTGTTTAACGATATTTAAAAATGCGAGATATGTTTTAATTTGTTAAATAAAATTAAAGACGAATATTAATGACCAATTTGTATTAAAGTAAATGCTTATTTTACTTTTAAATTAAATAATATGAAAATAATCAGAAATTCATTGGTAAATACATCCACTAGTTCTAGAATAAAAATCTGTTATGTGTAAAGTAACCGAATTTGAAATGTGCATCGACACAGGCATCGGTGTATTGTGTGGAAGAACGGTGAGTACGGCCCCGGCAAACTTGCCGCACTCGAGTAAACCATTTGCGGACGTACGTTCACCCTGCAGGGGAAATGTAATGACAGAAACTGCATTGACACCTGTGACGACGGACGTAGCGCTTGCATTAATCTTCATAATCTGAAAATCTACGGCTGGCCGATTTTGCGGATACGAAGTTGCTTAGTAAACACATATTAAATTAAAATAAATTTCTACATTTATCGGCCTTATGCTGAATGCTTATTATTATTACTACATATTAGCCTGCTATATATTTATTACAAAAAATGCGCAATATTTATTTCTGAGAATATAAAAATTAATCATTTTTGTTCAATCAAATTTAACGGTATGGCCCGGCCGACCCTAAAGTCCCTGTCGAGCCGTCACTGGTCCCAGGAATCAGAACCAAGTGTTATCCCTAATATTTGAGATAATTGGCTCAAATATTCAAATATGTTGAAAAGTTTGTAAAGTGATGATAATCAGAAACATTTAGAAAACAACAAGATATCTTTTAATGTAATAAGTATAATAGATTTTCTCTGAGAAGTGTAATTGCAAAAATGATTGAATACTCTATTTCCAGTTTACAATGTTTTGTATGTCAGGTTCATTCAATTATTTCAATGGTTTTATTCTTAGTCAGACTACATTTACAAAAGGTACCGATGGGAGATTATGTTACAGACTAAATAGGTAAGTAAAAATAATTCAAAATGATTTAAGAAAACCCGATCAAAAGGTGTATAACTAAAATATCGGTTAGTGAAAAACATGATAAGGAATTACCGAATTGGATTCTGCGGATACGGATTAAATGTGTCAACAGTAAAAAATCTTTTTAAATCGCAAAATATTTATGGTTTTTAGAAGGTTGCGGATTATCTGTAAGTTGCAGTGGTATTGTTCGGGTCGCGCAATATTTGAGGGTGTACACCATAATAAAAACGTGGTCGAAAAAATGCCTACAAATAGGTAAAAACAGATTGATCATTTCGAAGAATTTGATTTTTAATCCCTTCTATAAAGCTATCCCCACTAAAATAATGAATATTGTCCAATAAGAAAATATTCAAGGAAAAAAGTTAATTCGATATTCATACACGTCATTCAGAGTGTAAATGGATGGAACGGAACGTAGCATTTTTAATGTTAATTTCTCAAAATTAAAATATTATCTTCCCTAATTATACCAGGGAAATTATGATATTCATTTGGTTAGAGTATTTATTGCATTTATAAAAACCGGGGTGTCATAAAATTAAACCAACAAATGATAAGGTGTTGATTTGTTGGCTTTTGATTTAAAATATATTCTATTGATTTTGTGTTACACTTCGATTTATTCTATATAATAATTACTGAATAAAAAAACAAAAAAACTGCTTCTAAAATATCGTTAATATATAAGAAAATAATTATATGTATATTTAATACAGTTTTTTAATGTTTGTTTACCTTTTTGTATATATAAATGTTTATATGTATCTATATTTCTATGTTTTTAGTTTTGTATATTCGTTAATAATTTCTGTTTTCTTTATTATCAATTCCAATTAAAATACCCATCAAACATTTTTCAAATTAATTTTTTCATTGTAAAAAAATGTTTGCATTTACAATGAAAAAATGTAAAATATATTTCCAACATTTTTAGTTATTATATATATTTTTAATAAAAACGTGTCTAAAAATTAATAGATTTTTAGTATATTTATGTTATTAAACAGTTTTTATTCAAAAGTTAGATTTTGAATAAAAACTGTTTAATAACATAAATATACTAAAAATCTATTAATTTTTAGACACGTTTTCATTAAAAATATATATAATAACTAAAAATGTTGGAAATATATTTTACATTTTTTCATTGTAAAATGACTTTGTTTATTTATGTAAATTATGAATATTTAAAACAATAATCGATTAATCTAATAATTTTAACAATGTTTTTATTAAAAGTATATAGAATATCTAAAAACGTTGAAAATATATTTTAGAATTGTTAATTTCATTCTAAATTTAAGTTTTTATAAAATATAACTAATTCCCGAAGTTCATAATTTGGAACACGCTGAAAATCCTAAAATAAAATAAATATTTTCGAATAGACTTTTTGTGGTGATAATAAATTTTATCATCCGTCTACCACAGTTCATATACAGGAAGTTTTTCTTTAAAGTATACGTATTTTAAATTCACCTTATTGTCTTTAAATCTTTAGATATTCGTTGTGTTTTTAAAAGAGTTCAGTTTGATGCTTTAAACTAGTGTTTTCCTCTCCCAGACTAAGCATGAAGTAAAATTTCGAGTTTAGAAAAGCCCCGTGAAAATTTGCCGAGGGTCGTGTAGCGACACGAGACAAATTTTCTGGGCTTTCTTAAACTCGAAAATTTGTCTCGGGTCGCTGCGCGAGTCTCGACAAATTTTTACGGAGCTTTTCTAAACTCGAAATTTTACTTCATGCTTAGTCTGGAAGTATAAAACACTCGTTTAAAGCTTCAAATTAAAGAAAATAGGCTAAATTTGGAAAACGTATACTTTAAAGAAAAACTCCCTGTATGTCCAGTTAGCCAGCTCCGTACAAAATTTGGGAATACGCGTGTACTTACTTCATGCGCGACGTGTATAAACAATGATTTAGTGTAAAGTTAAAAATATATACTTTTAGCATACTGTTTTAGTAATATATTTAGAACTTCACTTGAAATCGGTGTTTTATACGCGTGGCGCATAAAGTTAAATTTTCAAGCTTTTCTAAACTCGAAATTTTACTTCACGCATTATACGCTCGTTTAAAGGTTAGATTGGAACTTTTTCAAAAACGACGAATATCTGAAAATGTAGTGTATTCTGTATATTGAGTTACTATAAAAAAAACTCTCTACTATAAAACTATAAAAAAACTCTCTGTATAACTAATCAATAATATAAATTATTTGCCAAATTTGGTATGTTTTTAGTTGAATTGATGAAGAAAAATAAAACTAATTAAGATAAATATAATATCAAATGAATTCTGGCAAAGTGAGATAAATTTCATTCACTTTTGTGTAAACTCATTGAATTTTATTTTTTGATTATCAGTTTAATTTTAGGTTTATTGAGATTTTTTTTTAAATATATCTGATTCCCTAAGTCCCTAATTTCGAACAAGCTGGAAATCTAAAAATTAAAGAAATGTTTCGGAATAGTTTATTTTTTCTAAAGGTCATCAAATTGATCATCGTACAAATTACACGACGAAAGCGAGCGAGCGCGTATGTGTAACCGTTTGTGTGTATGAGTGTAGACGGAACCGGAGCAGTTTTTTCTAGAATATTTGCAAGTTTACTCTATTTACAAGTAGATGGACCCACTTCCTGACCACAGTCTCTCCTTTTCTATTCTCGAAAACTGGAAATTCAGTTTTCCCATAAGCATTGTTTACCCTTGGGCTAAGCCAATTCGAACTCTAGACGCTAAGCTGACTAAGTGCCTGGATAATTAAATCGCCGAGTGTGGCACATTCAATTTGGTAAATAAATGAAAAAGGAATTTTTCTGACTCATCACTTGAATCAACATATACCGGCATTCCACATTCCTAGTCAAAACACGAATCCAGAAATGCACTTATATTTAAAGAATGTATTGGAAAATATTATAATAATGTCTTTCTTCGTTGTGTATCAACAACATAATCAATGAACAGTCCACTGTAGAAAAATTACATTCCAATTCAAGGCCGCGCACCGGAAACCCGTTTCGCGACAAATGCCGTACACGAATTCTACAAATCAAACCCAACTTCTTTTCACATATTTTTGGAAATTACAGTATAATTTTAAGATATTACTAAAATAGCACGATGCTGCCCCTATTTATTAAAAGCATAATCAAAATTTACATTGCTCTTATGGAGATTTCTAAGCAACGATTAATTTTATTTATCATATATTTTAGATTAATTTATTTAATACAACATGTTTATAATAATTACTTCAATAAATTAAAGCAATATGAAGAAGAAATAATGTTTTCTATGGAAGTATTGCACGGATTTACATGATCATTTAAGAGTGTTCCATTAGTTAATTTATATATAATCTAAGAAACATTTAAAAAAAAGAATAGTGTCAATTTATTCGCAAAGCATCAATGTGCAATATGTATAAGTTGTAATGTACCCATCTGTATATTTATTTCATTTATATAATTTAATACTTTAGTATCGTGCATTTTTGATAATCATATTTAAAGTTATTTATGTTTGTTTCACTTACTGATGTTTGTTGTTTATTTTTACTTAAATATTATTCATTGCTAAATGTTATTATCAGAATGCATTTGCTAATGCTAGAGCACAGATAAGCCTGGGAAGAATAAATAGTTAATTAGAATTTGTACTTAATGGAGAAATTCCGCTAAAGATGATAAAGTTCACCCCGGCCTATGCGTGCTCCTTCTTACGCATTGTTTGCTTAACGAAGAACCATTATTCATTACTATTAGATTTTATTTCGGGCACTTCTGATTTGACTCTCGAAGCAAGACAGTAAAAATATTACTTACTCCGATTAAATTCAATATACTTCGTTAAGCAAGCTAGTTAAAGTCTCTAAATATATTATATTGTAATATTCACAAGTTTCTCAGTTAAGAAAATAGAATCGATATTCGTTATATAAAAACATCAAGTTATTTTAACCTCACCCAGAATAAAAGAACCTACTTAATATTTAAATAAGTGTTAAATATTGAAAATACTAAATAATAAACTTTACAAAGTTTCAAAGATCTATTTTCATATTGTGGAAGATTATTCGTTGTTTGTTCTTATGGCCAAAAAACATGTGAATTTCCGACCTTAAAAGAAAAATTCCCAATTTGTTTAGCAAATTTTATTTTTTTTTATTATAAGATCTAAGATTTAATAAAGCAAACACCCAATATCATTAATTACAACTGCAAGAATCAAGACTATAGTAGGGATAGGGAGATTTCATTGAAAAATATCAAAATTTATTTTCATTTTCATATAAAGAGCAAAAACAATATTTTTATGGATAAAAGCACAATGCATTCCCGAAATTTTTAAATACCTTTCTGATTTTCTTTTCTTTCCCGTACGTAATACAAAGGGAAAGTATTGTTTTCGTGAACATTTTTTCAGGCTGTGGCCTTGGCAAGAAAAGTAACATTGTTAACAAATGAGTTCCATTGTCATTGATTTAAATCCATAATTTTATACAAAAATAAAAATTTTGCAATTTTAAATATTTTATTCTTTGGGTATAAAAAAGCAGGAATACGTCTGATTTACAGTTTGAAGTTTATTTTGTACGTCTAATACGTAATAAAATAAGTTCGTAAATGTAACAGAAGCTGGAAAATAACATTTTTAATAAACAGAAAGATCTCTACTTTTTCGATATTGCGCAACAGGAAATCAACATTTATTTTCGAATAAATGAAAGCATTTCTAAGGTTAGCTTAAGTAAAATAGGTAAAAACTGTCAACAAAATAATATCTAAATTTATTCTGTCGAGAATGTTATAATTATTTCAATTGTGATAGACAATATTACAAATTTTAAGAGATTGAAGACAACTAAAAACTACGAAAATCATAAACTCTTTAAAATTGTCTAAATTGTATGTACCTAACTCAAAATTTACGTAAATCTTTACAATCGTAAAATTTGTTGAACAATGTTCATTAAAGGAAAGTTAAACATTGATGAAAATCTCAAAACTACGGAAATTGTATAAATTAAAAAACATTATAATTAATATAACAAATGATACAATCAGCTTATAATATAATATTTGAAAAATAAAAACGTGTATTTTGAACGGTTTATTTTATTATTATCGGTGTTCATACGAATACGTTTTTTTAAACTTCTCATTAAATCAGTGTTTTATACGCGTGGCGCATGAAGTAAAATCAAGTTTAGAAACGTCTGAAAATTTGGATATTTTGTTTATTGTATAATCAAATTTAATAAATAAAATTGATGATTATTTAATACATATATTGTCTTTGGAATTAACGCCTGTGCTATGATAAATACAATATATCTTCATTTTTTATTATATACAATGTTTATTTGAAACATTTTTTAGTTTTGTGAATATCTTTAAAAAACTAAAAAACGCTAAGAGTAAAGTACCACTTCCGGTTTTCCTTTCAAAAAGCTTAAGTTTTAAGTTTCATCTCGATATCTCCAGCGTTATAAAGGAAAATAAAAAATCGCAAAAATCAATTTTTTTTGCAATGTGCTCTGATGGTTCAACTTTTTTGTTAATTTAACACCGGGTATAGTTGGTACTCATCGTCTTGAATATTTTCTACCATTTAACAGATCTGTATCTGTAACAATTTTCTATTTAATTTTAAACCAAAATATAGTTAGTTATCCTTGACTTTTTCGAAGTATTTCAAAGTTTATTTTTAATCAGCTCGTAAAACTGCACTACTTTGCCCATTTAACCGTCGTTGTAAATTTCAATCATCACATATTAGTAATTAGCGTTCATCGGCATTTAATGTATGTGCAAATATTGTGATGCACAAAAGGACATTAATGATTTCTTTTGCACACGTCTTCTCACCACTTATAATGTTTTTGAGTTTACTCTTAAAATTTTAATTGATTTTTGAGAACTGATTCAGCCATTAGGGTGATCGGATGTCTTGCCCTTTTTGTTAATAATGACAAATGCAATACTTGTGTAAAATTTAAATACAAGTCTGAGTTAAAGTTTCCTACAGGTTTGTGTCAACGTGACCCGCACCGTATCTCTATCTCTTAGAGTTTCCGAGATCCCCATAGAGAATATTAAAAAAAAAACTCATCCTGTATAGCAGAGCTGGGCAGGATTCGAATCATTCAGGATTCGATTCCCGGATTCGAATCCTTTTAGAGGATTCAAAAGAGGTATTCGAATACTTTAGTGAAAACGGATTCGTGATCTGGATTCGTTACATCTTTTTAAAAGGATTCGTATTCGAATCCAGACGTATATGATTCGAATCCTTATAAAATGATTCGAATCCTTATAAAAGGATTCGAATCATTATAAAAGGATTCGAATCCTCATACACGGATTTAAATCCTCCCAAATAATTCGAATCGTTGCTAGTAAGGCTGGGATTCGAATTCGATTAATTCAAATAGTTAATTATTCTAATATGAATATTTAAATCACTAAATTATTATATTTGAATACAAATATTTACATTTTCGAATAATTCAAATATTTGTGAATGCATATTTGGTTACTTAACTATATAAAATTTCCAACCTTAATAGCATATTTTTAACTTGAAATCAGTGTTTTATACGGGTGGCGCATGAAGTAAAATTTGGAGTTTAGAAAAGCCCCGTGAAAATTTGTCTCGGGTCGCTGCGCGACCCTCGACAAATTTTCTACGCGGGGCTTTTCTAAACTCGAAATGTTACTCCATGCTTAGTCTGGGAGTGGACAACACTCGTTCTTAGAAGTTTCAAATTGAGTGATCACTCTAGGTTACTAAGTTTATTACCATTTCACAAAGGCTACAGCTCGAAGGACCAATCATGGTCTTCGCAGACCGAAGGACTACAGGGAATCGAAGTTTTTTACAAGAAAACAACGAATATTTATTTATTTATTTCATACAGAACAGTTACAATAATATTACAAATATATAAACATATTACAGACATTTTAAAAAAATCTTAACTATTTTGCACTGAGTACACGACCCAAAAAACTTAGAGTTCCTACAAATATATCAAAACCTGTGCGAGTGATAAATTGATTAGCATGCCTTAAAATGCGTGTAGTAGCCGACTGTTTCGCATAATCAGTTCTGTGGAAGGGTATGTGAAATATAACTACATTTCGCAGTGGACGAGCGGGAACATGGAGTCCAAGAAGCTGTAGAAAGTCGGGACAGTCAATAGCTCCATCAAACACTTTTTTTACCAGCACGATATCTTGGTTGACACGCGAAGAACATAAACTCGTAATATTAACCTTATCGAGCAGGTCGCAGTAGTCACCAACTAGATGAAATTTGTAAGCTACAAATTTAACAAATTTGTTTTGTACTTTCTCGATTTTTTCAATATCAGCGCCGCTATAAGGAGACCACACGCAAGAGCAGTATTCCAAATGTGGGCGAACTAGCGCGTTATATAATACAATAATTGTACCAAGGTTCCGAAAATCTTGGACGTTACGTTTGATAAATCCAAGTAATTGGTATGACTTTGCTACAATCTTTGAGATGTGCATTGAAAAAGATAAAGTAGTATTAAACGTAACACCTAGATCTTTTACACAATTTACGCGTATTAAAGGTTCGCCAAGCATGGAATACTGGAAATCTACCGTTGTTTGCCGTCTGGAGAACGTGATGACATTACATTTTTTTAGGTTTAAAGATAGCTTGTTAGTCTTGCACCAACTATCAAACGATTGTAAGTCATTATTAAGAACTTTGGCATCATCGACGGAACGGATTTTCATGAATATTTTCATATCATCCGCAAAGAGAAGGCATTCAGCATTGGAAAAACATTTAACTACATCATTAATAAATATATTAAATAGAAGGGGGCCCAAGTGTGACCCCTGAGGAACACCTGACGTGACACAGATGGGACGTGAATGACAGCGCCCAATTTTAACAAATTGGAATCTTCCCGAGAGATACGACCCTATCCAACTTAGCAAAGTATTGTCAATACCAAAATCCCTTAATTTGTTCATTAGTAAGTTATGGTCGACCGTGTCGAATGCCTTGGAGAAGTCAGTGTAGATGGAGTCCACCTGACACCGCTCCTCAAAAGCACGAACAATATATGCATCATACACTAGAAGATTAGTAGAAGTTGATTTACCAGTACGAAATCCGTGTTGACGCATAGAGATCGAGGATTGCAGTACCCCTGTTAGGTAATCACAAAGTAGTTTTTCAAAAATTTTAGGTGCTACAGCTAAAATAGAGATCGGTCTTTAATTGTCAACACGATTTCGATTACCAGATTTAAAAATTGGCGTGATATAAGCACTTTTCCAGCAGGTGGGAAAACTACCCTCACGTAGAGATGCATTGAATAAAAGCCATAATGGGCGACTAAGGCAAAAGGCACAAATACTAAGGAAGGTGGCGCTAAGTCATCAGGCCCTGGGCTACTGTTGTTTATTAAAGATGACAACTCATTCAATATATCTGATATACTTAATGTAGGAGGAATGCATTCGTTTATGTGATTGTTACTAAAAGTAGTCGAAGTTACATTAATATTTGATGACGAGTTTAGGTTCGGCGTATGATACACAGATCCAAAAAAATGCCCAAAGAGGTTAACTATGCTATCGGTGTCGTTAACAAGGGAATTTGCGTTCTCAAATGTTGTTGGAATCTGGTTAGAAGCTCTTTTAGACTTAACGTAACCCCAAAAAGCTTTAGGATTGTGTTTTAGGGAATACTCAACATTATTGATATGGTTTAAGTAACACTCGTTTGCCAGTCTCTTGCATTGATCACGAGTTTTGCTAAATGAAACATAGTCTTCAGCTGATTGAGATGTTATGTACCTTTTATGGAGCGTTTTCTTTAAAAATATAAGATCTTTTAGCTCTTTAGTAAACCAAACTGGGAAACAAGATTTTTGCTTTGAGGCGTTTTTTAGGAACGTAAAGCTCAACAATTTCAAAAAGGGTTGAATAGAATTTATCACATGCTTCATTAATATCACAGCAGCTTAATAAATCATCCCACCTAACGTTAATAAATGCATTGTTTAAGGCTGTGTAGTCAGCATGCTTAAAATCAAAATCAAAAGTAAAATTATTTTCTGTCTCCAGTGCATTTTTAACTTCACTTTAAATCAGTGTTTTATACAAGTGGCGCATGAAGTAAAATTTCGAGTTTAGAAAAGCCCCGCGAAAATTTGTCTCGGGTCGCTGCGCGACCCTCGACAAATTTTCTACGCAGGGCTTTTCTAAACTCTAAATTTTATTTCATGCTTAGTCTGGGAGTGGACAACACTCGTTTGAACTTTAAATTTAACTCTTTTATAAAATCGACGTATGTAATATAATAAATCATTCATTGAAATCATAGAAAATGATGCAAAATTTTACCTAAAAAGAACTTTTAGAATTAACTTTATAATTTGCTCGGTTCTTAATGGATGAATATTCTATTCCTAAGAAAAACCGTATTTATTTAATATTAAAGTTGCATTTAATATAACAACAAACTGTGAATAAATCGACAAAAATCTAGAAATATCGAAAATCTCGACATGTAGAAAATCTTAACGGTCCACTCCCAGACTAAGCATGAAGTAAAATTTCGAGTTTAAAAAAGCCCCGCGTAGAAAATTTGTCGAGGGTCGCGCAGCGACCCGAGACAAATTTTCACGGGGCTTTTCTAAACTCGAAATTTTACTTCATGCGCCACGCGTATAAAACACTGACTTAAAGTGAAGTTAAAAACGCACTGAAAACCAACCCAACTTCGATATTTTTTCAAAATTTGAAGTTTTTTTTCCTATCCATGCTGTAAACCTTCAGATATTCGTTGTTTTCTTGTAAAGAAACTTCGATTCCCTGTAGTCCTTCGGCCTCCGAAGACCATGATTGGTCCTTCTAGCTGTAGCCTTTGTAAAATGGCAATAAACTTAGTAATCTAGAGTAATCACTCAATTTGAAACTTTTAAGAACGAGTGTTGTCCACTCCCAGACTAAGCATGAAGTAAAATTTCGAGTTTAGAAAAGCCCCGCGTAGAAAATTTGTCGAGGGTCGCGCAGCGACCCGAGACAAATTTTCACGGGGCTTTTCTAAACTCGAAATTTTACTTCATGCGCCACGCGTATAAAACTCTGATTTAGAATGAAGTTCAATAACACTTATATCATCATTAATAAAAATCATTATTTAATCAGATATTTAGTCGGTAAATGAACATTTTTGTTAATAGAAACTGATGGAATAAAATGTTACTGGTTGCAAATGATAGATTCAAATTTATTTTTAAAGGATTTGTATCCGTGATTCAAAAATGATTCGAATCTTTGATTCGAATCATATTTTTCACTTACGAATCCTTTATTCGAGTATTCGTGATTCGAATCATATTAGATGATTCGGATTCGTGATTCGAATCCTGTTTTTGAGGATTCATCCCAGCTCTGCTGTATAGTACAGTAGATTTGCCTAAAATATTTCCACAAACGTACATTTTTTTAACCAAATATGTATGATTATCTTAAAAACGGTGGATTCAAAATCATAATGAAATTTCTTTTTTCGTGTTCTTGATTTTCAAAATAAATCCAAACCGCACTTTTAAAAATACAAATTAATTTATGATTCAAATTGGGTCAAAATTACAGAAATATCAGCCTAAGTATTTTAAATAATTTTAACATCAATAAATTGATAAGCTTAAAAAATTCGTAAAAGTTTAAAAAATAACTTGCACAAATCCAGCATTCAATGCATACAAAGTGAATTTTATTTATAAAATCTTGGCAAAAACTTGAAACCTGTTACAACATTTCAAAAGAAGTGGATTAATAAGAAATCGTGGAAATTAGTGAAAAACCTATTTAAAAAATCTATAAATAAAAAACATGGATTTGTGTGAGTGTTTTCCACTCCCCGATTAAGCATGAAGTAAAATTTCGAGTTTAAAAAACCCTGAACATTTGGATTTGGCGGCACGAGCGAAGCGAGTTCAGGCTTTTCTAAACTCGAAATTTTACTTCGTGCGCCACGCGTACAAACACTGATTTATTATGAAGTTCAAAAACACATAATCGATCTACTATTTTTGTCAGAAGTATAGTTGAAGATGTGAAATAAATGTACATAATGTTGATATGATTTACCAAAATACCGGTACATTTTTGCAATTTTTGCGATTAACCGGTATGCCGGTATTCCAATCCCTACCTGTATCATATAACTGTATTTATTTTAATTTAAATTGCACTACATGAGAGTAAATCTAGATTTCAATATTAATGTGGAATTAAAAATTGATTGTGTAGATTCACGCTCGATTTGTTTATTTTGATAAAATAAACAAACCGAGCGTCATCATTTTTTGTTCCGTCGGTACCGTTAGAGAGGAAAAAATATAAACATTCCTCTGCGGATCCGATATACAAATGAATTGGGAGGAGTGGGGAAACCTAGTAGTTACTCTAAATCACACGCCTGCTGGGTGAGCCACCTGACAGAGCCGCCCCCCTGACCCCGCACAGCCAGCGTGAATACTCTGTACTCCATACTCTGTGATACCAGTTAATTGGGTTAAATTAGATGAAAGTAACTTTGGATATCTTAATTATTTGTCATGTAGTTTATTCCAACTGAACAATTGTCATCTAAAATTCATCTAATCTATTCGTTAAATAACTATTAGGTCATATCAGTTGAGCGGCTAGAAGACCTTGGTCGATGGCCTTTCGTAATTCGTTTGGGTTCAATAAATTAATTATCAATTATACTTGTTAATTGGGTTAAGTTAAATGAAAGTTAGGTTAGGTTAGGTTAGTTGCATAGGTTACACGGAACATCCTAATTTTGTATGACCTACGCAAATAACATCTAATTTAACCTAAGATTTTCATCTAACCTAACTCAAGTGACTGGTATAATTATTAATCCATTTATTGAATAGAAAGAATTGGGTTAGGTTAAATGAAAGCTAGGTTAGGTTAGGTTAGTTGCATAGGTTACACGGAACATCTTAATTTCGTATGACCTACTCATATGACATCTAATTAACCCTAAGATTTTCATCTAACATAACCCAATTGACTGGTATAATTATTAATCCATTTATTAAATCCAAAAGATCTTTTGTAATTTTTGTAACATCGACCAAGGTCTTTCAGCTGTTTAACTGGTATATTAAAGAGGGCCGATTTCTGCTAGTTGTGTGTTTCTGGGATACGAGATGGCGCAGAGATAGCAAAATTGCTAAAAGTAGTTTTGATTATGTATTGGTTTATAGTGCCTGCCGAATTTTATTAGAACGAATAATAAATATTATGAGCGCGTTGTTTGTTTGTTTAGATAGCGCCGGGCGAATGAATGGGTATTGAATTACACTAGACAAGTAAACTGAATAAATAAATATTCACGATTTTAATTTCAATCGACATACATACAACTATTTTTGCTTGCCTCATTTCCAAGACTTATTTTTATTATATTATTATGAATTACAATCAATATAAATATATATTACATATACACATTTATTTATGTCTATACAAATTAAGAAAATATAATTGATGTATATTAATTAATGATGGGAATAATCGATATATTTTAATAATCGATTATTTTAAAACGAGATATTTTTATAATCGACTAAATTAGTAGTTGAAAATTAGTAGTTAACCTTTCAGTTCAAAATATGATGAGCGGGGGGCTGAATAATTATGTAGTACAAACTAGAGAGATGTAAAGTGATCTTGTAAAACAAGAACGAGCCATAGAATGTTTATTATATATTCGAACGAAGTGGTTTTTTTCTGGAACTGGTTTTCCAAGAATGTTTTTTACAGGGGGTATTTTTGGGGGTCGTTTTTTTAAGGGTGGTTTTTTTTTACAATTATTAGACCATTCAACATTTGAAAGAATGCCTATGTTAAATTCTAAATTAAATTCTAGCAACAAAATAGAAATTCAAGTTATTTACAACTGCATAGGTAATTTAAATGATTACTATCAAAAATCAAATATTAATTATTGCCGAGTTCCGTACATTCAACTTGGTAAGTTATAAATGAAAAAGGAGTTTTTCAGACTCAGCACTCGAATCAACATTTATTGGCATTCCACATTCCTATTCAAAACACGAATCCAGAAATGCAATTAATTTTACAAAATGTAGTGGGAAATATTTCAACAACGTCTTCCTTTGTTGTGTATCAATAACAAACGGTCCGCGTCAGAAAAAATGCATTCGCAATTCAAGGTCGGGATCCAGGAGCCCGAGTCGCGACGCGGGCCTTGGCTTCCGGCTGTCGTACACGAGTTCTACATATCAAATCTAATTTCTTGTCACATGTTTTTAGAAATCATAGTATATTTTTAAAATATCACGAAAAAGGCACGATGCTGCCCCCTATTTATTGAAAGCATAATCAAATTTTACATAGCTCTTATGGAGATTAGTTTTATCTTTTTACAATCAAAAAATTAATTTGGAGAATGTTACACTTTACTACAAATGTGTATTGAGAATAGGTTTAAGTTCAATAATAGATGCTTAACGGATGAATTTACAAAAATAATGATTAGTAATAAAAGCTGATTAAAATATACAAGGAAACCATTTGGCCGAGAATTTTCTTATTGGACAATATTCATTATTTTAGTGGGAATGGCTTTATAGAAGGGATGACAAATCAAATTCTTCGAAATAATCCATCCGTTTTTACCTATTTGTAGGTATTTTTTCACCCATATTTTTATGGTGTTTACCATCAAGTATTACGTGACCAGAACAATACGACTGCAACTTACAGATAATCCGCAACCTTCAGAAAACCATAAATATTTTGGGATTTAAAAAGATTATTTACTGTTGACACATTTAATCCGTATCCGCAGAATCCAATTCGATAATTCCTTATCATGTTGTTCACTAATCGGTATGTTAGTTATACACCTTTTGATCGGGTTTTCTTAAATCAGTTTGAATCTTTTTTACTTACCTATTTAGTCAGTAACATAATCCCATCGGTACTTTTTGTAAATGTAATCCGACCAAAAATAAAACCATTCAAATAATTGAATTAACCTGACATACAAAACACTGTAAACTTGAAATAGCGTATTCAATAATTTTTAATTATTTTTGCAATTACACTTGTCAGAGAAAATGTATTATACTTTTTGTGTGTTGAATTATTAAAATAAAAGATATCTTGTTGTTTTCTAAATGTTTTTGATTATCATCACTTAACAAGACTTTTCAACATTTTTAAATATTTAAGCCAATTATCTCAAATATTAGGGATAACACTTGGTTCTGATTCTTATGACCCTAAAAGGTATATTTCCGTACAAAAAAGATAGCAATGAGGTCGGTGAAAATCATTAAAATGTAAAATTTATGATTTTATTAATGTGACTAATTACTTGATTTAAAAAGTGTGTTTGTTACGCAGTTTTTGATAATATTCTCAATTTTAAAGTTTTATGATTTTTATATATTTTGTACTTTCTCTATATAACATTTCGTGTATCTCGGGAAGTATTAAGAATACCGAAAAATATTTCTGCTTATTCTTTTTTTAAATAAACAAATAAATACATAATCGATAATAACATATGAAATGCGACAAGATGCCAGAATTGTTAAAACTTTTGGCACTCATCACGCCCCGTTCGCTTCGGTGTGGTACCGCTCTGAGCGTAAAAATCTCGAATAATAAAAGTTGAAAATAATTTAATTTAACACAATCTTAAGTAGATAATTCTACAGATCTAAAACTTGAATTTTATACTTTATTTTACGTTCTGTAAATAATTAATTAATCTGTTTGATATTAATTGAAATTGGTTTTTTGGTAGCTTATTTATTAAGCTTTATTTTACATAATTTCGGTATAATTTAAGATTTTCCCATTTACTTGTCAACGTTTAGTAACATAAATAATACGCACACATTTGTTTTTGTTCTAAATTTGAACTAAAAAAATAACATCAACTCTTTTTATTTAATGTCATAATTTTGACAATAAATGAAACTGCAAAATTCATATCTGATTGATCGTCTAAACAAGGTTTTCTCTCCCAGGTTAAGCATAAAGTAAAATTTCGAGTTTTAAAAGACCTTAAAATGCGGATTTGATTAAATGCGCGAGCCAAGCGAGTCGCGCCCCAGCAAATCCAAATTATTATTCTTTTCAAAACTCGAAATTTAACTTCTACACTAACTTTTACACTAACTTCCAGTGAAATCTCCAACTACTTGGTTAGAGTGAAATAAATTTAGTATGTGAATTATCAAATGTTCAAATTACGCGAAATGCGCTATGATGGATACAACACCATTTATTTTTAATTTTGTTTAATATTATATAATGTGTCAAATTCGTGCTCCGAACAGAACTACCCATTTGTTAAATCTGTAATCGTATTATTAATATAAAAAATCCCTGACTTTTCGTTAAAAAGACTATTTGGACTATAGCAAAATGTTTTAAAATGGGTTAGTATTGAATTTTAGGGGGTTTTTCGATCATTGGGTGAGGTTAAAGATTTATAAGTAAAATTCCTTCTTCGTTATAATCTTTTATAAGTATTCATTTATATTTACTGAACACTTTTCGGTTAATTCGGAATTAGAGAATTCCGTCGGTATATTTTCCAGGAATTAGCATAACACAATAACCATTGTCCCCATGCAGCCGCACGGGGGATGCTATAAATTTTAATCCGAAAAGTAGGTAATATTTTAGTGCCCGCTGAGTGTTGTCGGTGTTGGTCAAATGGCACACACTAAGCGTTTATAAAATTTTAATCGGAAAGGTACAAGTTGATCACGTAACAATCGTTCAAATTGAACAGATAATTATAGTAGTCAGTGCAAAAACCACAAATTTCTGAAACTGTGTTAATATTTATTAAAAGTATGGTTCATTTAATAAAATACGCATCGTGATTAAAATATATACTGTGTCCATTTTGGGATCTGACTTTTTCTTTTGCAGAATAAACACTCATGTTGAATTGAATTATATGATTAGTTAATAAAATGATAAGTTGATGTATTTGTTTTACTTTTTATCAAAAGTTAAATAGTTTAGTATTTTTCGTTTTTTGTATAAAATAAATAATACTTAATGAATTTTACAACGTTCACATATAATTTCATAAAATCTATTCTCTAATAACGCAGAAAATAAAATTGTAGACGGAAACGCATGAATGAATATAACACGCATCCTTAGCTAGTTAAAAGAAAGAAAAAAACGTGTTTTCAAGATTGAAAAATCAACATCTGGAATATGATACAACGAGAAGCGCGGAATAAAGGGAGAAAGCAATTGTCTCTCTCTCACTCTCTCTCTCTGAGACTTGATTTCGCGACATCTGGATCAAAATAGTCGTAGCCGGCCGACCGCAGGAGGCCGTACTGGTGTATATAGGCAAACATATACACTATTTTGGCATCCACCGCTCTGCTCCCATTCGCGTGTTGCCAAATTTTATATGTGGACTGGCTAACTGGATATATATGAACTGTGGTTTTATTTACCATTTATTTTCGATCAATCTATTTAATACAACATGTTTATATAAATTACCTCAATAAATTAAAGCAATATAAAGAAGAAATAATGTTTCCAATGGAAGCATTTCAAGGATTTATGTGTTTGACAGTGTTCCATTATTTAATTTAAGAACCATTTTTTGAAAAAATAAATGCTGTCAATTTATTCGCAAAGCTTTAATGTACAATATGTATAAGTTTTAAAGATCTATTTTCATTATTGTGAAAGATTAATTGTTGTTCTTCTTATGGCCAATTAACATGTCCGACCTTAATTTTTGGCTATGCAAACAAATCATTTTTGTAAAATAGGACATAAAATGTTTCTTAATGTTTAAAATACAACAATATACTTTAAAGTTTTCTTCAAAAACCTTAGATTTTAGTTTATTGCGATGTGTTGGAATAGCTTTACCTCACCAATGATATATACTCTTATATCTTGTATTATATAATCAAAATTTATGTTATTAATTACACTTGTTCGTAGGTAATTGTATTAAATCTTTATATATGTTATTTTGTGTCTTTTTGTTGTTTTTGTAGGTTATATATTCACTTTATAGTTAGGTATATCTTTCTAGGATACTTTGTTTCGGAACAAATAAATACATTGTTATTTTTATAGCGGGAAGGACACTCATAATAATGTACTGCTATTTATTTGCAGAATGTATATGCAAATTAAATAATAATCGTTAAATTTTGTATTATTTTTGTCTCGTGTCCCTCCCTGGTGAAAATCCTCTAAGCCTGTATATTTTTTAAAATACGAAAAATGCGTTAAAAAAACTGTCATGTAAAATGTAAGGTCCTTGTGTGTACACACTATTGATTTATGTAATTTACCCAAATACCGATAAAAGAAAATTGGCGGTAATTTTTTGAGAGATTTTTACCACTTACCGGTAAACCGATATACTATTAAAAGAAAAAAATTTAAAGCTGATTTATATTTGTTTTAAATATTAATTTTCTCTTTATTTTTGTTGCGCTTGTGAGCACCGGGTCTGGGTTCCGCGGAACCTCAATGAATACGCTAGTGCGTATTCAGATTACTTTTGTTCAACTTTGCTGTCGATGCAACAAATAATTAGTTACAACCAGGGTTGTTAAAAAAAACTGTTCTTTCCATTTTAATTAAAACAAACAGATTTTTTTTACAAAACGTGTTTTTTTCATTGAAACCGCGTTTAAAACATTAACAATTAAAAACATGTTTTAAACGTGTTTAAAGGATACCTAAAACACGTTTAAAATGTGTTTAAAACAGAACATATAGGGCATTTTTCTTTTGAGTATACATATCCCGATAATTACAACGTTTTTTGGAATTTGCGGGAATTCGTTGTTTCAAACCGGTTAATTTGAGGCTTTTAACGAGTGTTTTCCACTCCCAGACTAAGCATGAAGTAAAATTTCGAGTTTAGAAAAGCCTAAGAATTTGGATTGGCCGCGTAGCGAAGCGGAGCGGCCAATTCAAATTAGGCTTTTCTAAACTCGAAATTTTACTTCATGTGCCACGCTTAAAAACACTGATTTACAGTGAGTTCAAAAAACACGCATACAACAACGATTACAGGCAACCTAATATACATTATAATTATTGGGTTGCCTATAATCAGTGTTTTAAACAATTTGTTCAGCGCAGAATTTGACTCACGTTTTATTCATATCTACATATTAGATTGCTAAAGCCGTATATTTTAAACTTTATGATATTTCAGTGTTTTATACGTGTGGCGCATGAAGTAAAATTTCGAGTTTAGAAAAGCCTAATTTGGATTGGCCGCTCCGCTTCGCTACGCGGCCAATCCAAATTTTCAGGCTTTTCTAAACTCGAAATTTTACTTCATGCTTAGTCTGGGAGTGGAAAATCTTCGTTTAAAAATTCCAATTGAAATCTTTTAAAAAACAACGAATGTCGTAATATTTACAGTGTATGCATATATACCTAAATGATAAAGATAAATACCCTGTATTTAAAAATCACATTTATGCACACACAGTTGTGATATTTTATTGTAATAAAATGTTATGTTTAATAATGTTTATGAAATATCTTCAACAATTCAGCTAACATTTAAAAACGTAAACAAAAAATCTTAATGATGTAGTATAAAATATAATTTAGCAAATTTAAGATAATAAAAAAAACGTTTTAAACAAATTTAACGTTTAAAACATGTTTTAAACTAATTTAAAATTTAAAACATGTTCAAAACAAAACCGTGTAAAACTCGACGGCTGATTTTAAACATATTTAAAACACTGTTTTACAGTGACGGCTCGTGATCTAAGGAAGTGGGTCGGCCGAATGTAGGCAAGCTGCAGGTAGTCAACTTAATTTATTGGTAGTTATTAAGTATTATTTATACAGAGAGTTTTATATAATACCGAACATTGTCATAACAAGAATTTTTCTTTTAAGTATACATAAACATACGTTGTACATTTGCCGACGCTCGGTTTATTAAAAAAATTTAATTTGAAGCTTTAAACGAGTGTTGTCCACTCCCAGGCTAAGCATGAAGTAAAATTTCGAGTTTAGAAAAGCCTGATAATTTGGTTTGGTCGCGTAGCGCGAAGCGCGGAGCGGCCAAACCAAATTTTCAGGCTTTTCTAAACTCGAAATTTTACTTCATGCGCCACCGGTACAAAATACTGATGCAATGTAAAGTTTTGCGGTGTGTTTTAAACTTCGTAAGATGTCAGTGTTTTGTACCGGTGGCGCATGAAGTAAAATTTCGAGTTTAGAAAAGCCTGAAAATTTGGTTTGACCGCTCTGCGCTTCGCGCGACGCGACCAAACCAAATTTTCAGGCTTTCCTAAACTCGACATTTTACTTCATGCTTAGTCTGGGAGTGGAACACACTTATTTCAAGTTTCAAATGGAACTCTTTAAGAAAAAACAACGATTATCTAAAGATTTTTAGCATATACGCTGTAATTGGGACATGTATACTTGAAACATAAACTCCCTATATGTACAAGTTGAGGCATTAATTGCGATTGATTGTCTACAGTTTGCAATGGTCATATAGGCAACCCAGTTTACACATAACTTAAAAATCAAAGATGTCAAATTGTATTGGATGAAAATGTTCGGTGTTACATAAAACTCTCTGTATACTGTCGATGCACTGTGTGGAAATATGGTCCCGGTAAATCTGCCGTACTCGAGTAAACCATTTGAACGTACGTCCACGCTGCAGTGAAAATGTAACGACCAGTGCTGCCAATCCTAAAATACCGGTTTACCCCAAACCCTAAAAGAAAATACCCCTTCAGCAATACTTTTCCCCCAAAAGTTTAGAATTTGCTTTATATAAATAAAATTGAATTCAATTTAAAAAAATATATTTCAAAACAATTTTTTTTAAGATGACACTATAAACTTAAGCTTTTTATTACAATCCTAGGATGGGAAGAGCTTTTGGTGAAAATGCGAAAACCGGAACTGGTAGTTTACTCTTAGCATTTTTGTTTTAATTTTTCTTTAAAATGATCATATAAAAAAATCTTTTTAATAAGAGCTGTAGATAATATAAAAATTAGCTTTTTACTTATGTTTAATTAACCAATTATGCGGTTTTAAAAATATTTTTATAATATAAAAATTAGCTTTTTATGTATGTTTAACTAACCAATTATGCGGTCTAAAAAATAGTTTTTTTGATTGAACATCAAATACGTGTTATTGTAAAAAAATGAACAGGAAAATAGAAAGTTTCCTTTTATTTATAATAAAAAGGAGAAACGCAGTGTATTCAATTTCTTTCTAAGTAATTTTAAATGGAAGAAAAAACGCAATGTTTTTAATTTCTTTCTAAGTAATTTTTAATATAAAGATAAACGTCGTTTTTATTTTAGGATGTGAAAAGAAAATTGTGGTCTAAATTTAAAAATTGAATTTTTATACAAATAAAACCCAAACGTAAATATTCAACACTGTTGGTTTTTCTGTTACACAGGTAGTAACACGAAAAAGGCACGATGCTGCCCCCTATTTATTGAAAGCATAATCAAATTTTACATTGCTCTTATGGAGATTTCTAAGCAACGATTAGTTTTATTTACCATTTATTTTCGATCAATCTATTTAATACAACATGTTTATATAAATTACCTCAATAAATTTTAAAGCAATATAAAGAAGAAATAATGTTTCAAATGGAAGCATTTCAAGGATTTATGTGTTTGACAGTGTTCCATTATTTAATTTATATTTAATTTAAGAACCATTTTTTTGAAAAAATAAATACTGTCAATTTATTCGCAAAGCTTTAATGTACAATATGTATAAGTTTTAAAGATCTATTTTCATTATTGTGAAAGATTAATTGTTGTTCTTCTTATGGCCAATTAACATGTAAATTTCC
Source organism: Philonthus cognatus (assembly GCA_932526585.2). NCBI lineage: Eukaryota > Metazoa > Arthropoda > Insecta > Coleoptera > Staphylinidae > Philonthus > Philonthus cognatus. Next base: position 96,623,503 of record OW052243.1, read on the forward strand.
GACCTTAATTTTTGACTCTGCAAACAAATCATTTTTGTAAAATAGGACATAAAATGTTTCTTAATGTTTAAAATACAACAATATACTTTAAAGTTTTTTTCAAAAACCTTAGATTTTAGTTTATTGCGATGTGTTGGAATAGCTTTACCTCACCAATGATATATACTCTTATATCTTGTATTATATAATCAAAATTTATGTTATTAATTACACTTGTTCGTAGGTAATTGTATTAAATCTTTATATATGTTATTTTGTGTCTTTCTGTTGTTGTTGTAGGTTATATATTCACTTTATAGTTAGGTATATCTTTCTAGGATACTTTGTATCTGAATAAATAAATAGATTGTTATTTTTATAGTGGGAAGGACACTCATAATAATGTACTGCTATTTATTTGCAGAATGTATATGCAAATTAAATAATAATCGTTAAATTTTGTATTATTTTTGTCTCGTGTCCCTCCCTGGTGAAAATCCTCTAAGCCTGTATATTTTTTAAAATACGAAAAATGCGTTAAAAAAACTGTCATGTAAAATGTAAGGTCCTTGTGTGTACACACTATTGATTTATGTAATTTACCCAAATACCGATAAAAGAAAATTGGCGGTAAATTTTTGAGAGATTTTTACCACTTACCTAGCGGACTGGGCTCAGCTGACTTTAAGGTCTTTTACAAACAGAGGGTAGGTAAACCAAGATCGTGTATCTTAATAAACAAAAGGCACTCTGCTTTCCTGCTTCCCTGTTTCAGCGACTGTGACACAGCTGTCGTCTCCATGGAGAGTGGCCCTTACCAGCTTTGGGTGGCCTCCTTTGGGTGGCATGGTAATGGCGGTGGGAGAAGCTACCGGAAGGGGGTGGATCTCGTCATCGGCGCTGACGCGAACGCTCATCACTCAATATAGGGGAGCTCCGACACAAATGACAGAGGTGAGTTGCTACTTGATTTTATTCTGGCCACTAACCTTTCCATATGTAACATTGGTAGCGAACCCACGTTTATTACTTCCAACAGACGCGAGGTTCTAGACATAACTTTGGTCTCGGACCAAGCGGACAATAAAGTTAAAAACTGGAAGGTCAGTGGTGAACACTCCTTCTCCAACCATAGGTATATAGAATTTCAGGTGGATATGCGTATCCCAGTAAATCCTATAATCACCAACAAAAGATTAACGAACTGGAACACTTATAGGGCCGTCCTCACTAGGGTTTTGCCTAGCGATACACCACGCAGACCTTCTACTGAGGAGGAGTTGGATTGCTTGGTAACTACCCTCACTGATGCCTGTAATAGCGCAATGGGCGCAGCCTGTCCTGGAAAAATCCCTAGAGGAAAAAAGAAGCCTAAATGGTGGAACCAGGAGATTTCCTCCCTAAGAAAGGAGTGCAATAGGCTGTTCAACAGGGCAAAACAAACCAGCGAATGGTCTCTGTACAAGGACAGCCTCAGAGCCTTCAAAAAGGCTGTCAGGCAGGCAAAGAGAGCCTCCTGGAGAACTTTCTGCAACCAGATTGAGGAGGCCTCTGAGGCCAGCCGACTCCGAAAAATACTATCGGGGAACCCAGCTATCCCGGGTTTTCTCATGAAGCAGGGTGGTGAGTGGACCACCTCATGCGAGGAGACCCTAGAGGTGCTAATGGAGACTCACTTTCCCTCCGACGCTGGTGGGAGAGGGGCTCTCCGGACACCCAAGAGGAGCTGCCCGACGGGGGATATCCTGAGCAAGGATAAATTGGCTTGGAGTGTGAACAGCTTCAAGCCCTTCAAAACCGCAGGCCCGGACGGGATTATTCCTGCTGAATTACAGATGGCTGCGGATATTATCAATCCCTGGTTGGAAATAATATTCGAAGCCTGCTTAACTCTTTTGTACATCCCGCAGAGATGGAAAGAGACTAATGTGGTGTTTATACCCAAAGCGGGAAAAATATCTCACTCAACACCGAAGGACTATAGGCCGATTAGCTCATCCTCCTTCCTACTCAAGACGCTGGAGAGGTTAGTGGAGGCGTACATAAAAGAGCGCATACATCCAGACCTCTGGTCGACTAGCCAACACGCGTACACTAGGGGCAGATCAGTAGACACAGCTCTGCACGCCCTCCTAAGTCAGGTTGAAAATTCCATGTGTAAGAAAAAGTTCACGTTGGCAGTATTCCTGGATATCGAAGAAGCCTTCAACTTCGTGCGCCCAGGGGCGATTTTGTCGACCCTTGGCAATCTGCACATGGACGAGTCGATATGCCTCTTCGTAGAGGAGCTGCTAACGAGGAGGCACATTGTCTCTGCGCTGGGCGGCTCACGCTCAAGAAGAGAGGTCAGTAGAGGTACCCCTCAAGGGGGTGTCCTCTCTCCACTACTATGGAATATAGTTATGAATGAACTACTGAAAGGACTAGAGTCTACGGGGTGTAAAACAATTGCCCATGCTGATGACGTGACCCTCGCGGTCTCTGGTAAACACGTAGGCATCCTATCTGAACTCATGGAGAGGCCACTCCGCAAGGTAACCCGCTGGTGTGAGGAATGTGGACTGGGGGTAAATCCCCTCAAAACTGAGCTTGTACTCTTCACCAGAATGCATAGGATACCAAACTTCAAAGCTCCCGTCCTAAACGGCACGGGACTGGTGGTAAAGGAGCAAGCCAAATATTTGGGCACCTTAGTCGATAAGAAGTTAAGTTGGAAGCCCAATATTCAGGAGAGAGTACGGAAAGCGCAGGTCGCGCTGTACTCGTGCAAAAGAGCTGTGAGCAAGAACTGGAGACTGAAACCAAGTGTTGTCCACTGGATGTGCACGACTGTGGTGAGACCCATTCTGTTCTACGGCGCTGCAGTCTGGTGGACTGCTCTTGATAAGAAAATTCACCGGACCGCACTGGGTAAGGTACAGAGATCAGCCGAACTGCTCATAACAGGCGCGGTTAGATCTACCCCCTCCAAAGCGCTAGATGTAATACTAAATCTAGCTCCTGTTGACCTTTACTGCAGGTATGCTGCAGCTACAACAGCGATCAAGATCAACTCGGTCGGGATATGGAATAGTAGCAAACAGGGCCATGGAAGGATCCTGAATGAGCTTGTCGATATCCCACTGAGGACTGATAGCTGTCTTCCAGAACTTACATTTGGGAACAAGTTCTCCTTTTCCATCCCGGACAAAACCGAATGGGTAGAGGGCAAGATTGTTCAGGGAAATGAAGTCTGGCTCTTCACAGATGGCTCCAAGTCCGAAAACAGAGTAGGGGGTGGAATTTTCTCACATGAGTTCAACCTCAAAAAATCTTTTCGACTTCCAAACCACTGCAGAGTCCTACAGGCGGAAGTCATGGCTATCCGAGTGGCAGTGGACTGGATAGGTAAAACCGACCTTCAGGTAAACCAAATCAGGTTCGTCGACGATAGCCAGGCTGCCATTAGGACATTAAATAGTCCCTACTGCACCTCCAAGGTGGTCAGAGACTGCAGAAAAGTGCTTAACAAGCTCGCTAACAGCTGTGATGTGGGACTCATCTGGGTACCAGGTCACAGTGATATCAAGGGAAACTCAATTGCCGACGGCCTCGCAAGGAAGGGGGCAAGGATGAGAGACCTATCTACTGAACTGTCCGCCGACATTCCTCTTGGGGAATGCAAGGGACTATTAAGGGACCAAATGACATCATGGGTTAACCTTAGGTGGAAGGAAGAAGACACGTGTCACATAACAAGGCAGCTATGGCCTATGTGTGACACTATAAATTAATTTGAGGCTTTTAACGAGTGTTTTGCATTCCCAGACTAAGCATGAAGTAAAATTTCGAGTTTAGAAAAGCCTAAGAATTTGGATTGGCCGCGTAGCGAAGCGGAGCGGCCAATTCAAATTAGGCTCTTCTAAACTCGAAATTTTACTTCATGCGCCACGCTTAAAAACACTGATTTACAGTGAATTCAAAAAACACATATACAACAACGATTACAGGCAATCTAATATACATTATAGTTATTGGGTTGCCTATAATCAGTGTTTTAAACAATTTGTTCAGCGCAGAATTTTACTCACGTTTTATTCGTATCTACATATTAGATTGCTAAAGCCGTATATTTTAAACTTTACGATATTTCAGTGTTTTATACGTGTGGCGCATGAAGTAAAATTTCGAGTTTAGAAAAGCCTAATTTGGATTGGCCGCTCCGCTTCGCTACGCGGCCAATCCAAATTTTCAGGCTTTTCTAAACTCGAAATTTTACTTCATGCTATGTCTGGGAGTGGAAAATCCTCGTTTAAAAATTCCAATTGAAATCTTTTAAAAAACAACGAATGTCGTAATATTTACAGTGTTTACAGTTGTGATATTTTATTGTAATAAAATGTTATGTTTAATAATGTTTATGAAATATCTTCAACAATTCAGCTAACATTTAAAAGCATAAACAAAAAATCTTAATGAAGTAGTATAAAATATAATTTAGCAAATTTAAGATAAAAAAAAAACGTTTTAAACAAATTTAACATTTAAAACATGTTTTAAACTAATTTAAAATTTAAAACATGTTAAAACAAAACCGTTTAAAACTCGACGGCTGTTTTTAAACATATTTAAAACACTGTTTTACAGTGACGGCTCGTGATCTAAGGAAGTGGGTCGGCCGAATGTAGGCAAGCTGCAGGTAGTCAACTTAATTTATTGGTAGTTATTAAATATTATTTATACAGAGAGTTTTATGTAATACCGAACATTGTCATAACAAGCATTTTTCTTTTAAGTATACATAAACATACGTTGTACATTTGCCGACGCTCGGTTTATTAAAAGAATTTAATTTGAAGCTTTAAACGAGTGTTGTCCACTCCCAGGCTAAGCATGAAGTAAAATTTCGAGTTTAGAAAAGCCTGAAAATTTGGTTTGGTCGCGTAGCGCGAAGCGCGGAGCGGCCAAACCAAATTTTCAGGCTTTTCTAAACTCGAAATTTTACTTCATGCGCCACCGGTACAAAATACTGATGCAATGTAAAGTTTTGCGGTGTGTTTTAAACTTCGTAAGATGTCAGTGTTTTGTACCGGTGGCGCATGAAGTAAAATTTCGAGTTTAGAAAAGCCTGAAAATTCGGTTTGACCGCTCCGCGCTTCGCGCTACGCGACCAAACCAAATTTTCAGGCTTTTCTAAACTCGAAATTTTACTTCATGCTTAGTCTGGGAGTGGAACACACTCATTTCAAGTTTCAAATTGAACTCTTAAAAAAAAAACAACGATTATCTAAAGATTTTCAGCATATACGCTGTAATTGGGACATGTATACTTGAAACATAAACTCCCTATATGTACAAGTTGAGGCATTAATTGCGATTGATTGTCTACAGTTTGTAATGGTCATATAGGCAACCCAGTTTACACATAACTTAAAAATCAAAGATGTCAAATTGTATTGGATGAAAATGTTCGGTGTTACATAAAACTCTCTGTATACTGTCGATGCTCTGTGTGGAAATATGGTCCCGGTAAATCTGCCGTACTCGAGTAAACCATTTGAACGTACGTCCACGCTGCAGTGAAAATGTAACGACCAGTGCTGCCAATCCTAAAATACAGGTTTAACCCAAACTCTAACAGAAAATACCCTAACAGAAAATACCGTCTACAGTTTGTAATGGTCATATAGGCAGCCCAGTTTACACATAACTTAAAAATCAAAGATGTCAAATTGTATTGGATGAAAATGTTCGGTGTTACACAAAACTCTCTGTATACTGTCGATGCACTGTGTGGAAATATGGTCCCGGTAAATCTGCCGTACTCGAGTAAACCATTTGATACGTGAACGTACGTCCACGCTGCAGTGAAAATGTAACGACCAGTGCTGCCAATCCTAAAATACCGGTTTACCCCAAACCCCAACAGAAAATACCCCTTCAGCAATACTTTTCCCCCAAAAATTTAGAATTTTCTTTATATAAATAAAATTTAATTCAATTTAAAAAAATATTATTCAAAACAATTTTTTTGAAGATGACACTATAAACTTAACCTTTTTATTACAATCCTAGGACGGGAAGAGCTTTTGGTGAAAATGCGAAAACCGGAACTGGTAGTTTACTCTTAGCATTTTTGTTTTAATTTTTCTCTAAAATGATCATATAAAAAAATCTTTTTAATAAGAGCTGTAGATAATATAAAAATTAGCTTTTCACTTATGTTTAATTAACCAATTATGCGGTTTCAAAAATATTATTATAATATAAAAATTAGCTTTTTATGTATGTTTAACTAACCAATTATGCGGTCTAAAAAATATTTTTTTTTGATTGAACATCAAATACGTGTTATTGTAAAAAAATGAACAGGAAAATAGAAAGTTTCCTTTTATTTTATTTATAATAAAAAGGAGAAACGTAGTGTATTCAATTTCATTTTAAGTTATTTTAAATGGAAGAAAAAACGCAATGTTTTAAGTTTCTTTCTAAGTAATTTTTAATATAGAGATAAACGTCGTTTCTATTTTAGGATGTGAAAAGAAAATTGTGGTCTAAATTTAAAAATTGAATTTTTATACAAATAAAACCCAAACGTAAATATTCAACACTGTTGGTTTTTCTGTTACACAGGTAGTAAAAAAAGTATAATTGTTTTAGGGCGTGAAACAAAAATTGTAAACCAATTATAAGACAGGGTGGTTGCCCGTCAGTTGATAAATAACATACTAAATTTATTTCACTCTTACTAATTGGTTGAAGATTCCACTATAAGTCAGTCTTTAGTACGCGTGGCGCATGAAGTAAAATGTCGAGTTTAGAAAAGCCTGAAAATTTGGATTTGCCGAGGCGCGACTCGCTTCGCTCGCGCGCCCCGGCAAATCCAAATTTTCAAGCTTTTCTAAACTCGACATTTTACTTCATGCCTAACCTGGGAGTGGAAACCCTCGTTAGACGATCAATCAGAAAAAAAATTGCAAAAGTTCAAAATGATCAGGAATTGTTCAAAATTAATGGAATTTAATTGTACAAAATGCATATAAATCAAATCAAATTTTGACTTTGATTTGATATTTTGGAATATCTAGTAAAGATATTTTTCAATTATAACCAAAGTTAATTCACATTTCTGTGCAGATTCTTAGAATTTTAAGTTGATTTGATAATCTCTTAATTTTTTACAATTGTTTTAAAGAAAATACTCTTCAAAAATCGTTGATTTTACTGCATAATTTCAACGTTGGCTAAATATTTCAAGAAAATGTGGTGATATAATTTAATTTTCTTTCTGCGAGATGTAAGCGCAATCAATTCTAAGTATATTCTGTGAATTTCATGTTGATGGTATACAATTTAAAATTTTTAACAATTTAAAAAAAAACTGTACGAAAATTATACATTTTATTGCATAGCTGAAAATTTTTGAAAAATGCGTCAAGATGATTTAATTTTCTTTCTATAAGATGTGAGCGAAATACATTCCAAGTCAATTCTGTGAATTTCATGTTGATTGCATCATATTTTAATTTTTCATTATTTACGTTTTTTTTGCACGAAATTTTAGCTATGATTTCATATTTTATTAACTCCAGTAGAGATATTTTAATTTCTATTATAACCAATCAAAGTTTATTCATTTCTGTGTAGATTCTTTGAATTTTAGGTTGATTTAATAATCCGTCGATTTTTTGCAATTCTCTCAAAATAAACATTCTTCTAAAGTCGTCAATTTATTGCATAATTTCAACTTTGACTTAATATTTTGAAAAAATACGTTGACATCATTTTATTTTCAGTGGAGCAAATGCAGGTGTAATCAATTCCAAGTAAATTCTGTGAAATGTATGTTGATTGTATAAAACTTGATTTTGTAATGCACACAAATTTGTGTTTGTTTTAAATTTAAACAACAAATTTATTTTGTGTGTTAAATTTTACAATAAAGAAAATTGCAAAATAAATTTCTGATTCATCTTTTAACGAGGGTTTCAACTCCCAGGTGAAACATGAAGTAAAATTTCGCGTTTATTAAAGCCTAAAAATTTGGTTTGGCTTTTATAAACGCGAAATTTAACTTCATGCGCCACGCATATAAAACCCTGATTTAAACTGAAGTTTACAAACATACTTCATCTATAATAATAATATATTACAAGATAACATAAAGATTTATCTTGTCCATGTTTTTCTGTGATTCAGATTAAATAACGAATAAAGAAAAATTCAAATTTGGAAAGTTAACTAAAACTGACAAAAGTAATCAGCATTAAAGAATATTAAGTAGAATCATCAATATACATGTACAAATAAATCTAAGAAAGCAAATTTTAACAAACTTAATTTTCACAATATTTGATTTTGATTTGTAGAAGCAATTGCGGTTTTAGTATAATTTTTGTCTCATTTCATAATAATAAAATTACAACATAGATGACGTATCTGTAAATTTAACAAAGAAATTAAAAACAATAATAAACTGATGAATTTTGGGGGTAAAATACCCCATTTCACCCCTAAATATATAAATCCCCCCCGAAGAACCTACACATCTTTGAATACCCCAACTTGGGGTAAAATCCCCAAAATCGGCAGCACTGGTAATGACATAAACATAGTAAACATTTATTAAATAAAAATAAATTCCCGTATTTATCGGTTTTATACTGAGTGCTTATTAATATTACTATCTATTAGCCTGTTATATATTAATTATAAAAAATGCGCAATATATAGTTCTGAGAAAATATCCATTTATAATATATGTTCAATCAAATTTAACGGCCGACCCTACCGTCCCTGTGGAGCCGTCGCTGCTGTTTTAAAACAAAGTGTTTTAAACATAACAACTCTGGTTACAACGCTGTCCTGTATTCGTAAATTTAAAATGGGAAACAGTTTGAATATAAGAAAACATTTTCTAACTTACCAACATTGTAGTGTGTACTGATGGCAACAGATGGCTCTGTGAGTATAATTTGTGAATGTTAGTTTGTGTATTTGACAAAAGTACGCTGTCGATTGGCGCTAGTAGCAGTAAAAGCCGATGCTAGCCGAAGACAACTGCCCCCACCAGGACTATTGAGTTTCCAGTTGGCCCCTCGTGGCTCCGTACAAAAACACTCCGAGTTCATCAATAGACTAAGATGGCGACGTGATTATCAGTGTTGAAATGGCTCTGATTAACTGCCTTCCCTGGAACAATATACCAATAGTATTTTTTAACAAATTGATAGTGTATGTTTCTTATCAAGTGTCTTAAAACTGTACTTGTTTCGAGTGTAATTTGGGAACAATGCGTGAGTTTAAAGTTGTGGTCCTCGGATCGGGTGGGGTTGGTAAAAGTGCACTGACGGTACAGTTTGTTTCCGGATGTTTTATGGAGAAATACGACCCGACGATAGAGGATTTCTACAGAAAGGAAATCGAGGTGGACGATTCGCCCTGTGTTTTGGAAATTTTGGATACAGCAGGGACGGAGCAGTTCGCCAGCATGCGCGACCTCTACATCAAGAATGGTCAGGGGTTCGTGGTCGTGTACAGTCTCACCAACCACCAGACCTTCCAGGATATTAGGACCATGAAGGAGCTGATAACTAGGGTCAAGGGGACGGAGAGGGTGCCCATCCTCCTGGTGGCCAACAAGGTGGACCTGGAGCACCAGCGCGAAGTGGTGTACGTGGATGGACACAGCTTAGCTACACAATGGAGCTGCCCCTTTATCGAGGCCAGCGCCAAAAACAGAACCAATGTCAACGAGGTGTTCGCCGAAATTGTTCGCGAAATGAACGTTAGTCCCGAAAAGGAGAAAAAAAGCTATTGTTGCTGTACGTTACTTTAATAGCAGCCCCTGGCTCTTTCTTCTTTTCTTATATAAACATAAACATTAAACAGTAATGGGAACAATAATGTGTTGTGGAACTATGATCATGTATGTCGTACCCGTAATCGTTGCCGTGTTCGGTGCTCGGTGCTTGGTGCTCCAGCCCGTGTCTCCCGAGAGTCGAGAGTCAGAGTCGGTCTCAATGTTTTGCGCCTTTAAAGACGTTTCAGACAGAGCTTAACAACGGCTCATTTCTAGTATACTTCATGAAATGGCTTAGAACTGCACAATATCTATATTTTTATACAATCAACAAAAAAATCAACGTAATCGTCAAAAAATATTTTATTTACACGTTTTTAACTGATCATATCTATATCAATAAGATCTATATTAGTGCCTCAATGATGAAATGATGAATTTTCAAAAACAAAAACTTGAACTGCATGGAGTAGTGTCGGCCTAAACTTCCAACTGAAGATGGTGACATTTTCTATTTTCGACAACACGATTTTTATAACAATAACGGTGCCCATCCTCTCTCAAGACCATTCGGCCTCTGCCATGCGAATATCAATTCTATGATAAATATAATCATTGTAAAACGCTCATGTATGTACATATTTTAATATAGGTCTAACATAATCGAGTGCGTCCACACTGTCACACCAATCATACCACTAACAGTATTTAACAATACTGGGGGAAATACCTCGAGTATACTTAAACCAGAGTAAGTCGAACACTTAAACTCTTTTAATTTTAAAAATATATTTTCTGCCTATAAAACAAGTCAATTTTATTAAAAAATAAATACAGTAGGTTAAATTAATGTATTATACGTATTCTCCTAATTTAAATTATGACAAACTGTATTTTAATTCCTCTATTGTACAAATTATAAATTCAATTAAAATTATATTATAAATTCTATTAAAATTATATTATAATCAACAAAGCTTTAGATCAATCAAAAACTTCATTTCATAAACCAAAACTATACAAATTAAATGTCAATTATTCATTTCAATCAAGCATAAAAGACAAAATCACAATTAAAATATCGATTACACTACTGAGACACTATAGTATGATTCACATGAATTCAATTTAAAAAAAATGTACGTATTTATAAATATAAATAGAATTTTTCTTTTAAATATACATACAGGCAATTATTCTTTTAGGTATACACATCACGTACATTTTCAGAATTTCGTTGTATTTATAAAAACTTTCAATTTAAAACTTCTAACGAGTGTTTCTAAACCCTGATTAAGCATGGAGTAAAATTTCGAGTTTATAAAAGCCTGAACTTCAGGCTTTTCTAAACTCGAAATTTTACTTTTACTTTTACTTTTAAGTATACTTAAAAACAGAAAAAAAAACTGTCTCTCAATGCATACGCTGTAGATTCTCCGACATTCGTTGTATTTTTAAAACGTTCAAATCTTGCTTTTAATACTGATTGAGCGGTATATTTTGAATTTCATAATATTTCAGTGTTTTACACGCGTAGCGCATAAAGTAAAATTTCGAGTTTGGAAAAGCCTGAAAATTTGGTTTGGTCGCGTAGCGCTATGCGACCGAACCAAATTTTCAGGCTCTTCTAAACTCGAAATTTTACTTCATGCCTAATCTGAGAGTGAAGACACTCGTTAGAAGCTTCAAATTGAACGATTTAAAAAAAGCAACGAAAGCCTGAAAATTTACAGCGTATGTATATATCAGTATATGTATTCTTAAAAGAAGAACCCCCCGTATACGTTATTTTAAAGATAATGGTATCAGCATTTCAAAAATAGTCATTTTCATAATAAAAAGCAATGTTTTTTTGTCAATGTAAAGTCAAAACAAAATCATATTTTTCAGAAAAAAAAAATCATTGATAAATGAAACACTTTTTAACTTTGTATAACTGAGACTTTATTAAGTGACTATAGTTTCGACAACTTCAACTTCTTAATTTCAAACTAAAAAAAATCATTGCTTTGAATAAGATTTTTATTTGCATAACTTAAATTGAAAAATAAAAAACTAAGTCTTTTAATTTCAATAGATATTAAAAAACAGTTTCTGATACCACTAAGAATCTTGTGTATAAGAGTATTTAGTAGAGCATTAAAACTCTATTCTAATATTAATTAAAGATGTAGAGTACAACTTTGAATAAACTCAAGATTTGGTTAATTTAAAGTTGTTCACAATTTTATTTTTGTTTGATATTATTTTATATTGTTATCAGAAAATTCAATTCCTAAAATCATTTCTTACAAACTGAATTGAAAAGGATTATTAAAAAAAATTACATTTTCCTTTTTTGCTGTCAAGTTGTCAATATTAATTATGTTATTGCTTATACCGGCGGTAGATTAATTCAAAAAAATAAAATGGAGACTTTTTTGTATAAATTAGTATGTAGTTATTTTTTATTAAATTCTTTTAAAAAATACTTGTCCATATTTCGCCAATTATTGTTTTTGAATTTTAGAATATGCCCTGAAGCCAATAATAATTGGAGAAATATTGACTCGTATTTTTTAAAAGAATTTTTAAATAGAATAAATACATACTAATTTATACAAAAAAGTCTCCATTTCAGTTTTTTGAATTAATCTACCACCGCTATAACCAATAACATTATTAATATTAATAAAAATTATACCTACTAAATAAGAATAAAATAAGAAATGTGTTACATATTTAAAAAAAGTTCGAGATTTCATTCATTCATTCGAATAAATAATTATGGTTGAATTGAAATACAAGAATTAATCATTTTTAAAACGTATTAATTCAATAAAAAAAAAACACCTAAAAATGTTGCATATAATATTACTCAACAATCTCTATCTAGCCAATGAATGCTTTTCCGGCTATTCTAAATTCTACATTTAATTATCATTTCTCAAAAGCTGAATTCAATATTAAAACATATACCTACAATAAAAATAAAATAAGAAATGTGTTCCATATTTAAAGAAAGTACCAGTATATCATACATTCGAATAACAAATTACGTTTAAATTGAATTTAATTTCAATTAAAAAAAAACCTAAAATATTGCATATACACATCTCATTTCTTTTAACTAGGCGAGAAATGCGGACAACTTTTTATCTCTAATGGCCTTGATTTGTGTGACTAATTATGTGATTTTCTTAAAAATAATGACATTTCGATGCCGTAATGCACTTTTTATGAGTTAAACAAGTCATTTCTTAGGGCGTCTGGTTTTATGTGGACAAATATTTTCTGATTTCTCGCCTATTTAAATGAAACGATCTATATTACTCAACAATCTTAATCTGGCCAATGTGTTGAGTGTCGAGCTGAACCAAAACCCGCCAGAACTGCATTTTCCGGCTATTCTTAATTCTACATATAATTTATGCCTAACACTTGTCAGAAGTTTGAAATTGAACCGGAGAGTCGATTGATTTGGCAGTTTTGGTCGATTTTGGATTTGCCCGATACTCGACTCATCGGCCAGGTGAGATTGTTGACTTATACATTCTCACTGTTTTATTTGTTTAAATAAAAATTACATTTGTAAACCATTTTGAGAACGTAGTAATTCGATTAAAACCTCTTATACAGGGTGTTAATTAATGTCGGGAACATAATTCACAATGAGTTTCTCCGTTTGATTCTAACACGAAAAGTTCCTATAATTTATTTTAAATAAATTGTTGTTATACGCGTCAAATTTAAAATTGTTGGGAAAACAATTCAAAACGTAAGCATGTTAGACCATAATAAAATGCTTACGTTTTGAATTTTAATTTTTTTCCCAACAATTTTAAATTTGACGCGTATAACAACAATTTATTCAAAATAAATATCAATCGGAGTAAATTAAAAGTTCAACCGTAAATGGTGCAATAATTAATTATAATTATTAATACTAATGATAATTAACAAAAATAGTAAAACAATATATAAAGATGCATACAAAATTCAAAACAAAAATTATAAAAGATGGTGAAATAAATTATAGACTATAAAATATATAAATAAAATAGGTAGTGATCCCAAAAAATAAATTGTTATACAGCTGTCAAATTTAGAGCCTGTAAATTTAAAATTCTTAGGAAAAAAAAAACAATTTAATAATTCATAGGGAAAATAAACCTGTGATTTAAAATGTTTACTTTTTGAAATACATGGTGTTATTTAAAAAAGTGAGCATTTAAAACCACAGCTTTATTTTCGTGTTAGAATCAGTCAAGGAATCTCCCTGTGAATTATCTCCCTGACATTGATTAACACCCTGTATATAGGTATATATAAAAAAGACTTTAAAAGGTTGTATATAGTACATTTTCATTGTTGTACATTTTCATTGTTTCATTTATTTAAATAAAAATTACTTTCGTTTGGGGAGCTAAAATAAAAATCACTTTCATTAAAACATTTTATAAAACTATGTCAAAAGTGTGTGTTATCTGTATTAAACCTTTTAAAACTTGAGTTTAAATGCAGATAAATGCGATTTTGAAATGGTTTTATTTGAAATTATGTCCAACATTTTACTTCATAAGTCGATTCATAAAATAAAATTGAAAAAAGACAAACTTAAAAAGGTTGTATACAGTACATTGTTCATTGTTCCATTTATTTAAAGAAAAATGACTTGTGTGTGGGGAGCTAAAATAAGAATCACTTTAACCCATTTAATCCCAAGAATGTTTTTTTTATATTATTTACTTAAAAATGTTGTAAAATGTTACGTTTTACAAAAATGAGATAAAGGAGGGATGGTCCAGAAGTATATGTCTTTTCAACCCTTAATCAGAGGTTGTAATTTATAAAAAAAATACAATTTTTGGTGCTGTATTGGATGCAGTGGGATAAAATGGGTTAATTAAAATGTTTCATAAAACTGTCAAAAGTGTGTTTTACCTGTATAAAACCTTGTAAAATTTGAGTTTGAGTGCGATTGTATAATAGTTTTATTTCAAATTACATTCGATTCATTAAGTCAAATTGATAAAAGACAAGACTACAAAATAGACGAAAAACGATTTTTTTGTGTATCAAACATTACTTTATATTTTTTTATTTAATTATTCTCGTGTTATTACATATTGAAATTAAATAAAATATTATCATATATAATGGTTTTAACTATGTAATTAATTTTTAAACTAGATGTTCCACAATATGGAATCGTTTTTTGGTTTAAAAGAAATATTCAGAAAGGTTCTACAGAAAAAATAAAAATTACTTAAGTTAAAATGTTCCATAAAACTATGACAAAAGTGTGTTTTATGAGTAGAAACCCTTTTAAAACGTAGGTTTAAATGCTGATAAATGCGATTTTGAAATAGTTTTATATGAAATTATGTCGCAACATTTTATTTCAAAAGTCGATTCATAAAGTCAAATTGAAACAAGACAAAACTAAAAATAAATAACCAAATTACATCCGAACTGAAGTCAATTTATTAATGAACTTTTTATATATCAAACGTTACCTTATATTGGATGAAATCAAATAAAAAATATGAGATGTATTCCTTAATTAAAATGTTTCATAAAACTATGTTAAAAGTGTGTTTTACTTCTTTCAAACTATTAAACTTCAGTTTGAATGCTGATAAATACGATATTGTAATGGTTTTATTTAAAATTACGTCCAACGTTTTATTTGAAAAGTCGTTATAAAGTCAAATTGAAAAAAGACAAAACTTGAAAGAAAAAACGAAATTACATGCGAGCTTAAGTCAATTTTATTACAATGAAAAACTGTTTATTCCTTACTTCTTCATTTTTATAAAATATATAAAAGTAAAGTAAGAAATAAACAGTTTTTCATTGTGATTGAATACTACACATATTTCAATTAAACAATTGGTTTATTTTATTAGTTAACTTTTTATATCACGATTGAATTCAATTTAATAAATTTCTAAATTTTCAAATATTTATGTTTTTATTTGATTTTTTTTACAATATCATTTATTTCATTCACGTTTGAATCCAATTTAATAAATATTTAAATATCTATGGTTTTATGTGATTTATCTTTTTGCAATATCATTTTTCACATACAGGGATTTTTCTTTTAAGAATACATATCCCGATGCATACTCTGTAAATTATCCGACATTCGTATGTTTTTGCAAAGCGATAAATTTGAAGTTTCTAACGTTTCCACTCCCTGGTTAAGCATGAAGTAACATTAAAAAAAAAAAAAAAAAATTGAAAATTCTGTTTAGTCGCGTAGCGCCACGGCTGTTCTAAACTGAAGTATTGTGAAACTAAAAACGTACTGCTAAATCAGTATTTAAAATAAACTGATAAAGCAGGATTGAAAATACTAAAAATACTGCTAAACAAAAATATAATAAATTTCACAATACTTCAGTATTGCTTTAGCAGTTTATTTTGTTTTATTTTTTATTTATTTGTGATTATTAATTAAATAAACATAAAATAAAAATAAAATTATCTTTATTTTATTTTTAGTTATGGTTTATTAAATAAAACATAACAAATATAAAATAAAAATAAAATGCAATTACTTTTATTCTTACTTTATTTGTCAAATCAACGAGTCATTTACAAAAATAGTGATGTGTCATTTACAAAACTAGTGATCATAACACTGTTCCCGGTAAAGATATATAATTTAAATATGGAAAAGTGTCTGAAAATAAATGTCTTGTACTTTTATTAGTATTACTTATAAAATATTCCCAAAAAGCAACTTTTGCATATTTTCGCTGTATCTCGGTAAATATTGAACCATCGCATCTCAGCAATATATGTTTTCAACTTTACTTTAAATCAGTCTTTATACGTGGCGCATGAAGTAAAATTTCGAGTTTAGAAAAGCCTGAATTTGGATTTGGACGCTACCAAATCCAAACATTCAAGCTTTTTTAAACTCGAAATGTTACTTCAGGGTTAGTCTGGGAGTGGAATACTAGTTAGAAGTTTCAAATTTAGCCCTTATAAAAACAACGAACGCCTTAACATTTACAGATGTGTATACTAAAAAAACCCTATTTAATAATTATCATACCGAAAACCAGTTGCAATATTATTAATAATACTAGTAATAATAATTATATTTATTTCTTAAGGCTGTACAACTTAACAATAAGCGTTAAAGTGAGTACAGAAATAAGAACATTAATTAAGTCGAAATAATATTTGTGGTAGTAATTTGCAATATTTAGAAGGAATGATTTTAAAAGAAAACAATATTTTAGTTTTCTATTCCAACTAGTTTCGACTTTGTCATTCTTCTTTGAGAGTCACTTAGAGTCGAAACTAGTTGAAATAAAAAACAAAATATTAGTGTTTTTTTTTAAATCTTGAATCTATTCAAGGTATTCAAAAAGAAGTATTGTTTTTCAAAATTATATTTGGAAAATGAATTAGTGGTTAATAAAGAAAACATATTGACTGATCTACCAAATATTTTATGTTTTGATTAAATGTATATCTGTAATAAATTTTCATTACAGTATTAAATATAACGAGTGTTCAATTTTGTACAATAGGTATGGAGTGTTAAAATTAGAGAGATTCATACAAGATGAGTTTTTTGGGCGTCTGTTTCATCAATATTGAAAAATTGAGATTAATCAAATCAAACCTTCCTTTTTGTTTTTGTGTTTTCGGAGTTTAATGTTGTTATATGTATATAATTAAATGGTAACATTGTTTTTTTTTATTTGAATATGTGATTTTTCAAAATCTCTAGTTAACGGATAAATTTAGTATATCGTCTTTGTTTTGATGAAACCTCCTGTAAAATTTTTTTTTTACAAAATATGGTTTTGGTATCTAGGGACTCTACGTTATCAGCCCGATGAGTTCATGTAGTTCCTATGTAGTAAAATTAACTCTTAAATCACGTTTGCTTTAAATATATTCTCCTATGTGTTGAGACTACTTAACTATTTTTTTAAACAGTTTTTTGTATTTCCTGAAAATTTGTGTTCAACTTACATAGGACGTTTCATTAAAACAACGACAATATGAGTTTTAATGGGATGAAATCTAAACATTTTGAAAAATTAATAATTGACCTTTGAATTTATGAATTGTGTGTTTTGTAAGTTTCATTGTAAGATTGGTTTTTGTTTCATAATAAGATTCGAATATATTACATTCTTTTTTATGGCTGATTTATGCAAAAATTAGGCCTATATATAAAATATTTGATACTTAAATGGTATGTTGAAGTTGATCGGAGCGTGCGTTCGCGGGGTGACCGGTGTGGCAGTGTGGACACCCTCATATATAAATATATATATTCACACTTTACTCTCAATCAAAAGTGATGAGTGCTTCGAAGAATGAGTGCTTTTAGACTAACATGTAAATGTTTTTTTGTAAGTAACACGACATATTTCGGATTGAGTGTTTGTTCTGAGAGCCAAAAAGGATTTGTGATATATACGTATTGTAATAAAACATTTTAAGTGGACGGCTTGTTTTATTGTGTACTAAAAAACTCAAACACCAACCATCTCGCCAGCATTAGCCAGTTCAGTTCCAATTGTGCAAGAAGCCGGCTTCTCTAAAAATTTCTCTGAAATTCGCGTGGGACTCGCCGCGGCCGTTTCTTTGTTTTGAACACCTGTAAATCGATCCGTGTCGCAATTTAAATTATAATTTCCACATTGCGCGAGCGACGTGTAAATTCGCCGCTCAAAACTAAATACGCGGGTTTTCCGAAATAATCGAAAAAAAAAGCAACAACGCGGACACCTGTGAAGGTGAGTCACGCCGACGACGAACCAGTCTCGGCTCGTAATTTTAGATTCAATGACGTGTTTTCCTCTGAATAGAAAAAAATATTTTCAATATTAAAATTTCTTTCCGCTGCGCGACTTTCACCGGTAGCTTAAGAAAGAAATCATTGGATCGCGGGGCGTGCGCTCTGCGCTTGCAAAAACGCGGCAAAACTCAAAAATCAGCGCGGAATTTAAATGTTACACTGACCAGCACAAGGAACCTTCGGGCGTTTAATGTTATTATCTGATGAGAGATAATGCATCCCACAGTGTTTTTACAGTGTTGCCGTTCATCTGGGAAAAAGTGCTCCAAATTCAACGCCTACCAGGAAATCTACATGGTGATTATCTGTGTTTTTTTTAACAGCTCATACTAAAAATTTAAAATAATCACGCGAGAGTTGGAAATTCAGCAGTTACAACAATTCACCTACATATAAACTTTTCTAACTTCTATAAGTACGTCAACTTATTTTAAGTTATGCTTTGAACATACATGTTAATTATACCGGGTGTAACACAAAACAGGATCACCCCCTTTAGTTTTTTTATTAATTTGAAATTTACTACATTTATATTAAAAACAATTTAGAGTTCACTGGTAATCATGAAACTTTAATAGCACTTCCGGCTTCCCCGGAAGTGACTTCAATTATGACTCTTTAAATGGTACACCTTTTATATTTTTTTGTTTTCGGGTACAGAATCTCATTTTACATACAAATCAATTTTGTAAAAAAAAATTACTAGTGTCATATTTTCTTTCAAAACATAATAGTGCATCTAGGTTGCTGTGATCGCCCTAATATCTTTAGTTTCGTATCATAGACGTGTATAAAATAAATATTACCAACTTTTGTTTATTATATTATAAAGTGTAATTCGATCGTTTTTTTTTAAATTAAATTTTTTCGAATAGCAACATAGTGGATCATTATGATTTTTAAAAGGTTAGCATACCACTCATCCAAATGTAATTATTTGAAATTAAAAAAATAACTAAAAAAAGGATACGTATTTAATTTGGTAACTGCGGTATTTTTACTCACGTAGGCCAAGTTTAAATAACAATGAAATATCTAGTAGGCTGTGTTTGGCATTTAAAATGATGAAATGAATGATAAATCAACAAACTATAAAACAAAACTTGTTTTTATCTAGCAAATCCATTTGTGGTAACAATTTATTAAAATGTCTTCAATCAAACTGAAAAAGTGGATATTTTATTAATATATGGTGAATGTCGAAAAAATGTGTAGATTTGAATAGGTAGTATATTAACATTTAAAAAAATCAGAATGATCCGCCATGTTGTCATTTGAAAAAAATTGAGTTATTTAAAAAAGCGATCGAATTACAATTTTAAGGCATCTGTTGGCCAAATTAAGAAACAAAAGTTGGTAATGTTTGTTTTGTACACGTCTATGATACGAAACAAAAGATATTAGGGCGATCACAGCCACCTAGATGCACTATTATTTTTTGAAAAAATATATGACAATAGCAATTTTTATTAAAACAATTGATTTGTAAGTAAAATGATATCCTGTATCGGAAAACAAACAATATATAGGGTGTATTATTTAAAATTTCAAAATTGATGTCACTTCCTGTGACACCGGAAGTGCTATTAAAGTTTTATAATAACCACTGAACTCCAAATTATTTTTAGTATAAATGTAGAAAATTTCATATTGATTTGTCAATAAAAAACTAAAGGAGCTGATCCTGTTTAGCGTTACACCCGGTATAAATATAAAATATTTCATGCAACAAATTTTTTTATAACTTGATTTTTATGGAATTTTGAAAACTAAAACACAGTTTTTGAAACAAGAATAAAAAAGTTGATTTTTGAGCACCGGTAAACCCTCCACCGGTGCTTAGAAAATAATCTTTTTTATTGTTGCTTCAAAATGTTTGAAATTGTGCAGGTATATACTAGATCACAATACAAAATGTGTGACGGGTGGTATTTTTTTTTATTTCCTTAAAAATGTTGAGTTATAAACATTATTGTTTTGAAAAATGTTTGTACTAAAAAAGCATTCGACAAAGTTTTTTTTAATTCGTTTCTTGAATTTAAATCTGTTTTCAGAAAGAAAATCTAAAAATAAATAAGCGAGTAAAATGGATTTGAAAATAAATGTTTTCTTACAAATTATGACGCGTTGTTTTGTCCAATTTTTCTAACATATACAGGGTGTCCCCTTAATATGGGGAAATGGCTTAACCATAGATTTCTGGGATCAAAATATGATGGTTTAACATAACTTATCTATATATAAAAGTTTACGGCTAAGCCGGAACTAGTCTTCAAAGTTAAAAAAAAATAATTTTTTTTATAACAATTGAACGCTATATTCGATCCGACTAAAATTTATTATGGTTGATTATCATATGGTCATCATTAATTGACAAGAAGTATAAAAAACAATAGTACCACAACATAAAAACTAAAATACCTCATAAAAATTTAAAAAATACATCTTGAAAGATTAGTTCATTTAAAAGCTTTTTTGTCTCTTAATAATGTTTGATATCTTGTACGATTTTGCCACAAAAAAAATGCAAATAAATTATTTTTTATTATTTAGTAAAAATGAAATCTAGTTTTTCGGGTGATTAAAAATACATGTTTTTTCTTTGTCGCCGCCATTGTTTAACAAACGTTAATTGTGTATAATATTAATTAACAAGTGTTTTTTGAGAATTAATTGTCATCTTCATTATGGTTTATAATTATTCATATTCCTCCGGAGCAAACAGGGAGTTTTTCTTTTAAGTATACGTATTCCAAATTCCGCCAATTTTCTGTAAATCTTTAGATATTCCTTGTTTTTTTTAAGTTCAATTTGAAGCTTTAAACGAGTGTTTTCCACTCCCAGACCAAGCATGAAGTAACATTTCGAGTTTAGAAAAGCTCCGTGAAAATTTGTCTAGGGTCGCGCAGCAACCCGAGACAAATTTTCTGGGCTTTTCTAAACTCGAAATTTTACTTCATGTGCCACGCGTATAAAACACTAAAATATTGTGAAATTTATGTGTATACGAACTTCACTTGAAATCTGTGTTTTATACGCGTGACGCATGAAGTAAAATTTCGAGTTTAGAAAAGCCCAGAAAATTTGTCTCGGGCCGCTGTGCGACCCTCGACAAATTGTCACGGGGCTTTTCTAAACTCGAAATTTTACTTCATGCTTAGTCAGGGAGTGGAAAACACTCCTTTAAAGCTTCAAATTGAAATCTTTTAAAAAACAACGAATGTCGGAAAATGTACAGGTTATGCATATGTTAACCTAAAAGAAGGTTTATGTTGCTTGTGTTAGGATTTTGCCAAGAAAATTGAGGATATCATATACACATTTTATATTTTTGTGGCAATACCGTCTAAGATATCAAACATTATTAACAGACAAAAAAGCTTTCAAATAAACCAATCTTTGAAGTAATATTTTTTTATTTTTATTACTGCGCCAGTAAAAACATGTTTTAGTTTTTATGTTGTGGTACTACCGTTTTTTATACTTCTTGTCAATCAATGATGACCATGATTACTTAAATGATGTGTTATATTATGATAATCAACCATAATAAATTTCAGTCAAATCGAATATAGCGCTTAATCGTTACAAATAAAATTCATAATATTTTTTTTAAACTTTAAAGTCTAATTCCGTCTTAACCGTAAATTTTTGGATATAGATAAGTTGTGTTAAATCATCTTATTTTTATCCCAGGAATCTATGGTTAAGCCATTTTCCCACATTAACGGGACACCCTGTATTAATAGAGGTGACATATACATATATTTTTATATATTGTATTTTTTCGTAAATCTCGGTCATTAATTAAGTTTTGTATGAAATACCAACGTTTTGGACATTGATGAGTGATTAAACCCCATGTTCAATCATGTTACATAAAAAACTGCATTAAACTCTAATACAGAGGAGCAAAATTAAACGCTAAATAATTTTAATAAGCATTTAATTCATTATTTTACTAAGATTATAAAAATTAGTTTCAATTTTAATATCATATTTTTATAACAAGAAATAATTTTATAAACAATGTATCAATAAAACATTTCATTATGTTTGGAATAACCACAGGGATTTTTTTCTTTTAAATACCAGATTAAGTATAAAGTAAAATTTCCAGTTTAGAAAAGCCCAAAAATTTGGTTTGAGCGCGTAGCGACCAAACCAAATTTTCAGGCTTTACTAAACTCGTAATTTTACGTCTTGCGCCACGCGTATAAAACACTTATTCACAGTGAAGTTCAAAATATACTGCTTAGC
Source organism: Philonthus cognatus (assembly GCA_932526585.2). Lineage (NCBI taxonomy): Eukaryota > Metazoa > Arthropoda > Insecta > Coleoptera > Staphylinidae > Philonthus > Philonthus cognatus. The sequence goes on from OW052243.1 coordinate 96,646,344, forward strand.
TTTGATCACATGTTCATTAAATTTACAAATGCTTATATAGACATGCGAAAGTATACTTGAAAGAAAAAATTCTTGTATGTCAACATTTAACAAATATCACAAATGTTAAGTAAATATTACTATTTTAAATAAAATTGCCAAAACCAACACATTTCATGAAATTTAACAAAAACTTCAGAAATGTAAAAATGAGGACAAATTGACAAAAAATGTAAACATTTACCAAATCAAGAAAAAAGTAAAATTGCAAATGAGTAATTGATAAGTGGAATTTAACCTAAATTTTAAAACTATCTTTCAAACATAAATGTCCCCCTCCTCTCCAAAATTGCTCTCTGGATCCGCTACTGTGTGCATATATCTATGTTAAATTCCAGACAAGCTTTTTTTTATGCAACCTTTATTTAATTTTTAGTTCATAATGCTGAAATTTATTGCTGTTGTGCGAGTATTTGAAAACTCTAATAGGTTCCTTATGCAATAATTGAATGATTTAAGAAAACGTATTATTGGAAAATTACAAAAATACACTTTCTTAAAAAGATGTATAAAAATTAAATGGCACATCTTAGCATACTTATTAAACATATTTAGTTATTTACCTTTTTTCAAACATTTGACAATATATAAATATTATACAATTAAAAACTGTAAATGTAATGTTTAACAATTTCGCATTTTACATATAAAGAAAAATTATTTAATTTAATTTATTAAACTAATTCAATTATATCTATTTTTGCATTTTTGTACCATTTCAATAAATTAAATTAAATAACTTATCTTTAATTATAAAATGGGAAATTTTTGTATTTTTGTATACGTTTAATAAATTAAATTCAAACAATAATACAAATATTTCGCACTTTACATTTAAAGATAAATTTTTTAACTTATTTTATTAAACTAGTACAAAAATAACAACTAAAAATAAATATAATTGGCGTGGCTGGGCAAATTATTTTATTAAGAATACATTTTTAAATTATTAATTAATTTTTAATATGTTTTTGTTTAATGCCAGGTGTAATACAAAAGAAATCTGGCAGCGTTGTACCAAAAAGAATTGAATGAAGTAATCGTCCGGGCTTCGGCGGACTCCTAGTTTGGATATATATATATATATATATATATATATATATATATATATATATATATATATATATATATATATATATATATATATAAATATCTTTATTTCTGAATTATAATTACATAACACTAATTTTACACTACATTAACATAGACTACACTATATTTTTCATTTTTAAAATGCAAAAATTGGCCATCGACCGTAGTTGGTCTTTCCGCCTGTCTTTGTCTAGTCTCTATCTCTGTATTTTTCATGATCTATACGTCATGATCGCTAACGTCATTGTCTGCGTCCGGCTGATGCAATGAGATGAATTGAAACATTGTTGTGGTAGGAAATTTAAATTTAAGGTATATGTTTGGGTTGCGAGGGATACAAAGGTGGTAAAGAATATTGGTTATATTGGGATTAGTGGCAAACTTTAAGGAGAGGTGTTCTAGGCGTTAGTGGATAGGGGGAATGTTGCACATTTCATACAGGAGTGTATTGGAGAGGTTATGCAAGGGATTATTGGGATGCCTGATTTTTGTAAGCACTCTTAGGGCTAAAAGTTTCGCAACTTCTAGGTTTTTTAACACATTTGGGCGAGGATTATGGAATAGGATAGCAGCATATGCAAGCAGGGGGCGACATATCATTGTATATATTTCTACTGCTGTTTTTGTAGAAATCCCTTTGTTTTTATACGCCAATGATCTGAAATGTCGCGCCCTGGTCTTGATGCTTGCTTTAAGGTTTTGGGTGTGTGTGATGAAGGTAAACTTTGGGTCAAGTGTAATGCCTAGGTATTTGCATTTAGGAGATGGGAAGATGGGATAATTGTTAATCAATATGTGGTGTGGGGAATTTAGATGGCGATGGTAAGGAATAAGCAGTTGTGTTTTGTTTGGGTTGATATAAATTCGCTATTTCGTAATCGATCATCCCTTGGAGAGTGCTTAGAGCCTTTGGGATGGTGGGGGCGTGAGCTATGAGTGCGGTGTCGTCAGCGTATAGCAGAGGATAGGCGGATGGATTTATATAGAAAGGATCAGGGTTGTAAAGGTCGTGAACAAATATGTTATACAATATGGGGGAAAGTGGGGATCCTTGGGGCAGACCTTGTTGAGGAGTGAATGATTGGGAGTAGGAGTTACAGAGTCTGACACTTCAGGATCGATTGGATAGGAAACTGTCTAAAATATTTATTAGATAGGGAGGGACGCCTAGTAAATTGCACTTAAACAACACACCTCGATACCAGACCGAATTGTAGGCTTTTTGTACGTCTAGTAATAATATAGCTGATTTCTGGCCTTCGAGGTGTGCTGTTTGGCAATTTGATGTGAGTATCGACAGAGGCAGGGAGGTTGACCGGTGTTCGATAAAACGAAATTGATAAGATGGGATAAGGTCTAGGATGTGGGAAGTGTTTTTTCTGGATAATGGATTCAAATAATTTACCGAGGACTGGAAGCAGGGTAATCGGGCGGTAGCTTAATACCAACGTTCAGTCGTTGCCGGGTTTGTGAATGCAAGTGGTGATACCCTGCTTCCATTCCTTTGGAATAATTTGGTCTTAGTAAATGGAATTAAAGATAAGGATGATGTATTCGTGTACGTTATTAGGAAGAGATTTAAGGATCTATCTAGGTATGCTATCGTAACCAGGCGATGTATTTTTGCCTTTATGTAGTAATTCGTAGTACTCTTCTTCTTTTATCTCATCGTGGGTGACATGGGACTGGGTATTATGTTTAAAAGAAATATACCATGTGTTGACTGTTTCAAGGAATATCTTGTCATATGTATCGTTATCTATCACCGCGAATGTCTTTTTAAAATAGTTTGCGAATGTGTCGGCTATTAACTGGTCATTTGTAATGATCGCTTATGTTGTCGGTCCTGTATTTGTTGTAGGTAGTCTGTCTTGCGGTATTTACTTATTTTTTTAATTTCGTCCCAAAATGTTTTTCCGTGTTATTTATTGATGTCATTACAAGTTTTTATTCAAAGGTCCTTTTTATATTCTTGGATATGACGGTTTATGTCTTTATTTAGATTTTAAATTACTTTCGTCCGTCAATCTAATGTCCCTGTATAATTGTCGTTTGTATTTAATTATTCGTAGGATATATATAGACGTTAAGTTAAGGTTAGGTTAAACAAAGCAAAAAAAGTGTTTTATTAAGGTCGGAAATTCACATGTTATTTGGCCATAAGAACGAACAACGATTAATCTTCCACAATAATGAAAATAGATCTTTGAAACTTATACATATTGCACATTAAAGCTTTGCGAATAAATTGACACTATTTTATTAAAAAAAAAGTTTTTTAAATTATATATAAATCAACTAATGGAACACTCTTAAACGATTACATAAATTCGCGCAATACTTCCATAGAAAACATTATTTCTTCTTCATATTAATTTAATTTATTGAAGTAATTCTTATAAACATGTTATATTAAATATGTTAATCTAAAATATATGATAAATAAAATTAATCGTTGCTTAGATATCTCCATAAAAGCAATGTAAATTTTGATTATGCTTTTAATAAACAGGGGGAAGCATCGTGCTATTTTAGTAATATCTTAAAATTATACTGTAATTTCCAATAACATATGAAAAGAAATTAGGTTTGATATGTAGAATTCGTGTACGGCATTTGTAGCTCCACGGGTTCCTGGTGCGCGGCCTTGAATTGCGAATGTAATTTTTCTGCCGCTGTTCATTGATTATGTTGTTGATACACAACAAATAAAGACATTATTAACATATTTTCCAATACATTCTTTAAATATAAGTGCATTTCTGGATTCATGTTTTGAATAGGAATGTGGAATGCCGGTATATGTTGATTCAAGTGATGAGTCGGAAAAAATCCTTTTTCATTTATTTACCAAATTGAATGTGCGACACTCTGCGATTTGATTACCGAGGCACTTAGTCAGCTTAGCGTCCAGTGTTCTTATTGGGTTATTGTAATTTCTCATTTTTTGTACGGCTTAGCCTACTAAGCTTGAAGGGTCGCCTACCCAGCTTAGAGGGTAGACCTCCTCTCGGGGTCACATCTATTCCTTTTGTGTGCTTAATTTCAATTTACCAAATTAAGGAGTGCAGCACGCGACAGTCACTTACGATATTTGATTTTTGATAGTAATCATTTAAATTACTTATGTAGTTGCAAATACGATGAATATATATTTTATGTTGCCAGAATTTAACTGTTTATCTACAATATAAATACAGGGAATTTTTTTTTTAGGTAAATATGTGCATAAGCTGTAAATTTTCCGACATGCGTTGTTTTTTAAAAGAGTTCAATTTGAAGCTTTAAACGAGTGTTTTCTACTCCCAGACTAAGCATGAAGTAAAATTTTGAGTTTAGAAAAGCCCCGTGAATATTTGTCGAGGGCCACGCAGCGACCCGAGACAAATTTTCTGGGCTTTTCTAAACTCGAAATTTTACTTCATGCGCCACGCGTATAAAACACTGATTTCAAGTGAGGTACAAATACACATAAATTTCACAGTATTTTAGTGTTTTATACGCGTGGCCAGAAAATTTGTCTCGGGTCGCTGCGCGATCCTCGACAAATTTTCACGGGGCTTTTCTAAACTCGAAATTTTACTTCATGCTTAGTCTGATAGTGGAAAACAATCGTTTAAAATTTCAAATTGAATTCTTTTAAAAAACAACGAATATCTAAATATTTAAAGAACATAATCTGAATTTAGAATACTTATACTTTAAAGAAAAACTCCCTGTGTCTACTCATATGGAATATCAAACTAAAAATCTGCTTCGTTATACAGTTGTATGTATGTCGATAGAAATTAAAATCGTGAATATTTATCCAGTTTACTTGTGTCTTCTGTAATTCAATTTTATTCGTTGTGATAAAATTCGGCAGGCACTATAAATCAATACATAGTCAAAACTACTTTCTACAATGTTGCTATTTCTGCGTCATCTCGCACTTCTTAGTTTGTTAAATTGGAATGAAGCACACAAAAAGAATAGATGCGAACACGAGACGACGATACCTCCACACTCTAAGCTCGGTAGGTGATACTCCAAGCTGATTAGGCTAAGCCGCCGTGCACCGTACAAAAAATGGATAATTACTAAACCCAATTCGAACTCTGGACGCTAAGCTGACTAAGTGCCTCGGTAATCAAATCGCCGAGTGCCGCACATTTAATTTGGTAAAAAAACGAAAAAGGAATTGTTTCGACTCATCACTTAAATCAACATGTACTGGCATTCCACATTCCTATTTAAAATATGAATCTAGAAATGCACTGATATTTACAAAATGTATTGGGAAATATTTTATTGATGTATTTCTTTGTTGTGTATAAATAACATAATGAATGAATGGTCCGCGGCAGAAAAATTACATTCGCAATTCAAGGCCGCGACCAGGAGCCGGGAGCCTGCGTCGCGACAAATGACGTATAAAGTTCTACATATCAAACCCAATTTTTCACATGTTTTTGAAAATCACAGTATATTTTCAAGATATTACTAGAATTTCACGATGCTGCCATTTTTTCATTGAGAGCATAATCAAAATTAACATTGATCTTATGGGGATTTCTAAGCAACGATTAATTTTATTTATCATCTATTTAATACAACATATTCATAATAATTACTTCAATAAATTAAAGCAATTGGAAGAAGAAATAATGTTATCTATGGAAGTATTTCACGGATTTATGTGATCATTTGACAGTGTTCCATTATTTGATTTATGTTTAATTTAAGAAACAAATAAATAGTGTCAATTTATTCGCAAAGCTTCAATGTACAATATGTATTAGTTTCAAAGCTCTATTTTAATTATTATGGAAGATTAATCGTTGTTCGTTCTTATGACCAAATAACATATGAATTTCCGACCTTAATATACATTTTTGTATTGGTTTTAATCTGTTCAAGGACGTAATGTGATTTCCAACAGCTATCCTATTTCTCGAAGTATGACGTCATCGATGTTTTTTGGAATGGAACACCATGTATATTTTAAACTTTTTGTATAGACACTTGTTAAACAATTACAATGTTGTTAATTTGGTGGGTGTGCGACTTGTGGTTTTTACATTATTAAATAAAGTAATAATAGGAATAGATTGCTGTTTACTGTTGTTTGTCTCGTCTTACAAACAAAAAAGTAAATCTAAAATTAACACTAGTTTCCATCAGATAATTTAAGGACCCATTATCGAACCAATCTTTCTAAGAGAAAATGTAAACGCTAATGAAACAACAGTAAACAGCTATTTTTTCCTTTTATTATTCAATTAATAATGTAAAAACCACAAGTCGCACGCCCACCGAACCCGACATCATTATAATTGTTTAACAAGTGTTTATCCAAAAAGTTTCAAATATACAGGGTGTTTCATTAAAAAAAAAACAATGACGTCATACCTCGAGAAATAGGATGGCTGTTGGAAATCACATTATGTCCTTGAATAGATTAAAACGACTACAAAAAATATATTAAGAGTATTTTTTTTATAAAATTTGGGAACACGCGTGGGGATGCTGGGGGCAGGATGCCGGGACTGGTGTATATAGACAGACTATCGGTCGGTTACGACTATCTTACTCCAGATATCGCGAAATAAAGTCGCAGGGAGAGAGAGTGATAGAGAGATAATTGCTCGTATTCCAGATGTTTATTTTTGAATCTTGAAAACATTTTTTATAACAGGCTAACGATGCGTGTTAAATTTATTCGTGCGTTTCCTTCTAAACATTTTTTCTTTGCATTATTAGAGAGTAGATTTTATGGTATTATATATACACGTAGTAAAATTTATTAAGTATTGTTTATTTTATACGAAAAATGAAAAATACTTAAATATTTAACTTTTCACGAAACGGAAAACAAATACATCAACTTTTCCATCCAGTTTTGTTTGTCGACTGATTAATGTCAACATGACCATTTTATTAACTAATCATATTAATCCTACTGATCGATAGAGGTTACTTTATTAATTGAAGCTGTGAATGCAAAATTTGGTTAAGTTACATTTTTAGTTTTTGAGTAATTACAGTTTGCAAGTTGTTTAAATAGTTTTAAGTAGTAGTAGTAATAGTGCATTTAGCAGTATTGTGCTGAGCAAACCGAAACGAACTTGAATACCCTCAATGAAATTATAATTATTTTACAAGCTTGCGGCTACCGACACTGCGGGAGACCAGCTCAGGGAATGGTTGGAGCGGGGCAACAAAGACGCTAAATCGTTTAGGTCTCTGTTTCTTCTTCTATCGGCACAAAATATACCTGCGGTCGCCACCCTTCCTCCCATTGAAGGGTCTCGAGTGAAATGAGCGTTTCTTCGAATAGTTTTTCATTCAGGCGCAACCTCACACTTTTGGCACAAACATAGCTCTGGATGCAAAACGTATCCTAAACAATCACAAAGTCTGTTTGTATTATTGCAAATTGTCACAATATATTTTTTTAACACACTTAGGGATAGGTCTAAGGTTAATAATGATTGTCTATTAATTAAATCATAATTTTCGACTTGAGACTTTGAAATATAGTTTTTTTTTATTAACAAGAACAATTTCAGGGGGTCCTGCACCCCAAAGTCTGACTTTCAAAAATAAGGACCACCCTAATGTAAATCGGATATCAAAAATGATTATGTTTTATAATTTTTTTACATTTGGATTTGTGTATATACAGGGTGCCCGTTTTTCGAGCGGCACTATGGGGATCTCGCTTATTTGAAGAGATAGAGAATCGGTTAAATGGGGAAACAGTATTTTAGTGCATATTAATAATCTGCTTTTACATTTAAAATATCTTCAATTGTTTCAACGTTATTCGGAAAAAAACTGATATTTTCCATATTTAAAAATTGCCCATATCTTAGTTATTTTTTATTTTTTTCAAATTCCGTAAAAACTTTCTTAAAGCAACTTTTAATGACTAGTCGAATGGTAAATGTTTAAAATATTCAGAGCGATTAGTTTTTGTTTTTACACTCATATTTTGTTTTTCTTATGAAAACATACAAAGATATGCATATCATTGAATTCCATGTTTTACTCTGATTTCAACGATATGCCACATGTAGGCTTTTGTTTAATTATTGTCATTGTCAAGTTTCTATGGCAATCAAACAATATTAAATTGCTTTAGAATTGTTGATATGATATGTGAAGTAATGACTACTATAACTTGGTTACATTTTATTTTGCAAATAAATAGTTTTTGTGAGTAATATGCGTTTGTTTCTATACCAACATACCATGAAAACAATACATTTTTTAAAAGTCAGCATGTGGCACATCATTAAAATCATTGCAAAAAATGCTGTTTAATGATGTGCATATCTCCATATGCCCCCATAAGAAAGACAAACGTTGAGTTTAGAAAAACATAAACGAATCGCGTTGCAGATTTAAAACTTACTTCATTAGCTGAGTTGTACAAAGTTGCTCTAAGAATGTTTTAACTAATTTGGGTAAAACTAAAAAATATCGTTTTTGTTTAAATTACACCGAAACATTTGAAGATATTTTAAATGTGAAATCAGATTATTAATAAGCAGTAAAATACGCAACTTTGCCCCTATTTAAGCGATTCTCTATCTTTTAAAATAAGCGAGATCCCCATAGTGCCGCTCGAAAAACGGGCACCCTGTATACAGGGTGTCCGTATTTCAACAGAATATATGGGGATCTCGGTTATTTGAAGAGATAGAGAGTCCGTTGAATTAGGACGAAGTTGCGTATTTTAGGGCCCAATAATAATATCATTAAATTTGAAATATCTTTGGTTTTCGAGAAATTGTCAAAAAATGGATTTTTTTTAATTTTGTTTTTATTTTTTTATTCAAAACCTATTTAATGTAGACATTTACAACTTTGACATTATACAGGCACTTTTTAACGAGAAATCTAGTAACATATTTTATTTTAAAATAACTATAACATTTAGCCAGGGCCATAGCCAACTTTTGTTTTTCTTATGGGCGCCATTTTGGATTTTCATGTTTTTTGAAAAAGTATTTTTTTCTGAATTCATTGATGTACCAAACTTATAGTTTACTGTACATTTGATATGTATAATTTTAATCTTTTGTTTTTTGTAAAAAGTGCCTTGGAAACAGTAACTCAATCATTTGACAACTCCTAGGACCCATAATTTGCTTACATAGCACCCTTGAGGACGGGCGTCCAGCTGATTCATTACTGTACTGACAGAAATTGTATTTGTTTATAAACAAAATACTAGTAATAGGTTTGCGTTAGTGTTACTTATAACTATAAAAAACTAGATTTTTTAATAGAGTTATACAAAATATACATTGGATTCCTACAGTATATCCAAATATTAGACACAAATTTATATTCAAAAATTAGACACAAATTCAAAATTGGTTTACAATTATTCACCAAAATTTGCCAGAATTGACCTAGTTCTGACACATAGATACACTTCAAACGAAATTCGTCCTTCCTGTGTGAATAATAAACTTTTATCATTGCTCTTGATTGGACATCGACACTTATTATTATGATGACAAAAGATTGGCAGTTATTAATTCATTTTGACTGTTAACATCGAATAACTGCTGTCAAGATTTTGTTGATTAATAAATATGACGTCATTGTCTCTAAGGTACTCTTTATAAAAAAGAAAATATTATAATTGTAAAGATCAAATCTAAAATAAATCATGAGTGTAATACATCACTGAAGTCAGATAAAAATATTCTTTCAAAAAATATATAAATCCAAAATGGCGCCCATGAGAAAAACAAAAGTTGGCTATGGTCCCCGGGTAAATGTTATAGTTATCATAAAACAAAATATACTACTGGATTCTTCATTAAAAAGTACCTTTATGTCAAAGTTCTAAATGTCTAGACTCAGTATTTTTTAAATTAAAAAAAATAAAACAATTGTTTTCAGATTATTGGTAGGCCCTAGAATGCTCAACTTTGCCCCAATAAAGTTTCAAGTCAAAAAATAAATGTAAACCCGCGCCGCAAAGCGATTGAAATACTTCAAAACGCATAATTAGGAAGGACATTACTTAATAATCAAACATTGGAAAAAAACAGAACATAGGAGTTTTAATGCTAACTTCTTTATATTAAAAAAATATTTTTCGCAGAGTAAACATTTCTGCGTGGAGTCGTTCTATTATTTATTTTTTGCATTGATAAAAACCCAAATTTAAAAAAAAAATGTTAATTTTCACGAAAATAATGGTTACCATAAAATTAAATAAAAATGGCGTACTGTTAATAACGGGCAGCATAATAGCATAAATACATTTAACATTCAAGTACATTACCCGCGGGATTTGCGTGTTAAATGTGGTTTTTTAACACAAATATAAATAATTGCCTAGTTCGTTTTATTGCCGCTATGCAGTAACAGCGCTGTGCTACTCAAATCAGTTTCTTTTGTCTTACATTTGACCATGGTGGTAATGACGTCGTCGACGCCAATTTGTTAAAGTACGAAGTAATCGCGTCAACATCTTCGCCGTTCTGACTAGTTTAACCCGCGTAAAACGCGTCTGTAAACATAAAATTATTATAAAACAAAACCGACTATTAAAACTGACGCGTATTTAATAAATATATTTAATAAATGTTGTGTTATATATTGTTGTTGTCGTGAACAAAGTATAGTGTATAACTTGCATATAATGGCTATTAATCACTCGAACGACTTGCTCTACTCGCCTTTGGCTCGTTCCACAAACATCGTTCTCTTGATTAATAGCTATCATTATATGCTCGTTGTACAATATACTATTATTCAATTTTAATCCAATTATCGCTTAAAAACTATGAAGAAAATTAAACAAAAATGTCGAATTAAAACCTGAATATAGTATTTAACAAAAAAAGCCATCAAAAGTACATTTTATAATCACATTCAATTTCATTAGTGGTATAAGCACTTACATTGAATCTTTGTTGTCTTTAATAGACTTACTTTTTATAACAACTACTATTTTGAGGTTTTAATGGACATTTTTGTTCAAATTTTCTTCATCATTTTTTAAGAGATAATTATAATAAAACTAAATACAAAAATTAAATAAACGCTTCTAAAATGTTTTCATTAAACAGGAGAATGATTTTAATTAATTTGGTTTTGATAATTCAAGTCCAATAAGAGAGATAAAAACTAACATTGACATTTTTACATGGGATTTCCATTTGATGAGCCTTGAAACGGTACACATGGTATATATTCTAGTCTCTAACATTCTGAATCTCTGTCTTCAGGCTTTTCATCGGTGTCTTTCGTATTTATAATAAATTGAAAATTGGAATCATATGTATTATATTCATTTTCTACTCTAATTGTGTGTTTAATAAATCTCGACCAGTGAAGCGAAGACATTGTTTTATTTTAGTACTAATTCTTTAATGACTATATTATTTAAATTTGGAGAGGTATTATTTTTTCTTAAAGTTCTCTCTAATTGAGCCCTGATCAGCTCAATAGGAACAAAAATACAGTGATACGTAGGCAACCGTACCACTGTGTGTTCATGTCTTTCCGAACATTGGTCAATATAAAATGTTTTGTTCTTCCTTGTTTCTATATGCAATACTTCCAAAAGTTTTTGGAAGTTTTTGAATAACTCTCGTCGTGAAATAAATCATTTTTATAAAAATAATCTGCTATTTCTGATTTTCTATTTGATGCATTCGGTGCCTTATCAACTTGTCGACTATGATAAGATGCATTGTCTATAACAATTACCGATTCATTCAGTAAATTGGGAATTAACTTATTTTTGAACCAGTTTTCAAAGAACGCAGTCATATTGTCATGGTAATCAAGATGGCATTTCGAAATGTGTTTTACCGATTAAAGTAAGCAATCGTTTACCCAACCATTTTCGTTGTCACAATGTAAAATTGTAATTCGTTTTCCTCTAGATGGAAGAACTTTCATAATACTATCATCATTCTGGTCAGATCACATTTTTTTTTAAGTATCATGAGTATCGAACCAAGTTTCATCTTAATAACAAATGTCTTCCAGCGTCTCTATATTTTTAGCAAATATTCATATCACCTCTTTTTAATATTTTCTTTCTCCATTAAAAGCTTTCTTTTATCTATAGTAGAAAATGTAAAAACATTGTCTTTTAAGGATTTTCACAATGTTGCTGGACTACACGACATAATTTGCCTTTCTTTCAAAATATTATTAATAATTTTCAGTGTAGGTGCCTTCTTAGCTTTTATTATTTCATAAGCCACTTTTCTAATTGTATTAAATATTTTTGGCGTAACTTTGCCTTTATCATAATGACTTTTTCTTTCGTCGGTAGTATTTTAAACTATTTTGCTAATTGATCTTGCGGAAACATTTTCTAATAGTTCTGTTATTTCCAAAAAAATTAACTCCAAAACACCTTTATGTCCTCGATATACGTCCTTTATAATGCGTTTCGCGTCAGGTGAAAAATGATGCCGCTTTTCACCTTCATAAAGTTGGCACCCCCACTTTGCCAAAATCTAATTAAAATATGCCTATAATTTAGGACTAATTAAAGACTAATTTGTACCCACAAAATTAGAATTTGTACCAACTTAGTTTCGCCGGAAAACCGATTATTATTATGGGGGTGCTAGCTTGACTAAAGTTAGCACCCCCACCATTCTCAATTGAAATTTAACCAGGTGCATCCAAAACTTTGAATTAAAGACTAATTTGTACCCATGTTTGTTTCTCATTGTTTAAACAATTATAAATTATTTAAACAATTTATACATTATTTAGCCAATTTATAACAAAAAAAGTACTTTTCATAATTAATAAACAGAAATGTAGAGTATAAAATTAGGACTAATTAGTACCCACAAGTATTTTGTTTTAAACAATTTTTTTGTTGATAAAATAATTTTCGGATTAATTAATTTTAAATCTCGATTTTCGGTATAAAACCGTAATAAAAAATTGGAACCACAATAAAACTAGATAGACTTGTGTTTCTAATCTAGGACTAATTTGTACCCACAAGCATTTTGTTCTAAACAATATTTTTGTTGATAAAATAATTTTCAGTTAAATCTCAAATTTCGATTTTCGGTATAGAAGCGTCAAAAAAATTGGGATCACAATAAAACTCGACAAATTAGTGTTTCTAATTTAGGACTAATTTGTACCCATAAGCATTTTGTTATAAAAATTTTTTGTTAATAAAATAATTTTCGGTTAAATCTCATATTTACATTTTCGGTATAAAACCGTAAAAAAATTTGGAACCACAACAAAACTCGACAAACTAGTGTTTCTAATTTAGGACTTATTTGTACCCATAAGCATTTTGTTATAAACATTTTTTTTAATAAAATAATTTTCGGTTAAATCTCATATTTCGATTTTCGATATAGAACCGTCAAGAAAATTGGGATCACAATAAAACTCGACAAATTAGTGTTTCTAATCTAGGACTAATTTGTACCCATAAGCATTTTGTTATAAACAATTTTTTGTTAATAAAATAATTTTCGGTTAAATCTCATATTTAGATTTTCGGTATAAAACCGTAAAAAAATTTGGAACCACAACAAAACTCGACAAACTAGTGTTTCTAATTTAGGACTTATTTGTACCCATAAGCATTTTGTTATAAACATTTTTGTTATAAACATATTTCGATTTTCGGTATAAAACCGTAAACAAATTTGGAACCACAACAAAACTCGACAAACTAGTGTTTCTAATCTAGGACTTATTTGTACCCATAAGCATTTTGTTATAAACATTTTTTTTTAATAAAATAATTTTCGGTTAAATCTCATATTTCGATTTTCGGTATAAAACCGTAAAAAAATTGGGATCACAATAAAACTCGACAAACTAGTGTTTCTTATTTAAGACTAATTTGTACCCATAAGCATTTTGTTATAAACATTTTTTTTAATAAAATAATTTTCGGTTAAATCTCATATTTCGAAATTATTTTATCAACAAAAATATTGTTTAGAACAAAATGCTTATGGGTACAAATTAGTCCTAAATTAGAAACACAAGTTTATCTAGTTTTATTGTGGTTCCAATTTATTATTACGGTTTTATACCGAAAATCGAGATTTAAAATTAATTAATCCGAAAATTATTTTATCAACAAAAATATTGTTTATAACAAAATGCTTATGGGTACAAATAAGTCCTAAATTAGAAACACTAGTTTGTCGAGTTTTGTTGTGGTTCCAAATTTTTTTACGGTTTTATACCGAAAATCTAAATATGAGATTTAACCGAAAATTATTTTATTAACAAAAAATTGTTTATAACAAAATGCTTATGGGTACAAATTAGTCCTAAATTAGAAACACTAATTTGTCAAGTTTAATTGTGATCCCAATTTTTTTGACGGTTTTATACCGAAAATCGAAATTTGAGATTTAACTGAAAATTATTTTATCAACAAAAATATTGTTTAGAACAAAATGCTTGTGGGTACAAATTAGTCCTAAATTAGAAACACAAGTTTATCTAGTTTTATTGTGGTTCCAATTTTTTATTACGGTTTTATACCGAAAATCGAGATTTAAAATATATTAATCCGAAAATTATTTTATCAACAAAAAATATGTTTAAAACAAAATACTTGTGGGTACTAATTAGTCCTAATTTTATACTCTACATTTCTGTTTATTATTTATGAAAAGTACTTTTTTTGTTATAAATTGGCTAAATAATGTATAAATTGTTTAAATAATTTATAATTGTTTAAACAATGAGAAACAAACATGGGTACAAATTAGTCTTTAATTCAAAGTTTTGGATGCACCTGGTTAAATTTCAATTAAGAATGGTGGGGGATCTAACTTTAGTCAAGCTAGCACCCCCATAATAATAATCGGTTTTCCGGTGAAACTAAGTTGGTACAAATTCTAATTTTGTGGGTACAAATTAGTCTTTAATTAGTCCTAAATTATAGGCATATTTTAATTTGATTTTGGCGAAGTGGGGGTGCCAACTTTATGGAGGTCCGCTTTTCCCGGTTATTTCGTTGACAGGAAATAGGAATTTCTATAACTGAAGTAAAAACCATTATGAGATAAAAATTCTATAATTAAAAGTCTCACGCTTTGTTCAGAGTTGGGACGGGGTGTTAAGCGTGGCGTTCGCGTCATCATTTATATAAGATATTTTCTTGATCGTTTTTCAATTATTACTAAACGCGATGCTACACTGTGTTGCGAAGACTTATCGAGCGGCCCTGTACTAAAATTATACTTAAAATTTGACGATTCATTTATGCGATCGTATTCTACATTCTTGAAAACCTAGGAATATAAATCATCAAAAGCTATTTGTAATTTTAGTATGTTTAAATTATACTATAAAACAATCACATTGATATTATTTCTGTAGTAAAAATAAGTATTGAGTTTATCACATTTGTCAACTTTTTAAAATATATATATTATAAAAAAAACAATTTTTAACTTGCTTGCAAAAGTTTATAATTTTTATCATATTATACAATTTGTTGTCATAGTTAATTAGGCATATATGTGCCCGTTTTTCGAGCTGCGCTATGGCGATCTCGCTTATTTTAAAAGATAGAGAATCATACATGAGGGCAAAGATGTATATTTTGGTGCTTATTAAATTACTTTGGTATTTAAAATATCTTCAATTGTTTCGATGTGAATAATATAAGAAATTTTCAAAGCACATTTTTATTATACAATAAAACACTTTTTACTTTAAAATTGAAACACGATTTTAACTTTGTTTGTACAACTAAGACTTTATTAAGTGACTATAGTTTCGACAACTTTAACTTTTCATTTTCAAACTGAAAGTGATTTAAACTAACAATTGAACAGGTATATATACTTAAAATGAAGGTCTTATAATTGCGTTAAAAATGGGGGTATATATTGGGTGGAGCTCGTCGTTGATGACGGGGATTTCCGGATTAGCGTAGGCTTTGTGAATTTCCAAAGACTCCAGGAGGTCCATCTTACGGCCCTTCTCGGCGAAATGTATAATTGACAGTACATCCTCACCAAAAGCATGATTATTTTCAATTATATGTTTGGCAAGCGAGGACTTATCAATCAAATTAAGCCGAAAAGAACGAGGATGTTCCTTGAGTCTTGCATTAATATTACGACTAGATTGTCCTATATATACTGCGTTACAATCTTTACAAGTAGGATTGTATATTCCTGATCTTTGAGTATTTTCTATTGCTGTTTTTGGACTAAAAATTATATTCCTTATTTTCTTAAATCGTTTCAAAGCTACTGTTATATTATGTTTTGATAAAATGTTTTTAATTATTAATGAAATGTCACCAAAGAAGGTAAGGGGTTTATAAATTAGTTGATTTTGTGACGTTTCCTGGCTTGCATACACATCGTAGAAAAGAATAAGGAATTGGTAGCATTAAAAAGCATATTTCTTTTTTACCAAAAATCGAAAGGGGTAGGCCTTGGATCAAAATTTAAACCTGCATAAGTCTATCTCACTCCCACTCACGTATTTCCCACCCTTAAAAATCGTAAATTTCTGCAGATAGGAAAAACTAACAAATATTTATCTCCCGTCAAAATTGAGCTAGCTCAATGCAATTTTTGTTGTTGTTTCGCTATAATTAGGAGAGAAGTGGGGAAATTTTATTTGGTACCATGACTACTTTTGTGGCTCAAAAAAGCGGCTAAGCGATGTTTAAAATAATCATATTTACCATTTTCAAGAAAACTAAAAGAACTATGACAAAAAGCATGAACTTGTTAAATGTTTATTTTTTTTATTCTCTACAATTTTTATTTGAAACATTTTTCGACTATGTTAATAATTCACAAGATACGAAGAAACGCTACGAGTAAACATCCACTTCCGGTTTCCGGTCTTCACTAATTTTTAAATAGGCGCCAGACATTATAGAATAGAACCCACATATAAAATTTTATGACAATCCCATCAGCCGACACGTAACTGCCAGTCTAAGGTGTCAAATTGTTTAGAGGGAATGGCAAAGCTATACTGATGAGAGATAAAACTCGAAACGCGTCTATAGATGGCCTGAATAATTTGACCCAAATTGTTACATTTGCAGTAGGTTACTGTATGTAACAGCAAACACTTGTTGTATAATTCAATGTCCGTCGGGGTATTAGCCCGGGAAGTAGTTGTTTCAATGAGTTTTTGATATAGTCTTTGTAAGACTAACTTGTTGTAGATTGCGAAAAGAATCGCACTTTTAATGTTTGAAGTATTCTGCAACCAAGAATTGGCAATTTCATTTATACTTCAAATAAACATTAAAACATTGGGAAAAGTAGTCGAGAATTAAGATTATTTGCAAAAATAGTCATTAAAAAAACAACGTTTAATTTATATTTTTATTTTAATTATAAGTAAAGAGCATAACAATATTTCACAAATCTAAATGCATTTCCACCCAACCAAAAAGTAAATAGTAAAACTAAACGGGACATATTTTACTTCACAAACAATTTGGAAATTTGCGCTTGGGCCGCATTCACACTCGCTTCGGGCCGCTGGTTGGACATCCCTGGTATCTTACGTAATTTGGTCCTTATTTTTTATTTGAAACTTGCTTATCTTAATGAATTTAATTACTAAAGAATCAAACTGTTCAATCAAATACCTATGTTTTAACGCTTAATTTCACATTATAATATTCACTAAATATTAATAAAATATCTAATACAATAGAAACCAATACAAATCCTTTACTTAATCGTGTGCAAAATATTATTACATCATTTATATTGATAAAGCCACAATCACGTTTTAGCTGAGTGTCAATAGCGCTTCATTTTTCGAGCGAATCAAACACCCTTAAAAAATACGTTTTTTTTTTCATTTTGATGAAAACAAACAGTTTTTTTACAGAACGTGATTTTTTCACTGAAACAGTGTTTGAAACACTAACAATTAAAAATGTGTTTAAAACATGCTTAAAACACCTTATTAATAGATGTTAGCACACAGTTCTAAGGATGATATTGACATTTTCAGATTAATAAAACGTTTTAGTAGATTACTATTGTAAGTTTACAATTAATAATTTAATTGCCTTAGTTATACATAACCTCAATTTTCATAGCAAAATAGGATTATTTAGAACTTATTTAATAATACAATATTTTATAAATGTATAAAGCTTATCAGAATATTTTGAACTTCACTTGAAATTAGTGTTTTATACGCGTGGCGCATGAAGTAAAATTTCGAGTTTAGAAAAAACTGAAAATTTGGTTTGGTCGCGTAGCGCTACGCGACCAAACCAAATTTTCAGGCTTTTCTAAACTCGAAATTTTACTTCATACTTAGTCTGGGAGTGGAGATACTCGTTAGTTTACTTTTGTTTTTTTATGTGTGTGAAAATGTATTTCTTCTGATAAATTATTAGATTGAAATTTATTTTTTCAATCTAATAATTTATCAGAAGAAATACATTTTCACACACATAAAAAAACAGTGTAATATACATATAAATTACTTGATTACAATGAAGTTAGAACACATGAAAATGTAATGTTGCCACGTCAATTTTATCATTATTTCAAAACTAACCTATAGCATGTAGATTTTGCTCTATTTATACGAAATGTTAGTATCGTGTTTGTATGCGTTTAGTAGAGATTAACTAGCATTAAACTATGATGATATTAACAGCAATTCTATTAATAAGGCTGAACATGTTTAAAACACGTTTGAAATCACATTTATGCATACATATTTGTGACATTTATGATAAAATGTTATTTTTAATAATGTAATTTGAAATATCTTCAATAATTTAACTAAAATTTAAAAACGTAAACAAAAATCGTTTAATAAAGTAGTATAAAATATAGTTCAACTAATTTAAGACAATAAAATAAACGATTTAAACAAATTTTACATGTTTTAAACGAATTTAACATTTAAAACATGTTTAAAACAAAATCGTTTAAAACACGGCGACTGTTTTTAAATATGTTTAAAACACTGTTTTAAAACAAATTGTTTTAAACATAACAACCCCGCCCTTAACACATTGCGTGCCATGTCTTTCATATATGATACATGTGATATACATGTAGAGGCAACGTCTTTCATTTCTGTTAGACAGGTACGCTTCTATTCACGGCGATGTCATTTACATATGAATGACGCCACAATGTTTATTTTAGTACAAATACATACAAATAATGTAAAATAACAGTTTGGTCTCCAGCGTTATTTTGCCGATGACACCTTGGGACGCAATGTGTTATGTATATACATTACAAAGCTTGCGCTGTAAAATTTCAGGCATTCGTTGTTTTTTATTAGGGTTCAATTTGAAGTTTCTAACGAGTGTTTCCACTTGTTGATTAAGCATGAAGTAAAATTTCGAGTTTAGAAAAGGCTGAAAATTTGGTTTGGTTGCGTAGCGATTAAGTCAAATCTTCAGGATAATCTAAACTCGAAATTTTAAACACTCGTCAGAAGCTTTAAATTGACCGCTTTTATAAAAACAACGAATTTCTGAAAAGTTACCAAACGGTGTATTTATTAATATTATGAACTTTAAAAAAAATACAAGTAATTTAATTTTGAATTCTTTTAGCTACAAATACTGAACACAAATTCAATTTTGATATTTGTTTTCTGGTTTCACAAAAGATTTTAGCTCGTTCGTGGACGAAACAGTGACCTGTTTCTGTTGAAGAAACATAATCATTCTATAAAAGAACGAAAAACATAAAATAACATGTGATAGATATTTAGAAACATTAATTGGTCAAATGTAAATTATATAATGTAATTTTAAGAATTTGTGTTATTATTTTTCTTTTTCTTCTAAATTTAATTTTGAATTGATTTTTTTTTCACTTATCATATGTATTCAATTAACCTATTGAGAACTATTATTTTTATTTTTGATTTTTATTATTTACGTTATTCTATATTTAATGTTGCTATCTAAATGATATTATAACTCTTGTGTTGCGGAGACACACATGAATAAGTAACACTGGGAGTAGCATATTCGAAATTATTTTTCTTTTCTTTAGCAATGAAAATTGGACACTTAAATGTACGCTCTTTATTACCGAAAATTAACAATATTAGAGAACCTATAATTCGATTGGAATTTAATGTATTTGCAGTATCTGAAACTTGGTTATTTGATAACATAGATAGTGACATGAAAAATGTTAAAGGCTATACAGTTGTAAGACGCGATCGCCCTCATAGAGCTGGTGGCGTTTGCATATACTTACGTAATAAATATAAATATAAAATAATATATAGTGACCCAGGAATTGAACAATTATGGATATCATTTAATAACATTGCAATAGGTGTTTTATATAGACCTGAATATACAAATTATAAATACTTTCTAAATCAGTTGGAGCTTTCAATTGATAATGCACTTTCCTCATGCGAAAAGATTATTTTTTTAGGAGATTTTAATATAGATATGGGAAAGGTAGATAATACCAAAACAACTGTTCTTAATTCCATTTTACAATCATTAGATATAAAGCATATTGTTACACATCCCACAAGAATTACACTTACATCTGCCACTTTAATCGATTTAATTATTATTTCTAATAATTATTTTATAAAAAACACATATGTATTAGATATTGTATTTTCTGATCATGATTTAGTATATGTTGACCTCGAAGATGATATTGAAGAGTCATCAGCTGCATTTATTACTTACCGCGACTTTTCAAATTTTAATTATGGTTATTTATGCTCAGAACTTGATTCAACACCTTTAGCACAACTGTATTCCTTCTAAGAGATTGATGATAAAGTTAACTTATTTAATAACTGACTTTTAGATGTGTTTGATCATTTTGCTCCCTTTAAAACCATATATGTAAAAAAAGGCAACCAAATTGGTTAACGGATAATATTAAATTATTAATCTTTCTTAAAAATAAAGCCAAAGTTAAATTTCGCAAAACTAAAAATTCCCATAATTGGGAATACTATAAGAGTCTACGCGAATTACACTAGTTTGGCGATAAAAAATGAGAAGAAATCATATATGTATACAGTGGAAGATAAAAAATACACAACCTGGGAAACTGTGGAAACAACTAAGAGACCTCAATATTATTTCTAATAAATCACATGTAGATATATCGGAACTCGGTACTGCCAGTGATATCAATAATTACTTCATTGATTCAATACCAAAACTTGATGTTGACTTTAGTGTAGTTATAGGTGAATACAATAGTCATTTAAAATGTAATTTTACCGAACTTTTCGATTTTAAACTTGTTGGTATAGAAGATGTTAACCAAATAATTTTAAACCTAACGCCCAGGGAAATGATGGATTAAATCTTAAACTGTTGAAATTGAGTTGGTCATATATAGTTCCATTTGTCACAAATATAATAAATAGTTGTTTCTTAGAAAACACATTTCCAAGTAGCTGGAAAAAGGCATTGATCCTGCCTCTACTAAAAATTAAAAATCCTACTGAGTTAGAACACCTGCGGCCTGTAAGTATTTTACCCACTCTCTCTAAGATAATAGAAAGGTTAATACTTAATTAAATTAAAGAACACTTAGCTACTTACAACATTTTGCCAAAGTTACAATCAGGATTTAGAGAAGGGTATAGTTGTAACACTGCACTTTTAAAAGTCACTGATGATTTTCTTGAAAGTTGTGATAAGGGTAAGGTAACTGCATTGGTACTCCTCGACTATAGCAAAGCTTTTGACACACTAAACCATCAAGTTTTATTTGCAATTTTAAAGTATATAGGCTTTAATCAATCATCAATACTTCTATTAACTAGTTATTTAAATAATCGGAATCAGGCAGTTAAACTAGAATCTTATGTCTCTGATTTTGTAGCAGTATCATCAGGTGTCCCTCAGGGGTCAATTGTAGAGCCATTGTTGTATACCATATATTCTCCAAATATAATAAACAGCATCTCTCACTGTAATTATCATATGTACGCCGACGATACTCAAATATACATTTCATTTCATCCTCATCAATTCCATGATGCATTACTAAAATTAAATGAAGATCTGAACACATTAAATCAAGTATCAATAATAAGTATCCTGTTAAATCCATCGAAATCAACTTATTTGTTGTTTGGGCCAAAAATAAAATGCGCTGAAGTATTACCTAACTTTAAACCTTTAATTAATAACGAGGCGAACCCATTCAGCACGAATGGAAAAAAAAATAGGTATTGTGATGGATAATACTTTTAGATATTGCAGCTTCACATCAAAATGCATAAATACAGCTTTCTGCAATCTAAGACGTATTTACCATAACAGCGAATTTTTGAATAAAAATATTAAAATCTTGCTCTGTGAAACGACAGTTTTATCACAATTCACCTACTACTCTTCTCTAATCAATGCATGTCTTGACCAAGCTACTAAGTCACGGATTCAAAGAGTTCAAAACGCGTGCATCAGACTGATTTATGGATTGCGCAGGCGTGATAGAATAAGTCATAAACTCGGGGATTTAAAATGGCTAAACATGGAGAACCGCCGAAAACTGCACAGCTATTGTTTATACACTGCCGAGCATAAAACTAGGGTCACTCCGTAATTTGAATTTTTTAAAATTGTTTTTAGAAATCTTTAGTTTTTTACTTGTTTCTTCGGTTGTAACAGTTCACTGAGTGATTGCTTGAATAAACAGAAGAGTTTTTGTTGTTCAAAGTTAATTGAAAGTAATTAAAATGAACAATTTCAATTTAATATGCTAAGTAATGAAAATGAACAATTTTACTTTCATATGCTTTTGTTAAAACAAAAGAAACTTAAGGACTTCAGTAGCGAGTATTCCCTCCTCTGGCAGTGATAACAGCTTGCAAACGACGAGGCATGCCCTGGATCAGATTTTGGATCATATTCTGTGGAAGATTGTCCCTTTCCTGCACCAGTATGTCGCGAAGCTCTCTAGAATTTTTGGGGCCCTGCACATGTCTCCGAAAACGTTTGTCCATCTCATCCCAAACATGCTCAATTGGGTTTAAATCTGGACTGCGAGCAGACCAAACAAATCGCGTGATTTGACACTCAGTAACTATCCGAGCAGTGTAGGGCCTTGCGTTATCATGCATAAATGTTGCGTCGTCACCAAAAATAATCATGAACGGTAACACATGGTTTTCTAGAACCTCTGTCAGGTACCTATGCGCAGTCAACGTGTCATTCTCGATAAAGACTAACTCCGTATGAGTGTCAAAAGATATGCCTCCTCATGCCATAACTGATGCTCCACCAAATGCAAGTCGCTCGGCAATACATGCTTGAGCATATCTCTCGCCTTGTCGTCGCCACACTCTTACACGTCTATCTGAGCCCGTATGACAGAATCGCGATTCCTCGGAAAACAATACGCGACTCCAATCCACTATTGTCCAAGCCAAATGTTCTCGTGCAAAATTCAACCTCACTATCCGGTGTTCACGGGAAAGTCTAGGTCCAGGAGCTCTAGTTCGAGAAGATAATCCAGCAGCATGAAGTCGCCTCCTAACTGTCCACTCACTTGTGTTTACATATCTCACTTCTTGCAGATGAATTTGAAGGGAAACTGCCGTAACCGTTCGGTTTCTCAGAGCACTAAAAACGAGAACGCGGTCATCTCTAGCTATTGTAGTCTTGCCTCGCCCTGAACCAGGTCTTCGAGTGAGCAGACCAGTCTCTTCGTACCGCCGCCATACTCGTTGCACACTCGAGAGACTTACATCAACCTTTCTTGCAGTTTCGCGCAGACTGCGGCCGTCTTCTGAAGCCGCAATTCGTGCCGCAACAACAGGATTTATGCTCATTGCAAAACACTAACAATGACAACAATACACAAACAATTTGCAACAGATAGATGTCATCACAGAAACAAAATCTATGCTTGTTTGTTTAAACAAAAGCATATGAAAGTAAACTTGTTTATTTTCATTACTTAGCATATCAAATTAAAATTGTTTATTTTCATTACTCTTAATAAACTTTGAACAACAAAAACTGTTTTGTTTATTAAAGCAATCAGTTAGTAAACTGTTAAAACCGAAAGTCCCTACTTTTATGCTCGGCAGTGTATTATAATATAGTCAAACAAAAAACACCTATTTATTTATTTGAAAAACTGTGTTATAGAAGTGATGTTCATAATATTAATATTAGAAGTCGAGGAAGATTATCGCCACCAGCACACAAAACAACATTATATGAGAGATCGTTCCATTTTACAATTGTCAACTTCTTAAATAAATTGCCTTTATTTTGGACTAACATCGATTCCAGAGTTTATTTTAAAAAAGCGTTTATTTAATATGTTATTTTTAGAACAGTCCAATTAAGTTTAATATATTCAATATTGTTTTTTCTTTTCTTTTTAGTAATACATGTGTGTTCGTTGTATTATTTGGTAGTATTATTTAGTAGTATATGTAATATTTCAAGGTGTAATGGAAGATCAGAGTGTACATTTTGTACACATCTGAATTACATATTATTTTTTCTTTAACAGAATGTTATAATCTTGTATAAATTATATTGTATAATGTATCTTCTGTTGGAAAAATAACATTTATTATTATTATTATTATTATTATTATATGCACTTTGTGCATTCGTGTCACTGACGATGCCACTATGGAGCATTAGATGGCGTTAGCCATCGAAATCCATTAATAGTTTTCACATATTGGCTTGAAATAGTCAGAAATGTTCAGTATTCCTCAGCACGGGGTCGGGACCACAATGAAGAGGACCTTGAAGTCCGAAACGCGTCTGTGGGTATCTGGTGCCGGAATACTGAACACAAATTCAATTTTGACAAATACTAATGTTCATTTTTCGGAATATATTTTAATTCATATGTAAATAGTTGAATTATTAAATATTAGACTACGTGGATTATTCAAATACATATTCGAATGTTCACCAATTTAATTTATTTCGATGTTCGAATATTTACGCACATTGTTGCTACATCAATCAATATGTGTTCAATCAAATTTGTATAGAACTCATTGTCACATTTATAATATATTTAATTATGTTTCAGTTTACGTAATAATAAAAGGCCAATTTTATTACATTTTATACTTTTTTCAGCAAGAAATTAATAGTTTATAAACAATATATATATTTATGAAGTATCTTTCTAAAAAAAACACATGTTGAACTTCACTTTATTTTAAATCAGTGCTTTATACGCGTGGCCCATAAAGTAATATTTGTAGTTAAGAAAATCCTGAAAATTTAGATTTGCTGGGGCGTGCCTCGCTTCGCTCGCGCGGCCCTGGAAATCCAAATGTTCAGGCTTTTCTAAACTCAAAATCAAAAAGTGGAAACACTCGTTTAAATTGACGCTTTCATAAAAAATAAAGAATTCCTGAAAATTTATCAAACGCTGTAATTATCTGGATATGTATACTTAAAATTCCCTATATAATTATTTGCATTGTATGTTCAGCAGAGTTGTTGTGTTTAAAACACTTTCATTTAAAACAGTGTTTTAAACATGTTTAAAAACAGCCGCCGTTTTCTAAACGATTTTGTTTTAAACATGTTTTAAATATTAAATTTGTTTAAAACATGTTTTAAAGGTTAAATTTGTCTAAAACATTTTTTCATTATCTTAAATTTGCTAATTATATTTTATACTACTTCATTAAGATTTTTTCTTTAGGTTTTTTAATTTTAGCTAAATTGTTGAAGATATTTCAAATTACATTATAAAACATAACATTTTATTACAATAAAACATCAGAACTGTGTGTGCATAAATGTGATTTTTAAATACAGGTATTTTTTTTTTAGGTATACATATGCAAACACTATACATTTTAAGACATTCGTTGTTTTTTTTTTTAAAGATTTAAATTTGGATCCTTAAACGAGGGTTTTCCACTCCCAGACTAAGCATGAAGTAAAATTTCGAGTTTAGAAAAGCCTGAAAATTTGGATTGGCCGCGTAGCGAAGCGGAGCGGCCAATCCAAATTAGGCTTTTCTAAACTCGAAATTTTACTTCATGCGCCACACGTATGAAACACTGAAATATCGTAATGTTTAAAAAATATGGCTTTAGCAATCTAATTTGTAGATGTGAATAAAACGTGAGTCAAATTCTGCGCTGAACAAATTGTTTAAAACAGTGATTATAGGCAACCCAATAACTCTAACGTATATTAGGTTGCCTATAATCGTTATTGTATGTATGTGTTTTTAAAACTTCACTGTAAATCCGTGTTTTTAAGCGTGACGCATGAAGTAAAATTTCGAGTTTAGAAAAGCCTAATTTGGATTGGCCGCTCCGCTTCGCTACGCGGCCAATCCAAATTCTTAGGCTTTTCTAAACTCAAAATGTTGGAAAGATAATAAATCATAAACCACAAGTTTATGTAAATCAGTAAACAAATGTTACATAAATAACTCTAAACTTGAAATTTTACTTCATGCGCCACACGTATGAAACACTGAAATATCCCAAAGTTTAAAATATACGGCTTTAGCAATCCAATACGTAGATGTGAATAAAACGTGAGTCAAATTCTGCGCTGAAGAAATTGTTTAAAACAGTGATTATAAGCAACCCAATAACTTTAACGCATATTAGGTTGCCTATTATCGTTATTGTATGTGTGTGTTTTTTTTAACTTCACTGTGAATCAGTGTTTTTAAGCGTGGCGCATGAAGTAAAATTTCGAGTTTAGAAAAGCCTAATTCGGATTGGCCGCTCCGCTTCGCTACGCGGCCAATCCAAATTATTAGGCTTTTCTAAACTCGAAATTTTACTTCATGCTTAGTCTGGGAGTGAAAAACACTCGTTAAAAGTTTGAAATTAACCGCTTTCAAACAACGAATTCCCGCAAATTTAAAAAACGCTGTAATTATCTGAGTATGTAAACTCGACATTTTACTTCATGCTTAGTCTGGGAGTGGAAAACACTCTTGAAACAAGAAATTCACGCAAATTTAAAAAAGAATGCTGTAATTGCCGGGATATGTATACTCAAAAGAAAAATGCTCTGTATGTTCTGTTGTAAACATGTTTAAAACATGTTTTAAACATATTTTTAATTGTTAATGCTTCAAACGCTGTTTCAATAAAATAACACGTTTTGTAAAAAAACTGTTTTAATAAAATGAAAAAAAAACGTTTTTTTTAACAACCCTGATGCTCAGAGCGAAATAAAATTTACTGTAACTACAACACCACGTGTAACTGTTCTAAAAACAATTGGTGTTGGTTAGGCAATGCTGATTTTATTTATCAATGACACATCCTATCTAATGGTAGCACACGAACATAACTTTCTCTTTACATATGTATTTTATCACGTAAAGTGAAACAAAAAAAAAATTACATTTTCAACCTAATAACTTAATTTGTTGATATATTTTTTGATATATTATGTAATTATTATTTTATTAATTATTGTGTTATATCTTCATGTTTTGTTTTAAATATTATTTTTCTATCGTAAACTTGTCCTGTTAATAGGTCTCCTGTTGGGCAATAAATGATATTATTATTATTATTTGGTAAAAAATCACACACGCATATATTCGTTGGCTACAATTAAAAACAATAATTAATATAATTATTTAATGATTGACATCGAGGCTATCGAATTAAGTAATTTAAATAAATAAGCGATCTTTATATATTTTTTTGTTATGGAATCTATGACTCAATTTATTTAAATTATCATCTCTATAAACTTTTTTACGGACCTGATTTCCACTTAAAAATGTTAAAAAAGTTTTTTTAATTATTTACCAGGCGAGTCTGTGGGTAAACTTCGTTATGATTTCAAGATAATTAAGTAAAACACTTTGTTTATTCACTGTGCGTCGAGTTGTAACGTCAATGCTTTGAAGTACTTAAAAGCGGAAAAAAGTTTGAATTCGTGATAATTAGTTTTGTTTAATTCATTTTTGTTGAAATCCTGTGAGTTTTTTTTGCTTCGATTGTTGTATACAGGTTTAAGTATTGCGCAATGTTATGATATCGCATTACATAAACAGACACTGGAAAAGAAAGACATGTGTTTTTTTATTTAACAGATTCACCTTTTTTCCAAATGGTTATTAATTTTAAATAACAGCCATATTAATTATCTTTACAACTAATTTCTTATCATTTTCAACGCACGTACATATGTATGTATGCATGTACGATAATACATAAGGGAAAACATTGTTTTCGGTTTTATCCGAAAAACTGATATGGTAATTCTCACGTGTTATCATTTCGATCATTCTATTTAAATAATTTATAATTTTTGAAGTCCATATATTTCCTAGAAATATTTTAAAGGTGCGTATTTAACTAGGAATACCTTAATTACTAATACTTCTAAATATTTAAATAATATACAGTGATTTTGTAATTTTCGTTATCCTCTGTCGGCATATTTAAATTTTTATTCTTTATTTGTTCAGTAATATGGAAAGTTTCTAGTAGCACCTAATACACATTTGAAAATAAACAAGTGTTGGTATAAAATTAAACCTCACATACAGTAATATAAACAATGACTAATCGCTGTGTACTTAAATAAAATGAAAAGATGTTTAGCCAGTTGGAATGTTTAATCAAAATTAAAAATTAGAAATATTTACATTTTCATATTAAACTAGACGATTCATAAAAATACAGCA
Source organism: Philonthus cognatus (assembly GCA_932526585.2). Classification (NCBI taxonomy): domain Eukaryota; kingdom Metazoa; phylum Arthropoda; class Insecta; order Coleoptera; family Staphylinidae; genus Philonthus; species Philonthus cognatus. The sequence continues at coordinate 96,675,110 of OW052243.1, forward strand.
GTCAGTATTATGTCTGTGAATGTTTAAAATTGATGTATTCAAATACTTCTTCATTCAAAAAAATGTTTAGCTAGTTGGAATGTTTAATTAAAATGAAACAAATAATAGTATAATTTGAACAAGTTTCTCATCTTTCACGTGGTGAAACATATTTAACTATGATTTAAAAAAGAAGAAACCACTTGGTTAACCAAGTGTTTTTTTTAAATCAAATAATAGTATATTATTCAACAAGCGCATAATGAAAGCTATTAATCATGAGAATGAGGTTTACGGAACGAGCCGCAGGCGAGTGGAGTAAATCATTCGAATGATTAATAGCCATTATGCGCGAGTAGAATACTATACTTTATCCACAACCACAAAATGTATATTCATTCTTGCTTACTGCAACTTTTCAAGAATAAGAACATAATTCATTAAATCATTTACTTTTAATTATAACTAAGAAATACAAATAATAATACTATTTATTAGGATTAATGTTAATAGTAACGTTAGAACAATTATTAAACATAATAGGGGGCATTGAAGTGGGTACACCAAGATTTACGGTTTGATCCAAAATATCGAAATTAACGGAATTTGTGCTGGAAGATGCAGCTGTTACATTATTTGCTGTCGATTCTATTGACGATGCAATTTTACTGGCCGTTTCCTTTTTGTTTTCCAAAGAATCGTTAATATAGCCTTCTGCAACCGCAGTTGACTTCCATCCTCCATGACGTTTTAACGCAGTGATGTCTCCACCAGCATTAACCAAAATGGTGGCTGAGGTTCTTCTAAAGCTATGGCCTGTATATTGCTCAGGATTGGATAATTTCAAAAAACTGGAGATATCCCTTCCCATTTTTGTAAATTTATTAATACCAATTCGCTGTTTAGTACATTTTCCATTTTGAAAATTTTGAAAGAAATAATCACAGTTTATCTGCTTTCGGAGGCACAAATATTTTTTTACAATGTGGTAAAAATTACCAGATACTGTAAATTTCCTACAAATTTTAGTTTTTGTGGTTGGCACCTTAATCATATAGCAGGAATTAAGGTCTTCTTTATCTTTAATTTTCATGTTATACAGCTCATTTGAACGACAAGCGCCCATTAAACCCATAATTAATGCAACCTGAAGAAAAAATTACTGCAATTTTTAAAAAATATTAAAATAATTTAAAACTTACTTTTGTTGCAAGAAATTTGTCATCCGGTGCATTTGCAATGAAACTGTTAACATTTTCTGGGGAGAAAGTGTTGGCTTTTTTCGGAGTAAACCCTTCATTTTTTCTTTTCAAAAAAGCTAGAAGTTTGCCATAGTTTCCAATATTGATGTTTTCAAAGATTTTCAATGTACTTTTTAGCATCGAATACTTCTACCACAACGATGAGGTGTTGTATTTTTTTGATAATTCAGTAAAATACACCAAAACTACCGACTCAGTTGAAGAATGTGCTTTTTTCTCCTTTTTCCATTCACAAAACGTGTTCTATGTACTTTGGTATATGTTGCGAGACTTTTTAGGCAACAAATTGATGGAAGCGATTTCTGCCGCGTCCCTTATTTCCGGGGGTGTCAACAAGTCAGGATCGGATTCCATGTTGCTTCTTTCACCTTCGATAAACTATTAACCACACTATCACAACACAATTAACACAATTTGCTTTCAATTTATAAATTGTTTTTGTTTATGTCAAAATTGATTAACATGAGGTATCCTGATTTTGTAGTGATTTCTTATTATTCACAGTTGAGCAGTGATAAGTCAAAATATTACTCACAGGTTTCATAACCTATTTATAATAAACGTCATTATTATTGACTCTTAGCATGTATAATTATAATATTATAGAGTGGTTGTGGATAAAAGTATTTAAATTTTTAAATTCATAAAAAAAACAGAATCAGAATTAAGGCTGAGAATTTTTAAAATAATGTATTCGAATATATACTCAAAAATATGTTGAACTATTCTAACTAATAAAATATTTAAATATTTGAATATTTAAATATTTGAATATTCATATTTGAATATGTTTTTGAATGAATATTCGAATACTTCAATTTTAAATATCTCTCGTTATAATCAAAACAAGTATCCTTAATATACCGGGTGTTAACTTGGCGGACGCAACCTAGGAAATCCCATGTAAATTTTGAAATGTTCAGATTTTGCATTTACCTTTTTTGTAGAGGGAAAAATTCTGAATTGATTCGTGTTAACGTTTATCACTTTACTTTTCACTAAGTTAAAATAATTAAGAAAAAGTAATGTGATTTTATAAAAATAATGACATGCCATGGAATTGAAAAAACAATTGCGGATGTCAAAATAGCAAAAGATATCAAAGTCACTTGATTAAAGTAAATGTTTTCGAAATGATTTACACTTACAAGAAAAAATTCTCCTAATAAAGTGGTATTAGGCAGACCACAGTTATCACGATGTTTGCGTTATGTTTTTTGTCGTTAATTAAGTAACAGCAATATCTGGTGCTATTTTGACATCCGCAAGTGTTGTATCAATTCCATAGTATGTCATTATTTTTATAAAATCACATTACTTTTTCTTAATTATTTTAGCTGTGAATTTTCTGATATTCGCTGATTTTTAAAAGAGTTCAATTTGAAGCTTTAAACGAGTGTTTTCCACTCCCAGACTAAGCATGAAGTACATTTTCGAGTTTAGAAAAGCCCCGTGAAAATTTGTCGTGGGCTGCACAGAGACCTGATACATTTTCTGGGCTTTTCTAAACTGGAAATTTTACTTCATGCGCCACGCGTATAAAACACAGATTTTAAGTGAAGTTCGAATATACATAAATTTGACAATATTACAGTGTTTTATACGCGTGGTGCATGAAGTAAAATTTCGAGTTTAAAAAAGCCCAGAAAATTTGCCTCGCGTCGCTGCGCGACCCTCGCCAAATTTTCCCGGGGCTTTTCTAAACTCGAAATTTTACTTTATGCTTAGTCTGGGAGTGGAAAACACTTGTTTAAAGCTTCAAATTGAACTCTAAAAAAAAAAAACAGGGAATATCCGCAATTGTTGTATCAATTCCATGGTATGTCATTATTTTTATAAAATCACATTACTTTTTCTTAATTATTTTAGCTGTGAATTTTCTGATATTCGCTGATTTTTAAAAGAGTTCAATTTGAAGCTTTAAACGAGTGTTTTCCACTCCCAGACTAAGCATGAAGTAAAATTTCGAGTTTAGAAAAGCCTTGTGAAAAGCTGCGCGACCCGAGACAAATTTTCTGTGTATAAAACACAGATTTTAAGTGAAGTTTGAATATACATAAATTTGACAATATTATAGTGTTTTATACGCGTGGCGCATGAAGTAAAATTTCGAGTTTAGAAAAGCCCAGAAAATGTTCACGGGGCTTTTCTAAGCTCGAAATTTTACTTCATGCTTAGTCTGGGAGCGGAAAACACTTGTTTAAAGCTTAAAATTAAACTTAAAAAACAAAACAGGGAATATCCGCAATTGTTGTATCAATTCCATGGTGTATGTCATTATTTTTATAAAATCACATTACTTTTTCTTAATAATTTTAACTTAGAGAAACGTAAAGTGTTAAGTGTGAACATTCATAAATTTAGAATTTTTCCCTCTAAAAAAAAAGTGAAATACATTTTGTCTCTAAAATAAATAGGGAAGCCAATATTTGAACACTTTAAAATTAACATGCGATTTCCTATGTTGCGTCCGCCAAGTCAACACCCGGTATACAATTATGAAAATGTTTTTCGTGTTAAGTATCCTTATTTAATTGTAATCTTGTGGTGGATTAATAATAGCCACGTATGTTTTTGAACTTTATATTAAATCAGTGTTTTACACGCCTGGTACACGAAGTAAATATTTCGAGTTTAAAAAAGCAAACATTTGTATTGGTCGCGATAATATTCCCAGAAAAGTAATTTTTGCTGTATCTCCGTAAATATCAGGGTTGTTATGTTTAAAACACTTTGTTTTAAAACAGTGTTTTAAACATGTTTAAAAACAGCTGTCGTGTTTTAAACGGTTTTGTTTTAAACATGTTTTAAATCTTAAATTTGTTTAAAACATGTTTTAAACGTAAAATTTCTTTAAAACATTTTTTTTATTATCTTAAATTTGCAAAATTATATTTTATACTACTTTATTAAAATTTTTTGTTTACTCTTTTAAATTTTAGCTAAATTGTTGAAGATTTTTTAAATTAAATTATTAATCAGGACATTTTATTACAATAAAATATCACAACTGACTGAAATAAAAAAAACTCAGCAAATACAAAACTTACAACGTTATCTCTGAAATTATTGACCCAACAATAAACGACATACAAACAACAGACCAAGACATTTCAGAAATATTTGCAAACAATTTTAAAAACGTTTATAAAATGACACACGACACATCTTTTGACAATGACTTTTTCGAGACAGTAACAGTTGGTATGAAAACCGCGTCCTCCCCGAACTACCACCTCCCCCTCCCCGACGACAGACTTGATAAAGAAACATACTTTAAAATACTCCATAAATAAAAAAATACAGCACCTGGACACGACAAAATACACAGACTAATACTAAAAGCCCTTCCCTCTACCATTCATACATACATCCTAAAACTCCTCAATTTTAATTATACTCGTCAAATTTTCCTCTCTGAATGGAAACACGGAATAATAACCTGCATCCATAAACCTAAAACTGACCCTCTACAATCAAATAACTACCGTCCTATAACCCTCCTCCCCGTGCTTGGAAAATTGTACGAATCCCTCCTTAAACAAAAAATACTTAACCATGCATTACCTCAATTCCCGATCTACCAATATGGCTTCCTACCAAATCGCTCCACAACACTCCCATTAACTATCCTTACATCCAACTGCCAAACAGCTCATCTAGAAGGCAAAAGTTCGGCCACTATTTTTCTTAATATATCTAAGGCCTTCGATTCCGTTTGGCACCGAGGCCTTTTATATAAATGTAGTATCCTTAATCTACCCAACCACCTCATCAACCTAATCCAAACCTTATCCTCGAAATTTATGCCGAACAAGGTGTTCCTCAAGGCTCTCCTCTACCTCCTCTATTATACAACATATATTGTTTCGACTTATACCATCCCAATCCCAACTTCATAGACCCAACCTGTTATCCCCTGCAGTTTGCGGATGATACTGCCTTAATCACCCATTCATCAACCCTAAACTCTTTCCAAGAATTTATAAACCGATCAGCCACTTGATCAACGGATCCACTATATACTCCTCCCCATTATATAAATACCTAGGAATCCTTTTAGACTCAAAACTATCCTTCAAAAAACACATATATAAAAGCAAACATCGTAAAGCGAGCGAAACATTTCCGTTGCCTGACTTACAAAAATCAAGGAATTAGTACCAATACACGTACTAAAATTTATAAAATTATTTGCCGTTCCATCCTAGATTATAGCTCTATCCTTTATACAAATCCATGCAATGTCACCATAAACAACCTTGAAGTAGCCGAAAGATCTTACCTCCGTACCCTCACCAAACTTCGACACCCTCAAACTCCCCTCCACAACCCATCCAATGTACTCCTTTACGAAACAACACAAATTACCCCAATAAAAGAAAGACTTCGATTTCTCGCAGAACGATTCGCATGTAACGAGTCGAATTACGAATATCTTAAAAAAATGTGCATCCCTAGAAACCCCGATATAATCCTAAAATACAAAAACCCACCCATAATCCTATCGATAGCCCTTATAGAAGAGGGAAATATTATTTTCATATACAGTCTGTTTGATTTATTGTGACACAGCACATATGTCCGTTATTAGTACAGATAGAAAAAAAAGTTAAAGACAATAGTTTTAGTATTTTTCATGATCTATTCAGTAGCATTGTCAGAAAAACAATTGAAAATCAAATAAACACGTGAAAGCTATTAGCTTCATTTTCTTTAATGGAACACCCTGTATATTTTGTTTATTTCAAATAGGTAATAACCTTAGCTTTATAATGATACCACATAAGTACCCCTTCATTATACAAATAACGCGACAATTGCAAATAAATGAAATTTATCAGTTGCCATGGATAATAATTGACATAAAACAATTTGTTAACGCTTTAATGTCAAAGTGGTGTAGTAACTTCCCGTCTTGCGTGTTGTTGATTCAAATCTTTAGAGATGGGTGATAATTACTATTCTAATGATGAAAAAATGGATATGCTAAAGGTCTTCGTTAGATGCAACGATAATTCTAGAGAAGCTAGTATCACTTATGGAAACATGTATCCAGAAAGAAGACAACCACATTATCGCACTTTTGCAAGACTTGAACAAAATTTATGGAGAAATGGGTGTTTTAATAATAAATTACGAAGGAGAAGACAAGAAAGAGAAGATAATAATGAAGTACTGATATTGGCCTATTTTAGAGCACATCCACGTAATTCAATACGCGACTTAGGAATAAGTATGCATAAAATATTTTCTATTCTGAGAAAACATAAAATGAGACCATATAAAATTAAGTTAGTACAAGGTTTAAGAGATGGTGATTCTGACAGGAGGATAGTATTCTGTAATTGGCTTAGCAACAATCAACATTTATTAAATTTAATTCTTTGGAGTGATGAATCAAATTTCAACAACAACGGAATCTCCAACCGAAAAAACGACCATTACTGGGATACTGAGAATCCACGTCAAATTCGAGAATGCAGATTCCAACAAAGATTTGCAGTTAATGTGTGGCTTGGTGTGTTAGGTGATACCATAATAGGACCATTTTTTTATCAAGGAACGTTGAATGCGGAGCGATATGCCAACTTTCTTACGATAGAATTTGAAGATTATTTAGATGATATCCCCCTAGAAATACGTCGAGATATGTGGTTCCAACAAGATGGAACTCCTCCCCATAACGCAAGAAATGTCAAAGATATTTTGGAAAGAAAGTTTGGTTTGAAATTGATTGCAAATGGTGGCCCCATAAACTGCCCAGCAAGATTCCCAGATCTGTCTATTTTAGATTTTTTTATTTGGAGATTTTTAAAGCAAAAAGTTTATGTTACTCGTCCAGAAAATCTAGACGATCTGAAAAATCGTATTCGTATGGAATGTGGCCAAATAACACCACGGATGTTGCAAAAAGCACGACGAAATTTAATGAAGAGATGTGAAGAATGTATTGCAAACAACGGACGTCACTTTGAACAGACACTTTAAATAGTTATTCATGTCAACTGATAAATTTCATTTATTGGCAATTGTCGTGTTATTTCTATAATAAAGGGGTACTTATGTGGTATCATTATAAGGCTAATATTAATGCCTATTTGAAATTAACAAAATATACAGGGTGTTCCATTAAAGAAAATGAAACTAATAGCTTTCACGTGTTTATTTGATTTTCAACTGTTTTTCTGACATTACGATTGAATAGATCATAAAAAATACTAAAACTTTTGTCTTTAACTTTTTTTTCTATCTGTACTAATAACGGACATATGTGCTGTGTCACAATAAATCAAACAGACTGCATGTATACATATTATAAAATGTATTTTATTATGATGTATTTCTTGTTTTAATAAAGATGTTATAGTAGTAGTATCACAACTGTGTGTGCATACATGTGATTTTAAAATACAGGGATTTTTTCTTTCAGGTATACATATGCATACACATTTAACGACATTCATCGTTTTTTTAAAAGATTTCAATTTGAATCTTTAAACGATGGTTTTCCACTCCCAGACTAAGCATGAAGTAAAATTTCGAGTTTAGAAAAGCCTAAGAATTTGGATTGGCCGCGTAGCGAAGCGGAGCGGCCAATCCAAATTAGGCTTTTCTAAACTCGAAATTTTACTTCATGCGCCACACGTATAAAACACTGAAATGTCGTAAAGTTTAAAATACACGGCTTTAGCAATCTAATATGTAGGTGTAAATAAAACATGAGTCAAATTCTGCGCTGAACAAATTGTTTAAAACAGTGATTATAAGCAACCCAATAATTGTAACGTATATTAGGTTGCCAAAAATCGTTGTTGTGTGTTTGTATTTTTTGAACTTCACTGTAAATCATTGTTTTTAAGCGTGGCACATGAAGTAAAATTTCGAGTTTAGAAAAGCCTAATTTGGATTGGCCGCTTCGCGTTTTAATCATGTTTTTAATTGTTAATGTTTTAAACGCTGTTTTAATAAAAAAACACGTTTTCTAAAAAATACTGTTTGTTTAAATTAAAATGAAAAAAAAACGTTTTTTTAACATCCCTGGTAAATATTGATCCATCCCATCTCAGCAATATATGTTTGCAACTTTACTTTAAATCAGTGTTTATATGCGTGGCGCACAACCACTATACTTCTTCGTGCAGAAGCACCCATAATACAACCACAAATGTCTTTTTGTATAATAGATGCATATTTAATCTAGTGCCGTATTAAGGTAACAGCAAATATTTTTATTATTACTTAAAAAATCAGGTTTCTAGAAATAAAAGTAACATAGTGACAAAAATAACCTTAACAATGCATAGGATATGCATTTTGGCCAATAACAAAAGTTGCGCTGTTTCTCCGGTGGCGTCACAATTAATTTACTGTTATTAAATAAAATTCAATATATTCCAAACTAAACAGAATATTTTTTTGGCAGATAATACTTAGCAACGCATAAAAATGTATTTTATTCAATGAGAAAAGTTGCGCTATTTTCGGAGTGGCATCACAATTAATTTATTATTATTGAATGAACATCAATATTTTTAGAACTAACCATGAAATTTCGGTTTTTCTGGCTGATAATACTTTAAGAATGCACAAGAAATGCATTTTGACCAATGAAAAACGTTGGGCTGTATTTCCAGTGGCGTTCGAATTAATTAATTATTTGTTAAATAAAAATTAATATTTTCAAAACTAACCATGACATTTTCGTTTTTCTGGCAGTGATTACTTTAACAATGCATAAGAAATGCATTTTGACTAATGAGAAAAGTTGCGCTGTTATCCGAGTGGCTTCACAATTAACTTATTATTATTAAATAAAAATTTATATTTTTAAAACTAACTATAAAATGTTGATTTTTCTGGCAAATATTACTTAAACAACGCAATAAAAATGCATTTTAATCAATGAGAAAAGTTGCGCTGTTTTCCCAGGGGCGTCACAATTAATTCATTATTCAATAATTAAAATCAATATGTTTAAAAATAACCAACAAATTCTGATTTTTTGGCAGATATAACTTGATCAACACAATAAAAATGCATTTTATGAATGAGAAAAGTTATTTGCTATTTTCCAAGTGGCTTCAGAATTAATTTGTTTTTATTAAATAAAAATCAATGTTATAAAACTAACCATGAAATTTTATTTTTTCTGACAGATATTACTTTAACAATGCATAAAAAATGCATTATAATCAATGAGAAAAATTGCGCTGTTTTCCCAGTGGCGTTACAATGAATTCATTATTAAATAATTAAAATCAATATTTTCAAAAATAACCAATAAATTTTGATTTTTTGGCAGATATAACTTGATCAACGCAATGAAAATGCATTTTAATCAATGAGAAAAGTTGTGCTTCTTTCCTAGTGGCTTCAGAATTAATTTGTTTTTATTAAATAAAAATCAATATTATAACACTAACCATGAAATTTTGTTCTTTCTGACAGATATTACTTTAACAATGCATAAGACATGCATTTTGACCAATGAGAAAAGTTGCTGTGTTTTTCCAGTGGCGTCACAATTAATTTGTTATTATTACATAAAAATCTATTTTTTCAAAACTAACCTTAAAATGTTGATTTTTCTGGCAGATATTACTTTAGCAACGCATAAAAAATGCATCAATTAGAAAAGTATTGCTATTTTACCAGTGGCGTCACAATTAATTTATCATTATTAAATAAACATCAATGTTTTTTCGACTGCTGTGGCCATTGGCCGGTTTACTATAGCTAAGGTAAACATTTTAAAAATTAAAAAAAATAAAAAAAATGTAACGACCAGGTGTATATGGCTCGCACGCTGGGACAGTACAAATACAAAACACACAAATCAAAGTGTAATAAATATAAATAACGCAGGTAACATGTCTGATGTAAAAAGTCAGACAGACAAAATGTCAAATATTAAGACAAGGACGCTCAGCACATTACACACCTAAATTTTCTTAAACAGACCTGTCTCCCTAAGAAACTCAATGACGGTTTTACACGAACGCTGTTCTAATGTCCTAGCTATATCATTTGGAAGCCTGTGTCTATCGCGTTGAGTTGCATAGACTCTACATTCTTCCAATATATGCCTCACCGTGAGAGGGTTGTGACATATGTCGCATGTTGGTGCGGGGTCGCCGGATGGGAATGGGTCAGATTAGTATGACCCACCCTGAGACGGACAAGAGCTACCTCCTCTCTTCTCGTTAGCGGATCCGGTGATCTCCATGCTGCAACCGATGGCTTTACGTGACGGAGTTTGCTCTCGAGGCGTATCCAGTCTTGCTGCCATAAGCCGTTTATCGCTCACTTTATGTAGTTTTGTACGTCATCAGGGCGGCAAAATGCGAGGTCTGGATGATCCTGTTCAGCCGCCAGACGGGCTGCAGCGTCTGCTAGCTCATTACCTTTGATCCCTCTATGGGAGGGTACCCAGACGAAGGTTACACTTCGGGATCTTGCTAGGTGCTGGCATGTCGACAGTATATCGCGCACTAACTTATAAGCCACTTTCTTATTTGCGATGCTAAGTATCGCAGACTGGGAATCTGAGACTAGGAGGAATGATTCGTGGCACGATATATCACAGTAGCGCAGCGCTTGCCATATTGCGTACAATTCTGCAGTGTATACGCTACAAACTGCGGGAAGCGACCATGAATGTGCCGCGTTATCCATGACAATCGCGGACCCCACTCCATTCAAAGTTTTAGAGCTGTCAGTATATACTGCATGAGGTGAGTTGTGTTGTATTGTTATGTCGTCAAATCGGGCTGAGATGACCTGGGGATCAGATTCCTCTCGGCTAAGGGACAACATGTCCCAGATAACTTGTACTCTGTTTATTGTCCATGGTGGAACATCACCCCACCCGAAAGGTAAGCAGGCTGGACTGTCTATTTGCCACTCTTCTCTAAACGCACGCGCTCGAACACTCACCGGTCTTGTTATTGTGGGCCTACGGAGGTAAGCCCCATACTGTTCGTTGTTGACGAAAATACAGTAATTTATATGACTCGGGTCAGCCGTTACCGACGCCTCATATCGCAGAGCGAATGCAAGGCGCCTGTAGTGCAGTGGCATAATTCCCGAGTCGCAGCAGAGACTTCTAAATGGTGAGGTTCTAAAGGCTCCCGTGGCGAGTCTGATGCCTGTTCATGTATGCTGTCTAGGACGTTTAACCGGGTCTTTCGGGCAAGTGCATAGACCATGCAGCCATAGTCGAGCCTTGACAGTACCAAGGCTTTATATAGCCGCAGTAGTACTTCCCTGCTCGCCCCCCAGTTAATGTTGGCTAGACACTTGATGATATTAATTGCTTTTTTACATCTGGCTGCCAGTGCGTCGATGTGCCTCCGAAACCTAAGGGCACTATCGAATGTAAGTCCTAGGAATTTATGACTTTCTACATATTGAATGCGGTATCCGCCAACAAAGATACGAGGGTCCGGGTGAGGTCTGCGCAAACGGCAAAAGTGTACGCACCCTGTTTTGGCCGGGGAAAATGTAAAGCCACTCAGCTCAGCGTCGTGTGTTATCCCATCTATCGCGTCTTGCAGTTTTCTACCGCAGAAGGCAGTAGTTGGGCCAGTGACATAAATAGCAAGGTCGTCGACATATAGGCATCTTTCTACTGGTGCTCTGACGGATGTTGCAATCCCATTAACCGTTATTGCAAACAGGGTATCACTAATCGTGGAGCCTTGCGGAATGCCATTTTCGAGTATGTGGGTGGACGATAACTTGTCTTGCACCCGCACCCGAATTTTGCGATCGCTGAGAAACGAGGAGATAAATAATGGGAGATTTCCTCTCAATCCCCACTCGTGCAGCTGTTGGAGAATTCCGTATCGCCACGTCATATCATACGCTTTCTCAATATCGAAAAATACCGCCACTAAGTGTTGACGGGTAAAGAATGCATTTTGAATAGCGTTCTCTAGTCGGACTAGGTGGTCAACAGTGGAGCGACGTTTTCTGAACCTAGCCTGGTAGTTGACAATGAGTCCACGAGACCTCAATGTTTTAAAAACTAACTATAAAATGTTGGTTTTTCTGGCAGATATTACTTAAGCAACGCATAAAAAATGCATTTTAATCAATGCGATTTTCTATTGTTAAAGTAATATCTGCTAGAAAAACAACATTTCATGGTTAGTTTTGAAAAAAATGATTTTTATTTAGTAATAATAAATTAATTGTGACGCCACTGGTAAAACAGTGCAACTTTTCTCATTGTTCAAAATGCATTTTCTATGCCAGAAAAACCGAAATTTCATAGTGAGTTTTAAAAATATTGATATTTAGTTTACAATAATAAATTAATTATGACGTCACTGGTAACTTTTCTTGTTGGTCCAAATGCATTTCTTATCCATTGTTAAAGTAATATTTGCTAGAAAAAACAACATTTTATGGATAGTTTTCAAAAAATGGATTTTTATTTAATAATAATAAATTAATTCTGACCAGTGACGGCTCGTGATCTAAGGAAGTGGGTCGGCCGAATGTAGGCAAGCTGCAGGTAGTCAACTTAATTTTTTGGTGGTTATTAAATATTATTTATATACTGTCGATGCACTGTGTGGAAGTTCATTCCCGGCAAATTTGCCCTACTCAAGTAAACCATTTGAACGTACGTCCACACTGCAGGGGAAATGTAACGACCAGTGCTACCAATCCTAAAATACCGGTTTACCCCAAACCCCAACAGAAAATACCCCTTTTAGCAATACTTTACCTCCAAAAATTAAGAATTTGCTTTATATAAATAAAATGTAATTCAATTTAAAAAATATATATTTCAAAACAGTTTTTTTTACTTTCCCCCATATGTAAAACAAAGAGAAAGTATTGCTTTTACGAAAAATTTTAAATTAGAAATGTTAGTGGATTTTGAGTTCCCCGAGTTAATTATAGCCATTTTTAAAAAGAAAAGCGTGTCCGTCACAATTGTACAGCCTAAACCAATCAATATGTAAAGATGACACTATAAACTTAAGCTTTTTATTACAATCCTAGGAAGGGAAAAGCTATTAGCATTTTTTTTTTATTTTTCTTTAAAATGATCATATAAAAAATCTCTTTAATAAAAATTGTAGATAATATAAAAATTGGCTTTTTATGTATGTTTAATTAACCAATTATGCCGCCTAAAAAATATTTTTTTTGTTTCAACCATTAAATACGTATTATTGTAAAAAAATTAACAGAGGAAAATGGAAAGTTTTTATTTTATTTTAAATGAAAGGAAAAACGCAGTGTATTCAATTTCTTTCTAAGTAATTTTGAATGGAGCAAAAAACGCGATGTTTTTAATTACTTTCTAAGTAATTTTTAAAATAAAGATAAACGTCGTTTTTATTTTAGGGTGTGAAAAGATAATTCTGGTCTAAATTTAGATATTGAATTTTTATACAAATAAAACCTAATCGTAAATATTAAACACTGTTGGTTTTTCTGTTACACACGTAGTAAAAAAAAGTGTAATTGTTTTAGGGCGTCAATCAAAAACTGTAACCCAAATATAAAAAAGGGTGGTGATGTGTCTTTCCCCGTCATTTAAACAGTTGATAATTACCAATTGCTTGAAGATTCCACTTTAGGTCAGTCTTTAGTACGCGTGGCGCATGAAGTATATATAATTTTAAGTTTAGAAAAGCCTGAAAATTTGGATTTGCCGGGGCGCGACTCGCTTCGCTCGCGCGCCCCGTCAAGTCCAAATTTTCAGGCTTTTCTAAACTCGAAATTTTACTTCATGTTTAACCTGGGAGTGGAAACCCTCGTTAGACGATCAATCAGAAACAAAATTTCAAAAGTTCAAAAGGATCAGGAATTATTCAAAATTAATGGAATTTAATTGTAAAAAATAAATATAAATCAAATCAAATTTTAACTTTAATTTGATATTTTCTAATTTCCAGTAAAGATATTTTTCAATTATAACCAATCAAAGTGTATTCATTTCTGTGTAAATTCTTAGAATTTTAAGTCAATTTGATAAACTGTTAATTTTTTACAATTGTTTCAAAGAAAACACTCTTCAAAAATCGTTGATTTTATTGCATAATTTCAACTTTAGCTAAATATTTTAATAAAATGTGGTGATATAATTTAATTTTCTTTCTACAAGATGTAAGTGCAATCAATTCTAAGTAAGTTCTGTGAATTTCATGTTAATGGTATAAAATTTTAAATTTTTAACAATTTAAAAAAAACAGTCCCAAAATTAGAAATGTTATTGCATAATTTTAACTTTGGCTGAATATTTTAGGAAAATGCATCAATTTGATTCAATTTTCTTTCTATAAGATGTAAGCGAAATACATTCCAAGTAAATTCTGTGAATTTCATGTTAATTGCATAAAACTTTAATTTTTCATTAATCACGTTTTTTTTTTCTCACGAAATTTAAACTTCGATTTGATATTTTATTAAATCCAGTAGAGATATTTAAATTTCTATTATAAGCAATCAAAGTTTATTCATTTCTGTCTAGATTCTTTGAATTTTAGGTTGATTCGATAATCCGTCGATTTTTTACAACTCTCTGAAAATAAACATTCTTCTAAAGTCGGTCAATTTATTGCCTAACTTCAACTTTGGCTTAATATTTTGAAAAAAATACGTTGACATAATTTTATTTTCAGTAAAGCAAATGCAGGTGTAATCAATTCTAAATAATTCTGTGAGTTGTATGTTGATTGTATAAAACTTGATTTTTTAATGCGCACAAATTTGTTGTTTCTAAATTTAAACAACAAATTTATTTTGTGTGTTAAATTTGACTGTAAAGGAAATTGCAAAATAAGTTTCTGATTAACCGCCTAACGAGGGTTTCCACTCCCAGGTAAAGTATGAAGTAAAATTTCGAGTTTAGAAAAGCCTACAAATTTGATTTGGTCATGTAGCGCGTAGCGCTACCCGACCAAACCAAATTTTTAGGCTTTTCTAAACTCGAAATTTTACGTCATGCGCCACGCATATAAATCACTGATTTAAAGTGAAGTTTAAAAACATACTTCATCTATAATAATAATACATTACAAGATAACATAAAGATTTATTTTGTCTATGTTTTTCTGTGATTCAGAATAAATAAAGAATAAAGAAAAATTCAAACTTGTAAAGTTAACTAAAACTGACGAAAGTAATCAGCATTAAAGAATATTGATTAGAATTATTAATATGCATGAACAAATAAGTCTAAGAAAGCAAATTTTAACAAACTTAATTTTCACAATATTTGATTTTGATTTGAAGAAGCAATTGAGGTTTTTATATAATTTTTGTCTTATTTCATAATAATAAAATTACAACATAGATGTATATTTAACAAATAAATTAAGAAAAATAGCGACAAAATAATAAACTGATGAATTTTACCCCTAAATATATAAATCCCCTCCAAAGAATCTACACATCTTTAAATACCCCAATTTTAGATAAAATCCCCAAAATCGGCAGCACTTTTAACGACAGAAACATATTCTGAAAATGTACAGTTGGCCGATTATTGCGGATACGAACTTGCGTAGTAAACATTTATTAAATGAAAATAAATTCCCGCATTTATGGGTCTTATACTGAGTGCTTATTAATATTATTATCTATTAGTCTGTTATATATATATATAATAATCTTTATTAAAGATCAGTACAAAATAATTGTTTACTATATGGAATGAAATGTATACGTCTTAAAATTTGATCTTGATCTTTGAAGGGCTATCGACCAGAGGTCTTTCAGCCCGTAGTCTGCTGACATCGATGTTTTAGTTTATGTTATTGATGAGATGAGATGTACTGATAGATGGTATTTGCTGGATGCTTGAATTTAGGATTTTGATTGGGATTGCGGGAAAGGCATAGGTGATTTAGGGTGTCTATGATGTGTGGGTTGGTGGCGAATTTTGTACTTAGATGTGTGATGCGTTCTTCAATTAGTATTACTGGGTACGTTGATATAGGAGGGCATTAGAAGGGTTATGGAGTGGATTATCTGGATGCCTAATTTTTGTTAGTATTCTAAGAGCTGATCGTTCACCTACTTGTATATTTTTTAAGGATGTAGGATTGGGTTCATGGAATAGGATAGCTGCATAATCAAGCAGAGGCCGGCAAATCATTTTATAAATGTGTACTGCTGTGTTGGTTGAAATTCCTTCATCCTTGTACGTTAAGGATCTGAAGTGCCGAGCCCTACTCTTGATTTTCAGCTTAAGGGATTTGATGTGGGCTTTAAAGGTAAACTTGGTGTCAAGGGATATTCCAAGGTATTTGCCTATTAGGAGTGGAAATAATTGGTGGTGATTAATGGTGACGGAATATGGATAATTTATCATTCGGTGGTATGGGATGAATAATTGGGATTTGTTACAGTTGATTGTTAATCTCCATTTACAAAACCATTGTTGTAGTGTGTCGATCAGCTCTTGAAGTGTGCCTAGTGCCTTCTGTAGTGTTGAAGCATGACTTATTAATGCAGTATCGTCTGCAAAAAGTAGGCAATAGGAGGAAGGGTTAAAATAAGTAGAATCGGGGTGATAGATGTCGTGGACAAAAATGTTATATAGTGGAGGGGCCTGTTATATATTAATTATAAAAAATGCACAATATTTATATCTGGGAAAACAGCCCAACTTTTCTCATTGGTCAAAATGCATTTCCTATGCATTGTTAAAGTAATAATTGCCAGAAAAAACTAAATTTTATGGTTAGTTTTGAAAATATTGATTTAATTTAATAATAATAAATTAATTGTGACGCCACTAGGAAAGTAGAGCGACTTTTCTCATTGAATAAAATACATATTTTTATGCGTTGCTAAAGCAATATCTGCCAAAAAATCAAAATGTTATGGTTAGTTTTGAAAATATTGGTTAATATTGGTTTTTATTTAATAAATTAATTGTGACGTCATTGGAAAAGCAGCGCAACTATTTCTCATTGGTCATAATGCATTTTTTGTGCATTGCTAAAGTAATATCTGCCAAAAAAATTAACAAAATATGGTGAGTTTCCAAATATTTCATTTAATTTAATAACAGTAAATTAATTGTGACGACACCGGAGAAACAGCACAACTTTCTTAATGGCCAAAATGCATTTCTTATGCATCTTTTACGTTATTTTTGTCACTAGATTCTAATTATTACTTTTATATTTGGAAATCTGAGTTTTTAAGTAATAGTAAAAATATTTGTTTTTACTAGTATAATCGCATTACTAGTAAAAACAAATATTTTTACTATTACTTAAAAACTCAGATTTCCAAATATATCGAGATACGATAACCAAGTTAGTCGATTAATAAAACATCACGATATAATCGATTATTGTAAATCGATTATTATATCGATTATATACAATAGCTTTTTTTAAACTGTGGCTCGAGAGTCAATTTTCTATGGGTGTCTACTTGAGCATATTTTGAACTTCATATCAAATTGTTGTTTTATACGCGTGGGGCATGAAGTAAAATTTCGAGTTTAGAAAAGCCTGAAAATTTGGTTTGGTCGCTTCGCACAACGCGAGCAAACAAAATTTTCAAGCTTTTCTAAACTCGAAATTTTACTTTATGCTTAACAGGGAGTGGAAACACTCGTTAGACATTTTTATCGCCTTTATAAACTAACCTAAGTATCTAACTGGTGACTGACTAATTTCACCTGACAAATTGAAAACTAACCTAACCTATTAACAGTTACATATGATCTAACTAATTTTCAAAATTTAGCTCATGTTATGTTAAATTAGGTTAGGTTAACTTGTTTTAAAGGCACAACGAACACAATCAACACATTCTGATTCAAAAGTTCTGATTTGACTGTATTTTTTAAGACAGAGTGTTGTATCACGAAGAATTGAATGTTCTCAAAAAACAAAAATGAACCTTTTGTCAACTTTTGATAAAATTCTTAGTGACTATTTAATTGTGAATAGGTTTTGTTTTATATTTCTAAACAGCAAAACAGTTCAAGCATAGAAAAGCAACAGTGTTTTCTTCAAAATGTATAAGTTTATTACTTTTTTAGCCTGCTTAACTTAACTAGCGGTCAGTTTTATTTTACAAAAGTTGAAAGGATATGTTTGGCTTTGGTAAAATCAAACTAAGAGCTAGTTAAGTTAAGCAAGTCAAGGAATGAATATACATTTAATGCGATTTAAATTATTACAATAATCTCCGAATTGAGAATTATTGAATGCAATTATAAAAATACTAAATGCGAAAAAACTAATTCATTTTAACAAATACTTCACTTATTAGTGCTTTGCTTTAGAATAAAAATATACGACTGGAAAATCTAAAAAAAATCATAGCTAGTAAATGTTTGCAATTTTTTTATTCCTTACTTTACTGTATTTTTGGAAGAAAGAAAAGGAAAGGAATGAAACAATTACAAATATTCGAAACAACTTCACGTAACCAAAACAAAATCATCGAGCAGTCATATTATACTAAAATTTGTTATTGAAATCTACTGGATAATAATAATAATAATAATAACTTTATTGCCCAAGACCCATTACAGGACGATTACAGGAGAATAAAATATTAACACAGAATTCTTACAGTTATGTATATGAAATTATAGTTGTAACTAATTCCTAATTGAGAACTAATTAATTTAATTTAGACAAAATATGAGGATATCTAGTAGATTTCGACTTCAAATTTCAGTAAAACATAACTGATCGATGATTTTGTTTTAGTTACGTGAAGTTATTTCAATTATTTGTAATTGTTTCAATCCTTTTCTTGCCTTTTTTCCTAAAATACAGTAAAGTAAGGAATAAAAAAATTGCAAACATTTACTAGATATGATTTTTTTAGATTTTTTAGTCGTATATTTTTATTCTAAAGCAAAGCATTAATAAGTGAAGTATTTGATAAAATGAATTAGTTTTTGCGCATTTAGTATTTTTATAATTGCATTTAATAATCTTTAAAAGAGTATGTTCCACTCCCAGATTAAGCATGAAGTAAAATTTCGAATTTAGAAAAGCTTAAAAACTTGGATTTGACGGGGCGCGCGATCGAAGCGAGTCGTGCCCCGGCAAATCCAAATTTTCACGCTTTTCTAAACTCGAAATTTTACTTCATGCGCCCACTACATAAACATAAGTTTCTTATAAAGTCCATTGCTCATTCAGCATTAATCTGATAGTGATGATACTGAACAAAATATGTACATCAAATATACATGATGTTTGCATTATAAATGGTAATGATTTTATATTTTCTCTAAACTTTTTTTTTAATGCGTAGAAGACGATAAAATATTGTGAAGCTTAAACATATATATATGTATACTAACTACATATGTTTAAGTTTCACATCCGACTCAGGTTGATTTTACGTTTGATCTCGCGTTAAAATAAGCTTCTGATTTAACCTTGTTTTGTTGTATTTATAGAGGTCATTATCAAATCATTCGAGCGATCCCAAAATATTAGATTATTTTTATAATCGAAAAAATTAATGATTTCCATTCTAATTATACCGTCACTAGAATAGGTGAAATATGCAGAAATAATTGATTTTTATATTGATATATATTTTTTATTAATAGAGCGAATTATCAAATCATTCGAGCGTTTTCAAAATATTCAATTAGTTTTATAATCGAAGCAAAGCAATCGATGATTTTATTTCTTATTGTACTATTATTAGAGTAGATGGAAGATGCAGAAATAATTGATTTTTATATCGATATAGTATTCGATACCACTAAAAGTAGTAGTGAAAATAATCGATGTAAAAATCGATTACTAAAATATCTCGTTCCAAAATAATCTATAAGTAAATTATCTCGATTATTTCCATCACTAGTTTTTACCTTGATACGGCACTGGATTAAATATGCATCTATTATAGAAAAAGACATTTTTGGTTGTAGAATGGGTTTTTAAATATTATGCTTCTGCACGAAGAAGTGTAGTGGTTGTGAGTTGAGTAAGTTTTTTATATTATTTTTTTATTATCATTGTATGGAGATTACAGGAATACGCTCAACTGATATTGAAAAAAAATCGATAGCGCAAGTGAGCGCAACTTCTAACGAAGCTTAGAAGTGGCGCTCACTTGCACGGAAAACCTTAAGGGCGCTCTTATATGGACGTTTTGAGAGCGGAAGCGGAGCGGGACGGATCGTTTTTTCCGCTCCGCTTTTAGCTCTTGCGGATTGAACGCGTTTTGCAAGCGGGTGCTATCATTCAGTTGTGCTACGCTGAGTAATAAGCATGGACGAAATAGATTTAATTGCATCATATTATTATTTATTTATCCTTTATTATTCATAGACATTACAATACAATGTATTTAATGTTTTTATAAATATAGGTATTACTTACCTAAATTCCACATGCACTCCACCCACTGAGCAAAAAACAAACAAATAACGTTATATCAACAGTGCAGCAACATTAAACGTTGTTTTAATGTTAATGAAACTTTACTTAAATGGATTTGTTCAGTGGGTGGTGTCTGAATTTCTAAGATAAATCTTTCTGTATCAAACATACTTATAAAATCACGTTTTAGCGCTAGGATATAGACTTTAACTTTTTTCCTTTTATTTTACCCGTAACCAGTACACAAATTTCTGTCAAAAATTTCACACACTTTGATGGGTAATAACCTGCATATTAAAAATAGACTGTGGAATGGGCATTGCCCTAGTCTGTTGGCCAATTGGAGAGTAAGGGAAAAGAGAAGCTGCTGGCGGTGCAAAATTTACGAGCATAGAGACCGCTCTCAAAAAATGATTATTAATTCTATTAGTTATGCTCTCATCACACTATTTTTACAAGAGATTGGGGGCGATTTTAAATTGTTAGTTATTTCATTTTTCGCAATTTCTAGAAAATATCATAGACTTTTAAAATATTAAATAAAATTATACTCATATCTTAGAAATGGAAGTTTACCTAAAAATGTTTAATTTATATTTTTTGTTTATTTATTTTTCTAATTTTGGTCATTTAAACGCAAAGAAATTTATTTTTGCGTTACGAGTTAATATGGTAAGGAAAATATCACGAATTTAACTCGCTTTGGACGATTTTTTACAAAAATATTGAGGAAATCGCCCGCTATAAGAACGCGCATAAGAAACCATGTGTTAAAACTGAAAAACGCGTCCGTCCCGCTCCGCTCAAATTTAAACAGACGCGAGTGCTGGCGTTTTCTCCGCCTCGCACCCGTCCGTCTACGGACTCTCATATAAACCTATGTGTTAAAACGCAAACGCTTGCGCCCGCTCCCGTTCCGAGTCCCGTTCAAAACGTCCATCTAAGAGCTCCTTAAAAATGGAAGTTAGGGGAGCTGGCATCCTTTTTTATTTCGTTTATAGGAGGTGTATTTTTGCCTAGAGTTATTTAAATATTCACATTTACTGTAGAGGATTTGGAAAAATTCAAGGTAAGTGGTAACTTCTTTATATATATATTTTTAGGAACGCAGCCAAGAGGCGAAAAGCTTTATAAAACATTTCAGTGACTGAACTTCTGATTTTTTGCCCAAAGTAGAAATTAAATAAAAAATAATAAAAATTGTTTCTCAAAGTTACAAATAGTCACCTGTATTTATATTAGGGCTGGTAATTCGAATATTAGTGAATATTCAAGTATGAAACATTCAAATTAGTCAAATATTTAAACAAATAAACTGTTTGAATTTATAAATTGTTTAGTTTTAGAAAATATATTAGAAATTTTCTAACACTAATTTATTCAAATATTTAAATAGCTAAATTAATTAAATATGTGAAAAGTGAGTGATTTAATATCAGAGCTGGGCAGGATTCGAATCATTCAGGATTCGAATCCTTTTAAAGGATTCAAAAGAGGCATTCGAATACTTTAATTTAACAGGATTCGTGATCCGGATTCGTTACATTTTTTTAAGAGGATTCGTATTCGAATCCAAATGTGACTGATTCGAATCCTTATAAAAGGATTCGAATATTTATAAAAGGATTCGAATATTTATAAAAGGATTCGAATATTTATAAAAGGATTCGATTACTTACAAAAGGATTGGAATCGTCAAAAATCATTCGAAATAATTGTGAGGATTAACACGAAAAATGTCTTTTGTGTGTTTTCAAATTTCTCGTTAAATCACTGTTTTATACGCGTGGCGCGCGCATGAAGTAAAATTTCGAGTTTAGAAAAGCCCAGAAAATATGCCACGGGGCTTTTCTAAACTCAAAATTTTACTTCATGCATGATCTGGCAGTGGAAACGCTCGCTCGAAACTGAATGCTTTGATAAGAACATTAAATGACTGAAAATGTTTTTAAAGATAATAATCTAGTTTTCAAAATTTTGTTTTATATTATTTGAAGTCAAACTGACATGGTAGCTACAATCTGAAATGTTAATTTTTTCTGACATTTCCCTGATACAAGATTTTTGAGGAACAGGAACAGTTTTCAGATGGTTAATTATTGCGCTTTACGTAATTATTGAAATTTAGACTTTAGTGGATTTATTCTATTTCTATAGTTATTCAATGTTGCGAAAAATTGGTGTACACTTTTTTTGTGTTAAAAATAAGCTGCTTGTGTTGTTTCCAAGTATACCTGTAATTTTTTGAGATATTTTTTTAATACATTTTTTTTACGAGAAAATCGATTTTTTCCATATGAAAATCTGAATTATTAGCTATAAATTTGTATTTTTTTTAAATTAAAAAATTATATGCATTCTAATCAATGTCTGTATCAACGTGATGCTCTTATTTTTCCCCAAAAAATGTGCTTATCATTCCAAGGTCAAACTAGGATTATTTAAAAAAACCGACTTATATAAAACTTGTGACTTTGAGTGCTTGTGCAAGTACTATGATGGACATATCACCATTTCAAGATTTATATTTCAAAACAGTAGACGCTAAGTTTACTAATAAAAATAATGGACACGAATTTGTGTTCATTCTAAATTTGAATAAAAAACACCATCGAGTCTATTTATTTTATATCGTAAATTTTACAACGAAGGAAACTGCAAAATAATCAATCAGAATCGTCTAACGAAGGTTACCACTCCCACATTAAGCATGAAGTAAAATTTTCATGCGATACGCGTATAAACCACTGACTTTAAGTAAAATATTTAACCAATTGGTTAGAGTAAAATAAATTTTGTATGTCAATTATCAAAATTGATAACAATTTTGTTCAAATGATGGGGGAAGTGCTATGATGGACAGCACCATTTATTAATTTGTCAAAAAAAATTATTTGGCTTTTTGTAACCCCCTCAGTGATGGCACGGGTGCCATTACTGAGGGGGCTACAAAAAGTGATAAAAAGCGTTCGATCCGTACCCCCCGCATCCCCCTTGCTATGCCTCTGTCAGCACGTGGTTAGATTCCTATCCTTTTGCATCCATTCGGTCAAATGTCGTATTTTTTAATTGTTTTTTATATTTATAGGTTTATTTATATTTTAATGTGTAATTTTAATTTTAGTTGCGCCATATTATATATTTTTTAAATAAACTCCGTTGGCTGATTATTTTTCATTAAATATACACTGCGTTCCAACCAAAAGTTGCACCCCATAAAATCTCCGATTCGGTTCAAGTTTGGAAAAAACATGTCAATTTTTACTTAAAGAGGGAACAAATTTGATCTCTGTTTCAAACATTTTTCTGCATCCCTCTAGCGTCCACAGCCTTCAAACAATTTAAATGCCAAGAGGGGTCAAGTGAGACATTATTTTCAAGCTGCTTTCATTGTCTATGCAACCATGATTTTATTTTCAATACTGAATTACTGTTAGAGGAAACAAAAGTACTGCTCGAAATCTTCATCCCCAACTTCCATACAATATTATAATTGATTTTCAAAAGCTTGTCTAACGCTTTGTAACATTTTTTGAGTCATTAGACGGCACTATTCGACAATTCTTTTTCGAAGCACTTGAAGAGATTCAGGTGGCGTAAAATAAACCTTGGATTTTAAGTGGCCCCCAAAAAGAACTTCAAAAGGGTTAAGGCCGAAAGAAAAGTTTCTTCGAGATTTACAACTTCTTCCAGTGCTTTAGTGATTAGGGGTCAATAAGATCTTCTAACAACTGAAAGTAACTATCACCAGTCAAATTGAATTCAACAAAAAGTGCTCCGATAATGTGGTCATACGGAATGCCTGCCCAAACGTTTTTTTTTTGGGGGCTTTTGAGTGCGACTTTGGGGCTTTTGAGTGCGACTTTAATTGAAAATGTGATGGATGGTATCACTTCAACATTATTCAAAATTGAAAATAAAATCATAGTTGCACAGACAATCAAAGCAGCTTTAAAATGAAGTGTCACTCGACCCCTCTTGCCATTTACATTTTTTTAAGGGGTGGCTGTGGGCGCAGAAATAATTTTGAAACAAAAATAAAGTTCGTTCCCCCTTTAAGTAAAAATTGTTTCAGCATTTTTTTTAAACTTGGGTAGAACAGGAGATTTTATGGGGTGCAACTTTTGGTTGGGAAACCCTGTATATCCTTTTTAATATTCTTATTTCTTACATTCCTTTCTAGTGTATCTTACCCCGCTAACTGCACATATATTTTCTTTTTCCGATTCCTCGGGAAATTTTAAACTTAGTCGACACTCTAATAATCTAATTACACTGGTCTGCAAAACAATTTTTTTTTTCGAGCCCTGACACCATTCCTGCTGATTCTTATGTAAAATGACCTCCTGAATCCGAATATGACCTCCGTTTTCCCCCATCACCCACCGTTTTCGGGGGAGGCCCCCCCACCTTTTTTTAATCACTTTTCGGTAATTTGGAGGGATGAAAAGGATTATTTTAGCCATTACATTTATTCTGAGGGGCAAGAGAGATGAAAAGTTCCAAAACATGAACATTTGTAGCAAGGAGGTAGATTTGGGGGGGATTTGCCCCCTTAAATTGTAAAAAAATCATTAAAAATGATCAATTTTTTCCGTTTTTTTCGCAGTTTTTTCACTTATTTTCTACATATTCCATGTCCGTCGGGGTATTAGCCCGGGAAGTAGTTGTTTCAATGAGTGTTTGATATAGTCTTTGTAAGACTAACTTGTTGTAGATTGCGAAAAGAATCGCACTTTTAATGTTTGAAGTATTCTGCAACCAAGAATTGGCAATTTCATTTATACTAATGTTTGAACGGTAACGTGACCGCCAGTCTAAGGTGTCAAATTGTTTAGAGGGAATGGCAAAGCTATACTGAGGAGAGATAAATCTCGAAACGCGTCTATAGATGGCCTGAATAATTTGACCCAAATTGTTACATTTGCAGTAGGTTACTGTATGTAACAGCAAACACTTGTTGTATAATTCAATGTCCGTCGGGGTATTAGCCCGGGAAGTAGTTGTTTCAATGATTGTTTGATATAGTCTTTGTAAGACTAACTTGTTGTAGATTGCGAAAAGAATCGCACTTTTAATGTATAAAAATATATTGCAACAATATATAGCAACAATAATAAAAATATATAGCAACAGTTCGGAAGATTCACTGTACCACGCTGGCGCTCTCAATACTCCCCCCGTTTCCCCCATCCATTGGAGGGGTGAAAAGGATTATTTTAGCTGTAAAGAACAATAAATAAAAAGTAAAATAATAAATGTAAAATAAAAATTCCTGGGCAAACCTGTGCGCGCGAGGTATTGAGAGCGCCAGCGTGGTACAGTGAATCTTCCGAACTGTTGCTATATATTTTTATTATTGTTGCTATATATTTTTATTGTTTGGGGGGGATGAGGGGGGATGGAAGCTGGAATATGTAGAATATAAGTGAAAAAACTGCGAAAAAAACGGAAAAATCGATCATTTTTAAGGATTTTTTTACAATTTAAGGGGGCAAATCCCCCCCCCAAAACTACCTCCTTGCTACAAATGTTCATGTTTTGGAACTTTTCACCTCTCTAGCCCCTCAGAAGAAACGTAAAGGCTAAAATAATCCTTTTCATCCCTCCAAATTATCGAAAAGTGATAAAAATAGGTGGGGGGCCTCCCCCGAAAACGGTGGGTGATGGGGGAAAACAGGGGTCATATTCGGATTCAGGAGGTCATTTTACATAAGAATCAGCAGGAATGGTGTCAGGGCCGATTTTCATGCCGACCAGTGTTATAAAAACAAAATCCAATAATTCCTATTACTTTTTTTCGTATTATTATTTAAATGTTTAAACAAAACTTGTTAAATCGATATTGTATTATTGATATTATAATATTTGAGACTGGTCGAAAGGGTCTAGTTACCAAGGCCATTGATCAAGAAAAAGAAGAAGAATTTGTCCACCTGTGAACGAGTCACGTAAGAGCATTTAATAAAACAGTGGTCCGTGCCATGTCCCTTTCGTTTCTTATAGGTTAACATTACAGTCGTTAACGTTGTCAATTATATAGTTAACCAAAACCTTAACGAGGGGAATTATACACAGCCCAATAATATCCAGTTACAGTGAAACGAGCTCTATATAAACTGTTTTTTTTTTTCGGAAAAAATAACAGCGTTATAATTTTCTGATAAATATAAGAGGAGGCAGACATGACAGAAAAGCCTTAAAAACGAATGCAATTTAAGACTTCTATGTAATAATTTGAAACAGGGAGTTTTGTTTCAAGTATACTATCCCAATTATGAGCTGTAAGTTTTTAAACATTCGTTGTTTTTTTAAAAGGGTTCAATTAATATACGAGTGTTTTTCACTCCCAAGTTAAGCATGAAGTAAAATTTCAGGCTTTTCTAAACTCGAAATTTTACTTCATACGTCACGCGTATATATGATTTCAAGTAATGTTCACTTGTTCATAATATTTCAGTAATTTCAGTGTTTAGTACGCGTGGCGCATGAAGTAACATTTCGAGTTTGGAAAAGCCTGAAAATTTGGTTTGGCCGCTTCGCTTCACGACGAAACTAAATTTTCAGGCTTTTCTAAACCTTAAATTTCACTTCATGCTTAACCTGCGAGTGGAAAATACTCGTTTAAAGCTTCAAATTGAACTCTTTTTAAAAAAGCGTATGGATATGTATACTTAAAAGAAAAATTCCCTGGATATTAATTATAATAAATTTGAGCATCTGTAACACTTTGACAGTTTTTTGATTGTGCTCCGATATTTCATTATTGAAATAGATAATATTTAAATATTTCAATATTTAAACATACTAAAACTTCGTTATAACATTTTTTTTCTTGAATAATTTTCTCATTTATCACTTGGTGAAACATTTTGAAATAATATTAAAGGATAAATTAAAAACACTTGGTTTGTTTCACTATTTGTTTCTATTTACTCGACTAATTTCGCTTTTTACGGCATTATCAAGAGTGGATTACAGAGGAAACTGACCGGCTTGTATATAATCAGGTAATAAGGGATTTTGCAATTGGGGGAATCCAAATCTCCTCGTTGTCGTTGACGAGGTGTTTTCCACATTTTATGGCTCTATTAATTTCTAAGCCCTCTCTAAGATTTAAAATTGGTCCCTCATTACCTGAGCATAAAATCTTAAAATTATTGGTATCTATAAAATGATTGTTGTTGATACAGTGTTTGGAAATTTCTTTATTATGTTTATTATTTAAAATTGATTTCTTATGTTCTTCTAATCATGTATGAAATGATCGTCCCGTCAGAGAGTTTTATATAACACGGAACATTTTCATCCAATACAATTTGACACCTTTAATTTTTAAATTATGTTTAAATTGGGAAGCCTATATGACCATTAATAATTGTTGCCAATCAATCGCAATTAATGCCTTAACTTGTACATACAGGGAGTTTGTCTTTCAAGTATGTCCCAATTACAGCGTATATGCCGTAAACCTTTAGATACTCATTGTTTTTTTAAGAGTTCGATTTTAAACTTGAAATGAGTGTGTTTCACTCCCAGACTAAGCATGAAGTAAAATTTCGAGTTTAGAAAAGCCTGAAAATTTGGTTTGGTCGCGTAGCGCGAAGCGCGGAGCGGCCAAACCAAATTTTCAGGCTTTTCTAAACTCGAAATTTTACTTTATGCGCCACCGGTACAAAACACTGACATATTACGAAGATTAAAACATACCGCTAAACTTTACATTGCATCAGTGTTTTGTACCTGTGGCGCATGAAGTAAAATTTTGAGCTTAGAAAAGCCTGAAAATTTGGTTTTGCCGCTCCGCGCTTTGCGCTACGCGACCAACCCAAATTTTCAGGCTTTTCTAAACTCGAAATTTTACTTCATGCTTAACCTGGGAGTGGAAAACACTCGTTTCAAGCTTCAAATTAAATTCTTTTAATAAACCGAGCATCGGCAAATGTACAACGTATGCTTATGTATACTTAAAAGACAAATTCTCGGTATAAAAATGTTCGGTGTTACATAACACTCTGTATATCACATTCACTACACTTATTTTTGTTGTTTTGTGCACGGGGGATTTATTGTTTATTAAAAGTTTCCCTAAATTAGTTTCGTTTGTACATATGATACTAAACTCGTTACCCTTCACACTATTAATTATTTTATTTAACAAATTTTTCACGTAATTTAATTTGATCCATTTTGTTTCTACAATATCTTGAATGTAGAAATATTTCATTAGTTGTTTTTTCTTTTTATTTTTCAAAATTGCATCGATTATTTCTGTTTTGTAACCATTATTTCGGGCGATTGTTTTAATTATATTCAATTCATTAATATATGCCTGGCTATTTAACGATCCTGTTTATAACGATTTCCCGGTTATAACAATCTTTTTCTTCGGTTCCACTCCTAACATGCAATTTTATATTGTAAACACTGGTCCCGAGTCTCCAAAACGTGGCCAAATTTCGAGTTTAGTGTACATAAACAAATATGCCATTTTTACTAAAACGTTATAACTATCGTAAGATGATGAATATCAAAAAATTGATGTAAATAACGTTAAAAATACATTTCCATATTTTAACAAATTTTGAAATGATCCTCAATGTTAACGATTTCCTCTTTCGCAATGAAAGTTGGTATTTAAACAAAAAACGAACGCGATCTATCTAATCTTATTCTTTTAGTTAGTTTTGGTTAATGTTGCCTGTCAAAAACCAATCTTTATTTTATATTATATTATCCTGATAGATTATTGTTATTATAGATATTTGGTTTTGAACTTAAAAATAAGCCAGCGGTTTTTTATACGCCTGGCGCATAAGGTAAATATTTCCAATTTAGAAAATCCGGAAAATTTGGACCAATCTAAATGTTCAAGCTTTTCTAAACTCGAAATATTTACTTCATGCTTAATCAAGGAGTGGAACACTCTTTAGAATACTAATTTCAATAAGGTTGATTTGATTTTGTTTTATCGAATTCATCGAAAAATCGGAAACCGTTTAAACCAGGGTTGTTAAAAAAACTTTTTTTTTCATGTTAATTAAAACAAACAGTTTTTTTAATAAAACGTTTTTTTTCATTGAAACAGCTTTTAATAGATTAACAATTAAAAACATGTTTAAAACACGTTCAAAACGTGTTTAAAACAGAACATACAGGACATTTTTCTTTTGAGTATATATATATCCCGATAATTACACCGTTTTTTAAATTCGCGGGAATTTGTTGTTTAAAAGCGGTTAATTGGAGGCTTTTAACGAGTGTTTTCCACTACCAGACTAAGCATGAAGTAAAATTTCGAGTTTAGAAAAGCCTAAGAATTTGGATTGGCCGCATAGCGAAGCAGAGCGGCCAATCCAAATTAGGCTTTTTTAAACCCGAAATTTTACTTCATGCGCCACGCTTAAAAACATTGATTTACAGTGAAGTTAAAAAAAACACACACATATAACAACAATTATTGGCAACCTAATATACGCTAGAGTTATTGGGTTGCCTATAATCACTGTTTTAAACAATTTGTTCGGCGCAGAATTTAACTCACGTTTTATTCACATCTACATATTGGATTGCTAAAGCCGTATATTTTAAACTTTGTGATATTTTAGTGTTTTATACGTGTGGCGCATGAAGTAAAATTTCGAGTTTAGAAAAGCCTAATTTGGATTGGCCGCTCCGCTTCGCTACGCGGTCAAACCAAATTTTCAGGCTTTTCTAAACTCGAAATTTTACTTCATGCTTAGTCTGGGAGTGGAAAACTCTCGTCTAAAAATTCAAAATAAAATCTTTTTAAAAAACAACGAATGTCGTAAAATTTATAGTGTATGCATATGTATACTTGAAAGAAGAATTTCCTGTATTTAAAAATCACATTTATGCACACATATTTGAAATTTTCTTGTAATAAAATGTTATGTTTAATAATGTAATTTAAAATATCTTCAACAATTTAGCTAACATTTAAGAATGTAAACAAATAATCCTACTAAAGTAGTATAAAATATAATTTAGCAAATTTAAAATAATTAAAAAATAACGTTTTAGACAAATTTAAAATTTAAAACATGTTTAAAACACGACGGCTGTTTTTAAATATGTTTAAAACACTGTTTTGAAACAAAGTGTTTTAAACATAACAACTCTGGTTTAAACTAATTCAACCAATTTCTACGAATTTGTATTTTTTCACGAATTCTTTATTATTATTATTATTATTCCAATTTAAATATTGTAATACTTTAAATCGTTTTTACTATTTAGTATTTTCTGCTAATTATTTTTATTGTTGGTACATTTTATAAATACAGAATATTTATTTTGTGCACGATTTTGTATCATTTTTAAAAATTTCATCAAATTTCTTAATTTTCTCAAACCGCAATATTTAAAAGAGTAAATTCAAAATCTTTAAATTATGAAAAGTTAACAAAATATAATAATATCAGAAAGTTACGAAAATCATGAAAATTCACGAAATTTCAATAAATCAAAATAATAAAAAAAAAATCTGTAAAATATCCAATTTATACCAGGTGTGGCACTTAAGACGCCTCGGACCATAGCTCCTTTACGATAAAAGCTATCGAAAAAAATCTAAGAGCAAAGTGGTGCATAATTACCGTCGCTATGTTTCAAAAATATTTCTAATCATCAGTGGCGTGCCGTACTCCAGTGGCGTACCAAACTTATGTTTTTTTTAATGGAATGCCCTATTTTTTATTGCAGATTTGGAAAGTGCTCGAAGAGTACTTATTTTTTTATCTAACATGTTATACCCTTCACTTTAGCGGTTTCGCTGTTATAACCCCTTCTTTCAAAATTGCGCCCCATTTTTGAGATTGTTTTTTAGAGAAACTAATTGACGCCGGCGCCTAAATTTTGAATTGAGGTACAGGTTAAGACCTCGTATACCTTCACATAATTTTTTTCGGGTAATTTATGGAAAAAAAGAAAATTTTTGATTGAACTTCGCATGTTGTCATTTTTTTCGAAAATTTCAAATGGCACCCCCCTAAAAAAATTACGGCGTTGTACAGCCAAAACTCTAAATTATTCATTGGTACAAAAAAATTACACATTGCATAACAAAATTTCGGAGAAAAAAGGAATTTCATCGCAAATGTCGGGAAACGTTTTCCGTTCCCAAGAGAAAACAAAAGATTGGTGATTGTCAAAGTAAATTATTAGACGCCAGTAGCAGCCATAAGTCATTTTTGATAAACGTTCTAAAAATGTTCCGAACTCAAGAGGAAATGGTTGACATGATATTTATTCTTGGAGAATGTAACAAGAATTGTTTCTTGGCGTAACGAGTGTACGCTGCGAGATATCCGCACAGGGCACATCCAAATGAACGTGCGTTTCAAAAAGTGTCGAAGAGATTTACTACTACGGGAAGTGTGAAACGGCCAAGGAGAGTTAGAAAGAAGACAGTTTTTACCGAAAATAATGAACTGCAGGTTCTGGAGGCAGTTATTGAAGATCCTCATACCAGTATCCGTGATATTAGTAGGAATCACGATATTTCAACGCGATCCGTACATCGTGTTCATCAAAAGTACAAATTCCGTCCATTTAAGATTCAACTGCACCAAGAATTGCAACCTCAAGATTTTCATGCGAGGCAAGATTTCTGCTTGTGGGCTATCAACAAAATTGAGCAGGAGGAATCATTTCTTATGCGCGTATTATTTTCTGATGAAGCGACGTTCCACAGAAATGGGCATGTCAATCGCCACAACTACCATTATTACGCCGATGAAAACCCACAAGCCATGCGAATGATAAACCACCAGCAAAGATGGTCGCTGAATGTTTGGCGAGGCATACTTGGAGAACACCTTTTGGGTCCTTATTTCATCGAGGGGCACCTGAACGGCAACAGTTATTTGAGGTTCCTTCGCGACGACTTGGATGATCTCTTGGAAAATGTCCCTCTAGCCGCTCTACGACAGATAGTTTTCCAGCACGATGGAGCTCCTGCACATAATAGCCGTGTCGTTCGGGAATTTCTCGATGAAACGTTTCCGGACTCCTGGATTGGTCGTGGGGGTCCTGTGAGGTGGCCGCCAAGATCACCAGACCTCACTCCCCTTGACTTCTTCCTTTGGGGCCATATCAAAGACGAGGTTTACAGGACGGCACCAACTACTGTCGAGGATATGAGGGAGAGAATCCGCGCGGCTTTCCGCGGTATATCACCAGAAGTCCTTAGGGCAGTGTCTAGAGCCTGTGAGTCGAAGTTGCGGTTATGCCTCCAGCAGAAAGGTCATCATTTCGAACATTTAGTTTAAGTTGTTAAATTTTCTTTATCTGCATTTTTCATATCATGTTGAATAAATAGGTACATACTATTATGTTGACCGTATTTGTGTTTTTGTTTTCTCATGGCACTCTTGGGAACGGAAAACGTTTCCCGACATTTGCGATGAAATTCCTTTTTTCTCCGAAATTTTGTTATGCAATGTGTAATTTTTTTTGTACCAATGAAAAATTTAGAGTTTTGGCTGTACAACGCCGTAATTTTTTTAGGGGGGTGCCATTTGAAATTTTCGAATAAAATGACAAAATGCGAAGTTCAATCAAAATTTTTTTTTTTCTATAAATTACCCGAAAAAAAATTATGTGAAGGTATACGAGGACTTAACCTGTACCTCAATTCAAAATTTAGGCGCCGGCGTCAATTAGTTTCTCTACAAAACAATCTCAAAAATGGGGCGCAATTTTGAAAGAAGGGGTTATAACAGCGAAACCGCTAAAGTGAAGGGTATAACATGTTAGATAAAAAAATAAGTACTCTTCGAGCACTTTCCAAATCTGCAATAAAAAATAGGGCATTCCATTTAAAAAAAAAACATAAGTTTGGTACGCCACTGGAGTACGGCACGCCACTGATGATTAGAAATATTTTTGAAACATAGCGACGGTAATTATGCACCACTTTGCTCTTAGATTTTTTTCGATAGCTTTTATCGTAAAGGAGCTATGGTCCGAGGCGTCTTAAGTGCCACACCCGGTATACAATCAACATGAAATTTACTTAGAATTGATTGCATTTACATCCGCTTTAAAAAAATTGAAAATATCTTGACGCATTTTTCTATAATATGAGCCAAAGTGGAAATTATGTAATAAAATCAACGGTTTCGGGAGAATTAATTTCTTAGAAAAAATTAAAAAAAACACATCAACATAGAATTTACACAGAAATTAATGCACATTGATTGTTTACAATTTTAATTTAAATATTTACTCTGAATATACCAAAATATCGAATCAAAGTTGGAATTTCTTGAAAAAAAGAGTGATTAAGGGATTTATCATGTTTAAAAAGTTGCAAAGAATCAAAGTCTTATGCAATCAACGTGAAATTAACAGAATTTACTTAGACTTGGTTGCATTTACATTCGCTTTAAAAAATTTGAAAATATCTTCGGCACATTTTTCTAAAATATTGAGCTAAAGTGAAAATTATGTAATAAAATCAACGATTTTGTGAGTATGTTTCCTTCTAAAATTAAAGAAAAAACAGAAATTATCACATCAACATAGAATTTACACAAAAATTAATACACTTTGATTTTTTACAATTTTAATTCAAATATCTCCTCTGAATATTCCAAAATATCGAGTCAAAATTGAAATACAAAAAACAGTGAATTAGGGATTTATCTTGTTAAAAAAATCGTAAAGAGTTAATGCTTTACGCAATCAACGTGAAAATTAGAGAATTTTCTTAGAATCGATTGCATGTACATCTGCTTTGAAAAATAATAAAAATATCTACTTATTTTCCTCAAATGTTAAGCCAAAGTGAAAATTATACAATAAAATCAACAATTTTAGGAGAATGTTTTCTTTAAATAAATAAATAAATCTTAATTCGCGGATATTCCATTTTACAGAATATAAAACTATTTTATAAAATAAAAATGTAATACTAAATACAAACAAAATATCATATTAATGACAACATTGCAATCTTTTAATAATTCTCACAAACTCGTGGAGTGTATTACAAAATATATCAAAATCAGTATAAATTAACACTGAACTTTAAAAAAAATTATGAAAAATCCACAGATTATCTAATCAACATAAAATGCATAGAGTTTACCTAGAAATAAATACACTTTCATTGTTCACAATTTAAATTTAAAAATTTCCATTTTCGCACACTTTCAATCTTTGAAATTTGACTCCAATTGTTTAAATAAACGACCTGCGGTCGATTGTAGCTTTACGTTGACAGTCGTGTCAATTGTGTCAAAACAAATGTAATCTATACCGAATTCCGCACACTATCAATCTTTAAAATGTTGCTTCAACTGTCAAAACATTGGTAGCTATGATAATTTTGTCAAAACAAATTCAAACTATATAAAAAATATGTAAGTGTTTTTACAAAATTAATAATTTCCCGTCAAAAACAATAGAAAATAAAGTACAACAAACAAATACCTTTTAAATGTTTTTGTTGTACTTTTTTTGAAAAACAATTTTAAAATGTTTTATTTCTTGAAACCCAGAGGTGAGCCCGTGCAGCCTCTATCCCCCTTGGCTACGCCCATAAAATATGTTGCAGTGTTCAACAATAAAGCTAAACCCTCGCCACTGAATTGTTTTATTTAATATCTCATTATTTATGTTCAAATAAGCTTTGATATTTTAAAAGCAATCGGTTTTCAGCTAATACGGAGCAATATCATTTTAATAAAACTCCGTTATTGAATATAATATAAGGAGACTAGGAAGACTTATATATTAAAGCCAGTAGCTATTTTGTTTGCTTTGTAAGTTCGGTTGATTAAAGTTTGTGCATATATTTAAGGTTTCAGCGTTGCACTTTAGCAGGCACGGCAGATGTGGAGAGCTTTAGCAAACTTTGAAAATATCGAACACGTATTTGCCAGCATTACAAAAACATTTGTGATTATTTATATGTTTGTAAAAATAAATTATTAAGCGAGCGATGGAATGAGTGTGTTGACACTGATATCAATGTCCACAGATATGAGTCACATATTTCAGATAATTTACTTGTTGTGGGATGAAGGCAGCACTCGGAGACCCCCATAAACTTATTAAACGAGCTTAAAAAATGGGTTAATTTGTTTGAAATGGAAAAAGGCCGCCGCTTCCTTTTTGACCGGAATACATTATTCACGGGGTTGCTTCCCTGGTGGGCTTTTAGGGCGCGACGTGCACGCGTATGTGCGTGGAGCTGTAAATAATGTAATCTTGCTCCGCGTTATCTGTACATAAATGAAATATATAAAACACAAGAAGCAGTCTTTGTGTTTGTTAGCACTTGTATATTTCAGACATGATTCATATATCACATAAATGACATGTCAACCATTCTTTCTGCCTACTTGTCTGCTCCTCTGGAAGCGCTTTATGGGCGTGATTCATTCGATAGCGCATTTTTCCGATAATGCCCGGGATTGTACAGAATTGGATGCAAAAATAAACCATTTTTATAGCCTTTCATACTTGTGCATCATAATGGGGCCATTAACGGTTTATTGTATAATTTAAACTATGTCCAATATCCACAAATGGAAGTCGTGACGCAACCGCGCATTAATTCCGTATAATTCGGCCTTCAAGGGTGAAACGCCGATTAATTCTCCTCTAAACGTTGCAACATGCAATATGGATATTCCTGCGGACTTTTTGTAGAATTAGCACGAAACCCACATTAAATAACGTTAATTAAATAACAAATATTCACGCTGTGTTATGCAAATAACAGTTGTTAATTCAATTTCTAACTTGCGCAGAGTGTACTGTAATTTGTTTAATCCGTAATTATTTTAAAAACTTCGCTGCATTCGCAAAACTTTGCTAAAACCTATTTTACGGTAATTTAATTGGAGTGCATACTCCATTTCAAACTCAATCCACTTGCTTTATGAATTTATAATCCCTTTAATGAAGTACACCGGTTTTTTATTTTATCATTGGAACCTCGCATAAAAGGGAGACATAAACAAACTATCGATAAGTGATTTTTAAACATGACCCAAGTGTTTTTTAAACATGAATGGATTTTAAGAAAAAGTAAGGGGCTAATCAAAACTATTTAATAAATATCTTTATAAATTGGGCGATTTTTCAACCAAATTTTAACTTGATGTTTCCTCTAATTTTCTTTCAAAATTAGAGAAAAAGGGAGACTATTTATTTTTATTTTCTTTACTGATTATTCATTAAAAAACTACTGCGAATGGTTCGACATATTTTAAAGTTCTCCCACCACATAACAGTATGCTCTATATTTTAGAATAATCACCTGATTACAGAATTGTGCATTAGTTGACTAAATGTTTAGTCCTGAGTAAAACTAATGACTGAATTAGTCATAATTAATTTAGTCATGACAAATTTAGTCATAATCATTAGTCTTATAATATTATTAGTCTGTCAGTCAGATGCTAATTTTACTCGACTAAGTTTTTAGTCAATTTGAAGCTTTAAACGAGTGTTTTCCACTCCCAGTTTAAGCATGAAGTAAAATTTCGAGTTTAGAAAAGCTTTGCGTCCAAATTCAAACGTTCAGGATTTTCTAAACTCGAAATTTTACTTCATGCTTTACTGGGAATGGAACACACTCGTTAAAAGTTTCAAATTGAACTCTTTAAAAAAACAACGGATGTCGGAAAATCTACAGCGTATGCATATAAAGCTTAGACATTTCTGAAAATAGTGATACTTCTAGTTTTGAAATATTTAAATTCTGTGGCGAGAATTTAACATTCAGATTTTTTTTTAATTACTTACCTTTGTTTTATTTCTCACTTTCTCAGATTTTAAACATGGCCAACATAGTTAGTCAAATAATAAGTCATGACTAAGGATTATTTCAATCATTAGTTTATTCATGACTAAGGACTAACAAAATTGTCATTAGTTATGACTAACAAATACAACATTAGTCATTAGTCTTTAATTGAATTCAAGTATGTTGATTAAAAAAATAATGATACACTTACAGAGAAGATACATAAATTATAGAGGATATTGTGACAATTAAAAAATACATAGACAAAAATCGCTACGCGCAATTTCCTTGGCAACATTCTAATACAAGCTTTTAGGTAAACATATGCATAAGCTGTAAATTTACCGACATTCGTTGTTTTTTTAAAAGAGTTTAATTTGAAGCTTTAAACGAGAGTTTTCCACTCCCAGACTAAGCACGAAGTAAAATTTCGAGTTTAGAAAATCCCTGTTAAAATTTGTCTCATGTCGCTGCGCTTGAAATTTTACTGCATGCGCCACGCGTATAAAACACAGATTCCAAGTTAAGTTCGAATATACATACATTTCACAATATTTTAGTCTTTTATACGCGTGGCGCATGAAGTAAAATTTCGAGTTTAGAAAAGCCCAGAAAATTTGTCGAAATATTACTTCATGCTTAGTCTGGGAGTGGAAAACACTCGTTTAAGGCTTCAAATTATAATTCAATATCCGGAGGTGTATTTGCACGGGAAGTAGTTGTTTCAATGGATATTTATCGTCTTAAATTGTCTTATTAATTAAGACACTGTTTGCATTTTCACGAATAGTTTTTCGTAATTTTATATATTATGCTTAAAGTGTGCAAACTATAAGAAGCGTAAGCTTATTTTCTTGAATTCAAATAGTTTTGAATTTGAATTTATCTTCAAATTGAACTTAAAAAAAGGAATATCTAAAGATTTATAGAAATTAGGCTGAATTTGAAATACGTATACTTAAAAAAATCTCCCTGTATCTGTTTGCTCCGGAGAAATATGAATAATTATAAACTATAATGAAGATAACAATTAATTCTCAAAAAACACTCGTTAATTAATATTATACATAATTGACGTTTGTTAAATAACGGCGGCGACAAAGAAAAAATAAGTATTTTTAATCACCCGAAAAACTAGATTTCGTTTTTACTAAATAATAAAAAATAATTTATTTGTATTTTATTTTTTTGTGGCAAACCCCTACAAGATATTAAACATTATTAAGAGACAAAATAGCTTTTAAATGAACTAATCTTTCAAGATATATTTTTAAAATGTTTGTAAGTTGCGTCAATAAAAACACATTTTAGGTTTTATGTTGTGGTACTATTGTTTTTTATACTTCTTGTCAATCAATGATGACTATAATAACTGAAATATTGTGTTATATTATGATAATCAACCATAATAAATTTTAGTCGGATCGAATATAGTGTTCAATTGTTATAAATAAAATTAATAATATTTTTTTGAACTTTAAAGATTAATCCCAGCTTAACCGTAAACTTTTGGATATAAATAAAATATGTTAAATCATCATATTTTGATCCCAGGAATCTATGGTTAAGCCATTTCCCAGATTAACGGGGCACCCTGTATATCAAATCAAATTTTACCTTGGAATTGATACTCTGAAATATCCAGCGAAGATATTTTAATTTCAGTTATGGCCAATCAAAGTGAAATTATTTCTGTGTAGATTCTATGAATTTTATGTTGATTTGATAACCTGTTGATTTTGTACGATTGATACAAAAAAAGCATTCTATTAGAATAGTTGTTTTTATTTCATAATTTCAACTTTGGCTAAATATTTTAAGAAGCTGGGTTAAGTAATTTATTTTATTAGAAATCTAACGAGTGTTTCCTATCCCAGATTAAACATGAAGTAAAATTTTGAGTTTCGAAAAGCCTGAGCATTTTAAGGCTTTTCTAATCTCGAAATTTTACTTCATGTGACACGCGTATAAAACACTGAAACATTATGAAATTAAAAAATATACTGCTGAGTCATTACTAAAAATAAATTGCTAAAGCAAGATTAAAAAAATACTAAAAATACTACTGAATTAAAAAGATTTAGTATACATTTGTAGTTACACAAAACAAAAACAAATATGTTGTATATTGCGTAAAGAATCGCACTTTTAATGTTATTGTTAAAGAAAACATTGATATTTAAATCAGAAACAATATTATTGTATAATTTTTTCAAGTTATTGAATAATGCAAACAAGAATGATTACTATATGAAACCCAAATAAATTCAAATGTAAATAGACTTTTAATTTTTATGGTCAACAGGATTTATTCAGCGATTAGGCACCGATAGCAAAACCGCGGCCATGGCGATTTACATTTAAATAGCATTATTCCGTTGAATACACAACAAACGTAATTGGAAACTTGCACAATAATAATAATAATTAACAGCAATTTGGGCAGCTCACTTATCCACCGGATCGATATTAACGATGTTAATTTTGCATATTTTCAAATGCGAGGTTTGCATTTGTTAACAGAAATGGACACTATAAAAATTGCTTCCGATGTACGAACTCTAAAAATTACGCAATGATATTTTAATGTGTATGAATTGTATTTAAGAATTATTTTGACTGTCTCTATCGTATTGTATGTACTATACGAAATATGCAGGGAATTTTTTTTTAGGTATGAATATCCGGATAATTCAGCGTTTGGTAAATTTGTAGGAATTCATCGTTTTTTTGAAAGCGTTCTTTTTTAATTTTCTAACGAGTGCTTCCACTCCTTAATTGAGCATGAAGTAAAATGTCGAGTTTAGAAAAGCCCGAAAATTTGATTTGGTCGCATAGCGAAGCGAAGCGACCAAAAAAATTTTGTAAACTCAAAACACTAATTTAAAACAAAATACTAATTTAACGTTAAGTTTAAAATATATAGATTTCGCATATTGCTTTAGCAGCATATATAAAACTTCACAATGTTTTAGTGTTTAATACGAGTGGCACATGAAGTAAAATGTCGAGTTTAGAAAAGCTTGAAAAATAAATAAATAATAAACCAAATTTTTAGGCTTCTCTAAACTCGAAATTTTACTTTATGCTTAATCTGGAAGTGGACAACACTGGTTTATAGCTTCAAATTTAACTCTTTTAAAAACAACCAATATCTCAAGATTTAGAGCATATATGCTGTAATTGAAACATCTATACTTAAAAGTGAAATAATATATATAATTAATAAATAATATATATATATATATATATATATATATATTAATATTTATGAACAAGAATAATTATCACGAAGTGGATATACAGGGTCGCTAAAAAGTATGGATACAGCTAAACATTTTCAAAACGGTTTAGCGGATGTAGTGAAATTTGGGATACAGTTAGAAGTGTTTAAATTCTATAATCTCAGATTTCTTTCAACTTTCTCCCATCATTTATTTTGAAAATACAAGGCTAACTTGATTTTGTTTAAATGGCACGGGTGGTCAAATTTGTTATTTTTTAAAAGGGCATTTTTGTCTGAATTTAATAATGTAGCACTTGTCCACCTTTATTTTTATTAAAAGGTAAAAAGAATAAAATTCAAATATATATTTCGTATTTAAGCTTTTTACTTTTATTAAAATGTGTTCTGTTTCAGTTAAATGTGTTATTTTTACATTTATTGTTAATTTTTATATATTTTTTGGTCAAAGTTCAGACGGCAAAGAACTAACCATAGATAAAGACAACATTTCCAAGGCTAATAAAATTTTACATATTTCAAAATTTTGTTAGTTCGATAATTTCTTTTAAAGTTTCGATTAAAATAAGATATGCATGTGTTACATCACAGAACTCAGAAGAAAATTCTCTATTCGAAAATAACAAATTTGACTACCCGTGCCATTAAAAAAAATCAACTTAGCCTTGTATTTTCAAAATGAATGATGGTAGAAAGTTCAAAAAAATCTGAGATGATAGAATTTAAACACTTGTAACTGTATCCCTAATTTCAATGAGCTCTGCTAAACTGTTCTAAAAATATTTAGCTGTATCCATACTTTTTAGCGACCCTGTATATCGAATAAATATAAATATACCAGGTCACAGTAGGCCAATACATGAAGAAACCTAGTCAAAATTTGAAGTTGTTTAAGAATATGCTTCAAATTGGTTCCTATTTGGTTTTTGGGGTCGCTGATTACGAATTTTATGTCAAAAATTCAAAATTCAAAATGGAGGATCCAATATGGCGAATCAAATATTCAGAAACCTGTACATAGATAGTAAATGTCCATATTAGTTTTCCAAAACGTGTACATTAGGGTTTTGGAGGTCTCCTATGACGGATTAAA
The DNA here is from genome assembly GCA_932526585.2 of Philonthus cognatus. Lineage (NCBI taxonomy): Eukaryota > Metazoa > Arthropoda > Insecta > Coleoptera > Staphylinidae > Philonthus > Philonthus cognatus. The sequence goes on from OW052243.1 coordinate 96,716,829, forward strand.
TGTCTAAAATTCAAAAATAAAAGTGGCGGACCAATTATTTAAATATTTATGAAATCGTACAAAATTTACAACATACAGGTTTTCGAGGTTGCTGATTGCGAATTTGATGTCGAAATTTCAAAATTTAAAATGGCGGATCCACTATGGCGGATCAAATATTCAAAAACCTGTACAGAATTAGTAAATGTCTATACTGACTTTCCAAAACGTGCACATATAGGTTTTCGAGATCACTAATTACGAATTAAATGACGAAAATTCAAATTTAAAAATGACGGATCAAAATTTTATAAACTATAAAATCGAACAAAATTTACAACACATAGGTTTTCGAGGTCTGTGATTACAAATTTGATGTAAACAATGGTACACTCGAAACAGTGGACTTAATATAGAGGATAAAATCATAATTGTGTTACATACATTTTACTCACAATTCAAAAATCGAAATCGCAAACGGAGACACTTTCTTCCGCGTCGTCATTGCTCTCATTATTTCGCTTGATATTTTCGGCTGAAGGCGGTGCAATTAAGAATTCCGCAACTTTTGGTGGTAATGGTTTTCCATCATCTGCTTGTTGAGGTTGAGGTCGCAAGTTTCCATCACGTATCAAATATGTCATAATGCGTACAAAATATTGATTGGGATGCTAAAACATTAATTTATTACAATTGGGCAAACAAATTGAACATTACAAAATTGAGAAAACTTAGTCGTTTTGAAATACTCGACATTTAAATTTAAAGCCAATATTCTACCAGCCTAAGAGCTGTCATGAAACTTTGGGACACCCTATATATTAATCCGCTTTGTGTATTTTCGCCCGCCAGGTATAAGGTACTATCTGTTGACAGTCATTGTGAGAAAACTAGCAGGTAGTAGCAGCTAGTTCTTAATTTTTTCTCTTCAGTATTAAAATACGAAGCAGGGAAGCTATTTTTCCAAGCGTAGAAACGCGGAGAAATTTTTGTATGCCATAATTTGTAAATATTTTACACTACGGAAATGAGGTTTAAAGGAACGCGAGATTTGTGAAAATGCATTCAATATATTCGTGTATACAGCGAGTTTTATGTAATACCGAACATTGTCATAATGAGAATTTTTCTTTTAAGTATACATAAACATACGATGTACATTTGCCGACGCTCGGATTACTAAAAGAATTAATTTGAAGCTTTAAACGAGTGTTGTCCACTCCCAGGCTAAGCATGAAGTAAAATTTCGAGTTTAGAAAAGCCTGAAAATTTGGTTTGGTCGCGTAGCGCGAAGCGCGGAGCGGCCAAACCAAATTTTCAGGCTTTTCTAAACTCGAAATTTTACTTCATGCGCCACCGGCATAAAATACTCATGCAATGTAAAGTTTAGCGTTGTGTTTTAAACTTCGTAATATGTCAGAGTTTTGTACCGGTGGCGCATGAAGTATAATTTCGAGTTTAGAAAAGCCTGAAAATTTGGTTTGGCCGCTCCGCGCTTGGCGCTACGCGACCAAACCAAATTTTCAGGCTTTTCTAAACTCGAAATTTTACTTCATGCTTAGTCTGTGAATAGAATACACTCATTTCAAGTTTCAAATTGAATTTAAAAAAAAAGCAACGATTATGTAAAGATTTACAGCATATACGCTGTAATTGGGTCATGTATACTTGAAAAAAAACACCCTGTATGTACAAGTTAAGGCATTAATTGCGATTGATTGTCTACAGTTTTTAATGACCATATATGAAACCCAGTTTACACATAACTTAAAAACCGAAGGTGTCAAATTGTATTGGATGAAAATGTTCGGTTTTACAAAAAACTCTCTGTATATCTGTCAAAGTTACTGTTCGGAGTGCAATCCATTAATGGAAGACACGAATTGAGGCCAGGATCGGAAATTATTCACGCAGCACACTCGCAATTGCAGCTTTTAAAACCACCACTTTTTACTATTTTGGTTTCACTTGTCTTCAGCGGGTCATTCAAAGGAGATTGGCGACTGGAATGTTATTCTAACACTGAACCAGTATACACTAATGCCATCTACATCTAATTTTATGAAATAGAATTCGGTCGGTAAACTATTTATTATTTCATTTTGGCCAGGTTTTTTCATGCTTTGGCCTATTTTGCGGGTGTTAGATAAAAAAACGCCCAACGCTATAACTCTGTTATTTATTGACCGATTTGAATTAACTAAAAAACAAAGTCAATGGCCGTTTTAATACTACAAATTAACAGTAATTGTATATTTTTTCAAAATTAACTTCATTGCTATACAATAGTCAACTTTGAATTTTCAAATGGCTGCATATACTTTTCTTATTTCATTATATTAGACATTGTTTTTCTGAATCCAATTATGCCCGATATGTTCATTTTAATTTAATAATAATACCAGAAAAAAATTGTAATGATTCTTGTTCGCGTGGTTTTTTGGCAATAAATGTAGTGTGCATTGAGAAAAATGGACTTCTAATACTGTTTAAATTATTCTGTCAACTTTTATGTTATGCATTCACAGTTTATTAGTTCAAATGCAACTTAAATATTTAATAAATACTTCTTTTCTTAGAAATAGAATATTAACCCATTAACGGCCGAGAAAATTATAGAGTTTGCTCTAAAAGTAAATTTTAGGTAACTTCTCTTTATGATTTATATAATTGACTTATTATATTATATACTGGGATATGTTGTTTTAAAAATACATAATGTATACACTGTACATTTTTAGGCATTCGTCGATTTTATAAAAGAGTTCAATTTAAAGTTTGAACAAGTGTTTCCACTCCCAGATTAAGCATGAAGTAAAATTTCGAGTTTAGAAAAGCCTTAATATTTGGTTTAGTCGAGCAGCGTAGCGCTACGCGACCAAACCAAATTTTTAGGCTTTTCTAAACTCGAAATTTGACTTCATGCGCCACGCGTATAAAACACTGAAATATTGTGAAGATAGAAATGCACTTTAAAAATGAGTAATACTCGAAACATTTACATTTTTCTACACACATTCTTAAGCCAGGTCAAATAATACAATTTATAAAGTTAACTTCTTTGGTTAGTATTTAGGAAATAATATAATAATGGGTTAAATTAATACTAGCTCTATTCTACATTAAGTTGTAACGTAGGTACTTATTTGTTGGGTCGTTATTATTCATGTTTGACAATAAAAAATAAATGACATTTGTCACTATTTTACAATGTAATGTTTGAAAAATATAATTTTAAATTGAAATTTATTTTAATTTTTTTGACAAAAATTTTGAATAAAAAAGAAGAAATTGGGCATTATTGTATTCAAAAAAATAATATCTAATGTTATGAAATTAAAAAATAATAGGCAGCCATTTACAAATGTTAAGTTGGCTGTTATTTGGAAATAAAGTTATTATTGTAGAAAATCAATATTGATATATTTTTTTAGTAATTACGCGGCCATTGACTTTGGTTTTTAATTTAATAGAATCGGTCAATAAATAACAGAGTTATGGCGTTGGGCGTTTTTTTTATCGAACACCCGGCATATCCCATGTTTTGCTATTTATATAAATATCATGATATTTCCAAACCCTGTTTTTAAGAGAAAGGTAGACATTTTAATGCGATTTAAATAAATCAGTTATTTTGTCATTATCAAACATAAAGTGTTTGATAATGACAAGCTAAATTTGTTGAAACTGCAATCACATTCAATCAAAGTGTTATATAAACAAAGTAAAAAGTGTTTCATTGTGAAATTCAGTTATGTTCTAGTTGAGTTACAAAAGTGCTAACATTTAATTTGTAAATCTATCAGATGTGGTTTTTCAGATTTTCCACTACTTTAAATTCCTTTTCCAGTGAAGCAATAATTAATCAATTATTCAACAAAATAAACTAGTGTTTACACATTCAGTATTTTTATCAAAGCAGTTTTTTTTCTGAAGTTAATTGCTGATTCAGCATTAATCTGAAAGTGACAATAACGAATTAAATGTAGGTAAAATATACTCACATTCAGGGTTGTTAAAAAACTTTTTTTTTCATTATAATTAAACAAACATTTTTTTTAAAGAACATGTTTTTTTTACTGAAACAGTGTTTAAAACATTAACAATTTAAAACATGTTTAAAACGTGTTTGAAACATAACCAGCCTTATTAATAGACGTTAGCACACAGTGCTAAGGATGATATTGACATTTTCGGATTAATAAAACGTTTTAGTAGACTACTATTATAGGTTTACAATTAATAATTAATTTGCCTTAGTTTAAGTTATACATAACACCAACTTTTATAGCAAAATATGATTATTTAGAACTTATTTAATAATGCAATAAATTATAAATGTATAAACCTTATCAGAATATTTTAAACTTCACTTGAAATTAGTGTTTTATACGCGTGGCGCATGAAGTAAAATTTCGAGTATAGAAAAGCCTGAAAATTTGAAATTTTACTTCATGCTTGGTCTAGGAGTGGAGATACTCGTTAGTTTACTTCTGTTTTTTTTATGTGTGTAAAAATGTATTACTTCTGATAAATTATTAGATTGAAATTTATTTTTTCAATCTAATAATGTATGTATGCGTTTAGTAGAGATTAACTAGCATTAAACTATAATGATATTAACAACAATTCTATTAATAAGGCTGAACATGTTTAAAACACGTTTTAAATCACATTTATGCATAAATATTTGTGACATTTTATTATGATATAAAATGTTATTTTTAATAATGTAATTTGAAATATCTTCAACAATTTAACTAAAATTTAAAAATGAAAACAAAAAATGTTTAATAAAGTAGTGTAAAATATAGTTTAACTAATTCAAGATAATAAAAAAACGTTTTAAAAATTTTTTCGGTTTAAAACACGTTTTAAACGAATTTAACATTTAAAACATGTTTAAACCTAAATCGTTTAAAACACGGGTGCTGTTTTTAAACATGTTTAAAACACTGTTTTAAAACAAAGTGTTTTAAACATAACAACCCTACTCACATTATATACGGTCACGATTTTTTCTAAACTCGTACTATTTTGTTATTGCGCCAGGCGCATAAAACACCTGAATACTGTGATGTTCAAAAATACTTACCTCTTACATAAACTAATGTTTCACAGCCAACTAAGCTTAGTTTTTAATTTGATTACCGAACGTTTAAATGTTAGGTTTAGGTTAAAAATCGAACGATCGTTCGAGCGATCTCGAGATATTCGATTATTATAGCGAAAAAATCGATTATTTTCATTCGATTATACCATTACTAGCGTAGAAGGTAGATTAAAAAAACGATTATTAGGGCAAAGAATGGCGGCACCCTAAGGTTTCTAGCAAATTATAAAGAAACTAAATGTACTATAGATATTAATATGAACAAAATGAACACACATCCGTTAATGAAAAGATTATTATTTAAAAAAAAAATATATAGGTAATACAATTTCAATATCTATTTAATTTAAACACATTACATTTTTGGTATTGCCCATAATTTGGGGGAAATGCCGACCGGTTTACGTCGTCACTCGAAAATCACATGTTTTTATAGCTACTTGTGCAAGCTTCCTTCATAAATATTATACCTTGGCTCTAGTTCCCTACTTTTACGAAAAAATTCACAAATTTAACGAATATCGTCATTAACGTCTCCTTGCAGGTTTTTATGAGTTGTGGGCGACCAAAAATTACTAGAGAAATTTTCAATTTTGAAAGGTATTGAAGTAATAAATGAAAATTAATGTAGGTTTCCTCTGATTTAAGTGAAGTATTCGGACTAGTGATGGGAATAATCGATATACTAATTAGTAATTAGTTAATTATTGAAATATATCGATATAATCGTATTATATATACTAATTTAAGCGATTATTTGATCGGGTAAATTAGTAATTACTAATTTAAACGATTATTTGATCGGGTAAAATAGTAATACGAATTTAAGCGATTATTTGATCGGGTAAAATAGTAATACGAATTTAAGCGATTATTTGATCGGGTAAATTAGTATATACTAATTTAAGCGATTATTTAATCGGGTAAAATAGTATATACTAATTTAAACGATTATTTGATCGGGTGAATCAGTAGATACTAATTTAAGCGATTATTTGATCGGGTAAAATAGTATATGCTAATTTAAGCGATTATTTCGTCGAAAAAATTACTATTTAATATACTAAAATAATTGATTATTATCTCGGTAGACTGGACTATTAATTATTATAAACAAATGTATCGCTTACTAACTACTACTAATTATTATATAGTAATATTAATAATTACTGATTTGACGGTTGTTTTGTATTTCATTAAATAAATCATTAAATAATAATAATTATATAAAAATTCTAATCTTCACTACTAACAAACGTCACCCAAAAAAAAAACGCTCATGAAACCACGGGCTTAAAACAAACCCTAAAAATCATGCTCTCAAAAAACTACACCTTAAAAGAACACCCGTTGTAAAAACTTTTATTGAAAATCACACCTACGAAAAAAAATAACACGTTATGAAAAACTACCCCAAGTAAAAATATTTTTGGAAAATCATCCCCACTCCCGAAAAAACATCTCCCGGAAGGAACAATCTCCCTAAAAATCATCCTTACAGAAAACCATTCCTGAAATTCATCCCCCCAAAAAACCCCTCCATAAAAATCACTCCCTGAAATACTGAAATACCAACCCTTCCAAATACCACCCCCGAAAAATCACCTCCCGAAACAATCAACAATCACCCATAAAAAACTTTGCCTGTAATATCCCCCCCCCCCCGCTCATCATATTATTGATCACTAATCCGTACTATTATATTTTTTTGACATTATATTTTTGAGACAGTTATAACGTGCCTTTTAATTTACACATGTTCTACAGAGAGTTTTATGTAACACAGAACATTTTCATAACGAGAATTTTTCTTTGAATTATCCATATGCATACGTTGCACATTTTTCGATACTTTATTTATTAAAAGAATTTAATTTAATTTTACTTTAAGCGAGTGTTTTCCACTCCCAGGCTAAGCATGAAGTAAAATTTCGAGTTTAGAAAAGCCTGAAAATTTGGTTTGGTCGCGTAGCGCGAAGCGCGGAGCGGCCAAACCAAATTTTCAGGCTTTTCTAAACTCGAAATTTTACTTTATGCGCCACCGGTACAAAACACTGACATATTACGAAGTTTAAAACACACCGCTAAACTTTACATTGAATCAGTGTGTTGTGGCGCATGAAGTAAAATTTCGAGTTTAGAAAAGCCTGAAAATTTGGTTTGGCCGCTCCGCGCTTCGCGCTACGCGACCAAACCAAATTTTCAGGCTTTTCTAAACTCGAAATTATACTTCATGCTTAGCCTGGGAGTGGAAAACACTCACTTAAAGCTTCAAATTAGATTATTTTAATAAACCGAGCATGGGAACATGTGCATCGTACTTCAAAGAAAAATTCTCGTTATGAAAATGTTCGGTGTTACATAAAACTCTCTGTATATAAATCTCTGTGTTTTTTTTAATAAAAATATTATTATTATATTTATATTTTGTGGTACTTATGATAATTTTTTTACATTTTGTTTATGATAGGCATGATGTTTTTAGACGTTTACGAAAAACTATTATGTTTTCATGATTTAAAATTCTAGCAGTTATTATTATTATTATATTTATATTTTGTGGTACTCATGATAATTTTTTTACATTTTGTTTATGATAGGCATGGTATTTTTAGACGTTTACGAAAAACAATTATGTTTTCATGATTTAAAATTCTAGCAGTTTCTTTGCGGTTCGGTTTTTCTACAATTTTTACAATTTTATTCATTTTACTTCACTTAAAAAAAGAATACTTTTAATTTTGTTCGCAATTAAGATAAATATTTAATATATGAAGAAAAAATTTAACTTTTTGTACTACTTTATCAATATTTTTTATTTTCCAACAAAATGACAACTTTGCTTAATTATAGGAAATGTATAAAAAAGGTATGTGTTTTCTTTATATTAAAACTTTTGTAATAAATAATTCTTAAAATTCGTATATGTTTGTCACTATTTTAATGTCGTCACTGAATGTTTAAAATAATATACATACTTTTCAATTTTGTCGAAGATTTCAGTTGTTTTATTTTTCAGATTAAAATATTTTTGTTTCACTTTACAGCTTTTTGATTGTACTGTACATTTTTAGGCGTTTTTATAAAAATGTTTAACTTTAAGCTTCAAATGAGGGTATCTAAGTACCAACAAAAACGAAGAAGAAGAAGAGAGGAAAAGAAGTAAAAATGGAGGTACAGAAGTCCAAACAAGAATCATGGAAGGAATTCGCTATGAAGATGAGTGAAAATTATCGGGATAATCAGAAATTATTCTATGGAACTCTTAAACAATTGAAAGAAAAGAAAGAACACAGTCTAATGATCATAAAAGATAAGAACGGAATGATAGTGACAAATGAGGATAAAATAATGCAAAGATGTAAACAATACTTTGAGGAGCTGACAGATACAGAAACGCAAACGAAAAGAAAACCATAAGAAGAAGACAACCAGATAGACAGCGATATGGAAGAAGCTAAAGAAATTACGGAAGAAGAGACAATAGAGGTTGTCAAAAAACTAAACAATGGAAAAGCAACAGGCAAAGATGAAATTACACCAGAAATGATCAAAAACATGGGAGAAGTGGGAGTTAGAAAACTGACAAAATTAATAAATGATACATTAAAAAATGGAAAGATACCAAAGAGTGGAATATAAGAATAATCAATCCTACCCATATACAAGAAAGGAGACAAGAGGGACTGCAAAAACACTGGTCTGCAAAAACATTTTTTTTTTTCGAGCCCTGACACCATTCCTGCTGATTCTTATGTAAAATGACCTCCTGAATCCGAATATGACCTCCGTTTTCCCCCCATCACCCACCGTTTTCGGGGGAGGCCCCCCCACCTATTTTTATCACTTTTAGATAATTTGGAGGGATGAAAAGGATTATTTTAGCCTTTACATTTCTTCTGAGGGGCTAGAGAGGTGAATAGTTCCAAAACATGAACATTTGTAGCAAGGAGGTAGATTAGGGGGGGATTTGCCCCCTTAAATTTTAAAAAAATCATTAAAAATGATCAATTTTTTCCGTTTTTTTCGCAGTTTTTTCACTTATTTTCTACATATTTCAGCTTCCATTGCTCCTAAATTTTCAGGGAAGAAGTCCAGGTGTGAGTAAAGGAAATGCACTTTAAGAGACATGTTACACCCCATGGCCTTGTACGCTGACAGCAATTCCTCGACATGAGCGACATAATCATCACTTTTGTTGTTACCCAAAAAGTTCTCACACACGATTTGGAATGCAATCCAAGCTCGTTTTTCCTTTCGATTCAGGTGTTCAATAAACTTCGAATCTTGGAAAAGTTGTCTAATCTGGGGGCCCACGAAAACTCCTTCCTTGATTTTAGCCTCACTAAGACGAGGGAATTTAGTTTTCAAAAATTGAAATGCATCACCGGTCTTGTCCATTGCTTTCACAAACTGTTTGATCCGAGTTTGATGTGCAAAGGCGGCAAGTAAATATTTTCCTTCGGGACCAGAGGAAGCACGAAAATTCCTGGGCAAACCTGTGCGCGCGGGGTATTGAGAGCGCCAGCGTGGTACAGTGAATCTTCCGAACTGTTGCTATATATTTTTATTATTGTTGCTATATATTTTTATTATTGTTGCTATATATTGTTGCTATATATTTTTATTGTTTGGGGGAGGATGAGGGGGATGGAAGCTGGAATATGTAGAAAATAAGTGAAAAACGTGCGAAAAAAAACGGAAAAATCGATCATTTTTAAGGATTTTTTTACAATTTAAGGGGGCAAATCCCCCCCCCCAAATCTACCTCCTTGCTACAAATGTTCACGTATTGGAGCTTTTCACCTCTCTAGCCCCTCAGAAGAAACGTAAAGGCTAAAATAATCCTTTTCATCCCTCCAAATTATCGAAAAGTGATAAAAATAGGTGGGGGGCCTCCCCCGAAAACGGTGGGTGATGGGGGAAAACGGGGGTCATATTCGGATTCAGGAGGTCATTTTACATAAGAATCAGCAGGAATGGTGTCAGGGCCGATTTTCATGCCGACCAGTGTAATTATAGAGGAATCACATTAACAAGCATACCAGGTAAAGTTATGGCAAGAATATTTGAAAAAAGAATTAGAGACAAGAAAATACAATAGAAGAAGGACAATGTGGATTTAGAAGAGGAAGAAGCACCCAAGATTTAATTTTCATACTAAGGCAAATAAGCGATAAAATAATAAAGAAGAACAGAGAGGCACATGTATGTTTTGTGGACTTTAAAAACGCATTCGACAGAATAAAGAGAGAGGACATATGGAAAACTTTTGAAGATAGACGAATAGGAAAGAAGACAATCAGAACAATCCAAGCCATGTATAAAAATAACAAGAACATCATAAGAACCAATAACGAGGAATCAACGGAGTTCACAACACGAATAGGAGTTAAACAAGGATGTATCCTAAATCTTGTTCACTCTAGTTTTAGACTCTGCAATAAAAGAGGCAAAAAAGAGATAAATACACTGAAAGTAGGATTTTGGTAATTGAGAAGGACGGAAATATCAGAACTGCTTTTCGCAGATGATATGGTCATATTAGCTGAAACTGAGAAAGACTTGCAACAAAATATGCAAATTCTACTGGGGACAGTAATCGAAAGCAATGGTAAACTAGAAAAAGAAATAGAAGACAAAGTAGGAAAAACTGGAAAACTGTACGTCATGATGAAACATACGTTCTTTGGTAAAAAGGAAATACCTAAGGAAATGAAAACAGAAATAGTAAAAAAAGACCTACGCTAACATATAGCAGCGAAACCTGGACAATGACAGAGCAACAAAAAGGAAGAATAAACGCAATAGAGATGAGATTTCTTAGGAAGATAGAAAACAAGACAAAACTAGACAAGGTAGAAAATGAGGAAATTAGACAGAACCTAGACATCGAGCCAATTAATGAAAGAATAGCAGAGGGACAGATGAGATGGTTTGGACATATAACATAAACCGATTGAAAAATGAAAGAAACACGAAAATGATATACGAAACAAGAGTACAAGGGAGGAACCAGAGAGGAAGACCGAGAAAAACTTGGAGTGAAGGAATCAGGTATACAATACAGAAAAGGGGAATGAATTGGGAAGAAGCAAAACAACTAACACAAGACAGAAAGAGATGGAAAGAAGCATACAGATTAAACAGATGATAAGATAATTATGTATAACCATGTAAACCGTCTTACACCGCTTGGTAAGATTAAATAAAATGAGGGTTGTCAATCCTTCGTTAAGCATAAAGAAAAATTTCGAGTTTAAAAAAGCTTTGACTTCAAGTTTTTTTAAACTCGACATTTTTCTTCATGCGCCACGGGTATATAACATTGACTTCAAGTGAAGTTAAAAAGTTAAACTGCTGACGGTTTATCCCTCGTCAATAAATTTTACAAATATTACATTATAAAGTTTTCGTTGTCATTAATAACTGCATCTTGATTTTTATACACACAATGAAACGAATGAAATAAAAGTTCTGTATATTTAAAGATTTGATTTTAATAAAATATACTTAAATAATGTTTGAAACATAAAACGTTGATCAATATATACAGGGTGCCCGTATTTCGACAGAATGTATGGGGATCTTAGTTATTTGAAGAGATGGAGAGTCGATTAAATTAGGGCAAAGTTGCGTATTTTAAGGCCTAACAATAATCTGAAAACAGTTTTGAAATAACCTATTTTGTTTTCGATATATCAACAAAAAACTATTTTTTTTTAAATAGTTTTTACATTTTTATTCAAAAACTACTGAATCTGGACATTTAGAACTTTGACAATATACAGGCACTTTTTAATGAGGAATCTAGTAGCATATTTTTTTTCAAGATAACTATAACATTTACACGCGGACCATAGCCAACTTTTGTTTTTCTTATGGGCGCCATTTTGGATTTTCATATTTTTTGCAAGAATATTTTTTTCTAAACTCAGTGATGTATCACATTCATAATTTATTTTAGATTTGATATTTGAAATTATTTTATTTTCTTTCTTGCAGAGTGCCTTGGAAACAATGACGTCATATCTGTTAATCAATAACATCTTGACAGCAGTCAATCATTGTTAGCACTCAAAATTAATTAATAACTGTCAATCTTTTGTAATAATAATAAGTATCGATAATTACATAAAAGTTGCACAAACTAAATTTATTCTACTTTTATTATTACTATTCCAAAACTATTCACCACAAAAAGTAATTCTTTCATTTTTCGCTACATTTTTCGCTACATCTCACCATCACATTTAGGCGTTATATATTTTTAATTTTACTATAAATCAGTGGTTTAGGCGCGTGGCGCATGAAGTAAAATTTCGAGTTTAGAAAAGTCCCGCGTAGACCCGAGACAAATTTTCACGGGGCTTTTCTAAACTCGAAATTTTACTTCATGCTTAGTCTGGGAGTGGAAGACACTCGTTAGTTTAAAATACATCACAACTGTTAAATATGTATCGTCGGATGCCCGTCTTCAGGGGTGCTACGTAAGTAAATTATGGGTCCTAGGAGTTGTCAAATAAGTGAGTTACTCAACTGTTTCCAAGACACTCTTTACAAAAAACAAAAGATTAAAATTTTACATATAAAATGTACAATATACTATAAGTGTGATACATCATTGAATTCAGAAAAAAATATCTTCTAAAAAAAAAGAAAAATAAAAAGTGCCTGTATAATGTCACAGTTGTAAATGTCTGGATTCAATTGTTTTTGAATAACAAATAAAACCGAAATTTCAAAAAATCCGTTTTTTTGACAATATCTCAAAAACGAAAACAGATATTTCACATTTGTTTTTACATTATTATTAGGCCCTTAATTACGCAATTTGCCCCAATTTAACCGACTCTCTACCTCTTTAAATAACCGAGATCCCCATACATTCTGTAGATAAACGGACACCCTGTATTGGGTGTTCTATTTAAAAAATCGTGGTTTTATGTTTTAAAATTGACCAAATTTTGAACACTCCTGTATTGTATTATTCCAAAAACAAATCACCATTAGATACCTTCGGGTACTGACTTTTCGAATATAAATTAAATGATAGAAAAACACTAATTATGTTTAAAATGTTAAATATCTCGAAAACGGGTAAAATTGCAGATTATGTACCAATGAATTTCTTCGCAGAATTTAACGTAGAACCCAAATTTGCAATAAATGATACAGCATTCTGTTTAAAATAAGGAAGTTGGCGTTGACCTTCGGTATAACCGAAAGCCGTATAACCTTGAAAATATTTTCAGTGAATAGAGTACGCTCGATCACATTTTAAAAATTTCGTTGCAATACATTCATTAAAATTCCGTATACTTAAAACGTGGGGCTTCGGTGGGACACCCTGTATATCATTATATAATGTGGAATTATACTATATATAAAATGATATTATGTATATTCACATTAACGACATAATTTAAATTTCTCCATCTAAATAGGTCGAAATAATCAGTACCATAAAATCATGTCACATTAAAATAAATTGTAAAAATAATGAACCGTACTAATCACTGAAAACCCAAGAGAACAGTAATCGAGTCCTTTCTATTTCCATTTCTCCAGCAATGTAATGAGGGAATTTCCTTGACGGTTGAAAACAAAACGGCAATTCCTATCTAAGCAAGTAATTTTTCCGAACAAAATCAAACTTTCGTCCGTTTGTTTATTTGGGTCGAGCGTTGTTTTTGTGCAAAACCGGCGCGTTTTGCAACCGGCGAAACTTCTCTCCCAAAAAAGCGCTTCCGATGGAACTTTCTCCATTTCCATCGCTCTTTTTTGGAATCTCACGTGTGCGTATGCGTGTGTGTGTGCGTGGGCTGACCAGTTCGAAAAATTAAATAAGATTTTCGATTTTATCGATTTCGGCAAGTGGTTTGTTAAGATGCAATGATCTAATGTTACTGTTTTATGTTCCTAAATACTTTTTCTCTGTAATAGGATATTCTGTATCTGTCTGGGAAATAAATACTATTATTATTATTATTCAGGGTTGTTAAAAAAAACGTTTTTTAAAAATGTTAATTAAAACCAACAGCTTTTTTTAATAAAACGAGTTTTTTTTATTGAAACAGTGTTTAAAACATTAACAATGAAAAACATGTTTAAAATATGTTTAAAACACCTTTAAAACATGTTTAAAACAGAATATACACGGCATTTTTCTTTTGAGTAAACATATCTCCATAATTACAGCGTTTTTTAAATTTGCGTTAATTCGTTGTTTCAAAGCGGTTAATTTGGGGTTTTTAACTAGTGTTTTCCACTCCCAGGCTAAGCATGAAGTAAAATTTCGAGTTTAGAAAAGCTTAAGAATTTGGATTGGCCGCGTAGCGAAGCGGAGCGGCCAATCCAAATTAGGCTTTTCTAAACTCGAAATTTTACTTCATGCGCCACGCTTAAAATCACTGATTTACAATGAAGTTAAAAAAACACACACATACAACAACAATTAGTTATTGGGTTGCCTATAATCACTGTTTTAAACAATTTATTCATCGCAGAATTTGACTCACGTTTTATTCACATCTACATATCAGATTGCTAAAGCCGTACATTTTAAACTTTACGATATTTCAGTGTTTTATACGTGTGGCGCATAAAGTAAAATTTCGAGTTTAGAAAAGCCTAATTTGGATTGGCCGCTCCGCTTCGCTACACGGCAAATCCAACTTTTCAGGCTTTTCTAAACTCGAAATTTTACTTCAGGCTTAGTCTGGGAGTGGAAAACCCTCGTTTAAAGATTCAAATTGAAATCTTTTAAAAATGGAACGAATGTCGTAAAATTTAGTGTATGCATACGTAAACCTCAAAGAAAACTTCCCTGTGTTTAAAAATCACATTTATGCATACACAATTGTGATATTTTATTGTAATAAAATGTTAAGTTTAGCAAATTTAAGATAATAAAAAGACGTTTTAAACAAATTTAACGTTTGAAAGTTGTAAACAAATTTAAGATTTAAAACATGTTTAAAACAAAACCGTTTAAAACACGACGGCTATTTTTAAACATGTTTAAAACACTGTCTTAAAACAAATTGTTTTAAACACAACAACCCTTTTATTATTATCTATTGCAGCGTTTCTCAAACTGTGGGTTGTTAGTCAATTTCTGGTGAGTCGCGACACAAGATCTTGAATGTATATTTATTAGTAATGGGCAAGATCGAGTTTGTCAATAATAGAGTAATCGACTATCCGGCCGTTGACGTAAATTGTAACAGGATTTCGCTGGTTTGGAGGTAAAAGTCATTAAGTACGTCATGCAGTTTTTTCAAATTTTCTCAAAATTATTAATCATTTTAAAAATTGAGTAACAAGCAGAGCTAGGACGAATCCTAGTAAAAAGGATTCGATTTACGAATCCGAATCACCTAATATGATTCGAATCACGAATACTCGAATAAAGGATTCGTAAGAGATAAATATGGTTCGAATCAAAGAAAATTTGATTTTTTTTTGCAACCATTAATATATAAATATCGTTATCAGTTGTCTTAGTAAAAATATTCAAAACCTAATTATTTATTATTAACACTAAACATCGTTGATAACAGACTAAATATCTGACTCTCTATTACTCTGATTAAAGATGTATTTGTGTGTTTCTAAACTTCACTTCAAATCAGTGTTTTGTACGCGTGGCGCATGAAGTAAAATTTTGAGTTTAGAAAAGCCCGAAAATTTGTCTCGGGTCGCTGCGCGACCCGAGACAAATTTTCACGGGGCTTTTCTAAACTCAAAATTTTACTTCATGCGCCACGCGTACAAAACACTGATTTGAAGTGAAGTTAGAAAAGCCCGAAAATTTGTCTCGGGTCGCTGCGCGACCCGAGACAAATTTTAACGGGGCTTTTCTAAACTCAAAATTTTACTTCATGCTTAGCTTAGGAGTGGAAACACCCGTTCAGACCTTCAAATTGACCTCTATTATAAAATCGACGAATGCCTGAAAATTACGTAAATAAAAAGTTCACTGAATATCATTAAAACCGGTAAAGTCAGAGAAAAGTCATGGAATTATATTCAAATTGACCGAAGCACTAACAAAAAAGCCATATGATATTTTTAAATTTGTCAAAATCAGCAGGCAAATTACAAAACACGTAAACATTTATAAAATTAACTTAAATATTGACAAACGCAATTCAACAAAATGGGGGTTTCCCACAGAAGAAAGTTATATTAAAAGGCCAGGAAAAAAACTCTTGAATCAGGGAAATGTCGGAAAAATTTTACATTTCAGATTGTGGCTACCATGTCAGTTTTACTTCAAATAATATTAAACAAAATTTTGAAAACTAGATTATTATCTTTAAAAACATTTTCAGTCATTTAATGTTCTTATCAAAGCATTCAGTTTGAAGTTTCGAACAAGCGTTTCCACTCTCAGACTAAGTATGAAGTAAAATTTCGAGTTTAGAAAAGCCCCATGAAAATTTGTCGAGGGTCGCGCAGCGACCCGAGATAAATTTTCTGGGATTTTCTAAGCTCGAAATTTTACTTCATGCGCCACGCGAATAAAACAGTGATTTAACGAGTAATTTAAAAACAGACAAATGACATTTTTCATGTTAATCCTCACAATTAATTCGAATTATTTTTGACGATTCAAATCCTTTTGTAAGTATTCGAATCCTTTTATAAATATTCGAATCCTTCTATAAATATTCGAATCCTTTTATAAGGATTCGAATCACACACATTTGGATTTGAGTACGAATCCTCTTAAAAAAATGTAACGAATCCGGATCACGAATCTAGTTGAACTAGAGTATTCGAATGCCTCTTTTGAATCCTCTAAAAGGATTCGAATCCAGGATTCGAATCCTGAATGATTCGAATCCTGCCCAGCTCTGGTAAGAAGTTGAATGCATTTTTAACTTTTTATAAAATCGTCTGCATCTGTTCACAAAATACGAAAATGTAAAAATGTGTTTTAAAAATATTAAAATTCTTAATATTTTATTCATTTTGCCTATGGTTTTATTTTTTGAGAATCAAAATTATAAAATTAACTAAAACTGATGAAAATCCCTGGGCCCTTGTAGTATTAGATGAATAAAATAACTCCTTTTTCTCGAATTCTTATACCCTTTGAGGTGTCAGAAAATAAAGTTTATTTTATGCATCTTATACTATAGGGATAATTTTGATTTAAAAAAAAACAGACAAAATTAATCTTTATTTCTATATTCTTATGATGTATAACTATTATTATGAGATGATCTGTTTTTGAACTTACGTTAAGTCAGTGTTTTATACGCGTGGCGCATAAGGTAAAATTTCGAGAATATGAAGACAAATACACAAAAATCAGCAAATGAGCAAGTTCGTAACGTATAACTCGAAACAGTACTAAATGTGATGAATCTTCTAGTTTGAATGATGTTACCACTAACATTACCACTAGATTTGAACCGATAATCACTATTAATAAACATGATAATAATACAAATAAAAATAAAAATAATATCAATGTTAATAGAAATAAAGGTAATATTTTTAGCAACTCTAGTTCTGTCGCTTCATTGGTTTCTAATCAGCTTAAATCAATGTCTGAAAATAAATCGACTGTTTCCATTCAACCTAAATCAGCTACTACAGAGTTTCCTAGCAATGCTAAAACAGTCTTAGTTTCACCTAAACAATCCAAAAATGACATCACAGGCAGTATTATATCTACGGTTTCATCAATCGATACTACAATGTCAAATTCATTAATCGCCCAAGATCGTCGAATATATGTATTCTGGGTACTGCAGAACATGCAACGTTTAAATCCGCCAGCAAACGTGTACACTATCACATTCACAATTGTGCCCCTGGGACGTCAGTTACTGATCTTAATAACTATATAACTAGCTGCATCGGCATATCAAACGCCAACTGCTGGCCTTTAGCAGATAATAGCTTCTACACATCTTTTAAAGTTGCGATTAACGAATGTGATTGTGCATCCTTCTTACCAGCTGACAAGTGGCCTAAAAGTCTATCAATTAGACCATTTACTAACCGTAGACGTCGTAAATCTCCTGCTAACAATAATAATAATACAATTAAATCTGGATCAGATCATTTTTTATCTTAGAAGAAGTTGTAGAAAATGTTGATATTTTTCTACGCCTAACACAAACAATACGCTAAAAGTTTATTACCAGAACGTGAGGGGCCTTCGAACAAACCTGAGTGATTTACGAGCGTCAGTATCTCTGGCGGAATTTGATATCTTTATTTTTACTGAATTTTGGTTGAATGCTGATATTTCTGATGTTGAACTGGGATTCAACGGCTATAACATCTTTCGATGTGACAGGGACCCTTTAGTGACTCGGAAATCGCGCGGAAGAGGAGTACTGATTGCAGTTTCTAAAAAATGTACTTCTCATTTTGTGCGTAGTGTTGCAAACTTACAAGAAGAATTATACGTTTCCATCACCGTTCAAGGATTGAAAATTGTTATTGGAGGAATCTACATGCCACTTTTGATTTGCAGTAGACTCAATATATACCGATTACTCTAAGGCTTTTGACACAGTAGATCATAGCATCCTTCTTTCGAAACTTAGGCTTATCGGAATCGGAGAATCCATGTTAGATTGGATAGTCTTACTTATCCGGAAGGTCACAGGCCGTGCTGATTGGTAGTTGTTATATCGTCTGAAATTCTTGTGACTTCAGGGGTTCCCCAGGGATCACACCTTGGACCTCTTTTATTTAATATCTTTATTAATGATGTGGTTGATTGTTTCCATAATTCCCAGTGCTTGCTATTTGCAGACGATATAAAATTATTTTTACGAATCGCGGATGATAGATCTTCTGTGTTTTTACAGGAAGACTTAAATAGATTTTCAGTATGGTGTACTGAGAACCGTATGAATCTCAACCTCAAAAAATGTAATTGTATAACCTTTACTAAAAAAAGGGCTTCGACAGTGAGCAATTACTATATCTCTAACGTCCTTTTATTGCGCGTTTCAGTTGTTAAAGACTTGGGTGTATCATTGTCTCACAACTGGAACTTTAACAACCATTTACGCAACATAACTGCTAAAGCATGTTGTGTTTTGGGTTTTTTAAAACGTAATAGCAGACATTTCTCAAACATTCATGCTCTTACGACCTTGTATGTATCCCTTGTCTGCCCCCACCTGGAGTACTAGTGCACTATTTGGAATCTTCATAGCAAATCTGATATAAAAATGGTCGAGAGGGTCCAAGGTAATTTTACTAAATTTATTTCGTACAGGTTTGGAATTGTCGGCTCCTGCAATGACGTCCTACAATCCTTAAACATCGATTCGTTGGAACAGAGACGAAGGAATGCAGACGTAATGCTAGGATACAATTTAATAAATGGGGCGATTGATTGCCCCTATTTACTTAGCCAGCTTAAAATCAATGTGCCAGCAAGAAGTTTACTTTCCTTCGATCTGTTTCATGTACCATATTGTAGGACGGACTATGGTAAAAATTTTGGTAAGGCCAGAATCGCCAATAATTGTAACGCCTGACAGGGTGGATAGTCTGCATATTTTAATCTGTTGTTTGTACTTAAATGTGTTGTTTGTTTTTTACTCTTAATATACTTATATTTATTATGTATTTGTATTTATATTTCATTTTAGTTTTAGCTTTAAGATATCAATTTAAATGAACCTCCGTTAAATAAATAACTAAATAACTATCTTCGTAACCAATATATTCATTGTCCGAATATTCCGATTCGCAGTTCGCAAATTTAGTATTTACCATCAGTAAAATCTCACGCTACCATATCTGGTTGTCCACTTTCAAGTACTTTAATAAAGACATTACGTCATTCTTTTTCGCTAGAGACAAACCTGGTTTCGGTGGATGGGTTAGTTGTAATTCAATATTTGAAGAATTTTGTTTGTGAAAATGTTCGGGCTAACCGAAATATTTGTAATGAACTGAAACCAGAGCTGGGCAGGATTCGAATCATTCAGGATTCGAATCCTGGATTCGAATCCTTTTAGAGGATTCAAAAGAGGTATTCGAATACTTTATCTAAACCGGATTGGTTATCCAGATTCGTGTCACATTTTTTAAAAAAGATTCGTATTCGAATCCAAATGCTGGTGATTCGAATCCTCATAAAAAGATTCGAATCCTCGTAAAAGGATTAGAATCCTCATAAAAGGATTCGAATCTTCGTAAAAGTATTCGAATCCTCGTAAAAGTATTCGAATCCTCATAAAAGGATTCGAATCCTCGTTAAAGTATTCGAATCCTCATAAAAGGATTCGAATCCTCATAAAAGGATTCGAATATTTATAAAAGGATTCGAATAGTTACAAAAGGATTCGAATCGTCAAAAATAATACGAATTAATCGTAAGGATTAACATGAAAAAATTGTTTTGTATGTTTCTAAATTTCTCGTTAAATCACTGTTTTATACGCGTGGCGCATGAAGTAAAATTTCGAGTTTAGAAAAGCTCCGTGAAAATTTGCCTCGGGTCTCTGCGCGACCCTCGACAAATTTTGTACGCGGGGCTTTTCTAAACTCGAAATTTTACTTGATGCTTAGTCTGGGAGTGAACGACACTCGTTTGTAAGTGATAAAATCAATTAAATTAATGATTTGTGTCATATTTTACATTTTGATAAATTTTGATGATTTTTGCCAGATTTGAGATTTTTAATTGTTTTTCGGTAATTTCGACAAATATAACAGTGACATTCCCAATCAAATTTTTACACTTAACATGTCGATTTATAACATTTCTATAAGATTTTCAACAAATCGATATTTTCATAAAATTATCATCATTTCGAGATTTTCGTCGATTAATCAAATTTTTAGCAGATTTGCCAATATTTCCTCAATTTTCCTTAATTTTTCGAATGTTGATAACATTTTCAATATTTCGAGATTTTTAATTAATTAATGAAAATGTTTTATCAGATTTTAAACATATCTTGATTTTTGATATTTTGTCATTTTTATCGATTTATAAAATTTTGATGAAATTTTCGATATTTCGAGATTTTCTCGTTAAATATATAAAATGTTTATATGTAAGATTTTCAATATTTTTATTCAGATATGTAACGATTTTCAAAAATTATTGAATCATTATTTGAACACACAAATTTGAGATTTTTTTTTCTACAAGACATATTTAATCAATTTTGACATTGAATGACATTTTTTATATTTTTTACCTTTTGAGATGTCATTTTTGACAATAGATTATATTCTTGATATTAGACTACGTTTTTTGACATTAGATGACATGTTTCACATTAGATGTTACTTTTGATAAACAATGACATTTTGTACTTTTTTACTATTTCTGATGTTGACATTAAATGACGTATTTGACATTAGATGGCAGTTCTGACATTTTATATTTTTTTAGTTTTTTGACATTAGACGACAATTTTGACATTTGATATTTTTGATATTACATATTTACTTGTTTTGCATTAGATAACAATTTTAATATTATTAGATAACTCTTTTGACAATATTACTGATTTTAACAGAAATTTTCGTTTTTTACGTCAAAATCGATTTTATCAACACGCCGAATTTTTGACGTTTTTGATATTTTTTATATTTACGAGATGACATTTTGGTCATTTTGATGTTTTTGGCAATTTTAAATAATTTTGACTTATTTTGATAACTTTTAAAACTAAAAGTAGTTCCAATATGTTTTTATATTTGTAACTTTACTTGAAATCAGTGTTTAATACGCGTGGCGCATGAAGTAAAATTTCGAGTTTAGAAAAGCCCCGTGAAAATTTGTCTCGGGTCGCTGCGCGACCCTCGACAAATTTTCTACGCGGGGCTTTTCTAAACTCGAAATTTTACTTCATGCTTAGTCTGGGAGTGGAGACACTCGTTCGTAAATTTTTGAATTATCATGAAGTTGTGTATTTATTTTCCAAAAAATCTTTCTCGGTTTATTGAACAAAAACAATAGAGCTGAGGTGAAAAGTGTTTAGGTAAAAGTGGTTAATTTTTTCGTTGGCTACAACTTTTGTTTGAAACATTTTTTGATTTAGACGTCGAAAGCCATAATCGGTGAGTTGTTGATGTCCACTAGATTTTTTAGTTTCTAATTCAAAAACAAAAGAGCTGAGGTAAAAAGTGTTTAGATAAAAGAGGTATATTTTTTCGTTGGCTACAAATCTTGTTTCAAACATTTTTTGACTTAGACGGCGAAAGCCATAGTGAAAATTGTTTAATAAAAAATCATCTAATGATTTCTGGTGATTTTTAACACAAGACTTTTAGACATTTGATGGTATAATTAATATTGAATTACTGAAATAAGTATTTATTTTTAATATATTCGTAAATATACGGTAAACAATGTAAAATATTTATTTAATTAAAATATTTAGAAAATAACAATACAATAAATTTTATATTATTATTATTATTATACTGGGTGTCCGTATTTCAACAGAATGTATGGGGATCTCGGTTATTTAAAGAGATAGAGAGTCGGTTAAATTGGGGCAAAGTTGCATAATTTAGGGCCCAATAATAACCCAAAAACAAGTTTGAAATATCTTATTTCCTTAATGAGATATTGTCAAAAAACGTATTTTTGAAAATTCGTTTTTATTTTTTTATTCAAAAACTATTGAATCCAGACATTTACAACTTTGACATTATAGGCAATTTTTAACGATAAATCTAGTAACATATTTTATTTTAAGATAACTAGGGACCATACCTAACTTTTGTTTTTCTTATGGGCGCCATTTTGGATTTTGATACTTTTTGGAAGAATATTTTTTACTGAATTCAATGATGTATCACACTTATAGTTTATTGTACATTTTATATGTAAAATTTTAATCTTTTGGTTTTTCAGAGTGCCTTGGAAACAGTTGAGTAACTCACTTATTTGGCAACTCCTAGGACCCATAATTTGCTTACATATCACCCCTGAAGACGGGCATCCGACGATACATACTTTAACAGTTGTGACATATTTTAAAGTATCGAGTGTCTTCCACTCCCAGACTAAGCATGAAGTAAAATTTCGAGTTTAGAAAAGCCCGGCGTAGAAAATTTTCACGGGGCTTTTCTAAACTCGAAATTTTACTTCATGCGTCACGCGTATAAACCATTGATTTGAAGTGTAGTTCAAAAACACACAAATACATCTTTAATCAGAGTAACACGGAAATTTAGTCTGTTATCAACGATGTTCAGTGGTAATATTAAATAATTAGGTTGTGAATAGTTTTGTTAAAACAACTGATAACGATATTTATATGTTAATGGTTGTAAAAAAATAATAAAATCAAATTTATTCTTAAACGATTTGTATTCGTGATTCGAAAGAACAGGATTCGAATCTTTGATTCGAATCATATTTATCTCTTACGAATCCTTTATTCGAGTATTCCTGATTCGAATCATATTAGGTGATTCGGATTCGTGATTCGAATCCTTTTAACGAGGATTCGTCCCAGCTCTGACTGAAACTACACCTAGCTCATTATACAGTAATTTAACTATCTTCCGAATATAAAATTTGCTCTTTTTTGCCAAAGGTAACGGCTTGGTTAGGCACATGTTTTTTAATCCTTCTTGCCAATCTTTCATAATTTTAAAGTTCATAGTTACATGCAAAGGAGTCGGATTTTTTCTAGCGATCTTCATAATCTTTATGGATTTATCTGGATGTTCTATCACATCAACCTTTTGTAATAATGAACCGTATACACTAAAATTACGGTCGCACTGACAATATGTAGTTAACGAATTAATTTAGAAGCGCGCACAGTTTTAAGTTCTGACAAGTGAAAATATGGATATAAGTTGAATAGAAATGGATACGTACTTTTCAAAAACCATATTCTCTGGAAAACGACTTACGTGCTCTTAAGAGATAACAATTGATTTTCTTCTCAGTTTTCATCTCAAAAACACTCGGAGTTTTGATGGTTGAATAGAGATAGATGTGTACTTTCTATAATCATGTTCTCCGGAAAAACGACGTAAGTGCCCCTAAGTCGGTATTTTACCCAGCGACTCAATCGTTTTTTTTCTTATCATTTGCCCTTCTACTATTGTTTTTAATAATGTGTTTTAAAATAAAATATTAATTTGACTTTGATTTCTTAGATATCAATCAGTTTTTATTTATGTTTTATAGATTTGTGGGAAGCATAAAAAAAGTTGATTGTATAAAGAAAAAATACTAATGTAAATGCCATGTGTTTTATCTCAAAAACTAATGTCGATAAAAAATATCGTATAACATTTTATTATTTAGTGTAAAATTATGTAAAATTTTGCCCTTAGGAGGGCCAATTTTTGCTGGTAGTGTGTTTCTGGGGTATGAGATGGCGCAGAGATAGCAAAATTGCTGAAAGTAGTTTTGACTATGTATTGGTTCATAGTGCCTGCCGAATTTTATTACAACGAATAATAAAAATTATGAGTGCGAAGCGCATTGTTTTGTTTGTTTAGATAGCGCCGGGCGCTATAGGTATTAAATTTTAGTAGACAAGTAAACTGGATAACTAAATATTCACAATTTTAATTTCAATCGACAAACCTTCAACTGTTTTTGTTTGTCTCATTTCCAATACTTATTTTTATTATATGATTATGAATTACAAAATTAATAAATATATATATATATATATATATATATATATATATAGATATATATATATATATATATATATATATATAGATATATATATATATATATATAATATACAGAGAATTTTTCTTTGAAGTATACGTATTTCAAATTCCGCCTATTTGTTGTAAATCTTTAGATATTCATTGTTTTTTTTAAGAGTTTAATTTGAATCTTCAAACGGGTGTTTTCCACTCCCAGACTAAGCATGAAGTAAAATTTCGAGTTTTGAAATCCAAATTCATCGGGCTTTCCTCAACTCGAAATTTTACTTCATGCTTAATCTGGGAATGGAAAACATTCGTTGAAAAATAATCACTGGCTTTTTACAATATATTCATTAATTTACAAAATCTTGAGGGTTTTCAAATTTTTGTTCAATTTTTTAAATCTTGTCAATTTTCGTCAATATCCAAGATTTTAATTAATTTTCAAAATTTTGACGACTCGGGAATTTCGTAATACGTTTGGTAGTTTTCAAACTTTTTTTTAATTTTCAAAATTTATAACAATTTTTAAAATGTTGACAAAAATCATGCATTTTCCAAGATTATTGCTGATTTTTTTTCTTGTCTCCCTTATGTTACTTTTTAAAACTTTGACGCCTTTCATGGATTTACTAAATTTTCGTTAATTTAGAAAAAATGCCGGTATTCCTGAATTTTCAAGAATTTCATTATTTTTCGGGTTCGCAAATTTTAAAGAAATTTATTTGACAAAAAATATGAGGCCTTTCTTCAAAACGTTTATCAATCGTTAAGATTAATATAACGTCTAAATTAATTAATCCATGCTGAAAAATTCTAGACAAATTTTTAAATTATTAAAAATTCACAATAAATTTTGATAATTTGCAAATTCACACTTGTATGAAAAATTTACGAACATTTGGAAATTTACGATAAGCGTTTAGATTTTTAAAATGTACTACAACGTTTTTTACGTTACGAAAAGCGTAAAGGTTAATTCAAATTCATTAAAAATTCTCAATACTTTGACAATGAACTAAAATCATCTAAATCCACGGGGCCCAATTATTATTCTTATTTTAATTATTTTAATTATTTTAATAATTATTATTATTTATAAAAATCAATTAAAATCTTTTAAAATGTCGAAAATAACAAAAATTGAGAAAACCCTAAACATTTTGCGAATCATCAAAAACAATAAAAATTGTTAATTTTAACGAAAACAAAATAATTCAAATAATAATGCTATTAGTTTTTACTTATAAATCAAAAAAATAGTAAAATTTGAATAAATTTCCAAAAATCAATAGCTCAAGTCAATTTAAACACAAGTCGTCAAAATTGACTTAAAGAAAAAGTTAAAGCTGCTTAATTTAACAGAAGAATAATTTACAGAAATGACAACATTCAAAACACATATCATCAAAATTGACATACTCATTGAAAATTTGTTAAAATTTATAAATTCAGTATAAAATTATTAGGATCTTTAAAATATAAAGATGTAATGTCAGTTTTAGAAAATTAGATTATTACAAAGGAATACCCAAATGTTAGATTTTAAAATATATTAAAATATGTGTACCGTAAATTTTCAAGCATTCGTGATTTTTAAAAGCTTTCAATTTGAAGCTTTAAACGAGTGTTTTCCACTCCCAGATTAAGCATGAAGTAAAATTTCGAGTTTAGAAAAGCTTGAAAATTTGGTTTGGTCGCGTAGAGCGTAGCGCTACGCGACCAAACCAAATTTTCAAGCTTTTCTAAACTCGAAATTTTACTTCATGCGCCACGCGTACAAAACACTGATTTATTCCAAAGCTCAAAATATTGATCATGTATGTACATTTACAAATCATAACATAAATAAATATATTTGGTTGATTTTCAGCGTACTGTAATAAATAATTGAGAAATCAGAATTCCATGTGCGGGCGCCCACATGATCATAATAATTGTTGATTGATACTAAATAAGTCAGAAATACCTAGTATACGAAGAATGTCCACTAAATATTCACGGGATTTAAAAAACGCTAAGCTGACTCGGTGCCTCGGTGATCAAATCGCCGAGTGCTGCACATTCAATTTCGTAAATTATAAATAAAAAAAGAATTTTCCGACTAATCACTCAAATCAACATTTACTGGCATTCTACATTCCTACTTAAAACATGAATCAAGAAATACAAATATATTTACAAAATGTATTGGGAAATATTTTAATAATGTCTTTCTTTGTTGTGTATCAATAACATAATATATGAACCGTTCGCGTCAGAAAAAAGACATTCGCAACTCAAGGTCGGGAGCCGGGAGCCGGGAGCCAGAAGACCGAATCACGACAAATATCGTACACGAATTCCACATATCAATCCTAATTTCTTTTCACATGTCTTTAGAATTCACAGTATATTTTAAAAATATTATTAAAAAGGCACGATGCTGCCCCCCTAATTATTGAAAGTAAAATCAACATTTACATTGCTCTTATGGAGATTTCTAAGCAACGATTAATTTTATTTATCATTTATTTTACATCAATCTATTTAATACAACATGTTTATAATAATTACTTTAATAAATTAAAGCAATATGAAGAAGAAATAATGTTTCCTATGGAAATATTACACGGATTTATGTAATCATTTGACAGTGTTCTATTATTAAATTTATATTAATTTAAGAAATATTTTTTGGAAAAAAAAACATATTTATTTATTCGCAAAGCTTCAATGTACAATATGTATAAGTTTCAATACTCTATTTTGATTATTGTGGAAGATTATTCGTTGTTCGTTCTTATGGCCAAATAAAATGAATATTTCCGACCCTTATAGTTTTGTTCCAGTTTCTCATCGGTTTAAAAAAATCGACAATTTTGACATTTTTCCAAATATCTAGTTTAATATCTCATTCAGCTCAAAAAACTGCACTATTTTGCCCATTGAACCGTTTCTCTATCTCTTACAGTTTCCGAGATCCCCATAGCGCACATGAAAGAAAAAACTCAGCTTGTATATTTTTTTTTTCAAAATGAAGGAAATTTATATATTATAGAGTTTTAAAAAATCCAGTATTGGCTAGGTGAAAAAACTTTGTTTAACGTTGAGAAAATAAAATCATATAAAATTCAGTGTTTTCGTTTTAAATACACAAAACACATGTTAACAAAATTTTAGAAAGATAAAGTTCACTAAAACCCAGCCAAATTTTAGAAAATTTGTAATTTAGATAAAGATCTCAGCGACCATTGCGTCTAAAAAGAACGCTGTTTTTATACTAAATTTGACATATATTTTGTAAAAAAACAGCGTTCTTTTTAGACGCAATAAAAATATGTTACACGTCAGTGTCTTCCTGTCCTTGACTAAGCATAAAGTAAAATTTCGAGTTTGGAAAAGCCTAAGCATTTGGATTTTCGGGGGCGCGCGAGCGTTTCGAGTCGCGCCCTGGCAAATCTAAATTTTGAGGCTTATCTAAACTCGAAATTTTACTTCATGCACCACGCTTATTAAACACTGATTTAAAATGAATATTACTAGAAATAAAATGCGAATTTCTTGGCATTTTATTTCTAGTAATATTACGATTGTATTTACTCGAAACAGTAAATTATCAAATTGCTAGTGAACATTATTATTCAAAAAATGTATAATAATAATGTGATTAAGAGTAAACATTGATATTGTACAATAGAAATATGTATTGTCATGTTTTAGAAACTCGGGGATGTTGGCGTCGAGAGAAACCCTAAATTATTTTTCATTTCACATTCACAAAGATACACACGCACCATTGTTGCGAAGTAACAGTAAATCTCTCACGGACGGAAATTTTATGGCAAACATTAACTATTATTACAGTTACACTTATTTATAAACCGAATCATTTGTTTTTTGTTATGCACAATTGCCATTAAAAACAGGAAATGTATAGCAACTTTTATTTATCAAATAAAATAAATATTCAATTAATAGTTGGTAATAATAAACGGTAACAGCCTTGTTAATAGATGTTAGCACAATTCTAAGGATGATATTAACATTTTCGGAATAATAAAACGTTTTAGTTGATTACTATTGTTAGTTTACAACTAATAATTTATTAGCCCTAGTTTAAGTCTTATGCATACATTCAATTGTCATAACAAAACAGGGTTATTTAGAATTTATTGAATTCACACTTGAAATCAGTGTTTTATACGCGTGGCGCATGAAGTAAAATTTCGAGCTTAGAAAAGCCTGAAAATTTGGTTTGTCCGCGTAGCGCTACCCGACCAAACCAAATTTTTAGGCTTTTTCTAAACTCGAAATTTTACTCCAAGCTTAGTCTGGGAGTGGAAACACTTGTTAGAAGTAAATTTCAATCAAATAATTTAGAAGAAAAAATACATTTTCACAAACATTAAAAATCTGCTGTGTCCAACACAGGTACCGACCGCAAATTAAATTAATATAGGATTATTAAATTCACGATTCCAATCACTCATTAAAGTTAATTTCTACAATAAAATGTCCGCTAGTGGTAAAATATTTTTTTTTCAATTTTGTCACTTCCCGTCGGCCTAAAAAAATAGCATACACACTGTAGAAAAAAATAGAGAATTTTTTGGTATGAAAATTTAACATTGAAACCTGCATAATAGAGATGGGCAGTACGGTTCACTTAAGTGAGTGATTCGTTCCTTTTAGTGAACCGATTCTTTGAACCGGTTCAACGGTTCTTTTAGCCCATATTTATGTTTTCATTTACTCTATGTCGCATGTTATGTTTTCGCATATATTATACAGGGTGAGGTTTTTTCTCTCTATGGGAATCTCGGAAACTATAAGAGATAGAGACACCCTGTCCATCTGTCGCTTTTTTTTTATTGTCTTATATAGTATCAAATTATTTTAAAATCATTACTCATTATAGCCTTGTGGTTATTTCACATGATTAGAAATCTTTTTTCTATTTTCTATTTTATGTAGCCGTTTCGAAAAAGTAACTCTTTAAATTTTGTGCGACATGACAATGCAAGTTATGTTTTTAGTCCGAGCGGGAGACTTTTTAAAAACATTTATTTCGAATTAGTAAACATTAAGAAAATACATGATGTGTGTTGTATAAACTAACATTGACAAAACTCTTCTCTAAGGTGAAGCGAATGGTTTTGTTCAACAGCACGCTGGCAATGCGTCTGGTGTAATACAATATTATTATTAAGTATAAATGAAATTGCCAATTCTTGGTTGCAGAATACTTAAACATTAAAAGTGCGATTCTTTTCGCAATCTACAACAAGTTAGTCTTACAAAGACTATATCAAACACTCATTGAAACAACTACTTCCCGGGCTAATACCCCGACGGACATTGAATTATACAACAAGTGTTTGCTGTTACATACAGTAACCTACTGCAAATGTAACAATTTGGGTCAAATTAGACCGCCAGTTTAAGGTGTCAAATTGTTTAGAGCGAGTGGCAAAGCTATACTGATGAGAGATAAATTTCGAAACGCGTCTATAGATGGCCTGAATAATTTGACCCAAATTGTTATATTTGCAGTAGGTTACTGTATGTAACAGCAAACACTTGTTGTATAATTCAATGTCCGTCGGGGTATTAGCCCGGGAAGTAGCTGTTTTCATGAGTGTTTGATATAGTCTTTGTAAGACTAACTTGTTGTAGATTGCGAAAAGAATCGCACTTTTAATGTTTGAAGTATTCTGCAACCAAGAATTGGCAATTTCATTTATACTTATGTTTGAACGGTAACGTGACCGTCAGTCTAAGGTATCAAATTGTTTAGAGGGAATGGCAAAGCTATACTGATGAGAGATAAATCTCGAAACGCGTCTATAGATGGCCTGAATAATTTGACCCAAATTGTTACATTTGCAGTAGGTTACTGTATGTAACAGCAAACACTTGTTGTATAATTCAATGTCCATCGGGGTATTTGCCCGGGAAGTAGTTGTTTCAATGAGTGTTTGATATCGTCTTTGTAAGACTAACTTGTTGTAGATTGCGAAAAGAATCGCACTTTTAATATTATTATTACTGATAACAATAATGTGGGAATCGTAACTCGTAACAATTTCATTTAATGGATTTTTAACTTTGACTTTGTTTTCAATTTTTCGTTTTAGGCATTGGTGAATTTTTCTGAAAATACAAAATATGAGTAATACAAACAATACATAAATTATTATTGTGTAAACACTGATATTGTCATAATGAAATGTCGATGGCTTGATTGATTCGAGTTGTTTCTTCGTTTGATGGATTTGATTTCCAATGTCTTGAAGTTCTTGTAGATTGATGTCATCTAGCTGGATTGGAATTGTTGATCTCGGCGAAGACTTCTGTGTCTGGATTTCGTTGATTTTTACACTGGGTAATTTAATTGTTTTGATCTCCTTCTGATTCGTTTGGTAATGTTTAAGTATTTTATTATTAATAACTGTATTGTTTCGAGTTTACGTGAACTGATTAATCACAAATAGAAAGACTGTTATTCCTTACTTCACTTTTTATTTAAAATAAAAAGTGAAGTAAGGAATAACAGTCTTTCTATTTGTGATTTTATTATTAATTTGAAATTCACATGAACTTGGTATTGTGATGATGTAAGTTCCGTGTAGTACGTGTTTGTCTTCATTGTTTCCGCATTTGCTTATTGTCGTAGTTTGTATTATCGTAATTATCATCCACTTGTTATTTATTAACTTTTGAATTTTATTTTGAGAAAGTTCACTTTGATTGATTTCACAGTTTATTTGTTTATTTGGAAATTTGATTAAGTTAATTTCACATGACGATATTGGTGAAATTATTTCTTCGTAGCATAAATATTTCTGTTGATTGATTTCTTTGCATGCGACGCTGGATCGTGCGTAGTGCGTTTCACTTATTAAAAGGTATTTGGATTTGGGAATGATTACGTTGTAATTGATTTTATTGGGAATTGGTAATGGATAATAATTAATAATAATAATTATATTGCATTTTTTCAACTAATAGAATTTCTAGAATGAAAATGACTTCATTTTTATTTATGTAACCTCGTAGGTTTATTGTTGAGTAATATTTATTTATATTCTTATCATCTAAAAGATAAGGTAATTCGTAGTTATTTATTTTTGACTTTATTTTATTTAATTCAAATTTTTATTCATCATGGGTAATTATTGAAGTATGTAAAATGTTTAATCTGGCAAACGTGATTGAAGTTTCGATGGTATTCAGTACTTGTAAAATTACGCCGATTAATGTTAATAATTGATTGAAAATTGAATTCAATATTATGAATGTGTAATCTTCGATTAACTCTAATTTGATTTCTTTCATTGATTGTTCAACTTGCATTATTCGATCATTTAAACGTATTTGATTATGTTGCAATTTTGTCATTGAATCATTAAAAATATATAAAGCTTTCTCTGTTAGGCTTCTTTGATGTTCAATTACGTTTACAAGTTTATCGTGGTTAAATTTTAATTGAGTAATTACGGTGTCGTACCTGTTGGCATCGGTTTGATCTAAATTTCCTGTGATTGATTTCCAAATGGTTCCTAAACCATTTATTAGTCCTCTTTTTTGTCTTTATTTTTCTGTTAGTGTTATTTACATTCATTTTTCTTTTGTTTGTTTTATTTTGTAATCTAATAAATATCTGTAATTATACATTTCATTTGCATAAGCTTGACCATGTTCATTATTTTGAAAAAAAGTGTTTAGTTTTTGATAATTGTTTAATTCAATCTTTAAAAGTGAAAGGTCGTAAATTTGTATTAAAGTCCAATGATCTTTGACGTTCTGTGCTGCTCCTAATTTTATGGGTAACAGTCCGGGGTTGTCGGTTATATGGTCTATTTCTATTACTTTAGTCAAGCATGTTGAGAAGATGACGGTAATGGCGAAGAGTTGCCTGCAACAATGGGTTGTCTTAGGTTTTTTAAATGAACTTTGCGTCCTGTATTTGTATTATTGCTGTTGTCAGTTATTCGTTTTATTAGGGCTTTGTTTCCTAGACGGAAACAAAGCATTTTTATAAATTTAAAGGGTCCATTGAATTTTTCTCTTGTTTTGCTTCTTTTGTATTTATAACTTGTCTCATATACAGTTTGTCCTACTTTGAAAGGATTATTGACAGTTTTATTTAGTTTCTGAACTACTTTTTCCTTGTTTTGAATTTGATTTTCATTTATTTTTTCATGTGCAAGGGCTAATTTTTCTTTATGTTTTTGTAGATAATCACTGTACATTTGTTGATCGTAAAATAAATCAAAGGGGTCTCTTAATTTCGTATGCCCTAATGTTAGTTCTAATGGAGTTAATTTTGTACTTGAATGGATTGAATTGTTATAAGCAATTATGGCATATCTCATTAATTGTGTGATTGTATCAGAATGTTTCGTTTTTAATATTCTTATGTGTTCTGCGATGGTTGAGTGAAATTTTTCAATTAATCCGTTTGATTCTGGGTGATTTGGAGTTGTGAAATGTATCTTTATTTTGTGAGTTTCGAGCAATTCTTTAATTATGTGATTATGAAATTCTAAACCTTGATCTGTACTTATTGTTTCAGGGGTTCCGTAAAATGAAAAGTATTGAATTAATGCATTCAAAATGTCTACGGCATTTTTTGATTTTATTTCGATTGCTTGACCTAATTTATTGAAAACATCAAAGATTGTTAAAAATTTTGTATTATCTTCTGTGTAAATGTCTTAATGAATTTTTTCAAAAGGTCGGTGTGGAGTGTCTGTTAGCATCATTTCAATTTTTGGTGGGTTTCTTTCATATTTGCTTCTTTTACAAGTCGCACAGTTAGCTATGTAATTTGTAACATGTTCTTGCATTAAAGGAAAATAATATTTTCTTTGTAATTGTCTTAGAGTTTCTGTTATTCCTCTATGATTGGTTTTGGATTCGTGTTGATTTTTGATAGCTTCTTGTATTAAATCTGCATCAACTATTGATTTTCTTCTTTCTGTGCAATATATTATTTGTGGGCCATTTTGGTTGAATAATTGTGTAACTACGTTACTGAATGATTTCATTAAGTTTTCTGTTTCAAAATGAAAGTAGTATTGGGGCCTCGGTGGCCGAGTGGGTAGAAACCCTGCCCATAGACCAAGAGGTCGCGGGTTCGAATCCCGTCCGGTGGAAGAATTTATGAGTAATAAATTATTCCATCTTTGTAATTTGGAATTGGGTTCTTTTAATTTTGAAAGCCAAATTAATGGTCTGTGGTCTGTATAAATTATGAATTTACGTCCGTATAAGTAAGGTCGGAAGTACTTGACTGCCCAAACTACGGCTAGTAGTTCTTTTTCAATTGTGCTGTAATTTTGTTCTGAATCGTTTAATGTTCTTGAGGCATAACATATAGGTTTGTCCGATCCTATAGGTCCTTGTGATAATATGGCTCCTAAAGCTATATTCGATGCGTCAGTTGTGACAATGAATTGTTTTGAAAAGTCTGGGTACTGTAATATTGGAGGATTGGTTAAAATTGATTTGCAAGTGTTAAAACCTTCTATGAAATTATTATTATGTTCAATTTATTTTCCTTTTTTTAGACATTGAGTTAAGGGTTTTGTATTTTTTGCGTAATCTTTGATAAATTTTCGGTAGTAACCGGTGAGTCCTAAAAATCCTTTTAATTCTTTAACTGTTTTGGGGATTGGATATCGGGTTACGGCATCTATTTTATTTGGGTTTCGTTTTAAACCGTCGGGTGTTATTACGTGTCCTAAAAATTGTACTTCTTTCTTTAAGAATTCTGACTTGTCCATTTGACTTTTGAGGTTAGCTTTACGTAATCTGTCAGATACTAATTTTAATTTTTGAATGTGTTCTTCTAAAGATGTGGAAAATATTACAATGTCGTCTAAATATACTACACATGCTTCATTTGTACTCCGCGTAAAATGCTGTCCATGACTCTTTGGAAAGTCGCGGGGGCGTTCTTTAATCCGAAGGGCATACGTTTGTATTCGTAATGTCCTCTAGGGGTTGAAAATGCTGTTTTTTGAATGTCTTTCAGGTGCATCTCAATTTGATGATAACCTGAGGCAAGGTCTAAGGTTGAAAAATATTTGCATTTACCTAATTTGTCCAAAATGTCGGTAATGTGTGGTAATGGGTATTTATCGTCAGTGCATTTGTCGTTTAATTGTCTGTAATCTATAACCATTCTGTATTTTGGTTTGCCGGTAGCGTCTAATTTTTTTGGAACAATTATTACTGGACTACTCCATGGGCTGTGTGAGGGTTGAATTATGTCATTATTTAAAAGTTCTTGAATTTGTTTGTCGGCTTCTGCTTATTGTGATTGGGGCATTCTGTAAGCTTTTTTATAAAGTGGGGTGTCATCATTTGTTTTAATTTCGTGCTTAACTACATGAGTGAAAGTTAAAGGTAATTTAGGTGAATGGAATACATCTCTGTATTCAAAGCAAATTTGTCTGATTGCGTCTTTTTCTTCTTTATTCAAGTGATTTAATCGTAAATTTTTGAGATTTTCTTTTAATGTCTTATCTTCAATTGAATTTTTGGTTATTGTGAGGTAATTATTTGTTTGTTCTTGGTCAATTTCTAACACATTTAAAGGTTCAATTTCGATTTCTTGTGGGTTTTCATTGCTGTTGGTAATTGTAAGTAAGGTTTCGTTATTTTCATTTTTACTAGACACTGTGGGATTTCAATGCCTTCGTGTAATTTAGTGTATTCGATTATTCCAAAATTTAATTGTGAATTTACTGGTACTTTGATTATTTTTTGTTGTCTGGGTTCAAGATACATTTTCTTTTTGAAAGAGGGTGTTTGATTTTCAAAATAAATTGGCATTGGTCCGTTTTTATATGTAAAATATTTTTGTTTAGATCAATATTTGCGTTTAAATGTTTTAATAAATCTATTCCTAATAAACCGTCGTAATTAGGATTAAAATCGAAAATGTGAAAATGAAAGTAATCATTTGATTTAAAAATGCTGGGTAAGGGAATGTTTGCAATGTATTTGTGTAAAGTTGTTTGATGTGCAGTTTGAATTTTGAAAGGTTTTTCTTCGATGAAATTTTGATAATATTGATTGACTGTTTTTGGGCTTATTAAAGTTTTTGATGATCCTGTGTCGATCATGAATTTTAAATTTTGTTGTGGGATCTTTACATATGGTAATGTTAAATTATTGATTGTTGTTAGA
Source organism: Philonthus cognatus (assembly GCA_932526585.2). Taxonomy (NCBI): domain Eukaryota; kingdom Metazoa; phylum Arthropoda; class Insecta; order Coleoptera; family Staphylinidae; genus Philonthus; species Philonthus cognatus. The sequence goes on from OW052243.1 coordinate 96,752,752, forward strand.
TTTATTATGTCTGGTTTGTGTAATTGGGGACTGACTGAAAATTTTGATAATGAGTTTCATTATCATTGTTATCATACATGTTATTGTTTTGATTGATCATTTCGTTTTCTGGAATTTCGTCATCAACATTTTGTTGAAAAAGTCCTTCAGTTGTGGACATGGGAATCTGTCTTTGAAAATGATTATTATTATTTGGTCTTAATGTTCTGCGCGTATTTATTGTAGCTGCTTCCATTGGTTCCGGTGCGTTTTGTCTGAATCTGTTATGATTATTTTGAAAAAATGTTTGATTATTCATTTGATTATTTTGCGGGAATTGCTGTCTGAAATCGTTATGTTGTCTGTTGCTGAAATTGTTTCTTTGTGAAAATTGTTGTCTGAAATTGTTTGTTGGGAAATTTTGTTGATTTCTTTTAATAAAATTGTGTTGAAAATTCTTATTTTACGTTGGGTATCGCTGTTGATAATTATTTCTGAATGATGTATGATTTTGTCTCGGATTATGTTTTTGAAAAGTCGGTTTGTTATAATTGTGTCTTGTCAAATTATCTCGCGCATAAGAGAAATTTTCTTCTTCAGTTACGAACGAAATGGCTTGTTCTAAGCTTACGGGATTTCTCAAACGAATGGCTAAATTATTGTGAACACCTCTTAAAAATGCTTTGAGTGCTTGTTGAGAGTAAAAATTTGTTTTCATTTGTTTAAAGTTAATGTTTGGTTCTGTCAGTTGAATTTTTGTCAATAATAAACTTAAAATGTCTTGACATCGATTGCCAAAAGAAATTGCAGTTTCATTTTTTTCTTGTTTTACATGCATTAGATCACCTACTAGACAGTTTTTGTCACGTTGGTCAGAGAAAAATTGTAAAAGTAATTGTTTTATGTCAATCCAAGTATTTAAATTGCATCTGCTGCCTACAATGTTTAACGCTCTTCCTGTTATTTTACCTATTATGGCTCTTAATAAAAATTCATTTTGAGGGTTGTTTGGATTGGCTCTGTCAGTGAATGTATTTATTACAAATTCGTTTGCCTGAATGAATATTGCAAGTGTTGCGGGGTTTCCGTCAAAATTTGGAATTGAGTCAATGTAAAATTTTTGAATTTGTGGTACTGCCATGTTTTGTCTTACTGGACTTCTGCTTCTGTCTCTGTTCATAAACGTACGAGTTTTTGTGTGTTTGAATTGATTTATTGATTGATTATGCAATATATTATTATCAATGGGTTTGTTGGGAAAAGATTATTGAATGGAAAGTGAAACTTACAGTATTTTTATCCTTTTTGTTTTTCTTCTTCTTTTCTTGAAGCACTGTTCACTGTTTTCGCGGTTTTGAATGTTCTTAACTATGAGCGTCGGCGATGGTTGTCCTCTGCTCGCTGGAGATGTTGTCCAAGTTGATTGGTAACTTGGTGAATCGTAAAAACGAAAATCACAAACTCGCGATTTTTGTCGATTTTTGTGACTCCAATTTATCCTACCGAGTGCGCCAGTTATGTTTTTAGTCCGAGCGGGAGACTTTTTAAAAACATTTATTTCGAATTAGTAAACATTAAGAAAATACACGATGTGTGTTGTATAAACTAACATTGACAAAACTCTTCTCAAAAGTGAAGCGAATGGTTTTGTTCAACAGCACGCTGACAATGCGTCTGGTGTAATACAATATTATTATTACTGATAACAATAATGTGGGAATCGTAACTTGCAAGTTAGCGCATTCTTAACTTGTTTTTAAATCTATTTTTCTCAATTATTAAAATAGATAGAAAAACAGTAAACATTTCACACTAAATAATAAAATTGTATCAGATTTTTTACTTTCCCCCATATGCAAAACAAAGGCAAAGTATTGTTTTCGCGAACATTTTCAAATTAAAAATTTTAATGGATATATCCATTCTGATGTCCTCGAGTTGATTAGGACCATTTTTTTTAAACCGATTGAGCTGTTAAGATAGCACTATAAACTTAAGCTTTTTATTACAATAGTAGTATTCGATCAACTTTTGGTGAAAATACGTAAACCGGAATTGGTAGTTTACTTTTAGCATTTTTTTGGATTCTTCTTTAATATTGATCATATGAAATATTCTTGTTAAGAAATGTTGTAGATAATCGAAAAAATAGCATTTAATACGTATTTACTTTATGACAGCCGTTTTAGTAATTTTATTAATTTTGTTTCAATAATGTAAATTTTTTGAATTAATTACTATGAATAAGTAGGCTATTGCTATAAATAACGTTAGTTTGACTTTGTCATGATTAATATTTTGTGGAAAATTGAAAACATAAGTGATACTTACGAACAAAGTTTAACAGGAATAAGAAACATTTGTAAAAAATGAGGTAGGTTTATGTTATACGAATATTCTCTTAATTTTATAGATCATAAATATTTAAAAAAAAATCTGAACAGCATACCAGTTTCTATAAGCATCCAGTTGTTAATTAGTAATACTGAAAGTCGTTGATAACAGATACAATATTTGCTTCTGTGTTATGTTATTTAAAGATAATGTTTTGACGTGTTTTTTGAACTTCCCTTTAATTAGTGTTTTGTACGCGTGGCGCTTAAAGTAAAATTTCGAGTATAGAAAAGCCTGAGTTTGGATTTGGACGCTCAGGCTTTTCTAAACTCGAAATTTTACTTCATGCTCAATCTGGGAGTGGAAAACACTCGTTAAGTTATGACTTACATGCTTATTAATCGTCCATGTATTTAATGAGTTTTATCGCGAAAACAGGGATGCTGTAATCATATAATTTGCCAATTTTATCATGCAAATACTTCAGTATTTTCTTTTATTTTGAATAATTTCATTAATGCTTACTCAAAAACAAAACACAATCTTTCTTTTCATAATATTTTATTTTATTTGTCAAATCAACAGAAGCCATTTACGAAAACACATAAATATAAACACAAATATCTAAATGTGACGGCAATTCCATCTGTGCAGTGGAAAGGGTTGTTACTTTGACTGTGAATACACTAAATTGAGAGTGATATTTAGATTTTTTAAGTGCTTTCAATTTTAAACAAATATTTATCAATTATTCAATGTTTTTCTTTCTCAATGTTTCCTAAAAAATGTATCATGATTTCCAAGAAGTAGTAAAAATGAATGATACTAAAAATACGATACAACTTAAATTTTAAAGTTGTATCGTATTTTTAGTATCAACGTGATTCAACGTGATTGAAGAAAATCACCGAAATTAGCAAATAAATAAGAAGAATAATCATATTTTTATAAAACGTTTAGAAAATTGTACGAATTATTAAAATCTTGAACATTCATGGAACTCAATTGATAATAAAACACGGATAATCAATTGTCAATTGTTTTAATGGTAAAACGAGTGTTTTCCATTGCCAGATTAAGCATGAAGTAAAATTTCGAGTTTAGAAAAGCCTGAATGTTTGGATTTGGACGCGTCTAAATCCAAATTCAAATTTAGAAAAGCCTGAATGTTTGGATTTGGACGCGTCTAAATCCAAATTCACTGATTTATTCTAAAGTTCAAAAACAGATACATATTTCATATTTCATTACCCAAACTTACTGAAAGTGGAATGTACAGGACATTGATAAGGGAGAGCAGACTTAACTGATTGATAATCCAAATTTATATAAAATTTTAGAAATACTAGTTTTACATTTTCCACGTTTATTCCGACAATAATGTTGGAAAATAAATATTGATGATGAAATATAAAAAAAAAAATGGAAAATTGATGAAACAAGAAAGACATTATTAAAATATATCCCTATACATTCTTTAAATATAAGTGATTTCTGGATTCATGTTTTGAATAGGATTGTGGAATGCCGGTATATGTTGATTCAAGTGATAAGTCGGAAAAATTCCTATTACATTTATTTACCAAATTGAATGTGTGACACTCCGCGATTTGATTACCGATGCACTTAGTCAGCTTAGCGTCTAGAGTTCGAATTGGGTTGTTGTAATTTCTCATTTTTTGGATCTCAGCTTGAAGTGTCGCCTACCCAGCTTAGAGGGTAGACCTCCTCTCGTGTTCGCATCTATTCCTTTTGTGTGTTTCATTGCATTTTACCAAATTAAGGAGTGCAGCACGCGACAGTCATGTATGATATTTGATTTTTGATAGTAATCATTTATGTAGTTGCAAATAACATGAATATATATTTTATGTTGCCAGAATCTAACTGTTTGTCTACAATATAAATACAGGGACTTTTTCTTTTAATAATAATAATAATCATTTATTGTGTTATGAGCCTAAGCCTTACACTTGTCAGTACATGTTTGGAGCTTAAAAGTTAAGTATACATAATATATAATTTAATAGAAATAATATAAAGCTAGCTAAAAATAACAGCTTTATGTGACGAACTACAAACAAAAGGGACGCAGTGACAGCAATAGTACAAAAAAAATCTACTTAGGTTGAAATTAAAATCGAACATACACACTACAGAAAAGTAAAAACGCACAAATGTTTAAAAATAAATTAAGATAAAATTAATAATAATAATAATTAAAAGTAGATAAAAACAAGATAAAATTAAAATAACACACACTAAACGTTATAAATTTGTCACTTTATAAATTGAATACATTACAAAAGAGATAAAAAAGGTGTATATCACATAAATTAGGTTTAAAATAACACACACAACAATTTAAAATAAGTCAAGTAGTGTAAAATCAAGTGGATGAACTTAAATAATAAAGAAGTAAATACAATAAATAAATAAATATAGGTTTATAAATTTAAAAATTAAAAATTAAAAATGTATCATATAAAAAGAGATTATTTTTGTATTCATAACACTGAATTAAAATTATAAAGCAGGTACTCCTTCAAGTCATAAAAGGCATTTTTAACTAAAATACATTTAACACGGTTTTTAAATATATTTAAAGGCAAGTCCTTAATTTCTCTAAAAACTTGATACCGTAATACCTTACTCCCGTTTGAGATTTAGTTAGCCTATATATTCTCATTTTGTTTGGTAGAGTAGTTGTTACAGCTCGGATGTGTTTTATACAGATTTAATTTCTCTTGATATATGCCAAACATTCGTAAATATATAGAGATGGTAGAGTAAGAATATCCAAGCGTACAAAACTAGCTCGACAGTCTTCCATATATGCAAGGTTAGCAATGATGCGTACAGCTTTACGCTGTAGCCCGAAAATCCTACGCCAGATTGCAGAGTGACCAGTGACGGCTCGTCAGGGACGGCAGGGTCGGCCGGGCCATACCGGTAAATTTGATTGAACAAAAATGATAAATTTTTATTTTCACAGAAATAAATATTGCGCATTTTTTGTAATAAATATATAGCAGGCTAATATGTAGTAATAATAATAAGCACTCAGCATAAGGCCGATAAATGTAAAAATGTATTTGAATTTAATATATGTTTACTAAGCAACTTCGTATCCGCAAAATCGGCCAGCCGTAAATTTTCAGATTATGAAGATTAATGCAAGCGCTACGTCGTCACAAGTGTCAGTGCAGTTTCTGTCGTTACATTTCCCCTACAGGGTGAACGTACGTCCGCAAATGGTTTACTCGAGTACGGCAATATGCCTTCCATACAATACACCAATGCCTGTGTCGATACACAGTTCAAATTCGGTTACGTTACACATCACAGATTTTTATTCTATAACTAGTGGATTTATTTACCAATGTATTTCTGATTATTATCATATTATTTAATTTAAAAGTAAAATAGGCATTTACTTTAATACAAATTGGTCATTAAGGCCAACAATTAACCGGTATTAAAAAAAACAGTTAAAACATAATATTCGTCTTTAATTTTATTTAACAAATCACAACATATCTCGCATTTTTAAGTATTGTTAAACAACTTATGTGAGTTAAAAATGCGAACAATCATTAAATAGTTACCTAATTGTAATTTACAAAATAATACCTCGGTATTTTAGGATGATTATGTGAAATATATCAGTGTATAACTATAATTATTTAACTATATAACATGTTTAAAAACTTTATTTTAATTCCGAGAATATTTTCTTTATATTTTTTAAAGTCGGGCGAAATTATTTAATCGTTCTAACGAAGGTGTATGGTTCGGTACGGCAAAATACATTCGGTCGACCCACTTCATTAGATCACGAGCCGTCACTGAGAGTGACCCCAGATGAGTAAACCGTACGAAATATGTGATTGAAAAAGTGAGTAATATACAGTTCTCAGTATCTCCTTAGAAGCCTGCTTTGATAACGTGCGCAAAGCAAACAAACTAGAACACAGCTTAGATGTTAGGGCGTCACCGTGGTTTTGCTATGACAAGTTGGACATAATGTTAATTCCTAAAAATTTAACTCCTTCAATTGCATCGTTGTTTCTTAGAGAGAAAGTCAGTGTGACAGATTTGCTGGTACTTAGTTTGAGTTTGTTACTTTCAAACCATCGACTTGCTTTTGACTGAGCCTTCCTATTTTCTGAAGTGCATGATTCACAAAATTTAGATCAATTGATTATCGTGGTATCATCGGCATATAGAATCGATTTACTATTTCCTATAGAGCACGGTAAAGCATTCATATAAATTAAAAATAAAAGAGGCCCGAGGACTGATCCTTGTGGTACACCATTTAAGATTGGCACTGCTGTGAACTTTGTACTATTGATCAAGACCTGCTGCATTCTATTGGATAAATATGACATAATTAATCTGCAGCTTTCTGGGTGGATGTTATAAAAGTAGAGTTTTCTTAGGAGTATTGTGTGAGAGACACAGTCGAAAGCGTGTTTATTTTCAAAACAGTCATTAATTATTTCCACAAGATTACTAATAGCATTAGTTGTAGACCGATTCTTGCGGAAACCATATTGGTTATTGCATAATATCGAAAAAGTCCGATAGTTGCAGTTCTAAGATTTTTTCGGTTATTTTAGAGAACACAGGAGGTAGCAATATACGACGGTAGTTATCTGCATCAGACTTATCTCCTCTTTTATGCAGTAGTATGACTAATGCTAACTTTAACCAATCGGGAAATACATTGTCCTTTATACAGTGATTAATCAATTTGGTTAGCGGCAGTAGAATAGGTGTAAGGGCTGCCTTGATGACGTCCACACGAAAGCCGTAGATATCTCTGCTTTGATTGAGTTTAAGTTTTTTTATAACTAAAGAGACCGTGCTGGATGATATTTCTTAAAATCTAAAAAAACATTATACATGCAGAAGGATTAATACACATTAAACTGATAGGATCATCTTCGGCTGAGGGTAACGAGTTTATAATTTTCGCCGAGATTTGGGAAAAGAAATTGTTGAAATCATTTGGAGAGATATAGGGACTGTAACTATTTTTTTGTGTGTTACGTCTTGAATTGATAACCTTCCACACTGCTTTTGGAGCGTAATTTGCCGAATGTAGATAGTTTTTATTTTGTTTAAACTTTCTTATTTGAATTTCTTTTTTGTAAATATATGCATAAGCTGTACATTTTTCCGACATCCGTTGTTTTTTATTGTGTGTGAGTTCAATTTGAAGCTTTAAACGAGTGTGTTCTACTAACTAAGCATGAAGTAAAATTTCGAGTTTAGAAAAGCCCCGTGAAAATTTGTCTCGGGTCGTTCCGAGACCCGAGACAAATTTTCTGGGCTTTTCTAAACTCGAAATTTTACTTCATGCGCCACGCGTATAAAACACTGATTTCAAGTGAGGTTAAAATAAACATTAATTTTATAGTATTTTATTGTTTTATACGCGTGGCGCATGAAGTAAAATTTCGAGTTTAGAAAAGCCTAGACAAATTTTCACGGGGCTTTTCTAAAAACACTCGTTTAAAGTTTAAACTCTTTTAAAAATACAACGAATATTTAAATATTTAAAGAAAATAATCTGAATTTAGAATACGTATACTTTAAAGAAAAACTCCCCGTATATACTCAAAACGGCATCTGTTTCGTTATTCAGTTGTATGTATGTCGATAGAAATTAAAATCGTGAGTATTTATCCGGTTTACTTGTGTCTTCTGTAATTCAATACCCATTCATTCATTCGCACTGCGCTATGTAAACAAACAAACAACGCTTTCCGCACTCATCATTTTTATTATTCGTTGTGCCAAAATTCGACAGGCACTATAAACCAATACATAGTCAAAACTACTTTCTGCAATTTTGCTATTTCTGCGCCATCTCATATCCCAGAAACCCACAACCGGCAAAAATTGACCCTCTTAGTACGAAATGTTAGTATCGTGTTTGTATGCGTCTAGTAGAGATTATCTAGCATTAAACTATAATGATATTAGTGGCAATTCTAGTAATAACGCTTCTTCATTCTTCATCATATAAAAAATAACTATAATAAAGTATCTAATTCAGGCTCAAATATTTGTAAATGAAAGTATTTCAACCAAACGGAAACTCCGGAAAATCAATGTTCCACGGATTAATTATTCATTTAGGTTAGATTCACTCACTATAGAAATTGTTTCGTCACGGCCGTCATGTGTTTGATATACAGTCGAGGAAATTAATCTCGATTTAAATATCCCCGATTATCCAACGACGCCGTAATTGCTCAAGTTTGTCTTGCAGTTTATTAATACAAATAACGCGGACGGATCTCTCGCTCGAATTGCGCAAATCGCTTGAGAGCATCCATTGTTTAGTAATCGACGTCTTACTCTTAGATATCTAATTAAAAATGCAATGCTCTAAACAAACTCGAAAATTTTATTTTTTGAAAAAAATACAAAACTTATAATAATTACAGATTATTGTTCTAACGGTAAAAACACACAAAAGTTGTTAACTCTGAACGAACTCACCCACTGAGCAAATCCATTTAAGTAATGTGTCATCAACATTAAAACAACGTTTAATGTTGCTACAATGTTGATATAACGTTATTTGTTTGTTTTTGCTTAGTGGGTACAGTTGCTAAAATTTGACACAAATACATATATATATTTCTAAGTTTGGTTTTTACTTTACATAAAATCACAAAAAAGTTGCAAAGCGTGAGAATTTTATCAAATTAAGAGACGATTTTAACAAATATATTTTAAGTGAAGTTTATAATATACGTTTTTAGAATACTGCGCGGTGCATGAAGTAAAATTTTGAGTTTAGTAAAGCCTGAAAAACCAAATTTTTAGGCTTTTCTAAACTCGAAATTTTACTGGATGCTTAATCTAGGAATGGAAAACACTCGTTTAAAGCTACAAATTGAAATCTTAAAAAACAAAGAATATTTGAAGATTTACAGCATATCTGCTGTAATTGGGAAATGTGCACTCAAAAGAATAACTTCCTGTATAGAAAAATATGAATTAAATTCCTTTATGTCTCTGTCTTTCATTTCAATGAAAACGTTTAGCAAATTCTTCATTATTATTTAAAGCGGGAGACATAGTGATGACTAATTTTGTTCAACACACAGAAATCAACTGTTATTCAAAAACATGCCTAATAAAAATCTAAACAATCACTTGCTTATCGTAAATCAAAATCGATCCTAACTTTTCTAGATTAATATTCATCGTCTATTACGCGGCACTTAGACGCTAAAACATCAATCGATATTTTCGAAAAGCCGAACACACGAAACGCACCAAATTACTCGCAATTTACTAGATGTGATGATTAAAATGTGTGCGACAATCACACAAAATCCGAACAAGAATGTTTTAATTTTATCAAAATTGCAATTTCGCCTCAAGCGAAAAAGGTGCATTTTTTGTGCTCTCAGTCGAGGTAAATAGGAGAAGGACATTATTTTCTCAAACAGGTTCAATATGGATTCCAGTAGTGAGTGAATCGTTGAACTGTTTACGCGATCGAATTAATTCATTAATTCTGAGGTTTTGGTTTTGATTTTTTGTAGTGAATTGTTTGTGCATTTAGAGTGATTAATTGATTGTGTGGTTTTATTTTCAACGGGAAAAGTAATAAGATGAACGCATCAGCATTTTCTAATGAAGAAAATAATAAAAAGGTATAGGCAAATCCAAAATTCTATCGTGATGTACATTTATTTTTTGATCTAAACTGTTCTTTATTTTAAAATATACAACAAAAATCGAGGGGTATGTTCTCATTAATCACTTGCTGAAACATGATTAAAATATATGACTAGTGATGTTAGTGGTAATTTACGTCGGTAATTACCATTGGTAATTTAGCGTACCTAGTTTTTTCGGTAACATGGATAAGAATTTTACATGAATAAACTTATTATTATTATTCTTTTGTGCGCATTTGCAAGATAAAATTGAAGGTAAAACAACAAACAATATACCTAGCAAACGGAAAAGTCGTGTGAACTAGAAATCCACCAGCTAGTGAGCAGATGCGAAAGGACCATACAATGCAAAAGACATAGCGTTAGGGGCTTTTCTGGACGTTGAAGATGCGCTCGACAACACAACCTTCAACTCCATAGCAACAGTAATGGAGAAAAGAGGGATTAACCTGCAAGTGCGACACTGGGTGAACACTATGCTCAGAAGTCGGACTGTACAGCTACTCTATATGGAAAAACAACAGAAGCAATAGTCGCTGGCGGGTGCTCGCAGGAAGCGTTCTTTCGCCGCTTCTGTGGTGCCTCGTCATGAACGACCTTCTGCTGCTACTCGAAAAACCAAGGCATTTATGCCCTGGGATATGCAGGTGACCTGACCGTTCTAATAAGCGGGAAGTTTGGGACCACTGTATCTAACTGGATGCAGAGGGCACTAAGTACCGTAGAAAGATGGTGCAAAGACGAAAGGTTAGCTGTAAACCCGACCAAAACAGGGATCGTCCTTTTCACTAGAAGACGAAAAACCGATAACCTAAAATCGCTACGTGTGTATGGAATGGAAGTCCCCATCAAAAATGAAGTAAAATATCTAGGGGTTATACTTGATACCAGCCGTAAAACTTGAGAAAGTGCAAAGACACAGGCGCGCCCCCAGGGGGGCTGGCTCGCGGGCTTGAGCCCCCCCCCAAGACTAACTAAATTGTAGTATGTCAATGTATATGTTGCGAACAAAACACGAAATGCGGACAGAACGCGTTTTGTCTAGACAAAATGCGAATTGTCCAGTGTTTCTAGACAATAACCTGTCAACGGGAGGGAAGGTACCCCACGCTGATTACCAACTAGCTCAGGTTGGTTGAGTTAAAGAGAGATGAGCAACTAACTTTTGAAACACATATGCTGTTTTAAATTATTTATTTTAAACCAAAATAAAACATTAAAACAACAAATAGGATAAGAACAAGAGAAACAGTGCACGAGTTACAGGGCAGACTTGGTGTGGCGTTGGCGTCGCGATCGGGATTTCTACTAGCCCAGCGGTGGCGTCTGGCTAGTGGTGGCTTCCGGATGGAGGCGGCGTCCAAGTAGTAAGACGGCGTCTCGGTGTGAGACGGCGTCGGTGGGGCGGTGCGTCTGGCTGGATCCGGAGGCAGCAACAAACACTACGCTCGTAGTGCGGGACGTCAGGAACGACGGCGGAACGGCTAGCGTTGGCGTCGAGCAAAGTTTCCTGGCGTCGGTGGGTTGCTGGCCTGGCCTGGATCCGGCGGAAGCAACGAACGCTACACTGGAGCGTCGTTGTGGCGTCGAGGCGACTGCGCCGGCAATCGGGTTCTCGGCGTCCTGGTCCAAGAATAGGAACGACGGCTGGGACGGCTAACGTCGGCGTCGGTTGTTTCCTGTTGTTGGATTCTTCTTCGGGCGGCAGGAACGACGGCTAGGACGTCTGGCGTCGGCGTGGAAAAGGGAGGGTTTGAGGACTACGTGACCGTTGGCAAAGAATTCGCTAGAAAGCAATTCTCGCACACAAGATAATTACTTTCAGCAAACTCTTAAATCCAAACAACCGTTAAGCTGCAATTTAAATGAAGTATAGAAATTTATAATCTTTCTTCATTCAAATTGCAACGGTGGTCATTAGTCCTCTCCCTTAATTGCCGATTTCGAAAAATCCGAAGGGCAATCCGCCACACCTGGGCAGGTGGCCCGGGCACGGTTCGAACCGCGGGTGATAATTCTTTGGACCGAGCAATTAGTTAATTACTGGGTACGAACTCATTTTAAATAAAAGAAGAATTGTAAATAATATTTACAATTCTTGTTGCCGGAGATTAAAATAATCCCCGGTAACAAACCGAATTGCATTCGTCTGTCATTTCACACATTGTCTAGACAAACTGCGTTGTGCCTAAGGGCTATTTGACAAAATACGTTGCAAGATTTTACATCAAAGAAAAGAAGTACTGGAAAACATAATTTTGTTTCATAAACAAAGTGACAAATTATTTATATGGAAAATATTTTAAACTTCACTTGAAATCAGTGTTTTATATGAGTGGCGCATGAAGTAAAATTTCGAGTTTAGAAAAGCCTGAAAATTTGGATTTGCAGGGTTGCGCGAGCGAAGCAAAGTTTTAAATATTCTCCTTATCAATAATTTGTCACTTTGTTTATAAAACAAAGTGATGTTTTTTGTAATTTTTTTGTTTTGTTTTGTTTGATCGATTTTTTTTTATTTCGGAAAAAACCGGGAGAATGTCTCGTATTTTTTTATAATTCAGTCCTAGCTTTGTAAGCGTCAAAATAAGGCACCATGTTCTTATATTTTTAATAATTTCAATTGACGTTGAGCTTCTGTTATTACAACTTTACAAATTTGACATTTTTATGACACTTAGCATGTTAGGACTTGTCTAATGCGGACAAAACCCGAAGTTATGTTTTAATTCGGACTATATCTGTGAGCAGTAGACATTTTGCGTTTAGTCTAGACAAAACGCGTTTTGTCCAATTTCGTGTTTTGTCTGTAATATATATACATAGGATTAAATGCATGAGTCCCCCTCCCCATAAGACCTGGATGGGCCCCCTTCAAGACGCGTGTTGCTGCTGATAACTAAAGCGATGGGAATGATGAAAGCTAGACAGGCAGCCTACAGGCTGCATATAAATGAACACTCTTTAAATGTAGGAGCATCAAGACCAGCAATATTCAAAGTGCTACAAGAAGAAGAAACCTTAAAAATGAGGTCCGATTTCACTAAAACCGTACGCCCATCCCGCCGGTTCAAAGTAACCATACCACAGCGGAGTGAATGGGCAAGTGGAACATATCCGGGAGCTATTGAAGGAACCATCTGGTATACAGACGGGGCCAAAAATACAAAAGGAACCGGGGCTGAAATCTATGGAGGCTGCAACCGGAGCAAACAATTTGCGGTTGCTCTAGGGAAATATGCCTCCATCTTCCAAGCTGAAATGCTCATCACATAATGGAGTCGGGACACAACAGAGGACCAATTACTATTCTTCCAGGCAGCCCTAAAAGCGCTAGCCTCGCCGATAGTGCAGTCCAGGCTCGTTATGGCCTGCATAGACAGGCTGGACGCACTGTCGACAACAGTAAAAACACAGTTAGTATGGGTACCCAAGGACCAAAGAATTATTGGACACTTAGGGGCCGACTTGCTGGCTAAACAAGGGATATCAGGGGAATTTAGAGAACCTGAAGGAAATAATCCGACGCAAGTTAGCAGAGGAGCACAAAAGGGCATGGCACAACCAAAGAGAATGAGGCATGCAAGACTCTTTCTAGATGGTCCGGTACCTAACAGCACATTGACGCTGTAAGGACTGAGCAGAATGAAACTACAAAAAATCACAGGACTAGTCACTGGACACTGTGACCTGAATAAGGACAAACATATATTGGTAAATGAGAAATGCCCCCTATGTCGTGGGTGTTTGGAAGAGGAGGAAACTTTCAAACACCTACTGCGTACATGCGAAGCCTATAAAAAGCAACGCACGGAGCAATTCGGGAAGCCTGTGCATCCTGAAATAAAGCTCATGAAAATCCCCTGGCTGAAACTCCTGAACTTCATAGAAGACACAGGAATACACAGGGAGTAAACCATCCAGGGGCGCACAAATGGACCACCGCAGTGCAGGGACGCTAAGCGACACCACCTCATGTGACAAAAAAAAACATATTTTCCTGGAGAAAATAAAAATTGGTTTAAATTATTGTTACGTAATGATATCGTATGTTTAATAAAAAAACCTGTAGGGTACCATGTAATTTCAGTCCTGAGAATTGCCGTTTAATGACTTCTTACCTCCAAAATAGGACACAGCAAGTCAAATTTAAGGAGCAAACATCACGTTTTAGGTCCACTCCTGTTTTTAATATACGTAAATGATTTACCGGCCTACATCGAAGAAGGAAACATTTTAATGTACGCGGATGATACGACTTCTATAAATAGAAGTACTGATTTGCAAAACACCCTGCAACAGAGAGAGCTGATAAACAATAAAACATTGGCGTGGTTTAATTCCAACAAACTCTCGATAAACACTTCAAAGACTGTTCACCTTATTTTCACACTTAAATCAGGCAATAACGAACATGGACATTGTAGATTTTTAGGCATCAACATCGACTCTAAATTGAGCTGGAGAGAGCATGAAAAAGTACTTAGTTTGGCACTTAGCAAGGTAACTTTCTTGCTTAGGACTTTAAGTAACACTCTTCCTAAACCCGCACTACTAACTGCCTATCATGCTCTCTTTCAGTCGAAAATTCAATATTGCATTCTTGTTTGGGGACACTCCAGTATAGCACCTCGGATATTCGGCCTACAACGTCGAGCAGTTCGATTAATAGCGGGCATAGGCTACAGAGATAATTGCGTCGACGTCTTTAGGAATCTTGGGATACTTACTTTACCCAGTTTGTTCTTATTCGAATGCTTGCTGCATGTTCATAAAAACGTTAATAATTATAAAAAAAATGATCAAGTACATAAATACGGCACGAGAGGCTGTGAGCATATTTATCCAGATAGATTACGACTATCTAAGTCTAGGAGTGGAGAAAATTATTATGGGCCAAAATTATTCAATTATTTACCTCAGGCCATAAAATCTCTCCCCCATATAAAGTTCAAGAAACATGTTAAGTCTTATTTAGTATCCAAAGCATTTTTCAGCATTGATGAATGTATTAATCACCAATTCGCGGATTTTGGGCCAAGTAACTGATACAATTTTTTTAAATGTTTTTAATATGTTGTATCGTATATAGTATTTATTCTGTATTTTATTGTGTTTTACATTTTATGTTTGGATTTTATATTTTACATTTGGATTTTATATTTTGATTTTATATTTGGATTTTATATTTGTATTTTATATTTGTATTTTATATTTATATTTTCTGTTTGTATTTTATATTATATATTTGTATTTTTTATATTTTATATTTATATTTTTTCTACCACTCTTATTGACGTTTGTAAACCTCTGGTCTTAAGCAAGAATAAATTTACTTACTTACTTACTTACATGGAATATATTGTAGGTTGGCAACTGTGAAATTTGACAATTTAACTTTAATCGCCCTTTTTCCTCTATGTCATTCCGCAAGTTTTAGAAATCAGAGTTGATGAGTTTTTTGTTGTTTACGGTTTTGAGGTTATGTCTGAAGTTTTATATGGCACTTTTAAAGAAAGATAAAGCTATGGCACTCTAGAGGTTTTTTTGATTGAACATACGATATACGTATAATACATATACTTATTAAGTGATTCATTTATATATAATTAATAATCATCTATTTTGAACTTCAGATAAAATCGGTGTTTCACAGCCTGGTACATGAAGTAAAATTTCGAGTTAGAGAAGCCTAAAAATTTGGTTTGGTCGCTCCGCTCCACCTACCGACCAAACCAAATTTTAAGGCTTCTCTAACTCGAAATTTTACTTCATGTACCAGGCTGTGAAACACCGATTTTATCTGAAGTTCAAAATAGACGAACTCGAAACTGTACTTCATGCTTAATCAAGGAGTGGAAGCCACTCGTTAAGGGCAAGTTATTAAATTAAATGCCATTATTTTTTCATGTTATGAAATCACGAAGATTTTTATCATTTTATGTTGAGTTTATTAATTTGGACAAATTTTGTTAAAATTGAAAATGTTGACAATTTTGGTTAGTAGCTTTACCATTTACCATTGATAATCCTTTTTTTGGTCTTCTTAACATATATGTTCCGAATTTTCTAGGTGTAATTCATTAACTTTCTATTATAAAAAACCTAACACAAGATGATTCTCTGTTTATTTATGATTGCTTAAAATTCGTATTCAAAAATAAAAGCCACCTGTTTAAGAGCCAGAATAGTATATTCTGTAACGAGGTTAGAATGAAAAAAACTGATACGAGTGGAAGATTCCGAACGCGAGCGCTAGCGAGCGTGAGGAACCACGAGTATCAATTTTTCATTCTAACCGAGTAACAGACTATATTTTCTCCACGACCAGAAAGTATGAACCAATAAAAAATTAATAAATTTGAACAAAACAAGTTATTTATAGCAACATTTGTATTACATTGTATTAATATTTACATTTATAGTATTAAATTATAATTTTTATTACCTTTGTAGCTAAATATATCTCATCCGGAGCATTTTCTAAGAATTGCTCAACATTTATTTTTATAAAAACCTTCGATTTCTTAGCTACATACTTTTCAGAAAAGCGTTTTAACAAAGTTTTTAATTTATTGTATCTTGAAATATCGATATCGTGTTTTATATTTATTATTTCTTTTAGGATTGAATATATTTTTCATATAGTCAAGGATTTCCGTTTCTTTTTAATAAAACGCCGAAAAGTGCAATTAAAACATTTTCGGAAAAGGAGTCTATTTTATTTTCTTGTTGCCAATCCCTTAACAGTGTATAATACTTTTCATATCTATGTCTCGATTTTTGCGGCAGTATGTTCACGCTTATATTATTTGCATAATTTGTAATTTCAGGTGGAGTAATATCAAGTACTATATCTGATTCACTCGATTTTTTACTCATTATTTTACTTATATTAAAACTTGTTTGAAAATAATTAATACGACGTCGGCATTTACATCTGACAGATTTGAAATTCACTGACAGTGACAGTTTTGAAATTCAAGGCAATCTATGTCGTTTAGTTCGATTACGGAATATTCATTCTGTATCTTATTATAGAATGAAAATACATGCAAAACACATAAGAAACAAGTGTTTCAGAATAAATATTCTAACTCAAGAGTGAGAATTTGTACATTCTATTATTAAAAATGATTTTGGAATTATTACATTCACTAATGGTCGTGGAGAAAAATAATTTACATAATACTCGTAACATGGAAAATAATGCTGAGTATAAGTGTATAAAGCTATATAATCGCTTGCCAAATTATATAAAGAACAGATACATTTAGTGGATACAAAACTGCTGTGTTTCGTCTATTGTTGAATGCAGAATTATACAGGGTAAATAAATACCTAGATACGGACCGGTAGACATTTTTATGGGTTATTTTTTTGTCTCTTTGTAGATACATAACTTTTCTATAATTTTTTGTTGTTATTATAGACAATATTGTTATGTTAATTATTTACTTTGACACTATTTCCTTTATGCTCACTGTATGTACCAGAGCTGGGCAGGATTCGAATCATTCCGGATTCGAATCCTGGATTCGAATCCTTTTAGAGGATTCAAAAGAGGCATTCGAATACTTTAGTTCAACTGGATTCGTGATCCGGATTCGTTACATTTTTTTAAAAGGATTCGTATTCCAATCCAAATGTGGGTGATTCGAATACATATAAAAGGATTCGAATCCTTATGAAAGGATTCGAATATTTATAAAAGGATTCGAATACTTACAAAAGGATTTGAATTGTCAAAAATAATTCGAATTAATTGTGAGGATTAACATGAGAAATGTCTTTAGTGTGTTTTTAAGTTTCTCGTTAAATCACTGTTTTATACGCGTGGCGCATGAAGTAAAATTTCGAGTTTAGAAAAGCCCAGAAAATTTGTCTCGGGTCGCTGAGCGACCCTCGACAAATTTTCACGGGGCTTTTCTAAACTCGAAATTTTACTTCATGCTTAGTCTGGGAGTGGAAACACTCGTTTAAATAAAGACAAGCTTATACAAGACTGTCTCAGTTTAAGCCAAGTCGACCTTATACAGTAATGACTTTGATTTTGACGCCATGTGAGGATTTCCGGGCGTGATAAAATCGAGGTTTAAATCGAAACAACTTTGCACAGTAATAATTTTGGTTTTGACGTCATGTACGGATTTCCACGCGTGACGACATCAACCAAGTTGTGTAAGTAAGTTTGTCTTGATTTAAACCAAGCCGACCTTGTATTGTTTAATTACCTCGATTGTTGATGTCACGTGAGTAGTTCCACGCGTACATTGACTTTATACTTCACGCGAGGAATTTCATGTGTGATGTCAGAAAAACTCCCTGTATTTCTCGGAATATAGATATTTCTAATAAAATCAAACTGAATTTGCTATGAAATTCAAATATAATAAGTAAAAACCAGCATATTTTCAATTTCACAATATTTCAGTGTTTTATCCGTTTCTCTACGCAACGAAACCAAATGATCAGAATTTTCTAAATTCTATATTTTACTTCGTGCGTAAACAAGGACAGTAATTCTATGTTAAAAAACAAAAATTAACTCTTCTTAAGATATAAACTTTTTGTCTCGTGTAATATAAGGCAAAAGTAATGTCATATTATGAATTGGCTGCCATTTTATTAGAAATGCAAAAAATGGGCAATGTTTTGACTGAAAGGTAATTTAAAGGTATCATTCGTTGATTTTATAATAGAGTTAAATTTGAAGCTTTAAACGAGTGTTTTCCACTCCCAGACTAAGCATGAAGTAAAATTTCGAGTTTAGAAAAGCCCCGTGAAAATTTGTCGAGGGTCGCACAGCGACCCGAGACAAATTTTCGGGCTTTTCTAAACTTGAAATTTTACTTCATGCGCCACGCGTACAAAACACTGATTTGAAGTGAAGTTCAGAAACACACAAATACATCTTTAATCAGAGTTACAGGGAATCAGATGTTTAGTTTGTTATCAACGATGTTCAGTGTTAATAATAAATAATTAGGTTTTAAATATTTTTGTTAAAACAACTGGTAACGATAGTTATATATAAATGGTTGAAGAAAATATTAAAATCAAATTTATTCTTAAAGGATTTGTATTCGTGATTCGAAAAAACAGGATTCGAATCTTTGATTCGAATCATATTTATCTCTTACGAATCCTTTATTCGAGTAACCGTGATTCGGACTCGTGATTCGAATCCTTTTTACGAGGATTCGTCTCAGCTCTGTATGTACATTATTTTGATCATTTTCGGAAATAAACTATATGTTATTATTATTATTATTATTATTATTATTATTCCGTAATCGCGCTCAGTTAAAAATGGGTAAAAGCCGGAAACCGGAAGTGGGTGTTTACTCTTGGCGTTTTCTTTGTACCTCGTAAATTATTAACATACTCGAAAATCTTTGAAATAAAAGTTGTAGAGCATCAAAAAATAAATATTTAAGGACTACATGATTTTTGTCGTAGCTCTTTTAGTTTTCTTGAAAATAGTAAATATGATTTTTTTAAACATTGTTGAACCCCTTTTATGAGTCAAAACGGTAGTCATGGTACCATTTAAAAATTCCCCACTCTTCTCCTAAGTATAGCGGAACAACGACAAACATTTCATTGCGCTAGCTTAATTTTGACGGGAGATATAAATATTTTTTAGTCTTTCCTACTTTCAGAAATAAGCGATTTTCAAAGGTGGGAAATACGTGAGTGGGAGAGAGTTAGACTTATGCAAGTGTCAATGTTAAATTTTGATTAAAGGCCTACCTAAATGCTACCAAAAAATGCTTCATTTTTTTTCTACGATTTATATGCTATTTTTTATTTTTTAGGCCGACAGGAAGTATTTTTTTTAAGCGACAAACTTAAAAAAAATAAAATTATTATCATCAGTTGCGGACATTTTGTTGTACTAATTAACTTCAATAAGTAATTGGAATAGTAAATTTAATAAGAAAAATCAAAGTTCATCGTAACAACTACACCAGCGATAATGCACTTTGTCGTATGATAAAATTATGTAAGTTGGGCTAATTAATCCATCTTTATATAACCACGTCTAATTGTTTCTGTGTACAGGGCAGGGAATTTATTGTAATTAATTAATCGAATATGTATGGTTATATATTAAATGGTTGAATATTCAAATATTCAAATATTTAAATATTCAAATATTCAAATATTCAAATATTCAAATATTCAAATATTCAAATATTCAAATATTCAAATATTCAAATATTCAAATATTCAAATATTCAAATATTCAAATATTCAAATATTCAAATATTCAAATATTCAAATATTCAAATATTCAAATATTCAAATATTCAAATATTCAAATATTCAAATATTCAAATATTCAAATATTCAAATATTCAAATATTCAAATATTCAAATATTCAAATATTCAAATATTCAAATATTCAAATATTCAAATATTCAAATATTCAAATATTCAAATATTCAAATATTCAAATATTCAAATATTCAAATATTCAAATATTCAAATATTCAAATATTCAAATATTCAAATATTCAAATATTCAAATATTCAAATATTCAAATATTCAAATATTCAAATATTCAAATATTCAAATATTCAAATATTCAAATATTCAAATATTCAAATATTCAAATATTCAAATATTCAAATATTCAAATATTCAAATATTCAAATATTCAAATATTCAAATATTCAAATATTCAAATATTCAAATATTCAAATATTCAAATATTCAAATATTCAAATATTCAAATATTCAAATATTCAAATATTCAAATATTCAAATATTCAAATATTCAAATATTCAAATATTCAAATATTCAAATATTCAAATATTCAAATATTCAAATATTCAAATATTCAAATATTCAAATATTCAAATATTCAAATATTCAAATATTCAAATATTCAAATATTCAAATATTCAAATATTCAAATATTCAAATATTCAAATATTCAAATATTCAAATATTCAAATATTCAAATATTCAAATATTCAAATATTCAAATATTCAAATATTCAAATATTCAAATATTCAAATATTCAAATATTCAAATATTCAAATATTCAAATATTCAAATATTCAAATATTCAAATATTCAAATATTCAAATATTCAAATATTCAAATATTCAAATATTCAAATATTCAAATATTCAAATATTCAAATATTCAAATATTCAAATTTCAAATATTCAAATGTTTGTTTAAATGTTTAAATATTCAATATTCATATATTAAAACATGTATTCATATATTCAAATATTTAAATAATTTGAATATTTCAAACTGTTTTTGAATGAATATTCGAATATGTAAATTTGAAAAATTCTCAGCCTTGGTAGTTTTCACCTAACTAACTGGGCCGGGTGTTTCCAAAGAGAAACTTTTAGCAACTAGGGGCTTTTATTACAATGGTCCGTTTTCTACCTGCTAGGGGTGAACTAGCAGTGTAGAATCCAAGTGATCCAAATATTCTTTTTGTAGTAATAAAACGTTCACTTTACAATATAGTAACACTGGTTTGAATTTATGTATGACTATCGAAAAAATTGCAACTAATAATTATTTTAAATCATCACCTGAATACAACTACTAGGTAACTAAAAATGGTCTTATTTTGAGTTAATACAGATATAGACTAACGTTGTTATAGACATAAGTCCATGCTTCGTTCTTGCTTCATTTTAATTGATATTTGAAACAGTTGATCCAACACTCACTGATTAAGAGCAACACTGTAAAGGATGTTAATCATAATTAGTAAAGAATTTCCTAAATGGCTAAGATGTAGGTTAGGAATTTTAATGTACTCCAACACAACGTAAATAATTCCTTGAGGTCAATATTCATTTAGTCATAAAGTCGCTGTGTAAAAATGTTTGATGGGCTGTCCCCAGGTAAAACACAATGTTAATTTATTGACGGATTTGTAATTAATGCACGCCTCTTCATCTGCACCAAGAAACCTAATCGAGTGTTTAATGGCCCTTATCGCCATAATGCGCGCGAGAAATGGCTTTTGAAATTACATCATTTCGCAAAATATTCAATGGGGCCGTCTGTGGCGCGGATGACCGGATATTTTGGCCGCGGCTCGGGATCTTATCGAAATGACGCACTCTTATATCTTAGTCAAGTATAATTAGCTGTAAGTATTGTGGCTTGATGGGCAATTACTCATGCTAGATGGTGGAGATTGTACAGAGTTTAAAATGCGTTTTTAAAAATCAATGTTATACTGATGTGAAGGATTTAAATGGTAATCACTTCTAGATTAATTCGTGATTTAATTAATGATTTCCAGTTATTTGTAGTCATAATTACGGAAAATATCTTGTGATTAATCACGAAAGAACGTATTTCGCATTTATATTAAATATACAGAACAATAATTCATACAGGTACTTTGGACAGTTTTACTCCGCTTTATTTAACGAGTATTTTATTGGAGCAGTGTGCATTTTTATTAGTGAGGCTGCAGACAAGGAATTTTTCTTTCAAGTATAGATATCCCAATGCGTATGCATTTTAAGGCAATGATTTATACATTTTTCTATTTGCAAATTTTCACAAAATAAATACTCTTTTTTTGTATTGCACATGGGGAAAGTAAAAAGAAAACAAAAAGGCGCTATTTAAAATGTTGGCAACAGGCGCCAAACTAGCTCGGCACAGCACTGCGACCAAGCCAACATTTCAAGATTATGTATATTTAAAAGAACAATTCCCTGTATGGTTCTTATGGAATACATTTATAAATGATTGTTAATTGTCACATTTTTATCCACCCTAACCAAAAAATAATGCTTTAGGAAAGAATTGTTATGTTTTACTGTTTGTTCTCTATTATGTACATATAAATAGAAATTATGTATATACAGGAAATTTGTGTGTAAAATGTATGTATATTTGAACCTCACTTGAAATCAGTGTTTCATACGCGTGGCGCATCAAGTAAAATTTCAAGTTTAGAAAAGCCCAGAAAATTTTCACAGGGCTTTTCTAAACTCGAAATTTTACTTCATGCTTAGTCTGGGAGTGGAAAACACTCGTTTAAAGCTTCAAATTAAACTCTTTTAAAAAACAACGCATTTCGGAAATTGTACAGCTTATGCACATGTTTACTTAAAAGAAAAATTCCCTGTATTTATATTGTAGACAAACAGTTAAATTCTGGCTACATAAAATATATATTCATGTTATTTGCAACTACATAAGTGATTTGAATGATTACTATCAAAAATCAAATATCGTACATGACTGTCGCGTGCTGCACTAATTAAGTTGGTAAATTGCAATGAAGCACACAAAAGGAATAGATGCAAACACGAGAGGAGGTCTACCCTCTAACCTGGGTAGGCGACACTTCAAGCTGAGTAGGCTAAGCCGTACAAAAAATGAGAAATTGCAATAACCTAATTCGAACTCTAGACGCTAAGCTGACTAAGTGCCCCGGTAATCAAATCGCCGGGTGTCGCATATTCAATTTGGTAAATAAAGGAAAAAGAATTTTTTCCGACTCATCACTTGAATCAACATTTACCGGCATTCCACATTCCTATTCAAAACATGAATCCATAAATGCACTTATATTTAAAGAATGTATTGGAAAATATTTTAATAATGTCTTTCTTTGTTGTGTATCAACAACATAATCAATGAACATTCCGCGGCAGAAAAGTTACATTCGGAATTCAAGGCCGCCCACCCGGAACCCGTGTCGCGATAAATACCGTACACTTATTCTACATATCAAACCCAATTTCTTTTCACATGTTTTTAAAAATTACAGTATACTTTTCAGATATTACTTAAATAGCACGATGCTGCCCCCTATTTATTAAAAGAATAATCAAAATCTACATTGCTCTTGAAGAGATTTCTAAGCAACGATTAATTTTATTTATCATTTACTTTAGATTAATCTATTTAATACAACATGTTTATAGTAATTACTTCGATAAATTAAAGAAATATGAAGAAGAAATAATGTTTTCTATGGAAGTATTGCACGGATCTATGTGATCATTTAAGAGTGTTCCATTAGTTGATTTATATATAATTAAGGAAACATTAAAAAAAAAAAGGAATAGTGTCAATGTATTCGCAAAGCTTCAATGTGCAATATGTATAAGTTTTAAAGATCTATTTTCATTATTGTGGAAGATTAATCGTTGTTCGTTCTTATGGCCAAATAACATGTGAATTTCCGACCTTAAAAAATAATCTCTATTATAAAGCAAGAGAATTAAAAAAGGAGCGCAAGTATAAACACGTATGGACTAGGGATGGTAACATTTTTATAAGAAAAACGGACACAAGCACAAAAATCAAAATCAACACGTACTCTGACTTGGATAAAAAATATACGAAACAAAAAAATACAAAAGTAATATAAAATGTATACCATATACCTACACAGTGCAAGAAGCTTACAAAACAAATTTCAGGAAATAAAAATCAAATAAACACAAAAACCCCAAAATAATTGCACTGACAGAAACTTGGCTAACACATAAATGAGCATCTATTTAAACTACCAAACTATAATGCAGAATTCAACTCGAGAAATACAAAAGGAGGCGGCATCGTATTATATATCCGAAAAGGCACACAGTACAAAATTCTAAATAAATTAACAATAAATAAGATACAAATTCTATCTATACAATTAAAAGAAGACATTATAATAATAATACTGATATACAAACCACCACAAATGACACACAAACAACTACAACATAATAAATAGAACAAAATCACAAATAATAATAGGCGATATGAATATAAAGATTTTAGAAAACAATAATGCAACTAAAGAATATAAAAACACCTTTAAAGAAAAAACTACGAAATAATAAATAAAATATAAAACATGCATATACAAGATTAAATTTAAATGGCAATAACTCGATACTAGACCATGTTTCAACTTATAATAAAGCACTCATTGAGGACGTAAACATCGAACAATCAGCAATTTCAGACCACTGTGCAATATTAACAAAACTGAAAGGAATAAAAAAACAAAAACCAACATACCAGTATTTCGAGATGAAGAAAATAACGGAAGAAATAAACAAAATAAGTAAAAATCAAATTAACAACTTTAAACAACTATCAAAAAATTACAAACTATAATAGACACATGTACATCCACACAATAAATAAAGAGAACGATGGAAAATCCATGGATCAATAATAGAATAATTAATCAAATAAAAATATGAAACATAATGCAAAAGAGGCATTTAAAAAATCCTACCAACACAGTAATAAAAGATGCGTACTGCAAACAAAACAGAAGGGATACAAAAGTAAAATGTTACGAAAATATATTCATAAAAACAAAAATAACTGCATAAACGTATGGAAAATGATAAACAAATTAAAATAAAAGAAAAACAAGAACATCACATAAAAAATATACGGAAAGAAAACGGAACTTAAACAGAAAATAATCAAGAGATTGCTGACGAAATAAACTCATATTTTGCAAATGTAAGAATAATTCTAGCAGAAAAACAAATTAAAAGTTTAAAAACAGTTTCCACAATAACAACAGCGAAAAAGAAATACCAAAACATGCAACTATAGCACATGACAGACGACGAAGTAGACAAAATTATTACAGAACAAAAGGACAACAAAGCACCTGGCTTTGATAAAATTACAAACAAAATTATCAAAGAAAATAAAAATAAACTAACACCATTGCTAGTGAAACTAATAAATGAAGTACTAGACAAAGAAAATTACCCAGACTATTTAAAGAAATCCATCATTATTCCAATATATAAAAAAGGGGATAAAACGTACACAGAAAACTATAGGCCTATATCCCTACTATCGGCATTAAATGAAATCCTAGAAAAATCCATTTAAATCTAAATACGTAACCATCTTAATAGAAATCACACAATTCACCAAAACCAGTACGCCTTCCAAAAACACTCTGGAACAACATCAGCGGCAAATGATCTGGTAAATTACATAAAAACAAATTTAGACAAAAAAACTCAAAAATATTTGTTGACATGAAGAAACCGTTCGATACCATATCAAAAGAAAAATTATTAGAAAAACGAAAAGCAATAGGTATAAAAGGAAAAGAACTAAACTTACTAAAAACGTATTTAACAAATAGACCACAAATAACAAAAATAAATAGAACCGATAGTAAATCGACGGAAGCCGATTATGGAATACCACAAGGGGGCAACTTACCACCCATCCTATACATTATATCGGGTGTGTATAAATTGGCGGATAATCTTCACGTGACGATATTCTACATAAAAAAAAATCCGATTCAAAAATGTTGTATCATGCTTCATGTGCCATCAAAAGGGATTTAAAAGAAATGGACATTTGGCAACGTCGCATTTACGGGCTGCCATGTTTTTTTATTAATCTCATGATTAGTTACGTGGGTTGCATCAGAAGAGTAATAATTGTAGAGTGGGGCTTAGTAAATGTGTCGAAAAGAGTCTCTTTTGGAAGTAGTCTAGAAGGTATTGGCGAAGCGTCTGGGACCCTATCAAAGCATCCATACTATTTTTGCCAACTGTAATACTGGTCTTCTAATGTAAATACCTGTAATATTTATCAGTTTTTTCATTAAAATATGCAATTTACATTTAAAATAGTATGCTTAATGTTTCGCGAATTGTAAATATTTTCTTTAAAACCAATCGTGTTGGTTTTGTGTCCAAAGCTGACTTTGCTTAAACAAAAGAATTAATTTTGGACAAGAAATCTCTGCTCTTTAAAATTTTATTCTTAGGCATTTTTCAGGGAGACTGTGTGGATGTTTTGATCGGGTCCTAAGCGTCTGGATTGTCGTAGTTGAGTGATTTATGTTCACTGCAGTACTGTGGCGTTTTTTGTTCTTCTAATGATACAGCATAATTTAATTATTTTGTTCGAAATGAAATCCATCTGCTTCTAAGCACAGTTGCAATCTCTTTTGTATCATATTCATTACTCGCTCCAGTATTTCTGGTGGTGTAATTTCCAGTACCGCCGCTTCAATTTTGTTTTTAAGCTTGGTTTTAGCCTTCTCAGAACATAGAAGGTTTTCTTGTAGGACCAAATGAACGGTCTTGTTACTGGGGATATCTAATGTGGCAGAAAATTTTCGGGTACATACGGTGGGATCTTCTATTGCACCTAGAGCTTGCTCTTTAAGATGGAATGAGCGCCTCGGCGTACTCAATAAACGTAAACAAAACAATAACACGAAAATAACACAGAAACACAAAAACATTGAAAGGCGGGAACTAATACTAACCGATAATAACCAGAAAAACAGAATTAGCACAAAATTGGAACTATTAAATTTAAATGAATTCGTAACAGTAAGTGTCAAAATTTGACACTAATGTAAGCGGGAGTCGACGTTGCCGGCTGTACTTTATATGAAAATAAGCTAATGAAAAAGTGTTAAAAAACGGACGTTTGAGATAGAAAGACTGCACACATTGGCAAATAATCTTCAAACTAGTCATTCTACCGAAATTGCTTAGAATTAAGATATTTTGCTTAAAATTTTACGAAGAATATCATCACGTGTAGATTATCCGCCAATTTATACACACCCGATATATACAAACGACATATTTGACCTAAACCTAAAGGAACGCCCTTACATATACGCAGATGATACTTGCCTAGTGTACACAGAAAACAACTATCTAAATATACAAACAAGCATAAACATGAACATAAAAACACTGGAAGATTGGTACTACAACAACTTACTAACAGTTAGCGGAAAAAAAAACGGAATATATGCTATTCAGTAACAAGGATAAAACAGCGAAATTAAACATAAAAATAAATAAGACAGATATAAATCGAATAAAACAAACAAAATATCTAGGATTATAAATTCAGGAAGACCTCAAATGGGACGAGCACATAAACATGTTAGCACGGAAAACCGCCAAAACAATAGCGGCATTATTGAAAATTAGAAATAACATCCTATAAACAAACAGAAAACATATATATAATGCACTTTTTACGTCACAAAACATATCTAAACAATATATGGGGAGATACATACAAACTAGAAGAACAAACCGATACACAACAACTATATACGCAAATACAAGAACTAAACATAAGAAATATGATCAAACTAAGCAATTTGCTATTAATATATAAAATATATAATAAACAAATAAAAACTGAAATTAAACTCAAAATAAAGAAACAAATCCATGACTACGAATCGAGAAGAAAATCAGACATCAGGACGGAGAAGTTCACCACAATGAAACACACACAAGCTCTAACAACGGAAACAATAAGATAATATAACAAATTAGAGGAGGATATAAAAAAACTATAAGGAATACATTTATCCTTATAAACTCAAAATCAGAAACTTACTTATGAACAACAAAATATAATTACTACGAAAAGAAAAAAACACAGCATATTCTATACTACATCCCTCAATACCGTTAACCTGAGATGGGAGTCAACGCCCAACAATCCCGAGGTGAGGACTAAGGGAAGAAGAACATTATTTATTGTATGTATATAGTAATATTTTTCAAGATATTGTAATATATTTATTGGTATAAATAAAATAAAAAACGTACATTGTTTAATTTACTCCATTATTTTGTTTTTATTATAACCAACATTGTTAAAATGTTGCTATCTTGTAAAAATATTAATTCAATTATTTCACGTAGCTGTAATTAATAGACATCAGAAGGTACTTATCGGAATTTATTAGGTATCTTAAATAATGCTTAGTGGGGCATTAAAACTTATTTTTATATCTAATAATATAGCAGATATTGTCTAAGAGGACAATATCCTAAATTCTAACAATACAAAATAACACCTACTTTTGTAGTTTTAAATACCAAACTTCGGGATATTTCAAAGTATTTTGCAATTTCTTGTAGTGCAGCAACAGGATTTTCTTCTACGAAGTATAAAATATGTAATTTTAACTCATCATATAAAACGTAATTCAATTTCTTCCGCTTTGAATGTGAATTAACTACACAGCTTTTTTAAGAAAACTTTGTGATGATCTTTTGGATTGTTCCTACACACGCAATTGGTCGGTCGGGATATTTTGAGGAAAATAGGTCCCTTACACTCCTTAAGGTGTTACCATGGTGATGTCAGCTTACTATTTCAACTCTTTCTTTTATGTAATACATTACTACTGGGAACTTTCACGTGTACAAAATAGAAACAAATGGTGTTACTAACATAAAGCATAGTACACACTAGATATGGGTCGTTCGTGAATGATTCGTTCAAAAAGAACGATTCTGTACGGTAATTTGAATGAACTGGTTCGTATTTCAAGAAGAATTGATTCGTTAATGAATCATTCACTCGAGACGACCGACCACACGATTTTGGCCGAGCGGAATCGTATTCCCGATTCGGATTTATACATGCGGTCTGAATCTCCACTTTCTACATGCGATCTAAATCTAAATCCGCCCGAATCGGATGACTAATTCGTTCGCTCGAATCCGCGCACAACTTTAACTCCGCTTTGTACACATGCGGTCTGAGTCTGAATCCGCCCGAATCGGATGACTATTTTGGTCGCTCGAATCCGCGCACAACTTCAACTTAGCTTTGCACATGTGGTATGTATTCGCCCGATTATTGGTATTTTGTACGACTCTACGCGTAATTTTATCAGTTAATGTTGGTTCTCTACTTATGAGACAAATCACAGAATATTTGCAAGATCAATTCAAGGCACCGAAGTTTTATTTGGAACAGCTTTATTAGCTAAACTTTTAACTGAAAAGGCAAAATTATTTGATAATTTAAAAATAAATATAATAAAACATTTTGAATTAGTGTTAAATTTGTATATGTTTGCTCTGTTTTTTATAGACACATATCTTTCAAATAATCCTATCTTAAATTATACAAGTCGTACAAGTCAATTCCTTTAAAACGGTATTCGCTCTTTCAACTGATATCATTGGGTCGGTCGTCTATCTCGACGCCGGTTGGTATTTAACGAACATCTCGGATTATTATTATCATTATTATTATTAGTATTATTATTCAATTTTGCACGTAGTTAATTGACGGTAAGTAAATGGTCACGGTTTATGAAAGAAGTGACCATCGTCACTATAGAGGGAGATTGAGGCGAGAACGAACTATATTATTCCAGTCAAAAGAACTAAAATAATTGTTTAAAAGGTCATAAGGAGCACTAAGAAAATTAAAAACAGCAGTATTTTCACAATCACTACTGGTAACAGAAAATATGATATTTGTTAATAATCGTGGACGATGTGAATCTGGATTTAATAGAGGCATAGCCTTCGCAACAGTGACAGGGTGGTTAGAGAAACAGAGATCAAGACAAACATTGTTTATGTTCTTAACAACGTTATATTGTGAAAATTCAAATTGGTATAGGGTCTCACATAAGAGAATTTATTTTTCCTTCAGAACATTTAGTGGTAATAAGCCAGATACATCTTCATCAGATTCCCATTCAATTTTAGGTAGATTATAGTCACCTAGTATGATACAGTAGTTATCGGTAAATTTTGACAAAATGGATTTAATGTGATCGCATTGATTATTAAAGTGACCAATATTGACATCTGGCGGTATATAAATACCTCCAATTATCAATCCTGTATCACTAGTGCTATCTACACAAATCCATATTTCTTCATTGATATTATTATCAATTAAATATTCTCGACACTTAAATATTTTATTTATGGCAATAAGCACTCCACCTCCACGTGATTTCGTACTTGTATCAACTTTGATTTGATATTTTGGAATATCCAACTAAGATATTTAAATTTCAACTCGAAATTTTACTTCATGCTAAACCTGGGAGAGAGAAACACTCAAAGAAGAATATTGAAAAACACTCGTTTATAGCTTCGATTTGAACTCTTTTCAAAAACGACAAATATCTGAAAATTCACAGCGTATACAGTATATTGGGATATCTATCTCTAAAAATCTCTGTATATATAAAAATTGTACAATTTTGTTAATGGATTTTAGTTAAAACAATGCGAATTTTTAAAGTCCAGTCGTAAACCAGCAAATATAGCATACACCACACTTCCGGGCGTTTTAATCTCAATGAAGGTAATAAAGCATGGCATGTGTATTATATTATAGCTTAAATTTAGAAATTGTTTTAACTAGTTTTATGAATGTCATATTCACCAGTTCAAACCATTAATGTTGTTTTCGTCAATTCTATGGCTATGTTTTGATAGCATTTTACAAATGCATACAATAAAACAAACAATATAAATAGTGACGTTAGATTGTAGACCATTTCAACAAATGTTAAAAATGTAATACTACCTAAGATCCAAACATTTATTTGTTTAAATTTGGTTCCGTATTATTTGTCTATGCCACAATGTCAATTATTATTACATGAAACATGAAATATGTCGCGAAATAATGAATATTATGAATACTCAAAATTGTACAGTCAAGTTTAAGATTGTCAGTTTGGACAAGTACAATATTTGATGTATGTTTATCATATATTATAAAGTTTATTTTTGTTAACGAGATATTCTTAAACTTGATTGTACAGGGTGGACCAAATTAGATGTTACTATAGGGAATCTCGGTTATTAAAAGAGATAGAAAAAAATCCATGGCGCATCCTTGAGCTCCCTTTTCGATAAAAATTCAATATCGAAAACAGAAATTAGCTATCGTCTTTTGCTTTCAAGTTATAGCCAAAAATTCAATATTTTCCATATTCGATTTTTATTAATATCTCAGTCATTTATTATTTTATCAAGATAAGAATTGTATGTTTTATAGGTACTTTTTTGAGAAGAATCGAATGCAATTTACAGATTATTTCTATCTTCATTAATAAAAGAGATACAGCCTAAAGTTATATTTTTTTTAAATAGAAGGTATAGTTGGCTGTGCTATTAATACATTTTTTATTTTTTTCTCTTTTCATTGATATATAATATGTTGATGTTATATTTGCAATTTATTGAGATATATTATATTTTTATTAAATTTTAAATATTTTTCATTAAACGCAGTAGGCTTGTAAATAAAATGATGCCTGTTACGCATGAAACAAAAAACAACAACGTTGTTATTATATTAGTTGTTTGTTGTATTGTGTTGTGTATTAATAAACTAAGTATTTAAACATGAAGGACGAAAATTACGAAAAGTTTGATATGTCAGAATGCTGTATTCAAAGCAACAGTAATTCTAATATTACATTGGAAACATATTATACTCGATATCCGGAGAGAAGACAGCCCGATAAATCTATATTCCAGCCGAAGACGAATCTCATCAACCACGGTTCCTTTACTATCCCGAGATCCAGAGAATATAATATATTAGACGCAGAAGAAGCTGGATTTAGTGTTATTGGGGCTGTAATTGAAAATCCAGAAATATCAAGTAGGCAAATAGAAGACAAACAAAGAATTTCAAGAAATCGTGCCTTAAGGATTCTGAAAAAAATAAATTCCGTCCACAAAAGATTAGAATTTTGTAACTGGTACAAAGCTAGATGTTTAACAAATCCGAACTCTTACAACGACATTATTTGGACCGACGAGGCATACATAAGCTCCACGGGAATATTAAATAGGCCGATTCTAACCCTCACCGGACTGTTGATGTTAAGGCACAAGGTAGATTTGGTTTTAGTGTTTGGTGTGCTGTACTGGGAAACCGAATCTTGTGTTACAATATTTACGAGGAAAACTTGAATGGACGGAAATATACAGATATTTTACAACAAAATATTATTGAGAACTATTTGGACAATTTGCCATTAGTTCAAGGGGAACATTTGTATTTCCAACAAGACGGCGCACCTCCTAAATAATTGCAGAGAAGTGAAAATTTTTTTAAATGTTCATTTTGGAGAAAAATGGTTAGGCACAAATGGACCGGTAAAATGGCCTCCGCGATCCCCGAACCTAACACCGCTAGACTTCTTTTTTATTATTTATGAAAATTATTATTAATTATTAATGAAATTATGGAAAAACAATAAACGATTACTTACGTTTATTATTTAATGTTTTTATTAAAATTAGTACATTTTTTTTATCTATATAATCTGGATTTGTTCGTTAATTGAATAAATAAAGAAATACAGAAAAAATGCTTATGAACATTTGTGTATTTAGTTACTCTTGCCAATTTCTTACTTTTCTTAATTTTTCAAAGTTGAACAGTTTAAGAACATATTTGGACAAATTTGAAAAATTATCAAATGATTTTTTAATAGCTCTGAAAATTATGTAAATTCCAAAATAAAATTTTAAAAAATTACAGATTTAATAAAATTTTACGAAAATTTATAATTCACGAATTTTTCGAATAAATTATGAAAATTATATAAATTGAAAGCAAGATTTAAACTCGAAAGAAATTTAAAGAAATATAAAAGTTATGTAAATTGAAAGCAGAAAAATTTAAACTTCAAGAAAACTTATAAAAATTAAAGATTCATTGTAATTTACTAAACATGATCAAATTACTAAAAATCACAAATTATTTCAAAGAAAGATTAAAATTTGACAAGAATTTGAAGAAAGGACAGATTTGTTGAAATGTTTGTTCAAATTACTGAAATTTACGAGTTTTTTAAAACTTTCTGATAATTATGTAATGGAACGAAAGATTTAAAGGAAATTTAAAGAAATATAAAAGTTATGTAAATTGAAAGAAAAAAAATTCAAACTTCAAGAAAACTTATAAAAATTAAAGATTCATTGTAATATACTAAAAATAATCAAATTACTAAGAAAAACTTAAAACTAGCTTAAATCTAATAAATAAAGGTTAAATAGGATAGAAGAGATAATTTGTTGTTTTCTTCTTTTTCTTATTCTCAACAAGGGCTATCGATGTTATTAGTCTTTTTACCCGGAATATCTTTCATTTTTTTTACTTTTCTTATTTAGGTACTCAAGAAATAAATATTGTTATTATTACAAAACTGACAAATTTATTGTAATTAAATTATATTTATTACTAATAAATATAAAAATTGAAACAAAGATTTAGTTTTGATAACAATTGTTTTCTTTATTTAAATTTTACGAATTTAATTACATTTTTTGACAATTTGCATAAATGGCCATGGTATTTAAAAATGATATGTGAAAAACAAGCGAATTATTACAATTCAGTAACATTCTACCAATTCAACACACAAAAAGTATAATAGGTTTTCTAAAAATGTTTACTGTTTTATACTTTCTCGACATTTTGGACATTTCTCAAATTTTGACAATTAGACATGGCAATCAATGAATTTTTTAAGTACTTATATATATCCCTCCTTATACATATAATTTTTAAAGCATTTGTTGATTTTATTAAAGAGAAGTCCAAATCCAAATTCAGGCATTTCTAAACTCGAAATTTTACTTCATGCGCCACGCGTATAAAACATTGACAGTGTTGTGAAGTTCAAAATATGCTGCTTGTGATTGATTTCGCGTTAATAAATTATAGAAAAGTATTATCGAATCTTGCAATTTCTAAATTCGTGATTTTTAATATGTTTTCTTTTCACCTCTTAAATTATCCGCCATTGTAACTACGTGTGTTTGTTGTTCAAATATCTAAAATTTAGAATTTTGATATTTCAAAGGCAGGGACTTTAAAATTATTTGCGGTTTTTTCTGAACTAAGAAATAACTTTTTTCCCCTATGTTTAATTTCTTTATATGAAATTACTTAAGGGGGGTCAAAGAAAAAATCTGGAATCAGAAAAGAGTCTGGAAAATTTAATATTTTAAATTGGTCGCCACCATGAATAAAGCAATATCACATGACTACAATAATTCCGTTAATAGGCATAATTTAATTATAAGGAGAATTTGACTAAGAATCTGATTCTTAAAAATATACATATCTTCCAAAAAATAGATAGGCAATGAAAAAAAAATATTTATTCCATCTTGTAGAACACGGTACATGCGACAAGTTTCATATTATACTTTTTTAAATATTTTAGCAGATATAAGCTAGACAATGAAAAATCAGCCACTCTGTATTCTACTTTCACTGTCACTGTCATTATTATATATAAATATTTATTTTCATATGTAAGTACCTGTGCGCTTAATGCCGCAAACATGTTTATAAAAAAGCACGTTTATGAATCGACCCAGAGTTTTACTACAGGTACGGACGGGACGCTCATAAATTTTGCGTAAATTATTGTAACGTGTGTGGAATGGAGCTCGGGAATATATTCGGGAAGGTCCTGCGAAACACGAAAATAGTTCCAGAGAGGGATGAACGTAAAAAAGGGTCGCGGCTCAGGTGAAAATTTGAGAATAAACAAGCGGGAAAGACGAGGTAAACATAAATAAATAGTGCGCGGAGATCAATATTGAAACCGGTGGACGTAAAAAGCGACCGCGGCATATTTAAATTATAATAGATGACATAAATAGTGTTTAGGTGCAATTTTTAACCTAAAATATAAATATACTTATAGTCAAAATCGTTTATAGCGATCTTCAAGGGACCGGCGATCTTTGTACGTTGTAGCCGGTGGTCTCATTAAGCAGTAGTATCGGTTATAGCGAACAGTTTGCTTTAAACTACCGAACTTCAAGGGACCAGTGATATTTATACGTTCTAGCCGGTGTTCTCTTTAAGTAGTAGTACCGGTTATAGCAAACAGTTTGCTCTAAACCAGGGATTTCTTCCTTCTTCTATCATCGACCCCCTTTGAAGAAATGGCTATTATCATCGACATCCTAACGTTACCTTACCTTTTCTATGAATATCTAGCGAGTTTATAGGCTAGGCTGATTTTACCAATTAGAGGTATACTTGTTTGTATTACTTTTTAAAGATTTTGATCAACCCTCCTTAATGCTAATAATTTTAGTCAGTTTTATTAAGTAAATTTGGTTCAGACAATAATATGGAAAAATAAATCTTAATTTTTCTTGTTTTCTTGTAATGCATTACTACTACTTTTGTTATTAATGTGCAATGTTTGAAGTATGTTTTGAATTTAACTTTAAATCAATATTTAGTACGCGTGGCGCATGAAGTAAAATTTCGAGTTTAGCCCCGGGAAATCCAAATTTTCAGGCTTTTCTTAACTCGAAATTTTACTTTATGCTTAATCAAGGAGTGGAAACACTTTTTATAAACTCATTGAATTCTTTATTAAAAACACTAAATTGTTAAAAAGGAAGGAATTACATTATTTCCAAGTTTCATAAACTTAGAAAATTTACAATAACATTTTTTTAAATTGTTTAGTGCTAGATATGTTCACCAATTTCAGAATGAAAAAGTTGAATAATATTTAAACCAAGTCCTTAATACTTTTTACATTTTAATAATTTTACAAAAAACTTGTGAAATCAAAATAAGTTCATATAAAAACTGTTAAATTTTTAATTTTAGAGAACATATTTCGCTCTTCTATAATGGATTACCAGAAATAGTTATTTCTAAATAAATTATGAGAATATGAACTTATCTTGATGTCACAAGATTTGTTTAAGAATTTGCTAAATATTATCCTACTCAAAACTCATTCCAGTTATTTTCAATTATGAATGATCATTTTATACATTTTATTTTAGAGAAATTATTTAATACAGAAAATAAGATTACAAAAACTGGTCATCTCTTGGAAAATTCGGAGAATTTTAAGTCATTTTATTACTTTGAAGATTGGACTGCAATTTCAGGCAAGTTATTTTAGTTTTTTGTACAGTAATATTTAAATTAGTTATCTCTTAACTATTTTAAATATTACTGTACAGGTCACAAAAATATCTAAAATTATAGTGAGGCACCGTGTGATTATTTAAACGAAATTCCACCCTAAAATCCAATGATTTTTATGGAATTCTTTAGTTTGAAAGAAAAAATAGTGTACTCAATTGGTCGTTTGAAGTGTCGCAAATTTAATTTTAACATAATTTGTTATTAATTTATAATTTGTTTAATGTACCTACTCATCTCTATTAAAAATACATTATTCCTTAACATTCAATGAATTTTATAGAAATTTCCATGTAATTATATTAAATGAAATTCCTAAAAAACCTGCATCATCAGGACAAATGTTTTACCTTTCTGTACAGCAATATATAAAATAGTTTTATCTTAGTAAATTTTAATGTTTTTGACTAATTTTGCAAATATGTGATTATTGTAAATAAATTATACCTTAACATTCTATGAATTTTAAAGAAATGTCCATACATCAAATGTTTCAGTTGTCTATAAAATGCCAACATTAATGCTGCAAAAAATGTTATATGTTCTTACATAAAAATGAAAATAGAATTTGAATGGAAATTGGGAACATTGAACTTGAATCTTGATGATTTTTGTCAGTATTAGTTAATTTTGCAATTTCCACAGTCAACAATTACAAAAGGTAGTCAGTCGTAACACAATTTAGCTATTTTCCCGATCTCTGTAATTTTCAATTTTAATCTTGATTTTCGATGTGGTCTGAAATTTTTCAGATTTTAGTTAATTTTAATCATTTTTGTCGATGACCACAGTGCTCATTATTTTCGAAGTTTTAAGATTTTCATCAATACACTGACTAGTTCCATCAGTTTTCATGATTTTGATCAATTTACGTAAATAATTTAAAGTGGAAGAGTTTCTCCTGAGAAAATATTGTAGTCATTTAAAAATGATAGTAAAATAATATCGAAAATATTAGTTACATTTTTACAATTTATGACTTTTTGATTTACTTACAGGGTGCCTTAATTTGGGTGTTACTATAGGGAATCTCGATTAGTAGAAGAGATAGAAAAAAATCGGAATTTCATTAAACACGGCATTTGCGTCTTTAATATAGTTTTTAAACCACGCTGATTCGCGTTTTAATTGGTTCACAGAACGCGATTTATTATTAAGTCAGTTACAAGCCCTATTACACATTCAACTCATGATTCCGCAATCTGTCATCATTTATCTGTCAAATTATTATAAAACAAAACGGAAAATACAAAATAAAAAATTCCGTGAATCAGTGACTCAGCGAATTAGTGAATTAGTGACTCGGTGAATCAGGGAATCAAAAATAGCGCCTACAGTGGCCAACACAGACGAGAACTCAGAACTTCCTGCAAATTTAAATAAAACAGAAACATAATCATTGAGTTTCGAAGTATTTATGTACTCTTAATATAATATCAACTATAATATAATATCTATAATAATACTTTATATAA
Source organism: Philonthus cognatus (assembly GCA_932526585.2). Classification (NCBI taxonomy): domain Eukaryota; kingdom Metazoa; phylum Arthropoda; class Insecta; order Coleoptera; family Staphylinidae; genus Philonthus; species Philonthus cognatus. The sequence goes on from OW052243.1 coordinate 96,791,019, forward strand.
TTGTCAACATTCATTTTGATAAATATATTATTCAATAAATGTTATGTTATATATTGTTGTCGTGAACAAAGTATAGTGTATAACTCGTATTTAATGGCTATTAATCACTGGAACGACTTGCTACACTCGCCTACGGCTCGTTCCGCAAACATCGTTCTTTTGATTAATAGCTATCATTATATGCTCGTTGTACAATAGAATATTGTTTTCGAGTTAAAGCCAAAACTCATTTTTTCCATTTTCGACTTTAATTAATATCTCAGTTATTTGTTTTATTAAAATAAGAGTTGCATGTTCTTTGGACACTCTTTTGATTATTGAATTACTCAAAATAATCCACACAATACAGTCCACACAATTTTTAAATTATATTATATTCAATATAATTAATCAATATGTTAGTTGCATGTATTATTTTCGATATCATCGGCTTAAGGTTGTTATTTTAAGCTGTCCATCATCGACCCCTTGACCATCATCGATCCCCTGTCAAACGCTTCTCTAAACGATGTTATAACTGTATAACATTAAAATAAAACAACATATGTATAGTGATGTAAAATTGCCAGTAATTTAAATTTGGGTAATATTATCGGTAACATTACCGGAAAAGTAGTAACAATTGGACGTTTAAAGGTAGACATAAAACTTACTGTACAGCAAAAGAATCATGTATTCCCAAACATTTTACAAATCCTAAATATGAAGTAAATCAATTGGCACAATTTATAGTAAGTTCAATTGTTGTTTTTTTTTAAATATATAGTAGAATTGATTAGAGTATCTGCAATTTGTTTGGGTTTTATGTGCTCTGATTTCTTGCCTAATTAAATGGAAAGAGCTCTAACTTTATAAAAACGTTTAATTTGAAACTTATAACGAGCGTTTCGACTCCTTGATTAAGCGTGACGTAATATTTTGAGTTAAGAAAAGCCTGAACAATTCTTCTTGTTTAGCAGTATTTTTGTAATCTTGCTTTAGCAGTTGAGTTTTTATTACTGATTCAGTGATATATTTTTAATTTTACAATACTTCAGTATTTTATACGCGTGGCACATAAAGTCAAATTTTGAGTTTCAGTCTTTTCTAAACTCGAAATTTTACTTCATGCTTAAACTGGAATTGGAAACACTCGTTAGAAGCTTAAAATTCTTAGAAAAATAAATTATCTCAACCCATCTTTTTTAAATATTAAGCTCAAGTTGAAATATGTATGCAATAAAATCTACTATTTTAGGAGAACTTCTATTTTGAAACAATTGTAAAATATCGACAGGTTATCAAATTATTATAAAATTCATAGAATCTACACAGAAATTCATAAACTTATATTTGAAATTGATATTGAAATATCTTCGCTGGATATTCCAAAATAGCAAATAAAAGTTAAAATTTGATTTTATATATATAATTATTTATCAGCGTACTCTTTTAAATTAAATTATGCTAATTAATTATTTATACTCCTAGAAACACTCGTTTAAAGCTTCAAATTGAACTCTTTTAAAAAACAACGAATGTCGGAAAATTTACTTCGCACGCATATGTATACCGGGTGATTAATGTCAACTGTCCTGGGTTGGCAATACTAAATTTAAGGTGGTATGATTGGATAATTGGCCATCATGATTTATTCCATATCTGGTTTTAATCTGTCAAACGAAAGTTATGTTTTGGTTATTTTATAAACTGGATGGTATTTGTACTTGTTATTTTCATGTTTCACAAGGTTCTACGAGATATAAAATGTTAAGAATAGCAAGAAAAAACAATTTTCTTTAAAAAGACTTATTATCCCTTGGAATCGTATCTGCTTTCATTTAAATAAATCATGAGTCAAAAATTAGGTAATCAACACAATAAACAGGTAATGTTTAATGTTTAAATGTTCGTATTCAAATCAACGTGATCATATTAAACTTGTGACTATCCATATCGCAGTCAAAATCGCTTAATCAGAGATGTGGGAGAAACACTCTTTTAAACGAAAACTTCATTTGTGAAGTAACAAACAAAAATAAATTGATAAATATCCATACTGACTAGAGTAAATGTTCAAAATGACCACCTTTACACTCTAAACAAAAGTCCAGGCAGGCCCTGATGCAACCGGCGGGACACTGGGACAATTCCCGGCCTAGTACGGGCCGGGCATTGGCTACTAATGGGCCGGTAGGAAAATATTTTTCCCGGGCTGGTAACATACCTTGTATCCGGGCCTGGGTCCAGCTGCCATCTTCGTTCTGGGTTCCACTTCTAAAGTGCGCCATATCAATAAATAAATCATGCGGTATTGTAAACGGCATTGTCTTAGTAAATTCGGAGAAAACTTTCAAACATAAAAACGTACTAACGTAGGGATTTTTTTGTTACCAACCCCGGACACTTGAGATTGATCACGCTGTACTTAAAAGAAAAATTCGCTGTATGTCACTTTAAATTACAACAATTTTGATTAAACTAGAGAATTTCTAAAGGACCCGGAGCATATATTGGTATATTTCTTTCTATGGTGGTTATTTTAGTTAAAATCTGCTGCGAAGAAAATACGCAAAGTTTTTTTCTGTAGTCACAAAACTCATCACGTTCGGAACATGCCTTCTGATCCATACTAACGTCATTTACAGTGTTTACACCATATGTTCTTAACGTGGGCGATAACGCCCCCCTGTGGGTGCGTAAGACTTTCAGGGGGGCAGTAGAAAATCCAGAGAAAATTAGGGGGCGTATAATATTACACGTTTAAATATAATCGTGGCAATAGTTGTTTCAGATTCGCGACAGATAGTAAGTAAAAAAAATTGGGGGGGCTCCAAAAAAAAAAAAAATTCTTAAGGTGGGCTGAGGGCAACATAAGGTTGAGAACCTATGGTTTACACGCATTCGTCTGGTTTCGCTATTAGAATTTAATGGGCACGCCTTAATAAAAATAATAAATCAACGGTTTGTGTAAATATTGCATTCATCCTTAAATATTATATTATAGGATTAAAAATTGCAATTTCTACGGCTTAATATAATTATAAAGATAGTAAATATACCGACTTTCTTTTAATTACCGACAATTCGATATCTTTGTGAATCAGGACCTGTTTAGCGATAAATTACTGGCAAATCACAATAACTTTATTTCAGAGGTAAACGTTATTAAATACATGTAAAGGTAATAGCATTAATATTTTATATAAATAAATTAATTTAGAACTTAAAACTTTTTGAATAATACAGCGTCCGAAAAAATTAGTAAAATGCCTCATGTAACGCGGTTGGTTGATTAAATTTGAGTAGATAAATATTAAAACTACCTCAAAAATAAATCTAAAATTTAATTTACAAAAATATTGTTTGATTATTCAGTAAGCCATTTACATTGTACATTTATGACTAGAATTTTTTCAAAAACATTTTGTGTAAAATCATTGCTTTTAACAAACAGTACATTGCCTTTTGTAATGTTTAGCTGGTTGTTAATAGAAAGTATCGAAATTAATATATTAAAAAATATTATTGATTTTTAGTAAAAAAAAATAATATTTTTTTTAACTTCGCTTTTTTACTTAAAATACTTCACTCATTTTCTGTCCACCTTGTATTAAAATCAACATTTCGAGCGAAACAAAATCTTTTTATGGGAATTTATTGTTTAAAAAAGAATATTTAAAGGAACCATCGATTACGTTAGGTGTAAACAGAATATATTTTAGAAATTTCGTTAATTGAAAAATGTGTTGGACAAAATATCCTCCTTACATTTTTTACAAATTGAAATTAACTTTGGCTTGATCATTTTGAAGCACAAGATAGTTTTCTTTAAGATTTATTCAAGTAAATTTAGGTATTAACTTTGATTTCCTCCTTTCGGCGCTTCATGTTTCTAGAAACGTTTAATGTTATTCTATCTGGTGTTTCATCTCCTTGATTAAGCACGAAGTAAAATTTCGAGTTTAGAAAAGCCTGAAAGTTTGGATTGGCTGCATAGCGAAGCGAAGCAACCATCCAAATTTTCAGGCTTTTCTAAACTCGAAATTTGATTTCATACGCCAGGCCTCGTAAAACACTGATGTGAAGTTAACTTCAAAAACACACATTATAATTATCTTCTTCAATTAGAATAACATGAAAACAGATATTTGGTTTTTTATTAACGATGTTCTTAATAAATACGTGTAATTATAAACATAATTCTAAAGAACTGACTTATAAAAAATACAAATTCAATGGAATTTAATTTCCAGACATTTTACAAAAATGTCAAAAAAGTCCTTTAAACGTCTGGAACAAAACTAAAATATGAAAACAAAATTGATTCTGCAAAAAAAATCTAAGGTAATTTGGGTTGGCCAGCCCTGAATTTATTGAATACATCATTTGACTATTTTGAATATGTTACATGTTTTAATATTCGAGTATTCAAATTCCAAACCTTGCTTTTAACGAAATAATAATCAATTCGATTCATAATAATATTAATATTTTCATTTCATGAAAATATTAATATTATTATTTCATTTTGCAATCCTACACATTTTTCAGAAATTAATTACCACGGCATTGTTAATTAATTAAAATCCCAGTATTAATATGTAAATAAACCAGATGTTCTCATTTGATGAAATCAAATCATTTTCACCGCGCGCGCGCTTCTTGGTTGCATTATCGTGACTTTTATGCATCCTATTGTTGCACTATGTATAAATAATTGTTATAAGAGATTTATTGTAATGAGAGAGAGTGCAAAAAAGGTTAATTAATGACAGTGCGGCCGAACTCCCACTACTAGATGACGTTTTCAATGTAACCATCACAGATGATTTTTATGAAGTTCCGCAAGTACCGAGACCTATTCTGGAAGTTGGTGACTGAAACAATTACGTTTTAATGAGGTTTTATTGTATGTGGTCACTTATAAGCATAGTCCAGACATAATCCATAAAGACTTGTAGCTGGATTAAAAATATATTGCTACACAAGAATATTTTAATACACCTGGCGCATGAAGTAAAATTTCGAGTTTAGGAAAGCCTGAAAATTTGGACTTTGAATGTATATTAAACATGGGCACAGCTAACGGGAGGGAGCTGTGCCCATGTTTAATATACAGGTGAATAAAATTTCACGTTTGTCAAAATGTGTAAAAGGTAAAATTCCCACTTTCACATTGTGGAAATTAAGTAATGAATAAATTCGGTAACTCCGCTAATGTGTATGATTAAGAAAATATCTTAAAGGGGTATAGGGATTTAAATTTCTGCGCATACGAAAAACATTTTTTCCGATTTTTCAAAAATGTTTTAAAAGTTGTGACGTCATAATTTTTTTTTAAATGATAACCGATATGTTTTATGTTTGATTTCGGTAGAGTTTTTTAATCTGTTTTCAACCATACAACATTTTGAATAGGTTACATAAAAAAATAAAAAAAAGGGTTTTAAAGTTAAAAAAGTAAAGATGATTTAAGTCAACAGACTAGCGTTGTACAAGCGAAGTGTTTAGTGCGTTTTTCATTCCCTGTGGATAGTACGAGTAGTAGTAATAGTAATAAGAATATTGTTTGACCAAAATGGCATCGCTGACAGAGAAATAAAGATTTGAAGTTTAAATGATGATTGGGTATGGCGATAGAGTTAGAACCCATCAAGAAGTATGTCAACTTTTAAGAGACAAATATCCTAATCAGCAATTAAGCCAATCCACAGTCAGTAGAATAGATAATAAATTTAGAGAACAGGGTACTGTTCAGGATCTTCTAAAAACTTAATGTTGTCACAGGGCGTGACAACATTAACCGAAGATATGTAGCTTAATATATACGTGGAATTTGAAGATAATCAGCATTCAACTAGTCGAAATATCGCTTTACAACACAATCTGAGCCATACTTCGGTACTAAAACTTTTCAAAATGCAAACATTTCATCCTTATAGGCAAAATTGATCCATGAGTTATCTGACACTAACTTTGATCTTAGGCAAGCATTCTGTGAACAAATGATGGACATATACAATTGTAAGATGAAACAAGTTTTTCCTTACATGGAACTGTCAACAGGCAGAATTATCGATATTGGTCTAGAGAAAATCCCCAAAAGTTCAACGTATGGGCAGGAATTATCGGTGACAGAATTTTAGGGCCTTTTTTTTCGACGCTAATTTAATTGGGGAATGATACTTAGACTTTTTACAGTTTGAGTTAGTGCCTGCATTAGCGATATTGTTTGCGAATGAACACGACCTTTAGGTATCAATCAATAAGATTTGGCTGCAACAGGATGGTGCTCCGCCACACTGCAGCACTGCAGTGGTTATGCGACGTTATTTATACAGTGTTCTCAGGAAGATGGATAGGAAGAAGAGGTCCAATGGAATAGCCGACTAAGTCTCCTGATCTAATGCCATTAGACTTTTTTCTTTTAGGGCACTTCAAAAACATGGTATACCAAAATCGACCTAATCATTTAAAGGATCTTAAAGAAAGAATTCGGCATGAGAGTAGGTAAATAATGCCTCAAATGCTTCAAAACGTGGTGCATGAATGCATTTTATTATTGTCTTGGGTATTGTCAGATGGTGCAGGGTCATCAGTTTGAACATTTAGTGTAAATGTCGAAGCCTTGACATTTTTTGTTTGTTTGTTTGTTTTAAACCCGGATAACTAGGATTGGTCTGTTCATTTCATTCATCTTTACTTTTTAAACGTTAAGACCGTTTTTCTTGAATTTTTTCTTATGTAATCTATTCAACATTTTTGGTTGAAGACAGATTCAAAAACTTTAACGAAATCAAAAGTATAAAATATAGGTTGACATTTAAAAACAATATTGATTATCTCACAACTTTTAAAACATTTTTTGAAGAATCTGAAAAAATGTTTTCCATATGCGTAGTAATTTTCGATTTTTTCTCTATTATAGACATTAGCGGAGTTACCGAATTTATCCGCTACTTAATTTTCACACTGTATATTTTCATCTTATCTGAAGATGCAGACGCTCAATAATTATTTAAATGTGCAATATTGTAAGTGTTTTTTGTTAATCTAATAATAAACAATTCACAGATAGTCAAATATTTGATCAAATTAACAGATATTGTTAATAAATGTAATAATTCGGTAGAAAAAACAAAGTCAATACATTAAAAGAGGAATTACAGAAGTTGATTAAAAATAATTGCATTTTTTTCAAATGCTGATAATTTATATTTTCTATTTAATCCTTTTAGTCCCAATGGGTCATATATGTCCCAGAAGATGTTTACAGAAGCCCAGAGGGAATTCTGCGCTATTAAGTTAGCTCGCGTTGTGTCCCACTGGTAATATACCTTATTTCTATCATCCCCACCCGAAGAAAATAGCACGATTATTCGGTTCCAGCGGTTCAGTGCAATTATTTACTCTAAGGAGAGCACGTGCTGAGCATTTTGATTTGTTTGTATCGTGTTTTTTTGTATATTCTACTTACAAAATGTCGAGGTAAGTTCGTTTATGTACTAATATTACATATAAGAAATATTTTGAGTATGTAAAGTTGGTATAAAAACGACATTTTTTATAAAATCCGTTAATGGGACATATACGACCCAGTGGTATTACCATGTGGGATGTATTTGTCCTAGTGGTATTATTATAAGTAAAATGTGTTGTTTTTTCAGAAATAAACCTTTGTCTAAGGTTGAATTGACGGAACTGGCAGAAGATTTCGTTGATATGGAAGACGAACCGTTTGCTGATAGTAGTTCAGAGTATGTCCAGTCATCTTCAGGGGCCCCAAGTGATGAGTTTTTGGGATCATCTACAAGTAAAAAGAAAAGAAGGAAAATCCCAGCAAAATTCGAACCAAATAAAAATTTACATTCCACAGAAAGTTCTTCTACATCAGAAGGTTCGCTTCTGAAGACAATGATGATAATGCAGCAGTGACAAATATGCCGATAGTAATTTTAGATCAATGGAAAGTTGTAGACAACAATTTTGTTCCAAGATTACGTATTCCAAATGAAAAACCTACTACAGTTCTGGCAAAACTTGAAAGGTCAGCTTCAGAACTTGAGGTTTTCTTCAAACTGTTTCCTAAGAGAATTTTCGTATGGATCGCTGAAAAAACCAACGAAAGGTTAGAAATATTACAAGACAAAAAGAAAAAGCCGATACAAAAAACTGATCAGTATGAAATAATGATAGTACTTGGCTGCTTCTTCATAATGTCGTACAATAAAGTACCTGCACAACGTCACTATTGGTCTACTAATACTTCACTTGGCAACACAACAATCAAACAAGCCATTTCTAGAAAAAGATTTCAACTTCTTTCTTCGAAACTATATTTCAATTCCCCAAAAAAAGCCAGATGGTAGCAAAAAAATTTATTATATGGAGGAAGTGCTCTCGTGTTTGAAACAATCTTTTCTGGCAGAAAAGTGAAAGTACTTTCCAAAGTATCGACGAGGCTATGTCCAAGTTCAAAGGAAGAAACAGCCTGAAGCAGTACCTTCCCCTAAAGCTCATCAAAAGAGGTGTGAAATCATTGGTTAGATGTGATTCAAAAACTGGCTACACATATGATTTGAACATATATTCAGGAAGAGATGAAAATAGAAATCAAAATTCAACTCTAGGAGAAGATGTTGTCTTGAAGTTAGCAAGTACCATTCGAGATACAGATGTCAGCCTATGTTTTGACAGATTTTTTACAAGTACTAAACTTATCAATACGCTGTCTTTTGCGGCAACTAGCACATCAATAGTCACCAGAAAAGATATGCCAAAATTCGTTGTAGACAAAAAAAGAGAACGAGGCGAATCTCAGTTCATGTGCAATCAGTACGGCACATGTGCAGTTTCATAGAAAGACACTAAATATGTCACAGTGCTTTCTAATTGTGATACGGATAAAATGACTGAGGTGACGAGATAGGCCAAAGATGGTACTCGAAGATAAATTCCTTGTCCGAAGATGAATGAGTTTTATAATAAATATATGGGAGGAGTTGATCTTTCAGATCAACTTGTTAGCCTCTACAATATGGACAGAAAGACGAGTAAATGGTGGAAAAGAGTTTTCTATCGGCTATTGATGACAGCTGCTATAAACTCTTTCGTCGTATTTACGGAACTAAAGAGGCGAGAAAATAGAAAAAGTTTTTTTGGATTATTTAGTTCCTCTGGCAGAATCTCTAATAAGCTATGATTGACAGCATGCAAAGGTGGTACGCCGAAGACAATATGGTGGGCCATCATCAAGTTCCAAGCTGACGAATATAGGGGATCACTTACCTATCGAAGGGCCCACTAGAAGAAGGTGTCATCGCTGCACTAAGAGGAAGCAAGAAAAAAGAACCACAACAATTTGTGCAGCTTGTAATGTACCATTATGCAAAAGCTGTTATACTCCCTATCACATCTAGTTTATGATAAATAAAAGATTTTTTCCATAGCTGTTTTTGCGTTGTTAGAATAATAATTACCAGTGGGATATCTATGTCCCACCTTTCAAACCCATTGGGACAAATATGTCCCGAGCCCCCAAAAGACTCCCCCCACTTCAAAAAATAAATAAATAATTATTTTTTTAGTTTTTTGTTATCCATTTACTGGCTCATCAAAAAAGTAAGTTATTTTAACTAAAGAAACAAATTGGGACTGAAAGGGTTAAATACAAAATTGCATAAAATTAACGTAACGTCACATTTTAATAAAATTCACGAAAATTGTTAAGCAGTTCTTAGACTTTGTTCCAACCTCGCCAAAAATAAGATCGATGCACTGACGGAGGAATTACAGTTGCTCAAAGTTGATTGAAATAAATGTATTCTTTCAAGTGCTGATAATTCATGTTTTCCGTTTTTAAAAAAATCGCCTAAAATCAACGAAACATGTGCGTGAACTTAGCAGATCAATTGCTAGCAGATCAATTTTTTTTTGGAGTTCTACTCGCATGCAGTCGAGTTCTATAGTTCCTGATAAGTTTTAGTCATAGTTCTGGCAAATTAAGCCCACAAAATTATATCAAAATTATGATCTGCTAACTTCGCGTAGCAGATCATTTTTGTAAAAAGTAATAAAAAATTATATACATCGATAGACAATAATATTCCAAAGAGTTCTCTTATAATAAAAAAAAATAGTTCTGCTCTCGGTAATTTGTTATAAATAATTTAAATATTAATTTTGATATATTTCACAGATGCTCTTCCTGCAAAAATAAAAGAGTTCTGGATTTAATTCATTGTGTATATCATTACTAATTAGTTATAAATACTATGTCCAAGGAGTTGGTACTTGCAACAATAACCAATTTTTTATAAACAATTATTTTATCGCGTTTTAACCCACATTTTCCATTCAACTATGATCTGCTGATAGAAAAATGAGAGTTCTGAACTAATTTCTTTCTTGATATCATTGCTAAGTAGGCCTAGATACTATATCCAAGGAGTTCTCATTTGCAACAATAACCAATTTTTTATAAACAATTATTTTGTCACGTTTTAACCCACATTTTCCATTCAACTATGATCTGCTGATAGAAAAATAAGAGTTCTGAACTAATTTCCTTCTTGATATCATTGCTAAGTAGGCCTAGATACTATATCCAAGGAGTTCCCATTTGCAACAATAACCAATTTTTTATAAACAATTATTTTGTCCCGTTTTAACCCACATTTTCCATTCAACTATGTACTGCTGATATAAAAGAGAGTTCTGGACTGATTTCTTGCTGGATATCATTGCCAAGTAAGTCTAGATACTATATCCAAGGAGTTTCCATTTGCAACAATAACCAATTTTTTATAAACAATTATTTTGTCGCGTTTTAACCCACATTTTCCATTCAACTATGATCTGCTGATAGAAAAATGAGAGTTCTGGACTAATTTCTTTCTTGATATCATTGCTAAGTAGGCCTAGATACTATATCCAAGGAATTCCCATTTGCAACAATAACCAATTTTTTATAAACAATTATTTTGTCCCGTTTTAACCCACATTTTCCATTCAACTATGATCTGCTGATATATAAATGAGAGTTCTGGACTAATTTCTTGCTAAATATCATTGCCAAGTAAGTCTAGATACTATATCTAAAGAGTTTCCATTTGCAACAATAACCAATTTTTTATAAACAATTATTTTGTCTCGTTTTAACCCACATTTTCCGTTCAACTATGATCTGCTGATAGAAAAATGAGAGTTCTGGACTAATTTCTTTCTTGATATCATTGCTAAGTAGGCCTAGATACTATATCCAAGGAGTTCCTATTTGCAACAATAACCAATTTTTTATAAACAATTATTGTGTCGCGTTTTAACCCACATTTTCCATTCAACTATGATCTGCTGACAGAAAAATGAGAGTTCTGGACTAATTTCTATCTTGGTATCATTGCTAAGTAGGCCTAGATACTATATCCAAGGAGCTCTCATTTGCAACAATAACCAATTTTTTATAAACAATTATTTTGTCGCGTTTTAACCCACATTTTCTATTCAACTATGATCTGCTGATAGAAGAATAAAATCTAATAAAATTGATGTATACGTTAGTATTTAACCTCTCAATCAAAGTATACTACTAAACTCGTATGGACTGCGATATCACAAAAAAACATGTAAACTTTTTGCGTACTAAATAAAATAATGTTTCCATTTTCTCCATTCATTTGAGCATAGAGGGCGCTATCGGCAGCATTATAAAGTTGTTACTCTTCAGTTATTTCGCTGCGAAATAAAAATTGTTGAATTTATAAATATTTACTAAAAGGTAACATAATTTATTTTACATCAATCGACTGAAAATGAATGACTATCGAATTTGTTAATAATTTTGTATCTGTGGATAGAATAGTTTTATCCAAAAATGTCAAATATCTCCAAAATGGTAGGACATTCGGTCTAATAATTGTTTCCAACCAATTGGTTATTATTGCTAGTGAGAATTCCTTTGATATGGTATCTAGACCTAGTTGGAAATGATATTCACAAAGAAATATGTCCAGAATTGTCATATTTCTATGCGAAGATCATAGTTAAAAGAGAAATGAATGTAAAAACACAACACATTAATTGTTTATAAAAATTGGTTACTGTTGCAAGTAGGAACTCCTTGGATATAGTATCTTGACCTACGTGGCAATGATATCCAAAAAGAAGTTAGTCCAGAACTCTCATATTTCTATCAGCAGATCACAGTTGAATGTCAATGAAGTAAAATACTCGACAAAATAATTGTTTATAACAAATTGGTTATTGTTACATGTAAGAACTCTTTCGACATAGTATCTACAATGATATCCAGAAATAAATTAGTCCAGAACTCTAATTTTTCTATCATCATATGATAGTTGAATGGAAAATGTAAGTTAAAACGCGACAAAATAATTGTTTATGAAAAATGAGTTATTATTGCAAATGGAAACTCCTTGGATACCATATCTATTAAACTTACTTGGCAATGATATCCAGAAAGAAATTTGTCCAGAACTCTTATTTTTCTATCAGCAGATCATAGTTGAATGGAAAATGTGTGTTAAAACAGGACAAAATAATTGCTCATAAAAAATTGGTTATTGTTGCAAATGGGAACTCCTTGGATATAGTATCTAGACTTACTTGGCAATGATATTCAGAAAGAAATTAGTCCAGAACTCTAATTTTTATATCAGCAGATCATAGTTGAATGGAAAATGTGGGTTAAAACGCGACAAAACAAATATTTATAAAAAATTGGTTATTTTTGCAAATGAGAACTCCTTGAATATAGTATCAAGGCCTAATAAGTAATGATATACAGAAAAAAATTAGTCCAAAACTCCCATTTTTCTATCAGCAGATCATAGTTGAATGGAAAATGTGGGTGAAAACGCGACAAAATAATTGTCTATAATAAATTGGTTCTTGTTGCAAATGATAACTCCTTGGATATATTATCTAGACTTACTTGGCAATGATATCCAGAAAGAAATTAGTCCAGAACTCTCATTTTTCTGTCAGCAGATCATAGTTGAATGGAAAATGTGGGTTAAAACGCGACAAAATAATTGTTTATCTAGGCCTACTTAGCAATAATCTCAAGAAAGAAATTAGTCCAGAACTCTCATTTTTCTATCAGCAGATCATTGTTGAATGGAAAATGTGGGTTAAAACGCGACAAAATAATTGTTTATAAAAAATTGGTTATTGTTGCAAATGAGAACTCCGTGGATATAGTATCTAGGCCTACTTAGCAATGATATCAAGAAAGAAATTAGTCCAGAACTCTCATTTTTCTATCAGCAGATCATAGTTGAATGGAAAATGTGGGTTAAAACGCGACAAAATAATTGTTTATAAAAAATTGGTTATTGTTGCAAATGAGAACTCCTTGGATATAGTATCTAGGCCTACTTAGCAATGATATCAAGAAAGAAATTAGTCCAGAACTCTCATTTTTCTATCAGCAGATCATAGTTGAATGGAAAATGTGGGTTAAAACGCGACAAAATAATTGTTTATAAACAATTGGTTATTGTTGCAAATGAGAACTTCTTGGATATAGTATCTTGGCCTACTTAGCAATAATATCAGGAAAGAAATTAGTCCAGAACTCTCATTTTTCTATCAGCAGATCATAGTTGAATGGAAAATGTGGGTTAAAACGACAAAATAATTGTTTATAAAAAATTGGTTGTTGTTGCAAATGATAACTCCTTGGATATAGTATCTAGGCCTACTCAGCAATGATATCAAGAAAGAAATTAGTCCAGTACTCTCATTTTTCTATCAGCAGATCATAGTTGAATGGAAAATGTGGGTTAAAACGCGACAAAATAATTGTTTATAGAAATTGTTTCTTGTTGCAAATGAGAACTCCTTGGATATAGTATCTAGACTTACTTGGCAATGATATCCAGAAAGAAATTAGTCCAGAACTCTCATTTTTATATCAGCAGATCATAGTTGAATTGAAAATGTGGGTTAAAACGCGACAAAATAATTGTTTATAAAAAATTGGTTATTGTTGTATATGGGAACTCCTTAGATATTGTATCTTGGCCTACTTAGCAATGATATTCAGAAAGAAATTAGTCTAGAACTCCCATTTTTCTATCAGCAGATCATAGTTGAATGATAAATGAAGGTAAAAGCACTACCAAATAATTGTTTATAACAAATTGGATATTGTTGCAAGTAACAACTCCTTGGACATAGTATCTATACCTAATTAGTAATGATATACACAATGAATTAAATCGAGAACTCTTTTATTTTTGTAGGTAGAGCATCTGTGAAATATATCAAAATTAATATTTAAATTATTTATAACAAATTACCGAGAGCAGAACTATTTTTTTTATTATAAGGCAACTCTTTGGAATATTATTGTCTATTGATGTATATAATTTTTTATTACTTTTTACAAAAATGATCTGCTACGCGAAGTTAGCAGATCATAATTTTGATATAATTTTGTGGGCTTAATTTGCCAGAACTATGACTAAAACTTATCAGGAACTATAGAACTCGACTGCATGCGACTAGAACTCCAAGAAAAAAATTGATCTGCTAGCAATTGATCTGCTAAGTTCACGCACACCAACGAAACGTCATATTTTGATAAATTTCGCGCACATTATTGAGAAATTCTCAGAATTTGTTTCAATCAGAGTTGCTAAAAAAAACGTTTTTTTTTTTCATTTTAACTAAAACAAACAGTTTTTTTTTACGAGACGTGTTTTTTCATTGAAACAGCATTTAAAACATTAACAATTAAAAACGTGTTCAAAACGCGTTTAAAACATGTTTAAAACAGAATATAGAGGGCATTTTTTTTATACATAGCCTGATAATTACAACGTTTTTTAAGTTTGCGGGAATTCGTTGTTTCAAAGCGGTTAATTTGAGGCTTTTAACGAGTGTTTTCCACTCCCAGACTAAGCATGAAGTAAAATTTCGAGTTTAGAAAAGCCTAAGAATTTGGATTGGCCGCGTAGCGAAGCGGAGCGGCCAATCCCAATTAGGCTTTTCTAAACTCGAAATTTTACTTCATGCGCCACGTTTAAAAACACTGATTTACAGTGAAGTTAAAAAAACACACACATACAACAACGATGATAGGCAACCTAATATACGTTAGATTTGTTAGATTGCCTATAATCACTGTTTTAAACAATTTGATCAACGCAGAATTTGACTCATGTTTTATTCACATCTACATATTAGGTTCCCAAAGCCGTATACTTTAAACTTTACGATATGTCAGTGTTTTATACGTGTAGCGCATGAAGTGAATTTCGAGTTTAGAAAAGCCTAATTTGGATTGGCCGCTCCGCTTTGCTACGCGGCCAATCCAAATTTTTAGGCTTTTCTAAACTCGAAATTTTACTTCATGCTTAGTCTGGGAGTGGAAAACTCTCGTTTAAAGATTCAAATTGAAACCTTTTAAAAAAAACAACGAATATCGTAAAATTTACAGTGTATGCATATGTACACCTGAAAGAAAAATTCCCTGTGTTTAAAAATCACATTTATGCACACACAGTTGTGATATTTTATTGTAATAAAATGTTATGATTAATAATGTAATTTGAAAAATATTCAACAATTTAGTTAAAATTAAAAAATTTTAATTAAGTAGTATAAAATATAGTTTAGCAAATTTAAGATAATAAAAAAAACGTTTTAAAGATATTTAACGCTTAAAACATGTTTTAAACAAATTTAAGAATTAAAACATGTTTAAAACAAAACCGTTTAAAACACGACGGCTGTTTTTAAGCATGTTTAAAACAATGTTTTAAAACAAAGTGTTTTAAACATAACAACCCTGGTTTCAACGTCGGAAAAAACAAAATCGATGCACTGAAAGAGGAATTATAGTCGCTCAAACTTGATTAATATAAATGTATTTTTCAAGTGCTGATAATTTATGTTCTGTCATTTAAAAAAATCGCGTAAACTCACATTTTAATAAAATACACTGAAATAGACTTTGTTTTAGCGTCAGATAAACATAATCTGACTGACAAGTTTTGAAAAAATAAATTTATTTCAACCAACTTAGAGAGACTGTAATCGCTCTAAGTTAATTGAAACAAATGTATTTTTATAAGTGCTGATTATTTATTCACAGAAATTGTTAAAAAATTCGTAGACTTTGTCTTAATATCGGAAAAAACTAAATCGGTGCACTGACAGGAATTACAGACGCTCAAAGTTGATTATAAAATATAATCATAATTTTTTTGTTACGCAATTTCAACTTTGATTTGATATTTTGG
This sequence comes from Philonthus cognatus, assembly GCA_932526585.2. Taxonomy (NCBI): domain Eukaryota; kingdom Metazoa; phylum Arthropoda; class Insecta; order Coleoptera; family Staphylinidae; genus Philonthus; species Philonthus cognatus. The sequence continues at coordinate 96,807,272 of OW052243.1, forward strand.
AAAATCAAAGTTTATACATTTATGTATACATTAAAATACATTAAAATTTAGATTTGATAATCTCTTGATTTTTTTAATAATTAAACAAAAAACCTTTTCCTATAAACCTTTAAAATTGTCATTATGGCGTTAATTAAAATATAAAACAGTTGTGCAATATTCTGTTTGTTGCAAAATACGATCTTTATCTTATTTTCTTCCTAATATAACCACAAAATACATCTGTTGGTTAGTGATAGATGCATTCTTAATACACGCGCGCACACACGCACACACACACACACACACACACACACACACATACATGTGGATATATGTTAAAAGTCTGATAAATAATGATTCACCGGAAATTGTATAACTGCATTATATATTGTTAAAGTAAAGTATAAACATTTAATATTAATAAATATATCTTTAATAAATAAAAATATATACAATTTAAAAATGTAAATAATATCTCAAAATAATATTTGAAGTTAGTTTTCAGTTAACAAACATAACTTAATTGAATTAATTAAGAATTAATTACTTCAAACATTAAAATTCAAGTGTTTAGCAATGGAAGTCACATACTTTATGTTAACATACAGGGAATTTTTCTTTTTAGTATACATACCTGATGTATACGCTATACATTTTTAGGCATTCGTTATTTGTATAATAAAAACAATTTAATGGTTCAGCGAGTGTGTGCACTCCTTTATTGAGAATGAAGTAAAATTTCGAGTTTAGAAAAGCCTGAAAATTTGGTTTGGTCGCGTAGCGAAGCAGAGCGACCAAACCAAATTTTCAGTCTTTTCTTAACTCAAAATTTTACTTCATGCGCCAAGCGTATAAAACACTGCAATATTGTGAAATTTAAAATATATTGCTTATGTTTTATCCAACGCTAATACATTGTACAAAGGTTTATTTCAGCTAATTAAATCTTGCGCTTTCAAAATTTGAACCTGGAGCAATTTCCTTCATATATGTATGATAAAAAAAAAAATCTTTGCATATAATGAGCATTTTTATTAACTTCGCAATAAAAAAAAGACCTTTATTGGCATAATACTATATTACATCCATATCTACACTAACCACCTTCCCCTCTCTTCCTTCTGCTTTCCCTCTCTTCCCCCAACTTCTCCAGCGTCCTTACTCCGCCCCCATCCTTTCTCATCCATTCCGTCACTCTTCTATTTCCTCTTATTTCCACCCATTGCTCCTTCACCCCCTCGCGCTCCTCTGCCATATGACTTCACGTATCCCTCCCCCGCTCACACATTACACACCTCCCATACTCTTCCCCCATCCACACCTTCCTTCCCACTTTCGTCACAGCCCATGTTTCCTCATACACTCCTCTCACCCACTCTACCATTCCCTCACTCACCCCTCTTCTCCTCAGTCACTCTAACAGTCCTACCCTTGGTACCGCGTCGTACGCCGCTTTCAGGTCCAAAATACACGCTCCCTTTCTCTTCCATCACCTTCTCTACCATTCTTGCCAGGGTAAAGACCTGCTCCCTCGCCCCCCTACCCCTCCTAAAGCCCCCCTGCGTCTCGGGTAGCAGCCCCCTCTCTTCCACCTCCTCCTCTAGCCTATTTTTTACTATCATCATAGCTATCTTGTATCCCGTGCTCCTCACCGTTATCCCTCTATAGCAATCCGCATCCTTCTGATCTCCTCCTTTATGTATCGGGCACATCCTCCCCACCCTCCATGCTGCCGGTATGCTCACTCTTCCCCTCCACATCTGGTTCAGTAGCTCCCTAAATTTCTTCTTCCCCCCTTCCCCAATCTCCTTCCACATCTCTGCCTTCAGCCTATCCCTTCCTGCTGCCTTCCCTCCCTTCACCTCCTTGAACGCTCTTTCGACCTCCTCCTCCGTAAACTCTTCCTTTTCATTTCCTCGCCTGTCTTCTCCCATCCCTACTGGCACTCCACTACCCTCTCTGCACTTCCTTGTCCATTCCTTTAACGATATCCCTAACTGCCTCTTCCTTTCCCCTCTCCTCCATTCCCTCAATTCCTCGCTCACTCTTTCCACCGCCTGCAGCTTCTTTCTCTCACATATACTCTCATATCTTTTCCTTGCCGCCACCACTTTCTCCTCTTCTCCTCCATAGCTTACGCATTCTCCCACAGCCTTCCTCAACTCCCTCTTCGCCTGCCTACACTCCTCATCGAACCACGTATTCTCCCCTCTTCTCTCTCCCTTCTTTTTTCTTCCGCATCCCACTATCATCTTTTCCATCTCCTCCATTGTATTGACCTCTTCCCATTGAATCCTTGCCAGCCTCTTCCTCATATCCTCCATCGCCTTCACCCCACACTCAAAGTAATCGTTTTCTTGCCATCTTTCCTCTTCTCTTCCCTTCTCCATCCACATCTCCACAGTTACCGGTAGGTGATCCGATCCTAGCACCTCTTCCACCTCCATGCCTCTTATATCTCTTCTTTCTATCCCCTTGACCACCACATAATCAATTACTGATGCCTTTCTAGGTCCGATGTACGTTTTTCTCCCCTCCCAATCGCCCTACGTGCATCCGTTCAAAATCTCCCATCCCTCCTCCATCACCCACTCCTTCATCCTCCTGCCCTCCCCATTTATGCATTTATCCTGTGTGTGAACACATCGTTCACCTGTTACACAGCAAACCTTGACATGAATCTATAAACGAAAATAGCATATATTTTGGCAAACAGAAGGGCTATATTCAGGGGTAGATAAGAATATCTTAGGGTAAAGTATATAGTTTATCTGTATAACATATATTTTTTGCTTATATTTGGCAACTAAAACTCTGATATGTGAATAAAATTTAGATAATAAGTTGGGCACTGCAAATTATATGTTACTATAATAATTATTTTTTTCTTTAAGTGTACAAATAATAATAATAATAATGTTTATTACGGAATCACCATTTTAAAGAAATAATACAAATAAAAATACACCAGTGTTACAATTAATCAATAGATATGCAAAAAAGAAATTAAAAATATGTTAAAAAATATTAATGATTAATGCAAATAATTAAATCACAATTATGAGATAGCATAAAAATAAAAAAAAATCTTCAGTAATAATAACAATAATCGCCAATCAAAAAACAAATAAAAAGTACAAAAATAATAAAACACAAAATAGTTTTTCCAACAATAAAATTAAAAAGAATTACATAATTACAAATCCAAAATTAAAGTATTTGCTTAGGTTTCCGCTTGAAGGTACCGAACTCACTTCCAAAGATGTCAAATTTAGCATCACAATTTAGTACGTATATCCAGGTATACGCTGTACATTTTCAGGCAATGGCAACCGTTCAATTTAATTTAAAGCGTCTAATGAGTTTTTCTAATCGTTGGTTAAGCATGAAATAAAATTTCGAGTTTAGAAAAGCCTGCAAATTTTGTTTAGTCGCGCAATATTGTACTGAAATATTGTGAAATTCTAAATATTCTTGTTTAGCAGCATATTTTCAATCATGCTTTAGCAGTATATTTTTAATACTGATTTAGCAATATTATTATATTTTGAATTTCACAATGTTTTAGTGTTTTATACGCATGGCGCATGAAGTCAAATTTTGAGTTTAGAAAAGTCTGAAAATTTGGTTTGGTCGCTTCGCTGTGCGCAACGACCAAACCAAATGTTCAGGCTTTTCTAAACTCAAAATTTTACTTCATGCTTAATCAAGGAATGGAAACACTAGTCCGAAGTAAATTTCAATTAAATAATTCAGCAGGAGAAATAGATTTTAACAAAAATTGACCTACAGTTTATTTGCATTCAAAATTCTTTTATATTTCTATGATATATATTTAATGTCAACAGATTTTTTAAAATGTTGGGGTATAATTTAAAAAAATCTGTAATCTTGAAAAAAATATCTACCCGATATTTATTAATTGTCAAAATAATTTGATATTCTAAGAAATTATTTAAATTTAACCGGTTTTGATTAACCAATACAGAAAAACAAAATTATCTGCCTAAAAACGAAGTAGTGAACGTTTAAAATGAAAATCGTTAAAAAAATGGACTTAATAACGAATAATATTTTATTGTCGATACAGATTATCAATATTGTACCTGAGCTTTTAAAATAAATATCCTTAAAAATTGACTTAAAAACGAATATATTATTTTCACTTCAGAATATGAACATTATACCTGAACATTTAAAATGAGAATTCTTAAAAATGTACCTAAAAACGAATAATTTTTTATTAACACTGTACTTAAAAAATGATTTTAGGAAGATAAAGATATACTTTAACATTTGATAATCATCCATATTAAAAAGGAATAAAAAGATCAATCAAATATAAATAATAAGAATTGTATAAATTGAAAAATCAATGACACTTAGAAATAAAAGAAAAATGGAAATATAGAACGAAAATAAAAAGCGTAACGTAATAAAAATAATTTGTTTATAATTTATTAATCATTATATTTATGATATTTAAAAATAAAATTAAATATTATGTTTTGCGTCAAAACAAAATTTATTCAACAGTTAATTAAGAGTACAAAAGTTGAAAATTGATGCAAAAGATGTGTATTTTACGTTAACAAAATGTTTGATTTTGATAAATTCAATGTAAGAATGATTCAAAATAATTTTCTTAACGTAAAATACAAACCTGTTATACACATTTCTTTCAATAATTTTGATAGATGTTTAACTTTTATACTTTTGCAATTAATCAATCAATTATTGTTATTTTTCTTTAATAATAAAAATGATAATTATTACCCAACAGGACAACCCAATTACAGAGTAATATTACAAAAAGATAAAGTCTTAAAACAATACATATAAAGAGAACAAAATGACCAAAACTAAAGATCTAAGCATTTCTAATAAAACTGAAAACTCTGGAGGCACTTTTGAAAAATTTTAAGTTAAAGTTTTTAACAGAAAAAATATTATTTTATAGGAATTTGTTGATTAAACATATTTTGAGTTTATACTTGTTACTTTGTAATTGGGGTTTTGGCCTGTTGGCCAATAAAGGTTATTATTATTATTATATATTTTAAAACCGTACAAATTTCTCAGAATTTATGTTAATTAAATAATCTGATCAACTTTAAACAAAATATAAGCCTTACTGAATCCTTTTAATTAACATATTGAAACCAAGTGTGAGTTTATTATTTTAAAACATAAGTTAATTTACTTATTGTTGAAGTAAATTTAAAATAAAATTAAGTATTTTGATTTCAACCTTGCCAGCGCTTCATATTTATTAAAACGTTCAATGTTATTCTATCGAGTGTTTTCCACACCCTGGTTAGGCATGAAGTATAATTTCGAGTTTAGAAAAACCTGAAAATTTAGTTTAGAAATTCTTTATGCGCCAGGCGTATAAAACACTAAAATATTGTGAAGTTCACAATATGCTACTAAACATAGAGCTAATGACCTATATTTTGAACTTCACCCAATTACTTTAAAAAACAACGAATGTCGGAAAACATGTTAATAATATGTTTCAGGTCGATATACTCCAAATTTGGTTTGCGAAGTTTTGGACCTGCCTTTATACGCTAAAATTTTGGGTATCTGGACAAACATGTCTTGCTTGATTTCAGCTATAAAAGTTGACCAAGCGAGTTCTTATTGTACAAAATATGTTTCACATACAAAAACACATTCCCAATGCTCAAAATTTAGAATTAAACGTATTTCTTGAATAATATTTGTTTATTCCCAATTTGAAATTGTTTATTCCCAATTTGAAATTGTTTATTTCCAATTTAAATTGTTTATTCCTAATTCGAAATTGTTTATTCTCAAGTTGTTGTTGTTTGTTTTTAATTTTGATTGTGTCTAAATTGGCAGTTATCTTTAAAGTTCCAATTTGAAATTGTTTAACCCAAAGATCGACTATTAATAATGTTTTATAATTTGACATAGTGACAAATGAGCTGTTGCCAGGAGTGAATGTTTTAAAAGCGTGTTAAAAATGTAGTCGCATATCATGTAGCAATAATGTTTTATTTATGGTCGAAAATTGTGTGGATGCCCCCACGTCGCGCACAAGCCTGAAAAAAGCCTCCTGAACAAAATGAAATGTGCACTATTTTTGAACTCAACCACACAAGTGCATCGGGCGAAATCAAACACGCTACCGAATGCACAGACACACGCACATATACAACACTAAAAGCCAAAGGTCGAATCAAACGTGGCCATTAAGACTTCCGGCCGTTTAATTAAACCCGAGATAAAAATCGGATTTCGAAAAAGCCGTTCGCGTTGGATGCCGCAATCCGACTTAAGTCGATTCAGTTTCGCGAAACAAATCGGATCCTTTGGCGATCAGTTGACCTTACACGAACAGGGCGATGATTTATTAAGAATGTAACACATCTGCTGAACGGAAGCATCCATGTTTACAAAACTCTTCGCGCTTGAGATGTGCTTCGCGATTTCGGCGCGATTCCTGTGTGAATTCTATGCTTAAGTCCATCCTGCGCGCATTGCATAAACGCCAACCTTCACAACGTCGCTTTTCGAATTCAGGTTAATTGATTATAAAACAATCTAGTTTTTATTTGATCAAATTCAGATTCTATTCCCAAACAGGGTGGAACATTTATACGGGGATTTTTTTAAAAGGAAATCGACCTAGATAGGGGTTGATTTCCTCTTAAAGAAAAGAATCTCTGTATATTTTAGTTTTTGCACCCGGTTTGTATAAAACACTGCGTATTGTTGTCTTAACTACATCCTTATTTGGGGATATTTATTATTTATTTTAAAAAAAGTACTTATACTGTAAGGAAAGTATAAACTTCGCACTCGTCTCAATAAAATGTTTCCTAGTTTTACCTTTATTGCATACAAACAATAGCAAACATTGGAAAATTAGCGTTATCACGTCTTAAATTAGATTAGAACTAAATCAGTTACATTGTAAAAGGTTTCTTTGCGAAGATTTTTATTTTTTTACATTTATTTCTATCCTAAAATAAATTTACTGGAATGTCGCGCAATACTGAATTTCACGAAAAGTTAAAAAACTGTTTTACGCGTGACATCCTAGTGACATTAGTTAAGCAAATATATTAATGAACAAAAATCAGAAACCTTCGCAAGGGAATCTTTCATAATGTGACTGATTTTGTTTTTTATTATATGTTGTAGATATGTAAACAACCGTAAAAGTAGGACACATTTTAATAAGATAATTACAAAGTTTTTAGTTTCCTTAAAATATATACATTTTTTTCAAAATATTTCATCCTAAAATAAGGCCGTAGTTAAGACGAAAATATGCTGAGTTTTATACCATTAGATAGCGGTCGACTTTGTCTCAAGGTATATATATCATGATGATTACAGCGATTGGACATTTTTCAGGAACTCGTTCTTTTAAAAGCGTTTATTGAGTTCAATTGAAGTCCAAACGCACATTTTTGTTTAATTAAACTATTTAAATAAAGTTGATTCTTAAATGTTCACCTTTGAGCGTATCTACAGAACGTAATATTTAAATTACAGAAATATGCTTTAGCTTAAATTAAAGCTTATTTAATTCCAAATCCGCCAACTTAAAGTAATAACGTTGACAAAAATTGATTGCATTTTATGACTGTTTTTATATAAATAGTCGTTTCGGGAATTTTTTACTATCTTCACAATCTCTCTGGTTTCTAAAATGTGCGCTCAATTTTAGTATTTCGAAACGTGCAAGCAACCAAAATAATAACTTTTATTTTTTACATTAAAAGTAAATTTTTAAAACACGCTTCGTTGTGTTTGTCTAATTTCCCAGATCAATGTGGATACCTATTTCTCATGCTAATGAGCTCAGAGTCTTGAAGTAATATCCCATAACCTTTTGTAATCTAAATCAGATTAAATAATGTGGATTATAAGAATCTTTTTAATTCATCCCATGACGCATGAATTAAGAAGATTTTTTTTCCCCTTTTAATAAAGTTAGCTCGAAACTTATGATTGACTTGTTTGTCATTGATGTGATTACGAGACTACCTGGAATTCATGATAAACTGTTTCAATTAAAAAAGTAGAGACCAGGTATTCTTTACAAACTGTTAAAACCCAAATGAAATGATGCTGTAGCATAGCCAGAAAATGGTTTTATGTGATTTGGCATTTTTGGTGCGAAAAAGTGTATCGCGGAGCAACCTAACCAAATTTTCAGGCTTCTCTAAACTCGAAATTTTACTTCATGCTTAATCCAGGAGTGGAAACATTTGTTTAAAAAATCAAATAAAACACTGCAATAAAAGATAAATATTGAGCAATATTTTAAATAAAACTTGCAGATAACACTTTTTTAAGGAAGAGTCCTCTGAAATGTGTATAATGTGTATAACTGTGTAGGTAAGTATAAATTAAATTAAAAATTAGTAACAATCCTAGAAAGATTGAAAATATCTTGAAAATTGGTATTGACAAAATCATTAACATTAAAAAAAATCGATGAGAATTGTAGAGTTTACTTCTAAGTGCCTCAATTTATTACTGAGTGTTATAAGATATACAGGGAATTTTTCTTTTAAGTATACACATCTTGATGTATACGCTGTAAATTTTCATATATTTGTTGTTTTTGAAAAGTATTCAATTTTAAGCTTCTAACTAGTGTTTCCTCTAGGGTTTGGCGATATATATCACGATATTTATCAAGATATATATATATCGATATTTATAATCTCCGATATATATCATAGATATGTATGTGTATTTGAACTTCACTTGGAATCTGTGTTTTATACGCGTGGCCCATAAGGTAAGAAAATCCTGAAAATATTGATTTGGTCGCTAAAATCTTTTAATTAAACAAAAATGTGACTATTAATTAATACATCAGAGCAATATCATTTTTATTTTGCTGAATGTGAACGAGCTTTTGGACTTTGAAAATCTTTTGGACATTGAAATCAATGTTTTATACGCGTGAAGCATGAAGTAAAATACGAGTTTAGAAAAGCCTGAAAATTTTCATTTGCCTGAGCGCTACTTGCTTCGCTCTTACCAATCCCAATTTTCAGGCTTTTTAGAGAATATAACTCGAAAATTTAGGCAGCATTTTGCATAGTTTTCTCAATACATACAGAAAGTTTTACAAAAATCAATGCAACTGCGACAATGCGACAAAAATCAGGTAAAAAAATAAAATATCTTTTTATTCGGTATACTCGAATAATAAATTTAATATTGTATAAATATTGAAGAACAATTTTGCAATCTTGTAATAATAATTGAACTTTAACACGAGATCATATTGTAACAATTTAGAATTAAAATATAAAAATAATAATTGGGAATATATTTGTGTTCTATATTAAATGTTTATTGTATCAAGATTAGACATGTTGATACACTATTGATTCAATGTAAATACAAATATATTCTCCATTACGATTTGTTATTTATACAATTTTCAATTTTTACTAGGGTATTATAATTATTTTCAATGTTCGAAAGGGGCCGGTCGTCGCTGGCTGGAAATTCAAGATTTTTTCAAATTCTCTCCATCCCTACCATACATACCCATAAAACGGCGATAATTTCCCAAGTTTCTGTTCATACGCCCCTACCCAAATTTTATTTAGTTCGCACTCGGACGCGCTCGAACAGCATCCCAACAATTTAAACTAAGGCTTCTGCTTCTATTTATAACACATTTTTTTAACTCTTAAACATCGAAAGAATGCTATATTTTACACTTGGTATTTTGTTTCATACATTTATTTTTCTAAAGTTCTTCAAAAACGATTACCAACCTAGTTTTATTATTCACTTAGAGTCAAATAAAAATAAAATAAAATGTATAACAATGAAATCGCTAACCAGGGTTGTTATCTTTAAAACACTTTAGTTTAAAACAGTGTTTTAAACATGTTTAAATACAAGTGTTGTGTTTTAAATGTTTAATTTGTTTAAAATGTTTTTTTTATAATGAGATATATATTGAATGAAACATAACCTGATTTGAAGCCCTTGAAAATGTTATCATATTTTAACATCCTGCATATTTATTTGGCATCTTTATCTCTACTTTTAGCAACAATTATGTTGTGTTGTGTGAATGAGCTGCTTTTGAACTATAGAATAAATCAGTGTTATATGAGTGGCACATAAAGTAAAATTTCGAGTTTAGAAAAACCTGATAAGTTGGTTTGGTTGCTCCGCTTTGTGGAGCGACCAAACGAAATTTCCAGGCTTTTACTTCATTTTACTTTATGCATAATCAAAGAGACACTGGTCATAATATTAATGACTTCAATAAAAACATATTAGTTTAGTTTTAGTGATTCTATTTGAAATTCACGATATTTTTTTTATGTTACTAATTTCTACACATTTTTGGTGTTTATCAAATTTTGTTCAGGACAATCTTATAATATGTGCATTATTTAATTGTGTGGGCAGCATAAATGGGGTGCACTTAACACTCAAGTACATTAAACACGGGATTTCCGTGTTCAATGTGGTTTTTAACACAAATTAAATAATGCCAAGTTCGATTTTTTGCCGCTATGCAGTAACAGCGCTGTGCTAGTAAAATCAGCTTCTTTTGTGTTACATTTGATCATGGTGGTGATGACGTCGTCGACGCCATTTTGTTAAAGTACGAAATAATCGCGTCAACATCTTCGCCGTTTTCACTAGTTTAAACCACGTAAAATGTGTTTGTGATTTTAGGTGTAATTTAAAATTGAAATGTGCTAATTTTAAACAAATATCGGTTTCTTGAAAACGCATTCTTATTGGAAGTACATAAAAAGTCATGCGCATTGAAATATATCCGCTATAATTTAAATATTCAACTAAAATAAAAATTCTATTTATAACTGAATACTTATTTTCATAAACGATCTTTTCGAGTTGTTAGGGCACATTGATACAATACAGTAACAACTCATTCTAAATATTAACTTTACTGCAGTTACTTTTCTTGTATGCGATGTATAAAAAGTTATGTTGACCAGCGTGGCGTCGCGTCTGTTGAGTAAACAAATAAGTCCGCAGGTATATTGACAGCGCTTGCCCCGTCAATAAAAACGGATTTGTTAGGCAATTGAGAGTATTTTGTATAAACAACTATTCGCTCGCTGTGTTATACAAACTAATTAAATACCGAATTTAATAAGGGTCCGTTACGTCTTCCTATTATTTTGGCGTCAAGATGGATGGTACTTCTACATCTAAGGACATTAGCATTTTACAGCGCATGCGTGTATGTGGATCGTTACGCCACATAGCGTTTTCACGAGTAAAATTTGCGGGAAAACTTTACCTATTAATAATTTAAAAATTAAGTAAAAAATAAAATCAAACACACAGGACATCATGTTTTTGCTTCTAAAGAATTAATTAACACAATAAAAAAATGTGCAAGAACCCCATTGTGCTTCTATCCGTCGCGAGTGTTTTTTTTTTAAGCGGAACAAACCTTAACACCGTGAAAACTCCATCCAAACGGAAGAGTTCGTTTTTTTGTGCAAAGTGCGTTTTTCTATTTAACTTAGTCGAAAGGGTAGACTGTGTGAATATTATTTATTGTTGTACGATTGTTCATATTTGTGTTAAGGTAGAATTAACCCTATTACAAATTCAAATCATAATACCGCAATCTGTCATCATTTATCTGTCACATTATTATAAAACAAAATTGACCATTAAAACTGACGCGTATTTGATAAATATATATAATAAATGTTGTGTTATATATTATTATTTTCGTTAACAAAGTATAGTGTATAACTAGCATAAAATGGCTATCAATCACTCGAACGACTTGTTCCACTCGCCTTCGGCTCGTTCCACAAACATCGTTCTCGTGATTAATAAACATTATATGCTTGTTGTACAATATACTATTAACTATTCTAACGTAATGAATAATTTTCAATATTTAGGTAAGATTTTCTGTTTTTATAAGAGAAATTAAGGAAACTTGAAAGTAACTAAAATTTAATAAGTATATTTAATTCCCACCTATGATTTGAAGAATATCACACAAATTAAGAAAATTGACAGAATTCAAAAGAATAAAAATAATATTGTAAACGTTTATGAAAATTACGTAAAGCAAAAATGACGAGTAGTTAGAAATATACATGTATGTATATAATTAATGTAATGATATAGTTCCATGAAAACCATTTAATTTGATATGAACAAATATTTATTCATATTAAAAACTTCTGCGATTTTTAGATTTACTAATTTAGTAAAACAAAATTAATAAAATCAAAAATCGCTGAACTTTATAATATTTTTAAACACTTTGAATTTTTAACCCAATTGTGTTAAAATGAGTAGATATTTTAATGTTTAAGTTCAATGTCAATGTTGAAAATGTTGAGAGCATTTTATAATCACCAATGATTTTTCAAATACCTAGGTTGATTTGTCTGTAATTTTGAGCCAAACTTATTCTATTATTGAACAATCGTCAGATCAAAGAGACATTTGATTTATATCATTTTAAAAATGACAAACTTAACTTATAAATACATGCAGATTAGTAATCAGTAAGGCTCAGATTATACGCAAAATGCATGTGTTATTAGAAGGTATATCAACAAAATTGTAAGTTTTCTATGCATATCTAACGGCTTTTGATGGAATAAGCTAAATATTAGATATGCACAGTAAACGTACAATTTGGTTAATGTATCTCATAATAACAAATATGCATTTTGCATATAATCCGAGATTTAGTAATCAATAAGGCAAATTTTGTGTCAAAGTTGAAATTTTGTTGAAAAAATTACCCAACTTATAAGGAAATCTCAGATTTGATAAGTTTTGTTACATTAAGTCTTAAGTTTGCATTTTGTCAAAAAATCGCTCATTATTAAAAAGATATTAATTCAAATTCCATTCAAAATAAGGTAGTTCGTATTGATTTTCAATATAACTGGAAGTTGAATGATCTTGAAAATATTTTTTATTGAAAAGAACCCATTTGTTTAAATAAATGCTGCAAATCTCATTACATCACATTAATTAAAAGTCCATATACATAAATTAAAAACAATTGAAACACAAAAACTCAATAACACATGAAAACGTTTTAATCACAAATTTGTAACCGAGACTTTTTTACTGGTGTACCATTTTGCATGTGTTAGAAATAAAAACACAGGTTGATAGATACAAGAAATGAGATGAAAACATAATTAAAATTAAATAAATAATATATTTTTTAGAAAAAACGATGCTCGATTACTATAAACTTTGATTTACTTTGTGAAACCAATTTCATCACTATTCTTGTTTTGATTTCATCTTTTGAGGTCAGAAATTTACATGTTATTTGGCCATAAGAACGAACAACGATTAATCTTCCACAATTATGAAAAAAGAGCATTGAAACTTATACATATTGTACACTAAAGCTTTATGAATAAATTAACAGTATTTTAAACAAAAATGTTTCTTAAATTAAATATAAATTTAATAATAGTACACTGTGAAATGATTCCATAAATCCATGTATTACTTCCATAGGAAGCATTATTTCTTCTTCATTTTGTTTTAATTTATTGTGGTAAATATTATAAGCATATTGTATTAAATAGATTGATCTAAAATAAATGATAAATAAAATGAATCATTGCTTAGATATCTCCATAAAAGCAATGTAAATTTTAATTATACTTTCAATAAATAGGGAGCAGCATCGTGCCTCTTTAGTGATATTTAAAAAATATACTGTGATTTCTTAAAACATGTGAAAAGAAATTAGTATTAATATGTAGAATTCATATACGACATTTGTCGCGACACTGCCTCCTGGCTCCCGACCTTGAGTTGCGAATCTATATTTTCTGACGAGGACCGTTCATTCAATTATTATGTTATTGATACACAACAAAGAAAGCCATTGATAAAATATTTCCCATTACATTTTGTAAATATAATTGTATTTCTGGATTCATGTTTTGAATAAAAATGTGGAATGCCAGTAAATATTGATTCATGTACAGAGTCAGAAAAAATCGTATTTCATTTATAAATTACTAAATTGGGTGTGCGGCACTCGGCGATTCGGTCACCGAGGCACCGAGTCAGCTTAGCGTTTTTTAGGTCCCGAGTTCGAATTGAATTGTTGTAATTTCCCTTTTTCGTACTACGCGCGGCGGTTTAGACTACTCAGCTTGGAGTGTCGCCTAGAGATGGGCGAAATGGCTCCGACTCACTTTAAAGAGCTGGCTCAGTGAGCCGGCTCAAATGGGTTACATGACTCAGTTACGAGCTAGCGATCCGCTAAGAGTTCTGACTCTTAGAGATCCATCTGATTCGCCAGCTCATTGAATTGAGCGAAGCACAGTGGTCTGAAACCGACCAAAATGCGACAAAACACCACAGTTTTTTATTTTGTGAGATATCAATTTAAAAGTTGGTATGCTTATACTAAACATAAATTCGAGTTTACAGATCTTCCATAAACCTTATTTGCACTTCCGGTTTCACCGGAAATGACATCAATTTTAAAAATAGTGATGTGTCTATCATAGCACGTTCCCCGTTAAAGATATGATGATTTAAATATCAACAATATGAAAAACTTGCTCAAACTAAATTTATTTTACTTTTATTATTATTCCAAACCTATTTACAAAAAAAGTAATTTTCGCATTTTTTTGCTTCATCTAGGAAAATATTGATCATTATCACGTTATATATTTTTAACTTCACTGTAAATCAGTGTTTTATACGTGTGGCGCATGAAGTAAAATTTCGAGTTTAGAAAAGCCCCGCGTAGAAAATTTGTCTCGGGTCGCACAGCGACCCGAGACAAATTTTCTACGCGGGGCTTTTCTAAACTCGAAATTTTACTTCATGCTTAGCCTGGGAGTGGAAAACACTCGTTACTTTAAGGGGGGTGCCCGGGCCCCCTCTAGATACCAAAAAACATACATTTCAAACTGTTGCAGGCGAATTTTCAGCAAAATTAAAATAAATAATTAATTATCTAACGATTAGAAAATAAAATGTTCTTAACTAAGGAAATTACTTAAATATATTTCAATGTTTTACTTCATGCTCAGTGGGAGTGGACGACACTCGTTTAATTTTTGTTAGATTTTCAACATATCGACATTTTTATTATTGTTCATGAATTTTTCAGCATCGATTAACTAATTTAGACGTTATATTAATCGTTAACGATTAATAAATGTTTTGAAATTTGCGAGGTCGAAAATTAACGAAATTCTAGAAAATTCATGATACCGGTATTTTTATTTTTAGTTTATCGAAAATCCAGGAAATACATAAAAGGTGTCAAAGTTTTAAAAGTAACGAAAGGAGTCAAGAATTTGAAAATCAGCAATAATCTTGGAAAATGCATGATTTTTTTCAAAATTTTAAAAATTGTTATCAATCTTGGAAATTATATAAAAGTTTAAAAATTAACAAATGTATTGAAAAATTCACGAGTCGTCAAAGTTTTGAAATTAATTAAAATTTTGGAAATTCACGAAAATTGACAAAATTTTAAAAATTGGACAAAAATTTAAAAACCCTCAAGATTTTGTAAACTAATTAAAATATTGTAAAAAGCCATTGATTCTTTTTTTACGAATCTTTTCCACTCCCAGACTAAGCATGAAGTAAAATTTCGAGGTAAGTATAGCCGTAAGAATTTGGATTTAGACGCGTAGCGTCCAAATCCAAATTCTGGCTTTTCTCAACTCGAAATTTTACTTCATGCCCCACGCGCATTAAAACGCTGATTAATTGTTAAGTTGAAAATATTTAAAACATTATGTTATTATAGATTATCACTTTACACATACTTCAAATTGTTGTTAAATTTCAATAATTCTTGAAATTTCATCACTTTTTGACATTGTTCTCAAATTTAAACATTTCATCGATTTTCGACAGTTTTCTTTATTTTCAAAATTCTGGCAAATTTAAACATTTTTGCCATGACATGTCATCACTTTTTCCTGATTTTTGCACCACGGACAGAGCATAAAATTCTAGATAAAGACATTAAACTCTATGTAATATATTTTTAAAATGATTGTAATTCATAATTATATAATAAAAATAAGTATTGAAAATGAGACAAGCAAAAACAATTGAATGTTTGTCGATTGGAATTAAAATCGTGAATATTTATTTATCCAGTTTTCTTGTCTACTGAAATGTAATACCCATTCATTCGCCCGGCGCTATCTAAACAAACGAACAATTTGGTCTTCAGTCATAATTTTTATTATTCGTTGTGATAAAATTCGGCAGGCACTATGAACCAATACATAGTAAAAACTACTGTCAGCAATTTTGCTATCTCTGCGCCATCTCGTACCCCAGAAACACACTGCCAGCAAAAATTGGCTCTCTTAACAAATACACAAAAGACGAATTCAGGTTTATGGCAAATAAAGATTATTTATGTTTAATTTATTATGCTCTTTCTTATGTTATATTATCAACAAATGTATTTATCTATCATATATAGTTTTATAAACAATTCTAATTTGGCCAACATCCAAAATAAATGGTTATTTAAATATCTGGATTCTTCCCATCAGTAGTAATAATCCATATAATAATTGATATTAAATAATTAATTATTCCGAAATAACTCGATAATCCATTAATCCAATCATTAATTTTTATAACAATATTCAATCTAAAGCTTTAAGCTAGTGTTTCCAAACCCAGATTTGGTTTTGTCGCCCCGCGAATTTTCGGGCTTTTCAAAACTCGAAATTTTACTTCATGCGCCACCCGTATAAATCACTAATTTTAACTGAAGTTTAAAATATACTGCTCATGTTTGATTTCACGTTAATCACCTTAACAATTGTTTATTTTGTTTGATCAACATTTTTCTTTTATAAGGTAAAACTCATTAAGTGCTATTGGTTTATCACATGCTTAATTTAATGACTTTTAGCTTTAATTCATTTGGCATTTACATTCTAAAACCAGGCGGTAGCTTTCATTGTTGGTACGTTTAATGGTCTGAATCGACTTGTTGGAATGCTGGACTGAATAAAATTTGAGTGGGGGCGTATGAACAGAACCCTTGGAAATCATCACCGTGTCATAGGTAGGTATGGAAAGAATTTGTGCGAATCTTGAATTTTCAGCCAGTGACGACCGGCCCCAGTGAAGCAGGCAAAAAACTTCGGGCCGTTATTTATTTTGAATCGAGCTCCGCGGGACGCACCGGGTGCGCCATGTCAGGGCAAATATTATTGTTTGATCGGGGATTTTAAAATAAATACCATCAGCCCGTGTCGGTATTGTGTAATCGTGGAAACAAACCGCTTGCTGGAATTTATTTTGCCATTACAAAAACCCAAAAAACGCTGCTTGGGTAATAAATGTTTACGGTAATCGCGGGTCCTCAGTGCGCATAAACCTATTACGCATAAATAAGGGGGTTTGAGAATGCGCACGGGACTATTACGCATACATTTTAATTCATGCCCACGTGTAATTATTCAGGCTTAACCAGACATAACTGTTATCTTAATTATAGCAATATAAAACAATCGTGATAACGAAATATTAACTAAATCCATGAATTATTAAATATTTTATTATCATACGAAGTGTAATACTGTATTAATTCCTAAAATGTATATAAATAAACAGTATTTTCGTCCATTTATCGGTTTCTGTGAAATGGCTTATCAATTTAGCTGTGTACGCGGCTCTACAGAAATAATTAGAAAACCAATAAAGAGGCGAGCCTTATCGTGCCAAGCATCTCCCTCGAATAGGAAACGAAATTCGTCCAAGGATTACCAATTAAAATCCCAAATTGTTATAACGTCCGCAGCTTGTTCAATTACTCACAAAACACCATTTAAATAATTAATTTCGATTTCTAATGTAAATGACTAAACTAATTGAATAATTCGCTTAATTTGCCTTGAAAACAGGATTCGATTTTAATTAGTCACAGATTCGTTGTATTTTTCAATAAACACGTTATAAAGCTATTTATACCTAATATTCAATTTACTGAATATATTAATTAGTGTATCCGATAAAGACATAATTATTTCAATTGTGGCATATTTAACTAAAACATTGTGAGCATAATATTTAGAGCAAACCAAGAAAATGGCAAGAAACGGAAAATTGAATAATTCTGAAAAAACGAAGAGCAAATAATGGAAAGGTGGAATATATTAGATATACAATAAGAAAGTAAGACAATTTTATTCTGTCAATTCGTTATGTGGTTTTTGAAATAATAAGATTGTGATTATCGAAATAAATTTTCAAGCTTTCACAATTTATTAGTTTATACTAGGCGTGTACCCAGAGGGGTAGCTCGCGGGCTTGAGCCCCTCCCAAGACTAACTAAACTGTAGTATGTCGATGTACATGTTGCGGACAAAACACATAATACGGACAAAACGCGTTTTGTGTTGACAAAATGCGAATTGTCCAATGTTTTTAGACAATAGCAGAATAAAATTGCATTCGTCTGTCATTTCGCACATTGTCTAGACAAAATGCATTGTGTCTATGGGCTATTGGACAAAATACGTTGCAAGATTTTACATTGAAATAAAAAGTACTGGAATATAAAATTTTGTTTAATTAACAAAGTGACACATTATTTGTAAGGAATATATTTTTAATTTCACTTGAAATCGGTGTTTATACGCGTGGCGCATGAAGTAAAATTTCGAGTTTAGAAAAGCCTGCAAATTTGGATTTGACAAATCCAATTTGGACAAATCCAAATTTTCAGGCTTTTCTTAGCTCGAAATTTTACTTCATGCTTAATCTGGAAGTGGAAACACTCGGTAAAAGTTAAAAATTGAACGCTTTTATAAGAAACCTTGCATAACAAATCTACTTTTCATATATTATTGTATAGGAAACGATGCTAAATAAAGACTATTATTATTATCAAAAACGTATGCCTATAATTATGTACTTTAGTTTTATTTTAATTTTAAATTAAAAATGTATCTAAATTTAAATAAAATCAATTCATTTATTTAAAAAAAATGTTATACAAATTATAATCATTTTTTACTAAGTGATGAATGATAAACAATACAGTCATTAATAGTTATACATTTTTAACTTTTGAAAGTTGTAATATCGTGAACATGTTTTGTTTGTCACTCTATCACTTATGACACTTTTATGGCACTTATTATGATACCTGTATATTTTTGAATTTACGTGAAGTGATTATTACACTAAAAAAGACTGTTATTCCTTACTTCACTTTTTATTTGTATCACTAGATGTACATTTCGAGACACAAGCTGCTCATTTTCAATAACAAACTGAACTCTTACAACTATTTGCGCGGTATATATGTATCTAATGGGATTTAGGAAAAACCATTAAGTAATTAGCTAGATGTTACGGAGGCTAAGGGTTCGGCATGGTTGTCGGTGGGATTACATTCTCTGTGGGGTTCTTTTTGGATAATAAATCTAAGGGATTTAGATCAAAATTTAGCAAAACATTTTTATTTTCGTTCATTTCAATTGATTCAAGCATATTTAATCTACGATGACCTGACTGCTTTAAAAGTTTAATATTGTTAACCGAAAATGTGTTTCCTGTTTCTAATGAATGGTGTGCGATCGCTGATTTGTCCGGGTTTTGAATTTTAAAGTAATATTGGTGTTCTTTTTTCTATTTGCAATTGTTGCAGTTTATTGAATAAATTCCGGATTGTTCTAGGTGGTTTGTTTTTGCAAAAGTGTTGCCAAAGTGTTGCCAAGTGTTAATTTTGTATTGACATAAAAAGCAGGAAAAACTTATTCAATAAACTACAAATTCTCATACAAATTGATGGGTGGTAAATGAATCTATCAAACTTTTTTGGGGCGGTTTCTTTCGAGTTGATTAGGGTAGTATTTAATTTTATTTTGTGATTTCTAATGTGTCTGTTAATTAATTTATTGATTGTGTCTATTTTGTAATTTAATGAAATGCCTATTTTCCTGATTAAACTAAATTCTATTTCTCTATTTTCTTTAGATATTGGTACGTTAGTTGCTCGAAAAATCATGCTATTAAAAGTTGCTAATTTATGTTTAAATGGAGAAGATAAAGATGAGTGGATGTAATTAAAAGTGTATGTGTTTTTCCTGTAGTTTGCTAGATTCATTTACCACCCATCAATTTGCATGAGAATTGGTAGTTTATTGAATAAATTCAGCATTTCTCCTGCTTTTTTTCTCAATACAAAATTAAAAAGTTTACTTGGCAACACTTTTGCAAAAACAAACAACCTAGAAAAATCCGGTATTTATTCAATAAACTGCAACAAGAATTCAGTTTGTTATTGATAATGAGCACTGTGTCTCGAAATGTACAGGGTGAGCGAAACTCGATGTCTCAGCTCTGTTATAAGAAAAGGAAAAACGATAGAAAAAATCTGAAAAGCGGTTCATAAATGAGATTGAGTAAGGTCCATTTTAAGCCAAAATTGCATATTTTTCTAAATTTGGAAACCGAAGTAATGACGTCATCGAATATTTTTTTCCCAGAAACATACCTATATTTTTTGATATTTAAAAAGAACTGATTTTTCGAATAAACTTAGTACAGAAAAATAATTGCTATCATCTTTCGTTAAAAAATTATAAGCAAAGTATTATCAAACATTCACAATTGTCACCATTTAAACAAGTAGCCTTTGGAAGCAAATATCAAAGTCACATCTGTCAGTAATGAAACATTATTAATTAGTATTATTAATTATCAATAATTAAACATTGAAAAACACATAATAGTTACTATATTACTATTATTTATTTAATAATCTACGGATTTCTCCTTTTTACAACATTACAAAAAATATATAATATATGTCGACGACCTTGCTATTTATGTTACTGGCCCAACTACTGCCTTCTGCGGTAGAAAACTGCAAGACGCGATAGATGGGATAACACACGACGCTGAGCTGAGAGGCTTTACATTTTCCCCGGCCAAAACAGGGTGCGTACACTTTTGCCGTTTGCGCAGACCTCACCCGAACCCTCGTATCTTTGTTGGTGGATACCGCATTCAATGTGTAGAAAGTCATAAATTCCTAGGACTTACATTCAATAGTGCCCTTAGGTTTCGGAGGCACATCGACGCACTGGCAGCCAGATGTAAAAAAGCAATTAATATCATCAAGTGTCTAGCCAACATTAACTGGGGGGCGAGCAGGGAAGTACTACTGCGGCTGTATAAAGCCTTGGTACTGTCAAGGCTCGACTATGGCTGCATGGTCTATGCATCTGCCCAAAAGACCTGGTTAAAAGTCCTAGACAGCATACATGGAACAGGCATCAGACTCGCCACGGGAGCCTTTAGAACCTCACCATTTAGAAGTCTCTGCTGCGACTCGGGAATTATGCCACTGCACTATAAATATAAATTACTGTATTTTCGTCAACAACGAACAGTATGGGGCTTACCTCCGTATGCCCACAATAACAAGACCGGTGAGTGTTCGAGCGCGTGCGTTTAGAGAAGAGTGGCAAATAGACAGTCCAGCCTGCTTACCTTTCGGGTGGGGTGATGTTCCACCATGGACAATAAACAGAGTACAAGTTATCTGGGACATGTTGTCCCTTAGCCGAGAGGCCTCTGATCCCTAGGTCATCTCAGCCCGATTTGACGACATAACAATACAACACAACTCACCTCATGCAGTGTATACTGACGGCTCCAAAACTTTGAATGGAGTGGGGTCCGCGATTGTCATGGATAACGCGGCACATATTCGCTTCCCGCAGTTTGTAGCGTATACACTGCAGAATTGTACGCAATATGGCAAGCGCTGCGCTACTGTGATATGTCGTGCCACGAATCATTCCTCCTAGTCTCAGATTCCCAGTCTGCGATACTTAGCATCGCAAATAAGAAAGTGGATGATAAGTTAGTGCGCGATATACTGTCGACATACCAGCACCTGGTAGCAAGATCCCGAAGTGTAACCTTCGTCTGGGTACCCTCACATAGAGGGATCAAAGGTAATGAGCTAGCAGACGCTGCAGCCCTTCTGGCGGCTGAACAGGATCATCCAGACCTCGCATTTTGCCGCCCTGATGACGTACAAAACTACATAAAGTCAGCGATAAACGGCTTATGGCAGCAAGGCTGGATACGCCTCGAGAGCAAACTCCGTCACGTAAAGCCATCGGTTGCAGCATGGAGATCACCGGATCCGCTAACGAGAAGAGAGGAGGTAGCTCTTGTCCGTCTCAGGGTGGGTCATACAAATCTGACCCATTCCCATCTTCTTACCGGCGACCCCGCACCAACATGCGACATATGTCACAACCCTCTCACGGTGAGGCATATATTGGAAGAATGTAGAGTCTATGCAACTCAACGCGATAGACACAGGCTTCCAAATGATATAGCTAGGACATTAGAACAGCGTTCGTGTAAAACCGTCATTGAGTTTCTTAGGGAGACAGGTTTATTTAAGATAATTTAGGTGTGTAATGTGCTGAGCGTCCTTGTCTTAATATTTGACATTTTGTCTGTCTGACTTTTTACATCAGACATGTTACCTGTGTTATTTATATTTATTACACTTTGATTTGTGTGTTTTGTATTTGTACTGTCCCAGCGTCCGAGCCATATACACCCGGTCGTTTTATTTTCTTTTCTTTTTTTTTCTTTTTAAAATGTTTACCTTAGCTATAGTAAACCGGCCAATGGCCACAGCAGTCGACGCCGGTTTAAAAATATATATATATATATATATATATAAACAAAATAATAATACGCATAAGTTACAATAAATAAATATCGCGCTTAACACTGAACAAAAAACACTAAACAAATTAATACAGAAAGAAACAAAGTATGTAGGCAATCACTACAACAAAATTTTAATGTAACCACCTCCTACTTCTAAACAAGGTTGTTAAAAAAAGGTTTTTTTAAATTTTAATTAAAATAAACAAAACAAAACAAAACGTGTTTTTCTCATCGAATCATCGTTTAAAACATTAACGATTAAAATCATGTTCAATACGTGTTTAAAACATGTTTAAAACACGTTTAAAACGTGTTTAAAACAGAACAACCGGGCATTTTTCCTTTGAGTCTACATATCCCGATAATTACAGCGTTTTTTAAATTTGCGGGAATTCGTTGTTTCAAAGCGGTTAATTTGTGGTTTTTAACGAGTGTTTTCCACTCCCAAACTAAGCATAAAGTAAAATTTCGAGTTTAGAAAAGCCTAAGAATTTGGATTGGCCGCGTAGCGAAGCGGAGCGGCCAATCCAAATTAGGCTTTTCTAAACTCGAAATTTTACTTCATGCGCCACGCTTAAAAACACTAGTTCACAGTGAAGTTTACAAAACACAAATATACAACAACGATTATAGGCAACCTAATATACGTTAAAGTTATCAGGTTGCCTATAATCACTGTTTTAAACAATTTGTTCAGCTCAGAATTTGACTCACGTTTTATTCACATCTACATATTAGATTGCTAAAGCCGTATATTTTAAACTTTACGATATTTCAGTGTTTTATACGTTTGGCGCATGAAGTAAAATTTCGAGTTTAGAAAAGCCTAATTTGGATTGGCCGCTCCGCTTCGCTACGCGGCCAATCCAAATTTTCAGGCTTCTCTAAACTCGAAATTTTACTTCATGCTTAATCTGGGAGTGGAAAACCCTCGTTTAAAGATTCAAATTGAAATCTTCTAAAAAAGCAACGAATGTCGTAAAATTTACAGTGTATAATACATACGTATACCTAAAAGAAAAATTCCCCGTATTTAAAAATCACATTACTGCACACACAGTTGTGATATTTTATTGTAATAAAATGTTAAGTTTATTAATGTTGTTTGAAATATCTTCAACAATTTAGTCAAATTTTAAAAATATAATCAAAAAATCTTAAAAGAATATAATTTTGCAATTTTAAGATAATAAAAAAAAAACGTTCTAAACAAAGTGAACGTTTAAAACATGTTTTAAACAAATCTAAGATTTAAAACATGTTTAAAACAAAACCGTTTAAAACACGACGGCTGTTTTAAACATGTTTAAAACACTGTTTTAAAACAAAGTGTTTTAAACATAACAACCCTGCTTCTAAACACTTATCCAATCTCCGCCTTACTTCTATTACTGAAGCCTTACGTAACATTTCTCTAGATAGTTCATCGCAAGCATGTCTGATTTTTTCTTTTAAATGTTCCAAGTTAACAAATGGTGTTTTGTAAACTTTGTTTTTCAAAGTTTCCCACAAGGAGAAGTCTAGTGGGGTCAAGTCCGGTGATTTAAGCGCCCACTCTATCGGTCCATTTATACCCATCCAATTGTCTCCATAAGTTTTATTTAAATATTGTTAGACAGCTCGTGCATTATGCGGTGGAGCTCCGTCATGCTGAAAACACATGTTTGCTCGCAGCTGTAATGGCACATTTTCAAGAAGCACAGGAAGTTGTTCTTCAAGAAATTGCAAATATTGCTCACTGCATAAAACTCTTTCTTAAAAATATGGACCAATCAAATGCCCATAAATAATACCACACCAAATGCTAATACCGAATTGCTCTTGGTTTTTAATCGGATTGACAAAATGTGGATTTTCAGTAGCCCAAAAATGTTAATTTTTTTATTGGGCTTACCGTTACTAACAAACACATGCTGGAAAAATCGATTGTCATTGATCTCTAAGTTTACCATCACTTGGACACAATAATTTATTCTTCGTTGATGTTGATCTGACAAGTGTTCTGAATTGTGAAGATTATAATCGTGGTAACCATTTTCTTTCAAAATTTGTCGTACCGAACAATATTTTAAATTCAACTCACGACAGGCTTGCCGAATCGACTTCCTTGGATGGTCTTGAAAATACTGCAAAACAATGGCAACTATATTGTCAGAATTGATCCTTTTAGCAATTTGTCTTTCCTTTCGAGCAGAAAATGCCTCTTTGTTTGCACGTAACTTGCGTTCCACTTTTGCAAATATTTTTAAGGTTAGAATA
This sequence comes from Philonthus cognatus, assembly GCA_932526585.2. Taxonomy (NCBI): domain Eukaryota; kingdom Metazoa; phylum Arthropoda; class Insecta; order Coleoptera; family Staphylinidae; genus Philonthus; species Philonthus cognatus. The sequence goes on from OW052243.1 coordinate 96,832,256, forward strand.
ACACGTTCAGGGTATCTCTGGGCGTATAACTGAACTGCTCTTCTAGGGTTCATTTGAGATTCTCCATAAACTAATAACATGTCGACATTTTCGTTGTGCATTTTTAAAAATCACATGACAACAAAACAATATTTGTCAACCATTAGTTTAATTATTGACAGACTTTGTTATTTGCTTTCAAAGGCTACTTGTTTAAGTCGTGACAATTGTGAATTTTTGATAATACTTCTTTTTAAGTTTGTTTGTAATTTTTTAACGGAATAATATAGCAAATTTTTTTCTCTACAAAGTTTATTTAGAAAAATTAGCTCTTTTTAAATATCCAAAAATATAGGTATGTTTCTGGGAAAAAATATTCGATGACGTCATTACCTTAGATTCCAAATTTAGAAAAGTATGCAATTTTGGCTTAATATGGACCTTACTCAATCCCATTTATGAACCTCTTTTCAGATTTCGCCTATCGTTTTTCCTTTTCTCATAATAGAGCTGAGACATCAAGTTTCGCCCACCCTGTACATCTAACGATACAAATAAAAAGTGCAGTAGGGAATAATAGTCTTTTTTAGAATTATTATGATTATTTTAAATTTGTTTACTATGTTTGTTTCACGTTAATCCATAAAGACAGTTGACATAAGTCGATATTTGAACTATAATTGCAGTTGATGTAAGTCGAAGTTAGCCGAAATTTAGTCGACAGAATGACATTATACCTAAACTAACTTATCAGAGTAACACCTAACCTCAAAAACCTTGAGGATGTGAGATACAACCAAACACGGTGACACGGTGACCACGTCGAATGTGTCAAAAATTAGGTTAAGTTAGATGTTATATCGTCTACCTATATGTATGTGGCACCTAACCTAACCTAACTTTTGACACATACGCCATTTTATACCACTTTCAGCACTTAATGTTATGTTACTTTATGACATATAATAAGTAATTTATTTTCCATAAATTGTAAACAAATATACAAATTAGTGAAAAACTATGTCATAGCATAAGTGATAGAGTGACAAACAAAATTTGTTCACGACTGTCAAAAAATATAACAATTTTCAAATATTACAAAATTATAGCTATCAATTAATGTATTGTTTACCATTGATCACTTGGTAGAACATTATCATATTTTTTTACCAAATTAATTGATTGTATTTGAATTTAAACATCTTATTAGTTTTAAATTAAAATAAAACTACTTGATTTAAAAAGCAAATAGTTATAGGCATAAGTTTTACTTCAAATAATATCAAACCAAACTGGATTATCTAATAATAATAATAATAATGAATCCCTTCCAATTATGAGAAGTCGTTTTTTTATACAAGGTTAATTATAATAGCGTTCAATTTGAAAGTTCTAATAAGTATATCCACTCCCAGATTAAGCATGAAGTAAAATTTTGAGTTTAGAATAGCCTGAAAATTTGGATTTGTCGGGGCGCGCGAGCTAAGCGAGTCGCGCCCCGGCAAATCCAAATTTTCAGGCTTTTATAAACTCGAAATTTTACTTCATGCTCCACGCGTATAAAACACTGATTTAAAGTGAAGTTTAAAATATACTTCTTATAAATAATTTGTCACTTTGTTTATAAAACAAAGTTAAGTTTTCCAGTACATTTTTGTTTTGTTCAGTTTGATCGATTTATTTTATTTTTATTTCTTTTTTTATTTTTATTTATTGGCATTTTTCATAATTTAGTTCTAACATTTAGCTCTTCTGTAATTCCATAGAACGAAAGCATAATTTACAATCGAGAGATCCAACACGAAATTTTATAGATTTATATTTATTTCTTGTCGAAACACAAAAGTTCTAACATTTAGCTCTTCTAGCTTTATCGGCTCAATTTTGTTGTTTTTTTACATGAAGAACAAAGAAATGAACATTTCCTTCATTTGTTTTTATTTCTTTATTATTTTGCGAGTCTCAAAATAAAGCACAATGTTTTTATATTTTCAATAATTTCGATTAACATTGAGCTTTTGTTATTACAACTTTACAAATTTGACATTTTTATGACACTTAGCATGTTAGGACTTGTCTAAACTCATGCGGGCAAAACGCGATTTGTCTGGACAAAACCCGAAATTATGTTTTAATTCGGACTATGTCTGTGAGCAGTAGACGTTTCGCGTTTAGGCTACATAAAACGCGTTTTGTCCAATTTCGTGATTTGTTTAAATGCGTTTTCAAAGGAGGAAATGTTTGTCAATTCTCAATATTTCGTGATTTTCGTCAATTTATAATTATTAATTATTGTTTGTTGTTTTGTAAAATATTTTCGTTTAAATATTAAATTATAGATTTTATCGGTCGCATCAGCAGAAAAAAAAACAAAAAACGATAGATTACATTTTATAGTTTTGTAATTTAATTTCCTTGTGAGATATTTTTGAATGTAATAAAAATTCCATCAATTTATTTTTTGTTTCTCTATGCGTTTTTGTAATTCCGTAATTCATCAAGATTTTTAACAGAGAAAATGTTTGTCAATTTTCAATATATCGAGATTTTCGTTAATTCATAATTATTAATTATTGTTTGTTGTTTTGTTAAATATTTTTGTTCAAATATTAAATTATAGATTTTATCGGTCCAATAACCAGAAAAATAAAACAAAAAACGATTGATTACTATTTATAGTTCTGTAATATAATTTATTTGAGAGATATTTTTGAATGTTATAAAAATTCCAGCAATTTATTTTTTTGTGCGTTTTCATAATTCTGTAATTCCATAGAACGAAAGCATAATTTACAATCGAGAGATCCAACACGAAATTTTACAGATTTATATTTATTTCTTGTCGAAACTCAAAAGTTGTAACAAAAAATTTAAATTACTATTTAAGTTTTTTTCCCTTTAACCCGAGAAAATTAAGTTATTTCAATTAAATCAACACAACCTTAATCGAAATTTGAGCATCTGTAATTCAGTCAAAAACAGCTAGATTTTGTTTCTCTCAACTCTAACACAAAGATCATCATTCCCTGATGATTTCAACAAAATCCGAGATTTCCTTAATAATTTAACCTTGCAAAAAGAGGAACTGCATTCAAAAATTCAATAAACCCAAACTAAATCTCAAATTTGATTAACTGTAAATCAATTTGTAAATCCCGGATTTAATCCCCGCTTAGCTCACCTTAAACTCTGATTAATCCTACAACCAAACCCAACTAATTAACCATTGCATTATCCAACGACATCTCGCTTGTTGTACTAAAAACAAAAAATGAAACACGTTCAGCATCAAATTCTCGACATTTTCGCCGAAACATTTTTTTCCAAGCACTCTTTGTTCACAAGATAATCGACTTGAATCGCGAAAACGTCAACCTAACTTAACTATACTCACCGTTCCTGTCAACCCCCATAATCCCGCTAGCGATTCCACATTTTTAAGAGCGAAAAATCGAATTTATTATACATTTCCAAAACGTATAATTGTTTATCCAACGATATCTCGATTGTTGTACAAAATAACAAAAATTGTTTCAGACAAAAGACGTTCGACATAAAATTCTCAACATTTTCGTCGATATAATTTTTCCCATAGCAAGCTCCGTTTGCGAGGCAATCGACTTGAATAGCGAAAACGTGAACCTAACCTAACCTAACCTCACTCACCGCACCTGCCAACTCAATCAATCCCACGCGCGATTCTAAATTTTTAAAGACCTAGAGCGAAAAATCGAATTTATTACACATTTTTCAAACTTGTTTATCCAAGTAATATGACTTTTTTATTATTATTTTACTTCATGCTAAATCAAGGACTGTAAACACTCGTTAAAAGCTGCAATTGAACGCTTTTATAATTAAATGCGTTATAAATTCTGAACAAAGAAAGATAGAACGTACGTTTATTGAACATTTCTTCGTAAAATTAATACTAGTTTTCATTGCTAAGGTTTATAAAGAGACTAATAAATCACCCTGTAGAAGAGTGTATTTGAAAGTTTCCGAAAAACGTTCTTCTTTTCATAACGTATTACGAAGTGTTCCTCAGGGTTCAATTTTAGGACCACTGTTATTATAATTAATAATAATAGAGCGTTGTAACAAATCAAATTAAATAAGATTTTAAATATTTCATTGTATTATTCAATATCCGGAGGTGTATTTGCACGAGAAGTAGTTGTTTCAATGGATATTTATCGTCTTAAGTTGTCTTATTAATTAAGACATTTTTTGCATTTTCACGAATAACATTTTCGTAATTTTATATATTATGTTTAAAGTGTGCAAACTATAACAAGAGTAAGCTTATTTTCTCGAATTCAAATAGTTTTGAATTTGAATTTATACTTATTTTCGTTAGAAAAAAATTATTGCGGCGTCCAGCTTAAATTATTATTTACTGAAAATATTGGTTGGTAAAATTTGGTAAAAAAAGTAAAATCAACGTCAACTCAAAATAAAGCCCTTTTATTTATAAATACGTTTATTTAAGAATTTCAAATATCTTAAAAATTTGTAGGCCCATTTGCACCCGACTGATTAACTTTAATCAACCACTAATCGTTAATCAAATCTCTGATTAAGTCATAAGAATGTTTTAAACTTGTAAGATATCCTAAACATGTCTCTTTTATCTTTATGCGATTTAGTAAATAATTTATACATAAAATTGTTGTATTTTTAAGGAGTACTAATCACTGATTAGCTTAATCGACTTGGGTGGAAACGAGCATTAATCTAATAAATTCTGTTTTCTCAGAAAAATGAAAATGTTTCAATTTTGACTTAATACGCGTAAAGCTCTTCGTTTTATATAAATCTTGTTCAATTTAATTTCCCTAAAAAGTATTTGATTGCGGATAAAATTAGCTTTAATTTGGTGTGAAATAAGTTTTTGTTACTAAAAAAATCAGTAATTCTATTAATACTTGTTTGTTTGTTTGTTATAAAAGTTAAAAATTTAGTTTAAACCATTTTTTATTCGAGAAAGTTAATTGCTCGTATAATTTCTAATGTTGGAAATAACACTTTTTTTTAATTTAAAAAAATATATAAACTTTCAAGTGAAAATCCGCATTTTGTTTGCAAAAATCTGAAATTAATGACGAAAACTTTTATTTTTTCTTAACAGTCATAGAAATAATATGTGATCTTTAATTTATCCAAGAAAATAATCGTAAGCTCACCACAAACAATAAATCTTTTTGGAAACAGAGATGTTTAATCAAATTTTGTGTCTACTGGACACAACTTTTAATCTACAAACTAAACTAAACTAAGTCCTGATCAATTCTGAATGTGCTGTTTAAAAAAAATTATAATTATTTTGAAAACTGAAATGGCTTTTATTAGAATGGCCTGAACGTTTTTTTTAGAGTAAACAGGAAATTCAAATTTTAGCCGCTTGAAGTTGACATAATTTTTAAGTCGCAAAAAAACAAAAGCTCAAATTAAAGCTAATTTCCAAATACGCTGATTTTAAACATATTACAATATAAACGGGGAGTTTTTCTTTTATTTGTAAATATTGAGAAATTCGTTGTTTTTTAAGTTTTTTAATCCAATTCCAATTCTTGACTAAGCATAAAGTAAAATTTTGAGTTTATTTTCAGGCTTTTCTAAACTCGAAATTTTACTTTATACGCCAGGTGTATATAACCCTGATTTAATGTGAAGTTTAAAATATACTACTTCAGAAATATATTTCTGAACTTCAAACTGAAAATGTAATAATAATAATACTATCAGACGATGATGAAAGGTTTTCTATAGTCATTTTCATCATAACTTTAGTATAATTATATCAGTAGTTTATGTCATTATTGAAATTTTGTGACGATATTGTTTCAATGTATTTGCATTAGGATTTTGCGTCATTATTGACATCGTCGAAATTTAACATTTTTGTTAATATTTTATGCTATCACTTTTTTGCGTGAAATGTTATTGATAAATTACAGGGCCTTTAATTCAAATTCATTTCAACTAATATTGAATCGAAGGAACTGTAATTCATCAAAAACATTTCACGCAAAAAAAAATCACGTCTGAAATATAATTTTAAGTACTGTCAGCGCAAGAAGACAAAAATATAAAATAATTGTAATGCGTTACAATTTGTAATTTGTTGCAATATATTTATTATGAATAAAGACCTTTCATCTGTCATATTTTCAATTTTGACAGTAAAGTGGGATTTTGTCTACATATTTGTGTAATTTTAAATTTTCAGTTCTACTATATTACTTATTTTTTAAATGGACTCCGTTGACTGAATAAATAAATAAATAATCCACTTAGAAGGTGAAGAACGTATGCATTAACCCTTAAATGCGTCGTGTTGCTATTAATATTTGCTTCAATATTGGAGTTTTACTATTGATGTCAAAATTGTATAAGAAAATTGATTATTTTTTAACATTTTAAATTACATAATAGCGTAATTTTTTAAGAAATCTCTAATTTGTAGTTTAAATTCATTTTCACATTAGATTTTTTGGTTATTTTTTCATTAATATAGACACATTTTATGAAAAAAAAATCTAAATGCAAAAATAATGCATTGAAGGGTTAATTTTAACAATCTCGATTACAGAATAGAGCCGATTTTACGTTAATGTTGTAATTTTTTCTAAAAATTTACATTTTAAGTCGATGTCAATTTATTTTGAAAACATCGTCAATTTACGTTATATTATGTTATTGTCATGATTTACGTTCAATTATTATATATCAAGACATTTCCATCACTGTGAAAATTATCTAGATTTATAAATAAAGCTTACATAAGGAGAATTTAAAAAATTACAAATATACTTATAAAATAACAAGATTTGTAAAAGTTGTGAAAGTTTGATTTAAAAATCAATAAAAAACAGGTGTAATTTAATTAAACAAAGTTTAAGCTGACACAAAATTGATAAAAATCGTGACAAATTGAAGACGTTATTTCTTTGTCGATATTTAGTCACTTTATTGAGCAAATATTAACAAAGAAACGACTGATGTTAAAAAAAAGATTGTTTTTTTATACATTTACTGGATATTGGTCTCAGACCATTCCACTTTAATATTCTTGTATTTAACTATATTTAGACACCACAAACACATTCACACACATAAATGGACCCAGGTGGAATCGAACCCGCTACCCCTGGGTTAGGAGGCAGGGCCTCTACCCACTACCCCACCGGGGTCCCCAAAAAGATTATAAAAAGAAAATTTGTGGAATTTTATAAATGCATAAAACTCGTAGAATTAATAAATAAATAGTGAAATTTAATAAAAATAGTAATAATTAATACATCTTCTAAAAATTGTCAAAAAACATACATTTTAAATAAAATCGCCAAAAGCAACAAACATAAAAATTTACCACTCAATAAAATTCGTAAATGATGAGTGTTTTAACAAAATAGAAAATGCAAAATGCTTTTTGTACAAAGCGATTAAATTAAATGAATTTATTTATTTTCGAGATAGATTTAATGAATATATAAAATACTATTTATTGAAAATAGGTATTAGAATTTAAAAAATACGTTAAAAATAGTGTAGAAATATTTAAATCAATAAAATGAAAAGATAAATACAAAGAATTTTTGTTAAGTATACATATCACGATTTTTCCATGTACATTTTCAGTCTTTCGTTGCTTTATCAAAAACTTTCAATTTGAAGCCTCACGAGTGTTTCCGATCCCAAAATTTCGAGTTTAGAAAATCCTTAAAATGTGGTCAAAGCTCAAATTAAATCTATTTTCCAAATTCGCCGATTTTAAACATATTACAATATAAACGGGGAGTTTTTGTTTTATTTATAAATAGACATTCGTTGTTTTTCAAAAGTTTTTTAATCCACAAACGAGTGTTTCCAATTCTTGATTAAGTATGAAGTAAAATTTTGAGTTTAGAAGAGCCTGAAAATTTGGATTTTTCGCTCCGCAAAGCGGAGCGACCAAACCAAATTTTTAGGCTTTTCTAAACTCGAAATTTTACTTCATGCGCCACGCGTGTAAAACACTGATTTCAAGTGAAGTTAAAAATATACTGCTTAGGTTTGATCATATGTTCATCAATTGAACAAATGTTTATATGGAATATGTGAAAGTATACTTAAAAGAATAAAATCCCTGTAATATTAAAAAAAATGTAATAATTATTTTTATTTTCAAGAAAATCGTCAAAACTAACACACATCATAAAATTTTAGAAAAACTTCAAAACTCTAAAAATTAGGACAAATTGACAAATATGTAAACATTTACCAAATCCACAAAAATGTAGAATTCTAAACGATTAATTGATTAGTGGAATTTAACCTAAATTTTAAAACTGTCTTTGAAAGATAATTGTTAATAAAAACTGGTTGCGAAGTTAAAAACGTTTCATGATTGCAAAAAAATCAACTGGAATTTATTTATAAGGGATTTGTATCTGTGATTCAAAAAACAGGATTTGAATCTTCGAATCGAATCAAATGTTTGTCTTACGAATCTATTTATTCGAGTATTAGTGATTCGAATCATATTGGGTGATTCGGATTCGTGATTTGAATACATTTTTTGAAGATTCGTCCTAACTCTGGTACTTTTTATTGAAACTTTTTTGCGGGCAATTAATTATAAAAGGATTCGAATATTTACAAAAGTCACGGGCTTGAGTCCAATAAATGTTAATGATGTGTAGTGATAAATCTCGGAAAAGCTACACATTATTAACATTTATAAATGTTAATGATGTGTAGTGATAAATATTTGAAAAACTACACATCATTAACATTTATAGGAGAAAACAGTAGGTAATAAAATTTCAAAAATCTCAACAAAATTAATATTAATGTAGCGTTTAAAACAAACAACACAATAGGTAAAACAATTAAAAGTAACAATGATAAAAATAGCAAAACTCAACCAAGGTTTAATGGTAAAAATATTGTTTTTCTCTTACAAGGCCGCTTTTACATACAAAAATTTTAAATTTTGAATTTTTCTTGATCTCAACAATGTGACGTCTACCTCAGAGGCGTACTGGCCCACAGGGACATGTCCCAGTGCGCCCTCTTTTCATGCGCCCCTGACACCCTTTCGCCGGTCTAATGTGAAATGTTGGAGAAGTTATTAGACTCAAGAAAATAAGATAAAAGTAACATAAGCATGTAAATTTGCCAGACCAGCAAGAACCGTCGATAAATGTAAAGAAAAGCCACGATTAGAACAGTTTCAAACGTCGAGTGCCTAATTTCAAATAGTCCTAAGGGCGCTTTTTGATATAAATTCGCTATATATACACTATATATAAATTATTTTACAAAAATGAGGGATATTTGCCATTGTTTTTGAATCAAAATTACATTTTAAACAATTCAGGTGTTCTAATATTAAGGTTATCTTTGAGCCAAAACAAACTATGAATGTTTGTAAATAAATACACCTTAATTTAGCGTTCGCTGATAAATTTCTAGTTCATTAGGCCAAGTTTCGAATAATTGCTAGAAATTCAACAATGACCTTACGCCAAAACACGAATCATAACCTAATACAAAGTAATCTAATCGAAAATTGCTAAACTGACATGAGAACGTTTCGAGATAAACATTATCGAAATACACACTGAGAACCGTCATTTTATCGCATTTGCGATACCAATAGGAAGTAACTGATATTACTTTATCTAAGCATTCGATGCATCCGTAAGAATAAATATAACGTACGATTTGAATACAATTACGGTGATAATAAAATTCGAAATTCAAAAAAGGTTAGAAGTGTTGTTGCCATCAAATACGTTTATGGTATTAATAGAAATTTTGGCCTAAAACGGTTAGAAGTGTTGTTTGTTTAGTAATCCGGGCAGACAGTGTTATCAAAAAGATGCAAATTTTCTATATTCATGACCTCCATTTACCTAGCCCCCCCACTTAAAAAAAATTTAAAAAAACAATGCATTTCTTATTACCGTAAGAAACTTTTTTTGCACCCCTTTGGTTTAGCGACATAAACAAATTTTTGGGGGGAGTGGAGGCTCGCGACACGGATAGCCAGCTCCCCCACGTATATATTAACTAAATCGAAAAAAAAACGTTGCCTAAATTATGCACTAATAATGCACCTTCGAAAGGTGTTAATGACAATTTTTGCACTAATCCTGATTGCGATAAAAAAAATATTTTCGATGTTTTTGCCGTTTGCACAATGACATTTGTTTATAAAATTGTAAATGATTGATATATTTTACTTAAATAATACTCAAACTATGCACTTACTATGTACGTTATAATAACGTCACAAGTAACTTTCACACAAACACCCTTCTCGAAAAAATAATTATTTTCCATATTCTAACTCTACTAAAATAAAAGATATTTATAAAATTGTTAAAAGTTAATTTTATAAACATCTTTCTTTTTAGGAAAGTTAGAATATGGAAAATATTTAATTTTCGAGAAGGGTGTTTGTATGAAAGTTACTTGTGACGTTTTTATAAAGTACATAGTAAGTGCATAGTTCGAGTCAGAGCTGGAGAGGATTCAAATCATTCATGATTCGAATCCTGGATTCGAATTCTTTATAGGATTCAAAAGAGGTATTCGAATACTTCAGTTAAACTGGATTCGTTACATTTTTTTAAGAGGATTCTTATTCGAATCCAAATGCGGGTGATTCAAATTCTTATAAACGGACTCGAATATTTATAAAAGGATACGAATACTTGCAAAAGGATTCGAATACTTACAAAAAGATTCAAATACTTACAAAAGAATTTAAATCATCAAAAATAATTCGAATGAATTGTGAGGATTCGCATGAACATTTTGTTTGTGTACTTTTAACCTTCACGTTAAATCAGTATTTTATAGCCGTGGCGCATGAAGTAAAATTTCGAGTTTAGAAAAGCCCCGCGTAGAAAATTTGTCGAGGGTCGCGCTAGCGAACCTCGACAAATTTTCTACGCGGGGCTTTTCTAAACTCGAAATTTTACTTCATGCTTAGTCTGGGAGTAAAAACACTCGTTAGAAGCTTCCAATTATATGCGTTGATAAAAACATCAAATGACTAAAAATGTATTTAAAGAAAATAATTTACTTTTCAAAATTTTGTTTAATATTATTTAAAGTAAAACTGACATGGTGGCTACAATTGAAATGTTAAATTTTCCCGGCATTTCCCATTTTCGAGATTTTTTTTCTTTAGCCTTTTAATATAATTTTCTTCTGTGGAAAATCTCCATTTTGTTAAATTGTTTTCATTGCTTTTGTCGATATTTACGTTTATTTTATTAATTGTTACGTGTTTTGTAACTTTTATACCGCCTGTTGATTTTGACAAATATATTAATATCATATGATTAGTCAATTTTTAGGATTTTTTTATGCCATCTATTTTATTACTTTTTGTATATTTTATAATTGAATTTGTCAATTAAGTAACTACATTTTTTTTTGTTAACCTTATTCATTATTTATGTGTTTTTTATTTTGTAGAAAATTAGAAATTAATAAGTTTCGTATTTCTATTTGATTAGTATTTGCTCAGTGTTAATTTTACCAATTTTGAAGATTTTTTATAATTTTTATAATGGTTTGTTGCGTTTAAAGATTTTATATAAAATAAAAATATGTTTTAAAATTAATAATTTTTGAGATATCGGTTTTTAATTTTGATGTTTTCTAGATGCGATTGAATTTTTTCCATTTTTTACAAAAGAAAACAATTCACAAATCGGATTAAATATAATTATACTTTTTGTTGATTTTGAAGATTTTGACACGTATTTGCCAATTTATTTATTTATTTAGTAAACGGAGTACAGGATGGTGCATTTTGGAGGTGGTACATATGGAAAACTTTTTTATTTAAAGAGATATTGAGACCGTTTTCTCGAGCCAGTGTCACTTTTTCGTGTTTTAAATTAATGGCGAAAAGAAAATTGATTTATCTCTAACCGTTTCTGCTCTATAACCGGAAGTTGAAAAATGCACCACCCTGTACATTTAAAAATACATAATATAGTTCAAGTAAAGGTTTAAAATTACTCATTAAAACTTATTTAATAATGTTTGTTTATACTGACAATTTTATTAAAAGTGTATGTTTTTTTGTCAATTTTCGGAATATAAAAACGAATTAAATCAACTAAGAATTATATTTTGTAAATATTCTGCAAAAAATTGGCAAATTCAATCTATCTTTATGTTAACTTTTGGAATATTCATATAAATATTATTGATTTTGATTTATTTGACTACTTTTTTATAATTTACAAATTTGTTTAGAATCACTTCTATAAGTTTTATCGATTCAAAAAAATTATCAAATAAAGATGTTATAATTTTTTTTTAATAATGTTGACGATTTTTTAGTATACACGTCTTTTTAATTTAAATATAATAAAAATATTTATTACCCAACAGGACAACCTAATTACAGAGTAGTATTAGAAAGATACATTTTTGAAATAATAAAATAATACATACAAAGAGAACAAAATTACTAAAAATAATGATTTTGGCCCTATTTGATTTTTGACAAGTTTTTTTTAATTTTTATTATTCTTGAATTTGTCAATTTTGTGATGATTTTTTCAATTTTAACGTTTTTTTTTTTTAAATGAATATTATTTGTATAATATAAAATTTAGAAGATTTCTGTCATTTCCAGTTTATTTTGCCAATTAAAATGTTGACAATTTTTATTATTATTCCCGTTATACATTATATTTATAGAATTTGTTATTGTCTAAATTTATATGATTTATAATCTGAATAATAATGATAATTGTCAACATTTAAAATAAACAATGACAAAAATTAATATTTTCAACGCTAACAAAACTAATTGATAAAATAAACTAGAAAAAGGATTTTTAAAAATTAAAATTTTATTAAATTAATAATACAAAAATATAATACAATTAAATAACATAAAAATTAAATAATTTGCCAATTGGCTATCGACCGTTGGTCTTTCCGCCTGGAATTATAGAGTTCTGTCCTTGTCAGTTATTGTGTAGGAAATGTCTTGATTGCTAATGTCGTCCATTGTCTAGTCAAATGAATTTAATTCTCGTGATCACTAGGGTTATGAAATGATGAAATGAAATCATGAATTGTACAGGTAAAACGTTTACGTTTGGGGGTGATATTATGGTTTCTAGGAATGCATAAAGAGTGTAGGAGATTATAAGGGTGGGATTTGAGGCAAATTTATCAGCTAAATAGGATAGGCGGGTTTCGATGGGGGTAATTTTTGTTAGTTCGTAGGTTTTAGGGGTGACGGATTTTGGTAAGCACTCTCAGGGCCGATCTTTCGGCGACTTGTAAATGTTTGAGTGTAGTAGGATGGGGATTGTGGAAGAGGATAGCGGCATAGTCAAGTAAGGGGCGGCATATCATTTTTGACTTTCATAATTTTTCAGATATCTATAACTATTGACAGTAATAGTATTTTTTATGATTTCCTATTACTCTGCTAATATTGATATTTTTTTATTGTTTAATGATTCTTGTTAAATGTTATTAATTTTTATATTTTTCATAATTTCTGTATATTTTATTACTTTTCACGATTTATTTAAAGCGCTGTTTTTTAGTGTTTTGGTTAATTTGAATAAAATTTCATGACTTCTCAACGGTTTTAGGGATATTCAGTGAATTTTTCTTTTACGTAATTTTTAGCCGTTCGTCGCTTTACTACAAGAGTTCAATTTGCAGTTTTGAACAAGTGATTCCACTCCCATGAAGTAAAATTTCGAGTTTAGAATAGCCTGAAAATTTGGATTTGCCGGCGCGCGAGCGAAGCGAAATTTAACTGATTTAACGCGGAGGTTAAAAGCACACAAACAAAACGTTCATGCGAATCCGCACAATTCATTCGAATTATTTTTGATGATTCAAATACTTTTGTAAGTATTCGAATCTTTTTGTATGTATTCCAATCCTTTTGCAAGTATTCGAATCCTTTTATTAATATTCTAGTCCTTTTATAAGGATTCGAATCACCCGCATTTGGATTCGAATACGGATCCTTTAAAAAAAATTAACGAATCTGGATCACGAATCCAGTTTAACTGAAGTATTCGAATACCTCTTTTGAATCCTCTTAAAGAATTCGAATCCAGGATTCGAATCCTGAATGATTCGAATCCTGCCCAGCTCTGACTCGAACTATGCACTTACTATGCTTTTAAGGATATTCAGTAAATTTTTATTTTACGTAATTTTCAGGCGTTCGTCGCTTTTGCTACAAGAGACTACTCTCAGACTAAGCATGAAGTAAAATTTCGAGTTTAGAAAAGCCTGAACATTTTTGGTTACTTCATGCACCACGCGTATACAACACTGATTTCAAGTGAAGTTCAGATATTTAGTCTTTTATCTACGATATTCAGTGTTAATAATAAATAATTAGGTTTTGACTATTTTTGTTAAAACAACCGATAGTGATATGAAAATGTTAATGGGTAATGTACTAAATCAAATTTATTTTTAAAGGATTTGTATTCTTGATTCGAAAAAGCACAATTCGAATCTTTGATTCGAATCATATTGATCTCTTACGAATCCTTTGTTCTAGTATTCGTGATTCGAATGATATTAGGTGATTCGGATTCGTGATTCGAATCCTTTTTTCGAGGATTCGTTCCAGCTCTGGTTCGAGTATTTTTAAGTAAATTATATCAATCATTAACCATTTTATAAAGAAATGTCATTGTGCAAACGGCAAAAATATCGAAAATATTTTTTTCTCGAAATTGGGGTTGGTGCAAAAATTGTTATTAACACCTTTCGAAAATGCATTATTAGTGCATAATTTAGGCATAGTTTTTTTCGATTTAGGTAATATGTTCCTCACCAAAAATTCGTTTTGTCGCTAAACCAAAGGGGTGCAAAAAACGTTTCTTACGGTAATAAGAAGTGCATAAAGAGTGCATTATGATGCATTGCTTTTTTTATTTTTTTTTAAATGGGGGGCTAGGTAAATGGAGCTTGATTTATAAAGGCTATAAAATCTGTTGTAAACTTAAACAAGTAAGCCAAGTGGTCAAATATTTTGAGGTATGAGTCATGCGGTGTTTCAAGAGGCCGTTTGGGCATAACGGAAATGGATTTTTGGATTGTTGTAACAATCGACATACTGGATGCTTTGATCAGATTATGTAAAATTGGATTAGATTCGTGTGTGTGTGTACGTGGAGAATAAACAGAATTTTATCATAACGAAGGCATGTTTTCGTGGGAACGGCTGTAGTGCAGATTGATGTTGAACAAAAAAGAGCAAATCGTAGTAGAGAACTGATAAACACTCGACAGATTTCTTATAAATAAATGTCTATGTACTGAGAAGAACGGGTATAAGTGCAATGAATATGTGGAGAAAGTTTACGCTCATATTTATTGTTTTCAATCATACAATTAATTCATCTTCATACGTGGACGATTTGGTTTTGTTTTTAATAGGACTCTTATGTCGGGTTATTAATTATCTTAATTGCTTTAATGTGTTTATTTACAGAAAACCATTAGCTACTTTATGCCGATAAATAACAGAGCAAGTAATCCAAAAGTATACCTAAATATCTTTATTAATAATCATTTGTTTCTGAAACTCAACTGAACATTATAATAAATCTTCAAAAAAATGTAAAAAGCAGTGGCATAGTCGGAGGCTTAAGGGGCCCGAACTGCCATTAAGCTTAACAAACAAACACAAAATATAAAATCTTTACACTTTGCATTCTGATGAAAATCATAAAAGTTGACGAAAATCATTATGAACGCAATTTGTCTTCAAGTATTCATATTCTGATGCATGTAAATGTTGAGTCATTTGTTTTTTATAGTTCAATTTGAAACTTCAAACGAGGATGAACATTTTGTTTGGTCGCGTAGCGCTACCCGACCAAACCATATTTTCAGGCTTTACTAAACTCCAAATTTTACTTCATGCCTAACCTAAGAGTAGAAACACTCGTTTGAAGTTTCAAATTGAACTATAAAAAAACAAATACCTCAGCGACCAAACTAAATTATCCAGCTTTTCTAGACTCGATATTTTACTTCATGCTTAATCAAGAAGTGGATACACTGGTTTGAAGTTTCAAATTGAACGCTTTTTAAAAACAACTAATATCTAAACATTTTCAAAATACACATCATAATATGTCAACTTACAAATTATTCCCTGTATTTTAAATTTATACATTTACGCATATCTCAAAACTTTGAATAAAATAAAGGACGTTGCTTGTGTGAACTGGCGAAAATCGATAAAATCAAAAGTATTTTACCTGAAAAATCATGAAAACCTCAAAACATGGAAAATGGACAAAAATCACGAAATGAGAAATTTTAAAACCTTTTTTATCATTATTTCTCAAAAAAATAGTTTTTTTACAGGGAAAAATCTTCTTATTAGTATAACTAACATGATTTCATAAATATTGTGAAATTGTGTGGGGTTAAAAACGCAAAAAAAATTTGAAAATGTCAAAAAAAATTATACCCTCAATTTCAAAATTCTTATAGTCCGAACTTTATTAATTATTCTGTTTTACTACATTATTATCTATTATTGTTAATACTTTGTAAAGTAGACTCCCATAAATAAATAAACAAATAATAAAAATACATTTTTGCCGTAATTCGACATTTATATAACTTTTTGATGGCGATTTATGCAACAAGACTATAACACTATGACATTATCATTTCTTTTGATAAATTGAACAGTTATGACACATTTAACGCAATAATCGCTCTATTTTTTTGACATATTTAACAGAGACAGCATATTTAATCACCATGGCATGTTCACATTTGTTCTCCTATTTCGACATTTACAAAACATAATGATGACGTTTGATGTAAAAATCGGCGTTTTTTGGACATGTGTTGATATATTTTTTTATTGTTTTCACAGTTACACAACACGATAATAACGCTTTTTTGAGAAAATTACGATCGATTTTACACTTCTGATATTTTTATAGAATGTGGATTCAAAAGCGAGTTGAATTTTTACTAATTTTGTTAACTTATTTTAAAATGTCGCTTAGTTTTTTTGTAATTTTAAGTAGAAATAAAAATGTTGTTGATAAATCGCTCTATAGATAGACAATGTTTTCCAATTATCCATTAGCAACATTTTGAATTACTAATTATTAAGAGAAACTAACTTAATTAATTTTTGAACAATATCTGAGGACCTTAAAGTTATTCGTTATTCAAAATCACATTGAATTTTGGCAAAACCGCAAACAAATAAAGAAAATGAATTCAATTTAATAATCAATAATGAAAAAGAAATATCTTGCTTGTCTTTTATCTCTCTAATTTTGCATCAGAGCTAAAATGTTATTAAAAAATAGGCCAGTTTATAAAGATATCATATTTGATACTTGTGCTGCTACTTTCTTGATGTAACCAAACTTTCAGATTGGGTAAAGTAAAACACTTGTTTTGTTCCATATTTTTATTTCCAGTTAAAAAAATATGGAACAGAACACGTGTTTTACTTCACCCAATTTGAAATGTTGGTTCCATGAAGAAAGTAGAAGAATACTTGTATCAAATATGGTATCTTTATAAACTGGACGATTTTTCAATTAAATTTTAACTCTGATGCAAAATTAGAGAGAAAACAGACAAGCAAGATATTTCTTTTTCATTATGGATTATTAAATTGCATTCAATTCTTTTAAATGAAATAACTTTTACAATTATATATTAGTAATAATAATTATTAATTTTTAAATGGACTCCGCTGACTGAACAAATAAATAACTTCATTTACGACTTTAAATTACAGATAATATAAGCTAGACATAAAGAACTTAATAATATCTAGCTTTAATTATTTATGAATATAATCACTAAACAATATATAAATTTATTATTATTTAACTTACAGAGAAATAACATTTTATTTCACAATAAAAGACTTTTTACTTTGTTTGTATAACACTTTTTTTTAAAGTGTTATACAAACAAATTGAAAAGTGTTCTATTGTAAAATGAACATGTATAACGAAGTAGGAGCTACCACAATACAGAATATTTTATTTGTCAGTAATTTCAAGTCAAAATTAAATTGATGGGCGCGATTTGAAAAGATAACGATTTTCTTATAACAAAAACTGGATGGATTTCAAGTAAAGTCTGAGATTTTTAAAATAATTCAATAACTTATTTTTTAAGTCGAAAGTCTCTGTTCATTGGGCGACTTTTTGACGACAAAATTACAGAAAAATCAGCCTAGATATTTAAAAATTTGTTTAAGAAAACTGCGAAGTTTCATAACTTTGGCAAAAAAGATTTTGAATAAATAAAAAGTTAATGTTATTCATAAACTTTACAATAAAAAAAAATGACAGAAAAAAGGAAATATTGAAAATTATTTAAACTATTACGGAATAAATAATAACGATTCGTGAAAAACAAATCATATAAATTTTTAAGATTTTTTGTTTACGTTTTTAAATGTTAAAATTATTGAAGATATTTGAAATTACATTATTAAACACAAAATTTTATTACAATAAAATATCACAACTGTAAATACACTGTAAATATTACGACATTCGTTGTTTTTTTTAAAGATTTCAATTTAAATCTTTAAACGTGGGTTTTCCACTCAAAGACTAAGCATGAAGTAAAATTTCGATTTTAGAGAAGCCTGAAAATTTGGATTGGCCGCGTAGCGAAGCGGAGCGGCCAATCCAAATTAGGCTTTTCTAAACTCGAAATTTTACTTCATGCGCCACACGTATAAAACACTGAAATATCGTAAAGTTTTAAATATACGGCTTTAGCAACCTAATATGTTGATATAAATAAAACGTGAGTCAAATTCTGCGCTAAACAAATTGTTTGAAACACTGATTATAGGCAACCCAACTTTAACGTATATTAGTTTGCCTATAGTCGTTGTATGTGTGTGTTTTTTAACTTCACTGTAAATCAGTGTTTTTAAGCGTGGCGCATGAAGTAAAATTTCGAGTTTAGAAAAGCCTAATTTGGATTGGCCGCTCCGCTGCGCTACGTGGCCAATTTAAATTCTTAGGCTTTTCTAAACTCGAAATTTTACTTCATGCTTAGTCTGGGAGTGGAAACACTTGTTAAAAGCCTCAAATTAACCGCTTTGAAACAACGAATTCCCGCAAATTTTAAAATCGCAGTAATTTTCGGGATATGTATACTCAAAAGAAAAATGCCCTGTATGTTCTGTTTTAAACACGTTTTAAATGTATTTCAAACACGTTTTAAACATGTTTCTAATTGCTAATGTTTTAAACGGTGTTTCAATTAAAAAAACACGTTTTGTAAAAAAAACTGTTTTAATTAAAATTAAAACAAAACATTTTTTTAACAACCCTGGTTTGTACAACACTATTTAAAAAATATCAAAATTGAATTTGTGCTCAGTATTCCGGCACCAGATACCCACAGACGCGTTTCGGACGTCAAGGTCCTCTTCAGTGTGGTCCCGACCCAGAGCTGAGGAATTCTGAACATTTCTGACTATTTCAAGCCAATATGTAAAAATTATTAATGGATTCGATAGCATAACGTCATCTAGGTAAGCGTTTTTTTTTTTCATTGCAAAATTAACATGCACCATCGGTGGAAAAAATGTTGGGACCCGTGTATTTGTTTTAGTGTGTGTCAAACTTTGGACTTGTCAGTTAATTGTCATTTGATGTGTCAAAAATGAAAATCTCTTTTTTTTTGGATAATTTCTTTTATTTGCATATTTTCATTGTCACTCAATATTATAAGCTCTCTTTAAAAAAACCTGACTTAACCGGTATAAATTTGGTGAATTTTGACATTATCCAACTTTCGATTTGTCCCAACATTTTATGTCCACCCATGGTACCATGCAATCATTTAAATTAAGATTTAGAATAGGCGGCATTTTTTGTGCGGTTGTCCAGAATGCTAATTGAATGGTGGAATAAACTTGAGGTTATGGTAAACTATGTGTTAACAGTCAGCAGTACCAATCTAATTTAAAATTCAAAGCCTACTCTAAATCATGTTTTAAACGATCGCACGGTGTCTGGCGCTTTCTGGTAAACGTTATTTGCTTACATTTTGTTACATTTAATTTTAAGTGGTTTAATTCACACCAATTGCAAAAGTTCGTAATATCTTTAGGGCAGGGCTTTACAGTCATCCATTGTTTTTACAGATCTGTAAATTTTTACGTCATCGGCGTACAAAAAACACGGCGAATCTATGCAGTTGACGACATCATTGAAAAACAAAATAAATAATAAAGGCCCAAGATTGGAGCCTTGTGGCACGACGTTTGTAGACATAAATACATGAGAGCGATACCCTTTATACTCTGCATAATTTTCTCTTTGCGTTAAATAACATTTAATGAGTTTTATTAAGGAATCGCTTAGAATAAATGTTTGTAGTTTTTTAACTAAGAGGTTATGGTTAACCATGGCAAAGGCCTTCGTTAAATCAGTGTATATTACGTCTACCTGGCCACGATTATCCAAGATTGTCGATATATAATTCGTCAGACTGCACAGATTTGTCGTTGTTGACCTACCACTGAAAAACCCGTGCTGGTTGGGCGATAACAATTGTTCGACATAACTGTAAACTAATTTATATAACATAATCTCAAATATTTTTGCTAAATTACTAATTAAAGATATAGGATGATAATTACATATATCGTCAACATTTTTGTTTTTGTGAATGGGTGTAATTTTGGACATTTTCCAGGCCGTAGGGAATACGTTGTGTTTTAATATTAGGTTATAGTTCAAATATCGGCTACCAGCGACTTATGTCAACTATTATTATAGTCCAAGTGTCGACTGGCGCCGACTTATGTCAACTGCCATTATAGTCGACTTATGTCAAGTTGACACAATAGACTAAATATCGGCTAGCGCCGACTTATGTCAAATTGAAACGATAGACTTATGTCAGTCAACCTAGTAATTTACAGTGATAAATTTACATTTTCACTATTGTAATATTATGGTTGTAAGTCACTTGGTTAACTGTCTTATGATTTTGGTAAGATTTTGTCTAATTATGTCTCTATGGACTGTAGTTAGACTATTCTGGTATTATGACTGTAAGTCACTTGGTTAGCTGTCTTTTAAATTATTAGTATTTTGTTATTAAATCACTATATTGACTGTATTTGATATAGTGATTTAAGTGACTTACAATCATAACATCACAATAGCCGAAATACAGTTCATACATACAGTGATTGGCTGTCTTTTGACTATGCTAGGATTTTGTCTGATTTTATGTCTCTAAATCAGACATAATCCTAGCATAGTCAAAAGACAGCCAATCAAGCCACCTACAATCACAATAGTAAAAACACGGCCAATAAAGATATAATATATAATATAATATAATATTTGTCGTATTTCGACAGAATGGGGATCTCAGTTATTTGAAGAGATAGAGATTTGGCAAAGTTACATATTTTAGGGCCTAACAATAATCTGAAAACAATTTGACATATTTTTTGTTTGTTTTCGAGATATCAACAAAAAACTGATTTTTTGAAAAATCGTTTTTATTTTTTTATTTAAAAACTACTGAATCTGGCCACTTAGAACTTTGACAATATACAGGCACTTTTAAATGAGGAATCTAGTAGCATCTTTTTTTTTCAAGATAACTATAACATTTACCTAGTGACCATAGCAAACTTTTGTTTTTCTTATGAGCGCCATTTTGGATTTTCATATTTTTTGAAAGAATATTTTTTTCTGAACTCAGTGATGTATCTCACTCATAATTTATTTTAGATTTGATATTTAAAATTATGATACTTTCTTTTTTGTAAAGAGTGCCTTGGAAACAGTGACGTCATATCTGTTAAACAATAAAATCTTGATACCAATCAATCATTGTTAGCACTCAAAATTATGACATAAAAGTTGCACAAACTAAATTTATGCTACTTTTACTATTATTATTCCAAAACTATTCACAAAAAAAGTAATTTTTGCATTTTTTCGCTACATCTCGGTAAATATTGATCACCGTCACATTTAAGCGTTATATATTTTTAACTTTACTGTAAATCAATGGTTTATACGCGTGGCGCATGAAGTAAAATTTCGAGTTTAGAAAAGCCCCGTGAAAATGTGTCTCGGGTCGCTGCGCGACCCGAGACAAATTTTCTACGCGGGGCTTTTCTAAACTCGAAATTTTACTTCATGCTTAGTCTGGGAGTGGAAGACACTCGTTAGTTTAAAATACATCACAACTGTTAAAATATGTATCGTCGGATGCCCGTCTTCAGGGGTGATATGTAAGCAAGTTATGGGTCCTAGGAGTTGACGAATAAGTGAGTTACTTAACTATTTCCAAGGCACTCTTTACAAAAAACAAAAGATTAAAATTTTATATATATAATGTACAATATACTATAAGTGTGATATGATACATCATTGAATTCAGAAAAAAATATTCTTCTAAAAAATATGAAAATCCAGCAAGGCGCCTATAAGAAAAACGAAAGTTGGCTAGGGTCCCTGGATAAATGTTATAGTTATCTTAAAATAAAATATGTTACTGGATTTATTGTTAAAAGGTATATAATGTCAAAGTTGTAAAAGTCTGGATTCAATAGTTTTTGAATAAAAAAATAAAAACGAAATTTAAAAAAATCCCTTTTTTGACGATATCTCAAAAACGAAAAAAGATATTTCAAATTGGTTTTTAGATTATTATTGGGCTCTAAATTACGCAACTTTGCCCTAGTTCATGATTTTTTTTTATAAAGTCTAACGAGTGTTTTCCACTTCTTGTTATGCATGAAGAAAACTTTTGAGTTTAAAAAATCCTGAACGTTTAGACCTGAATTTGGACCTGAAATCCAAATTCACGTATAAAACACGTGGAAGTTTAAAAACAAACACATCATTTTTAATTAGAATAACAAGGAATTTAAGATTAAAGCTAGTTTCAAGTTTTATACCTAAATTATTTGATTAATGTTTATATTTATGTTTTTTGTTTTTGTAAATGGCTTCCGTTGATTTAACAAATAAAATAAATACTAAAATAAAAATCAGATGCTTAGTCTGTTAGCAACAATGTTTAGTGTTAATAAATAATTAGGTTCTCAAAATGTATTTTTATCAATAAAAACTGGTATTTCTTGCAAAAAAATATTAAATTCAAATTAATTTTTAAAGAATTTGTATCGATGATTCCAAAAAGATGATTCGAATCATTGATTCGAATTATATTTTTCTCTTACAGATCCTTTATTGGAGTATTGGTATTTCGAATCATACTAGTTAATTCGAACTCGTGATTCAAATCATATTAGGTAATTCGGATTTGTGATTCGAATCATATCAGGTGATTTGAATTCGTGATTTAAATCATATTAGGTGATTTTGATTCGTGATTCGAATCCTTTTTTTGGGGATTCATTCCAGCTCTTATTACAAACTTGCTGTTAAAATAAAATACAGAAAATATCTTTGTACATATTAGGTATACGTTTTAATTTACAGTATTTTTATTATCGAAACGTTTCTAAGTTAGTCATAATTCGTGTAAAGATGCGCTGATGAAAGTGATAAATGATTTTTTTTCTAAGATTTTGTAATTAAAATGATGAAATAAGTAAATTCATTAGTTTATATACAAAATCCTAACAGACATAATAATGATGATTCAGAATTCAGGATATCTGGTCACCTACAAAAACACAACCAAATTTGGCCGGTTTATCGTGGCATTTTCTTGTCCAAAATAAGATTTATGTGTTTCGTACTTGGAAGCGTCGAAAGCGGAAAGATGATTACTAATGAATTTCGATGTACCCAATTGTTTTGACTGGCCGCGCTTCTTGAATTTCCCCGCTACCGTCGAGCGTTAGTTCAGGTAATCCCGCGACCTTGGGGTTGTTAGAATTTTTGAGTTTTTGACATGAATGGAGCGAGATGAATGAATGGGCCGAACAAGTTTTCGGTTTCGGGTTTCTGGCTAGTGAGGACGTTTACCTGTTTGAATGAAAAGGTTGGTTATCGGGGTCGGGATCAGCGTGGGCTGTTGTTCCAACTCGGCGTTCAAGTTGCCGTTTTCCGAAAAGTATGCCATAACTAATTAAAGGGTAATCATACATTCCGGACACGTCTAATAATATTCCGGTGGTTGAGGTTTATAAATATACAGAAGAATCAGACATTCAGATACACGATGTATTTATATTGATTTTTACTTTCCCTGCTTGTAATACAGAAGGAAAGTATTGGTTTCGTGAATATTTGTCAATGAAAATGTTAGTGGAAATAGCTCTTTTGACATCCCTTCAGTATTTTTTCCATTACTCGTCTAGTCTCAATCGGCAGGGTCTGATGAAATTTGGTTAGATAATTGAAACCAAAAGCTTTCAGACCTATCCTTTTTTTCATTATATTTTCCTTATTCCTATAAAACTTTAGGCTGCAATTCAGTTTAGGTGCACAGCGATTTTTGTATTATTATTTATTGTTACACGTATTTATACGTATATTTTGGAATAAAAGAAAGGCAGGAAAATTGTTTTTAGAGTGATTACCTGGACTTACAGTTTACTCAAAATTTGTTATTGCAAATTACGTTTTTAACAAGAGGTGTTTGTTGTTAGGCGGTTGTCATTGTTATAGATAATGTATACAATATTTAGTACGCGATTATTCCATCAATTGGCGCATTTTAAGGTGGGTAATTTAAAATATTCTACTCAAAAATAAAGTAAAAGTTAATACCTAAGTGCTAGAGGTGGGACCAAAATAGGATTCAAATCACGGATGCAAATCACATAATATTATTCAAATCACGAATATTCGAATAAGGGATTCGTAAAAGATAAATATCAATAGAATTAAAAATCAGAATATGTATTCGTGATTCGAAAAACAAGATTTTCCAATCATAGATACAAATTCTTTCAAAATAAATTTGAATTTTTTTTTGGCAACCATTAACCTTTTTAACATCGCCCAGTTTTTATCAGAGTTGTTAAAAAAAGGTTTTTTTCATTTTAATTAAAACAATATTTTTTTTAACAAAACGGGTTTTTTCATTGAAACAGCGTTTGAAACATTAACGATTAAAAACATGTTTAAGACGTGTTTAAAACATATCCCGATAATTACAGCGTTTTTTAAGTTTGCGGGAATTCGTTGTTTGAAAGCGTTTAATTTGAGGCTTTTAACGAGTGTTTTCCACTCCCAGACTAAGCATGAAGTAAAATTTCGAGTTTAGAAAAGCCTAAGAATTTGGATTAACCGCGTAGCGAAGCGGAGCGGCCAATCAAAATTAGGCTTTTCTAAACTCGAAATTTTACTTCATGCGCCACGCTTAAAAGCACTAATTCACAGTGAAGTTTACAAAACACAAACATGCAACAACGATTATAGGCAACCTAATATACGTTAGAGTTATTGGGTTGCCTATAATCACTGTTTTAAACAATTTGTTCAGCTCAGAATTTGACTCACGTTTTATTCACATCTACATATTAGATTGCTAAAGCCGAATATTTTAAACTTTCCGATATTTCAATATTTTATACGTGTGGCGCATGAAGTAAAATTTCGAGTTTAGAAAAGCCTAATTTGGATTGGCCGCTCCGCTTCGCTACGCGTCCAATCCAAATTTTTAGGCTTTTCTAAACTCGAAGTTTTACTTCATTCTTAGTCTGGGAGTGGAAAACCCTCGTTTAAAGAATCAAATTGAAATCTTTTAAATACGTATACCGGAAAGAAAAATTCCCGTATTTAAAAATCACATTTATGCACACACAGTTGTGATATTTTATTGTAATAAAATTTAAAAATGCAAACAAAAAATCCTAATGGATTAATATAAAATATAATTTAGTAAATTTAAGATAATAAAAAAAACGTTTTGAACAAATTTAACGTTTAAAACATGTTTTAAACAAATTTAAGATTTAAAACATATCTAAAACAAAACCGTTTAAAACACGATGGCTGTTTTTAAACATGTTTAAAACACTGTTCTAAAACAAAGAGTTTTAAACATAACAACCCTTGTTTTTATAAAAAAAAAATGTTCGAAACCTAATTATTTAATATTTACACTGGACATCATTGATAACAGACTAAATACTTGAACATATTTGCATTTTTTCGAGTATGAATTTTCATTTTTGTAGTAGCTTTTGATTTTTCAAAGGCAAATGTTTTTTTTTTTTTTTATATGAAATCGATGAAGGACAAAGTATCATAATGTATCCATCACGAATTTTCCTTGTGATTGAAATGTAAAAATATTAAAAGCCTGATTAACGTGACACATACTAGCGTCACGTGTACACCATGATATGCATCTGTTTCGGAGTTTCAATGAGCCCTTATTAATTCAAAAATTAAGTCATCCAGACTACCGTGTGGAGTGCATGAGGGTAATAAATGAAAATCGGAAATGTGCCGGATGTTTGGATTCAGCTTACACAAAGCCGCAGATTTTTGCCATCTGGGTGAAGATTTTCTGGTGTTAATAAACTACAATTGGTCTTCTTCCTGTCCTGTCCTCTCCTGTTCTGTCTGTGGATT
Source organism: Philonthus cognatus (assembly GCA_932526585.2). NCBI lineage: Eukaryota > Metazoa > Arthropoda > Insecta > Coleoptera > Staphylinidae > Philonthus > Philonthus cognatus. The sequence continues at coordinate 96,858,814 of OW052243.1, forward strand.
AAATTATTTCAATTACACATTACATTAGACAATTCGTTTTGCAATAGTAAAAACTCTGACGTAGCTACTGTAATTATTATCAGTATTCGGTTTGTACTGTTGCGTTACACACAGGCACACACCCTGGAGGTGATTAAAAATTGTTAGAAATCTATGTCCGAGGAGTTCTCGTTAACACTGACTGGACATTCCCGTTTATGATTAAATGCTCGGGCATTTTTAATACAGTAATTGTACTCCTCGAATCTTTAATAACCGTGCAAATGACCCTATGACTCACAGATGCACAAGCAGTGGCGTAGCAACTATGGATGGGCGAACTTTTAGGTTCCAGTGATTTTCCACAGATATTGAAAAATCACAAGTCGCAACTGCTACTAATAAGTGTATTTCACTGTGACTGTGACTGTGATTGCGACTATTACTTAAACCGTGATTGCTACTTAAAGTCACAAACTTTGATTGCTACTTAAACTGTGACTGTGATTTAAAAAGTGAATGCTATTTAAAATCACAACTGTTAACCAAACTGTGATTGCTACTTAAACTGCGATTGTTACTTAAAACGTAATTGCGACCAGGGTTGTTTTATTTTTTATTTTAATTAAAACAAACAGTTTTTTACAAAACGTATTTTTCATTGAAACAGTGTTTAAAACATGAAGATTTAAAAACATGTTTTAAACGTATTTAAAACCAGCCTTAATAATAGACGTTAGCATAAGCTTTAACACAGTTTTAAAGATAATTTTGACATTTTCGGATTAATAAAACGTTTTAGTAGATTACTATTGTAAGTTTATAACTAATAATTTAATAACCCTAGTTTAAGTCTTATACATAACCTTATTTGTCATAAAAAATAGGGTTATTTAGAATTCATTTAATAATGCAAAATATTTTGAACTTCACTTGAAATCAGTGTTTTATACGCGTGGCGCATGAAGTGAAATTTCGAGTTTAGAAGAGCCTGAAAATTTGGTTTGTCCGCTTAGCGCTATGCGCTACGTGACCAAACCAAATCTTCAGGCTTTTCTAAACTCGAAATTTTACTTCATGATTAGTCTGGGAGTGGAGACACTCGTTAGAAGTAAATTTCAATTTAATAATTTATTAGAAGAAATACATTTTCACAAACATAAAAAAGCGTGTTCTAAATTACTTGATTGCAATGCAGTTAGAACACATGAAAATGTAATGTTGCCACGTTTATTTTATCATTATTACAAAACTAACTAATAGCATGTAGATTTTGTTCTATTAATACGAAATGTTAGTATCGTGTTTGTATGGGTTTAGTAGGGATTAACTACTATTAAACTATAATGATATTAACGGCAATTGTTTTAATAAGGCTGAACACGTTAAAAACACGTTTTAAAACACATTTATGCACACATAATTGTGATATTTTACTGAGATCAAATTTTAATTTTAATAATGTAATTTAAAATATCTTCAACAAATTAACTAAAATTTGAAATCGTTAGCAAAACAATTTTAAAAATGTTTTAAGCAAGTTTAACGTTTAAAACATGTTTTATATGAATTTAACATTTAAAACAAAACCGTTTAAAACACGACGGCTGTTTTTAAACATGTATAAAACACTGTTCTAAACATAACAATTTTAAAACAAAGTGTTTTAAACACAACAATCCTGATTGCGACTCAAACTGCCACTTATACCTAAACTTTGATTGCTACTTAAATTGCGACTGCTACTTAAAAATGATAATAAGAAGACAATAGGATAGCATTTCTAAATATAATTTTATATTCCTCTTTTATTGATAGTATTGTAGTTTAAACGCATTATTTGCATTTAAAAAAGAAACAACTATTCAGTATGAAAAATCTATAAAATACCAAATAAAAATGAAATAAATTACGACAATAATTGCTCATTAAGAAAGCGTTTTGTCTTAAATGTTTCACAATATTATAGTGTTTTATACGCGTGGCGCACGAAGTAACATTTCGAGTTTAGAAAAGCCTGAAAATTTGGTTTGGTCGCGTAGCGCTACGACCAAAGCAAATTTTCAGGCTTCCCAAAACTCGAAATTTTACGTCATGCTTAACCTGGAAGTGAAAAACACTCGTTTAAAGCTTAAAATTGAACGTTTTAAAAAGAGTGTATGCATATGTATACTTAAAAGAAAAAATCATTGTATTTAGAGTGACCCACTTTAATTTATTCACTGAAATATCTCGACAAATATGCATCGTATAAAATAATGTTCCGAACAAAAGTTTAATAGGGTTATGATGGGGCCATTATGTAGGTTTTTCCGAAAAAAAATTGACTTCGTGATAGATGGCGTTATAGTTGCAAAATTAAAACGTTTCCCATAAACCTAAAGAAACGGCCTTTGCGTGGACCTATATGAAAAAGAGTATGTAAAGTTTACTTCCAGCGTTTTTTTAACTCTTGACAGATGGCTGTAGAATCGTCAAAATTATTGTTTTTTTCAAAAATGGTGCATACAATCGGTAAATATTTTTTAGATGACAATAGAAGACATATTTAAAAACGTATCCTGGCAGGTGGATAGGGAGAGGGGGTCCAATTAGATGGCCCGCGAGGTCACCAGATCTGACACCTCCCGACTTCTATTTATGGGGGTTCCTGAAAGAAACTGTCTATCGAGAAAAAACAACTACTAGGGCCGATATGATTCAAAGGATCCAAGTAGCGTGCAACAATATTCCGCGCAACACTCTTTTGCATACAGTGAGGAATTTTGAAAGTCGAATTCAGCTTTGTCAGGAGGTAAACGGTGCGACTTTTGAGCATTTAATTGATTAAATGTATGCTGAAATATCAGCCAATTTAAGGGCTACATGATGTACAAAATCCGACCGTGCAACCTCCTCGTGGTGTACATCGGGTAAAGCTAATGCCGGCGGTAAGTTGACGCTCCTCATGTCAATGGTGAACAAATTATCAATATTTTGTGTTGTCATCGGTCTGCCCTTTGACAAAAGACCAAAATTTATTTATCGAAATCTTCGAATAATATGAACTCCAATACCAATTAAAACATGAAATAAATAAACTGGTCAGGTATATATTAACGGTTTTACACACATTTCCTATCCCACCCACGGTTGACAAGACGAACGATCCTATTTGTACGCAACCCAACATACAAATTTATATATATTAATTTGCATACGATGAATGCAAAGAAGCTGTGTTATATACAACCTGATGTACAGCAATTAAGTGAACGTTATAGATATGTTTCTCTTGTAATCTCAATGCAATACCAACAAAAAGAAAACATGTTTATAAAACAAGACATGAAGCTCAGTTTCACAAAAAGTAATGTATAGTCTATGGGGCGATTTGTTAAACTTCATCGGTGCTGTCAAAATGTTCATAACGGATTGTCAAAATGTTTATTTTATCTCATGGAGCTTTACATATATATTATACTGGAGAAAGAACTAGTGAGGGAAACGCGGTCTGACTTCCCTGGGCTACCCCCACCATTGTATGGCAAACGTTCGCCTGTCGTATTTGATTCTTTAGTCAAATTAGATACATAATCAACCAAATTATTGAGTTGAATGTTTATGAAATAATATTTTTATTGTTTTGGGTGTATAAATAGACTTGTGAAAGGAACAACTTTGCAATTTCAATGGCAAATATTTATTTTAAATATATTTAAGTGTGTGCCGTTTAAATTAAAAATTGGTGTATGAATCCTTGTTAATAACTTGACATATACTTTCCGACATCTACAATTCATAAACAGTATAAATACAATGTATCTGAAAATGTCTGAAAATTAATTCTAAAACAAAATTTAAATTTGGTGTTCGTATTTACCTCACTTTAATTAAACGCTAATCATATATTTTAGCAAACTAATTGCTAAAAAATATTAGATTTGACAGAGAACTATGTTTCAAATCTTATAGTGAATAGAAAATTTAAATCTACAGTTGATTTAGAAACGCGAAAACTAACTAAATTTATTACGAAGGTAACTAAACCAAGACAACATAATTTTTGTAATTAAATTGATGAAACATAATTTATTACTTACGAATTTTGATTTTACATTGTTTATGACTGAATTCAGATATTTATTCATTATACCAGAAACGAGCCACCTTTTTTATTGCTGTGCTTTTTTCAGACAAACATTTACAATATTAATATTATTTGATAATGTATTAGTATAAACTACAAGATGGTCCACAGGAATTAGATAGCTTTGAAATTATCGTAAATCAGTCAGTTTTGCTTTATTTTTTTTTATCTCTTAGATAACGGGCATCGAATGCACGATTGTAGCCGCTTTCAAAACTCCATTTTACTTCATGCGCCACGGGTATAAAACGCTAATTAGAAATGAAGTTCAAAATATATTGATTTTGTATGTACTAAATCATAGCATAAATAAGTATATTCAGTCGATTTTACTGGTATAAATAGTTTTCTAGTTATATTGTATAGATATACGAAATGTTGGTTAAATATTATTTTCGACAGGAAATAAAATTGTTTATGATATTTATAATATTAACAAGAAGCTCTTTGACTTTTTAAGATTTTTAAAAAATAATAATTTATCGCATATTTCTAACACAAATCTTGGGAGAAACGTGAATATTTTTCAAACCCAGGCCCACGGTGGCGTCGATACGCCACTGCCTACCATTTTAAATTTTGATGTATTCGATTGTTGCAAAAAAATAAAGAATTGTTAAGGCTAAAAAATAAATATAGTATATACATAAATAAATTACAATCCTATTTGTTTTATATCTGTGAGTTTTCATGATCTAATTGTTTCATTATTGCAGAAAATAACACAAAAAGTTTTGTGATAAAACAAGTTTTGTTATTTTGTACAAGTGTAATTCCATATAAGCAATAATGAGAATATAAATCATAAAGTGTACTTAATTCTGAGAAGGCAACTGTTTTTCTCCATCATCCCATATTATTTATCAGACGACTTATTTATGAGAGCAAATTATCATACATAATATATTACCCTAATACATCTTCATACCATGCAAATAATATATGTCATACAAATGATAACTGCAAAAAATAGTCAATGATAAAAAGCATAATATAATGGCCGTGATTTATGCAGATAATCATACGTATTTATTCATTAGTTGGATTTAATATTGTTCTAACTGGAATCATTGTACAATTTGGCGCTGCGTTCTGCCATTTCGAATGAATTTTACGATAATCCTGATTTTAAGAAATATCATAAACGGATAGCAGTTGCTAGTGGCGAAACTAGATATTTCTCAGAACAAAAAAATCGAATATTTCGTTGATACAATAATCGGTTTGTTTTACATGTTCCGTCTATGGTAGTGATCCGATTGTTTTGATTATGAAAATAATAAAATATTTTAAGATTGCTCAAATTATTTAATTATTCCGTCTATAAACCAAAATTAAAGCTTACATTAATCAAATTAAATCAGCAGAGATCAAAAGTAAAATCAACCTGAGTTGGACGTGGAACTTAAACGTATGTAATTAACACAGAAATCGATTATTTAGTTGATACAATAATCGTTTTTTTTTCACGTTCCGTCTATGCTAGTGATTCAATTGTTTCGATTATAAAAATAACAAAATATTTTAAGATTGCTCAAATGATTTGATTATTCGCTCTATGAACCAAAAATTAAAGCTTACAATAATTACACTAAATCAGCAGAGATCAAAAGTAAAATAAACCTGAGCTGAGAAGTCAAATTTCGAGTTTAGAAAAGCCTGAACATTCGGATTTGCCATTATTGTTCAATAATGACATAGTATTTCAATACGTTACTATGGAAAAAATGCCCGCAGGCGTTATTTTACGCCTTAGGGCGTTATAAGGAAATAACAAGCGTAAAAACAAACCTGTTGCCTAGTAACCGCAAGGCCAGATTATTTTTTTAAGTAAATTATTGCAAAAACAATTTTAAAAACTTGTTGCACCTTAAATATTTATTGTAAATTATAAGCACTTGGTTTGTTTCATTTAAATCTTTATTTCAAGTCACATTAATTCAAATTAAACATTAGTTAAAATGTTTCATCAAGTGAAATGGAGACCCTCAGGTTATGCACGACTCCTTCCTGCGTTATCATTATTATAACACCCTTGATACTTTAATTCCTATAAAACTAACTTATTCACAGATAAATAATCATTTCAATTGTGAATTTTATGAAAATCTGGAGAACAATTCATTTTTATTTTCTAAGAAAACAATAATTTCCTTACCATCATCAATTCTCGGCGGAAAGACCTCTGGTCGATAGCCAGTTATCAAGAGGAAGTTTATTTTATTTATATTTATTGATTATAAACAATAATGTAATTAATTATTTTGTATTGTCTTCTGATAATAAAGATTTGTTATATATATACAATAATTTCCTTAGCAAAGCAGATTCTGCCTAAAAAAAACGTTAGTCAAATTAGAACTGTAATTTAGTGCGTCGATTTTGTTTAAAAAATAAATAAAATAATTACAATTATTTTTAACTAATCCTTGAGAGCTTATATCAATACAAGAATCTGGTTTGTATTTTTGGCTGAAAGACTTATAGTCTATAACCATTTTATAGAATCAACTTTTAGAAGAAAATAATGTCTTTATGATTATCACCAGTTCTACAAAATGTTTATTTATTTATTTCGAAAACACGAAAAATCTCCAATTTTATGCTGTTATTTTAACCTTTAATTTGGTATACTTTTCTTCGATTTTGATTTTATTCAGTTCAAATAAAGCTCATTCACATATTTCTAGATAACCAGTTTTTATCAATACCTGATCTGTATTTTTTTAAAAGACAACAATTTCACTATGATTATCACCAGTCCTACAAAATGTTTATTTATTTTGAACAACGGAAAATCTTATGTTGGTATTTTAATCTATAATTTGGGATACTTTCCTTCGATTTTGATTTTAATCAGTTAAAATAAAGCTCATTTACATATTTCTAGATAACTACTTTTCATTAATATCTGATTTATATTTTTTGAAGTTTTCTTTATGTTTATCACTAGTCCTGCAAAATATTAAAATATTTATTGACCTCGATACACAGTTAAACGCACCCTGGTGGTAAAAGTCAGAACTTCAACTTAAGGAGTATCACTGTTTACGTTATTGGCATTGCCGCTTTTCGCAATTTCGTGATCATCTTATGCTAATTACAAATAATGTCCAATTATAATACGAACTGATGTGTCTTTGGATGTCATTCAAAGAAAGCGTACGATAGGAACACCCATTTCCATTATTTTTCTCCAAAAAAATGCCGGTTTTGTTTACATAGCCAATAAGTATGGTGTGGTAAAAAATCGATAGTCGAGTTGCTTGGGAGAATGTGGTATTGGTATGAGAGTGTGCTCCAATTTTTTTTAACGACCGGATTATACATACTCTTGTATGATATAAATTTTTTGTAATAATAAAAATCCAAACTAATAATACGTCGATTTCTATGAAATGTTAATAGAATCTAGAGCCCAAAGTTAAAAAAGTGCTATTCCATCTTTGTATCTGCCACAAATATTTGGCTGAGGCTTAAACAATATTTATTTTCCATTATATAACCTAAAAATGTAATGGGTAATTTATGGATTATAAATAAGTTTTAATAATCTTTTCAATATTATTACCTGCTTAGTTCCCACCTAAATACACCACTGCATTAATTTATAACTATGATTTAAAAATAACGCTTACTTAAATTTCACTAATATTTTGGTTTTCTTAAGGTCGAAACTAGATGGAATAAAAAACCAAACTATTAGTGAAATTTCACAATGTGTTTTCTTTTAAAATCATAGTTAAACATGTTTCACCTGAAAGATGAGAAACTTATTCAAGATATAATTTCTCACTAACACTTGTTAAAACAAGTTTAAGCAATTAGGTAAAAATTAAACACGTTATTTGTTTCATACAAACAAACAAACCACGTGTTTTTACCTAATTATATATTGAAGAAGCAACAACGTTCTAAAACAATTGTGAATTACACAAAAAAAATAGTTAAAATTATTTATGTTTTTTTAAGTTTTAACTAATTGTCAAATTTTCTATAATTTTGCTTGGGGTTAAGTTAGATGACAGGTTTTAAAGTTGGATTAGGTTCATTTGAACTCCAGTTACCTAAATAACCATCAACAAATTTGATTAGAGTAACTGTTTGCTAGACTAATTTAGATAGGGTTAGGATAATCTATTATATAACCTAACACTAGCTAACTTTTAAAATCAGGTTAGGTCATATGTAACTGCTAATACGTTAGGTTGGATTTCAATTTGCTGGGTTACGTTTTTTTTTCCTGTGGGGGGCGTCTTCCTTGAAGATCTGGATGTACTGCAGCCTAGGTGGCTTATTGTACTACCCCTATTGTCTTACTCACGCAATTATTCCAAACTTGATCCCCTGCACTAGCTTGTGCAGGTACTTCAGGGGTTGCGTGTGGAAATCATTTAGTACCATTTGACTATTTCCAAATATGAGCTTTCTTTTGTTTTCCAGCGCATTGCAGCTACGCAGAATGTGCATTGTTGTTTCCGGTGCCAAATCACAGAGCCGAGAACTGGTGTCGCCGTTGTATAGACCGATTTTCCTTAGGTGCTCTTTAACAGTCATTTGGCCTGTTAGTAGTCCGATGGTTGTTTTTAGCTGTGCCCTACTTAGTGTCAGTAGTTCTGCAGCTTAGTTAGACCAAGGTCCATTTATAATGGCCTCACTGTGGCTAAGGCCTGGTCTGTTTACCCAGTATGCCTTGTGTTTGTTGCGAATCCACTTTCTGACTTCTAGGCGATTCGACTTTTTTGTGATGCTCAAGACAGGTTCAGGTCTTATAAATGATATGGTAGCTCCCTGCCTTGCTAGCTCGTCAGCTTTTTCATTTCCCTCGATACCTGAATGGCCCGGCGTCCAGACAAGTGTGACCTTGTTCTGTCTCGCCAGGTGATTCAGTCTAATAAAGCAGTACAACACCAGTTTGGATGAAGTCTTTTGGCTCTTTAGAGCCTTCAGTGCCGCCTGGCTATCGGATATAATATAGATTTGCCTGTCACGACAGTCCTTCTCTATGTTGGTTCTCGCACATTCTATAATTGCAAATATTTCAGCTTGAAAGACTGATGCTATGCAGCCCAGCGAGGGGGCATAGCCTGTCTTCGTGTTTTCATTGTAGATTCCTAATCCAGTACCTGTGCCTGATTTAGAACCATCCGTATACCAGATCAAGTTATGTTTGTGAATGTCTTCCCTAAAGTCGTTCCATTCGTTGCGGTCTGGAATATTGACTTTAAAGAGTGCAAAGACTGATTTTTGAGATGTGCGAGGTCTAGGTGAGCTTGGAGTCAAAGATTACTCCTAAGTACTTCACCTCACCCGACATTTCTAGGTTCACACCATTTAGAAAGAGAGGTCCTAGGCCCTCCAGTTTTCTCCTGCGTGTAAATGGTACAAGGGTGGCCTTAGAGGGTGAGACTTTAAGTCTCTCTAGTAAACTATTTGTTCACCATGTTCAGTGCGCGTTGCATGCGCTCTCTGATTGTGTTGTTAAATATATAACTAGGACATCTACGTATCCCAAATAAGAGTATCCTTCGTTGTTGAGACCGACTAGCAGTCCATCTATGACCAGGTTCCACAGCAGGGGTGAGAGAACTCCTCCCTGAGGACAACCACTGGCCACCCTGGATGCAAGTGTCTGGTCAGCAAACGTAGTGCAAACCAGCCTTTGTCTTAGCATGCAGTCAATCCACCTGCAGCTAGTTTCCTCCAACCCCCGCTTCCTCAGGGCAACGGTTATGCAGTTAAGGGATGTATTCTCAAATGCACCTTCTATATTCAAGAAGGCAGCAAGGATATCCTTGTATTCCAGAGCAGTTTCAGCACTCCTTGTTAATCCGCTGAGAGCTGTCTCCGTTGATCGACCTAGAAGATGGGCATATTGATCTTGGGATAATGGTTTTGACACCAGTATCCCATCTCTGATATGCCTGTCCATAATTTTGTCCATTGTCTTCAGTACAAATGACACCAGATTAATGGGCCTGTACGACTTTGCACGAGAGTACGCTGGTATGAAAACCACCCTGGTTACCCTCCATATTCTCGGCAGATATCGTAGGGCCATGCTGGCTCATTCAGTGATCCATCATAGATTTCCCCCCCGGGGAAGTGTACCCTTAGAAGTTCACCCATAGTTTCCTTCTCCGTTTCTGTATACACTCCGTCATCGAGTTCTAGAGTTTGGAGAGCACTTTGGGGGTTCTTCGAAAGTATCTTGAAGAGTCTGACAGATGCAATGTCCTCACAGTGTCTCCTCCTGGCAGATCTTCGAGCTTTCCTTAGTGCTTTGTTGTATTCGGTTAGGGAGTTCTTATAAACCTCCCATGCGCCCGATGCTTTTGCTACATTGAAGAGTTTTCTTACCTGCTTTCTCTGTCTGTCCAGCGTACTGTTCCACCACGAGACTTTCCTGGTGGTGCGTCTCTCAATCAGAGGGCAGTTATCATTATATGCTGAGATTATAGCTACTGCAGTTTGCTCCGCCATGATCTCCAGCTCTAAGTTTTTGCTTACCGCTCCTAGTTTACCCGTCAGATTGTAGTCTAGCTTAGATTTAAAGGCTTCCCAGTCTGTTCTGCGGGGATTGCGGTATACTTCAGTTACCCGGTGTAGCCCCGGAGTATCGAATGTTATGTGTCTGTGATCCGAGCAGCTCACCTCATCTGACACATGCCGATTCTTAACGAAATTACTGACATATGTCGTACCTAACGTTATATCTATTACCGCCTTGCTAACACTTGTAACAAAGGTCGGTTTGTTGCCAATATTCAAAGTGTCTAACTTGGTTGCCATAATAAATTGTAAAAGTGACTCACCTCTGCGGTTGATGTTCGATCTACCCCAGACTGAGTGCTGGGCATTGGAGTCGCAACCAACGACAAGCTGCGTTCCTTGTGCCCCGCAGCCTGCAACCAATCCCTCCAATTCCACGCTAGGGCAGTGGTCTAAAATAGGGAGGTAGACTAATCCGAGCACAAACTTCCTCAGTCCACCAACACTATTAGATAGAAGCTTTACCTTTATGTGTCTTTTGACTAGAATGCATGACCTTGGTCTCTCGGTGGTTCTGTTATATATAAGTTCCCCTCCAATTCCACCCAGTCCCATAACTTCCCCCCTGCATACCCAGGATTCTTGAATGAGGGCAATGTCACAGTCCTCCATTGCCTTACAGAGAGCAGCTGAGCCTGCTCTACTGTATTGCAGGTTCGCTTGTATTACCTTCACTTAGCTTACCTGAAGTGATCGTCCTGAAGGTTACAGTCCGAAGTCCGTAGTGAGCCTTTATCTGTTTGCCTATCAGGTACTGGTAATCACCCTCACTAACAGAGAAGGCCAAGAGTACTCCTTTCTTCTCTTTTTTGTTGACTAAGGAGATGCCAATCTCCCACTCGTAGTCCAGGTTTCTGCACTCCGATCCGGGTCGTGGCTGTCTCCGCCTCTGGTTGGTCTGGTATCCAGACCATTAGCTTGGGTCTTCTGGGAAGGTCCTTGGACTCGACAACTGTCAGATCCGCCCCTTCCAAGATGTCCCAAAGGCTCGCCACCACTGCGGCTAGCCATTTCTTGGTTTGCTCGTTCTCGCAGTTTATCTTGAAGACTCCTGCAGAGAACCAAGCGCCATTCAACTGCGGTGGATTTTCATTCCTAAAAGGAGTGCTATTGACCGCCGCCGTTATTTTCTCCTGGATCAGGTCTGATTCTGCCTGATCCAGTAGTACATCAGGATGGCGTTTTTGAATCACCACCGTACCGAATCCTTTCACTGCACCGCTGTAAGAACCAGTCTGACCGGCTGGCCCTTTTAGGTGCGATTGTTTTGAGAGGCAGGAGTAGAAGAGTCTGAGCAGGGCCTTTTATTCCCACTCTCCTTTTCTACCCTCACCTCTCTTTGCTGTTGTTTTAAAAGCCGTGCTGGTTTCTGGACTGCCCACGTACCGGCTTCTTATGTTCCCCTCTCTTCTCTGCTTCTTCTTCTGAGCGCCAGAGAGTCGGATGGTACCAGGCATGTCCTTTGGATCCCCTGCGGTGGTTGGGTTCATGTCTGACGGCTCTTGGGTCGCCTTCATGTGCTTTGCAGGGGAGTCTGTACCTCTCGGCACTCCCTTAACTTCGAGTTTGTTTACTTCTGTGTCCATATTGTTCCCACGAGTAATGGGGATGTGTTGGTCGCCATGCCGGAAGCCCCACTAGCACAAAAGGCTATCTTCGACGAGGTGTCGCCCGGTTCCTCGAAGTCGAAACCAGTTTGGACTATCTTCTATTCAGCCACGCGTCCCTTTGGCCTGGTCCACCCACCGTATGATTTAGCATTTTTAGTGAGGTTCTTTCCTCTTGATCCGGGCAGTGAATCGAAGATCGCCGCTCTCCCCGCCCACAAGAGATGTCCACGTCAGCTTGGGAGTCAGCGGTGTTTCAGTGATCCACCCTGTTTAGGAGTGTTTCACCGGCATCATAGTTTCACCGACTGGGCCGAGAAGTTTGGTATACGGAGAGTGCTTTTGCATGCTACCAGTTGAGGTCTTATTTTCAACGAGCTGCTTAGGTTGATTTTTGTTTCAGTGATTAATGTATGCAGGAAATTAAATTTAGCAGTTTATTTAACTTTAAAACTTAGTGATTGTAAGGAAAATTACAGACATTTTCCCAATAATTACTAAATTTTAAAGTTTTATGAAAATCTAAAGTTTGCACTATTTTTATTTTGTGAAGAAAACAGAAATTAAAATATTGTTTTGAACGTTGGTTAAAACATTTTCTAATGGTCATTTAAAGAAACCAAAGAAAAATTATTATTATCCATTTTTTTTATTTACTTTTTAGAAATTATGAAAAGAAAGAAAGAACTTTGATTTTATGAAAATAATAATAATAATGAATTGTCTTTATTCAAAGTTTTAAAAAAAATACGAAGATGGAATATAGAGCAGGCGAAGTTCAACCAGTTAGTATGACTTTAACGTTGTAAATATATCTTACATGGAAAACAAATTACAGGAACTCAAAAATGAATGAAATTATTTAAAAATCAATAAAGTAGTATTATTTAAAAAAAATCATTTAATCATAAAATATGAGAATTGGCAAGATATCTCAACAAAGAAATAAATTGGGCAAACTCAAGATTGACTAAAAGTGTAAACAAAAGAACAAGAAAACAGTAAGTTCATTTTGTGTTTAATTAATCGTTTAACAATTATTTAATTGTGAGATTTCTGTAAAATTTATAAAAATGCGATAAATAGAATTAACTTTATTTCTGTGTGAGCAAAAACAACATGAATTAATGGAAAATAAATCACAGAGATTCAAAGTTATTGCAAATTTGTTAATTTTGCTTATTCTAAAACGACAAACATCCTTCTGTCTTAGTTATCACATTTCACGAGATTTATTTTTTAAATAATTTAATGCAAAATAAATCACAGCAAATCAAAGTTATTGCGAATTTATTAATTTTGTTTAATCTAGAACAGCAAACATACTTATGTCTTAATCATCACATTTCATGATGCTTATTTTAAAAAATTGTCATATCTATGAATTGCAAACTAAGTCTAAGAAGTGTGCTTTTTATTTAATTTTTTTATATTGTGTATTTTTGAACTCATAAGAGCAGCCCTGAAGAACCTAATAAATCTAGCAAAATATTGGCTCGTCAAAAACTAAAATATGTTTTCTTTTACATAAAAAAATAAATAATATTTCTCGTTAATTTTTGAATACTAGTAACATTCCTTTAGCGGCAGAAATGTTTTTTATCGGGAATGTTTCTATTAAGTTCGAGTTTAGGAAAGCCTGAAAATATCATTATTTTAGGAGTGAAGGTCATTAAGTACCTACGTAAAAAATTAATAACGTTTGATGCACCCAAATAAAAAAAATGTTACTTTAAAAATGACAAAATGGTGCCAACTTTAACAAAATTCATGTGGTTTGATAAAAATCTAAAAACATTGAAAACCAAATAAAAATCATAAACATTAAGTTAAATTTTATTATTTTTACAGTGACTATAATAATGGTCAAACATGAAACATGATGAACAGTAACATCTGAACAGTAACATCTAAATACAGGGAATTTTTATTTTAAGTGTAGATATTCCGATGCATGGACTGTAAAACTTAAGGGATTCATTGCTTTTTTAAAAGCGTTCAATTTAAAGTTTCGAAGAGTGTTTCTAATACTTTTAGGCTTTTATAAACTCATAATTTTACTTCATGCGCTACGCGTATAAAACACTGATTCATTGTGAACTTAAAAATCTATACTACCTATTATATTAGGTAGTATAAACGAATTGACTAATTGCGAAAACTTTAAAAACCACATAATTAATTTACATGATAAAATTATTTTGCTTTCTTATTGGTATAAATAGGAATATATTAGTCCTATTTACACAAATGAATGTGAACTAACGCTAATTGACATATTTAGGAATTTAAAAAATAAAACTTGGTTAATATCGAACTCGACACAATTTGAACTAAAGATAAGATTTATTAGGACAATAACTTTTAGTTTCTTATATATATATATATATATATATATATATATATATATATATATATATGTATATATATATATATATATATATATATATATTTATATATATATATATATATATATATATATATATATATATATATATATATATATATATATGTATATATATATATATATATATAAATAAAACACTGTTTATCACTTTGTTTGTATAACAATTGGTTTATTTGGTGACTATAGTTTCGATACTACACGTATCATTATCAAACCGTTAGTAACAAAAAACTACAAAGGAACATTATTTAAATTTGCAAATTTTCTAATAACAGCGTTAAAGAGGGGGGTGTATTTAAGGTCAAGCTGGTCGTTAATTACGGGAATTTCCCGATTAGCGCGGGCTCTGTGAATCTCCAAAGACTCCAGGAGGTCCATCTTTCTACCCTTCTCGGCAAAGTGAATAACTGAAAGTACATCCTCGCCAAAAGAATGGTTATTTTCAATCAAATGTTTGGCGAAAGATGACTTATCAATTAATCTATGCCGAAAAGAGTAAAGATGCTCACTGAGTCTGGTCTTAAAATTACGACCAGATTGACCTATATACACTCCCTTACAATCATTACAGGTTAATTTATATATTCCTGATTTGTAACTACTTGGTATCTGAGTCTTATGGTTAAAAATAAACCAAGTAGTTACAAATCAGGAATATATAAATTAACCTGTAATGATTGTAAGGGAGTGTATATAGGTCAATCTGGTCGTAATTTTAAGACCAGACTCAGTGAGCATCTTTACTCTTTTCGGCATAGATTAATTGATAAGTCATCTTTCGCCAAACATTTGATTGAAAATAACCATTCTTTTGGCGAGGATGTACTTTCAGTTATTCACTTTGCCGAGAAGGGTAGAAAGATGGACCTCCTGGAGTCTTTGGAGATTCACAGAGCCCGCGCTAATCGGGAAATTCCCGTAATTAACGACCAGCTTGACCTTAAATACACCCCCCTCTTTAACGCTGTTATTAGAAAATTTGCAAATTTAAATAATGTTCCTTTGTAGTTTTTTGTTACTAACGGTTTGATAATGATACGTGTAGTATCGAAACTATAGTCACCAAATAAACCAATTGTTATACAAACAAAGTGATAAACAGTGTTTTATTTATGTTCAACAATGTATAACGAAGTAGAAGCCTCTATAATCAGTGAATATATATATATATATATATATATATATATATATATATATATATATATTTATATATATATATATATATACAATACAATATATATATATATATATGTATATTTATATATATTTACAAATTTGATTAACAACATTGTAATTTCTTTCAACAATAATTTAAAATAGTTTCGACCGTAGCACTGAAATGGCACCAGTCCAAGCAAAAACACCATTACCTCAAAGCATTACGGTTTTGTGTTAAGGTCAGAAATGTAATTTGAATTTTCTAAATACTCTGTAGGTCGCATTTCATGTATCTTCACAAAAAGAAATTACACGGTTTGCATTGTACGCGACAGACTGCGTTACATAATGTACATTTGACGTCTACAAATATGTAGTTGAATGATATTACGTAAATAAAATTTAGACTTTTGGAATTAGTCAGTTAACTATTATACAAGTTTTCTGAAATTTGGCAATTCAAACAGTTCAAGTTATCAAGTTATAACAGAGCAACTTGATTTTCTCTTTGAAATACCAAATTTAAATGTATATTTCCGAAAACTTGTATAATAGTTTACACGTGTGTGTGTTTTATTCAAAACTTTTTGGTTGTAAATAGAAGGGTTTTCAATACTTTAACCGACCGCTTAATCAAGTTATTCTGTTATTTTATACACGTGTATGAATTTTATTTAACATTTTTTGGTTATAAATAGGCGGGTTTTCAATAATTCAAAAGACCGTTTAATCAAGTCGTTCTGTTATATCATGCACGTGTGTGAATTTTATTCAAAACTTTTTGGTTATAATTAGAAGGGTTTTCAATAATTAATCCGGTCGTAACAGTTAGTTTACCACAGCATTCATGACTTAAATATTGAATTTCCTTCATTTTCATTGTAACGACATCCACAATTGCACTTCTTCGGAAAATAGATGGAATAAATAATTGAGTGGATTGTTTGAAAAAGTAACCTTGTCCAGAATTATAAATATTACAATACGGAGAAAATCAATGTTAACGTACGGATACCAGAGCTGGGATGAATCCTCAAAAACAGGATTCGAATCACGAATCCGAATCACCTAATATGATTCGAATCACGAATACTCGAATAAAGGATTCGTATGTGAAAAATATGATTCGAATCAAAGATTCGAATCCTCATTTTTGAATCACGGATACAAATCCTTTAAAAATAAATTTGAATCTATTATTTGTAACCAGTAATATTTTATTCCATCAGTTTCTATTAATCAAAATGTTCATTTACCGACTAAATATCTGATTATATAATGATTTTAATTAATGATGATCTATGTGTTATTGAATTTTATTTTAAATCTGTGTCATGCGTGGCGCATGAAGTAAAATTTCGAGTTTAGAAAAGCCCCGTGAAAATTTGTCTCGGGTCGCTGCGCTACAGCTCGAAGGACCAATCATGGTCTTCGGAGACCGGAGGACTACAGGGAATCGAAGTTTATTTACAAGAAAACAACGAATATCTGAAGGTTTACAGCATGGATAGGAAAGAAAACATCCAATTTTGAAAAAATATCGAAGTTGGGCTGGTTTTCAGTGGTTTTTTAACTTCACTTTAAATCAGTGTTTTATACGCGTGGCGCATGAAGTAAAATTTCGAGTTTAGAAAAGCCCCGTGAAAATTTGTCTCGGGTCGCTGCGCGACCCTCGACAAATTTTCTACGCGGGGCATTTCTAAACTCGAAATTTTACTTCATGCTTAGTCTGGGAGTGGACCGTCAAGATTTTCTAAATGTCGAGATTTTCGTTATTTCTAGATTTATGTCGATTTAGTCACAGTTTGTTATTGTATTAAATGCAACTTTAATATTGAATAAAAACGGTTTTTTTTAGGAATAGAATATTCACCCATTAAGAGCCGAGCAAATTATAAAGTTAACTCAAAAAGTTAATTTTAGGTAAAATGTTGCATCTTTTTCTATGATTTCAATGAATGATTTATTATATTACGTACGTCGATTTTTTAAAAGAGTTAAATTTAAAATTCAACCGAGTATTGTCCACTCCCAGACTAAGCATGAAGTAAAATTTCGAGTTTAGAAAAGCCCCGCGTAGAAAATTTGTCGAGGGTCGCGCAGCGACCCGAGACAAATTTTCGCGGGGCTTTTCTAAACTCGAAATTTTACTTCATGTGCCACGCGTATAAAACACTGATTTAAAGTGAAGTTAAAAATGCACTGAAAACCAACCCAACTTCGATATTCTTTCAAAATTAGATGTTTTCTTTCCTATCCATGCTGTGAACCTTCAGATATTTGTTGTTTTCTTGTAAAAAAACTTCGATTCCCTGTAGTCCTTCGGTCTCCGACGACCAAGGTTGGTCCTTCGAGCTGTAGCCTTTGTAAAATGGTAATAAACTTAGTAATCTAGAGTGATCCTTCAATTTGAAACTTCTAAGAACGAGTGTTGTCCACTCCCAGACTAAGCATGAAGTAAAATTTAGAGTTTAGAAAAGCCCCGCGTAGAAAATTTGTCTCGGGTCGCGCAGCGACGGGGCTTTTCTAAACTCGAAATTTTACTTCATGCGCCACGCGTATTAAACACTGATTTCAAGTGAAGTTAAAAATATACTATTAACGTTGGATATTTTTCATGGTTAAGTAACCAAATATGCATTCACAAATATTTGAATTATTCGAAAATTTAAAAATTCAAATATGAAAAATTTAGTGATTTAAATTTTCATGTTAGAATATTAACTATTTCAATTAATAGAATTCGAATCCCAGCCTTAATAGCGATGATTCGAATTATTTAGGAGGATTTGAATCCGTGTATGAGGATTCGAATCCTTTTATAAGGATTCGATTCCTTTTATAAGGACTCGAATCGTTTTATAAGAATTCGAATCCTTTTATAAGGATTCGAATCATCTACGTCTGGATTCGAATACGAATCCTTTTAAAAAAATGTAACGAATCCGGATCACGAATCCGTTTTCACTAAAGTATTCGAATACTTCTTTTGAATCCTCTAAAAGGATTCGAATCCGGAAATCGAATCCTGAATGATTCGAATCCTGCCCAGCTCTGACGGATACAAATCTTGCCTTCTTATTAATAGACGTTAGAAGAGAGTTATTCTCCACCATAAATGCATGATAATTAGTGGAGTCCTAAAATTGTCCACTTGTGCCTATTAATAAAGCAATTCATTAAAAACGCAGTTATGAATCAAGTATTGTACTTGTACATTTACCTATATACATTTTTTAATTAATTTAATAATTCGATAAATTTGTCAATCAAAACCGGTTTGCCGATAATTTAGAACCGAAAAATGTATCGATACGATAAAATATCGTAATGAAAAGTGCCGATATTCAAAATATTGATACTTTTCGGTACCAGATATTTTAGATTTAATATTTATATTTATTTAATACTGCAAATTACATGTTTGTAACTGTCAATAAGGTTGCGCTCAACCTGTAATGCGGTTTCAATTTAAAATCGTTTAATAATATAAGGGCTCATGAAGTTGTGATTTAAAAATATATAGATTTTGATCAGGGTTGTTAAAAAAACATATTTTTTCATTTTAAATAAAACAGTTTTTTTTTTAACAAAACATGTTTTTTTTATTGAAACAGCGTTTAAATCATTAACGATTAAAAACATGTTTAAAACGTGTTTAAAACATGTTTAAAATACGTTTAAAACGTGTTTAAAACAGAACATACAGGGTATTTCTCTTTTGAGTATACATATCCCGATAATTATACCTTTTTTTAAATTTGCGGGAATTCGTTGTTAATTTGGGGCTTTTAACGAGTGTTTTCCACTCCCAGACTAAGCATGAAGTAAAATTTCGAGTTTAGAAAAGCCTAAGAATTTGGATTGGCCGCGTAGCGAAGCGGAGCGGCCAATCCAAATTAGGCTTTTCTAAACTCGAAATTTTACTTCATGCGCCACGTTAAAAAAACACTGATTTACAGTGAAGTTAAAAAAGCACACACAGACAAGAACAATTATAGGCAACCTAATATACGTTAAAGTTATTGGGTTGCCTATAATCACTGTTTTAAACAATTTGTTCAGCGCAGAATGATTTACGTTTTAGTCACATCTACATATTAGATTGCTAAAGCCGTATATTTTAAACTTTACGATATTTCAGTGTTTTATACGTGTGGCGCATGAAGTAAATTTCGAGTTTAGATAAGCCTAATTTGGATTGGCCGCTGCGGAGACACGTCAGTGCACGCGAAAAGCGCTCGCCAGTAAGGTGACTCACCACCCTGCGGCGAGCGAAGGCACGCGTCCCCACCTACGTCACGCGGTACGAGCGGAGATAAAAGAGCCGGACCGCAAGGCTTAAATAGGGCGCACACCCCCAAAAACAGCATCAGTTCCTTCTACTCTAGCTAGCTAAGTAGAGGAACAGGCTAAGCGAGCTCACCATAGCACACTAGGCCAAAACAGAATCCACACGGTAATGCCGGATTCTGCCCCAACCATAACAACCTCCGAACCGGGTACCCACGCCCGGAACGCGATTAGAAGGTCGGCCAAGTACCTGGTGGCACCCAGGAGGCGAAGGACCTCCTCATACCTGGTGGTGCCACGTCCGTTCTCTCCGATACCTCCGTCACCCCGCAAGGCACGCAGGAGGATCGCGGAGGGACCCCCACGTCATCGGCCCGTCGACAGGAACAGCCCGAGGACACCGGCCTACCCGACACTACGGCGATTGCACGCGCTGCCTCTGCCATACACCGGGATCGACCCGCTAGGAGTCTCCCTACAGGACCCCCGCAGATTCAGCGTCCGAACGAGGAGCAGGAGGGCCGCTGAAGCGCAGCACATGTATCCATATAAATGTGTAAATAAATCCATTGTAAATACGCACCGCTGTAAATAAAAAACATTAACCAACGAACTATTCCCTTGAATATAATACAACAACCCCAAAGCCGCTCCGCTTCGCTAAGCGGCCAATCCAAATTTTCAGGCTTTTCTAAACTCGAAATTTTACTTCATGCTTAGTCTGGGAGTGGAAAACTCTCGTTTAAAGATTCAAATTGAAAACTTAAAAAACAACGAATATCATAAAATTTATAGTGTATGCATATGTACACCCAGAAGAAAAATTCCCTGTATTTAAAAATCACATTTATGCACACACAGTTGTGATATTTTAGTTAGCAATTTTATATGTTAAACTAGAATAGGTTACTTATATAGCATTATCACTAAAGGTAGGATTCCTAAGCGGCGATTGAAACGACTAGAGCCGGGGGGGGGGGGGGGGGGGCTTGAAAAAATATAGAAATAAATAGAGATTTATTTATTTAGTTTTTGCAATTCTTTAAGCTACAAAAATGAGATAACATTTTTTAAAATTGATAAAACCAATAAAAATTCTACAAAAGTCGATAAATGAAGTAAAGTTTAATGATTTTCGAAAGCAACCTAGCACATTTTGACACATAGTGAAAAATACTAATTTTGCCTTAATGCCATTGTCAAGAATGATGTACAAATGGAATTGAATTCCGAAGGTCTTCGTTGACGTTAACCACATGTTTACTTTTTAATTAAGCGCCAATCGCTTATTTTATATGTTTAGAATTTTTAGAAAAACCGGTAGTTTGTTTTTTATTATCTATGTCTTTTTTGTGCTCTTGGTATCAAAATACCTTCCGGTTTGTCCTAAGTACACTGCATCACAATCGTCACATTCGAATTAATAAATACCACTTTTTTTCAATTTACAATTTTCATTTTTAATTTTATTGTTAACTATTAATTTTCTTAAATTATTTGTGTTTTAGAATATTTTTGATTTGTGGCTTAATGTATTCCAATCTATTCCATGTTGTTGGGTCTGAATTTGTCACACTATAAACATATTTTTGTAATTGTTTGTGCTATTTTCTTTTTAACATCTTATTCATTAAATTTTCAGTGTAGCCATTGTTAACTGCAACTGTTTTTATTGTCTCTAATTCGTTTTCAAAGTCTATTTTATTTAAAGGGATATTGATAAGTCTCTGTAAAAGGGCGTGGAATGTACTACATTTAATTTATGTATGGGTATTTGAACATTCTGGTATGATGACATCTGTGCAAGTTTCTTTCCTATATATTTTGTTTGGCAGTATATTGTTTACTGTTTTCGTGATTGTAATGTCAAGAAAATTGATGCTGTTATTTATATCTTTTTCAACTGTAAACTGGATGCTTTTGTTAATTTTATTAATGAAATTTGTAAATACTTTCAGTTGTCTGTTTGTACCTGTCCATATACAAAATACATCGTCAACATATGTTGCCCAGAAATAAATGTGTTTGCTTTCTGTTTTTGTTAATAAATTATTTTTAAAGTGATCTATATATATGTCAGATAATAAAGGGCACAAAGGTAATCCCTGATTGTGTATAAAATTTATTATTAAATTCGAAGTAATATTGATCAATGATAATATCAGTTAATGATTTGAGTTCTAATTTTTTTGAATTTGATTGATTCGACTCATTTATTTCATTTTCTATGAATATTTTAAGTTCATTTATCGGAACTGATGTAAATAAGCTGTTGAGGTCGAATGAAATTAGTTTTGCGTTGTCTGGAATTGATAAGTTTTTTAAATTATTTTTTAATTCTAATGTATTTTTATTGAATATTTTGGTTTCAAATCTATAAATGCCGGAATTGAATTATTTAAAAGTTTGCACAATTTATCCGTCGGAGCGTATTAGAAGATTTTCTTTATGATTTTTTTGTAATCCATAAAGGGATGGGGCTTTTGGATTCATCAATGTTAATTTAAATCTATCTCGGTCTAAAATTAAATGCTTACAATTTTTTAATACTTTTTTAAGTTCAATTTGAAATTTTTTTGTTGGATCAATTTTTTTATTGCAAAATGTATCTGATTCTAATAACTCCTCTGTTTTGGTGTTATCTTTGTCAGCTTTACATAATATCAAATTATTGTTTTTTAGTTTATTTCTTCTACTGGTTATTGTTTTGTTGTCAAAATTACGAGCTTTACTTTAACAGTGTGATTTATACTTTTTTTTATTAATATTGAAGTTTTATATTTAAAAATCAATCGTTCTTCGTCTCTGGATATTTTGTTACAAATAGTTTTTGCGATTATTCCTACTGCCTCTAGACTTGATTTATTATAAATGTGTGGGTTGTATTTCAATCCCTTTTCAAGCAATTCTGTCTCTACATTATTAAATTGGGTGTTAGTAAGATTGGTGATTTTAGGAAAGATTTAACATTAATTTGCTTACTACAACCATTGACACTAATTTTATCACTATCGTTTTTTTATATTGTTGGACGTAAGAAACGTAAAAATGTGGGTAACGACAACGAAGGCCTTTGGAATTCCCTGATATTAAATGCCCTTATTATACCCAATAAAACTAAAAACTGTATATATTCCCGAAAATACCCATTGGTACATCATTCTTGATAATAGCATTAAACCGAAACTAATAGAAAATAAAATACATATAAGTGAAACAAAACCAAGTGAATTTAATTTACAAACCAATATACAAATATTTTCAATTAAATTAATTAATTAATTTCCTAAATAATGCAATATACAGCGAATTTTTCATTTATCACGATTTTTCCCTGAAAATCTAAAGACATTTGTTGTGTAAAAGCTTTCAATTTGAATCTTCTAACGAGTGTTTCCAATCCCAGAAGAAGAGCCTGAAAATTTGAATTGATCGCTTAGGCTTTTCTAAACTCGAAATTTTACTTCATGCGCCACGCGTATAAACACTGAAATATTGTGAAGTTCAAAATAATATGATTAGGTTTGATTAATTTTGCAAATATTTGTATAGAATATGTAAAAGTATAATTAAATTAAAAAAACAGTAAATGGTTCGTAATATTAATATAAATTTAATGAATGTTACCGTTTTTATTTAGATCACTTTAGTTATTTTCAACAAATTGCCTAACAGTTGATAATTTTTCTTAAGTGTTACACTAAATCTTTCTAGAATCCTAACTTTATTGAACATTTCTCAAAGTTGTTGACATTTCTAGGTTCCATACTTACAAAAAAATTGTGTTTGATTTCGACCCCTCTACAAGATTGAGAAACGTAAGATAACCATTAAGTTAACAGAGTTTGCCAAGAAATTACGAAACTTAATGATAAACTAATTCGTGTAATGAATAGTATACTACTGTGATGAAAAAATAAGATGAATTTGTTTATAAAATGAAAAATCTTTAAATGAATTCGATAGCTAACGCCATCTAATGATCCATAGTGGCATCGTCAATGACACGAATGCACAAAGTGCATATATATTCCTGATATTGAAAGCAAATGCCAATCCTTCACGATTGATGCCACTTCCGAATCAAATTTAATTAACATAATGGCTAAACTTCTGAACAAAACATCTGTTGGAGATGACTTTGTTCCACCATTCCCAATTAACGATTGCAGATTTGTTCTTGCTGATCCACTTTGTACTATTATAAACTTAGTCATTCATACGTGTGAATTTCCGAGTAGATGGAAAGTCGCAAAGATTAGTCCGGTTCATAAAATAGGAGACAAACATGTCATTACAAATTATAGACCTATCTCGTTATTGTCATTTTTTTTTTAAATATTTGAGCAGGTTATTTGTAATCAAAAATGTGGCCCATTTATTTCTTCTAGCCAACATGGATTTATGCCGGGTCGATCTGCAACTACTAATCTTAGCTGTTTTTCACAATTTGTTTCGGAAGTAATTGATAACAGAGAACAAGTGGATGTTATATACACGGATTTTTCCCGTGCTTTCGACACCCTTGACCATGATATACTGCTTGTGAAACTAACGGGCCTAGGAGCAGCTCCAAAAGTACAACTACTTCTAAGATCGTACTTAACTAACCGCCAGGCGTACGTTGCCTATAACGAATTCCAATCGTCAACGATGTCAATTAATTCTGGGGTTCCACAAGGCTTTAACCTTAGACCGCTTCTCTTTATAATTTTTATAAATTCATTATTAGATTCATTAACCTGTCATGCGCTTGCTTATGCAGATGATATTAAGCTCTTTGCAGTTGTAACAACATTGAGTGATGCTTTGTCCCTTCAAAACAATATCAACAAACTTACAGAATGGTGTGACAAACATAAACTCTTACTCAACGTTGATAAGTGCTGTTCGTTATCTTATACTCGGAAAAGAAATCCACTCTCACTGTTATACACAATGTATGATTTACAACTTAAATCCTGGACCGAGACGAAAGATTTGGGTATTTTATTTTCGACTGATTTAAGTTTTTCTAAACACATCACTAATATAGCAATGGCCGCATCTCGTACTCTCGGATTTATAATGCGAGTCTGTGTATCCTTCAGAGATATTAACCTCATAAAAACACTTTATTCTGCATATGTCCTCTCCAAACTAGAATATCTGGTTTCCACTATATATGAGTCAAAATATGCCTCTGGACAGGTTTCATTGAAGGTTTTTAAAGTACCTTTCATATAGAGTCGACGGCGTCTACCCTGAGCGTGGAATAGAGCAGGATCTACTGCTTCAAAAACATGACGTGGTCTCCCTGGCTGCTAGAAGAGAAGAGCAATCTGCAAAGTTTCTCTGGAAAATTGTTAATAATGTTACAGATGCACCGTTTCTCATATCAAGAATTAATTTTCATGTACCACGATCAAGTTCTAGGCATAGCGACTCCTTTCACATCCCCGGAGCACGAACGAACTGCCTGCGACGTGCGCCTGTGCCAGTTATGTGTAGAAGTGCAACAAAACATTATGATGACATATTTTTTGATAAGTTGTGATATGTTGTTTGATTGTTATTTTATTAATTATTATGTTATATACTCATGTTTTGTTTTAAATATTATTCTTTAATTGTAAAATTGTTTTGTAAATGGGTCTCCTGTTGGGCAATAAATGATATTATTATTATTATTATATAAGTCACTGTTTCGTCCACAGAGCTATACTCTGTGAAACCAGAAAACAAATATTAAAATTGAATTTGCTATATATGCACTTTGTGCATTCATGTCATTGACGATGCCACTATGGAGCATTAGATGGCGTTAGCTATCGAATCCATTTAATAGTTTTCATATATTGGCTTGATATAGTAAGAAATGTTCAGTATTCCTCAGCACTGGGTCGGGACCACACTGAAGAGGACCTTTAAGTCCGAAACGCGTCTGTGGGTATCTGGTGCCGGAATACTGAACTCAAATTCAATTTTGAAAAATCTTTAGTAATTTTCAATTTCATCCCCTTTAAAGTACTCCCCGTCAGACACAATGTATTTATGCCAACGTTTTTTTAATTCTCAAGACAGTCCGAGAAGTCATTTTCCAAGATGGTCTTTAATAATTTCTTTGGTAGTTGTAGATCGATATGGGTCGAGTTTTTGGCGAAATGTTGTCGAAAAGACAATGCAGTGTCTGACTGTGCATTATCATGGCGTCATTTCACGCAAAACGACGCTTAACACTCAAATAATATTGCTTGTTAAGGTCGGAAATTTACATGTTATTTTGCCATAAAAACGAACAACGAATAATCTTCTACAATTATGAAAATAGAGATTTGAAACTTATACATATTGTATATTGAAGCTTTATGAATAAATTGACAGTACTTTTTTTATGTTTCTTAGATTAAATATAAATTAAATAATGGAACACTGTCAAATGATTACACAAATCCGTGTATTACTTCCATAGGAAACATTATTTCTTCTTCATATTGCTTTAATTTATTGAGGTAATTATTATAAGCATGATGTATTAAATAGATTGACCTAAAACAAATGATAAATAAAACTAATCGTTGCTTAGAAATCTCCATAAGAACAATGTAAACTTTGATTATACTTTCAATAAATAGGGGGCAGCATCGTGCCTTTTTAGTATTATTTGAAAAATATACTGTGATTTTTAAAAACATGTGAAAAGAAATTGGGATTGATATGTAGAATTCCTATACGACATTTGTCGCGACACGGGCTCCTGGCTCCCGGCTCCCGACTTTGAGTTGCGAATGTATTTTTTCTGACGCTGACCGTTCATTCAATTATTATATTATTGATACACAACAAAGAAAGACATTATTAAAATATTTTCCAATACATTTTGTAAATATAATTGTATTTCTGGATTCATGTTTTGAATAAAAATGTGGAATGCCAGTAAATGTTGATTTAAGTGCTGAGTCGGAAAAAATCCTATTTAATTTATAAATTACTAAATTGAATGTGCGGCACTCGGCGATTTGGTCACCGAGGCACCGAGTTAGCTTAGCGTTTTCTAGGTCCCGAGTTCGAATTGGATTATTGTAATTTCCCTTTTTTGTACTGCGCGCGGCGGTTTAGACTACTCAGCTTGGACCGTCGCCTAGAGATGGCCGAAATGGCTCTTTTCGGTGAGCTGGTTCACAAGATCTGACTCACTTTAAAGACCTGATTCAGTGAACCGGCTCAAAAGAATTTCATGACTTAGTTACGAGCTAGTGATCCGCTAAGAGTTCTGACTCTTAGAGATCCATCTGATTCGCTAACTCATTGAATTAAGCGACGCACAGTGGTCTGAAACCGACCAAAATGCTACAAAATACCACCGTTTTTTTTTAATTTTGTGAGATATC
Source organism: Philonthus cognatus (assembly GCA_932526585.2). Classification (NCBI taxonomy): domain Eukaryota; kingdom Metazoa; phylum Arthropoda; class Insecta; order Coleoptera; family Staphylinidae; genus Philonthus; species Philonthus cognatus. Next base: position 96,886,309 of record OW052243.1, read on the forward strand.
AATTTAAAATATAGTATGCTTATACTGAACACAAATTCGAGTTTACAGATCTTCCATAAACCTTATTTGCACTTCCAGTTTTACCGGAAATGACATCAATTTTAAAAATAGTGATGTGTTCATCACACACGTTCCCCGTTAAAGATATAATAATTTAAATATCAACACTATGGAAAACTTGATCAAACTAAATTTATTCTACTTTTATTATTATTCAAAATTATTCACAAAAAAAGTAATTTTTGCATTTTTTTGCTACATCTAGGTCAGGGTTTCTCAACCGGGGGGACACGCCCCTTAGGGGGGAGCGGCAAGATATCAGGAGTGGCACGACAGGTTTTCTAAAGAGTAGGCGAAGTGAAATAAGGCTATAATAATGTTTCAATCTAACTAAAAAACTCAAATAAAATCAGGGAGGGGGCGTGGAGTTATGAGAGAGGGGCCTGAAAATGGTTGAGAACCCCTGATCTAGGTAAATATTGATCATAATCACATCTATGCGTTATAAATTTTTAACTTCACTGTAAATCAGTGTTTTATACGTGTGGCGCATGAAGTAAAATTTCGAGTTTAAAAAAGCCCCGTAGAAATTTGTCTCTGGTCGCTGCGCGACCCTCGACAAATTTTTTACGCGGGGCTTTTCTAAACTCGAAATTTTACTTCATGCTTAGTCTGGTAGTGGAACACACTCGTTACTTTAAAGGGAGGTGATACCTAATAATCATACATTTAAAATTGTTGCAGGCAAGTTTTCACCAAAAGTAAAATAAATAATATATTATCTAACGATTAGAAAATAAAATGTTCTTAACTAAGGAAATTATCTACTTAAAAATTAACAAAAAGCTATCAAAATTTATAAATAGAATTATTATGTATAATCAGCTCAGAAGTTTCAATACAATTTGTCAACCAGCTGAACAAAATAAAGGCTGGTATTTTGTAAACTTTGCAATATTTCAATGTTTTATACGCGTGGCGCATGAAGTAAAATTTCGAGTTTAGGAAAGCCCCGTGAAAATTTGCGCAGCGACCCGAGACAAATTTTCTACGCGGGGCTTTTCTAAACTCGAAATTTTACTTTATGCTCAGTCTGGAAGTGGACGACACTCGTTTAATTTTCGTTAGATTTTCAACATATCGAGATTTTCATTAATTTTCATGAATTTTTCAGCATCGATTAATTAATTTAGACCTTATATTAATCGTTAACGATTAATAACCGTTTTGCAATTTGAGAAGCCGAAAATTAACAAAATTATAGAAAATTCATGAATACCGCCATTGTTTTTCTTTTAGTTTTCTGAAAATCTAGGAAATACATGAAAGGTGTCAAAGTTTTAAAAAGTAACGAAAGGAGTCAAGAATTTAAAAATCAGTAATAATCTTGGAAAATGCATGATTTTTGTCAACATTTTAAAAATTGTTATAAATCTTGGAAATTAAAAAAAAGTTTGAAAATTAACAAACGTATTGAAAAATTCACAAGTCGTCAAAGTTTTGAAAATAATTAAAATCTTGAAAATTCACGAAAATTGACAAGATTTTAAAAATTGGACAAAAACTTAAAAACCCTCAAGATTTTGTAAACTAATTAAAATATTGTAAAAAGCTATTGATTCTTTTTTAACCCTTTTCGCAGACTAAGCATGAAGTACAATTTCGAGTTGAGAAATGCCGTAAGAATTTTGATTTAGACGCGTAGCGTCCAAATTCAAATTCTGGCTTTTCTCAACTCGAAATTTGATTTCATGCGCCACGCGCATAAAAACACTGATTAATAATAAGTTAAGTTAACTACATTATTTTATTATAGATTATCACTTTAATCATACTTCTAATTGTTGTTAAATTTCAATATTTCTTGACATTTTTCTCAAATTTAAGCATTTCATCGATTTTCGACAGTTTTCGATTTTTTCAAAATTCTGGCTAATTTAAACATTTTTGCCATGACATTTCATCACTTTTCCATGATTTTCGCACCACGCACAGAGCATAAAATTCTAGATAAAGACATTAAACTCTATTCATATTATAATTATGTATACACATAAATAAATGTTTATATGTAATAAATTTTCATAGTGATTGTAATTCATAATTATATAATAAAAATAAGCATTGGAAATGAGACAAGCAAAAACAGTTGAATGTTTGTCGATTGAAATTAAAATCGTGAATATTTATTTATCCAGTTTACTTGTCTACTGAAATGTAATACACATTCATTCGCCCGGTGCTATCTAAACAAACGAACAACGCGTTCCTCACTTATAATTTTTATTATTCGTTGTGATAAAATTCAGCAGGCACTATGAACCAATACATAGTCAAAACTACTTTCAGCAATTTTGCTATCTCTGCGTTATCTCGTACCCCAAAAACACACTACCAGCAAAAATTGGCCCTCTTAACAGTTTGGCCTGGCGGAAAAAAATCATAATGCACAACATGGCGCTAATCGAAGAAAACGCTTAACATGGTCTTACATAGTAAAAATCAAAAAACTCACTTTTGTATGTTTAAAAAAACACGTGTAGCTCTGCAGCAATTGAATATATTGACATAAAAGTCTGCATAGATAACAAAGACAGTACTACCAACCCACAAAATAATAATTTTATGATTCCTAGTAACCACGAAGTTTATTTAAATGCAAAATTCGCCTTACTTTTTGATCACAATAGTACATATCCCAATACATACGCTGTCAATTTTCAGGCAATTGTTTTTAAAAATCGTTCAATTTGAAACTTTTTACGACTCTTTTCACTTTCTCTTTTCTAAACTAAAAATTAGTAATGCCTTGTATATTAAAATATATGAATATATTTTAACATTATATTATTTTACCTTGCATATAATTTGTTAATTTGTGAAATTGATTGGGTCCCCTAAGACGAAATCCCAGAGGGGGGGGGGGAGGCACGTGCCCCCCTTGCCCATATGTGCGGGCGCCCATGGTTATTTGCTATTTAGTTCTAAAAAGAATGTATTAAATATTGATAGTATTAAATTCCATATATACCGGGTGATGCATCGGCTTAGGACATATACGAAATCCAATGTAAATTTTAAATGAGCCAATTATTGGCTCCTCTATTAAACTTTTGCAGAAACTTGTGTTGTGACTCTAGAACTAGATTAGATAAGAATCCCTACCAACCCTTAATACTTTTTACTAAGCCGTTTTGAAGTTATTTGCAAAATTATGTTCTAAAAAAAATTAATTTGCATAAGATCCTAATACTGCAGTCACCAGTAACTATTATGTTCTTATGTAATTTTGTAAATGTAAGAAAATTACTCTGATATTGACAACCTAAAATAAAAAGTCATTTTGAGCCACATGTCTTATCTTTTGATAGTTACTGGTGACGGCAGTATTAGAATCTTATGCAAATTAAATTTTATTAAATTATTTTTTTGTTAAACAAGCGCCCAAAATTATACGTAATAGTTGAAATAAAATTAACGTTGTTTGCTGATATAGTTGCTACAATGTAAGTCATAACAAGACTATTTATAACATTTCCTTATAGTTACAAGAAATAGTATTGATTTACGGCATAACCGGAAGTAGAATCATCTTTAAAAAGAGCATACTCGATTATATAAATGCTGAAAATCTCATTACAACACATTAGTTAGAAGCCCATAAACTTTTAATGTGCGGTTTCGGTGGGATACTCTGTATAGGAGTATCATATAAAATTGTCGTTTTTCCATTTATAACGTAATGATGTTACATTCAAATTGTAATTTGAATAAAAGTGCAAGAATTAGGAATTCGTTGGAAACCAGCATTTCTACTGAAATTGAATGAACAAGCGTGCCATGCGATAAATGTATTCCTTAAATAAAAATAAATAAATCAATCGTTACTTCAGATAAGACAGTGTTTCGAGTATAAGGGAGCATGGGACAAAAATCGATAAAACAATTTTTAGTGGTTGCAATTTTTTTATTTGTTTATATTTTAATAATAAAGATATTTTCTCATCATTTAACACTTATAACACATATTTTTTTACCGGTGCTCAAAAAATGAACTTTTTTATTGTTGCTTTAAATATTTTGAAATTTTCCATGTATGTTCTAGATCACATCACAAAATGTTTAAAGGATTTATTTTTTAAAATTTCCTAAAAAATCCGTCTACCAAAAAAGCATCCGACAAAGTTTTTAAATTTATTTTGAGAATATAAATCCGTTTTCAGAAACAAAATATAAAAATTAATAAGCGAGTAAAATAGATTTGAAAATAAGTTCTTCATTATTTTGTTTACAGTTTATGACGCGTTTTTTCTCAACTTTTTTTTCAACATATATTAATAGAAGTGAATAATACATAATATATACAGGGAGTTTTTCTTTAGAGTATACGTTTTCCAAATTCAGCTTATTTTCTTTAAATCTTTAGATATTCGTTGTTTGTTTAAAGAGTTCAATTTGAAGCTTTAAACGAGTGTTTTCCACTCCCAGACTAAGCATGAAGTAAAATTTCGAGTTTAAAAAAGCTCCGTGCGCGACCCGAGACAATTTTTCACGGGGAATTTCTAAACTCGAAATTTTACTTCATGCGCCACGCGTATAAAACACTGATTTCAAGTGAGGTTAAAATATACATAAATTTCACAATATTTTAGTGTTTTATACGCACGGCGCATAAAGTAAAATTTCGAGTTTAGAAAAGCCCAGAAAATATGTCTCGGGTCGCTGCGCGACCCTCGACAAATTTTCACAGGGCTCTTCTAAACTCGAAATTTTACTTCATGCCTAATCTGGGAGTGGAAGACACACAAAGCTTCAAATTGAATTCTTTTAAAAACACAATGAATATCTAAAGATTTGAAGATAAACTCCCTGTATTTTGTATTTGATTGAAACGTTTTGGACACTTATAAGCGATAAAAACCACTTAAGCGAGTTTGTTAATATTTTTAAATTAGTATTACCTTATTATAACGTATAAATAATGATTAGTAATACTATATTTAAATAATATTGGTAAATTTACTTAAAAATAATTTCAAACCTGTAATACTTTCACGTATTTCACCATCACAACCCGCAATATTCAAACGCGAACATATATCGTCGAATTCACACTGTTTATGGTCACTTTTCTGAGCATTTTACCACATATTTGTTAGATCAATTTTTTTATGACGGTACTTCTTTCTACAAAAAAATTATAACTTGAAAAAGAGCAGTCAGAAGCAGATGATCCTTATAAATTTTTGAAGTATATTAATGTACTAATAAGGGGATGTTAACGTCCCAAAACGTTTTGATACGTTTTTTTTTTAAGTAAAAAATTGTAATCACATACATTTTATACAAAATTTAAGAGTTTGTTTAAAAAGTATTTGCGGAGGAAATCGTACACCAAAAGATAAACTTTAAATGATATCTTAAACTACATACCCTGGGCTACAGAATTCATCATAGATTATTTAAAAACACTTCGTAGCAACAATTGATAAAATAGAACTAATATTAAAGACAAGTACCCACTCGATCATTGCCTCGGTTTGAGAGCACATTAATAAAAAAATAGCGAAACTCAGGTAGCTGAAATTCTTGAAGTAATGGCTTATCTACTTTACTGTGGTAATATGAAAATCCTTTGAATTAAATGTTCATTTTTTCATTTTTGTCCATTGCTCAAATCACTGTGCGGCCGTCCTTTTTACACCCATTCGCAAGATTCTACGTAGTCAGTCAAATCAATTAAGTATAACAGTGATGTGCGCGGATATCTAATTTATGCGACTGGTCCACTTTAGTCGAATATAGGGCCTTTGCGGGTTATAGTCATACGTAAGGGGAAGGTTTGTTTACATTTATATTTGCTTCATACTCCCCAACGTTCTCAAGACGCAGAGTTTTATACGTTTAGATAGCGGTCGATTTTCACATTTAACTTTTGCGATACACCACACGGCACACGTGTACTAAATGTGAAAAGAATCGTGTAGGGTTGTATTTTTTTATTTCTTCACCCTATTCTCCTCCATTGTTTACTTGGCGACTATAAATCTGTGCCTACTTTTACCTGGAACACACAAAAGCCCAAACATCTGGATTCTGATGGGAGATTTACTGGCGATAAACGTGAAATAAGCTACCAAATTAGAGGACCACACTAACCCGAACACCTGGGCTACTGTACTACCATACGGAATGAAAGTGATTGCTTATGCCATCTCCTTCACACAGCTATTGAAATAGTGCATTTAATTGTATGTAAATATTTGAAGTAATGATTATTTACTGTTATGGTAATGTGTTGATCAGTATATTCAATACTGTTGATTTTAATAGCACGTTGGACTGTGCGAGATCAATGACTCATGGCTAGTGTGTTTCAATGACTTGATTTTTTACATAATTATTGTAAGATACTTAAAATTACAGTGTTTGCGTACGGAGATGAATATTGTCCTGTTATTCTAAAAATGGCAACCCTGCCTTATTAATAGACTAGATTTATAAGGGCTGCTGGGCTGTACAGGGTGATGCATTTTAGAATTGCCACATGTAGAAAACTTTTTTATTTGAAGAGTAACCGGTTTTGCGAGCCAGGGTCACTTTGTCGTGTTTTATTTAATGGCGAAAAAAAATGTATCTATCTCTAACTGTTTCCGCACTATAACCGGAAGTTGATAAAATGTTTTTATAAGTTACTGTAACTCATTTGTTTGTTTATAGCCAAACTGTAAAAACTTTCTTTTGGCAACTTTTCACGCCCATTGAAATGACATACGTGCTTTATTTCAAGGACGTTTCGTTTTTGTTTTCCTACTTTTTTCTTATTTGCGCGTATGGAAATATACATATCACTGAACAGCATATTTAATGCTGATTTTAACGATGTGCCATTTGTATACCTTGGTGAACAAATTATTTTTTGTTATTTACGACAAGCAAGGAAGCACTGTATGTCTACCAAGAGGGTTTATTTATAAAACAAAATATATACCACATCGATATCGTATTTTCAAACAAATCGCAGGTATCAATGATGTGCCACATGCATACTTTTGTCAAAAAAATGCCATTAACAAAGTTGCCACGACAACCGGTAAACAATTTCGTTACTTGTTTGCATCATTTTAATAGGCGTGAAATGTTGCCATAAGAACGTTTTTACTGTTTAATAATAACTTTAAAAACAAATGAGTTACAGTAACTTCATAAAAACGACATTTCATGAACTTCCGGTTATAGAGCGGAAACGGTTAGAGATAGATTAATTTTCTTTTCGCCATTGATTAAACACAAAAAAGTGACCTTGGCTCGCCAAACCGGTTTTTTAATATCTCTTCAAATAAAAAAGTTTTATATATGTGGCACCTCCAAAATGCACCAAGCTACACCAAATGCACCAACATAAAATATTGATTCATCATTTTAGTCAACTTTTAGCTTCTGTAATGTTACATCTAGTCTCTCGATTTTCATATTTTATTTTTTAATCATTTTTGGAAATTTGATCAACATTTGAAGTTTTGGTGATGTTTTAAAGTTTTTTTTTTAAATAAGACACATTTTCTTCACATTTAAAGAAATTCGTCGTCGCTCGTCTGTATTTCTCCTTAAGTTAGTTTTCATGTTTTCTACCGTTAAAACAATGTTTATTCAAACTGTTAACGGTGAAACATAAGGGGTGGATGTATTTTGAAATTCTTGTTTTTCTGGTTTTATACTCGGGGCGCATGGAGTATCATTCCGAGTTTAGAAAATTCTGAATTTGGATTTGGACGCTACGCGTCCAAATCCAAACGTTACGGCTTTTCTAAACTCAAAGTTTCACTTCATTCTTAATCAGGGATTGGAAACACTCGTTAGATGCTTCAAATTGAAAGTTTTTAATAAATATATACCTAAACGAAAAATAGGGGTAGGTGTATTTTGAAATCCTGTGATATTTTGAATCTGTTTTATATGCGTGGCGCATGAAGTAATTTTATATGTTTAGAAATGCTTGAAATTTTATTTCATGCTTAATCAAAGAGTGGAAACACTCATCGGGATATGTATACTTAAACGAGAAAATCCCTGTATATGTTTATTTATTTTACGAAAAGTGTACGTTCTGGTGATTTTTGTATAGTTATTTAATAAATTCTGTAATTATATTTTGCTTTTATCTGTCAAATTAGAACAATCCCTAGTATAAATTTAACCTTGTATAAATATTGAAGAACAATTTTACAATCTTGTAATAATAATTAAATGTCAACACGAGATCATATTGTAACAATATTTTAAAGTAAAAAATGATTCCACCTGGATTCATGGATGTGTCTGAATGTGTTTGTGGTGTCCAAATATTCGTAAATACGTAAATATAGCCAATTTACAAAAGGTGTATGGTGTGAAGGTTAAATACCAATATCAAATAAAAAAAGGATTTATTCTTTTTATCAGGCGATCAATATAAAACATTTTCAACGCACAGTTTTGTAAATTCACATACGAGATAAAGGAATACACGTAATATTATCAATTATTTGTTTGATACATTTACAAAAATACGGATTTTCTTGCAATGTAGTGTTTCAATGTTTAAGTTGACTTACTCGACGTTAAGGGAGTAAAGGGCGTGGGCTGTCATTGTTATCAGCAAGGTAAACGTCACATGGGGGAACCTATCTGATAAGATAATCTACATTTCAAATTGTTGAGAAAATTTGACATCGATATAGCTTATCAAAAAGCTAAGCTTCAATAATTTAATAAATATTTCAAAAATTGACAAAAAATGTATTAACACATAAATTACATACACAAGTAGAAACAAGATACGACTGTATAGTTGGTTGAAGTCTATGAAAACCTGTCCTAAATCTAAATTTAACTACGAACACTTATTCTAAATGAACTTTCTGTGAAATTATGCATAGATTTTGAAAATTTTATGGTAAACACACTTAATAATTGCCGTAAAATATTGCCAATGAATTATGTATACTAAACATTTGATAAATAATGTACTAAATATATTGTACGGTAATTACTGTTTTTTCACATGAAAAAAGAATATCATTGATTTTACTTAATAAAAGAAGCAAAAACCATTTCAAGGTGGCCAGAAAATAAGTAAAAAGGATTACGTAGCACGATTCGTTAATCAAATTTCAATTCATAAAAAATAAAAAATGAAAAATTTAAAAACAAATTAAAAAATATATTTTATGATTATTCAGTAAGTCTATTAAAAATATTTAATTAGAATTTATTTTTAAAATGTTGTACAAAATTATTGCCATTAACAATCGACTAAACATTTCATAAACATTTGTAATGTAATGCTGGTTATGATTTTAATCAATATATTTCAAAAATATTGCTGATTTCTTGTGACATATTAAGAATTTTAATGGGGCCGTGAGCCTTAATGAAGAACCATACAATATTTTTTTGTTTGGATTTCCTTGTCATAATTAATTAACGAATCAAGTTACCTAAAGCTTTTCACTCATTTTCTGGCCACTTTGTATTATTGAATAAGCATGAAGTAAAATTTCGAGTTTATAAAAACCTGATATTTTGAAATTTGACTTCATGCGCTTCGCGTATAAAACACTAAAATATTGTGAGTTAAAAATATACTGCTAACGCAGTATACTGAAAATTTAAATTTAAAACACTAAAATATTCTCAATACACTATTACGCTGTGAACCTTCAGATATTCGTCATTTCTGATAAGATATCAAATTAAACGAGTGTATTCCGCTCCCATATTAAGCATAAAGTAACATTTCGAGATTAGAAAAGCCTGAAAATTTAGTTTGGTCGAGTAGCAAAGCAGAGCGACCAAACCAAATATTCATTATTTTCTTTTCTTTTCTCGAAATTTCACTTCATGCGCCACTGACCTCAGGTGAAGTTTAAAGTATACTACTAAAGCAGTAGCTAAAGGAGTATATTCTGAACTGTACATCAAATCGGTGTTTTATACACGTGGCGCATGAAGTAAAATTCTGAGTTTAGAAAAGCCTGAAAATTTCGTTAAGTCGAAAATTTGTTTTCCTCGACTTTTTAAAATAATTTTAAATAGGGCTAGGTGTGCCAAGATATTTTTTCTAAGAAAAATAACTACCTTACGTTGTTACTTATATTAATACGAATGCGTGTGATTTTTTTCTGAATTAAAAAAAATACAAACTTTACCTAAAAGTTGAGATTTCCCTAAGGAGTCAATTTTCTCGTGATTTAAAAAAAAAAAACAGACCTTAACAACATTTAAAACAATGCGAGCAACTTAAATTCCCCAGAAAAAAAAATACACAAATTTTTACAACTATTAGTAACAATGGAAAATCTATAAATCCACTAAGGTCTAACTTTGAGCGCTTGTGCGGAGAGCAATTTTCATCCCTTTGAAAACTGTTGCAGCTCAAATTAAAGTTTATTTTATTCCGAATTGAATGCTTTTTGAATTTATCTAATCGGCTAAGATATTTAAGCAAGGGAGCGTTTTTGAGTGAGTAATGTGAACGTTTTGTAAATGCGAGTTTTTTAGGAGAAAAATTAAGAATGTATTAAATTTTTAAGATAATTGAAATTCGTTACAAAACAGCGTGTTTAGAATTAAATGAGTTTTAATTTATGCCGAAGTGCATTTTTTTAACAAAATAATTGTCTTTGTGACAAGCGCTCAAAGTCACAAGTCTCATTTAAGTGAACTTTTTAAAATATTTTTAAGTATAATTGAAATTGCCAATTCTTGGTTGCAGAATACTTCAAACATTAAAAGTGCGATTCTTTTCGCAATCTACAACAAGTTAGTCTTATAAAGACTATATCAAACACTTATTGAAACAACTACTTCCCGAGCTAATACCCCGACGGACATTGAATTATACAACAAGTGTTTGCTGTTACATACAGTAACCTACTATAATGTAACAATTTGGGTCAAATAATTTAGGGAATGGGACGTTTCATCGCCGGGCCAGTTCATCGCCTGGCCAGTTCATCGCCGGGCCAGTTCATCGCCGGCCGTTTCATCGCCAAGAAAGTTTATCGCCAGGCCAGTTCATCGCCAGGCCAATTGCGATAGGATATGTCAGGATAGGTTTGGATGGGTCAAGATAGGTAAGGATAGGTTAGGATAGGTTAGAATATGTTAGGATATGTTAGGATATGTTAGGATATGTTAGGATATGTTAGGATATGTTAGGATATGTTAGGGTATGTTAGGTTGGGTTAGGATAGGTTATGATAGGTCAGGATAGTTTAGGATAGGTTAGGATAGGTTAGGATAGGTTAGGATAGGTTAGGATAGGTTAGGATAGGTTAGGATAGGTTAGGATAGGTTAGGATAGTTAGGATCTCGGGCCGTCGGGCAACTGGCGAATCTCTTTGGAAGGGAGATGGGGACACCTGTAACCCCTACCGAGCGCGTCCCCAGGTGGCGGATAGGGGAATGCCCTCACCGGCTTGCCGGCGGGTAGGGGTGAAACAAAATAGCCCCCGCGGACCAACAGGATTGCACAAATTGGGAAACGGAAACGACACAGCCACGCACATGGACAAAATATATACAAAGTATGGAATACGCAACAAAGGAAAACAGGTTTACGGTGCAGGAGGCGGATCCTCCAGTACCGGTCGGAGACAAGGGCGGTAAAGCGGGCCCTTGCCGATCGTCATCCAACGACCGCGGGACGTTACCAGTGCGCCAACAGGCTGGGGACGCCTTAAATGCTACTGGGCAGATGAGGACGGACGAGCAAGATCCGTTTGCGAGGAGGTCGTCCATAACAAGGACGCCTCCGAAAACAAATCTAGGACCAAAGGCCAACGACACGCCAAAACCGTCGGCGATGGGCGACTATGTACGGCCAATGCAGGAAGGAGGAAACCTTCGCTTGCACCTAGGAGACCAAAGCATTGGGAGACCTCTCGATTCAGCAAACAGCGTAACACCGGAATGGGACAATACCTACATCTTTAACTGGAGCGATGAAGCAGACGGGGATAGGACCATTATAAGTACAAGAGGGGAAACAACCCCTGGGACTCCCGGGACGGGGTCCGACACGGACAGCCAGACTAGTGTGACCAGCGCAAACAAAAAAAGAAAGGCTTCCATGTCACCGGTTAAACACACCCAAGGAACCGAAAACAAACAAATAGCACTAGAGGAGGAAGCAAGAGTCAGGGAATCATTGGGAAACGATATTATGGATCTTCGAAAATTCGGACTGCAAACAAAAAATGCACATAAGACAGTTAAAAAACTCGCCACTAAGATCCATAACGCCTGGGCGAGAGAGAACGCAGTCAGAGCCCAAGTGGAGGCCCTCACAAACAACACCGAAAACAAAACAAGGCTAGTAGGCAATGACAAGGAGGATGCGGCGGCCCGGAACCCACCGAGCAAAAAATGCTGCACGGTCAAGGAGGGGGAGATATCTAGGCAAAGAAGAGAAATACAGACTCTAAGAAAAGAGCTGGAGCGAACGAAACTAGAGCTTCTAGAAGAAAGAAGCAAAAGACCGTTCGCAGGCAGCATTAGCCTGAGAGAGCGTTTTGACACAAACAAAAACCTGGAGAATTGTATGAGCATCATGGAGGCACCATGGGCAGAGGAAGATTACACAACAACTAAAACAACAAAGGGCACTTTTGGGCAGCTGCAAAAAAAGCGACACAATAAGGATAGTAAACAACGAAAATAAAGCAATCTACTGGAACGGCAAGGAGGGAAAGGTGATAGAAGACTTGCAAGAACAAAACAGCAAACCGGGGGAGGTAGCATACATCAGATGTACCACGCAAATCCCGAAAGAAAATGGGGCATGGGACTCGAAAGTAAGATACAGCTACTTCCTGATGATCGACCGAAAGGCGGACGAAAGAACGAAGAACGAACAGCTCTTCACAGGACTCACTAAGCTAAGCCACCTGCTGGTAGACACAGAGAGGGGACAACTGGTGACTGAGGTTCCAGGAAATGAGCTCGGGCGGATCAGAAAAATGACGGAGTACATTTTTGACGCATCGGGGAAAACGATAGAATTTGTGATCCCAAAACAACCACCGCAAGAACATGACAGGAAGAGAAGCCGATCCACTACAAACACGGCCACAACTGACCTGGAGGATGCAGAAGAAGGCAAACAAAAAACAGCAAGAGAACTCAGAGATGACTACCAGTGGAAGACTGTGAACAATAGAAAAAAGAAAAAGGACAAAGAGGAAACAATCTTAATTAAGCCAGCAGGAGAGCAAAGCTACGCCGAAACTGTCAAGGAAATAAAGAAGAGCGTGGACGCGAAAACCCTGGGACTAAAAATAAAAAACATAAGGAAGGCTAAAGATGGCTCAATACAAATTAAAGTCATCGATACCGAAGAGAAAGGCTGTGCAATGCTCAGACAAGAAATCTCCAACAAGATCGGAGCATCCACCGAAGTGGTCAGCAATAGGAAAGCGGTGTTCATCAGGAACATGGACGAGTCGGTGGATAAGGCGGAGGTGGAACTGATAGTAAGCAGCGTGACAGGAGCTGACAGAAGGGAATTAGAAGTACAAATGTCATCCAAACCCAACCGGGCAGGGCTACAATTCGCCGTAGTTAAGCTACCGACGACGGCAGCTAAGAAACTGCTACGAGAAGAACAGATTGACAGCGGATGGGGATGCTGGCACGCGGAGGAGCTAGCGAGACCTAGAAGGTGTATGAAGTGTCTGAACTACGGACACAGCAGACAGGACTGTCTGGAAGAAGCCCGAACAGACAAGCCCTGCTTCAAGTGTGCAACGGAAGGACACCGGGCAAAGGATTGCAAGGGTAACTTGAGATGCTACCTTTGCAACGTTGATGGCCACAGGGCGGACACCACGGCATGCCCGAAGTACAAACAGGAGCTTCACAACATAAAAGGGAAGAGAATAAAGCCAGAAGCCGACAGAGGAAGCAGGGAAAGGCAGGAGCCAACACCGCACCGGCCACCGTTATGAAAGTCCTCCAAGCCAACCTAGGCAGATCCAGAGCGGCAATGGATCTGACCGTAGCCAAGTGTGCCGAAAACGCCATAGACGTTGCAGTCATCTCAGAACCGAACGAAAAGATAGCCAGAGACAGTTGCCGATGGGCCACAGACCTACGCGAGGACGCAGCAATATATATGCCCCGCGGCAGGAAAATGGGGAAACCATTCAGAGGGAATGGGTTTGTAGGTGCCGAAATAAAGGACATCCTAGTCATATCCTGCTACCTCTCCCCTAGAGCGGACGAACACGAGCTCAGGAGAATGCTACTTACACTCACGAAGAAGCTAGAAGGAAAAAAGAATACCCTAATACTAGGTGACTTCAACGCTAAGGCAGTTGACTGGGGCTCAGAGACACAAGATAAGAAAGGGGATATCCTAACTGAATGGGCAGCAAGCAGGCACCTGACGGTACTTAACCATGGAGGAGTCCCTACCTTCGAAAGAGGCGGAGGTGGCTCCTTCATCGATGTGTCTCTAGCCTCGGAGGACGTAGCACGCAGAGTACGTGAGTGGAGCGTCAGCAGGGAGGAGAACATGAGCCTCCACAACGACATAAAAATAAGCATAGATACGAGAACAAGCGATGCCGGTACAACTGCACAAAATAACAAGGGATGGTACTACGATGATACTAAGGACGCAATCCTAATCAGAGAGGCCAAAAAGATCGAAGAAACCTCAGGCACTAGCGATACATCCGAAAGGCTGGATACTATGCTGACCAACATATGCACCACCGTATACAAAAGAAAGGAGACCCACAAGCCAAAAAGGAGAGGGCAAATATACTGGTGGAACGAGACGGTAAAGCAGGCCAAAGATATATGCAACTGGGCAAGAAGGGACATGACCAGAGCCCGAAAGAGAGCCACACCGGCGGAGACAGAGGCAAACAAAGCCGAATATAAGCAGGCAAAAAAGAAACTCGGCAAGGAAATAAAAAAAGCGTGGAGTAAACTCTGCGACGATCTTGACAAAGACACATGGGGCATAGGGTACAAGATAGTCACAGGAAAAATCGGAACTTAATCGGTCGTAGAGCTAACACAGCAGGAAAAAATGGAAGTCGCCAAAAATCTCTTCCCTAGAAGCCCCAACAACATCGTGAACCTGCACACAGAGGAAAGCCGATTCCCACCTTGCACAGCGGAGGAACTAATGGAAGCAGGACGTAAGATCAGGCCAAACAAAGCCCCCGGACCCGACGGCATACCAGGAGAAGTAATCAGAGTGCTAGCGTCAAAGGTACCAGAGCTGTTCCTACCTGCAATCAACAAGATGTGGGAAACTGGCACCTTCCCGAAGAGCTGGAAGGAGGCACGCTTAACTCTAATAGAGAAACAAACAAAAAACGGAGAAGAGACCGCATACAGGCCAATCTGCCTAATTAACGCAATCGCAAAGCTAGCAGAACACGTCATTGCAAGCAGAATGAGGAAGGACATGAGGACAAAGGAAGACCTCGCCGATAACCAGTTCGGATTCAGAGAGGGACTATCCACAATCGACGCGATAAAGTCAGTTTTGGAAAAACGCAGACACATTGGCAGGTACGCCGCACTTGTGACACTGGACGTCGTCAACGCCTTTAACTCTGTACCATGGAAAGGAATAATAGACGACTTAATACGGAGAGGAACGGAAGGGTACATCACAAGGGTGGTAAGCAGCTATCTCGCAGGAAGAAATATCATGGTCGGAAACGAAGAGCTGCAAATCGAATGTGGGGTCCCACAGGGGTCGGTCATGGGGCCACTCCTGTGGAACACCTTCTACGACGGTGTCCTAAAACTTCATATTGCCGATAACATCCAGACAGTGGGATATGCAGACGACATAGCGCTACTGGTGTATTCTAACAACGAAGACGACATGACCAGGGATATTAACAATGCGACGGAAACAATAGAAAGATGGCTTGGCGGGCATGGGCTTAAGCTGGCCCCCCATAAAACAGAGGTAGTACTCCTAGACGGAGGATTAAAAATAAAATCAGTCACGGCCACGGTAGGGAACACGCAGACAGCAAGCTCCCAGTCCGTCAAATACCTGGGGATGCACATTGGGAGAAATGGCAATATAGGGATCCACATACGGAAAGCAGCACAAAAGGCAGATAGAACGATCGCGAAGCTAAACAGAATACTCCCGAACATCAGGGGCCCGAGAGCGGGGAAAAGAAAACGATTAGCTGGCGTAATCAACTCGATCGTCCTATACGCCGCGCCAATATGGGCAGGATGGGTGCAGTGCAAGAAATATAACGAGATGCTGGGGAAGACTCAGAGGAAAGCACTCCTCAGAGTATGTTCGGCGTACTGCACCGCAGCAACAAGAGGCCTACAAGTGATCTCGGGCTGCACTCCAATACACCTCCTAGCCGAGCAGAGGGCAGCCAACTGGAGTAACGGGCAAACACAAACAATAACAAACAGGGAAGTGAGAAACAAATGGCAGCAGGAATGGGATGAAGAAACAAATACATCACAATGGACAAAAACGCTAATCCCAAATATAGACAAATGGGCAGACCGGAAACACGGGGAGATAAACTTCTACCTCGCGCAGCTACTCACGGGGCACGGCTGTTTCGCGCAGTACCTGCACAGGTTCAAATTGAAAGAGGACGACGGCTGTATGTACTGCGGGGAAATGGACAGCCCGGAGCACACCTTCTTCATGTGCAGGAAATTCTGCAAAGAGAGGGAAGAGTGCCAGGGCAAGGTTGGAAAAGAACTAAAAGCGGAAACCATAACCGAGACTATGCTATGCACAGAAAAAGACTGGACGACCATCCAAGACTTCGTTACGCACGTCCTGAAAACGAAGGAGGAGGATGAACGAAGAATGCAGACGGCGCAAGCGCTACATAAAACAAACGACAGCAACACTGTAACAAGAGGCTCAATCAACTAGGGTCAGCAGAAAGCTGGTCCGGGCGCCACACCTTGAAGTTTAAAGCCACGAACGGCGGTACCAAGGTGAAAACACACACGCCAAGTGGGAAGAGGGTTTTAGTGGATGAGAGCTCCACACTCAGGCTGGAAGAGCTTTCCCTACCCACACAAATAAAAAAAAAAAAAAGGATCGGTTAGGATAGGTTAGGATAGGTTAGGATAGGTTAGGATAGGTTAGGATAGGTTAGGATAGGTTAGGATAGGTTAGGATAGGTTAGGATAGGTTAGGATAGGTTAGGATAGGTTAGGATAGGTTAGGATAGGTTAGGATAGGTTAGGATAGGTTAGGATAGGTTAGGATAGGTTAGGATAGGTTAGGATAGGTTAGGATAGGTTAGGATAGGTTAGGATAGGTTAGGATAGGTTAGGATAGGTTAGGATAGGTTAGGATAGGTTAGGATAGGTTAGGATAGGTTAGGATAGGTTAGGATAGGTTAGGATAGGTTAGGATAGGTTAGGATAGGTTAGGATAGGTTAGGATAGGTTAGGATAGGTTAGGATAGGTTAGGATAGGTTAGGATAGGTTAGGATAGGTTAGGATAGGTTAGGATAGGTTAGGATAGGTTAGGATAGGTTAGGATAGGTTAGGATAGGTTAGGATAGGTTAGGATAGGTTAGGATAGGTTAGGATAGGTTAGGATAGGTTAGGATAGGTTAGGATAGGTTAGGATAGGTTAGGATAGGTTAGGATAGGTTAGGATAGGTTAGGATAGGTTAGGATAGGTTAGGATAGGTTAGGATAGGTTAGGATAGGTTAGGATAGGTTAGGATAGGTTAGGATAGGTTAGGATAGGTTAGGATAGGTTAGGATAGGTTAGGATAGGTTAGGATAGGTTAGGATAGGTTAGGATAGGTTAGGATAGGTTAGGATAGGTTAGGATAGGTTAGGATAGGTTAGGATAGGTTAGGATAGGTTAGGATAGGTTAGGATAGGTTAGGATAGGTTAGGATAGGTTAGGATAGGTTAGGATAGGTTAGGATAGGTTAGGATAGGTTAGGATAGGTTAGGATAGGTTAGGATAGGTTAGGATAGGTTAGGATAGGTTAGGATAGGTTAGGATAGGTTAGGATAGGTTAGGATAGGTTAGGATAGGTTAGGATAGGTTAGGATAGGTTAGGATAGGTTAGGATAGGTTAGGATAGGTTAGGATAGGTTAGGATAGGTTAGGATAGGTTAGGATTGGTGAGGATAGGTTAGGATAGGTTAGAATAGGTTAGGATAGGTTAGGATATGCTATAATAGCATCAGTGTAGACATGGGATGTCAGCTACCGTCATAATCACATTGGTTGACGTCATAATTACCTCAGTAACACCGAAAGACGTTCTAATAACGTATTATTATACTAAATAACGTTCCTGTCGATATATTAACGTTTGTAGACGTCAAATAATGCCAATAGGGGTCATAATAACGTTGCAAGGTTAAATAGAAAGCTTCTTTGGTGCCATAATGACGTTAGTTGGTACATCTAGAACATCCGTTACAGTTAGTTGACGTCATAATTACGCCAGTAACACTAACAGACGTTTTAATATCGTTATATTACGCCAAATATCATAGCTCTCGACATATTACCGTTTGTAGACGTCAAATATGTTAACAGACGCCATAATAACGTTACCAGGTGACATATAACCTTCTTTGGTGACATAACAACGCTGGTAGAGCTGAAACATCAGATATCATCATAATCACGTTTGTTGACGTCATAATTATCTCAGTAACAGACGTTCAAATAAAGTTATATTACATCATATAACGTTGCTATCGACATATTAACGTCAAATGATGGTTACAGACGAGATAGGTTAGGATAGGTTTGGATAAATTAGTGGTCAATTTCCAGAACTAGCTAATATTTGAAATTTTACCATTAGATATGATCTTACTTTCAAAATTTATTTTATAAAAATATTGGCGATGAACAGGCCTGGTGATGAAACGGCCGGCGATGAACTGGCCCGGCGATGGAACGGCGGCGATGAATCGGTGGCGATGAATCGGCGGCGATGAAACGTCCTAGACCGAATAATTTAGGCCATCTATAGACGCGTTTCGAGATTTATCTCTCATCAGTATAGCTTTGCCATTTCCTTTAAACAATTTGACACCTTAGACTGGCGGTCACGTTACCATTCAAACATAAGTATATGATATAGTCTTTGTAAGACTAACTTGTTGTAGATTGCGAAAAGAATCGCATTTTTAATGTTTGAAGTATTCTGCAACCAAGAATTGGCAATTTCGATTATACTTATGTTTGAATGGTAACGTGACCGCCAGTCTAAGGTGTCAAATTGTTTAAAGGAAATGGCAAAGCTATACTGATAAGAGATAAATCTCGAAACGCGTCTATAGATGGCCTGAATAATTTGACCCAAATTGTTACATTTACAGTAGATTACTGTATGTAACAGCAAACACTTGTTGTATAATTCAATGTCCGTCGGGGTATTAGCTCGGGAAGTATTTGTTTCAATGAGTGTTTGATATAGTCTTTGTAAGACTAACTTGTTGTAGATTGCGAAAAGAATCGCACTTTTAATGTTTGAAGTATTCTGCAACCAAGAATCGGCCATTTAAATTATACTTATGTTTGAATGGTAACGTGACCGCCAGTCTAAGGTGCAAAATTGTTTAGAGAAAATGACAAAGCTATACTGATGAGAGATAAAACTCGAAACGCGTCTATAGACGGCCTGGATAATTTGACCCAAATTGTTACATTTACAGTAGGTTACTGTATTTGACGAATAAAGCACTAATAACCTTTCTTCTCACTTTTATTTGAATTACCAAATGTGCATACATTGATGATGTTTTTGCCATTATTAGAAGTGATTTTAATATTGATTCCTTTATCACATCCCTCAATAATTTCCACACTAGCATTAAGTTTACACATGAAATAGAACAGAATAAATCCTTACCATTTTTAGATCTTCTCATTACTAGAAATAATAATAAATTAGATTTCCAAATATTTAGAAAACCTACACACACCTTTAATTACCTCCATGCCGATTCCTATGCCCCAATGAAATATAAACTAGCATCATATTTAATCACCTCATCCACAGAGCCCTCAGCATACCATTATCCACAAAAAATAGGGAAAAGGAATTCAACATCATCCATAGTATCGCGATAAATCTCAAATATAACCCCCAGACCATTCACAAATTAATTAATATGCATAAATTCAAAATTAAACTTCTTAATACCACCTCTCTTTCACCGATTAACCCCAACACAGATACAAAATTCATTCGATTAATTTATTCCCCCAATTCAGAAAACCACTTCAAGAAATTATACAAAAAATTCAACCTAAGCCCCGCGTTTTATGTTAATTCTAAACTACGGCAACTTTTAGGGAACACATTCAACAAACCAGATGAACTAGACCAATCTGTTATTTATTCAATCGATTATTGTAATTGTGATAAAGTGTATATTGGTCAAACACAACTTAATCTAAATACCAGATTTAAAGAAGACTTAGCACACGCCAAATATCTTAATTATAAAAAATCTGCAGTGGTTAACCATTTACTAGAAACCGGCCACAAAATCACAATAAAGAACATAAAATTATTAAAACAATCATCAAATTATCGATTAAACATGTTAGAAGCCATTGAAATGAAAAAAACATGAAAATAAATTATTGAATTTTGATTTAAGTCCACTTCACAATACATTATTAGATTTAATTGCACCACCTTAATCTGTGTTTTTCCCCTAATCCACTTTACCTGGTTGTACCGCCACCCCCATTCCCTCGGCTCACCTCTTAATTTACGTTTTTTTTTCCCTTTTTGCACTCCCACCGCCTTTGTATTATAATCTGCCTATCTATATATAGTTTAAAATTTCTGTTTTGTATTTAGTGTTAATCCATTGATAATGATCACTTTGTGTCCGAAATGTACATTTGATAATTCAAATAAAAGTGTGAAGAAAGGTTATTAGTGCTTTATTCGTCAAATTAATTTGATCTTCACGTAACTCACAATCAATTTATTTAGGTTACTGTGGGTAACAGCAAACACTTGTTGTATAATTCAATGTCCGTCGGGGTATTAGCTCCTGAAGTAGTTGTTTCAATGAGTGTTTGATATAGTCTTTGTAAGACTAACTTGTTGTAGATTGCGAAAAGAATCGCACTTTTAATGTTTAAATTTTTTTTTAATTTGAGCTGTGTGTTTTAAGAATTTTTTTCTAGAAAAAAGAAACTCCTCACATTGATACTAATATTAATAAGATTGCGTGTGACTTTTTTTCAGATTTTTAAAAAAATAAAGCATTTCACCTAAAAATTTAAATTTTTATATAAATTTCAAAAAAAGCACAGATGATCTTAACAACATTAGAAACAAATCAGGCTACTTATTTTTTTAAGAAAAAAATATTTTCACCAATTTTAGTAGCCATAGAAAATCGTTAAATCTACTAAAGCCTAACTTTGGATGCTTGTGCTGAGCGCAATTTTTAACCCTCTAAAAACTTTTGCAACTCAAATTAAAGCTGGTTTTATTCCGAATAGAATGCTTTTCGAATTAATTCAACCGTTTAAGTTATTTAAGCAAGGGAGCGTTTTGAGTGCGTAAAGTGAACATTTTGTAAATGTTTTAGGAGAAATATTAAGAATATATAAAATTTTTAAGATAATTAAAATTCGTTATAAAACAGCGTATTTAGGATTAGATGATCTTTAGTTTAAGCTGATGCGCATTTTTTTAACACAAGAATTGTGTTTCGAGCAAACGCTCAAGGCAAACGCTTAAGTCGATTTACTTTCAGGCTTTTCTAAACTCGAAATTTTACTTCATGTGCCACGCATATACAACACTGAAATATTGTGACGTTCAATATACAGTGTACATAAACATTTTTCGTGTAGACTGTGTACACATACAGTCATTTCGTATTTTCATTTATTGTACTCAGTACTTTCTCCTTATATATGTACTTAACAACTTATTGTTACGTACTTGAACTTAATACTGGAGTACATTTTGTGTAGAGTACTTGTTCTCAGTACTCGAGTACATTTTACTTGTACGCGGAACAGCTCTGCGTAAAAGTAAGAAATATTTTAATGAGATGATTCAAAGTTTGTACTCTCCTTACCAGAGCTGGGCAGGATTCGAATCATTCAGGATTCGATTCCCGGATTCGAATCCTTTTAGAGGATTCAAAAGAGGTATTCGAATACTTTAGTGAAAACGGATTCGTGATCCGGCTTCGTTACATTTTTTTAAAAGGATTCGTATTCGAACCCAGACGTAGATGATTCGAATCCTTATAAAAGGATTCGAATTCTTATAAAAGGATTCGAATCCTTATAAAAGGATTCGAATCCTTATAAAAGGATTCGAATCCTTATAAAAGGATTCGAATCATTATAAAAGGATTCGAATCCTCATACACGGATTCAAATCTTCTCAAATAATTAGAATCTTCGCTATTAAGGCTGGGATTCAAATTCGATTAATTCAAATAGTTTAATATTCTAATATGAATATTTAAATCACTAAATTTTTCATAATATAAATATTTACATTTTCGAATAATTCAAATATTTGTGAATGCATACTTGCTTACTTAAGCATGAAAAATTTCCAACCTTAATAGTATATTTTTAACTTCACTTGAAATCAGTGTTATATACGCGTGGCGCATGAAGTAAAATTTCGAGTTTAGAAAAGCCCCGTGAAAATTTGTCTCGTGTCGCTGAGCGACCCTCGACAAATTTTCTACGCGGGGCTTTTCTTAACTCGAAATTTTACTTCATGCTTAGTCTGGGAGTGGACAAGACTCGTTCTTAGAAGTTTCAAATTAAAGGATCACTCTAGATTACTAAGTTTATTACCATTTTACAAAGGCTACAACTCGAAGGACCAATCATGGTCTTCGGAGACCGATGGATACCTGTAGTCCTTCGGGGTCTCGAAGTTTTTTTACAAGAAAACAACGAATATCTAAAGGTTTACAGCATGGATAGGAAAGTAAACATCCAATTTTAAAAAAATATCGAAGTTGAGTTGTTTTTCAGTGCATTTTTAACTTTACTTTAAATCAGAGCAAACATTTGTCTCGGGCCGCTGCACGAACCTCGACAAATATTCTACGCGGGGCTTTTCTAAACTCGAAATTTTACTTCATGCTTAACTCTTTTATAAAATCGACGTATGTAATATAATAAATCATTAATTGAAATCATAGAAAAAGATGCAAAATTTTACCTAAAATTAACTATTAGAGTTAACTTTATAATTTGCTGGGCTCTCAATGGGTGAATATTCTATTTCTAAGAAAAGCCATATTTATTTAATATTAAAGTTGCACTTAATATAATAAATAACAAACTGTGAATAAATCGACAAAAATCTAGAAATATCGAAAATCTCGACATGTAGAAAATCTTGACGGCCCACTCCCAGACTAAGCATGAAGTAAAATTTCGAGTTTAGAAAAGCCCCGCGAAGAAAATTTGTCGAGGGTCGCGCAGCGACCCGAGACAAATTTTCACGGGGCTTTTCTAAACTCGAAGTTTTACTTCATGCGCCACGCGTATAAAACACTGATTAAAAGTGAAGTTAAAAACGCACTGAAAACCAACCCAACTTCGATATTTTTTCAAAATTGGATGTTTTCTTTCCTATCCATGCTGTAAACCTTCAGATATTCGTTGTTTTCTTGTTAAGAAACTTCGACTCCTTGTAGTCCATCGGTCTCCGAAGACCATGATTGGTCCTTCGAGCTGTAGCCTTTGTAAAATGGTAATAAACTTAGTAATCTAGAGTGATCCTTCAATTTGAAACTTCTAGGAACGAGTGTTGTCCACTCCCAGACTAAGCATGAAGTAAAATTTCGAGTTTAGAAAAGCCCCACGTAGAAAATTTGTCGAGGGTCGCGCAGCGACCCGAGACAAATTTTCACGGGGCTTTTCTAAACTCGAAATTTTACTTCATGCGCCACGCGTATAAAACACTAATTTAAAATAAAGTTCAATAACATATACATCATCATTAATTAAAATCATTATTTAATTACATATTTAGTCGGTAAATGAACATTTTTGTTAATAGAAACTGATGGAGTAAAATTTTACTGGTTGCAAATTATAGATTCAAATTTATTTTTAAAGGTTTTGTATCCGTGATTCAAAAATGAGGATTCGAATCTTTGATTCGAATCATATTTTTCACGTACGAATCCTTTATTCGAGTATTCGTGATTCGAATCATATTAGGTGATTCGGATTCGTGATTCGAATCCTGTTTTTGAGGATTCATCCCAGCTCTGCTCCTTACAACATTTAAATTTTTTCAAAATATTTCATCTTAAAGTAAGGCCGTAGTTAATACAATATGCTGAGTTTAAATTTAATTTTCTTGTATCTCTCGGCGATTCTGTTCAATATTATTATATAATCTCACATTGTCCTATTTTAAAATAATCATGTTACCTTCCTATTTCGCTGATCGTAAAAAATAATCTTACT
Organism: Philonthus cognatus; assembly: GCA_932526585.2. NCBI lineage: Eukaryota > Metazoa > Arthropoda > Insecta > Coleoptera > Staphylinidae > Philonthus > Philonthus cognatus. The sequence continues at coordinate 96,910,809 of OW052243.1, forward strand.
TTCCACTGCCTTATTATTAAGCGCATTCTTAAATCATCTTCGTGGACACGAAGGCGAGAAGCTAGCTCGGGTAATAATTAAAAATTACCATATAATAGAAAATAGGCTCAAGATCACATTCTTGACGATCTTGCGCCGATGACGCTGACGTAAGGTGAAATTGCGAAATGCGCAAATTAATAACATCCCGCTACATTTCGAACCTAGGAATTCGCTCCGGCCATTTTCCCAACTGGTAATTGACTTACTTATTGGCATCGAAAAAGACTCGCATTAGTTCCCACAAGCTTGTACGACGATTGTAATTGGTGTAAAAAAAGTAATAATATTTTTAGGTTTATGTAATAGAAACAGAACAATCATGTGTAATTGCGGAGATATTTTCTAAAGTTGCTCATGGACGCGATTTAATGTTCATGCAATAATAAGTCACTTATTGTCGTTGAGATCTTATTGAAGGTTGACTTGCAACTTACTTAGATACTACCAGAGCAGTTTAAAGAGACAAAAATCATTTTTAAATGATGACATAGCTAACTATGGTTTCCATTTAAAAAAACGCAAGTTTGTGATATATCCCGAAAACTAATGTCAATATAAAATAACTGGTCAAATTTTATTATTCAGTGTAAAATTATCTAAAACTTTGCAAAATATAGTTTTTTTCTATCTCTTTTAATACCTGAGAGAAATCTATTTGAAAAAATCGAAACTATTCACTTTTTTCAAAATATCTAGTTACCCTTGACTTTTTCAAAAATTTTAAAAGTGTCTTTTTATTCAGCTCGTGTAACTACACTACTCTTATAGTTTCCGAAATCTCCATAGAAAACATTCTAAAGCAAGATTTAAAAAAATACTGTTATTTTTTATTTCTTGATATTTCTTGAATAACTTTCTCATTTATCACTTGGTGAAACATTTTGAAATAATATTGAAGGATAGATTAAAAACACTTGGTTTGTTTCACTATTTGTTTCTATTTACTCGACTAGTTTCGCTTTTTACGGCATTATCAAGAGTGGATTACAGAGGAAACCGACCGGCTTATATATAATCAGGTTATTTTTTAATCTTGCTGTAACAGTTTCTTTTAATACTGATCCAACTATATATTTTTTTAATTTCACAATATTCTAGTGTTTTATACGCGAGGCGCATGAAGTAAAATTTCAAGTTTAGAAAAGCCTGAACATTTAGTTTGGTTAGAAGCTTCAAATTACTAAGAAAATAAATAATCCCATTATATATATAAAATATTAAGCTAAAGTTAAAATTTTGTAATAAAATTAACGATTTTAGAAGAACGTTTTCTTTGAAACATTTTTAAAAATTCAACAGTATATCAAATCAACATAACGTTCATAGGATCTACACAGAAATGAATAAATTTGATTGGCCATAATTGAAACTGAAATATCTTCGTTAGATATTCCAAAATATTGAATCAAAGTTGAAATTTGATTTGTTATTTTGACAAATAAAGCACTAATAACCTTTCTTCACACTTTTATTTGAATTACCAAATGTACATTTCGGACACAAAGTGACCATTACACTGCACCACAAAAAAATATTTTTTTCGTGTTTCCTGCACCATATTAGTTAAATTATATTCATTTTATGCTAATAAAAATGAAAATGACAATGAAAATGTTTTATTAGCTCTAGTTTCTGTGATACATAGTCGTGATCGTGATCTTTTTACTTTTCTCTTGTATGCGAGTTCCGGAGCATCCCTACACACAAACCAACAGTAATCCGCTAGCATAGCTTCATTCCAACGACCCTGATATCTTCGTTCCATTACAGAAATATCCTGGTGGAACCTTTTCCCATGTTCATCACTAACAGCACCACAATTGCGAGGAAAGAAGTCTAGGTGGGAGTGGAGAAAATGGATCTTTAGGGACATGTTACATCCGAGTTGATGGTATTTTTCCAGGAGTATTTTTACTAACTGACTGTAGTTTTCATCTCTTTTGTTTCCCAAAAATCCACGAATCAGTCCCTTCAGAGCTTCCCAGGCTTCCTTTTCTTTCCCCTCCAAAACTTCGTCAAACGCAGGATCCCTAACAAGTTGACGAATTTGTGGCCCGACAAAAATTCCCTCTTTAACCTTTGCATCACTTAGTTTCGGGAATTTGTCTCTCAAATACCTAAAAGCCTGTCCATCTTTGTTCATACTTTTGACAAAATTCTTCATTAAACCCAATTTAATATGTAAGGGTGGAAGATGAATATCTTTTGGGTCCACAAGTGGCTCAGCAACGATATTTTTTTCGTAAGTATTGAGATTTCTTGCAGGCCAGTCTGCTCTTATGTAATGTGAACTTCTGTCTCTACTATCCCACATACACAAAAAGCAGCAGTATTTAGTGTACCCTAATTGCATTCCTAAAAGTATAGCAATGACTTTTAGATCAAAAAAGTATAGCTCTTATGTAATGTGAACTTCTGTCTCTACTATCCCACATACACAAAAAGCAGCAGTATTTAGTGTACCCTAATTGCATTCCTAAAAGTATAGCAATGACTTTTAGATCATAAAAGTATAGCTCTTATGTAATGTGAACTTCTGTCTCTACTATCCCACATACACAAAAAGCAGCAGTATTTAGTGTACCCTAATTGCATTCCTAAAAGTATAGCAATGACTTTTAGATCACCACAAATTTTCCACTTGTGTTCATTGTAATTGATTGATTCGAGGAGAGTTTTCATGTTAATGTAAGTCTCTTTCATGTGAACTGCATGGCCAATAGAAATAGAAGGAAGACGGTGTTCGTTGTGCAGTAATACAGCTTTTAAGCTTAGCTTAGATGAGTCGATGAATAACCTCCATTCTGTTGGATGATAGTTCATTTTGAGACAATTCATTAATCCATAGACGTCGATACAAACAACAAGATTGGTATTCTTCCCAAAAAAAGAGAGCAGGTTTCGCTGACGTTTTCTATACTGTGAAACTCTGACATCGTGTTGGAGAAGATTCCACTGCTGTAGTCTTGACCCTAGAAGTTCTGCCTTCTACCGTGACAAGTCTAGATCTCGAATGAGATCACTTAATTCTGCTTGACTCAATCTGTGTGGTGTTACTAGTGTATCATCTCTTACCTCAAAATCAGGGTCATTTGATGTGAAACGCTTATTTGCTTCTTCTTCTTCTTCCATTTCTACCTCATTTCTACCTTAATTTTCCAAATCATAAATTTGTGGTGGGGTAGGAACTGGTAAACTATCCGAATGAGGAATAGGTCGAATGGCAGATGGAAGATTCGGATATTTAACTGTTCCCCTTTTCTTCATTGACAATCCTGCTTTTATGGGCGGAGTTGAGCAGAAATAGCAGTCATTTTTATGGTTATTAGGCTTTCTCCATACCATAGGCACAGCAAAAGCCAAAGAACTTTTTTTTATTTTTCAGCCATTCTCTTAGTATAACCGAACATTGGTTACAGCATATGTGTGGAACCCATGACTTATCCTGGTCCCCTACTTTCATACCAAAGTAATGTTGGTAAGCAGTTTTCACAAGAGGCGTGATATTTCGCTTCTGTGATGAAAATGTTATTTCACCACATATGTAACAAAAATTGTCTACTGAATTTACACAATTCCTTGGCATTTTGATTTATATTAATAATTCCGCACTAGTTAAACAATAGGAAACTCACATAAATCACTTCACTAGTTATAAACATAACCTACAAACATTATGGAATGTTAGTTTTGTCAGTTTACAGGTATGCCAAATGTCATATACAAAATTTTCCAAAAAATTAAAATTTACACCCTTAAGAAACAACATACAACTTTATCTCCTAACCAAGAGCTAATATGTAATTTTTAATGTCATTTTCGAATTCAGCGGGTGAAAATACATAAGTATTAGCTAATTTTGAGTCCGAAACATTTTCATTGTTGCGCAGTGTTATCAATGGATTAACACTCACTTGATTTGTTATGTTTTCATTCATCAGTGTATTTTTTTAATTAATTAATGTGTATTCATTTAGAATAATTTCTGATCAAATAAGTTGTTGATTGATTGTCTACCGTTGGTTTTCATTCCCAGATTAAGCATGAAGTAAAATTTCGAGTTTAGATAAGCCTGAAAATTTGGATTCGCCGGGGCGCGCAAGCGAAGCGAAAGCGATTATTTTTTTAAGTAGTTTTCATGCAATTGGTGTATTTGAAAATTGTTCAATTTGAAGTTTCGAACAAATGTTTCTGCTCCTTGATTAAGTATGAAGTACAATTTAGAGTTAGAAGAGCCTGAACGTTTGGATTTGGACCAAATCCAAATTCAGGCTTTTCTAAAAATTTTGCTTTACGCTCCACGCTTATAAAACAATGATTTCAAGTGAAGTTTAAAAACACACAATTACATCTTTAATTAGAGTAACACGAAATCAGATATTTAGTCCATTATGAACGATTTTCAGTGTTAATAATAAATAATAATTGGTAACTCTTTATTCGAGTATTCGTGATTCGAATCATATTAGGTGATTCGGAATCGTGATTCGAATCCTTTTTTTTGAGTATTCGTCCCAGCTCTGAAATCTGGTGATTTTTAAGATGCTATATCACCACCGACCCTGACAGAATATGTAATAAGAAGGGAAACAAGTACTAGTTAATTTATATTTATGAATATGTGTTTTTCCGACATGAAGCAGATTTAAACCATGTCAACTAGAGGGCAATAAAAATGAACCTTGAACATGACACCTTGCCAATTAGGGCGTCATTACTGTATTGCTCTTACAATAATAATCGAGATGAGCAATCATCTAATTCCTTATCAAAGCAACCAAACGCTTCAAATAGATTTTCTAAAAAGGACATAAGACTTGCCGCGACCGATAATTGGAAGGGAATCAATACGGGCGGCACGTAAACGGGTTTCCCGGAATAAATAAATACATATTGGATTGGTGGTTAACTGTCGATAGCAGTACATTGGGAATGTTAATTTATTATTTGCTTTTGAGTTATTAAATTATTCAATGGCTATAGAAGTAAAGGTAATTGCTTTTGAGGCAAATTATAATACATAGAAGTTTTCACGTTCTTAAATATCAAAATAATTTTTGACATTCGAATCAGCGAATTTTCCACGAAGTTTAGAGGCCAGTTAATTGGCGCGTCTGAAAAAGTGAGATACTGTCTGTGTCACTACAAAAACCAGCAGCGGAAATCCAGAGTCTCGCGTGGAAAAAAACAACATTATCCCACTTACTTATTGTTTGCTTTTGGGTTAAAAAATTATTTAATAGTACTAAAGGTAATTGCTTTTGAAGCGAATTATAACAAACTGAAGTTTTCACGTTCTTAAATGTAAAAATAATTTTTGACATTGAGTCAGTGAATTTTCCGGGAAGTTTTAAGGCGTCTGGAAAAGTGGAATACCGTTTATGTCATTACAAGAACCAGCCGCGAAAATGCTGAGGCACCTAGAAAAACAACATTATCCCACTTAAGGAAACTTCTTCGCATGTGGAGCATAACGTGTTTTTACATACGAGTGTAATCAAGAATGGTACAAGCAATTACGGCGTGGCGGCAACAATGCGTGCGTGCCGAGGAGATTTTAGGTCTCAGATTGATGGAGCTGGTGCCTCCATACCTGTATTTCCCGAGACATTTCCCTGACTCACTCGGCGCGGAAACACGTCAGGGAAATTTCTGGAAAAATCCCATCTCGGCGACGATCTTTAAATAATGCATGTCCATCAGCTCGCCAAAATTTTACTCCGGATGTTTTATGTACAGTTTCTTTCTTTCTATTCTATTCTAGGGTCCATTAATACGTCACAGTGTTTTCTTTTTTCTAAATAAAAAGGATTGCATCAGAAAAATCTGAAACTACTCCGCGAAAATAAACCAAAGGAACAATTTAACTCGTTATTCAGAGGCTTATTTAAACTTGAGCCCAAGGTCTTAACAAATATTATGGTTCAGATCGGGCTTACAGCGGATTAAGAAAAACCATTTATTCCAGCCAAGGGAAGCGCGTAAACAATGGTAATCAAAATTGCGAGTAATGATAGTTATTGACAGGCATTTTACCAAGAATACTTTTACGGAAGAGTTTAAAGTAGCATAAACTATATGATATTTGGTTGACATTAACATAATCCACATTTTTAATTTAATTGTAAATTCGAGCGATATACCGGAAGTATGGAAGTTAGGTAATGTTACGCGAGTTTTCAAGAGTAGAGATAAGTCCAACATTTTAAACTATCGTCCAATAACAATTATAAATAACTTTCCGAAATTATTTGAAATGATGCTATATCGATATACCGGGTGTTTGATCAAGTGTGGCTAGCTGTATCTCAGAAACTATGTAGCGTAGCATGTTGGGGTAAAATAATTGCAGAGTGAAATTGGCTAAAATAAATCACTGGAAATTAGTTTTAAGTCCCTACCTGAGCCGCTAGAGGGCGTAACATCTATCGCCAAATACAAAAACAGATTTTTATCAAAAAACTGCTAAATTGAACTAGGTTAAAAATATACAAATCGTAATCTACACTAAAATATCTACATAAAATACAATTTTCTATCTTGACACTGCATCAAAAAAACTTGTCATTACAACTTTGAAGTATGTGATTTGAATGTCCTAAATGACTTGTATTTATACATCTAGGGAATGTTGACTACGCCTATAGGTATATGTATACTTAAAAACATATATCCATCGGCGTAGTCAGGATTTTAACCAGGGAGACGCATAAAAAACTTAATTCAAATCTTAAGCAACGTTAATTATTAGTGTTTTATTCTAGTTTTTTTAAATAGTTGAAAGTTGTTGATAAGAAACCAAATCTCTGTTTTCGTGGTATTCTAAATAAAGATGATGATGATGATGTGTGTTTTTAGACTTTACTTCAAATCAGTGTATCACACGCGTGGCGTATGAAGCAAAATTTCGAGTTTAAAAAAGCCTGAAATTTTATATCAAGCTTAATCAAGGAATGGAAATACTCGTTTGAATAACATTGAACGTTTCAATAAACATAAGGCGCTGAAAGAAGAAAATCAAAGTAAATACTGAATTTTATTTAAAATTTACTTAAATAATTTAATAAATTTGTGAAAAAAAACATTAGGTAAAGTGAATATTTTATTTGAAAATTCAACAGATTGTTCATTCAACATAAAATTCTGAGAAATATGTAGAGATTGTGTTTACAGTTCACAAAAAAACATTTTTTATGGGAATATATTGTTAAAAAATGGTGATGTGTCCATCATAGTACTTTCCCCCGTAAATTGCGTATTAAATCACTTTTAAAATATTTGTAGCATTATTATTTTCAAAATGTCTTCAACTTTTTGATAACTACAACTTTTATTTGAAACATTTTTCAATTGTATCAACACATACACTGAGACAAACCAATAACTAGATAAAAGAACATTATTTATTAATTATCTCAAAAACTAAGAGCGCTATGACAAAAAGTGAAAATACAAAAAATCTTTAATATTTTATTACCTACAACTTGTATTTGAAACATTTTCCAATTGTATCAACACACACACTGACACAAATCAATGACTAGATAATAAACACTATTTATTAAATATCTCAAAAACTAAGAGTGCTATGACAAAAAGTAAGTGAACAATACATCTTCATTTTGTTATTATCTACAAATTTTATTTGAACGAATTTTTTGTTTGATGAACATTTATTGAAAAAATCTGAAAAAACTGAAAAACGCTAAGAGTAAAGTACCACTTCCGGTTTTCCGATTTTCACCAAAAGCTTTTCAGTTCTTCCGATTGTAACAAAAAGCTTAAGTTTTAAGTTTCATCTCGATATCTTTAGCGGTTTTTGCGGTACAGCGCACACAGACAGACAGACAGACAAACAGACAGACAGACATTTTTCAAAAATGGTCTTATTCGACTCAGGGGACCTCAAAACGGATATTTCCGCAAAAATTTTTGATTCGAAAATTTTCACGAAAACAATACTTTCCCTTTGTATTACATACAGGGGAAAGTAAAAATATTCCCATAAAATAAAAATTGATTAGATTTTTCTTTTAAATATTTTTTTTAACAATATATTCCCATAAAATATTTTTTTTTTCTAGCCCCAAGTTTTAACTATAACAATTTTTTTAAAAATGAGCTATTCTTCAAAAATATAAAAGTCCATTTTTTGAGTGCTTACTTATTTTATTTCTAAGAGCACTGAGCAAACACAAGTAATTTTAACTTTGTAAATAAGTTTTAAATTAATTGTTTTTTACTGCAAATCAGCTTAAAATTTATTCATTTCTGAACACAATTTGTAGATTTAACTTGGATTGAACAATCCTCCGATTTAAAAAATGTATTAATTTCTGATCACAATTTGTAGATTTAACTTGGATTGAACAATCCTCCGATTTAAATAAAATAAACACAAATTGACTCTAAATTAATTGTTTTTTCAACTTTACTATAACATTTAAAAAACGAATCAAGAAATTAATTATTTTAAGAAGCTAACCAACATCTAGCGAAAATTGGCTCGTGTAAAAATAAAACGTATTATGAAAATACAAATAGCTATTTTAAAAAATATTTTATCTAACTTGACAACTTGATTATAAAACCTAAAATTATAAACCATACACAAGACTAAGGCTGGAATTAAAAACACAGTTGTTTGCCATTATGTCAGACTTTTAAAATGACACTTCGTCGACCGTCATTTAAGTATTTTTTTATGTTTTTAAATGTCTGATGCAGGGGAGGGGGGCAAGAGGACCCGATCAAAACATTCACACGGTCTCTTAAGGGTGCAATTCTAAATATTTTTCGTTAGAAACAGATTTTTTGTTTAGGAGTTGGAAAAAAAATCAACGCAATTGGTTTTAAAAATATTTACTGTTGACATAACATTAAGCACAATATTTTTTATTTAAAATTGCACGGTTTAATAGAGAAATTGCGAAATATTACAGATATTTAAATTTATAAAAATTAGTACATATTTTTTTAAAATTATTAATTTAGAAGATATTGTTAAAATGATGATAAAGCAGTATATATTTAAGTAGGTAGAAGACCGACATAATATAAAAAATAGTGTGGATGTTTTGATAGAGTCTCGGGGCAAGTGCCCTTCCCTGCCCCCTCCTTGGCTTTGCCCTTGTATATAAAAATGCATGTGCTGTAAAATTTCAGGCATTCATTGCCTTTTTTTTTAAGTGTTCAATTTGAACTTTTGACCGAGGGTTTCCACTCCAAGATTAGGCATTTCAGGCTTCTCTAAACTCGAAATTTACTTCATGTGCCACGCGTGTATAAGATTAAAGTGATAATCAAAATGTATTGCTCAAATTTGATCTCTATTTGGTTTTGTCTGTGACAGAATCTTGCGGTTTCAAAATTCGAGCAATTTTCTTTGGGATATATTGTTAAGATCAAACTTAAGGAGTGTATATTTTGAACTTCACTTTAAATCAGTGTTGATACGCTTGGCGCATAAAGTAAAATGCGAATTTAGAAAAGCCTGAAAATTTGGCAAAGCGGAGGTACCAAATTGTGTCAGTTTTCACAATTTTTAAATATTTTTAGTTGATGTTCCAAATACTGTTTGTTGTTTTTTTAGGAGTTTGGTCATCTTCAAGGAATCTTTTTGTTTTATCGGTATTATTTTAATTTGTGTATATTTGTGTGTTTTGTCTATAAATTTAAAAAGTCTTTATGGTTTTCAACAAGTTTTTGACTTTTATTTATTATTGGTTTACTCTGTTATTGGACTGTATGTAGTCTGTTGGTTCAAATTTTGTAAAGTTATATAAAAATCGTAAAATGCTTATTCAGTTTAATAATTTTGACGCTATTAGTAATTTGTTCCGCGGTTTCCGTTAAGAAGGCCAATATTTGCTGGTAGTGTGTTTCTGGGGTACAAATGGCGCAGAGATAGCAAAATTGCAGAAAGTAGTTTTGACTATGTACTGGTTCATAGTGCCTACCGAATTTTTCAGTAGACAAGTAAACTGGATAAATAAATATTCACGATTTTAATTTAAATCGACAAACATTCAACTGTTTTTGCTTGTCTCATTTCCAATACTTATTTTTATTATATAATTATGAATTACAATCATTATAAAAATATATTACATATAAACATTTATTTATGAGTATAAAAAATAATAATGTTAATAGAGTTTAATGTCTTTATATAGAATTTTATGCTCTGTCCATGGTGCGAAAATCATAGAAAAGTGATGAAATGTCTACGAAAAATTGTTTAAATTTGTCAGAATTTTAAAAAAATCGAAAACTGTCGAAAATCGATGAAATGTTTAAATTTGAGAACAATGTCAAGAAGTGACGAAATGTCAAGATATATTAAAATTTTACAAATATTTGAAGTATGTGTAAAGTGATAATCTATAATAAAGTGAAGTTTTAAATATTTTAAACCTAACAATTAATCAGTGTTTTTATGCGCGTGGCACATGAAGTAAAATTTCGAGTTCAGAAAAGCCAGAATTTGGACACAAATTCAAAACTAAAAAACCATTTGGGAAATACATTCGATAAGGAAAATGACTTTCAGCAGTCTGGTATATACTCCATTGAATGTTCAAATTGCGACCAATTATACATAGGACAAACAAAAAGAAACATAGAAGTCCGATTTAAAGAACACATGTACCATCTCAAATCTATCAACCCGGAAAAATCAGCAGTCGCAGACCACCACCACACCACAGGACATACATTTTCAATAGATAAATTAAAATTACTACAAAATTCAAGCAGCCATAACCTAAACATGTTAGAAGCAATCCAAATGAAAAAACACAAAAATAAATTACTCAATGCTGATTTAACCCCACTTAGTAATGTATTGTTAGATTTAATCCCTACACCTGTAACCGATAAATAAATACCACTTAATTTGTTTTTCCGCCAATGTCATTAGCAAGTAAGAAGATTAGCCCAAACCTACCTGTAACCGTACCGCGAGATTCATTTAGATCATTAAGATACAATTAACATACACTTGTATATATATGCCGCCCCTTTGTTTTGAAATTTAGTTTAGTACAGCTATTGAAAATGTTCACTTGGTGAACGAAATGTACATTTAGTGTTACAAATAAACCAGTGAAGAAAAAGGATTACTAGTTTTATTTAATTTGACAAAAATCATGCATTTTCCGAGATTATTGCTGATTTTCAAATGCTTGACTCCTTTCGTTACTTTTTATAACTTTGACACCTTTCATGTCTTTCCTAGATTTTCGATAAACTAAAAAAAATGCCGGTATTCATGAATTTACTAGAAAATCGTTAATTTTCGGCCTCGCAAATTTCCAAACGTTTATTAATCGTTAATGATTAATATAACGTCTAAATTAATTAATCGATGTTGAAAAATTCATGAAAATTAATAAAAATCTCGATATGTTGAATATCTAACGAAAATTAAACGAGTGTCGTCCACTACCAGACTGAGTGAGTTTTTTTTTAAATCGAAATGTTACTTCATGCGCCACGCGTATAAAACATTGAAATATTGTAAAGTTTACAAAATACTAGCCTTTATTTTGTTCGGTGTGTTGAAATTTCTGAGCTGATTATACATACTAATTCTATTTATAAATTTTGACAGCTTTTTGTTAATTTTTAGTAGATAATTTCCTTAGTTAGGAACGATTTATTTTCTAATCGTTAGATAATTAATTATTTATTTTAATTTTGGTGAAAACTTGCCTGCAACAATTTTAAATGTATGATTTGTTGGTATCTAGAGGGGGGCTCGTGCACCCCCCTTTAAATTAACGAGTGTTAACTTTTCACGGGGTTTTTCTAAACTCGAAATTTTACTTCATGCGCCACACGTATAAAACACTGATTTGCAGTGAAGTTAAAAATATATAACGCTTAGATGTGATGATGATCAATATTTACCTTGATGTGGCAAAAAAGTACAAAAATTACTTTCTTTGTAAATAGTTTTAGAATAATAATAAAAGCAGAATAAATTTAGTTTGAGCAAGTTTTCCATATTGTTGATATTTAAATCATCATATCTTTAACGGGGAACGTGCTATGATGGACACATCACTATTTTTAAAATTGATGTAATTTCCGGTGAAACCGGAAGTGAAAATAAGGTTTATGGAAGATCTGTAAACTCAAATTTGTGTTTAGTATAAGGATACTAAATTTTAAATTGATATCTCACAAAATAAAAAAAACTGTGGTGTTTTGTCGCATTTTGGTCGGTTTCAGACCACTGTGCATCGCTCAATTCAATGAGTTGGTGAATCAGATGGATCTCTAAGAGTCAGAACTCTTAGCGGATCCCTAGGTCGTAACTGAGTCATGTAACTCTTTTGAGCCGACTCACTGAACCAGCTCTTTTAAGTGAGTCAGATCTTGTGAACCAGCTCACCGAAGGAGCCATTTCGCCCATCTCTAGGCAACACTCCAAGCTGAGTAGTCTAAACCGCCGCGCGCAGTACAAAAAAGGGAAATTACGATAATCCAATTCGGACTCGGGACCTAAAAAAACGCTAAGCTGACTTGGTGACCAAATCGCCGACTGCCGCACATTCAATTTAGTAATTTATAAATGAAATAGGATTTTTTCCGACTTAGCACTTGAATCAACATCTACTGGCATTCCACATTTTTACTCAAAACATGAATCCAGAAATACAATTATATTTACAAAATGTATTGGGAAATATTTTAACAACGTCTTTCTTTGTTATGTATCAATATCATAATAATTGAATGAACGGTCCGCGTCAGAAAAAATACATTCGCAACTCAAGGTCGGGAGCCGGGAGCCAGAAGCCCGCATCGCGACAAATGTCGTATATGAATTCTACATATCAATACTAATTTCTTTTCACATGTTTTTAGAAATCACAGTATATTTTCAAAATATTACTAAAAAGGCACGATGCTGCCCCCAATTTATTGAAAGTATAATCAAAATTTACATTGCTCTTATGGAGATTTCTAAGCAACGATTAATTTTATTTATAATTTATTTTAGATCAATCTATTTAATACAACATATTTATAATAATTACCTAATAAATTAAAGCAATATGAAGAAGAAATAATGTTTCCTATGGAAGTAATACACGGATTTATGTAATCATTTGACAGTATTCCATTATTTAATTTATATTTAATTTAAGAGACGTTTTTTTGAAAAAAAAATACTGTTAATTTCTTAATAAAGCTACTACAATATGTATAAGTTTCAATGCTCTATTTTTAGAATAGTGGAAGATTAATCGTTGTTCGTTCTTATCGCCAATAAGCATGTAAATTTCCGACCATAATTTGTATCTACTTTGACAAATATTAATAATTCTTATGTTTTCTGTATATTTTTACATACAGTTTAGAAATCCCGGTAAATACAGCGTTTGCGGGACTTCCTTGCTTTTTTAAAGCAGGTCAATGTAAGTAAAGTTTTCGTTTCCACTCCTTGATTAAGCATGACGTGAAATTTCGAGTTTAGAAAAGCCTGAGCGTTTGGATTTCGACTTATGTTGATACAGCAATACATTTTAATATGAATGTGAAACCAAAATTCTACTTCATGCTTAATCAAGGATTGGAAACATTTGTTAAAAGCTTTAAAATGAACGTATTAAAAACATAAATAACGAATGCCTCAAAATGCATACGACCGATATGTATAATTGAAAGAAAAACTGTATGTTCATGCCTGCAGACCCATCAATAAAAATTCTCACGAGCCGCTACTGATTGTTATGTAGAAGAGAGTGCATTGTTTTGTCTACATAAATAGCCCTTTACTCACCTATTAAACACGAGTTAATCTAAATGAACATAGCACAATTGAATCAACTCAAGCTAAACTTATACTAACCCAATTCATACATAAACAAACTGGCTGCATTATTATTACTGCAAGTAAACATTTCAGATGTAACAGGTTATAAAACCACTTGTAGCCGTCCGCAAGACAAAATGTTTTAATCTGATTTTGCAGGCTGAATAATTTCTTTCTGGATCGCGGGATTTATGTAAGCGCTGACTAAGAATTCCGATGTTCATGCAAAACGAATTTCGTTATGAATGGAATTCTAGGACATCTGTTCGGGCCGAATACAAAGATTAATCAGAGCAGCACAGTTTTGATTTTCAGCCAAAGTCTATTAATTCGCGACAAGTCATGCGGCATTTCCCTCGGGAATAAGTGCCGGCGACAAACTCTGAAAAGAACGTGCACGTACAAGGATCGTATATTGTTTAATGTTGTTAGTCTGCACTCTTTACAAGCACGTCACAGTAATGGCACTTGATAATGTTTCAATTTCATACATTTCAGATTACGCTTTATTATTCTATGAAAACCGAATTTGTGCGATGGAATTTTAAGTGAACATTACTATTGAAGTAGTTTTATAAAACAAACTCACTTGCATTTGTGTCAATTCACAAAAAATAGGGTAAAGCTGAATTTGCATTATAGAATGCAAAATAAATCAACTCGGCGCTACAAATTTTGTTTGTTACTAAGGCAAACATAAATTCAAATACGAATTATTTATGAATATTTCAATCACTCAAATATTTACATATTTGTATGTATGATTTGGATATTCAAATGATAAAACATTTGAAAATTTGAGTATTTGGGTATTCGAATATTGAAATATGTAAATAATTAATTTAGTGATTGAAATGTATATATTCGAATATTTCCATTATTCGTTTTCACTAAATATATTGTTATTATTATTATTGGTTTCTTGAAAATTCACGAAAAACGTCAATATTTTTAAAGTTAACGAACACTAGGAAATCCGGGAAAACTGACGAAAATCTTGAAACTTCATGAGAAGTATAAGAATTTTTAGAATTAACGAAAATCTAGACAAATCTGGAAAACCATCAGAATTTTGAAAATTAAATAAAATTTTGAATAATTCACAGATAAAAAAAAAATAAACCGCGAAGATTTAAAAAAATGACTAAAAACATTTATTCATGAGTTTCAATATTAATAAATATCTTGGAAATTCATTAAAGCGTTATTATTTTAATAAAATAATGATAATGGTGAAAATTCACGAAAACTATTTCAATTTAATGTTAAAAATTGACGATAATCTTAAAAACCGTCAAATTTTTATAAATGAAGGAATAACTTGAAAAATTTTTCTCTAAGGTAGGGCCGCATTTGCTGCCAAGTACAAAATGCGACGGCGCAGCATGCATGCAGCATGTTTTGTAGATACAACGTGAACGTTACTTGCGGCGTACAGCACGACACATTTTGAATTAATTATATTTAAAAAATTTCTAAAACATAACATTTCACTAAAATTTAATTTGTGGTGTAATTTTGAAAAAAAAATTGTGTTTTCCATTCTGGCATATAAATTTAATAAACCGATGAGGGGAAACAAGAATGATGATTAATTTATTTATTATTTAGTGTTGATTAAGCATGAAGTAAAATTTCGAGTTGGCAAAAGAACAAAGAAATTGGATTTTTACGCGCAGCGTCCAAATCCAAATTCTGGCTTTTGAATTTTAAAAGGCGTGATAAACAGTATATTTTGAACTCCACTAAAATCATCGTATTCTACGCCTGGCGCTTGAAGTAAAATTTCGAGTTTAGAAAAACCTGGAAATTTTACTTCATGCTGGGAGTGGAAGACACTCGCTCGACAATTGTCTATGGCTTATTTTGTCTTTTTATGTTTTATGTAAAATCAAATACGATTTTATTTGATTTTTAAATTACTGACGCTTTTTATGAATTTTCAAGATTTTAGTCGGTTTTAAATTTATGATTTGAGTTATTAACAATTTTTTTTTCTTAATATTCATAATTTTATTGCTTCTTTTATTAATATCGCATTAATAAAAGAAGTAATAAAATTATGATTATTAAGAAAAAAAAATTGAAATTTGTTAATAACTCAAATCATAAATTTGAAACCGACTAAAATCTTGTAAATTCATAAAAAGCGTCAACAGTTTAAAAATCAAATAAAATCTTGGAAGTTCACGAAAATAAAAAAATATACCTGGTGAAGAAATGAAGATTTAACCTGGAATAGCGTATATCACGAAAAATACGCACCGTGCAGAAAAAATAGCAGGATCCAAATCTTAATATTTTCGTGTGAGGAATCCGTTAGAAGTATCCAGCACTCTAATGTTGTCTCTGAAATTGTATGTGATTTCTTCAGAGACAGCGTTTGCCTGCTGTCCGTTAGGATCAGTATGGCTTTATTTGACACTTTGCGGTTTATGATGTTTTCAGCCGTAAGTGTTATGCCCATCGTCTCTAAGTGTGTGGCATGCTTTCCCATCGGGACCTTTGTTTGGATTTTCAGGGTCTTTTTGGATCCATCTGTGTAGATCCTTATGGCCGACTCTCTCATATATTTAGTGGGTTGAATGGTAACCGTGAAGGGTGCATTCCGAATGAGTATCGGTCTACAGTAGTCAGTGCCAGCCTCTAAAAGAGGTATGTCTTTGCAGACACTCCTCCAGAGGTGTCCTCTGACTTCCTCACAGCGGTTACTGTTCCAGATCCCACTGCCTTGAAGGCGAAGTATGGTCGCCACGGCCTCCCTCTCCACGTGAATATCAAGTGGCTGAAGGCATAGCATGACCTCCATCGCCATCGTTGGAGTAGTGTGCATGGCGCCTGTTATGCTTAGACAGACTGCCCGCTGCACTTGCGAGAGTTGCTTCCTCGTAGTTAGTTGTTTGGCCCTGGGCCACCAAACTAAAGCGCCGTATGTCAGCATGGGCCTTATGATGACTGTATACAGCCACATTACTGTGCGCGGTTTCAATCCCTAAGTTTTCCCCACTGCCCGACTACATTGCCAAAAGGCCCATATGGCTTTGTCTGTTTTGATGTCGATGTGTTTCTTGAAGTTCAGTTTCCTGTCGAGAGTGATGCCCAGGTATTTCACCTCGTCGCTGTACTGCAGCATCGTATTCAATAATTTTGGTGCTCTTTTCGTCACCTTCCTTTCCTTGGTGAACAAGACGCATAGAACGTCTTCGAATTTGCCACTTACAATCATGGCTAGATCATCAGCATAGGCTGTCACACAGAAGCCTAGTTGCTGAAATTGTTCGAGAAGGCTGCCCAGAACCATGTTCTATAGTAGGGGTGATAAGACACCTCCTTGTGGACAGCCTCTGTCAATTTTACAGGTGATCCGTTCCCTACCCTGTTCTACTGTGACTATACGGTTGGCCAGTGCATTGCCAATCCAGTCACACAGTTTAGATGATACTCCACGCTTGTTAAGCGCTTTTCTTATCTTCGGTATGGTCGTTTTATCAAACGCGCCTTCAATGTCAACAAAAACATCCAGGGCGGATTCCTTACTCACTATGTGCTCAAGCAGTATTTCCCGTCCCCACTGTAGCAGGGCGGGAAAGATGCCATCCGGGCCGGGTGCTTTAAAGGCAGAAAAGCTGTTAATTGCCTTTAGGGTATTTGCTTCATTTATCACTTCATGGGCTAGCTCCCAATCTTCTGTTGTTCCTGAAGTGATTCCAGTTTCCCCCCTGGCTTGCGTAGAAAGTATGGTGCAGCCAGGGAAGTGAGTCTTGAGCAACAGTTACAGACTCTTCAGGAGGTCGTCGGTCATATCGCCGTTCTCCTTTCTCAGGACTCCCACAGACTGTTGATGGTCTTGTGATAAAGCCTTCTTGAGTCTGCTAACTTCTTGCGTCCTTTCGATGCTTTCACAAAAATTGAAATTGATTTATGAGTTTTTTGTACTCTTTTTTTGTACTTTGAGCTCTGTTTAGAGCGCTGAGCTCTGGTGCAAAGGGGAGTGTGCAGTTCTGCACTGCACTTAGGCCTCATTAGGCTCATTGTGCTCTATTATATGCTTTCCTGGCCTCATCTCCGAGGGAGTCCAGATCTGGGGTCCACTATCCTCCGACCTTCTCTTAAGTGGGCAGGACAATTTGTAACCCCTAATTATCTTTGCCTGCACTTCCTCCGCAAGGAGGTCTAGGCTGGCGTAGTCCTTAGGGTACTGCGTATTTATATCCCGCATCCCCTTACCGAGGTGTACAGTGTATGTATCCTTATCCGTTTGTCTCGGATTTCGGTAGGGTTTGCCAGGACTCGTCTTTAGGCCTATCTGAAAAGTGATCCATCTGTGGTCAGACATGGACGCTTTTCGACTGACCTCCCATTTGTCTATTTTATTAGAGATACTTAATAGATATGGGATGTTCGAATCTTTTAGGTGATTTGAATCAACCGAATCATTTCTTAAAAGAGAATCACTTATAATAATAATAATAATAATAATGATAATAATAATAATAATGATAATTATAATAATAATGATAATAATGATAATAATAATAATAATGATAATAATAATAATAATGATAATAATAATAATAATGATAATAATAATGATAATAATAATGATAATAATAATAATATAGTTCGTTCTCGCCTTAATCTCCCTCTACAGTGACGATAGACACTTGTTTCATAAACCGTGACCATTTACTTACTGTCAATTAACTACGCGCAAAATTGAATGATAATACTAATAGTAATAATAATAATTATAATAATAAAAAATAATAATAATAATAATAATAATAATAATAATAATAATATATGTTCGTTCCATACCGAAAGGCACCGAGATAGATGACCGACCCAATAACATCAGTTAAACGTGCGAATACAAATGTAACTATAATTTAAAATGTTTTATTATATTTATTTTTAAATGATCAAATAATTTTGCCTTTTCAGTAGTAAAGCTGTTTCAAATAAAACTTCGGTGGCTTAAATTCGCCTTTCAAATATTCTGTGATTTGTCTCATAAGTAAAAAACAAACATGAGCTGATAAAATTACGAGTCGAGTCGTACAGACTACCAATAAAGGCTGGCGCAGCGGGTTCGATTCTGCAAGTAGTGAAGAATCGTTTCGGGCGGATGCAGGCCACATGTACAAAACGGAGTTGAAGTTATGCGCGAATTCGAGCGAACGCATTAGTCATCCTAATCGGGCGGATTCAGATTCAGACCGCATGTACAAAGCGGAGTTGAAGTTGTGCGCGGATTCGAGCAAACGCATTAGCATGTACAAATCGGAGTTGAACTTGTGCGCGGATTCGAGCCAACGAATTAGTCAGCCGATTCGGGCAGATTCAGACCGCATGTATAAATCCGAATCGGGAATACGATTCCGCTCGACCAAAATCGTTCGGTCGGTCGTCTCGAGTGAATGAATCATTAACGAATCAATTCTTCTTGAAATACAGAATCAGTTCATTCAAATCACCGTACAGAATCGTTCTTTTAGAACGAATCATTCACGAACGACCCATATCTAATACTTAGGCTAGTCATTGTGATATCGATCACCATCTGGCTGCGAGCGTTCACGAAAGTAGGTTTTGTCCCGCGGTTAAGTATCTCTGTATCGTTACTTATGCGATATGGTGCGAATTTGAGTCGCAGCCCATGATAAGCGGTAGTCCCTGCAGTACGCGGAAGGGTGGCGTCTCCAGGTAAGTAGACCGCCGCCAGGACTACGTCTCACCCTTTGCACATTGCTTCACTAACTCTCATCACGGTGGTATCGCCACCGAAAAAAAATTACCGGTTAACTTGCCCATACCACAGAGTCACCAGTCACCTTTCGACTCAACGAGTGTGGACTCGTCCGAGTCAGAAAGGGAGGCGTCGATCGTTTCTGACGTTAGAGGTGACTCGATCAGCACATCCTCCAGTCTCGGCTCTTTCCTATATTGTAGCTGCTCCAGTATGGATACAGCAGGCACGTGAAGCGGTGAGTTGGATGCCTCAGCGCTGTAATCATGTTAGCATTTAAAAAAAAATGCTAAGCAGTATATTTTAAATTTCAATTAAAATCAGTGTTTTATACGGGTGGCGCATGAAGGCAAATTTCGAGTTTTGAAAAGCCTGAGTTTGGTCCAAATCCAAACACTCAGGCTTTTCTAAACTCGATATTTTAGTTCATGCTTAGTCTAGGAGTGGAAGACACTCGTTAGAAGTGAATTTCAATTACGAATTCAACCTTTTCACAAACAAACAAAAACAGTGTAAGTGTTTAATCATACACGACTATACACGATCATACCCGACCTTACACGAACAAGCACTAGGTTTGTTCGTGTCTGTTTTCAGTCTTCACGCCGAAGCAGTGTCTTGTGCGCGTGGCGCATGAAAAATAAGTTGTTTAGTCATTTAAAAGAATTCAGAATCGTTAGAAAGTTAACCGAAATCAAAAATTTTAAGTCATTTTTGAAGTTCACTAAAATTCATGAAAGGCGTCAAAATAATAAAAATTCATAAAAGGCGTCTGAGTTTTAAAAATTCATGAAAGACGTTAAAATATTAAAACTTCATGAAAGGTGTCAAAATATTAAAAATTAACGAATGTCTTAGAATTCACGAAGTGTAAAAATTTAAAGATTAACAAAAATCTTGAAAATTCCCTAGAAACTGCCACGATTTTTAAAAAATTTACGAAAATTCATAAAAGTATCAATATTTTTAAAATTGACGAAAATCGTAGAAATGTAGGAAAACTTTGGAATTTTATAAAAAAACTTCAACATTTTTAAAACTAACGAACATTTAGGAAATTACGAACATTTTTAAATTCTTAGCAATGTTCGTAAATCTCCTAGATTCCTAGATTTTCGTTAATATTTGAATATTCTACCACTGTTCATAATATTTCGTTAATTCTTAAAACCCTGGCAGTGTTTGTGAATTTCCAGAATTTTCAGGATTTTTAATTTAATAAAATATTGACGAAAGTCTAGGAAATAAATAAATAATTGAAAAAAATTTAGGAAATTCACAAGCGCCAAGTTTTTAGTTCAAAACCTTGGCGCTTTTCGTGAATTTCAAATATTTCCGTTAATTTAGAAAAAAACTTGATAAGAGATAATATTCGTTAATTTAAAAAATGCCGAAGAAAATCAAAATTTATTCCAAAAATAAAAGGTTTCTGAAAAGATTTTCTCTTGATAAATTTCGTAGACTACTACTATAACATCTTTATTAAAAAAAGGAATACTTAATAAAATACGTTTTATAATATGTATGCATATATATAAATATTTTTTATTTCCTTTTTCTATAAGGGCTATCGACCATAGGTCTTTCTGCCCTGTGCTATGTGTGTTTTTTTTTCTTAGTCGACTTCAAGGCGAAATAGTAGGGTAGTAGGGTACATCTCCTCCTTGTATTCATAAAGGGTTATAGGTGGGTTTTAGTATTTTGGGATTATGTCGAGGTTTCTTGGGATACACATTTTTTTATGTTGTTAGCAATTCGACTCGTTACATGCAAATCGTTCTGCGAGAAATCGAAGTCTCCCTTTTATTGGGGTAATTTGTGTTTTTTCATAAAACGAGTACAGGGTGGTGCATTTTGGAGGGTCCACATATGGAAAACTTTTTTATGTAAAGAGATATTGAAAAAACGCGAGCCAGGGTCACTTTTTGTGATTTAATCAATGGCGAAAAGAAAAATGATCTATCTCTAACCGTTTCCGCTCTATAACCGAAAGTTGATAAAATGTCGTTTTTCTGAAGTTACTGTAGCTCGTTTGTTTTTAAAGTTATAACCAAACTGTTATAACTAACCCTGTCTCGAAGGTTAGAATTTGAGGGTTGGATTTTTTAAACGCTCATCAAAATTCGAATTCTGCACGGAATTCGTTGGGATTTTATGCAATGCGTGGCCCAAAGTGTCACGCTCGCAATTCTGCCGCTCCACCAACGACCTGATGGCTGGTTTGGACACCATAAACTAAACAACGTTAGGCGGCCGGCAATCGAATAAAAAAAGGGTACGTAAAAATAACTCTTGTTGACAACTTTTTTATTCGACCGATTTGGGGGGTCCGGAATGGTCGCATTGTATCGGCGGGGGTGACTTACCTCGAAATTTACCTATTTGCGACGGGCATAAGCCGTGGGGAACGCAAGGCGAGCATTCGAAAATTTGAACTTTCCTGACGTTTGTCAGATTCGTTCATCCATAATGAAAATTGTATTTCGTCTTTATTTTGATAAACCCTCCCATGTGAGTTGAACAAAAATGTTCATAAAACACAAAAAATGTTTACAAAAAATTATGTAAGTAGTTCTTTTCAAACAATTTTTTTAACATTGGAGGTTTTATAAACTCATCGGGCCGATAACTTAGAGTCCCTTGATAATAAAACTCTATTTTGTAAAAAAAAAAGTCACATAGGAGGTTTCATCAAAACAACAACGATTTATTCTTTCGTTTTTCGAAATCTTTAAAAAAATCGCAAAAAAAACATTTTCAGGCCGATTTTGATGCGTTTTTGTGAGCATTTGCATTTTGCAGTCGCAATTTCGACACACCTTGCACCCTTGACACCCGTTTGCACTGAGGACAGTTTTAGATTGAGCTACATAAGACAACAGTTATCACAATTAAGAATTTTTATATAAGTATTCTTGCACATTTTCCATGACAGCATTTTTGTGATGATTTTGCTCGTTTCAAAAAATAAATATTGTACAATCCTCGTGCGTGAACAATGTTCCCGAGTTCACGCATTTGAAGGCACTCGCTCCTTCATCGCTGCTTCAATAATGCGTTTACTCTCGAAAATTGTTTTTCCGCACTAGTCTTGTAAATAACTATTATGTAGTTATTGAAATGTGAATAGAAAGTTGCAATTTTGTTTTTTGTTTTTTAATTTATTATGTTATAAGTATTTAATTGATTAATTGAGTTACGTGAAGATCAAATTAAATTGACAAATAAAGCACTAATAACCCGTGTTAATCCATTAATAATGGTAACATTGTGTCCGAAATGTACATTTGGTAATTCAAATAAAAGTGTGAAGTAAGGTTATTCGTGCTTTATTCGTCAAGTTATAAGTAATGTTTTACTGAGGTTTAGGTAAAATAACTAACGTTAGAACATGGTAAATTCAAATATCTTCAATATGGCAAATGCAGAAATTATGTATTTTAAAAAGTTTTTTTTTAGTTTCGGTTTCCAATTTACATTGATTCTCAATAGGCAGTCTGATTCTCACTATTCAGTAAATACATCCCGATGTATATGCTGTTCATTTTTAGGCATTCGTTTTTTTATAAAAAAAAAAACAATTCGAAAATTCGAACGAGTGTTTCCACTAAGCACGAGAGCGCGCGAGCGAAGCGAGTCGCGCCCAGGCTCATGCAAATTTTCAGGCTTTTCTAAACTAAAAATTTGACTTCATGCGCCAGGTGTATAAAACACTAAAATATTGTAAAGCTAAAAATATACTATATAATCATTAAATTTGTTTTTTTACAATGATGGTATTCTGTTAATAATAATAATAATATATTTATAAATATTTTTATTGGCAAATTGTAAACGAAAAATATAAAAACAAAGTGTATACAACTAAATATAAATTATTTGAAACATTTATCTGCCAATTAGGCTATCAACCACTGGCCTTTCCGCCCGAATTTGTTATTATCTGTCACTGTCATTTTTTATGGAAACAAGGGCCATGATTGTTATTGTCATCCGTAATGTCAATGCGGAACTGTTCTTCAGTCGTCATGATCGCTTATGTCATGAAATAATTAGATGAAATCATGAATGGTGGAGGAGGGATGTTTACGTTTGGGAATTATATTTTTATTTCCGGGGATACACAGGGGGTCTAGTAAATTATGGTAAATAGGATTTGAGGCAAATTTTTCTGCAAGGTTTGAGAGGCAAGTTTGTATTGTAACGACTTCGGTTAATTCGTACAACGTGTGTTCGAGGGATTGTGGAGTGGGTTTAGGGGATATCGGATTTTAGTAAGCACTCTCAGGGCTGATCTTTCTGCAACTCGTATATTGTTAAGGGTGACTGAGTGGGGGTTATGGGAAAGGATGGCACCATAATCACCTAAGGGGCGATATATCATTTTGCATTTGTGTACAGCTGTTTTTGTACTTATACCTTGTTGTTTGTAGGTAAGACTTCTGAAGTGTGCCGCCCAATTCTAGACTTTTGCTTTTAGGATTTGGAGTGGTTCTTAAATGTAAATTTTGGATCGAATGGAGGGATATATGATGTGATTGTTCATGGAAATTGAAAAAGGGAAGTTGTTTGAACGGTGAAAAGGAATTAAGAGCTGACATTTATTAGGGTCTATTGATATTCGCCATTTCGCGAACCACGTTTGTATTGTATCGATTAAGCCCTATAGAGTGCTAAGGGTTTTGGGGAGTGTAGAGGCATGTGCGATTAATGCAGTATCATCGGCGTAGAGGAGAGGATAAACAGACTTGTTTATATAGTTGGGATTGGGATTATAGATGCCATGTACAAGAAGATTATATAGGAGTAGTGATAAATGAGAGATTTGAGGCAAGACTTGTTCGAGTGTCTAGGAGCTGGAAATAGAGTGACGGATTTTTTCTTCGAGTAATCTATTGCTAAGGAGACTGTCTAGGAGGTTAATTAGATGTAGGGGTACGTTAAGGGAGTTGCACTTGTACAGCAAGCCTCAATGCTAGACAGAATCAAAGGCTTTTTTGATGTCTAAAAATATTATTGCGGATCTTCGGCCTTCGACGCTTGATGTTTGGCAATTTGATGTAAGGATAGATAGAGGTTGGATTGTGGAACGGTGTTCAAGGAATCCAAATTGGTAGGGTGGGATAATATCGGATATACAGGACATACGCTTAATTTTGACTATTGTTTTGTATAATATAGAGTAATAGGACGGTAGCTACTGGGTTTTAAAGAATCATTTCCTGCTTTATGAATGCAGGTAATTATACCCCTTGTTACCGGCGATTCTTTTAATCGTCGGCAACAAAAATTAAAATTGTAATTTAATTTTTTTTTGTATATAAAATGAGTGTATCCCCAGCTATTACCTGAGGACCGATCGGGGTTTATCTCGGGTAATTTGTATGACTAGAGTCTGAACACCTGGAGTGCACTTCGAGCAACCTCCTAGAAGGAGGATTGGTGACCAGCGGTGGTCCGTTTTTCGGAAAAGAGATTTGTATAATCTTTTGCATTCTACTTTTCGAAGAACGGATTAGATGAGATTCCAAAATTCTAGAGATTCGTCGAATGCCAGTAATTGCAACGACGGATTCGGCGAATTTTGGCCGGCTGGTCACGTCCACCAAAAAAACTACCCCTCTCCACCCTCGTTTTTGGCATTTAAATAATCGAGGACGGCACTTTTTCATCAGTGGCAAACCAGTAATAAAAGCGGCAACAAGTTTATACAAGTGCGGTCTGTGGGGTTTAATTACTTTTCAACTTCGTATTTTTTTTTTCGGTCTTCGTTACTACCAAAGCAGCCTTTGGTCGATACTTTCCGGAACCCTCCGGACTTTTTCCAACACCGCTCGACTCCGGACGAAGCTTACCGGACTTTTCCGACGCCGCCCGGTCTTTATCTCTGCTCTCCGGACTCCGTCAACGCCTTCTGGATACATCCGGACTTTTCCAAAGCCGTCGGGACCTTATCGTCGTATACCGGACTTTGCCGACCAGGCTGCCACTGTCCACGCCCACGTATTAATGATTATTTGCTGCTGTGTTTTTTCTTGTGCTGTGTTTTTTTTGTTGCTGTGTTTTTTTTGTGTAAATAAATTTCTTGTTTTTGGATCGGTGTTTTAAGAGCTAGCTGAAAGTGCATTCGGGTACCTTCCCCCTATGACACCCTCTTCTACTCCATCGGGATGTAATAATAATATATTTATTGTTGATCACCAAAATATGTACAAAATCGTCAGGTTTACGATATTTGATAATAAAAATAGCAATTAGAATATGTGATATATATGAAACTTGAATATAGGAGTAGTAAGAGAGGTGAGTATATGATTAAAAGCAAATAAAATATTAAGTCCATTGTTTTAAAATGTAAATAACAAAACACAAACATAAGGTGACAAATGTAGAAACCGAATGTGTATATACAGTAATATTCTGTAATATAAAATAAAATAATTTTTGAATAGTTGTAATTTTACACAATGAAACACTTTTAACTTTGTTTGTATAACACGTTTTATTTAATATGACTGCAGTTTCGACAAATTTAGCTTGTCATTATCAAACATGGAGTGTCGAAACTGCAGTCACATTAAATAAAACGTGTTATACAAACAAAGTTAAAAGTGTTTTATTGTGTAATTAACATGTATAACGAAGTAGAAGCCTCCACAATACAGAATTTAGTTGTAATTTTGTGCTTGTAGTCAATAAATTTAACATTTTGCAACGTGAAATTTATTTTTAACATTTGTTGCTCCCCACTGAGCAAACACATTTAAGTAACGTTTAATCAACATTAAAACAACGTTTAATGTTTTTACAATGTTGATAAAACGTTATTTGTTTGTTTTTTGCTCAGTGGGTCGTTTGAACAAAATTTATTTGATATTTATGATTATCCAACAAACTGCAAAGTTTCTGTAAGTTTGCACAATGTGTTCATCTTTAAAATCATTTCTAAACTAAATTTTGAAATATCAAAATTAAATCAATTTCAATATTTTTGCACACAAATCCTAAATGTAGACATTTTTTAACGCATTTTATTATCCTCATTTCTCTTTAAAAAAACGCATAGTTGAAAAAACTTTAAGAGCTCTTAATAAAAACTTATAATTTATAAGGGTATGGGTATTTTCACTATAAATGTCAGAATGACTTCTTCATGAATATATCATGCGTATTTTGATAAAAAAAAAAATCAATTTATAGTTCTGTCTTCATGGGGAGAACGCAATGGCGCCCTAAAATATAGATATAATGTATATTAACGAACAATTGATATTTGGTTGGTGATATTTGTGAGTTTTATTTAATGCTGTAATACATTGACAACATAAAGTTTTTCTGCTATCTGTTGATATTTAATTATTATTGTAGATAAAGTATGTTTTTGAAGTCAGTTTATAAACCTGGCGCATGAAATAAATATTGCGAGTTTAAAAAAGCCTGAACATTTTGATTGGTCGCTAAGCGACAAATCCAAATTTTCATTTTATATTAAATAAAATTCATTTTTTAAAATACCGCATGGTCATATTTGAATAAGTGAATGAAAACTTAATCGTGTGTCCCCAATTATCACTAAGCAGCATATCTCTTCCTATCCACGCGTATTTCTCAAAACCCATTATAAAAAACTGTCACTATAATTATTAAATGCATCTGTGGGTGCAGTCAAGATCATTGAACTTGAGAATAAAAAAATGCATAGCCGAAACACATGGAGGCAGATTTTTTTACGTTCGGTATAACGCTCTTGTTTAATATTAAAGGATTGAGAAGACGTGCTTAAAAGCTCCGATCTGAGTCCATAAACGCGTACAGAGTGTTTTGTTTTTAGAATAGGTGTTGCCATTAAGTTCGAATGTATTCGAAGTTGAAGGCACGAGTGAATTTAAAAGAATTAATTTGCCCATTCTTTTGTTCCGAATGATTTATTTATAGATGACACGTAAATATTTTCATGAATTTGGAGCAAATTTGTATTTACTGGTTATATTTCTTCTTCTATTGATGGTACAAACTGCTATAGTGAATTAATTGCTGCGCGCTTTTAGCGTAATTTAAGGATGAATCATGTTTTTCGACGGGATTTTGCCGTGTTGCTTTATTTTTGAAAATGATGATGACAATAATTATTATGAACTCAAAATAATTGACAACTATTTTTAACTCATCTGTAATCATCACTGACGTTGAGACAATTAAACGAAATTTGCTTCCGCAGATGAGTAAGCTATTTTGATTCTATACCCATCCACAGATTAATAGTGTCTATTTAATAATCCTATTGTACATTTTTTAAATAGACATTACACGAGTGATAGATACCTACCACTCTGAATTTATTTTATTATGTTTTGTTATGTTGATCTTAATCTATATATTTTTGTATATGTAATTGTTTATATTTAGGTAAGAATTTACTATACACCCCGTGGGTATTAAAGATAAAAATGATATTATTGGAAAGTACTCGACGAGTACTATCTAGATATGCAATTAATTTCGACCGGAAATGGTAAATAAATAAAAAAAATAGTGTGAACATTTTGAAAATATTAAGTCCTAGCAGTATGTAAAATAATCATCGTGCGCAAAGAGATTTACGCAATTTATTCTATTGCAAACCTTTCCCCTAACCCAACCTAACCTAGAAGTATGTGGAATATTCAAAGTGAGCAAACATTTTTTTCGGCGATATATAGCCGTTGACACAAACTAGAATTCAGTCCAAATGAATTTCCAAGAGTGTATTAATTTATGTTAGTTATTCTATAAATCCATATGAGTCCAAGTGTATTGTACTAATGTGTTATAATCGTCATCCGGTTAAATCTAATTTTAAGTTGAAGTTAGATTAAAGTCTTTAACAAACATTTCTTTCGACTTCCCTAATGTCTCCAGTAAAGATTGCAATGGTTAACAGCAATCAGTAAGGTTTTATAGAAGTTTCTAGTCAATATTTCAAAGTTTAAAAAAGTGAACTTTTATCACTGAATCAAACACTTACTATGTTTTTACCACAAAATATTTATTGTATGTATATATATTATATTACACAAATATACACATAAATTCACGACTTAAGTTTCGACGTTTGACGGTCATTATCAAGTGATAATGACATACAATAAATATTTTGTGGTAAAGACATAGTAAGTGTTTGATTCAGTGATCATGAATTACCACGTAGTTACGGTCGCAACCATCATTATGATTGAACTTTTATCATTTCTGTAGTGAATTTATTGATTTGGTTAGACGAATCCTTTCACGATTCAGAACTTGAACTTAAATCGTATGTAATATATAGATTAGATAGATCTCCGACAAACAGTGCTAAGTCTAGGGGCGGTGGTGTACTCATTGCGGTGCGGCGTAATATATCTAGCGAGCGTTTGGTTGCATCTGAAGTAGTAGAACACTTATTTGTTAATATAGCTAAAAACATTATAATTGGTTCTACATATATTCCGCCAGGAGCAAGCCTATCGTATTATGAGGATCATGCAACATCTTTAGATGGTATCTGTAGTAAGTTCAATGACTGTAAGTTTCTATTTTGTGGAGATTATAATTTGCCTAACGCGGTTTGGAGCATTAATTCGAACAAAACTTTAGCTAATGTGTTAAATTACCACCATATAACTCAAATTAATAGAATTCCTAATAAAAGAGGCAATTATTTGGATTTATTTTTTTCAAACATTGGTGAAGATATAGAAATTGCAAAGGCTATTGATCAATTATGCCGTTCTGATGTACACCATTATCCGTATATTTTAGAAGTAAATAATCAAAAGTATGAATATATTATTATGCCAGAAATTCGGATTCACGATTTTAAACGTGCAGATTATTTTGCTTTAAATAATTATTTTTCTTATATCGATTGGGTTCATGCTTTGAACACTAATGATATTAATATTGCTACTGATAATTTCAATAACATTGTATATAGTGCATTTGAAAGGTATGTACCATTAAAATTAATAAAAGTTTCAACTTTTCCAGTTTGGTTTAGCAGTAACTTAATTAAACTAACTAAACAAAAAAAGAAAGCTCATGCTGTTTTTAAAAGTTCTGGTCTTCAAACTGATTACGTATATTTTAATGAATTACGGTCAAAATGCAAGAGACTTAACAATGAACTGTACACATCCTATATTGCTAAAACAGAAGCAAATATAAACATTAATCCTAAGTCTTTTTGGAAACACGTAAATCAGTGCCGTAACTCATCTAGTCTTCCGAAAAACTTATATTTACGAGATACATTTGCAAACTCAATTAATGATTCAGTACAATTATTTGCTGAATATTTTTCAGCGGCGTATACAATTGATGATCAGTTTGTGGTACCCAATTTTGAAAATCAGACAATAATAAATTTTTGCAATGTAAATGTTACTCTTACTGACGTCTTTAACTCATTGTCTAATCTGGATAAATCATGCAGCGCAGGCCCTGGAAAAGTGTAAATATACTCTAGTTAAACCAGTTCTTGATTTGTTTAATCTATCTTTATCTTCCAGTATTATCCCTCAAAGTTGGAAAAGTAGCTACTTGACACCAATTTTTAAAAGTGGCAGAAAAGAGAATATTGAAAATTATCGAGGAGTAGCTTTGCAATCCACAATACCAAAAATATTAGATCTGTTAGTTTCTCAACAAATAGTGTGGAACTGTAAAAATATAATAGTTGATCAACAGCACGGTTTTATGAAGAATAGATCAACTGTATCAAATCTTACTTTCTACCATACATACCTGTCGAATGCTTTAGAGAAGGGCTGTCAGGTTGATGCTATTTATACGGACTTCTCTAAGGCTTTCGACCGTGTTAATCATCGAATTTTGTTACATAAATTAGCGTCTCTCGGTTTTGGGGGCACTATTTTTAAGCTACTTAACAGATAGAAAACAGGTAGTCAAGATAGGTAATACAATATCTACAGAAATTAGTGTTACTTCTGGGGTCCCACAGGGCTCCCATTGCGGACCAGTATTATTTGTACTATTTATTAATGATATTGGCCAGTATATTAAATATAGTAATTATCTTCTATTTGCCGATGACTTGAAATTGTTTAAATCTATTAAATGCCTGGATGACCAACACAAATTACAGTTGGATCTGAATAGTTTGTCCACGTGGTGTGAAACTAACAAATTATTTTTTAACTTACAAAAATGCAGCTCAATTTTATTTTATCGCCGTAACAGAATGGAATTTAATTATGCGATATGTAATCATGCATTGCTTTGCGTTGATAACATCAAGGACCTGGGTGTCATATTTAATTATAATTTAAACTTTAGCCATCATATTAAACGCATATCTAACAAAGCACTGGGAGTCCTTGGTTTTATTGGACGCTTTTCGAAAGATTTTGATGTTTCCGTGTTACTTAAATTATATACTTCTTTGGTCAGACCTCACTTGGAATACGCATCTGTCGTTTGGTCTCCTCATACGAGGGTACTTTCAGCAGAGCTGGAGAAAGTACAGAGTCGCTTTTTGCGCTTAGTTTCTGCTAGGCTGGGCAACACTAGATACCAATTCAGCAATAGTACTATGCATAATATGTTGTGTCTCAGCTCATTGGAAAATAGAAGAATAATAAATGATTTGTGTTTTCTATTTAAGCTTATACACGGCGAGATAGACTGCCAAAGCTTATTAAAACAATTAGACTTTTATGTGCCTGCTAGAGGTCCCAATAGATCGAAATTTTTATTTTATTTGCGCTATCATGCAGTTAATTACGCAAAATTTAATCCAATATGCAGAATGATGAGTTACTGTAACGAATTAAACAATAACAATCATTTTTTATTACATCATTCTTCATTTTCAACATTTAAGGCTAATTTGAAACGAATCAAATTATCCGCTATTGTTAATAATGTTTTATCTTAATTTTAATTACTTAGTTTGTGAACTCATAATTTTAATTCGATATTATATTATACAATCTAGTCTTTACTGTGATATTTTGCTCATCAATTACTGATATTAATTTCAATATGTTATTTGTACAATTTATTAGTTGTTTATGTATTTGTCTTTGTACCGATTTGTTGATTTTATCTCTAAATAATGTATTCACTCTTTAGTATTTTTTATTATTATCATTTTAAATTTTAAAAATATTAAAAATTTTCAAAATATTAAAAATATTAAAAATATTAAAAATATTAAAAATATTAAAAATATTAAAAATATTAAAAATAATAAAAATATTAAAAATATTAAAAATATTAAAAATATTAAAAATATTAAAAATATTAAAAATATTAAAAATATTAAAAATATTAAAAATATTAAAAATATTAAAAATATTAAAAATATTAAAAATATTAAAAATATTAAAAATATTAAAAATATTAAAAATATTAAAAATATTAAAATTATTAAAAATATTAAAAATATTAAAAATATTAAAAATATTAAAAATATTAAAAATATTAAAAATATTAAAAATATTAAAAATATTAAAAATATTAAAAATATTAAAAATATTAAAAATATTAAAAATATTAAAAATATTAAAAATATTAAAAATATTAAAAATATTAAAAATATTAAAAATATTAAAAATATTAAAAATATTAAAAATAATAAAAATATTAAAAATATTAAAAATATTAAAAATATTAAAAATATTAAAAATATTAAAAATATTAAAAATATTAAAAATATTAAAAATATTAAAAATATTAAAAATATTAAAAATATTAAAAATATTAAAAATATTAAAAATATTAAAAATATTAAAAATATTAAAAATATTAAAAATATTAAAAATATTAAAAATATTAAAAATATTAAAAATATTAAAAATATTAAAAATATTAAAAATATTAAAAATATTAAAAATATTAAAAATATTAAAAATATTAAAAATATTAAAAATATTAAAAATATTAAAATATTAAAAATATTAAAAATATTAAAAATATTAAAAATATTAAAAATATTAAAAATATTAAAAATATTAAAAATATTAAAAATATTAAAAACATTAAAAATATGAAAAATATTAAAAATATTAAAAATAATAAAAATATTAAAAATATTAAAAATATTAAAAATATTAAAAAGATTAAAAAGATAAAAAATATTAAATATATTAAAAATATCAAAAATTTAAAAAATATTAAAAATATTAAAAATATTAAAAATATTAAAAATATTAAAAATATTAAAAATATTAAAAATATTAAAAACATTATTAAAAATATTAAAAATATTAAAAATATTAAAAATATTAAAAATATTAAAAATATTAAAAATATTAAAAATATTAAAAATATTAAAAATATCAAAAATATTAAAATTATTAAAACCATTAAAAACATTAATAACATTTAAAATATTTAATATTTTAAAAAGAATAAAAATATTAAAAACATTAAAAATTATATCCATAATCATAGTTTTAATGATCTTCATAATACCAAATTAATACATAATATAAACAATGGACGTCTTTTAACTATTTATGAACAATACGAAATCGATAAATTCAATGCATGCAACGAAGACCTACAATGTCTAAACGATCAAATTCAAACTAACTTCACCCCCCTACATAATCATCAACCAATTATTAATACTTTCCCGCTTAATATTTTAAATTATAAATTATAAATTAACAATTACTCCAACATAAAAGAACACAATATAACTAAACCACCTTATCAATCTCAATTACACAAAAAACTCCATTCTATTTACACATTCAACACACAGGCGTTGGTCGCTGATCTGCTTTATTTGTTACAATTATTTTACTTAAGCCTTTTATATATATATATGACACACACAAACACATACAAACAACACCCTGACGTGTAAGTGGCAATTTTATAATATATTATTTAAAATAGAATAATTTCATCAAAAAATTAATTAATTAATTCCGATGGAATTCCAAAAAACTTGTATGTGTATGTGTGTGAGTGTGTATACGCGCGGACCACGGTCAGCCAGTCACATACACAGACGCATCAGTTCTGCATTGAAGCAAAATTTGTACTGTTTCAGTCTTTCTCTCTCATCCTGACAACAAACAATAAAGACCTTTAATTAATACTAATAAAATTAAATCTAAAAGTCTCCCAATAAATAGTTTCTTTATTACATTAATTAGTAACATCTTATATTTTATTGTTTAATATAAATTTTTACACAACTAATAAAGCACAATTTCTATTATTTTGTACGGAACACTTACTTTTATTTTATTTTATTTTTTATTTTATTTAATTATATTATTTTAAACTTATGCACATTCATAAATAATTATCAAATGTATACACTTTTTGTAATATTTTTGTAGTTATCTACTCTTTCTCTCTCACCCGACAACAAACAAAAAAGACCTTTAATTAATACTAATAAAATTAAATCTAATATTCTTCCAACAAATATTTTCTTTATTACATTAATTATTAACATCTTCTATTCTATTTTCTAATATAAATTTTTACACAATTATTATACAATATAATAAAGCACAATTTCTATTATTTTGTGCGGAACACTTACTTTTATTTAATTACATTATTCTAAATTTATGCACATTTATAAATAATTTTCTAATGTATACACTTTCTGTAATATTTTGTGGTTTTCTACTAAAGATGGCACTGCCGAAACATGTTTAGAAAATAAAATCCTTTAAAAATATCAAGGAGTACATTGTCTTTCTTTATTTAATTTAAATTAAAAATATTACCAATATTAAAAACTTTAGAAACATTGAACAGATTAAAAACATTAAAATTATTAAAAACATAAACAAATTATGTAAGATAGCAAAAACAATAAAATCATTAAAAATCTCAAAAACATTAAAAATATAAATATATAAATAAGGTAATTAAAAATATGATAATAAGGTAATTAAAAATTTAAATAATCATCAAACGTCACAACAGATTAAAACCATATTCAAGGAATTCTTCCCAGCTACAAAACGTTTTTTTTTTAAGTAGAATTGTAAATACAACAAACAAACAATAAATATGTTCAAATAACTATAACATTAAATAAAAATCCATCTGTCAATTGGCTAGCGACCAATGGTCTTTCCGCCTGAATTTATTATTGTGTGTCACTGTCATATTTGGTGTAAAAAGGGTCATGATTGTTAATGTCGTCAGTAGTGTCAAGGTGGAACTAACTGTTCTTTAATCGTCATGATCGCTAATGTCATGAAATGTTGAAATGAAATCGAATATGGTAGAGGAGGGATGTTTGCGTTTTGGGATTATATTTTTATTTCGGGGGATACAGAGGGGGTCCAGGAAATTATGGTAAATAGGATTTGAGGCAAATTTTTCTGCAAGTTGGATGGGAACAACATTGGTTAATTCATAGAGTAGTATGTTCGAGGGATTGTGGAGTGGGTTTTGGGGGTGACGGATTTTAGTTAGCACGCTAAGGGCCAATCGTTCCGCTATTTGCAAATTTTTAATGGTGACTGAATGGGGATTATGGAAAAGTATGGCAGCATAATCAAGTAGGGGGCGGCATATCATTTTGTATATATGTACAGCTGTTTTGGTACTTATTCCTTGCTGTTTGAAGGTCATACTTCTGAAATGTGCCGCTCGATTCTTGACTTTTGCTTTTAGGATTATGGAGTGGTTCTTGAATATGAATTTTGGATCAAAATGGATACCTAGGTATTTACACGTGGCTGACGGATGTATTATGTGATTATTTATGGAAATTGAAAAGGGGGAGTTGTTTGATTGGTGAAAAGGAATCAAGAGCTGAGATTTGTTGGGATTTATTGACATTCGCCATTTTGCGAACCACGTTTGTATCGAATCGATCAGGTCCTGTAGAGTACTAAGGGCTTTAGGGAGTGTGGCGGCATGAGCGATTAGTGCAGTAGCATTGGCATAAAGAAGAGGATAGGCGGATTTGTTTATATAGTTGGGACCAGGATTGTAGATGTCATGAACGAGGAGGTTATAGAGGAAAGGTGAAAGAGGGGAGCCTCGAGGTAAACCCTGCTCCGGTGTGAAGGGGTTGGAGACAGACTGGCGTATTTTGACTTGAGGGGATCTATTATGGAGAAAACTGTCTAGGAGGTTAATTAGGTGAGGAGGTACATTCACGGAGCTGCATTTAAATAACAGGCCCCGGTGCCAGGTGGAGTCGAACGCTTTTTTGATATCTAAAAATAGAATGGCAAATTTGCGACCTTCGAGGCTTGCTGTTTGGCAGTTGGATGTGAGAATAGTTAAAGATAGAGTTGGGGAGCGGTTTTCAAGGAATCCGAATTGGTAGGGTGGAATGAGGTTAGCTGTGCAAGCCAAAAGTTTGTTTTTTAAAATTATTTCAAATAGCTTTCCAAGGACAGGGAGAAGGGTAATAGGGCGATAGTTGCAAGGATCTAAAGGATCATTTCCGGGTTTGGGAATACATGTAATTATACCCCTTTTCCATTCCGATGGATTGACCTGAGTGGAATATATGTGGTAAAAAATCTGGATTATGTAGGTGTGGATGTTTGCTGGAAGGGATTTTAGGATGAGTCTAGGAATCTTGTCGTAACCAGGAGAAGTGTTTTTTCCCATTTCAAGGTTTTCGAAGTATTCTTCCTCCTTTATAGCATCATTTGTAGGATGGGGAATTCAGGTAGTTTTAAATAACGTATACCAAGAGTTAACATTGTCAAGGAAGTCGTTGTCATAATCTGTGTGTTCTGTCATTGTGTATGTTTGGTTAAAGTAGGTAGCAAGTAATGTCAATGTCGTCCGTCACTGTATTTTTTGTCGTAGAGTCAGTGATCTTTAGGATGAAATCGGTTTTCCGGTATTTACTTAGCTTTTTTATCTTCTGCCAGTAGTGCTTACCATGCAGATCATTTATTTGTTGACACGATTTAACCCAAAGATCATTTTTGTACTGTGCAATCAGTGTATGTATGTCCTTGTTTAGTCTATTGGATTTTTGTTTAAGTGTCATGTCGTCAGTCTGTCTAAAGTCTCTGTATAACTGTCGTTTGTTTTTTATTAAGCCAAGGATATATTAAGGAAGGAATTTTTTGCAGGGCTTTTTGGTGATGGTAGGTGTGTTTTGTTGGATTGATTTAGATAGGGTTTCCAGGAAAAGTGAAATTGTGTTAGAGTTAATTGATTGGTTTTCGGAGATAAATGCAGTCATTTCATCAGTCACTTTCGTAATGTCGCAGTGTTTGTAGCATGGTATTGTCTTAGGGGGGGAAGGAAGAGGAGAGCAGACATTGAGGGAGAATTGAATCGACATGTGGTCTGAACATAAATCGGGGACGAGGGCGACATTATGTATGAGGTGTTCTATGTTGCTTGTACAAAGAAGGATATCGGGAGTGGTAGATTGGTTGTTTGACATGATGAATGTAGGATTGGTGTGAATACGCACAAAGTTGGAGTTTGCTATAAAGGAGGAGAGTTGCTTGGATTTCTTTTTATTGATGTTAAAATCACCGATTACGACAACATGGTCATACAGGGAAGCCTTAGTGAGGATTGTATCTTCAATGGGAGAGGAGTTATGGATATATACAAGGAAAATGTGGAGTGTGAATTGAGGCAGCTTAATGGCACAGTGCAGACATTCATTCATTACATTATTTAGTTTAGGTTGATTTCATCAATTTAATTTTTGGTCTAGCTGCCACAATTGAGCCACCTCGTTGGTTTTGTAGGAGAATCGAGGAAGGGATTTGTATATAGGACCAATTATTGAATGAAAAGGGTTTTTTAGTTTTAGTTTCAACCATCATTATGACATCTATTGGATTGTTGGTAAGGTAATTTGATAGTAGATGGGATTTCAAGGAAAGGGAGTTAATATTGCCATATACAAACTTAAACTTCGCCATTGTTACCACTTAGCTGTGAAAAACGAGTTTGGATGGCGGATAGGGGGACTACAAGAGGAATGACATTAGGAGATTCAAGGTCAAACATGACGACGAACATCTTGTTGCCTGAAAAATTTACATGTACGTTAAATGAATCGATGAAACGGGCTTTTAGTTTTTTAATGAGTGCGTCTCTGTCCGTCACCGTCGGTTCGTTGATTATTGTCGTGTAAATGTCGATGATGTAATCGTTGTGGATTCGTACGTTTATTGTCAGGTGCTTGTCGATTTGCGAAGATTTTTTGTTTTGGTTTATAATTTTAATATTCGGGATACCTTCGATCGGTTGGCGCGGTCTCTTGGTACATTTCGTTGACCATGCGCCGTGATCAGTTTCTCCGCAACTCTTGTATTTAATGGGCAAGGAAGTGTTACAGGTTGAAGTGGGGTGTTGTCCTGCACGTTTGGCACATGTTATGTTTTCTGTGCAATTGTTGGTGATGTGGTCATATTTGTTACATCTGTTGCATGGAAGAGAGACTGACGTTGGTAGTTTGCTTTCAACCACTGTATAGACCTTACACATAAATTTAAAGTGTTCGTGCAGTAATTTAGTGAATGCTTCCAGTGATGGAGTGATAACTCTAATCATCCGTGTAGCATAGTCATCCTTCTTGGCTATGATACGGCGACAATAGCGGTGCGTTATTCCCAGTGCATGCAGATGCGCTCTGATAGTCAGGTTCGGCTAGCTTCATATAGAATCGGTCCGCTAAAATCTGTCTCTTTCTGGTCTCTGGTTCTCTTTCTAACTCACGGGCCTTATGGGCCACACACTAAAGCGTGGACCGCAGGTGGCGATACTGTTGACGTTGAAGATTGCACATCTGCTTTGATATCGTTTTGTTTAAGTGAATATGTGTTTGCCGCCAAAAAAGCCATTTTAATTAGTGTTTTCACACTGGTAAGTTCATCGTGTAATTTTTATTTTCTAAAATTAATTCAATTATTCGTAGGATTATGGCTAGCTTATGCATAATTTGTGGTCGTGGCGAGAATGAAGTGAAGAAATTATTTTATTTCCCAAAAAATCAGGAAAAACTGCGTTTGTGGCCAGAAGCACTTGTCGTTTCTTTGTTACAGCTATCAAGAAGAAAGCGGATTTGTATTTTTCATTTTTCAGATGAAGCGTTTGTTATCGGAGAAGCTAATTTACAACTAAATAAATGTGCTCACAAGATAAATTCAAATTCAAAACTATTTGAATTCGAGAAAATAAGCTTACGCTTCTTATAGTTTGCACACATTAAACATAATATATAAAATTACGAAAAAACTATTCGTGAAAATGCAAACAATGTCTTAATTAATAAGACAATTTAAGACGATAAATATCCATTGAAACAACTACTTCCCGTGCAAATACACCTCCGGATATTGAATTATACAATGAAATATTTAAAATCTTATTTAATTTGATTTGTTACAACGCTCTATTAAAGTATATGTAACGTTTAGGTCAAATTCTCTTCAAACCAACTAACAATACATTTAAAATGAAAGGAGAGATAGCAACAAATTAGAATTACTTTAATAGAGCGTTGTAACAAATCAAATTAAATAAGATTTTAAATATTTCATTGTATAATTCAATATCCGGAGGTGTATTTGCACGGGAAGTAGTTGTTTCAATGGATATTTATCGTCTTGAATTGTCTTATTAATTAAGACACTGTTTGCATTTTCACGAATAGTTTTTTCGTAATTTTATATATTATAAATGTGCTCTTTCCAATCGGTGGGTTGTTTGTCCCCTGACTCCAACAACAACAGATAGTGAGGTTAAGCCTACCATTTTTCTGGAAAATTCAGGTGCTGTTTGCCCCCTGGCAAATGAGGCTCGAACAACTACAACAGACGGTGAATTTAACCCTAACCTTTCTGCGGAAAATGTATTAGTTATTGAAGAATCAACGGCTCAGGTTATTATATTTCATAAGTAAGTAAATCTATCAACAACTATTTGTTTCATCATAACACTTACGTAAAACATTGTATTATACTAAGTTTATGCAGAATAGGTAAACAATAAAATGAATAGTGATAATTTTATGTATAAACTAATTGCGATATTTAATTTTAGGCATACCGTGGTATTGCAAAAGAATGAATAGAGAGAATTCAACAGAAAAAGCAAAAAAGTCGGCAGAAAGAAAATTTAAGAAATGACAGCACAGATAACTTTTTTTTACAATCAGTTCCATAGGTAGAAGTGCATATATCTATTTTTATTGTGGTAGTGGTATGTAACATTTTATAGTTCATTATTCTGTTAATCTCCTATCATTGATTATTAAATTAATAATAGTTCAAGAAGTAAGTTCAACTCAAAATTCTATGGATGGCGAGTGTTCGGAGGGCCAATCACTCAGTATTTAATAAATATTACATCATGGAGGGGTTGACGAAGACTTGCAAAGGAGTGATGGAGGAAGTTGGGGCATAAAAAATGTATACCAATGAAGTCATTGGTATACATTTTCTAATAATTTGTATACGTTTAATTTTACACTTTTATAAATATGATGCTTATAATAAATATTGGGTGCTCGCTTAGCTGATTTTTATTGTTGCCTTTATGTAAAAGTGAAACTACATGAATGAACGGTTACAGATATAGAAACACTAGTGTCATTAAATCCTTGGTGTATTGTACCTTTAGATTTTGTTCGGGACAAATAATGTGCAAATTTAAAAAAAATCTTTTATTCTCTGTTTTTCTTTCTTATTTCTTCTATTGTTTCTTTATAAATACTTTTATTGTAAATATTTGCACATTTTTATGTACTAAAGTAATTGTATATAATAATGTTTTCTTTAATATGAAATGTCAAAATGTATTTAAATTATTGTATGTTTGTTCATATTCTGCCATGAATATATGTATGTATTTATATTGTTATAAACTGTTTTTGTTCAATCCTATCACTATGCATGTATAGGGTGTGGATTTATTTTGTATTGTAGCACATTATCGCCAAAATCTGATAATTGCAAACATTTCCTGTGAAAATATTTAATTTTCAACAGAATGTGTTAAAATTATCAGCTTTATACGATATTTTGCTACTACAAAATAAATCTGCATACTAATAAAACGATTTGTGTGAGCAGTTGCATACCTAAAAAGGGGGGTGAATGGAGTGTTGCATACCTATGAATTTTCAAACAAACAGTTTCCTGTTATTAAACAATGTTAGCTCTTTTGCTATTTTACAGTTTACAAAGGTGTTTTGGAGGAAAGTTACTGTTCTTTTAAGAATTATATTTTTTACTCAAAAACATGAATTACCCTTTGCCGTTGTTTGGATAAGCTTTTTCGCTCGTTTTTGTTAGGCACGGCAAAGACGCCACCGGCCCAGGTGTTTTGGAAGGAACTTACTTTTCCTTTAAGAATTGTTTAGGTTTAACGAAATTAAGCACGCTTATCATAGCACGCTGATCGAGAATCTGCCTTGATTTCCGTAAGCAACGTTTGGAGATTATCGAGAGGCAGCCAAGATTCAGATTTGTTGCACTTAATGAATTTGTTCTTGTTTCCGCTTAACAATAATCAGGCCTGGGGAACTTTGTGTACCCAAAGCCTACCTTTCCAACTGCTGATCAGCAAAAAAATGGAAGATCAGCGGTCCCAAGTCGCCTCTGGCAATGATCACATCGCTATCCAACATCTCCTTATCGACAGTCTTGATATCAAAGATTCCTTAAAAGAGCTCCGTAGCGAGATCAAACATCTTCGACGTGAGATCAAGCAGAAGAGTTGTCGTAATCGACAGCTCGAAAAAGCCAACTCCCGGTTTACCTCCACCTACTACTACAGCGATAATACCATCTCGTCTATAGACGAAGATAGGTCCGCCCAAACTGACCAAGAAAATTTGTTCAAAATGCCAGCCCCGCCCGCGCTATCAGCGCCCTCCTACCAACCAATGGAGGTACTCATTGACGACGAAATTTTGTCCGAAACAGCACTTGTCCCGAAACTAGCGCCGCTAGCGCCACCCCACCAACCGGCCACCGAAGTTACGGCTCGGCAGGCTCCCCCTTTCCCGCCGGCTAAGAAAGCAAAAACTAGCACGGCCCCTCAGCCAGTCTTGGAAACTACTCCGATCCACACCGATGATGCAGGCTTCGAAGTCTACATCGATCTTAACCATCGCAAAGAAGCGGTACCATCAACCTCGATAGATCCACCAGGCCGCCACAATTCCAGCACCCTAACTCCTCCTATCGCTGTTAAACCAGCAAAAGCAACGGCTCCGGCCATAGCAGAACCTGCAACTCCAACTCCGGCAATCGTCTACCACACCACTGTGGTAAACAAAATCCAGTTATTGCCGATTGACAAAATCGATGAAATCGAGGGAATAGAGAATTTCTCTAGCAAACCTCCGCCAATCCACATCCTAGATCTTCAGAAATGGGACATGATATCTGGCCACCTATACAAAAATCTAAAAATCCCTGTCCTTAAGGCGAAAAATCTACCTAACTCAGTTAGATTTTTTGTGCAATCCGCTGATAACTACCGAGTGGTCAGCACACACGTCACCGATCAATCCATCATCAACCAACTTAAATCCGAAAATTTTCCAATCTTATCGGTTCGCCCAATGGGAAATAAAATAAGAAAATTCCCCATGGTGACTGTTCACCTTAATAAGACCCCAAAAGAAAAAATAATATATTCCCTCGAAACACTTACTTTTGTTCCCGTCACTGTGGAGAAGCAAAAGCCTACGAATACAATGCCACAAATGCTAACTTTTTTGCCACAGTGCTCATAGATGCAACATTGCACCACCTTGCGTCAAATGCGCAGGTGACCACCTTACAAGCAAGTGCACTCACACCGATCTAGCTACGCAATTGTTGCCCAACCCAAACAAACCCCGAAACCGGCTCCAAAACCGACCCCAAGATCATCTCCCCAACCGGCTCCAAAACCGGCCCCAAAATCAAAACCGACCCGAAAAACGGCCGCCCACTTCCAAATAACATCCTCGATAAAATTCGAGACAAAAATCGCATTCGCAGACAATGGCAGCGCACCCGCTGCCCTCTTATCAAAATAATGCTCACTAAGCTCCAAGCAGAAATCCAGAAAGAAATTAAGTCAATTACAAATTCCAACTGGATTCGAGTCATAGAGGATGCATCCATAAACAAACCTCAAATGTGGAAGCTCACTAAGAGGTTCACAACCAAACATCGAGCGACCACTCCGGTTATTCACGAAGGAAACGGACTTGCCTTCCTTCTGGACATCAAGGTCGAATCCTTCGCGGAAAGCCTAGAGTCCGCTCACAACAAGTGACGAATTACTCGACGAAATTGATGAAGCAATGGATCGCCTTGAGCGAACCCCAGCCCATACTCCCAAACCAACATCTCCTGGAGAGATTCGAAATATAATCAAATATGCGCCAAATAAAAAGGCGCCAGGCCACGATAGTATAAGCTACACTTGCTTAAAAAACCTTCCTAACAAAGGAGTACTTTTCTGAACCACCATTTTTAATGAATGTTTAACGATAGGCTATTTTCCAAAAGCGTAGAAACACGCAATAGTGATTTTAATCCGAAAGCCTCTCTGCTGTGCACACTGGGAAAACTATTCGAAAAAATGATCCATACCCGCCACAGTAAATAATCATATGATCATGCCTAAAACTCAACACGGCTTCATAAAAGTTACTCCATAACCAACGGTTTTAACAGAAAGCAGAGTACGTTAGCCATTTTTCTCGATGTTGCGAAGCCATTCGATCGAGTGTGGCATGAAGGCTTGCTCTATAAACTCATGTCACTTAACTGCCCTACATATCTAATCCATCTGATCAGGAAATTCATACAAAAGCCCCACGGCTCGTTTCGAAAATGCCACATCTCAGCCACGCAAAATGACCGCTGGCATGCCACAGGGATCTGTACTTTCCCCAATTCTTTTTAATATATTTGTTTATGATCTTACAACCCTAAACAATGTGGTAACGTCCCAATATGCAGATGATACTGCTTACCTATATCGAGGCAAATATCTGCCCTATATGATCCCAAAAATCCAGACCGCACTCAACCAAATAGAAGAGTTGACAAACGACTGGTGTATCGCCATAAATGTTCAAAAAAGCCAAGCAATCTACTTCACCTAAACTAAAAAACACCCCCAACAAAATCTCACTTTTAGAGGCACACCAATTCCCTGGATAAAACAAGTAAAATACCTTGGTTTCCAAATGGATAACCACCTTAACTGAGTAAAACATGTTCAATCTGCGATTAATAAAGCTAACTCCGCCATCGGGGCACTAAAACATTGCTTTTAACAGAAACACCCTTTTTCTCGCCAGTAAAAATGTACAAGGCAATAATCAGGTCAAAACTGACATCATGTATACACATCTCAAAATCGCAGATGAACAGACTGGAAGCCACGCAGAGCCGCATGATCTATAGCCTGGGTCTCCAAACTATCTTCTTCGCGGGCCACAAATACAATTCTACATAATAAAGTCGGCCAAGATCCGATTAATTTTATAAAATTATGAAAAGTTTAAGGAACAATTGCTACAATATTTCAAAATATTTGGCCCGCGGGCCGTAGTTTGGAGACCACTGATCTATAGGATCGTAGGCGCTCCGTGGTTCGTCGGTAACAACCAACTCCGAAACGAAACGAAAGTGCCGAAATTACAGGATTTTATCCGTCAATTGGCAGTTGCACATTCCTCTAAATTCGACGCCTCCCTCTTAGGGAATAACCTCGAAGTTCCTGAAAACCTTAGAACTAGAAAAAACGACCACTACAACTGGCCGTTATCAATTAATTTAACAAAAATCAGAAACGATTCTAATTTTCTT
Organism: Philonthus cognatus; assembly: GCA_932526585.2. Classification (NCBI taxonomy): domain Eukaryota; kingdom Metazoa; phylum Arthropoda; class Insecta; order Coleoptera; family Staphylinidae; genus Philonthus; species Philonthus cognatus. The sequence continues at coordinate 96,955,219 of OW052243.1, forward strand.
TTAAAATGTATACTCCACCCACTCGACACCAAGATATGCTACTCTATCGGAGTAACATCAATAGTCATTTTTACCTAATGTTATCAATCACTCCAATATAACTACAAAGTAGTAAAAATTCATTCTAAATTTGGTTTACAAGAGGGGGTAAGAGTCTGACATAACCCATTGTTATCCTTCTTATAAGTGGGTGGGATAACAGAAGGTATCCATGAGGATTTTCTCCTCATCTATTAAAAAAAACGGGAAAAATTAACGGGAATCATGAAACAAATTACTAACACTATCAAAATTATTAAAATCAATAACAATTTCACGAGTTTTGTATAACTTTACTTCGCTTTAAGTAAAATCACTTTAAGAAAATTTAGATTTGCCGGCGCGCTGAGCGAAGCGAATTTGACAAATCCAAATTTTCAGGCTGTTTTAAACTCGAAATTTTACTTCATGTTTAATCAAGGAGTGGTAACACTCGATTGTAGTTAAATGTTGAACGATTTTTTTATAAAATTTGAGGAGAAAAATGCGTCTGTCTCAAATCATGTTGGATCATGTGTTTATATTTTCTAATTCATTTCAGAGAAATGTTTTGAAAATGTTTATTCTCACACCATTAATAACAAACAACTGTTATATTTAGTTAATTTCTAATAAAAAATAATAATATTTTCTTGAATACCTTGGAATTGAATAACAGAATTTAAAAAAACAATTTTTACACTTGTAAAAAAAAACTAATAATACGTAACACTAGCATACAAAATTAAAGAAAATTCTGTACATTTACTGCCACTATATTTTTCTTATATATTTTGGTCCGCTAAACTCGAAAATTACATTAAGATTTTTTTTATGGATAGGTTGTCGAGATATGAAATTTTGAATTTTACTTTTGTGTTTTTCGGAGGTAGCGTCACATTTTAGGCCATCTCTCGAGTTATAAATGTCCGATTGGGTCGCGCAAGATATCAAATGAAAGGTAATAGAATCTTCAACAATCGCTTCAAATATTATATTTCAATCGGTTCACTAGATTAAGTGTTATGGGCCAAAAAATATGAGTAATTTCGATATTTTTTGGGCCAAAATAAAAATGTAAAATTCACTTTATCGCCATACAAAAATAGAAAATGTCAAATTATGGCCAGTTCCTTATTGTTTTCGTATAGATCGCAATTTTACGAAGAAAACAATGTATTGATAATGAAAATCCATGGATAACTACCGGAGTTATCAGCAATAGAGTTAAAAAGTACCAAAACTCTGTTTTAGTATTTGTTCTTCTATTTATATAGAAAACGTTTATTTAATTAATTTTGTTCATTTTTATTATTGAATTTCAATATTATATTAAAAGCTTAGAAATGATTTTGGCTCTTGTTTTATCTTGTGTTCTTTTCTGGGTCCGTTTCTCTGATAAGAAACCATATTTCGACTAAATACATGGGGATCTTAGTTATCTGAAGAGATAGAGAGTAGGTTAAATTAGGCAAAAATTGCGTAATAAATAATCTGAAAACAAATTTAAAATATGTTCTTTCGTTATTGAGATATTGTCAAAAAAATAGATTTTTTGAAATTTCGTTTATATTTTTTTATTCCAAAACTATTGAAGTTGTACGTGTGTAAAATGTACAACTTTGACATCATTCAGGCACTTTTTAATAAGTAATCTAGTACAATACTTTATTTTATTAAAACTCTAGAACTTTCCCAGGAACCATAGCCAACTTTTGTTTTTCTTATGGGCGCCATTTTGGATTTACATATTTTTTGATAGAGAATATTTTTTTCTGAATTGAGTGATGTACCACACTTATAGTTTATTTTATATTTGATACGTCAATATACAGTAAGTAGGGGAAAATCCACAAAAAGAGTAAAATTGAAATGTTTGTACGTTCACTCAATTGTCATAACTCCGGTATTTATCCATAGATTTTCATTATCAATACCTAGTTTTCTTCTTTAAGGTGTGATCTATATGTAAACAATAAGAAACTGGCTATAATTTGACGGTTTCTATTTTTGCACAGCGTTAAAGTGACGTTTCGATTTTTATATTGGCCAAACAAATCATGTTTCTCATATATTTTGCCCCATAACCTTAAACTACTGAACCGGAAAACAATGTGAGAAACGATTGTTGGAGATTCGATTACCTTTAATTTGATATATTGTGCGCCCCAATCGGACGTTCCTAACTCGAGATATAGCCTAACATGTAAAGCTACCAAAGAAAAAACCAAAGAAAAATTCAAAAATTCATATCTCTAAAACCTATTCACAAAAAAAGTGTGATTTTCGAGTTAAGCGGGCCAAAATACTTAAGAAAAACATAGTGGCATTAAATGTACATTTTAGCTGTAAACTAGTGTAATCATTTAATAAGGATAACAAATAAAAAAACACTTGGTTTGTTTCACAAATCTTGTATTTACTCGACTAGTTTTACTTTTTACAGCATTATAAAAAGTAATAGAAGATTTATAAAACAAGCCAAGTGTTTTTATGTTATCCTTATTATTATTAATGAAATATTTATTTACAGTTAATAAATACATTGTGAGTTTTTAATGTTTAATTAATAAATTATTTTATTTTAAGCAGGCGCGCGCCCAGGGGGGTGGCTCGTACACCAAACTGGATTATTTGATAATGAATCACTTTCAAGGTTAAAATCGTTCAGTTTGAAATTCCTAATGAGTATTTCCACTCCCAGATTAAGCATGAAGTAAAATTGCGAGTTTAGAAAAGCCTGAAAATTTGGACTTGCCGGTTCGCGCGAGCGAAGCGATTTGCCGGCGGATGTGGAAAATTTTCAGACCCTAAACTCGAAATTTTACTTCATGCGTCACGCGTATAAAACACTGATTCAAAGTGAAGTGAAGGTATACAATAACTTTCATGATTGCCGTTAATTTTTATCTACTTTGACAAATATTAATAATTCTTATCATATTTCGATATTTTACATGATTTCTATATATTTTTATACACAGTATATAAATCCCGATAATTACAGTGTATGGTAAACTTGCAGGAGTTTTTTGCTTTAAAAAAAACAGTCAATGTAAAGCGTTTGTTTCTAATCCCAGATAAGGTATGAAGTAAAATTTCGAATTTAGAAAAGCCTGAAAAAAGGCTTTTCTAAATCTGAAATTTTACTTCATGCACCACGCGTATAAAACACTGATTTAATGTGAAGTAAAGTTATACAAAAACCGTTAAATTGTTATTGATTTTAATAATTTTGGCAGTATTAGTAATTTGTTTCATGATTTCCGTTAATGTTTATCTACTTTGACAAATATTAGTAATTCTTATCATGTTTCGATATTTTACATGATTTCTATATATTTTTATATGTGAAATTATCTGGATTTATATACTGTATATATACAGTATACAAATCCCGATAATTACAGCGTTTGGTAAATTTTCAGGAATTCCTTGCTTCTAAAAAAACAGTCAATGTAAAGCTTCTGTTTTCAATTTCAGATTAAGCATGAAGTAACATTTTGAGTTTAGAAAAGTCTGCACGTTTGGGTTTAACCGCGAAGCCTTCAAATCCAAATTCACTCTTTTCTAAACTCGAAATGTTACTTCATGCGCCACGCGTATAAAACACTGATTTAAAGTGAAGTTCAAAATATAAGCAGTGTTTGATCTCACTTTAATACATTTCACAAATGCTTATTTCCTTTATCTAAATCTTATTTTCATTTATCCAAATCGCTTTTAAAATTGGAGCATTTTTTTTTTGGGATATGTACTAAAAATAAAAATCTCAATATAAAATCTAGCAATTTTTCGGCGCCCCCTTTTCGTCGGCGTCCGTCTGCCTCGCGGGGCTCGCGGGCTGCTTACCGCCGGCCCTGTGTATATCTATACGGATCTTAAAGAAAATAAATATTTTAAGAGTTTTGAGATAAAAACCATAAAACGTGCAATGATCGCCCATCTTTACTTAGTTATTTTTCAATCTTTTGTAATTATGGCGTAGTTTTATCAAAGTTATCTCGTCGGCAGTATCATTGACCCGTCTGCCCAGCTTATACGTACAGAAAACGCAAATATATATTAAAACAATCCAAAGACAGCAACCGCTTAATTGTTATTCAATAAGCACACCGAGAGTTTTTCTACATCGCGTGGACAAAAAAATCTTTCATCCGTCCATGAATTTTAATTGGCTAGGTGACGAATACTGGAAAGGGCCATTGTTTCATGTAAAACTGTGCTATCTACCATGAAACTTTCGTTATATAAATACGAAAAAGGCATAAACTCCACACGACACATTCGAAAAACAAAAACTCAAGATTCCGATAAGGACAATCCAACTAATACTCATGCAGAACTTTTCTTCCGGTGCGTGCACATTTTACATTTTTATGGAGTCCACGAATAAAAACTACGAAAATTATCGATAAAAATGTGGTTACCTTCGACCTACGGGCCCGGAATGTAGTTCGAGCTTTATTATATAACGTGATTTTATTACATTTTTATGTCGACTTGGTTTGTGTATGGAATACACAGTAATAAATCTTTAGGGGTTTTCGGTTTCTCTATTATGTATGTATAATAAAACATCCGGATTTTCTTCGCTGTTCCAATTATCATTGATATTTAAATAAACCCATAATTTGCTTACATATCACCCCTGAATTCAATTTAACTACAATATTTGAGAAAAAAACAACCAAAGAATTTCAAACAATTTTACATATACACCCCCATTTTTAAAGCAGGTTTTTAACCGTAATTTTTTGTATACAGGACGTCCGTATTTCAACAAAATGTATGGGGATCTCGGTTATTTGAAGAGATAGAGAGTCGGTTAAATTGGAGCAAAATTGCGTAATTTAGAGCCCAAAATAATCTAAAAACAAATTTCAAATATCTTCTTTTGTTTTTCAGATATTGTCAAAAACCGATTTTTTTAAATTTGGTTTTTTATTTTTATTCAAAAAATGTTGAATCTAGACATTTACAACTTTGACATTATAGGAACACTTTTTAACGATAAATCTAGTAACATATTTTATTTTAAGATAACTATAACATTTACCCAGGGACCATAGCCAACTTTTTTTTTCTTATGGGCGCCATTTTGGATTTTCATATTTTTTGGAAGAATATTTCTTTCTGAAATTAATGATGTACCACACTTATAGTTTATTGTACATTTTATATGTAAAATTTTAATCTTTTGTTTTTTGCTAAGAGTGCCTTGAAAACAGTTGAGTAACTCACTTATTTGACAACTCCTAGGACCCATAATTTGCTTACATATCACCCCTGAAGACGGGCATCCGACGATACATATTTAACAGTTGTGATGTAATGTAAAGTAACGAGTGTCTTCCACTCCCAGACTAAGCATGAAGTAAAATTTCGAATTTAGAAAAGCCCCGCGTAGAAAATTTGTCGAGGGTCGTGCAGCGACCCGAGACAAATTTTCACGGGGCTTTTCTAAACTCGAAATTTTACTTCATGCGCCACGCGTATAAACCACTGATTTACAGTAAAGTTAGAAATATATAATGCTTAGAAGTGATGGTGATCAATATTTACCGAGATGTGGCGAAAAATGCAAGAAGAATTTTTTGTGAATAGTTTTGGAATAATAATAATAAAAGTAGAATAAATTTAGTTTGTGCAACTTTTATGTGATAATCGATACTTATTATATTATTACATAAGATGAAGAGTTGTTAAACAATTTTGAGTGCTAACAATGATTGACTGCTGTCAAGATTTTATTGATTAACAGATATGACGTCATTGTTTCCAAGGCACTCTTTGCAAAAAAGAAAATATTATAATTTTAAATACGAAATCTAAAATAAATTATAAGTGTAATACATCAATGAGTTCAAAAATAATATTCTTTCAAAAAATATGAAAATCCAAAATGGCGCTCATGAGAAAAACAAAAGTTGGCTATTGTCCCCAGGTAAATGTTATAGTTATCTTACAAAAAATATGCTACTAAATTTCTCTTTAAAAAGTGGCTGTATATTTTCAAAGTTCTAAATGTCCAGATTCAGTAGTTTTTGAATAAAAAAATAAAAACGATTTTTAAAAAAATCAGTTTTTTGTTGATATCACAAAAACAAAAAAGGAAATTTCAAAATTGTTTTCAGATTATTGTTAGGCCCTGAAATACGCAACTTTGCCTTAGTTTAACCGACTCTCTATCTCTTCAAATAACTGAGATCCCCATACATTCTGTCGAAATACTGGTACCCTGTATATACCTGACGAATTGTTAGCTTAAATTACTCTTAGTTTGATAATGGGAAGTTAAAGTTGTCGAAACTATAGTCACAATAAAAACCTCAGTTACACAAACAAAGTTTAAGTGTCTTATTTGTATGTTACATGTATTTTCTCTCATACCGTGGCGTACAAACCGTATACTTAAAAAATCACGTGCGACATATGTACTTAATGGCTTTTACTTCCAAACAGACGATATACAACCTGTTTTCTTAAAGTACAATTAATTTTTCTAAAATTCTTTGGAAACATTGATTTGTATTGGGCTCTCTCCTCAGACGAAATCCTGGCTGCGCCCCTGCTCTCACATATTTTATTTACAAGCTGCACGAAATAATCAATATTTTCTTGTTATAATTATTTTATAATCCATTTATTGAACCCAATTAGAGTTACAAAACGTCATCGTACGACGTCCTTCAACTATTGTTAGTATTATTTGACAATGAATGTTTACATAATAATATTACGTGTGTGCATATTGCAATTCTCACTTATATTCAAATTATACAAGGTATTATACAATAGGAAAAAATGTGGATAATCTCGCAAGCAACATGTAGTTTTATTATTATTTCGAAAAAAAATGCAGAAAAGTATAATTTATCAGTTTCACTTATTTAACGATATCTCCACTTGCACTTGCCCCCAATCCCTATCCCATCAGACATTTAATAAATTTAAATCATAAATTTCAAAATGTTTGCATATACGCATGAGCAAAAATGATGTAAATCACTTTCCCTGAGATACGTGAAGATGATGATAACTTGAACTTTTAGAATGACAACGTAAATGTGTTTCTCGAGACAAACTTTTCAAGTTTTTGCTATTCGTCAATTGATTCATACTATCAAATATAATATAAAACCAAATTCGCTTAATAGCTTACCGTAAGTAAACAATACACTGGAAATGTTTCTTTTAATATCCCGATGATTACAGCGTTTGGTAAATTTTCAGGAATTTGTTGTTTCATAAAAGCGTTCAATTTGAAGGCTCTAACGAGTGTTTGCACTCCTTGGTTAAGCATGAAGTAAAATTTCGAGTTTAGAAATGCCTGAAAATTTGGATTTGGCGCGCGAGCGAAGCGAGTCGCGCCCCGGCAAATCCAAATATAAAAACTTTCTTATGGCAACTTTTTACGCCTATCAAAATGACGTGCCTGTTTTATTTCAAGAGCGTTTCGTTTTTGTTTTTCTTATATCAAAATCACATTTTTCTTATGGCCGCATATAAAGATATATGTCATTGAATAGCATTTTTAACCCTGATTTTAATGACGTGCCACATGCATACTTTTTTCAAAAAAAGTCATTGGCGAAATTGCCATGACAACAGGTAAGCAATTTCGTTATTAGGTGATGCTTGCAATTTGTTTGAAAATATGACTACTATCGATGTTGTATATTTTGTTTTATAAATAAACACTCTTAATTGACATAAACTGCTACTCTGCTTGTCGTTTATACCAAAAAATATTTTTTCACAAAGGTACACAAACAAGTGACACATCGTTGAAATCGGCATCAAAAATGCTGTTCAATGATATGCATATCTCCGTATGTAGCCGTAAGAGAAACCTGAATGAGTTACAGTAACTTCATAAAAATGACATTTTTTCAACTTCCGGTTACAGTGCGAAAACGTGATAGATCAATTTTCTTTTTGTTATTGATTAAAACACAAAAAAGTGACTCTGGCTCGTGAAAACGGTTTTTCAATATCTCTTCAAATAAAAAAGTTTTCCATATGTGGCACCCAGTGACGGCTCGTAATCTAATGAAGTGGGTCGGCCGAATGTATTTTGGCACACGCGCACTGAGAGTAAACGGCCAGCCGTACCGAACCATCCACCTTCGCTAGAACGATATTTTAAATTAAATGATTTCGCCCGACTTTAAAACATAGAAAGAGAATATTCTCGGAGTTACAATAACATTTTTAAACATGTTATATACATAATAATGTTATACAATTAAATAATTGTAGTTATACACTGATATATTTCACATAATGTACCTAAAATACCGAGGTAATATTTTGTAAATTACAATTAGGTAACTATTTAATGATTGTTCGCATTTTTAAATCACATCAGTTGTTTAACGATATTTAAAAATGCGAAGTATGTTCTGATTTAATGACCAATTTGTATTAAAGTAAATGCCTATTTTACTTTTAAATTAAAAAAATATGAAAATAATTAGAAATAAATTGGTAAATAAATCCACTAGTTCTAGAATAAAAATCTGTGATCTGTAAAGTAACCGAATTTAAAGTGTGCATCGACACATAGCAGAGCTGGGATGAATCCTGGTAAAAAGGATTCGAATCACGAATCCGAATCACCTAATATGATTCGAATCACAGTTACTTGAATACAGGATTCGTAATCTGTTTTTTCAAATCACGAATACAAATCCTTTAAGAATGAATTTGATTTTATTATTTTTTGTCAACCATTTATAAATAAATATCGTTACCAGTTGTTTTAACAAAAATATTTAAAACCTAATTAATAAATAATTAACACTCAACATCGTTGATAACAGACTAAGCATCTGATTCCCTGTTACTCTGATTAAAGATGAATTTGTGTGTTTCTGAACTTCACTTCAAATCAGTGTTTTGTACGCGTGGCGCATGAAGTAAACTTTCGAGTTTAGAAAAGCCCGAAAATTTGTCTCGGGTCGCTGCGCGACCCTCGACAAATTTTCACGGGGCTTTTCTAAACTCGAAATTTTACTTCATGCTTAGTCTGGGAGTGGAAAACACTCGTTTAAAGCTTCAAATTGAACTCTATTATAAAATCGACGAACGCCTGAAAATTACGTAGATAAAAAATTCACTGAATATCAATAAAACCGGGAGAGTCAGAGAAAAGTCATGAAATTATATTCAAATTGACCAAAACACTAACAAAAGAAGCCATATGACATAATTAAATTTGTCAAAATCAGCAGGCAAATTACAAAACACGTACAAATTTATAAAATTAACTTAAATATTGACAAAAACAATGAAAACAATTAAACAAAATGGAGGTTTCCCACAGAAGAAAGTTATATTAAAAGGCCAGGGAAAAAATCTTGAATCAGGGATATGTCGGAAAAATTTAACATTTCAGATTGTAGCTACCATGTCAGTTTTACTTCAAATAATATTAAACATAATTTTGAAAACTAGATTATTATCTTTAAAAACATTTTCAGTCATTTAATGTTCTTATCAAAGCATTCAATTTGAAGTTTTGAACGAGCGTTTCCACTCCCTGTGTGTCTTTTTGAAATTTCGCATTTACCACAACAAACCACAAACCTTGCAAGTCTTGAAAGCCAACATTGAAGAAGAAATCACCAATTTGGGGCCAGATGTTTTACGAACAACAATTTAAAATGTTGTAAAACGAGCACAATCAACATCAACCCAGAAGATGGTCATTTGACCGATATCATTTTTTTAACTTTATATTATCAATTTTACACCTATAAATTAACTTTCAGTCAAAACATTACCCATTTTTTCATTTCTAATAAAATGGCAGCCAATTCATAATATGACATTACTTTTGCCTTATATTACACGAGACAAAAAGTTTATATCTTAAGAAATGTTAATTTTTGTTTTTTAACATAGATTTACTGTCCTTGTTTACGCACGAAGTAAAATATAGAGTTTAGATAATTCTGAAAGTTTGGTTTAGTTGCGTAGCGAAACGGATAAAACACTGAAATATTGTGAAATTGAAAATATACTGGTTTTTACTTATTATGTTTGAATTTCATAGCAAATTCAGTTTGATTTTATTAGAAATATCTATGTCCCGAGAAATACAGGGAGTTTTTCTGACGTCACTCATAATATTCCTCGCGTGACGTGAAAAGTCAATGTAATTAAACTAACAAGGTCGACTCGGTTTTAAATTAAGACAACCTTAAACACTTACCACCTTGATTATTGACGTGGAAGTCCTCACGTGACGTGAAGGTGATTAAACAATACAAGGTCGGCTCGGTTTAAATCAAAACAAACTTACTTACACACCTTGGTGCGTGGAAATTCGTACGTGATGTCAAAAACAAGATCATTACTGTGTAAGGTTGTCTCGATTTAAACCGAGCCGAACTTATCACGCACGGAAATCCTCACATGACGTCAAAATCAAAGTCATTACTGTATAAGGTCGATTCGGTTTAAACTGAGACAGTCTTGTATAAGGTTGTCTTCATTTAAACGAGTGTTTTCCACTCCCAGACTAAGCATGAACTAAAATTTCGAGCTTAGAAAAGCCCCGTGAAAATTTGTCGAGAGTCGCGCAGCGACCCGACACAAATTTTCTGGGCTTTTCTAAACTCGAAATTTTACTTCATGCGCCATGCGTATAAAACAGTGATTTAACGAGAAATTTAAAAACACACTAAAGACATTTTTCATGCTAATCCTCACAATTAATTCGAATTATTTTTGACGATTCAAATCCTTTTGTAAGTATTCGAATCCTTTTATAAATATTCAAATCCTTTTATAAATATTCGAATCCGTTCATAAGAATTTGAATCCTTTTATATGGATTCGAATCACCCACATTTGGATTCGAATACGAATCCTCTTAAAAAAATGTAACGAATCCGGATCACGAATCCAGTTGAACTAAAGTATTCGAATGCCTCTTTTGAATCCTCTAAAAGGATTCGAATCCAGGATTCGAATCCCGAATGATTCGAATCCTGCCCAACTCTGACACATAGGCGGTGTATTGTGTAGAAGAACGGCGAGTACGGCCCCAGCAAATTTGCCGTACTCGACGGCACAAGCCTTATAACTATTTTTCACAATATTTTAGTTGTATAATTCGGGTCTATGTTAATTGCCAAGCAGCAGTTTCAATAAATGATGAAACACCATAACTTGAAACTAACACCTTTATTAAAAAACCTAAACTATGACCTTTTAAAAAAACCTTTGTAATAAATAAAACAAAGCCGAAATAGAAAAACGATCTTCTATTTTAGATAGAATTTGAATTTTTAAATTGTTGTCTAAATGACGCAGCATTTTGACATTAAGGAAATTGACATACTTACATATTTTTGTAACCAGGAAACTTATCACGTCCGTTTTAAGCTATAACATATTTTGTGTGCTGTTACCGGCGTTTTATTCAAAACGTCGGAACTCGATTATTTTATTCACATTCACTAAAACATCGGACTCCATTTGTTTTGCTCATTTCATTTCATAATCATTTTAATTCAAAATGGCCCAAGTTCGTAACAAATCATTCGGTGTTCTATTGTATATATTTTTTCCTTGTAAATATGTAAATTAGTCCAACATTGAATTCCCCCCAACGTGACCAACAATGACGACTTGCAAACCACCCCATCATAAACCGCGCGACCAGCACCGGCCGATGTTTACAACCCCGAGGAAGGTCATAAAATTCCGCACCTCCGAGGACCAGCGCCATAAAACCCACGGCGCGCTGTAGATGTTTACGACCATGAAAACAAAGCCTTTGGAAATTTCTCAATATTTCGGAAAAACAACGATAACAAAGGTTTATATGGTCGTAACATCTGCAGCACAAACTTCGACACGCCGGAGCAGTCGAAAACCAGAGGCCCAAAACTTTTTGGCCTCAGGTAAATATGAAAACTCCACCCTCTGCTTCTTCCACCACGTTCTCGACCAATCACCGCCGCCCCCAAGATACATGGCGGGGGTGAAGACAGCAGTGGTTGGGAAGATAAGCGACAGCGGAAGACAGAGGAAGGTCAGTACAGTTCGGAACTTCAGTACAGTTCGGAGTTATCATCATCGGAGTTATCATCATCAGAGTTATCATCAACAAACTTTCACCAAGTTTCCATGAAATGATTAAGTGTCGCGAATTAGTCAGTTCGTAAGTCGTTGCGTTCGTTCATTATTGTTATTCTATTTTCTTTCATTTGTGTCATTTATTTCATTCATTATCATTCTTGTGTTATTTTGCTTTGTGTGTCGTGAATAAATATTTTATCCTTGTTTTTGGAAGTCATAGGTTAATTTATAAATCATTTTAAATTAAACATAATAAAAGTGAGTGTCTTTTGAACTAGGATTTCGGTAAGTTTCTGTTGTTATTATTGTGTGTGTGTAAAGTACTGAGCTAATCGGAGTTGTTACGGAGGGACGTTGTTATTTATGGCAAACTCATGCTCTCTCAAATTATCTATTAAATTTAGCATAAACAGCAAGCGACGTCCCGCGCCCCGATAACATTTTGGCGCCCAACTCAGTTAATTTTCTTTTAAAAAAATTGAACCCACGACCCTCTGTAAACTCTTAATTTACAAATCACATTTGACTTCCAACGTTCTAAATTTGTTTACAAATTTAATCCACCCACCCTGGGATCGATCATTTTTTCCAATAACATTTTTGCGCTCAACGTTGTAAATTTTTTTTTACAAATTTTAATCCCCCGACCCTGTGATATATCATTTTGACACGATAACATTTTCATTTGCTTTTCATTTTCCAAAATAACCTTTTGTGCCCAACTGCTTAGTTTTTTTTTTTTTTTTTTAAATTAATACACCAACTTCGGAATAAATCAGTTTTATCAAATAACATTTTAGCACCAATCTCTTTTTTTTCATTCAACATTCTTTTTTCTTTTGCAAATTTAAATATTTCACTTGAGTTGATAAAATTTTTTAGAGTGATTTTGTATAATATTTTTAAGCCCAATATTGTGATTTCGTTTGGTCAAATCATTTACGTTTAAATGTTAATTTTACTTATTTATATCACGTAGTTACTTCATATAACATATTTAAATTTAAAAATCCATACTTCAGTTCCCAAGTCATCACATTCCGACTAACAGCTAACATTTTTTTTTTTCGTTATTATTACTGACATACTTTTTTCATCCTAATAACAAATTAACTACTAACATTCATTAATAAGCATTATACATATTCATTCATATTTATATATATTCATATTCATTTTTGTTGTACATATTTACTCATAATCATAGTTGTGTTTTATTTATATTGTTATAGGAATTAACATCATCAGTATAACTTTTGAATAAATTATTCATTGAGTCATTTTAAATCATAGACATCTTTTCAATCTCGACGGGGCCGTTTTAACAATTGTACATATTTTTTTTTAAATCTCGACGGGGCCGTATATTTTCTTATAGTAATTAATTTTTACAAGTATTTTTTTTTAATTGGTCCACCTTCATTTTCGTTTTAATAATAAAATAGTTTTCGAGTACAATCGATTACCCATTTTCAATCATTTTTTTTACTAATTAAATTATTTACAGAAATAATAATTTTGACCGGATTCGACCTCAATTAAATAATCATGGCGACATCATATTCAGCATTAGCTAACGGTGACAACACACGGATCAGCGACTTGCCTAATATCAGTCAAAACCCGTTTTTGACACATGAGTACGACGCCCAAGACGAAATACTTTTGGCGGACACCATCGACAACGTTCCCCAAAATCAATCACACCACGAGGGCCAAGTAAATACCCGACCCCGACCGCCCCCAGGATTTATGTACCAGCAGCGTTTGGTACCAGAAACAGATGCCCAACGCTATCGTGAAACCCTAAACACATGAAACATCGAACAGCGAGATACAGACAGTCACCGCACAGAATCTCGCAACTCGCACCAGGACATCGTGAACCCACCGGAATCCCCGAGCGATAACTTATATCGCGAATTTCTCGAGTTCAAAGAGCACCATCGCCGACAGAGAGAGTACGAGGAGATTCGTCGTCAAACACAGAGGGAGTGTTTTCAATTAATCGGAGAAGGAGAAACATCGCCGCACGTTAGCACGAATGACTTCATCCCAGATCGAAGAATACGGGAGTTTCTTCCAAGAGAGAATTTCGTGGTCACGAGCAGCATCTCTCCTCTACGACGCCATCGACCCCGACACCATCGAACATGAGGAAACCTTGGAGATGCTAAGCAAGAAGCAGAACAACACCGCACCAGGGCCCTTCGTAATACGAAAAGAGGTGTTGTTCAAAAACTATGGAGCTCATCTTACGGAATCCTACATGACGAAAGTCACCTGGAAGCTATCGTCAGAGAGGCTACGACAAAACCTCGTTTTCCGTCCGGCTACGATGGAGGAATTTGTCCGGAAAGCCGTGAAACTACCCCGACAATCGGACTTCGTTTCGCATAAAACTGACATGCCGAAGGAGCAGTCCCAACAGCACAACAGACAATCCCCGAGGAAAACCCCGTACGCTCAACACCAAAATCAGCATTCCGCAAATCAAAATCATTCCTCAAACTCCGTCCGCCACCCTCAAACAAATAAACCCTCATCCTCTTATACAAAACGTCAGCCATCACACCCACAAACAAATCGTCCAGCATCCCCTAAAATAAATCATTATCCCAAACCTCAGCCTAGAAACCGCGATTATCCTGTAACCACAATTCAAACTCAACCGGATAATTCGTATACACCGCAAAGCCAGAGGGATCAGAATACGCGGCCGACATCACCGAGAAACCAAACTCGCAACACCTCTCGCAGCCAGTCATCTTTATCGGAAAATGATGCTTCATCACAGCAGAGACGCCCAAAAACGCCGCCCCCAGGTGCTTAAAGTGCAAGAGAGGATATCACTGGCACAACCAATGTCCGAACATGCCGGGAAACGGGACATCGGGCGACCAGTCAGCGAATCCCAGGAACCAATCAGTTCTCGACTGCCCACCGCCCGACAAAAACGACAACGCGACGTTCAGAGGACAACTAACCCAGATAAAACTTCACCACCAGATATACTCAGACGACAAACATTACCCACAGTGCCCAGTGTAAACCCACAGACACCAACCAGTGCAAATAATAGTAAAATTGTAAACTCTAGTATACCTCCCCCTCGCGATATAGACGCTCTATCCCAACACAACACAGTTTCGCCGTTATTATCAGTCAATCAGCCAAGTCGATTGATTGTGCTTCCGATTACAATCAATAATCAAACAATTGCTTACTTGCTCGACCTCGGTTCCGGACAAAATTATATACGCCCTCATCTCTCGGACAAAATAACTCCCATCCGGGTAAAAGCAAATTTAGCAGGTGCAAATACAACTGCTGACATCACAGGTATCTCAACAATCAACTTCCGCCTGGGCAACGCGCATTATTCAGAAAATTTCCTGATAATGCCAGAGTTGAGATACGATGCCATTCTAGGAATAGAATTTGTCAGGAAGCACGAAGCAGTAATTCATTGCCATCGTCACTGCATGCACATCGGCACCGGCTTACGTCAGACGATCTTTTGGCCCGAAAAACAACCGCAAAAACAAATTAAACCACCAGAATTTGATCACGGATTTACTGAGGAAGCCTCATCAAATTTTCATCAAATTATGCATCGTTTTTCGCGATTATTTTTACCAAGGGACCAATTCGCTCATCAGCCGCACAGCTCCGAACATAAAATTCGCCTAAAACATTCGAACCCAGTTTGAACTAGAATTTATCGATACGCGCCGAAAAAGAAGCAGGAAATCGATCAATTAGTCCACGAGTTGCTCGAAGATGGTATTATCGAATCGTCCACAAGCCCACACACTTCTCCAATCGTCCTCGTCCCCAAGAAGGATGGGAAAAGCAGATTTTGCGTCGATTATAGAAAAATCAACGAGATAACCATTTCCGAGTCAACTCAAATGCCGGTAATCCAGGAAGCACTGCGGGACTTAGGCAATTCCCGCGTATATTCAACGCTGGATTTAAAACAGGGTTACTGACAGATCCCGATGGAACATAATTCAAAACAATATACTGCCTTCGGCACGCCCGATGGAGGGCATTATCAGTTCAGAGTCATGCCGTTTGGACTGAAAAACGCTCCTGCTACATTTCAGCGTATGATGAGACAGGAAGTGCTCGCAGGAATGCTTCATGAGTTCACAATGGTATATTTAGACGATATTATTGTGTACTCATGTAACGAAGAAGAGCATATACGACACCCCGCCCTAGTTTTGGAAAGATTAGATCAACTCAATCTACATCTAGGGAAAGATAAATGCATCTTTGGGAAATCGTCACTAGAATACCTAGGCCATAAAGTGGATATCGACGTGACCCGTCCACTAGAAAAGCATTTAATTTAAATTAAAAATCATCCTGTTCCCAAAACCAGCAAGCAGCTAAGAAAATTCATTGGCTTGTGCAATTGGATTCGTCAGTACATTAATGGATTTGCTGAAATTATCGCACCTTTAAATGAACTGACAGCCACAACTCGACCTATTCGATAGACACCCGACGCAACACTCGCTATGGACCGACTCCAGGAAGCAATATCAAAACCTCTCCGTCTTCATCGCCCGATGCCGGATCTCCCCTTCACAGTCCAAACAGATGCTTCCCAAGTAGGCATATCAGCAGTGCTGTACCAGACGGATTCCGACGGAACAAAGAGGATCATCAGTTTTGACTCAGCCAAACTCAATGACACACATCGTCGTTACCACATTAACGAACAGAAATGTATGGCGTTAGTGTGGGCATTGAAAAGATATCGGCTACTACTCGATGGACGAAACTTTATTGAGCCGCGACCCCGACGAGGAATCTGCGGGTGATATTCCCGAAATCGATAACAATCATCGACCTGTCATTAACGTTATCAAGTCAACGTTGGTTCAATACGTGAAAGATGCCCAGAGGGACGATAATCAGACAAGGGAAATATTACGTATTCTAGCCGACCCCGATCACAATAACTGGGAACAACATAATTCGACATTGGAAAATATTGGAGGCGTTCTATATCAGAAAGCGAACGAAACCAATCACCGAACGTTATATGTCCCGGAAGCAGCTCGTGAGCGTGTGCTACACTACATGCATGATGAGTCAATTCACCCCGGAAGGGACGAAACGACTCGTAGCATTCGCTCAAAATATCATTGGCCGACCATCCCCTCAGATGTTAGACGATATGTGAAAAACTGCTTAATTTGCATAGCGACAAAGCGAGGAAAACCTCAAAAAGCTGCTCCACTCAAAGCACGGATTCCCATTGCCCCATTCCACACCGTCGCCGTCGACTTGATTGGACCACTTCCGGAAACTACTACCCATAAACGCCACGTCTTGGTCATTACTGATATATTCACTAAATGGGTAGAGGCATTCGCAATTGGACAAGCACGAGCAGGAATAATTACTCGCCTGTTGGAAGAGCAAGTTTTTCACCGCTTTGGATATCCGCAGGCAAGTATTTATGACAACGGCCGCCAATTTATTTCTGCAAAATGGAAACAACAATGCCGCCGTTGGGGTGCTACCCCATATTATACACCTGTATACCATCCTCGTGCAAACCCCACAGAACGACGCAATCAGGAGCTAAAGAAGTGCTTACGTATAAAAATGCAGGAACAGCCTGGTAATGGATGGGCGAAATTCATCCAACCAATTCTTTTTTAACTACGTACTCGAGCGAGCGCAGCTACAGGCTTTACTCCAGGAAAGGCCTTGCTCGGATATGAACTCCCACGCCCCGGTGAACGAGAACTCGAGGTCGACGAACCAGCTGAAGCACCTGCCATTCACCAGAGGGAAGAGCGTATGGACGCTATTCGGACCCACCAACGTCGGTACGTTAGACGATACGACCGCCCAGACGAAGACGCTCGCTTTCAGCGAGGACAGCCGGTATACATCCGAAATCATCCGTCATACCAACCCAACAACCCAGCCGGTTTTGCTGCAAAATGGCTGGGACCACTCATCATCGACGACGCAGTGGATGGACGCGTATTTCGCATCCTCAAGGACAGGAGAATCGTCGTAGTTCATGCGGATGACATTCGACCTGCACCATGCCACGCCATCAAACAGCCTAATCGCCAACGCCGCCGACTGAGGAACCGAATTGTCGAAAGGCAATAAGCCGGAGAGGACAGCGAGGACATCGACGATCCTGTGACAGCAGCTCCAACCAGCCCCGAACCGGATTCGCAGAAATAACGGGTAATGAACTTAAGGACGCTTTAGTGTGCGAGTT
Organism: Philonthus cognatus; assembly: GCA_932526585.2. Lineage (NCBI taxonomy): Eukaryota > Metazoa > Arthropoda > Insecta > Coleoptera > Staphylinidae > Philonthus > Philonthus cognatus. The sequence goes on from OW052243.1 coordinate 96,973,604, forward strand.
TATCATCGCTATAAGGACGCTTCAGTGCGCGTAGTGACTCTTCTGTACATAAATCCCCCGAAACGTAGTGTGGATCCGTAATCAAATTTTACCCCAGTGGCCATATAGACATTTACACAATGCATAAATTTTAGCCCCATGCCACTACTCCAGAGCCATAACCCTACAGGATGAGGGTTTCATCCAGAAACATCCTGTGACGCCGGACGGTAACCATTTTATCATCACCGTCTCAGGGAAAATTCACATCATTTATTTTCCCTCACGCTGGTTCATCTTCGCAGAAAACGTCTCAGAAATTAAGGCGTCGAGACGCATATTCGCCTGTCGCCAGCAAACTGTCAATGGTCAGTTATTCCCATTGCGGCGCCCACATTCAACGTCCCTGGCTCATCTTCGGATCCGCATCATTGCTAACCAGGACGTTACATCCAGCCGTTCATCATCAAATGGATTACGTCGCAACTAGGCGTAATTCGGACGCTGGAACTTCATGGATGTTGCTGTGTAATGTTCACCTCAGAACGCAACTTTTCGCATCATACCAGCACTCCACAACATCATCATTCATCTGGATCATCTTCGGATCGGGTACACCAGGCGCTTCCACCTGAATCATCGTGACCTGGCCTTCATGCCCGAAACAGGTGTTGGTCGACGCCGAACGCAGACGTCAACCCAGCACCTCCACCAGATGATTCGTCGAGCCTGAACATCATCCTCAAATAGGTGTTAGCCGACGCCAGAACCACACATCAGCCCGGCACCTCCACCAGGTTATCATCAATAGAAGGTCGCAGTACTCCTGTGCAGAATTCGCATAATTCAGCAGGAAGAACGTAGGCAGATGCCTAACCATTAAAGAGGTTTTTCTTCAACTGTTCCTTATGCTGCGTCTTCCACACCGAATATCGACGGATAGAAGATCACATTGTATATTCTCTGTGTATATTAGTTTTAAGCATTTCTATCCACTCTTCCATTCTTTCATTTATGTAAACAAACTTTACTCATTTACGGGGCCGAATTGTTACCGGCGTTTTATTCAAAACGTCGGAACTCGATTATTTTATTCACATTCACTAAAACATCGGACTCCATTTGTTTTGCTCATTTCATTTCATAATCATTTTAATTCCAAATGGCTCAAGTTCGTAACAAATCATTCGGTGTTATATACAATAGATATTTTTTCCTTGTAAATATGTAAATTAGTCCAATTGAATTCCCCCGAACGTGACCAACAATGACGACTTGCAAACCACCCCATCATAAACCGCGCGACCAGCACCGGCCGATGTTTACAACCCCGAGGAAGGTCATAAAATTCCGCACCTCCGAGGACCAGCGCCATAAAACCCACGGCGCGCTGTAGATGTTTACGACCATGAAAACAAAGCCTTTGGGAATTTCTCAAAATTTCGGAAAAACAGCGAGAATGGTCGTAACATCTGCAGCACAAACTTCGACACGCCGGAGCAGTCGAAAACCAGAGGCCCAAAACTTTTTGGCCTCAGGTAAATATGAAAACTCTACCCTCTGCTTATTTCACCAAGTTCTCGACCAATCACCGCCACCCCCAAGATACATGGCGGGGGTGAAGACAGCGGTGGTTGGGAAGATAAGCGACAGCGGAAGACAGAGGAAGGTCACTACAGTTCGGAACTTCAGTACAGTTCGGAGTTATCATCATCGGAGTTATCATCAGAGTTATCATCAACAAAGTTTCACCAAGTTTCCATGAAATCATTAAGTGTCGCGAATTAGTCAGTTCGTAAGTCGTTGCGTTCGTTCATTATTGTTATTTTCTTTTCTTTTATTTGTGTCATTTATTTCATTCATTATCATTCTTGTGATATTTTGCTTTGTGTGTCGTGAATAAATGTTTTATCCTTGTTTTTGGAAGTCAGAGATTAATTTACAAATCATTTTAAATTAAACATAATAAAAGTGAGTGTCTTTTGAACTAGGATTTCGGTAAGTTTCTTTTGTTATTATTGTGTGTGTGTTAAAGTACTGAGCTAATCGGAGTTGTTACGGAGGGACGTTGTTTTTTATGGAAAACTCATGCTCTCTCAAATTATCTATTAAATTTAGCATAAACAGCAAGCGAAGTCCCGCGCCCCGATACCAGTGCCTAATTTGATTGCACAGAAGTGTACGTTCGCCCTGCAGGGAAAATGTAACGACAGAAACTGCACTGACACTTGTGACGACGTAGCGCTTGCATTAATCTTCATAATGTGAAAATCTACGGGTGGCCGATTTTCGGGATACGAAATTGCTTAGTAAACATATATTAAATTAAAATAAATTTCTACATTTATCGGCTTTATGCTGAGTGTTTATTATTATTACTAGTGATGGGAATACTCGATATATTTTAATAATCGATTATTTTAAAACGATATATTTTAATAATCGATTAAATTAGTAATTGAAAATTAGTAGTTAACCTTTCAGTTTAAAAATATAATGAGCGCGCGGGGGGGGAGGGGGTTAAAATGTAAAATGAATAATTATGTAGTACAAAACAACAAGCGATATATAGTGGTTTCCCAATGTTTTAAATGAATGTTTTTGCAGGGGTATTTTTGGGGGTCGTTATTTTCTTTTTGGGGGGTCGTTAATATTACAGGCAAAGTTTTTCATGGGTTTTCGAAGGGTTAGTATTTCGAGGGGATAGTATTTCGAGGGGATAGTATTTCGAGGGGATGGTATTTCGAGGGGATGGTTTTTCAAGGAGGTGGTATTTCCTTTGTAGGCGTATTTTTTTCAGGGAGTGATTTTTATGGAGGGGATTTTTCGGGGGATGAATTTCAAGAATCCGTAAGGATGATTTTTAGGGGGATTTTTTCTTTCGGGAGATGTTTTTTCGAAAGTGGCTGATTTTCCAGAAATCTTTTTACATGGGGTAGTTTTTCATGACGTATTTTTTTCCGTCGGTGTGATTTTCCATAAAAGTTTTTACAAGGGGTGGTCCTTTAATGTGTAGTTTTTCAAGGGGTGGTCTTTTAATGTGTAGTTTTTTGTGTGAGTGATTTTAAGGGTTTGTTTTTAGGCCCGTGGTTTGATAAGCGTTTTTCCCTGGGGGTGATGTTTATTAGTAGTGAAGATTGGAATTTTTATACAAATATAATTATTTAATGATTTATTTAATGAAATACAAAACAACCGTTAAATAAGTAATTATTAATATTACTATATAATATTTAGTAGTCCTGTCTACTGAGATAATAAGCGATACAATTGTTTATAATTGTTAATAGTCCAGTCTACAGAGATAATAATCAATTATTTAAATTTTCCAATTAATAATTTGCCCGACGAAATAATCGCTATAATTAGTATATACTATTTTACCCGATCAAATAATCCCTTAAATTTGTATCTACTATTTTACCCGATCAGATAATCGTTTAAATTAGTACATACTATTTTACCCGATCAAATAATCGTTTAAATTAGTATATACTAATTTACCCGATCAAATAATCGAGTAAATTCGTATTACTATTTTACCCGATCAATAATCGCTTAAATTAGTATATACTAATTTCCGCATAATAATCGATTATATCGATATATTTCAATAATCGACTAATTACTAATTTGTATATCGATTATTCCCATCACTAATTATTACTACATATTAGCCTGCTATATATTTATTACAAAAAGTGCGCAATATTTATTTCTGAGAAAATAAAAATTTATAATTTTTGTTCAATCAAATTTACCGGTACGACCCGGCCGACCCTGCCGTCCCTGACGAGCCGTCACTGGTGGCACCTCCAAAATGCACCACCCTATACATATATCAAATTTACAGATGTTGCTACATTAACTGTTAATCTATTATGTAATTCGGTTTATATTCGGTTTATATGTTAAACACACAAAATGTTTTAAACACAACAACCCTGGTCTCAACAAAACGGTTTTCAGAAATACAAATCAAACTTTGTTTAATAAATGTTTTATTTATTTACATATATTTGTTTAATGATAAAAATGTATGCCAATTGATTAATTTTATTTACTCGTGTACTATAAAAAATACTGGTTGTAAATGAAATATTGTAGGCAGCTTGTGTGTGAAGAGCCTTTGGGCTCGTGCCCTAAACTCGGAAATCGTGCCTGAAAGCCCTACTTCACACCTAGTTGCCTATGTACCTATATGAGTTCTCATGCTCGTGATAAGTTTCTACTATCGTTTAAAATAAATAATCACACTTTCGATTATGACTAGAAAATATTGAATTCGGAAAAAATCTTCGCCAAAGGAAATAACTTTGTTTCCGACCAAATTTTTGATTATACATATTGTGATTGAGGCAAAAGAAAACTAAATTGTTTTGTTTACGTCCAAATTCTTGATTATGTAGATTTAAAATAAAGCCAAAAATCAGTAAGCAATGCGGGGCCATCAGAAAAGTGGGGACTTTGCGGTTACACCGTCCGCACCCGCATTGGGCTGGCCCTGGGTTAAAGGATAAATGGTAGAGATTGAAGTTAGGTCAATCGGTTAAAAATCTTGTATCTGTATTGAAACAGTATAAATAAGTATTGATATTAAAACTAAAACCGAATACAGGAACAGTATTGGATTATGTTTTTACAAAGAGCCAATTATCTATTTTTTTTTCGATCCATTGTCGAGGGCCAAATTTGCCTATATGAAAATCCAGCACTGCAATGACGGTCTCTTTAAATTATCTGAACATTTCTTCTTTTCTACATGTTTACTAATTCTTGAAGTGGAACGTCGTTCTCACGTCCTTCACTGAATCTTTTGTCCTAGTCAAATACCTGCGTTTGAGACATGTAGTATTCCCCTTAAGCGGATCAAAAGTACATTGACGGGCCGAGAAATAGAGTTTATCAGCCCATATACATATATTACACTTTTAATTCTGTGATTTAACTTAGAACGTCGATTATTAGAATAGTGGCAACAGATTTTTGAACATTATATCATCATCTCTGAGGTTCAACGCTCCAAACCAACCGTGAACATTTTCATTTCATTACAAATTTTAATTTTCAACTTATGAATGGTTACACAAAAGTGGCATAAGGAGCGTTTACCAAGCTCATTTGTATTAAATCTAACATCAGTGACGACTTATCCATATGGCCTCCCTAATATAAATTTAAAAGATAAATATTTTAGACGTATTCTCGTTTATTTCCTTTCAGTAATATATTTTTCGTAAAATATCTACATAGTATACAATTTTGCAGCTTGATACTGCATAAGGAAACTTGTCATTAAAACTTTCTGTGCAAAGCACTTGACTTGTTTTCGTGTACTAGCAATATATATGTATTTGTATATTTGTGAACACATTGAAAATACATTTTGTTATTAATATTATTATGGTGTGTGATTCGAATCATATTAATCTCTTACGAATCATTTATTCCAGTACTCGTGATTCAAATCATATTAAGGTTTTGAGGACTCGTCCCAGCTCTGCTAATGGTAAGCCTAATATGATTCGAATCACGAGTACTGGAATAAATGATTCGTAATAGATAAATATGATTCGAATCACGGATACAAATCCTTTGAAAATTCATTTGATTTTACAAACATTCAAATGTTTACTATCACTACACGTTTTTATTAACAAAAATGTTCAAAACCTAATTATTTATTTTTAACACTGAACATCGTTGATAACAGAGAAACTGATTGACTCTGTGTAATTCTAATTAAAACTGTGTTTTTTAACTTTAGACTAAATCAATGTTTTATATACATAATTATATTTTTTGTAGAAATTGTACATTTTTAGAAATGTTCATTTAGAACAGGGCCAACCCGCGGCCCTAAGACCGTGTCTGTCCGGCCCGGGGCAGCAAACGCTGTTCTATGTTTATTAATGTAGTTTTACAATACTTAAGTAATTTTAAGTTTCTTGTAGGGAACTTCCGAAAACATGTATTTGTATTAGATTTAGTGAATATTCGCTATTTTTTCTAAATTCGCCAAATTCATTGCGAATACGCGTATTACTGGCATTATCAATTTTATCAAATTTATCAAAAAAAGTTGAAATAGAAATAGCTAGGAAATAACTGAGATAATATTTTAATACTTTTTGTATTGTTGTAAACATTAAGTGTTTTCTAAACATTAAATTAAATCTGTGTTTACACGTCTGGCGCATGAAGTAAAATTTCGAGTTTAGAAAAGCCTAAAAATTTGGATTTGCCGGGGCGCGATTCTCTTCGCTCGCACCCTCCGGAAAATCCAAATTTTCAGGGAGTGGATATACTCGCTGGAATATTATTGAATACTTTAATAAATATAAAGATCTGAAAGCAAGAAATCAAAGTAAATATTACTAGTTTTTCAAAAAAATAATTTTAAAACGTACATATTTCATAAAGAGAAAATCCACTAAATTTGGCAAAAGTTTGTAAACATGTAGAAAACAAACCTATACGTGTTTGTAGATAAATAAAAAATCTTGACATATTCTTCTCAGAAAATTACGACAACTTGAAATAAAAAGAAAATTAGGACAAAATACTTTCTGTAAATCCGTAAAATAAAATATAGAAATATAATATGTTTAAAAATTATGCAAGTTTAAACATTTTATTGGTCAACACAAAATTATAATAAATAAATTATACAGGGTGATTCTTGACTTATACGCATAATTGCAAGTAATTATAGTTCGTGATGTGTAGTAATGGGAAATTGAAAAAAAATTGTAAACGTTTTTTTTATTAACAGAGATAATTAATTATTTATCTAACTTAAACTGAAGTATCTCAATAAGTGTTGGAAGTAATTTCCTTCGTTTTTAATGAATATTGAGCGCACCGAATCCATCCTCCAGCACACGCATGTCGCAAACCAGCATGTTGCCGAATTAACTCGGTAGCAGGATGTATACGAATTCGCAACTATTCCTCAGTATTCACATCGGTTGAGTACACTTAACTTTTTAGGTGTCCCTAAAAATAAAAGTCAGAGGGATTTAGGTCAGGCGACCTAGGAGGCCAAGCAGTTGTACCTCTAACACAAAATGTGGTGTTACGCCTTCGCGAAGGAACCACATTCTCTGTCGAACGTCAATATTAACTTCCACAAGCAACTTAAAATTAATTCACTGAATTAAATAAATTTTCAGATTCTTTTAAGAATTGTTAAATATTTCCACTAGTATTTTTATATATCTTATGTCTTTACCGAAACCCAAAAAACAGTTTACGTTTTTTCGTTGTTCAAATAAAAAGTATAAAATAAATTAAAATAAAAATTAAACTTTTTTCAACTAGGTAAATTAATGAAGAGTAATATATTTACATTTCATGGTATAAATTATTTCATTTTGTCAGATATTAAAATGTAATTGAATCATGTTAACTAACATAAAATATTGCAGTCGATTTTCAGTATCTATGTAAACTTTAGACAAAAAATGTAAACTCTTCTAACCATCGGCTATTTTTATCAATATTTTTTTAACTCATCCTGAAGTTTTATTTATAAATTTTTTAACGATATTGTTATTAATAGTGATCGTCATTTATCATTAGGAAATTTGATGATATTTTCTATTTACTGAATTTTATGTAAGTACCTATTTAATTTTGCAAAATCTTCATTGCTTATTTATTTAGGAATTTTGTATCATTAATTAATATTCACAGCAAAAGGTTTAGTGAAATTTCGGGATTCAAAGTAATATCTGTACATTTTTTAATCAAAATCTGAAGCTGAAATTTTATTATTTCATAAAAAAATGTATATCTATATTAAAATATTATATTCGACGTTAATAAATAATTTTTCCCGATCGTAACTTTTACATTTAAAAAAATAAGTATTTTCACTTTGTTCACAATTGAACAAAATTTGTATCAATTGTTGATTTTATTTTAAAGCGAACGAAGACAACAGATGTATGCATGTTAAATAAATAAAACAATTTCTCTTATTAAGAAAAAGTGGAAAACATAATATTTCTTAAATTCGCATCCGCGAGTTTTAAGAAAATTGTATTCGCATTCGCAAATAAGTTCTAACAAGTGACTATATGACATTGCGGAGATATAATTAGTCAGATTATCAGTTGAGTCAAGAATATGAAAATATACTAATGAAATATAAAATTTGTATAAGTTATTTGTTTCAGAATACCTTATATTTTGTGATATAATGTTTTTGCGCTATCGTGTTTTTTGTCTTAGTATTTAAACACATCCTCTTTTCTTCTTCAGTTAAATAAATGTTGTAATTGTAAAATATACAGGAAATTTTTGTTTTAAGTATACAATTGTTGTTTTTGAAAAACGTTCCATTTGAAGCTTCTAACGACTGTTTCCATTCCCTGAGTAAGCATGAAGTAAAATTTCGAGTTTAAAACTACGCGACGGCAAATCCAAATTTTCAGGCTCTTCTAAACTCGAAATTTTACCTCATGCGCCACGCGTAAAAAAACGCAAAAGTATTGTGAGATTCTGAATATACTGCTTAATGTATACAAAAATATAATTAAAACGGAGTTTTAGATTCCTGAACTTTTATAAAAGTGTAAATAAGTGATGAAAAAAGTACCTGTTTTAAACTTCTGAATAAAAAACTTGATTTTGCAACAAATATATATATTTCGATTGGCCAGCCGTGATTTAGAACATTTTTACTTATTTGACAATGTTTGATATTTTAACGATTTTTAGCTAATTTTTAGAATATCTATATTTTTTAACGGTAAGAATTTACCTTACACCCCGTGGGTATTATAGATAAAAATGATATTATTCAAAAGTACTTGACGAGTACTATCTAGATATGCAATTGAAACGTTAAATAAATAAAAAAAATGTGTTTGAAAATGATGAAAATATTTATTCCTAGCAGTATGTAAAATAATCATCGTGCGCAAAGAGATTTACAATTTATTCTATTGCAAACCTTTCTTCTAACCTAGAAGTATGTAGAATATTTAATAAAAATATTTAGTTTGAAAATTTGGAAAATATTAAGTCATTTTATCAAATTATGTAGTTTTATCATAGGTAAATTTCATACATTTCAATATTTGCTCAAATGGATCCAAATTATTTCTTTTACAATGTACACGCTAAAGATATTCACATAAATGCATTGGAAAATGCTTCCTAGGAACCTGACGTTTACGAAAATATGCTTTAACAGGATGCCAATTAGACCCAATCCGTTGAGTATGGACACCTTCGGGACTAACGAATCTGAATCTATCGTCCGAATGATTCACTCTCTCATGAACATAGCCATGTGCAGAAAGCCTTAAATATCCGCGCCAAAAATCAGTCCAAATGATTGATCCAGGAGCCACATGCTGCACAATGATGGATTCGAGTGTTGATCTATCACGCTTGTTGTTTGGAATTATCACTATTCTGACTTTGTCTGTCTTATCCACCATTCCAAGTACCCAATGACCTTCAATCTTCCTGCCTCTATTTTATTTTCGCTGCCCAAATTTAGCTTCATCTATTTGAACGATGATTCCAGGTCCTCCAATCAGTCCTTCTAATTCTTGAATGTCACCCAATTTTTCACAAACGTCCATCCTGAAAGAATTATAGCAATCACAGATGGTTCTTGGTGAAAGCACAGCTCCAGAATTATGTCAATTTTGATCCAGACGCATATTCTCTCTGGCACAGTCGGCGTAGCTGTTGTTGAAAGCAAAGCTATAGGCGATTCCAAGCACTTGCTGTGGTTCAAGATGCGCCTTGTAGAAGAAAGTCTGCTTGGCCACGGCAATTTCTTTCTGGCACTTGGTTTTGATGCAACGAAACGATCCCAAAATGTATCCTTTCCGGTCCGGGTAGAGGATCATCAGGTCCTTGTATTTTTGGCATTTCCTTTGGAAGCAAACCAATTGATGTGGCGAATGAAATTGCGTCTCCCTTGGTCCCTGCGGCTTGAATGAGATGACGGCGGTTCCATATCACTGGCATCTCCGGCTGGTCGGGTCCTTCCTGGTCTCCAGAATCCTCGTCGGCTGATGATTCGTTTGATTGGATGTCCCTTGTGGGGTGGCCATTGTCACTACTTGTCCTGATGACACTGACATTTCCGTAGTGAATTTATTGATTTTAATTGGTGATATAGTTTTATAGAAGTTTCTATTCAACATTTCAAAGTAGAAAAAAGTGAACTTTTATCATTTCCGTAGTGAATTTATTGATTTTAATTGGTGATATATGTCAATACAGTGTGAATCTATATTATAATGCATGTTATTCCACGGGGTGTAAACAAAAGTCGAGCCTTTTTTAACTATTTTTATTAACTTTGACGATAAGAAATGTATGCAGGTATGTTTGTAAATGTTTGCAACATTTCTATTATGAAATATATAAATTTTGTCTTTATCAATATTCCAGATTTATGTAATTGTTGACGGTATTGGTATTTTTTTCCTGATTTCTTATTTTAATCTACTTTGACAATATTGATATTTTTCATGTTTTCATAATTCTTGATATTTTGATATTTTTTATAATTTCTGTAAATTATATTAGTTTTCACAATTAAATTGAAATTTTTTAGTGATTTGGTCAATTAAAAAAATCTGTGACTTTTTGCTAACTTTTTCCGATGAATAAAATTCTCTGGATTTTCCCGTTTTCCCGGTTGGTCGCCACCCTGTATACAAGCTTTTACTTTAATGCTTCTAACGAGTGATTTTACTCCAAGTTTTAGGCTTTTCACTGAAATATTGTAAAATTAAAAATATACCTACTACTAAATTACTATTACTGCTAAACAAGAATATTTTGAATTTCAGGCTTTTCTTAACTCGAAATTTTACTTCCTGCTTAATCAAGGATTGGAAACACTTGTTAGTAGAATCAATTAGAACTTATTAAAAAAACAATGAAAGACAAATTTCCTGTTTGTTTATGCCTGCAGCCCCACTATTAAAAAAATCTCAAGCCCTGACTTGTTTTTACTAATTGATACAAATAAGTCTTGTGTTTAAAAATACTATACAATTCGTGATTCAGAAACTGAAGAGCCTTATAAGTTGGAAAAACACACAATAAAATTACTAAGATCTCATGTAGTCACCATTCCAGAAACATTCCAGGAGAGCCTCGCTTCATTATATCTGTGTCGAATACAGAATAATAATTTGTAAAAGATGTAATTTAAAAATAAATAAGAATTTATATCTCATTAAAGAAAACAGTTTTACTGCTTCTTTCTTTATGTCTTAATTAAAATATTAGACCGTATAAGGTATAGGTTCAATACACAAACACGTTATAATCTCAGTGATTCAATCCATTGTTTTGCAACATTTTTAACGTGAAGATTGATTCACGTTCGTAACGAGTCATAATTGTTCTTTGTCCACTTTTCGTTCTGCCGTTCGGCTTTTAGTGATTAGTTACTGGTCCTGACCTGTCGTTATCACTTCCGTTTCTCCTTTCTGTCCGTCCGTCCCTTATCGCCTCCATTCCCATCACGCCTCTCGTTATTATGATTATTGACAAAGATTCGATTGTATTATGTTTGTATTTGATATTATCACTTTATTGTTCATAACTCGGACATGATTAATGCAACGCGACTATTTCGTAATTGGCCTTCTTGAGATATCCCGCTTGTAGGAATTACATTCACGTAAATGGCGATTGTTGGATAATGTATGATCAAGTATATACGTGAAATCTGTTTTTGATCAGAGATTACATGCCGTAAGTTTACTTTATTGCTATTCCTATAAGTTATTACATCTACAATTTTTGTTTTTAAAATAACAATTTCATATCGAATGTTTTATTAATTTTAAGATCTCAAGATATGATACAAACAATACATATTTGTATTTTCTGTACATTATTCCTTGAAAATAAGGATAAATCGAAATCAATTGGAAGAAATAAAGTTTTTAGTAATACAAACCAAATTAGAAAGTATAATTATGAAAAAAAACATGTTGTAAAATTATTGCTTCTTCGGGGCTTGTTCTGTAAATTACTTACATTACTGGAGTTCTCTTTACAAAATTGTCTTTTTTATGAATTGTATAAACACAAAAAAAAACAAAAATTTGAAAACAATTCGTTTAGCACAAATTTGGAAGGACAAGAATTAGTTACACGAAATAAAGATTTGTAAAATGCATATTTTATTTTTATTATATTTGTTTGTTGTGTGAGAGGGGAACATTAATTTACGGACGGAGTGCCGGACTCATTCCTGGTGGGAGGACTACCGACTAAAAACCCCCCTATCTTACCGGCTTCAACTACAGGGTCAATAGACGGTTAACTCGTGTATTTCAATCAATAAATAAACAACTAAAATAATAAGAAAATTTAATAATCAAATATAAAATACACAAATAAACCTAGGCCTAAAATTACAGATTTGGTGGTACAACCCTGGTACCACCAAATCTGTAATTTTAGGCCTGGCACTGATTATACACAAAGTAGACAAACACACCTTAAACCTAATATCACGAATAGGATGACGTCGTAATTGTAAAAGACCCCGATGCCGGAACCTATTATCACAGATAAGACGGCATTTGGATTGTAAAGGACCCCAATGCCGGAACCAACAAAAATAAGATAATCACAACTTAAACAGCACAACCTTATATCACAGATAGACGGTTGTAAAAGACCCCGATGCCGTACCCTAAAACTATATACAGAATGTGCTCCAGAGTTGTAAAATTACTCTGGAGCGGACGGACATAAAATTGAAAGGCGACACCAAAGTTGTAAAGATACTTCGATGCCACTGTACATAAATTAGACAGGACAATCAATAAATTAATAATAAATGAACACGAAAATAATATATACAAATCGCGAAAATCGCTTTAAAAGACTAGTATCACGTAGAAAACTGAGACATGTTTCTACGGACCCATTATAATTTACCAATACGGACGCCACAGTACCACCAAGCCTCAGTCCATTTCGCTGTATAGCGTAGGCTGGACAATGTAATAATACGTGCTTCACCGTTAGCCAGTCGTGACATAAATGACACTCTGGCTCTTCGTCGCCGGCAAGAAGATACGAGGCGGTTAAGTTGGTATGCTCTATGCGAAGACGGCACAGGGCAACCTCCTCCCTCCTCGTAAGTATAACCGGTGAGCGCCAGGGAGCTACGGAGAGCTTAATATGTTTCAGTTTGCTCTCGGGGCCATTCTAACTCTCTTGTCAATCCTCGCTAGTTTTCCTTTTGATGTACCCTCTAACGTCGCCTGGACGTACGGGTACATCATCTATACTTTCGACCAGGACTTTCTTGCCGAAGAGTATACTGCGCAGCCATAGTCGACTCTAGATAAAACCAGAGCCGTGTAAAGCTGCAGTAGCACTTCTCTTCTAGCGCCCTAGTTGATGCTGGCCAGACAATTGATTACGTTTTTTAGAGCGTTCGACCAGCTCATCGATGTAGGCCCCATAGGTAAGAGCCCTATCGAGCCTAAGCTCTAGAAAACGGACACTTTCGACAACTTGTATCCTAGTGCCCCGGAGAGTCAGTCAGGGGTCCCGGTGTGGATGTCTGAGTCTACAAAAGTAGACGCATGAGGTTTTCGTTTCAGAGAAGTGAAAACCTCTAGACTTGGCATCGCTGTTCACCTTGTCGATGGGGATGGTATCTCCCGCCATGTATATTACTAGGTTATCGACATATAGACATTTTTTAACAGGGGAATTTACGGATGCAGCTATTTCGTTTACGGCGATTGCAAAAAGTGTGACAATAATGGTAGAACCTTGTGGAATTTCGTTCTCCAGCACAAATTGTGCGGATTCAGTGCCCCCAATTTTCACTCTAAAAGACCGGTCAGATATGAAGGATTTTATGAAAAGGGGCAGACGGCCATTAAATCCCCATTCATGTAACTGTTGGAGAACACCGTACCTCTAAGTAATGTCATATACCTTCTCTAGATCAAAAATCACTGCTACGGGGTGTTTTCTCCCTAGGAAGGCATCTTGGATGGAGTTCTCCAAACAGTGTCTAATTGGTCAACGGTACTGTGGTACTTTCTGAACCCCGCCTGGTACTTTGCCAGGAGACCTGACGGTTGTTGACCATTCTCTCCAAGACTTTTTCCAAGCAGCTCGTAAGTGATATAACTGTTGACGTTTGTTGGGTCCTTACTCAGTTTAAGAAAATACAGTACAACGGCGACTCTCCAGCGGCTGGGGTAGACGCCTCTATCCCATATCATTGTATAGATGGCCAGTAAATAGTTCCTCATACGTGAGGGAAGTTGTTGGACCATCTGATATGTAATACCGTCTGGACCTGGGGCTTTAGACTCGCCCATCGATCCAACTGCCTCTTCTAATCCTTCCGAAGAAAACCAAGAATTATAACACAAGGAGCCCGTCCAGGAGAAATCTAGAGGGATTTCTCAACTACCCTTTTCACCCTAGAACGACGTTTCGTAGTTACAAGAGCTACTAACGGAGCTAAAGTTAAACGCTATTGCATGCGCTATTTCTAGTGTGTCAACTATTTCACGCCCATAAACTTCGAGGATGGGTGCTACTGCTGGAAATTTCATCCCAGCTATTGCACCCACCTTTTTCCACACCTCGCCAATAGGTGTTGTCGGCGTGATCGCCGACACGTAGCTCTCCCACGATAACCTTTTACTTCCAAGAATTGTGAGGCGCGCTATAGCCCGCCGCTTCTTGGAAGCTATCAGGTTTTCCCGGGTGAGGTCTCGCTTGAACTTATTTAACGCCCTCTTCTTTTCGTCTATAGCCACCTTCAATTTACGGCTCCACCAGAGAACAGGTGGACCGGCCATTATTCCACTAGACATAGGAATGTAGCAAGATGCTGCTGCTATTACCCGTTCTGTAAAGTCTTGCACGGCGGTCTCGACATCGTCACTATATGACGTAGGAGGATTAAGACTGGCTTAAAAACCAAGCCAGTCTGCCTTGTCGAGACACCATCTCCGAGAGACAGATTGTCTTACTCGTCTGACGATGGTTTTAACAGCGATCGGAAAATTAACGCTGCCGTACATATAATTTAAGAGTTGTCAGGTAAGACCAGTGGCTAAACGGGGGGAACAGAGAGAGAGATGCTCGCCGAAAACTGCGACCCTCTGGCGCTCAAATGCGTTAGGGATCCCGTGTTGAGGAGGACCGCATCTCTCTGATCGAGAAGATCCTCGATCAGGCGACCGCGGGGATCCCTCCTCTGGGAGCCCCATAGTAGACTGTGGGCGTTAAAATCGCCCACTAAAATATACGGTGAGCTGATCGATTAACTCGGTGATGTCTGCCATTGTCCAATCGAATTCAGGGAGGCAAACGGTGCGGAAAGTGGTTTTCAGGAGATGGGATATGCGGACTGCCAGTGGCTGGAGCCATATTCTGAGATGGATCTTCTCAGGGAGGTCTTTTCTCAGAAGGATGGCGATACCATCCTACGTCAGGCACGAAATCCCTTCTCACGACCGAAAAAACACCTAGCTGAAACATATATTACGGTTGGAAATGTGTCTCCTGAAGACACACGCAAAACGGCGTGTGCCTTGCCAAGAGTAGTTTCAGCTTGTAATAGTGTTTCCTGCAACCGTTATAATTCCACTGATTTAGTTGTTTGTCCATTTTTATTAAAAAAGTATAGACGACACGAAGAATAAGTTAGGAATAAATAACACTAAGAGTAACAAAAGACAAGTGACATCGAAGTTGTAAAAGACCGATGTCAATACAAATACAATAAAACCCTAAAACTAACAATACAGATGGCACCGGAGTTGTAAAGGACTTCAGTGCCAGGACAAAGATAAGAATAACCTTAATACTAGTAGCACAGTTGATATCGGAAGTGTGAATGACTCCGATGCCAAAACAACTACAACAAAAGACCTTAAAACTAATATTACAGATGGCATTGGAGTTGTAAAATACTCTGATGCCAGACCAAATACAGTAAAACCTAAAAACTAATATCAAAGATCACATCGGAGTTATAAATGACTCTGGCGGTAGGGCAAAAACAACAAAAACCTTAAAACTAATATCACAAATGGCATCGGGGTTGTAAGCGTCTCCGATGCCAGAAACAAGAAATACTGGAATCATAAAAGACTTCAGTGTTAAAAAGGACATAACACTAACCTTAAACCTAATTTCACAGATTATACTGTAGCTGTAAAGGACTTCAGTAACAGAACAGGCACAAGTTAATTACAAAATAGTATAAATAAATATGAATATGAATAAATAACTAAAGACTAAAAGCAAAAACATTGTAAGCGTCTCCAATGCCAGAAACAAGAAATACTAGAATCATAAAAGACTTCAGCGTTAAAAAGGACATAACACTATCCTTAAACCTAATTTCACAGATTATACTGTAGCTGTAAAGGACTTCAGTAACAGAACAAGCACAAGTTAATTACAAAATAGTATAAATACATATGAATATTAATAAATAACTAAAGACTAAGAGCAAAAACATGGCAGAGATTATTCCCAGGAATATTACTTCCTGGAAACACCTCTCTGCCACCCAGGCTTTCTCTAGACGACATATAGTCGTCTAGGTTGATCGGGGCCTACTCATTTACACCTGTGTTGTTGCCGGCGAGGCCGAATTGGCCGCCAAAATTTATTGAATAGCAGAAGTCAGTAAGGCTGCTTCCTGCTGTCCAGATGAACTGGGACCAGAATTGGCTCCTTGTTGTTTCGACGGTCGTGGGGCGACCGTCGAGGGTGGAGGCATCTGACTTGCTTCCTGTTGAGCCTTAAATTGACTCACTTCTCCTTTACTGTTTTAATAATTCTATCCCTTAATTGTGGCAGTAACTGATTTAAAAGTTCGGAATACCCTGGCTTTGTTGCTGCCGCCTGATAATATGAAACTCCAAGCGAGGGAGTTTGTGGGATGATGTTCTTCTTTGCCTCGAAATACGTAATCCTTTTCTTGGTTTTTAATTGCTGAATTGCAACTTCCAGTTTATATTTTGGACAAAGGCTTTAAACAACTTGTGCCTTCGTGTATGTTTTTGCCATAGACGCAAACTTGTTCCTTTGAACAGCGCACTGAGGTGTGACCAAAAGGTTGGCACTTGAAACATCTAAACGGTGCAGGGATGTAGGAACGCACTGGCAGATTGTAAAAACCTTCTTTAACGTTTGCTGGAAGACTTGGTCGGTTGAATTTTAATATGTGGTTCGGGGTTTCTTGAACCACTCCTTCGCGCTTTGTTGTTATGCGGCGAACCTCGATAACACCTTGGCATGCCAAATTTTGTAATCCCCGGTGTTACTGAGGAAATCCCGACAATAAACTATTCCCCTACTGTGGTTTAAGGTACTATGCGAGGTGACCGTAACATCAAATTCTCCCAGCTTCTTCACTTCCAACAACTTCTTGAACTGAGCGTTGCTTACTGTTTCAATAAGTATAATCTTTGACCTTTTTGATAGACTTTGTCTCACCCAAGTTGCTGTAAATAACTTTATCAATAATGAAAGGGCTAACTTTATCCAAGTTTCGTTCGCTTTTAGAAACAAGCAAAAACCGGGGGATGAACTCCTCCGTTAGTTGTCTGTTTTGAGTTTTGTTGGTTTTTTTGTTGAGAAATCATCTTGTTCCCACGAGATGGGCAGAACTAAAAGTCGTCACCGGCAATGCTCCCTTACCGGAAAAAGGCAAGGAGGCCACGGTTATTTATTAGACACACTAAGTAGTGCCATTCATCCCGTCGGCACGGTACGAATAACACCAGGGATTGCGGATTTTTTATCGAGGTTTACTCCTCTAGATCTCTTAAGGCGCGGGTATGGCTCGTCACCACGCATGCCGGTCTTGAGGGAGGAGAGGCTAGAGATACCAAGACGGTATCTTAACATCGCTTCACTCCCTTCTCCCATGTTGGTCCGCGGGAGGGCAATCCTCCCACCGGGTGACGGCGGTCCCCTATCCGCCACCTGGAGACGCGCCCTGTAGAGGAAGGATCACCCCGAGGAAATGTTATTAATTTTAATGGAATACATGTTTATTGTATTATTTTGTATTATATTATTTTTTTCTAAAAACAGGCGTTTGCCGTTAATAAAGTTAAATATACTCAATGACATTATAAGCGTAACACCCAGAAGGAGTTATTATTTTAACTTGATTTTTTGCCAGTATGGTAGTCTTACATCAAGAATAAAATGATTACATTTTCAAGAAATGTTATTAAAAAACAATCTAAAAAAAATTAATAATGTATTTGGCGACCCCTTTGCTGTATACACTCCTGTAGACGTCTGGGCATCGACAAAATGAGATGGTCGATGTCTTCTTGAGGCATCTCGTTCCAAGCAACTTGAATTTCATCGATCAACTGTGCTAGAGTCTGTGGAGGATGGTGCAAAGAGAATATTCTTCTTCCCATGATATCCCACGCCAAAACAATAACACCAGCTTCATTAAGAAAGTTCATAGTTCGACGAGCAATATGGGGACGTGCGTTATCTTGTTGAAAAAGTACGTCTGGGCGGCCATCTAAATAAGGCAACAAAGTCGGTCGTATGACGTCTTCAACATAACGCGCAGCTGTCATACTGCCTCGAATGAATACAAGAGGTGATCGACTACCATAAGCAATAGCCCCCCAAACCATTACTCCAGCAGTCCTGTGTACATGCCTCTCAATAGCAAACCTAAGATCAGGTCGCTCTCCACGGTAGCGTCGTACCCTTCTACGGCCATCATGCGTGTCTAGACAAAATCGTGATTCATCGCTGAATACGACATCGTGCCATTCTGCCTCCCAATGCTGCCGTTCTCTGCACCAGTCCAACCTTTGGCGACAGTATCTCGCTGTTAAAGGAAGCACTAATCTTGGACGGTACAAAAGAAGCCCAAAGGATTGAATGCGGCGATATAAGGTTCGCATACTAACGGGCCTACCTTCTTCTCCAATCCATTGATCACCGATTTGACGCGTAGTAGCGAAACGGTCTCGCAGGGCTATTTGTCTTAAGCGCCGTTCTTGACGTTCTGTGGTACGCCTTGGTTGACCAATTGGTCTTCTTCTTGCTCCTCTACCTTCTTCTGACCATACCTGATACACACGTATTACAGTTGCTGCAGTGGAATCAATACGGCGGGCAATTTCGCGATAGGACATACCGACATCTCGATAAGCAACAACTCGACCCCGGTCAAAATCGCTCAAGTGGTGATATTGTGGACGTCTTCGGACTCGAGGCATTTTATTTAAGCTTAACACACTCAACGGAAACACGAAAACTAAAAACATCTGTACTAAACAGCTTATATAAATAGTTTTATCAAAAAAGAAAAAGTGAAATATTTTTTTTTCACAATAAATATAAAAGGCACAAAGTTGAAATTGTTATGAATGTATGCTTTAAATATAGTCACTCTGTTGCTAAAATATGAATTCAAAAAAATCATTTCTTCTTGGTGTTACGCTTCTAATGTCATTGAGTATATATAAATAAATAAAAAATGTTTTAACGTAAATTCAAAGATAAGCAGTATATTATATCTTTCTGGTTCTTTTTGCAAAATTGTCTCTTTTTATGAGTTGTGTAAATAAACAATTTTTGAATTTGAAAGCAATTCTTTTAAGTATACCTAAAAAAGCGAATTTTGAAAGCTCAAGATTTAGTTAGAGAAAATAAACATTTGTAAAATGTTTCAACGTAAAGTCAAACATAAGCAGTATATTTTAAACTTCACACCAAATCAGTGTTTTATATGCGTGGCGCATAAAGTAAAATTTCGAGTTTAGAAAAGCCTCAGAATATGTATACTGAAAAGAAAAAAAAATTAATAATACACTGCAGGCTAAATGTTTAGATACATTATAAGAACACACATATGAAATGAAAAATGATCTAATTCTATAATCACAAATATAAGATACATGTTAGTAGTCATATTTGAAATATATGATTTACAGAAACACGAATGAATAATAACTTCAATAAATAAAATAATAATAACAATTTAAATCGTTGAAATGTTATCAACATTTCATAACAAAATATATTACAAATTATAATTATAACAAAATATTTTACAGAATTATAATGTATAAATATTGCCTCTTGATAAAACATTAAAGAAATTGGTTTAAACAAATAACATAATACTGACAATATTGCGAACTTTCTTCTTATCGAAGAAAAAAAATGTAAAACGTTGAAATCTCATAATAATTTGATAACAAAATATTTAGGACTTGTTCAAGATTAAGCATGAAGTAAAATTTCGAATTTAGAAAAGACTGAAAATTTGGTTTAGTCGCGTAGCGCTACGCGACCAATCCAAATTTTCAGGCTTTTCTAAACTCGAAATTTTACTTCGCGCGTATAAAACACCGATTTATTCTAAAGTCTAAAAACGGCCAATTTATCTTTTGTTATTGCCAATATTGTAGTTAAAGATGTAAAATAAATATAACCGATAAACTCGCAGTCCAAATTTATACACAATTTAGAAGGGCCTCGCATTTTCTTTTTTTACAATTCATGTGACCTAAAGGTAATTGTCTTTACATATCGAGTAATAGATATTATGTAATTTGTCTTTTGAATTATTGATGAATTTATTGAAAATTGTTCGTTCTAAAGGAAGGACTTTAATCAAAGGAATAAATGCATTAAACATTTAAAAGACAAATCTGATAAAACCACAAGCTCTGGCGTATAATTGTTAGAATGGGGGGATTGCCCCAAGGTATACGTTGGACAAACTGGACGTCACTTCCCAGAGTTTCATCATGTATCTGCCTCGTCAATTAAATATTAAAAATTATGTACATGGGGGGTCATGGAGGTATTTGAATTTATAAGGTGGTGCATGGTCAAGAAAAGATTGAAAAACACTGAATTAGACAGTTACATGTATGTGTTTGACCAGAATCTTAGGTTTGTTTAATACCTTAAAACTGTAGACTATTATAACTCTAACTACAACCCTAATACTTAGTAGGTAGTTAACTCTAAATGTTACTTCATGCGCCACGCGTATAAAACACTGGTTTTAAGTAAAGTTCAAAATATTCGTCCTTGGCATACTGCTTTAGTAGCATATTGTAAATGTCACTTAAAATCAGTGTTGTATACGCGTGGTACATGAAGTAAAATTTCGAGTTTAGAAAAGCCCCGTGAAAACCTCGACGAACCTCGACAAATTTTCTACGCGGGGCTTTTCTAAACTCGAAATTTTACTTCATGCTTAGTCTGGGAGTGGAAACCCTCGTTTAATAACAATTAGAAAAAATATATAGTAATCAATTTAACTTTAAATAATATCAAAGAAATCGTGATTATTCGTTTATGAAAAACTTCCAATTATGAACAGTGGATTTGTTTGAATAAATTTTAGGTTATTGATTTTATAAACGCATTTAATTTTAAGCTATAAAAAAAAACGTTTTATAAAAAAACTGTGTGCTTTAATTAAAATGAAAAAAAAAAACGTTTTTTTTAACAACCCTGGATTTAAGTAGACGAATACTTGATAAAACTCCCTCTTAAATTTAATAGAATAGCTAAGTTTATTTGTGTATAAATAAGCAATTACAAAATATAAATAACTATTTTTACACTGTCAAAAAAAAACATAAGTCATGCATATAAATTTACCGTTGTACAATTAATAATTTATAAAAGGGTATATAGCCAGCTCCAAAAGATAGATTTAAAATAATATAATATTACATGAAAAATAATATTTTCTGAATTTATTCTGAATTCCAATAAACTCGATATGTTTTGTGCTTTATAATTGCACATAGGAATAAAAATATAAGAACTAAAAAGCCGGTTCCTATTGATAATGGATAATAGAAACATGCAAGTTAGAAAAATACTCTATTGTAAAACTGAGGCTTAAAGCGCAAAGGGAATATACTTTTAAAGAAGCAAGAAAACAGACTACAAAGAAACAGCTTATACATATTTATTCATTAACTAACCATCCATGTCATTAATTAGCAAATGACCTCACGGTCTTTCAGGCACGGTTGTCTTGAGTCTTGATTTTCCATTACAGACGTCATTATTTTGTACGTACAGCTTATTTTCCGTGGCTTGCGGAGAAGCGTATGGTTGTTACGACCAAGTTAAATTGATTGTTGCCAGTGCACAGCAACTCGGTGAATGACTGACACATTATGCTTTTATGACTTACGTTAACATGAAATGGCCATGAAATAAGACGACTTAATAAAAGTAAAGATACAGGGGGTTACAAGTAAGAGTTCAATCTTACGAGGCTGGACACGAGACAGAATATACAATTTTTATAATAAGTTTAAACAAAGTATCACTTATACAAATAACATAACAATAATTTTAGCATGCATGCGTAATTGTTTATTGTTTTTAGATTCTTTCTATTATTATTTGTCTAGAAGTATTATAATTATGTAACATTGTGTATACGTTAAGTATATAAATAAGTAAAGATATTTTAATTTTCGCGAAATACTAACCTATAATTTTGTGAAATTGTAAAAGTTTATTTGTTAAATATATAAATAAATAAGGATGTTTTAGTTTTCGAGAAATACCAAGATAACACGACATAAAGATTTGTAAAATTTATTAACCATAAGTAGTATAAATATTAGTATTGTTTAATCACTAATTCATAAGTAGTCATTTCGAACTTCACAATATTACAGTGTTTTATACGGGTGGCGCATGAAGTTAAGTTTTCAGTTTAGGAAAGCTGAAAATTTGGATTTGCCGGGGTGCGACTCGTTTTCTTTATGCCTAAAGTCGAAATGTACATGTTATTTTGCCATAAACAACGAACAACGATTAATCTTCCAAAATAATGTGAATAAAGCATAGAAATTTATACATATTGTACATTGAAGCTTTGCAAATAAATTGACAGTATTTTTTTGTTTCAAAAAAATGTTTTTTAAATTAAATGTAAATTGAATAATGGAATACTATCAAATGATTACATAAATCTGTGTATTATTTGCATAGGAAATATTATTTGTTCTTTATGTTGCTTTAATTTACTAAGGTAGTTATTATAAACATGTTGTATTAAATAGATTGATCTAAAATTAATGATAAATAAAATTAATCGTTGCTTAGAAATCTCCATAAGAGCAATGTCAATTTTGATTATACTTTCAATAAATGGGAGGCAGCATCGTGCCTTTTTAGTAATATTTTAAAAATATTCTGTGAATTCTAAAAACATGTGAAAAGAAATTATAATTGATATGTAGAATTTGTGTACATTTGTCGTGACGCGGGCTCCTGGCTCCCGATCTTGAGTTGCGAATGTAGTTTTTCATTCGTTATGTTATTGATACACAACAAACAAAAGACATTATTAAAATATTTCCCAACACATTTTGTAAATATAATTGTATTTCTGGATTCATGTTTTGAATAGGAATGTAGAATGCCAGTAAATGTTGGTTCTAGTGCTGAGTTGGAAAAATTATTTTTCATTTATAATTTACCAAATATAATGTGCTACATTCAGCGATTTGATCACTGAGTCAGCTTAGCGTTTTTTTAGGTCCCGTGAATATTTAGTGGACATTCTTTGCGTATTAATTATTTCTGACTTATTTAGTACCAATCAACATTTATTATGATCATGTGGGCGACTGCACATATGGAATTCTGATTTCTCAATTATTTATTACAGTACGCTGAAAATCGACTAAATATAATTATTTATACTATGATTTGTAAATGTACATACATGATTAACATATTTTAAGCTTTGGAATAAATCAGTGTTTTGTGCGCTTGGCGCATGAAGTAAAATTTCGAGTTTAGAAAAGACCGAAAATTTGGTTTTTACTTTATGCTTAATCTGGATGTATTTTAAGATATATTAAATACATATTTTAATATATCTTAAAATCTAATATTCAGATATTCCTTTCTAATAATCTAATTTTCTATAACTGACATTAGATTTTTATATTCTCAAGTTCCAAATACTTCTATATTGAATTTATCAATTTAACCGAATTTTCAATGAGTATGTCAATTTTGATGATAATTTGTGTTTTGAATCTTGTCGTTTCTGCAAATTATATTTCTGTTAAACTAAGCAATTTTAACTTTTTTTTAAGTCAATTCTGACGACTTGTGTTTGAATTGACTTGAGCTCTTGATTTTTGCGTATTTATTCAAATTTTACAATTTTTGTTTTATTGGATGTATAAATAAATACTTGTAGTATTTTTATTTGTATTGTTTTGTTTTCGTTAAAATCACCAATTTTTAATGTTTTTGATGATTTGCAAAATTTTTAAGGTTTTCCCAGTTTTTGTTATTTTCGACATTTTAAAAGATTTTAATTTACTTTTATTATGTTTATTCTCGAGATTTTCGTGATATTTTAAAACGTTTGCAATTTTCGTGAATATATTAAACTTATTTTCATGAATTTCTACAATTTTAGTTAATTTAAAAAAAAATCGTGAATTTTCAACGTTTTAGTCAATTTTAAAAATCTTAACGCTTTTTGTAAATTTCCAAGATTTTCGTTAATTTTCAAAATTTCGACGGTTTTCGTGAAATCCAAAGAATTTCGATAATTTTCAAAATTCCAAGATTTCCGTTTATCTTAAAAATGTTCATACAAGTGTGAATTTGCAAAAAGTTATCAATTTCTTGTGAATTTTTAATCATTTTTAAAATTTATCATGAATTTTTCAGCATCGAATAATTAATTTAGACGTTATATTATTCGTTAACGATTGATAAACGTTTTGAAGAAAGGCCTCATATTTTTTGCCAAATAAATTTCTTTGAAATTTGCGAACCCGAAAATTAACGAAATTCGTTGATTTTTCTAAGAGTTTAATTTGAAGCTTCAAACGAGTGTTTTCCACTCCCAGACTAAGCATGAAGTAAAGTTTCGAGTTTAGAAAAGCCCCGTGAACATTTTCTGGGCTTCTCTAAACTCGAAATTTTACTTCATGCGCCACGCGTATAACACTGATTTCAAGTGAAGTTCAAATGTACGTAAATTTCACAATATTTTAGTGTTTTATACGCGTGGCGGGTCGCGCAGCGACCCGACACAAATTTTCTGGGCTTTTCTAAACTCGAAATTTTACTTCATGCTTAGTCTAGGAGTGGAAAACGTATACTTTTAAGAAAAACTCTCTGTATATATTATATATGTATTTATAATAATTGTAATTCATAATTATATAATAAAAATAGGTATTGGAGACAAGCAAAAAAGGTGAAAGTTTGCTGATTGAAATTAAAATCGTGAATATATATTTATCCAGTTCACTTGCTTACTGAAATTTAATACCCATTCATTCGCCCGGCGCTATCTAAACAAACAAACAATATTTTTTATTATTCGTTGTGATAAAACCAATACATAGTCAAAACTACTTTCAGCAATTTTGCTATCTCTGCGCCATCTCGTACCCCGGAAACACACCACCAGCAAAAATTGGCCCTCTTAATCTGGGAGTAGAATAAACTCGTTAGAATATTAGTGAACACTTAAATCAATATGAAGATCTGAAAGTAATAAATTAAACTATATACATAATTACATTTATCGTTTACTTAATTTGAAGAAAATTTACTTGTTTATCAAAGTAACCAAGACACAATTAAATTTAGTTTGCAAAGAAAACAGTTATTATGATGAAGTTTTGTTTGAAATCCTCAGAAAATCTTGGAAAATCAACATATTCGGCATAACATTTAATGAGTTTTCACAAAAATAAATACTTTATGCAGAATTCAAATATCTTGCTACGTTTTTTAAAAATTCATGTTATTGTTTAAATTTTGTAAAGAGAAAATTCCATTGCATTCATCAAAATTTACAAATTTACAATAATCGACAGATTAATCTCTAACTTTTTTATGGATAAATTAAAAATAACGACATAAATTAAAACAAAATGTGCGAAATCAACAGATCTGAAAAGTTCACTGATTTTAAACAGATTTTAATAAATTTAACCATATTTAAGGAAAAGTGAAATATCTCAATACGTTTTATATGTACCGTGAATTAAACTCGAAGACATTTTTGTACACTCATTTTTAGGTGAAAATGTTGTGTGATAAAATTTAAAATTGTTTCAAATCGTAAATCGCTGAAGAGTAGTGCATTTCAGCAACTAGGCTTGTTTGTGGCAGCCTATGCTGATGATCTGGCCATATTAGTATGTGGTAAGTTTGAAGACGCCCTATGCGACCAGATACAAGGAGCTCTAAACATAGTTTCTAGGTGGTGCAATGATCACTCCCTATCGGTAAACCCTGCCAAAACGGAGATGGTCCTGTTCACCAAGAAAAGGAAGGTGTCGAAAAAAGCACCAAAATTATTGAATACGATGTTGCAGTACAGCGATGAGGTGAAATACCTGGGCATCACTCTCGACAGGAAACTGAGCTGGAAAGCGCACATCGACATCAAAACAGACAAAGCTATAAGGGCCTTCTGGCAATGTCGTCGGGCAGTGGGGAAAACCTGGGGTTTGAAACCACGCACGACTCTGTGGTTGTACACAGTTGTCATAAGGCCCATGCTGACTTACGGAGCTTCAGTTTGGTGGCCCAGAACCAAACAGAAGACCATGAGGAAGCAACTCTCGCAAGTGCAGCGGACAGTCTGTCTTAGTGTAACAGGCGCCATGCACACTACTCCGACGATGGCGATGGAAGTCATGCTATGCCTTCCACCACTTGATATAAACGTGGAGAAGAAGGCCATGGTGACTATACTTCGCCTTCAGTGCAGTGGGTTTTGGAACAGTAACAGCTGTGGGGAAGTTAGAGGACACCTCTGGAGGAATGTCTGTAGAGATATACCTCTTTTAGAGGCTCTTAATGACTGCTGTGTACCAACACTAATACGGAACACACCCTACAACGTTACTGTTCAACCCACTAAGCGGATGAGAGAGTCTGCTATAAGGATCTACACAGATGGATCTAATAGGAGAGAAGGATCGGGCCTTGGAGTCTTCTCTAAAACCCTAAAAATCCAAGCAATAGTTCCGATGGGAATTCATGGAACCATCACGTAACTGGAGCTGATGGGAATAACACTTGCGGCTGAGTACATCATAAACCGCAAGGTGACAAATGTAGCCATACTAATCTTAACGGATAGCAGGCAAGCGATTCTGTCTCTGCAGAAAGCCTATGCTTCGTCAGAGACCAAAATAGAGTGCCACGGGAAACTCAGACAGGCAGCAATGCACAACAACATTGAAGTCTGCTGGGTGAAAGGGCATGATACAGACACAGGTAACGGGAGAGCTGACACGCTGGCAAGAGCTGCGGCTGGGATGAATCTACTCTCACCGGAGCCGCTAGTGCGGTTAGCTCCTCTCTCCCTGTGTAACATGTTACAAACCAATGCCCTGGAGAAATTCAGGATGCTTTGGGATGATATCGAGGGCTGCAAGCTCTCTAAGGAAACACTTGTGTATCCCAATGAGAGATCAGCGAAACGGTACCTGCAGCTGGCTAGAGGGAATCTCAGGCGCTTAACTGCCATCCTTACTGGTCCACTGTGGACTAAACGGGCACCTCTATAGGATGGGGATAGTTGACTCCCCATCTTGTAGAGGTTGCAGCATGGAAGACGAGACTGCATGGCATTTTCTTTGTGAATGCCCGGCACTATCGTCAATCAGGGAATCCATATTGGGTGATAGATGGCCTACAATGGCCTACATAAGAGATCTACCCACCTCAGCTATGCTAGAATACCTAAACAAGGTGGGCTGGCTAAAAGGAGGATGGGTGATCTACGGGAGGTGGCACAATGGGCCTAATGAGGCCTAAGTGCAGTGCAGAACTGCACACTCCCCTTTGAACCAGAACCAACCAGAGTAGTGCATTTCATCCAATTTTCTATAAAACTTTGTTTGTGCTAAATTAATTAATTGTCTAAGATATCTTAAAGAAACGGTTAATTATCTCAACAAGTTGTTTGTGTCTCATTTTTATTGGAAAAGATTAGTGTATGAGGATTAAAATAAAATTTAAACTTGTTTCAAATAGTAAAACGCAAATCGTTAAACGTGTAATGCATTTTATTAAATTTTGTTAGAAATTTTGTTTGTGCTAAATTAATTAATTCGCTCAGATATCTTAGTAAAATCTATTATTGAGAGAAAAAACATTAAATTATTAGTCGATTTTCAGTATTGTTACTATTATTATTTTAAAGAAAAAACTGACTCTTTTTTTATATTTATATATTTTACGGTAATTAAATCAAATTATATGAGCTTATTTGTGAATTTTCTGACACGGTTTTTATATATTTTACGGTAATTAAATTAAATTTTATGAGTTTATTTTTGAATTTTCTTACTCGATTTTTATATATTTTACGGTAATTAAATCAAATTTTATGAGTTTATTTGTGAACTTTCTTACTCGATTTTTATATATTTTACGGTAATTAAATCCAATTTTATGAGTTTATTTATCAGTTTTCTGACTTTGTTTTAATAAATAAATACCGACCATATTTTTCACTCAATCCATTTCTGTGTACCTGTTGATACCATACACAACACTTTGTCCAAGTAAGTTTATTTCATTTTTATTCCTAAATGTCTATTTTAAAAATGTCATAAGCAAAGCTATATTAAAGAGAGATAAATCTCGAAACGCGTCTATAGATGGCCCATCTAAGGCCCAATCTAAGTACTTTTTATTTTTAATTTCTTGCAATTTCTTCTTTTATTTTATATATATATATATATATATATATATATATATATATATATATATATATATAAATCTTTATTAACACATTTTGGTAACAGTAATAATACAAAAATATAATACAATTAAATAACATAAAAATTAAATAATCTGCCAATTGGCTATCGACTGTTGGTCTTTCCGCCTGGAATTATAGAGTTCTGTCCTTGTCAGTTATTGTATAGGAAATGTCTTGATTGCTAATGTCGTCCATTGTCTAGTCAAATGAATTTAATTGTCGTGATTACTAGAGTTATGAAATGAAATTATGAATTGCGGAGGTAAAACGTTTACGTTTGGGAGTGATATTATGGTTTCGAGGAATGCATAAACGGTGTAGGAGATTATAAAGGATGGAGTTTGAGGCAAATTTATCAGCTAAATAGGATAGGCGGGTACCGATAGGGGAAACTTTTGTTAGTTCGTACAGCAGGAGGTTGGAGGGGTTGTGCAGTGGGTTTTGGGGGTGACGGATTTTGGTAAGGACTCTCAGGGCCGATCTTTCGGCGACTTGTAAATGTTTGAGTGTAGTAGAATGGGGATTGTGGAAGAGGATAGCGGCATAGTCAAGTAAGAGGCGGCATATCATCTTATATATATGAACGGTTGTTTTTGTGTTAATTCCTTGTTGTTTGAAGGTCAGACTTTTAAAATGAGCCGCCCGATTCTTGATTTTTGCTTTGAGGATTGTGTAGTGAGCTTTGAAAGTAAGGTTTGGATCAAAGAGGATACCTAAATATTTTCAAGTGGTTAAAGGAAGGATAACTTGATTGTTTATAGAAATTGAGAATGGGGAGTGGTTTGCTCGGTGAAAAGGAATTAGAAGCTGGGATTTATTGGGGTTTATGGAAATTCGCCATTTCGCAAACCATGCTTGAATGGTGTCAATAAGGTCCTGTAGAGTGCTGAGGGGTTTTGGGAGAGTGGGAGCATGTGCGATTAATGCAGTATCGTCGGCGTATAGGAGAGGGTAAGCAGATTTATCCAAATAGTTAGGATCGGGGTTGTACATATCATGGACGAAAAGGTTGTAAAGAAATGGTGATAACGGGGATCCTTGCGGATGGCCTTGCTCAGGAGTAAAGGTGCTGGATAATGTGTGGCGTATTTTAACTTGGAGGGATCTGTTGTGTAGGAAACTATCTAAGGGGTTGATTAGGTGTGGAGGTATATTAAGGGAGCTGTACTTGAACAGCAAACCTAGGTGCCAAACGGAATTAAACGCTTTTTGAATGTCTAGGAATAATATGGCAGATTTACGACCTTCAAGACTTGCTGTTTGACAGTTGGACGTGAGAACGGATAAAGGTAGAGTTGTGAAGCGGTGTTCGAGGAATCCAAACTGGTAGGGAGGGATAAGGTCAGGTATGCAGGACATCAGTTTGTTTTTGATTATGGTTTCGAATAATTTTCCGAGGACTGGAAGAAGGGTGATAGGGCGATAATTGCTAGGATCTAGTAGGTCATTGCCGGGTTTGGGTATACAGGTAATTATACCCCGCTTCCACTCTGACGGTAAAACCAATGTAGAGTATATATGATTAAATATTTTTAGGATATGGGTGTGGATGTTTGTTGGAAGAGATTTGAGGATAATTCTAGGAATGTTGTCATAACCGGGTGCCTCGTTTTTGCTCTTTTCGAGGTTTTATTCTTCCTGCTTTATAGCATCATTTGGGGCTAGAAGTGTTTGGGTGGTTTTAAAAGACGCATACCAGGAGTTTACATTGTCAGGGTATTCATTGTCATAGTCTCTGTGGTCTGTTATTGTGTACGAGTGTTTGAGTATATATGATTAAATATTTTTAGGATATGGGTGTGGATGTTTGTTGGAAGAGATTTGAGGATAATTCTAGGAATGTTGTCATAAGCGAGTGCCATGTTTTTGCCCTTTTCGAGGTTTTATTCTTCCTGCTTTATAGCATCATTTGGGGGAAGAGGTGTTTGGGTGGTTTTAAAAGACGCATACCAGGAGTTTACATTGTCAAGGAATTCATTGTCATAGTCTGTGTGGTCTGTGATTGTGTTCGAGTGTTTGAAATAAGTCACAAAGATGTTAGTAATGTCGATATCGTCCTTCACTTTTATTTTATATTTTATTTGTTAGTTGGTTTAAAGATAATTTGACCTAAAGGTTACATACAGGGTGTCCGTATTTCAACAGAATGTACGGGGATCTCAGTTATTTGAAGAGATAAAGAGTCGATTTAATTGGGTCAAAGTTGTGTATTTTAAGGCCTAACAATAATCTGGAAACAATTTTGAACTATCTTTTTTTGTTTTCAAGATATCAGCCAAAAACTGTTTTCTTGAAAAATCGTTTTTATATTTTATTCAAAAACTACTAATCTGGACATTTAGAACATTGACAATATACACGCACTTTTGAATGAGGAATCTAGTAGAATATTTTTTTTAAGATAACTATAACATTTACCCGGGGACCATAGCCAACTTTTGTTTTTCTTATGGGCGCCATTTTGGATATTCATATTTTTTGGAAGAATATTTTTTTCTGAACTCAGTGATGTACCACACTCATAATTTATTTTAGATTTGGAATTTAAAATTATGATATTTTCTTTTTTGCAAAGAGTGCCTTGGAAACAATGACGTCATATCTGTTAATCAATAAAATATTGACAGCAGTCAATCATTGTTAGCACTCAAAATAATTAATAACTGTCAATCTTGTGTAATACTAATAATTAGTATCGATTTTCGCATAAAAGTTGCACAAACTAAATTTATTCTACTTTGATTATTATTATTCCAAAAGTATTCACAAAAAAGTATTTCTTGCATTTTTTCACCCCCGAGAAATTTTCTACGTGGGGCTTTTCTAAACTCGAAATTTTACTTCATGCTTAGTCTGTGAGTAAAAGACACTCGTTAGTTTAAAATACATCACAACTGTTAAAATATGTGTTGTATTAGTATTTTGTCATTAAATCACTATATTGACTGCTATTGTGATGTTATGGCTTACAATCATAACATCACAATAGCCGAAATACATAGAGAGATATAATCAGACAAAATCCAAGCATAGTCAAAAGACAGCCACTTACAGTCACAATAGTCAGAACACGGTCAATAAAGATATAATATGACAATTTTTTATTACACTTACGCCCGGTATTATAAATGATTGATTAATCATTAGATAACTATTTGTGGAGTAAATTTATTTACCCAGTAAACTAATGGGCAAATAAAATTGCGTATTATAAAGCAAACCTACCAAATAAATAGCAATTCTAGAAATAAATAATTTAATTAGTAGATTACAGACCAAAATTATACATTTTCAGTGTGGCCATAGCTGGGACCACCAATTTGTTAAATTGAATTGTCAATATTTCAAATTAAATTGTCAATCAAATTAGAAATTTAGTATAATTCCTTATAATTATGGAAAATAACCGTGGAATAGGACAGAATTACACAGAATAAGAAAAATAAAGCTTATTAGAAATTATAAAAGACTTAAACGAGTGTTTTCCACTCCCAGGCTAAGCATGAAGTAAAATTTCAAGTTTAGAAAAGCCTGAAAATTTGGTTTGGTCGCGCGAAGCGCGGAGCGGCCAAACCAAATTTTCAGGCTTTTCTAAACTCGAAATTTTACTTCATGCGCCACGCGTACAAGACACTGATTTTAAGTGAAGTTCACTTCTTAATAACATTTCAGTGCTTTCAGTGTTAAATACGCGAGGCGCATGAAGTAAAATTTCGAGTTTAGAAAAGCCTGAAAATTTGGTTTGGTCGCTCCGCGCTTCGCGCTACGCGACCAAACCATATTTTCAGGCTTTTCTAAACTCGAAATTTTACTTCATGCTTAGTCTGGGAGTAGAAAACACTCGTTTAAAACTTTAAATGGAACTTATTTTAAAAACACGTATGCATAAGTATAAAAATCCCTGGTTATGTCTGATTTGAAAAACTCTAGGTCTTCGACTCCTTAGAATGTGTTGTGGCTCGAATTAATCACTGGCAGGGAAGATACTATGGGCGAACTTAAATCTGACACGGATGATATGGTAGACATGATAACCGTATTGAAATTAATAAATACAAGTAGTAGAATCTAAAGTAATTATAATAATATAATACACTTTTGACTTTTAACTGTCAAATTATTTAGAGAATAAAATTTATTTGATAGAAAAACAAACAAATAATTTCTCTGGGGAGATTTATTAGCCAAATAAAGTTATTTTGTGTTTATAATACCGAAAGTGTAAAAAGTGCTGCACCAGTTCATGTAACGAACAAACCTATAGTCATTGCGCAAATTTTTAAAATCACGTTTGATGAAAATATCTGTTACCAACAGTTATTAAATAACAGTTATTCGAGAATTTTAATAACAGTTTTTGAATTTGTTACTTAATAACGGTAATAAAATAATGCTTACTAAAAATTAGGCTCATTTTTAGAACTCAAATTAAATACAGATCACACTCATAGATCTGTATAAAATTTGAGTTCTAAAATGAGCCTTATTTTCAGTAACCGTTATTTTATAATCATTACTAAGAAATTAACTCAAACATTGTTATTAAAATTCTCTACAATAAAGTTTGCAATGTGTTAAAATTTGTATTAAATTACAAGATTTTTATGAATTTTTGATGAACTTGGTCAACTTTTTGTTAAGCAGTTTTCGACATTCGTTGTTTTTCAGTTTTCGACATTCGATGTTTTTTAATTGAGTTCAAGAAGCTTTTAACGAGTGTTTTCCACTCCCAGATTACGCATTAAGTAACATTTGGAGTTTTCAAAAGCCTGAAAACGCGTGTAGAACACTGAAATATTGTGAAATGTATATATTTTGAACTTCAATTGAAATCAGTGTTTTATACACGTGGCGCAGGAATTAAAATATCGAGTTTAGAAAAGCCTGATATTTTACTTCATGCTTAATCTGGGAGTGGAAAACACTCGTTTATAGCTTCAAATTGAATTATTTTCAAAAAACAATAAATACCTAAAAATTTACAGTATAGAAGCTGTAATTGGGATGCTGAATACGATATTTTAACATACTAAAATTTTTATCTGGTCTTTTGATAAAACAAAAATAATTCAAACTTCAGACTTTCATAAAAACCTACAGATATTATTAATTTTCGTTACACTAATCACTGCATTCTAAAACTCGACTAATTAATTTCCTGCGTACATTAATTAATGAAACTAATCTCTTAAAAAAAGTATTTTCTACAAAACCAAATACTAAAAAAATAGCAAATTGAAAACATGATCAAATTTGATTTAATTACCGTAAAATATGTAAATACAGAGTCAGAAAATTCGTAAATAAACTCTTAAAATTTAATTTAATTACCGTAAAATATATAATAAACAGAGTCAGAAAATTCATAAATAAACTCATAAAATTTGATTTATTTACCGTAAATTATATATGAAAACAGAGTCAGAAGATGCATAAATAAAATAATAAAATCTTATTTAATTACTGTAAAATAGGTAATATATAAAATTACAACAATGTTCGTACAAAATGCAAACAATACGTTTTAATTAACAAGACTACTTAAGTCGATAAATACCTATTGAAACAACTACTTCTCAAGCAAATACACCGCTGGATATTGGATTATACAATAAAATATTGAAAATCTTATTTGATTTGTTACAACGCACTATCAAAGTATACAGGGTGCCCGTATTTCCACAGAATGTATGGGCATCTCGGTTATTTGAAGAGGTAGAGAGTCGGTTCTGGCAAAATTGCGTATTTTAGGGCCCAATAATAATCTTAAAACAAATTTTAAATATCTCCTTTCGTTTTTAAGATATTGTCAAAAAACGGATTTTTTAAAATGTCGTTTTTATTTTTGTTATTCAAAAACCATTAAATCCAGACATTTACAACTTTGACATTATAAAGACACTTTTTAACGAGAAATCTAGTAATCATTTTTATTTTAAGATAACTATAACATATATCAAGGGAACATAGCCAACTTTTGTTTCTCTTGTAGGCGCCATTTTGGATTTTCATATTTTTTGTAAAGAGTGCCTTGGAAACAGTTGAGTAACTCACTCATTTGACAACTCCTATTTTTTTAGTATTTGGTTTTGTAAAAAATACTTTTTTTAAGAGAGTATTAGAATGCAGTGATTAGTGTAACGAAAATTAATAATATCTGTAGGTTTTTATGAAAGTCTAAA
Source organism: Philonthus cognatus (assembly GCA_932526585.2). Classification (NCBI taxonomy): domain Eukaryota; kingdom Metazoa; phylum Arthropoda; class Insecta; order Coleoptera; family Staphylinidae; genus Philonthus; species Philonthus cognatus. The sequence continues at coordinate 97,008,575 of OW052243.1, forward strand.
GTTTGAATTATTTTTTTTTTATCAAAAGACCAGATAAAAATGTTAGTATGTTAAAATATTTTATTCAGCATCCCAATTACAGCTTATATACTGTAAACTTTCAGGTATTTATTGTTTTTTGAAAATAATTCAATTTGAAGCTATAAACGGGTGTTTTCCACTCCCAGATTAAGCATGAAGTAAAATGTCAGGCTTTTCTAAACTCGAAATTTTACTTCCTGCGCCACGTGTATAAAACACTGATTTCAATTGAAGTTCAAAATATATACATTTAACAATATTTCAGTGTTCTACAAGCGTTTTCAGGCTATTGAAAACTCCAAATGTTACTTAATGCGTAATCTGGGAGTGGAAAACACTCGTTAAAAGCTTCTTGAACTCAATTAAAAAACATCGAATGTCGAAAACTGAAAAACAACGAATGTCGAAAACTGCTTAACAAAAAGTTGACCAAGTTCATCAAAAATTCATAAAAATCTTCTAATTTAATACAAATTTTAACACATTGCAAACTTTATTGTAGAGAATTCTAATAATAATGATTGAGTTAATTTCTTAGTAATGATTATAAAATAACGGTTACTGAAAATAAGGCTCATTTTAGAACTTAAATTTTATACAGATCTATGTGTGTGATCTGTATTTAACTTGAGTTCTAAAAATGAGCCTAATTTTTAGTAACCATTATTTTATTACCGTTATTAAGTAACAAATTCAAAAAATGTTATTGAAATTCTCGTATAACTGTTATTTAATAACTGTTGGTAACAGATATTTTCATCAAACGTGCATTTAAAAATTCGCGCAATGACTATAGGTTTGTTCGTTAAATGAACTGGTGCAGCACTTTTTACACTTTCGGTATTATAAACACAAAATAACTTTATTTGGCTAATAAATCTCCCCAGAGAAATTATTTGTTTGTTTTTCTATCAAATAAATTTTATTCTCTAAATAATTTGACAGTTAAAAGTCAAAAGTGTATTATATTATTATAATTACTTTAGATTCCACTACTTGTATTTATTAATTTCATTACGGTTATTATGTCTACCATATCATCCGTGTCAGATTTAAGTTCGCTCATAGTATCTTACCTGTCAGTGATTAATTCGAGCCACAAGACATTCTAAGGAGTCGAAGACCTAGAGTTTTTCAAATCAGACATAACCAGGGATTTTTATACTTATGCATACGTGTTTTTAAAATAAGTTCCATTTCAAGTTTTAAACGAGTGATTTCTACTCCCAGACTAAGCATGAAGTAAAATTTCGAGTTTAGAAAAGCCTGAAAATATGGTTTGGTCGCGTAGCGCGAAGCGCGGAGCGACCAAACCAAATTTTCAGGCTTTTCTAAACTCGAAATTTTACTTCATGCGCCTGGCGTATTTAACACTGAAAGCACTGAAATATTGTGAACAAGTGAACTTCACTTGAAATCAGTGTCTTGTACGCGTGGCGCATGAAGTAAAATTTCGAGTTTAGAAAAGCCTGAAAATTTTGTTTTTCCGCTCCGCGCTTCGCGCGACCAAACCAAATTTTCAGGCTTTTCTAAACTCGAAATTTTACTTCATGCTTAGCCTGGGAGTGGAAAACACTCGTTTAAGTCTTTTATAATTTCTAATAAGCTTTATTTTTCTTATTCTGTGTAATTCTGTCCTATTCCACGGTTATTCTCCATAATTATAAGGAATTATACTAAATTTCTAATTTGATTAACAATTTAATTTGAAATATTGACAATTCAATTTAACAAATTGGTGGTCCCAGCTATGGCCACACTGAAAATGTATAATTTTGGTCTGTAATCTACTAATTAAATTATTTGTTTCTAGAATTGCTATTTATTTGGTAGGTTACGCAATTTTATTTGCCCATTAGTTTACTGGGTAAATTAATTTACTCCACAAATAGTTATCTAATGATTTATTAATCATTTATAATACCGGGCATAAGTGTAATTAAAAAAACAAAACTGTAAATAAATGTAAAAATGACCTGTCATTTTCAATACACAAAACACGACGACGTAAACGCCATCTGTTACCCATTTGCTAAGTGAGGAATATTATTGGCCAGAAAATGAGTAAAAAGCTTTAGGTAACTTAATTTGTTAATTCATTTTGAGAAAAAATTGAAATAAAATATATTGTATGACTTTTCAGTAACCCATTAACGGCCGAACAATTATTAACTTTAAAAGTTGATTTTGGCTAAAACTCTGGACTTTTTTTTATGATTTCTAAGGATTACTTATTATAGTTACTGCTTGTTGCGCTACACTCTTGATGGAACCAGATGTTCAAATTTAGTGAAGAAAAACACTTGTTTTGTTCCATGATTTTAGTTAAAATCATGAAGCAAAAGTGTTTTTCTTCACCAAATTTGATAACTTATTATATTTTTCTTTTAAGTATGCACAATGTATACGCTGTAAATTTTCAAGCAAAGGTCGATTTTATAAAAGTGTTCAATTTAAAGATTGAAACGAGCGTTTCCACTCCCAGACTAAGCATGAAGTAAAATTTCGAGTTTAGAAAAGCCCCGTGAAAATTTTCTGGGCTTTTCTAAACTCGAAATTTTACTTCATGCGCCACGAGTATAAAACACTGAAGTATTGAGAAGTTAGAAATACACTGAAAAATACTTTTTTTTATTAAAAATTAGTAATGGTATTTAAATAACAAAATATTTACATTTTTCTTCACACTTTCTCAAGTCAGGTCAATTAATACAATGTATCAAATTAATTAATTGTGTTAGTAGTTTAAGAAAAATTAATAATGTTGCGTTATTGCATTAATGGCACTTAATGGGTTGAAGCTCATGAGCTCATTGAAATAATAAGCATGTAACTAGAAATTAGTAATATTTTTGAAATATTTTGATCAAAATCATTTCTGTTAACAACCACCTAAACATTACAAATATTTACGTAATGTCTAGTAGATTATTAATAGCAATAATTCTACACAAAATGTAAACATATTCTAGTCTCATATTTAGAATATTATTGGCCTCGTTAGGCTTACTGAATAATCAAACAATAATTTGTTTTAATTTTTGTGTTTTAAATTTTTAAATATATTTTTAGTTTTTGTTTTAATTTTATCTACTCAAAATTTTAGATTGAGTAAAGTAAAACTCTTGTTTTCTCCATATTTTGATTTTCAGTTGCCTGAACGTGTTTCGATCCGTTCCGATCATTTTCAAAGTTAAAACTGTCGATTAGTTTTAACTTTAAAAATGATTGTAATAGATCCAAACACGTGTCAGGCAACTGCAAATAAAAACATGGAACAATACAAGTGTTCTACTTTACCCAATTTAAAAATTTGGTTCCATCAAGAAAGTAGCAGAACAAGTATCGAATATACTCAAAATTGATTAACAAATCGCACTGCGTAAAGCTTTTTATTCATTTTCTGGCAACCTGCTTGTATAAAATCCAAAGTACATATTCTTTTAAATCAATATAACAGGTACAGGCTTTCAATAATTTGAAAAGTACCTACCTACTTCGTAAATTCAAATTAACCATAATTATCATGATAATAAATATGCAAAAAGTCATCATCTCTTTTCTGTATAATTGCAAAAGTGTGTCATCATAATTATTTATAGAAATACCCATATACATAGGTATGTGTTACCGTACTGTTTGTGATAAGATACTAAATTTGTCTACATTTTTAAAACACGATGACATTGAGTCACTTTTGCAACTTGATCGAACGTCTGAGTGACATAAAAGTGTAAATAATGAACGTGTGCTAGCGCAGACATTTTTATTTAATTATAATAAATTATACATGGGACTTAAATAATGTTCATTATGCCTGTAAAGTTTAATAGTTTAAATGAAATTATTAAAAAATTATATCCAAAACCAGTGTCGGTTCGTTCATAATTAAATCAACAGATTGGAGCAAGTAAAATCGTTATTTTGAGGAAGGTTTAGAAGATCTGAAGTCATCTATGGACGCGTTTCCAGAATAAAGATAAATCTGGAAACGCGTCTATAGATGACTTTAGATCTTGTAAACCTTCTTATGAAAAAAAACGGGTTAGAAAAATATGCATTTCAAGTTTACTTACTTAATTGTATTCAAAATGCAAGGCCCTTTAACTTATAACACCCCTTACGCCACCCCTGTTAGCAACAATTTTGTACTAATTATTAATACAATATGCAGTTGGGCTCGGTACAATATTATTGTTTCTATTGTACGATAAATCCAATAAAAAAGCATTATTACAATAAATGTATATACGTTACATTAAATAAACAGTTGCCTGCAATAAAAGTAAAGCAAGAAAGTAATTGGAATAACAATTAACCCAGATTATAATTAAATAAAGGTAGATAAGAATTTTTATTGCAAAATGGTATATTGCTTATTCTCTCAACAGCTTTCACATCCATTTGATACTCTCTGTAAAAATATGTTCAACTTGAAGTTTCGAACGAGTGTTTCCACTCCTTGATTAAGCATGAAGTAAAATTTCAAGTTAAGAAAAGCCTGAAAATTTGGATTGGTCGTGTAACGCGTAGCGCTACGCGGCCAAACCAAATTTTCAGATTTTTCTAAACTCGAAATTTTACTTCATGCGTCGCGCGTCTAAAACACTAAAATTTTGTGAAATTAAAAATAAACTGCTAAATCATTATTAAAGCTAAACTGCTAAAGCAGGATTCAAAATATACAACTAAACAAGAATATTTTTATTTTCACAATAGTTTAGTGTTTTATTTTCAGGCTTTTCTAAACTCGAAATTTTACTTTATGCTTAATCAAGGATTGGAAACACTTAGTAGCTTCAAATTAACGCAAAATACATACGTATCAGGATTTGTATACTTAAAAGAAAAATTATCTGTATGTATACCTATATTTTACATTTTTCAATGTATTTTTTAACCAATTATAATTTTTATTTCTTAAATAATCATTTACACCCTAGGACGACACAAACACTTCTAAGAAAAATTCCCTGTATATTTTTTTTAATAAATCTTACAGTTTTACAAAACAATTGCAAATACGTAAAATAAAACTACATCTTCTTTCATCAAATATATTACTTGTCTATATTAGTTTCTATGGCATGTATTTTTATATTATAAATAGGTCTTATTTGCCCACCCAAGATGCAATTACTTGCAAAATGCAAACATATGTATTGCCAAACGTATAGAGATATAAATGAAAATAATTAAACGTGAGTAATTAAGATATTTCATCTGCCTAAAATAGATTATTTTTTGTTAATCAAAATAAACAAAGAAAGCATATTTCAATGAAAAATAAAAATGGAAAAAACTATGTTTTAACAAAAAAATCATTTAAGACTACATGTAAAATTACAAAATCTCAAAGATGACTAAAATCGTAAATTGCAGTTTTATAAATTTAGTCATTTTTGATTCATCATATTTTATGTTCGTTCTTATAATAAAGTAAAGAGAAATTACTATTTTGTTAGTATTGTCGGTATGTAAAGTTCACATAAAATGAAATTTTGCACATATATCTTTACAATATTCGTTGTTTTCAAACTAGAAATCAAATAAATGTAATTTTTATTTTAATTAGCTAATTCCGCTTTGAATTGAAACATTTTGTTGTATATTTTCAACTTTGTTTAAAAAAATAAACATTAAAAACGTCAAGAAAAACGGCAAATGTCATACAAAATTATAATTTTAAAACAATTTCAACAAAATAATCAGTAATTACAATTTAAATTGCCAAAAATAAACGTTATGTACATTGTCAGATGTCAATGGAGATAGAAAACTAAATGAAAGATCATAATTTATTCATTAACATTAAATTTAATATTTAATATACGATATTTACAATGTTAAATACTATACTGTTTTTTTAAACCATTTAAAGTTAAATTTTATTTATTTTGACAAACTGAAAATATTCAAATGAACAAAAACATTGTCAAACCTTACAAAATTTACAAAACTATACCATATTAGGTTTAAATAATAAATAATCATAACAAAATCAGCGAAATTTATCAAAATTAGAAATTGAATCCGGAACTGAACCGAAAACCGAAATTAAATGTTATTAAAATCTGGCTGTGTGGCAGTTTAACACATTGCAATGAAATAGACTTTCAAAATTTGATATTCAGTTTCTACCAGAGTTGTTTTCATTTTAATTAAAGCAAACAGTTTTTTTTTTACAAAACGTGTTTTTTCATCAAAACACCGTTTAAAACATTAACAGTTAAAAACATGTTTAAAACGTGTTTAAAACATGTTTAAAAGTTGCGGGAATTCGTTGTTTCAAAGCGGTTAATTTAAGGCTTTTAACGAGTGTTTTCCACTCCCAGACTAAGCATGAAGTAAAATTTCTAGTTTAGAAAAGCCTAAGAATTTGGATTGGCCGCGTAGCGAAGCGGAGCGGCCAATCCAAATTAGGCTTTTCTAAACTCGAAATTTTACTTCATGCGCCACGCTTAAAATCACTGATTTACAGTGAAGTTCAAAATACACACACATACAACAACGATTACAGGCAACCTAATATACGTTATAGTTATTGGGTTGCCTATAATCACCGTTTTAAACAATTTGTTCAGCGCAGAATTTGACTCACGTTTTATTCATATCTACATATTATATTGCTGAAGCCGTATATTTTAAAATTTACGATATTTCAGTGTTTTATACGTGTGGCGCATGAAGTAAAATTTCGAGTTTAGAAAAGCCTAATTTGGATTGGCCGCTCCGCTTCGCTATGCGGCCAATCCAAATTTTCAGGCTTTTCTAAACTCGAAATTTTACTTCATGCTTAGTCTGGGAGTGGAAAACCCTCGTTTAACGATTCAAATTGAAATCTTTCAAAAAACCAACGAATGTCGTAATATTTACAGTGTATGCATATGTATACCAGATAGATAAAGATAATTACCCTGTATTTAAAAATCACATTTATGCACACACAGTTGTGATATTTTATTGTAATAAAATGTTATGTTTAATATCTTCAACAATTTAGCTAACATTTAAAAACGTAAACAAAAAATCTTGATGAAGTAGTTTAAAATATAATTTAGCAAATTTAAGATAATAAAAAAACGTTTTAAGCAAATTTAACGTTTAAAACATGTTTTAAACAAGTTCAAGATTTAAAACATATTTAAAACAAAACCGTTTAAAACAAGACGGCTGTTTTTAAACATGTTTAAAACAAAGTGTTTTAAACATAACAACCCTGGTTTCTACACACAAAAATATACAGAGCGTCCATAAATGATCGAGCGGATTAGTGTAAATGATCAACAAAAATATTCCATACTGAGTTAAAAAAAATTAACATAACAAAATCAGCCAAATTTGTCAAAATTAGAAATTGAAACCAATACTGAACCAAAAATCGAAATTAACTCTTATTATTAATAATAATAATAGTAATAATTCTTTATTAGTGTAATTACAAAAAAAATTATACACGTCCCTAAAATATGAATTAAATTACCTATGTTAAAATAAATTAATCTCCCATAATAAGAACGTTAAAGCAGCGGGGATCCGAGAAGGCTGCGATTCGGTCGCCATGGCAACCACTTTTACATTGCTCTTATGGGAGACGACTGTCACCGGGAGTGGAAAAATCGAAGAATTCATTTTAGAAAGTTCAAATTTTCACAGGACCGAAAAAAAAAATTCCGCGTGCCTTAGGCTAGGCGGCGTTCAAATCCGATCGCGTTTTCTATTTTAAATCATTTTTTTAATTTTACGCCGGGCGAAAGATTTCCTAACCTCAATACTTTACACGCTGGTCTTGCTTCACACGGAACTTTTTCAGAAACACGACCTATCTATCGAGAATTTTTTCTATCGAGGAAAAGTATTTTTTTTTTTGCAATTGAAATTTCATAAAAATATATGCCGGGTGTCTAAATCTCGCATTTAATCGATGGTTTCTATTTTTTCTCCAAAATGTTTTGTTTAAACGCAGATCGCTAGGATTAAATTTAGCGGTGTTGGGATATGTTTTTTTTTTTTCATTGGCCGCCTTCACGGGCTGTCAGCACATTTTCGGTCGAAAAATTGCGATAGAGGAATTTGGTTTTCACATTTCGATTTCGAATAATTATCCGCAACCGACAAGATGAAACAAGACGAAACAAAACAATTAAAATTAAATAATTTTTAAGTTTAACGTGTATATACAGGGTGGTCTAAAACCGTGATTTTCTTGATTATTTTTTTTGACCGACTTAAAATGCTCCAAAACGATTTGTTTAAGCGTAGGGTGGTATGGTTTGACCTCGCGGTGCTCAGCGACCATCTCTTCCAACCTTTTCACGGACCTTTACATCCATCCACTCCATAACCACTACAAAACAACGATTTACCTTGCAGTCACCACCATTCGGCTCATGCACCAACGCCTCTCCCCCTCCCTTTACCCTTGCTACTATTATACATATATTTTTCTTCAACATCATTTATTTTTTTTTTAATTATGCAATTCTCTTTACATTTCTACATTTCTTTGATTCGGCCCTCGGCTCCCCGGTTGGTAAATTGGGCTAAATGCTAGTTAGTAATAAAAAAGAAAATCTGTTTACAACAATATAATATATAAAATGAATTGCATTAAAATAAATTGGTTAATCTTAAAATTTTAAAAAATCAGGATGTTATAACATACGACATAAACATTTTAAAATACAATTAAACGGGTCCAATAAATAAATTATCGCACAGTACAAATTTAAAATGATTAAGTAGAGTAAACAAATAATAAAAAATAAATTCATACAATCTTAATGTTACATTATATACATATATCAACATTTTAAAATACAATAAATAAGTCCAATAAATAATAATACAAGTACAAATTTAAAATGATTCAATAAATTACATAAATAGTGTTCATGCACATTACAATATGTTGTAGTTATCTGACATTAGATCCTCTATCGTGTAGTGACTTTTTTTAATAAAATAGTTTCTGATCGTCCTTTAAAACTGCTTAATATTAAGTGATTTTATTGGTTCTGGCAGTTTATTAAAGATTTTTGGACCATAGTAGTTGACTCTATTTTGAGATTTTGATAATCGTGATCGATACAGGCAGATGTCTTCTTTATTTCTGGTGTTGTATGTATGCATTTATTCGTGAGAACGATAACTTTCAATGTTTTTACGGATATATAATAAACATTTCAAGATATATATTGATGGTAAAGTCAATATTTTCGATCTAATAAATTCATTTTTGCAGTCATCTTTATACCCAAGCCCTGCAATTATTCTAACGGCCCTTCTTTGCAGTCCAAATTACATGTGCATGATTCTCAAGTGCCCCCAGGTTATAATTCCGTAGGTTAGATGAGATTCACACAACGAGAAATATACGCAACGCAGAAATGATTGAGGTAGACTGTTCGATAGATGTCTTAACAAGTAAATATTTTTACACAATCGCGAGGCCATTTCATCCCCGTATGAATGCCACGTTAACCTGTTATCTAGATATACACCAAGAAATCTTGTGGATGTTTCTGTGATAATGTGTGCAGATCGTAAGGACAATACCAAATCAACAGTTTTATCATTATTTATTGTTAGTTTATTATTTACAGACCATTCAACAACTTTTTGTTTGGTGTTTTCGATCCTATTTAAACATGCGTTTAAATAGGTGTCGCTATTAGTGACTAAGATATCGTCAGCATAGAGGAAGATTGATGAGTCTTCGGTTACTAATGGTAGATCGTTAATAAAAATTAGAAATAAAATAGGTCCGAGTATTGAGCCCTGCTGTACACCATGATTTAACATTAGTTCTGACGACACTTTATTTTTTATCACAACTGTCTGCTATCTTTCTTGCAAGTATGAGTTGAGGAGTTTACATGCTGAAGGGTGAAAATTGTAGAAGTACATCTATCGAATGAGGGTCTCATGACAAATACAGTTTAATGCCTTACTGAGGTCCAGAAATGATGCGGTTGTATGTAGGCCCTCGTCGAAGCATTTTAAAATATCCTGGACTAAAGCACTGACTGCGTCTGTTGTTGATCTCCTCACTCGAAAGCCAAACTGCTGCACATTCAACACCTGTTCTGTTTCCAAAAATGCTGTTATTTGGTTTACAACTGCCTTCTCAAATATCTTGGACAGTGTGGGAAGTATTGAAATAGGTCTGTAATTATTCTGATCTTATCTATCTCCTTTCTTAAAAAATTGGCGTTACCTTTGCTTGTTTCAATGAAGCTGGAAATATACCTTCTACTATGCACAGGTTAATTAGTTTTGTAATAGGAATTACTAAAACATCTATTAATTCCTTGATTAATGTAGTCGTGAAACCATAAATGTCTCTGCTTTTAGAATTTTTCAACTTTCTAATAATATCTCTTATTTCACTGTATGTTATTTCACAGATATTAAGATAGTTCGAGTTTGAGGTATGATTATTCTGAGCCATTATTTCTTATAAGATCATCGGCTATATTAGCAAAAAACATGTTCAAGTTATCTGGATTTAGAGTACAGGTACTCTCTGTCTGTAATTTTGCACGATTATTATTTATTATTGTCCACATTGAACGGGTGTTATTTTGTGAGTTCTGAATATAGGACACATTGGCACCCACTTTGGCATTTTTCACGGCATCACGGTATTTTGTCCGGTACCAATAATAATGATTTTTGAAAGTTGTATCTTTTTTATACGCTTTTTGGATAAGGTTCAAAGTTTCGCTTATTTGGCGTAGTTTGCTATTGAACCATTTTATTTGTTGGTTATTTTTTCTGAGTTTTTGTTCATAATAACTGTTCATAATAAAGTAATCGTCAAGAATTTGCAATAAGTTATTAAACTTTTCTTCTGCGGTATAGCGGTTATCATCAATAAACTCCCAGTCTGTATATTCCAGAAGTGAATAAAATTTAATTGGTACCCTTATTAGTGATTTGTCTGAACGTGATATTTCTATTGTTATTCCTTTCTGTTACATTAACATCTGCCTTGAAGTGAATACCAACGTGATCCGATAGTCCAGAATCACAGGCCTGAACCAACAAATTCATGGGATCGATGTTTGAAAAAACGTTGTCAATACAGTTAGTACCCCTTTATTTAAATAGACATGTTTTACCAAACCGTATGTTGCAAGCAGGTCGCATAACTCTTTGGCTCTATTGTCATTGGCGTTAAGGGGAGGGTAGCACTGCATTTCTTGCATTGTTTAATCAATCCCTTACACTTTATTTAAATAAATAAATGAACGACTGCAACATATATTATTATCCTAGTCATAAGAATTATGTATTTTCAAAAAAATATTAGTTCTGACTTTAAACAAAGAAATAAGGTTAATGCAAAGAATTTTGAGTAATTACTTGTATAAAATACCGAAATTTTATAGAGTAGTAGCTATGGCATTGTTACATGTCATGAGTAAATTTTATAAAATTTACATCATGTATAAAGAAGTTATTTGCTCTTAATTTAAAAAATTATATTGTTTTATACCCTTTTGACACCTTTTTCTCATTTATTTTTATAACAGATTGTTCATTTTTTGTAGTAGCATAAACACAATAATTACGCTTTAATTGAGGCCAATTTTATCGTAATCCGTTAATAAATAGCTGAGATTCTTTGCATATTAATAAGCAATTTTATTAAAAAATGTTTCTGTGTTGGCGTTTATACGGTCGTCATATAACGGTCACTTGTCCAAAGGACCGAAGATTTATTGGAGGCCATAAATGAGATGGCTCGGCTGACCCTTCGTTGGGCTGTATAATGGTTTTTCTTTTCTCAAATAACTAACGAATTTCCATCGGCGAGAAACCGAATTTAATTAATTAATTAATTAAAAATAAATATACTGGATAGAAACCTTAACTGGAATAAATTCGGTATTTATGAAATAAGAAGTTCCAGAAAAAAATCCTTGAACAGGTCAATTTTTATTCGTTATTGCGCACTTTTTAGCGACTTTAAAACAAGTATGACGCCACTAGCCTTTCAGGTATGACATCATAGGATTTTTTTTTAAATAGAAACAATTTGTTTTTATTTCACCAAATTTGTAGCCCTCTTCATTCTCTTTACGACCATGTAAAAAGTATTTTGATTTTTAAAATTTTTTTTATTTAAAAAATTAAACAAAAATTCTTAAGAAAAAACTTATATATTTTACCGGAACTGTTTCAAAATGTACGGGATGGAATTTATCACCGATTGGCTATTTGCCAAGAGAGAAACGGTACTCATTTTGAACATTTACTACATTAATAAATTTATAAAAAAACATTTTTTGTTTTGTTGAAATAAAAACAATTAAAAAAACTAAATATTTTTACATAGTCGTAAAGAGAATGAAAAGGGCTACAAATTTAGTGAAATAAAAAAATGTTTCTGTTTTAAAAACTTGCCTATGACGTCATACGTGAAAGGCTAGCGACGTCATACTTGCTTTGAAGACGTAAAAAGTGCGCAATAACGAACAAAAATCGACCTGTCCGAGGATTTTTTTCTGGAACTTCTCATTTCATAAATACCGACTTTATTCCAGTTAAGGTTTCCAACCTGTACTTTTTTCAAATTAAATAGAAATAATTGATATCTGCTCAAATAACGCTAAGGGGAGCGCTTCTCGAAACGAGCGCCGTTTTTTTAAATATCACTGAATATTTATTTTTACTAACGAAACAACCGAATTGATTGTATAAAGGTAAGATTGAAAAATACGAATATTATTGAGAATCGATTTTCTACAAAAGTTTACTACTCGTAATTGTTCAACCAGGCTAAACCTGGATCAGTATCGGTTCGAAGAAAATATACCAAACAGATTATTTTTGCCCTCCAGAGAAAGCAGGTATAAATAATTAGCATATTGTGCAAGCTGAAGAAGAAACGATTAAGCTACTTTGTCGCACCGCTCCAACTTGCGGGGGTTGGAGCGCGGGGTTACTCTCCTATAGAATCGGTAGCTACAAGTTTGTAAAATGATTATAATTTTATTGAAGGTATTAAAGTTCATTGCCCAAAGAAAACAGGTACGACTAACGCAAAGGTTAATAAATACAATATTGGGGACAATATATGGGTTTTGTTGAAAGACCACAAATCTTTCTATAATTTATTGCACCAATGCCGGTCGAAAATGCGAGTTTAGCTACATCTAGGTGACCGTTCTTGTAAGTACTTCTTTGCTGCCCTCCCGTTAAATAGAACATTAAAATCTCCACCAAAGATTATTTGATTAAAATGTACATGAACACTGTCAAACACATTACTTAATCTATTTAAAAATATATTAAAATCGCCATCGGGAGACCTATATACGCAAATAATTAATAGTTTTATTTCATCTAAAAGAGATGCGGATTGTTCGCAGTGCTTTTCAATAGAAAATTCATTAATTTTAATGAACATATTTACATCGATTTGGCTGTTTGATAATTACATTACACCACCATGCTGGTAGATGCGGCGCGAATAACATGATACATTTTTATAATTTCCTATTTGAAACGCGGTTTCTTCTTCAGGCTTAAGCCAGTGCTCACTTAAGCAGAAGATATCAAAATTTATTGTTTTATCAATGAGAAACTCATTAAAATCCATCTGTCTGTCTTCTGTGGGGAAGTTTAACACATTACTTTGAAATTGCAATGAGTTAGACTTATTAAATTCGATATTCAATTTCTACACAAAAAAATATATAATTGATCGAACGTTTTCAAATAACACGTTAAAACATCGCAAGTTATTTTTAATGGAGAAAACAAGATAAACCGGAGAAACGCAAAATATACAAATTAACGTAAACGTAATCGAAATGCCAATAAGATATTACCCCCAAAATAGTAAAAATAACTTGCGTGTTTTGGCGCGTTATTTGAAAACGCATCATTTATAAATTCTCTGTAAATCTATACACTTTTTACCGTAGCTCATTGTTATTTAAGATATCCACAAAAAATTATTTGTTTCAGCCTTATTTATCAGATGTTTTTTAAATAAATATTATTGTATAGAAACAGAAAATGTAGTATTTTTCTTACGGGTGAGATACAAATATATGGTTTTTGAGGGCCACAAGTAAAAAAGGTTGAGAAACACTGTATACATTTTCCGATGTAGCAATTTATTACACGCATTGGTAGCTTTAACTTGAAAGATACAGGGGTATATTTTCCCTGTACCACAACATCCTGTTATTTAATAACTCTATAACAAGATTTTAAGTGTAAATTGTGTCGTGAGAAGGACTAATATAATAAATATAATTGGCGTAAAGAGTTGACATATCGCAAAAACTTATTTTTCAGCTAAAAATAACTAGTTGAGAACACTAACGGCAACAGCTCTCAAAAAACTAATATTATCGTATTAAAGCGCTAGTTGAATAACTAAACGAATTAAATTGAGTTTTAAATTAGATAGATTTAAAATATGTCGATTCATTTCTATTACTATTTATTATATAAAGGTCTGAATTTTGATTTTTGTTTTATTTTTCAGTGATAAAAATCAATATTTCTTTATTTCGTGTAATTTTATTATTAACTTGTTTCTCATTGATCAGTTGGTAAGACATTTCTACTAATATATAAGTTTTTAATTGAAATTCACTTGGTTTGTTTTACTAATAAATTATTTAATTTTCAACTAGTTTCAGCCTGATGCTATTTTCAAGAATAATGTACAAAAGAACAGATTTATTTATGTCAATTATCTGTTTATTTGTCCATCATTCTGGAAATGGCATCAAGCCCAAACTATTTAAAAATTTAATAATTTATTATATAATTTTTTTTAAAAACTATATATTGTGTAATTTTAGTCATCTTTGAGGTTTTTTATAATATACAAAATTAACGAAAATTGACTGAGAAATGAATTAATTTAAGATCATTTAACTTACGATTTAAAACGCGTGGCGCATAAGGTAAAATTTCGAGTTTAGAAAAATTTGTTTGGATCGCGTAGCGCTACGCGCAAATTTTAAGGCTTTTCTAAAGTCGAAATCTTACTTCATGCTTAATCTGGGATTGTAAACACTCGTCAAATCTATATATTTTTCATATTTGGGAAGCAATAGAAGCAATGACAATGCATTATTTTTACGAGTCTTTAAATAAAATATTAAGCCTTTCTTTTACACCGAAATAAAGTCTATTCATTTCCAAGCATTTTCGATTTTATTCAAATCTGACGTTTTATATGTTTATTATAATTAACTAAAGAAAACAAAAATAAAGTAACTTGAAATAATAAAGTAACTTTATAAAAGTTATATTCCTACAACGTTTTAATTAAATTCATTAAATTGCTCGAAACTACATAAACAGCAATAAATATCTTCAATTCCCTTATTTTTTCAACTTAGGTTCAAAATTATTTGAAAAATGAACGAAGGTATTTAAAATATTATATAAAGTAAAGACTGGTTCTTAAAGTTATTGTGAATATTTGGACATTTTCAAAATCAATATCCTCTTAAATCGTGCTTTTTGTTTTCGAAAATAATTCAACTTGTACGATGTTTACATCTTCTTGACTGGTTATTAAAGTCGATTCAATTTTAAATAAAATCTGTCAGACATGAATATTGCAAATTCAAAACTATTTGAATTTGAAAGAATAAGCTTACGCATCTTTTAGTTTATGCGAACATTATAGTAATTTTTATATATTATGTTTAAAAATCTGTCAGGTTTAAAAGGATTCAAAAGCGCAATGATGCAATATTTTAAACAAGTATTGTCTAATTATAGAGCGAATTTTCAACTAAATTTCATTTTGGGCTGAAATTGATAGAAAACCATATGTAATATTAAAACGTTTATGAGTTATTATGTCTATGGCTTGGAGCTAAAAAGGCCAATGTCAAAAATTCCGCACTTGAGAAATTCGCATTAAGGTCGGAAATTCACATGCTATTTGGCCATAAGAACGAAAAACGATTAATCTTTCACAATAATAAAAATAGATCTTTGAAACTTATACATATTGCACATTAAAACTTTGCGATTAAATTGCCACTATTATTTTTTTTTAAATGTTTCTTAGATTATATATAAATCAACTAATGGAACACTCTTAAATGATCACATAAATCCGTGCAATACTTCTATAGAAAACATTATTTCTTCTTCATATTGCTTTAATTTATTGAAGTAATTATTATAAACATGTTGTATTAAATAGATTATTCTAAAATAAATGATAAATAAAATTAATCGTTGCTTAGAAATCTCCATAAGAGCAATGTAAATGTTGATTATGCTTTTAATAAACATTTTAATATCTTATAATTGTACTGTAATTTCCAAAAACAAGTGAAAATAAATTGGGTTTGATATGTAGAATTCCTGTACGGCATTTGTCGCGTCACGGGTTCCCGGTGCGCGGCCTTGAATTGCGAATGTAATTTTTCTGCCGCGGACTGTTCATTGATTATTTTGTTGATACACAACAAAGAAAGACATTATTAAAATATTTCCCAATACATTTTTTAAATATAAGTGCATTTCTGGATTCATGTTTTGAATAGGAATGTGGAATGCCGGTATATGTTGAATCAAGTGATGCGTCGGAAAATGCCTTTTTTATTTATTTACCAAATTGAATGTGCGACACTCGGCGATTTGATTACCGAGGCACTTAGTCAGCTTAGCGTCTAGAGTTCGAATTGGTTTATTGTAATTTCTCATTTTTGTACGGCTTCGCCTACTCAGCGCAAAGTGTCGCCTAGCCAGCTTACAGGGTAGACCTCCTCTCGTGTTCGCATCTATGTGTGCTTCATTGCAATTTACCAAATTAAGGAGTGCAGCACGCGACTGTCATGTACGATATTTGATTTTTGATAGTAATAATTTAAATCACTTATGTAGTTGCAAATAACATAAATATATATTTTATGTTGCCAGAATTTAACTGCTTGTCTACAATATAAGTACAGGGAATTTGTCTTTTAGGTAAACATGTGTATAAGCTGTACATTTTCCGACATGCGTTGTTTTTTAAAAGAGTACAATTGGAAGCTTTATACGAGTGTTTTCTACTCCCAAACTAAGCATGAAGTAAAATTTCGAGTTTAGAATAGTCCGGTGAACACTTTTTGGGCTTTTCTAAACTCGAAATTTTACTTCATGCGCTACGCGTATAAAACACTGATTTCAAGTGAGGTTCAAATACACATACATTTCACAGTATTTTAGTGTTTTATACGCGTGGCGCATAAAGTAAAATTTCGAGTTTAGAAAAGCCCAGAAAGTTTTCACGGGGCTTTTCTAAACTCGAAATTTTACTTCATGCTTATTCTGGGAGTGGAAAACACTCGTTTAAAGTTTCAAATTGAACTCTTTAATAAAACAACGAAAATCTAAATATTTAAAGAAAATAATCTGAATTTAGAATACGTATACTTTAAAAATAACTTCCTGTATATACTCATATGGAATACCAAACTAAAACGGTATCTGTTTCGTTATACAGTTGTATGTATGTCGATAGAAATTAAAATGGTGAATATTTATCCAGTTTACTTGTGTCTTCTGCAATTCAATACCCATTCATTCATTGGCACGGCGCTATGTAAACAAACAGGGGAATATAATGACCCCGATAACTCCAGGCCCATCTCACTACTTCCCATATTCTCTAAAATCTTTGAGAACATTCTACAACTACAATTACTTGAGTATTTTGAGAGCCAGAACCTCCTACTTAGTGACCAGTTCGGCTTTATGAAAGAAAGATCCACTTCTGATGCAATTCATAGATTGGTAGAACTAACAACAGATGATTTTGAAGAGGGATCTGTGTCAATAGCGTGCTTTCTTGACCTGTCGAAAGCATTTGACTGTGTCTCCCATCAAACACTTCTACGAAAACTGTATTTCTACAACATACATCCAAGTAGTTGTAGATTGATATTGTCATATTTGTCAGGCCGGACTCAGTGTGTCATACATAACGAAAATGTATCAGAACCACTACCTCTCAAAAATGTGGTTCCGCAGGGATCTATACTGGGGCCTCTATTATTCTTAATATACGTGAATGATCTACCACACTCAATTCCAAACGCGAAAATCATTTTATATGTGGATGATGTCAAGGTAATGCACACCGAATCCCTAACAACGGTCTCTTCTTGGTTCTTAAGTAATGAGAGCCAGAACCTGCTACTTAATGACCAGTTCGGCTTTAGGAAAGGAAGATCCACTTCTGATCCAATTCATAGATTGGTAGAACTAACAACAGATGGTTTTGAAGAGGGATCGGTGTCAATAGCGTGCTTTCTTGACCTGTCGAAAGCATTTGACTGTGTCTCCCATCAAACACTTCTACGAAAACTGTATTTCTACAACATACATCCAAGTAGTTGTAGATTGATATTGTCATATTTGTCAGGCCGGACTCAGTGTGTCATACATAACGAAAATGTATCAGAACCACTACCTCTCAAAAATGTGGTTCCGCAGGGATCTATACTGGGGCCTCTATTATTCTTAATATACGTAAATGATCTACCACACTCAATTCCAAACGCGAAAATCATTTTATATGCGGATGATGTCAAGGTATTGCACACCGAATCCCTAACAACGGTCTCTTCTTGGTTCTTAAGTAATGAGAGCCAGAACCTGCTACTTAATGACCAGTTCGGCTTTAGGAAAGGAAGATCCACTTCTGATGCAATTCATAGATTGGTAGAACTAACAACAGATGGTTTTGAAGAGGGATCGGTGTCAATAGCGTGCTTTCTTGACCTGTCGATAGCATTTGACTGTGTCGCCCATCAAACACTTCTACGAAAACTGTATTTCTACAACATACATCCAAGTAGTTGTAGATTGATATTGTCATATTTGTCAGGCCGGACTCAGTGTGTCATACATAACGAAAATGTATCAGAACCACTACCTCTCAAAAATGTGGTTCCGCAGGGATCTATACTGGGGCCTCTATTATTCTTAATATACGTGAATGATCTACCACACTCAATTCCAAACGAGAAAATCATTTAATATGTGGACGATGTCAAGGTAATGGACACCGAATCTCTAACAACGGTCTCTTCTTGGTTCTTAAGTAATCAACTTAAACTTAATGACTCCATATCCACGACTCTTACCTTCTTACTCTCCAAAGGATTGAAAGAAAAGCAGTAAGTTAAATTTTTGGGTTTGCACATCGACTCGAAATTGAACTGGGATGCTCATGGCGATGCCCTTGCTAGTAGACTGTCCTCCAGTATTTTCGCCTTACGTAATTTAGCAATGATTGTTCCAAATGAAACATTACGAGTGGCTTATTTTGCTCTGTTTCAAAGCCACATGGTTTATGGGCTGATTGTATGGGGACATTCTGCTACTAGGCATCGTATTTTTGGTCTACAGCGTAGAGTTATCCGCATAATGTCTGCTTGTGGGTATACACAGGATTGTCGTCAGGCCTTTATACACATGCAAATACTAACTTTGCCTTGTTATTACATTGAGTGCCTGACGTATATTAAAAAACACAATAACCTTTTTCAGACAAACTCTGATATTCACAATTATGACACCAGACAAAAATATAATATTTACACGAAGGGAAATAGGTTAACTAATTCACAGACGGGTGTTAGATACCATGCCATTCGCTTTTTCAATGTCCTTCCTGACAAAATTAAATCCCTAACATTGAACAAATTTACAAAACTGGCTAAATATGTCCTACTTACGCAAGCATTCTACAGTTGGGAGGAGTACCTTGAGTATGATTTTAACACATTAGTATACTAGCGAACTGAAATTTTACTCACATTGGCTCCTCTCTTTTAAATTGTGTGTACCATCTGTCTATTATATGTGTTTTTAATGTTAATTTATCTATTTATTAAGAACAGTGTTTTTATCCTTTGACTTTTAGCTTTTGACTTTTATCTTTTACATGGTATGCGGCTTTAATTATTGTTTGTAAATGTTTATTTATTAATTTATTTCAAAACAGTATTTTTAGCTTATACATCAGCTGCGTCGTCAATTATTCTTGGTAATGAGAATTTGTTTATATATTTTGAGGTTGGTGATCTGACATTTCTGCTCAAATTTTTATAAGAACAGTACTTGTATCCTGTCACTTTTACGTATGGTAGTTTATTATTATTATATTATTAACATATTATTATTATTATTAGATTATTATTATTATTATTAGATTATTAATATTATAATTAGGTTATTATTATTATGGAAGTGTGTAAAACAATTGTTATAGCACTAATAAAAACAAACAACGCGCTCCGCACTCATCATTTTTATTATTCGTTGTGAGAAAATTTGGCAGGCACTATAAACTAATACATAGTCAAAACTACTTTCTGCAATTTTGCTATTTCTGCGCCACCTCGTATCCCAGAAACATACAACCAGCGAAAATTGGCCCTCTTAATGATTTGTTTCTTTAAATTATTTTAATTCTAAATGGCATAAAGTGGAATTTGCATGTTTCAACTTTGGTTCATATATATGTTTGCATTGAATCTGATTACGTATATCATGCTATCAACAAAATTTTACTTTCCAAAAAAAAATGACAATAAGTATAAATGAAATTGCCAATTCTTTGTTGCAGAATACTTCAAACATTAAAAGTGCGATTCTTTTCGCAATCTTCAACAAGTTAGTCTTACAAAGACTATATCAAACACTCATTGAAACAACTACTTCCCGGGCTAATACCCCGACGGACATTGAATTATACAACAAGTGTTTGACCGCCAGTCTAAGGTGTCAAATTGTTTAGGGGGAATGGCAAAGCTATACTGATAAGAGATAAATCTCGAAACGCGTCTATAGATGGCCTGAATAATTTGACCCAAATTGTTATATTTGCAGTAGGTTACTGTATGTAACAGCAAACACTTGTTGTATAATTCAATGTCCGTCGGGGTATTAGCCCGGGAAGTAGTTGCTTCAATGAGTGTTTGATATAGTCTTTGTAAGACTAACTTGTTGTAGATTGAGAAAAGAATCGCACTTTTAATGTTTGAAGTATTCTGCAACCAATAATTGGCAATTTCATTTATACTTATGTTTGAACGGTAACGTGACCGCCAGTCTAAGGTGTCAAATTGTTTAGAGGGAATGGCAAAGCTATACTGATGAGAGATAAATCTCGAAACGCGTCTATAGATGGCCTGAATAATTTGACCCAAATTGTTACATTTGCAGTAGGTTACTGTATGTAACAGCAAACACTTGTTGTATAATTCAATGTCCGTCGGGGTATTAGCCCGGGAAGTAGTTGTTTCAATGAGTGTTTGATATAGTCTTTGTAAGACCAACTTGTTGTAGAAAAGAATCGCACTTTTAATGTTTAAAAATGACAATGGTCTTTTTAACTCCAAGCCATAGATTTATAGTAACAAAATTAATTATATTTTCAAGAAAATCTGAGGATTTCAAGATTATTCAAAAACACATTGCTTCGCAAATCATTCAACAAAATATCAACTTTGACAGAAAATTATAGAAAAAAAAACAAACGAGATATTTCTATTTCCTTTATTCATTTAACACAATCAGTTTTAAAACAATACGCCTTGAATTTGTAGAACTTAATAAAAGCATATCTCTTCAAATCGAGCCTTTACAATATTAATTATGACATAATATTAAAAACGACCTAAGTGAGATAATTTCTGATTAAGTTTTTGATTTTCAAAATAATTCAAAAACTATCATTTTTAAGTTATGGATAGACTGAACTTAGAAATCGATAGCGAATTCAGCTTGATTTAATTTTTACAAATAATCGCTAAATTAGGTTGTTTGTTTTTATTTAGTTTATTTTATCTATCAGTATTTTTATTTTATTCAGAAATGTTCTAATGTTGCTTGAAGTTAATATTGGGAGTATTTTAAACTCTAGCTGCCTTATTAATATACGTTAGCATACAGCTAACACGGTTCTAAGGATGATATTAACATTAAGGACACTTAGGATGATATTAACATTTTCGAATTAATAAAACGCTATTACATAGTAAATATATTACATAAATAAGTAAAGAATATAATTAAACAATCAGGTAAAACTACTACAAACTAAATAAATAAATGACTAGTTATTCGAAATGACTTAGTTGGGCCTTAAAAGTTTAGTAAATTACTATTGTTAGTTTACAACTAATAATTTCACGTTATTAAATTATTAATAATGAAGTAACAATAGTAATCTACTAAATCGTGTTACCCCTAGTTTAAGTCTTATAAAAAACCTCAATTGTCATAATAAAATAGGGTTATTTAGAATTCATTTAATAATGATATAAATCATAAATGTACATGCCTGCTCAGTATATTTTGAACTTCACTTGAAATCAGTGTTTTATACGCGTGGCGCATGAAGTAAAATTTCGAGTTTAGAAAAGCCCGAATTTCCGTTAATATCATTGTAGTTTAATGCTAGTTCATTTCTACTAGACCAATACAAACACGAAACTATTGTTGTGTGTTAATAGAACAAAATTTACATGCTATTAGTTAGTTTTGAACTAATAATAAAATGACCGTGGCAACATTGCATTTCAATGTGTTCCAACTTCTTTGTAGTCAAATAATTTAGATAAAATAAAAGACTTCAACTTTGTATAACACAATATTTTTTATTTTTGTGACTGCAGTTTCGGCAATTCAACCCCTATTCAATTAAAAATTCCGTAGACCTAACAAATAAACTAACGAACTTCAAACTTCAATCGAATTACAAACTGGTTTCATTCGACGTAACAAATATGTTTGCAAATATACCTCCACAAGAATGCATTAAATTAATAGAAAGCTCTTTTGATGAAAACAAGTCAACATTACCATAAAAACCGAATTTTTAAATTTACTGAATACAATTTTAAATAATAATTATTTTTCTTTTGAAGGTAAATTCCCTTGAGCCCCTTGCTAGCAGAGATATTCATGCATAATTTATAATGGCAAGTTGAGTTGCCGAAACTGCAGTCACAAAAATAAAAAATATTGTGTTATACAAACAAAGTTAAAGTCTTTTATTTTATTGAATTAACGCGTATAACGAAATAGAAGCCTCCACCGTTCATAATTTAAATAATTTAGAGGTTATGTTACACTGTTTTTATTCATGTTTTGGAAAAGGTATTACTTCTGCTAAATTATTTGATTGAAATTTACTTCTAACTAGTGTTTCCACTCCAGATTAAGCATGAAGTAACATTTCGAGCTAAGAAAATCCCTAAAATTTAGTTTGGTCGCTCCGCGAAGCAGGGCGACCAAATCAAATCTTCAGGCTTTTCTAAATTAAAAATTTTACTTTATGCGCCACGCGTATGAAACACAGATTTAAAGTTAAATTCAAAAACACTTAAATACATTTTTAGTTAGAATAACACAGTGTTTCATTCGATAATTATTCAGTAATCAGTGATTTTTAGTGTAAATAATAAATGTTAGCTTTTTTCTTCTTCACTTATTGTGAGTGGAAAAATGTAAACTGTTTTTTTATTTATCTTAACTTATTACGGCCTAAGACAACTCGTCTTTTGTAAGTGCGGCTCTGCGAAGGTAAAAGGTTGGACAGCTCTGCTCTAAAGTTTTACAAATCCAAGTAATATTCGTTAAGCATTTGATCTGAACATTAAATTTAAAGCTAAAATATTTTCATAAGTAAAATGTTTTTATATTTTTAGAATAATTCTGTCATACCAGCAGACAAATAAATAGATTTACATGTGCATGTGCATGAATAAATACAGTTATTCCAATGGGGAAAGTGAATCAAGAACATATCTAAGTGAGAGAGAGTGATTATATACATTTATTAATGACATATTCAAGTCATTAATGCACAATAGACCACACGGTTCAATACATTACTAATGTGAAATGTATAGATTTTCTGTAAGAACATTAGTTATTTCGTAAAATATATATTTAAAACAAATGTAATACAGATACACATTCAATTATACAGAGAGTTTTATGTAACACCGAACATTTTCATAACGAGAATTTTTCTTTAAAGTATCCATATGCATACGTTGCACATTTTCCCAAGCTCGGTTTATTGCAAGAATTCAATTTGAAGCATTAAGCGAGTGTTTTCCACTCCCAGGCTAAGCATGAAGTAAAATTTCGAGTTTAGAAAAGCCTGAAAGCCTTGGGAGCGGCCAAACCAAATTTTCAGGCATTTCTAAACTCGAAATTTTACTTCATGCACCACCGGTACAAAACATTGATTCAATGTAAAGTTTATCGGTATGTTTTAAACTTTGTAATATGTCAGTGTTTTTTACCCGTGGCGCATGAAGTAAAATTTCGAGTTTAGAAAAGCCTGAAAATTTGGTTTGGCCGCTCCGCGCTTCGCGCTACGCGACCAAACCAAATTTTCAGGCTTTTCTAAACTCGAAATTTTACTTCATGCTTAGCCTGGGAGTGGAAAACACTCGCTTAAAGCTTCAAATTAAATTCTTTTAATAAACCAAGCATCGAAAAATGTGCAACGTATGCATATGGATACTTCAAAGAAAAATTCTCGTTATGAAAATGTTCGGTGTTACATAAAACTCTTGTATATTTGTTCACTTTATTGAACAAATATCAACAAAGAAGAGACTGAATTTTATTAAAAAAATATGGTGATGTGTCCATCATAGCACTTTCCCCGTCATTTTAACAATTGATAATTGACATATTAAACTTATTTCCCTTGTATATTGGTTAAAGACCATTCACATTAAATCACCCTATTATACGCGTGGCGCATGAAGTAAAATTTCGAGATTAAAAAAGCCTAATTTGGCTTGGTCGCTCCGCTTCGCTATGCGACCAAGCCAAATTTTCAGGCTTTTCTAAACTCGAAATTTTACTTCGTGCTTAATCAAGGAGTGGAATACACGTGTTTCAGCATAAAAACAATTGATAATTGACATCACACATTTATTGTTGTTTTATTGACAGGAAAAGTTAGATGATGTCAAAACAGAATGCCAAGTTTGATACAAGTTATAGAGGAAGCAATCGTTTTTTTTTTATGTCAGGCGTCAAAAGACAATTCACAAACGACTTAACGTAAAAATGCCACAATAATTTTTGCAAATTTTTGCATAATTTGATATTTTCAACGCGGAATGACAATGTATGTCAATAATGACAAGCTACGATAAAAATGACAAATTTTGTTAAAACTCCAAATTATCTCACTTTTCGAACATCGGTAGATGTTACAATAGTGGAACTTACAGTCAAAATGTTACCATAGTAATTTAATGATAAAATACTATCCCAGAGAGTCAAAAGGCTAACTGATTTGAAAAGAACTCATAATGGCCAACAAACAATTAAAAGTAATGTCACAATAATTAAGGACATTTAATTACGTCACGTAACGTCAAATTGTCATGATGGCCAAAAGACGGGTTAGGTTGTAAGAATAACGTTCCTTTTCGTCGCAACAGAACTATCCTAAATAAAATACTATCGCAAAATTGTCACTTTCCGTTGAAAATATTTTTTATTTACATAAAATGTCGTTTTTTGCATAATTGTATATTTTTAATACGGAATGACAATGTATATTGTAATGATTCGACCCTAGGTATTGTACAAATTTATAATTTGTATTATTGTTTACGTTGTGTTGTGTATGTAGTAACCCTTTAATTTATTTACCAGGTTCGTTGTTTGTGTCTATATTCCCTTTTAATTTGACTAGGAGGATGTGTGGACAATGAATAAAACAGGATATGAGCTTAACGTATGCAAAGTTTATTGACCTTTCATGACATTCCTAATGAATTGGTATGTCTTATATTATTTATACTCACAAAATGTGCATTTAGTTAAACTCAAAAAAATATATGACTCTACTTGTGGAAGCAAAATTAACTAGCCCCTGCATTCGCATTACGAGATGGGAAACCCACAAAAACCATCCTGGAGCTAGCATCACACACTCGACACACTTGCGATTAGTTAGTGGGACAATCTCTTACATCGGCCCTACACATCAATCGCCATTCATTTTCGATTAATGAGTAGAACGACCTTTCACCTCGGTCCACTCATAATCAAATTATTTTTTTCTTATGATTAGTTAGTAGGACACTTAGCGCAATAGTAACTCGGATTGGCCTTACACATGAATCGACTAGGTCGATTAGTTAGTAGGACATACCTCGTTTTCTCGCTCAATTCGGCCTTACACATCAATCACCATACATCCCTCATTCGCGTGGTTAGTTAGTAGGACACTTAGCGCAATAGTAACTTGGATTGGCCTTACACATGAATCGACTAGGTCGATTAGTTAGTAGGACATACCTCATTTTCTCGCTCAATTCGGCCTTACACATCAATCACCATACATCTCTGATTCGTGTGGTTAGTTAGTAGGACACTTAGTGCAATACTAACTCGGATTGGCCTAACACATCAATCGACTGGGTCGATTAGTTAGTAGGACATACCTCGTTTTCTCGCTCAATTCGGCCTTACACATCAACCACCATACATCCCTCATTCGTGTGGTTAGTTAGTAGGACACTTAGCGCAATACTAACTCGGATTGGCCTAACACATCAATCGACTGGGTCGATTAGTTAGTAGGACATACCTTGTTTTCTCACTCAATTCGGCCTTACACATCAACCACCATACATCACTCATTCTCCCCCCCCCTCCATCTTCCCCTTTTCCGAGATGTTTAAATTATTTCGCCGGTTTTGTTTGTTTGATTTCAACTTAGTCGGTTTGACGTAGAATTAATTTTACTCTTACGTGATAGTCTCTTCAACGTTGTTATCCTTAACTCCATTCTCCATTCTCTAACTCCATTCTCAATACTTAACTATTTTTATCAACATTACTTCACTAACTCACATCCCACTGAAACTTCCTATTCTCAACTGTACTCATTTACATTCAAATACTGACTGTCCCCGTCCCGGTCCCAAAACTAACTGATC
The DNA here is from genome assembly GCA_932526585.2 of Philonthus cognatus. Classification (NCBI taxonomy): domain Eukaryota; kingdom Metazoa; phylum Arthropoda; class Insecta; order Coleoptera; family Staphylinidae; genus Philonthus; species Philonthus cognatus. Next base: position 97,035,583 of record OW052243.1, read on the forward strand.
TTTAGAATCGTTTCTTTGCTGCTCTTAAAGTTCTCCCCTCCCCTGATTTTGATGCGTAGACTTTATCTACTACCATATTTTGTCACAAAACCCATCCCTCTCTGACGTCAACGTAATTTCCCTGACTTTGCACACTTGTTGTGTTTGCGTTCGTTAAACCCTGAACTGAATCTTTCTGTATGTCTTAGCATTTCTCCACGCGCCGGTACTTGTTTATTATTTTAAGGCGATGCTGCATTTGTTATTTCTTTCACATAAAAAAATTTGATCGATTAATGTTATTCTCTTATTTACTGGATGTTGATTTTTCTTTATAATTTTCTTGGGTGATTTTTGTAATAATATTTTAATTTAATTTCGTCAAAAATAATATTTGCACATGACCCCTACTGACCTATTACAATATCAATAATGACTAGCTACGATAAAAATATTATGTGAAAAATAACAAATTTTGTTAAAACAGCAAATTATCTCATTATAATAAAGAGACAGTTATATGCCAAGAATGTCAGTTTTTGATATAAATGTCAAATTAGTTCATTACGTAATATATAAAAAGTCATTTTCGGTATCAAGTGTCAGTTTTGTGTTTAAAATGTCAATTGATGATGTAAAAGTTAATTATGACATAAAACGTAGGTATTTTATTTATTTCGTAAAGTTTTCATTGACAAAGTACATACAAAAGTCTCAATTCAGATACAAAAATGTCAATTCGACACTTCTGCTATTTCACTTGACACGTTTTTATCTCTATTCGAATATTTTCAAACCAGAATTTCAATTATGAAGAAAAATATACATTTTTGATTATTAATAGTATTCATTTAACATCTAATGATGAAACTATTATTGTTAATAATCAAAAATATATATTTTTTAACACTGTAAAATAATGTCAATTTTTCTAGAGGTAATATTAGAAATTACACAATAAATGACGTGCATCTTCATACAATTTTTAGTCCCGTGTTCCAAAGTTATCGAAAAATGTTATAAAAGTTTGTCAAAATTTGATTTCTTTCCATATATAATGAGGAAACTCATATTTGATTACATTTACTTAAGTAATTAAATTAATTTATTTAATTGATAAGCGATGTATTAACGACATTTCACTATTTTAACAGTTTTTAGTTTTTGAACGATATAACAAATTTGAAATTTTTCTAACACAATTCAACTGTTTTGATATTTACAACATTATTTAACAATTTCGACAGTATTTAACAAGTTTGACGGTCCTTTTAACGGTAATTATTTTTTTCTAAGGTGGTGTTATTGCAAACATAAAACTTATTCAATCAACAAAATTCGTAAATATTTACGATTTCAACCAAAAAAAAAAATGCAATCATATTTTTTTTCCGATGTCTGTAATTTTTCGTACAAATCCATTAAATTAAATTTATTTATTTATTTTGCAGATACATTTACAATATAAAATACTACAATTTAATTGAAAATAGTATAGATATCTATAAATAATAGAATAGAATAGAAAAGATAAATACAGGGAATTTTTCATTTAGGTATGCATACCAAGATTTTTTATGTAAATTTTCAGACATTCGTTGTTTTATTAAAAACTTTTAATTTGTAGCCTCTAACAAGTGTTTCCAATCCCAGATTAAGCATGAAGTAACATTTTAAGTTTAGAAAAGCCTAAAAACCAAATTTTCAGGCTTTTCTAACTTCAAAATTTTAGTTCATGCGCCACGCGTATAAAAAAAAGACTGATTTAATGTAAAGTTCAAAATATGCTGCTCAGGTTTCATCACATGTTCATTTTTTTACAAATGCTTGTATGGAATAGTACACTTAAAGAAAAACATCCCTGTATGTCAATATTTAACAAAAATCGCTAATTTTAAATAATTATTACTATTTTAAATAAAACCTTTAGAACTAACACACATCATAAAATTTTACAAAACTTTAGAACTGTAAAATTAACAAATTGACAAAAATGTAAACATTTACCAAATCAACAAACATGGAAAATTGCAAAGGAGTTATTGATTACTATCCTTTTCAAAAAGCGAGGCATGTCACTTTTGAGTGCTGTATTTTAAAAATAAAAAAAATCTCAGAAAAAATGTGAATACCGGTTTACATTCCTCGGCATCTTATTTATAATTATTGAGAAAATACAATTTTGATCACGACAATTAAATTCATTTGACTAGACCCTGAGTCTCCAAACTATCTTCTTCGCGGGCCACAAATACAATTCTACATAATAAAGTCGGCCAAGATCCGATTAATTTTATAAAATTATGAAAAATTTAAGGAACAATTGTTACAATATTTCAAAATATGACATTTACAAAAAAAATTACAAACAATCGCGGGCCGGATTCATGCAAGTCGCGGGCCGTAGTTTGGAGACCACTGGACTAGACAATGGACGACATTAGCAATCAAGACATTTCCTACACAATAACTGACAAGGACAAAACTCTATAATTCCAGGCGGAAAGACCAAGGGTCGATAGCCAATGGGCAAATTATTTAAATTTTATGTTATTTAATTGTATTATATTTTTGTATTATTACTGTTACCAAAATTTGCCAATAAAGATTTATATATATACAATTTTGTTCACGACGATCTTATAATATGTGCGTTATTTAATTTTGTGGGCAGCATAAATGGGGTGTAATAAGTACGGCCGGTGAATCGATGAATCGGTAAATCCGTAAATTGGTGAATCGGTGAATCAATCATTGATTAAACAATCATATTCTTTATAACTCTTTATTTAATGGTACAATAAAAAAATAACACATTAAAATCAAAAATAAAATTGGTATTACTTATAATAAAATAAAACCATATATTATGATTCTTTAGAATAAAGATAAAAGAAACCAAATGCAATGATATATTTGTTTATTTATTATTATTTTCAGACAATTTAGGGATATATAGGAAAATAGATTATCTCCAAATTATTTATGAGTTTTATCGATGTGATGGTTAATTTCATTACGAAAAATGGAACTGCCAATAAAACATTTTTATGAGTTTTCTAAGAATGCGATGTTGTAACACTGCCGCGATGATTAGGTTTTTTTTCGGAGTATTTAAATATACAATATCACATTAATAATGTTTTCGAAACGAATGCTATTTATTTTTTAGAAATGTGAGCAATATTCTAGCAAATAACTCAAAAATTACTTATTAGAGAGAGGTGTAAATTGCTTGATCAACCAAGAATGATTCATACAATTCACAGTTTGTTGAAAATTAAACTTTCTGATGCCCACTTGTACTGGTCATGAAAAAAATATTTTAATTTTTATTTTCAGTTTTATATTGACTTAATCAGAGAGTTATGATTAAGTCAATATACAAATGTAAAGAAATTTAAATTCTTAGATATCTCAAAGATGTTTCATACATCAAAATGCAAATGTGTAAGCAATTTGTGAATAAAATTGTTATATTTTTAAAAAGTTCTAATCAGTGATTGACATGATTATAACTTCCCACTAAACACAGAAACATTTTAAATATTGCACGAATATTGAACATGATACTAACATAAAACATTGTAGTAAAATTATTACAACAAAGTTTTGGCAACGTTACAAACATTGTATAAACGTTTTTGTGTGCAATATTGATTTATATACATTACCGAAATGGTAAACATGATACTAAAATTCAACATTGTTTTATAACGTTTCAAAAATATTACGGCAAAGTAACACAACATTACAATTTGACTTTTATGCAACATTGTATTGTAAACATTGCATATATTTTGAAAATGGTAACATTGAATTTTTAACATTGTATAATTGTTGAAACTGTAATGCAGCATCGTGGTTTACATATTTCATGAACTTGTCCCAATTATATGCTGTAAATCTTCAGATATTCGTTGTTTTTTTTAAGAGTTCAACCGAAAGCTTTAAACGAGTGTTTTCTACTCCCAGACTAAGCATGAAGTAAAATTTCGAGCTTAGAAAAGCCCCGTGAAAATTTGTCGATGGTCGCGCAGCGACCCGAGACAAATTTTCTGGGCTTTTCTAAACTCGAAATTTTACTTCATGCGCCACACGTATAAGCCGCTGATTTAGATTGTAGTTCATGCACTTGTTAACAATATTTTAATGTTTTTAGAGTTTAAGGGTACTAGATTTAATCAAGTTAAAGTTAAAACTGCTCGAAAAAAATAAATAAAGAGCACTTTGTATATTTGATTCATACCCAGAATTTATTTTTTCGAGCAGTTTTAAAACAATAAAATTATCAACTTCATAGAAAACAAAACAATAAGTACGTGTCTGATTTATGGTAGGTCATAAAGTGCATTTATTGCTTTTTAGGAGGCAATAAAAATGTATTGATTTGATAATTATGCCATTTGAAGTGCGATGTTGTTATCACTTGTATTTCACTAATAATACACTGTTTCAAAATAAATATTTATCAGTGAATATTGTAACAAACTAAAAAATTTGAAATAGATTAAAGTAATATTTTTAATATGTCTACCCTATAAATTGTTAATACTGAATGGAAATTTTAAATCTCTTCGATCCTATTTGCCATTAGTTATTAGATTTAAGGTAGTGTTATACCCAGACTATTGTAATTAATGTTTATTTTTATGTCTTTGTAAATGGCTTCCGTTGATTTGACAGATAAAAATAAATTTGTTAACCGCAGGAGCGGATGAAGAGAGCAATTTTTATTTGGAGGGAGGGGGGGGGGGGCAATTATCTTTCAAAGACAGTTTTAGGTTGAATTCCCTTGATTTGGTAAATTTTTACAGATTTGTCAATTGGTCATCAATTTCATAGTTCTGAAGTTTTTGTAAATTTTTGGTGTGTTGGTTTTGGCGATTTTATTTAGAATAGTAACAATTATTTAATTTTTTTTTTTGTTGACATACAAGGATTTTTTTTTAAGTATACTTTCATACATTCCATATAAACATCTGTAAAATTAATGAACTTGTGATCAAAACTAAGCCGTAAATTTTTAACTCCACTTGAAATCAGTGTTTTATACGGGTGGCGCATAAAGTAGAATTTCGAGTTTAGAAAAGCCTGAAAATTTGGTTTCTTATTTTAAGTATACATATCCTGATGCATACTCAACAAATGCAAATGCGACCAAAAACAAATTTTTTAAAATATTTCTTGAATAAAAGGTTATTTATTAATAAATTAATAAGTAATAACTTTCAATTCAAGGAATATGTTTCCCATTTTGCAATGAGATAGAATACATTGATGTTTAAGCAGGGAATTTTTGTTTTAAGTGTACATATCAGAATTATAGGCTGCACATTTTCAGATAATCGTTTTTTTTTAAATTTAATTTGAAACTTAAATGAGTATTTTCCACTCCCAGGCTAAGCATAGAGTAAAATTTCGAGTTTATAAAAGCCTGAAAACTTGGTTTGGATGCTCCGCGAAGCGGAGCGGCCAAACCAAGTTTTTCATGCGCCACGCGTATAAAACTCTGATTTAAAGTAAAGTTCACTTATTTAGAATATTTCAGTGTTTTTAGTGTTTAATACGCGTTTAAGAAATTTCAGACTTTACTAAACTCGAAATTTTACTTCATGCTTAGCCTGGGAATGGAAAACACTCGTTTAAGTTTCAAATTGAACAATTCTGAACAAGTGAACTTTACTTAAAATCAGTGTTTTATACGTGTGGCGCCAAACCAAATTTTCTTAAACGCGTATTAAACACAAAACACTGAAATATTCTAAGCAAGTGAACTTTACTTTAAATCAGTGTTTTATACGCGTGGCGCATGAAGTAAAATTTCGAGTTTAGAAAAGCCTGAAAACTTGGTTTGGCCGCTCCGCTTCGCGGAGCGACCAAACCAAGTTTTCAGGCTTTTCTAAACTCGTAATTTTACTTCATGCTTAGCCTGGAGTGGAAAACACTCGTTTAAGTTTCAAACCGAATTTAAAAAAGAAACAACAATTATCTGAAAATTTACAGCATATAATTTGGATATGTATACTTAAAATAAAAATCCCCTGCTTAAACATCAATGCATTCTATCTCATTGCAAATTGGGAAACATATTAATAATAATAATAATAGCCTTGATTGTCCAACAGGATTTCCTACTTACAGGACAATATAATAGAAGGTTCAATGCAAAAAAATCAAGTATTACAAGAAAAAAAATACAGAAAAAACAAGTATTAAGATTAGAAACAACATTTAAGTTACATTTTATATAAATAAATCATCGAATGACTTTTCTGCGCAACGACACATTGTGAAGATCGGTTACAGAACGCATGTCCTTGGTGTCAGAGCTGGGCAGGATTCGAATCATTCAGGATTCGATTCCTGGATTCGAATCCTTTTAAAGGATTCAAAAGAGGTATTCGAATACTTTAGTGAAAACGGATTCGTGATCCGGATTCGTTACATTTTTTTAAAAGGATTCGTATTCGAATCCAAACGTAGATGATTCGAATCCTTATAAAAGGATTCGAATTCTTATAAATGGATTCGAATCCTTATAAAAGGATTCGAATTCTTATAAAAGGATTCGAATCCTTATAAAAGGAATCGAATCCTTATAAAAATCGAATCCTGATACATGGATTCAAATCCTCCTAAATAATTCGAATCATCGCTATTAAGGCTGGGATTTGAATTCGATTAATTCAAATAGTTAAATATTCTAATATGAATATTTAAATCACTAAATTATTCATATTTGAATATAAATATTAAAATTTTCGAATAATTCAAATATTTGTGAATGCATATTTGGTTACTTAACCATGAAAAATATCCAACGTTAATATATATATTTTTAACTTCACTTAAAATCAGTGTTTTATACGCGTGGCGCATGAAGTAAAATTTCGAGTTTAGAAAAGCCCCGTGAAAATTTGTCTCGGGTCGCTGCGCGACCCTCGACAAATTTTCTACGCGGGGCTTTTCTAAACTCGAAATTTTACTTCATGCTTAGTCTGGGAGTCGACAACACTCGTTCTTAGAAGTTTCAAATTGAAGGATTACTCTAGATTACTAAGTTTATTACCGTTTTACAAAGGCTACAGATCAAAGGACCAACCATGGTCTTCGCAGAACGAAGGACTACAGGGAATCGAACTTCATTTTGAATCTGTGTTTTACACGCCTGGCGCATGAAGTAAAATTTCGAGTTTAGAAAAGCCCCGTGAAAATTTGTCTCGGGTCGCTGCGCGACCCTCGACAAATTTTCTACGCGGGGCTTTTCTAAACTCGAAATTTTACTTCATGCTTAGTCTGGGAGTGGACAACACTCGTTCTTAGAAGTTTCAAATTAAAGGATTACTCTAGATTACTAAGTTTATTACCAATTTACAAAGGCTACAGCTCGAAGGACCAACCATGGTCTTCGGAGACCGAAGGACTACAGGGAATCGAAGTTTATTTACAAGAAAACAACGAATATCTGAAGGTTTACAGCATGGATAGGAAAGAAAACATCCAATTTTGAAAAAATATCGAAGTTGGGTTGGTTTTCAGTGCGTTTTTAACTTCACTTTAAATCAGTGTTTTATAAGCGTGGCGCATGAAGTAAAATTTCGATTTTAGAAAAGCCCCGTGAAAATTTGTCGAGGGCCGCGCAGCGACCCGAGACAAATTTTCTACGCGGGGCTTTTCTAAACTCGAAATTTTACTTCATGCTTAGTCTGGGAGTGGACCGTCAAGATATTTCTAGATTTATGTCGATTTATTCACAGTTTGTTATTGTATTAAATGCAACTTTAATATTAAATAAAAACGGTTTTTTTAGGAATAGAATATTCACCCATTAAGAGCCGAACAAATTATAAAGTTAACTCTAAAAGTTAATTTTAGGTAAAATTTTGCATCTTTTTCTATGAATTCAATTAATGATGTATTATATTACATACGTCGATTTTTTAAAAGAGTTAAATTTAAAATTCAAACGAGTGTTGTCCACTCCCAGACTAAGCATGAAGTAAAATTTCGAGTTTAGAAAAGCCCCGCGTAGAAAATTTGTCGAGGGTCGCGCAGCGACCTGAGACACATTTTCGCGGGGCTTCTCTAAACTCGAAATTTTACTTCATGCGCCACGCGTATGAAACACTGATTTAAAGTGAAGTTAAAAATGCACTGAAAACCAACCCAACTTCGATATTTTTTCAAAATTAGATGTTTTCTTTCCTATCCATGCTGTAAACCTTCAGATATTCGTTGTTTTCTTGTAAAAAAACTTCGATTCCCTGTAGTCATTCGTTCTGCGAAGACCATGGTTGGTCCTTTGAGCTGTAGCCTTTGTAAAACGGTAATAAACTTAGTAATCTAGAGTAATCCTCTAATTTGAAACTTCTAAGAACGAGTGTTGTCCACTCCCAGACTAAGCATGAAGTAAAATTTCGAGTTTAGAAAAGCCCCGCGTAGAAAATTTGTCGAGGGTCGCGCAGCGACCCGAGACAAATTTTCACGGGGCTTTTCTAAACTCGAAATTTTACTTCATGCGCCAGGCGTATAAAACACAGATTCAAAATGAAGTTCAATAACACATATATCATCATTAATTAAAATCATTATATAATCAGATATTTAGTCGGTAAATGAACATGTTTGTTAATAGAAACTGATGGAATAAAATATTTCTGGTTGCAAATAATAGATTCAAATTTATTTTTAAAGGATTTGTATCCGTGTTTCAAAAATGAGGATTCGAATCTTTGATTCGAATCATATTTTTCACTTACGAATCCTTTATTTGAGTATTCGTGATTCGAATCATATTAGGTGATTCGGATTCGTGATTCGAATCATGTTTTTGAGGATTCATCCCAGCTCTGCTTCTTGTGGGTAGTCGGAATGATGAAGAGAATTGATTGTTGAGGAACATTGAAGGGTATCCCGGAAAGTAATTGTGGGCAGTCGATTTTTCGGTGTACTAGTTTCCTGAGAATTGTGACGCAGTCTCGTCTAGTCGAAAATGCTATCATGTTATGCCTTTCAAGTAGATGTTCTTGATTCGCTCCAATAGATGGATAAGTACCGTCAAATTTGTAAGACAAAAATTTAAAAAATCGCCGATGGAGGCGATCTAGTAGAAGGGAATGACTAATACTTGTCGGATACCAGACTAAGCTACAGTAGTCCAATTTACTTGATACAAAAGCGAAGTATAATGACTTTACAGCATCAGTATTTCGAAATTCACGAACGTTTCTCAGTATAAAACCTAATGATCTGGAGGCTGCGGAGCGAATAGCTTCAATATGGGTAGTGAAAGTGAGTTTCTTGTCAAAAGTAACTCCTAGGTCTTTGAAGCAGTCAACGACCGACAGATAATCACCTGAAATATGGTAAGTTCTTGTGAGAGCATTGCGTCTCCGAATGTAGTTTATAACGCTGCATTTGTTTACGTTGAGTTTTAAATTTACACGGGAGCACCAGTTAGATATGATATTTAGATTCGATTGCAGCATATCGACATCGTTCTGACATTGGATCCTCTGGTAAATTTTAAGGTCGTCGGCGTATGCTAATACAGGGCGCGTGAGCATCCCCAGCAAATCATTAATAAAAATGTTGAAGAGAAGGGGGCCAAGACTGGAGCCCTGTGGGACGGCAATCGACGGTGAGAATTCAAAAGATTTAAAACCGTTGTAGTAGACATAGCAAGATCTGTTGTGCAGATAGGATTGTATAAATTGAGTAACCGCTGGCACAGCCCCAAATGACCCAAGTTTCTCTAACAGCAGTTTGTGATTGATAGAGTCAAACGCTCGGGAGAAGCCGGTGTATATGACATCAACTTGGCCTCGCACATCTAAAGCTTCAGAAAGGAACTGCGAAATAGTAGCAAGATTTGTTAGTGTCGACCGTCCTGGCATGAATCCGTGTTGATAGGGCGAGATGTAGGATCGCACGTTGTTAAACATTTTATTATATAGCACTGTTTCCAATACCTTGGCGAAGTTCGATAGGATTGCGATAGGACGATAATTGCTTATTTGCGAGGCGTTGCCTTTCTTGAAGATTGGGCATAATAGTGTGCGTTTCCAACGGTTGGGAAATTCACTTTTAGATATTGAAAGATTAATAATTGAATATAATTCTGGATATTTAATTAAAACACTTGGTTTTGTTTCACTAATTTATATTTTCTCCGACTAGTTTCGACCATTCCTCCCTGAAGATGACCAATGGTCGAAACTAGTCGGAGAAAATATAAATTAGTGAAACAAAACCAAGTGTTTTAATTAAATATCCAGAATTATATTCAAAAATGTTTCACCACGGGTTAAGTGAGAAATTAATTAAAGATATTAATAATTGATGTTAGAGGTTTGGCTAAGACATATCTGCAATATTTGAGTAGAAAACTTGGAACTTTGCCATCACCCGCTGTGAGTTTGTTTGGAAGGGATGCCATAATGGATACAAGCTGTGCTTCATCTACTTTAGAAATTATGAAAGGAGGACAGTTAGAATAAATGGTGTCAACGGTGGGAGTTGCATTACTGCAAAAGACATTTTTAAAGGTATCCACGAAACCATTTACTATATTTTTAGGTGTAGTAAATTCACGATTTTCATCATATAACATTCTCGTTGTCCCTTTCTTGCTGGAGATAAATTTCCATAGGTCCTTGGGGCTCTTTTTAACATTATTTTCAGTGTTGGAGATATAATTGGAGTACGCTTCTGCAATAAGGTGTTTCGTTAGATTGAGAACTCTCTTAAATTCCGCCAGGTATACAGGATTCTTAGTTTTCTGCCACTTAAGTCTGTAGGATAATTTCGTGCTTATTGAGAATATTGAAGAGTATATCATAGAATGTTGATACCATTTCATTGACATCATTAAATAAGTCTAGAATCCTCCAATCAAAGTTGAAAAGTTCGTCATATAAAGCTGGAAAATCGGCTTTATGGAAGTTGTACCTGTAGTTATCGTTCGAAGGAAAGGTCTCAGAGATAGGTTTAACATAATGTGGTACAACAATATCTAGCGCAGGGTGGTAGTTATCTTTGGTAATTAGAGTGAATAAAATTTAAATTGATATCAAAATTACAGAGGACTAGGTCAAGTGTTGTGTCTATTGACTATATTATTGAATTGTTTGATGTTAAGAATTTCCGTAAAATATTTAAAACATGTGCCCTTATTGTTCAGTGGCAATCTTTTGTTAAATACATTAGGCAAATTAAAATCACCTATGATTATGAATTTTTTATCAAGTAGATAAACCTCTAGAATAGATGTGAATGTTTCAAGGTCCTGGTATGTTACATCAGGTGGAATATATACTATTCCTATAAAAATATCAGTGGAATCGAAATAATACCTACAAAGGATAAAATCTATTAGAGGTGTTGCAGTTGCAATGTCACTTGTATTTGTTACGGAAAAGGATAAATGGTTCTTGACAGCAAGTAAAACTCCACCTTTGGAGCGACTTACCAAATGGAATTGTCTGTCGGATCGAACAACGTCAAACGTGTTAAGGAAAAGTTCTGCATTAAATACCGAGTTGTCCAGCCAAGTTTACGATAGGAGAATAATATCAGCATTCATGTTACAGCACTTAGTATAGAATTCATGGGTTTTGGAATTTAGGCCACGCACATTTTGATAGAAAATATTGAGTTCTTATATTTTATTGAAATATTCGTCTCGCCATTTTGCTTACGATTGTCAAGTTTTATAATAATCTATTTGTTTTGGCGTTCGATCAAATGAGATGCTTAGTTGATTAAGTTCGGGATGACTTTCCTTGAGGTTGTAAACGTTTTTTACAACTTTGTGAACTTTATCGATGGAACTAAGGCGAAGTTTGATTGGGCGTTTGTTTCGTTTTGTATAGTCGAATTTGCGTAGGCGTTGGGCTTGAATCTCATTTAGATTTAATTTTGTGAGTACCGTTGTTAAAAATTAGGTGTCAAGATAATATTGATGATTTTTAGAATTACCAGTTTCTTCAGAACCTTGAATTAAAAGTTATTACTTGTCAAGTTATCAATTAATAACCTTTTATTTAAGGAATATTTCTAAAAATTTGCATTTAGATAGAAAACATTGATGTTTTTAGAATGTTTGTAAACTTTAATTAGAATAATTTATGCATTGCATAAATTTTGACTAAAGTATTGTTTTGGTTTGACATCAATAAAGTTATTACTATTACAAAATTATTATATACAAATTGTTTTATTAAAAATTATCTAAACTCATTCAATTGTTCAACAATAAAAATATATTTATTTAAAAATATTGTAAAAATTCCTTAAGATTTTAAGTGAGGATTGTATCCGGTAAAGCAGACTACTGTTAAATCCGAAAAAAATCTTTTTAAAATTTACAAGTATTTTTTCAATTTTTTTACCGATGTATTATACAAGATAAAAAATTACAAGAAATAAAATAAAAGATTTATTAATTTAAATCTTGTATTTTATTTCTTGTCAATTTTTTATCTTGTATTATACATATGTTTACCATTTTATACTTTTACTAAATTATATTATAATTTACATTTACTTATATTTTTGACAATTGCAAAACATGTAAAATGTCCGTTGAGCCAATTTAATGCGATTTTTTTCACCATTTTATATTTATACTATATTACATTATCCTTTACATTTATTTATATTTTTGACAAGTATAATACTTGTAAAATGTCCTTCGAGCTAGCTTAATACGGATTTAATTGAGGATGATACAATTTTATAATTAACACTAGTGTTTTATAACGTGCGATCGTTAAAAACATGATTTGGATTAGGCTTTGAAATTTAAATTAGATTGGCACTACTAACTGTTAACACATAGTTTACCATAACCTCAAATTTATTCTGAATGAATATGAGTGAGTTACGTAAAGATGATAATAGCTTTAAATAAAAACACTTTTTAACCTTTCTCCTTAACAAAGTTGTAAAGAAAGATTAAAAGGTGTAAATAAAAACACTTTTTAACCTTTCTTCTTCACAAATTTGAGCAGAAAGATTAAAAGTGTTTTTATTTAAAGTTAAATTTATTCTATCATTAGCATTCTAGGCAACCGCTCAAAAAAATGCCGCCTGCTCTAAATCATAATTTAAACGATCGCACTGTACGTCTGGCGCATGAAGTAAAATTTCGAGTTTATGGAAGCGTGAAAATTTGGACTTGGACGCTATTCTTCGTTCCTCGTCCAAATCCAAATGTTTAAGCTTTTCTAAACTGGAAACCCTCGGTAATGGTAAGTCATTAAATGCTATTAATTGTCTGTGTATTTAATGACTTTAGGTTAAGTTAGGTTAGGTTCTAATGGCAGCAGTTAGACCGCTCACTTAGGCCCCCTTGTGATACCATAAGGGTGAAAAGGAGTCAGATCTCCCCTCCCTCCCCACCTATACAAACCAATCCGAGCACCTAATGAACCCGATCAGATTTCTCACATCTAGGGGTGTGAGGTCCGTTAGTCCATTTGCATAGTGCATACCAAGGTACTTGATCCTTTTCCCTTCGAGAGCAGGCTGTTGTCCCAGATAGTGGAGTACCATCTCTTCCTCTTCCACATCCAGGCACCCTCTGCAAAAATCGTTGTGCTCAAGACCAATCTTTTGTGCATGTCTGCTTAGGAGGCAGTGGCCAGTGAGGATGCCTACCGCCTTCTTTATGTCGATTCTGCTAAGTGCAATTAATCTGTTGCTGTTTATGGTATCCCATATAGGCCATAGCTGCCTTGTTATGAGACACGTATTTTCTTCTCTCCACCTATGGTTGACCGATGCTATCATCTGGTCCCTAAGTAGTCATTTAATGACTTTAACCCGTACCATTTTACATTATCAGAAAATTTCATGAAAATTCACGTTTGATTTTACGAGTTATAAGTTTTTTGTAAATTTATCATAAAGCAAAAATCTCATCAAAATAACACAATTTTCACTTCGCGTGAAAATAACTTGAAAACTAAGAAAAGGGTATATCCTAACTTTTACATATTTTGAAAAAGCACAAAGCATCCGTTGTTTTTGTAAAAGTGTGTAATTTAAAGCTTCTACCGATTGCGACCAAACCAAATTTTCAGGCTTGTCTAAACCCGAAATGTTACTTCATGCGCCACTTGTATAAAACAGCGTTTGATGTGAAGGTCAAATTATACTGCTTACGTACGTTTAACATTCATGATAGATCAAAATTGTTTATATACTCGACTCTTGCAGATGATCATTGAGATACGTGATATATAACCATGATTTTGCCGCGACCCACAGTTTCTTTTACATTAAAATTTCGAGCCCTTTTCCAAGCGCTTCGGATGCTTCGAAACGACCACTCAAAACATTAAAAGGGTTTTTTCTCGAAACAGGTATTTTTAAAACAGCACGCAGCATAACTCAAACAAGATAAAAAAAATGACAATTCAAACTTTTCGATATCTTTAAAACATTTCGCAGGGAAATACGTACAAGATTTTCGAGAAGTTGAATTTTAGAATTACAAATTAATGCCTTTTTTTAGGTCAACCATTAAACTTTTAACTTCAAATGCTCGCCAATTTCACAAAAAATAATATTTTCAAAATCCCATACGTATTTTCTTACTATACTCATGTAGATTGAGAATTTTTGTTTTACTTTGTTCCTAATTCGATTTAGCTTCACTTATGCTGCGTCAGCGGAGCGTTTTCTACTCCCAGATTAAGCATGAAGTAAAATTCCGAGTTTAAAAAAGCTCCCCTTGGCTATATACCGCACTTATTTTTTTGAAGTAGAATAAAACGAATAATTAATATTTTAGAAAGCTTGAAGCTAAAAAAAATGTTGATGTAGACTTTAAACGATTGAGCGTTTATTGAGGATTCCGAAAAGTCCAAACTTACAAAAAAATTACTTGACTGGAACGTTTTAAACATGAGGCGTTAGACTGTATTTCGAGAACGTAACAAAATAGGATGAAATGAACAAAACCGGCAAAATAGTCACGAAATCAACAAAATCGATAATTTCGAACAGATCAATAATAATCATCCAAATTTGCAGAACATCGTGGAATATTACAACATTTATAGAAATCTTGGAAATTGATGGCAAGATAAGTTTTATAAGAATCATAAATATTTACAAAATTTCTTTAAAATGTCAATATTTGTGTAATAATTAAGAGAAATAACGTGTTTTTAACACTTCTCACTAAATTAGTGTTTAATACGCGCGGCGCATAAACTAAAATTTTGAGTTTAGAAAAGCCTGAACATTTGGTTTGGTCGAGTTGCGCTACGCAACCAAACCAAATTTTCAGACATTTCTAAGCTGAAAATTTAACTTCATGCTTAATCTAGAAGTGGAAAACACTCGTTTAAAGCTTCAAATTGAACTTTTTTTTAAAAAACAACGAATATCGGAAAATTTACCCTGTATCTATAAATGAATGATGTAAACGCTATTTATTTACTTCCCACTTTCTAAGTGGTATCGTCAATGGCTGAGCTAACCAGGCGTTTACTGCAATAGCTCAATTCAGATTTTGTTACTGTCGACTGTCGAATATTATGTCACTCTTCAGACTGTATTCTGACCAGGGTCGTTAAAAAAAAACGTTTTTTCATTTTAATTAAATCAAACAGTTTTTTTTTAACAAAACGTGTTTTTTTTTTCATTGAAACAGCGTTTAAAACATTAACAATTAAAAATATGTTTAAAACGTGTTTAAAACAAGTTTAAAACGTGTTTAAAACAGGTTCAAAACGTGTTTAAAACAGAACATACAGGGCATTTTTCTTTTGAGTATACATATCCCGATAATAACAGCGTTTTTTAAATTTGCGGAAATTCGTTATTTCAAGGCGTTTAATTTGAGGCTTTTAACGAGTGGTTTCCACTCCCAGACTAAGCATGAAGTAAAATTTCGAGACTAGAAAAGCCTAAGAATTTGGATTGGCCGCGTAGCGAAGCGGAGTCTAAAGCCGTATATTTTGAACTTTCCGATATTTCAGTGTTTTATACGTGTGGCGCATGAAATAAAATTACGACTTTAGAAAAGCCTAATTTGGATTGGCCGCTCCCCTTCGCTACGCGGCCAATCCAAATTTTCAGGCTTGTCTATACTCGAAATTTTACTTCATGCTTAGTCTGGGAGTGGAAAACCCTCGTTTAAAGATTAAAATTGAAATCTTAAAAAAAACAACGAATGTCGTAAAATTTAGAGTGTATGCATATGTATATCTAAAAGAAAAATTCCCTGTATTTAAAATCAAATTTATGCACATACAGTTGTGATAAATAAATAATAAATATTAAAATATCTTCAACAATTTGGCTAAAATTTAAAAATAAAAACAAAAAATCTTAATGAAGTAGTATAAAATATAATTTAGTAAATTTCAGATAATAAGAAAAAACGTTTTAAATAAATTTAAAACATATTTTAAGCAAATTTAAGATTAAAAACATGTTTAAAACAAAACCGTTTAAAACACGACGTCTGTTTATAAACTTGTTTAAAACACTGTTTTAAAACGAAGTGTTTTAAACATAACAACCCTGATTCTGACTTGTGACACTTTGACTTGGTCACCTGGCCGACTGTTTTCTTGACTGTTATGCCATTTTAACTTTGTGTTACTTGGTCGACTGTTTTTTTTTTTACTGTTATTTTATTCTGTAATGACATACAATCCACTTGATCTTTTGACTATTATATTGTTTTAATCTGTTTGACAAATTCGAACTCCATATTTCACTATTTTGACAGTTTTAAACAATTTCAGCGGTATTCTATTCTATATTAAGAGCTTTTTTTACATTTTTAAGGGTATTCCATTATTTTTAACCAGTTTTTACGTTTTCGATAATATGAAACTTTTGACAAATTTGAACGGTATTCAACAGTACATTTTGTTCGTATCACTGATGCATTATATGACTGTATGACCGAAAGTACTATAATGGACATATCACCGTTGTTTAGCGTCATTTTTTTACTGTAATCGACATTAACATTTATACTATGATAGTTTTGATACGAGTCGGCTTTAACCAGCATTTAGTCCATCGTGTCAACTTCCATCGTCCATCGTCATAACTGCGCATAAGTCGCCGTCGGCCGACATTTGGACTATAATAACAGCTAACATACGTTAACGTCAGCCGACATTTCGATTATTATGTCAATTTAACATAAGTCAGTGTCAGCTGACATTAGTCAACCGAGTAAACTTGTCATAAGTCGGCATCAGCCTATAATGACAGTTGACATAAGCCCATTTAAATAACTTTACATATAAGTCCATCGTGTTGAATTGAACTAATATGATGGTCTGGTTATTGTTTTTCTTTGTGACAGTTACAACACACATGTTGACAGTTGTGATGCATTTTAAACTAACGAGCGTTTTCCACTCCTAGATTAAGCATGAAGTAAAATTTCGAGTTTAGAAAAGCCTGGAAAATTTGGTTTGGTCGCTCCGCTAAACACAAAATTTTACTTCATGCGCCACGCATATAAAACACTGATTCAAATTAAAGTTAAAAATATATACTGCTAAGATGTGATGGATCAATACTTACCAAGAAATAGCGAAATAATGCAAAATTTACTATTTTTGTGAATATTTTCTAAAAGTAGAATACATTTATTATGAGACACTTTTTCATATTGTTGTTATTTAAATCACTATATCTTTAACGACGACAGTGCGATGATGGACACATCACCATTTTTATTGTGCTATTTCCTGTTTTTAATCTAAAATCAACAGAAACTCAATATTTGAAGCACTTCCATTACGAAACGAATTCAATTATGAATTCAATTATGAGCCTATAACTCTTAACCAAAGCTGTTTTCAATTTGTCCGTTGATGTATGTTTTGTTGATAATATTATTCTTGGTCTAAAATAAATGCAAATTTATTCAGACGGAGAGGATTCTTAAGACTTGACAAGTGCTGCTTTCCAATAAGGCCACATAGGCGAATCAATAACAAAAGTGTTCTTACCTTTAAACCTCTTACTCGAGCAAACACTCGAATTAATGAAATCTCAATAGGATTTTCGGAATATGAAAAAAGTATTCGGAACAAAGAAGTTTGTAAATCACGGCGTTTGTACTCGTTTCCTTTTATGTTGTTTGGATGAATAGGATTAATTAAAACTTTAAACAAATATTTGTAATGTATTTTAATTTGTACCGTACATTTTTGGATCATCTGTTATTTTGTTAAATTCATCTGTTAGAAAATTAAATAAGTTATTTCTTACATTAAAATATATTATCCAATTTTATTTCAATAATACTTGTATTAGAATTAGATACACCTGTATCAAAATTTGAATTTGACTATTGTATTAAACGCTAGGTTTGCTCACGATACCACTTAGAAAATGAGCAGTAGATGGCGTTTACATCATAATTTAATGGATACTGAGAATATTTCTTTTAAGTATGCGAGTACTTACATATGCATACGCTGTAAAAATTCCGATATTTGTTATTTATTATATTAAAAAAAAGAGTTCAATTTGAAACTTCAAACGAGTGTTTTTCAATCCCAGATTAAGCATGAAGTAAAATTTCCAGTTTAGAAAAGCCTGCAAATTTTCTTTGGTCGCGTAGCGAAGCGAAGCGGCCAAACCAAATTTTCAGGCTTTTCTAAACTCGAAATTTTACTTCATGCGCTACGCGTATTAAACACTGATTTAGTGAGAAGTGTTAAAAACACGTTATTCCTTTTAATTATAACACAAAAAGAGACATTTTCAACAAATTATATAAATTTCGTAAATATTTATGATTCCTATAAAATTTATTATCTTTTTTGTTGTCATCAATTTTTTATAAATGTTATATTCCACGATGTTACTTAATGTTAGTAGAACTTGTTAGTGATTTCACTGTTCCAATTCTGCAAATTTGGACGGTTGTTGTTGATCTATTCAAATTTGTTGATTTCGTGGCTATTTTGCCGATTTTATCCTACTTTGTCACATTCTCGAAATACAGTCTAACGCATAGGTTCTCAACGTGAGCGATTGTGGGCGTTTGAAACTTTCAGGGGGGCTGTAGAAAACCTAGAGAAAATTAGGGGTCGTATAATAGTACACGTGTAAATATAATCGTGGCAATAGCTGCCTCAGATTCGCGACAGATGGTAAGTAAAAAAAATAAGGGGCTCTAGAAAAAAAAATATTCTCAAACTGGGCAAAATAAGGTGGAAAACCTATGGTCTAACGCAGCGCTTCTTAAAGTGTGGTCTGCGGACCGATTCCGGTCCGTAGGACATATTCTGCCGGTCCATTGCAAAACTGTATGATTAATTTGTAGAAATTTAAAAAAATATACATATTTTTTTTGTTTTTCTGTTTTTCTTGGCCTTGACAATCACAGAAAAACATGAACAAAATAAATCTGTATGTTATCTTATAATATATATATTGCCATAGATGCTATAGATGAAGTATGTTTTTGAACTTCATTTTAAATCAGTGTTTTATACGCGTGACGCATGAAGTAAAATTTCGAGTTTAAAAAAGCCTAAAAATGTGGATTTTTGGATACAGATATTCAGGCTTTTCTAAACTCGAAATTTTACTTCATGCTTAATCTGGGATTAAAAACACTTTTTATGGATACACATTGGATACTTTAATACAAAATGGGGAAATAAACTTGCTTTATTTTCAATGTCTACTGCTTTACCTGATGAATCAATACAAAATTGAAGTTCAATTGTTTTCGTAAATGTTTCAAAATAATATCAACCATTTTGATGCACTCTACATAGTCGAAAATTAAAGGAAAGAGTTACTTTTCTTGTAAATATTTTTGAAATAAGAATAATAAGTGGAATAAGTTTAGTTTGTGCAACTTTTCCATACATTGGCATTCTAACACATATCTGATGATTTAATGTTCTTCAATGTCGATTACTTTCATCATTTTTAGTTAACTTTCCAAACTTGAATCACAGAAAAACATGAACAAAATAAATCTGTATGTTATCTTATAATGTATATATTGCCATAGATGCTATAGATGAAGTATGTTTTTGAACTTCATTTTAAATCAGTGTTTTGTACGCGTGACGCATGAAATAAAATTTCGAGTTTAAAAAAGCCTAAAAATTTGGATTTGCCAGGGCGCGACTCGCTTCGCTCGCGCGCCCCAACAAATCCAGATTTTCAGGCTTTCCTAAACTCGAAATTTTACTTCATGCTTAATCTGGGATTAAAAACACTTTTTATGAATACACATTGAATACTTTAATACAAAATGGGAAAATAAACTTGCTTTATTTTCAATGTCTACTGCTTTACCTGATGAATTGAATACAAAATTGTAGTTCAATTGTTTTAGTAAAAGTTTTAAAATAATATCAACCATTTTGATGTCGAAAATTAAAAAACTCTACCCTAATATGTATGAATTTCTCTAGATACGTCCAATCTAAAGTCTTAGATTTTGAATTTTTTAACGATTTTTCAAATTACATTCTGTTTAAAACCCTTTAGTTATATTTTTGTGATAACTGCTATTCAGAATTCTCATAACTTCGATTTTTGTGAAATGATTTAATACAGAAAATATTTTTATAATATAATAGTTATTTTTTAATAAATTCTAATTATTTGAAGTAGTTTTGATAACATCTATTAAAATCCAATGATTGTTAAGAAATTCAATTTAAAAACTCTAAGAAAACTAAAATTTTAGACAAGATGATTATTTAAGTTTTGTGTACAATAATATTAAATATAGTTATTTCTTAGTAAAATTAATCTGAGTCTTTGAACTAATTTAGTACTGTATGATTTAAAAAAAATCCAATGATTTTTATAAAGTTCTTTACTTTAAACCCTTATCATTAGACGGGTATTTTACTTTTCTGTACAACAATAAGAAACATAAGTTTTTCCTAATACATATTTATAATTTAAACTAATTTTGATAATATGTGATGTTTTAAATTAAATTGTACCCCGATATTCAATGAATTTTATAGAAATATTCATTTAAACTGATTTTATATTAAATGTCTTTATTTTCTACAAAAAGCCTATATAAAACTGAGCATATTTTTTAAATGTACTTCAGTACTTGCAAGGTAGTAATTTTCAGTTTGAATCTCCGTTGTTACTATATTTAAATATTATATAATAATACAGTGTGCCCGTATTTCAATAGAATTTATAGGGATCTTGGTTATTTTAGGAGATAGAGAGTCGATTAAATTTGAAATATCTTTTTTCGTTTTTGAGATATTGTCAAAAAACGGATTTTTTGAAATTTGGTTTCTAATTTTTTATTAAAAACCATTGAATCCAGACATTTACAACTTTGACATTATACAGGCACTTTTTAACGAGAAATCTAGTAACATATTTTATTTTAAGATAGCTATAACATTTACCCAGGGACCATACCCAACTTTTGATTTTCTTATGGGCGTCATTTTGAATTTTCATATTTTTTAGAAGAATATTTTTTTTCTGAATTTAATGATGTATCATACTTATAGTTTATTGTACATTTTATATGCAAAATTTTAATCTTTTGTTTTTTGTAAAGAGTGCCTTGGAAACAGTTGAGCAACTCACTCATTTGACAACTCCTAGGGCCAATAATGGTTAAAATACATCATCAGTTGTGATGTATTTTAAACTAACGAGTGTCTTCCACTCCCAGACGAAGCATGAAGTAAAATTTCGAGTTTAGAAAAGCCCCGCGTTGAAAATTTTCACGGGGCTTTTCTAAACTCGATATTTTTCTTCATGCGCCACGCGTATAAACCACTGATTTACAGTAAAGTTAAAAATATATAACGCTTAAATGTAATGGTGATCAATATTTATTGAGATGTAGTGAAAATGGAAGAATTACTTTTCTTGTGAATATTTTTGAAATAATAATAATAAAAGTGGAATAAATTTAGTTTGTGCAACTTTTCCATACTGTTAATATTTAGGTCATCATATCTTTAACGGGGAATGTGCTATGATGGACACAACCATTGTTTTAATTTATGTTTTGTGTGATAATCGATACTTATTATTATCATTACAAAAGATTGACAATTATTAAATAATTTTGACTGCTAACAATGACTGCTGTCAAGATTTTATTGATTAATAGATATGACGTCATTGTTTCCAAGGCACTCTTTGCAAAAAAGTAAATATTATAATTTTAAATATCAAATCAAAAATAAATTATAAGTGGTACATCACTAAGTTCAGAAAAAAATATTCATTCAAAAAATATGAAAATCCAAAATGGCGCCCATAAGAAAAACAAAAGTTGGCTATGGTCCCCGGGTTATAGTTATCTTAAAGAAAAAAAAATGCTACTAGATTCATTATTAAAAAGTGCCTCTATATTGTCAAAGTTCTATACGTCCAGATTCAGTAGTTTTTGAATAAAAAATAGAAACGATTTTTAAAACAATCAGATTTTTGTTGATATCTCGAAAACAAAAAAAGATATTTCAAACTTGTTTACAGATTATTGTTAGGCCCTAAAATACCGACTGTCTATCTCTTCAAATAACTGAGATCCCCATACATTCTGTCGAAATACGGACACCCTGTATATTAATAAATAAAAATGTTGAATAAAGGGACTTTATACATTTTGAATGTAAATCCTAAACGTTGTTACTTTTCTATTTATTTGAATGTTGGTGATTCCTTCAGTTTTAGTTATTTTTCAATGTTAATAGTGAACATTTATAAAAGACATTAAATTGTTACATACATTTTAGCTATTTTCACATATAATAGTCTAAAATTTATTTTCAAAATATTAGTCAATGTTCATAGATTTTGTCAATTTACACTGTACTCGATATTATTTAATTTTTATTAATCCTATAAATATTGATTGCTTATCATCAGTTTTCATGATTTTCATCAATTTACGTACATTTCGATGATTTTTGTCAATGTCACAAGTTATTCGTTTTCGATGTTTAGAGATTTGTCAATTTTCAAGATTTTCTTCAATATTGTCAAAGTTACCCACTGAGCAAAAAAACAAACAAATAACGTTATATCAACATTGTAACAACATTCAACGTTATTTTAATGTTGATGAAACATAACTTACATGTGTTTGTTCAGTGGATTAATTATTGATTTTCATCATTTTTCATCAAATTCCAATGAAATTAATAATTGATTTCATTAACCCATTCACATACAATGATGTATTAGAGACCAAGTTTTTGAAATAAAACCCATGGTTTTTTAAAATAGAAAAATTAATTAACATTTGTATGATACAGAAACCTTTATTTTATTTATACATATCTCAATTTTTTATTGTAAATTTTCGGACATAATTTTTTATAAAAGCTTTCAATTTGATGCTTCTAACGAGTGTTTTCACTGCCAGATTAAGCATGAAGTAAAATTTCGAGTTTAGAAAAGCCTGAAAACTTGGATTTTGCAAATCCAAATTTCCAGGCCTCTTTCTACTGTCTACTACTCAGAGACATAGTCCGAATTAAAACATAATTTCGGGTTTTGTCCAGACAAATCGCATTTTGACCGCATGAGTTAAGACAAGTCCTAACATGATAAGTATCATAAAAATGCCATATTGGTAAAGTTGTAATAGCAGAAGCTCAATGTTAATCGAAATTGTTGGAAATATAAGAACACTGTGCTTTATTTTGACACTCGCAAAAAATTTAAGAAATAAAAACAAATGAACAAATTGTAAGGAACTATTTATTTCTTTGTTTTTTATGTAAAAGAACAACAACAATACTGAGCCGATAAAACTAGAGGAGCTAAAAGGTTGGACTAAATTATAAAAAATACTAGACATTCTTCAGCTTTCATCCGAAATTATCAAATAAATCGATCGAACAAAACAAAACAAACACAAGTACTGGAAAACATCACTATGTTGTAGTAACAAAGTGACATTATACAGAGCGTTTTATGTAACACCGAACATTTTCAGAACGAGAATTTTTGTTTTAAGTATCCATATGCATACGTTGAACATTTCCGACGCTTGGTTTGTTAAAAGAATTCAATTGAAAGCTTTAAGCGAGTGTTTTCCACTCCCAGGCTAAGCATGGAGTAAAATTTCGTGTTTAGAAAAGCCTACAAATTATAATTTGCCGGGCAGAGCGAAGCGAGCCCGGCAAATCCAAATTTTCAGGCTTTTCTAAACTCGAAATTTTACTTCATGCGCCACCGGTACAAAACACTGATTCAATATAAAGTTGTGGTATGTCAGTGTTTTGTACCGGTGGCGCATGAAGTAAAATTTCGAGTTTAGAAAAGCCTGAAAATTTGGTTTGGCCGCTCCGCGCTTCGCGCTACGCGACCAAACCAAATTTTCAGGCTTTTCTAAACTCGAAATTTTACTTCATGCTCAGTCTGGGAATGGAACATACTCATTTTAAGTTTCAAAATGAACTCTTTAAAAAACAACGATTTTTTAAAGATTTACGGCATATACGCTGTAATTTGGACATGTATACTTGAAAGAGATTAATTGGCTACAATTTGTAATGATCATATAGGCAACCCAATTTACACATAACCAAGGGTAGACAATGCTTTTCGAGGATAGAAAAGGAGAGACTGTGGTGGGGAAGTGGGTCCATCTACTTATGAATAGAGTAAAGGTAGAAGTATTCTAGAGAAAACTGCTCCGGTTGCGTCTACACACACACACACACACACAAACGCGCTCGCTCTTATTTCGTCGTGTAATTTGATCCCGTCTACACCACTTGTACGATGATAAATTTGATGACCTTCAGAAAAAATAAACTGTTCCGAAACATTTCTTTTATTTTCAGATTTCCAGCGTGTTCAAAATTATGGACTTTGGGAATCAGATATATTTAAAAAGCTCCTAAATAAACCTAAAATTTAACTAAAAATCAAAAAATAAAATTCAATGAGTATAAATTATTTGCCAAATTTGGTACATACCAAAGTTTTAATTGAATTTATGAAGAAAAAAAAACAATCAAGATAAAAATAATATCAAATGAATTCTCTAATGTAAATTCATTTGATATTATTTTTATCTTGATTGTTTTTTTTTTTTCTTCATAAATTCAATTAAAACTTTAGTATGTACCAAATTTGGCAAATAATTTATATTATTGATTAGTTATACAGACAGTTTTTTAAGTCTATATAACTCAATATACAGAATACACTGTACATTTTTCTGGGCTTTTCTAAACTCGAAATTTTACTTCATGCGCCCCGCGCACAAAACACTGATTTTACGTGAGATTCAAATATACTTAAATTTCACAATATTTTAATGTTTTATACGCGTGGCGCATGAAGTAAAATTTCGAGTTTAGAAAAGCCCCGAAAATTGGTCTCGGGTCGCTGCGCGACCCTTGACAAATTTTCACAGGGCTTTTCTAAACTCGAAATTTTACTTCATGCTTAGTCTGGGAGAGGAAAACACTCGTTTAAAGCATCAAATTGAACTCTTTTAAACACACAACGAATATCTACAGATTTAAAGAAAATAAGGTGAATTTGAAATATGTATACTTTAACGGAAAACTTCCCGTATATGAACTGTGGTAGACGAATAATAAAATTTATTATCACCACAAAAAGTCTATTCGAAAATATTTCTTTTATTTTGAGATTTCAAGCGTGTTCCAAATTATGAAATTCGGGAATATATTTTATAAAAACAAATTTACAATGAAATTAACAATTCTAAAATATATTTTCAACGTTTTTAGTTATTTTATATATTTTTAATAAAAAAATTGTTAAAATTATTAGATTAATAGATTATTGTTTCAAATATTCATAATTTGTATAAATAAAGAAAGTCATTTTACAATGAATAAATGTAAAATATATTTCCAACATTTTTAGTTATTATATATATTTTTAATAAAAACGTGTTTAAAAATTAATAGATTTTTAATATATTTATGTTATTAAACATTTTTTATTTAAAAGTTAGATAAATACAAAAATCTTTTTATAGTGAAAAAATCAATTTGAAAAATGTTTGATGGGTATTTTAATTGGAATTGATAATAAAAAAACAGAAATTATTTCAATAAAATAGATAAATTATTTACATACACAAAACTAAAAACATAGCAATATAGATTCATATAAACATTCATATATACAAAAAACTAACAAACATTAAAAAACTATGTTAAATATACATATAACTGTTTTCTTATTTATTAACGATATTTTAGAAGCAATTTTTTCGTTTTTTTTTTTTATTCAGTAATAATTATACAGAATTGATCGAAGTGTAACACAAAATCAACAGAATATATTTTAAATAAAAAGCCAACAAATCAACACCTCATCATTTGCTTGTTTAATTTCATGAGACTCCGGTTTTTAAAAATGCAATAAATAGCAAAGCTCGGTGTGTATATTTTTACTCTAACCAAATTAATATCATAATTTCCCTGAAATAATTTGGGAAGATAATATTTTAATTTTGAGAAATTAACATTAAAAATGCTACGTTCCGTTTCATCCATTTACACTCTGAATAACGTGTATGAATATCGAATTAACTCTTTTCCTTGACTATTTTCTTTTTGGACAATATTCATTATTTTAGTGGGGATAGCTTTATTGAAGGGATGAAAAATCAAATTCTTCGAAGTTATCTATCTGTTTTTACCTATTTGTAGGCATTTTTTCGACCACGTTTTTATTATGGTGTATACCCTCAAGTATTGCGCGACCAGAACAATACCACTGCAACTTACAGATAATCCGCAACCTTCTAAAAACCATAAATATTTTGGGATTTAAAAAGATTATTTACTGTTGACACATTGAATCCGTATCCGCAGAATCCAATTCGGTAATTTCTTATCATGTTTTTCACTAACCGATATTTTAGTTAGACACTTTTTGATCGGGTTTTCTTAAATCATTTTGAATTATTTTTACTTTCCTATTTAGTCTGTAACATAATCCCCACGGTACCTTTTGTAAATGTAATCTGACTAAGAATAAAACCATTGAAATAATTGAATTAACCTGACATACAAAACATTGTAAACTGGAAATAGAGTATTCAATAATTTTTGCAATTACACTTCTCAGAGAAAATCTATTATACTTATTCTATTAAAAGACATCTTGTTGTTTTCTAAATGTTTTTGATTATCATCACTTAACGAGACTTTTCAACATATTTCAATATTTGAGCCAATTATCTCAAATATTATCGATAACACTTGTTTCTGATTCCTGGGACCCTAAAACGTATATTTCCGTACAAAAAAAGATAGCCATGAGGTCGGCAACAATTATTAAAATGTAAAATGTATAATGTTATTAATGTGACTAATTACTTGATTTAACAAGTTTGTTTGTTTCGCAGTTTTTGATAATATTCTCAATTATAAAGTTTCATGATTTTTATATAATTTGTACTTTCTCTATATAACATTTCGTGTATCTCGGGAAGTATTGAGAATATCGAAAAATATTTCTGCTTATTCTTTTTTAAATTATCCCCATGCAGCCGCACGACGGATGCCATAAATTTTAATCCAAAAATTAGGTAACATTTTAGTGCCCGCTGAGTGTAGTCGGTGTTGGTCAAATGGCACACAATAAGCGTTTATAAAATTTCAATCAGAAAAGTACAAGTTGATCATGTAACAATCGTTCAAAGTAAACGGATAATTAAAGTAGTCAGTGCAAAAACCACAAATTTCTGAAACTGTTAATATTTATTAAAAGTATGGTTCATTTAATAAAATACGCATCGTGATTAAAATATATACTGAGTCCATTTTGGGATCTGATTTTTTTCTTTTGCAGAATAAACACTCATGTTGAATTGAATTATTGCTCTGTGTTTTAATAAATTTGATGCCAAACACTGACTTTTCGTAGCAACTACTGTTTTGACGATTTTAATTTTTTATAATCGTTCACTATTTTCAAGCTATATTTCAAATGAAACTGAGGAGAACTCAAAAATAATACCTCGAAAATACTGCTAGTAGTTAAAGAAATGATTTTAATTTTATTGTAATCGTTTTGGTTCAATAAGCGATACAAACTCAAATTCCAATTACATTGGAAATCTTTACATGAAACATACAATGCGCCTTGAAACGGGACACATAGTATATTTAAAACTATTTTAACCTATTAACGGCCAAGCAATTTTAACTCTAAATTTAATTAAAATTCTACACTTCTTTTTATGATTTCTATGAATGACTTATTGCATTACATACTGTGAATTTTTTCTTTAAATACACATAATGTATACGTGAATTTAATAAAAAGTTAAAAATCATAAATAGTTTATTATTATTATATTAAAGTGATAATGGATTTTCAAAAAATTAGTGCCTCAACAATGTAATGTATACGCTGTCAATGTTCAGGCATTCGTCGATTTTATGTAAAAACGTGCAATATGAAGTTAATAACGAGTGTATCCACTCCCACACTAAGCATGAAGTAAAATTTCGAGTTTAGAAAAGCCTGAAAATTTGGCTCGGGCGCGTAGCGAAGCGGAGCGACCGAGCCAAATTAGGCTTTTCTAAACTCGAAATTTTACTTCATGCGCCACGCGTATAAAACATTGTAATATTGTGAAGTATTTATAATACACTTTAAATAACTAAATATTTAAATTTTTCTTAAAACATTTTCAATTCAGGTCAAATAATATAATATATCAAATAAACTTATTTTGTAACTTAATTATCAAAAAATAATAATGTTGCGTGTATGCATCAACGGCGCTTAATGGGTTAAAAACTTCAAACGGTAATAATTCAAAAACTAAAACCCCTTTAATTAAAAAAGAAACCCTTATCGATCAGTAGATTTAATCTGATCTGATTAGTTAATAAAATGATAAGTTGATGTATTTGTTTTACTTTTTATCAAAAGTTAAATAGTTTTGTATTTTAAGTTTTTTGTACAAAATAAATAATACTTAATGAATTTTACAACGTTCACATATAATTTCATAAAATCTATTCTCTAATAACGCAGAAAATAAAATTGTAGAAGGAAACGCATAAATGAATGTACACGCATCCTTAGCTCGTTAAAAGAAAAAAACGTGTTTTCAAGATTGAAAAATCAACATCTGGAATATGATACAACGAGAAGCGCGGAATAGAGGGAGAAACAAATTGTCTCTCTCTCTCTCTGAGACTTGATTTCGCGACATCTGGAGTAAAATAGTCGTAACCGACCGACCGCAGGAAGCCAGACTGGTGTATATAGGCAGCTATATACACCAATTTGGCATCCAGCGCTCTGCTCCCATTCGCGTGTACCCAAAATTTATATGGGGACTGGCTAACTGGATATATATGAACTGTGACATAACCTAAAAATTAAAGGTGTCAAATTGGTGGTTGCTTTGGTTTGATGAATAGAACATACGAAAATGAACATTGAAAATGTTCGGTGTTACATAAAACTCTCTGTATATAAAGAGTATATTTTGAACTTCACTTGAATTGAAATGTTCAGGCTTTTTTAAACTTGAAGTTTTACTTCATGCTTAACCTGGTAGTGGAAACTAGATATGGGTCGTTCGTGAATGATTCGTTCAAAAAGAACGATTCTGTACGGTGATTTGAATGAACTGACTCCGTATTTCAAGAAGAATTGATTCTTTAATGATTCATACACTCGAGTCGACCGACCGTATAAAAAACTAGATTCTACTTAAAAGCGTGTCTTGGGAAGATATTTATAGTTTTTGTCTATCTTACAAATTACACAAGATATTAATTAAAGTTAAAAATCAAGAAAACCCGATTTTGCCCTATAACTTCTGAAAAAAACAAGATGTTGCATTTTTGTTTTCGCTATTATCCTAGGCTTAAAAAAGAGATCGCGATTGCGCCATCGGTTTTTTTTCTTTTATTTACCGAGATGCCCATAAGCATCATCGAAATTAGACCACCCTGTACATGCGATCTGAACCTGAATCCGCCCGAATCGGATGCCTAATGCGTTTGCTCGAATCCGCGCACATCAACTCCGCTTGTACATTCGATCCGAATCTGAATCCGCCCGAATCGGATCACTAATGCGTCTGAATCCGCCCGAAACGATTTTTCACGACTTGCAGAATCGAACCTGCTGCGCCAGCCTTTATTGGTATTTTTTAAGACTCGACGCGTAATTTTATCAGCTAATGTTTGTTCTCTACTTATGAGACAAATCACAGAATATCTACAAGATGAATTCAAGCCACCGAAGTTTTATATGGAACAGCTTTACTACTGAAAAGGCAAAATTATTTGATAAATTAAAAATAAATATAACAAAACATTTTAAATTAATTATAGACACGTATCTTTCGAATAAACCTATCATCTTTGCTTAAATTATACAAGTCAATTCCCTTAAAACGGTATTCGCTCGTTAACAGATGTTATTGGGTCGGTCGTCTATCTCGGCGCCGTTCAGTATAGAACGAACATATTTTATTATCATTATTATTATTACTATTAGAATTATTATTCAATTTTGTGCGTAGTTAATTGACGTTAAATAAATGGTCACGGTTTATGAAACAAGTGTCTATCATCACTATAAAAGGAGATTAAGGCGAGAACGAACTATATTATTATTATTATAAGTGATTCGTTTACGAACGATTCATAAAGAACGAATCACTTTTAAGAAATGATTCGGTTGATTCGAATCATCTAAAAGATTCGAACTTCCCATATCTAGTGGAAACACTTGTTAGAAGTTTCAAATTGAACGCTTTTGTACTAAACCTTGTATAAAAAATCTACTTCTCGTAATTAGAAGTAATTAATTATCAAATAATATTATTATATTGATATTATTTCAGGTAAAACTTTTGCCCATAATTACTTACTTTTTTAAATCAGGTAGTTTTATTCAAATTTAAAAAGTGTTTAAATTTATATAAAACATTTGGCTAAAAAAAGGTATACAAATCGAGTCGTTTTATTTGAATTTAATATTAAAAAAAATTATAATCATTACCAAGTAATTAATGATAAACAATTTTTTACTTTACCCCGTATGTAATACAAAGGGAAAGTATTGTTTTTGTGAAAATTTTCGAATCAAAAATTTTAGCGGAAATATCCGTTTTGAGGTCCCCTGAGTCGAATAAGACCATTTTTGAAAAATGTCTGTCTGTCTGTCTGTCTGTGTGTCTGTGTGCGCTGTACCGCAAAAACCGCTAAAGATATCGAGATGAAACTTGAAACTTAAGCTTTTTGTTACAATCGGAAGAACTGAAAAGCTTTTGATGAAAATCGGAAAACCGGAAGTGGTACTTTACTCTTAGCGTTTTTCAGTTTTTTCAGATTATTTCAATAAATGTTCATCAAACAAAAAATTCTTTTAAATAAAAGTTGTAGATAATAACAAAATGAAGATGTATTGTTCATTTACTTTTTTTCATAGCACTCTTAGTTTTGGAGATAGTTCAAAAGTTGTGTGTTTTATCTAGTTATTGAGGACCACTTCGTAATATGTTATAAAAAGAAGAACGTTTTTCGGGAACTTTTAAACACAATTTTCTACAGGGTGATTCATTCGCCTCTTTACAAACTTTAAAAAGTGATTTAATACGCAATTTACGGGGGAAAGTACTATGATGGACACATCACCATTTTTTCAGATTTTTTCAATAAATGTTCATCAAACAAAAAATTCTTTCAAATAAAAGTTGTAGATAATAACAAAATAAAGATGTATTGTTCACTTACTTTTTGTCATAGCACTCTTAGTTTTTGAGATATTTCAAAAGTTGTGTGTTTTATCTAGTTATTGAGGACCACTTCGTAATATGTTATAAAAAGAAGAACGTTTTTCGGGAACTTTCAAACACAATTTTCTACAGGGTGATTCATTAGCCTCTTTACAAACTTTAAAAAGTGATTTAATACGCAATTTACGGGGGAAAGTACTATGATGGACACATCACCATTTTTTTACTTTATAATTGTAATATTTTTGACAGTCGTGAATACATTTTGTTTGTCACTCTATGTCTTACGACATATTATAGTTTTTCACTAATTTGTATATTTGTTCACAATTTCTTTAAAATAAATTAATTTGTATATGTCATAAAGTAACATAATATTAAGTATTGAAAGTAGTATAAAACGTTGAATGCGTCAAAGTTAGCTTAGGTTAGGTAAGTGTCATAAAAATGACATTAGTGATAGAGTGACAAACAAAACATACCTACAAATATCACAATTTTCAAAAATTTAAAAAATATAACTATCAATGAATGTATTGTTTATTATTGATCTCTTAGTAAAACATGATTATTATTTTGTTTGTAATATTAAGTTCAAATATAAAATAACTTGATTTGTATAACATTTTTCTTCTCCAAATTAATTGATAGACAAAAAATTATTATTATCAAAAAGTTATGCCTATAATTATTTACTTTTTAAATTGAGTAGTTTTATTTTAATTTAAAACTAAAAAAATGTGTCTAAGTTCAAATAAAAATTTAGACACATTTTTTAGTTTTAAATTAAAATGAAACGACTTAATTTAAAAAGTAAATAATTATGGGCATAAGTTTTTGATAATAATAATAATTTTTAGCTAGCATCTTTTGCTATGCAATAACATAACTATATATAATTAACCACTTTCACTTATGAAAAATTGATTTTTAATGGAAGGTGTTCCATTTAAAAATTCTATCGAGTGTTTCCCTCCCTGATAAAGCACGAAGTAAAATTTCGAGGTTAGAAAAGCTTGAAAATTTGGATTTGCCGGGGCGCACGAGCGAAGCGATTACCCAATCAATTTAATATTTTCCAAAAATTATAAATACTGTCTGACTTATTAATAGACACAGGACAACTGCTTTACGACTATGATAAAAATTTATAAACAAAAATAGAAATCACAACTATGCGCAACTTTTTTTGAAGAGTGTAAATGCTGCAAACACATAGATCACTGGATAAACATTTTTGTAATCAAGTTATTAACAAAAGTTATATTTATAACACATATGATTGTGTATGATTTAAAAAAGAATACACTTGGTTAAATTTCACTAATATTTTGGTTTTTTATTCCAGTTTCTAGTTTCGACTTTGAGTCATTTTCAAATTACATTTTTATAAACAATATATGTAAAGAGAGGTTAATTTAAATTTTATGCATAGGCAATAAGGGCTGTCATGATGGGTGAGCTCCACAGATCTTCGATGTCAGTTTCTAGTTTCGACTTTGTGTCATTCTCAAATTACATTTTTACAAACAATATATATATATATATAAGAGAGAGGTTAATTTAAATTGTATGGTTAGGCAATAAGGGCTGTCATGATGGGTGAGCTCCACAGATCTTCGATGTCATTGACTATTGGTTTTCCGTTTTACTGCTTTTTGGATTTCCAGCCATTCGCGATAGTTGACATGACGTCCTTTATTGTCTGTGTATAAAATATTTAGCGTTTGATTATTAAAGAAGTAATTATTGTCAATACAGTATTTAGCTAACCTAGTACAATATTTTTTATTTGTGATTGAAGCATTGTGTTCTTCGAATCGATTTTTTAAACTCCTCCCGGTTTGGCCAATGTATATTGAGTCACAATCGTCACACTGGATTTCATACACTCCGCACTTTTTAAATTTATCAGTTTTTGATTTGCTATTCACTAGGAGTTTGCCTAAATTTATTGGGTTAGTCATAAAGATGTTAACTCCTTGCCCTTTAATACATTTTTTAACTTTTGGAGAATGTCCCTAACAAAATCTAACTTACACCAACTTGTTTTCTTTCTTGTCCCAGATATAAAAATATTTTTGGAACTGTTTTGATTTTTGTTTGCTATCATATTATTAATTAATTGCTTACTATACCCATTATTTTCTGCTATTGTTTTTATTATTATTTTTGTTTCTTCTAAAAAGTTTTTTTTCACTTTGAGGTAAGTTTTTTTCGCTTTGGTATATTTGAATTAATTAATGAAATATGCTATATTTAATTTGGTGGTGTGTGTGTTTGACATTTCTGGAATAATGGCGTCTATCTTTTCTAAAAATTTTAAATTCTAATTTATTATGTGTTCTTATAATTGTT
This sequence comes from Philonthus cognatus, assembly GCA_932526585.2. Lineage (NCBI taxonomy): Eukaryota > Metazoa > Arthropoda > Insecta > Coleoptera > Staphylinidae > Philonthus > Philonthus cognatus. The sequence continues at coordinate 97,069,667 of OW052243.1, forward strand.
ACATCTAAAAAGTTTAAGCTATTGTTAATCTTTATTTCTTCAGTAAATTGTATGTTTATTAATATTATATATATATATATATATATATATATATATATATATATATATATATATAATAATCTTTATTAAAGATCAGTACAAAATAATTGTTTACAATATGGAATGAATGTATACATCTTAAAATTTGATCTTGATCTTTGAAGGGCTATCGACCAGAGGTCTTTCAGCCCGTAGTCTGCTGACATTGATGTTTTAGTTTATGTTATTGATGAGATGAGATGTACTGATAGATGGTATTTGCTGGATGCTTGAATTTAGGATTTTGATTGGGGAAAGGCATAGGTGATTTAGGGTGTCTACGATGTGTGGGTTGGTGGCAAATTTTGTACTTAGATGTGTGATGCGTTCTTCAATTGGTATTAACTGGGTACGTTGATATAGGAGGGCATTAGAAGGGTTATGGAGTGGATTATCTGGATGCCTAATTTTTGTTAGTATTCTAAGAGCTGATCGTTCACCTACTTGTATATTTTTTAAGGATGTAGGATTGGGTTCATGGAATAGGATAGCTGCATAATCAAGCAGAGGCCGGCAGATCATTTTATAAATGTGTACTGCTGTGTTGGTTGAAATTCATTCATCCTTGTACTTTAAGGATCTCAAGTGCCGAGCCCTATTCTTGATTTTCAGCTTAAGGGATTTGGTGTGGGCTTTAAAGGTAAACTTGGTGTCAAAGGATATTCCAAGGTATTTGCGTATTGGGAGTGGAAATAATTGGTGGTGATTAATGGTGACGAAATATGGATAATTTGTAATTCGGTGGTATGGGATGAATAATTGGGATTTGTTACAGTTGATTGTTAATCTCCATTTACAAAACCATTGTTGTAGTGTGTCGATCAGCTCTTGAAGTGTGCCTAGTGCCTTCTGTAGTGTTGAAGCATGACTTATTAATGCAGTATCGTCTGCAAAAAGTAGGCAATAGGAGGAAGGGTTAAAATAAGTAAGATCGGGGTGATAGATGTCGTGTACAAAAATGTTATATAGTAGAGGGGATGGTGGGGAACCTTAAGGGACACCTTGTTCGGGGATAAAGGAACGTGAGTAGGAGTTTTGGATGCGTATACGTAGGGATCTGTTGTTTAGGAAACTATCAATTAAATGTAAAAGGTGTAATATTATTTAGCTTGCTTTTAAGTATTTCAATTGTCTGTTGGTGCCCGTCCAAATACAAAACATATTATCTACATATCTTTTCCAGTAAAATATATTCTTAGCTATTTTTTGTTAGAATAAATCTTTTTCAAAGTGTGCCATAAAAATTTAACGTGTTTTCTTTTTTAAATCATAATTAAATATGTTTCAGTACGTGAAAGATGAGAAACTTGTTCAAGATATAGTTGTGTATTTTATCAACATTGAATATAATATATTTACATTTTTTATTTATAATAATTTTATTGTTTATAATATTTTATATCCAATGACCTATGAATATGCCACTGAGCGTTAACGGGTTAAAATGTGTTTGCAAATTTATCATAACCAATAAGACCTATAATAATGGAACATTATTAGTTGAATTCTTGAAAACTAATAAAGTATGATGAAAATCTATCAATAAAAATACAGATCATAATTATATACAACTTTTATTACAAAAAGTTTCAATACTGAGCAAGATATTAAAATGTATTTGGGAATAAATGGTAACCAATAAAGAATATAATAATAAAAGATAATATTCATCTATTATACTGTATTCATGTATTTGTTAGAAAATAATTCAACACTGTCAAAAAATTACTAAGTACAATGTCAACATATCCTACTGATCATCTTTGATATTATTTTCAATTTATTGCACTTACAACAACAAAAAACTACTAGTGGCTAATAGAACCACATAATTACATTAACGCAAAGAACAAAGGCGTTTAAGGGGATTCCTTCTGTCTTCGGCAGTTTTATACAATAATTTATTTTAATATTGTCATTCCTCGTTTCAGGTTTTTTTCAATTCAATTATATTAAGTTTTTTCGAAGTTCTACATCCAAGATAAATATATTTATTGTTGATTAGACATACCTTGTCTTAGTTCTTTTTTCAATTTAATTAAATTCAGTTTTTTCAAAGTCCAACAAGTAAAATTGTCGATTTGTGCGAAAACTATAAAAGTATTTTAATTAAAAAGAAATAACCCACAGTGAGATTCTAAATATAGTTTAAAAAATAGAACTAATATCCACAAAAGACAATACGGATGACATTAACAATCATGAGCCTTATTTATACTCAAAATGACAGTGACAAATAATAAGTTTAGGCGGAAAGACCAAAATATAAAAACAAAGTGTATGTAATATAAACTAATAAAATAATATAATTTATTTTAAAATTACATTGATAACCAGTTGGCAGATGTATTTTTTAAATAGTTTATATTAATTAATTAATTTATATTAGATACACTTTGTTTTTAAATTTTTGTTACAATCGGGGAATAAAGAAATTTATATATACCGGGAATTTTTAGACATATGCATACAGAGTAAACATCAAATCGGTGATTAATATATAAGCGTGGCGCATGAAGTAAAAATTTGAGTTTAGAAAAGCCGAAAATTTGGATTTGGTCGATAAAACCAAATTTTAAGGCTTATCTAAACTCCAAATTTTACTTCCTGCTTAGCCTAGGAGTGAAAAACACTTGTTTAAAGCTTTAAATATAACTCATTTAAAAAACAACGAATATCTAAAATTGTTTAAAAAGGCCGAGACAGATGGAATAACCTTAAGAACATTACTTTTTTAACAAACAAAAAGACTCACACCTCTCATCAACTGTCGCAGTACAAAACCAACTGTTCACCTTAGAAACTCTAAAAGAAAGCAAATCTAATTTGGTACAAAAAATCACATGTCTATTCAGCTTTTAATTTTCCCGGGTTGGACGACGCGTTGGCAGGGTTCTCGTACTCCATCTCTTCGTTGAGCTTCTTTGCCAGGAAGTAGAGCTCGGCTAGGGCTATAATCAAGGCGCAGATGATGCCGAGTAGGAGACGAAATCCAAAGTCCAATTTTCCGATCATTAATTCCAGCCCAAGGAAGCCGAATGCGAATCCAGCCAGTACGGACATGACAAACTGCATTATTGCTATTAAATGGGTGTTTATTTGTTTCACTAAAAAAAAAAAACGCACGTTTAACTGATATCTCATTAAATTTTGTTTACAGTTGTAACTAGTAACAGGCATTTCGATGTTTGACAACAACATTAACTATTACGATTATATTGACTACTATTTATTGACCATCATTTGACAACATCAACTATTAATTGATGTTAAATAAACAATGTCATTTTGCCAAATGTCCATAGAGGTCTTGTCTGACAGGACAGACATTCTATCTTCAAATGATAACACATTATCTTAATTTGAATTTGACAGAAAATACACTCAACACCGCTACCCTGCATAAAAAGTAATAACTAATAATAAATACTTACTTTGAAATGCAATAGTGTCTTCAGGATGGTTGACCCTGACACAGTCAACATTTTTGGTCATAGCATTATACCGCCTATTCTCCTGTTGCGCCTTTAACTTTTGACACCTAAGCTCCAAATCAGGATTCCTTTCCACCTCCTTGTTCTTTGGCACGACAACCTCCGATCCTTCAAACAGTTCGTGGAAATAAGTCTTCCTCTTGTTCTTCTCATTTCGCTCGACAATATAATCATGCAGCCAATACAAATCCTCCAAATTGAGCAATTTATCATCCTCTTTTATTTCCACCGCCTTAACCTGATACACATGTTGTTGCTCAATCTTCTCCACAGTTTTTAAAAATGCCATGTCTTCGCTATTTGTCAGGACTATATGATCAATAGGCGGGCGGTTTGTAATGTCCAATTGTGCCTTCGACTGAGCATTCTTTATTCCTAAAGGCATGTTACTCCTTCTTATTTTTTTTATGTACTTCAGCAATCTAACTGAAGGCTTAATGTAAATGATCGAGTCATCTAACGTAAAAGTCGCCATGATGATCAAACAGCAGGAATGTCCAGCTTATTATCCAAATTGCTGTAAAACTTAATAACCTCCTCCTCCTTTTCCCGATAAATCTGATCGATATCAGCACACTCGAATGTTATGTTGTCAACAAACTGCCTCCATTCCACTTTTCGATCCTCGCGACTTATTTCCAACGATCTTCCTGTTTTAAATTTGTTTTCTAAATCGGTTATTCTCCTACAACCCAACAGAGCTTTATCTAAGCTTGTGGATAATTTATCCACAGTGGATTCTAAGACAGTTTGCGCTTTAGGTGCTTGTGTGTCTTTGATGTCCGTAATATGTTCGATTATTGAGAACAGTTTTTCTACTTCTTGGTCATCACGTTTTTGCTGGAAAAAATAAAATTCACGTTTTAAACTTTGCTCTCAATTTACAGGATAAATGTTGAAAGAAATTATTTTTGGGGTATGTCTGTGTGTCGGACTCATTTCAGTCAAAAGACTGAAAGACTACCGACTAAAAACCCCTCCTGCTTTACCGACGTCGACAACTAAGGTGTACTTATCATTTCTTTTACGTACTTCAAGTTACCAAATAATTAAAATAAGTTAATAAATAACTTAAGCTTAGCTTTAAACTTTAAATAAAACATTTTTAACCTTTCTTCACAAACGTATTCTATATCAGATGTACATTTCGGACCCGAAGTGACCATCATTAATGGTTTGAAAGTATTAAATCATTCATAATGGTCACTTTGTGTCCAAAATGTACATCTGGCCAATGGTGTGACAGTATGACATCTGGTATAGAATAAATTTGTGAAGAAAAGTTAAAAGTGTTTTATTTAAAGTTATTATCATCTTTAAACCTAAATATCATTAATTAAAGATGGGAATTTTGAGCATACTCAGATATTCTAATTATTCAAATATTTGAATGTTTTTCAATGAATATTCAAATACTATAAATTTTACAATTCACAGCAATTATCTTATTTTTTTTAATCTTGTGGTAGATTAACAATAACTAAGTATGTTTTTGAACTTCATATAAGATCAGTGTTTTACACACCTAGAGCATGAAGTAAATATTTCAAGTTTAGAACAGCCTGAAAATTTGAATTGGTCACTACGCTCAATACCAATCCAAATTTTCAAGCTTTTCTAAACTCGAAATATTTACTTCATGCTCAATCAGGCAGTGGAAAACTCTTGTTAGAAAGCTATTAAATTAACACCTTTAATGACAACACCGAATTCTTAAACAAAATTAACAAGAAAATAATTAACAAAACTCGTAAGGATTATAAAAATAACTACAGTTTGCGTTTGCTTCCCATTTTTTTTAAGAAATCAGTATGTTTACTAAAGGTTCTAATGGCTATCTAACGAGTGTTTTGTATTTATCAATGGTAGCGCATCAGGTTCATTAATAGGTTTGTTCGTTTGTACTGTATTAAGTTGAAAGCCCCAAATTAACCGCTTTGAAAAAACGAATTCCCGCAAATTTAAAAAATGCTGTAATTATCGAGATATGTATACTCAAAAGAAGAATGCCCTGTATGTTCTGTTTTAAACAAGTTTAAGACATATTTTAAACATGTTTTAAACATGTTTTAAATACGTTTTAAACATGTTTTTTATCGTTAATGTTTTAAACGCTGTTTCAATGATAAAAACACGTTTTGTTAAAAAAAACTGTTTGTTTTAATTAAAATAAAAAAAACTTTTTTTTAACAACCTTGACATGAACTGAACTGAAAAGAAACGAACGCAAAACAACTTAAGAAAACACTAATGAGAAAATGTTACTGTATTTTTCAAACAAACAAAACTAGCGAAACTGAAAGAATTCCGTGTTTCATAATTTAATAAAATAAAATTAGGGATGCTGCGTTACGACATGTCCATCTTTGAAAATTGTATATCTCTCACCTTCTCCTTTTTCTAACCTGCACTAGTTACACCTAATCTGGACCAGGGGCAAAAAGTGCAGGTTCAGTGGAAGTGAACTGACGCAAACGAACACAGTTGAATTCATGTAACGATCGGTTTCGGTGCAAAAAGTGTAAAAAGTGCTGCACCAGTTCATGTAATAAACAAACCTAATGGCTTATCATGGGAAGAATCCATGATGTCTGACTCAGAAATAGGAGTATCTTCCAAAATTGCACTCTTCAGGTGCGTTTTACCCGGCGATCCATGATATACAGGGTTTTAGGTATGTGTACTTTAACACAAAATAAACAAAAAAGTTCATATGTTGCAAATTAGTTTATTACCGAGATATTGAAGGTTTAAGATTTATTTATCTAAAAGTCAGATGTTAATCAAGCAGCCGTGGAAACATATTAGAAGCTTTAGGCGCATATTAATACGACAACGCACACGAAATCCTTACTTCCTGAGCTGCCTGCCGATTAATAAAGAATCTTGTTTTACATGAAATGGGATTACTAATTTTTAAAACACGCATGTTTGGGATGAAGAAAGCCCTCATACAACTGCTACTACACATTACCAACATAACTTTTCATTAAATGTCTGGTGTGGTTTTTTTGGTGACAATCTCATCGGCCCCTTCTTTTTGCCACCTGGGTTTTCAGGAATATCTTATTTTGTGTGGGGCTGGATGAAGTCTATGGTTTATTCTACGTCTATTGGCACGCAAGAAGAGCTAAGGAATAGGATCGTGGAAGCCGCAGCAAATATCAAGCATCGTCCTGATGCTATACAAAGTGTTAAAGAAACATGGATTCATCGTGCTGAATGCTGCATTCAATAGAACAATAGCCAATAGTTACTCTGAACGTTGTATTGTTAAATAAATATCTTTATGCCCCAATAATAAATTATTTTTGAAACATATGTGTATATGAACTTTTTGTTTGTTTTGTGCTAGAAAACACATACCTAAAATAGTGCCATCCAAATCTGAAACACTGTGTACATTGGAGTTTATAAATATCGATATTTATCATGATAAGTATCTTGATATGTGTCTGGTAATATATTTTGCCAAACCGTAATTCAGAATATCCGTAGTACTAACTAAAATATATTTCAAGTAAAAAATAATGTCTCTTATTTAAAAATGTTATTATATTGAGATACAATTGAAATATCTTATTTCATTAAAATGTGATCCAAAAAGGTCCTATAAAATACTTTCACTAGAATATGGAAAGATTTTTACTTATTCTGATTATTTAATAAGTTCAATAATAGAGATACAAATTGACATCTAAATGTTCAAGAGAAAATTACCTGTGATATGTCACGAAAGAGAAAATTAGTATATTATAGTGATGGGCGAGATTGAGTATCTCAAGGATCGATAAAGCAATGATCAATCAGTTGAAGTATCGAGCAGTTCGATCAAATGATCGATTCGATCAAAAAGATCAAGTCGCTTGAAAAGATCAAGCTGATCAAAAAGATCGAGCCGATCAAAGAGATCGAGTCGCTCGGAATGATTGAGCCGCTCGCAAAGATAGAGCCGATCGAACCGATCAAAACGATCAAGCCGTTCGAAGAGATGGAGCAGCTCGATCTTTTGCAAGAATCGAGAAGAATCCGCAGTCGATCTTATTTAATCATCACTACAAAAATTACCTGTTATTTAAATACTCTTTACTTATGACTAAATGAATTAATACATATAACAAATTTAAATTATGCCTTTTGATGTAATTATAATTAATTTTGATTTGTAATTTGAAATCTTGCAAATACGAAAAAGTAAGTATTAATAAATAAATTGCAGACTAGAATTCTCCCGACCTGCTACCAGGGTTCAGTTATGGCACACATTTCAACAGTTGCGATATATTTTAAACCAATGAGTGTCTTCCACTCTCATGTTAAGCATGAAGTAAAATTTTGAGTTTAGAAAATCCGAAAAATGGTTTGTTCATGCAGGCTTTTCTAAACTCAAAATTTTACTTCATGCGCCACTCGTATAGAATACTGATTTAAAGTGAAGTTTAAAACATACTGCTAAAGTTTGATCTGTACCACATATTTATTATACTGGGCGATCAAATCAATTTATTATCAAGCAAGCTATGAAGGTTGAATTCAGGGTGGTAGCACTGGGTAGCACTTCATGAATAATTTGACAAATTAAATATAAAGTTAATTATGTCACAGCCTTTGAACACTGCTAACTACAAAAAAAATCAGAGCCTACTCCGATTAAAAATTCATTTGATCGCTCCGCACTTACATCACTAATGTAAACTTAATTACATTCACATTTTTATCTATTTATTTATGAGAGTTTACAAAGTATAAATAGAAAGCAGAGCTGGGACGAATCTTCGTAAAAAAGATTCGAATCACGAATCCGAATCACCTAATATGATTCGAATCACGAATACTCGAATAAAGGATTCGTAAGAGATAAATATGATTCGAATCAAAGATTCGAATCCTGTTTTTTCGAATCATGAATACAAATCCTTTAAGAATAAATTTGATATTATTATTTTTTGCAACCATTAATATATAAATATCGTTACCAGTTGTTTTAACAAAAATATTAAAAACCTAATTATTTATTAATAACACTGAACATCGTTGATAACAGACTAAATATCTGACTCCCTGTTACTCTGATTAAAGATGTATTTGTGTGTTTCTGAACTTCACTTCAAATCAGTGTTTTGTACACGTGGCGCATGAAGTAAAATTTCGAGTTTAGAAAAGCCCCAAAATTTCTGTCGGGTCGCTGTGCGACCCTCGACAAATTTTCACAGGTCTTTTCTAAACTTGAAGTTTTACTTCATGCTTAGCCTGGGAGTGGAAACGCCCATTCAAAACTTTAAATTGAACTCTATTATAAAATCGACGAATGCCTGAAAATTACATAAATAAAAAATTCACTGAATATCATTAAAACCGGGAAGGTCAGAGAAAAGTCATGGAATTATATTCAAATTGACCAAAACACTAACAAAAAAGCCATATGATATTATTAAATTTGTCAAAATCAGTAGGCAATTTACAAAACACGTACAAATTTATAAAATTAACTTAAATATTGACAAAACCAATGAAAACAAAAAACAAAAATGGGGGTTTCCCATACAAGAAAGTTATATTAAAAGGCCAGGGAAAAAATTCTTGAATCACGGAAATGTCGGAAAAATGTAACGTTTCAGATTGTGGCTACCATGTCAGTTTTACTTCAAATAATATTAAATAAAATTTTGAAAACTAGATTATTATATTACAAAACATTTTCAGTCATTTAATGTTCTTATCAAAGCATTCAGATTGAAGTTTCGAACGAGCGTTTCCACTCCCAGACTAAGCATGAAGTAAAATTTCAAGTTTAGAAAAGCCCTGTGTTTGTCAAGGGTCAAGGGTCGCGAGCAACCCAAGACAAATTTTCTAGGCTTTTCTAAACTCGAAATTTTACTTCATGCGCCACGCATATAAAATAGTGATTTAACAAGAAATTTAAAAACACACAAAAGACATTTTTTATGTTAATCTTCACAATTAATTCGAGTTATTTTTGATGATTCAAATCCTTTTGTAAGTATTCGAATGCTTTTATAAATATTCGAATCCTTTTATAAATATTAGAATCCTTTTATAAATATTCGACTCCTTTTATAAATATTCGAATCCTTTTATAAATATTCGAATCCTTTTATTAGGATTTGAATCACCCACATTTGGATTCGAATACGAATCCTCTTAAAAAAATGTAACGAATCCAGATCTCGAATCCAGTTGAACTAAAGTATTCAAATGCCTCTTTTGAATCCTCTAAAAAAATTCGAATGCAGGATTCGAATCCTAAATGATTCGAATCCTGCCCAGCTCTGGTAGAAAGTATCAACAATAATAGATAATAATGTAGTAAAAATAAACAGGATAATTAATAATATTCTTTTACAATACCTTATACTATATTTATATAATGTTAAACATTGTCAACACATATTTGGTATTTAATTTTGTCCTACATAAATTGTAATAATCATTTAGATATTGAAAAAATTGTTTATACTTATCGATCAAATTAAAAACAATTATTTTACAAAATTAAATATTCAATAAAAAGTAAAGATAAAGGTGTGATATGAAAACACCAACGAATCAAAATAATGTTAATTTATAAACATTCCTTCTTGCTACAATGTAAACATCTAATGATAAGTAAATTAATCATAAATTTGTGATAACAACTTACCATTCATGAATCTTTTATTTACAAATTCACCTGTTAGTGCGTGCGAAACGTGTTGATAAAAAAGTGTCAGTTGTTCCCGACTGTTACCACAGGCAACATGCAAAGATTCCATGGGAAATTATTGGGTTAGTTATTTTATTTAAATTTAAAGAAATGCCACAAAGTTTACTATTAATAGTAGAACTTCAAGTAACCCCTTAAGAATTAAGTAATTAATTAAAATATAATGAAGCACTATACACATAGTATACTCTAAAACTATTAAGTATCTATTAAAAATTATTTCCATGCCTTCCTAGTGGATAAAAAATAATTCTTGATTAAATTTGCCAATAGCCATTGCCCTTGCTAGACAGGGCTGCGTGTTAAGGCGTTAAAACACTTGGTTTATTTCACTGATTTTTATTTTTACTCCAACTTATTTCGACCTTAGGTCATTATCAAAAAGTAAAAATAAAAATTAATGAAACAAACCGAGTGTTTTAATACAAGCTCTAATATTAATTAAATATGTTTCATGGCGGGTTAAGTGAGAAATGAATTCATCTTATAAGTTTACTTTTAGTATCTTCTGTAAAAGTTTAATAATGTTTTATTTGTCAGGGCCTAAAACAGCAAGCTTCCGCTGTATGAAAGGTGTAAAGATTAACAGGTATGAGTGTTATATGAAGGTTGGAGTAAATCTGCCTTCTTCACTATCTGGTAAGTTTAATAATTCTAGTTTATTTTTACTTGTATTCAAACGTTTTTGAAATTACATCATAATTAATTGTTTCTTATGCCCAATTTGCCCCTGGTTGATAATCCCAAAAGAAAAGCACTTTTGTAAATTAGAAATTTTGCTTATCACTAAAAAGAAAACAATCGATTTGTTCAGAAACAAATGAAAAACAAATCAAATATAATTTTTCAGAAAATATTTGAAATTTTGCTTATTGCTAAAGAGAAAACAATTGGATTCCCAAAAATAAATACAAAATAAATCAAATTAACAAATGTATACGTTCTTGAATTTTGGACACGTTCACTTCGTGGTCGATTTTCAATTTTTTATATAAACTAGAGATGTTCGATATACCGTTCGATTGCTTTATCGTGCTCACCATTGGGATTTTCTAAACCATTGGGAATACAAAGACGGTTAAATTAGAGAAAAGTTTCCATTTCTAATACAAAATAAAACTGGGTGGACAAATTTCACCTGTGTCATTTGTTTAAAAGTTATGGCGAAAAAAAGTGAAAATCGAAATTATTTTATTTTAGCTCTAACTTTGTTATTTAGATAGATAAGTAGCTGATATTTAAAATGTACCCTAAATAAAATCCGAGATACACAACTAAATTGACAGATTTTATACAGGGTATCCCATTTTCACGATACGATATAATTATTCAATTTTTCTAATAGCAACCATATTGGATTTTTATGTCATTGAATAGAGCATAAAATTTTAGTTAGAAATAATGTATCATATGTTAAATTAAAAAGGCAATTGTCATATTTCATAAAATAAAATACGCTGTATAAAATCTGAATTTCTATGTATTTTTACCGACTCATTTAGACTAAGAACAAAATTTCAACTTAATATCTCCTTCATTACCAAAGTTATAGTAAAAATAATATTTTATCGTCTTTCAGTTGTTTCATCATATCTTTGAAACAAATGATAGATACAAATTATAGACTAATAGAAACACTAAATTGGTTGAATTAGATGAAAGTTTATATTTTTGACAACTTTAATATCAACAACAATCATCTAGTATCATTTGTTTTAAAAATATGACGAAAAAAGTGAAAATCGATTAAAAGTTATTCTCCAATAATTTTGTTAATTAAAGAGATATGGAATTAAGATTTTATACATAACCTAAATTAGTCCTTAGAAATACATTGGAATTTACAGATTTTATACAGAATGTCCCATTTTTTCAGATATTGCAGTTATTTTTTTTGACATTTGACACATGATTTCGAACTACATTTTCCTGCTTTATTCAATGGTATAAAAATCCAACATAGTTACATTAGAAATTTGAACTTTGATGTCGTATCTTGAAAATGGGACACCCTGTAGAAAATATGTCATTTTAATTGTGTTTTTGGATGTTATTTAAGGTACATTTTAAATAAAAAAGTTATAGCAAAAAGAAATATTTGTCGTTTTTCACTTTTTTTGCCATTTGTTGAAAACAAATGATGCTAGATCAAATTTATTAATGTATTTTTGTTTGGTATTAAAAATGGAAACTTTTGTCTAATTTAACCATTTTCATATCTCTAACAGGTTACAAAATCAAAATGGTGAGCACGATAAAGCAAACGAACGGTATATCAATAACTTGAAATATAGATATTTTTATGCAAAATAATCGATACCATATGGTCGTTACATTCGATGCTAGTTATTTATTAGACGCCATCTATTGTATTAAATTAAGAAAAAAATTAAACACATTTTACATAAAGTAAAAATCTACGTCGACGCAGGGTTGTTTTAAAAAAAATTACCTATGTTTAATGAAGTAAGTGCCTTTCTATTTAATTCCATTTCTATTTCCGAAAAGAAAAGGTTAAAATGTAAAAAATATCTTATTCCAAAGAATGCTGCTGGACGCCATCGAATTTTGAAAGGCTTAATAAGCAGTATATTTTGAACGTCACTTTAAATCAATGTTTTATACGTGTGGTGCATTAAGTCAAAATTCGAGTTTAGAAAAGCCTGAAAATATGATTTGGTCGCGTAGTGCTACGTGCTACTCGACTAAACCAAATTTTAAGGGTTTTCTAAACTCGAAATTTTACTTCATGCTTAATCATGGATTGGAAAACACTCTTTTGTACAATATTGACAACTTTGATAAACAGTCATACTCTTGATTTAAAAAAAAACAATTGACATTTTCGTTTAGATACTTTATGAAACAGCCAGTATAAAAAAAGCCCACTTTGTAGATCTTGTCGAAATACTCGAATAGTATTATGCAAAAGTTGCGAATAACTCAATAACCAATAGTATAGATAATAACATTTTAGAAAATTTTTTTATCTTCAAGTTTATTGTAGCCATCTTTTTTCTCGGAGAAAAACGAGAGTTTGTTGAAAGATTCGTAAAAACTTATAATTTTTACAAAACCATGGAATAACTTGGAATTTGTGTTTTCGAATTTCGGGATAAATCAGCGTTTTACGTGTCTGGCGCATGAAGTAAAATTTCGGGTTTAAAAAAGCCTAAAAATTTGGATCCAAATTTTCAGGCGTTACCGAAATTCAAAATTTTACTTCATGCTTAACCTGAGAGTAGAAGACACTCGTTGAGCAATCGTCTTTAGCTTATTTTGTCTATTTCTGTTTTATATAAAACAAATATTAATAAAAGAAGTTTATATTGTTACAACATTTGACACAATCATTTATTTTTCCTCTAGTAGCATCCAAGAGCCATGCCTTGATAGCCTTTATAATATGTGAAATTCGCTAAAATCAAGTGGCCGAAATGGATATTATTGAAATCTGCATTTAAAAGTACCTATAAACCATCATATTCATGTAGAATGTTTTTTTTTCTGTTGAGAAATGTACGAGAGTGTATAGGGAAATTTTTTATACTAGCTTCAAACTGCCCTTTTTTTTCACATTGAATTAATACAATAAATTCAGTAAAGCAGTATATTCTGAACTTCATAATATTTTAGTTTTTTTATGCATTGAGTACAGCCTGAAAATTTAGACAAGAGCAAAAAAACGGATGACATATTTTCTTATACAAAGAATTTGGCAATTTGCGCTTAGGCCGCATTCACACTCACCTTGGGCTGTGGGTTGGACGCAGGTTCAAATCCTGTCAGAAGCATTATAATTTTCTTTACGATTATAAAGAGAAAACACTCATATATAATTACATTTATGTAATTTAATTTTATTTATTTATTTTAAAACACAATTTAAAAAAATAAAACATCTATTTTGTTCAGTTCCCAACAATGAATGCTATTATATTGGTTCTTAAATAAATTCACTTGGTTTGTTTTACTAATAATCTATTTTATTTTTAACCAGTTTCGGCTTCATGCCTTTTTAAGAATGATATACAAAAGAAAAAAAAATGGTTATTACTAGATGTCGACATCGGTAACGCTATTATTATTATAATGCCAGACAGTTGCAAATGATATGTATCGAAACATAAAAAAATGTAAGCGTCACCAAACATCTACTAAATAAATACAGGAACAAGATAATTGTCTAGAATCAAGACACAACCTAAATAAATGTGAAAAACATGCAGTGACTTAGTATTATCACTTTATACTCAAATTTGAATGGCAAATGAAGCTAATCTTGAAACAATACGCGATGACATTTTCTCACAATTAATAAAACAAATTGCAGCTGTAAAACGTGTTTTTTGATATTGGATGGTTAGTACATTTTACAATAAAAGGGCAGAAAAGGAGTTTCTAGAATTATTGCACTTACCATTTCATCAAAATTTCTGGTTGAAAATTACGTTTTTAACTGCATTGGTTGTTGATATTCGTTATTTAAGAAGCTGTTTCTTAATTTCTGGTTGAAAATTACGTTTTTAACTGAACTTGTTTCTTAATAGACAATGGACGTATTTTTTAGTGGGGGATTCTTCCGCCTCGTGGCGCTTTTTAAGGCGGGTAATTCAAAATATCGTGTACGAGACCAATATTTTGAATTACCCATATTAAAAAAGCACCACCAGGCGGAAGAGTCGCCCCACTAATCATCGGCTCGTAAGTAAAAGTCATTAAGTACTATGCATTTCCCGCGGCCTAAATGATTTTTACTATAGAACAGTAAGGATGCAACAAAGTCCTTCCTTCTTAAAACTCGATAAATTACTTATAATACAAATCACACATCAAAATATTTTTAACATTAATTGCATTTTACACTATTGAGAAGTGATATTCCGCAATGCCCTAACGTCTAGTTATTTTATTTTTATTTTAATCAATAAATCATAACTTGAATCGTAACTATGTTGTCTTTTATCTGGTTTATGTATTTTAATATTTGTTATGTATATTTATGTCTATGTACTTTTGATGTGTGTAAAACTGTAACAGAACGCGTTCAGATGACGTTTAAGGATTTTAAGAATTAATGTTTAAAGTTTAAGATTTTGCTACTTTCCACTTTTCTTAAATATCCTTAAACATAAATTAAACTGCGCACATGTTGTGCAACGACACTTTCCGAATGTATACTCTATTATTTTCATTACTATAGCACAATGATGCCAGATTTCCTGAATCAGCTCTTAGAACATGCTAGTAGAGTAATTTTAATAACTTGACCGAATTGTTAACGGTAGTAAAGATGAATTGGATATTATAAACGAAATTTTAAATGTTTTCTCTTTTAATTATGCAAATTACTTGTAATAATTTTATTACAAGTATTTAGCATAATTAAAATAGAAGACATTTAAAATTTTGTTTATAATATCCAATTCATTTATTTCATAAAAGATATGGCAACGTTAACACGCAAGTACATACCCGAAAATGCTTAATCCTTAATTCCCGTGAGGGCATCTTTCCTTACACATTCTTAAACATTAACCCATTAACGACCGAGCAATTATAGAGGTAACTCTAAAGTTGATTTAAGTTAAAACTTAACTTCTAATTTCAATGAATCACTTTTTATATTACATACTGGGATTTTGATTTTTTCTTTTAAATATACATAAAATATATGCTGTAAATTTTCAGACATTCATCGCTTTATAAAAGTGTTTATTTAGTTTGAAGTTTCGAACCAGTTTCCACTCCCAGATTAAGCATGAAGTAAAATTTCAAGTTTAGAAAAGCCTGAAAATGTTCAGGCTTTTCTAAACTCAAAATTTTACTTCATGCACTATACGAATGAAATATTGACATATTGAGAAGTTAGAAACATGTTTTTGAATGAGTAATAGTCGAAACATTTAAATAACAAAATATTTACATTTTTCTCTACACATTCTTAAGTTAGGTCAAAAAATACAATGTATAAAATTAACTTATTTAGTATTTTAGCCATTTAAGGATTATTTAATTTGAGATTTTTTCATGACCATGACCAACTATATACCTAGTATCTATTAACTATTAAGTATCCATTTAAAATTATTTATATACCTCCTTCGCACATAAAAAAAAATTCCCGAATAAAATATGATCATAATTGTCATTTCAACTTCTAGTTTGATAATGATAAGTTAAAGTTGCCGAAACTATAGTCACAATAAAAACCTCAGCTATACAAACAACGTTTAGATGTTTTTGTGTAAAAATGATGTATAATTGATTATCTTAAAAATCAAGCTGTGCTAAAGTGTTTGGTATCTGTTACATGAACTAGTGCCACACTTTTTAGACTATTTGCACTGAATCTGTTGATTAATTACAAGTGGACACCTGTAATTGCAAATGTGAAGTTACATTAACTTTAACTGTGATGGCACAAACTTTAACTCAGTTCAACTTAGTGTAGCACAAACAAACAAACCTAATTGTAAACAGTTTGCCAATCTATCAAAAGAAAACAATTAAATATATAACAGTAAATAGAGTAGCCATAGAAACAAACATGTATTTATCAACAATAATAATGGTAATCAATTAAGAAAACGTTACAGTATTGAAATATTTAAATTTCTTTAAGAAAATGAAAGGTAAAAACCACTCCTACCTTAAAGGAACAGTTGAAAAATATAAAAACACAACATAACCTCAAAACTGTACTTACTTCAAATTCACGCAATACGAATTGGATCTCCCCGTTTAAGAAACTGCGGTGGTCAAACAATCGCATCCAGATTACCGAAATTCCTAAAAGTGCAATGAATTAATCGATCAATCAAACGACTAACGGCAAAAACTATACCGCACCCTTTACAATGTCAGACATATTTTGTCGACATATTGGTCGAAACGTCATGTGATTTTTAAATGATAAAATTAGAATTTATTATTAGGGATGTTTTGTTGTTGCAATTAAATACGAAAGCAATTAAATCGATTGAGTTTTTAGATTTTGAAATTTCAAATATATATTACCTTGTAATTAGAGGTTTCGCAGAGGAATTGATGTGGTTTTGAATTTGTGCGCGAGATACTGCCAACCTCAAGAAAATAATTTATCGTTTTGTGGCTTCATCTGTGCTTAAGCATAGAACTATTTTAGTTCAGGGCTTCAACACAGATAGAGCCACATTACATAAACTCGGGGGAAAATTAATTTAAATTCAAAATTAATATAATTTCAACATTAAACGGACTTACCTAAGTGAAGTTTTATCTTAATTATATGAATACCTCCTCCGAATAAATTAAATACGTAGTAACCCTACTTTATACTAGATGTCGTCACGTACTTAAAAGCAGAGTACTCTTGTACTCTGCCAGTGATGCACGCTAGGTGGATTACTCATTCTTTTTAAAGCAAAGGATTGTAATGGGAATGGGTTTGGGTGGGCTTAAACTATTCGGAGGAGGTATTCATATAATTAAGATAGAACTTCACTTAGGTAAGTTCGTTTAATCTTTAAATTATACTTCATACCTCCTCCTCTAGATTAAATACGTAGATGTTTAAAGTAAAAACAATCCTTTAAAATAATCTTATTTCTACCTTAGAAATTAGAAGTATTAATTATAAAAACGAAAGAACACATGGAATTATATAGAGATCAAAAATATTTAATCTTATATATAGCAAGGGCAAAATCGCTCTTGTTAAAACTTGGTTTATTGTAGAACCAAGCAAAACAATTTGAATTTTGTGACCAACCTGCTGTTCTTCTTATTTGTTCAAGGCTAATACTCCCTTTGAAGCCTTTGAGGTTGAAGCGAGGTTGAAGAGTGCTATAGACCTTACCCATTGAGCAAAAAACAAACAAACATTCAACATTGTAGCAACATTAAACGTTGTTTTAATGTTAATGAAACATTACTTAAACGGATTTGCTTAGTGGGTAAACACATTAGTGCAGTGATGGGGAAACTACGGCCCGCGGGCCAAGTCCGGCCCGCGGAAAGGTTTAATCCGGCCCGTTTAAGAGTGCCGTCGTGAGAATGTTGAACGCGTTCTTACTTCGTAATGTGACGACCCGCATAAAAACTACCTACCTACGATTAAGCATTATTCTTTGGCCCGCTACAATTGTCTGGTTATTACAAATGGCCCGTCTTAAAAAAAGTTTCCCCACCACTGATCTAAAGCATAGAAATTGGGATAGTATACATGTCCAAATTATATGCTGTAAATCTTCAGATATTCGTTGTTTTATGTTTTTCAAAACTCCCTGTATAATCACATTTTTATAAAGCGCTAATCAATAATACTTAATGATTTTTAAAAAAATGCTAGTTCATATTATTGACAATCAGGGTTGTTATATTTAAAACACTTTGTTTTAAAACAGTGCTTTAAACGTGTTTAAAAACAGCCGTCGTGTTTTAAACGGTTTTGTTTTAAACGTTAAATTTGTTTAAAACGTTTTATTTTATTATCTTAAATTTGCTAAATTACATTTTGTACTGTATTAAGATTTATTATTTACATTTTTAAGTTTTAACTAAATTCAAATTACATTATTAAATAAAATACCGCAACTGTGTGGGTATAAATGTGATTTTTACATACAGGGTTTTCCACTCCCAGACAAAGCATGAAGTAAAATTTCGAGTTGAGAAAAGCCTAAAAATTTTGATTGGCCGCTTAGCGAAGCTGAGCGGCCAATCCAAATTAGGCTTTTCTAAACTCGAAAATTTACTTAATGCGCCACACTTATAAAACACTGAAATATCGCAAAGTTTAAAATTTAGCAATCTAATATGTAGATGTAAATAAAACGTGAGTCAAATTCTGCGCTGAACAAATAATTGTTTAAAACAGTGATGATAGACAACCCAATAACTCGTATATTTGGTTGTCTATAATCGTTGTTGTATGTGTGTGTTTTTTGAACTTCACTGTAAATCAGTGTTTTATACGCGTGGCGCATGAAGTAAAATTTCGAGTTTAGAAAAGCCCCGTGAAAATTTGTCTCGGGTCGCTGCGCGACCCTCGACAAATTTTCTACGCGGGGCTTTTCTAAACTCGAAATTTTACTTTATGCTTAGTCTGGGAGTGGACCGTCAAGATTTTCTACATGTCGGGATTTTTGATATTTCTAGATTTATGTCGATTTATTCACAGTTTGTTATTGTATTAAATGCATCTTTAATAATAAATAAAAACGGTTTTTTTAGGAATAGAATATTCACCCATTAAGAGCCGAACAAATTATAAAGTTAACTCTAAAAGTTAATTTTAGGTAAAATTTTGCATCTTTTTCTGTGATTTCAATGAATGATTTATTATATTACATACGTCGATTTTTTAAAAGAGTTAAATTTAAAATTCAAACTCCCAGTTAAAATTCAAACTCCCAGTTAAAAATTTAAAATGTCCACTCCCAGACTAAGCATGAAGTAAAATTTCGAGTTTAGAAAAGCCCCGCGTAGAAAATTTGTCGAGGGTCGCGCAGCGACTCGAGACACATTTTCGCGGGGCTTTTCTAAACTCGAAATTTTACTTCATGCGCCACGCGTATGAAACACTGATTTAAAGTAAAGTTAAAAATGCACTGAAAACCAAGCCAACTTCGATATTTTTTCAAAATTAGATGTTTTCTTTCCTATCCATGCTGATATCAGATATTCGTTGTTTTCTTGTGAAAAAACTTCGATTCCCTGTAGTCTTTCGGTCTCCGACGACCATGGTTGGTCCTTCGAGCTGTAGCCTTTATAAAATGGTAATAAACTTAGTAATCTAGAGTGATCCTTCAATTTGAAACTTCTAAGAACGAGTGTTGTCCACTCCCAGAGTAAGCATGAAGTAAAATTTCGAGTTTAGAAAAGCACCGCGTAGAAAATTTGTCGAGGGTCACGCAGCGACCCGAGACAAATTTTCACGGGGCTTTTCTAAACTCGAAATTTTACTTCATGCGCCACGCGTATTAAACACTGATTTCAAGTGAAGTTAAAAATATACTATTAACGTTGGATATTTTTCATGGTTAAGTAACCAAATATGCATTCACAAATATTTGAATTATTCGAAAATTTAAAAATTCATATATGAATAATTTAGTGATTTAAATATTCATGTTAGAATATTAACTATTTCAATTAATCGAATTCGAATCCCAGCCTTAATAGCGATGATTCAAATTGTTTAGGAAGATTTGAATCCGTGTATGAGGATTCGAATCCTTTTATAAGGATTCGATTCCTTTTATAAGGACTCGAATCGTTTTATAAGAATTCGAATCCTTTTATAAGGATTCGAATCATCTACGTCTGGATTCGAATACGAATCCTTTAAAAAAAATGTAACGAATCCGGATCACGAATCTGTTTTCACTAAAGTATTCGAATACCTCTTTTGAATCCTCTAAAAGGATTCGAATCCGGGAATCGAATCCTGAATGATTCGAATCTTGCCCAGCTCTGGTACTCAATGTTTTGATGCGTCTCAGTACACACCGAACATAGGAAAATTAACATTAAGTACATTCTAGCATGTTCGGTGTTACATAAAACTCTCTGTATATGTGAACTGTGGTGAACTGCTTTCAATGATTTGACCACCGGTCAATGGAAATGGTATTTCAATTATTCATTGATTACAAGCCCACCGAGCTTCTTTAAGTTATCCTCCGAATAACTTAGATTAGCAGATTTTAATCACTATCAACAGTTCGCAACGTAATTAGTAATAATAACAATAACTAGAATTATTAGTGAACTGCCATTAATGATTTGACCACGGGTCAATAGAAATGGTATTTCTCTTATTCATTGATTATAAGCCCACCGGGCTTCTTCAAGTTATCCCCCGAATAACTTAGATTAGCAGATATTAAACACTATCAACAGTTCGCAACGTAATTAATAATAATAATAATAATAACTAGAATTATTAGTGAACTGCTCTCAATGATTTGACCACCGGTCAATAGAAAAGGTATTTCTATTATTCATTGATTATAAGCCCACCTAGGTTTTTAATTTATTATCCTCTAAATAACTTAGATTAGCAGATTTTAACCAATATCTAGTGTTAACTTTTGTAATCATGGCAGCGATAATGCGGCGGCGTGTTCTCTTTGTTTAGCCGTCTACGCTTGAAACGGTGTCGAGAGATTTTTCTCTAGATCATTCCCATTTTCTTTCGCAACCGTCGTTCGTTGCCCTATGAGGAGTCTTCTGACGAAGAAATATAAACTTGGCTCGTTTTCCATGTCGTTCGTTGTTAGAATTCTTCAATAAAAATATACAGACGTTCATCGTTAGCACAATAAAAAAGGAATGAGTAATCCCTAGACAAGAAGTGGAGTAATCCATCTAGTGTGCGTCACCGGCAGAGTACAAAAGTTCTCTGCTTTTAAGTACGTGACGACATCTAGTAGGAAGTAGGGGTACTACGTACTTAATCTAGAGTAGGAGGTATGAAGTATAATTATTACGGCTGGTATTAATAGACGTTAATAGAAAGTTTCAATTCGCTCTAATAAGCTAAAGTAGTGTTTTGTGGAGTCCCTAAAACTATCTATTTTTAGATCTTAATAAGGTCTGCTTAATGACATTTTAAAGACTTGATTGAATATGATAATTCTAGCTTAGAACAGTTTGGAATTCTTCACTAAACCCTTTCAATTTCGTCATGTCATGTGGATTTTAACTGATTAAATTAGATTTTATAAATAGGAATATTTTGTGATTGTATCTAAATACGAAATCAATTAAGTCGATTAAGTATCAAGATTTTAAAACTATAATTGTAAAAAATTAAAATTATTATAGTAATATAAACGACTTGTAATTAGAGATTTCGCAGAGAATTTGACGTGATTTTGAATTAGTGCGCGAGATACTGTAAACCTCAAGAAGTTAAATTGTTGTTTTGTAGGTTCATCTGTGGCAAAGCTCAGGGCCCGTATTCACAATGCCGATGCAATTTGTCACCGGTGAGAAGTGAAGTCATTTTAGTGTGATTCCCACCGATGACAAATTGCATCGGTGCTGTGAATAGGGGCCCTGGGCCCGTATTCACAGTACCGATGCTATTTGTCATCGCTGAGAAGTTGCACTGAAATGTGCTGAGTGTCCGCCTGCAGGAACGTTGCATGCTTTCGTTCAAAGAAAAATGTTGCTGCACCGTTGACAAGCAACGCCCCACTAAGCAAAAAACAAACAAATAACGTTATATCAACATTGTAGCAACATTAAACGTTGTTTTAATGTTAATGAAACATTACTTAAACGGATTTGCTTAGTGGGTAAACACATTAGTGCAGTGATGGGGAAACTACGGCCCGCGGGCCAAGTCCGGCCCGCGGAAAGGTTTAATCCGGCCCGTTTAAGAGTGCCGTCGTGAGAATGTTTGAACGCGTTCTTACTTCGTAATGTGACGACCCGCATAAAAACTACCTACCTACGATTAAGCATTATTCTTTGGCCCGCTACGATTGTCTGGTTATTACAAATGGCCCGTCTTAAAAAAAGTTTCCCCACCGCTGCATTAGTGTCTACACAACTATGATTTAGAACCACCTTGATCCAATTCTCAAGGGTTTGGCTGCCAAACGCTTTGTGAAGTGGGTAAATCATATGCCTCCCATTCTATTAATCTAAGAAATTGCAGTGGTGTTATCAATTCTTAACAGAATCTGACAGTTTGACATGCTATTGGTAAGCATTTGAGACTAAAGTATGTTGCAAGCAATTCTACATCATTTATATGATGTTTTGTATTTAAATTCTGATATTTTCCTATTCATCTTATTCCTCTTTTCTAATGGTAGTTCTATAGTCATCTTTTCTGAATTCATGATGAATCCTAAGAACCTACATTTAGTCTTGTTGACAAGCTGACTTTTTTATGTATTAATAATGAAGCCTACCCACTGAGCAAAAAACAAAGAAATAACGTTATATCAACATTATCGCAACATTAAATGTTGTTTTAATGTTGATTATACATTAGTAAGATGTGATTGCTCAGTGGGTAAGTTTTTTAAAACTTGGTATGTAGTTTGATGATTAATTAAACTATCTAATTCTATAAAGAATATAACATATTTTTTGAATATATGTATATATCTATAAACAATCTAATTCTGATATTCCTATAAAAAGAAAGTCATCCAAATACAATGGACAATAATCCTCATTCTCTTAGAGATCAAACTACAAGCTTCATAAGTTTTGTAAAAACGTATGGAGTGGTACATAGCCCAAAAGGCAAACATGTGAATTCATATAATTTGTTATTAAATTGGAATCTCGAATATTTTTTGTGTTGTTTATAAATTGGTAATAAAAAATAACCATCATTTAAATCAAAGGAGCCCAGACCCGTCTTTACGCAGGGGTTGGCTGGGCTTGTAGCCAGGGCTCCGTGATCCGCCTTGGCGGGTTTTACACGCTAATTTATTTCATCCCCGAACAGGAATCTTCCAATTTCTGTCCCACAGAGTGTTGATATAACGTTATATGGCAAGGCCGCCGTATAGAGAAGAACAATTTTGGAGGGGGTTAAAAGAATTTTGTTTTTGCTCTTACAGGGCCGTTTTTACATACAAAAATTTAACATTTTGAAAATTTCGGAAGGAGTTTGAAACGTCATATCCCTCCCTCCTGGTTACGGCCTTGTTAAGCAAACGTTTCTTTATCGATAGGGTCCTATGTTCCCAAGGCCAGCAAGCGCAGCTACTAATTTGCCTTGGATTTCTAAAATCCTTGTGTCCCTGGCCAAGTCAGCAGTGCCACCTTCACCTCAGGGTTTAACTGGGGAGCCTGAAGTGGAGAGCAATTCTCCGGTGATGGATATTTTTCCAATATTGCCTTACGACAATTTTCCTTCAATCCACTGCGTGTAATTGCTTCCTAGCGAGAAGCAATTTTAGGAAGAACTGCCTGTCCCTACTATTTAAAAAAAACATAATAATCAGTCAAATTAATACACTCTCCGAGTGTATAATTTGTTATAAGGATATATTCTTAAATGTTATTGTTATTTACAGTATTTATGTATTTTGATTAGCCCTCCGGGCTTGTCAAACTGTCCATTGGCAGTTTAACCAACCAGCTCCTCCGAAGCCGAACCATGTATGTAACTCAAATTTTGTAGATTTGGATGGAAGAACTGTGGGGGTAAGCCTAACTGTATCCCACCTATTGATTCACAAGTGTTTCTCTAACTGAAATACACTGCAAAACATAATTATAATATGTGAATAAAGATTATTATTATTATATGTTTGCAATACATATGCACATAAATGTGAACTGAAGTGAACTTCTCTCAATGATTTGAACTCCGGTCAATAGAAAAAGTATTTCTATTATTCATTGATCAGAAGCCCACCGAGCATCTTTAAGCTATCCACCGAATAACTTAAGATTCTTTCTTAGCATCCACTCCTGGATGTAGACCTCTTCCTTCAGTTTCCATGCCTGTCGATTTTGGGCTGTCTGCTGCCAATTTTTGGTTCGCAATGTTTCCGCCTCCGCTGAAAGTGTTTTCTCTAACTGAAATACTTTGTAAAACATAATTGTAAAATGTGAATAAAGTTTTTTACTATTATTATTTTATGTTTACAGTACATATTGTTGTGCTGCGGATTTATAGCGCTCGCAGCGATCGCTAGGGTTGTTGGAGATTGCCCGTCACCGGAATTATACTAGAGACTTAAAACTTCCCACTAAGCAAATTCATTTAAGTAATGTTTCAACAACATTATTTCTATTCTATTGAAAGTGAGTGGGTAGTTATGCTACCCTCCACTCCGAACGCAAGGATCTATTGTGGCTCACAATTAAGGTCGAACATCCGACCTTACAGCTCACCTTCCAAGTCCATCTTCTTGATGAAGTCAAGGATCTTGTCAGGTGAAGTTTTTTCCAGGTCCTTCAGGTTTAGCTTCGGTGTGCCAAACACCGTGGTCCTGATCTGGTCGCCAGCTGGACAGGCACATATGACGTGCTCTGCTGTTTCATCATCCTCTAGTCCTAGTTTATTAAGGTGATGCCTTAGACGGCTGTGTCCAGTGAAGAGAGCAGTTAATGTGTGAACATCTGATCTGCTCAGCTTCAACCATGAGGCCGTCCTGGCCGCAGATGGTCCACTTGTTACCGCTCTGAAATGTCTCATCCCAGGGCGGTTTTGCCAGAAATCTTGTGCCTCGTGTCTCATCCATCCGTTGTTACGGTCTCTAGCTGTTGATCTGGGTATCCCCAGAGCGGGTTCTGGTCCGATGTAGGCTGAACGCGCCCCCTCTCTGGCTAGGGAATCGGCTAATTCGTTTCCCTTCACGCCAGAGTGGCTTGGCACCCACATCAGACTGACCCCGTTTACCTGTGCCATTTGGCAGAGGGCTTCCTTGCAGTTCCGTACAGTCAGCGAGGAGCATTCAACAACATTAAAGCAACGTTTAATGTTGCTACAATGTTGATATAACGTTATTTGTTTGTTTTTTGCTTAGTGGGTTACTTAAGTTTATTAAGAAAAAGACAACAAGTTATAATGATTGTTACAATGATAAGGTCTTTACCGAACTGCTAATCAAAAGGTTTACACGATGCTTCGAGCAGTGTGAGTGATGTCGCACATGACATCATACGATGTAAACATCCAATGAAAAGTGTACAAGCGACATCACCCCATCTTACTCAGCAAAATTATTATGTTAAACTGCATGTAGCAACAAGGTGTTCTTGTTGCCAAGTGCAAAAATGCCGATATTGCAAAAGCCATCATGCGCTTTTGCAATATGATATTTGTAATACTTTACAAAAACTAAATTAATAAAATGAAATGAATAATAATATAAAATGAATAATTATAAAGTAAAATTAATAATTAATTACATGTTATTACATATATATAGTTAGAATATTAGAACAATATACACATAAATGTAAACTGTAGTGAACTGCTCTCAATGATTTGACCTTCGGTCAATAGAAAAAGTATTTCTATTATTCATTGATTATAAGCCCACCGAGCTTCTTTAAGTGATCCACTGATAACTTAGATTAGCAGATTTTAATCTCTAATAATAATAATAACCTTATTGCCCAACACACTCTAGGCACCAGAGCTGGGCAGGAATCGAATCATTCGGGATTCGAATCCTGGATTCGAATCCTTTTAGAGGATTCAAAAGAGGTATTCGAATACTTTAGTTAAACTGGATTCGTCATCCGGATTCCTTACACTTTTTTAAAAGGATTCGTATTCGAATCCAAATGCTGGTGATTCGAATCCTCATAAAAGGATTCGAATCCTCGTAAAAGGATTCGAATCCTTATAAAAGGATTCGAATCCTCGTAAAAGTATTCGAATCCTCATAAAAGGATTTGAATCCTCATAAAAGGATTCGAATATTTATAAAAGGATTCGAATAGGTACAAAAGGATTCGAATCGTCAAAAATAATTCGAATTAATCGTAAAGATTAACATAAAAAATTTGTTTTGTATGTTTTTAAATTTCTCGTTAAATCACTGTTTTATACGCGTGGTGCATGAAGTAAAATTTCGAGTTTAGAAAAGCCAAATTTTCTACGCGGGGCTTTTCTAAACTCGAAATTTTACTTCATGCTTAGTCTGGGAGTGGAAGACACTCGTTCGTAAATTTTCGAATTATCATAAAGTTGTCATAAAGTTGTGTATTTATTTTCAAAAAAATCTTTCTCGGTTTATTGAACAAGAACAAAACAGCTAAGGTGAAAAGTGTTTAGGTTAAAGTGGTTTATTTTTTCGTTGGCGACAACAACTTTTGATTGAAACATTATTTGATTTAGACGTCGAACGCCATAATCGGTGACTAAAGAAACTGGTGGAGATCAACAAATCTCCACTAGATTTTTTAGTTTCTAATTCAAAAACAAAAGAGCTGAGGTGAAAAATTTTTAGGTAAAAGAGGTTTATTTTTTCGTTGGCTACAACTTTTGTTTCAAACATTTTTTGACTTATACGTCGAAAGCCATAGTTAAATTCGCTTAATAAAAAAACATCTAATTATTTCTGGTGATTTTTAACACAAGACTTTTAGACATTTGATGGTATAATTAATATTGAATTACTGAAATAAGTATTTATTTTTAATATATTCGTAAATATACGGCAAACAATGTAAACTATTTATTTAATTAAAATACTTAGAAAATAACAACACAATAAATTTTATATTATTATTATTATACCGGGTGTCCGTATTTCAACAGAATGTATGGGGATCTCGGTTATTTAAAGAGATAGAGAGTCGGTTAAATTGGGGCAAAGTTGCATAATTTAGGGCCCAATAATAACCCAAAAACAAGTTTGAAATATCTTATTTCTTTAATGAGATATTGTCAAAAAACGTATTTTTTGAAAATTCGTTTTTATTTTTTTATTCAAAAACTATTAAATCCAGACATTTACAACTTTGACATTATAGGCACTTTTTAACGATAAATCTAGTAACATATTTTTTTAAGATAACTATAACATTTACCTAGGGATCATAGCTAACTTTTGTTTTTCATATGGGCGCCATTTTGGATTTTGATATTTTTTGGAAGAATATTGTTTACTGAATTCAATGATGTATCACACTTATAGTTTATTGTACATTTTATATGTAAAATTTTAATCTTTTTGTTTTTCAAAGAGTGCCTTGGAAACAGTTGAGTAACTCACTTATTTGGCAACTCCTAGGACCCATAATTTGCTTACATATCACCCCTGAAGACGGGCATCCGACGATACATACTTTAACAGTTGTGACATATTTTAAAGTAACGAGTGTCTTCCACTCCCAGACTAAGCATGAAGTAAAATTTCGAGTTTAGAAAAGCCCCGCGTAGAAAATTTGTCGAGGGTCGCGCAGCGACCCGAGACAAATTTTCACGAGGCTTTTCTGAACTCGAAATTTTACTTCATGCGCCACGCGTATAATCCATTGATTTGAAGTGTAGTTCAAAAACAGACAAATACATCTTTAATCAGAGTAACACAGAAATTTAGTCTGTTATCAACGATGTTCAGTGTTAATAATAAATAATTAGGTTGTGAATATTTTTGTTAAAACAACTGATAACGATATTTATATGTTAATGTTTGTAAAAAAATAATAAAATCAAATTTATTCTTAAACGATTTGTATTCGTGATTCGAACAAACAGGATTCGAATCTTTGATTCGAATCATATTTATCTCTTACGAATCCTTTATTCGAGTATTCCTGATTCGAATCATATTAGGTGATTCGGATTCGTGATTCGAATCCTTTTAACGAGGATTCGTCCCAGCTCTGCTAGGCACATACAGAGAGTTTTATGTAACACCGAACATGCTAAAATGTACTCAATGTTAATTTTCCTAAGTTCGATGTGTACTGGGACGCATCAAAGCATTGAGTGCGGTGTGATTGGCTACGATTTCTAATTGTAATATAGTCAACCCAATTTACACTCTTCACTTCAAAAATAAATCAAATCTGTCAACTATCGCAAGCAAGTTATATTTGCTGTTCTATCACTCGAAGCAGACGTAGACGAAGAGTTCAACATATCAATAATGTATACAAGGAAGGAACAGATTTTTCTAGTATACTTATACCATGGAGAAAACAGTTCAAGAAACTCCCATGATTTATTTTCTCTAAAATGTTTTGATTGACCAATACCACTTATTTTAACCATTTCGAACCTTTTAAAACAGTTTGTTTAGATAAATTTCACAAACGACGAGTTAGAAGTCCGTCGATATTATCGGCAGAGATGAAATTAAGCTATTTCTATTATGTAGAAGAGTGTCCAATAATATCCTTACTATTTCATCACCATTTAATATTTAAAAATCCTCTGTACATAAGAGTTCTACAAGAATTTAAGTTTAGGTCCGACAAATTCCAACACTAATAGTTGCTGTATGACAAAATTAAGCGATAAAATTGTATTTAATATATGAAATTAATCAACGAAATGTTGCGAAAAATTGTGTTTACTGATAAAGCATTTATATCTTCTTATCTTCTTTAACTATTATTATACTGATTAAAAATATAACAACAGTTGATAAGCATTCCGTTGAACTAAAATATTCATAATACAACATATTGTGATTTACATAATAATTGACAAATTCAATTTATTTTTGACGGGAACAGTGTACATTAGGTTGACTATGTTACCATTAGAAATCGTAGCTAATCACAACGTACTCAACAGAGCTGGGATGAATCCTCAAAAACAGGATTCGAATCACGAATCCGAATTACCTAATATGATTCGAATCACGAATACTCGAATAAAGGATTCGTAAGTGAAAAATATGATTCGAATCAAAGATTCGAATCCTCATTTTTGAATCACGGATACAAATCCTTTAAAAATAAATTTGAATCTATTATTTGTAACATTACTGGTTATTTTATTCCATCAGTTTCTATTAATCAAAATGTTCATTTACCGACTAAATATCTGATTATATAATGATTTTAATTATTGATGATCTATGTGTTATTGAACTTTATTTTAAATCTGTGTTTTATACGCGTGGCGCATGAAGTAAAATTTCGAGTTTAAAAAAGCCCCGTGAAAATATGTCTCGGGTCGCTGCGCGACCCTCGACAAATTTTCTACGCGGGGCTTTTCTAAACTCGAAATTTTACTTCATGCTTAGTCTGGGAGTGGACAACACTCGTTCTTAGAAGTTTCAAATTAAAGGATCACTCTAGATTACTAAGTTTATTACTATTTTACAAAGGCTACAGCTCGAAGGACCAATCATGGTCTTCGAAGACCGCAGGACTACAGAGAATCGAAGTTTATTTACAAGAAAACAACGAATATCTGAAGGTTTGCAGCATGGATAGGAAAGAAAACATCCAATTTTGAAAAAATATCGAAGTTGGGCTGGTTTCCAGTGCGTTTTTAACTTCACTTTATATCAGTGTTTTATACGCGTGGCGCATGAAGTAAAATTTCGAGTTTAGAAAAGCCCCGTGAAAATTTGTCTCGGGTCGCTGCGCGACCCTCGACAAATTTTCTACGCGGGGCTTTTCTAAACTCGAAATGTTACTTCATGCTTAGTCTGGGAGTGGACCGTCAAGATTTTCTACATGTCGAGATTTTCGATATTTCTAGATTAATGTCGATTTATTCACAGTTTGTTATTGTATTAAATGCAACTTTAATATTGAATAAAAACGGTTTTTTCTTAGGAATAGAATATTGACCCATTAAGAGCCGAGCAAATTATAAAGTTAACTCAAAAAGTTAATTTTAGGTAAAATGTTGCATCTTTTTCTATGTTTTCAATGAATGATTTATTATATTACGTACGTCGATTTTTTAAAAGAATTAAATTTAAAATTCAACCGAGTATTGTCCACTCCCAGACTAAGCATGAAGTAAAATTTCGAGTTTAGAAAAGCCCCGCGTAGAAAATTTGTCGAGGGTCGCGCCGCGACCCGAGACAAATTTTCGCGGGGCTTTTCTAAACTCGAAATTTTACTTCATGTGCCACGCGTATAAAACACTGATTTAAAGTGAAGTTAAAAATGCACTGCAAACCAACCCAACTTCGATATTTTTTCAAAATTAGATGTTTTCTTTCCTATCCATGCTGTAAACCTTCAGATATTCGTTGTTTTCTTGTAAAAAAACTTCGAATCCCTGTAGTCCTTCGGTCTCCGACGACCATGGTTGGTCCTTCGAGCTGTAGCCTTTGTAAAATGGTAATAAACTTAGTAATCTAGAGTGATCCTTCAATTTGAAACTTCTAAGAACGAGTGTTGTCCACTCCCAGACTAAGCATGAAGTAAAATTTCGAGTTTAGTAAAGCCCCGCGTAGAAAATTTGTCGAGGGTCGCGCAGCGACCCGAGACAAATTTTCACGGGGCTTTTCTAAACTCGAAATTTTACTTCATGCGCCACGCGTATTAAACACTGATTTCAAGTGAAGTTAAAAATATACTATTAACGTTGGATATTTTTCATGGTTAAGTAACCAAATATGCATTCACAAATATTTGAATTATTCGAAAATTTAAAAATTCAAATATGAATAATTTAGTGATTTAAATATTCATGTTAGAATATTAACTATTTCAATTAATCGAATTCGAATCCCAGCCTTAATAGCGATGATTCGAATTATTTAGGAGGATTTGAGTCCGTGTATGAGGATTCGAATCCTTTTATAAGGATTCGATTCCTTTTATAAGGACTCGAATCGTTTTATAAGAATTCGAATCCTTTTATAAGGGTCTGGATTCGAATACGAATCCTTTTAAAAAAATGTAACGAATCCGGATCACGAATCCGTTTTCACTAAAGTATTCGAATACCTCTTTTGAATCCTCTAAAAGGATTCGAATCCGGGAATCGAATCATGAATGATTCGAATCCTGCCCAGCTCTGGTACTCAATGTTTTGATGCGTCTCAGTACACATCGAACATAGGAAAATTAACATTAAGTACATTCTAGCATGTTCGGTGTTACATAAAACTCTCTGTATATGTGAACTGTGGTGAACTGCTTTCAATGATTTAACCACCGGTCAATAGAAATGGTATTTCAATTATTCATTGATTACAAGCCCACCGAGCTTCTTTAAGTTATCCTCCGAATAACTTAGATTAGCAGATTTTAATCACTATCAACAGTTCGCAACGTAATTAGTAATAATAACAATAACTAGAATTATTAGTGAACTGCCATTAATGATTTGACCACGGGTCAATAGAAATGGTATTTCTCTTATTCATTGATTATAAGCCCACCGGGCTTCTTCAAGTTATCCCCCGAATAACTTAGATTAGCAGATTATAAACACTATCAACAGTTCGCAACGTAATTAATAATAATAATAATAATAATAACTAGAATTATTAGTGAACTGCTCTCAATGATTTGACCACCGGTCAATAGAAAAGGTATTTCTATTATTCATTGATTATAGGCCCACCGAGGTTTTTAAGTCATCCTCTAAATAACTTAGATTAGCAGATTTTAACAATTATCTAGTGTTAACTTTTGTAATCATGGCAGCGATAATGCGGCGGCGTGTTCTCTTTGTTTAACCGTCTACGCTTGAAACGGTGTCGAGAGATTTTTCTCTAGATCTTTTCCATTTTCTTTCGCAACCGTCGTTCGTTGCCCTATGAGGAGTCTTCTGACGAAGAAATATAAACTTGGCTCGTTTTCCATGTCGTTCGTTGTTAGAATTCTTCAATAAAAATATACAGACGTTCATCGTTCGCACAAAAAAAAGGAATGAGTAATCCCTAGACAAGAAGTGGAGTAATCTATCTAGTGTGCGTCACCGGCAGAGTACAAAATTTCTCTGCTTTTAAGTACGTGACGACATCTAGTAGGAAGTAGGGGTACTACGTATTTAATCTAGAGGAGGAGGTATGAAGTATAAATATTACGGCTGGTATTAGTTGTATTAATAGACGTTAATAGAAAGTTTCAAATCGCTCTAATAAGCAAAAGTAGTGTTTTGTGGAGTCCCTAAAACTATCTACTTTTAGATCTTAATAAGGTCTGCTTAATGACATTTTAAAGACTTGATTGAATATGATAATTCAAGCTTAGAACAGTTTAAAATTCTTCACTAAACCCTTTCAATTTCATCATGTCATGTGGTTTTTAAATGATTAAATTAGATTTTATAAATAGGAATATTTTGTGATTGTATTTAAATACGAAAGCAATTAAGTCGATTAAGTATCAAGATTTTAAAACTATAATTGTAAAAAATTAAAATTATTTTTATAGTAATATAAACGACTTGTAATTAGAGATTTCGCAGAGAATTTGACGTGATTTTGAATTAGTGCGCGAGATACTGTAAACCTCAAGAAGTTAAATTGTTGTTTTGTAGGTTCATCTGTGGCGAAGCTCAGGGCCCGTATTCACAATGCCGATGCAATTTGTCACCGGTGAGAAGTGACGTAATTTTAGTGGGATTCTCACCGATGACAAATTGCATCGGTGCTGTGAATAGGGGCCCTGGGCCCGTATTCACAGTACCGATGCAATTTGTCATCGCTGAGAAGTTGCACTAAAATGTGCTGAGTGTCCGCCTGCAGGAACGTTGCATGCTTTCGTTCAAAGAAAAATGTTGCTGCACCGTTGACAAGCAACGCCCCACTAAGCAAAATACAAACAAATAACGTTATATCAACATTAAACGTTGTCTTAATGTTGATGAAACATTACTTAAATGGATTTGCTGAGTGGGGCCTATGCAACACGAGCGATTACTCTTATTTGTATGCAACCTAACATACGAATGTATGTATGTATGCATGTATGTTAAGTTGCATACGATGAATGCATAGAATTCGTATTATATACAACCCGATGCCCAGCAAACCAAATCATATAATATATACGTAATATTTATGTAATATCTGAGATATATTATACAGGGTGTCTCCGAATGGTCTGTACAACGCTCTACCACATATTCTCTGAAACAAAATAAGACGATTTAACTAAACTTATCTCTATCCAAAAGTGGTTCCTAAGCCATCTACGAGGCCTCAGAGATATTATTTTTCTTCATTATTTTTCAAATATTTTTATTTTGGACTTAGGAAAGAAAACTTAATTTGGCACATTTAATTACATTGATACCATGCACTTTTTGCGATATGTTCTTTATCCTACGTTTAAAGTAAATGGTCAAACTAGGACCATCGATTTCTTAAGATACCTAAATATTTTTATTCAACAGGTCAAATCATGAGGAATACTTTTTTTCTGCAAGATCATTCAATTTTACGTATTTTTTGTCTCTTATAAAATTTTGCTATTTTCCCCACAAAAAAATATTTTTATTTGTCAAAAAAAGTAATAAAATTATGAACAATATTTTGCTTCTCAAAACAATTAACAAAGTAAAAATAAAGATAGGTACCTAACAATAAACACAAATTTATTAGTTTCACAACAAATGTTCAAACTGATTGCCATTTTCAGCAATACAACAATTTACACGTCGCAAAAAATTAAATGGACACGTTGTAAAACACCAACATTGTTTTTAACTGTTTGAAACGCATTCTGTATTCGCGCCCATAATTCGTCGTGCGTATTTATGGGCTTACCATAAACAATAGATTTAATAGTTCCCCACAAAAAAAAGTCCATTGGGGTGATATCCGGGGAACGTGGAGGCCAAGGCACTGGTGCGTCATTGCCTCTCCCAATCCATTTACCGGGATACTTTTGGTTTAAAAAAGTACGCACTGGTAAAGTGAAATGAGGTGGAGCCCCATCATGCATAAACCACATATCACCCCTAAGTAAAAGCGGCACATCCTCCAGTAAGACTGGCAATTCCTGAAGATGTTGTAAGTACTGTTCTCCGTTTAAATTTTGTGGTAAAATTACTGGTCCTACAATAATATCATTTACTATACCGGCCCAAACATTTATTTTAAATTGCCGTTGGAAATGCATGGTTTTAGTTGCATGTGGATTATCTTCGGAATAAAAATGCTCATTTTTAAGATTTGTTATACCTATTCGGGTAAAACACGTTTCGTCTGTAAACAAAATTGTCTTGGCGAAATTCAAATTGTCAATTTGGTTATTAACAATAAATTGGCAAAACTGAAGTCGCTTATCGTGATCCCGAGGCATTAGCTCTTGAACTTTTTGAATGTGATATGGGTATAGCAGTGGCTCTTTAAACACCTTATGCACAACATTTTTAGATACGCCTAGTTCAGCACCTAAACACCGGGTACTTTTAGATGAATCTTCATCTATCCGTTCTAAAATCTCTTCTTCAACATCCACAATTCGTACAGTGCGTCTTCTACCACAATCCCTCGCAGAGTATTCTAAGCGGCCAGTTTCTCGAAGTCGCCTTTCTACGGAAGCAAATGTTTGATGGTTTGGTATTCGGGGATTTGGAAATCTTTCACTGTACACTCTTACACATTTGCGGCCATTACCTTCACAAAACCTAAAAACTAAAACAATATCAGTTAATTCATTAATTGAGTACGTGACTGACGTTGTCACAAAATCACCGATAACTGAATTTCACAGGTGTCTCAATTTCTATTTTTGTAAATAAAGAATCAGTTTTTTTTTTAGAATTTTATTTCTTTGTTGTTTTGACAAATAAAAATATTTTTTCTGTGGGGAAAATATCAACATTTTATAAGAGACAAAAAATACGTAAAATTGAATGATCTTGCAGAAAAAAAGTATTCCTTATGATTTGACCTGTTGAATAAAAAGATTTAGGTATCTTAAGAAGTCGATGGTCCTAGTTTGACCACTTACTTTAAACGTAGGATAAAGAAACATATCGCAAAAAGTGCATGGTATCAATGTAATTAAATGTGCCAAATTAGGTTTTCTTACCTAATTCCAAAATAAAAGTATTTGAAAAATAATGAAAAAAAATAATATCTTTGAGGCCTCGTAGATGGCTTAGGAACCACTTTTGGATAGAAATAAGTTTAGTTAAATCGTCTTATTTTGTTTCAGAGAATATGTGGTAGAGCGTTGTACAGACCATTCGGGGACACCCTGTATAATATCTGCAGCAAATCGAGAGCAAATGGATGTATAAATGTCCGCTATTTTTTGGTATAGAAATTTATGTATACAGCGTGTAATCGAACTAATGTACATCCTCTTAAGGGCGTATACACAAAATATTTTGACACCAATTGCAGCAAAAATAAAATCGGAAAAAAATATTGGAATTTTCATAATTTTTCATGCATTTTTTACTTTCTGAGAACTTCTGGTTACCTGTGTTCATGATATTTTTCGTGGATGCGTAAGTTGTTGTATTTTTTATTTACTTTTACTACTGCAAGGCGCATAAATCACTTCGCACGCACTAAACACGCACGCTGTCTCGAATGACTAGATGAAACTAGGTCACTCATTTGTGGTATTTTTTATTTACTGTTACTACTGCGAGACGTATAAATCACTTAGCACGCACTACACACACACACACTGTCTAGAATTACTAGATGAAACTGGGTCACGTATAAAAAAATCACAATAAGTGTTCAAATTGACGTCCGCCGCACTCAATGCACATTTGGGCTCTACGTATCCAATTTGCACGAACAGTAGCAAATATTTCACGAGGTTTTTCACGAATGGTATTAGCCGCGGCGTTTACTCGTTGTATCAGCATTTCAGCATTGTCAATTTCCGTAGTGTAGACTTCACTTTTAAAATATCCCCAAAGAAAAAAATGTAAGGGGTTTAAATCCGGACTTCTTGGAGGCCATGGTACAGGGACTCCACGACCAACCCAACGTCCTGGAAACTCATCATCCAAATATCTTCTAACGCGCCTTTCATAGTGAGCTGGCGCACCTTCTTGCAAATACCACATTCTTCTAAGAACCGCTAAGGGTACATTTTCTAGAAGATCTAAAAGGTCATCTTGCAAAAATCGTAAATATCGTTCTCCATTCAAATTAAATGGGATCATAAATGGCCCAATTAATTGATCATTTAAAATACCTGCCCAGATATTAAGGGAGAAGCGATGCTGGAAATGAGTTCTATGCGTAACACGAGGATTTTCTATTGCATAAACATGCATATTATGGAAATTAAAACTTCTATTACGCGTAAAGCGCGATTCGTCGGTCACTAAAATGTCTTTGGAAAAGTTAGGATTTTGAACATTTTGTGCCAAAATCCATTGACAAAATGCAATTCTTTTGGGAAAATCATGGGGTTGAAGATGTTGTACACGCTGGTAGTGATACGGATAAAAATTATTGTCTCGTATAACACTGCTGACAAATGTGTGCGATTCATTTAGCTGAGCGGCGATAATACGGGTATTTAAACCAGGATCCGCTTCCAACAGATTCAAAATTTCATCTTCCGCTCGCAAATATCGCATTGGACGGTCACCACCTCCGACGGCTCTAGCGACGGCGACGGGCTGCAAACTTCCAGTGTCGCGTGCTCTTTGTAATAAATTTCTAAATCGGTTTGGCGGTGGTAAGTGTCGTTCAGGAAATCGCTCTTGATAAATTCTTACAGCTTCCGCGGAATTACACCGAGTTTCACCGTAAATAAGAAACATGTCTGCCAATTCAATGTTTGAATAAACGTATCGCGCCATGTTACAAAATGTAGATGTTTCATGGAATAAGTTTCACCATAGACTAAACAGCAAACTATTTTTATGTTTAAAAATCATCCACCCTCGCCGCTCTTTTCAATAAGAGTGGAGATAAGGTGAAGTGTGAACCTAATAAGTATTAATATTGAATTTCATTAACACGTTTAGAAAATATTCGGAATTTAGTCAGCAATGGGTACTTATGAAAACGATAACATAGACATAATTCTTCACAATCTGACCCACTTTTCTCTGGATGGTGTAATTCGATATCCAAATCGTTTAAAAACTACCAGTCTATGTGGAATCTCTCTTAAAATACGCAATGTGCGCGTATACCAGATACCACAAACATGTGGCCTATTATTATTAATTATTTTTAATAATTATTTGTGAACTATCTACTAAAGGTATGGTAATTTCAAATGCAGGTATTGTTTATTTAAACGCTGCCCCTTATGTGGTAGAGAGCCTGTACAGTAGTTCGTTTACACGCTGTAGAAATTTCGAACAGAAAATAATTCGGTAGTTATGTCTTTTACCAGACCGCAGCCGGTGAGTGTAAGTGAGGTAATAAAAGCGACAGAGACGACATCACGTGGTGTTGTTGCCACGATTTTCGGATAACTTGTACACTTGGCAACACAACATTAAAAACACGCATACTCGGCACAGCTATATTGTTTTAATTCAAATTCTCACTGGCCCAAAAATACTTTTACTGCGAATTTTGGAATTTTAAAGTCGTCTATTCGTATAAAACGATGGAAATTTGCTCATTTGCTAAATGTCAAATATGTATATTTCTTCTCAAACGAGATAGTTTTTTTTTTAGGATTTACGTTGCATCTAACACATCTAACCTAAAATTCTGCGTAACCTGTATCAAATCGATGACCTCGCCAAATAACGTGATTGCTTTTTCGTCTGAAAATTTCGCAACTGATGCGACAAACTCGAATCCTATCACTTTTTTTATGGTAAACGCGCACAACATTAGGCGCATTCACCAGAGAAAATCACTCCAAACACGTTTTTACGATTTACGTTATTCTCTGGTTAAATTAAAAAAAAATCGAAAATTAAATACCGTTAGGTACAACATATATATTCATAATTTTAATGTGGTTTAAAATAATTATTTAGAAATACTAACGTTTTTTTAATATTTTTCTTTAAATATTGACAATATAGAGAAAATATAAAAATTAACTGTACGAAAAAGGTACAACATGTACTGGTTTTCTTTTTGTATTTCTTTAATTATCATTAGAAAATGTTTGAAGAATGTATAAGAATATTAGATGTAATTATATTTTATTTACATTGAAATAATTACATATACATTATATTAGGATATTATATTAATGTCAAAACATATCTCTCATAATTACATAATAATAATAAGTAATATATATATATATATATTAGAATTAGCGACCTGCTATTTAGTACCAGATAAGAAATAACAGCGCATTAGGTCATGATGTAAAAAACGAGCTCATAAAAAGAGCGAAACGATCGTCGTCGTCTTCTGTCCTCCTTGCACACTCACTTGATGAAAAAATAACTTTTACATCATGACCTAATGCGCTGTTATTTCTTATCTGGTACTAAAAAGCAGGTCGTTAATTCTAATTTATTTAATTTAATTCGGCGCTCTAAATATTATCATCGCATTGGTTCGGGTTTCTCGCCGCTCCGATGCTAGTCGATGGTTTAAACTAAAAACCGAAACTAACTGTAGAAGCAAAATGAGATCAATGCCCTTATCAATGCAGTAGCAATTATAAATACTGACGTCAATACCGGCTTATGGTTAGCGAAATCAGTATATATACAACTTCTAAATATCAAGTGAGTGTGTATGGGATGATGGATGTGGCGGCCTGAGGAGTTCAAAAAAAGAGCGAAACGATCGTCGTCGTCTTCTGTCCTCCTTGCACACTCACTTGATGAAAAAATAACTTTTACATCATGACCTAATGCGCTGTTATTTCTTATCTGGTACTAAAAAGCAGGTCGTTAATTCTAATTTATTTAATTTAATTCGGCGCTCTGAATATTATCATCGCATTGGTTCGGGTTTCTCGCCGCTCCGATGCTAGTCGATGGTTTAAACTAAAAACCGAAACTAACTGTAGAAGCAAAATGAGATCAATGCCCTTATCAATGCAGTAGCAATTATAAATACTGACGTCAATACCGGCTTATGGTTAGCGAAATCAGTATATATACAACTTCTAAATATCAAGTGAGTGTGTATGGGATGATGGATGTGGCGGCCTGAGGAGCTCATAAAAAGAGCGAAACGATCGTCGTCGTCTTCTGTCCTCCTTGCACACTCACTTGATGAAAAAATAACTTTTACATCATGACCTAATGCGCTGTTATTTCTTATCTGGTATATATATATATATATATATATATACAGCGTGTAAACGAACTACTGTACAGGCTCTCTACCACATAAAAGGGGCAGCGTTTAAATAAATAATACCTGCATTTGAAATTACCATATCTTTAGTAGATAGCTCAAAAATAATTATTAAAAATAATTAATAATAATAGGCCATATGTTTGTGGTATCTGGTATACGCGCACATTGCGTATTTTAAGAGAGATTCCACATAGACTGGTAGTTTTTAAACGATTTGGATATCGAATTACACCATCCAGAGAAAAGTGGGTCAGATTGTGAAGAATTATGTCTATGTTATCGTTTTCATAAGTACCCATTGCTGACTAAATTCCGAATATTTTCTAAACGTGTTAATGAAATTCAATATTTTTCCTTATTAGGTTCACACTTCACTTTATCTC
This sequence comes from Philonthus cognatus, assembly GCA_932526585.2. Classification (NCBI taxonomy): domain Eukaryota; kingdom Metazoa; phylum Arthropoda; class Insecta; order Coleoptera; family Staphylinidae; genus Philonthus; species Philonthus cognatus. The sequence continues at coordinate 97,109,934 of OW052243.1, forward strand.
CACTCTTATTGAAATGTTTAGATAAGAGCGGCGAGGGTGGATGATTTTTAAACATAAAAATAGTTTGCTGTTTAGTCTATGGTGAAACTTATTCCATGAAACATCTACATTTTGTAACATGGCGCGATACGTTTATTCAAACATTTAATTGGCAGACATGTTTCTTATTTTCGGTTAAACTCGGTGTAATTCCGCGGAAGCTGTAAGAATTTATTAAGAGCGATTTCCTGAACGACACTTACCACCGCCAAACCGATTTAGAAATTTATTACAAAGAGCACGCGACACTGGAAGTTTGCAGCCCGTCGCCGTCGCCGGAGACGCCGGAGGTGGTGACCGTCCAATGCGATATTTGCGAGCGGAAGATGAAATTTTGAATCTGTTGGAAGCGGATCCTGGTTTAAGTACCCGTATTATCGCCGTTCAGCTAAATGTATCGCACACATTTGTCAGCAGTGTTATACGAGACAATAATTTTTATCCGTATCACTACCAGCGTGTACAACATCTTCAACCCCATGATTTTCCCAAAAGAATTGCATTTTGTCAATGGATTTTGGCACAAAATGTTCAAAATCCTAACTTTACCAAAGACATTTTAGTGACCGACGAATCGTGCTTTACGCGTAATGGAAGTTTTAATTTCCATAATATGCATGTTTATGCAATAGAAAATCCTCGTGTTACGCGTAGAACTCATTTCCAGCATCGCTTCTTCCTTAATATCTGGGCAGGTATTTTAAATGATCAATTAATTGGGCCATTTATATTCCCATTTAATTTGAATGGAGAACGATATTTACGATTTTTGCAAGATGACCTTTTAGATCTTCTAGAAAATGTACCCTTAGCGGTTCTTAGAAGAATGTGTTATTTGCAAGATGGTGCGCCAGCTCACTATGAAAGGCGCGTTAGAAGATATTTGGATGATGAGTTTCCAGGACGTTGGGTTGGTCGTGGAGGCCCTGTACCATAGCCTCCAAGAAGTCCGGATTTAAACCCCTTATATTTTTTTCTTTGGGGATACTTTAAAAGTGAAGTCTACACTACGGAAATTGACAATGCTGAAATGCTGATACAACAAGTAAACGCCGCGGCTAATACCATTCGTGAAAAACCTCGTGAAATGTTTGCTACTGTTCGTGCAAATTGGATACGTAGAGCCCAAATGTGCATTGAGTGCGGCGGACGTCAATTTGAACACTTATTGTGATTTTTTTTATACGTGACCCAGTTTCATCTAGTAATTCTAGACAGTGTGTGTGTGTGTGTGTGTAGTGCGTGCTAAGTGATTTATACGTCTCGCAGTAGTAACAGTAAATAAACAATACCACAAATGAGTGACCTAGTTTCATCTAGTCATTCGAGACAGCGCGCGTGTTTAGTGCGTGCGAAGTGATTTATGCGCCTCGCAGTAGTAAAAGTAAATAAAAAATGGTGATGTGTCCATCATAGTACTTTCCCCCGTAAATTGCGTATTAAATCACTTTTAAAATATTTGTAGCATTATTATTTTCAAAATGTCTTCAACTTTTTGATAACTACAACTTTTATTTGAAACATTTTTTAATTGTATCGACACATACACTGTCACACATCAATAACTAGATAAAACACACAACTCTTGAAATGTCTCAAAAACTAAGAGTGCTATGACAAAAAGTAAATGAATAATACATCTTCATTTTGTTATTATCTACAACTTTTATTTGAAAGAATTTTTTGTTTGATGAACATTTATTGAAAAAATCTGAAAAAACTGAAAAACGCTAAGAGTAAAGTACCACTTCCGGTTTTCCGATTGTCACCAAAAGCTTTTCAGTTCTTCCGATTGTAACAAAAAGCTTAAGTTTCAAGTTTCATCTCGATATCCTTAGCGGTTTTTGCGGTACAGCGCACACAGACACACACACAGACACACAGACAGACAGACATTTTTCAAAAATGATCTAATTCGACTCAGGGGACCTCAAAACAGATATTTCCGCTAAAATTTTTGATTCGAAAATTTTCACGAAAACAATACTTTCCCTTTGTATTACATACGGGGGAAAGTAAAAATACAACAACTTACGCATCCACGAAAAATATCATGAACACAGGTAACCAGAAGTTCTCAAAAAGTAAAAAATGCATGAAAAATTATGAAAAATCCAATATTTTTTTCCGATTTAATTTTTGCTGCAATTGGTGTCAAAATATTTTGTGTATACGCCCTTAAGAGGATGTACATTAGTTCGATTACACGCTGTATGTATATATATATATATAAATTATGTAATACTTTTTATGTAAATATTAGGTAGGGAGTATTACATTTATATTATATAATATTTTTATATAATATATATGGATTTAATATTATGTATATATTATATAATAACATTTATATAATTTATATAACATATTATATACATGTATATTACATAATATATTTACATATGTATTAAGTATATATTTTTACTTTCCCCCGTATGTAATACAAAGGGAAAGTATTGTTTTCGTGAAAATTTTCGAATCAAAAATGTTAGCGGAAATATCCGTTTTGAGGTCCCCTGAGTCGAATAAGACCATTTTTGAAAAATGTCTGTCTGCCTGTGTGTCTGTGTGTGAGTCTGTGTGCGCTGTACCGCAAAAACCGCTAATGATATCGAGATGAAACTTGAAACTTAAGCTTTTTGATACAATCGGAAGAACTGAAAAGCTTTTGGTGAAAATCGGAAAACCGGAAGTGGTACTTTACTCGTAGCGTTTTTCAGTTTTTTCAGATTTTTTTAATAAATGTTCATCAAACAAAAAATTCTTTCAAATAAAAGTTGTAGATAATAACAAAATGAAGATGTATTGTTCACTTACTTTTTGTCATAGCACTCTTAGTTTTTGAGATATTTCAAAAGTTGTGTGTATTATCTAGTTATTGGTGTGTGACAGTGTATGTGTCGATACAATTGAAAAATGTTTCAAATAAAAGTTGTAGGAAATGAAAAACTAAAGATTTTTTGTATTTTCACTTTTTGTCATAGCACTCTTAGTTTTTGAGATAATTAATAAATAATGTTCTTTTATCTAGTCAATTTTTTGTCTCAGTGTATGTGTTGATACAATTGAAAAATGTTTCAAATAAAAGTTGTAGTTATCAAAAAGTTGAAGACATTTTGAAAATAATAATGCTACAAATATTTTAAAAGTGATTTAATACGCAATTTACGGGGGAAAATACTATGATGGACACATCACCATTTTTACATATATTTTACATATATAATATATGTGTGTTTGCTGGGTGTGCAGCAATTAAGTAAACGTTATAGGAAGGTTTCTCTCGTAATCTCAATGCTGAATTTATTTCTGGGTTTGAATGGGTCAAAAAACACAAATAAATATTGGTAACAAGAAAACATTAAAAAAAGTCCTACAAAAAGTAATGTATAGCCTAGGGGAGACAGTACCCCAGAACCTACCCATTGAGCAAATTCATTTAAGTAATGTTTCATCAACATTAAAACAACGTTTAATGTTGCTCAGTGGGTAGGTACCTAATACTCTTAAAGTCTGAAAACATTAAAATATTGTTAACAAGTGCATGAACTTCAATTAAAATCAGCGGCTTATACGCGTGGCGCATGAAGTAAAATTACGAGTTTAGAAAAACCCAGAAAATTTGTCTCGGGTCGCTGCGCGACCTTCGACAAGTTTTCACGGGGCTTTTCTAAACTCGAAATTTTACTTCATGCTTAGTCTGGGAGTGGAAAACACTCGTTTAAGCCTACTGAGCAAAAAACAAACAAATAACATTATATTAACATTGTAGCAACATTTAACGTTGTATTAATGATGATGAAACATTACTTGAATGTGTTTGCTCAGTGGGAAGCTTTCAGTTGAATTCCTTCAAAAACAACGAATATCTGAAGATTTACAGCATACAATTGGGACATGTTTCCTTGAATGAATAACTCTCTGTACCTATGTTCAATGTCCATGAAATGTGTAAACCACAATGCTGCATTATAGCGACAGTTTCAACAATTATACAATGTTAAAAATGCAATGTCACCATTTTCAATATATATCCAATGTTTACAACAGAATGTTGAATAAAAGTCAAATTGTAATGATTATATAACGTTGTGTTACTTTACCGCAATATTTTTTTAACTTTATAAAACAATGTTGAATTTCAGTATCATGTTTATCAACATTTCGGTAATGTATATAAATCAATATTGTACGGAAAACGTTTATACAATGTTTGTAACGTTGCTAAAACTTTTTTGTAATAATTTGAATACAATGTTTTATTTTAGTATCATGTTCTATATTCGTGTAATATTTAAAATGTTTCCGTGTTCAGTCTGCGGAATATTTATCCCACTGAGCAAACACATTTAAATAATGTTTGTTCACTATAATCTAATGATATATGCATTATTTAATGTTGTGGGCAACATAAATGGGGTGCATTAAACACGGGCGTGTTAAATGTGGTACAAGCTCTATTACACATTCAAATTATGATACCGCAATCTGTTATAATTTATCTGTCAAATTGTTATAAAACAAAACGGAAAATAAAAAACAACAAATTAAAAATCTATATATAAAAAATTTAAAATAATAAAAAATTAAAAAAAATTAAAATTAAAAATGTATCAGTAAACTCAGTATAATATTTATAATAATAATATATATATAATTGAGAACATTTATTTTGATAAATATATTATACAATAAATGTTGTGTTATACTGGGTCCTGCAACAGTGCGTCGGGCTTTCCTAGCGCCTTTCCCGTGAAAAAAACAAAAAAATGTTTCGTACAAAAAGTTATTGATTTGAAAATCTTTATGGCGTAAATTTATTTTTAAACATACAGGGTGTCCCAATTTTGCGGTATAACAAAAATATTTGTTTTTTTTAATGGAACACCCTGTATTTATTCAACTTTTCTAATGACGTTTTTCAACCTCTACATTGTTATCCATTTAGTTTTTTATTATGTTACAGTGTTGCCAATTTACAATTTTTTTCTCCAAGTATCATGCATAAGCAAGCTCAACTTTAAAAAATCGTAGCGACCTCGTTTTTTGAAGGTAAGAATAACTTTTAGCAAATATCTCAGTGTAGTTAATAAGCAACGATTTATTAATGAGCAATTTTAATTTAGTAATACAGGGTGTTCAGAGAAACATGCCAAACTTTGCAAATTTCAAAGCGGTATAACCCATTTTTTTTTTAAATGGAATGCTCCCTATTTTATGTCATTATTCGATAGGTCTTTTTCTTCTCTTCAATTTGATGGGGCATATCTTATGTCTATGGGGTTTAGACATAAGATATGCCTTATGCTTATGTTGAGATATTCAATATTTTTCACAAAAGTATCCATTTAATTACATTTCTATGCACTCTAGTAGGCCATGCTGCGACGAAACAACTGTCAAAATGTAATGTAAGTGTCAGTGTGACATTTGATTATGTCGAAATTCGAAACGTTAATTTGTGATTTGTAAAGTGATTCTTCGTTTCGTGGTGAAAGTAGACAGCATATAATTACGATGAATTTCGAAAAAGACGAACTGGTCGATATGATTTTTGTACTAGGGGAGACTGATAGAAATTGTTTATTGGCGGCTAGAATTTACGCGACACGTTATCCCGACAGAAGACATCCGGAAGAGAAAAGTTTTAGGAACCTGCTCAATAGATTTATTGAAACGGGAAGTGTACATTACAGAAAACAAGAAAGAACAAAACCTATCACCAATGAGGAAAACCAATTTTCAGTGCTCTTAACAGCAACTGAGCATCCCAACTTGAGCCAAAAAGACATCTGTAAAGCAACCAGCATAAGCGAGAGGTCAGTACAACGCATTCTGAAGAAAAATCGATATCATGCATATCATATTCAGTTACATCAAGAACTGAGTAATACTGATTTTCAGTTTCGTTCCGAATTTTGTATCTGGGCAAGACTAAAAACACAGGAGGATCCTGCGTTTTTCCAGTATGTTTTATTCACGGATGAGGCGACGTTCCATAACAGCGGATCTGTCAACAGGCACAATTTTCCTTATTATTCAACTGAAAATCTGCATGTTATGAGACAAGTTGATCATCAGCATCGATGGTCATTGAATGTCTGGGGAGGAATTATTGGAAACCATGTGGTAGGTCCACATTTCTTCGAAGGCCATCTAAATGGGCATATGTGTTTGCACTTTATGCGAAATGTATTACCCGGGTTATTAGCTCATATACCTCAACATACAAGAAACAGGCTGTGGTTTCAACAAGACGGGGCACCTGCGCACTTCTCGCGAGATGTGAGGACATTTCTTGATGGTATTTTCCCCAACCAATGGATTGGTAGGAATGGAGCCACTAGATGGCCTGCTAGATCTCCGGATCTAACAAAAATTGATTTTTTCTTGTGGGGATATGTAAAAGAAATTGTTTATAAGGAAGCACCAACAACCCCAATGAATATGCAGCAATGAATTGTTAATGCTTTTGCAAGTATTTCACCTGAAATGTTAGGAAGAGTGAATAGGTCTTTTCAGCGGCGAATTAATTTGTGGCTAAATGAAAATGGAAAACATTTTGAACATTTACTGTAGTATCGTTTCTCTTTTGTGTTAATAATTTTGAAGTATTATCTGTATTTATTCATCTCACATTGACTTTTACTTACATTTTGACAGTTGTTTCATCTCAGCATGGCCTACTAGAGTGCATAGAAATGTAATTAAATGGATACTTTTGTGAAAAATATTGAATATCTCAACAACTATGGGGTTTAGACATAAGATATGCCCCATCGAATTGAAGAGAAGAAATAGACCTTTCGAATAATGACATAAAATAGGGAGCATTCTATTAAAAAACAATGGGTTATACCGCTTTGAAATTTGCAAAGTTTGGCATGTTTCTCTGAACATCCTGTATTACTAAATTTAAATTGCTCATTAATAAAACGTTGCTTATTAACTACACTAAGATATTTGCTAAAAGTTATTCTTACCTTCAAAAAACGAGGTCGCTACGATTTTTTAAAGTTGAGCTTGCATGATACTTAGAGAAAAAAATTGTAAATTGGCAACACTGTAACATAATAAAAAACTAAATGGAAAACAATGTAGAGGTTGAAAAATGGCATTAGAAAAGTTGAATAAATACAGGGTGTTCCATTAAAAAAACAAATATTTTCGTTATACCGCAAAATTGGGACACCCTGTATGTTTGAAAATAATTTTACGCCATAAAGATTTTTAAATCAATTACTTTTTGTACGAAACATTTTTTTGTTTTTTTCACGGGAAAGGCGCTAGGAAAGCCCGACGCACTGTTGCAGGACCCTGTATATTGTTGTTGTCGTGAACCATTAAATATTAATCACTCGAACGACTTGTTCCACTCGCGTTCGGCTCGTTCCGCAAACATCGTTCTCGTGATTAATAGCTAGCATTATATGCTCCTTGTACAATATACTATTTATCAGCGACAGCTCGCAGCGTTACTTCAGGGTCGGCCACAGCGCCAAGGAACACAAAATTTGAGGTTGGGATCGCGCTTTCTAAATACAAGGAATTGCACAACAAAGTCACCTCTCAATAACGGATACATATTACCTTCGGTCTCTGGCCTACCCTGAAGTTAAGTTGTAAGCCGCCGCTGCTATTTATCATCATTAAAGTAACGTTTACTGTTTTTTTGCTTCTACTCTTATTTTTATACATCCCAACATACAAATGTATGTACGTTAAGATGAATACGATGAATGTACAATCCGTATTATATGCAACCCAGTGTACAGAATTTAAGTGAACGTTATGGGAATGTTTTTCTTGTAATTTCAATACATATTGTAAAATGGAAAATGCTCTATAAATAAAGCAGTAGATAACTGTAATGTATATTGCATAATTAAAAATTGTATGTTATCGAAAAGACGGACAAATTTACACACAAATATTTACATAAAAAACGATTACGATTTAAAAAATAACCGACGAGAAATAATTGACACTCGGAAATGGATATTTATTTATAGTATTATAAATTCTATTTAAATAATTGATCTATGAATAAGCTCGTGAGTTTATCATTTAATCAATTTGGCAACGTTGTGTTACTTTGCCGCAACATTATTGAAACGTTATAATACAATGTTGAATTTTAGATTAATTTTCAACATTTACGTAATGTATATAAATCAATGGGCCCGTTCATCAAAATGTTCAACATTCAACATGTTTGGATTTGTTTGTGATGTATGTTGGTATCTAATGAACGGTACTCCCGTCGATCTATTTCGTACGATTGCAAAAATCCCAAACACGTTCACGATTAACAATCACGACATCAGAGAATTCCTCAACAGTTGGCAGTCTCTGATGAACGGGCCCATTATTGCACGCAAAACGTTTATACAGTATTTGTAACCTTACTATAACTTTGCTGTATGAAACGTTTTATTTTTATATTATGTTCAATATTCGTGCAACGGTTAAAACGTTGCCGTGTTGACAGGGTTAAGTAACATTACATATAATGAATTAAATTAAGACTATATATCATTGATTTTAGTATATCTAAAATAATAAATTATGTAAATAGATGGCAAACCGAATTTGGTAGAAAATTTTCTCACTGAGCAAAGAAACGTTGCATGACACGTTGCATCAATGTTACGGCGCAACACGATACGTTGCGTTTTAAGTTGCATGAATGTTAAAAAAAACTTTGAATAAACGCTGAATGTCCGCCTGCAGGAACGTTGCATGCTAACGTTCAAAGAAAAATGTTGCTGCAGCGTTGACAAAGCACGCCTATGCAACACGAGCGATTACTCTTATTTGTATGCATATGTACATACATATGAATGTATGTATGTTAAGTTGCATACGATAAATGCATAGAATCCGTATTGTATACAACCCGATGTGCCGCAATTAAGTGAACGTTATAGGAATGTTTCTCTCGTGATCTTAACGCAAAATTTATTTCTGGGTTTAAATGGGTCAAAAAATACAAATATGTATTGGTAACATGAAAAAAAACTGTCTTACAAAAAGTAATGTGTAGTCTATGGGAGAGGGTACCCCGGAACCTAAATACCCAGTACCCTTAAACTCTGAAAACATTAAAATATTGTCAACAAGTGCATGAACTTCAATTGAAATCAGCGTCTTATAGGCGTGGCGCATGAAGTAAAATTTCGAGTTTAGAAAAGCCCAGAAAATTTGTCTCGGGTCGCTGCGCGACCCTCGACAAATTTTCACGGAGCTTTTCTAAACTCGAAATTTTACTTCATGCTTAGTCTGGGAATGGAAAACACTCGTTTAAAGCATTCGGTTGAACTCTTTTAAAAAAAACAACGAATATCTGAAGATTTACAGCATATATTTGGGACATGTTTACTTAAATGAAAAACTCTCTGTATGTTTAATGTCTATGAAGTGTGTAAACAATGATGCTGTATTACAGCAACAGTTTCAACAATTATACAATGTTAAAAATGTAATGTTACTATTTTCAATATATATCCAATGTTTACAATACAATGTTGCATAAAAATCAAATTTGAATGATTATATAACGTTGTGTTACCTTGCCGCAATATTTTTGAAACGTTACAAAACAATGTTAAATTTTAGTATCATTTTTAACATTTAGGTAATATATATAAACCAATATTGCACGGAAAAAGTTTATACAATATTTGTAACATTGCTAAAACTTTGTTGTAATAATTTTAATACAATGTTTTATTTTAGTATTATGTTTAATATTCGTCCAATGTTTAAAATGTTTCCGTGTTGAGTGGGTTAATTATGAATATGTAATTTATTTTGGTATTTCTAAAATAATAAATTATTTAAATAAATGACAAACCGAATCTGGTAGAGAATTTAAATTAATATATCATTTATTTTGGTATTTCTAAAATTATAAATTATTTAAACAAACGATAAACTAAATCTGGTAGAAAATTTTAATTTTTTTAGATTTATAAATTCTGTTTATTCATTATTCACAGTGTGTAAAACATTATTCATGCATTTTTTTCTTTATCATATTTTGAATAATTTATTTTTAATTATTAAAAGTGTAAACTTCACTAACATTATTTTATCTATAATGGTATTTACTTTAATAAATTAAGTGCTATATAAATTTGCTTTATTATTTAAAGATTAACGCTGTTTATATTAATTTGTAGCACGCGCATAATTAGATGTATTAATTAAATTCAAAGTGTGAGAAAATGTTCAAAATTATTATAATTCCATTGTTTTCAAATCGTAATTGTTCCATTAACAAACTAACATTAGTTTCTGTGTGTTGAAATCGAACATTAGTGTCGTTTTCTTAAATTGATGTTAAATTAATTGATCATAAAATCGCGGTGATTTGAATTTGGCGCGCGCAATGGTGCCAATGGTAGCGTTTAGTAGTTTTTGTTATTTGTGTGTTATGATTATAGATGGGATTGATACTATGGTGGTTAGCGATTGGTGTTCAGGTGCATTGAAATAATGAAAAAATTATCGAAACTCGGGATAATACTCGGTGCAATTTAAGGGTGTAGTGATTACAAACGCGAGTGTTAACGTTACATAATGTTATTCATGTGCCCGTCACGTTCGTCTTTATCAAAGTGAAATAATACGCCAGTTTGACGTCTCTGACAATTACATCTTCAACATGCCCAATTCAATTACAGTGTCGGAATTCATAGATGAAACTAAGGATGACTACAACAGCCCCATCACATCGTCATTCGTCTCGCGGATGCCACAATGCAGGAACACGATATCTTCCTTCGAAGAGGTTGGTTTCAATAAGTACATCATTTGTAATCAATAGCTCCTTTCCCTTTTAACAAATCTCACTTTCCATCATCATAATAACTTTCATTATATTTTATGTATGCATTGCTTAAATTTACATAACAATCGGGAACATCTGAAATTCCGTACGGCGTTTACTCCCAATCCGGCACCCACCTGGTGTTTTATCGAAGGTTGTTTTGTTTATCAGTTGTTAAAAACAAAAACTGCTTTAAAATTCAGACGGGTGTTAATGTTCGTTTACTCTCGATTCGACACCCACCTGGTGGTTTATCGACAGTTGTTTTGTTTATCAATAGTTAAAAACAATAACTCCTTTAAAAATCAGAAGAGTGTTATTTTTGATCAGCTTAAATATTTCGTTGCTTAAAACCCAGTATGATAATGTTATCACAGGATGTGAATATCTAATCTCGGCAGGGATGGATTTTAATTAAAAATTCTATTTTTAAAATGCGATTCCCACGTGTTATGTAACTTAAACTTTAAAACAAGAAATATCATTAATTCGGTCAGGAAATTGGTTTTGTAAATATGCCGAATGCAGGTCAGTTCATTCCAATATTGAACGCTCGGTGATATTATTAGTTGTCTCAAAATGCATGTTGCTTCATGTTTGTCTGTTACCTTATGTAGAAGATTAAATTTATTTTGTAGAGTGGTTTATTTTAACTCATTTATATGATTTTAAATCGTTATTAGAATGTCATTAAATATTGTATTAAGTTGAAATAACAAAATTTGCAGTTTATATGAAGATTATTGTAATTTTATAATAATTAATTTTTTTAAACTTTAAAACTTTAAACATAATATTTAAAATTACGATAGTAGTCTTATTAATAAGACTTATTGTTTGCAGTTTATACGAATATTATCGTAATTTTAGAGATTATGTTTAAAGTTTTGCAAACTAAAGAACCATAAGTTTATTCTCTCAAATTCAAATATCAGGCGTATAAAACACTGAAATGTAGTGAAACTCAAAATATTCTCGTTTAGCAGTATATTTTAATCCTGCTTTAGCAGTTTATTTTAAATACTGATTTACCAGTATTTTTAAGTAAAATTTTGAGTTTAGAAAAGCCTGAAAATTTACTTCATGCTTATCCTAAGAGTGGAAACACTCGTTAAACAATAGTCGATAGCTTATTTTAACATTTATTTTTCTAATGCAATAAATATGCAATATTAAGAATAAAAATTAAAACAAAATTTATTTCATTTATTAAGTTTGTCGAAATTGACATTTTTAAACTATAGTAAAATGCAAAAATTGGGTCTCCAATTTTTTTTTAGAATATTTCCCATTATTGTTTCTTAATATTTTGTATCTATATAAGGATTTTTTTTTGGTATACATATGCATATGCTGTATATTCCAGAAAGTTCAATTTAAAGTTTTAAGTAAGTGTTTTCCACTCCCAGATTAAGCATGAAGTAAAATTTCGAGTTTTGAAAAGCCTGCAAATTTAGTTTCTTTACGTAGCAACCAAACCAAACTTCCAGGCTTTATTAAACTTAAAAATTTACTTTATGCGCCATGCGTATAAAACACTTAAATATTGCGAAACTCAAAATATTCTCGTTTAGCAGTATATTTTTAATACTGATTTAGCAGTATATTTTTAACTTTGTAATATTTCAGTGTTTTATGCGGGGGGCGCATGAAGTAAAATTTTGAGTGAAGAAAAGCCTGCAACTTATTTTTCTTCAACAGTAAGCATGCAATATTAAGAAAAGCCGCAAAATAATTGATATTAAGAAAAAATCGAAACATCATTTATTTCATGTATTCTCTAGTAAAATGCAAACGTTGGTTTCCTTTAATCATCCTTCATAATATTTCGCATTATTGTTTCCTATAATTTTGTATCTAAATGTAATCTTTCCCTGTAAGTGGATATTATCTGTTGGAAAATGAAAAAATAAATAATAAAATCAAACGTGCTCAATTTTGATAAAATGTAAAAAGAGCCAAAATCTTTGTTAAAAAAAAAAATAATTATGATTTGCGAAAATGAATTATAAATGTTGATGTACTTGGTTTAATTAATTTTGACCATAATTCACAATTAAACATCTTCCAACTAGTTTTTTAATATTTTATTAAAAATTGACACTTGGTTGAAACAAGTTTCATTTTAATCCTAATTAAAAATTAAACCACTTTCAACTAAGTTTTCAATTTTCTATTAAAAATTAAATAGGCAAAGATGTAAAATTGTTTAAAATTTGGTTAAAGATATATTAAATATTTTTAAAATGCATTCAATTCTGTGTTAATTTGGTGAATTTGTTTAATTTTTGTTGGAAAAGAAAACCATTATTTATATTTGTATGTGGAAGGTAAATTTTACCGAGTCACATTTTTGAAATTTTACAGTGCTCAATAGAGTAAAAATTCTGATTCCAACAGTACAACGTAACAGTCACCTATTTTGATAAAAATGTAACTTGGTGTAGTTACATACAGATGTGTAAATTGAAATATTTTCATATTGATTAAATAATCTGTAAATATTTACATTCTTTCAAACTATCGCCAAATTTAATGAAATGTTTTCTTTATAAATTTTAAACAATAACTTCAATCTTTTTAAAAAACACTAGTAAATATATCATAATTTTGTATATAGTAAGATAAATTTATTCACTTTTGTGTAAACGCATTGAATTTTATGAAAACACTTTCTTCAAAGTGATTGAAAGTTTATAAAACTATTCAAGTAAATTTAAAATAAATTCAAGTACAGAAAAGCTCCGCTAATCCGGATAAATGAAAACCGAGGCAATCCGAATTAGTGAAACATCCGGTTTATTGAAACCTTTTTAAATACGCTAGAGTTAATGTTTTGTGTGGTCTCTTTGCCGCCATGATGTTTTTTAAATCCCGACTCATCGTTTTTGGGCTTTTTACACGAGGTTACAGCACAGCGTACATAAATGCCGAACCGCGCAAGGTATGATCCAGATTACGGAATCACAGATTATCCGGATTTTGGAATATATACTGTTGATAACTAATATTTTAATTTTGTCCGGATAACTGGAATATCCGGAATAGTAGAGTTCGGATTAGTGTAGAGCTTTACTGTTTGATTTCGTTCATTGATAACTTCATATTTATTGAAGTTTTTTCATAATATCCTAACGAGCGCTTGCACACCTTTATTAAGAAGCGGAGTGATTAATCTAAATTTTCAGGCTTTTTTAAACTCGAAATATTTACTTCGTGCTTAATGAAAGAGTAGCAAACACTCGGTAAAATATAATTGAACACTTAAATAAATACAAAGATCTAAAAAAACGAAATTAAACTAAATACTTCATTTTACTTTAAATTTTTTTTCTTTGGAGCAAATAAAAGTGTATTAAAGTAAATTTAAAATAAAATGAAGTATCTAGTTTGATTCCTTTTTTTAGATCTTTATATTTATTTAATTGTTCAATTATATTTTAATGAGTGTTTTCCACTCCTTAATTAAGCATGAAGTAAATATTTCAGGCTATTCTAAACTCGAAATATCTACTTCATGTGCCAGACATTTTAAACACTGATTTAGTGCAAAGTTCTGAAAATACTTTATTCATCTTAACAATAACACGAAAATATTAATTAATTAAGAGATTGATGTTTTGATGTATATCGACGATTACTATTTCAACTTATTCTGGCTAAATTTAATAGAGTTGACAATCGAAATAATAAATCACAGTAAATTTGGCAGGTATACGATTATAGAAAAGTATTGGTAATGAGCACTTAGCACTTGAAATATGTATCTAACTATTAGGAAACAAAGTATGAAGAAAGGGCACAAGTGTTAACTTTTGGTAATTGAGTCGTCTAGATGCAAAATCAGTTACATCCATTCTTTTAAACAAAAACTAAACTAAACTAAAATGCTGATTATCTCCAAAACTTTATAGCTATATATATACAGGGTGTCCGTATTTCAACGGGAGATCTCGGTTATTTGAAGAGATAGAAAGTCAGTTAAATTGTGGCAAAGTTGCGTAATTTAGGGCCCAATAATAATCCAAAACCAAATTTGAAATATCTACTTTCGTTTTTGAGATATTGTCAAAAAACGGATTTTTTGAAATTTTACATTTACAACTTTAACATTATAGAGGCACTTTTTAACGGTAAATCTAGTAACATATTTTATTTTAAGATAACTATAACATTTACCCAGCTAACTTTTGTTTTTCTTATGGGCGCCATTTTGGATTTTCATATTTTTTGGAAGAATATTTTTTGCTGAATTCAATGATGTATCACACTTATAGTTTATTGTACATTTTATATGTAAAATTTTAATCTTTTGGTTTTTGTAAAGACTGCCTTGGAAACAGTTTAGTAACTCACTTATTTGAAAACTCCTAGGACCCATAATTTGCTTACATATCACCCCTGAAGACGGGCATCCGATGATACGTACTTTAACAGTTGTGATGTATTTTAAAGTAGCGAGTGTCTTCCACTCCTAGACTAAGCATGAAGTAAAATTTAGAGTTTAGAAAAGCCCCCACGTAGAAAATTTGTCGAGGGTCGTGCAGCGACTTGAGACAAATTTTCACGGGGCTTTTCTTCATTCAATAAAGTTGGGTTAGGTTAGATGACAAGTTGTGTGTTATAGCTAAACCCACTAAGTTAAACGATAGAAACATAATTTTTCTTTTATCTATCATGACATTTTGACATAATTTAATGAAATTGATTATTGTGACATTAGGGCATTAAATCACTGTGTCAATTGTTTTGTGACCATTATAAAATGTTGTATTAAAATCACTTAGCCTTTTGACTGCGATAGTATCTGTATCTAGTATCTAGTATAAGGGGAGTGCGCAATGCTGCACTGCACTTAGACCTCATTAGGCTCATTGTGCCGCCTCCCACTACGGGTCACCCATCCTCAGCTCAACCATCCCACCTTGTCTAGGTAGTCCAGTATTACTGAGGTGGGCAAATCCCTGATAATGTCCATCGTCGGCCATCTTTCACCCAGTATGGATCCTTTCGTAGACAAGAGTGCCGGGCATTTGCTGAGGATGTGCCTTGCAGTCTCGTCTTCCATTTCACACCCTCTACAAGATGGGTAGTCAACTATTCCCATCTTGTATAAATGCCCATTGAGCCCGCAGTGTCCGGTTAGAACAGTGGTTATCCGTCTGAGGTTCCTTCTAGTCATCTGCAGGTACCGTTTAGCTGAATCTCGTTGGGGTACAGTAATGTCTCCTTCGAGAGTTTGCAGCTTTCCGTATCATCCCAACGCTTCCTAAATTTATCAAGTGTGTTGGAATGTAACAAGTTACATAGTGACAGGGGTATCAATCGCACTAGCAGCTCCGATGAGATGACATTCATCTCAGCCGCTGCTTTAGCCAGTGCATCAGCCCTCCTGTTACCTATGTTTATATCGTGCCCCTTCACCCAGCAGATTTCAATGTTGTTATACATTGCTGCCTGCTGTAGTTTTTTATGGCACTCTCGTGTTGTCTGTGAAGTAGTGTATAACTTCTTCAGAGACATCAACGCTTGCCTACTCTCTGTTATGCAGTGCCAGCCTCTACTAGAGGTATATCGTTGCAGAACATCCTCCAGAGGTGACCTCTGACTTGCGCGGTTTTAACCCCCAGGTTTTCCCCACTGCCCGACGACATTGCCAAAAGGCTCTTATAGCTTTGTCCGTTTTAATTTCGATGTGCGTTTTCCAGCTCAGTTTCCTGTCGCGTGTGATGCCCAGGTATTTCACCTCGTCGCTGTACTGCAGCATCGTATTCATTAGCTTAGGTGCTCTTTTCATGACCTTCCTTTTCTTGGTGAACATGATTAACTCTGTTTTAGCCGGATTTACCGACAAAGAGTGATAATTGCACCACCGCGAAACTGTATTTAGAGCTCCCTGCATTTGATCACAGAGAGCGTCTTCAAATTTGCCATGTACTATAATGGCTAAGTCGTCAGCATAGGCTGTCACAAAGAAGCCTAATTGCTGAAGTTTTTCTAGGAGGCTGTCCAGCACCATGTTCCATGGTAAAGGAGATAGGACACCTCCTTGTGGACAGCCTTTGTAAATCTTGCAGGTGATACGTTCTCCACCTTCCTCCACTGTGACCAGTCGGTTGGCAAGTGCATTGCCAATCCAGTCACACATTTTTTATGGTATTTTTATGGTCGTTTTATCAAACGCACCTTCAATGTCAACAACAACACCCAGGGCAGATTCTTTGTTATCCATTGATCTCTCGATTCTACTCACTACGTTATGTAGGGCTGACTCGGTGGATCTTCCCCGTGACTGCGATAGTATTTCATCATCAAATAACTATTGAAACTTACAGTTCCTAGTCGACTGTATTTTTACTATTATAGCATTTTGATGTTAAATCCCTTGGTCGACTGAACATTGTCGTTTGACATAAAAAACAACTACTTCATTTTTAACTTCTATCAAAATTGACATTCTGTTTTGGCATCATAAAGTTTTCTAATAATTATTACCTATTAATCAGTGAATAAGATTAATAATAAAAACTATTTTTGTATTAAAAAAAACCGAAGAACAAAAAGAAATGAGATTTTTCTATAGTTTTATTTTTCATGTTTTTATTAAAAACAAATGACGGGGAAAGCAGGTACTATGATGGGTACATCACCATTTTTTTTTTAAAATGCTGTTAGTTTGGGTTTTGCCAAGGCAAATGTTTTACAAAACAAAGGAATAACCTAATAAAATAATAATATAGTTTTATCGAGTCGAAAATATGTCAGTAAACCTTTTTCTAGTGTACAATAAGATATTTAATCTTCAAACTAACAAGACTGGTCTCTTGTATTGATGAGTCATATTCCAATTAGACATTTTAATACTCCATAATGCCTGTAGAAACTCCTCGGAATTTCTTTACCTGCTGCTTGTTACTTACTACCTAATTCCTGAATTTAATTGATGTTTCTGCCGTTTTTATACAGTGTATGACTAGGTATACAAAATAGCTTATGTAGCAGTTATTTTTTTATTAAATAACAAATAGTTTATAAATGATGTAACTTCAATGAAATAAATCAATACAATAGTTGTAGCATATTATTATTGAATCATTGGAATTATATTTGATTTTTCAAGTAGGTAGTGTTTTTCTTCCTCTTTTAAACAAAGAGTTATGTACGAGGGTGGATCAAAAAGTAAGGTTACAAAGTCTGCAATGAAAGGTATTCATTTTGCAACCTTAATTTTTGGTCACCCCTCTTATTTCTTGAATAACTTTTTTACTTATCATTTGGTGAACATTTTGAAAATAATAAAGGATATTTACTCAACTAATTTTGCTTTTTTCTAAGGCTGGGATTCGAATACGAATAATTCAAATATGTTGTCGAATATTCAAACAAAATATTTCAATCACTAAATTTTCACGTATTTGAATATTCGAATATTTAAATATTCAAATAATTCGAATATGTTTTTGAGCAAATGTTGGAACGTTTCAAATGTTTGAATATGTTTTTGAATGAGTAACTGAATACTTCAATTTGAAAAATGGTCAGCCTTAATAGTATATTTTTTAAACTTCGCTTGAAATCTGTGTTTTATACGCGCATGAAATAAAATTTCGAGTTTAGGAAAGCCTGAGAATTTGGATTTGCCGAGCTCAATTTGCTCCGCTCGGCAAATCTAAATTTTCCGGCATTTCTGAACTCAAAATTTTACTTCATGCTTAAACGGGGAGTGGAAAACACTTGTTTGACAGCTATTAGAACCTTTAATGGCAACTCTGATTTCTTAAAGAAAATGGGAAACAAAGAAACTAGTTATTTTCATAATCTTTGTGAGTTTTGTTAATTATCTTGTTATTAATTTTTTTTTTTAAATCTGCTGTTGGCATTAAAGGTTTCAATAGTTTTTAACAAGGGTTGGTTGAGCATGAAGTAAATATTTCGTTTTGGGTGTCACTGTGGATTCGAACTGGTCATTTGCACACCATATCTCAAACATTGTCGTGAAACCTTATTAGATGCTAGGTTTTGCAAAGTGTAACAGTAAGAACTTTACATATAGTAGAACGCTGGTAACACCGATAATTCGTTAGTGCATCCCCACTTGGAATATTGTTCAACGGTTTGGTCTCCATACACTGAATGTGAGATTAATAAAATTGAGCAAGTTCAAAAGAAATTTGTAAGGTACCTTGCCTATAAATTTAGTACTGATCAACCCTACTTTGATCTCTAGATGACTTTTGGCCTTCGCAGCCTTAAACAAAGGCGTGTAGAAGAAGCTGACATTAAGTTAATATTTAAACTGCTCAATGAGTATTTGTATTGCCCTGATCTGTTAGAATTGGTTAGTATACAGGTTCTACCGCGCCCTCTTCGGTCTGACAGTACGTTCCATATCGGCTAAGGCGCACGGATTATGCGAAATATTCCTGTTCTGTTCGAGTTTTGCACCACGCCAATATTTTAAATGTTGACTTTTTTTAGTGGAACTTTTTCATTGTTAAAGTGCCTTTTTAAGGAAATGTAACTTTTTTGTTTAGTTTTAAGTTCAGTGTATATATACAAATTATTTTTCTCGTGATTAAACTTGAGTTTTTAAAAAGGATTTTGTTATCAAAACTACGTCTTACATCAAGCAGAACAAATACAAGACTGAAATAATAGTTATATGAATAACAATACGGTACACTTATCTAAAGAGAGTAATATAAGAAGCTGATTACATTATGCTGATGCATGCGTGCATATGCATTTTAGACCAAGGAATAAGAATAATTATGTAAGAAAATTATATAGGGTGAGCGATAGCTAACTTACATATATATACATTTTTTTTATCATCATTTTTCAAATCAACCTTTTTTTGCGGAAATATCCGCTTTTAGGTCGCCCAAGTTAATTTTTTTAATTTTTCTTGATATTTTTTTAAATATAAATCATATCAAAAAATGTTTTAAATAAACATTGTAAAAATACTCCAAATCCAAATATCATACTTTTATGTAGCTTGAATGGCTTCCGAGTTATCAAATGTTTTCTATTTGGAAAATTATTATTGTTTTAAATGACTCAAGTTGACTGGTTTTTTTTTTCAACTATCATCTCTTAACTATTTTGACATACACATAAAATAACTTGGTGGAGAGATTTTTTGTTATTAATAATCTGAATTTCTTACTTTCCAAAAAAGTGCGAAATGAAAAATTGTGAGAGTTGTTGAACAATTTACTTATTGTAAAATGTCAAAATAGTTAAAGTTGTAGAGTGTCATTGTAGGCAAAGCACAGTCGATATTGTCAATTTTGTTGAATGATATAGCCAACATAGTCGGTACAGTCAATACAGTCAGTACTGTCAAAATAGTCAACATATTCGATACAGTAAATATAGTCAGTACTGTCAAAATAGTCAACATAATCGATAATGTTAAAATAGTCAATATAATCGATACAATAAAATGCAAGTCTACTTATACATCGATTAGATCGAGATAGTAAAATGCAAGCCTAGTTATAGTTAGTACTGTCATTAGTAATGTCAAAATAGTCAACATAATTGATACAGTCAACATAGTTAGTACTGTCAAAATAGTCAATATAATCGATACTGTCAAAATAGTCAATACAATTAATACAATGAAATGCAAGTCTACTTATTAATTAATTAGATCTGTCAATATAATTAGTAATGTCCAAATAGTCAACATAATCGATACAGTCAATATAGTCGGTACTGTCAAAATAGTCAATATCATCGATACAATGAAATGCAACTCTACTTATAGTTAGTAATGTCATTGTAGTCAAATGAGAGTGTTTCCTGTTTTTTCAAGTGTAAACATTTCTCAAAATGATATTATTAATTTAACTTTTTTTATATATAAAATAAGATTATTGACTCTAATGTATTGACATTTTTAACATAAAAGATTACATTCTATATTAAAAATGTTAATACATTAAAGTGAAATCCTTATTCATATTTATTGACATGTAACCTCATTACATGTCAATAAATATGACATGTATATCAAAAATTGACAATAGAGGCATATAATTCTCTTTTTACTATAGTAAGATTGTTTGCCTTTTATAACACAATTTGTAATTTTTTACATGCGTTGATATTTTTAATGTAACTTGTCATTGTTGACATACATTGTCATTCCGTGTTGAAAATATCGAATTATGCTAAAAACAATTTATGTGAATAAAATGATCATTTTTTCTTTTTTTTTTTGGATAGTTTCATATTTTCAACTATGACGTTTTAGCACAGTTTTTTCTTTATTCGTTTAATTTAATAAAGTTAGGTAAGGGTAGATGACAAGTTATGAAGTGAGTTACAATTAATTACCAGTTAAACGAAAGAAATATTATGTTTCTATATTGATAATTAAATAAAAGTCACTTGGTTTGTTTCACTTCATCAAGTGATTAATGAGAACCAAATTGAAGAACCGATGAGAAGTTAGCCATAAATTTTTCAGCCATAAATGGTGGTAACCCTATTAAATTTATAAATTGCAAAAACCGATATTTTACTCATACATAGAGCTAACCATTGAATTGCATTGTGTAATAGGAGTACATATTAACTATTTAAGACATTTCATTAGCACTTTTGATGTAAAAAGTGAAACTTGTATTGATATTTGATCAAGCGATCTCAGGCTATTATAAAACGAAAAATCTCTGTCTTAGGCCTACCTTTGGGGGTTGTTACTGAATTGTCCTATACTTAGGAAGAGTTGAAAAGCAATTTTAAGCAATAACATTTTAGTGGCTTAATACTGAAAAAATATGATTATATTATAACATAGTTGAGCGATGCCGATTACATTATTTTCAAAGTGAAAAATAAATGTATTAGGCCTACCTTTGGGGGTGGTGGCTGATTTGCCCTTTATTTGAGAAGGGTTGAAGAGCAATTTTACGCAATAAAATTTTAGTGGCATCCTAAGACTGAAAAATTACGTTTATTTTATGAAATAGTGAAACGATGCCGATTTCATTATTTTCAAAGTGAAAAATGAATGTAATAGGCCTACCTTTGGGGGTGGTAGCTGATTCGCCCTGTATTTAGGAAGGGTTAAAGAGCAATTTTAAGCAATAAAATTTTAGTGGCATCCTAAGACTGAAAAATTACGCTTATTTTATGAAATAGTGAAACGAAACCGATTACATTATTTTCAAAGTGAAAAATGAATGTAATAGGCCTACCTTTGGGGGTGGTAGCTGATTTGCCCTGTATTTAGGAAGGGTTGAAGAGCAATTCTAAGCAATAAAATTTTAGTGGCATCCTAAGACTGAAAATTTAGGCTTATTTTATGAAATAGGGAAAAGAAACCGAATACATTATTTTCAAAGTGAAAAATGAACGTAATAGGCCTACCTTTGGGGGTGGTAGCTGCTTTGCCCTGTATTAAGAAAGGGTTGAAGAGCAATTTTAAGCAATAAAATTTTAGTGGCATCCTAAGACTGCAAAATGACGCTTATTTTAGGAATTAGTGAAACGAAACCGATTATATTATTTTCAAAGTGAAAAATGAATGTAATAGGCCTACCTTCGGGGGTGGTAGCTGATTTGCCCTGTATTTAGAAAGAGTTGAAGAGCAATTTTAAGCAATAAAATTGTAGTGGCATCCTAAAACTGAAAATTTACGCTTATTTTATGAAATAGTGAAACGAAACCGATTACATTATTTTCAAAGTGAAAAATGAACGTAATAGGCCTACCTTTGGGGGTGGTAGCTGCTTTGCCCTGTATTAAGAAAGGGTTGAAGAGCAATTTTAAGCAATAAAATTTTAGTGGCATCCTAAGACTGCAAAATGACGCTTATTTTAGGAATTAGTGAAACGAAACCGATTACATTATTTTCAAAGTGAAAAATGAATGTAATAGGCCTACCTTCGGGGGTGGTAGCTGATTTGCCCTGTATTTAGGAAGAGTTGAAGAGCAATTTTAAGCAATAAAATTGTAGTGGCATCCCAAGACTGAAAATTTACGCTTATTTTATGAAATAGTGAAACGAAACCGATTACATTATTTTCAAAGTGAAAAATGAATGTAATAGGCCTACCTTTGGGGGTGGTAGCTGATTTTCCCTGTATTAAGGAAGGGTTGAAGAGCAATTTTAAGCAATAAAATTTTAGTGGCATCCTAAGACTGAAAAATTACGCTTATTTTATGAAATAGGGAAACGAAACCGATTACATTATTTTCAAAGTGAAAAATGAACGTAATAGGCCTACCTTTGGGGGTGGTAGCTGATTTTCCCTGTATTAAGGAAGGGTTGAAGAGCAATTTTAAGCAATAAAATTTTAGTGGCATCCTAAGACTGAAAAATTACGCTTATTTTATGAAATAGGGAAACGAAACCGATTACATTATTTTCAAAGTGAAAAATGAACGTAATAGGCCTACCTTTGGGGGTGGTAGCTGATTTGCCCTATATTTAGGAAGAGTTGAAGAGCAATTTTAAGCAATAAAATTGTAGTGGCATCCTAAGACTGAAAATTTACGATTATTTTATGAAATAGTGAAACGAAACCGATTACATTATTTTCAAAAGGAAAAATGAATGTAATAGGCCTACCTTTGGGGGTGGTAGCTGATTTGCCCTGTATTTAGGAAGGGTTGAAGAGCAATTCTAAGCAATAAAATTTTAGTGGCATCCTAAGACTGAAAATTTAGGCTTATTTTATGAAATAGGGAAAAGAAACCGAATACATTATTTTCAAAGTGAAAAATGAACGTAATAGGCCTACCTTTGGGGGTGGTAGCTGCTTTGCCCTGTATTAAGAAAGGGTTGAAGAGCAATTTTAAGCAATAAAATTTTAGTGGCATCCTAAGACTGCAAAATGACGCTTATTTTAGGAATTAGTGAAACGAAACCGATTATATTATTTTCAAAGTGAAAAATGAATGTAATAGGCCTACCTTCGGGGGTGGTAGCTGATTTGCCCTGTATTTAGAAAGAGTTGAAGAGCAATTTTAAGCAATAAAATTGTAGTGGCATCCTAAAACTGAAAATTTACGCTTATTTTATGAAATAGTGAAACGAAACCGATTACATTATTTTCAAAGTGAAAAATGAATGTAATAGGCCTACCTTTGGGGGTGGTAGCTGATTTTCCCTGTATTAAGGAAGGGTTGAAGAGCAATTTTAAGCAATAAAATTTTAGTGGCATCCTAAGACTGAAAATTTAGGCTTATTTTATGAAATAGGGAAACGAAACCGATTACATTATTTTCAAAGTGAAAAATGAACGTAATAGGCCAACCTTCGGGGGTGGTAGCTGCTTTGCCCTGTATTAAGGAAGGGTTGAAGAGCAATTTTAAGCAATAAAATTTTAATGGCATCCTAAGACTGAAAAATGACGCTTATTTTATGAATTAGTGAAACGAAACCGATTACATTATTTTCAAAGTGAAAAATGAATGTAATAGGCCTACCTTCGGGGGTGGTAGCTGATTTGCCCTGTATTTAGGAAGAGTTGAAGAGCAATTTTAAGCAATAAAATTGTAGTGGCATCCTAAGACTGAAAATTTACGCTTATTTTATGAAATAGTGAAACGAAACCGATTACATTATTTTCAAAGTGAAAAATGAATGTAATAGGCCTACCTTTGGGGGTGGTAGCTGATTTTCCCTGTATTAAGGAAGGGTTGAAGAGCAATTTTAAGCAATAAAATTTTAGTGGCATCCTAAGACTGAAAAATTACGCTTATTTTATGAAATAGGGAAACGAAACCGATTACATTATTTTCAAAGTGAAAAATGAATGTATTAGGCCTACCTTTGGGGGTGGTAGCTGATTTTTCCTGTATTAAGGAAGGGTTAAAGAGCAATTTTAAGCAATAAAATTTTAGTGGCATCCTAAGACTGCAAAATGACGCTTATTTTAGGAATTAGTGAAACGAAACCGATTACATTATTTTCAAAGTGAAAAATGAATGAAATAGGCCTACCTTCGGGGGTGGTAGCTGATTTGCCCTGTATTTAGAAAGAGTTGAAAAGCAATTTTAAGCAATAAAATTTTAGTGGCATCCTAAGACTGAAAAATGACGCTTATTTTATGAATTAGTGAAACGAAACCGATTACATTATTTTCAAAGTGAAAAATGAATGTAATAGGCCTACCTTCGGGGGTGGTAGCTGATTTGCCCTGTATTTAGGAAGAGTTGAAGAGCAATTTTAAGCAATAAAATTGTAGTGGCATCCTAAGACTGAAAATTTACGCTTATTTTATGAAATAGTGAAACGAAACCGATTACATTATTTTCAAAGTGAAAAATGAATGTAATAGGCCTACCTTTGGGGGTGGTAGCTGATTTTCCCTGTATTAAGGAAGGGTTGAAGAGCAATTTTAAGCAATAAAATTTTAGTGGCATCCTAAGACTGAAAAATTACGCTTATTTTATGAAATAGGGAAACGAAACCGATTACATTATTTTCAAAGTGAAAAATGAACGTAATAGGCCTACCTTTGGGGGTGGTAGCTGATTTTCCCTGTATTAAGGAAGGGTTGAAGAGCAATTTTAAGCAATAAAATTTTAGTGGCATCCTGAGACTGAAAAATTACGCTTATTTTATGAAATAGGGAAACGAAACCGATTACATTATTTTCAAAGTGAAAAATGAACGTAATAGGCCTACCTTTGGGGGTGGTAGCTGATTTGCCCTGTATTTAGGAAGAGTTGAAGAGCAATTTTAAGCAATAAAATTGTAGTGGCATCCTAAGACTGAAAATTTACGCTTATTTTATGAAATAGTGAAACGAAACCGATTACATTATTTTCAAAGTGAAAAATGAATGTAATAGGCCTACCTTTGGGGGTGGTAGCTGATTTTCCCTGTATTAAGGAAGGGTTGAAGAGCAATTTTAAGCAATAAAATTTTAGTGGCATCCTAAGACTGAAAAATGACGCTTATTTTATGAATTAGTGAAACGAAACAGATTACATTATTTTCAAAGTGAAAAATGAATGTAATAGGCCTACCTTCGGGGGTGGTAGCTGATTTGCCCTGTATTTAGGAAGAGTTGAAGAGCAATTTTAAGCAATAAAATTGTAGTGGCATCCTAAGACTGAAAATTTACGCTTATTTTATGAAATAGTGAAACGAAACCGATTACATTATTTTCAAAGTGAAAAATGAATGTAATAGGCCTACCTTTGGGGGTGGTAGCTGATTTTACCTGTATTAAGGAAGGGTTGAAGAGCAATTTTAAGCAATAAAATTTTAGTGGAATCCTAAGACTGAAAAATGACGCTTATTTTATGAATTAGTGAAACGAAACAGATTACATTATTTTCAAAGTGAAAAATGAATGTAATAGGCCTACCTTCGGGGGTGGTAGCTGATTTGCCCTGTATTTAGGAAGAGTTGAAGAGCAATTTTAAGCAATAAAATTGTAGTGGCATCCTAAGACTGAAAATTTACGCTTATTTTATGAAATAGTGAAACGAAACCGATTACATTATTTTCAAAGTGAAAAATGAATGTAATAGGCCTACCTTTGGGGGTGGTAGCTGATTTTCCCTGTATTAAGGAAGGGTTGAAGAGCAATTTTAAGCAATAAAATTTTAGTGGCATCCTAAGACTGAAAAATTACGCTTATTTTATGAAATAGGGAAACGAAACCGATTACATTATTTTCAAAGTGAAAAATGAACGTAATAGGCCTACCTTTGGGGGTGGTAGCTGATTTTCCCTGTATTAAGGAAGGGTTGAAGAGCAATTTTAAGCAATAAAATTTTAGTGGCATCCTGAGACTGAAAAATTACGCTTATTTTATGAAATAGGGAAACGAAACCGATTACATTATTTTCAAAGTGAAAAATGAACGTAATAGGCCTACCTTTGGGGGTGGTAGCTGATTTGCCCTGTATTTAGGAAGAGTTGAAGAGCAATTTTAAGCAATAAAATTGTAGTGGCATCCTAAGACTGAAAATTTACGCTTATTTTATGAAATAGTGAAACGAAACCGATTACATTATTTTCAAAGTGAAAAATGAATGTAATAGGCCTACCTTTGGGGGTGGTAGCTGATTTTCCCTGTATTAAGGAAGGGTTGAAGAGCAATTTTAAGCAATAAAATTTTAGTGGCATCCTAAGACTGAAAAATGACGCTTATTTTATGAATTAGTGAAACGAAACAGATTACATTATTTTCAAAGTGAAAAATGAATGTAATAGGCCTACCTTCGGGGGTGGTAGCTGATTTGCCCTGTATTTAGGAAGAGTTGAAGAGCAATTTTAAGCAATAAAATTGTAGTGGCATCCCAAGACTGAAAATTTACGCTTATTTTATGAAATAGTGAAACGAAACCGATTACATTATTTTCAAAGTGAAAAATGAATGTAATAGGCCTTTGGGGGTGGTAGCTGATTTTCCCTGTATTAAGGAAGGGTTGAAGAGCAATTTTAAGCAATAAAATTTTAGTGGCATCCTAAGACTGAAAAATTACGCTTATTTTATGAAATAGGGAAACGAAACCGATTACATTATTTTCAAAGTGAAAAATGAACGTAATAGGCCTACCTTTGGGGGTGGTAGCTGATTTTCCCTGTATTAAGGAAGGGTTGAAGAGCAATTTTAAGCAATAAAATTTTAGTGGCATCCTAAGACTGAAAAATTACGCTTATTTTATGAAATAGGGAAACGAAACCGATTACATTATTTTCAAAGTGAAAAATGAACGTAATAGGCCTACCTTTGGGGGTGGTAGCTGATTTGCCCTATATTTAGGAAGAGTTGAAGAGCAATTTTAAGCAATAAAATTGTAGTGGCATCCTAAGACTGAAAATTTACGATTATTTTATGAAATAGTGAAACGAAACCGATTACATTATTTTCAAAAGGAAAAATGAATGTAATAGGCCTACCTTTGGGGGTGGTAGCTGATTTGCCCTGTATTTAGGAAGGGTTGAAGAGCAATTCTAAGCAATAAAATTTTAGTGGCATCCTAAGACTGAAAATTTAGGCTTATTTTATGAAATAGGGAAAAGAAACCGAATACATTATTTTCAAAGTGAAAAATGAACGTAATAGGCCTACCTTTGGGGGTGGTAGCTGCTTTGCCCTGTATTAAGAAAGGGTTGAAGAGCAATTTTAAGCAATAAAATTTTAGTGGCATCCTAAGACTGCAAAATGACGCTTATTTTAGGAATTAGTGAAACGAAACCGATTAAATTATTTTCAAAGTGAAAAATGAATGTAATAGGCCTACCTTCGGGGGTGGTAGCTGATTTGCCCTGTATTTAGAAAGAGTTGAAGAGCAATTTTAAGCAATAAAATTGTAGTGGCATCCTAAAACTGAAAATTTACGCTTATTTTATGAAATAGTGAAACGAAACCGATTACATTATTTTCAAAGTGAAAAATGAATGTAATAGGCCTACCTTTGGGGGTGGTAGCTGATTTTCCCTGTATTAAGGAAGGGTTGAAGAGCAATTTTAAGCAATAAAATTTTAGTGGCATCCTAAGACTGAAAAATGACGCTTATTTTATGAATTAGTGAAACGAAACAGATTACATTATTTTCAAAGTGAAAAATGAATGTAATAGGCCTACCTTCGGGGGTGGTAGCTGATTTGCCCTGTATTTAGGAAGAGTTGAAGAGCAATTTTAAGCAATAAAATTGTAGTGGCATCCTAAGACTGAAAATTTACGCTTATTTTATGAAATAGTGAAACGAAACCGATTACATTATTTTCAAAGTGAAAAATGAATGTAATAGGCCTACCTTTGGGGGTGGTAGCTGATTTTACCTGTATTAAGGAAGGGTTGAAGAGCAATTTTAAGCAATAAAATTTTAGTGGAATCCTAAGACTGAAAAATGACGCTTATTTTATGAATTAGTGAAACGAAACAGATTACATTATTTTCAAAGTGAAAAATGAATGTAATAGGCCTACCTTCGGGGGTGGTAGCTGATTTGCCCTGTATTAAGGAAGAGTTGAAGAGCAATTTTAAGCAATAAAATTGTAGTTGCATCCTAAGACTGAAAATTTACGCTTATTTTATGAAATAGTGAAACGAAACCGATTACATTATTTTCAAAGTGAAAAATGAATGTAATAGGCCTACCTTTGGGGGTGGTAGCTGATTTTACCTGTATTAAGGAAGGGTTGAAGAGCAATTTTAAGCAATTAAATTTTAGTGGCATCCTAAGACTGCAAAATGACGCTTATTTTAGGAATTAGTGAAACGAAACCGATTACATTATTTTCAAAGTGAAAAATGAATGTAATAGGCCTACCTTCGGGGGTGGTAGCTGATTTGCCCTGTATTTAGGAAGAGTTGAAGAGCAATTTTAAGCAATAAAATTTTAGTGGCATCCTAGAACTGAAAAATGACGCTTATTTTATGAATTAGTGAAACGAAACCGATTACATTATTTTCAAAGTGAAAAATGAATGTAATAGGCCTACCTTCGGGGGTGGTAGCTGATTTGCGCTGTATTTAGGAAGAGTTGAAGAGCAATTTTAAGCAATAAAATTGTAGTGGCATCCTAAGATTGAAAATTTACGCTTATTTTATGAAATAGTGAAACGAAACCGATTACATTATTTTCAAAGTGAAAAATGAATGTATTAGGCCTACCTTTGGGGGTGGTAGCTGATTTTTCCTGTATTAAGGAAGGGTTGAAGAGCAATTTTAAGCAATAAAATTTTAGTGGCATCCTAAGACTGCAAAATGACGCTTATTTTAGGAATCAGTGAAACGAAACCGATTACATTATTTTCAAAGTGAAAAATGAATGTAATAGGCCTACCTTTGGGGGTGGTAGCTGATTTTCCCTGTATTAAGGAAGGGTTGAAGAGCAATTTTATTCAATAAAATTTTAGTGGCATCCTAAGACTGAAAAATTACGCTTATTTTATGAAATAGGGAAACGAAACCGATTACATTATTTTCAAAGTGAAAAATGTTTCGTTTCACTATTTCATAAAATAAGCGTAAATTTTCAGTCTTAGGATGCCACTAAAATTTTATTGCTTAAAATTGCTTTTCAACCCTTCCTTAATACAGGGAAAATCAGCTACCACCCCCAAAGGTAGGCCTATTACGTTCATTTTTCACTTTGAAAATAATGTAATCGGTTTCGTTTCCCTATTTCATAAAATAAGCGTAATTTTTCAGTCTTAGGATGCCACTAAAATTTTATTGCTTAAAATTGCATTTCAACCCTTCCTTAATACAGGGAAAATCAGCTACCACCCCCAAAGGTAGGCCTATTACGTTCATTTTTCACTTTGAAAATAATGTAATCGGTTTCGTTTCACTATTTCATAAAATAAGCGTAAATTTTCAGTTTCAGGATGCCACTACAATTTTATTGCTTAAAATTGCTCTTCAACTCTTCCTAAATACAGGGCAAATCAGCTACCACCCCCGAAGGTAGGCCTATTACATTCATTTTTCACTTTGAAAATAATGTAATCGGTTTCGTTTCACTAATTCATAAAATAAGCGTCATTTTTCAGTCTTAGGATGCCACTAAAATTTTATTGCTTAAAATTGCTCTTCAACTCTTCCTAAATACAGGGCAAATCAGCTACCACCCCCGAAGGTAGGCCTATTACATTCATTTTTCACTTTGAAAATAATGTAATCGGTTTCGTTTCACTAATTCATAAAATAAGCGTCATTTTTCAGTCTTAGGATGCCACTAAAATTTTATTGCTTAAAATTGCTCTTCAACTCTTCCTAAATACAGGGCAAATCAGCTACCACCCCCGAAGGTAGGCCTATTACATTCATTTTTCACTTTGAAAATAATGTAATCGGTTTCGTTTCACTAATTCCTAAAATAAGCGTCATTTTGCAGTCTTAGGATGCCACTAAAATTTTATTGCTTAAAATTGCTCTTCAACCCTTCCTTAATACAGGAAAAATCAGCTACCACCCCCAAAGGTAGGCCTAATACATTCATTTTTCACTTTGAAAATAATGTAATCGGTTTCGTTTCACTATTTCATAAAGTAAGCGTAAATTTTCAGTCTTAGGATGCCACTACAATTTTATTGCCTAAAATTGCTCTTCAACTCTTCCTAAATACAGGGCAAATCAGCTACCACCCCGGAAGGTAGGCCTATTACATTCATTTTTCACTTTGAAAATAATGTAATCTGTTTCGTTTCACTAATTCATAAAATAAGCGTCATTTTTCAGTCTTAGGATGCCACTAAAATTTTATTGCTTAAAATTGCTCTTCAACCCTTCCTTAATACAGGGAAAATCAGCTACCACCCCCAAAGGTAGGCCTATTACATTCATTTTTCACTTTGAAAATAATGTAATCGGTTTCGTTTCACTATTTCATAAAATAAGCGTAAATTTTCAGTCTTAGGATGCCACTACAATTTTATTGCTTAAAATTGCTCTTCAACTCTTCCTAAATACAGGGCAAATCAGCTACCACCCCCAAAGGTAGGCCTATTACGTTCATTTTTCACTTTGAAAATAATGTAATCGGTTTCGTTTTCCTATTTCATAAAATAAGCGTAATTTTTCAGTCTTAGGATGCCACTAAAATTTTATTGCTTAAAATTGCTCTTCAACCCTTCCTTAATACAGGGAAAATCAGCTACCACCCCCAAAGGTAGGCCTATTACGTTCATTTTTCACTTTGAAAATAATGTAATCGGTTTCGTTTCCCTATTTCATAAAATAAGCGTAATTTTTCAGTCTTAGGATGCCACTAAAATTTTATTGCTTAAAATTGCTCTTCAACCCTTCCTTAATACAGGGAAAATCAGCTACCACCCCCAAAGGTAGGCCTATTACATTCATTTTTCACTTTGAAAATAATGTAATCGGTTTCGTTTCACTATTTCATAAAATAAGCGTAAATTTGCAGTCTTAGGATGCCACTACAATTTTATTGCTTAAAATTGCTCTTCAACTCTTCCTAAATACAGGGCAAATCAGCGACCACCCCCGAAGGTAGGCCTATTACATTCATTTTTCACTTTGAAAATAATGTAATCGGTTTCGTTTCACTAATTCATAAAATAAGCGTCATTTTTCAGTCTTAGGATGCCACTAAAATTTTATTGCTTAAAATTGCTCCTAAACTCTTCCTAAATACAGGGCAAATCAGCTACCACCCCCGAAGGTAGGCCTATTACATTCATTTTTCACTTTGAAAATAATGTAATCGGTTTCGTTTCACTAATTCCTAAAATAAGCGTCATTTTGCAGTCTTAGGATGCCACTAAAATTTTATTGCTTAAAATTGCTCTTCAACCCTTCCTTAATACAGGAAAAATCAGCTACCACCCCTAAAGGTAGGCCTAATACATTCATTTTTCACTTTGAAAATAATGTAATCGGTTTCGTTTCACTATTTCATAAAATAAGCGTAAATTTTCAGTCTTAGGATGCCACTACAATTTTATTGCTTAAAATTGCTCTTCAACTCTTCCTAAATACAGGGCAAATCAGCTACCACTCCCAAAGGTAGGCCTATTACGTTCATTTTTCACTTTGAAAATAATGTAATCGGTTTCGTTTCCCTATTTCATAAAATAAGCGTAATTTTTCAGTCTTAGGATGCCACTAAAATTTTATTGCTTAAAATTGCTCTTCAACCCTTCCTTAATACAGGGAAAATCAGCTACCACCCCGAAAGGTAGGCCTATTACATTCATTTTTCACTTTGAAAATAATGTAATCGGTTTCGTTTCACTATTTCATAAAATAAGCGTAAATTTTCAGTCTTAGGATGCCACTACAATTTTATTGCTTAAAATTGCTCTTTAACTCTTCCTAAATACAGGGCAAATCAGCTACCACCCCCGAAGGTAGGCCTATTACATTCATTTTTCACTTTGAAAATAATGTAATCGGTTTCGTTTCACTAATTCCTAAAATAAGCGTCATTTTGCAGTCTTAGGATGCCACTAAAATTTTATTGCTTAAAATTGCTCTTCAACCCTTTTTTAATACAGGGCAAAGCAGCTACCACCCCCAAAGGTAGGCCCATTACGTTCATTTTTCACTTTGAAAATAATGTATTCGGTTTCTTTTCCCTATTTCATAAAATAAGCCTAAATTTTCAGTCTTAGGATGCCACTAAAATTTTATTGCTTAGAATTGCTCTTCAACCCTTCCTAAATACAGGGCAAATCAGCTACCACCCCCAAAGGTAGGCCTATTACATTCATTTTTCACTTTGAAAATAATGTAATCGGTTTCGTTTCACTATTTCATAAAATAAGCGTAATTTTTCAGTCTTAGGATGCCACTAAAATTTTATTGCTTAAAATTGCTCTTTAACCCTTCCTAAATAAAGGGCAAATCAGCCACCACCCCCCAAAGGTAGGCCTAATACATTTATTTTTCACTTTGAAAATAATGTAATCGGCATCGCTCAACTATGTTATAATATAATCATATTTTTTCAGTATTAAGCCACTAAAATGTTATTGCTTAAAATTGCTTTTCAACTCTTCCTAAGTATAGGACAATTCAGTAACAACCCCCAAAGGTAGGCCTAAGACAGAGATTTTTCGTTTTATAATAGCCTGAGATCGCTTGATCAAATATCAATACAAGTTTCACTTTTTACATCAAAAGTGCTAATGAAATGTCTTAAATAGTTAAAATGTACTCCTATTACACAATGCAATTCAATGGTTAGCTCTATGTATGAGTAAAATATCGGTTTTTGCAATTTATAAATTTAATAGGGTTACCACCATTTATGGCTGAAAAATTTATGGCTAACTTCTCATCGGTAATTGAAGATATTATGTTTCTAACCTAACCTGTCTTTTAAGTATCACGACATTTTGACATAATTTAATGAGTTTGATTATTTTGACACTTGGACATTAAATCTTCTTTAAGTTTTACTGTAAGTTTCTTAGTCGACTGTATTTTCACTATTATGGCATTTTGAATTGTCGTTTGACGTCTGACATAAAAAACGACTGCTTCCTCTTTAACTTGTATCAAAATTGACATTCTGTTTTGACGTTATAAATCTTTTTCCATTAACAAAACAAGAATCAATGTATTATGTCAATCAATCAATTGTTTTAATGCTGACTGTCTTCCACTTTCAGACTAAGCGTGAAGTAAAATGTCGAGTTTAAAAAAACCAAATTACCCTTTTCTAAACTAAAATTTTACTTCAGGTGCCACACGTATAAAACACTGATTTAATGTGAACTGGTCTTTAACCAATTGCCAAGTGAAAGTGCTATTTTATTACTGACATTATTAAAAATTACAAATTTTTGAAACAGAAGAAGATAATTTAATTCCAATATTCGAACATGCAAGTATTAAAATATTTGAATATTCAACTATTTCAATATTTAAATATATATTCAAAACTTTATTTTGGCATTTAAAATTACACCTATTTTTTTACACATACATAGTCTGCTACATGTTGTCTATATTATCTGCTTCCTCGTAGTATCCCAATATGCTTCCGCTGACCTTCTTGGACTTGAACCTTACTCTTGTTATATCCTGCTCACTATCACCGCTTTCACACATGCCCAGTTTCCATTTTACTCTACTTTTTTCCTTAATTCTTTCTCTCATTCTGCAATCGCCGATCCAATGCTCCCATTCATCCTTACCTTCCCCACAAAATACACACCTTGTGTATTCCTCACTCATCTATATCTTTCCTCCTCTTTCCTCGCTTCCACATCTTGTTCGTGAGAACAAACACATCTCCTCCTTCGTCATACCTCGCGTGATGTACCTCGGTAGCCTGTCGTGCATTAGAAGTGACTTATACCTTCTGCAATAGGTACTGTTTTCAATTCTATTTAATCTTACTTGTAGTTCGATATTCTTTAGCCTGTTTGTCACTTCTAGCTCCACCTTTTCTCCTCTTTGGTTTTTTTCTTCACCACCCTAGTTGCTAGCCCCACCCTGTTATACAAACACTCTCTCCACCATCCACCTCCCTCTAACCCCTCTCAACCAGTCTTTTTTCCAAACCTTCCTCATCTCTTTCAGCAGTCTTTCATCTCCTAGCCCTTCCATCCTTCTTTCTGCCATCCACTCTGGCATTCTATTAAGTTTCTGCAATACTATATATCCAGGTGTTGTTCTATCTAGCCGTAGCATACGCTTTAAATATTGCAGGTGTACCTTCTCCACACTATTCTGCCCTTTCATACCCCATATTTTCACACCATACATCATTATACTTCTCACACACGCATCCCACCACACTACTTGCATTCTTACGTTACTTCCCTTCCAAACTTCTGACAACCGCCCCATCGCCATTCTCGCGTTCCTGCACGCATATTCAATATGATGGCTCCTGCTCCCACTATCCGAGAAGAAGTAGCCCAGATATATTTGAATTCCTTCACACATTCCACAATTTTCCCCTTCCATACAATCCTTCCCTCATTTTTTCTTCTACCTCGATTCTTACATATCATCATTTCGTTTTACTCATGTTCACTGTCAGCCTCCTTTTATCCAATAATAGATGATTGAGTTACGTGAAGATTATAATAATAAAAAGAAGTATCAATAACCTTTCTTCACACACTTTATTTTAATACCAGATGTACATTTCTGTCACCAAGTGACCATTATCAATGGATTTTTAATACTACTACAGTAGTATTAAAAATCCATTGATAATGGTCACTTGGTGACAGAAATGTACATCTGGTATTAAAATAAAGTGTGTGAAGAAAGGTTATTGATACTTCTTTTTATTATTTTTATTCCTTTTATCCATATGTCTCTCAAGTGTACACTTCATTTTTTCTAACTTTCTTTTCGTACTTGCCATAACTACCACATCATCAGCATATGCCATACTCCAAACTTTCATTTTTCCAGCTACTATTCCACCCGCCTGCCCCATCTGCAGCATTCTCTCCATATCTGCTATGTATAAATTGAAAAGCAGTGGGCTAAGCAGACATCCCTCTCTCACACCGTGCATAACTTTAAATTCCTCCGAGCATTCCTCATCCACTCTCACCACGCACCTAGTTTTTCTATACACCTCATTCACCTAATTAATTATCTGTTCCTATACTCCCATACTCCTCAGACATTCCATCATTCTCTTCCTATTTACTGAATCATAGGCAGCACCAGTATCTGGTCCATCGTCATCTGTTATCTGTTATCTGTTCCTATACTCCCATACTCCTCAGACATTCCATCATTCTCTTCCTATTTACTGAATCATAGGCAGCACCAGTATCTGGTCCATCGTCAACCTTCCTGCCCGGAACCCCGCCTGTATCTCCGGTAGTAACTGCTTTTCCAATACTTCTTGCTCCAGTCTTTCCTTCACTAACATGCTTGCTATTTCGTATATTGCATCCATTACAGTAATTCCCCTATAGTTTTTAGCAGGGTTGTTACGTTTAAAACACTTTGTTTTAAAACAGTGTTTTGAACATGTTTAAATACAGCCGTTGTGTTTTAAACGGTTTTATTTTAAACATGTTTTAAATCTTAAATTTGTTTAAAACATGTTTTTTTAAAATTATTTTAAATTTGCTAAATTATATTTTATACTACTTCATTAAGATATTTCAAATTACATTATTAAACATAACATGTTATTACAAGAAAATATCAAATATGTGTGCATAAATGTGATTTTTAAATACAGGGAATTCTTCTTTTAGGTATACATATGCATACACTGTAAATTTTACAACATTCGTTGTTTTTTAAAAAGATTTTAATTTGAATTTTTCCCAGACTAAGCATGAAGTAAAATTTCGAGTTTAGAAAAGCCTAAGAATTTGGATTGGCCGCGTAGCGAAGTGGAACGGCCAATCCAAATTAGGCTTTTCTAAACTCGAAATTTTACTTTATGCACCACACGTATAAAACACTAAAATATCGCTAAGTTTAAAATATACGGCTTTAACAATCCAATATGTAGATATGAATAAAGCGTGAGTCAAATTCTGCGCTGAACAAATTGTTTAAAACAGTGATTATAGGCAAGCCAATAACTCTAACGTATATTAGGTTACCTATAATCGTTGTTGTATGTATGTGTTTTTTTAACTTCACTGTAAATAAGTGTTTTTAAACGTGGCGCATGAAGTAAAATTTCGAGTTTAGAAAAGCCTAATTTGGATTGGCCGATCCGCCTCGCTACGCGGCCAATCCAAATTCTTAAGCTTTTCTAAACTAGAAATTTTACTTCATGCTTAGTCTTGGAGTGGAAAACACTCGATAAAAGCCTAAAATTAACCGCTTTTAAACATTGAATTCTCTCAAATTTAAAAAACGCTGTAATTATTGGGATATGTATACTTAAAAGAAAAATGCCCTGTATGTTCAACACTGTTTTAAACACTTTTTAAACATGTTTTTAATTGTTTATGTTTTAAACACTGTTTCAATGAAAAAAACTGTTTGTTTTAATTAAAATGAAATACACATTTTTTTTAACAACCCTGGTTTTTAGGGTCATCTCTGCCCCCCCTTTATATACCGGAATGATTGTCCCTTCTCGCCATTCGTCTGGATATTTTTCTTCCCCTCTCCAAATCCTGTTCAGCACCGACAACAATTTATTTTTTCCATTATCTGGGCATAGTTTCCAGGCTTCTGCTTTTATGCCATTG
This sequence comes from Philonthus cognatus, assembly GCA_932526585.2. Taxonomy (NCBI): domain Eukaryota; kingdom Metazoa; phylum Arthropoda; class Insecta; order Coleoptera; family Staphylinidae; genus Philonthus; species Philonthus cognatus. The sequence continues at coordinate 97,147,415 of OW052243.1, forward strand.
GCACCTGCAGCTTTTTTATTTTTTATTTTCGTCAGGGCCGTCTCTATCTCCTCCACACTCCTCCATCCTCTCCTCCCTCGCTATTCCCTTCTCCCGTTCCTCCTAATAATTGTTGGAAGTGTAACGACCACCTCTTTAACTGTATTCCTTCGCCCTTTACTCTTGTACTCCTGTTCCTCATTAATATTCTTCCACGCTTGTGCTTCCGTTTGAATCCCGTTCACTCTTTTTATTAAATAATTTCTTAGCTTGCCGCAACACTTCATCGCTCACTTCCCCCCTTCTCCATTTTCCCATTATTCCTCTTAAACTATTTTTGCACTTCCTACACTTCTCATCAAACCATGTTTCATCATTTAGACTTAAGTTCTTCCTACTTTTAGTCATTGCTTTCTTGACTTCATTTCTTAGTTGCTGTAAGGAATATTCAAATATTCGAATATTCAAATATTTAAATATTCGAATATTTGGCTATTTGAATATTCAGCTTTTAGAATATTCGAATATTTGACTATTTAAATATCCAAATATTTGAATAATTAGAATATATTTTTTAATGAATATTCCAATACTTGAATTTGAAAATTTTCAAATGTTCAAATATTACACTATACATATACAGGGTGTCCGTATTTCAACAGAATTTATACGGATCTTGGTTATTTAAAGAGATAGAGAGTCGGTTAAATTGGGGCAAAGTTGCGTAATTTAGGGACCAATAATAATCTAAAAACAAATTTGAAATATCTTTTTTCGTATTTGAAATAAAACAACAGAGTTGGGAGGGTTTCACTTTAATTGTTGAACACTGCAACATGTTTCACCACACAGTGGCTTCATCAGGCAGATGAAATAATGATTTTACAAAGTACAGGTAAGAGCTTATATACTAATGCAATTAAGTTAATAGAAGGGGGGGGTTAATGAGGTAATTAGGCTGAAACTAATACAAACAATTTTGAGCGACTAAATATTGATTAGGGGTGAGTTGTTTACTTCTATTTGGTCATTTAATAGAATACCTTTTTTGTTATATTTATTAATTTCTAATTCTTCTAGTAAGTTTAATTTACGACTTTTGTTACATTCGTGCAAAATTTTGAATTTAGGGTTAAAGTTATGTTGGTATTCGATTAAATGATTGGCGTAGGTTGAAGAGGTTTTCTTAAATTGAAAGCATTTTTGATGTTCTGAAATGCGATCTGGGAAGCTACGTCCAGTTTGTCCAACGTATACCTTAGGGCAATCTCCACACTCTAGCAAATACACGCCAGAGTTCGTAGTTTTATCAGATTTGTCTTTAGAATTATTGATGAATTTATTAAGTGAGTTGACCGTTCTAAAAGAGGGAGTTAGGTTTAAGGATCTGAGTTTTTTGCTGATGGCAATCGAAGGGGGACCGTTAAATGTTAATGAGCAATATTTATTATTCTGATTTTGAAAATTGGTGGGATATACTAATTTCAGGGCTTGTTGTCTTTGTTTTTTAAAAAGGATGTCTAAGATGAGCTTTTGACGAAAGCCGTTGTTATTAGCTATTATGAGAATTCTGTTGAGCTCATTATTAAAATTATTAATTGATAGGGGGATAGTGGTTAGCCTATGCAACATGGAATGGTAAGCTGCTAGTTTAT